>OU785240.1:0-2807500 GCA_917051295.2 Erebia ligea | reverse complement strand
TCTCAAGGTTGTTGTCTTCGGTCATGATGGCGAGCGCCACTGGGTACATCTTGTCGTAATCGAAGTCGAACTCCACGCCCGCTGGCGGAGCTCGGACGAAGTTCCGCCGATCCTATGAAATATTTTAGGGATCATCATATAGTGTTTAGCAGTTCTGTGCATAACATGTGAGTGTCTCGTCTTTTATAGTATATTCATGAAACGCTATCACGCTACGGATCAGAGACCCAACTTCTTAAATAGATCGAATTACCCTGTGACCAACGATTACGATTACGATTTCCTTATACAATCGGGGGGCAGATTTTGATGAAAATGAAGTATCGTAGGTTTTGTGTTAGCGATCCGAATGTGATATGACGTAATGATGAATTCAATAATTTATTATATAAGTCAAGTAAACAGTGAGCAAAATAAAATGTACTGTCAACTAGATCTCTTTTCTGACCGCTAATACTCAAGAAGGAAATCAGATCATTTTCACAAGGTTTGCACATGTTTGCTCTTTAATATTAGTTTGTCATCTTTTATTGTACAATGTTTCTTGCAAATAAACGATTGATTGATTGATTGATTTAGCGTGAGTGAAGGTAAGTCAACGGCAATTAGAGAAAAATACTATTTAAGTCTCGGTTGAAACAGCAATTCACGGCCCCATTTACTTAAAAACGCCTCGTCCTTTTAAAAACACTTGGGAAGTCCTCGGTTTCGCCTCGTCCTTCCAATATTATTCAGCCATGGATTGCATTATTTACGAACCAGACAGGAATGTAGTTCATTCCATCATCACTGGAGAATTGTCGCACGATTTAATAAAGTGATAGGAATAATATTGTACAGTTTCCACCGATCTCGGTACGATATAAATTAATCAATATAATGTAATAATGTTTCAATTAGGCCACCTTTGACAATTAAAGTTCTATATATTCAATTAGGTCACATTCTTCTGTCAGTTCAGCTTCATCAAATAGGTCAGTCTCGTTAATGGGGACTATCGTTTCTTTGCTCACCAGTTGGCGCCACTGTTGACTAAGGCCCAGAGGTATAGCTGTCAAAGGCGACTTTATAAGATCGGTGCCGAAACAAAGTTTTAAATCTTGATTCTCATTAAGTTTATTAATTTATAACAGCTATCATCATATCGAGTAGCAATGCCGCAATGTTGTGCAATTCCGTTTTGTTCGGAAAAAAGGAGGACACATGTTTCCAAAAGATAAAACTGTTCTAAAACAGTGGCTAGTTGCGATTCGCAGGAATTCGCAGGATTCTGAGGAATTATATAGTTAGGCACTAAATAAATAAAATAAAAAAGAAATTAATTACTTATTAAACTTTTATTTATCCTTCCTTTTCCCTTTAAAACACACTGCTATACAAATAAATACTTATTAAACATTGTAAATCCATACAATGGATATGATACTGAAAGATGGTTGATTTGTTAGTTGAAACTACTAAACAATGGTAACTAGATATTAGATTAAGTTATAAAACTTCTGAAATAAGCTTATCATTTCTATTTACATAAATTCTCTTTTCATCTTTATTTGTCCAAACAAAAAAATCACAATACTTTCTTTTAGTACCTAACAAGTTTTTGAATTTGAAAATAGTAGGGGCTACTTTCTTTCAAGCAATATTCATTATTGATCATTTCTATGTGCTTATACTTAATTATCCACACTGATAAACTCATCTTTTATAGAGAAAGGACATTTCTCTTCCAATACTGTTAGTTCTCCAATTAATCCTTCTGGAGAAACCTGAAATGAAACATCTAATATTAATAAAGAGAAATATTATTAAATTCTAGTCATCTCACACATAGTACCTAATCTGATCCCAAGATAGGTTGTGTTCTCGTTAGAGATACTGTGGGTACATAACCAGATACATATATAGTACTAGAGGGCAGAGACCTAGAGCAGACATCGATGTTTATCAATATCATATAGTAAAAGTGTGTCCTTGATGAGCATGAAACCCATTTAACCTTTCATGCAGAAGTCATATTAGGTAAATATACATAATATATTAGGTAAATATATGTAAAAAGAAAAAAACATAGCTGTTACCTCGGCAAACAAGCATACTTCTGGAAAAAATAAGTTTGTAATACAGTAAACAAACTAACCTCTGAATTAGCAGCTCTTTGAGGCCGCTTATTTTTGCGCCTCTTTTTCTTTTTCTGCTTTCAAAGCGTTCACATTCATCGCCAAATAATCCATATTTGCGATAATTTCACGAAGGAGATCACTTTTCAACAGGTAAAATATAGAAATTAAAATAATTTGTCCCGAAGCCCGCCAAAACCAATGAAAAGTGAATGTTATTGGACCTCCCGCGACACTAGCGCCTCTAGTGGCAAATTCACACGCGATAGTCCCCATTGGGTCACCTTACTGGGATTTAACTGTATAACCATTGTCGATTTTTTTTTACAAGCTTTTATTTAATTTGCAATGTATGAATGTAACTATGTTTGTTCGGGTGGAATCTCGCAACTGAATTTTGGTATTTGACAACTATTCAAATAAATTATTTTTTAGTGATTATTAAATAGAAAATCTCCCAAAAGTCGTAATATCCACGTCCCCTGTTAGTTTTATGTTGAATAACTATTTTAAACTATCGATTAAAGTAAAAAAGTGCGTCGAATTTTGATGACGTCACTATGCAATATTTCATACAAAACCCCATACGTTTGAAAAAAAGATGCTGATTTGACTAACTAGTTGTCAAATACCCAATTTCGTATACACGTTTAGTTTGGATGGCAATACATGGTTAGCTGTGTGATGTCATTCTAAATCCAACATGGCGGAACATCCAAGATGGCGGACTAGTTATTTTTTTTAAATTAAGTAAGCCATTTTTAAAATAGACCGGCGCTCTTTAGTAAGAAACTTGTGATTATCGTCGTCGTCAACGTCCACTACTGGACATGGGCCTCTTGTGAACGGTTAAATAAGCTCTTTAAGCAAATATCTTAGCCTGAGTGTAATTGAGGGAACTCACAGTGGATAAGGACAGGCACTCCTCTTTGAGCGCGGCCTCGTTGGGAGCTCCGACCCAGGGCGCCACTGCGGCACCGCCAGCGCCAGCCTGGCCTTTGATGAAGGCGTCCTGTTCACGGTTGAACTCTCCGAGAATGCTCTGTGGACAAACAATATCGTCACTTTACATCATCATCATCATCACCACCACCACCATCATAATCATCATTTCAAACCATAACTAAGTAAAGCCCGCTAGTAAATTGGGTCCTCTTATAATGAGAAGGGTTTATACACCACGCAGGCCAAGTGCGAAAAGCCATTAATATTTTTTTTTAATATTTTGTTTTTGTACCAAAAAGTTATAAAATATGTAGAAAAACAGAAACATAGTGGACAAGGAAACACTTATCTCTATAAGAGATCTCTACCAGTGACCCTTGGCAGTGAGAAAGGTTGTGAAAGATGAAACACCACTTCGAGCTTCGCTAACACCGTTTTAGGAAGCTTCAGAATTCAGATCTAGGGTTAGGTAAAAAAAAAAAAAAGTTGCAAAAGATCTGGCTTGAAGAACAATTAATTCTTTTTAGGGTTCCGTACCCAAAGGGTAAAAACGGGACCCTATTACTAAGACTCCGCTGTCTGTCTGTCTCCAGGCTGTATCTCATAAACCGTGATAGCTAGAAAGCTGAAATTTTCACAAATGATGTATTTCCGTTGCCGCTATAACAACAAATACTAAAAATTAAAAAAATATATATATTAAGGGGGGTCCCCATACAATAAACGTGTTTTTTTTCGTATTTTTTTGCTCAATATTAAAAACGGTAACAGGTAGACGGTTCAAATTTTCACAGAATATTAACTTGTATAAGTATTACCTTTCAAAATAAATAATTAAATATCAATAAAGTAAATATTAAAGGGGGGCTCCCATACAACAAACGTAATTTTTTGATATTAACAATAAACCTCTACAAACAAAGTTAGTTTTGCGGTTCATTTCGTCTTGTTTTTAATACGTCATAAATCGTAAAACTTACTACAGGTTTGTACGGAACCCTCGGTGCGCGAGTCCGACTCGCACTTGGCCGGTTTTATTTTTTAAATATAAGTATAGACTAGCGCTTGACGTTGACGTTGCATTTTTGATTCTAACTCCTATCATTACCGTCTGTAGGGAAGAGGTGGCAACTCCGACGAAGTCGTGGTCAAAATCTAGTTTACAATAAATATATTCAACGTCTATAAAATTACTTCCGCGCAAAGGAAATGTGAATAATCAAGACAATTCTTTACCAGACCCAATAATAATGTCATCAGGAATTCACAGCTATTTTGCTGCTACGCACATTTATTAAAGTCAGTAGAAATAAGCACAATTAACGGAATGAGATCGTTACGGTGAAGTATATTTCTCATTTCCGTCCCTCCTTCCAGTGGAGTTTGCTTAACCTTGACCATACCTAACCTTGTCAAGTTGTCAGAAACGTTTACGATCTGACAACTCGACAAGGAATACGGTAAAGGTTATAAATGGAAGTAAGTAATGAAGTAAGGGAATAAGTAATCTCGCTTATTTCGGCGGTAATTTCCCGAAGGATCAGGGCAGGTGTTTATTTCTTATTAAAATTAACATATATATGTTTCTATTCCTAAGTAATTAATGAAATAAGTCTCAAAGGTATAAGAGCAAACAAATCTCACAATAAAATTGAAAATTATAGTGGTGATCCTACTGAAAAGTCTCATACATAAGTGCTGATTTTCGTACATTATCTATCGTTCCAAGATTCATGAAACATATTATTCTTCATTAAATTCAGCAATATGTTTCATGTACTAACCTACGAGTACATACCTACGTACGAGTACGTACCTACAGTACGCATTACTCGTAGGTTTAAGTCATGAAACATAATATTATTGCTGAATTTAATGAAGAAGGCGGGGAAGGCGTGCATATTATGATAAATGATAACCGATTTATTTATTTCATGTAGGACAACTTGTGTCACTTATGATACGTTAAGACTCTACCACCGGTTCGGAAAGGAGATTCTACTGAGAAGAGCCGGCAAGAAACTCGGCAGAACTTGCTCTTTTCTTAAAGAAGAAAAAGGTTATAATAAGTAAATAATACAAGACATACATTACGTTACAAGTATTACACTGACTTGTGGGTCATAATTATATCCAGTAGCCCAATATTAATCTCAATAATTGTGAACTGGGTCATGATAGGTATAGAACGCGCGCGAGTTGAATGCAGAGCTTTTGTATGTGTCACCATACATTATCTCTGCATTCAACTCGCGCGCGTACTTCACCTATGTTGCTTCAAAGAAAAGTCACTTTAAAAGACCAAATTACCTTCATCGTTAGATTACATTTGTTTGACGTTGGGAGAATACGGAATTCGTCGAAATTGTTTTGCCAACGGTATGCTTCAATTCCTGAAATTTTCGCAAACCAAATTATTATCCGAGATCCGAGCTCAATTTTCTTTACAGCTTTATTACTTGTATTCTCGACGTAATAAGCACTTGTGTCTGTTACCCGTGGCGTTAATACAATTCGCTAACCCAGTGTTGAGTGGTCCGCGTAATAAGCTGTCGCCGCCAAGTAATCCACCGAAATATAATGTCAAGCGCCCGCCCCCGCAGCACCCCGAAGCGTCGCCGTGGATAAAGTGTAAGTGCTGCTCCAGATATAATGATATCTTATCATCAGCCCTATTATGGAAACTCTGCATCATTGTCACAGTCTCAATGGTAGTGATTGGCTGAATTTATGGCGTTCTTGTTGCGACAATGGTTTTTGGCCAATAACGTAAGAGTGTTAACCAATCACAGATGATTGCAATTGTCGCACTGAACAGTCGCAATCACTATTACGTAATATTCTTTGGGCATTTTATGATAAGTTTGTCATTTTTCCAACAGATATAGCACATGCTGAGTGAAGACCATTTTGGGGATCAAGTCACATTACGCGTTTCTTTTTCTTTATAAAGTCTTATTTTATTATTAGTTATTTCTTGTAAGTAGGTACTTGTATTATCCCCGAATAAAGATTTTCTTTCTTTCTTTCTTTCATTTTCTATGGCGACGTATCGCGTCGTTTCTGTCGCTTACCAGGACAACGGCTACGCTGCGTCGCCGCCGCGCCCGGCGTGAATACAACCGGGGCTCGGCGGTAACGGGGCGTGAGCGCGGCGTGGGCGCGGCGTGGGCGTGACGCCATACTTTGTATGTACGTATGACGTATGTACCTCCTTTGTTTGTATATGAGTATTCATAATATTATGTTCAAACAGACGGCGGGATTCAATTCGTACTTGCGTGTTTCTATCAAAAACAATGGTTCATTATTTATTTAAACCTACCATTTAAATTTTGAAGCAACTAATTTTGTCGTCGCCGAAATATGTCAAGCACCAACCAGTCCCGGGGGCTCAAATCTCAAATCGAGTGCCGCTTGAGATTTCTGCTTACCCGCAAATATAACACCTAATCAAATATAGCCCCGCCAAGTAAAATATAATGAAAAATGGAGTGCTTTTTGTAATATTGAAATGGAGCTCTAAGATTCTATATACTTATTCATTATAATATGATATAACTAGCTGATGCCCGCGACTTCGTCCGCGTGGTTGAGGTTTTTTTGATTCCCGCGGGAACTTCTTAATTTTCCGGGATAAAAAGTAGCCTATGTGCTATTCCAGACTATAATCTATCTCTGTGCCAAATTTCATCCAGATCCGTTCATCCGTTGGAGCGTGATTGAGTAACAAACATACATCCATACATACATACATCCATCCATCCAAACTTTCGCATTTATAATATTTATATGGATAAACCCTTGTTGACAAGATTCTTCTTTCATTCTTGTGATGAATATTATCTCTTGTAGGGTAAATAAAAATACATGACCTCTTTATGTATATGTACTGATTATATATCTGATTATATTATTAAGCGGTGATAGCCTAGTGGTTTAGATACCCGGCCTCCCATTCGGATCGCCGGAGTTCATTCCCTGGGCATGTGTTTAAAGAAATTAAATATCACTTGCTTTAAACGGTGAAGGAAATCATCGTGAGGAAACCGGCGGAGTTCTTCATAATGTTCTCGAATATGCGTGAAGTCTGCCAATCCGCACTTGGCCAGTATGACAAACTATGGCCAAACCCTTCTGATTTTGAGAGGAGATTCGTGCTTAGTAGTGAACCGGCAATGGAATGAAGTGATGAAGATGACGTCTTATTGGCGGTTACGGTTTAACGCTAACCGTAGCATAACTTTAACCGCCTGTAATGCAATTGAGCTTAAGTAACTAAATAAACGTTAACAGAGGTCACTCCTAATGGTACCTCACATTAATCTGTATTAAACCTGCCTAACACGCCCGTATGTGTTGGCCCCGGTCACAGGGCAAATGGGTATAAGTAATGGCGTAAATCGTAATACGTCCGCTGCCTGCTACGTGATTAACATATTAGTATGAGGGAAGTGGGTGGTTAACGGTGTAAAATCCTCGTATCTTGGATAGCTCTGTAACCTTTCATGCTCATGGAGGATTGGATACTAACTTGTGCAACCTACTTGATTTTTATATTGGCGGTTTATTTTTGATCGAGCGAAGCGAAGGTCTCTGAGTCTACTTGAGTGAATTGGCACTTGTCCGTCCGTCCGTCCGTCCATCTGTCAGAGCCTTATAACTTCTGAATTACTGAACGTAATTACTTCAAATTTGAATATAATACGTAAACCTATGGCCTCCAGCCGAATATGGCTTAAAAAGTTATAAAAATCTTTATTTTAGGGGGGCTCTCATAGAAGCGAATGCGAAGTAAAATATTTTTATAGCGTTACATAGGGTTGCGGTATATCATTTTAAAGATAATTAGGAATAGACTCCAAAAATAATTTTTTTTTAATTTTTCCCCTAAAATTGACGAAATGGGGGGCTTTCAAAGTGGAGATTTTCTAACGTCCAAAGTTGACCTCAGAACTCTCAATTTTCTGAAAGGCTGAACCTGAAACTTGATCAATTATTTGAATTATATCCTGTACTTGAACAACAAATACTAAAATTAGATAAATATTATAAGGAAACGAAATTATTTAATTTTTAATGATGATGATATTTTTAACAGAACTTCACAATGATGTCATTAGATGGCGCTCTGTGATACCGCGAGGTCTCAGTTCGGGGCGAACCACTAGTATTTTCCCAAGTTTAACGTTAATTGTAACGTAACTGTAACCGCCTGTCATGGAACTGGACATTAAGCAAATAGGTCAGCATAACACCAATAGGACCCCGTATTATTTGCATTTATTTTTCAAAGATTAACGCTAACCGTAACGTAACCTGGGGGTCTACTCTCTTTCTCTAAAACGAAACTTCGCAAACAAACGAACGAAATTTCGTTAACTCCTCTCCTACATAATATTATCTCTATGCTCCTCTCTATTTCGTTTTCGTACACGCAGACGAAGTACGGATCCATAGAAAATTTTCGTGACCGATTGGATTGAACGATTTTGTGTGGGTCTAATAACCGACTAATTACGTTCGTTTGCGAAGTTTCGTTTGAGAGAAAGAGAGTAGACCCCCTGAACCTGTCATGGAAGTAACCTTAAGTAACCAGGCCAACACATTAATTTATATTAACCCTCCCCAACAAGCCGAGTTTTTATATAGCCCGGTCGCAGGGCAAATGGGATTTAGTGATAGCGTAGATCGTGATACGTCCGCTTATTTGTGTGTTTAACAGATTAGAATGAGGGAGTTAGGTATTTGGCGGACACCCCCATGCGTTGGAGAGCACATTAATGGAAGTATGAATACTATCAAATTACTTTGCTTTTACTTGCGGTCAAAATTTGACGCTAACCGTTACGTAACTGTAACTGCCTGTCATGGAACTGGACCTTTAATAACTAGGCCAACCGTGCCTCGGAGAGCACGAACACGTGAAATCTAAATTATGAAGATTGGAGGTATGAAAACTAGCTTGTGGACGCTTTTTGCTTTTAACTAGCGGTTTAGCTTAGTTTACAAACTTTAACGCTTACCGTAACGTAACTTTAACTGTATGTCACGGAATTGGACGTCAAGTAACTAGGTCAACACCAATAGAACCCCACATCAATTTGTATTAACCCTCCCTCGTAACCATCGTACATAATATATGTATTACCCCCGGTCGCAGGGCAAATAGATTAAGTGATCGTGATACGTCCGCCGTTTTGTGTGTGATTTACAGATTAGTATGCGGACGTTGGGTGGTTAGCGGTGTAACATCCCCGTACCTTGGAGACGAGCTCTCCAAGGCAGTAACCTTTGCTCATGGATGATGGCTGAAATACTAACTTATGCAACCTATCATTCAGCTATGCCTGAATATTTTGTTTTGTCAGGGAAACGCATCACTCATGGCTGTCTTTGTCTCTTAAATGTAACTAGATCATTCGGGTGACAGAGACGGATGGTCTCCCATCGTAAATAAAATAGGCATGTTAAAGAAAACAGAATGCCATACTTATCTGAATGCTCTTTCATGCCAAGTACCAACATTTGATACAATGTATGGTACCTATATTCAGAAATATTTTCGACGGGATCTTACATTAATGCTAAATCAGCGATGATAGCCAATTAGGGCTTTGGAGGCCAATTGGGGCGAGGAGGAATTCTCTAGTTCACAATCTCTCAACCAAACTAAAAAACCAGCATTAAATATATTGCTAGCCCTTTCACTCCCTGCAGAAAGGGACAGAAATATATTTAGACAAACATCTAGGCCACAGTTCACGTACAGATTATACTGGGGTCCTTTTAGGTAAAAATGTTACAGTGTAACAATCGCAATTCTATCCTTTAATAAATAAAACCTCTGATTAAACTCTAATAAAAAAAAAACACCACCAATTAACGACCATCGTGAGTGGCACCAAAATTCAGAGCAAAACTCGCATCAAAAAAGTCTCTGACATCAAGTCAGAGAATAACCAGTGGTAGATTCACTCGACGATTCCAAAGCACTTGTAAAAGTTTATTTGAATAAAAAAACATTTGAATATTGAATTTTAACTGAATGCAAAACAAATTAAAAACACCTCTCATTGATAAACATATTACTTCCGCTATTGGCCAAAATCTATTTTCGCATGAAGATTACCATAAATTCAGTCAATCACTTTGAGATTGTATGATTGATGCAGGTTCTACATAGTGAAGTGAAGCTGGTTTCTAAAGATACATACACTCAAACTGATATTTTTTTATTCAAATAACTACACTTAGTATTAAAAATTATTTTGAATCGTCGAGTGAATCTACCACTGGTTATTCTCTGACATGATGTCAGAGACCTTTTTGATGCGAGTTTTGCTCTGAATTTTGGTGCCACTCACGATGGTCGTTAATTGGTGGTGTTTTTTTTTTCCAAGAAACTCGGTAGGTAATACAAAATTATCCATACAGAAGCGAGAATGACGTACGTAAGGAAGTTGTAATATTTACGCAATGTAACGTCGATGAGAGCACATCTTCGCTACCGGCAATAGATCTTAGCCGGGATAATCAGTCTTTACTCGGAACGCCGGGTGGCTCGAACGATAAATACGGACAAATCGATCCGGGATTAGGTCCTGCAAGCCCAACATAAATGAAGATGCTGAAATTATTGTAGCAGAACAGAATTCTCTAAAAGAGAATATAATATAGAGCAAACGAAAACTTGAAATGTAATTCTTCGTCAATGGTTGAAACCTTTTAAGGGTTTTCGCACGATTTTCCAATCGATTTAAATTAATTGAATTGGTTAATAATGTGTATCAACTTCATATATTATGATGTGTCTATTTGGATTGTATGAACTGCAGTTCAAGGATGCTGACCCACAATAGGAGATGGCATTAGTTGAAGTAGAGACCTGCATGACAGTTGGGTCTTCTCCCCTTGAACTAGATCAAGACGGGCGTGTTGGGGCATGGGCCTCGAAGAGTCGAGGTTGACGTAGATCGCATTGCAACGTATGCCGGACATTAACTAGTTATCTATGTAATGAAAGTTCCGTTCAGTAAATACTTTTCAACCCGGAGCTTACTGAGAATTATAAACAACTAGCTGATGCCCGCGACTTCGTCTGCGTGAATTGGGGTTTTTCGGTTCCGCGGGAACTCTTTAATTTTCCGGGATAAAAAGTAGCCTATGTGTTATTCCAGACCATAATCTACCTCTGTGCCAAATTTCACCCAGATCCGTTTAGCCGTTGGAGCGTTATTGAGTAAGAAACATCCATACATCCATACATCCATCCAAACTTTCGCATTTATAATATTTATTTGATTATTATTCGACTAGCTGATGCCCGCGACTTCGTCCGCGTGGTTTAAGTTTTTTTTATTCCCGCGGGAACTCCTTAATTTTCCGGGATAAAAAGAATCCCTGTCACTCTCCAGGTTCTCAACTATACGCATGCCAAAAATCACGTCGATCCGTTGCTCCGTTGCGACGTACCAACAAACCAACAAACAAACACACTTTCGCATTTATAATATTAGTATGACTTGCTTACGGCTACAAATGCATCAGCAAATGCAATGCAAAGAGCGATTGCCATCTGACAGTATCCGGCTGGCGTTCTTGGCAACAATTCACAGTTTTAGCGAGAGTACAATAAATTAAATCAATAACAACAACAGGGAGTACCGCAATGCATCAATTAAGCGAGGGTTTTATAGGAGAGCGGTGCCAACTGCCAGCACATAGTAAATCTAAACTAAAACATTGTCTAATGGAACAAGACGGCGGGGTTTCCTACAGACACAGAGTGGTTTTTGACACGTCTTCAACCTCCCGTTATTCCAAGTCATTTTCACTACATTTTCGCAAATTGTGGAACCAGCTTCCAACTACTGAATTCCCTCAAAACTACAGTATCATGGACTTACAAAATATCTTTACAGGTCCATGTACAGTATCAGGCTAATTCAGGGGTGGATAAACAAGTTCCTCAAAAGTTGGCAACGCATTAACATTATTCTAGAGGTGTTCATAGGTGAAGTTAAGATCGAGTGAATTGTCGCGCCTGCTCATTTGCTCGCTATTTAATTTTTTAATCTTATCCAGGATAAACTAGTGGTTCGCCCCGAACTGAGACCTCGCGGTATCCATAAATTTGTACAGACCGCCATCTATTGACATAATTGTGAAGTTCTGTTAATAATACTGAAGCACATTAAAAATTAAATAATTTCGTTTCCTTATAATATTTATCTAATTTTAGTATTTGTTGTTCATGTACAGGATATAATTCAAATAATTGATAAGTTTCAGGCTCAGGCTTTCAGAAAATTGAGTTCTGAGGTCAACTTTGGACGTTAGAAAATCGCCACTTTGAAAGCCCCCCATTTCGTCAACTTTAGGGGAAAAATTAAATTGGACTCTATTCCTAATTATCTTTAAAATGATATACCGCAACCCTATGTAACGCTATAAAAAATATTTTACTTCGCATTCGCTTCTATGAGAGCCCCCCTGAAATAAAGATTTTTATAACTTTTTAAGTCATATTCGGCGGGAGGCCATCGGTTTACATATTATGTTTAAATTTGAAGTAATTACGTTCAGTAATTCAGAAGTTATAAGGCACTGACAGACGGACGGACGGATGGATGGACGGACGGACGGACAAGTGCAAATTCACTCAAGTAGACTCAGAGACCTTCGCTTCGCTCGGTCAATAAGAATTCAAAAGTAAATAGGCATCTTCTAGGCAAGCGCGCTCTACCTTAGGCTGCATCACCACACACACCACAGCAGCCAAGCGCTAGCCTATATGTAAAAAATAGTATGATAAAGAATAATATGCACATTCAGTGTATGTCCATAAAGTGTGTGAACTGTGAAGGCAATAACACTAGAGCTCTTAGCAGACACAAAAAGCTTAGAACTGGCAAAAATAGCGTAAAAGCGCTCAAAGCCATAAAGGGCGCTGAACAAAAGCGTTTTAAATTTCACGACCCGTGTCAACTGGCAGTGGACTTTGTTATCTTTCATTCGCTTTATTTTCGCTGTGAAAGATAATTTTGTTACTGTTTCAGAACAGGAACGGACAAGCGTACCCATTATGTTTTATCACTTAGCTTTGTATCAATTTGCATACAATTGTTTCACTATTATCTTACTTTACATTCATTTGCAACAATGCCGGCATGAATAAAATGAAATTTTTGAAGTGAAAACTTCTTTAGCTGCGTTGATCACTTTTTGGTAAGGGGTAAACTTGTGGATTCGCGTCACCGACATGCGTCACCGAGATGCTCGCGTTGTTACGAAAACAAAGGTCTTAAGTATAAATATACTACATTCGTAATTAAACTTTAATGTCTTAGTTTTAAGGTTTATATTTTAATTATTTTTTTAAATTAAAATATAAATAAAAAATTGTTTTAAATATTCGTTTTCACTTCTATCGGCAGTCCCTTTGATTGCCAATTTATTTTTTAATCAATACCTTTTTTTTTTTTTGGTGTAGCAGTGTAGAACTTACAACTTTTTTTTTACTTTTACATCCGACAACAAAAAGTTGACACAAATTTTATTGTAGGAACTAAGAGCTTTGAAATAAGAAGCGTGTGAGTACATTACATTCAGTCGTTAGACGCTACAAGGATTTTTAATTCACTTTTTTAATCAATACCTACTTTTTTTTTTTGGTGTAGCAGTGTAGAACACAACTTTTTTTTTACTTTTACATCCGACAACAAAAAGTTGACATAAATTTTATTGTAGGAACTATAAGAGCTTTGAAATAAGAAGCGTGCGAGTACATTACATTCAGTCGTTAGACGCTACAAGGACTTTTAATTCACTTTTTTAATCAATACCTATTTTTTTTTTTTTTGGTGTAGCTGTGTAGAACTTACAACTTTTTTTTTACTTTTACATCCGATAACAAAAAGTTGACACAAATTTTATTGTAGGAACTAAGAGCTTTGAAATAAGAAGCGTGTGAGTACATTACATTCAGTCGTTAGACGCTACAAGGACTTTTAATTCAATTTGTTTTATCTTCTTCCTTTTACACAACAACAGAAAAACATTTTCCACCATATTCATACCGTAGCGAGAACGAACAACGACGATTCATCCAATGGCCCTCGAACAATAGAAGCTTAGAATTCAATGGCATCACCGGGGGCTGCGCGTCAACGTTGTTATGAATACGATCACACCAATGGAGGATTTTTTATTTTTAGTTTTATTAGTCAGAGCTTTATAATGTTCATGTTTTTCTTTATCAAAAAATTGTATCAAACACAAAACTTTAAAAATTACAATTACTTTTATCGCGAACCTGGATGCATATCTATCTTATCTTAATATATATAAATCTCGTGTCACAATGTTTGTCCTCAATGGACTTCTAAACCACTTAACCGATTATAATAAAATTCGCACACCATGTGCAGTT
Organism: Erebia ligea; assembly: GCA_917051295.2. NCBI lineage: Eukaryota > Metazoa > Arthropoda > Insecta > Lepidoptera > Nymphalidae > Erebia > Erebia ligea. The sequence continues at coordinate 2,793,004 of OU785240.1, read as the reverse complement.
CGATCTAACTTGAGAGATAGGATAGTTTATCTATATATATATAAATCTCGTGTCACAATGTTTGTCCTCAATGGACTTCTAAACCACTTAACCGATTATAATAAAATTCGCACACCATGTGCAGTTCGATCTAACTTGAGAGATAGGATAGTTTATATTATATAGATTAGGATTATTAGTGCTACCCGTGCGAAGCCGGGGCGGATCGCTAGTATTATATAGATTAGGATTATTAGTGCTACCCGTGCGAAGCCGGGGCGGATCGCTAGTCTTATATATATATAAATCTCGTGTCACAATGTTTGTCCTCAATGGACTTCTAAACCACTTAACCGATTATAATAAAATTCGCACACCATGTGCAGTTCGATCTAACTTGAGAGATAGGATAGTTTATATTATATAGATTAGGATTATTAGTGCTACCCGTGCGAAGCCGGGGCGGATCGCTAGTACTATTATAAATGCGAAAGTTGGATGGATGGATGGATGTTTGTTACTCAATCACGTCAGAACGGCTGAACGGATCTGGATGAAATTTGGCACAGAGATAGATTATAGTCTGGAATAACACAGACATGACCGAAAATTAACGAGTTCCCGCGGGAATCAGCTAGTTTGGTATAAGACGTATCCTTTATCTTTTCCTTATCTTATCCTTTTAGTCGTAAGGCTGAAATCCTTTATTCTTCGTAAACATGCAAGTACATAGGCATTTTAGTACAAAAGAAACCTACATTACTTACCAACCGAGATTGTAAATGGGACATCTCGTCGTACGAGTACGTCTTTATACATGAATAACGGATAGCAGCCGGCGAGAATTGTATGTAAAGCAATAATATTCTACTAGCATCTAAGATATCCCGCTCATATATTTTTCGTTTGTACCTATCTGTTTACAAAACGCATACTCTATCATCCTCATTTTTTTTAAACCAACTTAATATTTTCTTTTGAACGCTTTTTAATTTCTTTCGTGATTGCGTGCCGGATAGGATTTGATTTAGCTTTGAAATGCAAACTTTCCTTTTTGACGACCTCCGTGGCGCAGTGTGTAGCGCTGTTGTCTTAATGTGCGGAGGTCCCGGGTTCGATCCCCGGCAGGGTCAATTTGGGAATTTATAAATTCTGAATTTTCCCTGGTCAGACCTGGTGGGAGGTTTCGGCCGTGGCTAGTTACCACCCTACCGGCAAAGACGTGCCGCCAAGCGATTTAGCGTTCCGGTACGATGCCGTGTAGAAACCGAATAGGGGTATGGGTTTATTACAACTGCCATGCCCCTAACAGGTTAGCCCGCTACCATCATCACTTACTATCAGGTGAGATCGCAGTCACGGGCTAACTTGTAGTGGATAAAAAAAAACAATTTTGTCCTCAATCCCTAATAAGTGACATTTAACGACAGTAAGACATATCGTATCCACAAAGAGTACAAGTGCTTTAGCAAGCTAAATACCTATTGTACTGGCTTACTAAGCTATTAGTCATCGTTACTCGTTACCTATGAACTATACGGCTAACCGTTCACCAAAAATGTTGAAACAATTTCACCAAAAAAGCCGACTAATCAATCTCTACTAAACTCCCACTGGGTAATAAAGAACGAGGATCAGCTGACCCACTAATGTAATAGATGATCATCAATCACGCATTTTTGGAAGCCATCTTACAAGTTGAGGACACAAAAGCTTTACTGAAAATGTTTCGTACATTTCGTGGAAATATGGTGGACCAATTATTGCCTCGTGCAGAAGTTAGTCGTAAAATTACATTTTCAAGAAGAGCTTTTAAATTAGAACATGAAATCATATTCGTATAGAGAACTTAATCATCAGACATGCTTTGCTGTCCAACCATCCATTCTTATAACCCTAAAACATCATATTTTCCTGAATCATCAGACATGGGACAGCAAAGCATCTATTCTAATATAAATATAGGAAAGTGTGTGTCTGTCCGCTACGTTATACCAAACAATCCATTATGTTAAGCCGATTATGGCGAAAGCTACAAAAGTAGGTTGTATGCTAGCCAAGTAATACGCTAGATTTCGTGAAAGATTATTAAAATCTATCAATTCAGTTTTAACAATTTGGAAATTATGATCAGGTCAACCATTTTAAATTAGTTCGCCCGATGAGGCAGATATCGGGGTATTTAAGAAATAAAATAAGACTTGTAAAGGGATCCGTTGCAAAGCTTGATTAGCAGTTGGTAATTAGGTTTCCTGCTAATTCGAGGCTCGTTTAACTGATCAGTTAAACCAAAAAATGAAGTAAAAAATGGTAAATTGTTCTTCTTATGTCTAGTCATGATCATTAGTCTATTAATTAACAGACAGTCATGAGTTAATAAATGATCGGAAACCTTGATAATACATATTATTATTGTGCTTTTCATTAAGTTTTACTAACCAAATAACCAACAATGGAGCTTTTCAAGATACATAATTTAAACCGAGGGATTTATTATTATCAGACGAGGCTTTCAGTTTTTGCAGACGAATTTTAAAAGTTTAGAACAATGAATTTCTTTGAGGTCAAAATTTCATTAGAAAGCTAAAGGATTTTAACTAAAATAACCACAAATACAATAACTACTTTCATATTGTTACGTTTAACGATTGTAATCTTCAAAACATTTACATTTTGTTATTTTAGGCATTTGAATAAAACACGGTTTAATTGTCACTTTGTCCAATTTTCCGTAATAAAAGTCAATAAATTTTGATGGCAGTCTCGCTGGTAGAGTAAACGGTGGGCGTAACAACAATCTACTGATAAAGCTTTGAGGGGTACTGATACAAACGCCTGATCTAATGGCTCTTTAATGTTAATGGAGTTTGTACCTGAAACTTCGGACCCATTTCTTCATAATTTTGCTCTACAATTGATATAAGAAATATCAACTATTATGGTTTTATTATGCCATATTCAACAGTCGTATACTTCGTTTATTTTTGTTTATTAACTAATCTGAACCTTTGGTGCTTTAATAACAATTTTCGGAGGTGGGCGTTGACGGCTGAAACGCAGTTTATACGTCTTTAGCCGTCATCGTTCTTTAGAAATAAGATGCAAAATTTTTGTTACAGTGTACAGAAAATAAATAAATTTCATTTCAAAATAAACTTCATTTCAAATATATTTAATTTCATATCATTTCATTTCAATTCCGTTAAGTTCACTTAACGAAACGTTCTTCAATTCTTTGCTAATAGAGCCGAAATACTTTGCATCATCAAGGGTTATTCATTTACGTAAGTAAGGTTCTCCTTAACTGAACATTTAAAAAGCCATTATTTAGTGTTTCATTACAGCTGTACTATTACCTATTCTGTGGTTTCATGCAGTTTCTTCTATGATTGTGTTATGAGCTGTTAATAGTGCATTAACAATTCTAGAGTAAGAGTAGAAACTGTACAAAAACTACTAGGCAAAAAAGTCGCACATAACCTCACGTTAAACAGTCAACAGTAAACGTCAACCAAGTCAAATACTACTAAATTTGAGCAGCGAATACCACCAAAGCTGAATTCAATTAATGTCAAATTTTCCGCCGCCTCGGCCCGGCTTGATGTAATCTGGCATAGGCGAATTTACATGAATATCGGATTATGCTAAAGAGCTCTTAACTTTGGTTATGACCGCATTATTGTGGAAAATAACATACATGTTTTTATCACCAGCTATTTTTATTTTCTAGGGTCGCCTGGGTCTTAACTGTTGGGAGACTTCAAACGCTTTGTATAATAATCCCTGATAATAATAAATCCTACAAACGCACTGCAGGTTATAATTAAAAAAACAAATCGCTGATCTGCCCCTGCCCCCCTATTACGTAAGAATTGTTCATCAAACGTTTAAGATTTTTGTCAAAGTAAAATAAACCATAACTGCATTGAATTAGAGCTCAATTTCGTCTGCCCATTCTTATACGTTTAGGTATGAACGATACTCGAACGTATAAGAATGGATACACGAAATTGAGCTCTAATTTAATGCCGTTATGGTTTATAAACTTTGACGACGAACTTTAACGTTTTGATCGGACATTCTTACATGATTGGTACCCTGATTATGTAAGGTGATCGTAATCATAATCGTTTGTCAAACGGATAATTCGACCTGTTTTAGAGTTCATAGATGCCTGCACATCAAAAAGCATGTATGTGAACTCTTTAAACAGTTCGATTACGATTTGCTTAGACAATTAAGCCTCTGATTCCAGGAACATTCTAGAAAAATAAAGATGCAAAATGAAAGATGAAAATGAATGATGATGAAGAAGATGACAAAGAACAGTAGTAAAAGTGGATCGGAAAATTAATGTTGATCAATAAATCGTAACAAAGTCTTAAAAAGAATGCTCCCAGTCAGCAATAAAGAATCTCTTAAAAACGGCGTTCACTTCAATAGCTCAGGCATAATAATTAAGCTTTCTACGGATTTGTCCCAGTTTCAACGTGTCCAAAGCTTTTGTTTCGAATAAAATAAAATAAAGTCGAACAGGCGAATATTTCAGACTAGCTTATGCCCGCGACTTCTCCCGCGCGGATTAAGGTTTTTTGGTTCCCGCGGGAACTCTTTGATTTTCCGGGATAAAAAGTAGCCTGTGTTATTCCAGACTATAAACTATCTCTGTGCCAAATTTCATCCAGATCTGTTAATCCGTTGTGGCGTGATTGAGTAGCAAACATCCATCCATACATCCATACATCCATCCAAACTTTCGCATTTATAATATTAGTATAGATTGTCTTATATGTTTACATGCCGTTATCCGGGACTCGGTGATAATCCAATTATTATAAGTTTGAAACTTATATAATCGAAGAATAACATACCGACTTAGGGTAAAATGCACCATCGATGGTTATGGATGGTTGATGTTGATATTGACCACAAAAAGCTAGCAAAGTTAGTTGAACAAGTCAGTATTCTAACATCCGTAATTATGGTTCCCTTTTTACTTTAAGACAAATTTTGGTAAAAAGTAGCAGAACCCTACTTTTACACTCTAAATTGATGTTTCTAAACTATGCGTAAACTGGTAAAGATCCTTGTTCCGAAACCTAACCTTACGATCGGTTATCATGGCTCAACGGACAAAGTTATAATAATTACTTTAGCAAGGGTTTCAATTTCGTGTTAATTTTGCTGCCAATACCAAAGTCTAAATTGTTCACTCGAGAGCAACTGAAATAGTTTTTGGTGCCATATTGAGTCGTGGGTTGAAACTTGGAAGTAAGTGGTTGGAAAACCATGCATTACTAACATAGTTATGAAACGTAGGCACAACTTTTATTGTTACTAGTACGAAAACCGTAAATGTTAAGAGGATATGGCATCAACGGGAAACTCTGAGAATAGGTATTGAACAATTATATTGCCGTCGCGCTGCTCCTCGAATAAAATCCCATAACACCCGATAGGGACAACTGCAGCTTGGACCGATAATACCTATGAAAAACAGTCGTATTCTTACTCTCGTATTTTTCTGTTTCCTCCTCCAAAACTGAACCGATTTTATTAATTTTTTTCAAGAATAATATAAGAAGGACTCAGGCTATGACGGTATGTTTTTTTTTTTGATTATATTCTTCAAATTTATTTACGGGATGTTTGATGATAGCGCGACAATTGGGCCATTTTTTGCAATTTTTGAAGGTTTATTGTTCTTAAAATTATGAATTTAATGAAAAAAGCAAAACATAGGGGCATGGCACGGATACCTATGGATTTTATGGTGTAAAAATATTTTCTCTATTATAAATATCCACAGAGAAAACAGACTAATACGATAGTATGGGGAAACCGCCCTCCCGTATCGTCTTAAATGTACGTGTTAAACAAATTCGAAACATTGCAATACAAATTAACTTCAGCGTACAAATCAAGCGTTGTATTTCTACTAGAATAAGATGAAAAGCTTTAATTCCAGTACAATTGTACTGGCTAAGACCGCTTTCGCTTTATCAAATGAAGTCTGAATAATAAAGTTAAACTAGCGCTCTTAAGATGTGGGTTAGTAAACCTAGAAATATCCGGTATATTTCCTAACATTTATAATATAAATTGCTAGGCCGGGATGGAAAATAAACTAGTACAACGAACTTGATAATAAATACGCTTGTATTAGGTTACAGCGTTTCAGAATTTACGAGAAAGCTGTGGGCGTCATTGACTGAAATAATTTTATAGGAGCTTTATTTTATTTTAATACTCAGGATTTATAACTTACATTCAGTAAGGATTTCTATAGAGAAAATTGTTGAGAAAATTGAAACATTTACTTTTTTCAATAAAACGAAAAAGTTTGATGGTTGTACAGCTTTTACAATTAATCCTATCTTGAGATGTCATGTATTAATAAATACTAGATTATGTCTGCAATTAGTATTACGTGTATTTTTTTTTAAACTGCCTCGTTGGTCTAGTGGTTAGCATGTTCAACTGCGGCCGACGAGGTCCCGGGTTCGAGTCCCGGGTCGGGCCATATTAAGTATTGGGTTTTTCTGTCTAGAAATTCTCAGTACTAGCCCGGAGTTAGGAAGTTGGTGGTGTTTCACCCCCGTGCCTCGGAGAGCACGTTAAGCCGTCGGTCCCGGTTATTATCACTAACATGATAATAGTCGTTAAAGCCCGCCAACCCGCATTGGAGCAGCGTGGTGGGTCTAAGCTCTAATTCCCACTCTCCTATGAGAGTGGAGGCCTGTGCCCAGCAGTGGGACGTTAATGGGCTGTAGTGGTATTTTTTTTTAATGGTTTTCGTGATAAAACTTAGCCTATGGTCTGGAAATTAATCAATTTCGTCAACAACATTCAACAACAGGTTAATTAGACGGGCCGTGAACTTGCATGAAATAAACACGCCGTGAAAAGTTAACAGACAGAGAGATTTCACATTTATAACATTTGTATGCAAGTACAAATAGTATGGATTTCATCCAAATCTGCGTCTTCCCAAACTTGAATAGGTACATTTTCTCGATAGGCAGAATGTTCGAAGAGCCATTTATACTGCCGTTCCTCCCCATGGGGTCTCACAGAGTGGTTTATTGCACATTTTACTAACTCTCCACATCCATCTTTATCCCACATCCGTTCGTAGCAAGTTTTATTCCCTCAGCCATTTCGAATACTGCTGACGAAAAGCTTGGACGGATTCCCGTTTCAAATACTGCGGACACAATTTGGCACATTCTCTTCATGAATAAGCCATCTGATAAAAGTCTGCATTTTTTTTTATCCACTACAAGTTAGCCTTTGACTGCGATCCCACCTGATGATAAGTGATGATGCAGTCTAAGATGGTAGCGGGCTAACCTGTTAGGGGCATGGCAGTTATATTAAAGCCTATTCGGTTTCTACACGACATCGTACCTGAACGTTAAATCGCTTGGCGGCACGTCTTTGCCGGTAGGGTGGTAACTAGCCACGGCCGAAACCTCCCACCAGGCCAGACCAGGGAAATTCAGAAACTATAAATTTCCAAACCCTGCCGGGGATCGAACCCGGGACCTCCGCACGTTAAGGCGACAGCGCTCAACACTGCGCCACGGAGGTTGTCAAAAATTGCTGATCAATAAAGGATTTTGCATTTACACTACTGTTGTTTCACTTTCTTGAAATGCTTTTTTTTTTCGCTTATTCGAAGATACACAACATTTTATTAATATTTTACAAGCTTTAAGTATGTACAGTGTTTTAGAGCCATTATCCATGTCGAACGTAGCTTAGTACACTTACATGCAATAGATCTACTGTAATCAAAAGGATTAGGTAATTAGATTGTATAATGTAGGGCATACTTTGGACGGGACCACACCCTTCATTAAACTTTTGAATGATCCTAATTTTAGAAACTCGTCTAAAATGAGGGCCTAATCATGTACAAAGGGCCCCGCTCCACCCAAAACTCAACATCATGCATTCTTAATAAAGACAAGCTTTCGCTATCTAGTTACATTTACAGTACCTCTAGTGTTATCTTAGCAAGGTCATCTAAGAACATGATCTTTTAACAGTCCTGGTTGTTTACAAGAAATTGCATCAAACGATAGGGTTGTAGAATGATCTTTCAAAATGTTTGTTGTCTGGTATACACTATAACATAGTATTTCATCAAAATTGGATTTCAACATTTTGATGACAGCTTCGGCATCTCTAACTTGCACTTTGTATTATCTGGCATATCGCTCTTCACCTATTTTGTATTCTTCATCCAGTGTGACCAAATTTACCTAATTAGTCCAGTCAAATAAGATCTGAAATCAAAATTTTGGCACAACTTTGCATTCTTGATATAATGTAGTTTTAATGATACAAAAACAATGTGTAAAGGTTTACGAAAACGGTTTTTGTGAAAAGGTTTCGAAGGTTTCGCGATTACTCGAAAACAGTAAAAAAAAATGTTCTAGGAAGAATCTGTCTAATTCTTACCGTTTCCGAGTAATTGCGAAAAAAAACTTTTGACATTTATTTTTCAACCCTTGCCGGGGGTTGCACACACGAAAACCTTTACACATTGTTTTTGTATCATTAAAACTACGTTATATCAAAAATGCAAAGTTGTGCCAAAATTTTGATTTCAGATCTTATTTGACTGGACTATAATGTCGGGACTGTTTATGATTCCATCTGCGTTAACAGCGAGACCACAGCGTATAATTAGGCCTGCGGAAGTAACATATCACCGTACCGCAATATACTGAATTATGTTCCGGCTGTAATCCTATGTACAAAAGCCCCTCGCTATCTGTAACGGAGATGTATTTGCATCTCTAACGCATGAGTCGTATAATCTCGTGCATGTTTGTACAAACTAATTTATTTTAGCCTTTAATAACTTTAAGAGACAATTCTCAAAAATAAGGCACCGAGATTCAGGTAGAGAAATTTCAAGATTCAATATTATGAAGTTAGAACATGTTATGGCGTTATTGTCATTTGGTTTAATTATCTGTACACTCAACCCGACATCCCGGTCGGTACACGACAGATTGGTACAATTTGTCTGATTGCCGATAATTATCTGTGGATTATCACTGCCAATCGGCAACAATTGGAGAGAAGCTGACATCCAGAGCCGAAAGGACAGCTAAAAACGGCAATTGTCTCTGGTGTAACCAACTTCACTCTACGAGACGCCGACGAAAAACGCCTGTCGGACCTAACTTCACTTCATATACTTCGGCGGATTCTGGTGACACTCGGAATTTCATAACGTTATGCAATAAAATTAATAATATTGAAATAAATTCAGTTTAGACCCAAATAATTGTGAATTGCGACCAGTGTATCTCGGAAAACCACTCGGGGGCCCCCAAAACAAGAAAACTCCACGAACCCGTGGAGATTAAATCGGATTAAGCATTAAACACCACGCCAAGAAGAAACAAGGTACGTGATAATTTATTCAAGTGCCACTTCGCGTAGCATCCTGCTATATCACAACCAATATACGAGCTGTCGAAGGCCGTAAATGCGGAAACATTAAATTTGATCCATTCGAGTCGGATTTTATTTCGGATAAAAGTCATTAATTTTTCTCGGTAATAGGTACTTATAAACTAAGTAATTTCTAGTTAAATCGGTAATTATTTACTAAATTCAATCGTTTTGTTTTGATAAATCGGTAAAGTCTCTGATCTCGGTTCGGAAAATCGTTTTTTAGTTCGGCTTATTCAAGTACATAATCTGTCATAATGTCAAAACCATCCTTGAATAAATTCAAAACTCATTATGATTGGTTTCGGAACACTCTAGAAATGGTAAATTCTAAGTCGCAGTCTTCAGCGGTTATTTCGGCACGCCTACGGAGGCTTCAAGACAAATATGAAATGCTATCGAGTAGCTATGAAGCAGTCTTAAATGAACTCGAGGATAGTGACTCGGAGCAGATCCTCCGCTATGACTCCAGATTCAGGGAGGCAGAGGAGGTTTGCAACCAGCTGGAAGCTATATCGGCGGCTTACCCTAACCTGGATAGTGTACATAAACCGACTGAAAGTGCCCCCACTGCCCGCTTACCTGTTATAAAGTTAACAACATTTGACGGAGACGTATATTCTTGGACCAGCTTTTTCTCTTTATTTACATCGTTAGTTTTAGCTCGGACGGATATATCCAAAACAGAAAAACTGCATTATCTTTTCTCTCATGTTGAGAAAGAGCCCCGGTCCCTAATAAAACATTTACCTATGGTCGATGAATCATTGGATTTAGCCATGGATATTTTAAAAGGTCGTTATGATAACAAAAGATTGTTAGCGGACAGTCATATATCTCGGATACTCAACATTCAAGCGTTGTCTAAATCGGTTGGTCTCAGAACACAAATTTTAAATCCCATACTAGAATCCACTAGGGCTCTAGACAATTTAGGATTTCCAGTTGCAGAGTGGAGTTATTTATTACTTTATATAACTCTGAATAAACTCCCTTCGGATATTAAAACTAGATTTGAACAAAAGTATGGCGGTAATTCTATAGTATTACCTACCTTTAATCAATTATTAGAGTTTTTACAGAGTGAGTGTAGGCTAATTGACACAGCCAATTCGGGTACTTCGGCTACACCTAGTACTAGTACTAATCTAGGTAAAAATAAACCTCGGGCGGTTCATGTGACTGAGGATTCGAAGGATAGGACCTCGTATTCATGTTCATATTGCAAATTAAATAATCATATTTTGGAAAAATGCTCCCAGTTTAATAAACTGGATCAGCATCAACGTAGGTTTTGGGTGGCGAGTTGTGGCCTATGCTACAAATGCCTCGGGACCCACCGGGCCAGCTCCTGCTCTAAGCAGGTACCTTGTTCTCGGTGTAATCATACTGGTCATAGTCGGCTGCTGTGTACGGTGACCATGAATAGGAGCAAACAGGAGGACAATTCCTTCCCCGGTCGGGAGTATATGGTAACCTACACGGGTAACCGCGGTGAACGAGGAGGTCAGTCTTCATCTAATGACCGGACCCCCTCTCATGAGGGAAGACAGCGGTTCGAGACCAGTGATACTCGTCGGACACATTCGATGCCAAGACCTGGTTCTCATAATATGTCGGAGAGACGGGCCTCGCCGGGCACCGCAGGTGCACGTCGGTCACTTGATCAAGATCAATAGCAATTAATCAATTCGGTTCCAAATAATTCGGTTTCAATTAATTCGGTTTCAAACAATTCGGTTCCAAATAATTCGGTTTCAATTAATTCGGTTTCAAATAATTCGGTTCCAAATAATTCGGTTTCAATTACTTCGGTTTCAAATAATTCGGTTTCAATTACTTCGGTTTCAAGGAATTTGATTTTAACTAATTCGGTTTCAGCTTTAGATAGTTCGGTTTCAATCTCAAATCCTTCGGTTTCGGTTCCTATTGCTTCGGATCATTCGGTTTCACATTCCAATCATTCGGTTTCACATTCCAATCATTCGGTTTCACATTCCAATCATTCGGTTTCACATTCCAATCATTCGGTTTCAATTCCCAATCGTTCGGTTTTAAATAATTCGGTCTCCAGTGGTTCGGTTTCGGCTCTTTTATCCTCGCTTTCGGTTCCCAATGCTTCGGTTTCTAACAATTCAGCTCCGGTATCAGGCGACGGTTCAGTTCCTAAACTGCCCGATAATGTTGTTTTGCCTACGGTTATAGTGGAGGTTAAAACGACTCAAAATCATTTTATTAAGGCACGCTGCCTCCTAGATCTCGGATCTCAACTTACTATTATTAGAAGCGACTTGGTTACTCGCTTAGGGTTGAAAAGACACCACTCCCGTGTCCCGTTAACCGGAGTTGGTGGAGTTACGACCAATGAAGGTCAATCGGTAGTTCTGATTCATTTCAGACCTATAAATAATTCAGAATTGATACTTTCGGTTTCAGCAGTAGTCTTAAAGAAACCTACTACTTATTTAGCTCGGAAATTAAAATACATAGGCAGTGAGAAACGTTTCTCGGATATCGGTCACTCTCACATCCAAGAAATAGATATAATTTTCGGTTGTGATATTTTACCCAAAATCTTAAGCGGTGAAAAACTTGATTTTGTTAAAAGCGGCCCTTCAGCCTTAGGCACTATTTTTGATTTTGCAGTTTTCGGACCAGTGGAACCACTGGCCGAATCAACTAATTTTGTCGGCACTACTCTATTGGAAGCAGTTGAAAAATTTTGGCGCTACGAAGAGCCACCTCAGACTAAGATTAAAGATCCGTTAGATATTGAATGTGAGCGTTTGTTTGTAACGACTACTACGCGTGACTCCAACGGTAAATACATAGTTCGGTTACCACTCTTGCCGGTTAGTGATAGGCAATTGTTGGGTGATAGTAGAAACAGTGCGTTGAAACAATTCTTCTCATTAGAGCGTAGAATGGAACGGAATCCGGAATATCGTGAAAAATATGTTCAATTTATGGAAGAGTACTTAGCACTCGGTCATATGCAAGTTTCTACTTTCGATCCTAATTCGGGGTTAGAACACTACTTTATCACTCATCACGGAGTCTTTAAAAAATCAGGAGATACTAGCAAAATCAGGGTAGTTTTCAATGGAAGTTTAAAATCTAGTTCGGGGGTTTCGGTTAATGATTGTTTATACTGCGGTGAACGACTTCAAAATGAGATTACGGATATAATTTTAAATTTTCGGTGTCCAAGAATAGTATTTACAACGGATATAAAAATGATGTTTCGGCAAACCTGGATCCACCCGGATGATCGCAGGTACCAATTAATTTTTTGGCGTTCTTCGCCATCGGAACCATTGGTAGTTTATGAATTGACTACAAATACTTACGGATTGAAGTCAAGCCCATTTATCGCGATCCGATGTTTACATCAGTTAGCCTATGACGCTTCGGCTCAAACAAATCGGAATTATTGTCAAGATGATCGGGACGGTTGTGAATCGGCTCACTTAAAAGGTATGCCACGTGCCGCTCAGCTTTTAATTAAAAATAGTTACGTCGATGACTTGAACGGCGGAGCAGACACTCTCGAAGAAGCCCGAGATCTTCGAGATGAGTTAATTGAGCTTGTGAGTTCGGCGGGTTATGAGCTGAGGAAGTGGTCTAGTAACAAACCGGAATTACTAAGTGACTTGCCGTTAGATTATTTAGAAACACCTCGGCAGTTTGACGGATATGATAACAACGGTCTTATCAAGGTTTTAGGTATTCAATGGGATCCAGTATTGGACCAATTCACTTATACACTCAACTTACCTTCGGACGATAAGGTTACTCGACGTAGTATCTTATCATTGGTTGCACGGTTATATGACCCATTGGGTTGGATTTGTCCGGTGGTATTTAAGCTTAAAGTTTTACTACAGTCGTTGCTGAGTACCAGTAATGACTCACGGAAGGTAGATTGGGATAGCCCAGCCCCTACGGATATTGTCCAACAGTTTAGATATTTAATCTCGGACCTGTCTTGTTTACAGCAGGTATCAATACCTCGCTGCTTGAAATCTATCGGTACTACCAAATATACTTTGCACGGATTTTGCGACGGATCGTCGTTAGGCTATGCCGCAGCGGTTTATCTGCGTGCAGAACGGTCGGATGGTACAGCACTCTTGCGGCTACTCATGGCGAAGTCTCGGGTAGCCCCACTGAAGACGAAGCTTACCATTCCAAAATTGGAACTAAACGGTGCGGCCTTACTAACTACACTTCTCAATCACGTAGCTTCCTCCATGGAACTTAATGTTGTATTCGATGAGGTTGTAGCTTGGTGCGACAGCACTATTGTGTTAGCTTGGTTGCGGACACCTCCACATACCCTACAGGTTTTCGAGGGTAATCGGATATCTCAAATAAACTCATCTAAAATTAAAATCAGTTGGCGGCATGTGCCCAGTGAATTGAATTGTGCGGATGTCGCTTCTCGCGGTTGCACGGCGGCGGCGTTAGTGCAACACCCCCTTTGGTTTAATTCGGAATGGCTGTGTCAACCTGCTCACACTTGGCCCAAAAATTATTTAGAATTTCCTTCGGACATGTTACCCGGTTTGCGCGCAGCACCTAAAACTATTAACACAGGAATTTTGGATTCTGAATTTAACCTTTTGGACCGATTTAGCAGTTTTGATAAATTGCTTTCGGTTACTGCATACTTGTTGCGATTTGCCCACAATTGTAAAAATAAGTCTTCTCGGTTGCTCGGAAATATTTCGGTTTCGGAAAGAAGACAAGTCCTTCTTCGTTTAATTCGGATTATTCAATCATCACATTTCGGTGATGAAATTGATTCTTTGAAATCAGGCAAACTGATTAAAAATCATTTACGACGATTAGGTTTGTTCATTGACAAAGATAATCTCGTTCGGGTGGGCGGTAGAATTAAATCATCGGATTTGCCATACGATGCTAGGCATCCTATCTTATTGCCAGCCAAAGGTCATTTCACGGAGTTATTGGTTACACATTATCATAAGGTTTACTGTCATGTTGGCGCTAACACGTTGTCGGCTATTTTATCTCGGAACTATTGGATCGTTTCGGCACGGCGTGTCACGAGGCACATTACATTTAAATGCATTCAGTGCTATCGGTCTCGAGCGAAACCGACGCAGCCATATATGGCAGATTTGCCTACAGATCGCGTTACTGGTGTGCGACCATTTCTCGGTGTCGGTACGGATTTTGCCGGTCCATTTTTCATTAAGACCAGTTTATTGCGAAATGCAAGAATTCTTAAATGCTACTTGTGTATTTTTGTTTGTTTGGCAACAAAGGCCGTTCACTTGGAAGTGGTTTCGGACCTTTCGGTTCAAGCTTTCGTAGCGGCGTTTTCTCGGCTAGTTAACAGACGCGGTTTACCAAGTCTGGTTCGTTCGGACTGCGGTACGAATTACACCGGTACGGATAAATATTTAAAGGATTTATATGTGTTTTTACGGAATAATCATTCGGACATTGAGCGTAATCTCGTTAAAGAAAACATTACGTGGTTGTTTAACGCGCCGGCGAGTCCGAACCAGGGCGGACTTTTCGAAGCAGCCGTTAAGTCCGCGAAGACTCACGCTAGACGCGTGCTCGGTGAATCTCGGCTTACGTTTGAGGAATTGACGACTTTCTTCACTAAAGTCGAAGCTATTATGAATTCTCGACCGCTGTGTCCACTTAGTACGGATCCTACGGATTTGGAAGTTTTAACCCCAGGTCACTTTCTAATAGGACAGCCGCTTGTATCGCTTCCAGAATATCCCTATACGGACGTTAATGCTTCTCGCTTATCTCGGTATCAACTCATTCAAAAATTATCCCAGCATTTTTGGTCTCGGTGGAGAGTTGAATATCTTCATACTCTTCAACAACGTTTAAAATGGACGTCGGTATCGGAACCTCCTAAGGTTGACGATTTAGTTTTGATTAAAGATGAAAATTTATCTTCGCTTTATTGGAAACGCGGTCGGTTAATAAAGTTATTACCAGGCAAGGATGGTATTGTTAGAGTTGCGGAAGTTAAAACTCAGAACGGTATTTTAATTCGGCCGGTTTCAAAATTATGTCGGTTACCTTTGGATAGTTAAGCAAGCGGATCTTGCTTAGGCGGCGGGATGTTATGGCGTTATTGTCATTTGGTTTAATTATCTGTACACTCAACCCGACATCCCGGTCGGTACACGACAGATTGGTACAATTTGTCTGATTGCCGATAATTATCTGTGGATTATCACTGCCAATCGGCAACAATTGGAGAGAAGCTGACATCCAGAGCCGAAAGGACAGCTAAAAACGGCAATTGTCTCTGGTGTAACCAACTTCACTCTACGAGACGCCGACGAAAAACGCCTGTCGGACCTAACTTCACTTCATATACTTCGGCGGATTCTGGTGACACTCGGAATTTCATAACGTTATGCAATAAAATTAATAATATTGAAATAAATTCAGTTTAGACCCAAATAATTGTGAATTGCGACCAGTGTATCTCGGAAAACCACTCGGGGGCCCCCAAAACAAGAAAACTCCACGAACCCGTGGAGATTAAATCGGATTAAGCAGTAAACACCACGCCAAGAAGAAACAAGGTACGTGATAATTTATTCAAGTGCCACTTCGCGTAGCATCCTGCTATATCACAACCAATATACGAGCTGTCGAAGGCCGTAAATGCGGAAACAGAACAAGTCACCCTTTTAGATTCAATTTCCTATTCTTATTGAAGAGAAATTTAAAAGAAAGAATAATATATAAAATTACAAAATTGCTTTTCTTCGCTGAGACTTCGAAAAATTGAGATCCTAGCTTATTTTATCTTCAGCGCATAAAAGTTAAAGAAGCTGTTAAATTGGATTAATTTATCTCAGTTTTATGGCACCTCGTACGGGATTATCACCGCAATAACTGGCTTAAATAACATTACTAAAATGTACATTAATTGTATCCTTTCAAATATTGTTTCAGAATAATACCCAGACCCAGACCATGCATGGATAAAGAAAAATAAGAAAAAGTATTCCAAACATTTCAAAAACCTTAGCGAATAACTCACGAGACAAATAAAATGTTGGAAGTACCTAACTGAGAAAGGAAACGAGTAGGTATTGTCAAAGCAGAGCGTTAGGTATGTGCATTCTCTAACACAGTATTAGAATCTTTTATTGCGCGGTCCGGATTTCCTGTCACTTCCTTCTTTGGGTCACATCCGGTTTCTTAAGCGAAGTGACGCTACTAGACGTAACTTTAATAAGGGTATTCTTTTACTCCACGTCTTCTCTCTAGCTGCTACTAGAAATCCTTTTCCATTTGAACTATATTTATTATTTTTTTATTATTGGAGATAGATAGGCTTGCGCTTGACGACAATCATGCTTAGTGCAAAGCAATGATGAGGTCTAGGTTGGAACGCGCTTGCCTAGAAGATGCTTATTCACTCTTGCCTTGAAGGATATTAAAAGTAATATGACGTGTTTCGACATCTGGTTGACTTAAATGTGGTTTTCCATACAATTTCCGACGAATTCTACGAAAAAACATAACTTGGATTAAAAATATCCCTTTTCAATAATAAGATTAATTTAAACAAACCTAAACAAAAACAGGCATACTCTTTTGGAATATCAAGTCTGTCCACCTGTGTGATTTTACCAATAGTTTGGAAAATAATGCATACATGCTAAAATGATGTCAGGTTATACATTTATTTCAAACTAATTCCGTTCAGTAAATTTATTAAACAACAACCTGTATTTATATTTAAACGCAGAAATGAATTTTCCTTTCTCTACCTCTAAAGTCTTTTCTGTAAAGACCAGAGGGATCTGAAATTTAATCTACCCGAGCGTAACTAGGATTTGTGGCTTCAACGCGGCTCTTAAAACAGAATCTCTAATTTCAGAGTTTCTATTTCTACCCACTTTTGGTTCATTTCAAATTCCAACACTTCCAAATGGACAACGGAGTTGGAGTTTCTAGGTCAAGTGGACATTAACGCAGTCAGTATACAAAAGACGAACTTGTCAATTAAATATCGCCATTATTTTCACCACGACGTGTCCGTGAAATGAACTGGGCAGGTAAGGGACAATAATACATGTACTGAAATTGTTAATTTAAATTAGCTATTGTTATAAACTATGTAGAATTGTTAGCTAAAATACTAAAATGTAACTAATTGCAATGCCTTGACGGGGCCTCATGTCATAATAATTTATGTAATAATATGTACATGAATGCAATGAATAAATGATATGATATGCAGCACAACATAGAGGCATAAAAGCCCCGCTTACCCTACATAAATAGCCCAATGCTTAATTTTCATAATGACCTGCCAGAAAATAGGTATCTACATAGTCAATGCCTACCCTGGCTTCAACGAATGTTCACGCCACTGATGATAATTGATATGATATGAATAATGGCGACGGCACCTATCAGAGAGAAATGCAGCCCGTTAGTCAAGCACGCAACAGCATTGGAGTGACCACCACACCACTCTACTACCAAGTGTATAACGAAAAAATATACAGCCTACATAACCATAAAATAAAATTTCTGCTGGGGAAAGATCGCATTACCCACATTTAAAAAATGTTACACATAATCATGACCACTCGGTTCAGAGTGTACAAATTAGAAAAAGAATAATGAGTTACTTTTTTAAAAGAGCATCTACTCGTATGTACACTGTACAGTAAAACGAAAAAGGATAAGTTTATTTCCAAGCAAGAATCTAGACCAAAACGCAATATAGGAATAAAAACTTAGCCGTCATTACAGCAGCCAAGCATCCCGATAAACTTGAGATAAAGGCTGAGATAATTGATGAGGCTATCCTGAAATCCTGCAACCTGTACAACTTTTCATGCGAGGATAAGCTAGTAATATCCATAGGTGAAAATGACTCCGACCCAATGGACATCTCTACCGGACTCTATTCTACATTAAAAACTCTACCTCATGTCCAAATAATTGTAACAAGCGTTCAGTTCAGTAAATATTTAAATGAGTATAAAATTAATGAAATGCTCCAAATAATCAGTAAAAAATTTCCAAATTGTACGTATTTAGATGTAAGTAACAACATTTATCCAGACAATGCCTTATACATATGTAGGAAAATAAATTTTACGATTGACCAAATGTACTACAATCGCAGGTTCCTGACTTTTAACAGAAATCACCCGAGTTTCAGTCGAGATAAATTCATAAAAGGTGTAAATGAAACAGACATAAAGCCACAAGAGCCATCAGCAAAAAGGGGAACAATTCCCTTCTACTTCAAAAAACTTGAACCCAAGAAAAATCACTTACTAGAGAAAACTTTAAATTCTGTGCAAGATATTAATATAAACAAAGAGCCCACTCCTCAAAACTCCACGCCAATTCAAATTATAAATAATGCATCTAAGCCGTCTGTTTCACTTAACAAAAAAAACGATAAGCCATCGTTTTTTCGTTCTTGATAAGAAGTGTGAGAAAACTACGTTCAGACTCCTTCATCAAAACGTTGCTGGTATCTTATCAAAAAAAGACTTGCTGGAAATTATGATAGATGATTTAAGTATCACTAACAAAATAGATATATTATGTTTCTCAGAGACATTTATAGCGAAAGGTCAGGAAAAAATTTTAAAATTAATGGCTTTCAGTTGGCTTCAAACTATTCGAGGAAAATAAAGAGGGGTGGAGTATGTATACTAGTAGCTAAAGGAATTTTATACAAAAACATCGATTATCTAGATAAAATTAGCGAATCGGAAAATTTTGAATGTTGCGGAATAGAAATACTTAACCAAAACTTAATAATTATCTGCGTATATCGCATACCAAATTCAGATGTAGCAATATTCTTCAATAATATTGAATTAATACTAAAGAAACTGTGCATCAAAAATAAAAACGTCATTATTGCAGGAGATTTAAACATTAACACTTTGAATCAAAGCAAGCATTCGCAACAACTGATAGATTTAACACGAAATTATAATCTCACAATTCACATAAACCAGCCCACAAGAAATCACACTTGTATCGACCATATCATCAGCAATATCACCAATGCCAAGGGTACAATACATAATTATGATATCTCAGATCATAATACTGCCCAGATGTTAAGTTTTGAGAGTAACCATAACAGAAATAAAGACTTACCGAAATATTTATACAAGCGTAATTACAGTAAATATAACATAAATATCTTTAAAAAATATATTAATAGTTTATCCTTTTGTGAGATATTTGAAGAGCAAAATCCTAACAAAGCATTTACAAAATTTCATACTTTGTTCATGCTAATTTACAAATTGTGCTTTACTAAGATAAGAATAACAATCAATCAAAACTCGCAAAGGCCGAAATGGATCACCAGAGGCCTCAGAACTAGTTGCAAAACAAAGAGAACACTAAAGTATATTTTACAGAAAGAAAAAAACCCTAGTCATGAGAAGAAGGACAAGTACAAAATATACGCTAAAACACTAAAAAAATGTATCACCGCATCACAAAAACTAAGCAATACGCATTACATCACAAATAGCAAAAATATATGCAGCGCTTCTTGGAAAATCATAAAAAACGAAACAAAGTGTTGCTACAACAACCCATTAGACACAATAATAGTAAACAACACTGAAATATCAAATCCGACTTCAATCGCTAATGAGTACAATAATTTCTTAATAAGCATGACAAATACATCTCATCAAAATAATTATAGGAAAAATTTTGGAAATAACCTTAATCAAAATAAATCCGGAGCTAGTATGTTTCTTAAACCTCTGGTAAAAAATGAAGTATCAAAAATAATTTCATCTTTGAAAAACACAAAATCAGAAGGGTACGATGAAGTGTCTACTAAGGTTATAAAAGCGTGTAAAAATGAGTTGACTTCGGTCTTGACATATCTAATAAACTTATCGTTTGAACATGGGCAGTTCCCAGATGACCTTAAAATATCTATTGTAAAGCCATTGTTTAAGAAAGGTGATAGGAAAAACCTAAACAACTATCGTCCGATAACACTGATTCCTATCTTCTCTAAAATATTTGAAAAAGCTATGTATAGCCAAATTGTAAATTTTTTCACTAAACATGACATTATAAGAAAGGAACAATTTGGTTTCCAGAAGAATAAATCAACCACCCTAGCGGCCTTTCAACTCTCACGCAAAATATACGAGAACATAGACTCTAGAAAACCCACAAGTGTAATCTTCTTTGACATGACAAAGGCCTTTGATTTTGTATCACACGAGATACTATTGCATAAATTAGAAAACAATGGTGTTAGAGGGCCAGCATTAGACTGGTTGAAGTCTTATCTAAATAATCGGAAGCAATGTGTTGAAATAGATGCAGTCAGCAACGATGGTACAACCAAGGTTTCTTGTAAATCTGACTATAAATATAACCATTCCGGCGTGCCCCAAGGAAGCATCCTTGGACCGTATCTCTTTCTTATATATATAAATGACTTGCCCACTGTGGTTAACAATGAATGTTTCTTGTTTGCGGACGATATTTCAATAATAATGACATCAAATGATAATAATAAAATTGACCAATATGAGACTGACATCAACAATGAAATAGGTAAAATAGTAAAATGGCTAGAAAATAACAATTTACAGATAAATATCACAAAAACATCATACATACAATTTTGCATTAGTGGTAGAAAACCTCAACCAAAACTTAACATAAATTATAATAATACTCCACAATAGCGGAAGCTCAACAAATTAAGTTTTTAGGTTTGCAACTAGACAAAACCTTAAACTGGAAAGAACATGTTAACATGGTATGCCAAAAGATACATCGCTATGTATTTGTTTTATATAGGTTGCGCAAAATATCATTACCGCATACAGTTCTTGCAGCTTACCATAGCTACGTTTCATCTGTTTTGCGATATGGGCTAATTCTATGGGGAAATTCAGTAGTAATCAATCGAGCTTTCATAGCACAAAAAAAATGTATACGTGCGATGACTGGAGCGTCTTATCGGGAATCGTGTCAACCGCACTTTAAAAATTTGCGTATACTACCACTACCCTGTCTATATATCTTTGAAATATGCGTTTTTGTTAAGACTCACGAATATCTGTTCACAAAGGCATTTGAGGTATATCCAAGAAGTAGCAGAAATCGAGATCGCTTGGTTATGAGTCATCAACCAAGGAGTTGCCACTACAATAAAAGTAGTGATGCTATGTGTGTCAAAATTTACAATAAATTACCAGCTGAAATAAAAAAATTACCTTTAGTGCCATTCAAAAATCGTCTTTTCGCTTGGCTACTGGATAAATGTTATTATTCAGTTAATGACTATTTTTCATTGTAAAATAAACCGAAATGATTATGGTAATAGGACATAATGTTGATAATTTTATATTATTAATAATGTAATGGTTAATCATAAAAGTAGAATAATACTGATTTTGACAATGTAGTGTAGCACATTTTGCAGTATTATCACTATAGTTATTATTAAATGTAATTCATTAGGACAGAATTAATAATATTTGCATGCCATTTCATGGCTGATTGTGGCTTGGTTTCTTTTTTAACTGTAACACCTCTTTTGTATACCTACAATCTAGCAAATAAAGGATTTATTTATTTATTTATTTATTTATTTAAAGTGTAACAATAAACAATGACGAACATAATCTCTCCGATCGTTACAGAACTCGTTAAAATAGGTGTGGAGAAAGAACAATGGGTATTGAAACAATCATTTGAAGATACTAGAGATGTTGTTATAAAAGCTTTAGTTCAAAAGCAATTACGAAGTGCAGAGAGAACTTATTCGAAAAATAAACTTGAAAGAGTAAACACACTTGCACACTTATCTTAACGAGACATGAGTTTTATGTATGATGCTTTATTACCACCGAGTGATAGTTTTTTCAATGAAACAGCCAATATTATAAACGACGATATAATAAGGGTGGCGTGAAGTGGCTTTATGAAGCAGGCTAGTTCTGATGTGATGACATCCGTTAAAGAAGGCTATGTTCAACCGAGGACGTCCACAGGCTAATATGATTATGACGACGATAGCAATTCTTCTTCCTGCCTGATTCATACCTGAATATCATAATTTGCAAAAGCAAAAGCTGCATCAATCATTGCTAGAATATCAATTGTTGTGATTGGCTGAATTGATTGTATTCTTGCTCTTTCGACCTTGGATAGTGGAATTTATCCAAGATCGAAAGAGTGTTAGCCTATCAGAGGGAACTGCGATTGTTAGACTGTAGCATTTTACCGTTATGGGAAGCCTGAAGTCGATGATCTGCGAAACTGATACAATTCAAATTGTATTCACTTTAGCTACTATTGTTTGATATTGGGTATATTTCCCATGAGTCTGAAGTGCAATTGAGAGAGAATAATTAGTTTGATTACAATGTATTGAATTCATTTGTATTGAATACGAATTGACAGGAAACACGATATATTAAATCAATTGATTGAATAACTCTCGATATGATAAATTGGCAATTTAAATTCAAAATCATTTGCGATTATAATCGTTCTAGCGTGAAATGAAATATTTCCATTTTTGTAACAGTCGTCGAGCTGTTCAAAAGTCATGATATTTTATCAAGGACACGGCAAATAACTGAGAATATAACCATTTATATTCTTATTTTTTTATGTTATATTAGTTAATAGTTGGTAAACTAAGAGGAAAATCCTAATTCGAAAACAGCTCTATAGCTTCCAACATAAACTTAATATCAATTAAAGTTAATCTTCAAACGTATGCAACATTATATTAATTTTCCTCCTTCCTTCATTTTTGATATCGAGGAACCTGTATATCTACCATCTCGTATATATATTCCGGTACGCTTTTATTTATTACGCCAGTACGCTTTCTTAACGAAGTTATTGACTTCGTCAAAATAGGATGATGAGATTTGCAGAAAATGCAGAAAATGTTATTTCATAATTCGATATAGGTCTTCACTCACTCCTTCAAAATTGACATCTGCTTTTCGTTGGTACATTGTTACAATTTCTCACATTCTCATAAGCATTTCTCGTTTACGATTCGGTTGACTATGTTAGTAAAAACGTAACAAAAAAAAAGGTCTCTTCATATTTCTAATTTCCACTTGTATGAGAGTGCGTGAGTCTCCGCCTGTGGTCTCCGCTGTCTCTACTTCATCATCACTTATCGGTATATATCGCTATATACAATACACAATATGTTCAATCTCTGTGTATATTTACCATTGGTACCGAAATAAATATTTTTGAATTTGATTTTGCTACTAAACTAAACACTATTTTAATTGCTGCTTTCAGTATATTATTATGTAAAATGAAAGCGAAAACCAGTACAGTATTGCTCTCAGCAACATTGTGTATCACAATTTCAATGATTCCCTACAGTAAATCCCGCCAAAGCGTATTTAATACCCGAAGTCGGTTGGATTATATAGGCTTTAGGCTTTTGTGTCAGCTGGAAATTGCATTTCGTACCTCCGTACCCTTTGTTCTGCGATTTATCCGCATTGATTTTAATGAGCACGTCGAATGTTTGAACGAACCTCATTATATTATAGCGACAAAATTT
Source organism: Erebia ligea (assembly GCA_917051295.2). Lineage (NCBI taxonomy): Eukaryota > Metazoa > Arthropoda > Insecta > Lepidoptera > Nymphalidae > Erebia > Erebia ligea. The sequence goes on along the minus strand of OU785240.1, from coordinate 2,768,943 downwards.
ATCGTTCTTAAATCTGCTTACATGCGAAGGCAACTGCCTATTTTTAAGCACTTAAAAATTCGCCGCTTATTTTACCCCTTAAGTTATGAATTTCCAAAAGCTAATACTTTTTGAAGTGAAAACTTTTTTAGCCGCGTAGAGCACTTTTTGGTAGGGGGTAAACTGCCACACCTCGTTGCCCCATGCTCGCGTTGTTACGAAGACAAAATGTCTTAACCATAAATATATTACATTCGTAATTAAACTTTAATGTCTTCGTTTTGAGGTTTTTTTTTTTTTTTTAATATTTAGATCCAACCAACGGGTTTCCAACTTCGAAAAGGACGTACTTCTCATAAAATGGTCTACTCTTGTTAAAACTAAATTTTAGACGATATCAAAAGAATGATGCCCAATCAGCGCCATATAAAAGTATTGAAGGGAATAATAGGTACCTACTAACTACTGATGCTCTGTTATTATGCAAGAGAATACAAAACTTTACTTCAAGGGCCTGAAACGCAATGAAGGTTTTCTCTCTAGGTAGACAAGAGGAAGATAATATACACAGAGATGCATTAGTATTAGACAACGGACTCTACCTACAAAATCTCTCGAGAATTTAAAGTTTTTCTTATAACTTCGTAACACGGACGTGAACATTTTACATCAATAGAGCTAAGTTCTATAGAAAACATCCCAAGAGGTTCCTGCTCAGAATTCGAAGTGATGTACGCTTTTCAAGTAGCATTTCGAAAGAAATCTTAGATCTACCCTACAAGTCATACAAGTACACTGTTGCTTTGACAAGAGTAACTGCGTGTTTCCTTGCCGGCTCTTCCTGGCTCCTTTCAGACTTGACTTCAAGGCTGTTATCCGACCTAGTGGTAGTCTTGACTTGTCCGTTACATAGTGCCTAAAGTTGGCCAATATGATTTTTAAAAAAATGTTTTTTTTTGGCCACCAGGAAGCTGATTTTTTTAAAGCTTCAGCCAAAAACAAAAGTTATAACTCAACCAAACTATCGAACGAACTTCTCACTAAAGCAAACGCAGTAAAAGTCCAAATGGAAGCCATTACGGAGTTTCGCCATTTATAACAATTGTTGTTTTGGGACCAACGCGAGAGACAAGTTTTTGTGCAAGTTAATTACTTCGAGTTAAGGAAGTTTGCTTATAAGTTAAGGAAATCTGATTATAAGGGACAAGAAAACTTGTACACAATAACAGTAAACTTGGCTTCAGCAAAAAACAGATGTGCACAAAAAAAATACTGAAATACAATATTTGAAGTTACTGCATCTTATCTTGGATCTCTATATAGTTTCACATTAAAAAACAACTTGTAGAATTTGATTCTTCGTTTTTCAGTGCCGATGTCTTCCTTCTTCCGAGCATGTTCTTGGTAGTTTAGCTAAGATCTGCAAATTTTTCTAAACCCATATTTGCCAGAGGTTTATTCTTTATTTGTCCATACGGATGCACAAAAAGGGGCCTCCCGAACGTATAACGCAAGCAAATCCGGACTATTCTCCATACACAAAGGTTTATAACGTAAAAATTACCCAAAAATCCGACGCATACGCTACATCGCTCAAAATCAAGTTTTCAATGGAACTCAGCAACGAAGATTTCACAAAAAATAACGCAGAGGACGGATATATTTTATATTATTGCAAGATAGGCTTGCGCTTTACACGACGACCGAGCTTAAAAGAAAACTATGATGATGACTAGGTTGAAGCGCGAGAGTATAGAAGACGCCTATTCACTCTTGCTTTGAAGGTTGTGCGAGTAGATAGCTATACACAATACGAGAACCAGCAGCGCACGCAGCTCATAATTACTCTGCAGCGAACGGGGTTGAAAAGGATCGGGGGTTAAAATGAAACCATACCAAAGTTGATAAGCTGAAAAGAAAGGAAGATATACGCGGCATGGGGAAACGTGATACCTACTAGCTATTTGTAAATTGGAAAACTTTCTCGTTAATGAAAACGTATGAATGTTTCGGAATACACTAACTGTAAAACATGAAAGTTGTTAATTGATAGAGAAGTTTTTGAAACTGCAATACACGGATAATATGTTTTATAGAGTTTACGTATTGTAAATAAGTTGAGAACTCTAGGAGTACGCAGATTTCCATCATATCATAAATTGCAAGAAATAAAAATGTATACTGTTTCATTCGATACACACTCCATGCTATTTTTTGGTTTATTTAAATAAAAATGAACAGGTCAAGTAAGGCTTTTCACAAAGTACTTACTCTTAAAAAAGGGGCCTGTTTTGGTCCAGCCAGTTTAGTTTAATGCCAAGTGTTCACTTGCAATACAACTTGCAGAAGTCTGCTCCGCAAAGGTACTTGCGCTATGCAAACACCCGCAAGGAAATCAATACCTGCAAGTTTTCCTTTTGGAAAGCAACTTCCGCAAATTGACTGCAAGTTTTATTACTAGTGGACTTTGCTTAAGTTTTATGGCCAGCATTATTGGTGTCATTGGCTTCCGAATGGTTTCTTTAAAGTTTTACAGCTTAATAGGTTTTACGTGCCAAGCTATTTCCGATATTATATAGCCATTAGCCATCTACGTAGACTTCGCAATAATTTTAGAGCATATAGATGGTAATTTTATTTGTATAATTAAGTGAGCCATAAGTCATCCACCCCCCACTACAGCCCATTAAGGTCCCACTGCTGGGCACAGGCCTCCACTCTCGTAGGAGAGAGGGAATTAGAGCTTAGACCCACCACGGTGCTCCAATGCGGGTTGGCGGGCTTAACGACTATTATCATGTTAGTGATAATAACCAGGACCGACGGCTTTTAACGTGCTCTCCGAGGCACGGGGGTGAAACACCGCCAACTTCTTAACTCCGGGCAAGTACTGAGAATTTCTAGTCAGAAAACCCCTATACTTAATTATGGCCCGACCCGAGACTCGAACCCAGGACTTTATCGGCCGCAGTCGAACATGTTAACCACTAGACCCACGAGGCAGTTATCTGTCTGATTCACGCAATCGAAATCATAGGATTACGCCGATCACAGCCAACGACCGGAAAACCTTGAATCTGAATAGTAACTCGACTAACCAATCAACTATCGGAAAGGGCACAGACGTAAAGCGAGCTGAGATGAAAACTTGGCGGATTAGAAATCGATTCCGCATCAATCCCGCTGACTTATCGTCGCGAGTTCAATGGGACGAAAATATCCATCACAGAACTCGCTGGATTAACCCTCGGGTAACGTAGAATATCTAAATGGTTAGGTTATTTGCTATGGAATATGTAAAAAAATTTTTGGCTCAACTCAAAAAATATCTACAGCTGGACATAGATCGATATAGGGATCAGGAAGCGACTCCCTGCATTTCGGTCATGGACTGGCATCGGTCAGTTTTACCGGAACTTGAGCATAAGTTTTTTAGGGTTCCGTACCCAAAGGGTAAAAACGGGACCCTATTACTAAGACTCCGCTGTCTGTCTGTCTCCAGGCTGTATCTCATAAACCGTGATAGCTAGAAAGCTGAAATTTTCACAAATGATGTATTTCCGTTGCCGCTATAACAACAAATACTAAAAATTAAAAAAAAATATATATTAAGGGGGGTCCCCATACAATAAACGTGTTTTTTTCGTATTTTTTTGCTCCATATTAAAAACGGTAACAGGTAGACAGTTCAAATTTTCACAGAATATTAACTTGCATATTACCTTTCAAAATAAATAATGAAATATCAATAAAGTAAATATTAAAGGGGGGCTCCCATACAACAAACGTAATTTTTATTTTTAATATGTCATAAATCGTAAAACTTACTACAGGTTTGTACGGAACCCTCGGTGCGCGAGTCCGACTCGCACTTGGCCGGTTTTTTTAACTTTTTTGGCATTCGTTGGGGTAGCCAACTTGTTTTTCTCGAATGTCGATCATTGAGCTTTCCACTTAGAAAGCGATAATAATCGGCAGTCTCGACTTCGTAAGCCGTCATCTCTGACGTTTTGACTGACACATCTATGTTTCAGTCAAAACATACGCTTACCTGACAAGTCAGGACAGTTTTGTCCTGTAAAAACATATTAGTGACAGAGACGATGCTTTACGAAGCTGAAGCAGCCGATTATCTCTTTCTTAAGCTCGAAGTGTAATCTCTACTGCCTGTTACTATATGCGGCTAGCCTAGCTATTACACGAAGGGAGACATTTGACATTTAAAGGCGTGATTGAGGACGAATGCAGCAACTCAGGGATAATATAAGTCAATTGGAACCATGTATGATGGCTGGCGTGATAATTAATTGTGATTCGAGTTTAATTAATTCTCACTAATAAACGAGAACACCGTTCCTTGTCCAGTAAGGAATTAACGGGCGTCAGAGGCAGCAAAGACGCAATCAAACTCATCGGTGACATGTCGCCGAAGTAATGAACAAATCGACTTTTTTGCTGGCTTCATTTAAGCAGTCTTAGAGTCACTATAAATAAACTTCAAAGGTCATGGAAACCAAAAAACGTTATTATTCCTTACAAAACTGCCCACAATGACTTATGTTCCATGAACAAAAGGAACGCAGAATTATTAATGAAACCTTTCTCAAACATTTTCTCTTTTAACTTTGTATAGCCTTCAATCAATATTGGAAAACCTAAAAGGACTTTGAAGAAAAAATAAACAACATCGGTGTGGAAGGAAACCTTAACAAATTGTGACAAAGGCTCTACAAAAAACGAAATGGTAAACAAAATGCTGTAAGAGTTTAGGTACCACAATAAGTCTCATTCTAGTAGCGTTAGGATTAGATTTATTGTGTTTGCTATAAATCAAATTACGGTGGACTGAATCAGGTTTGTGTTTCATGATATATTACTGTGTTGCAAGACCTGAAAGAAAATATATTATGTGGTTTTTATGCAAAATCAGAGCTCTTACTTGATTTATGTTGAACTAACACCATTTCGCGTGCACATAATGGTTGAATGTGTGAGATATACGATGGGAATCCTGGCTTACGTTAGGTTCGATTTTAATACAAATTTAAAAGTCCTATTTTACCCCCTTAGGGGTTGCATTCTCAAAAATCCTTTATTAGCGGATGCCTACGTCCTAATAGCTATCTGTATACCAAATTTCAGCCCGATCCGTCCAATAGTTTGAGCTGTGCGTTAATAGATCACTCAGTCAGTCAGTCACCCTTTCCTTTTATATATTTAGATCATTGGATAAAGAATACTAAATACTATTTATTTTTATTTATTTATTTATTTATTTAAAACTATATGTAACTGGTAAACTATACTATAAATGGTCGGGATAAGCCCTGAGGAGACGTAAGTAGCGATCACCGTCGAAAAGCTCTCGTATTCCACACGGGTAGAAAGATTTGCATCATGGTGAGACACATGCAGCTGGTGAACAGATTTCAATACTCTACTTATTTTCTAAATCCAGTTAGTCTTACAATTATTTCTAATTTTTTACTCAAATGTTTTGTTTTTTCATTGTTTCATTTAATTATTACAAAATATATTACCTATATTATTTATTTATTGTCCTCGTACATTCTTAAGACAAGCCACAGAATCGGTTATAAGATCTCTTGGGACTTGGGAGGAAAACGATCGTGCAGAATCATAATTAGAAGCGTAGCCCATTTCCCAGATAAACCCAAGTCAGATTAGGATACAGATAAAATATAGATTTAAGATTAAAGACGAAGATGTTCTGAAGTCTAAACATTAAACTTCCTAGATCTGACAATAACATGGACAAAGTATAACCAACCAACAAAGTAGAACCTAGAATTTGATCTAGGCAAGGCAATAAATTTGAAAGCGCTCGTAAAACAGCCTCACAGCTTCCAGAATAAAGAGGGTCGCAAGGACCATAAATTTAACTACCACGGTAGCTAGGACCGCGGTCGTGTTTCTGATATTACGTTGTAAAAGTTGGGGGTGGAAAATATACGACGTTTATGCCGCTTTAATATAAATTGTAATTTTATGTTAAACCTGAGTAACTATTTACTAAGGTCCTTCTCGAAGCTCCTTCATGTTGCACTGGTAAAAGCTTAAGTTTCTAATCACCGTTCTGGATTTTCTTCATTCATTGAGCAATTTATATCATGGGATCACACTCTCGACGTCACAGTCTCAAGGCAGTTTTTATTATATTTATGGTTACATTTTTGTTTCGAAAAGTTATAGACTCAAACTCTACAAATATCAATTTGCATACATTTTCTTCTGGAAGCCATTTTTCCATTACCAACTTTGATATCAGACCCACAAGTTTGTACAGTGAATAAAATGATGGATGAGACATTTGCAAAAATTTTCGACCTATCTCGAAGCTTATTTGTATTCTGTACAACTTGTCGGATTGGTGGATATTATTTTTGAGGAACCATCAGACTTTTTAATAAGAAAAAATTTGTATTCATACGAAAAATACGAGTGAATCCAAAAATATAGGGGTCGAAGTAATAACTGCTAAAGGGATTTTCACTTTTGAAAGTGTGTTGGCAAAAGGTATTTTTGGTAAACCTCAAAACAGCATTGTAATCCTTCCAAGACAGCTTCTATTTATATGGGCACAACTTGATACGAATACGATAGGCCCATAGGGGATGGCGGAAAACAGCTGTTCAATTTAGCGGACGTTTGAATATTACTTCCGTTCGTAAATTTTTCTGAATAACTCTCAAGTCAAGTCGCACCTAAAGAAGTTGTAGTTCAAAACTAAGGGTACCTATCTCTCCAACTCCGAGTAACATTTAACCTACGAATTTGAAATTTAGACAGAATTATGCTATGGATAATTGATGATTGATATGGATATGGATTATGTTATGGATGGATATATCTATGGATGCAGAATTCCATCCGTCAAAACATCAAAATTCGTAGGTTAAACGTTGCTCGGAGTTAGAGAAATCCGCCCTAAATGTATCAAACAGCTGAATCTAAACCACAGATGACATAATAGTTACTTCGTCCTAAACTCAAACAATATACTTTTCAAATGGAGTTGGAGAGAGTGGATGGGTGAAATTGTCACCGAATAAACATAATTTTCACGATTCAAATACAAACCGCGCCTTTTGATGGTAAAAAGTAGTTTTCATGTAACATGTTACATAGAACACACATAGGTACAAATGTAAATTTTAAGCAATTGGGAAACCCCGTAATTAAAATAAGTAAATGGATTGGCTTGTTGTCAACGAACCTTTATCTCCAGTTTAATATAGCTACCTATAAATATTCCAAGCTTATAAGGTTACCGCTAAACTAAGCATCGTAAAGTTCAACAAAGGTATTAGGAATATAATTCCCTAGCGTTTATAAAATGTAAGTAACTGAGTAAGCTATTAGAGTAACTTTATTCATTCTATATCAGTGTTAACAATGCGTGCACGGGCTGCGAGGCGCCGAGTGCTTACGTAACTCGGTATTGATCGAAGCTCCCCCTCCCCCGGCGAACCGACTGCGCGCTAGGCCAATCAGCGACGTGGATTTAATTTTAATTTGTTAGCCATCCGAAGCGCGCGTCCTCTGATTCGTCAACTCATGACGCGCACTTACACACGTAGTTCACGTATATTAAAACGCACGCACATGCTAATCTTTTTTTTTTTGTGCAATATTTCCACATTACATTCACACAGCTAATGGTTTATTTTTAACTCTCTCCCCCAGTTAACAAGTCCCTCGCACGAGCCACGAAGTACCCGTGATGTAAGACCGTTATTTAATTAAACTTTCCAATTAACAAGGAAAAAGAAATAGGAGGAATTTAATTTTGTTAGGGAAACTTTAGGTACTTAATCAAATATTTTAAGATTTTAATTCCAATTAAGGAAAATAAAATTAGAATTCGGCTTTTTGCTTTGCTAATTGGTTAATATAAAAATAAAAAGGTAAATGTGAGGTAAAGGTTCCGTAGGTACCAAAATAAGACAATACCTATAATGGAATCAATGACCTTAATAGATAATCTAGTACTTTATATGCCCCATTAGAGATACGCAACTTCTACAAAAGTCATTCCCGAAACAAACTTCATAACTCGGGTAGTAACTGAATTATAGACGAAAGTTCGAGCCGAAGCCATGTTAATACTCCAGAGTTTGACAGAAGTACAGGGATTATAAACGCTTGCTTAAATACTTTCAGAAGGGAAGGCGTTTAGAGAGGCTTTTTGTTCTAGATATCGAAGACTAATGGTGCAAGCGATCTCTACTTGAGATCCAACCTCATTTATATTTATTTATAACAGTTTCATTAGTAGGTCATGACTTCCACCTTACTGTGCAGTCCTTTCTCCTATCTTATCAAACTGACCCTCCTCAGCTTTACTCGGGTGGGATTTTTTGTCACAGCAGTTCAAGCTTTATATTGACGTTGCACAAGGACTAATCATTTTATATAGGAGATAATAAAATCGTTTATCAAGAATCGGATACATCGAAAACAGTATAAATAAACATATGCGTTTTTAGTATACTAACGTTGAATAAAGCATCAAAGAGCGTTGGTAAATGAGGATAAAAATTCGCATGAATGACGTCGTTCCATCGCTTAAACGCCTACGACGCGACGTAGCGGCGGAGGGGCTGTGATTTAAATACCTACGTTATGTCTGCCCCATTAGTACAGAAATTTATCAATGGTGTTCTTAACGTCAAGATAACTTGAAGAATATAGTAATTATTTGTATAACAAAGCAGTAATATACTGAATTGCCTTTCCTTTATCCTGTGAACGTTCTACACTGGTTCAAAATTTGCAAGCAATAACACCCTCTTAAGTTTGGTAGGTAATGAAGTCTTTTATAAAAATAAACATCAGAAAAATAAGAATGGTAGAAAAGATGAAAACACAGGTATATCAGAAACAAAAATTGTTACAGAAAATAGATTTTTCTAAAAAATGATATGAAATGTGCACATTTCATACCCTGTAAATGAGTTCGAAAGTTAAACTTCCCGGCCTAGGCCAGTAAAGAATGTATGTATTTTCATTAATTATCATAAGTTTGAATTTGGAATCTTTCTTCTTGAATATCTTGTAACTTGTTATAGTGTTCTTTGGCCTAAATAGTTTAAATTTGGAACTCTACCGTATTACGCGTTCAGCACTCACAGTGCAAAAAAAAAAAAATATATTTCTTAAGTAGGTTGCTTTTTTATTTACTTTCTTTTAATTACGTAATATAATATATTTAAAAAAAAAGTCACTTGTTTTATTTTTTAGAAAAGCACTATACACACCTCGACCGGGAAAGCATTTCTGGTCTCGTATATATAGCCGGCCGAGCTACCTAACACTCGACCAGAAAACGCGTACTTCCCGGTCTCGCGATGTAATGTACTATTATTCTTAAAATAGGAGACGAAGGCAACATGATATTTACAATATGAAGACCTTTCCAAACAACTGGACATACCTATTCGAACATAGAATTGGGAATCCACTTGTATGATGAATAAAAATTGTCTTATCCATGTCTAAAAAATAACGGCAAACAAAAAATTACTTCAGCCCTTACTTCAGCCCTACGTAAGTAAGCAAAGTTTTTGCAATAAAACACAAAAGAAGTAATAAAGATAAATACATATTTACCGAATAAAGATTTTCTTTCTTTCTTTTTTTCTAATATACCTACCTACATAATATAAAAGTAGACAATTTATAAAGGTGCAGAGACTGCATAATCACACATTGAAAAATAAAAATCTACATCAAATATAATACGGATAACAAAGTGACATAAGTTACTAGAAATCTGTTATTATAATTCTGAATAATTCAGTTCGTGCACAAACGTTCCCAAAATGGAACATACAAAGGACCGAATTACTAATGAGCTATATTCCCGAAGCTAGAATCGATACGAATAATATTCACATGAATGAATTGTTACGGCTATGCGACGATACAGGGTATAGTTACGTAACAAAGGATTCATAAAATAAGATGAAGGATTGAGATCGTTCCATTTGCTCCAACACCGTGAAAAGATAAGAAAATAAATTAAACATTAGAAGCTAATAGTATTAAAGAACATTTGTTTAAGTGTATCACTTGATTTAAAGGTAAAGCAATATACTATCGTGAGGGAACCTGCAAATCTGAGAGTTCACTATAAAGTTCTCAAAGCGATGGGTTAAGATGATGATGATGATGAGGCTTCAAAGTTAAATTAAAAAGTAAAGAATCCTGAAAACGTCAATCATGAACTCAATCGTAGGGGGCAAAAAACCGTGAAAACTGGAAATCCCAGAAGACGTCAAGCCAACGGATAACGTAACATCCTAGCATCCATTGGTAATCATCATTATGATGAAAAAGATGATATCCGTAGAAGAATACCAACTTAGCTCAACTGGTTGCGAAGCTGAAGTGGTAAAGGGCGAGTCACATAGTTCGAAGAACGTTATTGTCCCAAGATGCTGGAATGGCAACTTCACACAAGAAAGTGCAGTTGTGGACATAGATCTATCGGTTGACGACAACGAATATGATCCAACCCATCTCGAATTCGATAATTGACACCTTTATAACTGAAATCCAAGAAATGTAGCGACTCTAATTTCAATATTAATTTAAATATAATGTCCATTATAAACACTAAAAGGACAATTAAAAAGTATTTAAACTTCAAAAATCTTTTGTTAAATAATAATAATTGAGATTACTAACTTTCAAGTTTCGCAGTCAGAACGCCCACACTTGACTTTATTTTATACTTACTATGATGTCAGCATCTGCAAAAGCTTTATTACGTCATCCATCACGAAATTTCGCTGTAATAAAATTGCTGTATTGGAATGGCAGGAGTGGTTTCAATCAACAACGGAAATTCAATTAACAACAGGGACTAAGGACAATACAGAATTATCTGCAAGAATTGTGTCATAAATTGGAGCCCCAAATAAAATGTCCCAAATAAAGAAGAGCGTTATCAGTATGAAGCCGGTAAATTGAACAATATTTTATTATTCGTTATATAACTTCGAAGCGGCAGATAGAGCGGTAGAGCTGAGAGAACTAGTAGTGATAGACTAGTGGTTTAGACACCCGACCTCCTATATATGGGGTCGCCGCGCCGGTTAGTACCCCGGGCAAGCACCCTGAGCTATATGCGTTTGCAAGAAATTAGATATCACTTGCTTCAAACGGTGACGTAAAACATCGAGTTCTTCATAATGTTTTCGAATGTTTGTAGTGGATTATGACCAAACTGCTTTTTACTTCGAGAGGAGACTCGTGATCAGTAGTGAGGCAGTAATAGGTTATAATGAGGATATACCTACCTTCGAAAAGTGTACGTGCTACCAACTTCGAGTGAATGGCTTTTTAGTTTTGTTTGCAAATTACCCTTTCCAAGGTGCACGGATGACAACCTCGTACTTGAAAAGGTAATTTTAGGAAATCTTTACTATAACGATCTCAGGCATGTTTTAGAAATCCTCTGGATACATAAGACACTAGATCGTGGTCTTCCTTTAAGTACCTAATCTACGTCTAGTAGTGGACGTACATCGATTGAGACAAGGAAAGTATAGCCCCCTTCAATCCAAGTTTGATGGTACTTCTAAACCGAGCTTGACGACACAACTGAGGAAAAGCAATGATGTAATCTGGGATGGATCACGCATGCTCAGAATGTGCATATATTTAATCTTGCCATCAATTTCTTGAAGTTGTACGGGGTAGGAAACAGGGCCATCGCGCCGGAAGGAAGTTCTACACCTAAGCGGTATCGTATCAGAAATGTTCAGCATAAAACGCTAAAAATATCAAGTTGTTTCCGCCATTACGGTAATTACATTCGTTGCATTAATTAATTATTTAGCCTGCCCTCTTATCCTTGGCAAAATGTTCCATTTAAGAAAAAAATAATTTCAATTTACAATAAAAGCTTTCCCGCCTTTGAATCTATACTTATAATAAAACTGTAACAGGTCCAATTCTGTACATTGAAGATATTTTGAAAATTTTTTTTGGAGGGCACTCATTATTCGATACTGAAGCCAAATCTGTAATTTTTTCATTTTTGTCTGTCTGTCTGTCTGTCTGTCTGTCTGTCTGTCTGTCTGTATCTTGGCCGCGCATCACGCCAAAACTACTGAATGAATTCAAACGAAACTTGACACGATTTGAGCCCATACTACGAGGTAGGACATAGGATACTTTTTATCCCGAAATTCCACCCCTAAGGGGGTGAAATAGGGGGTGAAAGTTTGTATGAAAGTCCGTCATTTCTCAAGTTATATCGATTAAACTTGGTATACAAGCTACTGGTTGAAAATGAAGAAATACCTGTTTCACAGTTTTTGCAAATTTTACCCCCGAAGGGGTGAAACAGGGGTTGAAAGTTTGTATGAAAGTCCTTCATTTCTCAAGTTATAGCCATGAAACTTGATATATGAGCTGCGGGTTAAAAATGAAGACATACCTGTTTCACAGTTTTTCAAAATTTCACCCTCAAAGGGGTGAAATAGGGGTTGAAAGTTTGTATGAAAGTCCTTCATTTCTCAAGTTATATCGATGAAACTTGGTATACAAGCTACCGGTTAAAAATGAAGAAATACGTGTTTCACAGTTTTCGTAAATTTTACCCCCGAAGGGAAGAAATAGGGGTTGAAAGTTTGTATGAAAGTCCTTCATTTCTCAAGTTATATCCATGAAACTTGGTATATGAGCTGCGGGTTAAAAACGAAAACATACGTGTTTCACAGTTTTTCAAAATTCTACCCCCAAAGGGGTGAAATAGGGGTTGAAAGTTTGTATAAAAGTCTGTCATTTCTCAAGTTATTTCGATGAAACTTGGTATATCCACGCGGACGAAGTCGCGGGCATCAGCTAGTAATTAATATGAAGTGCTCAAGGAGGACATTTGTATAAGACTAGGGTGTCATGAATAGATAATGTTCCGTAATTAGACGCGTCAGGCCCCTGCGTTGGGCAATACATCTGGGTAAACCTTATGAATTATTTAGTCAAGTTAGGGCTGGTCGTTGTTTGCATGAGCAAATTATTTACTTGGCTGCCTCGTTCGTCCTAACTAAACCCGCTAAGGCCAAAAAAGTAATATGCGTTTTCTGCCAAGAAATTGTCAATATCAGCCTGGAGATGCGAAGTTGGTAGTGTTACACACCCCCGTGCCTAATAGAGCCACACACTAATTGTGCCCTATAATATCTCCGGCATGGTTGGCTGGTCTCCATTGAACTGATTGATTAATCAATCAGTTCAATAAAAGACCAGACCATATCAAAGGTTAGCATGGGTTTACAAACCAGGGATTTGGTAGGCTCGGTTTCTAGCGTAGACCTCCCTGTTGCGGATTGCGCGTATATTGTTGTAAGTCGGGAAATAATTGATATAATGGCATATTATATCTATGTATTGACAGATTAATCCTAAACTATTATACTAAGAAAATTTTATACAATTAACTGGGGCAAACCTTGTATATAAAATGTATTGCTAAAGAGTGCTAATTTAACCGACGTAACATGACGCTGGGATAGATTTTCAGAAACAAGCACGAAGGCTTATAAAATACATATTATTCAAGGCCTTAGAATTACTCGCTTCGCAATAAATATTTAATCAGCATTTTCTCTTAAAGGACAAAGCAGTTTTAAGTTAATAAACAAACACAATAGTTTGTTCCATTAACAACACAATCAATCCTCGCGCAATAAAGCCAAGCTCTGGCTCATTATTTGAATTGACTTAGTCTATTGTTGTTATTAAGTTAAACGCTAGCAGGCCTCCCACTTAGGGCTGCCATACTACAAATAGAGGACAAGTCCCATTTTTCCACAAGATGTTGCGCACAAATCGACACCACTAAGAATAATAATTGGGTATTTGACAAATAGTCAAATCAGCAACTTTTTTCAAACGTCAAAACGCATCCTAAGTATGGGATTTAATATGAAATTCTAAAATGTGACGTCATTAAAGTTCGACGCACTTTTTACTTTAATCGATTGTTTAAAATGGTTATTCAACATAAAACCAGGAGACGTGGAGATTCTCTATTTAATAATCACTAAAAAATTATTTATTTGAATAGTAGTCATTATACCCAATTACATCTTTGTCTTTACAGCACGCACGCATCCCTTCTTCTTCTTTATGTCCTGGGATTGTTTTAGACACAGGTGTCCGCTGGGCACGCATCCCTATGGATCAGTTGTGGAGATTTCATTTGTCTGGACTCTGCCTGACTCTGAGAAGATAACTTTTAGAAGATAACGCACATTTGCAGGCTTGTGCAACTTGTGGTGTGTTGTGCGCCTCATTATGGGGTGGTTTTAAAGTGGTAATAATTTGTAGAAGACGCCCGACGTAAATTGTAGCTAACTCTATCCCAGACACACTGTATGTGGCAATAAAGAATGTAGGCTGTAGATCTATCTATCAATCTTCCTTTTTCGACATCCTTCTTTTGCAGTGTCCATTTTTGAAGTGAAAACTTCTTTAGCCGCGTTGAGCACTTTTTGGTAGGGGGTAAATTTGTGGATTTGCGTCACCGACATGCTCGCGAATACCGACATGCTCGCATTGTTACGAAGACAAAAAGTCTTAAATATAAATATACTACATTCGTACCTAATTAAACTTTAATGTCTTAGTTTTAAGGTTTATATTTCAATTATTATTTTTTTCTTTTTTTTCATCTGGCTACCCTACTCCCACTATTGTAGATTAGATCATCCTTCAGGCACGACTTGCTCGGCTGGGATCAAACTTTACCTAAGATAATTAAGAACCTCCAAAAGTTGTAGGAATAAGAAGCTTAATCAAATAAACTTTATAAACAAAGCGCTGTTGAATACAAAGGATATTAAATACAGAACTTTATTTATTTGGGATTTATTTACAATTGTTTGATTTAATCTGTCTGAGGAATATACTTGAGGGAGCAACCAATACCCAATTGTACCATTTTTTTTAAATGGCGATTGCAAAATCGGCCCATATGTTAATTACTTAACATTAACTTTACTTTAACCACCTGAAGAGCAACTGGGACTTATGATAAATATCTGAATACTAGACGATGCCTACGACTTCGTGCGCGTCGGTTAATTATTTGTATTCCCGGGGGAATTTTCCGGGATAAAAAGTAGCATAATATGTCCTTGTAACCTATCTATATCTTTCATCAAAATCGGTTGAAAATATGATCCATTAAAGCGTAGCAGACATACACTTCCGCATTTATAATATTAGTATGAATATGGATAAGGTGCGACCGAAAATAATTTGCTTTCCCAATTCTGCTCCTTAATTTCATTCCGTTCTGCACCTGACATGAGGAATCCTCATATTATGTTATCTATCATAGATTTTCATAGCGACCTCTCCCAACTCACCAATGTAATTATAATCTCAAACTTAGAACTTAGACGACCCTTTTCACTCCACGCCCATATAAGATTAGCAAACTCTCTCGCTATCTAATATTGACTTACCCTCGAAAGTTTTCAACAGTATGTATTGATTCAAGGCAGCACTCAGACAGGGCCCACATTGGTTTTCTATCTCCATAGCTACTAAACTGAATTTTACCAATAAGAAATTCCCTCATAAAAACAAGAACTTTGCTAGTAAAAAGTAATGAAAAAAAAACACGAGAAATAAGTGTCCTTTTAAGAATTCTGAGAAAAAACGTAGTTAATTTAAAAGTGCCGCTAAAACTAATGATTAAGTAGTGCTCATTAGTCTTGCTCTTAAGGATAGACGGTACTTAGCAGTTGAAATAAGAAAAGAAATAAATTAAGCGTCAGAAAAGGTGAGGTAGACTCAATTATACAGAAAGGTAAGGTAAAGTAGAACACGGTAGACTTGGATTGTTCGCAAAAGAAAGATATTAATGAGTTATCGTTTCGTTTAAATACGATTAAGATTACCAAAAAAACAATTCAACTTCTGATAAATCATGCCAAAAGAGTTAAGATTAAGAGAACTCAAATGCCCTCCCAACCGAATTTCAGCCACAGGACTAATGTCCATAAAGATTTTATGATCTTAAAGATTTTGGAACTCTCG
This sequence comes from Erebia ligea, assembly GCA_917051295.2. Lineage (NCBI taxonomy): Eukaryota > Metazoa > Arthropoda > Insecta > Lepidoptera > Nymphalidae > Erebia > Erebia ligea. The sequence continues at coordinate 2,752,878 of OU785240.1, read as the reverse complement.
TAGCTTAAGTTTTAAGAAAGAGCAACCACCGAGTTTCTTGCTGGTTATTCTCGGTAGGAATAGGAATGTCATTCCGAACCAGAGGTAGATTCAGTTGACGATACAAAAGAACTTGTAAAAGTTTATATTTTAGTTTAGTTTAGTAAAAATCAAATAAATATTATAAATGCGAAAGTTTGGATGTATGGATGTATGTTTGTTACTCAATCACGCTCCAACGGATGAACGGATCTGGATGAAATTTGGCACAGAGATAGATTATAGTCTGGAATAGCACATAGGCTACTTTTTATCCCGGAAAATTAAAGAGTTCCCGCGGGAACCGAAAAACCTCAATCCACGCGGACGAAGTCGCGGGCATCAGCTAGTATTGAATAAAATAGAAATTAATCATGTTCCAAAATGAATCTAAATCACTGACTTTACCCTTCAAACAGCAATTTCAAAATTTCCTTGGCAATAATGGATAAGCATTGAATCTCTTTCTAGGGAGTACCAAATACTCGAAGAGCGCGCTCAAATATTGATGAAGTTCGTGAACTGAGCCCAAAAAGCCACTTGACCCGGACAGACTAGGTACTTACACCGGGACCATTTCTGAAACACGGTCAACTGCGTCTACGAAAGAGGGTACTTCTTCGTCGTCTACTCGGTAGAGTACCGGCGGCATTTATTGGAATTATTTACAACTAGCTGATGCCCGCGAGTTCGTCCGCGTGGCTCCAGTTCCTCAACCATGCCAAATGTCGTCGATCAATTGCTCCGTTGCGGCGTGATTGAAGGACATACCAACAAACAAACACACTTTCGCATTTATAATATTTTATTTTATTTATGCAGGTTAACAAACAGCGCATTAACAAAAAGTAAATAGACAGTAAAAATTAGTATTATGTAAGACAAAACAGATCTAAAAGGACTTGGATCCTTGGATGGACACATACATATATAGAGATAGATTGCATCCCAGCAGGCTTAGCATGCGCACAAGGAGACATATCTTGCGACGAGAGAGAGAGAGATGTTGTCGTTGCTGGCTAATTTTTCCTTTACCCTAACATGCACAAATTGCGGTATATTACAAGAAAAAAATTGTCGGCATTTAAGGGTTCGTAGAGAAAAGACCACAGATAAGAAATATTACTTTTATCTCTACTTTTGACGTAACAAGGCAAGTAACCTTCGAGCTTCGGTAGACAAATAGAGATAACGGGTAGACATAATTTTACTCGTGCGCATGCTAGCCCTACTGGGTAGGACAAAAGGCAGGCATCATCTGGTTTACGTATAAAAGATCAAAAACCCTATTTCTTTTATTTTCCAACCTGAAGCATTGTAATTTCATACCTCTAACGGTTCAAATGCCTTTGATGTTACCACACAAAGTATGTGGATATATTCGACACCTTTTCAAGGTATATATGAAGTATGCAGCAGAACATTCTGGATTATCATGCTCCTGAGTATGATCGATGGGCTTCTGCTCGCGAGTGAAGTATTGCATCGTAAGGAGATTTATTATTGTGGAGCATTTAGTTTACAGCATTCAGTGTAGGTTTATGTCTCATGAGATAGGTATTTAGACATTATTTCTGCTGAAAATCGGCAGCATGGTTTTAAAGAACAGCACTATATTAATTCTATTACCTATTTAGTACTTACTAGATGATACCCTCAACTTCGTTCGCGAAGATTTAGATTTTAAAAGTTCCCAATCCCATGGCTGTTCTTTAATTTTCCGGGATAGAAAGCTTATGATATCACTCTCCACTTTAATTTATATATGTACCTACATATTGTAATATCTTGTTATTTTTTAAAAAGAGCAACTGCAGAGTTTCTCAGTAGAAATTCTTTCTGAACCGGTGGTAGATTTAAAACATGACGTAACATAAGAAACATGTTATAAAAAATTAAGTATAGGTCCTATAACTTCGAGTATATCCATGCAAATCATCACGGCTATCCGTTACTCCGTTGCAGCGTGATCATGATTAAAAAGAAACAAACACATTTTTGCATTTTTAATGTTACCAGGATATTTTACCGATCCATATTTCCACAATTTATATCTTTTCATATAACCTGCATTGAAAATGCGAGTTTTAATGCCTGTTGAGCCACCCGAAACTAGTCAATTTCAGACGAATACGTCATTCAGACTTTGAGTGATGCCAGCCCTCGCTTCACTCAGGCAGGCAACTTCACCCTCGTCTGAAATCGTCTTGTTTCACCCCTAGACACACAATAATATACTATGCCAAATTCAATCAGTCGTACCGAAAAAACAGTAATGAAAAATAGAAAAGGAAGACTTATCAATTCAATACCAGTGCCAGCTAGAATAAAATCAAAGAGAGATGGTGACTTAAATCGCCGTACATAAAACGCTCGAAGGTGACCCGGGCGGGGAGGAAATTGGGTCAATTGCGATGGCGGTTGGACGGTGGATTAATTGAAAACCTTTTTACCTTCGGAATATCGGGGTGTAACTGAAGATTGTGGGTTATTACGTAAAAAAGGTAATAAGGATCTGAAAATATTCAGCGAATGAAAAAGATAATATGCTCGGAGGGTCTTTACGTGGTCACAAAATCTGAAATGAGGAAATCTGAAGAAAACTAAAGAAACCGACATAATGGTTTGCAATGCTTAAGTGGGCAATGCGCGGGTTACACAGTTCAAAGAAGTTACCACGTTACGTGGCTAGTTACCACCCTACCGGCAAAGACGAGCCGTCAAGCGATTTACCGTTCCGGGACGATGCCGTGTAGAAACCGATTAATGGTATGGGTTTAATAAAACTGCCATGCCCCTAACAGGTTAGCCCGCTACGATCTTAGACTGCATCATCACTTACCATCAGGTGAGATCGCAGTCAGGGGCTAACTTGTAGTGGATTCAAAAAAAAGAACCGATAGATGTGATCCCAAGGTAATGGCGTTCTCGCAACGGAAAGCGCCAGTTTGGATTCAGAAGCACTTTTAATAAGTTTATTTGAATAAAAAAATATGAGTTTGAGTATGAGCTTGGTTGGCAAACCGCCAACTAGGTGAACTCAAAGGAATTGCAGGGAGCCGCTAGCTCCCTATAGTGGCTACAATACATTCGCATACTGTAGTGACAATAAGATACCTGTCCTATAAGATACCTTGTAGTGGATAAAAAAAAACCCAGGTCAAGCAATGGATGTTTATTGGTTTATTTTTTCCTTTTTTTTAAATTACTTAAACATGTTTTCAATAAAACTCACAGCTAGCTGTAGTCTTATCTAATTAGGGTACAAATCATGCTCGCGTGGAATGGCGGCAAGAATTCTGGCGGCATGTATGCTAATACTAGGAAAATTGATATTTAGGTTCTCGTTAAAAAATAAAGATTTCAGGATTTTCATAAATTCTACACTCTCACCGATTTTCAAATGACACTTACGAATACGGAAATCACTTTTCTAAAAAGTTTTCGCTAAAGGAATAAATTTACTCGCCAAAATTATACATTCCCTCATCCTTGCTATTCCACGTTGAACAACGTATGCAAACACCGATCGCAATTTGAATAGCACATAAAACAAGGGTCGTGGAGGAAATTAGGCCAATGGCGGTTGGACGCGGGCATTAATTGAAAAGCTTTCACCTTCTAATGGCCTATGGTCAGCACGTGCCTATCGAGGTCATAGATTTTAGAATTAGAGGCGAAATTAAAGGGATTTCAAAACTTTTACATCTCTCATATTCGGTAAGTAGGTCCTTATTACCCCCAAATGGAGCTTGTAGGTGACCAATTAGCGCTCTAGGGTAATAATGTAGCTAGAAAAGCCCTAGGGCGGTAAGTAATTAAAAAAAGTATGATGGTTAGATGTACGCGAACTTTTTGAAAGAGTGAAGAGTTTTTTTTTAAATTACTTACCGCCCTTGGGCTTTTCTAGCTACATTATTACCCTAGAGCGCTAATTGGTCACCTACAAGCTCCATTTGGGGGTAATAAGGACCTACTTTACCTCACAATCGAGATGTAAAGCAGAGTAGTTAGCTCGGGTGTAAGCATCAATTGCACCCTCGAACTATAGGCGCCCTCCCTGCGCTCGTGCGCCTAAATATCTCGGGCTGCAATTGATGCCTTACAGCCCTTGGCTACTAATCTACTATTGTCACACTTAGCGACATTAAGGTGTTTTAATAATGTAAGTTACTTAATAAGAATAATAATAATTGAATAATAATTGACCGAACGAAGCGAAGGTCTCTGAGTCTACTTGGGTGAATTGGCACTTGTCCGTCCGTCCGTCTGTCAGAGCCTTATAACTTCTGAATTGCTGAACGTAATTACTTCAAATTTAAATATAATATGTAGACCGATGGCCTCCCACCGAATATGGCTTAAATAGTTATAAAAATCTTTATTTCAGGGGGGCTCTCATAGAAGCGAATGCGAAGTAAAATATTTTTTTCAATACACTTGCTCGCAAAATGCACTTACAGAGGCAGTAAACAGGGCTTGTAAGTTAAATTTACTGCCCTCGTGCTTTTTTTTTGCAGAATTTACTGCCCTCGTGCTATTTTTTTGCAGTTTTTTTTTAATTTTTGTAAGGCCACTTTACTTCTAAATAAAAAGTTTTCTTGAAAGAAGGTTCATAATGATATTGACTTTGTATGCAGAAAACTTAAAAAATAGTAACATTTAGATGTGGATTGATGAAATTAATTCATGAAATTAAAAATTGTATTTAATTTAGTTAATTAAAATTGTTTTAAGCTTTATAAATCAAAAAAGTAAAGGCTGAATAGTCCAGGCTGATAGTTAAGAGCTAGAACCTAGAGCCATGAAGCCAATTTAAAAAAAGCCATTACAACAACGCGCCGTAGATACTATAATATCTTTAATCTGTGCGCGCTATTTTTAAAAGTTTCATTGAGTTTTTCTTATAAATTATTAAATAAATATTAGTGGTTTAAGTGTTGTGGAATAATAAAATTAAATCAACAATTAGGTATTTTAGATGTGAGAAAAAAATCGCGCTATTAATAGCCGCCAAAAATCTCGAAATAAGTACGGGCGTGAGAAACCATTTTCTAGTGAGTACCTTGTACCTACCTACTCGAGTTTTATTTTCAAGTTTTCTCACAAATGTATTGAAAAATATCGTGTGATACACGGGCGTTAAGGTTTTAACAAACTCGTGACGATGGTCAGCCCTCGACTGGCGTCATCGGGCTGACATTAGTCAACTCGTATGTAATAGTAGATTAGTAGCCAAGGGCTGTAAGGCATCAATTGCAGCCCGAGATATTTAGGCGCACGAGCACAGCGAGGGCGCCTATAGTTCGAGGGTGCAATTGATGCTTACACCCGAGCTAACTACTCTGCTTTACATCTCGATTGTGAGGTAAGTAGGTCCTTATTACCCCCAAATGGAGCTTGAAGGTGACCAATTAGCGCTCCAGGGTAATAATGTAGCTAGAAAAGCCCTAGGGCGGTAAGTAATTAAAAAAAAACTCTTTCAAAAAGTTCGCGTACATCTAACCATCATAAATTTTTTAATTACTTACCGCCCTAGGGCTTTTCTAGCTACATTATTACCCTAGAGCGCTAATTGGTCACCTACAAGCTCCATTTGGGGGTAATAAGGACCTACTTACCGAATATGAGAGATGTAAAAACCTATTTACCGCCCTTATATCACAAACTACTATTATAGCGTTACATAGGGTTGCGGTATATCATTTTAAAGATAATTAGGAATAGAGTCCAAAAATATTTTTTTTTTAAATTTTCCCCTAAAATTGACGAAATGGGGGGCTTTCAAAGTGGCGATTTTCTAACGTCCAAAGTTGACCTCAGAACTCTCAAGCCTGAAACTTGATCAATTATTTGAATTACATCCTGTACTTGAACAACAAATACTAAAATTAGATAAATATTATACCTAAGGAAACGAAATTATTTAATTTTTAATGATGATGATATTTTTAACAGAACTTCACAATGATGTCAATAGATGGCGCTCTGTGATACCGCGAGGTCTCAGTTCGGGGCGAACCACTAGTATAAATTGTAGTTAATAGGTTTATTGAAACAATACAATAGAACTTAAAGCTAGCTAGCCTAATCTAATTACTATATAAATCATGCCCGCGTGGAATGGTGGCAAGAATGCTGGCTGCATTTCCGCGCTGGACAGCCAGGCTGCTCCTTTGCGCAAAAAATGAGCCATCCCTTCGGTCACCAGATGAGGCAATAAACCGCGGTGATATATATTAATAAGTTAACATATTTGTACACCACACTGTGGTAGAATATATTATGATATCTTCTGTAAAACTAATATCGATGTACCTCCGTGGCGCAGTGTGGAGCGCTGTTGTCTAACGTTCGAGGGCTTAACTTAACGAGGCCCCGGGTTCGATTCCCGGCAGGGTCAATTTGGGAATTTATAATTTCTGAATTTTCCCTGGTCTGGCCTGGTGGGAGGCTTTGGCCGTGGCTAGTTACCACCCTACCGGCAAAGACGTGCCGCCAAGCGATTTAGCGTTCCGGTACGATGCCGTGTAGAAACCGAATAGGGGTATGGGTTTAATTAACTGCCATGCCCCTAACAGGTTAGCCCGCTACCAATCTTAGACTGCATCATCACTTACCATCAGGTGAGATCGCAGTCAAGGGCTAACTTGTAGAGGATAAAAAAAAAACACCTCAACTGTATTCACAAACAAATAAATCTGAATCTGGAGTTTTTATTGGACAAATCGACGACGAAGGACGACATCAGTACAGGAAAAGTACCAATTATCCTCAAAAGTAGATCCATTTCATCTCATTTAAAAGTAAATAGGAATAAAACCATCAATATGAAATTATTCAGAAAGGAAGTCTCGGGACCGTGGCGAGATAAAAAGATTTTCTCGTTTTACAATTCGCTGGGCTTTAGATTGCTATCGATATTGAGGCTCTTGGGAGATCCTTCGTTTAGTTTGTTGGCGGGCGACCCAGATATTATTACGAGTGGCGTAATAAGAAATAAAGAATTTTATTCATATTATTTATTTTTATTTTGCGTAGGACCACTTGTGCCACTTATGATAAGTCCAGAATCTACCCCCGGTTCGGAAAATTGAAATTAAAAAGAAATATCAACCTATGTGGCTGATTCTGTAGTGTACAATCTCTAAACTAAACTAAAATTAGAGCATTACAAATATTGCTAACCTTTTCATAACCCTACGGAAAGGGACAGAACTAGATTTAAAGCTGCCATTTTAGTTTAGTTTAGAGATTGTGTTATACAGAATCAGCCCCAATGTCATATTTAAACATGCTCATACCTAATGCACAGAATACTAACTATTACTAAGTAATGATGGTAGCGGACTAACCTGGTAAGGATATGGCAGTTATATAAATCCCAAACCCCCTTTTTTTTAATTCAGAAATTTATATTTTTTTTTGTTTTCAGCCGGGGATCAAACCCGTAAAGCTTACCTATACTACCATTTGCTATGGGCATTAATGGTTTAGATGTTATGGTCAGTCATACTTTTTTTTAATCATTTAAAAGGCTCGCGCTTGACGGCAACCATCATGATTAATACAAAGCGATGATGAGGTCTAGGTTGGAGCGCGCTTGTCTAGAAGATGCTTATTCACTCTTGCCTTGAAGGTACTTAAGTTACTTAGTTACATTAGATCTTTAATGATTTCAGTATTTTTATTTGGTTTACGTACGTTATGTCATCACTTTAATTGATTACTGTCGACCTCCATGGCGCAGTGTTGAGCGCTGTTGCCTTAACGTGCGGAGGTCCCGGGTTCGATCCCCGGCAGGGTTTGGAAATTTATAATTTCTGAATTTTCCCTGGTCTGACATGGTGGGAGGCTTCGGCCGTGGCTAGTTACCACCCTACCGTTAAAGACGTGCCGCCAAGCGATTTAGCGTTCCGGTACGATGCCGTGTAGAAACCGAATAGGGGTATGGGTTTAATATAACTGCCATGCCCCTAACAGGTTAGCCCGCTACCATCTTAGACTGCATCATCACTTACCATCAGGTGAGATCGCAGTCAAGGGCTAACTTGTAGTGGATAAAAATATTACGTAAACACGACGGATTATTACGGTTGAATGGGGACTGCAGTGATACGCTACGTTGAAGCTGTCACGGGCAGAATCCACCTACTCGCTGTTTTTTTTTTAAATTGCGGGTAGTTAGGTACACGAGCTAGTATAGTAGCTGATTACCTGATGAAAAGTAATAAGCGCCAGCCCGAGTTCTGATAGTGTCATTAATGCCCACAGCTGTTTAGGTACCTATTAGTTTATCCATCTCTTGAACAACCACTTATATAAGTTTAGGGAACGGCGCCGAAGGGAGTTGGTCCTACAATTATATTGGCATGTAGGTTTATAGTCTGTGGTTTTGGAAGTAGCATAACACGATATTCTTACTGGACAGCCCTAATATCATCAACGCCACGTAGGCCGGCCGAGGCGACGAAAGCGTTAAATAAATAAGGCTACAATTTCGAGTGACCTGAATGTTCATGAAATAATGAGATGTGCAAAAATCGGAGTGAAAATAAATCAAATCAAATAAATATTATAAATGCGAAAGTTTGGATGGATGTATGGATGTATGGATGTTTGTTACTCAATCACGCTCCAACGGCTGAACGGATCTGGATGAAATTTGGCACAGAGATAGATTATAGTCTGGAATAGCACATAGGCTACTTTTTATCCCGGAAAATTAAAGAGTTCCCGCGGGAACCGAAAAACCTCAATCCACGCGGACGAAGTCGCGGGCATCAGCTAGTTTAAAAATAAATGATAATATAAAACAGTTATAAAAATTAGTTCCAATTTTGGCCACCGGGCTAGATAAGTTTGTGGGACTGTACACAACTTATGGATATTGTTCCTTTTGCTTCTCCGACGGCTGAATACAAATTACAGCCTCTTTCTAAGCCGAAAGGCTTTGAGGGATTTAGATGGGTGATAGGGACCTTTATAATCACTGGAACGATGCGAAAATTTAATAACGGCTATGGAATATTATACAGCGTCACGTCACGCTTTAAACACTGAAAAAAATAGCACGAAACTTTTTACTGTTTTGGCACAGTAAAATTTAATTCGGTTAAAAATACTGATTTTTTGTAAAAGTAATTGGTTACTGACAGTTCGTCGAAATGGGCAAAAAACAGTAAGAAGCTAATCAGTTGCTTCAATTGTTTGTACATTAATGTTTACTGAAGCAAACGGTTCTTTTTAAGTATTGCCGTTTTCAGAGCTTTACTGATATTGTAGCAGTTAATTTTACTGCTTCAGAACAGTTTTTTTAGAATATAGTTAGGAGCTAAACAGCTATTTTAATTGTTTGAACTTTAAAGTTTACTGAAACAAACAGTTCATACTAAGTATTACTTTCTTACTTACTGTCTTACAAACAGTAAGAATAGTCAACCGGTAAAATCTACTGTTATAACTCAACTGTTTTTCTTTCGGTTACTTGAACTTGTTTGGACAATAGGCTCCATTTTTACTGGCCAAAGCAATGTATATTACCGAAAAAGCAATTAGTTTTACTAATTTTTTTTTTCAGTGAAAATACATAGGCTTTTACATTGTTCGTATATTATAAAAGCGAAACCGCCTGTCTGCTTCCTTTGTAATAGCTCAGCCGTTGGACCGATCTTGATAAAAGGCACATAATTGTTTATTTGACAACTAGTCAAGTCAGCAACTTTTTTTCAAACGTCAAAACGCGTGGTTCAGATGGGATTTTGTTTGAAATACTGAATCAGAGTTCGACTAAATTTTTTACTATTCGATAGTTTAAAATGGTTATTCAACATAAGACTAACACGGGACGTGGATGTGACGACTTTTGGGAGATCCTTATCTATAGGAATCTTAATCACTAAAAAATAATTTATTTCACTTGTAGACAAATAAATTATCAATTTTTTTTCCTAGAGATGGTAATATAAATCTTTAGATTTAAATTTAGATTTAAACATAAATAAATAAGGGTTGGTTATTTAGAATCTGACCCATTTAGAATCCTGAAAAGTTCGGCCCGTCGCGTCGTCGCGATGGCAATAATTCAATTTAGGAGTTTTTGTTGGTTGCTCTCTGCGGAACCACGTTCTGAATTTGTAGCAGATTGAATACCAAGGGAAGTTGGACGTTTGAAGCTTTTAGTTTTTACGATTAAGTTAAAAGTTTTTTTTTCTTGTACAATTTGTGCCACTTATGAAATGTCACGACCCTACCACTGGTTTGAAATATAATAAACTAGCTGATGCCCGCGACTTCGTCCGCGTGGATTGAGGTTTTTCGGTTCCCGCGGGAACGCTTTAATTTTCCGGGATAAAAAGTAGCCTATGTGCTATTCCAGACTATAATCTATCTCTGTGCCAAATTTCATCCAGATCCGTTCAGCCGTTGGAGCGTGATTGAGTAACTGATGCCCGCGATAAAAAGTATGCATATCCTATGTCACTCTCCATGTCCTCAACTACACCCATGCCAAAAATCACGTCAATCCGTTGCTCCGTTGCGGCGTGATTGAAGGACAAACCAACAAACCAATAAACCAACAAACAAACACTTTCGCATTTATAATATTAGTATGATTATACGGAGCCTTGAATTCATACTAATAAAAAAATCTAGTTAAAAGTTAATAGTATGTCTTTAGCTCAGACAAATATTTGTAAATGTGAAAATGAACTATTGAACACAAATTACTACTTACTAATTAAATATTATGACGATATTAATTGGCATAGAGATGATATGCATCCCGGAGATAGACATCTCGTAGATACAACTCAGCAAGACCCATCGGTAAAACAAAATAAAACAGAAAACGCTCATTCATTCGCTACAATCCGCCCAAGCAGACAAATCTATGTGATACAGCGCGCTTGTACGTGTAGCTTGCTATATTCACCGCCCAATAAGCCAGCACTTCGCACCGGCACAACACCACACCACACAAATCTTCCAAATTATTCTCAACGTACGTTTCACTCCGACACCGGAGCTGAGCATCTTCAGGAGATGTTGACTCGACAATGCACGATTGTAAAATGGCGAATATCGCAAGCTACACGCTATACCACGTATAATTTGTCTGCTTTGGCGGATTATAGCGAATTAAGCTTCTTGTTGTGTTGTGTTGACTGCCTCGTTGGTCTAGTGGTTCGCATGTTCGACTGCGGCCGATGAGGTCCCGGGTTCGAGTTCCGGGTCATAATTAAGTGTTGGGTTTTTCTGACTAGAAATTCTCAGTATTAGCCCGGAGTTAGGAAGTTGGCGGTGTTTCACGTTAAGCCGTCGGTCCCGGTTATTATCACTTACATGATAATAGTCGTTAAAGCCCGCAAACCCGCATTGGAGCAGCGTGGTAGGTCTAAGCTCTAATTCTCTCTCTCCTATGAGAGTGGAGGCCTGTGCCCAGCAGTGGGACGTTGATGGGCTGTAGTGGTGGTGGTGAAAGCTTCTTGTTCCTAGATTATCATGGACTTCCGCAAAGTAACGCCTGCTTCTATCCAATAGCATTTCCAGCCCCTGGATTCGGGCGTCCAGGACAACAGACCTATGTCCAGCAGTGGTCGTAGCTATCGGTTGACGACGACGATAACGAATAATAATGTTATTTTCTGAGAGACTGTCTTAACTCTAAAGTAAACATGTTTATTAACTAATGCTATTATACTATAATGGTATTATATGTAGCTATTATACAATATACTCTGCTAGCTATTAAGGTCACAGTTCCATTAACGTGCCACCGCTATTCGCACAAGGTATTATAATAAAGGGGTCTTATGTCGCTAAGTGCACTCAACCCCCAACAGTATAGCTCGCCAAATTGTTATATTTTCGGGTAAGCTGCCTCGTTGGTCTAGTTGTTAGCATGTTCGACTGCGGCTGACGAGGTCCCGGGTTCGAGTCGCGGGTCGGGACATAATTAAGTATTGGGTTCTTCTGACACGAAGCCCGGAGTTAGGAAGTTGCCGCTGTTTCACCCCCGTGCCTCGCAGAGCACGTAAAGCCGTCGATCTTCCGCCTGATCTCTCTCCGGTTGTGTCGGATTTTCCACCCCATCGGGCTATGAGTAAAGCAACAGAGAATGCATCTTTGTTTGCGCACCACTTGTGCACTATAATTAATATCTCCCGCGCAGAAGGATAATCTCTGGAGATTAGCCGTCGTGGCCGAAATTCAGTCGGGAGGACATAAATTTAACTAATTATATTTTCGTCACTTACATCATATTAATATTATAAATGCGAGAGTGTGTAGTCTGTCTTTCTGCTACGCTTTCCGATTTCGACGACAAATTCGCCTCGTATCAAACATACTCGTATTTATATAACAAACTGTAAGGACCTCCCACTAATCTCTCCATTAATTACAAGCAATACAAACTCTTGTATCGTTTTTAAAATCCTAACACAATAATCACTACTGATTCCACAGAAAGCAAAGCTATAAAAGGTTTTATACGTAAGCTAAGCCAAAACCAAACAACGTAAGTACATAAACAAACATCTATTCTACGAGAGTCGAGAAGTAATTTCCTCTGACGATACTATAGCGATTGAATTGCTTCCACGCGGGCAGCACGCTTCCCCAAATATCGATCCGACTTAGTTTGCGACTTATATTGTGTACCAAACAGCTTCCCACACTTTGTACGACTTTGTTCACGGAGGAAACTACTTTGTTCAGGGAGGAAACTATACTTTGTTCAGGGAGGAAATTATACTTCCACGCTTCCTACTACATGGGATGTACGAAGGACAGCCTTTAGCATACATTTGACATGAATTCACAGGAAAGGCAGCCATCAGAGAAGAGTGGAGACGCTATGCGTCATTACCACTCCACCGGATCACGACCGCTCTAAAAAGAGCGCTAAGACAAAGAAGAAGATATATCAAAGCAATAAAAATTGCTTTAATTCGTCTCCCAAATGCAGATATATCCGTTTTGGTCATTAAAAGTATCAGGCATTCAGACAGACAAAAATTTCCTCTGACGATGTTGGCGATTGAATTGCTTCCACGCGGGCAGCACGCTCCCCAAATATCGATCCGACTTAGTTTGCGACTTATATTGTGTACCAAACAGCTTCCCACACTTTGTATGACTTTTCTCAGGGAGGAAACTACTTTGTTCAGGCAGGAAATTATACTGCCACGCTTCCTACTACATGGGTGTACGAAGGTCAGCCTTTAGCATACCGTTGCATTTCGCAAGCCATAGCGAAACATCAAAGCATTTAACGTCACTAAGATGATACCAGATAGAGGTACCCCTTACGTGAACGCACAGGGAAGGCAGCCGTCAGAGAAAAGTGGAGCCGCATAGTCAAGCGAGCCACAGTACTTAAGTGACGACGACCACCGCTCTGACAAGAGTGATACGACAAAGAAGATATATTAAGCAAAAAATAATGCTTTATAGCATCTTCAAGATACAGATATATGCATCGTTTTGGTCAATAAAGGCACTCTGAAATATGTATATTGTAATTTCCTTCGATGATTTTGGCGATTAAATTGCTTCTAATCTTCTTCATCAGTTTGCGACTTGTATTTTGTGCCAAACTGCAGGACTTTGTTGAAAGAGGAAAGTAGGTTTAGGAGGTTTGCCATAGAATAGAATCAGCCACTTTAAGTAGCCTATTCTTCCTCGAATGATTCAATCGTGTTTATGGGATGTCATTCCACATGAATGTCTCACATGAATCTTATGATAGTCTTCCGAACGTGACTTTACCTATGCTAAAATATATTCTCAGCATCGCTGCTTTTTTGATTGAGTTCAATTAAGATAGGCCACCCAAAGGTTTCCAAAATACCTCTACAAAAGTTGTACCTACGTTGCATTTTTTTTAACTAAAAGTAAAATATGCATGTGAATTAATGAAGACAAAAGTACAGTTCTTGTTAGAATTGCAAACAGAGGTTCAATTATTGTCTAAGCATTTGACAGATCGTAATCATTTGACAGCTTAAAACGTATTACTCGAACTGTTTAAGGAGTTCAAACATGCTTTTTGACTTGCAGGTATCTAAGAACTCCTTAAATAGGTCGAATTATACGTTTGACCAACGATAACGATTACGATTTTCTTACACAATTGGGGGGGCAGGTTGTGACGTAACACGACCGAGTGGCATTGTATACTTACTTCTCTGATACCAGAACACATGTTCATGTTATGTCTTTGGTATACAATAAAGAATATTTCATTCATTCATTCATTCAGAACACGCTATATAGGACACATCACACAAGCCACATTTCATAAAATAGGATACACACACCCTAGTTTATGATCTCTGATACTTATTGTTGAACTATACGCCTTACGTCTATCACAATAAAGCCTATTAATTACTGGAAAGTCGCCAAAGAATAGAGAAGGGGTTGGGTTGCGGTGCGGTATGATTTTCTAGGTCAACTTTTAACGTGATTAAAGACTGGTCCCTTTGATCGATACCATTTTTCAAAGGAGTCGGCATAATCGAATTTTTATGGTATGTCATTTTTACACTCAAACCAAATCTTGGTCAAGTAATAAGTCTTTTATAAGAAAAATTAATTATCTTTTCTCTTATTATACGACTGCTTGAAAAAAGGAGTATATTGTTTTCAGGGTTCATGTATGTATGTATGTATGTATGTATATATGTATGTATGTACGTATGTGAGTTTGTATATTCCACCATAACTTCTATACACCTGAACGGATTTTGAGGAATGAGGTATCGTTAGAATCCTTAGCTTATTCCGGGTGACAGAGGCTAGTAAAATTTTTGAAAAAATTGATAGGGTGACCATGGTCCCGCATCAAAGACTAAAGTTGAATTTTTTTTTCCAACATGAGATTAAATATATTGTCATTATCTTGAAAATGATGAGTAGATTCCAAAAATATATAAGACTATATTTCAATATCCAGTGATTCACAATAAAATATCATTTAACTATGGCAGTCGTATTTTTTAATTCTTTGAGTTATATTCACTTGTTTTTTTAAATCTAATTTATATGGGGGCTTTTCTTTACATAATCGAACATCATCAGCACTTAGCTCCATTGTTCCTTGTGAGACAGTTATATAAATTGTGTCGTGCAAATATCGTTCAATTGACCATGACCATTAAATCAATCAAATGTATTTAGATGTTCATATCGTCGAACGGTTTTTATTCATTGATATGGCCATCGACAAGTGTTATATTTCATGAAACGCCACCATTTCACAAAATGCTTGACTACTTTATAAAATTATCTACGATTTAGGCACGACATATGCGCAACTTATTACTATCCAAAAAAATAGTTCTTTGAGAGCGGTATTTTAAAATTTCATGGCGTAATAAGCGTAACATCAAATGTATTTTTCTGTTAATTATCTTCAAGCCAAATCTTTTTTTTTACGCTAATCGAACTTAATTCTACTACTCACGTTTTCCTCAACGGTCTTCTTGATTTTGGCGCTCGCTTCGCTGACCTTAGCCCCAGCCTTGTTCACCGCCGAATATAGGAAGTTGCCAAGCGACTTTGCGCCGGCCACAGCTTTCGTAGTCACTGCCAAGTATCAAATTGCCAAGTAAAGTACTTATTTAGATCATGTTATTATAACTTATAACAGTTCATTGCTAGATAGGCAGTATTAGTATACCGTTGAATATAAGAAGTTGCCAAGCAACTTGGCACCGGCCACAGCTTTCCTAGTCACTGCCAAGTATCAAATTGCCAAGCCAAGTAAATGCAATACGTTACTGATACGAACCGCTATGATGTAGAATGCCGTTCCGAAGCACCTGTTCCCTGCCACGTATAACTTATGTATCTTCAAGGCTAGAGTGAATAGGCATCCTCTAGGCCAGCGCGTTCCAACCTAGACCTCATCATTGCTTTGCACAAAGCATGTCGTCATCATCATCATCATCATCATGATCATAATTTTATCACATTTCATTATACACCATCGAATTTAGGAAGTTACCAAGCGATTTGGCCCCCGCCACAGCTTTCGTAGTCACTGCCAAGTATCAAATTGCCAAAGTCAGACTTTAGGTAAGTTCAGGAGGTCAGAGTTTAGGTAAGTAGTAAAAACGAGTACTTATATAATTTAGTATTGAGTATAGCAGTTTTTTTATTGAAAAATAGGCTTGCGCTTGGCGACAATAATGCTTAGTGCAAAGCAATAATAACTTCAAATAAAAAACTTAGGTAATTATAAGGCTGTGACGCCCAATATAAAAGGAAGCTAAGCTACTTGGCAACGTCCACCGTTGTTTTCTGCCAAGTGCCAAGTATAAAGCAGCCAAGCCAAATCAAGTAATATTCGGGACAAGCTTTTGCCATTATTAGAGCCAGTAGAGGCACGGCGCGCCGAATGTCAATTTGAACCATATGTCAAAGTAAATAGGCTTAGTGTACGTTGATAAAAAGATAGAAACCGCAAGGTCTCCAGGCCTCTAGGGCCTTGCTGTGCTCGTGCAGCGTGCTGGCCATTTCGCGCGACTTCCGGCGACGAATCACAGCGCAGTTTGCGGTGGAATACGCAGGTTGCGGTTTAACGACCTCCGTGGCGCAGTGTTGAGCGCTGTTGTCTTAACGTGCGGAGGCCCCGGGTTCAATCCCCGACAGGGTCAATTTGGGAATTTATAATTTCTGAATTTTCCCAACAACAGATCTACAACTCCCTTAAATAACTACCCTAGCATCGGCCTTAACCATAACATGAAACAATTAAGTGATCATGTATATTTATTTAATTGTATTGTTAATTCATGTGGTTTAAATTAAAAAATGTTCTAAAATGAAATATAACCTATTGCAACGCCCTGACGAGGCCTAATGTAATAATTATTGTTATATTATATACTCGTACATGTATGCAATTACTAATAAATTAAATGAAATGAACCATTTCAGCGGTGAATTCGGCTTAAAATTTTGACTCACTTATTGTTTGGTTTAAAATATGCAGGAAACCGCATACATTCATTAAGCATGGATTAACTGAAAACATACATCGCATTCCGTTTTAAATCCACCGAGCGTATAAAACTAGGACCGTTCCCATTACTTCATTCCGACGTTTTGACCGCTTAACAGACTGAAAATTGGCTTATATAGTTTTTTTAGAGATCCGCAATCGTTCAATTTTTATTCACTGATAATTAGCGGCGCAGCTTAAGTGTAAGGGTATTTTGGAAAATTTATGTGGTGTGGATAATATCGCGGGCCGCAAGTTCAAGATACGCACTTAGTCCATTCATTTTAGATTTTTTCGCGGCAAAATTTATAATTTTTTGAAACC
The DNA here is from genome assembly GCA_917051295.2 of Erebia ligea. Classification (NCBI taxonomy): domain Eukaryota; kingdom Metazoa; phylum Arthropoda; class Insecta; order Lepidoptera; family Nymphalidae; genus Erebia; species Erebia ligea. The sequence goes on along the minus strand of OU785240.1, from coordinate 2,735,519 downwards.
ACTGTGGTTTTATACCTATGAGTGAGTACATTAAAAAACACAACTCTCCCCCCCCCTCCGGTGGTGGCTTCCCCCCTCCCCACCTTGAAAAGTGTGCCATTTTGCAGATTTCCTAGATTTTCAAGAAAACTATACAAGCTAGGACAAAACCGTCAAAGAGAACATTGTTCCTTAATAAATTACCTACAAATAAGTTTATAATACTTATTATGATAGGAGTTATAGTTTACAAGCTATGGTGCGTTAAAGTTGACTAAAAATCGCAGCTCAGTAAAATTAGCCAATTTTCAACATTTTATATGTATTCTGTAATTTCTAGAAAACTATTAGAGTTAGGCAAAAACTGTCAAAAGTAAAAATAAACACCATTTAATGACCTACAAAAAAAATATTTAGTTCATAAAGATAGGACTAATAATTTCGCATATATATCCACGTATTGTATACGAAGAAAAATAAAAAAATTGTTAGAATCCTGTTTTATTTGCAATTTGCACAAAAACTATTAGAGCTAGGAAAAATCCTTCGAAGACCAATTAATTTCATTAAATTACCTACAGAAAAATGTTATGGTTTATTTAGATAGGACCAATAGTTCGAAAAATATGACTACCTTTATTACATGAAAAAATTTTTTTTTTAAAAACCTTGTATATATTTTGTAATTTTCACAGAAACTATTAGAACTAGGAAAAAAAATATCAGAAGCAAAAATGAACTTCATTAAATTACCTCCAAAATAGTTTTTAGTTTATTTTGACAGAACTAATAGTTTCGGAAATATTGCTGTCTAACTTGCATAAAAAAAGAAACCCTTGTAAAATCCGTAAATGTTTTTCAAGAAGAAGTATTAGAGCTAGGGAAAAAGCTGCCAGGACTTAGGGCAAAGATAATTAATTTACCTATAAAATAGTGTTTAGTTTATTTTGATAGGACAAATAGTTTTTGAAATATACCTTGCTATTTTGTAAGAACCGGTGGTAGTCATGTTGACTTAGCATAATAGTATGGAATGAATAGAAATTAACCCCTAAATAAATAAAGTTTTTTTTTATTTTAGGCCCAAATGATGCCCCTTCCTCCCCACTCCCCCAACCCCCCTCCCCCCTCCCCTCTCTCAAACATCTCGCCGATTGTGCTTTGATTTTAACTTTGAATAAATTAAAAAAAAATTTAAGATATATAATAAACACATATTACCTAATGCCCCCTTTTTAGGGTTCCGTAGCCAAATGGCAAAAAACGGAACCCTTATGGATTCGTCATGTCTGTCTGTCTGTCCGTCCGTATGTCACAGCCACTTTTTTCCGAAACTATGAGAACTATACTGTTGAAACTTGGTAAATAGATGTATTCTGTGAACCGCATTAAGATTTTCACACAAAAATAGAAAAAAAAAACAATAAATTTTGGGGGTTCCCCACACTTAGAACTGAAACTCAAAAATTTTTTTTCATCAAACCCATACGTGTGGCGTATCTATGGATAGGTCTTCAAAAATGATATTGAGGTTTCTAATATCATTTTTTTCTAAACTGAATAGTTTGCGCCAGAGACACTTCCAAAGTGGTAAAATGTGTGTCCCCCCCCTGTAACTTCTAAAATAAGAGAATGATAAAACTAAAAAAAATATATGATGTACATTACCATGCAAACTTCCACCGAAAATTTGTTTGAACGAGATCTAGTATGTAGTTTTTTTTTAATAATTTAAAACTTACTACAGGTTTGTACGAAACCCTCGGTGCGCGAGTCCGACTCGCACTTGGCCGGTTTTTTTATGCTAAAATGACTGGACTACAAGTGCAACAATGGCGAGGAAATGTACTGTTGAGTCTAGAAAACTTGGAATGGAAAAAAACAACTTTTTTCGCCCATACATACTACAAAGTCACCAGCTCCAGCATAGAGCTGATCTGATGATGGAACCAGGAGGTGTATAGGGGAACTCTTCAATTATTATCAGTAAGCCCCTCGAGTATGGGCTCAATTGGTTTGTTTTAAAGATTCCAAGCGTGTTTTTGAACTAATTTAAGGCTCATTTTACTGAGCTGCGAATTTTAGTCAACTTTAACGCACCATAGCTTGTAAACTATAACTCCTATCATAATAAATGTCATGAACTTATTTGTAGGTAATTTATTAAGGAACAATACTCTCTTTGACAGTTTTGTCCTAGCTTGTATAGTTTTCTTGAAAATCTAGGAAATCTGCAAAATGGCACACTTTTCAAGGCGGGGAGGGGGGAAGCCACCACCGGAGGGGGGGGGGGGAGAGTTGTGTTTTTTAATGTACTCACTCATAGGTATAAAACAACAGTAGTTTCAATTAATTATTAATTTTGCCGTTTTCCCCATACATTGAAATCTAGAATGAATGGACTAACTGTACCACATAGATTTACCTTCTGTGGCGGATTATAGCGAATTAAACTTCTAGTTTTTTCTTAATTTAGCATCATGCACTTAAGCTGCGCCGCTAATTATCAGTGAATAAAAATTGAACGATTGCGGATCTCTAAAAAAACTCTATAAGCCAAAAAGCATATTCTCCCAAGTAGACACGGTGGCCTCGCTTCTCTTGATCAAATAGCACGTATTAATTACACGTAGGCATAAAAAGGAACACTCATATTCCATGCCAAAGCTTAATCATAATAAATTAAAATATAAAAATAAAAAAACTTACAAGATAACGAAAATAAAAATAAATGAAAAATCTACTAACACTCTTGCATATCTGGCACTTCGATGGCATCTACAGCGAAAAACTTTCTACTCTGTGAACCTGAAATTGTGCATAACAAAACAGAATGTCAATTCTAGCAAGCTACAAAAATTAAAATGAATCAAAATAAAAAGTGCATTTGAAGCTCTATAATAAATAATGGATAACCCTACTCTGTGGCATGTTAGATTTTTTCTTTTTGAAAAGAGTAACTGCTAACCGTTGCTAAGTTATTCTTCTCGCTAGAACTTATTTCCGACCAGCAGTAGTCCTTTATCATGATAAAGCACTACTGCTGCTAAGGTTTAGAATGTGTCTTTGACGACTTATCAATATACTATCAAATTCTGCCAATAATATAAATTACAAAAGTGAGTTTGTTTGCTGGTCCTATGTTGGTTTTTGGTTTGTCTTTTAATTTCGCCGCAACGGAGCAACGGACGGACGACCACAGACGTGATTTATAGGGTCGCATACCTAAAAGGTAGGTTTACAACCCTTATGGTGCGACTATGTCTGTCCGTTCAAATATTCTAGTAACTATTAGCTACAGACTTGAAATTTGGAATAGTTTTTTGCATGGGTACAATTAAAAAGCTGGAGACTGAGATAGGCTATACTTTTTCCCGAAAAATTCTTGCACAGGATTTTTAAAAGTCCGAAGTTAGATCAGCTGCTTGATAAATAAATGAAAAAAAAAACTATCTACAACAGCAACATCAATTTAATACTCGGCATAACCATATACAGAATACTCCTTACCGTTTCCAACTCCAGCTGGCTGTTCCTCAGTAGGTGTCCCACCGGTGGACCCGGGTCTGCTGTCAGCGCCTCCAGTCGCGCTGTGACAAGAGAAAATATATCTAAATATATTAAAGGAAAAGGTGACTGACTGACTGACTGATCTATCAAAGCACAGCTTAGACCATTGGGCGGATCGGGCTGAAATTTGGTATGCAGATAGCTATTATGACGTAGGCCTCCGCTAAGAAAGGATTTTTGAAAATTCCACCTCTAAGGGGGCAAAATAGATGTTCGAAATTGGTAGAGTCCACGCGGACGAAGTCGCGGGCAGAAGCTAGTTTCTCATAACAGCATGGCCGTAGCAAGGGAGGTAGGAAGCTAGGGTTATGAGGGTAACTTTATAATGTGTGCTACGCTAGAACTACCGCTAAATCGTCGTTATCACTTACTCGTATGTTGGTTTATTAGGCTACGTTCGCACTGCGATATACATTCGCGCGAATTTTGTCCTCGCCATTTATATTTCACCTACTCCGCACTACGAATGGGATGAGCGTCATACAACTCCATACAGCACAAAATATTCGCTCATATAATTCATACCGCACCGCGTGAAATTTGTATCAAACCAGATATTTTTTTCTCGCGAATATTTTTCGCAGCGTGAACTTAGCCTAATAAATTAACATCAGCAAAGATCAGGTTCTCAAGTATTTATTTATTAATACGGGCCTTAGTAGGTATTATATTATTAGTTAAGCAATAGTTTATTTTTCTATTTCGTCGTGAAAGTTGCCGAACTTTTCCGAGATAAAAATTCTATGAATGGTTGTTTGCACCTTTACGTAAAGTAATCGACATTCCACAAAAAGTTATGAAGCAATGCGCTTGCTCGACTCTCGTAAGCAATGTTAGGCTTTCGTTTTCCTCACCTCCTACAATATTGGTATAATTTCAAGAAATTCATCGAGTGAATACGCAGAATTAGGAATCCGCTTTGTACTGTGAGTGAACACGCATCTTCTGATAGCAAAAGTATCATAGGGGTTAATTAATTAGTATTATATTCAGGATTTAAATAAAACGTCACGAATTTGCTCACACGCCCTCTAATCGGATTTTCTTAGCCTAGGGGCACATTATATCATTTGGTCGAGCAAGTACACATTTACTTAGCTTATTTACGTCCTTAGTCCTATGTTCTCATGGTTAACTATGTCTAATCAAGCGCCGGACGTAGGTACGCAGTGGCTATCACGGGCTGCATCATGAGTAGATAGTAGATATTATCAAGTCGAGTCAAGTGATTGCAGTCAAGTACAAACCTAAAAACATAGGTTTTGGCTACATCCATACTAAAAGTAAAAATGCGAAAGTATGTCTGTCTGAGATTCTACGAGAAGCGATCGCTCTTTCCAATACCATTATATACCACGCCTCCATTTTCGGACAAACGGCCCACCTATTCTATAGAAAACGCCTATCTTCAGTCTATAAAAAAACATAAGCACACCGCTTATAAGACGTAGATCGATGTTCCCAAATGATATTCCACGACACGAACTGAATAGGATGCTATTAATTTGTTGGCATAAAAGGTTTAAGGGGGAGGAAGATTTGGACAAAATTCTTATGTGGATAAATTTATGTACGAGTACGTGCGAATTTTACAATCGCGGGTTTCAGACACAGATAGCGATCGTTTTTATTGATAAGCTAGCTAGCTGATGCCCGCGACTTCGTCCGCGTGGATTGAGGTTTTTCGGTTCCCGTGGGAACTCTTTAATTTTCCGGGATAAAAAGTAACCTATGTGCTATTCCAGACTATAATCTATCTCTGTGCCAAATTTCATCCAGATCCGTTCATCCGTTGGAGCGTGATTGAGTAACAAACATCCATCCATACATCCATCCATCCAATCTTTCGCATTTATAATATTATAGTATAGATAAATAGGTAACTATTGTTACTATCTGTCTTTCAATATGTATATAAAACACAAAAAAATGTTTCTACTTATATCCGTTATAGCCTTTAAAACTATCCAACCGATGTGCCCCAAACCGATTTCATTAGTAAGGCAATAATGCGAAGATGTTTTTTTTTTATTTTTTTTAGCGTAGTAGCACACGGCGGATATTCGCTAGTAGACAGTAGTTATAGCATAATTTTGATATACTTGAGTTTTAAAGTTATGTGTGTTTATATCTATTTAACTAAACTTACTTACTTCACTATTTTTATACTTACCTCAAAAACAACCAATTAATATCACGAGACATTAAAAAGAAAAAACACATGAAAGCACTTTAAAAATTAAGATCAAAATATAGTGCAGTAAAGATCTGATTCACATTAAGTAAAAATTATTTTTAAGTTTTTATTTTATACTTAATTTTTTTTTACAGCAACAAAAATGTGAATCAAATCCAAGTAAGCAAAAAAAAATACACGATGCACGAAGTGTTCCTAGATAATATCTATCAATATGAAGAACTTTCTAACCTGTCAACTATCTACTTACTTACTAAAAATTCATTTAGAGAGAACAATAGTTTAAAAACTAGAGAAATGCATAAAAATGAGAAAAAATAGGGATTGAGCAGAATTAATGAGTTCACTATCAATTGGTGTGATTTTTCTAGGGAAAATGATGTATAGAATTTATAAATAAATATTTTATAAAAAGTATTTGTGACAAAATGTTCAAAAGTATTTTTATGTAAAATCTAACTATATAACTGAATAATTTTTTTATTACTTGAATATGAAATAATTATTAGTTAATAATAGTAATGATTGTATTGATAGAATATAGATAAGAATATTGTGCCAATCAAGAAATTTTAAAATGCATAGTGTGCCAAAGCTGAAAAAATAATAAAATAATTAAAAAAAGCTTTTTGAACCCAGTTAGTTATACAAATATAATAGATATTATTGTGGTGCTGATTTTGTGAGACAAATAATTAAAAAAAAGCTGGTATGCAATTTCTTATCCTTTTTCATAAACTTGATAATTTACATAATAAAATTTGCTCGCTGCATCACTCCCGTGGGAATTTCTGGAAATCCAGACTTATCTCTTGTCTTGAATATAAAAGGAACCTCTACTCTGCACAATTTCAGCTTTTCAGGTCCAAGAATTTGAGCTGGACACTGAAGAATCAGTCAGACAGTGAATGGGTGTGTCAGCACTTTTATTAAATATTGTCTCTCAGAATTAAATCTCAAGATGAAAAGTATAAATATGATAAAACAGACGTAAAGGAGCATCCACAAATTATTTCAAATAATAGCCAATTTCTCCCACCCCACTTTAAATTTTGTCACATTGTCATTGTCACGTGACCACTCCCATATTATTATTACTTATGTAATAACATTTAAGTTATGAGAAAACACTGGAAATATACCACAATATATCTTATTTCCAGACCAGAAATGACACAACATTTGAAAAACAAATTTAAAAAATAAAGGCAAGAGCAAACTCATTGTTTCTGTTCAACCCCTCGTACCTATTATACCTAGAATTATCATCATCGTCTTTTCCTTCCGGTTTGGGTTCGGCTGGCTCAGCTGTCTCCACTGGTGCAGGCTCGGCAGCATCTGCTGGTGGTACTTCGTTTTTTCTGAGTCCCGGTATAGGTATTCCGGCGCCTAACCATCCGGTCATTTGTGATTTGACGTTAGTGATGAGGTCCAATTTACCGCCGGCTTTGGTTGGACTGCAAAAGAAAATTAAATTAAAATCTGACTTGTGAGTAAAATATTAAGTATATATTAAGTAATTTAGAATTACTGGCTTAAAATTAAATATTTTTTTCCAACAGTCTGAACAAAGTAGAAGCGTAGAAAAGTAAGTACTACTTACTTAATAAAAAAAAAATTTAGTATGTAAATGCATAAGACATTTGAATTTTAACAACTTTATCTTATTAATTTAATAGAGAGACTTCCTTATCCATAGTGGAACCAGAAGAATTGACACAGCATTGCAAGTTGTAACTTGGGCACCATGGCTTAGCACTTGACCTAAATAATAATTTTACATGCCAGTGCTGGATCAATAAGCATATTATGCAACATCTGGGGAGAAAATTGAGACTCACGACTTTTTTAATGAGATAAGCACTCAAGTGTGAAGGTTTTTCGTTTTAGTGCGACTGTTACAACGCATTAATCTTGAGTAACATTGTAGTACGAAAATTCTTACTTTTGCTATTACTCTAGAAGCATTTCAAGTGTTATGAACACTTATGAGGGTTAAAACTACAATTTCAGCTTGGTTCCTATTAATTTAACGTCAAATATGCGAAGAATTTTCTGAAAGAAAAATGTAAACAAAGGTATTACACACCTTTGTCCTTCAGCCTCCGCCGTCGCTACAGCTGTCGCTTCTTTGGTTGGGGTAGGCACTTCTTCATCTTGGGGCTCGCCCTTCGCCGCCCCCATCCAAGAACTGACCTGGTTAGTAAGTCCTGAAAACATTTTCACTGCCACTAGCTAGCAACTACACAAGACACGGCACTCGTCTACTACGCTGCGACAGTCTCGTACATGACACACGCGTCGTCTGCGAAGCGCCCGTGGAAAGCGTGATCAGCTGAAAAACTAAATGGAACACCGCAATCGACCAGCAGGTTTAGCTTTTCATTGCGCATGAAAACTTGCGCAGCTTGCGCTACTATTTTGCAAAATACATACAAAATCTATATACATTACAATATGTACATGCAACTTTATATACGAATACGACAGATAAGTACTTGCTAGTGTGAGTGAACTAGTGTTGCTGTAGTAAAAAAATTGTCACCTAGCCTAGTGCTTAGTATACACTGCAGAGCGATCGGCTATAAATTGTCGCAATCATTAAAGGACTGCATCAATGTCAAAACATGGTTTTGGCTTCACGTATCACTGAGGCTGTCCGTAAAGGATCGTTGAGGACAAAAAAATGTTTTGACATTGATGCAGTTAACTATCGATAGAATTAATTGCTGAAAATTGGTATCACGTAAGACTTTTGAAGTAAGATGTCGTTTACGGACCATGACAAACGTCACGTCAAACTAGGCTTTCATTGATACATGGTGGGAGGTGTTTTTAGCGGTGACATTATTGCAATCTCTTCATGATTATAGCTTATTTTTTTTTTTTTTGGCACAGTCTCCTTTGTGGATCTTCCACTCCACCTGACATTGGCAAAGTGCATTGTGCTGGTGCGGCACTAATAAACGCCATAAAACAAAATAAGAAGTAAGGTGTCCATTAATCGTTTTACGACTCTTTAATAGCTAAAATAAATATAATATAAGGATTAAAAGGCTCGAATAGATTGTTTGTTAGGTAAAAATAGAAAATACTATTATTTCAAGCAAGTAGGTATGCTATATTGAAATGGCTTCAAAATGTTATTTAATTTAAGACATTCTATTGACAATTTACCTATAGAGGTATATTTTATTAGGTATACCGTACTTACTAGCTACCGTCTAGCTAATAAAATATTCTCATTGGCAGTATTGCCAACTCACACTATAAAAAAAAATATAAAAATTGTACGACCAAATACATACCAATGCAATTCATTAATAATAACTAATATTATAACATCCATACTAATATTATAAATGCGAAAGTGTGTCTGTCTGTCTGTTCAATCGATTTTGGTGAAATTTAGTACAGGGGTAGGTTATATCCCGGGGAAGGACATAGGCTATTTTACCCGGAAAATTAAAAAGTTCCCGCGGAAATCAAAATATCTTAATCCACGCGGACGAAGTCGCGGGAATCATCTAGTTATAAAAGAATTAAGTAGGTAGGTAGTAGACTTTATGTACTTACTTTTTTTTTAAATCTTTATTGAAAACAATACAATAGAACTTAAAGCTAGAAACATGCCCGCTCACAATTAATTTTAATTAACTTTTATTCTGTGATTAAAATGAAAATATCCATAGACAATTTCGGTATCTCGAGATATCTCTAGCTTATGGTATCTTTGATTGCATCGTAAAAAGAAAATCTACTATCTTAGGCGCATCGCTTCTTATATTAAAGTATTTTGTATTATATTTATTAAAAAACAAAGCCAATTAATAAATAGAAAATCACAAGAAAACACAGACTCTAAAATATTACTTAGTGAAATAGGTAACGCAGTTAAATTTGGAAGACTGTCAAGTCTACTTAATTTGCTAGATTACCACATGATTACCATAGACATTCAAATTTAGTCGGATTATAAATAGGTCTGCACTACCAAAATATCGATATTCAGAGTTCGTGACTAGTAATCTGTGGTTAGCGACCCATTGCTACAATCCTGAAAAACCTTACGTGAAGCCGGCTTTAAGGACTGTAACAATGGATATCCTTTAGGACATTTTTGGATGTGATATTGCGACAATTTATAGCCGATCGCTCTGCAGGGCACAGCAGGTGTGACAGCAGGGTGCAAATTCACAAGTACAAAAATTGTTTTGACCAAGCAAAAATTCTATGCTTCAATGTGCAGTACCATTCAATGCACAGGCCAGTTATTTATTTCAATGATTCAACGGCAACTCATTTGTAATTTTTCTGAACAAGTGTGATATTTTAAAAACTAAAAACAAAGACAATGTAGATATGTGGTAGATATTAAGCAAAAGAGCTAGAACCCACGCTACAAGTTAAAAAAAATTAAGTGAATATGAATGAACGACAAGCACAGAGTAAAAATAAAATTCGATACCAAAGAAGAACCACAGAAGAACGAATGAAAAATTGTGACGTTTTATTAGCTGAAGAGTATTTGTAATTAATTTTTTGTTTGTCTGAAATTTTAAAACAATTTCCGTGCTACCGATATCAAATGTAACGCAAAAAGGGTCCTGGCGACTTGGAGAACTGCATATATTTTATTACACATCAGTGGCTGCTAGGTAAATTATAAAAATGAGTGAGACGCGTCGTTCGCAACTCCATCTGGGGAAGTGCATAGAGGATTTAGACAAATTACACAACGTACCTGATTTGAAATCGAAAAGAGCTACTATGTAAGTGTTCCTTTATCTATAATTCGCTGTTTTCTTCCAGAAAATCGATGTTATAGTTATTTTATTCGACTTTGTTTGTAGGTTATGTAAAACTGCTCAGAAACTCTTCGAATCTGCTGAGGAAGCTCGCGAAAAAGGCGATGAGGAGACTTCCTACGTCCAGTACATGAAGTACCTTCGCGTTATTGCGTATATCAGCAAAGACAAGGACTATATCAAAGACAAGACTTACTATACAAGTATGCTTGGTGTGAAGAATCCTAACAAAGCCCTAGATGCGGCTGAGAAGCTGAAAAATAGCTTAATTTTGAGGTAATTTTATTGATTACTAGCTAATGCCCGCGACTTCGTCCGCGTGAATTGAGGTTTTGTGGTTCCCGCGGGTACTCTTTAATTTTCCGGGATAAAAAGTAGCCTATGTGTTATTCCAGACTATAATCGATCTCTGTGCCAAATTTCATCCAGATCCGTTCAGCCGTTGGGGCGTGATTGAGTAACAAACATCCATACATCCATCCATCCATCAAAACTTTCGCATTTATATTATTAGTATAGATTTGAATTATTCAGATGAAAAGTTAGCCTTTAATTTCCTGGACTGAGTTATGAGGAAAAAGAACGCACTTAGCTTACTATCGTTTGTTAGCTGAGACCCAGTCAGAAAATAATTCAGCCAATCTCCACAATAATTACAATTGCAGCAATGTTTATTCTGTCAGCAGCTGTGTGTAGTTGTAAGTTATCAAAACTATTCATTTCAAAGTGAATTACACCTTCATAGGAGATTAGAGTTGACAAAAAACTTAATTTTCAAGTTAAATCCAACTTTACAGTAACTTTAAATGTCCCTACTACCAAAAATGGGGGCCTAACTAAATAGCCGTTTTGAAGCTTCTATTTTTATCTAAATAGACTGTACAATGTCTATAGAAGGATAATAATGCTGATGTTATGGGGGTGGGTTTATTTATTACTATCTGAAAACATATCAAAGTGGTGATACCCTAGTGTTTAGACACCTGACCTTCTATATAGGGTTGTGGGTTCAATTTCCAGGCACACACCTCTTAACTTTTTGGGAGTTATGTGCGTTTAAATAAATTAAATATTACTTGCTTCAAACAGTGAAGGAAAACATCATGAGGAAACCTGAATGGCCAAAACTTCTCATTGTTCTCTAAGATGTGTAAAGTCTGACATCCCACACTTGGCCATGGTGGTGGACTATGGCCAATCCTTCTCATTCCGAGTAGAGAAAAATTTATGAAAATTCATTGTTAACGTGCTAAGCAGGCAGAGAAAGTGTATGAAAATCCATTGTAGTATTGTTTTTTTTTTAATTTTTAGTAACAACAGTGCAGAAATTAATGTTAAGTAGAAAGACTAACATAACAGTAATAATAAATAACTTAAAAACTATGTTAGCAAATAATATTAAAGTAAACTTAAGTTATTTAAATTAATTAATTAATAACAACTTTTTAAAAAATAAGAATTCTTTTTTTTTATTTTAATTTTTAGTATACAAAATAGATCCTCAAAATGTAGTCTAGTAGTGATAGTAAAGCTTCAATGTATTATTGCTTATTTTCCTAACAGGTGTAGTATAAAACACTATGTTATCACTCAGGAGAAAGTACGATTCCTAACCCTCATTAGTAATCGGTCACTTTCTTCCCTCAGCGAACAATGTACTATTTGCTTTTTCCTTCATTCAATAATATAATAATAATTTTCCCTTTTGTTCTTACAGATATGAGGAAGAGAGACAGAATGAGCGACTGAATGATATCAAAGAGAATGAGTTGATTAAGCAGAAGATGGATGAGAACAGGAAGAAAGCTTTAGAGGCTGTTGCTGCCAAGGAACCCTCGAACCAGGGTCTGCCTGGTAAGTACTCAATTTATTTGATTATTTTAACGCGCACAAAATCTTTTGTCTCTGTTGTATTTTATAACTAGACTAGCTGATGCCCGCGACTTCGTCTGTGTGGATTGAGGTTTTTGGATTCCCGCGGGAACTCTTTAATTTTCCGGGATAAAAAGTAGCCTATGTGCTATTCCAGACTATAATCTATCTCTGTGCCAAATTTCATCCAGATCCATTCAGCCGTTTGGGCGTGATTGAGTAACAAACATCCATACATCCATACATCCAAACTTTCGCATTTATAATATTTATTTGATGATGCCCACAAGTTCGTCCACATGGTTCAAGTTATTTTGACACCCGCGGGAACTCTTTAATGTTTCGGGATAAAAAGTATCCTACGTCCTTACCCAGATATCATACATCCTATGCCTGTACCAAATTTCATCAGAATTGGTTGAAAAGATGGGCCGTGAAAGCATAGCAGACAGACAGACAGACACACTTTCGCATTTATAATATTAGTATGGATACTAGATGATATCCACAACTTCATCCGCGTGGAATAAGTTTTTAATTCCCGCGGGAACTCCTTAATTTTCCAGGATAAAAAGTAGCCTATGTCCTTGTCCGGGATACAAATTTCATTAAAATCATCTGAACAGATGGCCCGTGAAAACATAGCAGACAGACACACTTTCGCATTTATAATATTAGTATAGATAATATAAAGAGAAGATATAATATTCTGACCTGTTGTCAATATCTCACCAGGTCCTGACGAAGTAGTGATAAATAGTGAACAGTTGTACGCAACACTGAAGAGTGGCAAGTTGAAGGTCATGATCCTGGACGCGAGGCCAGGCAAGGATTACGTTGAGTCGCACATCAACCACCCAGCTTGCATCAGTGTGCCGGAGGAGTGTATATCACCAGGGTATGCTTATTTTTATGGTCTACTTATTAATAATGGTATACTTATTTTGACGCAGTGGCGCAGTGTTGAGCGCAGAGGTCCCGGGTTCGATCCCTGGCTGGGTCAAATTGGGAATTTATAATTTCTGAATTCCCCTGGTCTGGCCTGGTGGGAGGCTTCGGCCGTGGCTAGTTACCACCCTACCGGCAAAGACGTGCCGCCAAGCGATTTAGCGTTCCGGTACGATGCCGTGTAGAAACCGAATAGGGGTATTGGGTTTAATATAACTGCCATGCCCCTAACAGGTTAGCCTGCTACCATCTTAGACTGCATCATCACTTACCATCAGGTGAGATCGCAGTCAAGGGCTAACTTGTAGTGGATAAAAAAAAAAACCAAAGAGAAACTCTAGTTTACATAGACTCTAGTTTACAAAACAAAATCGATATGGCAATCTGTGATATTTTTACGTACTAAGGTTACAGTTTAATACTAGATGATGCCCGCGACTTCGTCCGCGTGGATTAAATTTGTTTGATTCCTACAGGAACTCTAGTGTTCCGGGATAAAAAGTCCTATGTCCCGGGGATACAACCTATCCCTGTACCAAATTTTAACAAAATTGGTTGAAAAGGTGGGCCATGAAAGCATCGCAGATAGACAGACAGACAGGCAGACACACTCTCGCATTTATAATATTAGTATTGATTGAACAATACTTATTTCAGCCAATCGGCAAACGTCTTAGAGCAGAATCTCCCAGCCGCCTCTAGACCGGTGTGGGCGGAGCGGGCGTCCATGGATCTTATTGTGATGCTAGACTGGAACAGCTCAGCCGTCATCCCGGGGAAAACACTGCATCTGTTGAAGACCATACTACTTCGGGTAGGTTTTATTACCTTTTTTTTTTTTATCCTCTACAATTTAGCCCTTGACTGCTATCTCACCTGATGGTAAGTGATGATGCAGTTTAAGATGTTAGCGGGCTAATCTGTTAGGGGCATGGCAGTTAATTAAACCCATACCCCTATTCGGTTTCTACACTGCATCGTACCGGAACGCTAAATCGCTTGGCGGCGCGTCTTTGCCGGTAGGGTGTTAACTAGCCACGACCGAAGCCTCCCACCAGGCCAGACCAGGGAAAATTCAAAAATTATAAATTATAAATGAATCGACCCTGGGGCCTCCACGACACGTTAAAACAACAGCGCTCCACACTGCGCCACGGAGGTCATCAAAAAATGCACCAAGAAGTAAGGAGAAATTGTTTGGCGTTATCTTGAATATTCTTTACTAGATGATGCTGGGAGGATCGGAGGGAGGCCTTTGCCCAGTTGTGGGACAGTACAGGCTAGATTAGATTAGATTAGATGATGCTGTCTCGGATCTGCCAGTAGATTCTTTAGCAAATAGGGAATTCCGCCAGTGGACGTGATTTTTGGCATGGGTTTAGTTGAGAACCTGGAGAGCGACATAGGCTACTTTTTAACCCGGAAAATTAGGGACTTCCCGAGGGAATCAAAAAAACTTAAACCACGCGGACGAAGTAGCGGGCATCAGCTAGTCTTTAGTAAACACCTTGAAGAGTCTAAACCGAAATTAGCCGCGTTAAAGTTAACCTTTTTTTTCAGTGGGACATCAAAGTACAGTACGCCAGACAACCCCTAGCGTTGCGGGGCGGCTATGAAGACTGGCTGTTGAAGTACCCCGCATTTACCACTAACCCTCAGCCCACCACACCCCATCATGACACCATGCTCGATGATATGCTCGGTGAGAACTGTGCTCAAAATATGATCTTTATGGTCGAAATAAATTATTGAAGTGGAAACTTCTTTAGCCGCGTTGAGCACTTTTTGGTAGGGGATAAACTTGTGGATTCGTGTAACCGACATACTCACGTTGTTACGAAGACAAAAGGTCTTAAATATAATAATATACTACATTCGTAATTAAACTTTAATGCATTGGTGTTAAGGTTTATATTTTTAGGTTTTAGGTAGGTTTAAAAAATAAAAATAAAAAATTTAAATATTCGTTTTCACTTCTATCGGCGGTCCCTATGACTGTAAATTTTTTTATTTTATTAATATTGTTTATAATATTTCTCATATAAGTATAATATGGTCCCAGAAAATAAGCAATAATTTATTTATACTCCTATTCCAGGCGAAATAGACTACCCAAACTGGTCTGATTTGAGTCCACCCGTGGTCACAGTCAACCGCGTCGCCAAGCCCAGCAGTGGGGGACCCCTCATAGATAGAACGAGCAAGGTAAGCAAAGGTAGTTACTAGTTAGTAGATAGATAGATATACTAAGTCTCACAAACTTATTTGACCCGGTGACAGTGTCTCTGGTATATATCTATACTATCAAATATCAAATATCAAATATAAATATTATAAATGCGAAAGTTTGGATGTATGGATGTATGTTTGTTACTCAATCACGCTCCAACGGATGAACGGATCTGGATGAAATTTGGCACAGAGATAGATTATAGTCTGGAATAGCACATAGGCTACTTTTTATCCCGGAAAATTAAAGAGTTCCCGCGGGAACCGAAAAACCTCAATCCACGCGGACGAAGTCGCGGGCATCAGCTACTGAAAAATAAAATAAATACAAAAACTAAACAGGCATAAAAATTAGTTCCAATTTTGGGCATCAGGTCAGATAAGTTTGTAGGGCTTTAGGGCTCCCACACAAAACGGTGCGATGCGATGCGATTTCGTGCGGCGAAGCGTTGGTTCAGGTGACCATACGCTCGACTGTAGTCTACCGTACTGGACGTGTTTTTAGAAGTAATGACATGGATCGAAAGAAGCGTGTTGCAGTGCTGTTATTGTTAAATAGATATAGAAAAAAAGAAGATTTTGGGTTCATCCACTTATTACAATAATGAACGCTGATGGGAACTATTTTATTCGAAAATACATTATTGTTTGAGAACAGAGGAAGATAATTTTTTTTGATTATTTTAGAATGAGCATATCTTCATTTGTCCCAAATGACGGGGCGCTCCTCAATTAACGTTATTAAAAAATCCACGTCAACGTTTGCCATTTTTCCACACAACGACGGCGGCGCCTTGCCCACACGCTGTCTCAGAGCGGACTGAAAATGGGGTCACCAAGTGTGACGTAACATCGCAGGAATGTGCGATGCGAATCAAATCGCAAGTTCTTGCGATGCGTCCTGCGAGCTCGCAGATTCTTGCGATGCGATGCGAATTCGCAGTTTTGTGTGGGAGCCCTTAGATAGATGAATTATTTGCTGTCACATAAGTTCAAATTCAAGTGTTTTTATCCAAATAAACTTTTAGAAGTGCTTTTGAATAGTGAGTTACTACACATACAAAGAAAAAAAAATGGGAAACCGTAGGGCGCAAAGGCGGTTTCACCACTAATAGTGATCTCCGTCGTCAAAGGTCGTCAAGAGATTTAAAAAAATACATTGTCTGGGACAACATTTTTTAAATCTTGACGACTTCCCTTCCGACGGCGCAGTGGTGAGCGCTGTCTTATAAGTGGGAGGTACCGGGTTCGATCCCCGGCAGGTGGACGAAGTCGCGGGTATCATCTATTGTTAAATACTATAACGACCTCTTTCTTTCTATGTACTATTACTATCTATCTAACACGCTCGAATCCGCGCTGCCTCGCGTGAACATTCCGTAGAAATGTGTTTGTATACAATTGTGCTTTATGTGGTAGAGATAGAGCTCAATATGCCATGTAAATATTTTGAAATACGCTTCGATTCGCTGCCAATGAAAATCCACCCTTGTTGACCAAAGAAAATGGTTCTAAATTCAATTTAAAAAATCCGTAACAGATGGCAGCGGTCCAACTGTACGAGGAACGTGCTAGAAGCATGCAGAACATTCTAGAACAACAGGAGCGTATCGCCGACACTTCGCTTACACTTGAAATGCAACGCCTGGAAGCTGAGCAGGTTTGTAGCACAATTATCATCAAATGATCATGACAATCATTGATAACTTGATGGATAATGATAGTTCCTTCCATGTCCTGTGAAGAAAATCTGCATTAAAGTATCTATGGTTGAGCTAAAATGTAGCATCCCAAAAAAAAACACTTTCGCGTTTATAAGTATTAATACTAGCTGATGCCCGCGACTTCATCCGCGTGGTTTAGGTTTTTTGTTTCCAGCTGGAACTCCTTAATTTTCCGGGATAAAAATAGCATAAGTGTTATGTCAAACTATATAGTCTATCTCTGTGCCAAATTTCATCCAGATCCATTCTGACGTGATTGAGTGACAAACATCCATCTATACAAACTTTCGCATTTATAATATTAGTAAGATAGATTTTATTTCACACACATTTATGTGTTAATACTGGCATTTGAGGCTCCACGGAAAATTGTCCCGAAAGGGGAAAATTGGTGAGGAAAAATAAATAAAAAAAACATTTAAACTTTCTGATGAAAATGTACATGAAATATTTGTTATAAGATGGCTGGTTTCACCCGGTGGCCAAAATTGCCTACTAATTTTTTAACAAATATTTATGCCTGTTAAGTTTTGTTTTTATTTTATTTTCAATATATACTAGCGACGTTGTCACCAGGGGGTCTACTCTCTTTCTCTCAAACGAACGTAATTAGTCTGTTATTAGACCCACTTTTTTTTTTTAATCGTATGGCGTTTATATAAGCGTTATTATAATATTAAATTTATTCTGGTCAGTTATGTCAAAATTTAGTACCTACAATGTTGAGTTATATATGGATGTCCAGTTTATCTAACCATGTAACAACCGGGGCAGGGAGATCAAAAAGGTCCCTGGGTGAACCCTGGTAGGCATGAGACCCACTCAAAATCGTTCATTCTAATCGGTCACGAAAATTTTCTATGGATCCGTACTACGTCTGCGTGTACGAAAACGAAATAGAGAGGAGCATAGAGATAATATTATGTAGGAGAGGAGTTAACGAAATTTCGTTCGTTTGTTTGCGAAGTTTCGTTTTAGAGAAAGAGAGTAGACCCCCTGGTCTGTTTGACGGACTATAGTTACCTCTAGATAAATATACCCTAGCCATGCATTGACTTACCAATACCTTAGACGCACCATCGAAACGCAAAAAACGGCACGGTCAAATTGTGCACAAATAGACATTGTGAACAATTTTCGCCTCAGTCGCGCATGAGTACACTAGGCGACAAAATGTCGTATGTGTCGAATTGTTATTACAACATTGAACCCTAAATATAAACCTATATGGTTGGTTTTTGTGAACCGTTGGGTGTCTCATACTATATTATCTATAGCTGTGTTTGTATAAGTGATTGTGGACGCTTTTTGAGTATTAATTTGTAGGTAATGTTGTATCCTTAGTTGGTAAATCGATGTAGCCATGTCTAAAAGCTATTATTTTGTTTGGCATCCAGGATTGGGAGAAGATCCGGCTTCAGAATGAGGACGAACAGCGGGACGACATCCGCGCGATGTACAAACTGCGCGAACAGGAGATCATATCCCAGCTCATGCAGCTCGAGAGCAAGCAGTACGACATGGTGAGTCAGACAATGAGCTCACTGCGCTCGCGAACATAACTGATACGAGTGTGCGTTGAATTGGGTATTTGACTACTATTCAAAATATTATTTTTTAGTGATTATTAAATAGAGGATCTCCCAAAAGTCGTAATATCCACGTCCCCTGATAGCTTTATGTTGAATAACTATTTTAAACAATCGATTAAAGAAACAAAGTGTGTCGAACTTTAATGACGACACATTTCAGAATTTCATATAAATCATATTTCATACTTAGGACGCGTTTTGACGTTTGAAAAAAAGTTGCTGGTTTGACTATTCAAATACCCAATTGTGCCAAACATATTTATTATTTTCGTTATCTACATCGAGAAGAAATCTAAATTATTAAGAACATTCCTTTAAAATATTTATAAAACAAGCTCAGGACAAAGCCTGTTATAGTTATTTATAATTTAATAAATACATAGTCCAAGTAATGCGCGGGATTTTTCTTCCATGTTATATTATCTCGCTAGTAATGTGAAAAATTTTACCTATTGTATCACATGAGAGCAAAGTATTTTTTTTCTTGAGCCCTTGAATCCTTCGCTTCCTCAAACTCGTCACTCGCAAAAAGTCGAACTTTGCTCTCTTGTTGAACTTCTTGATTCACGATTGAGTTATACCTAGTTCCATTGAACCAACTTTTTTTTTTTTTTTAAACCACTACAAGTTAGCCCTTGACTGCGATCTCACCTGATGGTAAGTGATGATGCAGTCTAAGATGGTAGCGGGCTAACCTGTTAGGGGCATGGCAGTTATATTAGTAACTCATAGTGAGAAATCATTATTAATTATAAACTCATAGTGAGAAATAGTGCAATACTCGTATTAATTATTCTAGAAATAAATGTTTTACGGTAACCACATTTTTTTTGTACAGGAACAAGAGAACCAAACTCTCCGCGATCAGTTAGAGGAGTATCAGCGGAGAGAGAAGGAAGAGGCGGCCAACATCGCGGAGACTATCGCCAAAGTGGCCGAACAAACCGGCGTCACTGACAATGACGCACAAGGTATCTGTCTCACTATAGTTAAGTCTTTAGAACAGGAACGAGAGAACCAAACTCTCCGCGAACAGTTGGAGGAGTATCAGCGGAGAGAGAAGGAAGAGGCGGCCAACATCGCGGAGACTATCGCCAAAGTGGCCGAACAAACCGGCGTCACTGACAATGACGTTTTACTTGACGTCCGCGTGGATTTTTTGATTCCCGCGGGAACTCCTTAATTTTCCGGGATAAAGCCTATGTCCTTCCCCGGGATATAACCTACCTCTATACCAAATTTCAGCGAAATCGGTTGAAAAGATGGGCCAGGAAAGCGTAACAGACAGACAGGCAGACCGACAGACACACTTTCGCATTTATTATTTTAGTATGGATTATTTTGTTTGATTAAAACGCTTTGTTTTCCCAGTGAGCGAGCGTTCCCGCGCGGTGACGGCGCGCGATGTTGCGGTGAAGCGCGCGCGCATCGCGGCCGTGCGGGCGCAGCGCGACGAGCTGGACCGCCGCCGCGAGGCCATGGAGGTGGAGCGCAAGCGGAAACTCGCCGAGGCCAGGACCAAGCGGAAGCCGCTAGAGAAGGTTTAGAAAACGATTTCTATCATTTTATTTGGACAGAAGCAGGCGGTGTTTCGCGGAAGTCAATGATAATGATGGGACTACAATTTTAATTCGCTATAATCCGTCACAATAGGTAAATCTATGTGGTACAGTGTGTATCTAGCACTCATAGCTTGCGATATTCACTACACCACGGAAATCTTTCAAACTACTCTCAACGTACGTTTGACTCCGATACTGGAGCATCTTCAGGAGATGTTCGACTAGACAATGCACGATTGTAAAGATTATAGCGAATTAAACTTTTAGTCCCTTCATTATCATTTTATTTGTTTTATGTAAAAGAAATAGCGCTCGCTTCGCTCGCCCCTACAACCTAAGCATTAGTAAAAACATGATAATTTAATTGCGACAAAGAATATATTAAAAATGAATGTAAGAACAAAATTGTGAAGACAAGGAAAATAAAAGGCTTATTTATTTATTTTATTTTATTTATGTAATTCAATGTTCACCCCAGGAGGAAGACGGTGACGCGTACATGGCATCCCCGACCGATAGCACCGCGACGGCCGGCCTCAACCGCTCGCAGTCATCGCCCAATATCGCCAAGGTTTGTGCAACGTATTAACACAATAAATACTTAACTTTACTTGTAGAAGTTTATGTTTATTGTTTACACCATATTAATTTGTAAAACTGTTGTAATATTGTGGAATAAATAATTTAAAAAAAATAAGCTGTATAGATAAACACAAAACATTCAATCCGTCTTATTCCCATTCAGAAAAATTAAAAAATTCGTTGACAGAGTTAAAAAAATGAGTCAATATCGTTTAAATTTAGACACAGCGAGTTATTGTTTTGAATCGCCATGCAAAATGCGTTTTTATACAAAATTAGTTTGATTCCTAACCTGAACCATGCCTGAACCCAACTTTATACCTTGTAGCTCTGTTGTATTATGTGGTATATAAGGAATAAAAGGAAACTTTTTTTCCCGCGGGAACTACTTAATTTTCCAGGATAAAGCCCATAACCTTCTCCGGGATACAATATGGAGTACATACGGAATTTTATAAAAATCGGTTGAAAAGATGGGTCGTGCAAGCGTAACAGATAGACAGTCACACACACGCCCACACGCGCAAGCGTAACAGATAGTCAGTCACACACACACACACACGCATACGACACATTCGCATTTATAATATTAATATGGATGTCAAATAAGTTTAATTGAAATTGGATCAGTCGCAATTGCAATTTTTCCCATTGCGAGCACAGGCAAGAGTTCTCCAAATAAAAAAGAATCCTATTTATCCAGCTATCATCAGACGAGGATGAGGTCAGCACGCCAACCTTCGACCGAAGCACGAAGCCGACCAAAGTGGCGCCCTCTAGTGAAATGCACCACCGGGACTTCCAACCCGTTTGGGGAGATGTGGTAAGTCGCCTCACTTACCATTTTATACATAAAATAGTGGTATTCTACGAACAAGTTAACTGGCGTAAAAGTTGTCAAAAAACAGGTAAGATTGATCTTACTTCAAAGATGTTTTCGGTAAGAAGGGCATAATTTCAGAGTATACTACCGACTACGCCACTTTTATCTGAAGCACACATCAGACTTTGACATCAGACACAAATTTCAACTCATTTGGGGATATGTGTAACTTCAGTGACCATATAGAAATATTTTAGTTAATACAACTAATATATTTCTAGATGGTCCTAGCCTTACGTTTTTGTCGCGAAGAGCGATATAAAACAGGTGTCAATCAGGAGTTTCTCGGCATTTCTAAGCAATGAATGCTACATAGGTTTACATACTACCACCTGCGCCATTTCTGAAATCTGACTAAAGCACGAACCTGACCAATATCAAACACTAGCCAAGTGACCCTTCACATGGCCTACGTTGTCGCGTAGATACGTCAGTCATTTTCTATGGCGTCGCTTCTGTCGCTAAGAACAACGGGTCACCTAGGACAACGCGTCAGCTGCGTTGCGTCGTATCAAGTCGCGTTATCGCGTTTGTCGCCGACTTAAGACAACGGATAGCATGTAGGACGGGACCGTAGCAACATAATCAATTCCAAAAATAAACAATTAAACACCTACAAAACAAACGTTGCTCTAAGCAACTTTGACGACCTCCGTGGCGTAGTGTTGAGGGCTGTTGCCTTAACGTGCGGAGGTCCCGGGTTCGATCCCCGGCAGGGTTTGGAAATTTATAATTTCTGAAATTTCCCTGGTCTGGCCTGGTGGGAGGCTTCGGCCGTGGCTAGTTACCACCCTACCGGCAAAGATGTGCCGCCAAGCGATTTAGCGTTCCGGTACGATGCCGTGTAGAAACCAAATAGGGGTATGGGTTTAATTAACTGCCATGCCTCTAACAGGTTAGCCCGCTACCATCTTAGACTGCATCATCACTTACCATCAGGTGAGATCGCAGTCAAGGGCTAACTTGTAGTGGATTAAAAAAAAAAAAAAGCTTATTAACGCGCTGCGGTTGTCCGATTTTCGCACGTGGTAACTCGCGTGGCACGTCACACGCATTAACTGTAGTTGTCACACATTCAGACACATTTCCAAACTGCCCTTTAACTATTGTAAGTAAATTCGTTTGTACGCAAAAGTTTGGAATATATTTTATATCCTATTTTTCCCAACTGTATCAGAGAGAGGTGGGAGTGGAACCTCGTTGAAAGGTTGTTTTAAATCATGATGAGGTTCATTTTTTTTTTATCACGAGATAGGCTTGCGCTTGACGACAATCACGCTTAATACAAAGCAATGATGAGGTCTAGGTTGGAGCGCGCCTGCTTAGAAGATGCCTATTCACTCTTGCCTTGAAGGTACTTAAGTTATACGTGGCAGGGAATACATTAGCTGGAAGGTTCATTATATAGTTTTTTAAAAATATTTACCGTTGGCGAAAAAAATTAAAAAAAAAGGTTCGAAACCAAAAAAAATATTAAATAAAAAAGAAACCTGACCTTTTTACAATTTCGACCTGAACAAAAATTCCAACGACCATTGGTTTTTACTTAAAAAGGAGGAGGTTCTCAAGCCGGTGCATATCTTTTCATGTGGTTTAGTCTTGGCACAACATGTAACTGACCAGGGGGGTTACTACCATAGACTAAAGCAGTATTATTTCAAAATGAGTTTTAAATCACGTGCCTTGACGTCCCTAAAATAAGGACTATAATTCTCAAACACGAACGTCAACAATACGGTTTTAAGCGATGGCAGTATGCCCCCAGATCCACTAAGCCGCGTGAAGCCAGACCAATGCGTAGTGAAATCAACACGTGATGACACTTTGTTAAATGACTGATGACATACTTAATACAAATGTGGCATATTCGTTTGTGTGTTTTACATTGTATGGACGACCCTCGGTGGCTCAAAAATATAGGTCGTCTTGCGACTTACACCTCCTTTAAGCCTGTCTTTTCCTTGCCATACTGCCAACGCTTAAAGCAATATTACTCATAATGACAGTTTGACGTCACGTACTTTGACGTTCCTTAAATAAGAATTATAATTCTACTAGTTGATGCCCGCGACTTCGTCCGCGTGGATTAAGGTTTTTCGATTCCCGCGGGAACTCTTTAATTTTCCGGGATAAAAAGTAGCCTATGTGCTATTCCAGACTACAATCTATCTCTGTGCCAAATTTCATCCAGATCCGTTCAGCCGTTAGAGCGTGATTGAGTAACAAACATCCATCCATCCATATAAATATTATAAATGCGAAAGTTTGGATGGATGGATGTATGTATGGATGTATGTTTGTTACTCAATCACGCTCCAACGGATGAACGGATCTGGATGAAATTTGGCACAGAGATAGATTATAGTCTGGAATAGCACATAGGCTACTTTTTATCCCGGAAAATGAAGAAGTTCCCGCGGGAATCAAAAAAACCTCAACCACGCGGACGAAGTCGCGGGCATCAGCTAGTACATCCATACATCCATCCAAACTTTCGCATTTATAATATTTATTATATATATTTTATGTTCTGTTATTATAGTACTAGTATTGTATATTTTTATTATTATTGTTAAGGAAGAGCGGAGTCTTCTGCCACAGGGGTAATAATACTCTTAAAAGAAGGCTCCAACCTTTTACGTGTTAAAAATAATCTAGTTAAAGAAAAATAAACTATTTTATTTTATTTTATTTTTTTAAGATGCATATCTCAAATTTCGTCACTGGCAGGTAAGTGAACCGTGGCCGAGAGGTCAAGGCGCTCAGGGCGCGATTCCCAGAGAGACGCAGGTTCAAATCCTGCCGGTTCCGAAATTTTTGATATGTATATTTAAGTAAGTTTAGAAACTTTCCTCGTGTGTGAAGCACTGTAATAAAAATTAAAAAATTATAAAATTTATTTATATATTTGAAAACGTGAAAGTCAACAATAATGAAACAATATGGCGTTGGCAGTATGCCTCCTGTACTCACTTCTTAATCAGCAGCACTTGATGTAAAACCTACAACAATCATTGTTACAATCTCAATTCGAACCGCTAGGACATGGAACTCCTTGGAAATTGTCTTTCGTTTTCCCCTAATAAGAGTGAATTTGAATATTCTAAGCAAACCCGCTCCACCTCGAGCTGTATCACCACGTTCTAGCAAGTTTTATTGCAGTCATGCAGTGGTCTGATTATTAAGTAAACACAAGTAAGCCTTAGTGCTGAAAACTATTTTTAACCGACTTCCAAAAAAGGAGGAGGTTCTCAATTCGGCGCGTATGTTATTGTTTTTTTTTTTTATTTTTTTATTTTTTTTTTTTAATATAACCTGTGTTGAAAGTGCAAGTTTCAATGCCTGTTGAGCCACCCGAAACTAGTCAATTTCAGACGAATACTTACGTCTTTCAGCTTCTACCTGCTGAATGACGTAGCAGCCCTCCTTTCAATACTGTCAGAGTATCTTTTGTTTACTTCAAACCTTTATAATTGTCATTTTAACTATCAACTAAACTGACAGATATCATATTTGTTAACAACAACCTAGCAACTAAAATAAATAAGAAATACAATTTAAATAAAACTCGCACTTTTAATGCGGATTATATGAAAAATATATTGTGTGACGCGGGATGAAACACGATTTCAGACTTCGGGTGATGCCAGCCCTCGCTTCGCTCAGGCAAGCAACTTCATCTCGTCTGAAATCGTCTTGTTTCACCCCTAGGCACACAATATACTATAAAATCTTGCTAATTTGAAACAACGGACTATCGTCACTCGATCACTTATGAATTGTCTTGCTGATGCTTTTTACTTAAAAAACGATCATATCTAGTTACATTAATCCATTATGTTGTAGAGACCGCTCGTTTAATGTATCAAGCGTTCACGTGTTAAGGTCTGTAAACAATTACAGTGCTAATGAAAATGGAAGAAATTCTAACCTTAGGGTGCGTTTTCACCAGAAATGTAAATAAATAAATCTTTATTTGAGATTGCTTGGACACTGAATCAAAATAAAATTACACAAAAACATAAATTAAAAACCAGGTACACAATAGTCTGTGACACAAACAATCCCGAAAAGGGATTCAGTCCCACAAACTTATCTGACCCGGTGACAGCGTCGATATGAAAAATAAAATTTAAAAAAAAACTTAACAGGCAAAATAATTAGTTCCAATTTTGGCTACCGTCAGATAAGTTAATGATTAATTAAATTATTATTAATTACATACAATTTACGAGCAGAATAAGCCGTGCGAGGATGCGTAGTGGGCTCTTTTCAGTCATTTGTGAGGAAGCGGTTAAATATTAAAGTAGGTAAGTATCTACTCGATGACGCCGGCGTTTTCATCCGCGATTTAGGTTTTATTTGAAAAGCTATGGGCTTTTTTAAAGTATGTACTTATGGTTTTTCTGCTTAGTCATGAATTTCTTTCCAATATACTCTACCTTTAGATAAAACCACTCTTTTCCATTGCATACATCTCTCTCCTCTCTCTCTATCTCTTGCTTATTTTGTTCATACAAAACCCTCGCTCCGCTAAGCTAATTTTTTTAAATTGAAAGCAATATAGCTTAGAATCTACACTAGATGCGCTGAGCGAGGCTAAGGAAATAAAGAAATCTTATTTATTGTAATTTCACCCACGGAGTTCCCGTGAGAATTTCGAAAACCCCAGCATGTCTTCATTATCAAGGGAACCTCTGTGCAAAATGACAAATTTCTTGGTCCAATGTTTTCGTCGATGATAGTAAGTGAGAAGTCAGGAAATGTCTCCTTTTATATTAAGATTTTGAAGTGAAAACAATTCTTCAGCCGGGTTGAGCACTTTTTGGTAGGGGATAAACTTGTGGATTCGCGTGACCGACATGCTCGCGTTGTTACGAAGACAAAAGGTCTTAAATATAAATATACTACATTCGTAATTAAACTTTAATGCCTTATTTTTAAGGTTTATATTTTAATTATATTAATTTTTTTTTTTTTAATTATTTTAAATATTCGTTTTCACTTCCATCGGCATTCCCTATGGCTGCCAATTTTTTTTTTCGTCGCACATGTCTAGTGGGAACGTACCTTAAGTGCTGAAACAAACGCTCGACAAGCACGCGATCTCTACAGCACACTATTCTTCGCTTGCCTTTTGCACGACATAAAAATAGCCCTTGAAATGTTAATTACGTGGCCTGTAGCCGTTCTTGAAATTATTTCAAGATACCTTCGCTTAATATCAACAACTAGCTTTTTCCCGTAGCTTCGCTCACGTTAAGTTCGATTTTCATAAAAATTTCATACCTCGATCATATAGGGGTAAAATTTCCAAAAATCCTCTCTTAGCGGATGGCCTACGTCATAAAAGCTACCTGTACACCAAATTTTAGCTTGATCCGTGCAGTGGTTGAGCTATGAGTTGATAGATCAGTCAGTCAGTCACCTTTTACATACATTTAGATTAGATAATACCCTGCGACTCCGTTCGCGTGAGTTTAGGTTTTCAAACATCCCGTCGAAATGTAATCGACATTGATAATGAGGCTAATTCACAGGTGGGTGAACTAGGGTGGTAACTAGCCACGGCCGAAGCCTCCCACCAGGCCAGACCAGGGAAAATTCAGAAATTATAAATTTCCAAACCCTGCCGGGGATCGAACTCAGGACCTCCGCACGTTAAGGCAACAGCGCTCAACACTGCGCCACGGAGGTCGTCAAAACAATCTCTAAACTAAAATGACAGCATTAAATATTATATCGCTAACCGTTTCATAATACTCCCTGCGAAAAGGGACATTTAACTAGATTTAGAACTGCCATTTTGGTTTAGTTTAGAGTGTTATACAGAATTGGTCAGACAGCTGATTTCTGCAAGTACCTCTCTAGACGACTATTATTACTCGAGACCATCATCGTATCGTTTTTATTAAAATAATTTTTTTAACATAATTTCAGTAGCTATGCTATTGTAGGACAGACTAGCAACAAACGCGCAGTTTCCTAAAAACATTTACATAATATATTTTCAGTAAAAAGTTAAAAAATCAATTTAAAAAAACTACGTGCTTAAACAGTAATCAATTGAAACCAACTGTATTGCATGCTGTGTAGTTTATTGTACTCCACTTACTGAAACAATAAAAGTCGACGTCTAGGTTGAAGACCGAGAGAACCGATCGCCGGACATGTTCAATAAACAGGGTGCGTCGATGGGAACGAGCAGGCTATCTATCAAGCCGTGCAATTCCACCTCTACACTACACTGTGGCACCTCGCCGCCACCTTGTAGGGTGACTACGATGTATACTTCCATACTAATCCGTACTGATATTATAAAAAGTGTGCGAAAGTGTGTCTGTCTACTTTTTATCCCGGAAAATTAAAGAGTTCCCTTGGGAATGATAAAACTTAATTCACGCGGATGAAGTCGCGGGCGTCATCTAGTATTATAAATGCGAAAGTTTATTAGATGAATGGATGTTTGTTTGATACTCACTTAAGGAAGATCGGCTGAACGGATCTGCATCTTTGGCACATAGATAGATTATAGTCTGTAATAGCACATAGGCTACTTTTTATCCCGGAAAATTAAAGAGTTCCCGTGGGAACCAACGGGCGAAAAACCTCAATCCACGCGGACGAAGTCGCGGGCATCAGCTAGTGTATATAAAAGGGATGATGACAAAACAAGTCAAATCTGCAACTCTTTGTCAAACTTAATAACGCGCTTCCAGTATGGAAGATTGTATTCAGAAATCATACATAGTTGTGACGTCATAAAAAGTCACCGCACTTTTTTCCTTTAATCGATAGTTTATAACGATTATCGAACATAAAACTAACAGGAAATGTGAATTTTAGGTCTTTTGGAAGTCCCGCTATTTAATAATCAGTAAGGAATAATTTATTTTTGACATAGGAATCACCCTATTCTGAAAAACTATAGACTGACAACTTTGAAAACCTTGTGCTTAAGTAAGAATGTAAGTATCCTTGTATTGTGTAAGTATTGTATAAATTGCAAAAAACAAGGACTTCCATACGGTATAAAAAGTGAAACCTTCAAGCATAGTCACCCTACCACCCACCCTATTAACAGAACCTCCCCTATGCGAGACACGTGCCATAGTTGTTAGTTAAACCACAACTTTGATCACGGCAACACGTTTGGAAAGTGACTAGAATAAAATATTATTAACTATAATATCATAAGTGCAAAAAAACAAATTATTAATCGTGATAAAGTTATGGTCAATTAAAGATTAATAAATAATATTATCGTAAAATATCAGTGTTACTAACCGCGAAATAAATTTTTTGGTGCCACATAAATGTTGCCAACAATAATATCGACAATTTTCATGATTTATCTCATAGTGCTTCTAGTTTTAGTGTTTCCTCTATCGAAATATAAAAATAGACAATTTTAATGCAACTGGTGGAAATGGTGAAATATACTTAGATTTTCCCCATACCCAATTTAAAAATCCCTAATTTATACTAAAAAAAATTACTACTACATAAATTATTTTGCTAGTAATTTCTTCAACAAAATTTTAAAAATTAACTTCTACTCTTCGAAATAACTAAAACTGAATTTCCGGAATAAAACTTAGTTTCCAAGTAGTACATGATTGTTTAAAAGATTAGATTGATTAAACCATGGTTTTTTATATTTCTCATTAAAATTCAATAATTGTTAGGTCTAAAAATAAGGCGATGTGCTTTCCTTAAAACATCGTGCTTATCAAAGATTCAAAAATTGAATAGACAATCTAAATTCTAAGTTAGTTCCTACTTATTTCCAACCAAAAAAATATCGAAACGGGACAACCGTTGTAAATACAGCTCAGAAAAAATAGCTATAAACTACGTATAAATAATCGACCTATATAAATTAGAACTTAGGGTATTAGGTATTGAAGTAAATAATAGAGATATCAGTCGCCACCATTCTTCGCTGCGAGCAGCGATGTATTCCGCTGGACGCGGCAAACATGGTGCTAAAGGTCAAGGTCAGGCTGAAGTACTCCCAAAACCACATCGTCTGGCTGTTCCGAAGAGTAAGTCAAAGTCGAAATATATTTTTTCAATTTAGGTACAATGTACACTTATTAACGTCCAGTTAGGTACTTATAAAATATGATGGCGATAAAGCTACGAGGGTTCCAAACGCGCCCTGGTCTGAGAAGAGCCCACAACAAACTCAGTCGGGGGTTTTTTTTTATCACCATCTCACAAATCATAAGTATATCTATCAACCTAGCTGTAAGTGTATTACCTAGTATTATAACAATAGTACAAGTTATAGAATAAATCTTTGTTAGTTTTGGTCGATGATAACAGGTGGCAGCACTAGTCGATTACATCGCGTGGACATTTTATCCTGTAAAAAAGAATTCATTACTGATTAGTTAATGCACTTATCCAACAAAACATGCATAAGTTATATAGCCTATAAAATATATTAAGGCGGTATTCATTCAATCGTTTATTTGCTAGCAACATTGTCCAATTGAAATTATTAAATATGTACTAGTAAGGAGCTTAAATAAGGGTACACGATTCTGAAATAAGAGTAAAATTTATTCAAATTGCGTAAATAACCATGTTTCATACCGCTGGAAGCGGCCAGCTTGGCCTAAAGGTCAGGGTCATTGAAGTAATCGCAAAATCACAACGTCTGGCCGTTTCGAAGAGTAAGTGTTTAGTACAGAACTACCGCTCACACCTTGATTATATTATGCTAACGCCAGTTCAAGGTTGCCTTATAAGAAAACGTTAACTGGTTGGATATTTCTTTTACTGAACTATTTTTACTGTAAAGCTCACAGACTGAGGATGTTTTTTATCAATTTAAACTCAGCTTAATTACTTTTATATACGATTCAAATTGTTATAATAAAAAGAAAACGGTAAAGAGCCAGCGTATACTCATGCCCATATCACCTTGCATTATCCGCCACTCGCCGCGCTTGGTCTGTGCTGGCACTAGGATGGTAATAATATTACATCCTATAATACACAAACTGGTTAAACCGATTTAGTTAAATTGTTTGATACTGACACTTTTGACAAGTTTATTCCAGAGTTGAAAAGGACAGTCATGTTAAAAATAGAGGCTCGAAGCTCATACAAAGGGCTTAAAAAATCGACCCGCCTGTTACTCTACCCAGGTTACAACCATTTTACGAGATGTTACTGCATTTACTAGTAAGAAGTTACTCTGGTTGTCCCGAATCGACACGCCTGTTTACTATCTATACGCCAATATTTGTAGGTACGTTAAGCCAACTTTACTTTGCGTTCGAATATAGGCAAGCCCAGCAATATGTTCAGAAAGCAATGTCCCAAACTGAACCCGCATTGATCGGTTCGGTACGCGCTAAAACGGTTTTCTTTTCAGTAGATAGGTTATTACTTCAAAATTAAACAAAAACACCTTTATTTTTGTACTGATCAATTGATTTCGAATCAAATCAAATGTTTTTTAATCAAATACATTACAACTTATACAAGCGCTTTTGTTGAATCGTGGAGTGAATGAACCGCTGGTTCGGAATGACATTCCTACCGAGAAGAGCCAGCAAGCAACTCACAGGTTGCTCTTTTATAAAAAATATTACAATAATTATTGAGATGCATACCTAAGTAACTGCAGCCCGAAGCATAGCTGGAGCGAGTGGAAAATGGATCATATGTCTAAATGATAATAATATGTCTAAAATTAACGAAATTTTATTATTTAGGACTTGATTAGACCAGTTTTGTCAAAAGTGTCAGAATAATTCAAAATGTTAGAATGCGCGAGAGAGAAGAAAACTTAGGTTACCACGCTCCTTAAAGATTCTTTTGTTTTCGTTGCACGCCCCTTTCTGAACTGTATCTAATTTCTAAAGTCTAGACTCCAGACTGTTTGTCGTCAATGCAATAATTAAGTACAAAAGAAAAACTAACAAACTAATTACTAAAAGATTATGTAACACGCTATTCTATACATAGCAGTCCTATCGTAAATGTCGTTATATAACAAGATTAAAGTTTTATTACCGTCATTTCAACGTCTGAGCTTTACATTATTTGCGATATACAGGATTAATTAAAAAAGAAAGTGTTTCACCTCCTTGCCTCGTAGAGCACGTAAAGCCGTCGGTCCTGAGCCTGATCTCTATTCGGATTTTCCGTTCCATCGGGCTATGAGACTAAGGGAATAGAGAGTAAACCTGCGTTTGTACTATAATACTATCACATACTTACAGACCATAAGACGAGAGAGCGAATCTGACACTAAAATAATATAATACTAGTATATATAGTATCTCTCGTGCAGATAGTTGTTCTCTGTGAAGATTGGTCGCCGTGGCCGATATTCGGTCGGGAGGACATTGTATATCTTTTATCATAAACTAATTATGAAGGAACTAGAAGTTTAATTTGCTATACTTAATCCGCCAAAGCAGACAAATCTATGTGGTACAGCGTGTAGCTTGCGATATTCACCGCCCAGTAAATATAATCGATTATTATAGATTTACAATCCAGCATTATTGTCGAGTCAACATCTCCTGAAGATGCTCCGGTGTAGCAGTGAAACGTACGTTGAGAATAATTTGGTTGTGCCGGTGCGAATTGCTGGCTTATACTGGGCGGTGAATATCGCAAGCTGTACCACATTTTGTCTGCTTTGGCGGATTAAAGGGAATTAAACTTCTAGTTCCTTCATTATCATGGTCTTCCACAATGTAACGCCTGCTTTTATCCAATACATAATCTAATCATCAAATCCTGGTGTTCCAGGGGCGAGGGCTCACAGGCCTCAAGAACCTCGGCAATACGTGCTATATGAACTCCATCATCCAGTGCCTGAACAACACGGCCATACTTGTCACGTACTTCTGCAACGGACAGTACCTCGAACACGTTAACAGGTAAACTAAACATCATGGATATGTTCCGAAATACACTGCGAGCACTGTAAGGTGTGACGTCAATTTAGTATACTGCGCAGCCGTTCCTTTATAGTAAGCTATACTGGTTACTGTTTAAAACGGAACGCAATCCAGCAGTAGATCACGTGATCAAAGCACTGAGAGCACCTTACCTCGAAAACGCCAGTGCTCACAGTACAAAAATGGCGTCGATTAATGACGTCATATATTTCCCTAGGATACTGCGTTAGTTTACTGTCAGTCATAACGGAACGAATTTCTCCACAGTAAAGAGCACTGAACAGTGCTCGCAGTGTATAACGGAACACACTGTAAAATTTTGGCCAATAGTGGAACAGTGTTAACCAATCAGAGGTGATTGCGATCGTTACACTGTAGCTGGCATTTTTAGTAAATCGCCCCCCCCCCCGTTTTATAATCTGTGACAGCCTTGTAATACTACTTCTAGGATATGTTCCGATATACACTGCGAGCACTGTGTAGTGCTCTTACTGGGGAGAAATTCATTCCGTTATGGACTGACGGTATACTGCCGCAATATCCTAGGGAAATATATGACGTCGTCGTCGACGACGGAACATACCCTTAAAATGCCAGCTACATAGAGTAACGATCGCAATCACCTCTGATTGGTTGACACTGTTCCACTATAGGCCAAAATCCATTGACACAGCAAAAATACCATAAATTCAGACAATCAAAACAATAGGGATGATGCCTGTATCAAAAATAAATTATTTCTAACTGATTATTAAATAGAGGGTCTTCCGAAAGACCTAAAATTCACATCCTCGGTTAGTTTTAAGTTTGATAACCATTTTAAAATATAGATTAAAGAAAAAAAGTGCGTTGAAATTTGATGACGGCACAACTGAATTTGATACAACTTCCATACTAGAAGTGCATTTTTATGTTTGATGAAGAGTTGCTGATTTGATTGAGTTGTCATCATCCATGTCATGTTATTGAGACTGTGACAATGATTGATACAGGTTTTAGGTTATAATGTTGACGTACGACGCTATATTTGGCAGGTCACACAGCACCCGCGGCGCGATAGCGGAAGAGCTAGCGGCGGTGGTGCGAGCGTTGTGGTCCGGACAGTATCGGTTCATTGCGACTAAGGACTTACGGGTAATCCATACTTCCATATCCATAGTTATCCATACTTCCATATCCATACTTATCCATACTAATCCATACTAATATTATAAATTCGAAAATGTGTCTGTCTGTCTGTCTGTCTGCTACGCTTTCACGGCCCTTCTTTTCAACAGATTTTAATGAAATTTGGTATAAGAATAGATTGTACCCCGGGGAAGGACATAGGCTACTTTTCATCCCGGAAAATTAAGGAGTTCCCGCGGTAATCAAACATACTTAATTCACGCGGGCGAAGCCGCGGGCATCATCTAGTTTCACTATAATGTCTTTCCGCTAAACTTGCGCGAGCTATGCCAACAGTTTTTTTTTTATTTTATTGCAAGATTTCTGAATTTCTTTGATTTCTGATTTGTAATTTCTGAATTTTCCCTGGTCTGGCCTAATATGGGTTTAATATGCCATGCCCCTAACAGGTTAGCCCGCTATCATCTTAGACTGAATCGTCACTTACCATCAGTATACAGGTACCAACTTGTGGTGGATAAAAAAAAATGGAGAATAAATTAATTGCACCTATTTTTAACAGCTGACTTTAGCAGGTTCTGAAAATCCCAATTCTATTTTGGATGCTATTTATTTGTAGAACGAGGTGGGCAAACATCAGCGGGCGTTTCGCGGCACGGAGCAGCAGGATTCGCACGAGTTCCTCACCATCCTCATGGACTGGCTGCATCTCGATCTGCAGTTCACCATCAAACCACCACACAAGGTACCATACGAATATAACGTAATGTCCTCCCGACCGAATTTCGGTCACGGCGCCCAATCTCCAGAGAGATTAGCCATCTGCGCGGGAAATATAGCGCACAAGTATGTGCGCATATACAGGGGCACTCCCTGTTCCTTTACTCTCATAGCCCGATGGGACGGAAAATCCGACACGACCGGAGATAAATCAGGCGCAGGACCGACGCGACGGCTTAACGTGCTCTCCGAGGCACGGGGGTGAAAAACCGCCAACTTCCTAACTTTCGGCTAGTACCTAGGTACTGAGAATTTCTTGTCAGAAAACCACAATACTTATTATGGCCCGACCCGGGACTCGAACCCGGAACCTCGTCGACCGCAGTCGAACATGCTAACCATATTAGCAATCAACGTGATGACACGTCATATTATATACGATCTAATATGAAAATTGCTAATAATTTATAGTTAGTAAGTTTGGTGGGTTCGATCCCGGCAGGGTAAATTTTGGGAATTTATAATTTCTGAATTTTCCCTGGTCTGGCCTGGTGGGAGGCTTCGGCTGTGGCTAGTTTACCACCCTACCGGCAAAGACGTGCCGCCAAGCGATTTAGCGTTCCGGTACGATGCCGTGTAGAAACCGATTAGGGGTATGGGTTTAATATAACTGCCATGCCCCTAACAGGTTAGCCCGCTACCATCTTAGACTGCATCATCACTTACCATCAGGTGACATCGCAGTCAAGGACTAACTTACCTAAAAACTTACCTAAAAAAAAA
Source organism: Erebia ligea (assembly GCA_917051295.2). NCBI lineage: Eukaryota > Metazoa > Arthropoda > Insecta > Lepidoptera > Nymphalidae > Erebia > Erebia ligea. The sequence goes on along the minus strand of OU785240.1, from coordinate 2,700,008 downwards.
AGTTACCAAAAGAGCAGCTATCTCTCATAATGTTACGCTTTGTGATATTAGTATGGCTTGACGAGGGAATGAAAGTCTGGCGTATACAAACACAGGGTAGGCCACGTCTCATCAACTTCAGTTGATTAAATGCTTAAGAGGATATGGGATGAACGGGAAACTTTGAGAATAGGTATTGAACAATTATATTGCCGTCGCGCTGCTCCTCGAATAGAATTCCATAACACCCGATAGGGACAACTGCAACTTGGACCGATAATACCTATGAAAAACAGTCGAATTCTTACTCTCGTATTTTTCTGTTTCCTCCTCCAAAACAGAACCGATTTTAATTTTTTTTTTAAGAACAATTTAAGAAGGACTCAGGCTATGTCGGTATGTTTTTCTTTTTTTGATTATATTCGTCAAATTTATATGCGGGATATCTGATGATGACGCGAAAACTGGGCAATTTTTTGCAATTTTTGAAGGTTCCAAATTCTTAATAATTGTAACAGCGTCATATCGTGTGCGCAAGGTGCAGAAATCCTTTGTGGGGTCGAGTATTCGCTTTTATAACATGGTACCAAAAGAGTTTCTGGAGTTGCCATTACATAAATTTAAAGACTGTGTTAAACAGCATCTGTTAAGTCGAGGGTATTATAGCATAGATGATTTTCTCGATGACAAAGTTGCATGGAAGCAACCGGCTTCGCATCCAGCAACCCACAAGTCAGTGTGATACCTACTTGTTACGTAGCGTATGCATTTTATATTATATACAAATTGTGACATTTTTCTGTTTTTAAAAAGAGCAACTGCTGAGTTTCTTGCCGGCTCTTCTCAGTAGAATCAGCTTTCCGAACCGGTGGTAGATTCTTACGACTTATCATAAGTGGCACAAGTTGTCCTACATGAAATAAATCATTTCTATTCTATTCTATTCTATTAAAATTATTAATTTATTAAAAAAAGCAAAACATAGGGACATGGCACGGACTCGTATAAATTTTATGGTGCAAAAATATTTTCTCTATTGTAATTATTCACGGAGAAAACAGACTAATACGATTGTATGGGGGAAACCGCCCTCCCGTATCGTCTTAAGGGGCCAGCGAAGACCACTCGCAATTTCTATTCAACCCGCAAATATAAATTTGCCGGTATATTGCTATCTCTATTTGGCTGATGACACAAGATCGCGTGCAAGCGCGATAGCAGCAGTGTTTGTTATACATTTAGTCTTGTTCCGTAAATACCAAAAATGATGAATGAAAACTTGTTGTGTTTTTAACTTCGTGATGTTATTCTGTAACTTGACAATATAAGCCTGATTTATTAGTACGTAAGATATCGTTGGTTTTAATATGAAACAAATAAGGAGAAAACATGTCATTTATGTAGTAAAAATATGCAAAACGCAATGCGCTTACATTTCATTTTGGGAAAGTATTTTGAAAACATTATTATCCAGGGACCTAGATAAACACAAGTTCAGTCTAAATAATTGCATAATATGGTGGAAATATTTTCGAATCACAAATTATATTGGTATTACGTTTTTATGGGCAATTCACCCTCCGCCGCCCTCTTAACACAAACTTAAAATGCTTAAACAGTTTTATAGTCCATTCATTCTAGATTTCAATGTATGGGCAAAACGGCAAAATTTATAACTCTATGAAACCACTGTGGTTTTATACCTATGAGTGAGTACATTAAAAAAAACAACTCTCTTCCCCCCCCCCTCCGGTGGTGGCTTCCCGCCTCCCCGCCTTGAAAAGTGTGCCATTTTGCAGATTTTCTAGATTTTCAAGAAAACTATACAAGCTAGGACAAAACTGTGAAAGAGAACATTGTTCCTTAATAAATTACCTACAAATAAGTTCATAATATTTATTGTGATAGAAGTTATAGTTTACAAGCTATGGTGACTTAAATTTGACTAAAAATTGCAGCTCAGTAAAATATGCCTTAAATTAGTTTTAAAACACGTATTCTGTAATTTCTAGAAAACTAGGCAAAAACTGTCAGAAGTCAAAATAAACACCATTTAATCACCTATAAAAAAATATTTAGTTCATAAAGATAGGACTAACAATTTCGCATATATATCCAGGTATTGTGTACGAAAAAAAATAAAAAAATTGTTAGAATCTGGTGTTATTTGCAATTTGCACAAAAACTATTAGAACTGGGAAAAATCCTCCGAAGAGTGATTAATTTCATTAAATTACCTACAAAAAAAGTATTATGGTTTATTTAGATAGGACCAATAGTTCGAGAAATATGACTACCTTTATTCCATGAAAATTATTTTTTTTCAAAAACCATGTATATATTTTTTAATTTTTACAGAAACTATAAGAACTAGGAAAAAAAATATGAGCAGCAAAATTGAACTCCATTAAATTATCTCCAAAATAGTTTTTAGTTTATTTTGATAGAACTAATAGTTTTGGAAATATTGCTGTCTAACTTGCATAAAAAGCGAAACCCTTGTAAAAACCGTGAATGTTTTTTGAAATTTCAAACAAAAGTATTAGAGCTAGAAAAAAAGCTGTCAGAACTTAGAACAAAGCTTATTTATTTACCTATAAAATAGTGTTCAGTTTATTTTGATAGGACTAATAGTTTTCGAAATATACCTGACTGTTTTGTAAGAACCGGTGGTAGTCATCTTGACTTACATAATAGTATGGAATAAATAGAAATAAATATTTTTTTTTTAACGCACCATAGCTTGTAAACTATAACTCCTATCACCATAAATGTTATGAACTTATTTGTAGGTAATTTATTAAGGAACAATGTTCTCTTTGACAGTTTTGTCCTAGCTTGTATAGATTTCTTGAAAATCTAGAAAATCTGCAAAATGGCACACTTTTCAAGGTGGGGAGGGGGGAAGCCACCACCGGAGGGGGGGGGGGGGGGGGGGGGGGGAGAGTTGTGTTTCTTAATGTACTCACTCATAGGTATAAAACCACAGTGGTTTCAAAGAGTTATAAATTTTGCCGCGAAAAAATCTAAAATGAATGGACTATTAGTCTATCAAACTACGTCTCGTTTGCAGGAAACCTTGGGCGCGTCGGAACGGGCGTGGCACGAGTACACTAAGTCAAAGGAGAGTCTTGTTTTGAGGCTATTTTACGGACAGGTAAGTTTGAAGAGTAGGGTTTTTAATTAAAATAAACGTTACAAACTCAGGAATCTTCCGAAACTAGCTTCAAATAATTGACAGAAACCTTATATAATTTATTACCTTCTATAATTTATTGAAAAAAATAAAAAATAACTTTATTGCTTACACTATTGTTAAGTGACAATATTGTACAATAAATACACTTATTCTATGTCTGTGTTAAAACCTAACAATAAGCAATAGGTAACAAACTCTGCATTACCGAGCACTGACAACAATGCTCGGCGCTGGTTTTCAGTTTTTCATTTCTACAACCTATACTAATATTATAAATGCGAAAGTTTGGATGGATTGATGTATGTTTGTTACTCAATCACTCCAGAACGGCGGAACGGATCTGGATGAAATTTGGCATAAAGATAGATTATAGTCTGGAATAACACAGGCTACTTTTAATCCCGGAAAATTAAAGAGTTCCCGCGTGAAAAAAAAGTTTTTCAAATCGGTTCAGAAATCTCGACGAAATCGGTGTACATACATTAAAAAAAAGAGATACGCGCCGAATTGAGAACCTCAAAAATTAACTCGATTTTTAAACTACCCGCATTATAGTATAGTAATCCTTTTCTTTGTATGTTGTTCGTCAGATCCGGTCGACGGTGCGGTGTTCGGTGTGTCGAGCGAGCTCAGCCACGTACGACTCTTTCTCCAACCTGTCGCTAGAGCTGCCCGCGCACGCGAATCGATGCACGCTGGCCGTGAGTAGTCATAGTCATAGTCATAAATATTTATTCAATTTAAATAGATAGATAGTTAGATAGATAAATTATTTATTGGGGCTGATTCTGTAGTGCACAATCTCTAAACTAAACTAAAATTAGAGCATTACAAATATTGCTAACCCTTTCATAATACTCCCAACGGAAAGGGACAAAACTAGAATTAAAGCTGCCATTTTAGTTTAGTTTAGAGATTGTGTTATACAGAATCGGCCACATTGCCACACAAAATAACTTAATTATAAACAAAAAAAAACGGAAAACAACGCGTGCGCAAGGGCGGTCTTATCACTAAAAGTGATCTCCTCCAGACAACCCATTACTTAAGGAACTTTAAAAAGGAGCGGGAAAGTGCAACAATAATAATAAACATGCAATAATAATATACTACATAAACTATACATACTAATAATACATAAATAACTAAATATAAATAATTTTTTTTTTTTTATGCACTACAAGTTAGCCCTTGACTGCAATGACTGCTCACCTGATGGTAAGTGATGATGCAGTCTAAGATGGTAGCGGAATGGTAAGGTGGATGGATAAATATAAATTATTCAATTTAGGTAGGTACACTACACTTATTGACGTCCAATGACATGAAAATATGATGGTGATAGTCAGTTACGGTATCTTAAAACTAAAGCTACGAGAGTACGAGTACTTTAATTTTTAAGAATAGTTAATTATGATTTAAGGTTGCATGTCAAAATGGTAAAAAAAATTAATATAAGTGAATATTTATTTAATAATTTATAAATTAATAAATTTATAAATAATTAATTTTAGTATTAAAATTAATAATTATTAAAATATAAACCTTCAAACTAAGGCATTCAAGTTTAATTACGAATGTAGTATATTTATATTTAACACCTTTTGTCTTCGTAACAACGCGAGCATGTCGGCGCGGAGCATGTCGCATGTCGGTGACGCGAATCCACAAGTTTACCGTGAAGGGTAAACCAAAAAGACCAGACTTTTTGGTAGACCAAAAAGTGCTCAACGCGACTAAAGTTTTCACTTCAAAAATTATTTGAATAAAAAACATCTGAAATTACTTGCGACCCCTTTATTAAATACCTAACTAATCTCTTTTTCCAGGACTGCCTAAAACTGTACCTAAACGACGAAATGATACCAGGCTGGAATTGCCCCAACTGTAAGGAGAAACGTGACGCGGTCAAAAAACTAGACATATCCAGACTTCCCCCAGTTCTAGTCATACACTTCAAACGATTCTACGTAGACCCTAAAGACTACATGTGCAATGCGTATAGAAAAAAGCAGACGTACATAGACTTCCCTTTGGAGGATTTGGATATGAGACAGTTTTCGCTGCAGTGTCCCGGGAATCCGATATATGATTTGTACGCCGTGTCTAACCATTACGGGTCTATGGAAGGAGGACATTATACTGCGTATTGCAAAAGTAGCGTCTATGGCAAGTGAGTATATTATATCATTATTGCAATTGCAATAATTATTCAAGGTTGTTGCATACTAGCTCCTACCATTTGGGTATTTGACAAATAGACAAATCAGCAACCTTTTTTTCAAACCTCAAAACGCACCCCAAGTATGGGATTTTATATGAAATTCTGAAATGTGACGTCATTAAAGTTCGATTTTTTTTTTTTTTACTTTAAACTATAGATTAAAGAAGAAAAGTGTGTTGAAATTTGATGACGTCACCAACTATGTATTTCATGCAAACTTCCATGCTAGTGCGTTTTTAGGTTTGATAAAGAGTTGCTGATTTGATTAAATTGTCACCATCCCTATTATTATTATTGTATATAATGATTATTATTGGCCGAGCGAAGCGAAGGTCTCTGAGTCTACTTGAGTGAATTGGCACTTGTCCGTCCGTCCGTCCGTCCGTCTGTCCGTCCGTCTGTCAGAGCCTTATAACTTCTGAACTACTGAACGTAATTACTTCAAATTTAAATATAATATTATGTAAACCGATGGCCTACCGCCGAATATAGCTTAAATAGTTATAAAAATCTTTATTTCAGGGGGGCTCTCATAGAAGCGAATGCGAAGTAAAATATTTTTTATAGCGTTACATAGGGTTGCGGTATATCATTTTAAAGATAATTAGGAATAGAGTCCAAAAAAATGTTTTTTTTTTTAAGTTTTCCCCTAAAATTGACGAAATGGGGGGCTTTCAAAGTGGAGATTTTCTAATGTCAAATTTGACCTCAGAACTCTCAATTTTCTGAAAGGCTGAGCCTGAAACTTGATCAATTATTATTGGAATTATATCCTGTACTTGAACAACAAATACTAAAATTAGATTATGAGCTTCAGTACTTTTAACTTCAACTTCACAATGATGTCAATAGATGGCGCTCTGTGATACCGCGAGGTCTCAGTTCGGGGCGAACCACTAGTTGTAATTGTAACTAAAATGAATTTAATCTCAATTGCCTATTTCATAATATTTGTACGCCGATAACGCTAATGTGCTGGACTCTGTTTTATTAAACCTAACACCACACATTATGCAAATAAAGAATATTCTATTCTATTCGCAGATGGTACAAGTACGACGACCATCTGGTGACCGAGATATCCGCGAGCGAAGTGCGATCAAGCGCGGCCTATATACTCTTCTACTCCGCCTGCTCGCGCTCGTGATGCCGCGCCACGCCACGCCACGCCACGCGCCACCCCACGCCACAAGCCACGCCACGCCACGCCACCAGCCCACCGCGTAGCGTGCGCGACCACAAAGTGACGACACATTAGACCTTAATAAAATGCTTAAGTTACTTCCATCTGTTATTTATTATTTGAAACTGGCCGATGTCATATGAACTTTGTTTTTTTGAAGTGAAACTTCTTTAGAATCATTGTGATTAAAAAATTCGATGAAACGAAAAAGCGACGACAAAAAGAGACAAACATATCCATAAATAGGATTTAGCCTGCGAGAAAATGAGATAGAATACAAATTGTATTTATCTCATTCTCTCGTAGGCTACTTTTCTGAAGTTTCACTTCCGCCGTGTGTGAATTGCACACACTCTTTTTTTTTTAATGGATGCAAACCGTTGTTTTACAGTGATAATTGGCAGATAAAAACTTCTTCGACATCATTGACTTTCTAACTTTGCAATGTGGCTAATTTTGTGTAACACAATCTCTAAACTTAAATGACATCTTTAAATCTAGTAATGCCCTAATAATTGTATGTAATTTTAGTTTCGTTTAAGGGCCGCTTGCACAAGGACATTTAAATTGATTTAGTTAAATATTGTAATGCTGTCCCTTTTTGGCAAATGCATATTGTAGTTGCCAAAAAGGGACAGCATTAAAATATTTAACTAAATCAATTTTAAGAGTCATTGTGCAAGTGGGCCTAAGAGATTGTGAACTACAGAATCAGCCCATTGTCTGCAGCATTAGTCTTTTAAGACGAATTCCACTGTATATGGTACTAGCTGATGCCCGCGACTTCGTCCGCGTGGTTTAAGTTTTTTTTATTCCCGCGGGAACTCTTTAATTTTCCGGGATAAAAAGTAGCCTATGTCACTCCCCAGGTCCTCAACTATACCCATGCCAAAAATCACGTCGATCCGTTGCTCCGTTGCGGCATGATTGAAGGACAAACCATTAAACCAACAAACAAACACACTTTCGCATTTATAATATTAGTATGATTTACTGTATTGCTCGGTAAAAGTTGGCAAAGCTTCAATAATCAACAATATTTATACAGGTGTAATTTAAAAGGGTACTGTCATACTGAAAAACTTATTATTATACGACTTGATTTATTTTCCCTTAAATTCAATTCTCAAAACAAAATTGTGTCTTTCAGGTCCGACGCACGACTGGAGTTTACTCCTTACGTACGAAAAGTGTTACAATTGAAAAATAAACATAACGTAACGTAACGGAGAAAGTTTGATTTTAATACCCCGGACTTATATATGAAAATCGATTCTTAAGGAGTAAAATCCAAGTTACTTTTTGTAAAATCCAGTAAATTATTTTCGTGTCTTTAAAAGGAATTGTAGGAGTACTTTGTAAAAATACTACATAATAATTGTTGTGATTTAATGTTAATACGAGTAACACAACAACACATGTTCATAGATATGTACTCCATACTATTTAATAAGATTCCAATTTCCAACGTTATACTTATATAATATTAAAACCCTTCTTAGAGTTTAAGGACAACTTAATTATTTTAACGAGCAAAGCTAGGAGTCTACTTGAATGTAGGTACTTGCAATTTTCGATCCGTCCTGCCCCCCAATCATGTAAGAATGGCCGATGAAATCGTTAAAGTTCTGCGGCAAAGTAAATAAACCATAACAGAATTAAATTAGAGCTTAATTTCGTTTACCCATTCTAATACGTTGAGGTATGTACGATACTCAAACGTATAAGAATGGATACACGAAATTGAGCGCTAATTCAATGCAGTTATGGTTTATATTACTTTGACGCTGAACCTTTAACATTTGATGGACAATTCTTACATAATCGGGGGACAGGTCAAGTGAAATAATAGGGCTGATGCCTGTATCAAAAATAAATTATTTCAAACTGATTATTAAATAGAGGGTCTTCCAAAAGACCTAAAATTCACATCCTCGGTTAGTTTTAAGTTTGATAATCATTTTAAAACATAGATTAGAAAAAGTGCGTTGAAATTTTATTTGTCACAACTGTGAATTTCATACAACTTCCATACTAGACGTGCGCTTTTAAGTTTGATAAAGAGTTGCTGATTTGATTGAGTTGTCATCCCTCTTACCAAAAATATGTCACAATAATTTAGGTGTCCTTAAAATTTAAGAAGTGTTTGACTATTTTACATCTCTCATATTCGGTAAGTAGGTCCTTATTACCCCCAAATGGGGCTTGTAGGTGACCAATTAGCGCTCTAGGGTAATAATGTAGCTAGAAAAGCCCTCGGGCGGTAAGTAATTCAAAAAAGTATGATGGTTAGATGTACGCGAACTTTTTGAAAGAGTGAAGAGTTTTTTTTAAATTACTTACCGCCCTAGGGCTTTTCTAGCTACATTATTACCCTGGAGCGCTAATTGGTCACCTTCAAGCTCCATTTGGGGGTAATGAGGACCTACTGACCTCACAATCGAGATGTAAAGCAGAGTAGTTAGCTCGGGTATAAGCATCAATTGCACCCTCGAACTATAGGCGCCCTTGCTGTGCTCGTGCGCCTAAATATCTCGGGCTGCAATTGATGCCTTACAGCCCTTGGCTACTAATCTACTATTAATGCAAATATGTATGTGTAATATGTTCATACCTGTCGCACGCTTACAATGTATTGTCGAGGGAAAAAAATGGTCAAGAAAATATCGAAACTTTGTGTAGAGCTCAAGGCACATTGTTGGAATCAAACCGCAGGAACGTGTAAGGTCAAAAAGAATCTGAAAAGTTGTCACAACTGCGTAATGTACCTACTAGTGCGAATCAATATGCTTATAACTCATGGATTAGTATGTTGAATCATTATACCTACAAATGGATCTAAACGCCTTAGTTTTAAGGTTCAATTTTCAGTACATTACATAGCAAAGACAACATTCCTATATAATTCGCTTTCAGATGACGCGTGGCTGCGCGGCGTTTCGCCTGTGCCGCAATATGTCTTGAGCCTAGGGTGGCGATGATTGCTCGGATAGTTACGTGTATATTATAAATATTATAATAGCTTTACATTTATAAGAATTCTATTTCTTCTGCCTCCAAACATTATTGACGGAAAGGTGGCTTTTTTGTGCAGCCATCAATTAGGCCAGCGCCCAGTATAAGCGTTTTTGAAAATGCAATAAACATAAACACAGCTATTGTAAACGTACTTAGTATTTTCAAAAGTGCACCAGTCGTCGACGTCATAGTTATTTGGTAAAAGCTTTTTTTTATAATCCATTATAACGTAATAAATATTTTTTATGTAATCAAAGCAGAGCTGTGAGCCTGTGATACAATAATTGTATTTTCAAAAATGTTTCTTTAATTCCATTACATACGGCTAAATGAATATTGTAGAACCTTCTCGCGCGTCAATAGCCATTGACTATAAATCGTAATGATTTAAAGGCGGCGAGCGAATACGCGCATCGATGCGTGTTGACGTCTTGTTCACGGCTTACGGTCACCTCACTGCGTCAATGTGCCTTGACCCTCAACAGCTTCAACTTATTCGAAAGAACAAGATATTATATTATGGCTCCACAATGTTTATTTTTAGGTTTCTGAGATAGAGTTTTATTTATTTCCATTTTAGTTTATATTAATTAGGTAGACATATTTGTGTGCGCGCGATTCAGGAAAGAAAGACTGAGTAGAGTGCGGTAGTCATTTAGAATTCAGAAAGAATGGGTTTTTCCACTAATCTATAATATGTAATGTATGTTTAGTTTACACATTAAGTTTTGTGTAAAACCAATTTTATAAATTCGAATTATAACCTATTATAACGAATTTTAGTGCCTAAAACTCGTACAATAGGTTTGCTTAAGGTGAGTATTAACATTTTAGTGCCATTACACTAAAAACTGTGGGACTGTGAAATATATAGACCAAATGTTTAATGTTACATCAAAATCGGTATAGTAAAAAATTGTCACACCATCTAGGTCGGCAACGGAAATAAGGCGTCAGACACGAAACTAGCGACGGCGACAGCGGGGCGATGGGATCCGAGAGCTGGCAACGAATTTCGGGAAGGTCCTTTAGGCAATCTGAAATTGTGGAAAAATATAATTTCGTTCATTCTCATTGGCGAATCCAGTTCTGCCAGTCTGGTAGAGCGTTTGCGGTTATTTCGCTACTGCGCAGCTTAAATAACATTTGCAAAGAAAATCCGAAAAAAAAACATTTTTTCGGCAACTTGCTTTTTTTATCTTTAAATTTTACACATATGGAATTCGAATTAATAAATCCCAGACGTTTTTGTCGGTTATAAAGTATTACCAGACCTCTTTCAAATTGTTCCCGAAATTCGTCGCCAGCTCCGACTAATCGCATCGCCCCGCTACCGCCGTCGCCCCGCTACCGCTCATTTTGTGCCCGTACACTAAGAAATACAGGCTACCATTTGGTCTTTAGATTTCTCTCTACTTAAAAAAAGTTTTGTTTGGGTAAAAGAGGAACTATTTTTGTTTATAATTGTTGTTCTATTTTACATAATATTATTGTACATACTATACCTACTTACATTATTAAAACTTGATACATATTGTGTAAATGTAAGATGTAAGACAAACTTTATTAAATTCTTTGTTATTTACAAAAACTAGTGTTTTTTTTATTAGTTATATGATGCAGCTTAGAAACTGGCTTAACAGCTTATTAAATTATCTATACTTTGTAAGGTTTAAGCCTGCTTCCATCAGATTAGCACTGCAGGCCAAGTGGGAGTTTTGTTACATATTCGATCACAACAACGACAATTATTAGGGATGATGCTTATATCAAAAATAAATTATTTCTAACTGATTATTAAATAAACGGGTCTTCCAAAGACCTAAAACTCACATCCTGGGTTTATTTTAAGTGTGATATTTAAAATCTATATATATAAAAGAAAGTCGTGTTAGTTACACTAGGTATTTATAACCGATTTGGCTGAAAATTTGTGGTGAAGTAGCTTAGAACCAGGAGACGGACATAGGATACTTTTTATCCCGGAAAATTAAGGAGTTCCCGCGGGAATTATATATACATATATATTATATTTATAAAAAAAAATTAAACCACGCGGACGAAGTCGCGGGTATAAGCTAGTATAGATTAAAGAAAAAAAGTGTGTTGAAATTTGATGCAGTCACAACTGTGAATTTCATACAGCTTCCTTAGATTGTAATTAACATTGTCGATATTGAATGGGAAGAGAATCTCCCACTAGGCAATCTGTTCAGATTGACATATTTGATTTGATTCCCATAATTGAACAATTGATGGGGTACATAACTATAAATTACAGACGTAATACGAATATTAGTTTGTCAATTTGTTATCAACATGACTTGTGGTTCTGCTCAAAGGCAAAGCTGAAACGTGCAGTATGAATCAATCCTTAGTCACATAAAAACTACCAGATGACGGTGTACCATTCTTTGGCATATTCATATCAATGAACATATCATCATCACTCTCAACCTTATCTTCCTCCATATCAATATCTGGGTTTAGATTCACATCTGAAACAAAAAAATTTAATCAACGATTCTCTCTATCAATTCTGAGACTCACAATGACTTTCACAATCAGGTAATGGGATGGGATAGATTTTTGATGTGAAAACTTCTTTAGCCGCTTTGAGCACTTTTTTGTAGGGGGTAAACTTGTGGATTCACGTGACCGACATTCTCGCAAACACCGACATGCTCGCGTTGTTAAGAAGACAAAAGGTATTAAATATAAACATACTACATTCGTAATTAAACTTTAATTGCTTAGTGTTAAGGTTCATATTTAATAAAAAATATTTTAAATATTCGTTTTCACTTCTATCGGCAGTCCGGGACTGTTAATCTTTTTAATTTATTTTTCCATTATTGATATCTGCCATCAGCTTTTCTAGCCTTAATTAATCTGATTTTTTGAGCTGATTGTCGAGGCTACTATACAACTGGCAAGTTTCTTAATGACAAAGTTGTATGGAAGCAATGAACTTTGGGTCCAGCACCCCACAGGATAGTATAATAAATAACATTCACTATTGTATTATATATTTCTACTTTTGTATTATCTTGTTTTTTAAAAGGTTGGCTACTTTTTGTCAAGGAAAATCAAAGAGTTTTCACAACATAATATTCAGAAAACTACTTTGAGAATGATCTCACTATCCAGGTCTTATCTATACATATCCATGCCAAAAATAATGTTGATCCATTCATTCATGGGCTCTGCTGCAGCAGCCTGATTGAAGACAAAGAAACATTCGCATCCATACTAATAGTATAAATGTGAAAGTGTGTGCCTGTCTGCTACTCTTTAACGGCCCATCTTTCAAACCAATTTTGATGATATTTGGTACAGAGGGAGGGTATAACACGGGGAAGGACACAGGCTTTTTATCCCATAAAATTTAAAGGTTACACATATGACAGTATGTAGTACATCAATTGTGAGTATCAAATTGCTTAAATAAAGATTAATTTTCTGCCTAGCAAAGACTATTATTCTTAATCTAATTTATATATAAAAGAACAAGGTGACTGACTGCAGGTCTATCAAATCACTAGACAGATCTGGCTGAAATTTGGCATACAGATAGCTTGTGTATAATATTGGTAGTGATACCAATTAATGCGGAGATATATATTGACATTGTATAAACAAAAGCTACCTACTAAAATACTCACTAAACGCATCATTATTGATCACTAAATTCAGCTCCTCATCATTATCAGTTACATCGTCAAGAGCTATGTCAACAGCTTTGTTCTGTTCTGTGGTATTCTGCATTGCTATGGTATTCTGCATTGCTGTAGTATTCTGCATCAAGTTCACTGTGGATGTTTCTGCTGCCAACTCAACTCCTACAACTTGGTTGGGTAATGATGGGATACTCTGATTGGTACTTTTTTTTATTTTGGATTTTACACTCTCTAGATGGAGCCTTTGTATCTACAAACAAATAAATGTCCTTTATGCCTACACTAGCTGATGCCCGCGACTTCGTCCACCTGGATCATACCTGGATTTAGGTTTTTCGGTTCCTGCAGGAACTCTTTAATTTTCCAGGATAAAAAGTAGCCTATGTGCTATTCCAGACTATAATCTATCTCTGTGCGCATTCAACCGTTGGAGCGTGATTGAGTAACAAACATCCATACATCCATACATCCATACATCCATCCAAACTTTCGCATTTATAATATTTATTTTTGATTAATATACAATAAAACATCATAAACTAGCCTATGATGCCTGTGACATTGTTAGGTGGTTTAAGTTATTTTAAAATGCAGGAACTACCTACTTTATTTTCCAGGATAAAAAGCAACCAATGTCTTTATCAAATTTCATCAAAATCGGTTGAAGAGATGGGCAGTGAAAGCGTAACAACCAAACAAACACATTTATAAAATCTGGTCAAAGTGTGTCAGAACACAAACAGTGGTCAAGTGTGTGGGGAGGACCCAGGACCACAGTGCTCACTCTCCATTGCGCCAGGGATTATCTATTAAGGTATGTTGGGGTAAGAGCGGAAAGGGGGTAAGACCGTATACATCAAATTTCCCGCGAATGAGACCATATTTTTTTAATTTTGGTATCATTATGTTCAACGCCATTTTGTTATGCATCTACTTCAGTTCGCGCCAGTCACTCCCGACGGACCGTACGTGAGTTATGGTGAATTTAAAAAAACAAGGTAATTTTTGTCTTTTTTTCTTCTATCCGATCTTTCCCTTTCCCTTTTAGATTCATATTTTGGCGAAAATACAGCTTGTTTTGCTAATATTTCGCCTTAATACTAGGTTTTAAGTAGCAATAGCTAGATAGATCTGATCAGAATACGCCTAGGATGTCTATTAGCAGATATCCGATGTTCCCCCTTTCGGGTAAAGATCGGATTAAAACCATCCGGTCTTTACTTGTACAAAATGAGGCAGGGATTGTCAAACTTTTATAACATGAATATTTTTCACCTTAAAATACAGTGTAAGGATTAGTTTAGTTTGATCTCGAGATTTTGATGGAATGTGTTCAGAAGCGTACAGATATAGAAAAGAGCCCAATAACATTAAAATGTCTGTATAATATGTTCGTCTTATATCTTGGGTATCGTTTTAATTTTTTTATTTACAGCATTAATTTTTATTTGTCATTTATTTTACTATGTTATTTATTTATGTTTTTAAATTTCTGTCTTTTATTTTTATTTATGTTATTTATAATGGACATAAAAAATTGTTTTTTAGCAATTTCCATGCTTGGGATCAACGTTACTATTTTGAAAAACGGACAGATAGAATTTTTGATGTCTTTAGTTCGGACATTGAAAACTTTTTCTGTCCCTTTTTCAAGGTTAAAATTAGCTATCATTATTATCTAGCAAAAAATGTATTCATCCGATCTTTCCCGCGGATCAGGATAATTCATCTTATGATGAGAGCAAAGTTTGAGAATCAAAAAATGTAAAAAATTTATGACTGGGGGTAAGATCGGATGCCTGTAAGTAAAAAAAAAAAATCGATTGGAACATTCATGTTTTTAATTACATAAACGTCATTTTTTTATATATTGTAGTGCGTTTAAGATCGGATTTATTATTCTTATACACCTTGTTATCAAAGCCATAGAATCGGGTTTGAAAGTACGTCCGATCTTGCCCCCGAAGGACAATTTTTTAACCATAGCCATTAAAAAGTATGTCTTGTTTTTACATGCGTATATAGAAGAAACTTGAGTTTACAAAAATAAACAAAATTGTAAACTAAGCTACGTTTAAAAATTAAACATATGCACCATATTTTAGTAATTTATCTTCAACAAATATCGAGAAAAATGAGTTTTTACAAAACCTTTTCAATTGGTCTGAAATCCGTCCGTTCTTACCCCAACATACCTTACTATGCAAAATTTAAACTTTTCAGCTCATATAGTTTGTCCACCTGGGTCTAGAAAGAAACGCGCTGGAATGTGGTGAGTGGTGACCGCCCAATGGCAAGAAAGGAGGAGGTCCCCAGTATTCTAGCTGGATTAACTATGCTTCTCTCACCTGTAAACAGTTACGTAGGTTCTTTATTGTAGCGAGCGCTTTTAATATCCATTTCTCTTCGGACAAAAGCTGGGAAACGTTGGACATTCCGTTCCCCAGCTCGTGGTATACATCTTTGTAATCCATGAACTTTGTACTAATTTTGTACTAAGCTTTGTACGTATAAATACCTATTTTAGAAGGTAGTTTTAGAAGGAAAGAGTTTTGTTTTGTTTTATAGTTTTCCTGCGCTGTTTCTGCGCCGTTTTGCTCTTTTTGCTCATAGGTGGCCTTTCGGCCTTTCGGCTCAGATCAATAACCTCTATTGATCGATCTGAGCCTTTCGGGATAGGCAAAGATCTAAGACCATACAGCCTATTCAGTCGTGTTTGATAACGGTGTCTTTGATTATTCATGATTAATAATTTCGGTACAAGTATGTACTTGTCTTAAAGCTTGTCTTGTACTTGTACTGTAGCTTGCTCTGTCTACGACTTGTACTGTGGGTGGTTTTGTATCAGAGACAAGTAGAAGTAACTAGTCCTTTATTCCTAACTCCATGGAAGTAACATGTTTTGTATGACATTTGAATTTTGACTTTGACATCAAGAAAACCTGCCGAGCGATCGCGTAACTTCTGCATCAATCATTGATACATCGCAATCACCTCTGATTGGTTAACACTCTTCCACTATTGGACATAATCCATTGACGCAGCAAGAATGCCATAAATTCAGCCAATTACAACAATTGATACTGTAACAATGATTGATGCAGAAGTTACGCGCCGGCCGAGCGATCGCGTAACTTCTGCATCAATCATTGTTACAGTATCAATTGTTGTAATTGGCTGAATTTATGGCATTCTTGCTGCGTCAATGGATTATGTCCAATAGTGGAAGAGTGTTAACCAATCAGAGGTGATTGCGATGTATCAATGATTGATGCAGAAGTTACGCGATCGCTCGGCCGGCAGTCGTAATTCCTTCTTCCATGAGAAAACCATAGACAAGGTCTAACAAACAAGACCTTCGTGCCTAGACCACAGAGGCCTAGAGTCTAGACCCGCAGATTCCTAGTTCCATCAAACAAAACTTTTAGCCTTTTAGCTCAAGTATTTGAATATTCTAAAGTAAAGAAGTACGCACTGATGAAATAAATTAAATTAAGTATAGTATAAATTTGACATGCATGGATTTTTGACTGTCTTGATTTGAGGGTAGACGAAAATATTAAAACGACGCCCTTGTCTCGACCTTTTCAATAATTGCATCATCATTCACTAGTCGCTCTCACCGGCCCATTGCAAGCTTCCCGCTTCAAACCTATAGGTACGCAGCTCTACATCAAGAAAAGAAAAATGAATTCCTTCTTTGGATCTTCTGGTTCAGATTCATCAGATTCAGATACAGAAAATGAATTTGAAGTTTGCTGCACATCGGGCGGATCGTGCTCGAGATTTTCCAGTGGCAGTCTACCTTTCGACCCTACGTCAATCGAAAACATAATTCTATCCATCAGCGATAGATTCAACTTCCGTGTGCTGCTGAACGATAGCCGAGCAAAGAAAGCTGTCCTCATAACTGCAGGGCTAACGTTGGCGGGAAGTCTGATCGGGAAGCATTATGGAGGGAAAGCTGGCGCAGCGGTGGGCGGCGCGATTGGCGGAGCTTGTGGACTTGGAGTCGTAGGTAAGATTTTTTTTCTTTCGTGTCCTACAGGCTTCCAGCTAGTAGTAGATGTTTGAAATCTATCTTCTTTCTTGTTACCTTCAAATCGTAGTCTTGATTCTAGAGATAATAAGGCTGTTTACTTTTTATATATTTATGTTATACTTACTTATTTTTTTTAGCAACTCGTTTTTTTGGGTGCTTGAATGTAAATTGTTACTTACCTACTTCCCAAATAAACTAGTGGTTCGCCCCGAACTGAGACCTCGCGGTATCACAGAGCGCTATCTATGGACATCATTGTGAAGTTCTGTTAAAAGTACTGAAGCTCATTAAAAATTAAATAATTTCGTTTCCTATTTATTGCAAAGTTGGCGCAATCTTAAAGAGGCCTAACTATGTCCAACAGTGGATGCATATTGGCTGATGTGATGATTATATTTATCTAATTTTAGTATTTGTTGTTCAAGTACAGGATATAATTCAAATAATTGATCAAGTTTCAGGCTCAGCCTTTCAGAAAATTGAGAGTTCTGAGGTCAACTTTGGACGTTAGAAAATCTCCACTTTGAAAGCTCCCCATTTCGTCAATTTTAGGGGAAAAATTAAAAAAATATATATTTTGGACTCTATTCCTAATAATATCTTTAAAATGATATACCACAATCCTATGTAACGCTATAAAAAATATTTTACTTCGCATTCGCTTCTATGAGAGCCCCCCTGAAATAAAGATTTTTAGGTATATCTTTTTAAGCCATATTCGGCGGGAGGCCATCGGTTTACATAATTATTCGCTTCGCTCGGTCAATTAATTCCCTATTGAAATATCAGATTGTAGTCTTTTCACGCATTCTCCTAGATTACTTAAATTATTATAGGTAGGTAATGATCTTAACTCAACGGTTTCTTTGACCTTGGTCCGACCTTACTCTTACCTATTATAATTTTGTTTCAGTGGTATCCATGCGCGATATTTGGCTAGATATAAAAGGAAAGCTGTGGGAGCTATTTGATATCGTCTATGATTATCTAGCTGGACTGGGAATCGAAGATTACGAAATGGCTGCCAAATTTCTGATGCAAAACAGTGGACAAAGCTCGCAGCTAGCCATGATTATTCTGCAAGTTACTTCTGATGTTTTAGGGAAACAAATATTATCCAGTTTAACCGCCAGTTTATAGGATAATCTAGTTATGTGCTTTTATAATTAATTATATTATGTATTTATAGCCTATGTTATTAATTGTAATGAGGGACTGATGTTTATTTAATTAATATTTTACAGGTAGAATTTTACAGGTTTTAAACTAGACTGTAACTCTACGTATTTTACTTGACTTAAAAAGAAAAATGACTTTAAACACCAAAAAGACAATAATGCTGAACTTGACTTTACACAATTTAGTAGACCCAGCCGAGCGATCGCGTAACTTCTGCATCAATCATTGTTACAGTATCAATTGTTGTAATTGGCTGAATTTATGGCATTCTTGCTGCGTCAATGGATTATGTCCAATAGTGGAAGTGTGTTAACCAATCAGAGGTGATTGCGATGTATCAATGATTGATGCAGAAGTTACGCGATCGCTCGGCAGGTAGGTATATAAATAAATTATTTATATTTATATTTGAGAGGCTAAGGAATTATGATGCATTTTTCAGAAGTTTTATTAATAATTCGTACCTACCTACTTACCTATTTGTAATTATTTGATCAAATAATAATTTATTGTCTTGCTAGTTCTATTGGACCTTGTTTTCTTTTTCATAAGTCTATTTTTGTTTCTTGCTTTTTTTTCCAAAATTATATCAAATATTTTTTGTTTCATTTTAATATAGGTAGGTACATTATAGGTAGATAGTACATAATAATGTTTAAAATGGTAATGCAATAAACTTTATAAAATTAAAAGTATTCTTTTGTTTTAATGATACCTCGAAAAGCCATGTTAATTAAATACCTATTAAGCCGGATCGCCTGCGCGGGTTTTTAACCACCGCGGACGCAAAGAGCGAGATAAGTTTAACGTGTCTGTCTGTGATCTATGTGGTATCGTAGCACCCAAACGGATGAACCGATTTTCGTTTAGTTTTTTTTGTGTCATAGTTACTTAGATAATTTTATCCCGAGTGTTCTTTGCCATGTTTCATGAAAATCTGTTCAGCCGTTTGAAGATCATCAGCTCTTTTCTAGTTGATGAGGGGATCTGACTAACTTCCTTATGTCCGATCGATTCGTAATTTGGTACCGTCTTACTTCAATGATATTGAAAGTATATGGTAAGGTAACCATGACCTGATCAGCCGTTTGAAGATCATCAGCTCTTTAATAGTTGATGAGGGGATCTGACTACCTTCCATCCCTAAGTCCTATCGATTCGAAATTTGGTACCGTGTTACTTCAATGATATTGAAAGTCTATGGTAAGGTAACCATGACATGACCAGCCGTTTGAAGATCATCAGCTCTTTACCTAATAGTTGATGAAGGGATCTGACTACCTTCCATACGTCCTATCGATTCGAAAGGTACCGTATTACTTCAATTATACCTACTTACTCTAAAAAGGACTAAATAAAAGTAAAATTAAAAATTTTAAAAACCCCCTGACACAAAAAAATAAACTCTAAAAACTAACAAATAATAGGTATCGATATTTATACAGATTTTATTAACAAACCTAAACTGCGTTTACGCGACGATGTAGGTACCTACCTTCCTGCTTTAACAATAATTGGGTATAGCATAAAAAACCTTACTACCGTACTGATTTTTTATTGGATATTTATAAAATAAAGATAAAGATCATACTGTAAGGATTCTTCGCCTGAGGAATTTTTGTTGGGGTCCACTAGCTTTATTGCCTACACTAGTAGGTAATCATTGCGTTTTCTTTAGTTGTCTTTTTGCCAAAAACCGTTTTCATCTGAAGAAGAAGACCTAGTATGCACCAAATACGTCCCACTGTTACGTCACAGCCTCACCGTTTGCGCGCCACTTGGCGACAGATGCGCGACAGATGCGCGCCATGCAGTGGCGTGACCCTGTCGCGCATCTTGCGCACCTCACCACTCGCCCCGACACTTCTGTATGTCCCGCCGCTTACACAACCAGGCCCACCCCCAATTACGTTTACACCTCTCCCAAAACACCATCCATCCGTTTCCGGGTCCCATCCCAGGCTATGACTGCTTAAGGGATGACAGAGATGATGGGTATGCAGGTAGTGCTATTCTGATCAAGCGCTCGCTAGCATATTCTTCTATATCTCTTCCCCCTCACAGTCAACAGTTTAATGCTGTAGCTGTGAGATCCCTCAACATCTCCTTTATCTCTATCTATATCCCCCATCCTCATTCATCTCGTATCCCTGAATTAAAATCAGTCTTACTATCACTTCCCACCCCAGTTATGGTGATGGGAGACTTCAATGCCCACCATACCACTTGGGGATCCCATTCTTGTGACGGGTTTGCTACTTACATTTGGTCTATATATTTCACAGTCCACAGTTTTTAGTGTAATGGCACTAAAATCACATGAGTAGATAAAACGAACAGAGACAAATTATATTTTTTCACAATTTCAGCTTGCCTTAAGGTGGACTACACAGGTCTGCCCGCGAAATTCAAATTTAATTTGGTTTTTCGCAATTTATAAACTAATACGACAAAGTAGGCTTATGGCATTCTAATTCCGCCAATGGCTACATCATCTTCACAGGGTTATATAAAATTTTTTATTTGAAAGTGTCCAGTTTAAGTAGGTAATTAATCAGATAATCGACTTATTTGTGAGTAACTCACATCCAACTCGATAGTCTAACTAATTTCTTAAACTGGACACTTTCAAGTAAAGATTTTTATATAACCCTGTGAAGATGATACTGCCATTGGCGGAATTAGAATGCCATAAGCCTACTTTGTCGTATTAGTTTATAAATTGCGAAAAACCAAATTAAATTTGAATTTCGCGGGCAGACCCGTGTAGTCCACCTTAAAGGACCTTCCCGAAATTCGTCGCCAGCTCTCGGACCACTTCGTGTCACTGTCGCTAGTTTCGTGTGACGTGTCTGACGCATATGAAATACAGCCGAGCGATCGCGTAACTTCTGCATCAATCATTGTTACAGTATCAATTGTTGTAATTGGCTGAATTTATGGCATTCTTGCTGCGTCAATGGATTATGTCCAATAGTGGAAGAGTGTTAACCAATCAGAGGTGATTGCGATGTATCAATGATTGATGCAGAAGTTACGCACAGGCTATTATTTGGTCATTAGTACTCAAAAAAAAGATTTTTTTGGGTAAAAGAGGATAAACTTTTTTTGTTTATAAAATTGTTGTTCTATTTTACATATTATATTTTGTACATACTATACTTACATTCTTAAAAATTGATAAAATTTGTGTACCTAAATGTAAGATGTAAGACAAACTTTATTAAATTCTTTGTTATTACAAAAATTAGTTTTTCATTGATTGGTTATAATTATGATGCAGCTTAGAAACTGGCTTTAACAGCTTATTAAATTATCTATACTTTGTAAGGTTTAGCCTGCTTCCCTCAGATTAGCTCTGCAGGCCAAGTGGGAGTTTTGTTACAATAGGTATTCGATCACAACAACGACAATAGGGATGATGCTTATATCATTATATAGACGGGTCTTCCAAAAGACCTAAACTTCACATCCTCGGTTAATTTTAAGTTTGATATTTAAAAGAAAAAAAGTGTGTTGAAATCTGATGACGTCACAACTGTGAATTCCATACAACTTCCTTAGAAGTGCGTTTTTAAGTTTGATAAAGAGTTGCTGATTTGATTGAGTTGTCATCATCCCTATTCCATACAAATTGTAGTTAACATTGTTGCTGTTGAATGGGAAGAGAATCTCCCACTAGGCAATCTGAGCACATAATTGAGCAATTGATGGCGTACATACCTATAAATTACAGACATACGAATATTAGTTTGTCAATTTGCTATCAACATGACTTCACTCTGTGTATTCTGCTCAGACTACAAGCTGAAACGTGCAGTATCAATCAACCCTTAGTCCCATAAAAACTATCAGATGACTGTCTACCATTCATCAGCAAACCCATATCAATAAACATATCATCATCACTCTCAACCTCATCTTCCTCCATATCTACATCTGGGTTTAGATTCATATCTGAAACAAAAAAATTTAATAATTCAAAATTCAAATGTTTTTTATTCAAATAAACTTTTACAAGTGCTTTTGAATCGTTCGAATGAATCTACCACTGGTTCGGAATGCCATTCCTACTGAAAAGAACCAGCAAGAAACCCGGCGGTTGCACTTTTGATAAAATAAATTTACAATTTCATTAATGTCTACTATACTACATTAATTTATATCCTTAATAAATCAGATTTTTTTAACTGATTGTCGAGGCTATTATACAATTGAAAAGTATCTTAATGACAAAGTTGTATGGAAGCACCTTTGGGTCCAGCGCCCCACATGATAGTATAATAAATAACTTACACTACCTACTTTTGTATTATCTTGTTTTTTAAAAAGAGCAACTGCTGAGTTTCTTGCTGGCTCTTCTCAGTAGAACCTGCTTTCCGAACCAGTGGTAGAACATGACGTAACTTATGAGACACCTGTATGTCCTACATGTTATAAATAAATTGAGTATTGAATATTGCTTGCATTCCAGACACAGCTCAATAGGTTGGCTACTTTTTGTCAAGGAAAATCAAAGAGTTGCCACAGCATATTCAGAAAACTACTTTGAGAATGAGCCTATCTCACTCTCCAGGTCTTATCTATACATATCCATGCCAAAATAATGTTGATCCATTCATGGGCTCTGCTGCAGCCTGATTGAAGGACAATAAAAGAAACATTTGCATCCATACTAATAGTATAAATGTGAAAGTGTGTGTCTGTCTGCTACTCTTTAACAGCCTATCTTTTAAACCAATTTTGATATGTTATAACACAGGGAAGGACACATGCTACTTTTTATCTGGTAAAATTTAAAGGTTCATGCAGGAATATAAATTATACTTAATCCACCTCAACTTTACACTTGTGCCACTTCTTGATTCTACTGAGAAGAGCTGAGAAGAGCCAGCAAGAAACTCAACAGTTGCTCTTTTTACACAAAGAAAAATGTTACACTTTGTAAATAACATACAATGCATACGTTATGTAACAAGCATTACACTGACTTGTGGGTTGCTTCCATGCAACTTTGTCATTAAGAAAATCATCAATACTATAATAACCTCGACTTACAGATGCTGTTTAATATTCTTTAAATATATGCAATGACAAATCCAGAAACTCTTTTGGAACCATGTGATAAAATAGCATACACAACCCCACAAAGGATTTCTGCACCTTGCGCACACAATGTGACGCTGTTACTTGAAGCATATGACGGTATCTAGTACATAAATTGTGAGTATCACTTAATTGCTTAGATAAAGATTAATTTACAAAGACTATATTATTCTTAATCTAATCTAATTTATATATAAAAGAACAAGGTGACTGACTGCAGGTCTATCAAATCACTAGACAGATCTGGCTGAAATTTGGCATACAGATAGCTTGTGTATAATATTGGTAGTGATACCAAATGCAGAGATATATATTTACACTAGCTGATGCCCGCGACTTCGTCCGCGTGGATTGAGGTTTTTCGGTTCCCGCGGGAACTCCTTAATTTTCCGGGATAAAAAGTAGCCTATGTGCTATTCCAGACTATAATCTATCTCTGTGCCAAATTTCATCCAGATCCGTTCATCCGTTGGAGCGTGATTGAGTAACAAACATACATCCATACATACATCCATCCATCCAAACTTTCGCATTTATAATATTTATATGGATTGTATAAACAAAAGCTACTAAAATACTCACTAAACGCATCATTATTGACGACTAAATTCAGCTCCTCATCATTAACAGTTACATCGTCAAGAGCTATGTCAACAGCTTTGTTCTGTTCTGTGGTATTCTGCATTGCTATGGTATTTTGCATTGCTGCGGTATTCTGCATTGCTGTCGTATTCTGCATCAAGTTCACTGTGGATGTTTCAGCTTCCAACTCAACTCCTACAACTTGGTTGGGTAATGATGGGATACTCTGTTTGGTACTTCTTTTACATTTGGATTTTACACTCTCCAGGTGGAGTCTTTCTATCTACAAACAAATAAATGTCCTTTATTCCTACATTAATATACAATAAAACATTATAAACTAGCTGATGCCTGTGACATCATCTAGGTGGTTTAAGTTATTTTAATAACCGCAGGAACTACTTAATTTTCCAGGATAAAAAGCAACCAATGTCTTTATCAAATTTCATCAAAATAGGTTGAAGAGATGGGCAGCGGAAGCATAACAAACAACCAAACACATTTTTATTTTATAAGTTAGGATAAAATCTGGTCAAGTGTGTCAGAACACAGACAGTGGTCAACGGTGTGGGGAGGACCCAGGACCACAGTGCTCACTCTCCATTGCGCCAGGGATTATCTATTACTGTGCAAAATTAAAACTTTTCAGCTCATATAGTTTATCTACCTGGACTTGAAAGAAACGCGCTGGAACGTGGTGACCGCCCAATGGCAAGAAAGGAGGTCCCCACTCCCCAGTATTCTAGCTGGGTTATATATGCTTCTCTTACCTGTAAACAGTTACGTTGGTTCTTTATTTTAGCGAGCGTTTCTAATATCCATTTCTCTTCGGCCAAAAGCTGGAAATCATTTGTAATTCCTCTCCCCAGCTCGTTGTACTCCATGAACAGATTTTTGTAGTAATACCTAGTAGAGCAAGATCCCGCGACGATCAGACCTACGTTATTTTATTGCTGAAATTTTTTGTATGTGCGTAAAATAAGTCTCATAAAAAAACAACCGTGTCTGACAGGGGGCAAACCCATAGGCTGATATTACACTATCTTATATTCATCATATATATATGATGTCATATCTGTCAAGTTCTATGATCATATTTATATGATGCAGTTCCTCATTTTTACATATTACATTAAAAAAAAAATGGTGAACAATAAAACTAGAAATAAAAGACGAATTTTGGTTAGATCATGGGTAGCAAGGCGATCAGATTATTATATAAACACTCATTTTCCTCGTAGAGGCTAATAATTACTCTTTTTGTAGTTTCGATATTCCAGTCGAAATTCTTTGTTTTGGAAGACACCATCTTTTTTGGTTAGACGGATACACTGACTATGTAGAGATGCTACGCATGACGGATCCTACTTGTACGCAAGCTTTCAAATAGGATCCTATAACTATGATCATAGACAAATATACATATTACACTATCATATGTTCTTCATATAAAAATGACTCATATATCTATGATCATATATATATGATAGTGTAATATCAGCCATAGAATAATATAACCATAACGGGGGCAAACCAATGTACTCTGTGGGCCTGTATATTATTATACTCTTTGTCTGTGGGGCAAACAGTCAAACACTATGGGCAAACACCTCTCAGTGATGACCAGTATATATAATGTACTCTGTGGTGCTGACTGCGTTCCGTTTTTATGCAGTAGGTAACCAGTTTATCGGCTTCGCAGTGTACTAAAGTGACGTCACACCTACAGTGCTCGATCTTCGACGGGCTCGAGTTTTACGATTTATGACGTATTAAAAATAAAAATTACGTTTGTTGTATGGGAGCCCCCCTTTAATATTTACTTTATTGATATTTAATTATTTATTTTGAAAGGTAATATACAAGTTAATATTCTGTGAAAATTTGAACCGTCTACCTGTTACCGTTTTTAATATTGAGCAAAAAAATACGAAAAAAACACGTTTATTGTATGGGGACCCCCCTTAATATATATATTTTTTTAATTTTTAGTATTCGTTGTTATAGCGGCAACGGAAATACATCATTTGTGAAAATATCAGCTTTCTAGCTATCACGGTTTATGAGATACAGCCTGGAGACAGACAGACAGACAGACAGCGGAGTCTTAGTAATAGGGTCCCGTTTTTACCCTTTGGGTACGGAACCCTAAAAACATTACTCTGTGCATAGAGGTTAGTTACGTAGACAGAGCAAGTTAAAGTTACCTCTATGACGCTGTGTATATCGATCGGAACCACAGACAAGTTTGTATGTCTGTGATCGGAACCATGTTGGAACCATGCAGGTAACAAACCTCCATGGTCGGAACAAAGGGACTTTAGGGCCATGAGTTTAGGAGTGATCTGTGGTCGGAACCATGAACAGGAACACACCCCTCCATGTTATAAACCTAATGTGTGTTCCGTTATAAGCACTGCGAGCACTGGCAGTGCACTTTACTGGGGACTTCCAGTGCTCTCAGTGTATTTCGGAACGCACCCCTACTCTCATGTCAAAAAGTCATCTGTCCTGTCATATCTTGTCAAAAAATTAGCAAAACGAAAGACGAAAGTACATTTATTAAATTTTTAGTACAAAATCGCATTTCTATTATGAGCAGGCCAGCCAGATCATACCCAAAGGCCTTAACTAAGTTGAATGTAATTCATCCAAACCCCAAAGCTGTTCATATTAAATCTATTACCCATTGAAAAATAACAACTATTTACCGATAACATTTAATTGCTGTATTAGTAGTTAATATTTATTAATTTATCAACAATCATAGATTTATGTCGAGCTTGAGAATTAACTTTCGATATAAAACAAAATAATGCGGTGTTGTGTGCCTTACTGCGAAAACACTTCGGACAATGTGTCCACGTCAGAGGCGGAGGGGAAGGGCATTAGTTATCATGGGTGAGTATATTAGATTGACTCTCAAGTCGCAAGTCATACTTTGTCATTTTGCCTACGACTACTACTAACTCCAGAATGTTAAAAGTTGAATTATCAAAGACTGCTGGTTTGAGCAGTAATCGGCTGGGCTATAGTATAGTCGCCGCGAGGGAGGGGAGGGGGGAGGGGGGAAGGGGTCTACCCCCCCTCCAAGGCAAACTCATCGATTCATATTAATTTTTTTAAATTTTGAGGTTAGGTTCTCAATACACTAATACATGTTTGCTTTCACAATGTTATTTTACTTAAGTTCGGTATGTTTAACCCATAAGAACCTACTACCTGGATATTCATGTTCTAACTTAACCTAACCTAAACTTTTGACACTTAAGTATTAAACCACTCTGGTCCTGAATTTTCAAAAAATTATTTCTCGAAAAGTATTAGTTTCCGACGTAAAATACTTAGTTTCCGACATAAAATATTTTAGTGCAAAGCTTTCCACATCAAGGTATTTCTGTAAAACCATATGTGAACGTCCCAACTCCGTGGCGACTATACTATAGCTGAGCCCAGTAATCAGTTAGTATAGTTAGATCAGTTAGTCGCACTGCAGGTTATTGAAACACTGCCTGCAGCATGCAGCAAAGCCAGAGCTCTCAAGAAGTAATCAAAGTGTGTGTGTAAACTTGTAGTGAACTAGAACTGGTAGTTACACTGAGTAAAACATAAATCACTCTGATATATATTTTTTGCTTGTGTATAACATGAGTGGTAACTTCCAGTTTCCCCAGTGAAGCGCATCTCCGTGCAGCTTGGCTCAAAGCCCTCGGCAAACAAGACAGTCACCTGCCAGACTCTGCTGTGGTCTGCTCGCAGCATTTTCTCAATGATGACATTTATGAAACAGAAAGTGGCTCAAGGCAGATTGGTACTGGTGCTATTCCTTCAACAGTGCAGGTAACTCATTATCACTGAGTTGCACGAAACAATTTTATAAATTTAAGTGTTGATTAAACTAATTTAATCACAAGACTTCATACAATTCTTGCCATTAAATTAGTTTAACTGCCACTTAAATTTTTGAATTTGTTTTGTGCAACTCAGCGATAGTCATGTTATACATTATGTTATTATTAGTAAGCAAATTATCAGGTCAAGTGTACCTGAGAAAGGAGCTAAGACATAATATATTGGATCTAAGGTTTCCTTACATACTTACCACATTGCAGTATTGTATGTTTTAGTAACTGGTAGTATATTTACAGGTTTGCATGATATGCCTAGACACTGACTGCAAGCTGTTTCTAATGAGTAAACACAAATTAGAAGAAGCATATGAAAAGTTAACCGGACATCCTGTAAGTTGTTAATTTATGATCTACAGTTATGTACAACAAGTACACATTGCTGAATAAAGCCATGCTAAGTGAAGTTACATCCAAGAGTTGAAACTCATATGCTATCAATAAAAATATAAACAGTGTTGGGACAAAAAAGGATTATTTGATAGGAATGTTTGAATACTTTAATTACATTTTGTTACAGCCGCATGATCAAGGAAATTTAAAACAAACAGTTTGCATACAATGTGCTCAGTCATTGATAAACTTTAGTAAATTTAGAGACAAGAGCTTGAGAGCGCGTGCACTTATGATGAACTTAGTTGAGAAACATGAATTAGTGAGTATTTAATACATTTACCCTTCAATGAACTGAATTTTAATTATCAGTTTGCACGGTTCATAGGTCGCTGCCGCGCACCCCTCGCGCACCTCGCGCCTATAAGTACATTGCGGCACGTTTTAGAGAAATGCCTTCAAAAAAACCACCTATCATGGTTTTGTTAACGGCATGGGCTTTCTAAATAATATAACTATAAAAAGGTATGATTTATAGAAGCTGAAGTTTACAATCGGAAATAATGTGTAAAATCGCGATAACGGTCGCGAATTTTAAAAGCATATTTTCCCGATAAAACTATTACTTACATTTCTGTCATAATCCAGTCTAATACTGCACTAAAATATGTATATTTATTATCATGGAATTAGGAATTACGACTAGGTACGTATTTCTATGTTTAAAATCGTGTTGTAATTAGTTTTTATTTGTATTTGTCACCACAAACATCCAACAACACAAAAAAAACGCAAAATTTTGACACAGATTCAAATTACTTTTTATCATAGCTTTATAAGATTATTTTTTTGGCACTTGACGTTTTTGGTGGTGCAGTGTATAGGATATTTAAGATACTTCTCTATGGTCAAAAGTTGTTCAAACAAAGATAAACTCTATCTATAAGAAAATTCAGTTTCTAATCGTCTGGACCGGCCGAGCAGCCGGCTGCTCCGTGCATGCGTCGACGTTTTCGTTTGAAAAAAGTACGGAGCAGCCGGCTGTCTCGCGCATATAGAAAGGTTAAACATGTATTCTCTCTGTCCATGTACTACGTGTGTTGAATATTTAACTTGTGTCTCAACAGATCACAAGACGACATATAAAAATGATAAACCGCACAAAGCACCAACTAAAGAGTAATATGGTGTTGACAACGTTAGGACCTGACCACTGTGACTTACACATACTGGAACACCCCTCAGAAGACAAACAGACAGAATTAGAGGAAACTCATCACAGAGGTGTAGTGAAAACTGAAGGAAGTGATGACTCTATGTCGGTTGATGGAGACATGCAAGTGATACATGAAGATGACAATAATATCAATGATTATGATTTTGATCAGGATCTGCTAAAGTATGAAAGTATTACCTTCCAATGTACAATTTGTTTGGATGAATTTGTCAATGAACAAGCGCACATGCAACATATGAGCATGCATCTCCAGGTGAGATAGTTTTCCACTGTTGAACACTTTCGTCAACTTGTTAGTTTGTAATTTCTTTTTCTTTGTGGATCTTAAATGATTAAGTACCAATATTCAGTAAAGTAGTTTACCTCTATAGCTAAGGAACATTATTTTAAAATAAATTCAAAAACCCCATAAAACTAAAGAATACACAAGAAGTAATAGACAGAAAAGATGTACGATGCCAAAAGTGGAACTATTGAATCGAAGCAGGCGTTACTTTGCAGAAGTCCATGATAACGAATGAACTAGAAGTTTAATTTGGTTTAGTTCAAACTCTCTTCAGAGTGATTTGGAGGATTTGTGTGGTGTGGTGCTGTGCCGGTGCGAGTTGCTGGGTGGTGGGTGTGCGCATGCTATTGGTGAAAGACACCCACTGTACCACATAGATTTAACTACTGTGGCAGATTATAGCAAATTAAACTTCTAGTTCATTCGTTAAAAGTGGAACTATTATAGTAAAAATTCAATTCAATTCATTTATTTAAAACATGTAGGACACACAGGTGTCTCTTATGTTACGTCATGTTTCGACTCTACCACCGGTTTGGAAAGCAGATTCTGCTGAGAAGAGCTGGCAACTTTTCAAATTAAACTGCTATTTAGTACCCAAAATTGACAATAAAATGGAATGGCTGAGAGAGGAAAATAAAGTCATTGAAGGAGTCCTTAAGATGAAGTTAAAGGAACACTTACTTACTCCTTTTCTGACTAAATACTGTTTTTTATTTTGTAATTAGTTTATTTGTTGCGTGTAGGGCTTTAGGTACTTATAACTATTATTCATAAATCTATTCCTAATCTATTCATTGTATTTTTATTACCGACAAATGAATTACTAATTTTACAAAGTCTAGAAGCGGATACAACAATTGAGGTTAACGTAGTAGTAAAAGGTAGCTTAAGTTTAAAGGGATACTAGTGAGTAGTGCTAATTATTAGATGCATTAATCTTTAATAGTTTTTAAGGGCGCCGACTCGCCAACAAACTGGCCCACCTGTTTGGCGAGATTTAATTATTGTACCACATTTTTGCATCTTTTTTTGGTAAATAAATTAAAATAACAAAATGTCTAAGGACCGAAATGTTATTAATTTGTTTTGTGTTTGGCAGAACGGTGACGGTGATGGTGTATGTGACACGTCACAAGTATGCAAGCCTCATACAGCTGTGAGCTCTAGCTCTTCACAGTCTTCATTCATCACTGAGAACAAGTCAGTGTACCTGCCAGTACCAATAACGCTTAGTTTAAGTTACTAGTATCACAATGGGGCTGATTCTGTATAACACAATCTCTAAACTAAACTAAAATGGCAGCTTTAGATCTAGTTCTGTCCCTTTTCGTAGGGATTTGAAAGGGTTAGCAATATTTGTAATGCTCTAATTTTAGTTTAGTTTAGAGATTGTGCACTACAGAATCAGCCCCAATATCCTCCTATATTGCAGAATATAGAGTATTCTGTCTAAGTAATTATTTTACTTTTGACAGCTGCCAGAAGTTTCATAATTATTGACAGGCAACCGTCGCTTCAATATTGTATTTTACAATAGTGAAGCGACGTGCCCTTTTATCTGATATTTCGTAAGTCGTATACTCATCTAGTAATTAACAGTACGAATTTCCTTTACAAAATAATCACGAAGCTGCAACGCAAGCTCTCTTGATTGTCTTTTAAGCACCACACCATCTTACGCGACGGATGGTTTCTATGACTTGACTGATTCATGGACATTTACTATACTGTTTTACATAAATGATTTATGTATTTTAAAACATACTTTAATATACGCTTGGGTACCTATGCTTCACAAAAAATTGTTGAGCAAAGATAAATATCAATGTGTCAAATTGATTAAAACTTCTTTAAAAGAATCAGTAAAGCATTAGAACATCATTGACTCGAGCTGCCAAAAGTAAAATAAATGATTGGACAGTACAGCTACATACTGGCTAGGGGCTCCCCAGTACACTCTAGATACATTCTGATATATTTCACAGGCAGGCAGACCCCAGCCCTTCCGCGCGCGCGGCTCGGACCTCAGGTGAGTTATTGTGGCCAATTCTGTATAACACAATCTCTAAACTAAACTTATATGGCAGCTTTAAATCTAGTTCTGTCCCTTTCCGCAGGGAGTATTATGAAAGGGTTAGCAATATTTGTAATGCTCAAATTTTAGTTTAGTTTAGAGATTGTGCACAACAGAATCAGTCCCATTGTGTTACTTAGCATTTTAAATTAAACACTTTTATCAACAAAAACCAACTTAAATTGTCAAAACGTTTGGTTACAGTTGCTCCTCTGTCTACGAGTCTTGCAATAAAAACCGAAATAGAAGTTCCCCCAACTGAAGAAGCCGATACAAACATCAGTTACCGATACAAAATACTACATTGTTTTGTCAAACTATATGACATTATGAAAGTTGTTCCAAGACAAGACGGATCACTGATGAAGGCACAAAATGCTGTTAGGTCTTCTATTACTGATACAGATACTGTAAAAGAATTTGTATCTAAATCTTTGAATCAAAGTGTAACTGATTGTGGTGAAAAGCCATACTCATGTAAGATATGCAAATACAAATGTGCAGATAAAAGTCATTTAGTGACGCACATGAGGACTCACACTGGTGAAAAGCCATACTCATGTAAGATATGCGAATACAAATGTGCACATAAAAGTTATTTAGTTACGCACATGAGAACTCACACTGGTGAAAAGCCGTATTCATGCAAGATATGCGAATACTAATGTGCAGTTAAAAGTAGTTTAGTTACGCACATGAGAACTCACACTGGTGAAAAGCCGTATTTATGCAAGATATGCGAATACAAATGTGCAGTTAAAAGTAGTTTAGTTACGCACATGAGAACTCACACTGGTGATAAGCCATATTCATGCAAGATATGTGAATACAAATGTGCAGATAAAAGTAGTTTAGTTACGCACATTAGAACTCACACTGGTGAAAAGCCATATTCATGCAAGATATGTGAATACAAATGTGCAGTTAAAAGTAATTTAGTGTGGCACATGAGAACTCACACTGGTGAAAAGCCATATTCATGCAAGATATGCGAATACAAATGTGCAAGTAAAAGTAGTTTAGTGTGGCACATGAGAACTCATACAGGTGAAATGCCATACTCATGTAAGATATGCAAATACAAATGTGCAGATAAAAGTCATTTAGTGACGCACATGAGGACTCACACTGGTGAAAAGCCATACTCATGTAAGATATGCGAATACAAATGTGCAAATAAAAGTCATTTAGTTACGCACATGAGAACTCACACTGGTGAAAAGCCGTATTCATGCAAGATATGCGAATACAAATGTGCAGTTAAAAGTAGTTTAGTTACGCACATGAGAACTCACACTGGTGAAAAGCCGTATTCATGCAAGATATGTGAATACAAATGTGCAGATAAAAGTAGTTTAGTTACGCACATGAGAACTCACACTGGTGAAAAGCCATATTCATGCAAGATATGCGAATACAAATGTGCAGTTAAAAGTAGTTTAGTTACGCACATGAGAACTCACACTGGTGAAAAGCTATATTCATGCAAGATATGCGAATACAAATGTGCAGTTAAAAGTAATTTAGTGTGGCACATGAGAACTCACACTGGTGAAAAATCGTTTACTTGTTAGATTAATAGTAATTACAAATGTTCACGTAATAGTCAGTTAGTGAAACACACGAGAACTCACTGATAAGGATTACAAATGTTCACGTAATAGTCAGTTAGTGAAACACACGAGAACTCACTGATAAGGCGCTCAAGCTTCTAACACGCACACTGATACGTGTTCCATTTTCCATTATTATAAAGGCGTCGCAATTCAACTTAATTTAAGCGGACACTGACTCCGTACCATTGCAATATGAGCTGTATTGACCAGCAGTAATGCAGTGCTCATATGCCACTCCTGTTGTCGTTTCCTCATGACGGAGGGTCGTGACCCTCTATGTCCGCTCTCTTGTTAGGGCTCGCCAGGCAGCACGATCCTGTGCCTTCTAAAGAGAGGCTTGCATGTTGCTGCAGGTGACTATAACCATACTGACCGTCTCGTTCCTCTACTTCTCTTTCCATCCACGCCGGTTGTTATTAGGCGTTCAAGGTTCTCAGGTATGCTCTTTGCCGCGCGGCCGAGAAATGGCAGTTGTGTGTTGTTGATATGGCACTGCTGAAAGCTAGGCATGTGCATAGCCAACAGACGCTAGGCGGCTTGCCTGATCTTAAGTGAACTACGAAATGACGACCGTCCAAGTAGAAGTATTAGCGACTAGCATGGAACCCTACCTCGTGAGAGTTCTGTTTATAAGCACTATAGTCATAAATATTTATATAGCTGCTCGTGCTGACTGACTGACTGATTGATCACCTCTCCTGTAAAATTTTGTATTAAAATTTTTTTTTTCACTCATCGTTTCGTATAGAAGACAAAAAATTCATTCGGAGGAAAAATACGGAGAGAGCTGATGATTGAGGATTTCGAAGACGGATGAAGAGCACCAGCCAGGGTATCGAAGATACGAGGGCGGGTCAATAAGTCCGTGACTTTTGGAATAACAACACAGATTTTTTTGATAAATAAATCATTTTATTTTTCAACGTAGACTCCCTTGAGCTCTATGTACACTTTGTCCAACGCTTCTCCAATTTTTTTATCCTTATATGTGTCGTCATACTTTGTGTCGTGATTTAGGGCTAAATGACGACACAAAGTATAAATTGGGTGCGTTTCTATTAGGAACTTATGAAAATTTTTAATTGTCGATGTTTAATTTTTGCGCAAGATCTTTACGAGTAACGTAGTCTACGTAAGGTCTACGTCTAGTTTGTAGGTATTACTAATACCTACTTTACGACGTATGCTGCTTGAAATAAATGTATTTTTTAAATTGTTTGTTTAATTTTTACGCAGTTCAACCTCAATGTTCCTCTTTTTTCGAATTGGCTTTTATTTCAGCTTACCTACTACTTTTACAGCTGAATTGCATTACAATCTAGTCGCATTTGTTCCGAAGTGAATCGTTCTTTATTGTATCGTAAATCACCCAAGGACATCAAGAATGTTAACTACCTATCATAATATTATCGTATTCAAACTGAGCTTTTGACAAACAACGAGGTTAAAGCATAGGTAGTCTTAATATTATTTACTACTTACCATTTTAAAGTAAAATATGGTGATTCTTGGGGTTGGTGGTCAATCTTGGGTCGGCATAGTTACTTAAGAAATGGTTTTTTTTATCCACTACAGTTTAGCCCTTGACTGCGATTTAACCTGATGGTAAGTGATGATGAAGTTTAAGATGGTAGCGGGCTAACCTGTTGGGGGCACGGCAGTTACATTAAACCCATACCCCTATTCGGTTTCTACACGGCATCGTACCGGAACGCTAAATCGCTTGGCGGCACGTCTTCGCCGGTAGGGTGGTAACTAGCCACGGCCGAAGCCTCAGACCAGGGAAAATTCAGAAACTATATAGATTCTCAAATTGACCCTGCCGGGGATCGAACCCGGACCTCCATACGTTATGACAACAGCGCTACACACTGCGCCACGGTGGTCGTCAAATGGTTAGGTTAGGTTAGGCTATAACAAGATATTGGGGTATATTGGGACACCAAGGAAAGACGATGTTCATAATGGAGAAACCTTTTATTATTGGAATGCCACAAAAAACGCTCCTATACTCCATAGCTTCATTACGCCATATTTTTGCAAGCTCACTCAAATCAATACAAGTTACAACGAGTAAAGACTACAGACTTAGTCATAGACAAACTAGAACTTTTAAGCGATGTGCACATTGCACTCTTAACACAAGAAATGAATTTTTTTGACAAGAAATTCTCAATACTATCTCGGAGTTAGGACGTTGGTGGTGTTTCACCCCCGTGCCTCTGGGAGCACGTTAAGCCGTCAGCCCTGCGCCTAACCTCTCACCGGTCGTGTCGGATTTTCCGTCCCATCGGACTATGAGAGTACAAAGGAACAGAGAGTGCACTGCACCTGTGTATGCGCACGCACTGGTGCACTATTATATATCTCCCGCACAGATGGCTAATCTAATCTCTCTGGAGATAGGCAGCAGTGGCCGAAATTCGGTCGGGAGGACATTATTATTTATTTTTACTACATAATTCTTCCAGATTTCTTATTCTATTGGTAATACCATAGAGTAAGAATATCTGACGCTTAAAGTCGCACTTCGCAGTGTATTTCGGAACATACCCTTGATGTTTCATTGCCTAGTTTATGAGTGATCTGCGGTTTCATCACAGAGTACATTTAAACGGTTTCATGTTTGTGTCTTTGTTTTGGGTACTAATTTTAATTTTAATATTTGAAATGGAAACAACTACGAAAATTGAATTCGATTCTTAGTAACCTAAATTGATTTGGCTGAATTCCAACGCGTCAACAGTCAAACCGAAACCAAAATTGTTGTGCTTTTGGCTGTGCATATGTAATACCAAAAATGTCTTCACTCGTTGAACCTTACGTATCCACACAAATAAACTTCGACCAACGATGGATTGAGGGAATCATACTGAAATTAGGTAAGTTACATACGTTATCATTTGCTAAACTATCTTTTCTACTAAGAATAGATGTCCAGTTGTATAGAATCGGCGTAGGTATTGTACAAATCAGCTTAGACCAAACTCCGCGTAATATATGAAACTATTTCAAGGTAAACCCCTAAAAAGAACCAAATAACCAGTAAGTTAAATATTACAATACACATCATTGTATATTATTGTCAAGTATCTGCTCACCATCAAATTGAACTTTACATTTAAAATCTCGAATTAAATGTTGTTTTTTTGTAGACACAGTTCAATAGAATTTTTTTAGCAGATGTGAAACAGTAAACTACTTGCTTCACAATATCAATATATTTTGCATATTCAGCGCAGCAGATCAGCTAATCAGCATATTGTGTAGAGTATCAATTTTATAAAGAAAAAACCGGCCAAGTGGGAGTCGGACTCGCGCACCGAGGGTTCCGTACAAACCTGTAGTAAGTTTTAAATTATTAAAAAAAATAACTTACTAGATCTCGTTCAAACTAATTTTCGGTGGAAGTTTGCATGGTAATGTACATCATATATTTTTTTTAGTTTTATCATTCTCTTATTTTAGAAGTTACAGGGGGGGGGGGGGGGAGACACACATTTTACCACTTTGGAAGTGTCTCTCGCGCAAACTATTCAGTTAAGAAAAAAATTATTTTAGAAACCTCAATATCATTTTTGAAGACCTATCCATAGATACCCCACACGTATGGGTTTCATGAAAAAAAAATTTTGATTTTCAGTTCTAAGTATGGTGGAACCCCCAAAATATGTTGTTTTTTTTCTATTTTTGTGTGAAAATCTTAATTCGGTTCACAGAATACATCTACTTACCAAGTTTCAACAGTATAGTTCTTATAGTTTCGGAAACAAGTGACTGTGACATACGGACAGACAGACAGACAGACATGATGAATCCATAAGGATTCCGGTTTTTGCCATTTGGCTACGGAACCCTAAAAATTAGACTATCTACTTACTTTTATCTAAAAAAACACCTCTTGATACCTACAATTTGGCAAAATAAATAAATTGAAATTAAGGTTACTAATAAATAAGGTAACTAAACTAAAATGACAGCTTTATATGTAGTGCTGCCCCTTTCTGCAACAGTATTATGAAAAGGATGTTAAGGATAGTATGTTGAAGGACGACAGAACGTCTTGAAGATAAGATTATAGTTTCCTTTACTTAATGGTCAACAATACTATCTAGATGAATGATGTGGACTGTTTATAATAAGTAATGCTCACAGTTGCCGCGACTTAATGCAATTCGCAAGTGTCGGAGTACGCGATGTCCCATGCCCGCTGCCTGCGCCCCGCGCGTGGAAACCGGTTGTGAGGCGTAGTCTCCAACAAGGGATAGCAATATAAATAGAGCTGTCATTTTAGTTAAGTTTAGATATGAATAACAGAATAGGGATGATGACAACTCAGTCAAATCAGAAACTCTTCATCTAACTTAGTGTGGAAGTTTGTATGTAGGTAATACATAGTTGTGACGTCGTCAAATTTCAACACACTTTTTTTTCTTAAATCTATAGTTCAAAATGGTTATCAAAACTAGCCAAGGATATGAATTATAGAGCTTCTGGAAAGCTCTCTATTAATCAGTGAGAAATAATTTATTTTTGACATAGCCATCATCCCTATTGGCCTCAATCACACCTTTGCTCCATTAGTGCTTAGGACTTGTGTATCTATTTATTTATTTATTTTTTTTATTTATTTATTCTGTACAGAATACAAATTAAAACTAAACTTAAATATAGAAAGGACGTGTACAAGGACATGGTGTATCTACACATTAATGCAATTGTAATTTTTTTTTTTCAAAAGAGCAACCACCAAGTTTCTTGCTTGTTCTTATCTGTAGGAAAATCATTCTGAGCCAGTGGTAGATTCATATTTGAAAAAAATATTTCAATTGATTTGCATTTATAATATTAGTATGAGTAAAGGTAATTGTATTTTTAATTTTACAGCTGATGCATACCACATAAGAGTGGTATGGGACACAGAGGCAGCGGTGCTTACAGGAGCCTTTGCCCTGGCCGGCGGGCTGGTGGGCGGCTACGCTGGAGGCAGGATGGGGGCAGCCCTGGGGGCGGGCATTGGTGGGGCAGCTGGGTTTGGTGTTTCAAGTGAGTTACTCTACTACTCAATGAATATTTATTTGTTCAAATTAGGACCTTTTACGTCCAATCAAATAAATATTATAAATGCGAAAGTTTGGAGAAATGTATGGATGTTTGTTACTCAATCACGCCCGAACGGCTGAACAGATCTGGATGAAATTTGGCACAGAGATAGATTATAGTCTGGATTAACACATAAGCAACTTTTTATCCCGGAAAACTAAGGAGTTCCCGCGGAACTTAAAAACTTAAAAATCCACGCGGATGTAGTCGCGGGCATCAGCTAGTACCTTATAAAACATGATGGTGGTAATAAGTTACAGTATCTTAAAACTAAAGCTATGATGGTTCCAAACGCTCCCTGGTCTGAGAAGAGCCCACAACAAACTCAGCCAGTTTTTTTAAAAATTATAACCATCTCACAAATCATCTTAAACTAAAGATCTATCATAGCCGTTGGAGCAAATTATTGCCAAGCTTCCTTGTCATTCAGAAAAATCTTATTATGTACAATGAAAAGGATTATTTTCCTTTTTATTGTAATAAGATTTTTCAATGATTCTATGTTTACAAGTTACTCTTATTGAAAACTAGCTGATGCCCACGACTTCGTCCGCGTGATTTAAGTTTTTTTGATTCCCGCGGGAACTCCTTAATTTCCCGGGATAAAAAGTAGCCTATGTCACTCTCCAGGTCCTCAACTATACTCATGCCAAAAATCATGTTGATCTGTTGCTCCGTTGCAGCGTGACTGAAGGACAAACCAACAAACAAAAACACTTGCATTTATAATATTAGTATGATGTAGATAACTAGTAACCTAAGTCTCACTCACTCACAATCCTATTCCAGCACACTACTGTGTGCATGCATCTCGTCTTAGGCCCATATTACACTATACTATACTATATATAGGATCCTATTTCGCACCATAGATCATCATCCTAGAAATATGCTATATGTACTATATTTCTAGAATGATGATCTATGGTGCGAAATAGGATCCTATATATAGTATAGTGTAATATGGGCCTTAGAATGAGAATGGTTTGGCCACAGTCCACCACGCTGGCCATGTGCGGATGTCTTAACACACCTTTGAGAACATAATGAAGAACTCTCGGGCATACCAATTTCCTTGCAATGTTAAAGCAAGTGGTATTTATTTTAACGGTTAAACTATCGTGAGTGATATTCATTATAACTATACATAATATCCGGATAAACTCACGTGTTCTGTCGGAAAAACGCCCGGCTAGTTTCGAACCCGTTCGGGGCCCTTATTCATGAGCCTGTTCGCGCGACGCGGCCGCTACTCGACTGCTGCATCCCACAGAGCTACTCGCATGTCGTGCAGCTCTGTGGGATGGTTGAGGTGGTGGGGGGAGGTGGTAATGCGTCTTCTCCCGACGCGACGACTCCTGCTGATCGTATTCACTGGCGTCGTCATCGTGATGTAGGCAAGCCGAGCTGACCGTGTCCGGTTCCGACAGAACACGTGAGTTTATCCGGATATTATGTATAGTTATAATAAGTGGTATTTAATTGCTCAAAACGCACATAACTCCAAATATTTAACTTTCTAGTCACTAGCTTTATAATTCTGGCTTTTTACCACTTCAGCTTTCTACTCCAATTGCTTTGGCTATTGGGCTAGGTGTTGATGACCCAGTCAGTGACTCACTGACTCACTGAAAGTGAGTGAGTGAGTGAGTGAGATAGGACTTTTCACTTCACAGGAGATTCACATTTGAATATTGTTTTAATAATAAAGAAGGTTCACCTTAATGCATGGTTTTGAGAACCTCGCTGGCGCATTGTTGAGCGCTGTTGTCTCATCGTGCTTTGCAGGGTCAATTGGGGAATTTGTAATATCTGAATTTTCTCTGGTCTGTTCTGGCGGGAGGCTTCGGCCGTGAGTAGTTACCACCCTACATGCAAAGACGAACCACCAAGCGATTTAGCCACTTCTCATCAGATGAGATCACAGGCAAAGGCTAACTTGTAGTCGAATCATACTAATATTATAAATGCGAAAGTGTGTTTGTTTGTTGGTTTGCTGGTTTGTCCTTCAATCACGCCGCAACGGAGCAACGGATTGACGTGATTTTTGGCATGGTTATAGTTGAGGAGCTGGAGAGTGACATAGGCTACTTTTTATCCCGGAAAATTAAGGAGTTCCCGCGGGAATCAAAAAAAACTTAACCACGCGGACAGAGTCGCGGGCATCAGCTAGTATAAAATAAATGCTAGACCACCTTTTGAAGCTAGTTATTATAATTTGGAAACTAAAAACTTTTTTTTCTCATTACAGCCATGGTATCACTAAGAGAAATCTGGGACTCCGTGAAAGCTAAGCTAAAAGAGCTAATATACATAGTATTCAACTACCTCCGACGCCTGGACCCTGTAGACTATGTACGTGCTTTGGAAGTGCTCTTGGCTTGCTCCGCGAGTAAGCGCGAACTAGTCATGACCATTCTGGACTTTGTGGCACACAAGCTGGGACGAGAAGTCATCTCTAGCATCACTGCTTCATAGATATTACTTAAAATGATCTTATATTTTAGTATTGTAAGGGACGGCTTTAGTTAAATTTATAATAGCATGATACTGGGGCCAATTGGGTATTCGACAAATAGTCAAATCAGCAACTTTTTTTAAACGTCGAAACGCGTCCCAAGTATGGGATTTATATGAAAAATTGAAATGTGACGTCATTAAAGTTCGGTGCACTTTTTTTACTTTAATTGATTATTTAAAATGGTGATTCAACATAAAACTATCAGGGGATGTGGATATTACGACTTTTGGGAGATCCTCTAAAGTCTAATTACTAATCACTAAAAAATAATTTATTTGAATACTTAGTAGTCAAATACCCAATACAATTGATGATAAATTGTAACGATTTGGTGCTTAGTGCTTACATAAATTTTAGGCAGGGTATAATATATATATCACTCTTTTAGTTTTAATTTGTTTGTACACAATTCTTGTTTCAATTCAATTCAATTATGTATCCTTTGACTCAACTCCATACAAAACGTTTATAATCTTAATATTTTCTAGAATCTCACTACAATCATTCAAAAAGCTCTGCCGAGCATTTTAGCGATTATTCAATTTAACTAACTTCCTTGCTATACAAAAATTGCGCTCATTTTACACTTAAAAAATAGAATTTTATTTGCCAATAAACAATTAACATTTTCTGCTGATCTAAATTTAATTAAATTCTAGCATCCATAGTGCAGCTCATATATTTAATTGCCAACCAATTTTGATATTCTCGCAAACCATAAACAGCAAACCAATTTCATATATTGGCTGCCTGAACACATTTTATTGCAAACCAAAACGTTAATACTTTGCCAACCAGGGGCCATACTGCCAACGCTTAAAGCCATATTGTTTCATTATTGTTGACTTTCTTGTTTTAGAATTATAATCCTTATTCTAGGAACGTCAAGGTATGTGACATCAAACTGTCATTTTGAGTAATATTGCATATGTATTGCTTCAAGCGTTGGAAGTATGGCCCCAGTTAAATGATGGCCATTTTATTTTATGACAAGTTAACCTGTGATCTCACATATAGCAAGCTGCTTATTAATAATGCAGTAAAGGCTAATGGGGCTGATTCTGTATAACACAATCTCTAAACTAAACTAAAATGGCAGCTTTAAAACTAGTTCTGTCCCTATCCATAGGGAGTATTATGAAAGGGTTAGCAATATTTGTAATGCTCTAATTTTAGTTTAGTTTAGAGATTGTGCACTACAGAATCAGCCCCAATATGCAGGCTAACAAATTCGTAAAATTTACTATTGATGGTAAATTAATTATTATTGTTGAAGTACCTGGTAATGTGAGTTTACCACATGAAATTACTAAATAATAGACTTGAATTAAATTTAAGAGTATCCTTTGAAATTCGTGCCTTAATTAAGTAATTAAAAAAAAAATTACAAACAATTTTATTGCTCATTTATGAATTAATTAGTCACAAGTTGTTATTGATAATTAGAAATTATTAATAATGTACCTAATAGTTTTAAGACGTGGACATATCACATTTCTGTATGAAATAAAAGTATTCTTTTAAGAATTACATGTTTCATTGATAAAGCTCAATTCACATTGGCAGCGAACTTCTAAAATTTTGCATAGCATATTGATCTCTTAATAGAGATCAATATGCTATGCAAAATTTTAGAATTGAGCTAATGCTCAAACTCGGGCAAAAAAAAAACGTTCTCGATAGCAATTTAAGCTCTAAACTTTAGGGCATAAATTGCTATGGAGAACGTTTTTTAGAGCCTAAAGTATTATAATATTATAGTTGTAAAGTTTCAGAAATTCTGCATGGCCGAGAGTTCTTCATAATGTTCTCAAATACCTAGTTTGACTGGCTAATTGGCTGACTTTACACACTAAGTGTGTCATTCCTCACAACTATTTATTCTAAGTACTTTGTTAAACTCATAATATGCAATTAGTAGGACCACGAGAAAACGCACGAAATGGGGCGATTTGTCTGCAGTTGACCTACTGGAAAAAAAACCCGCTATAGTTCAACAATTTAACTAAGAACTAGTGGGAAGTATCCCTTAATCCTTCTCAGGACACCCAACGATAAAATCCTGTTTTTTTATTTTCCAACTT
The DNA here is from genome assembly GCA_917051295.2 of Erebia ligea. Classification (NCBI taxonomy): domain Eukaryota; kingdom Metazoa; phylum Arthropoda; class Insecta; order Lepidoptera; family Nymphalidae; genus Erebia; species Erebia ligea. The sequence goes on along the minus strand of OU785240.1, from coordinate 2,656,651 downwards.
ATAATATACTAGCTGATGCTCGCGACTTCGTCCGCGTGGATTGAGGTGTTTGGTTCCCGCGGGAACTCTTTAATTTTCCGGTATAAAAAGTAGCCTATGTGTTATTCCGGACTATAAACTATCTATATGCCAAATTTCATCCAGATCCGTTCATCCGTTCCGACGTGATTGAGTAACAAACATCCATCCATACATCCATCCAAACTTTCGCATTTATAATATTAATATAGTAAAGATGCCTCTATATCGGTAACTAAATAAACTTAATATCAACAATTTATATGATCTGTAAATACAGTTCTTAGGGCCGGCGCATATCTGGCGAAGCGCAGCGCAGAGCATTTTTCACTGCCGAACCATTATCGACTTTGTTGATAGGTACTTATTGAGATGATAATTTTAAGATGGCTGTGACAGACTGACTATACGAAACTTTTTATATGGTTCCTAGGGAACCGTAAAAGAGTTTCAAAAGTCCAGTTTAGTTGGTAGGTTAAGAAATTAAAATGAGAGGTGTAATTTAAATGCTTTATTTATCATTAATGACAAAACAAGGTACAATAGCGTCACATCTATTAAAACAACACAATTTCTAGACAATTTGTAGATACCTCGAATCTACATTTATGATAGCTTAGAATTAGGTGTTAAAAAACCAAAAAAGCGAACGCATTCGAAAAGATAAAAGGTATCTACAAGGAGTTTTATTAATTAAAATAATTATTACAAACTAAGTGTCTCACTAACCGTTACCCTCTATATTATTATTAGATAATAAATATATTTCTGCTATTTTATCCTAATAGGAATGTCTACAATTATATAGTTAGGTGTGCGATAATTGTTTGTCTAATACTCATTCTTAAGCAACATAATATATTATAAATAAAATAAGAGTAGGTAAGTCCGTCTGAAATTATTTCAGGTGTAGGGGGAAGTAATAATTACTATCAAACCAATTAGTCTGGGCTGAACCGATTTTAACAGGATTTTGATTTGCAAAATATGTAGATCTGGATAACTTGCGTATTGAAACCGGATGTCATTTATCAAGTAACGTCATAGCCTACCCAAATACTTGAGTTACTGGTAATACTTAAGGACGCATTTGCAAAACAAATAGGTATAAAATCGCACTACTACACTCGCATCGTTCACACGCACACACATGTACTTACAAGCTGCGTGAATCAACTTATTTCGATACTTCGGTATATTTTTTTTTTTTTATAAATGACTGACTAACTAAATTTATATTTGAGTTTTGAAACGAAATCAAACCAGTGACCGAGCAAAATCAAAAAAGCCCTTATTTTCACTATGTTAAGATTTACGTTTGAAAGCAAAATATGCGAAAAAAATACAAGCGATTTTTATTTTATTTTTTATACTATATGTACTATTTTTAATATTTTTCTGTCCAAAATTTTTAGTTCAACATATCTCCTAACAGATGGTATTTTTTAATGACAAAAAATCGGCATATATACGGAAAAAAATGTACCGATAGTTGCCTCTAAATCGTCAATTTTGTGTGAAGAGGTGTCGGAAAATCATTTTTATAGTACTTTAAATGAAGATTTTTAACAAAGTCATTTCCAAAAATTGGAGATAAGGGATCAATCTATATGTAGTAATTTTTAGTTCCATTTTATTTTGTCCGACTTAGTCACAAAATGTACCGACAATTCTATGTATTTTAAGGGATTTGCAAATACACCCTTAACATCAGGTGACCCGCCTAGCAGATGCCCGCGACTTCGTCCGAGTGAAATAAGTTTTAAATATTCACTCGGGTAGTCGCAAATTTTTCGGGTTAATATATATAGTCTATGACATAATGTGGCTTTCTATTGGTACCTACCAGAATTTTCAAAATCGGTTCAATAGATCCAGAGATTACCCCCTACAAACTCACAAACTTTACCTCTTTATTACATATTAAGTAGTAGGTATACTTACACTAACTAGATTACTTACATCAGAGCTACAAATCGTCTATGGTTGGATACCGTTTTGACTTTTGCTAAATAATAAAATGGACATACTTTATTTATTTTCTTAAACTATTAAGGTACTGTTAGCGTAAATAAATAAATTCCTATACTTTACAACCTTCATAAATTAATAACAATGTCATGAATGAATGAGATTTCACACCATTTTAAAATGATTTTTTTGTAAATGTTTTTTTTTGTCCTACTTAAATGTATCTATTCGAAATAAATAACTAAAACTAAATAAATAGTGATAAGCTATTTTAAATAAATTAAGCACATAGATTAAGTAAAGTAAAAAATGTAAGTCATATTTTTGTCAATGGTACCCAAATCAATTCCTAAATAAATAACCCAACCAATAACCCAACCTTTTTCAGAGTGATATCTTTTACAAGGATGGCCGATGCCACTATGTTTTGTACCAATGCTATAGTAATTAAGCCAATTATAACAATTATTGAGAATGTAGCAACGCAGTGTCTTGCATAATACGGTCGCACGATCATATCGATTACCCGTTGTCCTAGGTGAACGATAGAAGCGACGCGACGCGATGCGACGTTCAAGATTCAAGATTCAATTCATTTATTCAACATAGGTACACTGTGGGTACACTTATTGACGTTAAAAATTACTAACTTATAAAACATGATGATGATGATAATCAGTTACGGTATCTTAAAACTAAAGCTACGAGGGTTCCAAACGCGCCTGGTCTGAGAAGAGCCCACAACAAACTCAGCCGGGTTTTTTTTTTTATTTTCACCATCTCACAAATCATCTTAACTAAAGAACTATCAGAGCTATTAGAGCAAATCATTGCCAAGCTTCCTTGTCGTTTATGTAATCCTTTACATGGTAATAAGATTTTTCAATGAGTTTACGTTGCGTTACGTCACGTTACGTTTTCTAGGGTTTAACGATTTCCGTGGCGTTTGCAGCGCTGTTGTCTTAACGTGTGGAGGTCCCGGGTTCGATCCCCGGCAGGCACTAAATTTTCCCTGGTCTAGCCTGGTGGGAGGCTTCGGCCGTGGCTAGTTACCACCCTACCGGCAAAGACGTGCCGCCAAGCGATTTAGCGTTGCTATTCGGTTTCTACCGGTACAATGCCGTGTGGAAACCGAATAGGGGTATGGGTTTAATATAACTGCCATGCCTCTAACAGGTTAGCCCGCTACCATCTTAGACTGCATCATCACTTATCATCAGGTGAGATTGCAGTCAAGGGCTAACTTGTAGTGGATAAAAAAAACATATTTACGCGACGCCTGTCACCCGTTGTCCTAGGTGAGCGACAGAAGCGACGCCGCGCGATGCGACGCGATGCGATGCCATGGAAAACTGACGTATCTACGCGACAACGTCTGTCATTTTCTATGGCGTCGCTTCGCGTCACTTCTGTCGCTCACCCATAGAAATAGTATGTATATTCATACAACTAGAAGGATCACTATGTGTTTTTGTTAAACAAATTCACACCTTTTTCCTTAAATAATAAAGTTCAATTTAGATTACCTTTCACTCATAAGGAATTTCGGTCTCGACAAGGACTCACTTTTTCTTCGCGCGTCTCGTTCACTCTCGTGTTCACTATTGTGTCTCGTGCAATTAATAATAATTATGGTGTCATGCCAGTGTAGCGGTAAGAAAGAGACAACGCCCCTTAATATTAGCTCTCTTTCGGCTCGCGTTTCGTGCGTTAGTGATCCTTCTAGTTGTAATACATACTATTTCTATGCGCTCACCTAGGATAACGGGCGAGTCTCTATGGAATCGCATCGCGTCGTTTCGCGTCGCGTCGCTACTGTCGTTCACCTAGGACAGCGGGTTAGGCCAACTCGCACTGTCGCTCGCAATGTGTAAACCAGCCATTATATTAAGTTTCTAAATTATTATTGCAATAGCACTTTCTATCTTTATCTATTTTTAATCTTAGATCTAGTTTCTCACTGGATTATATTTTCTACTGGCATTGTACTTGTTAGAATAGGAATAAGTTAAGGAACATTGGGCCTGCCCCCCAATCATGTAAGAATGGCCGATCAAAACGGTAAGTTCGTCGTCAAAGTAAAATAAACCATAACTGCATTGAATTAGAGCTCAATTTCGTGTATCCATTCTTATACGTTAGAGTATCGTACATACCTAAACGTATAAGAATGGGTACACGAAATTGAGCTCTAATTTAATGCCGTTATGGTTTATAAACTTTGACGACGAACTTTAACGTTTTGATCGGCCATTCTTACATGATCGGGGGGCTGATTCTGTAGTGCACAATCTCTAAACTAAACTAAAATGACAGCATTAAATGTTAGATCTAGTTTCTCACTGAATTATATTTTCTACTGGCATTGTACCTACTTGTTAGAATAGGAATAAGTTAAGGAACATTGGGCCTGATTCTGTAGTGCACAATCTCTAAAGTCTAACTAACTAAAATGACAGCATTAAAAATATTGCTAACCCTTTCATAATAGGTACTCCCTGCGTAAAGGGACAGAACTAGATTTCAAGCTGTCATTTTAGTTTAGTTTAGGGATTGTGTTATACAGAATTGATCTCATTGTGTGAGATCCAGCCTCATATTTAAAATAAATAAATAAAAACAAGCAGTGTGGTGTTGTTGGACAACTCGTAAGAACACAGTAACTTTCAATAATTAATCAATTAAAAAACAAACTAAACATACTTTGTGAATTTTATAAGCGGGATTTAAATTGCGACATCTAACGGACGCGGCTCTTCTCCGACTGAGTTATTGAGAGCTACTTGGAAGCGTTCAAAATTATCATTAAAATAATTACATACAGGTACCTACTGTCTCTTTCCATCCCTACTAGAGGGAGAGAGACAGAGTTTTAACCCGTCTTTAGTCGCCTACGAATTTCTAGGCAGAGGTATTTAATCATGCCGAAAAGAACTATGTTCTAATAAAGGAACGATTTTTTTCGCCAAAACACAATATGAATACAACATAAAAATTCACGCAAAAGGAACATACCACCACCAAAAAATAAATTATTAAAAATATAAATTATTAAACACATTTTAATAATTTGTATGCAATACCTAAGCAATTATTGTAACGAATTAAGGCATCTGAATACCCTGATTCATCTCATAGAGGCAAAAAGGCAATACTAACTTCTTAACCTTATGAAGCATAAATTAATTTTATATCTGGAAAATTTGAATTTAAACTTTTTGGTTTACAAATAACTTCAAACAATAGAAACTTAATTCTAAATTGTAGCGTCGAAAGACTTTGACCTCAAAATAAAATGGACCCTAAACTCCTTAGAGTTCAAATTCGTACATACATCCACAGAAGTGGTAACGTCACGAAATTAAAATGGCACTGAAGTTGAGACTTCAAATCAATGGTATTTGAGTCCATTTTACTCTGACGCCAAAATGATTCGACGCCACTTTGGAGTGTGTCAGTTTTTAAACTGTGGTTAACTTAACGAATTTAACGAAGTCACATAGTAAAATCACGCAGTCGATAATAATATAGAACAATAAACATTACGGTATGTTCCGATATACACTGCGAGCACTGTTCAGTGCTCTTACTGGGGAGAAATTAGTTCCGTTATGGATTGACAGTATACTGCCACAGTATCCTAGGGAATTATATGACGTCATAAATCGTCGCCATTTTTGTACCAAGAGCACTGCCCCCTATTCTCTAAGACTAACTCAGTGGCTATCAAAAAATGAAAGCCACTGACATATATATTTTTTATCCATCGAAGGTTTGCTACGAAATGTTATTTTTATTTACATAGCGAAACTTCAATGGATAAAAAATATATGTCAGTGGCTTTCATTTTTTGATAGCCACTGAGTTAGAGAATAGGGGTGCTGGTGTTTTCGAGGTAAGGTGCTCTCATTGCTTTGATCACGTGATCAACAGCTGGATTACGTTCCGTTTTAAACAGTAATCAGTATAGCTAACTATAAAGGAACGGCATATACTAAATTAAGATCACACCTTACAGTGCTCGCAGTGTATATCGGAACATATACCCTACATAACGTAAAGTTTTGCAAATACCGAAATATATTTTGATGTATCGTTTTTATGATGTATTTTTGTTTATTTTCCGCCTACCCTCTTTATGATAGTAGTGTAAAGTCTCACTGCTGGTCATCCATGGCGCTTTTGAGCTCCATGGCGAGCTTGTAGCCTAGTTCCGGCCGCCGGTCGCGCCCCTCCACCATCGCCAGTATCTAAAACAATAGTTACTTATGCTACAGTAGTTAAAATTACACTCGCGCAAACTTTAATAGCGCCGAGAGTTTAACTTTCAATGTACACGTCAATGTCTGTGAGTAAAAAATGTCATTTTTCATACTAAAAAGGCGCGCGTGATTACAATCTGGAAAATGTTGCCAGCGAGAGGTTAGTAGGTATGTCATGTTGTTAGTAAGTTTTTAATGTATTTTTGGACAGAAGCAGGCGTTACTTTGCCGAAGTCCATGATAATGAAAGAACTCTTAAGTCGCTATTCCTATTGTGGCAGATTATAGCGAATTAAACTTCCAGTTCTTTCATAGGTATTTTTATCGTACTAATTATTTGGTACTTTAAAATACCTCGAAAAATGGCGGCAACGAAATAGCAGATGGTTTGTATGGCGGCCATTACATTACCGCACTAGTGCAAAAAATAATATTACAGCACTGCTTTGTAGGCTGGTTACAGTGCGATAATATTTTAATATTTTATCGGCCAAGAGTGGGAAAAGTCTGCTTTATAGTTTAACTGCGGTGAAGTTAGAGCAACTTTACGAACAAATGTAAGTACCTATTGTAATAGCTATTTGTAAACTCTGTGAGTGCTTAATCTCGTAGGAGGTCCCGTTGATCGAGAAATGGTTTTAATCGATAGCTTAAAATGATTATCAAACATAAAACAGAAGCTGTGAATATTAGGTCTTTTGGAAGACCCTCTATTTAATAATCCCACCACCACCACTACAGCCCATTAACGTCCTACAGCTGGACCTAACAGGCCTCCACTCTCATAGGAGAGGGAATTAGAGCTTAGACCTACCACGCTGCTCCAATGCGCTGCTGATTTAACGACTATTATCATGTTAGTGATAATAACCGGGACCGACGGCTTAACGTGCTCTCCGAGGCACGGGGGTGAATCACCGCCCCCGATGATAATTTGATAATCAGTAAGAAATAATTTATTTTTGACATAATTCCTTAGAAATTTCCGTCATGGAAGAAGGAGGCCGAGGTTAGAGCCAGGTGGAGGGAAATTGTGGAGGAGGCCAAGACCCACAAAGGGTTGTAGCGCCGAAGGAAGTAAGTAAGTAAGCATAAGTCCTTAGTAGTTTACCTGATCCGACTCCACGATGACGCCATTGTTAGAGACGATGGTCTGTTTGGTGCGCTCGATGTCCGCCAGGTCGACCCCCCGACTCGCGTCGTCTATCAGGATGGCGCGGTAGCCGATGGCCAAAGCATCAGCTATTGTGGCCCCTAGAAAAAAAACAACGTGAAACCAGACCTGGCTCACTTGTCACGTGACCCAAGATATACCTACGACCCACGTTATTCGTCAACGGCACTCGTATCAGGTGGTCTACTCTCTTTCTCTCAAACGAAACTTCGCAAACGAACGTAATTAGTCGGATATTAGACCTAAACAAAATCGTTCAATCCAATCGGTCACGAAAATTTTCTATGGATCCGTACTTCGTCTGCGTGTACGAAAACGAAATAGAGAGGAGCATAGAGATAATATTATTTAAGAGAGGAGTTAACGACATTTCGTTCATTTGTTTGCGAAGTTTCGTTTTAGAGAAAGAGAGTAGACCCCCAGTTCAGTCAGTATCTAGCGAACGACACTACAAGTTAACCCTTGACTGTGATTTCACCTGATGGTAATTGTGATGATGCAGGATGGAAGCGGGCTAACCTGATAGGGGTATGGCAGTTATATTAAACCCATACCCCTAGTCGGTTTCTACACGGCGTCGTACCGCTAAAGCGCTTGACGGTACGTCTTTGCCGGTAGGGTGGTAACTAGTCACGGCCGAAGCATCCCACCAGACCAGACCAGGGTTAATTCAGAAATTATAAATTCCCAAATGGACCCTGCCGGGGATCGAACCCGGGACCGCCCACGTTAAGACAACAACGCTCAACACTGCGCCAGGGAGGTCCTCAAAAGATGCGCGAATTACATAGCAATGCGGGCGATAGCAAGTATTTCTTGATGTTCAATAAAGAAAAATTTATAATTTATTTATTCATGTTTAAGTATTTAGTATATAAAGCCCTTATTTACAATCAAATTAAGGATTCCAAAACACATACCAACACACACATCATACGCCAGCCCGCATATATAGATGTCTGTGGCGCCGCGCGAGCGCAGCTGCGTGCTCAGACTAGTGTCGGTCAGCTTCTTGTTGTCCCAGAACACGGAGTACGAGTCAACCTCTGGGTTGGTCCCTTTGTACACCTTCACTGCGTTCTCTACAATCTGGAAAAGTACAAATATTAGTGACTAGCTGATGCCCGCGACTTCGTCCGCGCGGATTGAGGTATTTTTGGTTTCAATTTCCACCGAAACTATTTAATTTTCCAGGATTAAAAGTATTTCAGACTATAATCTATCTCTGTGCCAAATTTCACCCAGATCCATTCAGCCGTTCTGGTGTGATTGGGTAACAAACATCCATCCAAACTTTTGCATTTATAATATTAAGTAATATTAAGTAGAGACTAGGGTTTTCTCAGTAGGTGGTGCGGGCATTCCGAAACTGGTGGATTCACTCGAAGATTAGAAAGCACTATGTAAAAAAAACCGGCCAAATCAGTCAAGCAATTTCGGAAAAATCTGCGTACTGATCACAAATATTGATGACAATACATTCATGTGTATTACATCGAACATAAGAATGATAACTAGGTGTATTCTATGCTGAAATCGTTCTTAGAGAACGTAGATTTAAAAAATCATCAAAATCGGTCCATTGGTTCCCGAGAAAATCGCGAACAATCAACAAACATACATCGGGTGGAATACAAAAACCTTCTTTTTGCAGTAGTTTCAAAATAACCACAGAGCACAAGACAACGCATCGTTGGAAGACTTAACTATGAGGCTGAGCGATCCTGCGAGTTGTCAGGAGCACCAACACTATAAAACACGGGACGCGGCACAAGACCATACTCTAAGGAAATCCTAGCAAAATACCACCAAAATACCTATGTCTTGCAACTGCAGTGGACACTTTTTTTTTGTTAACGGGGAACCTCTTTAAAATACCCGACTTCCTGATGGGAATTACTACGAACTAGAACCCCTTTGGCGGTTAACCTAAGCGAATATCGAGTGGCTCCGAGATCTCTAAAGGACGCTTTGGTGCCCCGTGAAACTCTTCCCGGATAGCTAAAATAGTCCGGACCAATGTATGACGCATGACTGACTGACCAGCAAGCCGCCATCTTCCCAGGGTCGTATTGTGAAGTGAACGGCTGCAGTCCCCGCTCCATGACGCCTATCGGTTGAGAGGGTACTGTGTCGTTTGCCTGCGCCTTGTTGCTGATACCTGCAGCCTGCAGGGAAGGGGTAAATACCTTGAGGTCCTTGTGCAGCTCAGCGCCCCACGTGTCCTGCACGCAGTGTCGCGGCCACAGGCGCTGCTTCATGGGCGGCGGGCCCGCGAACACAACCGTGTCGTATGCCTGCGCCTTGTCCGCTGACACCTGCAGGGAAGAAACAAGGCATGTGGTTTAATGTATAATTAGACTGGATGAATTAATTGGTATACCAAAAATAATAGTCAGAGAAAATGAAGACCTCCATAGATTTTGGGAGAGATCTTAGATACTCAAGCAAACTCAGCAGCTTTAGCGGTTAGGTAAATTAGACAATTTAACGAAGTTAAAACTGAAATGTAATAGAATATAGAGACTATGTTTATAGGCTCCACCACCTGGAGGCATAGGCAGACATACTGACCGGGCTGGAGGGATGCAGTTCCCGCATATGCACGTTGTCGATGAAGGACACGTGGTCCGGCGGGTGCCAGTCCAGCGAGTAGAACACGCTGTCGAATGGCACTGACTCTAGTAGCCTGTTGATTGGCTCCACCACCTGGGGACGAACGTAGCTTGTCAAATATCATCCCTAGCAGACACCCCTATTGCCACGATAGGAATATAGTATAGCCCTAATGAACGATTTAACCATCAGATTTGCCGCATTTGATTGATGTGACGTTGCCGATTCGAGCTTCGTCATTCGTGATTTTTAAATTTCAAATTAAGCGTAGTCATGGTGAAGGCTGAATTATGCATACGATAATTTTTGCACCTGAAAAACAGAGACGATAAAAAATTATTACATGCGTGAATGCGCAACGACAAATACCGTTTTTACCACGTTTTTACCCACGACGGAATGGAGACGGTAGGTATATATGCGTTTGGTCTAAGAGGTTGTGCGTTTGTTTGATTGTGCCCTTTTTAGGGTTCCGTAGCCAAATTTGGCAAAAACGGAACCCTTATAGATTCGTCATGTCTGTCTGTCTGTCTGTCCGTCCGTATGTCACAGCCACTTTTTTCCGAAACTATAAGAACTATACTGTTGAAACTTGGTAAGTAGATGTATTCTGTGAACCGCATTAAGGTTTTTACACAAAAATAGAAAAATAACAATAAATTTTGGGGGTCCCCATACTTAGAACTGAAACTCAAAATTTTTTTTTTCATCAAACCCATACGTGTGGGGTATCTATGGATAGGTCTTCAAAAATGATATTGAGGTTTCTAATATCATTTTTTTCTAAACTGAATAGTTTGCGCGAGAGACACTTCCAAAGTGGTAAAATGTTGGTCCCCCCCCCCCCCCCCCCCCCCCCCCCGTAACTTCTAAAATAAGAGAATAATAAAACTAAAAAAAATATATGATGTACATTACCATGCAAACTTCCACCGAAAATTGGTTTGAACGAGATCTAGTAAGTAGTTTTTTTTTAATAATTTAAAACTTACTACAGGTTTGTACGGAACCCTCGGTGCGCGAGTCCGACTCGCACTTGGCCGGTTTTTTTTTACCATTTTCCTCGAAAACTATTGGACCGATTATTGTCTCATTTAGTTATTTATATAGCAATAATAAACAATAATATTACTGAATAGCTTTGTAGGCTAATAACTGTGCGGTGATATTTTACTGCCCAAGAGTGGAAAAAGTCCACTTTATAGTTTTAATAGCGGTGAACTAAGAGTTTCGAGTAAGCAGCTTCGCTAACCCCGCCGGGGTTTCGAAAATTACTGTAAGCAAAACTGGATTAGATATATTAATACTTGACTAAATAGAAAAGTCTTAGCTAAAAATAAATTCTAATATTGGATAGAAGCAGGCGTTATTTTACGGAAGTCCATGATAATGAAGGAACTAGAAGTTCAATTCGCTTTAATCCGCCACAGTAGACAAATCTATGTGGTACAGTGTGTATCTTGCACTTGCAGCTTGCGATATTATATGCAGTGGCGGATTATAGCGAATTATAGTTTCTTCATTAAAAAGAAATTCGACAGTAGACAAGTGCTGAAAGTTCACACGTCAAACTAGCGAATTGCAATCAGAAGGCTATCATCGGCTGAGTGCCAGGTACGGCGCAGCGTGCCGCGAGGTGCTAATATGCCGATTAGGTTAGATTCCGTTAGATTCGATTAGAGACGATAGAACCAAGCGTTATTTTGCGGAAGTCCATGATAATGAAGGAACTAGAAGTTCAATTCGTTTTAATCCGCCACAGTAGACAAATCTATGTGGTACAATGTGTATCTTGCACTTGCAGCTTGCGATATAATATGCAGTGGCGGATTAGCGAATAGTTCCTTCATTAAAAAGAAATTCGACATTAGACAAGTGCTGAAAGTTCACACGTCAAAGTAGCGAATTGCAATCAGAAGGCTATCGGAGCTGAGTGCCAGGTACGGCGCAGCGTGCCGCGAGGTGCTAATGTGCCGATTAGGTTAGATTCCGTTACATTATAATCAAACACGCTGTATCTGCTGTCTGAACCGCTATTTCCGGCCGTTGATATTTTAGCTCGCCATATCGCAATCCGTCACTTCAATGTTATAATCTTAAATTTTGGGGGAGGACATATTATAATTTTGACGACCACCGTGGCGCAGTGTTGAGCGCTGTTGCCTCAACGTGCGGAGGTCCCGGGTTCGATCCCCGGCAGGGTTTAGAAAATTATAATTTCTGAATTTTCCCTGGTCTGGCCTGGTGGGAGGCTTCGGCCGTGGCTAGTTACCACCCTACCGGCAAAGACGTGCCGCCAAGCGATTTAGCGTTCCGGTACGATTCCGTGTAGAAACCGAATAGGGGTATGGGTTTAATATAACTGTCATACCCCTCACAGGTTAGCCCGCTACCATCTTAGACTGCATCATCACTTACCATCAGGTGAGATCAATAAAAATAGATAAAAAGATAAAAAGATAAAAAATTAAAAAAAAATCCTTTTTTGGGTTCTGTACCTTATATGTATACAAATTAAACAATTTTACAAAAGACGTTTTCAGCGAAATTGATTAATTTGTTCCTTTTAAGTTAATTTATAAAGTGACATAAACGAACCGATAATTAATGTAATATCCGGTTTCATTGTCAGCATTTTCAAAAGAGCTATCAACTCATTCAAGGTGGACAAATTAGAAATAGCTGACACATAACCTTCGGGTTACTAAGGAATGCTAAAAGAAAATATTAATTCGTATATTGACGTAATATACCTAGTAACCAAGCGCTATTGTATAAACGCTTTCACACGCAAAATACAATATATCGAGTATTTATTCAGGAATGCTAAAAGAAAATATTTATTTTTGTATTGACGTAATATAGTGACCAAAAGCTATTGTATAAACGCTTTCACACGCAAAATACAATATCGAGTATAGCAGGGTGATTGTGTAAAACCTGCATCAATCATTGTTACAGTCTCAATTGTTGTGATTGGCTGAATTTATGGTATTTTTGCTGCGTCAATGGATTTTGGCCAATAGTGGAAGAATGTTAATTAATCCGAGGCTAATCGTTACACTGTAGTTGTCATTTATATCCAATCAGGATCAACAATGCAGACAATCGCTCTTTTTTGCATCATTAACGGATCACTGCACTGCAGATGGTATTCAATCAGAGTTTAGCCTTCCTGCCTTTTTTTTTTATCCACTACAAGTTAGCCCTTGACTGCGATCTCACCTGATGGTAAGTGATGATGCAGTCTAAGATGGTAGCGGGCTAACCTGTTAGGGGCATGGCAGTTATATTAAACCCATACGCCTATTCGGTTTCTACACGGCATCGTACCGGGACGCTAAATCGCTTGGCGGCACGTCTTTGCCGGTAGGGTGGTAACTAGCCACGGCCGAAGCCTCCCACCAGGCCAGACCAGGGAAAATTCAGAAATTATAAATTTCCAAACCCTGCCGGGGATCGAACCCGGGGCCTCCGCACGTTAAGGCAACAGCGCTCAACACTGCGCCACGGAGGTCGTCAAAATAAGCCTATACCTAATAAGCCTGTGACGGTATCGACATCAAATTGTGCATCAATAAGTGTAGTGCATCTACCTAAATTGAATAAATATTTATGACTTATGACTTATGACTTATGACTTAAATTAAAAATCGAGGTGGTGGATTGCAATATTGGAGGCTCGAAGCTGCAAGTGCCTGGTACGACTAACCGCATAGGGGTGGAACGCTGCCAAATTTTTGTTTGATTAAATATTGTTTTGGAGTTGTTTTTATAAGTTCAGTTGAACAAAAACGTTGATTCAATGAAATGAGGCACGTTATTGCTAATTGTTACTTTTAGCGGTCCGTGGTGAAATTACAAAACTGTCTGTAATTTTCATCGATTTAACAAATTAATGCTCTGATATAGACTTCATTTTACCTTATAAAGTAAATAGATAATTTTTATACCCATGAAAAAAATCACGTTGATGTTTTCTCTGTTGCGCCGTAATTGAAGGACAAACCAACAAACAAACACACTTTCGCATGAATAACATTAGTATTAAGTATTAACCTAAGATTATCCAAGGCTTCTTCTTTTATTAGTTTTTTTTAAGAATTTGAAAAAAATCGCGATTTTTTGTTGGATAAGAACAAAGCATCAAAAGTCAAAGCAAAAAATTTAATTAGTAAGAATATAAACTCCATGTAGTGATCAAATAAAAACCATTTTCATTCTTTCTTTCTAAACTTTAACCCTGAGTCTGAAGAAACGAAACATTAGGGTACCCCACAGATCAGAGAGGTTCTCTTATCTGTGGGGTACCCCAAACCTCAAAACTTTTAAGCCTTTCAAGATAGCCCCAGGAAAAACCTAAACAACTGTAGAAGTAACCGCAAATGATCCGCAAATAGGACCAGCAAAAAGAATCCACCAACTAGTTCATAATTGTGATAGTGTTAATCAAACGGGCTGTCAAGGCGTTCAACCACCATTCAACGCTGGAATTAGACGCAAAAATACCCTTTCACACGTATAGGTGGCGAGTCGCAATTAGGCTATCGAAACAGTGCCTGGCACCAACCGCCACCCGCCCTTATTGGGAATAGGGTTGGCACTAAAGGGCGAATTGTATGGCAAGGCATTGAAAGCGTTATAAAAAATAGTATTAGGAACTTGCAAGATACAGATTGCAGATCAGACGAAAAAGCTCATTGTTGTAAGCTTGCGGAAACTATCGACGAAATACCAACATCGAGGCTTGAGAAATGTGTCTAATTCACTTGAAAAAACAGGTCCTTGTGTGACGTAGAGACTGAAAAAGGATTTTTTGAGATTTAATAAGAAAAAGTTTGAATAAAAATCCGTATTTTTTTTAAATGATAACCATGAACATTGGGTATTTGATCTTACGGTTAAAATGATGGATGTTTCCACCTCCTAGGAATTTCATAGAAAATCCGAGTAAGGATTGATTTTTAATTTGATTGATTGGAAGCAAGAGCGAGTCTGTTAGCCTGAGATATAATAATGAAAAGCATTTTTTTAGCATAGAAATATGTAACTTCTTACGCTCTATAAAATACTAAGGCGATAGCCCTAAGGCGATCGGGTGGGAACATGCCGATTTGGTACGGCTTGAATCGAGTTTTGAGTTGTTTTAATAGCTTACACTGAAGCCTTTCCAATTGAAAGGATTGTTTGCTGGATTAGGGCAAATTGTCACTGACGACCAGAATAGAAGATACCACGAATAATAATATACGGAGATACTCAAAGGTTGGTGAAACGTTGTAGTGTCAAGAACATCAGCTGAGATCCTTCCGAGATTCTCGCCCGTATATTTAAGTTATACTAAGTTAGCTCAGTTCTGGTCTGTTAGATGACTTCCATCCATCCATCTTTCAGCCTATTATCATAAGCTGTTTCCATCCATCCATCAGGCTGTATGCATCCACTGCTGGACATAGGCCTTTTCGAGAGATGTTTAGCGTGTCATTTTTAGGGTTCCGTAGCCAAATTTGGCAAAAACGGAACCCTTATAGATTCGTCATGTCTGTCTGTCTGTCTGTCTGTCTGTCCGTCCGTATGTCACAACCACTTTTTTCCGAAACTATAAGAACTATACTGTTGAAACTTGGTAAGTAGATGTATTCCGTGAATTAAGATTTTCACACAAAAATAGAAAAAAAAACAATAAATTTTGGGGTTTCCCCATACTTAAACTGAAACTCAAAAATTTTTTTTTCATCAAACCCATACGTGTGGGGTATCTATGGATAGGTCTTCAAAAATGATATTGAGGTTTCTAATATAATTTTTTTCTAAACTGAATAGTTTGCGCGAGAGACACTTCCAAAGTGGTAAAATGTGTGTCCCCCCCCCCCCCCGTAACTTCTAAAATAAGAGAATGATAAAACTAAAAAAAATATATGATGTACATTACCATGCAATCTTCCACCGAAAATTGGTTTGAACGAGATCTAGTAAGTAGTTTTTTTTTAATAATTTAAAACTTACTACAGGTTTGTACGGAACCCTCGGTGCGCGAGTCCGACTCGCACTTGGCCGGTTTTTATTTTTTATTCCATTACAAGTTAGCCCCTGACTATAATCATAACTGGTGCTAATTGATGATGAGGTCTAAGATGGTAGCGAGCTTATCCGTAGGGGAATGACAATTAATATAGGTATAACGCTCATGCCCCTAGTCGGTTTCTATACGGCATCGTACTGGAACTCTAAATCGCTTGGCGCGTTGTTACCGGTAGGGTACAGCCAAGGCCAAGGTCGAAGCCTTCCACCAGACCAGACCAGAGTAAATTCAGAAATTTTAAATTGCATGTATGCTGATGGCTTGCCGAAGATGTTGCGTGTCATCTAGAAGAAATAATGGAGGAGACACGAGTACAAAAAAAATATCAAAGGATCCGACTCAATACAATTTGTGGCATGCAATTTGTACATAAAGTTACTAGTAATAACTACATACCAGACTTCGATTCACGGATAATACCGGTTTATTCCTGAACATAAATAACTACGTGGAAAACCACGAATTATTTATAATTATGTAATAGAAAAAGTGTAATCTTAATGACTATATATTACGTTGTTCAAAAATAACGTAAGTAGTGTACCTACCTGTAATACGCGCGCGAGCTTATGTATATGTGTCACCATACATAAGCTCTGCATACAACTCGCGCGCGATCTATAGGTAGGTACCTATTTAAAAAAATATCTAACAATGCCATTTCCTTGAGCACGTTTAAGAAGTTTATCTATCTTGAGTGCACTCAATGTATTATTTACTAGGGAATATTAACATGAAAAAAAAAAAAAAAAAAACCGGTTCCGGTTTCGCTAAGTGAACATTTATTAGGCTCTGTGATTAAAACAGATTTAAAAATAAATAAGTCGGAAATTATATTCACCGAAGTGCTTACCTCAACAAAGACTGTGCACAACAGATATACGAGTGTTTGCAAGAAAAACCGAAACATATTTCGCTTGAAAACGTTATATCAAACTAGCTGATGCCCGCGACTTCGTCCGAGTGGATTGAGCAAAATTAAACGACTACTAAGACTAAATATAGAACAATTATGAACAACCAGTTGGAAATATTTTTTGAAAAAATTAAACTTGAAATGGAAAAGCAAACAATCACTCTAACAAATACTCTAATGACAACGTTGGAAAGTAAATTAAAGCCGATACTAGAAGAAAACATTCAAATGAAATCCGAAATAGAAAAACTTCAAAAAAAGGTGGATGCTTTAGAAAATCAAAGAAGAAAAAGTAATTTGGTAGTTTATGGTCTCAAAGAAGAGGAGAACTCCATAATGGAGCTACTTTCGATGCTAAAAGGTATTATCCGGAACGAACTTGATATTGAACTTTTCGACCAAGAAATTACAAAAATACACCGCCTAGGACGCACAAAGGGGAAATTGCCTAGACCAGTTCTTATTTCATTTGGAAACTATTGGAAACGACTAGAGATTTTAAAAAATATGAAAAAACTCAAGGCTATATCTGTATCAGAAGACTTTTCTAAGGAAACTCTGGAGAAAAGGAAGGCATTAAAAGAGGATTTGATTAAGGAGAGGAAGAAGGGTAATTATGCTTACATAAAAGGCGGTGCGCTTATAGTAAAAAGCAACAAAAATACAGACAAACGGAAAAGAGATAACACAATATCACCGCCACAACCGAAAGAATCGAATGTAGCAAAAACCACTCCGCAGTCGAAATTTAGTAAAGTTGATGCCTTTTCTCTGATGAGACAGAGAGCAACGCCTAATCTAAATAAGAACACTTGTTAGCAACTAGCTGTCGGTAACCGGAAGAATACAATAACTATCAATTTATCAAAGAACATAAGACAAGGAAAATTAAAAGAAATCCCCAAGCCGGCTGGTCCCCGTGGGGAAATAGACCACCACCCTCCAGATCCCTCAAGTAAGTCATTGAAAAGAACTAAGAGAACGGGTATATTCACTGCAACATTAAATGTGCTAACACTAAGAACCAATGAACACTTAGCAGAGTTTGAGAAAGCATTGGAAGAGATTAAATGGGATGTCGTTGGACTTAGCGAAATAAGAAGATTAGGAGACGAAATTGAAGAGTATGACAATTATATACTGTATTACAAAGGGGAGAAACAAGGATTATACGGAGTAGGATTTATAGTTAGAAAACAACTAAAAGACAATATAGAAAGTTTCCATGGCATATCAGATCGTGTCGCAACATTGAATATAAAACTAGTTGGTTATGATGAGCCTTGGACTATAATACAGGTCTACGGTCCTACTGAAACATCGGATGAGAGTTCAAAAGACCAGTTCTATGAAGATCTTAATTCTGCACTACAACAAACACACAAGAATATAATTGTTATGGGTGATTTTAACAGCCAAATAGGAAAGCGAAGACAAGGTGAAGAGAATGTCATTGGAAGCTATAGCACTGGGAAGAGGAACAAAAATGGTCATCGTTTGGTTAATTTCGCACTAGAAAACAATTTCAACATATTAAATACTGCATATAAGAAAAAGCTAAAAAACAGATGGACCTGGATCTCACCATGTGGGAAATACAAAAACGAAATAGATTATATCTTGACAAACAAACCAAAATATTTTTCAAATACAGAAATACTGAGTGTCAACTACAATACAAACCACCGAATGGTTAGAGCAACCCTATATGACAAGAAACCAAAGCAAGGACGGAAACATATAAAGCAACCAATGCAGATTATAAACTTACCAATACCGAAGGATAAACTAGAGGAATTAAAAACTGCCTTGGCTAAGGTTCACGACCAAAAGTCTGTACAAGATAAATATGATAAGCTCGTGTCTGAACTACAACATATAAACAGCGAACTATCGACTTCCAGCAAAATAAAAGATAAATTAGGTAAAAATGCCGTAACTCTGATAGAAGAACGTAGGAATATGTTACTTGATAGGAAAAATAAACAAAAAGATATAGTAGAAATAAGCAAAAAGATAAGAGATGAGATAAAGGAACACAAAAACAAAAACATGACGGAAACTTTTAAGTATCATATTGAAAAAACAGGCGGTATTAAAAAAGGGCTAAGAGAACTGAGAGAAAAAATGACTTGGATACCAAATATTGCAGATAAGAATCTTACAAGAACAGCAGAGAGACCGAAAATAATGAAAGTTGCTACTAAGTTTTATCGTGACCTATATTCAGAAGAAGATGACACCACTCAATCCGATAATGAGCTGCAACAAAACACATACAAAGAAGAAATTGTACCGGAAATATTGGAAAGTGAAATAAGGTATGCTATAAAATCCCAAAAAAATGATAAAGCTCCAGGTGAAGACGGAATTAAAAATGAGTTGTTGAAAGGTACTTTGGAATCTATCATTGAAATATTAGTACACCTTTTCAACCTAATATTAGAAAGAGAAACAATTCCTGTACAATGGACCCAATCAACCATCATTCTTCTACATAAAAAAGGGGACAAATCACAGATTGAAAATTATAGACCTATAAGTCTATTGTCCAACCTGTATAAAGTATTTGCCAAAGTTATCTTAAACAGAATTTCATTAGTCCTGGAAGAAAACCAGCCACGAGAACAGGCTGGTTTTCGCAGCAACTTCTCGACTGTAGACCACATACACGTTGTCAAGCAGCTTCTAGAGAAATGCAAAGAATATAATAAAAACTATTACATAGGGTTCGTCGATTACAATAAAGCATTTGATTCCTTAAAACACAAAGCAATCTGGGAGACACTCAAGAACCAAGGTGTACACTGCAAATACATTAACTTGATTAAGAACATCTACAAAAACAGTACCTCGAGAGTACGCCTAGAGAGTACAGGAGAATGGTTCAAAATAAACAAAGGCGTGAGGCAGGGTGATCCACTCTCGCCGAAACTATTTGCAGCTACACTAGAGAGTGTCTTCAAAAACTTGCACTGGGAACCTTTTGGCATCAATATAAACGGCGTGAAACTCAATCATTTAAGATTTGCCGACGACTTAGTCATTTTCGCGGAGGATGCTCAAACCTTAGAATTGATGTTACAGCAGTTAGCAGTTCAAAGTAAGAAAGTTGGTCTAACCATGAACACAACTAAAACAAAAATTATGAGCAACACAAATAAGGAAAAAATCTATGTAAACCAATTAGAAATAGAATACGTTAACGAATATGTCTATCTAGGCCAAATCATATCACCAAATGATCAAACTAACAAAGAAGTGGACAGACGGGTCTGTAACACATGGAAAAGATTTTGGTCTCTTAAGGATATAATGAAAAACAGGGACATCCCAATGGCTGCCAAGAGTAAACTACACGATACCTGTATATTGCCATGTATGACTTATGGATGCCAAACGTGGGCAAAAATTCCGCGACTTCGTTCGCGTGGCATAAGTTTTTGATTCCCACAGGCACTCCTTAATTTTCCGGGATAAAAAGTAGCCTATGTCAATCTCCAAGTCGTCAACTATACCCATGCAAAAAATCACGTTGATCCGTTGCTCTATTTCAGCGTGATTGAAGGATAAACTCTCTATTTGACGTCCTTGGGGATAGAATTTTCAAAAACTATGCATCACGTATTTTTTCATTTCAAATCGAAATCCCAAACACCAAGTTTCATGGCTACAGCTTGAAGAATGACGGACTTTCCTACAAACTTTCAACCCCTGTTTCAGCCCTATGGGGGTAGAATTTTCAAAAATGGCGAAACACGTATTTCTTCATTTTGGACTGGTAGCTCAAATACCAAGTTTCATGGATATAACTTGAAAAATGACGGACTTTCATACAAACTTTCAACCCCTATTTTACCCCTTTGGGGGTGGAATTTCGAAAAATCCTTTCTTAGTGGATACCTACTCTTTACAAAGAACACACCCTCCAAATTTCATGTCTCTAGGACCAGCGGTTTAGGCTGTGCGTTGATATATAAGTCAGTCAGTCAGTCAGTCAGTCAGGACTTTGAATTTTATATATATAGATTGAGGCATGAATCATAGTTGGACCTTTACTATTACCTATTCTGTGGTTGTACCTACTTACATTACATTGCGAAGTTATGCAACATTTTGCCATAAGAAAACAGTAACTGTTGAATTTCTTGGCGACTCTTCTCAGAAGAATTAACAGTGGTAGAGACCGTAGAGTCAAAACAAGTACCAAGACGTATCATGACAGACACCTGCAGGTATGTCCTACTAGCGATCGCACGGTTTGAGATGAATAACCTATTTGTTTTGATATAAGGATTAATACTATATGTCGGTAAAAACACCTTCGCAAGTAAATCATTGGTTTAAAGTTAAGACCAAATATGAAAATCATAAAAATGGTTATTGTGAGTCAACCTTAAAATATAGATATATATGCTATCGCGGACTTTTTTTAGAACTTAGTGAGAGGAACTACTCCACCATACATTGTTTTCGTGTAACTTTAACTATTTACGCAGCGCACGCCACGTAAGCTCTCAAAAGAGACGATTCTTTCCGACTTAGTTCATATTATTGCAATTTTAGTAAGGATCTCTAATTTTTTGGAAATAAAATATAGCCTATGTTACTCGCTGATAATGTAGCTTTCTATAGGTGAAAGAATTTTTAAAATCGGTTGAGTAGTTTTTGAATTTATCCATTACAAACAAACAAACAAACAAATCTTTCCTCTTTATAATATTAGTTTAGATAAATGGTAGTTTGAGTTTAATAGGTGTTTGGTTTTGATTATTGAAATGGGAATAAAAGGTACCGTACAGTGCCAGTTGATGGTGTTGATCTGTGGTGTTGATAGTGTCTTCCAGACGGAGGACTACATTAGGACTTCACGCCAACTGCAAAATCGCAGTTTCGAAGCAGATTTTCTGCAGTTGGCATAACCCATTAAGTCAATGGCATAACCACATAGAACTGCATTTGAACTGCACAGTAGCTTGTTCATTTCCTTTAGAACTGCACACCGACTGCAAGCAGACTGCGCAGACGGTTTGCAGTTTCGATGCAGTTATGCCAGTACTGCTCAATAACTGCAACAAATTTGCAGTTTTGCAGCCGGCGTGCAGTCCGTCTGTCTATAGACCCTAAGACCTACAAATATTTCCTCCATATTCTGATATAATAAAGCACAAAAAAATATCTACCTATGTCCATTATAGACTTTGACATCATCCAACTGATATTGTGCCCCACACAGGTTTCATTAGAAAGGCAATAATGGGAAGATGGGGTATGGTTAGACCACTAAAATTATTTTTAAATTTCCTTTTTTTTAGCGTAGTAGCACACGCAGGGTATCCGCTAGTTCCTTACATATAAACAGATCGATACATGTTCACGTGACCGAAATATTGCGTATTTAGTATGGGTACAGCCCACAGGTAGGTATAGACTCTCGCGTTACGCACGTGTCACACACACATACACACATTACACACACTACTCCACCATGGAATGCACGTCATGGATACTTGTTGTGAGGACTCTGTTAGATCGATTGATACCACATTGATGCCTAATTGATACTGCTATCTCAATTACTTGCAAAGGTGTTTTGGTGTTTTGCATGGATCGTATGAAGCTACCATTTACCATAGCCCAAAACTTAGGCGTTTGTAAACTATTTCGTTTCTACTACATCAGGTTAGCCTGCTACCGCCATGTGATTTAGCGTTCCGGTACGTTGCCGTGTAGAAACCGACTAGGGGTATGGGTTTAATAATAACTGCCATATACCCCTCTACCATCTTCGACTGCATCATCGCTTACCATCAGGTGAGATTGCAGTCAAGGGCTAACTTGTAGTGGCGTAAAAAAAATCCATCTTAGACTGCATCATCACTTACCATCAAGTGAGATCGCAAGAAACGCGACAACGCGACTCCATAGACGCGGTGCGAAAGTATCAGAGTTCAAACTCTTTTTACTGAGTCTTACCCTTCGTGTGGATTACGTTAGTACGTTGGTGCGTAGAGTTTGTCAATTTCTATAGAGTCGTATCGCGTCGCGTTGCGTCGCGTCGCTCAGCTAGACAACGGGTAACCGGTGCAATCAAGCCTTGTCAATTGTCGCAAATATATCAACGTTTGGTATTTCATGTCTCACGACAATATAGCTGGTATTAGCATAACGATCGCATTGGTTTCATTAGGTAAGTGCCTACTTACCCTGTTACCCAGTGATATATTTAGGCTGTGTACAGTCGCAGTCTGATTTTTTTCACTAACAACAGTTAATACCCTATTAAAGTTACGATCTAGCCTATGAGTGAATAAAGCTAATGAGTAACATTATTTTAACCTAAACTTATACCATAAAGTTATATCTAAGAATTGGCAGTCTGAAATGTTTACCGGTTTTCAAATTAGTTTTTTTTTTTTTGATGGCGGACTAGTATATTTATTGTTGTATAAAATAACAGTTGCATAATAAAAACCTATTAAAAGTCAATACACTATGAACCTAAAATTGATTAGATTCTTTATGCGTTCAGTAAGGTCCAAATTTCTAAAATATAAATCAAGGTATTTACGATGTTTTTGCGCATTGGTATCATCGCATTGTTCAAGTGATGATGGGGGATGCCCCGTCGCTCACGTCCGCAGAAACTACCTTCTTATACCTACCTCCCTGCACGTGTCCCCGGGTGGTGCTAAACGAGCGACGAACTTACAGGCGAAAAAAGCGTTCTTTTTATAAAAACGCCTACCTATAATATGTAAACGCCCTACGATTAAATAAAATTGTTGAAGTGACATTTTTTTTTTTTAAATACTCAAAAAGGTTTTCTACGTCTAACTATACTAACTAGTGCTACAGTACAGCAGCGACCAATACATTAAAAAAAAACTATGCCTAATTAAATCACATATCGATCTTCTGACACAGACGTGTGCATGCAATTATGAACCTACTAGCTGATGCCCGCGACTTCGTCCGCGTGGTTTAAGCTTTTTTGATTCCCGCGGGAACTCCTTAATATTCCGGGATAAAAAGTAGCCTATGTCACTCTCCAGCTCCTCAACTATACCCATGCCAAAAATCACGTCGATCCGTTGCTCCGTTGCAGCGTGATTGAAGTACAAACCAACAAACAAACACACTTTCGCATTTATAATATTAGTATGATGGCGTATGGTGTACAATTCCAGACCGTGACTGTACTGATGGTTACAAAAGAAATGATAGGTATTCCGTGTTCACAAGTTTGATTGGTATAATTTTTTGAACGCTTACTTAACTATTCGTTTATTGTTTGTTTTAACCCAGTTACGAGAGGATTCTAGATAAAATATGTTCAACATTTATATTATGTGTGCACTGAGCTTGTTTTCATTAAACCTAGTATAAGTTAGCCCTTAACTGCGATCTAAGCTGGTGCTAAGTAAAGATGCAGTCTAAGATGGTAATGAGCTAACCTGATAAGGAGTTATGGTAAACCCATTACCCTAATCGTAATCTACGCGGCATCGTTCCGGAACGCTAAATCGCTTGCAGGTCTTTGCCAGTAGGATGGTATAATGTCCTTCCGACCGAATTTCGGCCCCGGCGGCTTATCTCCAGAGAGATTAGCCATCTGCGCGGGAGATATTATCGTGCACAAGTGTGTGCGCAACAATAGCTCGATGGGACGGATAATCCGACACGACCGGGGAGAGATCAGGCGTAGGACCGAAGGTTTTACGTGCTCGCTAAGCACGGGGGTGAAACACCGCCAACTTTCTAACTCCGGGCTAGTACTGAGAAATTCTTATCAGAAAAACCCAATACTTATTTATGGTCCGACGTTAATTGTGCCCAATGCTTAATAGGGATGATGCCTATCACCACCACTACAGCCCATTAACGTCCCACTGCTGGGTACAGGCCTCCACTCTCATAGGAGAGAGGGAATTAGAGCTTTGACCCACCACGCTGCTCCAATGCGGGTTGGCGGGCTGATGATGAGTATATCAAAAATAAATTATTTCTAACTGATTATTAAATAGCTAGTGTCTTCCAAAATACTTAAAATTCACATCCTCGGTTAGTTTTAAGTTTGATAACCATTTTAAAATATAGATTCAAGAAAAAAGTGCGTTGAAATTTTATGACTTGTGACGTCACAACTGTGAATTTCATACAAATTCCATTATACTAGAAGTGTGTTGTTGAGTTTGATAAAGAGTTGCTGATTTGATTGAGTTGTCATCATACCTATTGTGGCGCGCGTTATAGTAGGTACGTAAGCCGATACGAGCTTATACGCGCATAACTAAATATACTTGCA
Organism: Erebia ligea; assembly: GCA_917051295.2. Lineage (NCBI taxonomy): Eukaryota > Metazoa > Arthropoda > Insecta > Lepidoptera > Nymphalidae > Erebia > Erebia ligea. The sequence goes on along the minus strand of OU785240.1, from coordinate 2,631,304 downwards.
TTATTTTACCTTTTAACACTATAACTTCGTATATGTATACTTGTGGCATTCATAATTCATACTGATCTCACCTAGTTAGTCCTCGGTTAAGTCCAAACTTACTCGTAGGTAATCATAACATGGTCTCCGCGATACAGGTTCCCTAGTGTGGAGACCAAAGTTAAATAATGACTGTTAACCTTATTGTCAATAAATATATATATTTTTATAAAAAATACGCTAGTCCTAAACCGGCCTTGCAGATCCGTCTGTCTTACTATAAGGAAGTATATATTACTACACGCTCACCTCAACGCCGTCTTGCTGCGCGTTGCATTTGCTGATGTTGAGAGTTCCCGAGATGAAGTCATTCTGCACGTCCACGATCAGGAACGCGCTCACTGGACGCACTATCTGGTGACGAGAAAGTACTTTTTAGGGCACATCTTTGTTGATAGCTAAATACTATCAATGCAATTTGCAATGTAAAAAATTTAGAATAAGTGTACGGAACAGCCCTATATCAGCGACCTCAAGCACTAGGTTCGGTTAATCAGTTAGGTTGGAAGTTGGAACCCAGGTATTGGGATATAAGGGTAAAGGCAAATTTTTTTGTTAAGGGTAAAGGCAAACTTACCACTTAGATCAAGTGTCGTCATCAGAAGGTGAACTCATCTTTGTTGATGTTAACTTAGCTTTCCTTCTAACTTTTTGAATCCATCAGAGACCTAAGCGGCTGAGGTTTCATTAATGAGCTTGGGTGGCTTGGAAATTTTTCCGAAAAGAAAATTTCTCTGACCAAAGGATGTCAAGATTTCTTGTTAAAGCAATCTTACCACTTTGATCCAGTGGTGCCAGCAGAAGATGAACTCATCATTGTCGATGGTAATTTAGCTTTACTTCTAACTTTTTGAAACCATCAGAGACCTAAGCGGCTGAGGTTTCATGAATGAGCTTGGGTGGCTTTGACATTTTTCCGAAAAGAAAATTTTTCTGGCCAAAGGATGTCAAGATTTCTTGTTAAAGCAATCTTACCACTTTGATCCAGTGGTGCCAGCAGAAGGTGAACTCGTCTCTGTCGATGAACCCGTCGTCGTTTTTGTCGAACACTTGGAAGATGTGTCGCGCCCTGTCTTCGGAGAGAGGGTAGATGTGACCCTTGTCATTCCGGAATAGCGCACGACAGATCAATCTGAACTCATCCAGGTTTAGCCGTCCGTCTCTGTACAGAAATAGTACATTACTGCCAAGGCCGGAAAAAAGGCAATTCACGGCTGAATATATTCGAAGGACGACGCGAAACCGAGGACTTCCCAAGGGATTTTAAAAGGACAAGGCGCTAGCACGATTACATTCGTGCGTTGTTAAATCTTTCAAAATCTAATTTCTCTTGTGATTTTTTAAATCCACGAAGATATGTTGCCGGCTTCTTACTAAGACTTTATGTTATTGAATCGGCTGCTATGTACTAGCATAACAGAGTAGTCTAGGATACAATAGCACTATAAAACTCATGGAAGTATTGTCTAGGTATAGTACCTAGTACGTAATATTCAAGTACAATTTCCGCCACACCTATTACATTGTGTGAACAACAATCGTAACTAAGTACCTACTTACTGTAATTTTCTTTTCGAAAATGTGAATAGCAGCCGCGCCATGCGATTTATGCAATTTGCAAAGTTCAACCATGCATTGCATTGCAAGTTATGTACTATCAGTGGAACAATTATGAAACGTAGGTACTTTAGTATGTATGGATCCCAGGTCGAGATCAGGGTGCAGATTCTGCCTTGCAATCCATACTTTGTCCCACTAGTGGGACAACTTGGTGGGGCAAAGTGGGGGGTGGGGAGTCCTCCTTCGAGCTCGAGTCACAGGAAAACAGAAATTCCGCACAGGCAAAAATGAGGAAAACGAGTAACCACTACTTAGCAATTTATTTACTTACTAGCTGATGCCCGCGACATCGTCCGCGTGGATTGAGGTTTTTTTGTTCCCGTGGGCACTCCTTAGTTTTCCGGGATAAAAAGTAGCCTATGTGTTATTTCAGACTATAATCTATCTCTGTGCCAAATTTCATCCATCCGTTCAGCCGTTCGGGCGCGATTGAGTAACAAACATCCATACATCCATTTAAACTTTCGCATTTATAATATTTATTTGACTAGCTTTTGCCCGCGGCTTCGATCACGTTAGGTTCGATTTTCATACAAATTTCAAAGCCCTATTTTACACCCTTAGGAGTATTTTTCAAAAATCCTTTAGTATAGTCATAATAACTATAATCTGTATGCCAAAATGTCAACCCAATGCTGTCCAGTGGTTTGAACTGTACGTCGATAGATCAGTCAGTCAGTCACCTTTTCCTTTCAAACTTTTATAATTTAGATGATATATATTAATTATTATAATGATTTTTGTAATTATGATGATGATTTAGATTTTTACTAACTTGATACAGGGGTTCGAGACCCCACTATTCAGAGTTGTGTGCGTTTTAGGCAAATGATATTTGACTGTGAAGGAAAACATAGTGAAGAAATGTAGTTAAGCTCGGCAACCTTTCTCTAACGTACGTCAGCGGCCGGCTATGTGCAAGTCAAGTGGTTTTTTTTTAAATTTTAGTCCACTATACAAGTTAGCCCTTGACTGCGATATCACCATCAGCTTACGATAGCACTATCATCATCAGCGCATCATCATTGGCAGTTATATTAAACCAATACCCCACATCAGTTCTTACGCTAAGGAAGTGTTACGAAGATTACTGTTTTTCCATACACATTCAACATTTCTTCTGATTCAGCTTTAAGCAAGTTATAAAGACCTAGGCATCTTGACAGACAAATTAACTCACATAGCCTGAACTGTAGCTAAGTAAATACATTTAAATGCTGTTATTTTGTAATTGGTCCACCTTGCATGCAGTAACTAGTTCATTCATCATCATTCTTTTTTTTCACTGACTTGTTGGCTATCTAGTCTAATGGTAAGCATGCTCGACTACATAAGATGAAGTTCTGGGTTTGAATCCCAGGTCAGGTTAAATTTACATATTGGGTTTTTTTTGTCAAGAAATTATTTAGTTAATTATTTATTATTACTCAGAAACTAAGTTGTGGACATTAATCTACTAAATGTTAATAAGTATTTAATGGTGAAACTATAACAACTTTATACACAATACTGTATATTATCTGCTAGTCATTGATGTATAATTATCTATGCGACAATAAAAACAATAACTGTGAATGTTTTTTAAACTGTAATAACTAGGCCTTGAAGTAGATCTTAGTTACTATTTAATATACTACTTATGTTAAATGTAGCTATGAAAAACAATGATATTGTGTTTTTTTTGTGTATGACAATAATAAGTACTTAATTAATATTATAGGATGCTATACCTATATATTGCTATCAATATGTTATTTACACTAGCGGCACGCTATGATGGCCGGTTGGACAAACGTTCCGTATTAATTGATAACGACTTTGAAGGAAATAATTGTATTACTTTATTGACGATAGCTATGACGATAGTGATGTGCAGAGATTCATAAATTTAAAAAAACTTAATTGTTTTTTGTTCGAGAATAAATTGACCTATTGTAATGTGTCAACCGGCCATCATAGCGTGCCGCTAGTGTAGTATACAAATATTATAAGTAAGTGTTGGTTTGTTTATCCTTCAATCACGCCACAACAACTCATTGGATCAACGTAATTTCATGGGTATACTTGAGGACCTGGAGAATGATATATTATGCTACTTTTTATCCCCCAAAATTATGGAGATTCTGTGGAAATTTCGAAAACTTATACCACACAGACAAAGTCGCGAGAATCATCTAGATATGGAATAAAAAAGGTTCAAAATATGTCAAACTAGAAACTGCCAGCGGCTTTCTTGGGAATTTAAGCAAACAAATCCAGCCTCATTCCTTGTCTACATTATAAAGAGAACCTGTCTGCAAAATTTTAGCTTATTAGATCCAAGGGCTTTGGGCTGAGCATTGATGAGTGAGTCAGGATTTTTTTTTTTATTGTATGTGAATTTTCTTTCTTCACTGTAAGTACTTCTTATTTATTTTTTTCGCATTGAATTTCTCATAACTGAGGGCTGTGCTGTTATAACTAAGTAGTGATATAATTGCTAGAGGCTACCCTTCCAATTCTTTTTGGAGTAAGTAATATAGTAATAAGTACTTAGTTACTTATGTAATTTTTGCAAACATCTTGCTGAGTTTTCTGTGGGCTTTTCGCAGAACTTTTAGTTTTAACTTTTTAGTTTTAGCAATTACTTACTTAAGTAATAAGTATCAAAACCACTTCTTAAATTTGATTGAAATTCAAAAAGTGTACTGTGTACCTACTTAGTTCTTACTTAAGTACTTTGAATAAGTAGCTTTTGAATTTGTTTAACAGAAACTTCCACATACAACTCAAATAAGAGGGGGATTTATTTGTATGAACAAAAATGTTAGAAATTCAAAACTTTTTATCCGATAGTAACTAAGCTTTATAATAAGTAACTAAGCTTTGTGAGGCACAGAGGAATCTAAAAGTCTAAATTCAGACTTCTGAAATTGCAACCCATCAAGTTATCACCTTGAGGTGATATCACATAATTTCATAATTGCTTATTTATTAGCACAACTTATCAAATAAATATTATAAATGCGAAAGTTTGGATGGATGTATGGCTGTATGGATATATGGATGTATGGATGTTTGTTACTCAATCACGCCCCAACGGCGGAACGGATCTGGATGAAATTTGGCACAGAGATAGATTATAGTCTGGAATAACACATAGGCTACTTTTTATCCCGGAAAATTAAGGAGTTCCCGCGGGAACCGAAAAACCTCGATCCACGTGGATGAAGTCGCGGGCATCAGCTAGTGCAGTATAAACTTTCCTCATTAAAGCATTAAACATTAAATAAGTAATAATTTTTTTAAAGAGGAACAGACTGACTGATATATATATATATCAGTGTAAATTTCAAACGGCTTTTTCTAGGAACTTAAGATTTTGCATATAGTACCCAATATGTTTTCTTTATAACGTAACTAGCTGATGCCCGCGACTTCGTCCGCGTGGATCGAGGTTTTTCGTTTCCCGCGGGAACTCCTTAATTTTCCGGGATAAAAAGTAGCCTATGTGTTATTCCAGACTATAATCTATCTCTGTGCCAAATTTCATCCAGATCCGTTCAGTAGTTACGGCGTGAAAGCGGAACAAACATACAAACAAACTCACTTTCCCATTTATAATATTAATTAGTAAGGATCACGCGCCAGGAAAGAGTTTTCGAAACTTTCAGGCAAGCAAAGCCAGGTTGGGTCAACTATTCATTCAAAAAGTTGAACAATCATACCCATCTTTGTCGAAAGTTTCATAGCATGCGTCCATATCGAACAAGCTGTCTACGTCCACTGAGCACTGGTTAGCAACCTCCGACATCGTTGGTTGGATCGAACTGAGCCGCCAGCCGAGGCTGCGCCCGTTTATAAGGCACTCGAGCATGTCTGCGCCGAAACTTGCTTACTACACCAAATAGATACGAAAAATCGCAGATATCACACCCAGAAATCACTTTCATTGTGCCAGCAACATGCGGACTGGTTCTTGCTAGACCGGCTTGCAAGAATTTACCGTTTTATGTGATCTTTTCAGTTAATTAATTATGAAATTCATGATTCATAACACACTACACAGGCATCGATTTTTAGAGAACAGTCAACAGTAGTCAGTAAGGGCAAATTAATGTCAGTGTCAACTGTCAAAGTTCAAACATGAATTGACATTGATTTATAATACCACAGAGCAAAAACGTACCTTATTATACCTCTGTGTTATACCTTAGCTGAAAACCACCTGAAAACGTGCTGAAAACGGACTGAAGGCTGGCTGCCGCTAGGCTCGCCGAAGGCCGAGTGGAATCGAATCAAATGGCAATAATTATTTATCTTATTTTTCTATGTACATGCCATGCCCACAGGCCATGCCAAAGTACCACAATGTACATAGTGGGTGTGTTCCGAAATACACTGCGAGTACTGTTCAGTGCTCTTACTGTGGAGAAATTCGTTCCGCTAAGGACTGACAGTAAACTGTCGCAGTATGCTAGGGAAATAATATATGACGTCATAAATCGTCGCCATTTTTGTACTGTGAGCACTGGCGTTTTCAGGGTAAGGTGCTCTCAGTGCTGACTGCGTTCCGTTTTAAGCAGTAACCAGTATACCTAACTATAACTCTGTGCTAACAATAAAGGAACGGCTTCGCAGTTTTTAAAATTGACGTCACACCTTACAATGTTCGCAGTGTATTTCGGAACACACCCATTACATTACCTATGGCCATGAATGTCAATTTGACATTTCACATTGTCCAAGTGTCAAAAATCTGTCAACGAAGCGCGTTGGCGTTTGCGAAGAATTGCGAAACGAGCGGCTTTGTAAAAAATACTATTTTCGTTCGGTTCGATTATGTTATTTATTTTCACAAATAATACCGTGATATTATTTTGATATGGACAGTACTCATTGAATATTTACTCATAGTTGGAATAATATTTTGCGGATTACACTTAGCGCGGTTTTTGTGAGTAACCAAAGATGGTTATCGAAAAGTTGCATGGTTTGCAAGCTACGGGCATCAGTATGAATGATCGTTTCACGATGTTTGCGGCGACTGCACCCGTTGCTCGTGTGCCCAGGCAGCGGAGGCGGTCTACAGGGCTCTTTTCCTTTGGTCAAGAGATAAACAACCGAGATATCATTGACCAAATTGCTCAACGATTAGGACAGCAGTCAAAGAGGGTAAGTTAATAAAATTGACAGAAGTAATCCTGACTCTTCATGTTAATGTATTGTACATAATTATTTGGCGTAATTTTAAAAACATTAGCTATCCCATTCAATTTTCCAATTATTAATATTATAATTACAATTATTTATTGAAATTGGCTGAATGCATAATATTATTCCTAAGGGAACTTGTTATAGTGGCTCAAGAAAATGAGCTCATCAAATTGGCCAGCTAGTACCTACTATGACCTAAGCTGTTAGAGTATAGTGAATGTGAGCCTATTTTATGTTGGCAACGTTTCTACTACTTTGTCATTGGTATGTGTGTGCTTTTCTAAGAAGTTAATTTTTGCTGAACTATTTATTTCAAGTTCTGAGAAAATAAAACAATAATTAACTTAAAATGGTGTTTAAATTTACTACATGAACTTAACTACCTACATAAAATGCTCAGTGGAGTGTCAGCGACTTGGATGAAATAAACACAGGATACTCATACAGAAAAATGTATGAAATTAAGTTCAACTAACTTTTGTGGGCGAGGGGAGAGTGCCTTGTCATTTTTCTGTCCAATTATTGACACTAGTGCATGAAAAAGTTGATAAAAATGGTTACCAACAAGTAATGAATGAATGAATGAACTAATACAAGGATAAAGAATCATTAGATATATTAATACAGCGTTTGACTGATAGTGGAAACGTTATGTTACGTAATTTTCAATCTTTATCAGTTTAGGTATATTTTTTAATGTTTTTGTATGGTTTTTTGTGTTTGTTTATGATTAATTAATTTAATTTAATTAATTATAAACAATTTTTTTAAATTTTTTTTTGTTTAATTTGTCCAAGGTCAGCTTTGAGTTAAAATGATAATGGTGACAATGTACGATTACAGGATGCAGTTAGACAGCGGCTGGGCATCCCTGCGCTCAGGCGCTATGGCAGTGCCAGCAGTTTGCCAGGGCTCCGTCGGTCCAACAGTTTCAGCAGCCTGAACGAGCGCAGTGTCCAGGGCAGGATGCCATGGAGGCAATATAGTGGCAACTTGAAGTGAGTCCTTGCTTTAATAATATAATAAAGTTTTTATTGAAAAGCATATATAAAACCCAATCAAATAAATATTATAAATGCGAAAGTTTGGATGGATGGATGTATGGATGTATGTTTGTTACTCAATCATGCTCCAACGGATGAAAGGATCTGGATGAAATTTGGCACAGAGATAGATTATAGTCTGGAATAGCACAGGCTTTTTATCCCGGAAAATTAAAGAGTTCCCGCAGGAACCGAAAAACCTCAATCCACGCGGACGAAGGCGCGGGCATCAGCTAGTATAAAATAAGTCACAAAAACTCAGGTCAGAAAGTCATAAAAAACTCGCTTCGTGCTTTTATAAAATCTAAACACGTTTTTGTCATTCATACAAATCCAAGAGTACGCAAGTCTGTCCATCCCTCTTATATAACATATATAAAAATATCGTAATTCAGAGAAATCTTTGTTATCATGATTCAAGCTCTTCATGTTCTTCATGCGCTACTATTAGTGCCGTCTATTGACTTATGTGGGACTATGAAGACCACCACAGTACCATGGAGGTAGTCTCATGATGCATAGCTGGGAGCTGGCCGTAGGAACTCCGGAAATTCTCAACAAACCTCCATCGTGTTTGAGCTTGGGTTTGACAAGTACTAAGATGGTGTGATATCTTTAAAAACTTGTTTTTCAAAAATAACTTTATTTAAATGTATCTAATTGTTATTGCAGTAGGTCAGCGTCGTTCAGTAGCCTGTCGCAGGGCACGTGGCGCGGACGCGGCTTCCGGCGCCGCGGCGGACGCATGGGCCTGATGAGAGGCAGGATGAGGTAACAAATCTTAACTTCTCTAATCTAATCTTATTACCTAAAATATGTTCTAATTGTTTTTAGTGTTCATATGTTATATGTTTATAGAGGTGAATTAACCTGAACAACATTCTACCTTAATAATGTTAGCAATAAGTTACTTAACTATTGTATAACTTTTTGTAATTTTCTTGCCACAATAAAGACATTTAAAAATCAAAATCAATCAATCTAATCTAAACTTCATCTAAATCTCAAACTTTTTTTAATTTTTCAATGCCCCAACACGTTATAATTAGTTGATCGAGATTCGAGACATACAAGAACCCTGAAAAATATTTATTTTTCAATATTTATTGAGAGAATAAATTATTATATCTTGTATTCTGTATCTTGTATCTCATTCTCATTCTTTTATCTCATTCTCTTGTTGGCTAAATCCTGTTATGAATAATATGTTTGTCTCTTTTTAGTGTCGCTTTTTTGGTTCATTGAATTTTCAAATCACTATGAATCTATAGAAGTTTCACTTCAAAAAAAAGCTGCAGCACAGCGATCTGCTACATTACATGAGAGCAATAAGCCGCTCTTTTGTGTTAAGAATCTTCTGAGTGTGGCTTGAGTTTGTATGACCCTTACCTCATGTCGTGTTGTTTGTCATCTTTAACAGTCAAAAATGATACTTTTTCTTTATTTTTCTTTATCTTTAGTTTAATTAAATAGATAAATTATCAAACTTAAAAATAAACGAGGATGTGAGTTTTAGGTCTTTTGGAAGACCCTCTATTTAATTTAATTAATCAGTAAGAAATAGTAATTTATTTTTGACATGCGTCATTCCAATTGTGTCTATTTCAGAGCCCGCGGTGGTAGACAGCAAATCGTGGGCAGGATGCGAGGGCAGGCGCGTGGGCAACAACGAACCGTTCGTGGGCAAAGTGGGCAGAACGGGCGGGGACGGGCGCGCGGGCAAAACGTACGGGGGCAGACGCGCGGCCGGGGACGAGGGGTCGGGAGAGGTTGGTACTTTTTTTTAAATTCCACTAAGTTGACCCTTTACTGTGATGTCCCCTGGTGGTTAATGATGATGCAGTCTAAGATAGTAGCGGGCTGATCCGTTAGGGGTAAGTTCCGGAGGCGCCTATGCAGGGCTCCTGAAGCCCCAATGTCATTTTTACCATTGCTGATCTAATGTGAGCCACCCTCTATATGGAGCTCCATAACCGGAACTGAAATTATTGGATTTTCAAAATAAAAATCAATCTGAATCCGTATCCATATTCAGATCTGAAATTGCATATCCATAACATATTGGATAGAACCACAACGCTACTAAAGATTTACCCGCCTCGCCTTTACTGTATTAAAATCTTTTTCAATCTGTGTCAAATGTCCAAGATTTGGTACAAGTATCCGATCGTACGGTTCATCGTTCATTCAAAAATGAATGGAAAATTTGCATGATGATTTTTTTTTATTAGCAGGCTTTACGGCTCTGCGTTTAGCCTTTCTGAGCCTTGCGTGACGACATGGTGACGACTGACGAGCGTGAGCGAAAGGCAGATTTTCCTTCCAATAAATGCATTCATCAGTCATCACACAACGCGATTTTGTGAACTGTTTGTGTGGTGTGGTGAATATCGCAAGCTACAAGTGTAAGTTACTGTTGCTGCTGTACCACATAGATTTCTTTCAGGTGGCGTCACCGGACCACAGAAGCCGCTACCGACTAAGGAAGAGCTGGATCTACAGCTGGACCAATACATGGCCAGCACTAAGACAGCCCTCGACAAAGAGCTTGATGCATACATGAAGAATGCTATGGAGATGGAATAGCGGACAGTGAAGCATTTAGTGATCACCCTTACCACAAGATTTTAAAACACAGACGTTGTGGCCAATTCTGCTTAACACATTCTCTAAACTAAAATTAAATGACATCTCCTGTCCCTTTCCGCGAGGAGTTTTATGAAAGGGATACTGATATATTTAAAGCTCTCATTTTAGTTTAGTTTAGGGATTGTGTTATACAGAATTGACTTCGTTGTCTATAAGTATTCGAATGTCAGACTAAAATAGATCCAAACACGCTTGATATAAAGTCTCAAATTAAGTACCACAGTTAATTCACCAATATGGCTGGAGTGCTGAGTTTGGGTGTATGGAGGAACTTGAGCGTCGAAACGCTTCAGTGTCACAGTAAAATAGACCCAAACTCTATTTATTTAAAGTCCCAAATACAGTACCACAGTTAATTTTCTAACGTTTTCATTTGGTGGGCTAGCTTTGGATTTATGGGTGAACTTGAGCTCTACAACAAGCCTGTTAAGGTTCACTGTATAAAATAGACCTAAATGTCCTTGATTTAAAGTCTGAAATTCAGTACCACAGTTAATGCTTCCGGTTGGAGCACTGGCTGTACGCGAACTTGAGTTCTAAAACAAGGCATTAATGGTTCAGAGTAAAATAGTCCTAAACGTCCTTGATTTAAAGTCTCAAATTCTATACGACAGTTAATTTCACGACGCTTTCGATTGGAGCGCTGGCTGTGGATGTATGGGCGAACTGGAGCACTCCAACAAGGTAGTTAAATGATAAAACTAGAAGTTTACTTCGCAATCACGCATTGTAGAGTCAACATCTCCTGAAGATGCTCCGTTGTCGGAGTGAAACATACGTTGAGGGTATTTTGGAAGATTTATGTGGTGTGGAGATGGTATCGTGGGCTGCAAGTTTAAGATACGCCCTGTACCACATATATTTACCTTCTGTGGCGGATTACAGCGAATTAAACTTCTAGTTTTTTCATTGTCATGGACTTCCGCAAAGTAACGCCTCCTTCTATCCAAGGTAGTTGAAGTTCATTTTAATTCAACACCAACGTGTTAGACACTCGAATACGCTATCTCGTTATGATTTAAAATTTAGTGGTAAGGGTATACTTAGTGGTGTGCATACAGCATTCATTCAAACAAACAGTCCAATCGAATTGCGAAGTAATTTCTTTTGTCGTAATTTTTTTTTCTTTTGTTGTAATTTGAGAAAATTTGTAATTGATTTAAAAATTGTACGTGATATGTGCCTGCTCTAATTGGGTATTTGACAACTAGTCAAATCGGCAACTTTTGTAGTGAAAACTTCTTTAGCCGCGTTGAGCACTTTGTGGTAGGGGGTAAACTTGTGGATTCGCGTCACTGTCACCGACATGCTCGCTCCGACATGCTCGCGAACACCGAACTCGCGTTGTTACAAAGACAAAAGGTCTTAAATATAAATATAGTACATTCGTAATTAAACTTTAATGCTTAGATAATAATATAAGGTTTAATTGTTTTTTTTTTTAATTTTATGTTTTCACTTCTAACGGCAGTCTCTATGACTGCCAATTTTTTTTTTCGTAATAACCTTTTTTCTTCGTAACAACGCGAGCATGTCGGTGATGGTGACGCGAATCCACAAGTTTACCCCCTACTAAAAAGTGCTCAACGCGGCTAAAGAAGTTTTCACTTCAAAAATTGGCTAAGTAAGAGTATTTTGATTTCCATCTGCGAGCCAATCTCTTATTGTCACTATAGTATGCAACACTATTAAGCTAAAATAGTAAGGCGTCAGACACGAAACTAGCGACGGCGACAGCGGGGCGATGGGGTCCGAGAGCTGGCGACGAATTTCGAGAAGGTCCTTTAGGCAATCTGAAATTGTGGAAAAATATAATTTCGTTCATTGGCGAATCCAGTTCTGCCAGTCTGGTAGAGCGTTTACGGTTATTTCGCTACTGCGCAGCATATAACATTTGCAAAAACAATCCGAAAATCCAAAAGATGGGCCATTCTTGAATATTTTCGATGCAGACAAGGTGACGGCTAAAAAAATTGAAAGTGTCATGCCTTTTGGGATTGCTGAAAATGATGATCTGCCGCATAAAATTTGCTTTCGATGCTCAGTAAAAATCGAAGAACTTTACGAATTTATACAAAAATGTATTAAGACACAAGATAATATTCGTAAAGCTTTGGGTAATCGAGGAACCGCTGCTAAGACTAAGCATAGAGAATTGTGGCAGGAAAGACTTAACCAATCTAACATATCCAATGATGATATCTGTGATGCACTTGTTAAAAAGGCTATGGAAGGCATAAAAGACATTGCTTTAAATTCTCTGCCAGTCATAGAAGAAAAAACTCCCATAGTAAAAAAGACAGCCAAGAAAATAGATACAGAAAAGAATGAAGTAGTAAAGGCAGAAGAGAAGTACGTCACGGATGTAATCACGTCACGAGTATAATTTGTATGTTAGGTAAAACCTCATTGGAATATTTTATCTTAAATATTTAATTCGAATATCGAAAAAGAAAACTTGTGACTTGCTTATGACATATCAATATAATTTTTTTGTGTGAAGTAAACAAAGATGTTTTATTTCACTTAGAGAATTCGAAAAATCAATCCCAGACGTTTTTGTCGGTTATAAAGTATTACCAGACCTCTTTCAAATTGTTCACGAAATTCGTCGCCAGACTAGGGGATGATGCCATGCCATGGTGATGCCATTAGTCGTCTCCGACTAATGGCATCGCCCCGCTACCGCCGTCACCCCGCTACCGCTCATTTCGTGCCCGTACACTAAGTGCGGAATGCAGATGACAAAGACATTCAATATTTTTTTGCTTTTGGCTTCGGGTTCTAACCTTAGTTACCTAAACCTAAAGTTTATGATTGTTTTATTATTAAGACAGCGTAAGATAAGTTTGTTATAATTTCTAATGTAAGAAATATGTTTTGTTTTGTAACAAATAAATTAAACTACCTTGACAACTGTTTAGCAAATACTGAATCAAATACATATGCTAATAATTATATTTTATTATAATAAATAATTATATCGTGATTTGGTTGATTAATGGCTCCTCAGCACAAGACTTGCGACTATCGCGGTACAATCACAATTATTATAGTGAGAATACTGACATGTACCGTTCTCTTTGCTAGCTTTTTGGTGATCAAATTACCGTTCACCATAACGATCGATGGTGCAATTGATCCTTAAAAAACTTATCCTATCAAAGGTATGTAAAGTTATACATAGAAAAGGTATTTTGAGAACTTCTGTGTAGTTTGATTATAAAAGTTTTGACCACTGTATCTGAACGAACAGATATTATGTTAATGCTCACAGAAAATATGTTTGCGAACATATTCTATTTTTACATAATATTTAGTTATACAACAAATATAATATAACGATCATTATAAAGGTGACTGCATCCATACGACACGATCCGTACCTAAGGTTCCATTTCCATAGACGCGGAATCATCTAAAGCCGAGCGCGCAAGCCTTGTTTTAGTACAGCAATTGGGTTTTTGACAACTAGTCAATCAGCAACTTTTTTTTCAATCGTCAAAACGCGTGCAAATTATGGATTTTGTATGAAATTTTAAGTTGTGACGTCATCAAAGTTCGACGCACTTTTTTAACTTTAATCGATAGTTTAAAATGGTTATTCAAAATAAAACTAGCAGGGGACGTGGATATAAGGACTTTTGGAAGATCCTTTATTTAATAATCACTAAAAAATAAATTAGGTTACTAGTAGTCAAATACCCAATTAAAATATTGATAAATATCGCGAGTTTTCGGTCATCAGTTGACGTCGACCAATAGCTTTCTATTCGTAGTACGACAAATTATTGTTCAGTAGAGTTAGTATAAGATCGCTCGTTAAAGTTAAATGGATCGAGGTTCCTTGTTTTAAAGTCGAGAATTCCGTACTACGAGTACAAATTTTTCGCAAGGGTTGTGCCTTGTGCGCTGTCTCTAGATGTATGGACAAACTTGAGCTTCAAAACTGGAGGCTGACGTCCATTTTGATAACCCTACAGCATCCGTCAGTCAGTTAAGGGGACCCTAGACGGTCATGCGGCATGACATGCGTTACGTGCTGTCATGCATGCATGACCGTTTAATTGTATTGATTGATGTGAATGACATGCAAATTTGCATGCAAATTTGCAAATTTGCATGTCATTCACATCAATCAATACAATTAAACGGTCATGCATGCATGACAGCACGTAACGCATGTCATGCCGCATGACCGTCTAGGGTTATTATAGTCCGTAAAACTTATCTAAAACCCGGTGACAGCGGCGCTAGTATATATAAAAAATAAAATAAAAACAAAAACTAAACAGGCATAACAATTAGTTCCAATTTTGGCCACCGGGTCAAATAAGTTTGTGGGACTATACCTAAAAAAGTTAATGGTCGTTATATACGAAAGCTGTTACTATGTAAGTAGAAGTATTTGTGATTATTTTTCGTGAAATTTAGTTTTAGTTATCGGATTCAAGTCTTACGTTTATTTTATTTTGAAATAACATTGTAAATAATAAATAGTCGGTAAAGAAAAAAGTTTGTTGTTCTCAATAAAAGTCAATTTTTTCAAAGTTTTTCTTTCATTTTCTGAATTCTACCGAATGCTGTCTAGTTCTAGATACCATCATAGACTGTAAAATCAAGGTAAAATCCTGTTTCGGACCGTTGGTCTTGATTCCACTAGGATCCAATGGTCCAATAGGATTTTCAAGTACCTACTAATGGTTCCACTGCATCATGAGTTGAGCTAAAAGGATTTGTGAATCCTGTTATCTCCACTCCTCTTGTAATATAGTGGGAGATTTTTGGCCTATTCGATCGCGTTAAAAGTTAACTGAGATTTGTATGGAATTGAAAAAGCGTTATCTGCCATCTGTCATCAAGCGCTTCCCGCTTGAGAATTCAACTTTATAACTTTAACGCGAATAGAAAAAAAATATTCCATTATTAGGCGCCCTGACAGAGTGCACTGACATGACACTGATACCTGGAATTCATTTATGAGATTAGGTATGATAGAGGTACAATACAATACGTCTAATAAAATTTATAAGACGTACTAGGCTACTAGCTGATGCCCGCGACTCCGTCCGCGTGGTTTAAGTTTTTTTAATTCCCGCAGGAACTCCTTAATTTTCCGGGATGAAAAGTAGCCTATGTCACTCTCCAGGTCCTCAACTATACCCATGCCAAAAATCACGTCGAGTCGCAGTGTGCGATTCGCCTAAGATCCGTTCTACTGACGTACACACGATATACCCTACCTGTATCTATTTATCTCAATAAGTACACATCAAAATCGGTAAAGCGGATTGGCCGTGAAAAGGTAACAAACGTACAGACTCACTTTCACATTTATAATATTCAATCTAAACTAATAATATTATAAAGAGGAAAGATTTGTTTGTTTGTTTGTTTGTAATGGATAAACTCAAAAACTACTCAACCGATTTTAAAAATTCTTTCACCTACAGAAAGCTACTTTATCAGCGAGTAACATAGGCTATATTTTATTTTCAAAAAATTAGAGATGCTTGTAAGGGAACTAAATCGGAAAAAATCCTCCCTTCTGAGAGCTTACGTGGCGTGCGCTGCGTAAATAATTAAAGTTACACGAAAATACTGTATCGTGGAATTGTTCCTCTCAAAAAGTTCTAAAAAAAAGTCCGCGATAGCATAGATCTATCTTTTAAGGTTGACTCACAATAACCATTTTTATAGCTATATTAGGTACTAGCTGATGCCCGCGACTTCGTTCGCGTGGATATACCAAGTTTCATGGATATAACTTGAGAAATGAAGGACTTTCATACAAACTTTCAACCCCTATTTCACCCCTTCGGGGGTAAAATTTACGAAAACTGTGAAATACGTATTTCTTCATTTTCAACCGGTAGCTTGTATACCAAGTTTAATCGATATAACTTGAGAAATGACGGACTTTCATACAAACTTTCACCCCCTATTTCACCCCCTTAGGGGTGGAATTTTGAAAAACTGTGACACACGTACTTCTTTATTTTTTACCGTAAGCCAAAATAAAAAGTTTCGTTGATATAACTTGTAAAACATCTTGAGAACTTGAGAAGGACTTTCATACCAATTTTCATCCCCTATTTCACCCTTTTGGGGGTCGAATTTTCAAAAACTGTGAAACACTCATGACTCCATTTTCAACCCGCAGCTCATATATCAAGTTTCATGGCTATAACTTGAGAAATAAAGGACTTTCATACAAACTTTCAACCCCTATTTCACCCCTTCGGGGGTAAAATTTACGAAAACTGTGAAATACGTATTTCTTCATTTTCAACCGGTAGCTTGTATACCAAGTTTAATCGATATAACTTGAGAAATGACGGACTTTCATACAAACTTTCACCCCCTATTTCACCCCCTTAGGGGTGGAATTTTGAAAAACTGTGACACACGTACTTCTTTATTTTTTACCGTAAGCCAAAATAAAAAGTTTCGTTGATATAACTTGTAAAACATCTTGAGAACTTGAGAAGGACTTTCATACCAATTTTCATCCCCTATTTCACCCTTTTGGGGGTCGAATTTTCAAAAACTGTGAAACACTCATGACTCCATTTTCAACCCGCAGCTCATATATCAAGTTTCATGGCTATAACTTGAGAAATAAAGGACTTTCATACAAACTTTCAACCCCTATTTCACCCCTTCGGGGGTAGAATTTCGGGATAAAAAGTATCCTATGTCCTACCTCGTAGTATGGGCTCAAATCGTGCCAAGTTTCGTTTGAATTCATTCTGTAGTTTCGGCGTGATGCGCGGCCAAGATACAGACAGACAGACAGACAGACAGACAAAAATGAAAAAAATTACAGATTTGGCTTCAGTATCGAATAATAAGTGCCCTCCAAAAAAAATTTTCAAAATATCTTCAATGTACAGAATTGGACCTCTTACAGTTTTATTATAAGTATAGATAGACTATTAGGATTATTAGTGGCTACCCGTGCGAAGCCGGGGCGGATCGCTAGTATTAATTAAAAAAATATATCGCAGCCGGTAGGATTCGAACCTACGCTCCCAGAGGGAATCTGATTTCGAGTCAGACGCCTTAACCACTCGGCCACGACTGCATATATCCTTGCGTCCTATTTTACTCATGTGTTCAAGGAAACCGGCTACAATAAAAATGTTACAAAATAAATCATTCTGCTAATATTTATAAATGTGAAAATTTGAATGCTTATTAGTTACTAGCTGATGCCCGCGACTTCGTCCGCATGGTTTAAGTTCTTTTGATTCCCGCGGGAACTCCTTAATTTTCCGGGATTAGCCTATGTCAGTTGTCACTCTCAGCAACTATACCCATGCCAAAAATCACGTCGGTCCGTTGCTCCGTTGCGGTGTGATTGAAGGACAAACCAACAAACAAACACACTTTCGCATTTATAATATTAAGTATGATTACCCACAATGACTGAAGCGATTTGGCTGTAATAGCTTGTAACCTGAATATTGAATAATTAACACATACTTCCTACTTATTTTGTCCTATAAAATAAGAGTTCCCGCGGGAATCAAGAAACCAACGAAGTCGCGAGGATCACATACCTACGTACACATCAATCAAATCAAATAAATATTATAAATGCGAAAGTTTGGATGGATGGATGTATGTTTGTTACTCAATCACGCTCCAACGGATGAACGGATCTGGATGAAATTTGGCACAGGGATAGATTATAGTCTGGAATAGCACATAGGCTACTTTTTATTCCGGAAAATTAAAGAGTTCCCGCGGGAACCGAAAAACCTCAATCCACGCGGACGAAGTCGCGGGCATCAGCTAGTTTATAATATAACGTAGTTCATGCCAATCTATGTACCTACCCACGTATTATAAAATGATAATCTGCTTAAAAATACTCGTAAGTAGGGATTTATTAAAACCCAGTTTTGTGTGTTGTTGATTAGGTAGTTGTTTTGCGTTCAATTATACCTACGCCACAACGGAGCAACGTTAATCGATGTGATTTTTGCATGGTTAAAGATTCAGACCCGAAGAGTAACCGAGGCTTTTTTTTATCCCGGAAAATTGGAGTTCCCACGCGATTTTTAAAAACCTAGTTTTAAATACTTACTAGACGATGCCCGCGACCTCGTCCTCCTGGATAAGGTATTTTTATTCCCGCGGGATCTAAATTTGCCGGGATAAAAAGTAGCCATGTCCGTCCCCGGGACACAACCTATTTCTATAACAAACTAGCTGACGCCCGCGACTTCGTCCGCGTGGTTTAAGATTTTCCCGCTTTTCTGTTGAAATTTTTCCTGAATGTTCTTTGCTATAAACCTCACGGAGCCCGAGACCTTTCCAACGAATGCAAAACCGTGGAAATCGGTTCGTGCGTTCTGGAGTTATAGCGTCAGGAAGGAAAACCCGACTTATTTTTATATATTAGACTAGAGGACGCCCGCGACTTCGTTCGCGTGGCATAAGTTTTTTAATTCCCATAGGCGTTCCTTCATTTCCGGGATAAAAAGAAGCCTATGTCACTCTCCAGATCCTCAACTATACCTACCCATGCAAAAAATCACATCGATCCGTTGCTCTGTTGCGGCGTGATTGAAGGACAAACTTTCTATTTAACGTCCTTGGGGATAGGAATTATTTCAAAACTGTGGAATAGGTACGTATTTCATAATTTTAAATCGGAAGCCCAAATACCAAGTTTCAGGGCTATAACTCAACCCCTATTCGACCCATTTGGGAGTGAAATTTTTAAATATTTTGACACATGTGCTTCTTTATTTTTTACCGAAAGCCAAAATATCGAGTTTCGTAGATATAACTTGAAAAATATCTAGTAAAATTAAGTTCTTTTTTACAAACTTTACTCCCCTATTTCAGCCCTTTGAGGGTAGAATTTTCAAAAACTGTGAAACACGTATTTCTTAATTTTTAACCGGTAGCTCATATACCAAGTTTCATGGATATAACTTGAGAAATGACGGACTTTCATACAAATTTTCAACCCTTATTTCACTCCCTTAGGGGTGGAATTTTGAGAAATCCTTCCTTAGTGAGCGCTTACGTCACAAAAGGAACCTACTGTCAAAATTTCAAGTTTCTAACCCGAGCGGTTTAGGCTGTGCG
Organism: Erebia ligea; assembly: GCA_917051295.2. Lineage (NCBI taxonomy): Eukaryota > Metazoa > Arthropoda > Insecta > Lepidoptera > Nymphalidae > Erebia > Erebia ligea. The sequence continues at coordinate 2,611,649 of OU785240.1, read as the reverse complement.
TTGATATATAAGTCAGTCAGTCAGGACTTTGAATTTTATATATATAGATTTCATTCAAATCGGATGAAAAGGGGGCCGTAAAAGCGTAGCATACAGACAGATGCACTTTCGCATTTATAATATTTGAAAGGGGTTATGATGGAAAAGATTATGTGGAAGACAATTTAATTAGATAAATAAGAAAAAATTACATGTAAAAAACGCATTGTAGCGCGTTGATGTCTAATCTATGAGAAAAATATACTTTTAATCTGAACATAGTTCTTCGTTAATTAATTCTATGTATTGAAAAATCCATAAGGTTAATTTCTATAAAACAATGAAAAACATTATCTGTCTGTCTGTCTACCTATCTGTTTGTCTGTTACCTTTACACAGCTCATCTGTTTAATCGATTATGACGAAATTCGGCAAACTGATAGGTTGCAAATACCTAAATCTATGTGGACAAGTCGCGGGTGGAATCCTCTATCCAGTATTTAAGTAGGTATCCAGTAGTTTATCTAGTAGTAAGTCAGTAAGATATCTAGAGAAATTTGATTGCTATCTAGATATACTTGGATTCATATTCGGTAGCCCTCCACCACCACCACTACAGCCCATTAGCGTCCCACTGCTGGGCACAGGCCTCCACTCTCATAGAAGAGTGGGAATTACAGCTTATAGATCCACCACGCTGCTCCAATGCGGGTTGGCGGGCTTTAACGACTATTATCGTGTTAGTGATTATAACCGGGACCGACGGCTTAACGTGGTCCGCTGGAAACAAGCAGCACGAGACCGTGCTCTGTGGCGATCCATGCAGGAGACCTTCGTCCTTCGTATATAGGTTGAGACGACGAAGACGACGATTATGCGGCCCCGGGTCCGTCGCTAATGCTCCACCGATCCGCAGAAGACAGAGTGGAAGGAGGCGATGATATGCTCACCTTCTCCCGCCATAGTGTAGGTGTCAATTACCCTATGCCGGTTAACGTAGTGTCGGTCGTATTCAAGATATGGGACCCTGAGTCGACTCATTCTCGACGCGGACTGTGCCGCTGGTTTTTTAGTGAGTATTCTGGATGTGAGACCCCACATACCCGCTTCGTGTGGGATGCGTAAAAGCATTTTTCTAGCTATAAAAAAAGACCCCGGGTCCGTTCATGTATACTCAAGATATACGCCCGGCTGATTGGCTGAAACCCTATATATGTCATTGCGACAGCCGCTTGTTCTCAGCCGTCAACAAGATTGTATCAAACTGGGGACATTACTACCATCGCTTAAATCCGTATTGTCTTAACAATCGTTCACGTTCGTGTTTTAGAATTATAATCCTTATTTTAGGGACGACAAGGTACGTGACACAAAACGGTCATTTTGAAGTACCTAATACTGCTATAAGCGATCGTAGTAACCCTCCTGTGCGCTTTGCTCATGAAATTGAAAGTTTATTTGTGGAAACTTATTAGTCAGCGTTATGTAAGCATTTTGTTAAGTAGGTATTTTAAACTTCCTTGAAGGAAGTTCCTTCTACCATGATTCACATTAATTTCTCTTAATAAATTACCTTTATGATATTTTATTCGCGGGTACGCAAGGCCACGATTTCCTAAGTTTTCATCAAATATTGTGGCCGATTCTGTATAACACAATCTCTAAACTAAACTAAAATGGCAGCTTTAAATCTAGTTCTGTCCCTTTCCTTAGGGAGTATTATGAAAGGGCTAGCAATATTTGTAATGCTCTAATTTTAGTTTAGTTTAGAGATTGTGCACTACAGAATCAGCCCCAATATCTTGTAAATAAAAAGAGCTCCCAATCGCGAATCTTATGTGTATCTACTATAGTAGGTACTTACTTAAATTCGTAATCATTATTTGTTAAACATAGTACCTACTACTTTTATTACTTTTTGAAGTCGCCTAGACTTCATAAACAAGGAACCTAGGAGGCCGTTCCCAATTTACGTACCTATATATTTTTCAGGACTTTTGTTGCTCGTAGACCTAAAAAAATTATGATAATGATGATAAAAATATGACACAATAACAACTAGGACCTACAATTCCTACTGCCGATGGATGGTCTTATTTGAAGGTTGAAACGTATACAGTAACACGTACTACAGTAGATATTTTTACTTAGACACTTATTTACTACTACAGTAGATATTTCTACTTAGACACGTGCATTTGAGTTTTTAAAATACTTTGTATATGTAATATTTAAATCTCTACTCGATAATGGGAAAGGAAGTGCCTCTGTAGTCTGTACGTCTAAATAGGCAAGTTTAGTTGGCAAATATCAACTAATTAGCACTCAGTTCCATTCATCGGCGTTTAGTCACTATCTCCGTCACCACCCACCACTTACCACTTATTTCACACATACATACTTACTTGCTAGTATTTATGTCCAGTACTACACGCCATGTAGCGCTCTTCCCCGTTAAATGATGCTGATGTGGTCAAAGAGTAGTCTGTATACCTTTGAGAAGAATCGACACTGAGTTACACCTATCAGTACCTAAGTGACTACTTAATTTGAACATACAAGCTCGCCAGTGTAAAGTACCACGTCATAGCGCTCTTCCCCATTAAATTCAGATGCCGATGTGGCCATAGAGTAGCCAATAGACCTTTTAAGGAGAAACGACACTGAGATACATTTATCAGATCCTAACTGACCACTTACTATGCACATACTTGCTTGCTAGTATCCACTACTACACTATGAGCGCTCTTCCCCGTTAAAATGATGCCGATGTGATCATAGAGTAGTCAATAAACTTTTAAGAAGAACCGACACTGACTTACACCTATCAGTACCTAACTGCCTATTTACTCTGTGTCTCCAGCACACACCATAGCGCTCTTCACCGTTAAATGATGCCGATGTGGTCATAGAGTAGTCAGTAGACCTTTGAGGAGAACCGACACTGATTTATACCTATCAGAACCTAACTGACCGCTTACTTTGAGTATCCACCAGTCACCATACGCGCTAGCGCTTCTTCAAATATGCCGATGTGGTCATTTATTCTCCAAGAATAACTTTCTTTGCGCTCGCCAGTATCCAACATACGCCACAACCCTCGATTCTTCCCCGTTGAATGATGCCGACATGAATATAGAGTAGACGTTTCGGTCGAATCGACATCAATGACGTAATACCTAACAAAACCTAACTTAAACGGAGGTTCAAGTCTTTAATTGAATTTAAGTAAGTATAATAAATTTAAAACCAATAGCCATATTCTTGCTTATTTTCTTCAAACAGGAACTTTCTGAACTAGATTTATTCTGAATCAATTTCAAGAAAGCTGAAAAATAGGTTGAGGACGCTAAAGAAAAAGGAGACAAATAGTACTCATAGTTCAAAACATGCCTTTTGTTTTAAAACCTTCAAGCGGACAGGTATCATCTTCTCTACAATCGTCTCTGACTTTCACCACATAATCTATGACCTCGAATTGCGTCGAGCCCCTTTCTTTCTTTCACCAGTCCAGTCGAACACCTCGCGAGTCGGCGACCGGTCGCTGCGCCATGCGCCTTGACAGTTGACAGTCGTTCCGTGACAGTTTTACAGTGCACCATGTCAGTGGCCAGGGTAGCACTCCTGGTGCTGGCTTTACCCACCATCTACAGCCAAGATGAGTCCTTCGCCAGTTCGTTTCTCTCAGGTACAGAATACCAACTTTCTCTTATTTAGATAGGTCGCGGTTTTGGGTCGGACCTACCTACTTACATATTAATTGCCGAAGGTCGGATGCGAGCTGAATCCAAATGTATACCTAACTAATTTTGGCGATGGCATGTGAAACCGCTATGCATTGAGTTCTTTGATCGCTGTAACAAGTAGGTATGGATTGGTATAACGGGCGTCTTCTATAAATGTGGCGTATCCACGTAAACACTACCGTTTAACTATGCCCTGGTGATTAGCGGGTGTTTTTCTTAGTTTATCATACCAAATGCGTATTTAAACTAAAACTGTACATAGACATTGAGAATAGGAACAGTTTCATATATTCATTATCTATAATTAAAAGGAACAGCATAAGTACCTACTTGATGTCTTCTCTGGAATGTAGAGTCAATTTACTCGTAATAGAGACTTTATTATTTTTACGGTTAAATTCGAAAATATTACTTTATTTAATCATCATCATCATATTTTCATCCTGACTTAGAAATGACAATGAAAATACACTTTATTGAACACCAAATTAGAAACAAAACAGAAGAACATGAAAACATACATTTATGGAAGAAGCTGTAAAATAGTCGGCATAGTCGCAACTCGCATCTCTTCCACTCAACAGAAATATTGGACGAGCCCGAGATCAAGTATACTAAAAATAATAAAGTATGAAATAATAATTAGGTAGGAACACATTAAAACTAAAAAAAAAATCCCCGGAGTTCCCGCGGTAATCAAAAAACTAAAAACTTAAACCACGCGCCGCCGCGGACGAAGTCGCGGGCCTCGGCTAACCGCTGCCCGCAAATCAACAAACAAATACACTTTTGCATTTATAATATTAGTATGATTAAATAGTCTTAAACCTTCATCCAGCCACTTCCGGCTACCCTCTTATCATCAGTCCATCTTACTGCAGGACGCTCTACACTACGCTTACTCATACCAGTCTCAAATCTAGGACTTACCGGCTCCAACGGCCATTGCTCCCACGACAAGCATGGTCTGTTGACATTTGGATATTTACGTAATAATGGTTTGTTTCTTCTATGAATCTTCATTTTGGCTTTCAGCTTTACGTACCTAAAATTGCATGAGATTGCACCCTATACTGCCCCCGATTGTGTAAGAAAATCAATCGTAAACGTTTGTCAAACGTATAATTATTCGACCTGTTTATGGAGTTCATAGATGCCAGCACCTAAAAAAGCATATAATATGAACTCCTTAAACTGTTCGAGTAATACGTTTTAAGCTGACAATTGATCAATACGATTTTCTTAGACAAGCCTCTGATTGGACACGAAAAAAACGTAAGCGTAAAACATCCACGTCGTATGTTTATAGGAAACATGTTTCGTCATATCAAGCAGGTGTGTGCAGCTCCATACAAAATTAGTACGCGGGCCAACGTCCCAAGTACCTATAAGTTGTGTGTTTTCACCCTTAGCCGCTTGGCAGTGCCCACGTTTTCTCACCAGCCCCCCTAGCATGGGCCGGAGATAAAAATTTTATCCCCCGATTTTATCCACTGACAAGAGATAAAATTAACTTACGAGTATCTCAGAGCACGGCAACAGGGGAGATGAGAAGTTTATCCCCATTTGACATATCACGGGGACTCGGGGGACTATTTACCCACCGATATTTAGCGTTTTTATTTATTTATTTAGGAATAAAAATTTTATCCTTTCCTCGGGGAGAAAATTCTCTCGGCCCATGCTAGGGGGGCAGAGAGGAGAACAAAGATAATAATATCAGCATCATTTTAGCCTGTGGATGTCCAGTACTGGACATGGGCCTTTCCCAATCAGCCACGACGTCATACCCGATCCTAAGCCTTTCTTATCTTGTCAACCTCCGCCACCCTCTTTATTGTCGTTGGTTCATCTCATACCTACCTATTTGGTTCAATAATATTTTCAGTATCTTACTTAGGTATGTTAGAGAAAAAATTATTCATTCAAGTAAATGATTTCCATTTTCCAACAAATCGTAACAAGCATTCCATCGTACTCTTATTTACTTATTTCCAACTATCGATGACTATGTTTTCGAACTGCAATATCATTTCTATCGGTCCAGTGATTCTTGCGTGATCAAATTATCAGACAAGCTAAGCAAGTATTACATTTTTACAATAGAAGGTATAATAACACAAAATAAGCGTTACATACTGATGTCAATTTTGTTATTTTTCATGCCAACTTGCACGTGATAATTTCTACTTGACGCCACTTGAAAATTATACCATTTATACCGACTCATGTACCTACGTTTCTAGCTCCAGAGGCAATTTTCTCGAGTTCAGAGTAGATACAAGCGAGTCGATTTCTAATTCCACATGTGTTTCAGTAAGTCTGTTAGATTTTAAGAAGAATGATATGATTTTTCGGTTTTTTGTATGTTAAGTATTTCAAGGTTACGTTACAACGCGTTTGTAAAATTAATTATTGTTTAATTAAAGGAGTTTGGAATAGTTAAAGGTAGTCCCGTCCCGACATAGATTGTACATGGCTCCGTGAATTCATATGCGAAATAAATATTATGAATAATTAATATTAATTGTATTAATAGATTAAGACATTACATAAGTAGGTACATTTTATAAAAATAATAGGTACATTTTATACGAAGATCCTTAGCAATTACTCCATTGCTAAGGCTAATTATTGGAGACTTTTCCGCCAATTTTCCTAGCGAGGCTTTCCTTCACTGGAAATATTATTCATCTGACGAGTTACCGCACCTACGAGTAAATATCATGTGTCTTAAGGTTTTTAATACTCCTTCAGACTATTAATTTATTATTAAAAGAATGTATTGAGAGTTAAGACACTTCGATTCAAACTAAACTTTACGACTTGGTTTTGAAAACTGCGCTGTTGATAATGAATACTTTTTCGCCTTTCACATAATTTCAATTTATTGTTGAGTTTGAGATCACGGGATTGCCTACATAGATAACTGTATATAAAAAAAGATAACTCTACTCGATAAGTGTTAGCTATCTAGAGAGCGTTTGGGCAAACAACGAGGTAACAGTTTACCGTTTTGGAAATGGATCCAACCTTCCAAAACACAATAAACCAGATAAAATGCAGTGATGATGCAGTTATAGAAGATGGTAGCGGGAGCTAACCTGTTAGGGCCATTGCAGTTATATTAAACCCATGCATACCCGTATTCGGTTTCTATACGGCATCGTACCGGAACGGCCGGTAGGATGGTAACTAGCCATGGGCGAAAATTCAAAAATTATAAATGTCCAGAATGACCCTGCCGGGGATCGAACCCGGGACGTCCGCACGCAAGACAACAGCGTTCAACCACGTTCAACACTGCGCCACGGAGGTCGTCGTCGTTAGTTGTCCATGAATGATGTGAAATTCTTTCATGAGTATTTTACATTGTTTATGTGCGGTGATAATCCTTGCGGTGATCCTCGAACCCGGGAATCGAACCCAGGACCTCGTCCTGCAGTCGGACATGCTAACCACTAGATTAACGAGGCAGTTAGTAAGGTATGTACGAAGTATTGAACAGCGTACGGGCCATGCGTAGTAACGGTACACTAGCACCCGTTATCATAGATACTGTTTAGGTGTTAATTTATACAGCACACCGGAATGATGAGCAAAGTTGACCAGTCCGCAGTGGTCCAGCGGCGTGCTTGAACTACAGATAAACTACCACTACCATACACTACAGCCTATTAACGTCCCACTGCTGGGCACAGGCCTCCACTCTCATAGGAGAGAGGGAATTAGAGCTTAGACCCACCACGCTGCTCCAATGCGGGTTGACGGGCTTTAACGACTATTATCATGTTAGTGATAATAACCGGGACCGACGGCTTAACGTGCTCTCCGAGGCACGGGGGTGAAGCACCGCCAACTTTAAGGTTATTTATAGTAAAAAATGTATATTTAAGGCTTTTTTATTTACCTATCAATTATCATCTGTTCCATTTAAATTCAAAGGTCCGATAAATATCTTTGGAGATATCAGATAGAGGACGAAACTTCTCAGTGCTTGAGCATCAGGCTTGTAGCGATTGTAATAACAAACTCTAAAACAAAATATACCTACTCTCGATTTATTTGGAAAACGACCAGCAATTTTAGTATATCTAAACTTAACATGGTTATATTAAAGATGCTAATGTAATCTTGCACGCGATCTGGTCGTCATTTTATTTGCGAGTCATCATGTATCGAAATAAGTCAACCTTATGTAATTTTAGAATCCAATCTACTCTTACATCAATCTTAAAATCCTTATTTTTCTGATTTTGAAAAGAGCAACTGCTGAGTTTCTTGCCGGTTCTTCTCAGTAGAATCAGCTTTCCGAACCGGTGGTAGATTCTTACGACTTATCATAAGTGACACTAGTGGTCCTACATGAAATAAATCATTTTCATTTTCATTTTTTCATTTTCATTACTTATACTACAAATGTTTTCCTGGGCAGACAGACATGAAAAGTCTGCCTTTTGTCGTCCTTTTCTTCGTTTTCTCCCTAGGGTTATAAGGTTGTCTGCAAAGATACTCGTAGCTTACTTAGCGATAAGACAGCCCTTTAAGTTTGAAGTTTTCTTGTTTGTAACCTGTTTATTTTTATACCGAGCGAAGCGAAGGTCTCTGAGTCTACTTGAGTGAATTTGCACTTGTCCGTCCGTCCGTCCGTCCGTCTGTAAGAGCCTTATAACTTCTGAATTACTGAACGTAATTACTTCAAATTTAAATATAATATGTAAACCGATGGCCTCCAGCCGAATATGGCTTAAAAAGTTATAAAATTCTTTATTTCAGGGGGTTATCATAGAAGCGAATGCGAAGTAAAATATTTTTTATAGCGTAACATAGGGTTGCGGTATATATCATTTTAAAGATAATTAGGAATAGAGTCCAAAAATATTTTTTTTTAAATTTTTCCCCTAAAATTGACGAAATGGGGGGCTTACAAAGTGGAGATTTTCTAACGTCCAAAGTTGACCTCAGAACTCTCAATTTTCTGAAAGGCAGCCTGAAACTTGATTAATTATTTGAATTTTATCCTGTACTTGAACAACAAATACTAAAATTAGATAAATATTATAAGGAAACAAAATTATTTAATTTATAATGAGACTTCACAATGATGTCAATAAATGGCGCTCTGTAAAAGTTTATTCATTTGTGCTTACAAATAATAGCAAGGTCTCAGTTCGGGGCGAACCACTAGTGTATTTTTGTTGAACACAGAGCAAAGATTTATAAAGAGCGAATAAGCGCCCACAACAACAAGCTAGCTTCGTCACTCAGCATCCCAATGGAGACCAGAAGGCTGAAACGCGGTTCTATTTGGGACTACATCCACTAAAGTGAAAGGGGGAAAAAAAGAGGTAGAGCCTTCAATGGAAGGACAGCCTCACACGCCATGGAAACTCAATAAAATCTGCTCATAACTCTCGCAGCTGATCGCGTGATAGAGGGATAAATTAATATTTTAAATGAACTTACCTGTACGAGTACCTATTCTATTATTTAATATATTAATATGTGTTTATAGGGTGTCTATATATACACTATACAAAGTTCTCAACTACTAGCTATCATAGTTAGTATCCGAATGTTTTAGTATTCCAGCAAGGCTCCTAGGCAAGCGTGCTCTACCAAAGGCTGCTTCATCACTATATGCAGGCAGCAGGTCTATTTGCAGCCAACCTATAAAAAAAATTGTTTCCTTGCTTTTTCTCTGATAAAATGTATGTCAGTCGCGTCAAATAAATTAGTAAAGCTCGATCACACACAATCAATCAGCGCCCGCGGAACAAGTTGCCGCCGCCGAGGTCGTTCACCCGCGGGAAAGCAATAACTGCAGTCAACACTGAAAACTCAACACATGCCCCGCTCTATACTGTTTTCAGATTTTTGCAAATGTCATTTTTTATTCATATAAAATAATTTTATTTCTGTCCTAGATCTAGAACTTTAATCTAAAAACGTACTTGTAATACTCGTCAAAGAATTGTGCGATGATTAAATTATTTATTTTTAAATTTAGGGACTAAATACAATGAATTTAATCTATTTATTTTGTAAGGTTAATTTTAATCTATCTATTTGGTGTTGCATCTAAAATCCGGTAAAGTAAAGCGCGGTTTTAAGGGGCGCCCAAGACGAAGACAGTATTACTTGTGTTGAATACTCTACTTTTCACACCTCGCAAGACGATAAAATCAAGGCTTCTTAATATAATATTTAAATATTTTAATTGAAAACTTATTGAGGTTGTAGAGAGACCGCTTCGGCCTATATTTTAACTTCAAAAAAGTATTTTGTAGTAGGCTTTATCCAGTAGAAAATGTTTGCGCTATACAATATATTATTTAAAAGTTTATATTGATTTATTCCACATATTAAAGTACAACCATAACCTTATTGATCTGAAAAGTGGTCAAACGGCGGACTTTCTAGGCACCATGTTGCAGCCAAACTAGAAATAACTAGAAATTCTAGTAGGCAACTGCATTCGTGATCCGTGCGATATGTCTCTACTCTGTTGTTACTTTCTCAAGTAGCAACTGCCGGCGTCCGGCGACGCTATTGATGTGTAATTAAAACAGTGAAATTCTGTGGGAAAATTGTTTACCTTTGAAACCTTAGAAGGGCTGACAAGTTGAATCTTCAATGACTAGGGCATAATATGGACGGGCGTAGAGGCGCGTTGAAGTCTAATGCATAAGAAGATATTTTGTTACCAACAGAGTAGCTTATGATGACTAGGGGCCATGGCGCTGGGCCATGGACATGACGTTTCAAAGATTAAACAATTTAGGTCTAGTAAAAAATCTGAATATATTATTATGCATTTGCAATCTGAAAAGATCATAAAAAGCAGAGGGAGTGCGTTGATGTCTAATGTATAGAGATTTATTTATTAGTAACATGCCTAACAATTACAACCATAATATTAATTGTTTTAGATTTATTAAATCAAACTTGTACTTAGATTGAATATTTCTTTATGGTTAGACTATTTATTTTTTACTTTCAAAAATAGTAGGTACGAACTTTATGTTTGAGTTACAATTCTTAAAAAATCTCTTGAAATAATGGGCAAGCGGGTTCATTGCTTTGCCTATTTCCAGCCCTAAACTCAGACAGCAGAAAGTATAATATTATGTTATCCCTCCATAATCCATACTAATATTATAAATGTGAGTGCGTCTGTCTGTCTGTCTGCTACCCTTTCACGGCCCATCCTTTCAACCAATTTTAATGAAATTTGGTATTTCATATTAGAAAATTAAGGAGTTCCCGCGGGAATAAAAACACTTATCCACGCGAATGAAGTCGCGGGCATCATATAGTAATATTATAAATGCAAAAGTGAGTCTGTCAGTCTGCCTGTCGGCTATGCTTTACCGGGTCGTCTTTTTAACCGATTTTGATTAAATTTGGTACAGAGGTAGGTTGCATCTCGGGGAGCATTCTTTTTATCCTGGAAAATAAAGGAATTCCCGCGGGAATTAAATAACTGTAATCCACGCGGACGAAGTCGCGGTCATCATGTAGTAGACTTTATCTATATATATATAAATCTCGTGTCACAATGTTTGTCCTCAATGGACTTCTAAACCACTTAACCGATTATAATAAAATTCGCACACCATGTGCAGTTCGATCTAACTTGAGAGATAGGATAGTTTATATTATATAGATTAGGATTATTAGTGCTACCCGTGCGAAGCCGGGGCGGATCGCTAGTAATATATAAGTACATTTATGTCATTGGTCTTATCTTCGTAGACCTACCACAGCTGCAATTTTGACAGCTTATTATGATGCAAGTCAGAGAGTCGGCCAAACTTATAACGTAGGTATACATAATGTATGAGTGGTGGTGGTGGTCGGTTGGTCGGTCGGTGCGGTCGGTGTCGGGTCTCGAGGATGGTGTCATGTCGGGAACTTTCGTTTTCGGCGCGGCGGCGATTTCTCCGCGTTAGCTCATCGGGTAACGGTGCGCGGCCGTTGTTTCCCAAGTTGTAAGCTTTGGCGAGTAAAGTTTTGATCTCCTTTCCACCAGGAGATAGCAGAAGCTTAATGAGCGCGGAGCTGTACAAAATAGGTTTACATTTCTACTAACAAATAGTTTTGAGAGTTGCCTTAAGGAGCGAGCTATAATTTTGTCTTTTATCGCTAGCTTTTAGTTGGTGAAAGTGCTTAAAGTATGCAGTTTTCCTGTGTGAGTTGAACGGAGTCCGTACGGAGCTCGCTACTTTACATAATATGCAATGTACAGTCCAACAAACTTATCTGACCCGGTGGCCAAAATTTGAACTAATTTTTATTCCTGTTTAATATTTGTTTTTATTTCATTTTTCCTATATACTAGCGACGCTGGCACCGGGTATAAATATAAATTTATATATATAAATATACATTTATATTTATATATATTATAAATTTGACGGACTATACTAATTAATTTATATTGGACACAAAAATATTGTCCTAAAGTTTATACCGTAAAACTTTATCGTTTTATGAATGAATGTTTATCGTTCGATATTCCCATAACCGGCATCGTTGGTGATTCTGGGCACGAATACAACTTCACAGTTATTACTATTAACATAATACCACACTAATAAAGGTTTGCCCCGGATCACAACTATAAAACTTTTAGTAAAACGGTTATAAGATACGTCAGGAATTCGGTTAAAAACGACTTTACGGATTAGACGGATTAAGGTTTTTCTATACAGCTTAGGTAACTGATGTAACGTTGTTACTGAAACCAGATAAATGATTTATTTTATACTACACCCGCTCGGAAAGTACCCTCTTGCTTTTGTCAAAACGAGGTAGAAAGTACGTCATTGCTACAAACCAATTAAGCGGGAGGAAAAGATGTATGAAATTTCATTTCTAACGTGCTAAGCGGGGAGAAAACTGTATGAAAATCCATTTCTAACGCGCTGTTGTTTTTTAATTTTAAGTAAATATGGTATGGACGTTGAGAATTTGGATGTCTTACCTTATGGAAATATAATATTAGAAGCAGCTTCACCATATTTGACATAGAAAAGTCAAATAATATGGTGAATGTCGATTGTCGACATCGACGTCGATTATCGATATCGATAGTCGATATCGATAGTCGATATCGATATCCGATATTGATAGTCGATATCGATATCGATGTCGATTGTCGGTATCGATGTCGATTGTCGGTATCGATGTCGACTGTCGATATCGATGTCGATTGTCGATATCGAAATCTATATTGAAATAATCCTCAAAATGTAGTCTAGTTGTGATAGTGAAGCTTAGAATGAAGCGACTCATATAGTTATGATAGAACGTAATTTTTTTTTTTAATTTTTTTTTTTAATTTTTTGAAAACAATACATTAGAAATTAAAGCTAGCTAGCCTAACCTAATTAAGGACTATTAACTATTAACCTAAACCTTTTTTTTTTCTTTTTTTTTTTCTTTTTTTTTTGTTTTTTTTTTTTGTTTTTTTTTTTGTTTTTTTTTTTTTGTTTTTTTTGTTTTTTTTTTTTTATGTTTCTGTATTTTGAATATGGGTTTGTAAAATTGCCTGAAATAAAAAATATTTATTTTATTTATTATTTTAAACCTTTGTAAGTTCGTTTAATCACTAATTATCGCTTATTTTCCTCGCAGGTGTAGTATAAAGCACTATGTATCACTCGGTAGAAAGTACGATTCCTACCTCGCGTGTATTGCGGCCCTTCGGCTACGCCTCGGGCCTCAAACTACACCCTCGATAGTAATCGGTCACTTTCTCCCCTCGGTGAACAATGTACTATATTTCACGTAGGACAACTTCAAGTGTCACTTATGAAACGTTAAGACTCTACCACCGGTTCGGAATTCTACTGATTCTATCTACTTCTACTGAGAAGATCCGGCAAGAAACTCAACAGTTGGTCGTTTCTTAAAAATGAAAAGGTTACAATAAGTAGACAATACAACACATTACGTTACAAATATTACACTGACTTGTGGGTCACTGGATGCGAGGCCGGTTGCTTCCATTAAACTATGTCATCAATAAAATCATCGATAGTGTAATAACCCCGACATAACAAATGCTATCTATGTAATGGCAAATCCAGAGATAATAATATATCTACTGGTATAGCGTAAGGATAATACCCATTCATACTTCTAAGCTCTGTTCACACAGTGGAAATGTCAGACCCGTCTATTATGACAGTACCTAGGTCCTAGAGTTTCGGTACTCTCAGGTACTCAGCTACTCAGGTAGGGAACATGTGGTGCTCCGCTAGCCGACCTCTTTGCTTCGCACCGGCCAGTGCATACGTCTGCCAGCTATGTATTGAAGTTCGAATATCGAATCGCTGATTGGCAGAAAGCAACGTCGAACGGCCGGTGGCTTATTCACTCGAGAGACGCGAAGGCCCACCTTTCTTTTACCATATATCTATACAGTGTTATTATACAATATGTCGTTATTATAATATACTATCGTGTTAGTCATTATCGAGTGTATCATTTCAACGCCTACACTTAGGAAGTGAATCCTAACTAGGTAGTTGTTTGTAGCAGGCGAGGAAACCAATAACGCCCTACAAACATTAGAGTGACAAATTTTTGAATTGAAAATTCTGCCAGTTTTCTCCGTCACGTCTCTGTCACCCCGCAGCGTTGCTCTATCAGATATTATGTAGACGCCTCCGTCGCCCGTCGAACGACTGGTAGGAAAGTACATATACTCATGACTGTGCTACTGGGCTGGCGTGCCTAACTTTTCAATCAATATAACACTAAATACCTCAGAACTTCAGAACATAATTATTTAGATTAAGTTATTTCAAGTAACTTAATCTGAATGTTCTGAAGTTTCCTGTCTTCTTGAGCCTCGATTGCTTACAATTTGGGCCCCAGTCTCTTTTCCTTTCATATTTACCTCCGACCGCAAGCGTGCCGCTGGGAGCGTCTAACGGTGGACCCTGGATCGGAATGTGGCGGCACAGGTTTGGTGGGATGGTTGCTATGCGTTAGGTAATAAGGTCGAGAGTTGCGTGCAGGTGCGTGGCGTGACCGCGCGATTTCATTGTTGTAGGCTTTAGAGGTTAATAAAGGACTTTAGTTTTTTTTTAATAAAATTTATTGAAAACAATACAATAGAAATTAAAGCTAGCTAGCCTAACCTAATTACTATATAAATAAATCACGCCCGCGTGGAATGGTGGCGAGAATGCTGGCTGCATTTCCGCGCTGGACAGCCAGGCTGATCCTTTGCGCAAAAATACTTTAGTTGTGTTTTTCTGATTGAATAGGCAGTTATTTTTACCCCTGGCACAGTGGTGAGCGAGCGCTGTGGTCTTAATAAGTGGGATGCCCAGGGTTCGATCCATGGCAATTTGCAGGGTCAATTTGGGATTTTAATAATTTATGAATTTTCTTGAAGATGGTTGGGAGGCTTCGGCCGTGGCTAATTATTATCACCCTGCCCTATACCCACCAAGCAATTTAGCGTTCCGTAGCGATAAGGATTTAATATAATCATGCCGCACCAACAGGTTAGCCCGCTGTACCATCTTTGACCATCATCATGAAATATGAGATCGCAGTTAAGGGCTAACTTGTAGTGGATTTTAAAAAAAAACATACACGCCGAATTGAGAAGGTCTCCTCCTTTTTTGGAAGTCGGTTAAAAATACTGTAATCTGCAGAGATTATGCGTTCCTATCTCAGACTTGTTTCGGGAAATAATTTATTTGTAAAGTAGTCAAATAAGACGTACCATAATCAACATACTTATATATACCTAAGCAAAAAAAGATACTAAGTAACTTTAATATATTTTCTAGAAACTAAAAAATAAAAATATCACGTAGTATATATATTATTATAGTACGTACACTTTGGTTTGCGAGTGTAAGTAATAACGGTTATGTAAATAATTAGTATGTAATTATTGTCTAGCGTTTTTGTATTAAAAATCAACTTTCGAAACAAGTTTTAACGGTCCCCTGTAAACTTTTCTATTTTCGCTTCACGCATTGTGGAAGCCAAGCTTAGTAGGTACCTAAGTTATTTTCTGTTTTAAAATTTCAACAAAATCTAAAGTGCAAATATATGTTAAATGTATAACCTATTATAGAGGCTATTACAACATGCATAATTGAGAATACATTTAAAAATCTATAAAGAATTAAAATATGCATATCGCTATCCCGTGAATGAATGAATGAATTATTAAAAAATTAAAAAAAAAGCTATTTTTTATCCGATAAAAATAAGATAGGTCCGTATAATTAAGTAGATGATTTTGATAATTGATCGGAGGATGTCAAAAACATACATAGGTCCTAGGATATCTATAATAATATAATATTTAACCTTTAAGTTAATAGAATTTATTTACTCAAAGATATAGTAAACATTCAAATCTAAATTAAATCTAAATTAAAAGCTAAAAACTAAACATCAAAAATATCATCTATGCCGCTGCAATGAGGCAATGTGCCCAGAACGCTGGCTGCGTTACCCCGCTGTATATCCAAACTTATTGTTGTCCGAGGTAACTGCCAGCCCTCCGGTCACCTGTGGACTCTGTGAGACAAGAAGACAGATTCTTAAAAAAGGATCTAGCATCTTCGCCCCACGACCCCAGGGTTTCAACACCAAAAGGCACAAAAATGAAATATTTTCTATAATTTTGCGCCTCTTGACTCTTTCTGCATTACGCGCCACCCCCGCCGTCATGGAGGTCGCCTGGAAGTGGGATAACGCAAGCGTATCCACACATCCCAAACAAGCGACCTTCCTTGCTTCCACGGAACAAGAGTCATCCCGTCAGGTCTCTTACAATCATCTCTTACCTTTAAGTTACACTAGCTGATGCCCGCGACTTCGTCCGCGTAAATCGAGGTTTTTCGGTTCCCGCGGGAACTCCTTAATTTTCCGAGATAAAAAGTAGCCTATGTGTTATTCAAAACTATAATCTATCTCTGTGCCAAATTTCATCCAGATCCGTTAAGCCGTTTTTTTTTTTTTAATCTTTATTTTTGATGGGGCTTTGGGGCGTGATTGAGTAACAAACATCCACACATCCACACATCCATACATCTATACATCCATACATCCATACATCCATCCAAACTTTCGCATTTATAATATTTATTTGATTGATTATTTTATTAGGTCAATCTTCAAAAAAATTATAGGTAACTTCTGCGTTTGATAACGCTGCATTGTTGTAAAAACCACATAAAGACATCATCTCTTCTGTCTGGCAGGTCTACTGGACACGCTGGACACGCAGGTGGACGCAAAGAACTGTCCGGGCGTGTGCATGCACGCGCTCGCATCGCTCATCTGCTCCAACGTGCTGGACGAGGTCGAGTGTCCCAACCCCTCCATGAAGTGCTGCGTCGACGAGCCGCTGGGTAAGATATCGTAGCAATAGCATTAAGATTCGGAGAAAAACTAAAGTGACCGACATTGCTCTGAGGGTTAGCAACCGATGGCCGTTGGGGCAGACGTGTTCTGGGGGTCTACTCTCTTTCTCTCAAACGAAACTTCGCAAACGAACGTAGTTAGTCGGTTATTAGACCCACACAAAATCGTTCAATCCAATCGGTCACGAAAATTTTCTATGGATCCGTACTTCGTCTGCGTGTACGAAAACGAAGTAGAGAGGAGCATAGAGATAATATTATATAAGAGAGGAGTTAACGAAATTTCGTTCGTTTGTTTGCGAAGTTTCGTTTTAGAGAAAGAGAGTAGACCCCCTGGAGTGGAGATCTCTTGCTGGTAAGCGCAGTGTAGGACGACCTCCAGCTCGCTGGTCCGATAACTTAAGGAAGGTGGCGGGAAGCGGGTGGACGAGGAAGGCGTAGGACGGTATTTGGCGGCGCGCTGTCGAAAAGGCCTATGGCCAGCAGTGGATCCATACAGGCTGATGGATGGATGGATGGATGAGCACAGATTGTTAACAGTTGCTCAATATGTTCAATCCGTGAGAAGACTCAGTAGTGACTACTGAGCCGGCAATGGGTTGAAATGATGATCTTGACTTAATAGGTTCTGGCAGCTTAGCGATGATTTTCTTGTAGTCACTTGCTTTAACGGTGAAATCACGATGACGCTCTTAGTTTTTGACTATAAACTATTTGTTGAGGCTATCTGCGAGCTTGTAAATTTATCATAATGTTTTCAAAAGGTGTGATAAAACTAGTAAAAAAGTGTGGTAGTGAAAGGTGAGTCTGGCAATCAGCATTTAACGAGTGTGATAGACAATGGCCTAAAACTTATATTGAGTAGAACGCCAGCGATGGGTCGAGATGGTGCTGATAATGAATATAATATAGTGATAGTGATACTTTTGAAGTGAAAACTTCTTTAGCCGCGTTGAGCACTTTTTGGTAGGGGGTAAACTTGTGGATTCGCGTCACACCGTCACCAACACCTCGCTGCCCCATGTTCGCGTTGTTATGAAGACAAAAGGTCTTAAATATAAATATACTACATTCGTAATTCAACTTTAATAACTTAGTTTTAAGGTTTATATATTTTTTTTCAAATTTTAATTCTAAAATTCTAAGTTAGGTATAAGTTTTCACTTCTATCGGCAGTCCCTATGACTGGCAATTTTTTTTTGTAGAAATATTTTCTATCCAGGGGTGCTGTGCTACCCATAACCTCTCTTCGACTCGACCACTCTCTGTTACCAGCCCCATGGAGCATGTCTAAAACCACTATGGTTTTAGTGGCTATTCTGGAGTGAGTCCCACATACCCGCTTATAGTGTGGGATGCGTAAATGCATTTTTACGATGAAAAAAAAAGTCTGAAACCATTTTGCTATCGTTTCCAGGAAACGACACGCTGACAACGACGAGGAAGCCGTTCACGACGCGCTACACCACCACCGAGTCGTATTCCGATGAGGAGGAGACCACCACGCGCGCCACCAACGACCGATACAAAGACAGTGGTAATTATTAGGTACACCCTATTAACTATTAGGATACACACATTCTCTAAAGAAACCTTATGAACATAAATCTATGCTAGATTATTATTACTATAAATTTATAAATGCGAAAGTTTCGATGGGTGGATGGATGGATAGTTGTTTGTTACTCAATCACACCAGAACGGCTGAATGGATCTGGATGAAAGGACATGGCTGAGATAGATTACAGTCTCGAATTATCAGTTATCACATAGGCTACTTTTTATCCCGGAAAATTAAAGAGTTCCTGCGGGAACCAAAAAACTTCAATCCACGCGGTTGAAGTCTTGGACACCAGTTAATATAGTACAGAAATACACCACCACCGAGTCGTAATCCGATGAGGAGGAGACCACCACGCGCGCCACCAACGACCGATACAACTTAGACACTAGACAGTGGTAATTATTAGGTACACCCTATTAACTATTAGGATACACACTTATTTATACCGTCAATAGTAAACTCACACTAAAATGAACAGGGAAAAGTATACTTAAAGGCAGGAAGTTGCTGCAAGAAGATGCCTGAATCTTGTGATAGTGCTCTGATATGTTAAAGACTTATGTCTAGCAGTGGAAATCTACAGGGTGAAAAGATGATTGAAATATTTTTTTAAATCAAATAACTATTTATTGAAAGCAATCCAATAGAACTTAAAGCTAGCGCCTAGCCTAACCTAATTTCTATATAACCGCGTGGAATAGTAGCAAGAATGCTGGCTTGGACAGCCAGGCTGATCCTTTGTGCAAAAGATGAGTGTGAGATGATGCAATTAACCGCGGTGAAATATCTCGCAAAAATATTTAGGCACTAGACTCCACGGCCCCAGGGTCTCCACGGCAAACGGAATAAATATGTAATTCTCTATGAGAGAGGCATACTTCATTTTCATCGTTTTCTATGTACAATTAGTTCAATGTTTCCTCTACTTTTTCCAGGTAACATAGCCTGCCCGGGAGTGTGCGTGGAGTCCCGGTTAACGCAGTACTGTGAAGCCTACCTCACGTCCGGGGATCTTTGTGTCCCGGGGCGACTTTGCTGCGTCTCCAAGGACGGGTACGGCGATAAGAGACCGCCGGACTTGGTCGTTCCCAATGAGAAGAAGCATGTTACCAGAAGACCGCCGTCTACTGCGGTACGTTGAATATAGAGTTAGGGGCCATTGGGGATTAAGCCATTAAGTTACTACACTAATTATTCAGCTGAATTCTCTATGGAGATTTATCATCCATCCATCAGCCTGTATGCATACACTGCTGGACATAGGCCTTTTCGAGAGTGCGCCACCAAAAATGGTACTTTGCCTTCCTCATCCACCCGCTTCCCGCCACCTTATGGAGATTTATAAAATATATAAATAATCATTTATTTGCAAAGAACTATTTTATTTATAAAACAATATATTAAGAAACATAAAACAACAACAACAACGAGGGTTTTTAAAACAAACTCATTTTAACCATTCTGGAAAAATTAAAGTATTTCGAACTAGAACCATTTTACGTTGAAATCATTACCTACCTACTAACATTAATAAATGCGAAAGTGTGACTGTCTGTTTGTCATCTTTTTACGGCCCATCCGTTTTGATGAAGTTTTGTACAGAAATAGTATGCACCTCGAAAGCGGGAAATTTGAGCCATCTCCAACTTATCCTATGTCTTAATAGATACTTTTTATCCCGGCAAATCAAGGACTTTCCTCGGGATTTCCCTATTCTTTACCTATGATCACCTAAATAACTTTAAATTATTATAATAACTTAGAAAGATTTCAAAATCTTATCCCAGTACTTTTTAGTTTTCAAACCTATATTAGACTTGCCTACAAGTTTGTTGTTGTTTAATAAATCTATTAAAAGTATGCTCCTGAAAAAGCTTATTATACCTACTGTTGAAGATTATTTAATTAGATGATAAAAGAGAAATTAATGTGTAGATATACATAATATGTAACCGCTGTCGCTAGCATTGCTGGAGCGAGTCAAATCCATGCTCTTTTGTCATTTACGTAATCTTCAACAGTTTAATAAGCTTTTTTGAGAAGCATACCTACTTTTAATGTAAGGCAAGTTTAAAATAATAGGTTGTGGAATATTTTATAAAATAGAATGCTCATTCCCACGAACGACCTTCGGACTTTTGATTTTTGAACTTTTGATTATATACAGCTAACAACGACACCATCCCCGAAACCGAAGCCAGGCAGAAAGTGCAGAGGCGACTGCATCAGCGGTCTGTTCGCGCTGCTGTGTGACCACGTGGACGAGGACGCCGTCTGCCCCGCCGAGGGCACGTGCTGCCTCACAGACTCGCATGCCACGGAACCTGCCACCAGGCGCCCGCCCACCACGCCGCGCCCCACCACACCCGTGAGACACAGCTACTGTTTATACTTATCTCTCTCTCTCTGCGTCGTATTCCTCATTGCTGAGGGTCGTGACCCCTTTCCATTGAATACATAATAGTAGGGGTTTTCTTAGGATAATATTACACATATATAATGGTGTCATAAATGGGTCATTTCTGTATTTTACTGACTTTAATACGGTCTAGAATAAAATGGGGCTTCAAAGAATTGAAAAATACTAGCAAATCCTGTATTCGTTAGTGTCTTTTTTAGTCGAGGTATTCCAACTTTCATATTACAAATTACAATTACATAGATACGTGTACACCTCTGAAATTTTCTATATTTGTTTGGACGCCCATAAAGATTATCAAATTATGTGAATATTTTGCTGTTCCAATAATATTACATACGTATACGTGTCGAATTGATAACCTTTTTTAATAATAAATTTAAAAAAACCGTGTGGTGTCGTGGGACACCAGATAGGAACAAAATTCCTTAGTACATAAATTTCAATTACAATTTTTTTTTTAATAAATAAAAAGAATTATTACAATATGAACCTTAACTTAGTGTTAAGGTTCTTAGGTGTTAGGCTTTAAGGCATTAAAGTTTAATGAGTAATGTAGTAAATATATTTATATGTAAGTTAACGTTACTGATTATCACCATCATATTTTTATTTATAAGTAACTGGACGTCAATAAGTGTAGTGTTCCTACCTAAATTGAATAAATTTGTATGACTTATGACTTATGCCTTACTAGCTGATGCCCGCGACTTCGTCCGCGTGGATTGAGGTTTTTCGGTTCCCGCGGGAACTCTTTATTTTTCCGGAATAAAAAGTAGCCTATGTGTTATTCTAGACTATAATCTATCTCTGTGCCAAATTTCATCCAGATCCGATCAGCCGTTCGGGCGTGATTGAGTAACAAACATCCATACATCCATACATCCATTCAAACTTTCGCATTTATAATATTTATTTGATGACCTTTTGTCTTCGTTAAAAAAAATCTTACTCCACGCATTTACGGACGGACGCGTCCACGCCGGACGCATTGTTTTTGTATCATTAAAACTACATTATATTAAAAATGCAAAGTTGTGCCAAAATTTTGATTTTCAGATCTTATTTGACTGGACTACGAGTACATAAGGAACTTTATTCCAAAAATAACTTGTCTTGTTCCAGCCCCCCCTGCCGAGGTGTCCGGGGTACTGCCTGCTTAACATAATGGCTGCCTTCTGCGAGCGACCTGCTGTTCTCCTCTCACACACCACGTGCAAGCATAGCGGTTCTATATGCTGTGATAATACCAGGTGAATAACAAACCCAAGAACTTCAAACTAAAATAATCTTTTTTTATTTGACAACCTCCGTGGCGCAGTGTTTTCTAAACGTTTTTTTTAAATCCACTACAAGTTAGCCCTTGACTGCGATCTCACCTGATGGTAAGTGATGATGCAGTCTAAGATGGTAGCGGGCTAACTTGTTAGGGGCATGGCAGTTATATTAAACCCATACCCCTATTCGGTTTCTACACAGCATCGTACCGGAACGCTTAATCGCTTGGCGGCACGTCTTTTCCGGTAGGGTGGTAACTAGCCACGGCCGAAGCCTCCCACCAGGCCAGACCAGGGAAAATTCAGAAATTATAAATTCGCAAATTGACCCTGCCGGGGATCGAACCCGGGACCTCCGCACGTTAAGACAACAGTGCTACACACTGCGCCACGGAGGTCGTCAAACCCCGGAAAATTAAAGAGTTCCCGCGGGAACCAAAAACCTCAATCCACGAGGACGAAGTCGCGGACATACTCGTAATACACGGCATCTAAAGTAAATTCTTATACATAATATACTAACAAAAAAAACCTAATATTAAATTTTTTTTCTCTATAATTGAAAACAATACAATAGAAATTAAAGCTAGCTAGCCTATTAATATTAAATTGTGTATTTATTTTTTCGGCAGAGTTCCCCCCCGCACCACCACCCGGCCGACCACCACCACGACCACAACGACCACCACGCCGGCCCCCGTCGACCCCAGGCCCGACTGCCCCGGCTCCTGCATCGTGTCGCTGCTTTCCTTCACGTGTTTCCGTAAGACCTATGTTTCCCTCGTTGATGGGAATTTGGGGGCTGGGCCCAGTTTTGTATTGATTTCCTCTTTTACGACGGCTTGGGATTTGGCAGTGCATTCAAATGCAGGTTCACGAGTTAAATAAAAAAGGTTACCTGTTAGATCTATATAGAATCTCCTCCTTTTTTGAAGTCGGTTAAAAGGATTGCTCAGCCTAGACGTCTCCGTCTACTAATTCCTAAAGCATCTCTTTAGGCTGTAGTAATTTTTAATTTAATTAAATTTAATAGTTTCTTAGCACCCTTAAGCCTTGTCGATTTATCTGGGGAGCGGGGACTGCATATTCCTCTAGATTTTAGAGTCTAAAATCTAGTACATACAAGTAGATAATAAGCGGACATATATCTATAGTCTATACTAATACTTATTACTATATTATAATCTATACTAATATTATAAAGATGTAAAGTTTGTTAGTTTGTAGGGGGTAATCTCTGGATGTACTGAACCGATTTTGAAAATTCTGGTACCAATAGAAAGACACATTATTTGTAAGGCTATAGATTACCCGAAAAATTAGGGAGTTCCCGTGGAAATTTAAAAAACTTATTTCACGCGGACGAAACGCGGGCATCTGCTAATCAGGTATAAAATAACAGTGTGCTACTGTTATTCAATTTATATTAGTAACAATCAATTAAGTAAAAGTAAACGAACCAAATAGGTACAACTTAAGCTACGTCACCTCACGGTTTTTCTGTCTGACAGGTAACGCAGAAATGACGGACGTGTTCAAATGCCGCAAGGCTGGCACCCAGTGCTGCGCGCCCAAGTCGAAGGTGCTGGAGGCAATAGGCGTCAACCGAAACGACACGTACCCGCTGGCCACGACGCATCCATACACGCATCCGCTCACTATAGCGCACACGCACCCAATGCCTCATACGACACCTATGCGTAAGTTCATACACGCAATAAGCACTAAGCAGTGGCGATTCCTGGTGGTCAATCTTGGGTTTGCGCTAGTGATGGTTAGGTATTTTCTCAATAAAATACATTTACCTAAATAATAAAATATATCACTAATTAGGGGTATAGGTAGGTAGGGGTGGGGTTAATATAACTGCTATATATCCCTAACAGGTTTACCCGCTACCATCTTAGAGTACTTACATCATCACCCACCACTTTCAAGAGCTAACTTGTACTAGAATAAAAAATACTATTAATATATTTATTTATCTATACTAATATTATTTATGCGATAGTTTGCTTTGAATGGATGGATGGATGTTTGTTACTCAATCACCCCAGAACGGCTGACCGGATCTGGATGAAATTTGGCACAGAGATAGATTATAGTCTGGAATAACACAGGCTACTTTTTAATCCCAGAAAATTTAAGAGCAAGTCGCGGAAGTTAATATGTAGCTGTGTATAAAAACTAAATAACACGCTTCAGTTATTGTTCCTACTTATAATGTAAATGGGACTCATTAAAACAAACCAGGTAAACCATTACAGGTTTACAGGGAACCATTGTGAGGACCCTCTGTCAACTTTCTAATTCAATCATTAGGCACCCTATTCTCTAACTGGCTATAAAAATTCAACCCAAACATAGGAGAAAGGGAATTGCCACCACCACGCTGCTCCAATGCGGGTTGGCTGGCGGTTTATTTCATAGAAAACCTTCAATGGATTGATTGATTTATTTTATGGGGGATGCCCCGTCGCTCACGTCCGCGTCCGCAGGAACAACTTTCTATACTCCCTGCACGTGCCCCCTGGGTGGTGCTATAATAACGCCTATAATAATATGTACTAAACGTCATACGATTAAATAAATAAAATGTGTAGATAATTATATTATTATTATGTTAGTGGCTTTTATTTTTGATAGCCACTGTGTTAGAGAATAGGGCTGCAGACCCTCGTCAGTGAGTGTAACGTTTTCGACTCTTTGAAACGAACAAATTTGTAGGAGATTCGGGTTTAATATGAATGCCGTAGACTCTAACTGGTTAGCCCGCTACAATCAGGTGAGATCGTAGTCAAGGGCTAACTTGTATCTAGTGGAATAAAAAAAAAACGTTAAAAGATGGCCACCCCAAAACGGCTGTTTTCTTACACGGCCATTTTAGGCAGAATAATGATGTTTGAACATTACATTCGTCTGAAAAATATATAATTTTCTCTCAAGTTCGACGTAAAGAAGTTTGCAACTTCAACAAAATTTTCTCTCTCTAAAATTGACTCTCTTGGGCTTGGGGCCAGAGCGTATATTATAATTAATATTTTGAGTATGATTTGATTTTGTCGGATGATTTCTACTGCATTCTGTTTAATATAAAATACCGAAACTGCATAATGACGAATCATTTTGAGTTGAGGGAAGAAAAGTCTTTCCATGATTATCCTATTATACCTAATACAAAATTTAAAAAAATAATATTCAAAATAAAATAAAATAAAATAAAGTACCTACCGGTATCTAAGAAAATTTGAATACTTTCCGTTTCTTAATAAAATATAGGTAAGCATGGATTTTCGTGTTAACAATAATAATTAATTTTTAACTTTCAGCCCAATACGAACCAAACTACGTAACCACATTGAGAACTCCAGAAAAATACAACAAATACGTCTGCGGAGTCAAAGGTAAATTTAATTCTTATTTTTGTTCTTTTGATTGAATTACTTACTTACAAATTACTGTAGGTACCTACCAAATATGGCGGATGGCCATTAGGTATATTACCGCACTAGTGCCAAAATGAATATTGCTGCACGGCTTTAGGATTTTATCATAAATTAATTGTGCGGTATTAAATATTTTATCGCCTAAGAGTGGGAAAAAGTCGTTCTTCATTCGTCAATGGGGCTGATTCTGTAGTGCACAATCTCTAAACTAAACTAAAATTAGAGCATTACAAATATTGCTAACCCTTTCATAATACTCCCTACGGAAAGGGACAGAACTAGATTTAAAGCTGCCATTTTAGTTTAGTTTAGAGATTGTGCACTACAGAATCAGCCCCATTCTCGTCATAATTTAGCAATTTATACTGACCAACGTTTTAGTGCCGAGTTTAATGTGACGCTTTGTACTATGCAGGCACGACGTCGCGCGTGGGGCGCGTGATGGGCGGCGAGGACGGCGAGCGCGGCGAGTGGTGCTGGCAGGTGGCGCTCATCAACTCGCTCAACCAGTACCTGTGCGGCGCCGCGCTCGTGGGCACGCAGTGGGTGCTCACCGCCGCGCATTGCGTTACCAAGTAAGCGTTATCTCTATCCGTCGTAGGCCCGTGTTAATAAGCCGTCATCAGCTAAGAACAGAGTTTTCAAGTATCGATCAATCTATGGTTAAGAGGGATCGACCGATACTTGAGCGTTGAGAGACTTTTCTTAGCTGACTGATGTCGGTTTTATGATACGAGTCTTAGGTATATGAATCAATCAATATTTATATATTCAATTTAGGTACACTGTACACTTATTGTCGTCCGAAACTTATAATAAATTATGGTGATAATCAATTACGGTATCTTAAAACTAAAGCTATGAGGGTTCCAAACGCGCCCTGGTCTGAGAAGAGCCCACAACAAACTCAGCAATGGTTTTCTTGGGATAGGTGCTGACTGCTGATGTTACTATGCCAGACATCTTTCCGCAACCGCAAGTATAAAATAGTTCGACAAAGATGGCAGCTTCTAAACTGAAGTTATTTTGTATGGTGGCAATTATATTGCCACACTAGTGCGAAAATTAACGCCTTTGTGCGGTAATATTTTAGCGACCAAGAGTTGTAAAATTCTACTTTATAGTTTTAGATAATAGCGGTGAAATAAAAGCCACTTTATGAGTATATGCATTGTAATTTTGTCATTAAAATGTAGACATTTTTGAAACTCTTCAATCTTTCCAGCATTGTCCGTTCAGGCGACGCGATCTATGTACGTGTCGGCGATCACGATCTAACTCGCAAGTACGGCTCACCGGGCGCGCAGACTTTGCGAGTGGCGACAACGTATATACATCACAACCACAACAGCCAAACCCTGGACAACGATATAGCGCTGCTCAAGTTGCACGGGAAAGCTGAACTAAAAGAAGGTGGGTAGATTCTTTTTACTGTATACTTAGCATTTTGTTTCTTGTTCCGAAATATAAACAAATATATAGGTATACTAGCGATCCGCCCCGGCTTCGCACGGGTAGCACTAATAATCCTAATCTATATAATATAAACTATCCTATCTCTCAAGTTAGATCGAACTGCACATGGTGTGCGAATTTTATTATAATCGGTTAAGTGGTTTAGAAGTCCATTGAGGACAAACATTGTGACACGAGATTTATATATATTAAGAGATGTACTCAAAACATAAAGCGAATTGGGTATCTGCCTACTATAGTGAAATAAATTATTTTCTAGTGATTACTAAATAAAGGATCTCCCAAAAGTCGTAAGTTATCCACGTGCCCTGCTAGTTTTGTGTTGAATAACCATTTTAAACTATCGATTAAGTTTTACTCATAGAAGCGAATGCGAAGTAAAATATTTTTATAGCGTTACATAGGGTCAAGCGACTTGCGGTATATCATTTTAAAGGAAATAGAGTCCAAAATAAATTTTTCCCCTAAAATTGACGAAATTCAAATGGCTTTCAAAGTGGAGATTTTCTAACGTCCAAAGTTGACCTCAGAACGTTGAAATTTTCTGAAAGGCTGAGCCTGAAACTTGATCAATTATTTGAATTATATCCTGTACTTGAACAACGAATACTAAAATTAGATAAATGTTTTAAGGAAACGAAATTATTTAATTTTTAATGAGCTTCAGTATTTTCAACAGAACTTCACAATGATGTCAATAGATGGCGCTCTGTAGAAGTTTATTCGTTTGTGCTTACAATTAATAATAGACGTTAGCACCACCTTACGTGGAATAAAAAATAGTCTACTGATAGTACTGATGTCAATGAACGTAAAGATAGTTAAAACTATGTACCTATCTTATGGATACCGCGGGGTCTCAGTTCGGGGCGAACCACTAGTTATCTTAGATCAACTAGGAAGTAATATACAGCATCGTCCCGGAACGCTAAATTGCTTGGCGTGCTGTCTTTGCCACCAGACCAGAAAGAAAATTCAGAAACTAAATTGACCCTCCCGGGGCGGTCGAGTCCGGGACCTCCCACCTATAAGACATTATATTGTGACCAATTTGAGGACCTTTGTAGGGTACGTTTATTTGCTCCTTTAGCTCTGTAGGATTCCTTGGAAGTTGGAGTAAGTAAAGCCTTACAGGCTTTTAGAACTGTCGAGTGAAGATTACAAACTAAGCAAAAAGTACCTAGCCTTACTGTTTGCTTCGTGTTACATATGACGAGGACTAGGTGTTGGAATTACATGCCACCTCCTGTTTATTATTTGAATTTTAATGTATGTGATAAGTTTATGAATTCCTATTTTATTGTTCTGGTTTGATTCAGGAGTGTGCCTGGTCTGCCTGCCAGCGCGTGGGGTGAGCCACGCGGCGGGTAAACGCTGTACTGTCACCGGATACGGTTATATGGGCGAGAGTGAGTATACTACTTTTATATACACATAATACATATATTTAGCGATTGGTGATAGCCTTGTGGTTTATAGGCCCGGTTTCCTATTCGGGTGGTCTTGGGTTCGATTTTCGGAGTTTAAGTAATATCACCTGCTTTGAGAGGAAAGTAAAGCATTTCGAGAGTTCTCGGCCAACGTGGTAGATTATGGCCAAAACCTTCTCCTTCTAAGAAGAGACTCGTACCTACTCAGTAGCCAACTTAAAGTGAATGCTTGCAGTATTCCAGAGCCTTAGATAGATAGATTTTATTGCACACAAAACAAAGACAATAAACAAAAAGATTTTAAAAGATAAAACAAGGCAAGACGGTGCAAAGCTTCTGAAAAACTCGAGCAAGAGATTCTTAGTTTTTTTTTTAATTTTCAGCGGGTCCTATCCCACTGCGGGTGCGAGAAGCGGAGTTACCCATAGTGAGTGACGCGGAGTGTATACGCAAAGTGAATGCAGTCACGGAGAAGATTTTCATACTACCCGCGAGCTCCTTCTGCGCGGGCGGCGAGGAAGGGAATGACGCCTGTCAGGTGAGCTCGTGTAGCTAACAGAATTTGATTTATCCACTTATTCAACTAAAGAATTACTGAATATATCTAGATATAAGTACCTACCCCTTTCGGATTGGATATAAACTCAAACTCATATTTTTTTATTTAAATGAACTTAATAAAAGTGCTTTCGATTCGTCGAGTGAATCTACTTACTACTGGTTCGGAAATACATTCCTACCGAGAAGAATAGGCAAGCAACTCGGTGGTTGCTCTTTTTTAAAAAAATCAGTTACACTCAAGGCAAGAGTGAATAGGCATCTTCTAGGCAAGCGCGCTCAAACCCCTTTGTGTCAAGCGCAAGCCTATCTCGCAATAAAAAAAAGGTCTTTAGATATTATTGCATAAATTCAATGCAATGTTTTTTATTCAAATAAACTTTGACTTTTGAATCGTCAACTGAATCTACCACTGGTTCGGATTGACATTCGTTCCTCCCAAAATGAACCAATATTTAACATTGATTAAAATATCATACTAATATAATAAATGCGAAAGGGTTTTTGTCTTTTGGTTTGTCCTTGAATCACGCTGCAACAGAGCAATGCATCGACGAGATTTTTTGCATGCATATCTATCAAATAAATATTATAAATGCGAAAGTTTGGATGGATGTATGGATGGATGTTTGTTACTCAATCACGCCCGAACGGCTGAACGGATCTGGATGAAATTTGGCACAGAGATAGATTATAGTCTGGAATAGCACATAGGCTACTTTTTATCCCGGAAAATTAAGGAGTTCCCGCGGGAACCGAAAAACCTCGATCCACGCGGACGAAGTCGCGGGCATCAGCTAGTATCTACATATAGGTGAGTTACAAAGGTTACTTTTATTCCGGAAAATCAGAACTCCTTGGGAATTTAGAAAAAAATTAATCCACGCGGACGAAATCGCGGTAATCATCTACTTAGTTATAATATATTCCAAATTTCCTTAACTTATCGAAGGCATCAGACGCTAAACCTATTAATGCGAATGTAAGACCTATTTAGCCAGCAACGCATTGGCGGTTCCTCTGGTGCTGCAAATGTTCATGGGCGGCGGAAATCACTTACCATCAGGTGACCCGCCTGCTCGTTTGATAGCTATATAATATATATATTTAAAAAAAATATCGCAGGGTGACGGTGGCGGTCCGCTGGTGTGCCAAGACGACGGCTTCTACGAGCTGGTGGGGCTGGTGTCGTGGGGCTTCGGCTGCGGCCGCCGCGACGTGCCCGGCGTCTACGTGAAGGTGTCCTCGTTCATTGGCTGGATCAACCAGATCATATCCGTCAACAATCTGTAACATTGTCGCATAAACTTACTACAGCAGGGCGATCGGCTTAAGTGACAGCTACAGTGTAACGATCACAATCACCTCTGATTGGTTAACACTCTTCCACTATTGGACAAAATCCATTGACGCAGCAAGAATACCATAAATTCAGCCAATCACAACAATTGATACTGTAACAATGATTGATGCAGGAATTACACAATCGCCCTACTGTACTCGGACTTTTGAGTTAGATGCAGTAAACTGACGTTTCAAAATGTCATTTTAACCTTTAAAAAGGGAAAAGGTGACTGACTAATCTATCAACGCACAGCTCAAACCACTGTTATGACGTAGACATTCGCTAAGAAATTATTTTTGAAAATTCAACCCAAAAGGGGGTAAAATAGGGGTTTGAAATTTGTGAAGTCAACGCGGGCGAAGTCGCGGGCAAAACATAGTTTTACCTATAAGTATAGTTGGAAACCGCAGGGCGACCGGCTGGAAATTCTTACTAGAACTGTTTTGTCTAATTTTTACCGTTTTCGAGTAGGAGTAATTGCGAAAAAACTCTTTTGACTTTTTTTTCAACCCTTGTCGGGGTTGCAGACACGAAAACCTGTACACATTGCTTTTGTATCATTAAAACTACATTATATCAAAAATGCAAAGTTGTGCCAAAATTTTGATTTCAGATCTTATTTGACTGGACTAATAATGACATTTCGTAGTCTGTATGTTAGACGGCAGTCGTAATTCCTTCTTCCATGTCTGTATGTACAAATGTAAGCAGATGCGACTAAAATCGTTACGCTGGAAATATCTTGACGCGTTAAGCACGGAATCGAATCCAGCCGACCAGAATCGAGTCGCATTTGTTGCGTATGCCGTATTGTATGTTAACAATCGTCAATCTATAACATTGCCTCACAATTACCTACTAGAAACTATCGGACCCGTCGTTTTCGTCGCTCACAAAAGACAAACTTTTGTGAGCGACGACAACGACCATAGAAAATGAAAAATTATCTACGCGACAACGTAGGTTAGGACGGCAAAGACAAGAATAATATGCTGCTTACACGACAAGAATATTATGGTGCTTATTTTTCCTTTGAATTGACTTTCATAAACTCATCGATAAATCCTATAGAAAGCCGCTGCTCTGGCATTACAATAGGATAGTATTCATTAAGTAATCACTTATCAGATCAGTTATGAAAAAATTACGAATGTTTAGTTTTCGCACATATTTATTCAGTCCAAAATGGGTTTCATTAATAAGATGACTTTGTTAATTTCATTATTTTTATCAAAATACTTTTTATACATAAGTACCTAAGTACTCAGTTCTTTCATATTTCATAAATAAGTAGAAACAAAGATCAATCTTTATGTGACATAAATTATTATACCTGCCATTTTATTTATCCACTACAAGTTAGCCCTTGACTGCGAGCTCACCTGATGGTAAGTGAAGATGCAGTCTAAGATGGTAGCGGGCTAATCTGTTAGGGGCATGGCAGTTAGATATATTTAACCCAAACCCCTATTCGGTTTCTACACGGCATCGTACCGGAACGCTAAATCGCTTGGCGGCACGTCTTTGCCGTTAGGGTGGTAACTAGCCACGGCCGAAGCCTCCCACCAGGCCAGACCAGGGAAAATTCAGAAATTATAAATTCCCAAATTGACCCTGTAGGGATCGAAACCGGGACCTCCGCACGTTAAGGCAACAGCGCTCAACACTGCGCCACAGAGGTCGTCAAGGTAACATGAAGGGATGCCCGACATATTAGGCGTGACGTCACCACCATTCAAATGCGGGCGTGCGAGAGAGATAGCCGCTTAAACAAAAAGGTTTCTTTGTCTGCCGATTCATATAAAATTATGATAAAATATGTAATTAATTTTCTTAAATTCACCCTATTGCATTATAATAAGAAAAAAAGTGTACCACTGTTTTATCTACATCAGATCATAATATAGATAGCCATTTCCTGCTCATAACCCTTTGGAAAACCCCGCAAGTTTAGCGATAAGTAGGTATCTATAGGTACTTGACATTTTTGTATTTAGAACGCATTTATTTCGTAAATAGGTATTTATTACTAATCTAAATCAGAATTTGTAAATAAATACTTTTGCTTCAATTATGTTAGATATTTAATTATTTATTAAGTATGTAGTTAATTAATATAAATGGCATTTAAATTAAAATTTAAATAGTTTCCCACCATTTTGTATTCAGTTGATTTCGAATGTAGAAACTATTTTTGAAGTTTTTTAATTACTGGCAAAGTTCATTGCAGTTTTAAAATGTTACCTTTAAAAACTTAAAATCAATAATATTATAGTAAATCAATAAAAATGATTTTTATTAATATTTATGAATTAGTAATATTTGCATTTTTGTTTTAAGCACAGGTTATAAGTAAGATTTTCAAAATGGCTGATTGTAATGTTATTAAACAAAGAAAAAAGTTGTTTTTGTAGTTCCGCTTAGTTTAGGAATACGAACCAAACAAACTTGATAGAATTATGTGTTTAGAAATTAAGATATTTAAGTATTTAATTTATAAAAGGCTATGGTTAGGATTTTGTTTAAAACAAGTATTATTAAAAGATGAATGATTATTTATTGAATTTCGAAATAATCATAGATGGATGTTCCATTCTTTTCACACAAACAAAGACAGATTAAGTACCTACCTAAAAACATGCTAAAAACTTTAGGCGGATTTTATCATCAGACTTCCAAAAAAGGAGAAAAGCTTTTATAACCCCAACTGGGTATTTGACAACTATTCAAATCAGCAACTTATTTTCCAACGTCACAACGCGTGCTTATTACGGGATTTGTATCAAAATTAAATAGTGACGTCATCAAAGTTCGACGCACTTTTTTACTTTAATCGAGTTTAAAATAGTTATTCAACATAAAACTAACAGGGGACGTGGATATTACGACTTTTGGGAGATCCTCTATTTAATAATCACTAACAAATAATTTATTTGAATAGTCGCAAATACCCAATTATTCAAAAGTTATTGGAATGCTAAATTGAAACAAAAATAAGTACGGAGGTAAAATTGTACCTAAATAGAGTAATATTTTTGCGATTAAGACTAACCGTGCCTGTAAATGGTACGTCCAGATCATAATATAAAATTACACATTTACCTTACATTTACATTTAAAATACCTAGTGAATGGACAATTCTTAAATATATAACAATGTGTTATGTAACATAAGTTGTATAACAAATAACAATGATCTGGGCGCACTTTTAGAAAGTTGTAAATAGTCTTATTTTAGGTCTAACATATTCTTCTTTAATTTATTATTTCGGTCTTTTGAGTCGAAGGTTGACCTATTAGGTACATACATATTTAAATGTGAATGTTCTTTTATAAGCAGTTCATACGGAATTACGTCTTGGCTAATAAATTATTTCAAACAAAACTGTTTTTCTCTTCGATAATGCTTGTTTTTCTTAACAAACTTCTGTCGAAACACCAAAATTCGTCAGTTACCATTAATCGGAGATGGAGGAATCTGCCCTAAAATTTCTAGAAGAGAATAGAGTGTAACTGCGTTTACGCTCTCGCACTATGGATAGGAGTCATACTAAAACTACAAAAAAAAAAAAAAAAATCGTGCTTAATTATTTATTCAATCATACTAAATTAATAATACAAATACATATTTTATTATTATGTTAAGCCATAACTTATGAAAGGCGTATTTGAAAGGCATTCACTAAGTATTCTTACAGTTTGTAATGTGGTTAAAAATTGTGTTTTCAACATTGATTGAAATGTCATGCTTACTATTGTATTGCAATCAAAGAATAAGGTGTTATGTAACAAAAGTTATATAACAAATTATTTGATGTGGACGCACCTTAAGTAAAACCTAAAACAAACTGATGGAATACTCCCTTAAAATAAAATTTAGGAATTAAATTAATTCAAAATCTTCGGTGGATATATTTCTGAACATAATCAATTTAAAAAAAGTCTTATTTTAATAATATGTATAAAAAGCTTATGTATAATCCTTTAATAATAATATGATATTTCTAAAGTACTTGAAATATACTATTCTAAAATTGGTGAAATCTCATACACTAAAGAGATAAGTCTAGTCCGATCGTGTAAGGAAATTGTAGTTTGTCAAACGTATAATTCGACCTGTTTAAGGAGCTCATAGATGCCTGCACGTCAAAAAGCATGTATGAGCTCCTTAAACAGTTCGAGTAATACGTTTTAAACTGTCAAATGATTGGGATTTGCACTCACTGATTCATTCCTTCTCAACCTTAGAAAGGCTTAGAAAGCTGGCACAGAGGTCCCCATAAATAATTTAGTCAAGAAACAAGGCTGGATTTTTAGAAATGGGGAGCGAAGTCACGGGCGGTCGCTAGTTAGAAATAAATGTGTTTTATAGTTATTCAGCGTGCGGTTAGGTATCAAAACAAAAACTATTTCTGAAGTATTTGGCATTTATTTAAA
Organism: Erebia ligea; assembly: GCA_917051295.2. Taxonomy (NCBI): domain Eukaryota; kingdom Metazoa; phylum Arthropoda; class Insecta; order Lepidoptera; family Nymphalidae; genus Erebia; species Erebia ligea. Next base: position 2,576,560 of record OU785240.1, on the reverse strand, counting down.
GAAAATAAACTTAGCTATGGTACGGAACCCTTCGTGTGCTAGTCCGACTCGCACTTGGCCGATATTATTATAATATAGATTGTATAACTATAGACTTATAATGTACTAGTGGGCCCGGCAGACGTTGTCCTACCTTGAAGCTAGAACCCGATTGCAGCGCCCCCTATCGGGTCCAATTGTGAATATAAACCATCCCGGGACCCGCACAAACACACTCAAAAAATTCCATCTAAATCGGCCCAGCCGTTCTCGAGTTTTAGCGAGACAAACGAACAGCAATTGATGTTTATATATATATAGAGAAGAGATATTATAATATAGATTGTCTGTCTGCTACGCTTTCACGGCCCGTCCTGTTCAACCGATTTGGATGAAAATTGTACTAATTAAATTACTAATTAATTGTAATTGTATTGATCATGGATAGATTGTATCCCGGGATCCCCGTTTTTATCCCGGAAAAAAAGTTCGCGCGGGAACAAAAGACCTTAATCCATGCGGACATCGTTTAGTTTCAACTAATTCAATTTATATCTATTGTCCCACAATCTTAACTGACCAAGTGACAACATGTTGTCTATTGAAAATAAAATAAAAACAAAACTAAACAGGTTTTTCGAAGTTGGCGGTGTCACACCCGTGCCACGGAGAGCACGTAAAAAATTAAAATATCCCGTTAACTATCTGGAATTACAACCCTGTACCTCCACATAATACAACCACATTCAATATATAGCTCATTTCTATCGGAGAGCACGAAGCCGTCGGTCCCGGTTATGATCACTAACATGATAATAATTAGAGATGAAACGGATAGTTGTTTGGCCGGATACCGGATATCCGGCTCGTGGTCTCGTAGCATGTTGTGACCAGTTTTGCGCCGCACAGGTACAGCGAAAGCGATAGGATCAAATCGAGCGGTTTCGGGTGTCATCGTGAGTGATCGTGGCCGGCGGCATGAGTGATCAGTTGTATAGCGAAAATTTGTTTGCTTGCTGCGTAAAGTGCGTGATATGAGTGCAATTTAAGAAAGGTTTGAAATTCCTTGTGAGTTTTAGTAATTTTTCAGTTTTAAATAAAATCATAAATGTTACCCGTTTTCTTATTATTTAGTAAACCTCACTGTTTTAGAGTTGATTTTAGGAAATTGTCGTAGTTTTTGAACATCCGGTATCCAGCCGGATATTGAAGTTACTATCCGGTATCCGGCCGGATAATAAACTTACGCCGGATAGTTACCGGATATCCGTTACATCTCTAATAATAATCGTTAAAGCCCGCTAACCCGCTTTGGAGCAGCTATAATTCCCTCTCTCTTACGAGAGTGGAGGCCTATGCCCAGTTAATGGGCATTAATGGTGGAAACAGTCATAAAAATGAGTTTCAATGTTGGCCAGACAAGTTGGTGGCGCTGCACTCGGCGCGCAAACCCCCGGGTGTCAATCGCGATGACGTCAGTTGTCGGCGTTTCTCTCGTACAGCGGCTTCTTGTGCGAGGCGGGCGCGGGCAGCTTGGACGGCTTCTTGAATGACGGGTTGCGGCTAAGGGCGTTGCTCGAGTTCTCCTTGCCTTGCTGCTCTTGTTGGCGCTGGAACAAGTATTAAATAGTTATTTGTGTTACATGGGGCCAAAGAAAATTTTTGTTCCCCGAGGGCGCTATTTTGAATTCAGAGCGATGTGAAGGATTCTAAAGTAGAATCCTGAGCGTAGCGAGGAATTCAATATACGCCGCCCGAGAACAAAAATTTGGCCCCGAGTGACACACACTATTTTTCATCATTACGTATGAGAAAAAGCTAGGAGTATCAACCTACTATGAATGGACATTACTTATACGTTTAAGCACCAATCAGAAGATACTCCTATCAACATTCTATGTAATTGTATAGACATTATTTAGACGTATATTTAAAGTTTAAATAAAATGTAGAGACGTATAACCGATCAACAAATTGATCACGTGACTTCGGACCAATCAGAACAGAGAAATGCAAAGTCGTATATTCGATCAACAAATTGATGACGTGACTTCGGACCAATCAGAATAGAGAAATGAAAAGTCCTATGGGCCTACAAGTTACACTTTGCTCCCGCTATCCTCTGAAGCCAATATGCGTTTTTCGAATAGGTATGATGAAAAATTAATTACTAGTCTGCACATTCAATGAGGCCACAAATGGCCCTTCGCTTTGGCTCCTGCCTCGATTGCGTACGGTACCCCAGACCTCTTGAGCTATTCTTTTTTTTTTTTTAATGATCAATATAGAAATTGTTACATTTTTGATGGGTAGCACTGCGAAAAACCACCTATACCACACCACATACATAAGGAACATATCATATCATAACAGAATATGGGTTTAATATAACTGCCCTGCCCCTAACAGCTTAGCCCGCTACCATCTTAGACTGCATCATCACTTACCATCCGGTGAGATCGCAGTCAAGGGCTAACTTGTAGCAGATAAAAAAAAAATATGCAACTGAATTATCGTGTACGTTACGGCAAGCTGACTTCCCAGTGCCGCTAACGGACCATTATTCAGTTCGCGTATAATTGTGTTACGTTATAATTGTAATAAGGACAATATAGTGTAAACCTTGTCGTTGTTGGATCTTCATCCCCCCTCCGACGGCACACGGCAGAAGTAAAACTTCAGAAAAGTAGCCTACGAGAGAATGAGATAAATATAACTTGTAGCAGGCGCTACAACCCCTGCTACTTTTCTGAAGTTTCACTTCTGCCGTGTGTGAATTGCACACACACACTTTTTAATTCAAATAAACTTATTAAAAGTGCTTTCGAATCGTCGAGTGAATCTATCACTGATTCGGAATGCCATTCCTACAATATTAGGTTAGCCTGCTAACATCTCAGACTGTTTCATCACTTAGGTACATTCCAGGTTTCATCCAAAGGCTAACCTGTAGTAAAATTAAAAAAAAAACACTCACTCGTCTCAAATATATGTCGGTTTCCGAAGTGCACTTGACTATCGGCGTGGCGTGGTTGTGGTTGGCCGTGCTGAGGTTGTGGTTGCTAACGCTGTGGTTGTGGTTGCTGATGCTCTGGTTGTGGTTTCCGGCGGGCGGGGAGGGCGCCGCGAACACTGTGCTGTCTTCGGAGGCTGAAGACTCCGCGTCGCTTCGGGCTTCGCCGTCGTTCTCTACTAGGATGCAGTCCTACAAAAAACATAACAGTAAGTGTGCGGGCACGAAATTAGCGACGGCCGAGCGACGGCGACAGCGGGGCGATGGAATTCGAGAGCTGGCGACGAATTTCGGGAAGGTCTTCTTACCACTAGAGCCTATTAACGTCCCACTGCTGGGCACAGGCCTCCACTCTCATAGGAGAGAGGGAAATTAGAGCTTAGACCCACCACGCTGCTCCAATGCGGGTTGGCGGGCTTTAAGGGTTTTTCTTTAAGATATTTATTTACTAGATGATGCCCGCGACTTTGTCATCGTGGATGTGGTTTTTTTATTCCCGTGGGAACTCCTTAATTTTCGGGGATAAAAGTATGTCCTTCCCCGGGATACAACCTATCTTTATACCAACATCAAAATCGGCTAAAATGATGGGCCGTTAAAGCGGCGGACAAACAGACACACTTTCGCATTTATAATATTAGTATGGATAATGATTGAATTTTTAATATTTTATCCGTACTAAGTTACTAACTACATGGTACTATAAAATACCTTGATAAAGATGGCAGCATCGAAATGGCTGTGGTTTTTTATGGCGGCCATTATATTACTGCACTAGTGCGAAAATTAATAATACCTCACTTCTCTGCATAAAAAAAAATAGCAGTGAAATAAGAACAACAAACAGATAGCTATTATGATGTAGACCTCCGCTAAGAAAGGATTTTTGAAAATTTAACCTAATTTTATTTTTTTTAAATTTAATTTTAAGGGAATAAAATTCTATTAACTTAATTATTTAGGAGGAATGTGCAACGTCCACAAACTCTTGCGAGTTTCAGGACGTGAAGTTAATAATACCTAATAATATGTAAACGTTATTTTGTAAAAACTAAAAAAAAAAAAAAAAATTAGGGGTTGAAATGCACATACAACAGACCTACAACTGGAGGTTTTAGTGCAAAAACCTGCCCAATAGGAATAAAGAAGGGGTTTGGTCCACGCGGACGAAGTGGCGGGTATAAGCTAGTAAATATTAATACTCACGTCTTCGTTGGTATCCAGGCGCATAGCTCTAAACCGGGATAAGATCCGTTCGTGCGGCGACGTGGCCGCCAGAGTGCGAGGGTACCTGTACTCCGCGCGTACGGGCGTGTTGCCTGGAATCATCGATTTACCAACTAAGGATACAACATTACCTACAAATTAATACTCAAAAAGCGTCCACAATCGCTTATACAAAACACAGCTATAGATAATATTAAGACTGAGACAGCAAACGGGTCAAACAAAAACCAACCATATAACTTTCTATTTAGGGTTCAATTTTGTAATAACAATTCGACACATACGACATTTTGTCGCCTAGTGTACTCATGCGCGACTGAGGCGAAAATTGTTTACAATATCTATTTGTGCACAATTTGACCGTGCCGTTTTTTGCGTTTCAATGGTGCGTCTAAGGTATTGGTAAGTCAATGCCTGGAATATTTGAAAATTTAGTATACGTGCATATGCACATTGATAAATTCAAGAAGAAAAGTGATTGTCATAATGTCAATACTAGAAATAAAAATAAACTTGTAATGCCTGCTTCTAGGCTTAGTAAAACTAGCAATTCATTTGTTGGAAACAGTGGGGCTGATTCTATAGTGCACAATCTCTAAACTAAACTAAAATTAGAGCATTACAAATATTGCTAACACTTTCTTAATACTCCCTACGGAAAGGGACGGAACTAGATTTAAAGCTGCTATTTTAGTTTAGTTTAGAGATTGTGTTATACAGAATCAGCCGCAGTGTCCGCTTCTACAATAAGCTCCCAGATGACATGTTGAAGATGTCTCTGAATAAGTTCAAAGTTAATGTAAAACGTAAACTCATTGAAAAATCTTATTACCATGTGAAGGATTACTTAAATAGATTTAGAGTTTTAGAGTTGCAAAATTAGATATAAGTTCGGACACATTCACCTTTGTAAGTGAAGCACATGGAAGTCGTCGGCGGTTGGACCACTGCATTACTACACAAGCAGCTTGGAACACAATATCATCTGTGAATGTACTTTACGAAGTCACTTGGTCTGATCATTTTCCATTATGTGTCACCTGTGATCTCAACGAAGTTGCAGAGGGGCTTATCATTGACGACAACCATGCTGGTAAAACCGGTATTCGATGGGGCGTTAGGGACAATAGCCAAATAGATAAATATTACAACTATTGTAAAAATAATCTAGTCCAAGTCATTGATAGTTTCATATGTAAGGAATGTGATAGCCATAAAAACTGTGATAATCTAAGTAAACATTATATTTTTATAGATAATTTTTATAGTCAAATTGTTAAAATCATGCAACTAGGTTCTAAAAATTCAGTACATAGAAATAATAAAAATAAAAATAATGGTTATCAGGTTAAGAAGCAAGTAACAGGTTGGAATGTGCATGTGCAAAAAAGTCATCAAGTATATAGATTAAACTTTGAAACTTGGGTAATGGCAGGCAAGCCTTCAAATGGAACTATATATGACGAAATGGTCGCAACCCGTAAGGATTTTAAAAATAGGCTTCGTTGGTGCCAAAGAAACGAAGAGTCTATAAAATTAGATATATTGGCTATGTACAGAAATCAGTGTAACTTTCCAAAGTTTTGGAAGGAAACCAAAAAGTTTAGTCATAAACAAAGTCTACCCATAAAGGTGAATGGGTCACATGAACACGCACAGATAGCCAATATGTTTGCGGACAAGTTTAAGGTAATTCCACGAACGACAAATGGTGATCTGGGAGCCAAACACAGTCATCCTTCAGTAACGCCTGACAAACATGGGCTACAATTTACCCCTGACCAGATAACTGAAATGGTTAGACATATGAAACGTGGTAAATCTCCAGGCCACGATGAACTCAGTTTGGAACATATTCTTTATGGAGGTGAACTTTTACATATCAAGCTCTGTAGGTTTTACAATTTGTGCATTAGATACTCTTACCTTCCTCAAGACCTTATGAAGACAGTAGTGATACCGATTGTCAAAAATAAAACCGGTGATCTGGGTTCAGTAAACAACTATCGTCCGATCTCACTAGGTACCATCACCGGCAAAATTTTGGAACGTTTGATACAGCCTGAGCTGCTGAAGAATATTGTGATTGATGATGCGCAATTTGGTTTCCGTCCCGGTCTTTCGACTGATTCAGCTATTCTTAGCTTAAAGCATGTCGTGAACTATTATACGAATCGAGAAACGTCAGTGTACGCATGTTTTTTGGACTTGAGCCAAGCTTTCGACCTGGTGAATTATAATATTCTTTGGGCGAAATTGTACAGATCTCAAGTTTCCAGCGAGGTGGTGCATCTTTTGAGATACTGGTACGGAAACCAAATCAATAGTGTTAAATGGGGCGACGCGACATCTAATTCCTATAAATTAGATTGCGGAGTACGTCAAGGAGGTATTACCTCTCCGGATCTGTTCAATGTTTATGTTAATGATTTGATAGAGGAGCTGAGAAACACAAAAATCGGATGTCATATCGGCAACACATGCGTCAACAGTCTCAGTTACGCTGATGACATGGTGTTGCTCAGCCCGTCTATCAAGGGACTTAGGAAGTTGCTTTCGCTCTGTGAGCATTATGCCAATGCTCACGGACTGAAATATAATGTCACTAAGTCTGAAATGTTAGTCTTTCGAGCAGGCAAGGGTCCGGAGAGGGTACCTGTGGTAATATTAGATGGCTCAGCAGTTCAGGTTGTGACAAAGTTCAAATATCTAGGACATGTTCTAACAGAGCACCTGAAGGATGACTGTGATATTGAGAGGGAAAGGAGGGCACTCTCGATTCGTTGCAACATGCTAGCTCGAAGATTTGGCAAATGCAGCGAATCCGTCAAGGTTGTACTGTTTAACGCGTATTGCCAGTGTTTTTACACTTGCCAACTTTGGACAAATTTTCTCAGAAAGTCCTACACGGCAATACGTGTGCAGTACAATGATGCTTTTCGCATTTTGATGGGTTTGCCTAGATATTGTAGTGCCTCGGGTATGTTCGCCGAGTCGAGGGTGCCTGATTTCTATGCTGTAATGAGGAAAAGAGTAGCTTCCTTTTGGGAGAGACTCCGGACATCTCAGAACAGCATCCTCAAGATGGTTTGTGACGGTATGCCCAGCAATATTTTTACCTATTGGCTATCTGTGCATCACAATAGCAATAGGAAATAGATATAGGTTTTTTGTGACCATGACGCCTGGGAAGAGTTTTTTTTTAACATTCCCAGTTAGTTTATAAGTTTATATAATTTTATTTTATTGTATACTTACTATTTTTTTTAAAATAATTATTGTATTGTGTGTAATGTATAGGTACTGGGCCCTTTTGCCTTTAATAAAAACTTTTATTATTATTATTATTATTATTAAATGACAAGGAAGCTTGGCAATAATTTGCTCTAATGGCTCTGATAGTTCCTTAGTTAAGATGATTTGTGAGATGGTGATAATAAAAAAAAAACCTGGTTGAGTTTGTTGTGGGCTCTTCTCAGACCAGGGCGCGTTTGGAACCCTCGTAGCTTTAGTTTTAAGATACCGTAACTGATTATCACCATCATATATATCAATATATCTCGATATATAAACTCAAAGTTTTTCATTGATATAACACTTAATAATATTAGTCTCACTTAAAAGAGTAGGCGGAAAAAAAAGGTAAGCTTCAGGCAATATCTGTAGCTTACTGCGCCACCAAAGTAGATAGATAGATAGATAAATACTTTATTGCCACACAAAACATTAAAAAGAAACAAAAAAGAGAACAAACAAAAACAAATAAGTGCGCAAAGGCGGTCTTATCACTAAAAGTGATCTCCTCCAGACAACCATTAAATAAAGAAACAAACGCAATGAAGCTAAGTACATACCAGACGGGTTATAGACCGCGTACTCCTGGTTCAAACACCTGGTCTCCAACTCCTCGAGCCTCGCGACCTCCTCCCTCAGGTTGCCGTAGAACTGTTCTATCTCACGGTAAGTGGTGGTCAGCGTCAGTTTCTGCTGGTTCTCGTGCGAATGGCACGAGGACGCGAGCTGGGATGTACCAGCCGATATAGATGATAGGTCTTCTATTGCAGTTGTTGTAATGCCCTGGAATATAATGCGAAAGTTTTTTTTTTTTAATCCACTACAAGTTATCCCTTGACTGCGATCTCACCTGATGGTGATTGATGATGCAGTCTAAGATGGTAGCGGGATAACCTGTGATGGGCATGGCAGTTATATTAAACCCATACCCCTATTCGGTTTCTACACCGCATCGTACCGGAACACTAAATCGCTTGGCGGCACGTCTTTGCCGGTAGGGTGGTAACTAGCCACGGCCGAAGCCTGCCACCAGTCCAGACCAGGGAAAATTCTGAAATTGTAAATTCCCAAATTGACCCTGCCGGGGATCGAACCCGGAACCTGCGCACGTTAAGACAACAGCGCCACACACTGCGCCACGGAGGTCGACTAAAGGTTTCACTTTGTCATTTAAACACGCCGCCACGGAGCGACGGATCGACGTGATTTTTAGAACTTTTTATCCCAGAAAAGCTATGGTGTAGTATTATAGGGAAACAGCACAAATGCACCAGAACAATTTATACTGCAAAAAAAATGCATAAGAATAATCAAAAACTTAAAAAATCTGTAAGTTGTGTACCTCACTTTAAATCACTAAATATACTAACCCTGCCATGCATTTACATACTAGAATCGGCTAAATTTGTAAGGAAACAACCGCAACACTTTAAAAAACTAGAGGACCTACCGCGACGTTACCAACTAAGACCCACGCGGAAAAATAACATGATGATTCCCAGCTCCAACCTTAGTATCCACAGTACTGGTCCTAACCCGATGTGTGTCAAAATTTATAACAAAACTAGCTGATGCCCGCGACTTCGTCCGCGTGGTTCGAGGTTTTTCGTTTCCCGCGGGAACTCCTTAATTTTCCGGGATAAAAAGTAGCCTATGTGTTATTCCAGACTATAATCTATCTTTGTGCCAAATTTCATCCAGATCCGTTCAGCCGATGGGGCGTGATTGAGTAACAAACATCCATCCATACATCCATCCAAACTTTCGCATTTGTAATATAGTATAGATTTGATCCCAGACGACATCAAATCTTTGGACAGTAATACAGCGTTTGTAAATTCTTTAAAAAAAATCCTGATTGATAAGGCGTATTACAAACTAAATGATTTCCTTGAAGAAAAATAAGGCAGCCGTCTCTCTACTACCACTGATTTTTGCTGTGCCCCACCGGGGTTCCAATATACAATATTGGAACCCCGGTGGTATAAGAATTACTCTTTATTGACATTATGTAAATTACCTACTATAAAAATTGTATTGGAATCCTTACTATAATATTATAAATGGGAAAGTGAGTTTGTTTGTATGTTTGTTCCGCTTTCACGCCGTAACTACTGAACGGATCTGGATGAAATTTGGCACAGAGATAGATTATAGTCTGGAATAGCACATAGGCTACTTTTTATCCTGGAAAACTAAAGAGTTCCCGCGGGAACCGAAAAACCTCAAGTCAAACCCCGAAGTCGCGGGCATCAGCTAGTACAAAATAAATAAATATGAAATATGAAAATCAAAGAACTTAAAACCAAGCGGACGAAATAGCAGGTATCCTCTAGTATTTAAATATGTGCATTATGACATTTTGAGATTCTACCTCCGAGCTCCGGTTTGGAACCAAGAGCTGGCAAGAAAACCCAGCAGTTGCTCACTTTTAAAACAAATATTCGTTCATGTCTTGCCGGCTCTTCTCAGTGGTATTTGCTTTCCGAACCAGTGGTCCTGACATATCATAGGCGACACAAGTTCTTCTTCATGAAATAAAACACTAAAGAACTCACATTGACTTCCCCAACGAGCGCGTCAATAGAGCGATGGTAGTTTTGTAGAATCGCTTGTAACATCTTATCTGAAGAGTCTGCAAACTGGTTCATTGAACGCTTGTTCTCTTGCTTCAACGCTGAAGATTCCTCCTGTTCAACATAAAAAGACAATAAAACACTGAAATCTCATATAACTATTGAGTATTTGACAAGTCAATTCAGCAACTATTTTTAGTCCAAATGCGTGCTTAGTATGGGATTTTTTAAATATTGAATTGTGTCGTCATCAAAGTTAGAAGCATTTTTTTACTGTAACCCATAGTTAAAAATGGTTATCTATACTTCTATACTGATATTATAAATGCGAAAGTTTGGATGGATGGATGGATGTTTGTTACTCAATCACGCCAGAACGTCTGAACGGATCTGGATGAAATTTGGCACAGAGATAGATTATAGTCTGGAATAACACATAGGCTACTTTTTATCCCAAAAAGAGGAACCAAGAAACCGCAATCCACGCGGACGAAGTCTCGGGCATCAGCTAGTTCAACATAAAACTAACAGGGGACGTGGATTATTGCGCCTTGTGGGAGATCCTCGATTTAACAATCACAAAAAATAATTTATTTGACAAATAAAGGGAAAAATTAAAAAAGGCATTTCCCTTTATTTAAAAAGGGAAATGCCTGTTCTGGGACGCGACTTGCGCCTGTACTTTGGCACCAAGCCATCTTAGCCGTACGTCACGGTTAGCTGGTGCCGCTGCAGAATCCGCTGCCGCGAGGAAGAAGCCCAAGTATGCGCCACTCTTGGGCCAATATTTATTTGTCCCACTGGCGGTGGAGACGATGGGATGCTGGGGTGGGGAAGCAAAAAATTTTATAAAAGAGATAGGGCGTCGTCTGAGGGAAAGCGGCTGCGACCCACGTTCTGGTTCCTACCTGGTTCAAAGGTTATCCATCGCCATTCAGCGTGGCAATGCTGCAAGCTTGATGGGTACCTTTGGCCCAGGGGCAACCAGGGGTGGTATTTTTGATTAGGGGTTTATTTTTATTTTTATTTTATTGTTAGTAGGTATTATATAAGGATTTGTTTTAAATTTATTTTATAGTTAGTTTAATATTTAGTTTTTAGCATTTTAATATTGTATTAAGTATTAATCTCATATTTATTTGACTAGAAGTCAAATAAGTACCTAATTATATGATAACTAAACAAAAATTATGGGATACAACTCCCTATAAAATTTAGAAATAAAATAATTTAAATTCTTCAGTGGATGTATTAATTATATAATAATTTATTACTATAATTAGTTTTTAAAAATTAAAAAAACAAACTAAATTCATATCTATTTATTCAAGTAGACTTTGACAAATTGCTTTTGAATCGTCGAGTGAATCTACCTCAGCCCCCCTAGCATGGGCCGAGACAATTTTCTCCCCGAGAAAAGGATACAAATTTTATTCCTAAATAAATAAATAAAAACGCCAAATAACGGTGGATAAATAGTCCCCCGAGTCCCCGTGAAATGTCAAACGGGGATAAACTTCTCCTCTCCCCTGTTGCCGTGCTCTGAGAGGTGGATAAGTAAATTTTATCTCTTGTCAGTGGATAAAATCGGGGGATAAATTTTTTATCTCCGGCCCATGCTAGCTAGCCCTGCTGGTTGTATGTATGATCCTTTATTCCTTTGAAGATTTAGAATATACATATTATGACGACTTACTAGCCATATCCATAGAATAATATTTAGTATGTTTTTTTTCTGTTATAATTTTTTAAATTTTCTATAATGACATTTTTAACCGTTACAGAGCCATTTATTTTTACCTGAATTTTTATTTGGGCTTGCCGCAAGTCTGATACCAAGTCCGTCTTGACCTTGTCCACCACGCTGACCGCATCAGCGCCCAAACTTTCCACATTGGAAGTGATCGCCGCACAACCTGAAAGACAACCAATAATTTAAATGCAGGCTAAACCTTCGCTTTAGTTGGGATAATATATTTAAAAGTATATTAGCTTCATAACTACTCATTATAATTTTGGTTCCCACTTTAGACTCATTATCCAACGTGTGATGACGTCATGAAAAATTCAAGATGGCGGAGGGAACACGAGAATGACAAAAGAGTATTGTTAATGTAGAGTTCCGTTGACAATAATTAATGTAGAATTCCATAGTCATTTTACATTTTGCTAAAGACAGTCATTATTTCGTAACAGGTAGTCTTATTCAAACTTTTTAAAGAGCCTCATAGTGATTTTTAAATACCAATTCAATGGGTTTAAGACAATATTTTCCTTTCTCATTAATAAACTTGTACATTTCAATAACAATATTTCTATTTTCAGAATTTTACAGTGCTCTTTTTTTACTGGAGAGTTCTTATAGTTCTGTCTTTCACTGCCAATCTCAGAGTAGCTTAAACATTACTTAAGGAAATCCTTAGTATAGATTTCATATTGAAATCAGTACTAAGGAGTTCCTTAAGGAATGATTTTCTCTGGATGCGGCAGTTAGTCTTTTAATGTAGCTGCCATATACAGCCATACTGAACGAAAATCCTTAGTTTTGTAACGGAAACCTAAAATCGAAAAAAATACGTTTTTTCGTGTTTACTTTTAATTCTAATAATCTACACTTTAAATTGGGTATTCGACTACTAGTTAAATACATTATTTTTTAGTGATTATTAAAATATAAAGTATCTCCTGAAAGTCGTAATATCCACGTCCCCTGCTAGTTTTGTGTTGAAAAACCATTTTAAACTATCGATTAAAGTAAAAAAGTGCGTCGAACTTTGATGACGTCACAATTCAAAATTTCATACAAAATCCCAAACTAAGCACGCGTTTTGACGTTTGAAAAAAAGTTGCTGATTTGACTACTTGGCAAATACCCAATTCTAATAATAATAAAAGTATAATAGTGCACCTTACCTGTTTCACAATGGTCCACAAAACCGCTCAAACAAGTGTCCAACTTCTTCTCATACTCTGTGAAGTCTTCTCTGCACTTATCTATCTCTTGCTGATAAACTTTCAACTTATCATTCAACCACTCAACTGTCTTACTAGTTCTCTTTTCAAAGAGTGTCTTCTGTTCTTCTATGATATTTAACTTCTTTTTAATTTTATCGTCTAGGAAGTTCTTTTCAGTCGTCCATTGTCTTTGTAAGCGTTCTTCTAGAAGTCTCCTTTCTTCTTCTGCCCGTTTAGCAAACATAGTTTCAAATTCTTCTTTTTCACGCTCAATTTCTAGAACTTGATTTTCTAAATATTGTTTTGTTCTTTCTTCGTCTTCTTTGACTGACTGTTTTGTACAAAACCAAATTATTATTATTACTTAAAATAAAATGTTGATGAGATAAATAAGCAATAGAAAAATATTACTGTCTAAAACAAAGCAACTTCAACAATACTTTTATGATTCTTATGGTTTTATCAATTTTGTTAGTTAAAAAAATACTAATGCCTGGTTTAGCGGTTTCGGTCACGCCTAATTACAAGTGTACCGTGAAAGTTGTACCGTAAAGTTACTTGGTGTTTGAGAAAAGCAGCAGTGACGTCAATGATAGCATCAACTCACCGCGATCTCGTGTCGCATGTCGTCCTCCAGTCGTTTGCACGTCGTGTACCGGTCGTGCTGCTGTCGTCGCGCCGCGTTGAACAGGCTCTCTGCAGCGGTCCGCACGCTCGTTTCAAACGCCGCGTGTGTGTTGCGTAAAGACGTCACGTTCGTTGATGCGTTTTGTTGCTGCAGTAAACATACCATTGAAGACCACAAAGTACAAAAAATACCATTGAAGACATCTCTCTATGCTCTAGCGTAGCGAGCGTTTTTTTTTAAATGGGTCAGTACATTTTATTTAAGAGTATCCATGGAAATGTTAGTTGTTATATGATTAAGAAAATGTTTTAATAAAAACTGATTAATTTTAAATATCTTTAAAAGTGAGTGACATTACAAAGGTCAAAGTGCACTTTTTCGCCCAAGATTTCATTAGAATTGCTCTTGTATGACGTAAGACTTTAATCTACGCAGGAGGGTTTAATTTTTTTTCCGCGTCGCGCTTTTCTCTCGCTTCGTCAACCTTCCGTTTCGCGCTAGCAGCATCGCGCTTGTTCCGAGCTAGCAGAGATCCGTAGTAGGTATCTTTGAGCTTGCCACCACGCAGGCGGAGTCTCTCCAGAACATACTCGCTCCACTCACCCATTGCTGCAGGAAGCTGGTGACGTCACCCGCGAGGTCCCGGCTGCCGGCTCGCTGCAGGCACGCCGCCACGCAGGCGGAGAGTCTTTCCAGAACACTCTCTATACTCTCCGTCTGTTGGTTTAGCACAGCGTGGAACTGTCCCGAATGACGCTCCGTCGCTTTGCTTGTCTGGTCTTGGACTGTCGTCTTCAATGTTGATATCTGAAACAATCATTTTCAAGTTGTATCCATATATATTTAGACGTTTGATAAAAAATTATGTCTAACATATTTTTTTGGAAATTTCACGTCTTCATTATTCAAAATATCTAGTCAAGCAGTCTGGTTGGGTCAGCCAGTTTAAATAAATTCGAATAAACGCCTGCAGAGAAAGCAAGTACAACAAAATAAGCGTTGTACTCTCATAAGTGGGAATTTTGGAAATCAATTGGAATTGATATTGATTCGAGTTGGAAGGGATTTTTAGCAAATCTCACAGATATAAAATTTTTATAATATGAAGCATGTCATAAACACTATAAAGTTTGCTTAGTTATGAGAATGGACCGTCCCGTCATTTTTTTTAGAAATAACCACTCTTAAACAGATATGTATTAATCAATACCTGGCATTAGAAGCATTTAGGTTTTATGAGTGACCATTATTATGAAAAATAAAGATGGCGGAAGTGCGGAACGTTAGGTAGTCCAAAATATTCAAACAACTTTATAACACAAAAAAAAATTGGCAGACATGTGGACTGCCAATAGAAGTGAAAACTTCGTCGTCGTCGTCGTCGTCTCAACCTATAGACGTCCACTGCTGGACGAAGGTCTCCTGCATGGATCGCCACAGAGCACGGTCTTGTGCCGCTTGTTTCCAGCGGCTCCCAGCTGCACGCTTAAGATCGTCCGTCCACCTAGTGGGGGGTCGCCCAACGCTGCGCTTCCCGGTGCGAGGCCGCCATTCGAGCACCTTGGGACCCCAACGCCTATCTGTTCTACGAACTATGTGCCCCGCCCATTGCCACTTGAGCTTGGCGACTCTTCGAGCTATGTCGGTTACTCTGGTTCGCCTACGGATCTCCTCATTCCTGATTTGATCACGCAGGGATACTCCGAGCATAGTGAAAACTTATAACTTAGAATTTTAGTATTAAAATTTGAAAAAAGAAAAAAAATTAAAATATTTAATTACGAATGTGGTATATATTTTATATTTAAGACTTTGTCTTCGTGACAACGCGAGCATGGGGCAGCGAGGTGTTGGTGACGCGAATCCACAAGTTTACCCCCTACCAAAAAGTGCTCAACGCGGCTAAAGAAGTTTTCACTTCAATAAGACTTTTACAATAAGCGGTGATATTTGACTAGACATCTGCGCGGCGTAAGGCTGACGCCCTTTACCGCTTATATGCCTATTGCTTATTCTGTGTACTCACCCTATTTAAAGTGTCCATGGAGTGCTGCACTAGGTTGTCCAGTTTTTGTTTGTTTTCGCTGTTTATCTCTATGTTATCTTTGGTGTATGACTCTGAAAATCATAAATAGGTAATCAATAAAAAAATGTGATATTATTAAATAGAGGATCTCCCAAAATTCGAAATATCCACGTCCCCTGTTAGTTTTATGTTTCAAGACCCTTTTAAACTATCTATTGCAGTATAAAGTGCGTCGAATTTTGATGACGTTACAGTTCAATATATCATACAACATCCCATACTGAGCACACGTTTTGACGTCTGAAAAAAAGTTGCTAATTTGACTTGATAGTTATCTCCCAATTTTTAAATTGGAAAAAATTTAAGTCCACCAAATCGGGTTTGAAAATCGATTTCGTAATGAGGACACTTAAACTATAACTAAACTTAAAGTTCTAAGTTTAATTTCCTTAACCATTTTAAAGACTTAGTAGCTTCTCTGCAACGCTATAAAAAACGGCATATAGTTCGCGCGCGAGTTGAATGCAGATCTTATGTATGGTGATTGGTGACACATACTTAAGCTCTGCATTCAACTCGCGCGCGAACTTTTAGTAGCTAAGGATAAGCTTACCCAATGAAGTCTGTATATCTCCGAGGCTCCTAATAACGGAGGCCACAAAGTTGTCAGCTCCAGCGACTATGTTGCTCCGGTGTTGCGTCGATACCTGTCGGTATGTCTTCGTCACTTCTAGATTCGTTGACTCCACGGATCTGAGGAGTCGAAAAAGAAAAAATATTTAATATGGTTTTTTTTTTAAATCTGCTACGAGTTAGTCCTTGACTGCGATCTCACCTGGTGGTAAGTGACGATACAGTCTAATAAATATTATTTATATTATTTATTTTAATACTAGCTGATGCCCGCGACTTCGTCCGCGTGGATTGAGGTTTTTCGGTTCCCGCGGGAACTCTTTAATTTTCCGGGATAAAAAGTAGCCTATGTGCTATTCCAGACTATAATCTATCTCTGTGCCAAATTTCATCCAGATCCGTTCAGCCGTTGGAGCGTGATTGAGTAACAAACATCCATCCAAACTTTCGCATTTATAATATTAGTATAGACTAGCTGATGCTCGCGACTTCGTCCGCGTGGATTTAGGTTTTTCGGTTCCCGCGGGAACTCTTTAATTTTCCGGGATAAAAAGTAGCCTATTTGCTATTCCAGACCATAATCTATCTCTGTGCCAAATTTCATCCAGATCCGTTCAGCCGTTGGAGCGTGATTGAGTAACAAACATACATCCATACATCCAAACTTTCGCATTTATAATATTTATTTGATGATAACAGCCTAACCTAGCCTAGCCAACCTAACCTATTAGGAGTTGCTACAATGTATTGATCGTAAATCACCTATGATTGGATGACACTCTTTTGATATTGGCCAAAATCTATTGTCACAGCAAGGATACTACAAATAGTGATGATGCATATGTCAAAACTAAATTATTTCTTACTGATTATTGAATAGAGGGTCTTCCAAAAGACCTCAAACTCACATCTTCTGTTAGTTTTAAGTTTGATAATCATTTTAAACTATCATTTAAAGAAAAAAGCGTGCTGAAATTATCGATGACGTCATAATTATGTATTTCATACAAACTTCCATACTAGAAGCGGGTTTTTAAGTTTGTTAAAGAGTTGCTGATTTGATTGAGTTGTCATCATCCCCATTCAGACAATTTAACAATTCTTGATACAGCTTTTGTTGTTTTGGACTAAAGCTTACTTGCGTTTGTCGACAGTTTCCAGCAATTTGCTCGCGTCAGTGGAGGCGGCTTCGGCCGCGGCTAGCAGCTCCTTGGCCTGAGAAGATAGCACGCTCTCCGTCTCCGCCTGTTTGCTCACCAAGTATTTCTGCTCTTCATAGTGCAACTTTGTTGTCTTTAACACCTGTGGACAAATTGAAGATTAATAGCAAAATGATACCCGCAACTTCATCCGTTTGAATTTATTTTCTTAAATTGTGCACTCTTTAATTCTCCTGGTCAAAAAGTAGCTAGCCTATGTAACTTTCTAGGTCTTTAATCCATGCAAAAAAAAGGTGAAAAAAACTTTAACTTGACTACGGAAATAATATTGTAAAAAAGATTTTCTGTCAGTTGGTATATTTAAATTGATACAATAGCAAAAAAATGTATTAATACCCCCACTTTTAGGATGTAACATAAGGATAATATTGATTTTGTTTGTATTTAATGTATCCTATGTCACCCGGACTATAATAATAAATCGATTGACACCTCATTCATCATAATCGGCTCAGTATTTTAAGCGCTACGGTGGAACATGTAAGAATATGACTTTCTATTCAATTGGTTCCTCATGACTGAAAATACACTTTAGAGACTGAATTTAAATATTGCAAATTCTGTTAGCATTGCTGTCGAACAATATTAGTAGCAAAGACAAGAAGTCATTAAGAAAATACCTTATCTTAATGTTATGTTACCTTAGCGTAATGTAACGTATTTTAATTATTGTAATTTTATTGTTAATGTTTGTACTTGCTTTGGCCCAACAGGGCTTGAAATACAAAATAAGTGAAAAAAAATAATGCACAGTTGATTGATTGGTAGTTCATTACGATGTCCAATAAATTTTTCCAGCGTGAGCTAAATCCATGCAGCGCCATCTAGTTTGCAACTAGCTTTATATATTTTATTATTATCTTCCAACTTATATCTATCCTTACAGGTATAACCCAGGTATTAACCTATACTCTGATTTTTAATTGCGTGGAATTCTGACGTTTGTGACGTTCAGTTGTGACAAACATTTTTCTATGCCTTTTTTATTTTAAGACTCAGGTTTTTTAAGGTTAAAAATTACTGTATGAAGCAAATTGATCACATACACCTATTACCTGAAATACATAGTTTATCATTTGTCACAAGCAAAATCCAAATAAGTAGGTACTTATTACTGACTAAAGACTGAATTAGTCCTTTATTAGAATTAATAACTTTGCTAAGAAAGGATAAAAGATAAAAGAAAGAAACAACAACCAATAATAATAAAGTTTATCCATACTTACTAATATTACAAACTAGATTCCGCGTGGATTAAGGATTTTTGATTCCCACTGGAACTTCTTAATTTTCCGGGATAGTGCCTATGCCCTTCCCCGGGATACAACCTACCTCTATACTAAATTTCGTCAAAATCGGTTGAAAAGATGAGCCGGGAAAGCGTAGCAGACAGATAGACAGACACACTTTCGCATTGATAAAATATTAGTATGGAAGTATGGATCCTTTTTTAAGGCAATGAACAAAACTTATTGCACGTGGATGAAGCCGCGAGCATCAGCTAGTTAATAATTAAGTATTGTAGTAGGGTAGAAGTAAAAGAAACGCCAATGACAGTAGCTCGTATGTATTGTACGGCTATCGATCTCCTAGCTTATAATAAGTAACGGAATCTAGCTAAATCCTAGGTTCCCTAGCTTTAGACGTGAGAATCGACTGCAGCGGCTTCTGATAGTATGGTCGCTAACTAGCAAATTGAGTTAATATCTTCGTCACGCTCGGGCTTATATAGGGCTCCGCCGCTTTGTTATTCGCAGAGACACGTTGGTCGAAGCGCTAAGAGCGAGAAGTTTAGTCGATTAAGCAGGAAAGTATTCGAGGCCGAGCCACGCGTGCAATGCTTGTTACAGTATTTAATAAAATCATCATGATCATCGTTGTCGTCGTCATCCTCATCGTCCACAGACACTGTCAATCAAATGGGTAATACGACATATTCTTTAATTACATGTTCTATGCACTCTAGCCATTTGTTTGAGGTGACGTTAGCTCCCTCAACCAAAAGCTCTTTCACTTCCACCATTTTGTTTTTTGCAACATCCAAATTGCAATCCAAGTTTGAGCCCAAATCAACTCAATTGGATTGAGCTCACAATGGTAAGGGGGTGATTGGAGTACCAACAGTAATCCCTTGTTCTGCTGCCAACTCGTCCACGACATTTCTATTACATTATTTTATGCTTTTTTTGCTATGCCCAATAAATTTATCCACTTTAATTTATTTATCCACCTTAGGCTGCATCACCACTTGCAAGCAAGTCTGATTGCAGCCAAGCGCTAGCCAATATATATTTTTTAAAAAAAATTACCTTCAACTACAAATTGACTTAAAACTTAATCAACATAAAAGTATCGAAAATAATAATTTCTAATTTTCTGTTAAAAAGGTTTGTTACTCATGCTGGTGTGACCAGTTGTTTTGATTTGTTCTCCCACATTAAGTCATAAGTCATAAAGTCATAAATATTTATTCAATTTAGGTGTTCAATAATAAGTGTTTCAATATTGATATTTAATAACATTTAACAGATCAGATCGGGCATCAGCTAGTAAAATATAAAAATTAGTAAAGGAGGGTAAATGAACGCAATTTGTATGTTACTGAAAGCATACTTGATACATTTATTTATATTAATTATATAATTTATATTCATCAAAATACATTACATAGTCATGGAAACATAAACAAGTGTTACCATGGAAACATAAAGTCAATAACGTAACGGAGAAAGTTTGATTTTACCCCCCATTTTTCATACCCCGGGCTTATATATGAAAATCGATTCTAAAGGAGGTAAACTCAAAAAAAAACTCAAAAAACATAAATATAATAAGTATGTTGTGGACTAGATGACAGCGGAACGAGGGATCACTGTGCTCCGATTACCCCCTTACCATTGAGAGCTCAATCCGATTGAGTTGGCTTGGGCTCAAGCCAAGGGGCATGTGGCAAAAAACAATAAAACTTATAAAATGGTGAAAGTGAAAGAGCTTTTGGTCGAGGGAGTGAACAATGTCACCCCAAACAAATGGCTAGAGTGCAGAGCACATGTTATTAAAAAAGAGTACAAACTATGCCGTTTTGACCATTTGATTGACAGTGTCTGTGACACTTTCATTATAAATGTCAGTGACGATGACGAGGATGATGATTATTTTAATAATTCATTATAAAGTACCTACTGTAAAATGTTTACTGTTATTAGTTGTTGGATTTTTCTTTATCCTTTCATAGCAAAATTGTTCTTTCTAATTACTTTAAGACTCTTTCAGTCGTCAGTCGGTAATAAGTGTTTAATTTCTGCTAATGCATGTAATTACATGTGTGCACATTAAGTATGCAAATATAAAATGTTTGTAACGTTTGTCACTTGAAATTAAAATAGTGCTCTAATTACTAACACTGTTATAAATTTAATCTTTAGAATCCATAGCATTACTTATATTTTATTAGAATTTGTTACTTACCCTTTTTTTGGGGAAAATGTTTTAACCAAGAAATGTCATGAAACGTCAGAATTCCACGCAATTAAAAATCAGAGTTTAATTCGATAGACTAATACAACATATTACTACAAAAATAATAATAATATACAAAATCATAATACTACAAAAAATATTTACAATAAAATAGACTAAACCCGTGCTGTGTTTCGCAAGTTAGTAATACGCGACAGCCAATATCAGTTCAAGAAACTGAGTAGGTATAGATACTACGGGATACAGAACTTATTTTATTGTCTAGGTATTGATCTGTAACTAAGCTATATCTGCCTTTTGTTTTTAGAATGTTAAAATCATCATAATTATCACAATCAATAATTAATTTATAAGTACTTAAATTTTTATATCATAAATTAAATTAATAATAATTATTATAAAGTAGGCTACGCTTCTCATAAATATTGTAAATATTATTGATCTTCATTAATATGTTATTGTATTTTTAGACATATTTTATGTGATTGTTATTTTAATTATCATATTTTGTTTTGTAATGTAATTGTAACTATGGAATTTTGCATGTTGTGTTTACTTTTATATGATTTTTACACATGTGAATGTAACATCTTGCATGTACCTATCCTAAATATTTCGATGTAAAAAATCGCTAGTAAACCATAAATAAAAATTAAAAAAAAAAACCAACACTAAAAAGATACCTATCCTATGAACTTAATACATTTAATATATATATAAGGTAGCATATCGCCCGTTACAGTTGTGTACTCACATTAGTAGTGTTAGCAAGCGCGTTTTCAGTGATACAAAGTCGGTTGGTGGTTTTGCTGAGCCGGTCTTGATGCTCCTCGAGCTGGCCGCTAAGCTCCTTGAACACACTCTCCATACGATCTCTCTCTTCTTCCATGGCGCGCTTCTTTAGCAATAGCTCCTGAATCTCCTTGCGTTGCTCCTCTTGCTTGAGCGTCATTTCAGTGAACGTCTCATTGGCCAAGTATACACCTAGAACATTACATTAGAAATGATGCCTATGTCAAAAATAAATTATTTGTGACTGATTAATATTAAATAGTCTTCCAAAAGACCTAAAATTAATATTTTCTGTTCGTTTTAAGTTTGATAACCATTTTAAACTATCAATTATAGAAAAAAAGTGTACCTACCTATTGAAATTCGATGACGTCACAACTATGTATTTCATACAAACTTCCATACTAGAAGCGCGTTTTTATGTTTGACAGATTAGAGTTGCTGATCTGATTGAGTTGTCAGCATCCCTATTATTATTGATTAATGGTACAGTCTTGACATACAATAATACTAGCTAATGCCCACGACTTCGTCCGCGTGTAATAAGTTTTTAATTCCCACGGTAACTCCTTAATTTTCCGGGATATAAAGTAACCTATGTCACTCTCCAAGTCCTCAACCATGCCTAAAATGACGTCTATCCGTTGCTCCGTTGCGGCGTGATTGAAGGACAAACCAACAAACAAACATACGTTTAAATTTATAATATTAGTATGATCATAAGTGACACAAGTTGTCCTATGTCCAAATGGAGAAAAGCGAGAAGAAAAAAGTGGTTACCATTCTTTTCCCTGGCAGCATAAAGATCTCGCTTCAGCCTATCAATCTCCTCAGCATACTCCTTGAGGATGGCCTTTTTGGTCATCTTCTGGTTGATCTCCGGCTTGTTCTGGATGTTCTTGGCTCGGTTGGCATACTCAAGAGTACTCATGGTCTCCTCCAGATCCTTGTGGCCTGGTGATATGGTCGCTATGATGGAGGTTTTTGTGCGACCGCCGAGGGATTCTTGCAGAATACGCGTCAGTTTGGATTCCCTGAATTAAAAAAACAATATTTGTGTGTGTAACATTCACGCGCTGTTTAATATAATGCCGTAAATACTTGGTACTTTAATAAACACCTCAATGAAAGATGGCGGTCTCAATACAGCTGTTGTTTCGCGGACATTTAAAAAAAAAGATGAAAATAACATTCAGCCCCCCAATCATGTAAGATCAAAACGGTAAGTTCGTCGACGAAGTAAAATAAACCATAACAACATTAAAGGAGATCATTCACGGCCCATACAAAAAATACCAAAATGTGAAAGTGCCGGCCAAAAAAAATAAAGTAATTCCTTCGATAGATCGTATTATTCTAAACATATTTTATTATAACAGCCAAGCTGTAAGATCGCTACCAGCAAAGATATTGTAGTTTGAAAATCTTGTTTTTTCATAGTTCTAAGACTTTAGGTCAAAGAAGTATGATGCTATTATGATGATTTAGATTGGTAGGTATTATTCCAAACTTGTTTTTAATACGACAGGTAGCTAGACACCAGTTTAGGTCTGCTACCTGGGTGAAGAATGTGCGGGGAGGCGAAGGGTGGGGGAACGCCGTTAAATGTGTTTTGCCCGACTTTGCTCCAGCAGAAGGTCTAGAAGATGTAATTGTAAGATTAGAGGAGACATAATTGCTTTATACCTTTTTTTTAAAATAAAAAACCATTTTTAATACAGTTTTTCATTTTTTGTGCCGTTTCATTATGAAAATATCCATATTTTCAAACTTCAATATCAGCGCAAGTAACGGTCGTACAACTTTGCTGTGATAGTAAAAAATGTTTAGAATAATACCCTCTATCGAAATAATTACTTAACTTTTTTTGGCCGGCACTTTCAAATTTTGGTACGTTTTGAATGATCTCCTTAGAGCTCAATTTCGTGTACCCATTCTTATACGTTTAGGTATGTACGATACTCTAACGTATAAGAATGGATACACGAAATTGAGCTCTAATTCAATGCACTTATGGTTTATTTTACTTTGACGACGAACTTACCGTTTTGATCGGCCATTCTTATATGATTGGGGGGCTGATAAGTAAAAAAGACTCTTGTCGTGCTTAAAGTAGTTTTACTTCAAAAGTTATGTAAGTATACATACGACGTGGATATTACGCCTTTTGGGAGATCCTCTATTTAATAATCACTAAAAAATATTTTATTTGCATAGTTGTCAAATACCCGATTGAAGAACACACGGAAAGTCTTTTATTGCTATACTTGAATTTGCCAAATGGGACAGCAAAACTCAGGATTTGTTAATTGGGGTTTTGACAACTATTCAAATAAATTATTTTTATCCCCCAAAAATCGTGTCCGAAAACCATTTTACCTTAACCGATTGAAGTAAAAAAGTGCATCGAATTTTGATGGCGTCTCTGTTCAGTATTTTATACAGCATTCCATAATAAGCGCGCGTTTTGACGTTTGAAAAGTTGCTGATTTGACTTCTTGTCAAATACCCAATTCTATACTAAGGTTTACAGTAGGGTATAGGATCTGTTTATCCTATTAGTATACTAACCTGTAAGGTATATGCGGATGTCGTTCGACCAGCGCTGTGATGACCCTACCAAGGGTCAGCAGAGACTGGTTGATGTTAACGCACTCTCTCGCCCTTTCCTTCTTGGCAGGGTTGTCGGAGCCTGCTTTGCTGATGTTCTCCGAACCGGCCAGGTCTACCAGGTTGAGTTTGCCGATCTTCACTAACTCCTCGCCTTCTGGGCTGTTCTCTTTCATGTGGACCACGATCGTGAATACGGTGTGGGAGCGGCTGAAAGGAGTGTAGTTTTGGGAGCTTACAGATGTTATAGTGTGAAAAAGGGTGGTTAAAATACAAGATTTATTGGTGTGAAGTAAACCGATCAGAATATTACTGGCTATCTGACGACCTCTGTGGCGCAGTGTTGAGCGCTGCTGTCTTAACGTGCGGAGGTCCCGGGTTTGTACCCGGCAGGGCCAATTTGGGAATTTATAATTTCTGAATTATCCCTGGTCTGGCCTGGTGGGAGGCTTTGGCCGAGGCTAGTTACCAAAAACGCCAAAAACGTGCCACCAAGCGATTTAGCATTCCGGTACGATGCCATATAGAAACCGAATAGGGGTATGGGTTTAATATAACTGCCATGGCCCTAACAGGTTAGACCGCTACCATCTTAGACTCCATCATCACTTACCATCAGGTGAGATCGCAGTCCAGGGCTAACTTGCAGTGGATAAAAAAATATCTTACGATGACGAGACATAAAGGATGAAACGCGAGGGTTAAACACCACCTACTTCTTAAATTCCACTTTAAGGTATGGCCTGCACAAATTTTTTTTTTATAGACAGCTGCCCCCCTAGCATGGGCCGAGACAGTTTTATCCCCGAGGAAAGGATAAAAATTTTATTTCTAAATAAATAACGGTGGATAAATAGTCCCCCGAGTCCCCGTGAAATGTCAAACGGGAATAAACTTCTCTCCCCTGTTGCCGTGCTCTGAGAAGTGGATAAGTTAATTTTATCTCTTGTCAGTGGATAAAATCGGGGGATAATTTTTTTATCTCCGGCCCATGCTAGCCCTGCTGCTGTGTAACTAGGTAACTAAACTAAAAAGACTAAACTACAATCTCACATTGAAAACTATTCCTACTTTTTTAATAACTTTGTGTATGCTTCCTCAATATTGCAGTAACCAAATCAGTACAAATTAATTATTAGTTTGAATATTATTAATAGTCAAATTGTTTATGGCTTGAAGAAACATAAACAAAAAAAAACATAATTAAATACATGAACTATTGACAAACTTACAATAAAGGCCTGAGTTTATCTTTGACTTGGTTGCTGCAATTTCAAAGAAAAAAAATGTTATAGTCAAGATCATTAAAATGGTCTAGTCAGATTTTCCTTTTAAAAAGTATAGCGTGTGTCCCTTGGATGGTCAAAATTGGTTTAAACAAATGGACTGTGAAAAGGTAGCTGTAACAGACAACTTAAAAAAACTCAAAACTTAAAAACAGGACGTGTCCTAAAAAGTTTTGTCCCTGGTGGGTTCGCCTTTTCTACAAATGGTCGACAATATTATGCATATAATTAGCATTAAGCATAGGTACCTAATGTATTCTAAGTCTATAACCTAATGTCGACGGCATTGGTGTATGATAAAAAAATCAATAGTTTATGTTTAAAACAAAACGAAATGACTCTGTAAACATCTATACTAAAAGAATGCAAAAGTTTGGATGGATGTTTGACACAATCACGCTAGAATGGCTGAACGGATCTGGATGAAATATGGCAAAGAGATAGATTATAGCCTGGAATAACACATAGACACAGCAAAAAACCTAAATCCACGCGGAGAAATCGCGGGCATCAGCTAGTGTAAAATAAATAATAAATAAATGAGGTACTTTCTCATTTATACACAGCAAAGATCTTTCGTTTCTACCAGTGAGAATGACCAAGATGGAGGAGGGGAAATTCCAAGCCGTCATAATTTTCAATACAAATTTCTTACCTGGACTGAGCATTCATGAGTGTAGAAGCTACACGTTTTCTCTCCTGCCCTTGCGCCATTATTCTGTATACTTCATTCTTATTGTATACCTATAAGAGAAACAAATATTTTCATACGGGTTTCATTGATAAATTAACATTTTTTTTTTATATACCCCTATTCGGTATCTACACGGCATCGTACCGGAACGCTAAACGCTTGGCGGCACGCCTTTGCAGGTAGGCACGGCCACTAGCCACGGCCAAAGCCTAGAACAACTTTGCGAACCGTAGTAGTCCGTATCATAAGTGACACAAGTTGTCCTACGTGAAATAAATAAATCATTTATCATTTTATCATTTACTTAGTTACGTGCTCTACTTATATTTTTTTTGTATCCACTCAAGTCAACCCTTGACTGCGATCTCACCTGATGGTAAGTGACGATGCAGTCTAAGATGGTAGCGGGCTAGCCTGTTAGGGGCATGGCAGTTATATTAAACCCATTCCCCTATTCGGTTTCTACATGGCATCGTACCGGAACGCTAAAACGCTTGGCGGCACGTCTTTGCCGGTAGGGTGGTAACTAGCCACGGCTGAACCCACCAGGCCAGACCAGGGAAAATTCAGAAATTATAAATTCCCAAATTGACCCTGCCAGGGATCAAACCCGGGGCCTCTGCACGTTAAGACAACAGCGCTCAACACTGCGCCACGGAGGTCGTCATGTAAAATCTTACATGTGTAATAGTGGCCTATGACTAGGCTATACAGCATACTTACAGTGATTTCCTCCAACCCGTTAACAATATTAGCCCCCTTCCTCGTGACATCCTCATAGATCCTCAGCTTGGAGTTGTCCTCAGATCCAGAGAGCAAGTCGAACAGCTCTTCGTTATACAGCTCGAGGTATGACACTCGTACTGTATACTCTGTGTTGGATAAACGCAGCTCGTCAAACAGTTGGCTGAGTGCGCGCGGTATTATACCAGCTAGGGGGTCCTGCAATAGAAATTATTGGCTTTTATATTTTGGCCTCTACGCCAATAGTCGTAGCTAATCTCTATGTACTACCATTTGGCCTCTATAGTTTCTCACACTATTTGGCCTCTATCATTTGGTACACATTATTTGGCCTCTATACTTTCCTACACACTATATTTTGATCTCTATAAACTATAGATTGTTTCCAGTTTACTTTCGTATTCAAGCTCTCGAACATCCCGACATCGAAACAGACAATGAATGAAAATCTATACATCCGTTAAATTAAATCTGTTTAAGTCGTATTTAGTCCACAGTCCACACTACTGGAAAGGAAACAAGTTGCAAGATACAAAAATAACCCCAGGCTAAAGCGAATCCCACACAGTGACGCGCCCCGCGGCAAATTGCGGAACTGTGTACTAATTCTACGCGCAATGAGGCGTTGTTAGTGTGGTACTCCGCGAATTGGGCGCTTCTTCATTGCACGGCCCGGCCCCGGCCCGGCACCGACACCGACACCGACATTAGTGGACGCATAATTGCATGAAATTGTATGGCACGCTGTCTCACTGGGCCGGCCCGGCACCGACATTAGTGGACGCATAATTGCATGAAATTGTATGGCACGCTGTCTCACTGGGCCGGTCCGACACCGACATTAGTGGACGCATAATTGCATGAAATTGTATGGCACGCTGTCTCACTGGGCCGGTCCGACACCGACATTAGTGGACGCATAATTGCATGAAATTGTATGGCACGCTGTCTCACTGGGCCGGTCCGACACCGACATTAGTGGACGCACAATTGCATGAAATTGTATGGCACGCTGTCTCACTGGGCCGGTCCGACACCGACGCATACACAACACATGCATCGTTATGCATGTGTTGTGTATGCATACAAACGTCCATGTGGGCGTGCGAGTGGCGAGAGTGACCCCGCCCCGCGCCCCCGTGGCTCTAGTACACAATTCATTTGCATTTTTCGATCAAGTTCATTAGTAAATAATTAAAGCTGTCTTTACTCATACAGGAATAATTGAAAAACTTATCCGGATCATTGGTTAGTTTTTCAAATAAATTGTAATACGCCATCTAGATGTCTTACTTTTATAATTGGATGCAACCAAAACCGTTTACTGTATGCTGCCATCGCTCTTGCTCACGCGGGTTCGCAGCGTGTCGGTGTCGGTGTCGGGCAATGAAGAATGTAGGTGCCGGTGTCGTGTCGTTGAGTACTGTCGGTGTCGGTGTCGGTGCCGGGCCGGGCCGTGCAATGAAGAAGCGTCCAATGTTGCATACAAACTTATATACTTACGATCAACACCGCCCCACGTTCTTTCGCGGGGCGCGTTGCAGTGTGGGATTCGCCTGAGTCATAATCCAGGAGATATCAATTGGCATTATTAAACCCTTGGAAGCACTTCATGACTATGAATTATTAATCTATCTATATCTATACTAATCTATATTTATTAATTTTTTTATATTATAAATGCTAAAGTTTGGATGTATGGATGGCTGTTTGTTACTAAATCACGCCAGAATGGCTGAACGGATAAGGATGAAATTTGGCACAGAAATAGATTATAGTCTGGAAATAACACATAGGCTACTTTTTATCCCG
This sequence comes from Erebia ligea, assembly GCA_917051295.2. Lineage (NCBI taxonomy): Eukaryota > Metazoa > Arthropoda > Insecta > Lepidoptera > Nymphalidae > Erebia > Erebia ligea. The sequence goes on along the minus strand of OU785240.1, from coordinate 2,547,591 downwards.
GAAAATTAGAGTTCCGCGGGAACCGAAAAACTTCAACCCACGCGGACGAAGTCGCGGGCATCAGGCAGTTTAATATTATTGACTGTTAAGTCCTCCATGATAATAGTCGTTAAAGGCCGCCAACCCGCATTGGAGCAGCGTGGTGGGTCTAAGCTCTAAATCCCTCTCTCCTATGAGAGTGGAGGCCTGTGCCCAGCAGTGGGACGTTAATGGGCTGTAGTGGTGGTGGTTAAGTCCTCACCGTCTGCCAAGTGGACTCGTCGGCAGCTGCCTCGCCCACCATTGTGTGAGTCTTGCCCGTGCCGGTCTGTCCATATGCAAACACCGTACAGTTGTATCCCGCTAGGACTTCCTCTATCAGCGGGCTAACAACCTCTTGGTATACTTCCACCTGGAAGAAATAATAGACCTTGAATATCATCAGCAAGAGATAACTTTTACATGGTAGGTTAAGTATAAATTGCCTTCTTTTGCTGATTTTTGGTAATTAAAGGGAAATATTAGACAAACTGCCTTGTTGGTCTAGTGGTTGGCATGTTCGACTAAAGCTGACGAGGTCCCGGGTTGGGCCATAATTGAGTTAGGTTTTTCTGACTAGAAATTCTCAGTACTAGCCTGGAGTTAGGAAGTCGGCGGTGTTACACCCCCCGTGCCTCGGAGAGCACGTTAAGCCGTTGGTCCCGGTTATTATCACTAACATGATAATAGTCGTTAAAGCCCGCCAACCTGCATTGGAGCAGGGTGGTGGGTCTAAGCTCTAATTCCCTCTCTCCTATGAGAGTGGAGGCCTGTGCCCAGCAGTGGGACGTTAATGGGCTGTAGTGGTGGTGGTGGTGGATTAGACTTGATAACATGGTTTATATTCTTTTATTATATACAGGATGTTTTTATGGCAGAGATCAGTGAGGCAAAAAGGAGATTGGGTGGAAATGGTGCAAAAGGCATTGGTTGATGAATTGTTGAATTGGTTGGTTCATTTAGTAGGTAATGAAAATAGGTTTTTTTTTTACTATAGGCCTCACAAAATTGGCCTACAGAGAAGTTATAATCCAGAAAAATGGGTATAATGAGTTAAAACCTAATAAATAATTCATTTGTTGTGTTGGTCAATAAACATTTATTTATTTTGTTTTATTATAACAAACCTGTTTGGAGTGCGGAGGGAAGGCTCGGTCGAAGGTGAACCTCTTTGTGTGCATGCTCTGCTGAGACTGTCGAACCACCACTTCGCGGCCATTTGCAACCTCTACCACTCCCAGGGACTTGATGTCTCTCTCCCTTTGGTTCAGGGGCCTGGTAACAAAAAAAAGAATGCAATTAATACCAATCAACAACAGCATATACAATGTAAGCTCCATTTGCTTACCTCCACTCGATTTAACGACTCCCTATAAAAGGTCAAAATTACTCTGGTTGGTTTACCTTGTCCATACATCTAGTAGGTAGGATGTAGGGTGATGATACACCCTATCATCACACCCATTCCAAATAACAACAACAATATTGTCATTATTAAGTAATAAACAGTACCTACTTTTTAAGTTGCCGAAAATAATAAGAACTGCAGCTGTGTAAGTATGTTCTTTTATTTTTAATTTTGTTACTTTATTGTATTTATCGTTTAGCCCGTATTTACCTTGACTGTTGGCATCATATATGTACTGACAATTTTAAGAAATTTGTTTTTTTGTTTATCGTGATTACTTACCTTGCACATGTTTATTTCAGCTAAGTAAGAAATCGAATAGGTGGAGATATTTCAAAATGAATGCAATCAAATTTCAAAGTACTTGTTTAATACATAAGTAATATATAAAAAGGATATTTCAGAACTCCATGTGGATTAAGTTCTGAATATGTTGCTTAATTTAAGTTTACAATCCCAGGGGAACGCTTTGATTTACCAGGATAAAAGATGCCCAAGTCACTGTCTAGGCCCCTAACTATAACCATGCAACAAATCACGTTAGTCCGTTGCTTTGTTGCGGCGTGATTGAAAGACATACCAATAAACAATCAAACTCAAAAATTATCTTACCCACAAGTCTGAAAGATTTCTCTAAGTATCACAAAAACAATATAAATCTTGAATTTTCAAATCGGAAAATAAATATTCTAGCCGTTCAAAATATCAAGGAAGCTATGACGCTAATAGGAACACACGAGTCATTATAGTGATATTTACTAGTGAAATTAAGGTTTTATGTGGTCTTTAGTGTCTGTGCAAAACCTAAGAGGACGTCTAGAAATAGTAAATACTAACAAAACTAGTGATCGCATTGTAAAATCGCGAAACTTTACCTTAGCCTTACGAAAACTTGAATGTTTTGATTTTTGTCCTTCCTGCATCCTTTCTCGGACGTCATCTTGATGTTTCACACATAAAACACTACACAACGAAAAGGTGCACTAAAACTATTTTCTTTATATTACAAAAACATTAAAATTCGTCAATAAAATTACAATCTTTTACAGTTTTGTTTCCTTTGCTTCAGAAATTCGTTAAAATTTGAAACTGATTTGAAAGACGAAAGTACAAGTCAACGTCAAACAACAAATTCGGTTTAGTCAATGTTGCCACATTTATAAATACTTTTCTTGTCAAAGTTGACATTTAAGGGTATTTCACACTATCAATCATTTTATGGAATCTATGAGGTAACCAAGTGAGGTAACCCAACTATAGAATCTGTTTTTCACAGGAATGATATAACCTGTGGATAAAACGAGCTTTGAGTATGAGCCATTCAAAGTCTAATTTGTAGGGCCTGCTTGCAGTAACTGCCACGCAGCATAACCTCCCTGCAAAATCATCACAGATTTAAGATCATTTCGTCTCTTGCGAATCGCGATTTCATTTGTTCGATGGCTTGATCATAATTTCCTTCAGTTGGAGGAAAGCTTTCTATGAACGTCTGTGCTTTTGATCCCGGTTCCATTGATTGTAACAGATATCGAAAATCGGTTTTGTCAATCGTTTTGTCTGAATGGATCTTTTTAAATTGTGTCCAAAAAGAAAGCCAATTCTTAATATTACCATCGAACTTCGGCAGTTCTATTTTCGGTAACCATAATCGATGCTGACATTTGTCGCTGCTGAATGACCCGCTACAACTCTCTACTTTATGTACTGATTGATTAGATGGAGTCGCGAAATCAGCCTCTCCTAGAATATTTTTTACTCTATTTTTCATACTAAACCATTGTGTTTCGTAATCATCTGCTGTTTCTAGATCCTTTGTAAATGCAATTTCATCTCGATCAACTTTGTTGATCCAAAGATCAGTAACTTTATTTTGAGCCTCACTCAGTTCCGAGTAATATTTTTCTAATTTGCAAAACTCTGTACTGATTTTGCATCTATCATCAGCTGATAACAAGGCCTCTAACTTTTTATAAGATATTGTAAACTTACGCCTTGCTACCGCCCGGACTTCTACAGCATGCTCCATTGTTAATTATCAATGATATTTTATAATTAATTACCTATTTTTCACGGTCGCCAAATGAAATAAAACATCTTTGTTTACTTCACACAAAAAATTATATAATGATATGTCACAAGCAAGACAAGTTTTCTTTTTTGTTTTCTATACTTTGTAAAGAGCAACGGCGAAATTTTTATTGACCACATTTACTAAATCTTGATTGTACACAAGTAAGGTAAAGACGAAAGTAATTTGCTTATTTTTTTAAATTTTATCAAGTATTCACCTTAATTAATTGAACCTAGGTAAAAAAATAAAATATTTAGGGAATCTTTTTTGATTATTTAGTTCCCGTTTCTCAGTTTAGTGTTACCATTTTATGTATAATCTACCTAGTAGCTAGAATAAATCTAAATTAGTAGATTATTTTGTATCGTTTTAAAAATTGAAATTATTTCGTTTTAATCAATGTTTGCATAAATAATAGTATTGCTCTTTTTTTAGTGTATTTAAGTTAATTTTCTTGCATACATTATTTAATAATCTCTAACAGAATGGTAATAATTGAAAGAATATTATGGCAGCACTGATGCTGATTGTCTGTGGCTGTGCCTAATGTTTTACTGGTCTGTGGTTGTCATCTGTCTTTGTTTTTGTGGCTTTCTTCCGGTTGTCATTTTTAGAAGTGACATTACCCATAGAGATATATTACCTCTATGGACATTACCACAGAACCTACAAAACTTTAGAACGAAATATCTTTTTTTTCTAGCCTCTTAAAAAAAAAAATTCTAGCTGCTGTGAGCTTCTTAATAGACGCTTAAAAAAATATATTTTTTTCACACGTGTACATAATTATTTTTTCTCAATAATATTGATGTATGGAAGTTCGCCGTTGCTCTTTAAGTTGAAAATTCTATGTAACTTCTTTTTTGTTATTAAACCTCCAAATACTGTGTGGCTAATCTCTAGTTCCCCAACCGGATTTATACCTAAATAAGCAATTACAGAACTCTTCACAAAAGATCGCTGCGCACCAGAATCCAATAATGCTCTTACAGTGAGTACTTTTTCGCCATGGACGATATTTACCTTAAGTGTTTGTAATAGGACAGTGCTCGATGACGTTGAATTTTGGTTCATCACCTGTTCTTGTTTTAAACTATTGGTGGTACCTGAGGTGGGTATCTTGTTACACATAATCGCGTAATGTCTTCGACTACAAATAACGCACTTCATTCTCTTCATGCATCTTTGATAAGAATGACCTGGAATAAGGCATGAAAAACAAATGTTCCTTTTTTTGAGGTATTCCCGCCGTTCTTCCAACGTTTTGTTCGTAGCGATGATACATTCTGAACTTGGGTGTGTATCTTTCTCACACCAAACACATGATTTTTTTATATTATTTTCCGCACGGCCCACCATTTTTCTCCCTTTTCCCACGCTAGCCTTTTTTTTTTTTTTAGAAAGAAAAATAATTTTATTCTAAACAATTAATCTTAATTCACAATTTGCAGAATGGGGACTATCGTTTCTTTGCTCACCAGTTGGCGCCACTGTTGACTAAGGCCCAGAGGTATAGCTGTCAAAGGCGACTTTATAAGATCGGTGCCAAAACAAAGTTTTAAATCTTGATTCTCATTAAGTTTATTAATTTATAACAGCTATCTTCATATCGAGTAGCAATGCCGCAATGTTGTGCAATTCCGTTTTGTTCGGAAAAAAGGAGGACACATGTTTCCAAAAGATAAAACTGTTCTAAAACAGTGGCTAGTTGCGATTCGCAGGAATTCGCAGGATTCTGAGGAATTATATAGTTAGGCACTAAATAAATAAAATAAAAAAGAAATTAATTACTTATTAAACTTTTATTTATTCTTCCTTTTCCCTTTAAAACACACTGCTATACAAATAAATACTTATTAAACATTGTAAATCCATACAATGGATATGATACTGAAAGATGGTTGATTTGTTAGTTGAAACTACTAAACAATGGTAACTAGATATTAGATTAAGTTATAAAACTTCTGAAATAAGCTTATCATTTCTATTTACATAAATTCTCTTTTCATCTTTATTTGTCCAAACAAAAAAATCACAATACTTTCTTTTAGTACCTAACAAGTTTTTGAATTTGAAAATAATAGGGGCTACTTTCTTTCAAGCAATATTCATTATTGATCATTTCTATGTGCTTATACTTAATTATCCACACTGATAAACTCATCTTTTATAGAGAAAGGACATTTCTCTTACAATACTGTTAGTTCTCCAATTAATCCTTCTGGAGAAACCTGAAATGAAACATTTAATATTAATAAAGAGAAATATTATTAAATTCTAGTCATCTCACACATAGTACCTAATCTGATCCCAAGATAGGTTGTGTTCTCGTTAGAGATACTGTGGGTACATAACCAGATACATATATAGTACCAGAGGGCAGAGACCTAGAGCAGACATCGATGTTCATCAATATCATATAGTAAAAGTGTGTCCTTGATGAGCATGAAACCCATTTAACCTTTCATGCAGAAGTCATATTAGGTAAATATACATAATATATTAGGTAAATATATGTAAAAAGAAAAAAACATAGCTGTTACCTCGGCAAACAAGCATACTTCTGGAAAAAATAAGTTTGTAATACAGTAAACAAACTAACCTCTGAATTAGCAGCTCTTTGAGGCCGCTTATTTTTGCGCCTCTTTTTCTTTTTCTGCTTTCAAAGCGTTCACATTCATCGCCAAATAATCCATATTTGCGATAATTTCACGAAGGAGATCACTTTTCAACAGGTAAAATATAGAAATTAAAATAATTTGTCACGAAGCCCGCCAAAACCAATGAAAAGTGAATGTTATTGGACCTCACGCGACACTAGCGCCTCTAGTGGCAAATTCACACGCGATAGTCCCCATATCTTAAATACCTAAACACCAAATGCTAGAACAAGAACGTAGGTCATAGATATAATAGGAGTATACATTGATGAACATGATGTACATTACCTATTTAAGTTTTCCCATAACATGGTTGGCATGGGAATATATTAGTACTCCTATTATACCAAGCCTTATCAAAGGTTTACTCTATGACATAAGACCACTGTCTATGAGTCAATATATTAATGAATACAATAATTATTTGTATTCTATAATCTGTCATAAATGCTACAGTTTTCATACACTAGTATTTTAATTAATACATCTTGTGTAATAAATATACCAAGCATAATTGATATAGAAACTCATTTACTTATTCGTATTCCTTTTTTCAAATATTTAAAAAGCTATTAGTTGTCAATGTATTCCATCAGTCCCATGTATCATTTTTAGTCAATTAAAACTTATTAAGTTTTAATGAGTATTTTATTACTTACAATTTAATTGACTAAATATTATGGACAAATATCTCAGACCTGACCGATTCAACGTGGATCCCTCCACACAAAACTCTACCAAAGAATGGGAGCATTGGAAGAAAACTTTCATGAATTTTCTGGATGCAAAAGACTTTGGCAGTTCTAAAAAGTCATCGGAACACTCTCAGGTGAAATTACAGCTTCTTATTTAATTAATCATGTTTCTACAACAATATATGCATTCATCAATGATGCAAAATCTTTTGACGAAGCTATCAATATTCTGGATAATGTATTTATAAAGCCTAAAAATATTATATATGCCAGACATAGGCTCGCTAGTAGAAAACAAAGCTCAGACGAGAGTATTGATATATATATACAAGCTTTAAAACTCTTGTCGAAAGACTGTGAATATACTGCCGTCGATGCTGATACAAACAAAAATGATAATGTTAGAGATGCTTTCATATCAGGGATAACAAGTAATAAAATACGTCAACGGTTACTCGAAAACCTGTCCCTAACATTAGATCAGGCATATAATCTAGCTCTCTCCCTAGAAAGAGCTGAAGTAACTAATCTTAGTTTTCAATCTCCAACTATCAATGCAGCCAGCACTTCAAAAGAAACTATTTGTAATGAAAATAAAAATTTGGCACCAAGATTTAATAAACGTAAATGCTATTTTTGTGGTGAAGATATTCATTCTAGAAAGAATTGCCCTGCGTCTAATGCTGTCTGTCAAATATGCCACAAAAACGGACATTTTGCAAATGTTTGTAGAAGTAAGAATGCAACCGTTAACACCATAACTACTGAAGATGTTGAGAATTTTTCAGACGATATTATTAGTGCTGCTTCACCATCTTCGTTAAAAAAAGCAACAGTTTCAGCCTTAATAAACGGTTTAAAAGCTGAAGCTCTCCTAGATACAGGAAGTTCTATTAGTTTTATAAATGATAATTTTGCAAAGTCTTGCCAAATAAAAATAACGCCGTGTAAGCAAACAATTTCTATGGCTTCATTAAATTGTACTTCTCAAGTGGAAGGACAAGTATGTGAAACAATTAAAATAGGAGAGCATGTCTACGAAAATACTCATTTATTAGCTGTTAAGAATTTGTGTGCTGATTTAATAATTGGACATGATGTTTTAAATAAACACTCAATTATAGAGTTTAAATTTGGTGGTGAGAAAGAACCATTTAAAGTTTGTTGTGTAGCTGAAGCATCTGTGCCTGCAGTATCGCTATTTTCAAATCTCTCTCCTGATTGTAAAGCTATCGCTATTAAATCACGAAAATATTCAGAAGAAGATAAAGCATTCATACAGAAGGAAGTTGCGCAACTTTTAGCGGATGGAGTGATAGAAGAAAGTAAATCACCGTGGCGAGCACAAGTACTAATAACAAATACACCAAACCATAGAAAGCGTCTTGTCATAGATTACTCGCGAACAATCAATAAGTATACTGATTTAGATGCTTATCCATTACCCAACATAGAAGATTTGGTGACTCAAATAGCTAAAAATAATATTTTTAGTACTATTGATTTGAAGAGTGCGTATCATCAAATACCCATTTTACCTAATGAAAAATATTATACTGCTTTTGAAGCTGCTGGTAACCTTTATCAGTTTAAACGAATACCTTTTGGTGTAACCAACGGCGTATCAAGTTTCCAGAGAACTATTGATTGGATCATAAGACAAGAGAAACTACAAAGCACTTTCGCCTATTTAGACGACATCACTGTATGTGGTAAAACAACCGAAGAACATGATAAAAAACTTGGAACGTTTTATGAAGACTGTTGAGAAGTATGGATTAACATTAAATATGAACAAATGTCAATTTTCAAAAAAGACAATTAATATATTAGGATACACCATAAGTGAACAAAAAATTAAACCAGATAGTGACAGATTACAACCTCTTATGAGTTTGTCACCACCACATGACAAACAGTCATTAAAACGAACTCTTGGTATGTTCGCTCACTATGCCAAATGGATTCCTAAATTTTCGGAGAAGGTCTACAATCTATCAAAAGTAGAACTATTTCCATTATCTAATGAATTAATTAAGTCATTTGAGGATCTTAAATCAGATATCCTGAAATCGATGGTACATGCCATTAAAGACAAAATTCCATTTACAGTCGAAACTGATGCTTCAGAACATTCAATAGCAGCTACATTATCACAAGATTCTAGACCTGTAGCATTTTTCTCGAGAACGCTTAATCATAGCGAATAAAGTCATTCTGCTATAGAAAAAGAAGCTTACGCAATCGTTGAATCTTTAAAAAAATGGCGTCATTTTCTTATTGGTAGACCATTTCAGTTGATTACTGACCAACGATCTGTTTCATTTATGTTTGATATGAAGCATTCCAGTAAAATAAAAAATGAGAAAATACAAAGATGGCGTTTAGAATTATCCCCATACAAATATGAGATAATTTATAGACCAGGCAAAGAAAATTTTGCTAATGATAAATAATATCCTAAATAATATGTCAAAGTGTAAACCAAGATTTACATTGAAATTCCTATCTAGCTGTGATTCAGGTAAAACAATTTTACAATTAAAAAATGTTAAAATTATTTACCATTATCTCCATGATAAAATTTGTTTTAAAATAAAATTAAGGATTTATCCAGCTCTGAAAACATTTTAGACTAACATTTTTATAGTGTCTCAATTATTAAGAATCTTTAGCTGGCACTTCAATGACTCGTGGTTTGTCAATGATGCGAGCGGTGCGGTTGCCCTTCTCGACAATGCCAATGATCCAGGCCTGGTAGCCCTCCTGCTTTTCAATGTCCTTGCAGTAAGCTGCAGCTTGCTCACGGGGCAAGCAAATCAGCAGTCCCCCGGAAGTCTCTGGCGCATGTCCTTGTAACAGCTGGAACATGTTGCCACAAGCCTTGGCAACAGCAGCCATCTTTGCAATCACTGGCAAGTTATGGATAACAAATGACACCTCATTCTTTTGGTGTGATGTCAGATTCTGTGCATGTCCAAGAAGACCAAATCCAGTAACATCAGTAGAACCATGGGCATTGTATTTGTGCATAAGCCGGGCTGCAATCCGGTTAAGTCTACTCATGGAGTCCATTGCACGGTGATAAGCTCTTCTCACATCTTCTTCAGAGACTACCAATTTAATTCTATTCCATCTTTCTGGCTGATCAAGCCACTGGTGAGCGTTTACTGCAACTTGCGTGCCGAGAGGTTTTGTTAGGACTAAAACATCACCCATAACAGCATTATCAGGCACAATATATTCATTTGGCTGGCAAATAGTCGTAGCAACCCCTCCGATGGTGCACCAGGGATTAATTACAGTTTGCCCACCAGTCACAGACGTGCCTGCTTCTAGTGCAGAATCCTTGAATCCACGCATAATGAGAGGAATGACTACGTCTCGCTCCTTTTCAGTCATCTTAGTCGATACTCCAAGCAACATCAACATATTGTCACATTCAGTCACTCCCATGGCGTATAAGTCGCTAAGTACATTGGCACACGCGATCTTACCCATCATATAGGGATCATCAACTAAAGGGTAGAAAAAGTCAGTAGTTTGTACCAAACAAAGCCCTCCATGTCTCAGCGGCGTCACTGAACAGTCCAAGCCGATTCCGATGCGCGGGATGGCCACATGCATAAACTGGTCTTGATCCTGCTGCGAATAGTCCTGCTGCAACGACTCGACGAGCTTGGAGAGGACATCTTGTGATATTTTGAGGTTTTATAATTTGTATGTTAGGTAAAACCTCATTGGAATATTTTATCTTAAATATTTAATTCGAATATCGAAAAAGAAAACTTGTCTTGCTTGTGACATATCAACATTATAATTTTTTGTGTGAAGTAAACAAAGATGTTTTATTTCATTTGGCGACCGTGAAAAATAGGTAATTAATTATAAAATATCATTGATAATTAACAATGGAGCATGCTGTAGAAGTCCGGGCGGTAGCAAGGCGTAAGTTTACAATATCTTATAAAAAGTTACTGTAGCACATTCTAAGGAGAGACCTACGCGTTGGTACTAAACAAAACTTTTTCTTGCCTATTCCTTTGTACCCTGCCTTTAGGTTCCGTAGTAGGTAAAACAAGGAACTCTTCACTTTACGAACAATCTGTCTGTCTGTATATCACGGCTATATTTTTTTTATGAACTACAAGTTAGCCCTTGACTGCAATCTCACCTGATGGTAAGTGATGATGCAGTCTGAGATGGTTGCGGGCTAAGCTGTTAGGGGCATGGCAGTTATATTACACCTATACCCCTTTTCGGTTTCTACACGGCATTGTACCGTAACGCTAAATCGCTTGGTGGCACGTCTTTGCCGGTTGGTGGTAGCCACGGCCGAAGCCTCCGACCAGGCCAGACCAGGGAAAATTCAGAAATTATATAAATTCCTAAATTGACCCTGCCGCGGGGATCGAACCCGGGACCTCCGCACGTTAAGACAACAGTGCTCAACACTGCAACACGGAGGTCTCAATATATCAATATTAATCGGCCGTCAATATTATCAAAAATAAACTGCGAATTTACGAATTTAAGAAAAGCTATAAAAGCCTGTCATTGGGTAGGTATAGTGGTTTATATGCCCAGCTTCCTATTTGGATGGTTCGATCTCAGGATACATGTCCTGAGATCGAACCATCCAAATAGGAAGCTGGGCTACCTCAATTTTTTTTTATTCCACTACACTAACTATTTTAGTAATAGGGAGATATGTGTGTTGAAATTAACTTTAGGAAAACATCGTGAGATAACCTTAATATTGCTTCAAGTAGTTCTCAAATACTCTTCAAAGGTATTATGTTCTATGGGTATTTAGGTATTTCTTTATTTTCCACACAATAGAAGTTAGCCCTTGACTGCGATTTCACTTTGTGGTAAGTGATGATGCAGATTTATAAGACCGGTCTTTAGATAAACCAAGACTTGAGACCCTGTTTAATAACAGCTGATGTCGGCTTATTAATTAGGGCCTAAGATGCTAGGTACCTACTTAGCGGGCTAAGTGATTTAGGGGTGTCATCGGACATCGACCACCGGCTCTTTTTTTTTTTTTTAATATATAGGGTAGCGCTTGGCTGCAATCAGACTTGCTTGCAAATGGCGATGCAGCCTAAGGTGGAGCGCGCTTGCCTAGAAAATGCATATTCACTCTTGATTTGAAGGTACCTATATTAAAAGAGGAGGGGAAAACGGAAGCCGGAAGGGCATTCCATATCATAGCGGTTCGAGCCTTCGAATTAGAAACGAGGAAGCATATTGCTTGGTATACGAGCCCGCGTAATTTCAACTGCGTAAGGGTGCAGACCTTGTCGATGCCTTGCGGTTCGATGATAAAAAGGTGTGACGGAGGAACTAGATCGAATAGTTTTTGAGCACACTCTCCGAAATATATCCTGTAGAATACCGACAGACAGGCTTGTACGAGAGCAGGTGATATGGCTCGACCGTAACAATAGGATGATCATCCTACGAGCGGGCGTTGTGCTCGGGGACCGCTCACAGAACACATATACTCCTAGGGACCGCTGGTCCAACTATTGATCTTTGGAAGTCCTTTAAATAGTGTAGGTAATTCAAAGTAAACTTCGTAATCGTGATTCAGGCTCTTCGTGCCTCGTGCGCTACTAGTAGTGCCATATATTGGTTTATGTACGGATTGCGAAGACCGCCACAGGCTCACTGCCAAGGAACATTCCTACGGGGAGCTCACTGCTGAGTGCGGGCCCTTGCAAGCCCCATCAGAATGAGAAAGTTTTACTCTTTAACCGCACTCTTAAAAATTTTTAGAGTGCGGTTAGAGACATACATTAGACCAACATTTAATGTTGGTCACTCCAGGCCCTAACAGCATTGGAACACTTTACACACTTTAATGAGAATATTATTATCATAAATGAATTGAATTGAATTATCAGATAATGATAACTATCTGGTATGCAGGTTCCCTCAGCAAGTAACTAGATAATACATTAGCTATTGCATAAAACGCACGTAACTTTTTTTTTTATCCACTACAAGTTGGCCCTTGACTGCGATCTCCCCTGATGGTAAGTGATAATGCAGTCTATGATGGTACAGATGCTGTTTAACACAGTCTTTAAATTTATGTAGTGGCAACTCCAGAAACTCTTTTGGTAACATGTTATAAAAGCGACCCCACAAAGGATTTCTGCACCTTGCGCACACGATATGACGCTGTTACAAGCTTAGGGCGGTTTCTAGTACATCGATTGTGTGTATCACTTATTTGCTTATAAAGATTAATGTTCTGCCTAACAAATACTATATTATTGTACTTATATGTATTGTGAAGGCACCGTAAGAACATCCATATTAAACCCATACCCCTATTCGGTTCCTACACGGCATCGTACCGGAACGCTAAATCGCTTGGCGGCACGTCTTTACCGGTAGGGTAGTAACTAGCCACGACCGAAGCCTTCCACCAGGCCAGACCAGGGAAAATTCAGAAATTGTAAATTTCCAAACCCTGCCGGGGATCGAACCCGGGACCTCCGCACGTTAAGGCAACAGCGCTCAATACTGCACCACGGAGGTCGTCAAAATTTTAGGGACATCAAGGTACTTAAATCATATTATAAAACTGAAATTTCAAAGTCATCAAGTCACCCATCGAGTTACAGACTTGGATCAACGTTGGTCCTTGATCACACAATGAGATCGATTGATATTATGCGCTAAGTATCGCAACTAATAAGCTACAATAATATTAACTAATATCCCTCAAGGCGGTGCTTTTTCAAGGTTTTTTCAAAATCATAAATCCAAGACATGGGCATCATATAGTTAGGTAGGTAGACCTATCCTAGAGACCTAACAATATTATAATCTATATATATATAAATCTCGTGTCACAATGTTTGTCCTCAATGGACTTCTAAACCACTTAACCGATTATAATAAAATTCGCACACCATGTGCAGTTCGATCTAACTTGAGAGATAGGAACCGAAAAACCTCAATCCACGCGGACGAAGTCGCGGGAATCAGCTAGTATTATATAAGTTCCTTGCTAAGTACCTACAAGAAAAGAGTCGATTTGACCCATTCATTGCAGGGGCAGTTTTGACTACATGAGGGGTGCTTTCCTACTATGGTTTTTAGTTTTTTTTTTAAATTCCACTACAAGTTAGCCCTTGACTGCGATTTCACCTGGTGGTAAGTACCTAACGATGCAGAGTAAGATGTTAGCGGGCTAACCTGTTAGGGGTATGGCCGTTATAATAAACCCTTAGTAATAGTAACTAAAACAAACTTTATTGTTTCGTTAAAACGTTTTGCGATAACAATAGATGAACGAAAAAACGGTCTTGAAAAATAGCTTATATTAGTTGGTGTCCCTCTCGCACACATGGCCACTGCCATAGATTAAGATATTATAGACGGGGCATTCATGCCAAATGAAATAAAACATCTTTGTTTACTTCACACAAAAAATTATAATGTTGATATGTCACAAGCAAGACAAGTTTTCTTTTTCGATATTCGAATTAAATATTTAAGATAAAATATTCCAATGAGGTTTTACCTAACATACAAATTATAAAACCTCAAAATACTCCCCCCCTTGCAATGTGTTTACGTTACAATTCCAATACAAAAAACTACATTGCAAAACAAATCAAAATTCTAAACAGATACGTACAAATAAAAAGTTATAAGTTACGGCTACTTTTACTTCACCCATTTTTTCTTGCACTTTTTCTTCATCTTTCTTTTCGCCTTTTTCTTCACTCTCTCCTCCGCCTTTTTCTTCGTCCATTTTTTTGCCTGCCGTTGGACATCTTGTATCACTATAGCATCCTTATCTCGTTGTATAGCTAAATTCTTCCTCTCATTTCTTTCCTTACTCAACTCTGCCATCGGACTCGTTTCATTTTGCTTAGAGCTTTTTAATTCTGAATTCCTGTTTTCATATTCTCAGAATATGAAAACAGGAATTCAGAATTAAAAAGCTCTAAGCAAAATGAAACGAGTCCGATGGCAGAGTTGAGTAAGGAAAGAAATGAGAGGAAGAATTTAGCTATACAACGAGATAAGGATGCTATAGTGATACAAGATGTCCAACGGCAGGCAAAAAAATGGACGAAGAAAAAGGCGGAGGAGAGAGTGAAGAAAAAGGCGAAAAGAAAGATGAAGAAAAAGTGCAAGAAAAAATGGGTGAAGTAAAAGTAGCCGTAACTTATAACTTTTTATTTGTACGTATCTGTTTAGAATTTTGATTTGTTTTGCAATGTAGTTTTTTGTATTGGAATTGTAACGTAAACACATTGCAAGGGGGGGAGTATTTTGAGGTTTTATAATTTGTATGTTAGGTAAAACCTCATTGGAATATTTTATCTTAAATATTTAATTCGAATATCGAAAAAGAAAACTTGTCTTGCTTGTGACATATCAACATTATAATTTTTTGTGTGAAGTAAACAAAGATGTTTTATTTCATTTGGCATGAATGCCCCGTCTATAATATCTTAATCTATGGCAGTGGCCATGTGTGCGAGAGGGACACCAACTAATATAAGCTATTTTTCAAGACCGTTTTTTCGTTCATCTATTGTTATCGCAAAACGTTTTAACGAAACAATAAAGTTTGTTTTAGTTACTATTACTAAGGGTTTATTATAACGGCCATACCCCTAACAGGTTAGCCCGCTAACATCTTACTCTGCATCGTTAGGTACTTACCACCAGGTGAAATCGCAGTCAAGGGCTAACTTGTAGTGGAATTTAAAAAAAAAACTAAAAACCATAGTAGGAAAGCACCCCTCATGTAGTCAAAACTGCCCCTGCAATGAATGGGTCAAATCGACTCTTTTCTTGTAGGTACTTAGCAAGGAACTTATATAATACTAGCTGATTCCCGCGACTTCGTCCGCGTGGATTGAGGTTTTTCGGTTCCTATCTCTCAAGTTAGATCGAACTGCACCTGGTGTGCGAATTTTATTATAATCGGTTAAGTGGTTTAGAAGTCCATTGAGGACAAACATTGTGACACGAGATTTATATATATATAGATTATAATATTGTTAGGTCTCTAGGATAGGTCTACCTACCTAACTATATGATGCCCATGTCTTGGATTTATGATTTTGAAAAAACCTTGAAAAAGCACCGCCTTGAGGGATATTAGTTAATATTATTGTAGCTTATTAGTTGCGATACTTAGCGCATAATATCAATCGATCTCATTGTGTGATCAAGGACCAACGTTGATCCAAGTCTGTAACTCGATGGGTGACTTGATGACTTTGAAATTTCAGTTTTATAATATGATTTAAGTACCTTGATGTCCCTAAAATTTTGACGACCTCCGTGGTGCAGTATTGAGCGCTGTTGCCTTAACGTGCGGAGGTCCCGGGTTCGATCCCCGGCAGGGTTTGGAAATTTACAATTTCTGAATTTTCCCTGGTCTGGCCTGGTGGAAGGCTTCGGTCGTGGCTAGTTACTACCCTACCGGTAAAGACGTGCCGCCAAGCGATTTAGCGTTCCGGTACGATGCCGTGTAGGAACCGAATAGGGGTATGGGTTTAATATGGATGTTCTTACGGTGCCTTCACAATACATATAAGTACAATAATATAGTATTTGTTAGGCAGAACATTAATCTTTATAAGCAAATAAGTGATACACACAATCGATGTACTAGAAACCGCCCTAAGCTTGTAACAGCGTCATATCGTGTGCGCAAGGTGCAGAAATCCTTTGTGGGGTCGCTTTTATAACATGTTACCAAAAGAGTTTCTGGAGTTGCCACTACATAAATTTAAAGACTGTGTTAAACAGCATCTGTACCATCATAGACTGCATTATCACTTACCATCAGGGGAGATCGCAGTCAAGGGCCAACTTGTAGTGGATAAAAAAAAAAGTTACGTGCGTTTTATGCAATAGCTAATGTATTATCTAGTTACTTGCTGAGGGAACCTGCATACCAGATAGTTATCATTATCTGATAATTCAATTCAATTCATTTATGATAATAATATTCTCATTAAAGTGTGTAAAGTGTTCCAATGCTGTTAGGGCCTGGAGTGACCAACATTAAATGTTGGTCTAATGTATGTCTCTAACCGCACTCTAAAAATTTTTAAGAGTGCGGTTAAAGAGTAAAACTTTCTCATTCTGATGGGGCTTGCAAGGGCCCGCACTCAGCAGTGAGCTCCCCGTAGGAATGTTCCTTGGCAGTGAGCCTGTGGCGGTCTTCGCAATCCGTACATAAACCAATATATGGCACTACTAGTAGCGCACGAGGCACGAAGAGCCTGAATCACGATTACGAAGTTTACTTTGAATTACCTACACTATTTAAAGGACTTCCAAAGATCAATAGTTGGACCAGCGGTCCCTAGGAGTATATGTGTTCTGTGAGCGGTCCCCGAGCACAACGCCCGCTCGTAGGATGATCATCCTATTGTTACGGTCGAGCCATATCACCTGCTCTCGTACAAGCCTGTCTGTCGGTATTCTACAGGATATATTTCGGAGAGTGTGCTCAAAAACTATTCGATCTAGTTCCTCCGTCACACCTTTTTATCATCGAACCGCAAGGCATCGACAAGGTCTGCACCCTTACGCAGTTGAAATTACGCGGGCTCGTATACCAAGCAATATGCTTCCTCGTTTCTAATTCGAAGGCTCGAACCGCTATGATATGGAATGCCCTTCCGGCTTCCGTTTTCCCCTCCTCTTTTAATATAGGTACCTTCAAATCAAGAGTGAATATGCATTTTCTAGGCAAGCGCGCTCCACCTTAGGCTGCATCGCCATTTGCAAGCAAGTCTGATTGCAGCCAAGCGCTACCCTATATATTAAAAAAAAAAAAAAGAGCCGGTGGTCGATGTCCGATGACACCCCTAAATCACTTAGCCCGCTAAGTAGGTACCTAGCATCTTAGGCCCTAATTAATAAGCCGACATCAGCTGTTATTAAACAGGGTCTCAAGTCTTGGTTTATCTAAAGACCGGTCTTATAAATCTGCATCATCACTTACCACAAAGTGAAATCGCAGTCAAGGGCTAACTTCTATTGTGTGGAAAATAAAGAAATACCTAAATACCCATAGAACATAATACCTTTGAAGAGTATTTGAGAACTACTTGAAGCAATATTAAGGTTATCTCACGATGTTTTCCTAAAGTTAATTTCAACACACATATCTCCCTATTACTAAAATAGTTAGTGTAGTGGAATAAAAAAAAATTGAGGTAGCCCAGCTTCCTATTTGGATGGTTCGATCTCAGGACATGTATCCTGAGATCGAACCATCCAAATAGGAAGCTGGGCATATAAACCACTATACCTACCCAATGACAGGCTTTTATAGCTTTTCTTAAATTCGTAAATTCGCAGTTTATTTTTGATAATATTGACGGCCGATTAATATTGATATATTGAGACCTCCGTGTTGCAGTGTTGAGCACTGTTGTCTTAACGTGCGGAGGTCCCGGGTTCGATCCCCGCGGCAGGGTCAATTTAGGAATTTATATAATTTCTGAATTTTCCCTGGTCTGGCCTGGTCGGAGGCTTCGGCCGTGGCTACCACCAACCGGCAAAGACGTGCCACCAAGCGATTTAGCGTTACGGTACAATGCCGTGTAGAAACCGAAAAGGGGTATAGGTGTAATATAACTGCCATGCCCCTAACAGCTTAGCCCGCAACCATCTCAGACTGCATCATCACTTACCATCAGGTGAGATTGCAGTCAAGGGCTAACTTGTAGTTCATAAAAAAAATATAGCCGTGATATACAGACAGACAGATTGTT
The DNA here is from genome assembly GCA_917051295.2 of Erebia ligea. Lineage (NCBI taxonomy): Eukaryota > Metazoa > Arthropoda > Insecta > Lepidoptera > Nymphalidae > Erebia > Erebia ligea. Next base: position 2,528,953 of record OU785240.1, on the reverse strand, counting down.
CGTAAAGTGAAGAGTTCCTTGTTTTACCTACTACGGAACCTAAAGGCAGGGTACAAAGGAATAGGCAAGAAAAAGTTTTGTTTAGTACCAACGCGTAGGTCTCTCCTTAGAATGTGCTACAGTGAATGTTTAATTGAAAAGTAGAAACTCAGAATTCTGCAGATAAACCTTGTTAATTATAATCGTCGTAATTAGACAAAGTAAGTAAGTAGGTAGGAATGTCGCAAAAAACGCCCGCTATGTACTGACGCGTACAGTTAAAATACCGAGTATTTTTTATCACCACCAACAAGAACTGAATTAAAGTGGATAAATGAGGAACGTCATTATACAGATGGTTTTTGCGTCTGGCAACACTCATTACACCATTTCCTCCCGCGCTTTCTTGAAGAAAATTAAAGAGTTGCCGCATTAATTCTATCCGTATGTCGCAGCTCGCACTCGCAGTTTTTGCGGAGGTTTGCCGGCGTTATGGCGGGACCGCTGGGTTTTTGCCGCCGTCTCGAGATGCGGCGTTTCGCTTCCCAGACTCCAAGGCTTAGCAAAAAGCGATCGTGCCTCGGCCGATGGAATTCCCGCAAAAACGCACCACTCCGCGCAATAACTGGCAATGCCGGTGAAATACTAAGACTTCCTTTATATTTTTTAACCATCGTTTTTAACCCTTTTCAGCCACAATTTGCATCGAGCCGGCCGCTGTCGTTTTTACCAGACCACGACAAAGCAAAGGGGGGGAGTTTTAAAAATAAAGAAAAATAGATACAGCCGTTTATTCCGTGGCCGTTCTTATAACTATATAATCACCGCAGAGCAGAAAACTTATTCTTGTAGTACTACATTGCAGTACAACATTGTACGCGCGCTTACGCGCGCGCAATAAACAGGTTTTTTTTTTGAAAAGAAAGGTAATAGAGCTAAACAAACAGACACACTTTCGCATATTTATATCTAGGATTTATTGGTAAGGATAATAATTATAAAGTTGTCGGTTTCCGCGAGGTTCCCTCGTTATCGTTACATCAGAAAAATTATAGGTATCTAGGTAGCTCCTCTCCTAGCAAAAAAAACAAATGTGAGAATTGATAAGGTGATCCAAATTCCACTACATTTCTTTCTTTCTTTGGATTTTTTACCAATCTCCAGCCACAATTTTATTTGCATCAGTGCCAGCGGCCATCTTGGTAGTTTTTCGTCGTCGGCGACTCGCCGCGTTCCGAAAACTGAGTTTCGGTAAAAAGTTATTGAAATTTCTCGTTCTCAGAATGGACATTTATTAGTGATGGAATTCATTAACAACTACTTTGACACTTATGATTGTTAAGGCGAAAATAATTGTCTCTTTAGGTACTTAACGGAGGTACGAACTTTACAAAGTAACTAGGTATTTATTGAAAGAGGGCAAGAAAATCACGAAAGTGAAATGTATGAAAAGTTCGTTTATTATGAAAAACTGAAAAGCACAGAAAGAAAACTAGCGCTAGATGGTAACTTTGTAATGAGTAGTGGGTTTTCCAGCCGAATTTTACCCAGAATTACGATGAGGTACCTAATTAGGTACAGTATTAAAATAGCCGAATACTACAATTTAATGTACCTACCTACCCACTTATTAAATTAGGTTGCACATGTAGGTACTTTTTTGTATGAGGACTTTAGGTATATTACTTAGGTAATATTATGTAGTAAGTAATGAGTACAGTTGATGTAAGTAATAATAATTAATACAAATCAAATAAAATTTGCAAGATTAAATTTCAATTAGAATTTTATTAAAATCAGGTCAAGTAGCTACCTACTCCTGTACAATTATTTAGTCTTACTAGTAAACGCGGAGGGTTGATTTTTAAAGCTTTAAGATACTCCCAATACTGGAGCCATTTAATACTACTACCATGACGATAAAAAATAATCTAGGTACCTAGGTACTTAGGTACTTAGGTACACAACATTTTTTTCAGCTTTCACATATACTTTAGATAGTGACTCTATATAGGTAGGTAGGTACCTATAGTGCGCGCACGAGTTAAATGCAGAGCAAATATATGGTGACACATACATTTACTCTGCATTCAACTCGCGCGCGAACCTTAGGTTATAGGTATCCATATTACGTATTTCAGTAGTGACTAGACCTGTAATACAGTTTTTGTGGTGTTGCGCAGGAAAATCTTACGACCTAGGTATAAAAATAAAATCTAGAATTTTAAAGATAGTGAAAGTTGTTTTGTTGATAGGGTACCGTATAGCATATTGAAGCTATAATTTCAATCCGACTTGCGTCAACCTCGCCGCAAGATATTTGTGGAACTAAACATAGGAATGGATTTAGATAAAAAAAAAACAACAAAGAATGTTGCCAGCGAAAAATTACAGGTTTTTCCTGCCAGACAGAACGTATGGGTCTTGACTCTTGTATGTCCGACGGGCGACGACATCACCCGCAGTGCGGACCCAACACCGGAGACGACATCCGGCCTAGGGGCCCGTAGCCTTCAGGCAGGCCCTAGCCGATACACGGCTATAAGAAAACCACCGGGGTACAATGCTATAATGACTATAGTTGAGGACCTGGAGAGTGACATAATATGTTACTTTTTATCCTGGAAAATAAAGGAGTTCCCGCGGGAAAAAAAAAATTTACCACGCGGACGAAGTCGCGGGCATCAGCTAGTTTATCAAATAAGAAAAGCTTAATCCTCTACGGAACATTTAAAGGATAGGTAGGTACTAGGAAGTAGGTACGATAGGTGAAAGGGTGAAACAAAGTGTCATGAAACGGGTTGCGGTAGTTAGCAACTTTAGCAATGAAAATGCGATGTGTAGAGCGCCGAGTGCGAGGCGAGGCGAGCGTGAGAAAATACTGCGAGAGAGTGTGTTACTATTAGACCGCGGCCACGGAACCATCGGGACAAGTGTTTTATTAAAAATATATTAATTATTTAGCATTTAGCATATAGCATGCCATGGCATAGCAGATAGTGGCACGAAACTATAAAATTACTAGCTGATGCCTGCGACTTCGTCAGCGTGGATTGAGGTTATTTGGTTCTCGCGGGAACTCTTTAATTTTTCGGGATAAAAGTAGCCTATGTTATTCCAGACTATAATCTAAAAATCTTTGTGCCAAATTTCATCGAGATCCATTCAGCCGTTCTGGCGTGATTGAGTAACAAACATCCATCCATCCATCCAAACTTTCGCATTTATAATATTAATATTAATATAGATAACAAGATGACACCCTATGATTAAGACTTTTCAAAATCCCTTTAGGGCTCTTTGATTTTCCTGGATAAAAGTAGCCTATGTTATTCCTGACTATAATCTAAAAATCTTTGTGCCAAATTTCATCGAGATCCATTCAGCCGTTCTGGCGTGATTGAGTAACAAACATCCATCCATCCATCCATCCAAACTTTCGCATTTATAATATATAATATTAATATAGATAACAAGATGACACCCTATGATTAAAACTTTTCAAAATCCCTTTAAGGCTCTTTGATTTTCCTGGATAAAAACTATCTCTGCACCACATTTCGTAAAAATTGTTTGTAAAGGTGAATCTACTAACTTATCTAACTCATTTGTTTAGTGGGCCTATGTATTAGCTTACTTATTTTGCTTATTATCATGTAGTGAGATCATCAAGTCCTGTTCGAGATCGTTTCCTCGGGTCTGATCAAAATAATGGAATATTCTGACAAGAAATTCCCAAAAACTCCAAGAGTCAGAATTATATTTTCTTATTCGAAAAAATATAAAGGTTTTTACATAGCTGGTTTTTATGACTTAAAATTACCGATCCTGACTTGCACGAAACAAATTTTAAAATCTAAATAAAGTAATTTAACCACAAGACTCGATACGATTCTTGTTTGTTTCGTGGTCTCGTCAGTCAGCGTGTCTCTTAAAAGAGGTATTTTTCCATTAAATTAACTATTGTGAAATAAGAAATAATATCTACTAATGCCCGCGACTATTTTTTTATTACCGCGAGATCTCCTTAATTTCCTGGGATACAAAATATGTCCTTCCTCGGGGTTAAACTTACCTATCTCTACACCAAATTTCATCAAAATCAGTTGAATAGATGGGTCGTTAAAGCGTAGGTACCAGACAGACAGACAGATAGACAGACACACTTTCGCGTTTACAATTTTTCAGTAAAGGAAATCATGATATTATATCGGTACACTCGCTCGTCTCGCGGCCTCAGTTTTTCTGCAAATAATATCAGGCGGTCGATTAAGGCAGTGTAGGTTTTTCCATCGGTGAAAGGTTGTCGTGACGCGGCTACTCGCGGCTAGCTGGAAATATGTCGTCTGATGATGGGCTAACGGCGCAGCCTGCTCTGTGGGAACCTAAGCCCTTTTTGTGGAAAGCGCGGGAAAAACTGCTTCAGCCGAGCAAACCAGTGCAGACTTGCTAGCTGTATCTGTGGGATTTTCTTTTGTGTAGGTATTTGACTAGACAGTCTGTAGAAATGGGAATCCGCTTAAACTTACTATTTCTATGGGACAGTCCAATGTTTGTGCAACCGAATCTTTGAACCGAATACCGATGTCTTTTAGGAACGCCTGCATTTTATGCTAGCCTGGTATTTTTAAGAAGTTGTAAATAATTGATTGTATATCAGAAAGTTGAGTTCAAAAAGGGCTCTGGACCTTGAACTTGCGTAGTGGATGATTTACGTTTAATATGTTATTCGTCTATTATGAGGTATAAGTAAGGTGCGACGGCAGGGGTGTCTATTCTACTGCTTTTGGCTAGCTGGAAGTATTATGTCGTCTGTTAATGGGCTAAAAGCGCGTGGCCTGCTCTATGGGAACCTAAAGCCTTTTTGTGGAAAGCGCGGGAAAAACTGCTTCAGCCGAGCAAACCAGTACAGACGTGCTATATAATCCGACTGGACACTCTACGGAAAATCTAAATTTCCATGAGTGAGAGCCAATATTTAGCTTTCAGGCGTTTCTCTGTTTTTCTTCTGTTACTTTTAAATTGATGACTTTTTTCCTATTCGTTCTTTTGTATTCTTTCTGCACTTAATATCATGACTTTAAATACTGACATGTGAAAGTTAACGGTTGTAAAGTGTTAATATTGTACCAACATTAAACAATAATTTTTCTTCGTCATCAATAAATAGATAAAGTAGGTAGGTATCTACTCATTCAATTCAATCTGTGCTTTCAATAATTTAAAAAAGGAATGAATTGAATTCGATAACCAAAATATAAACATTCCCGTATGCGTGCAGAAGTCAAATTAAAAACGATAATCAGTTTGCAAAAGCTTAATTCGCCCCTGGTCCGAATCTGGCGGGTTCTTGGAAACTATAAAAAACCTATAAAATGGCGGCTCGCAAACGGTACCTCAAGATTTGCAAAAAATCTCCCGCGATATGAAATATAGGTTACGCAGTTTGTATACCTGCTTTCATCTTTTCGTGCTATCCAAATAAATACTTGGAACTTGGAAGCGAATAAATAATACTGTTTTTCCTGATTATTTATGCTGTTGTTTGCATTATGTATAACTTTATAATATAATATGCCGTGTCTAAATAAGGTATTTAGATGTAGTACACAATACATCTATAGCTGTGATCTATAGTATTACATCTGTAGGCTGTATTACATCTTATGTCGACGTAATGAAAACCCAAATTCATAATTATTATAAATGCGATTGTATGCCTGTCTTTTTTTTTTTTGTCTGTCTACTACTGTCCCGGCCCATCTTTTCAACCGATTTTGATGAAACTTGGAACAGAGGTATAGGTTGCATTCCGGGGAAGAACATTGGCTACTTTTATCCCGGAAAATTAAAGAGTTCTCGCAGGAACCAAAAAACCTCAATCCACGCGGATGAAGTCGCGGGCATCAGCTAGTTAAGCTTAGTACATAATGAAAACCGAAATTTGCAATAAAAGAAATGAATCTTGAATCAGTTTCCTAGGGTCATGCTCGTATGCCTATATCAGTTATCACCTAAAGATTATTACCGAGTTAAATAGAGCCATTCAATATGGTGATCGAAAACGAAAACTTTTCGTAATAATTAATAGTTAACGACGAAAAGAAAATTGGTAGTTGGTACCCTCCTACCAAAGACATTTGCGACGACCTCCCTGGCGCAGTGTTGAGCGCTGTTTTCTTAACGTGGGAGGTCCCGGGTTCGATCCCCGGCAGAGTCAACTTGGCAATCTATAACTTCTGAATTTTCTCTGGTCTGGCCTGGTGGAAGGCTTTGGCCGTGGCTAGTTACCACCCTTTACCGACAAAGACGTGCCTCCAAGAGATTTAGCGTTCCGGCACGATGCCGTATAGAAACTTAATAGGGGTATGGGTTTCATATAACTGTCATACCCCTAACAGGTTAGCCCGCTACCATCTTACACTGTATCATCACAGTTAACTGGTATAGTGGATAAAAATATAAAAAATAAAAACCCGGCTGAGTTTGTTGTGGGCCCTTCTTAGACCAGGGCGCGTTTGGAACCCTCGTAGCTTTAGTTGTTAATTATCACCATCAACTCCTAATCTTTATAAACATGACGTTCAGAAGGTGTACTTTGTAGGTACCAATTTTGAATAAAGATGATTATTTTGAGTTTGACTTTGAGTTTATATAGGTATCTATGGATTAGGGACTGTACGTAGGTACCTACTACCTACCTACAGAAAGCTCTCTACACTTAGGAAAGCTCTACAATAATTAAAACTAACAATCAAGTTTGTATTAAAGCTGTGGGTATCAACTATCACGTCTTATAAAATTAAAGGAATATTGGTACTACTACTAAAAGAGACAAGAAGTGGAACTTGGGATTAAAATAATTAAGAAACTTTTCCGGATACGGGATACGTACAATTTGTTTCATCTTTGAATAATTCGTTTTATTATGACAAAGCATAGCAGCGTTCCTAATTCAAAAAACGCCAACCGTCCCTGTAGCCCTCACGGTGGAACCCTTTCAATCCCTTCCCCTAAAGACGCCAAACTACCCATACATTAGCAGAAATTCGTCTGTGTTATATTCTTTTTTATGTAAGCAAAAGGAAAATGTGGGGCAAGCAGACCCCTCCAAAGGGGTGCTTTGGGCGGGGCGATGCAGCTGCACCCGTGGGGTTCCGATTCCAATACAAAACCTTCAAAGTTCAACTCAGTCGGATGCGTTCAGTCGTGACGCGCATACACGTCGACCGCCGACTACTTTTAATTTTGAACGCGATCTTCCGGATACGGACGCGCGGGAAATCCAATCGTTACTTAATAAAAAACCTTTTTCTTATTTTATTTATTTAACTTTTTTTTCTAGCTTGTGTTTCTGAACGTATGATGTAGAGTTTTGTAAAAGTAGTGAAGTTCGGAATTGGCGGGTTAATGTGCGCGAGTGAGAAGGGAGATATGGAGAGCCCGGGCGAGGAAACGGGACGGAGCGCGCCCCCGCACACCCCCGCTACACATCCGAACGGGTCCAATAAGATAATCGGACGCAACGTGAATGGGACCAGTAAGTCACAAAAATTTAAAAAATTACAACACGTTTTCGAGTAATTAAAGCCCAAAAATAGAGACATTGTAATTAACAAGATTTTTGGGTTGAGAGCTGGGACCGTATTTCTTAGCTTTTATACTGAGTAATAAATAAATATTTTATTCTAATTTATATCCTACTTACGAGCTTACATTATTAAGCTACGATTAGTAAAGTACCTATAGTTACATAGAGAAGCCCCTTTTCGCGTACATATTTTTAGGACCCTATGAGTTATGACTAATAAAAAAAAAGATACGCGCCGAATTGAGAACCTCTTTTTTTGGAAGTCGGTTAAAAATATTCATACTCTGACTCGTAGATAAGTCAGGTTTAATGGGTAATATATGTACCTATAAGCAGTAGGTACCTATAACGTAGTTTAGTCTACACGAAAACCTATAGAATATTATGGCTTTAAATGGAATTATTTCTTAGTGATTATTAAATATTATTATAGAATCTATAATATAGAATAACAATCCCACACACCACACCACAACAGCCCATTAACGTTCCACTGCTGGGCACAGGCCTCCACTCTTATAGGAGAGAGGGAATTAGAGCTTAGACCCACCACGCTGCTCCAATGCGGTTTGGCGCGCTTTAACTTTTACGGGACTATTATCATGTTAGTGATAATAATCGGGACCGATGGCTTAACGTGTTCTCCGAAGCACGGGGGTCAAACACCACCAACTTCCTAACTCCAGGCTAGTATTGAGAATTTCTAGTCAGAAAAACCCAATACTTTACTATGGCCCGACCCGGGAATCGAACCCGGGACCTCGTCGGCCACAGACAAACATGCTAACCACTAGACCAACGAGGCAGTTATTATATTAGTGCAGTGTTAGGTGTGAATGCACAAGTTAATTTCTTTATTTAGTCTTTATAGAATTGCCATCACCTTTAAAGTAAACAGTTAACTTACGAGTAAGTGCCTCACCATATTAGGTACATGTTATGTCGACCATTTGATGTTAAACATGCCTTATCTTATATATAAAAATGAATTGCTGTTCGTTTGTCTGGCTAAAACTCGAGAACGGCTGGGCCGATTTAGCTGATTTTGGTTTTGAAATGTTTGTCGTGGTCCAGGGAAGGTTTAAACGTTGAGAAAATATGGAAAACTTGCGAGAAAGATAGTAAAAAACAACAATTTCATTTTCCCATATAAACTGTTCTACCTACTCTCCTGTCAAACATTTGACGTTCGTCCCTTCGTCGGTACGGTAGACTTGGGTCCACCACCACTCGAATTGAAGCACGTATTAAATTAAGGGTTTTGAATCGACAACATATATCCACATTACTCGGATTATCCGGATTATCGCCTATTTAAATTTTAATATTTTGATGATTGTTATTGTATTGACATAATTTGATGGTTGTCATTGTTTGGAATGCAAATATTGGGTGTGTTCCGAAATACACTGCGAGCACTGTAAGTCCCCAGTAAAGAGCACTGACAGTGCTCGCAGTGCTTATATCGGAACACCCACAAAAATAAGTCTTTATTGTGCTATTTCACGTGTTTCACCCTCACAACATCTGTTTTGTTGGAATGCAAAAAAAAAATCTGATTGTCAGTTGGTTGTCGAATGTTTATATTTCATGGTAGCGGTAACACCGAAATGGATCGACTTTTCGAGCACATCCAACAAGCGATCGACTATGTGCTCGAGCAAATTCCCTCCAGTTTCTTTACGACTTGCCGAAGCAATCCGTTCGCACGAACGTTGCTTTACTCGGAGATGCCACGTTATTACACTTGGAACGCTTCATCGAAGAAATTTCTACGTCGGAGGCAAGGCGATGCGGTTCCTGATCATTCGGATATGCGTTCTACTGATGCTCTTGGTCGTATTTACACAGTTCATCCAAAGAATGATAGATGTTTCTATTTGCGGTTGTTGCTGGTAAATGTTCGTGGCCAACATCATTTAAATCACTACGAACTGTTAATGGTATAGTGTGCCACAGGTCCATGAGTGTGCCTAACATTTCGTGCAGCATGTCAAGAGCTCAATTTGCTTGAAAACGATACTCATTGGGACACGACAATCGCTGAAGCAATTATTTCTGCATCTCCAAGTCAGATACGCACATTATTTGCGATCATCATTTCTACATGTTTCCCCTCTAATCCACGTGACCTGTGGAACAAATACAAAGATAACATGGCAGAAGACATTTTACATCAAATTCGTGTAAGTTCAAGACATCCTGATCTTGAGGCGAATGAGGAGATGCATAACCAGGCTTAGCTCTTGATCGAAGATATGTGTTACCTCATGTGCAGCAGTTTGTTAGTCAAGTTAGGAATGCCAGCGCCAGATCGCGGAGTGAATGTCGAATTTAATAGAGAATTTAATTAAAGTGAATATGATCGATATGAATTAGACCAATCAGTTCAAACGAATGTACCCTGTTAAACCCAAAACAGAAGGAAGTCCATGATACATTAATTAATGCAATTGATGATGGAAATGGTGGCTTATTTTTCCTGGATGCCCCTGGTGGAACTGGAAAGACATTCCTCATGTCATTGATTTTGGCCACTGTTCGTGCGAGATCCGAAATTGCGGTACTAGAGCAGTTGCTTCTTCTGGAATAGCGGCCACGTTGATAGAAGGATGCCGTACGGCTCATTCAGCGTTAAAATTGCCATTAAATCTTCAAACTACTGAACAACCGACATGTAACATTGCAAAACACTCTGCAATGGCAAAAGTTTTAGTAACCGCAAAAATCATCATAATATGGGACGAATGCACAATGGCGCACAAACGCGCATTGGAAGCTCTTGATCGAACCTTAAAAGATCTGCGCAATGACTGTAGAATTTTTGGTGGCGCAATGATTTTACTATCTGGCGATTTCCGTCAAACACTGCCAGTCATTCCAAGATCGACTGCTGCCGATGAAATAAACGCTTGCCTCAAATCATCAAATCTGTGGTGCTATGTGAAGAAACTTCAACTGGCAGCAAACAGGAGAGTTGCATTGTTGAACGACCCATCTGCTGAAGATTTCTCCAAGTAATTGCTGACTATCGGTAATGGCCGTGTTCCTGTCGACGATCGAGCGGATTAATTTCATTTCCACCGAATTTTTGCAATTTCTTCTCATCGAAAGACGAGCTCATCAGCAAAGTATTTCCGAACATCATTGCTAACCACAAAAATAACAAATGGTCAAGCGAGCGAGCAATTTTGGCGGCTCAGAAAAAAGATGTGAATGACTTAAACTTTATATATAAGTCGTATATCACAAGGTGCTTCAATGAAGAGAATTAAACCGAGTGCATCCCATACTGCGCAATATGTACCTACATAGGTAGTTTAATTCAATCATGTCTTGCTGACACACGCGATTGATATACTTAATTTTTGTACATTTTTATTTCTTTTTGTGTTAATATCTTAATAAAGAGCCGAACTTAATATTTATTTTGTATTCATTGTATTACTTTCATAAAATAAGTTCAGCTAATCTGTAACACGGCATTCATTGACTGTTAGGCGGTACGAAGTTCGCCGGGTCAGCTAGTATAATTATAAATTTTAATTGAACTATAATATATGATGAAAATATACATTATATTATATCTTTGTTGTCGTTTAACTGTTTCGTTTACAGTTTTAAACGTTTAAGTTATTTACTATTTAAACTTTTTTTAGGTCGTCAAAAGAAACACTAGCTTTTTTACTGTTACAAAAATAGCTGCATTAGTACAATAAGTGGATTAATATGCAAATTAATATTTTACTTACCTATCTACATGAAATTCCGTTGTTTAAAAGCCGTTAAGTTAAAAAAGTAAGTAGGTAAAGTACTTAGGTAATTAGGCACTTTGTCTTCGAAGTCTAAAATAGTACTTACTACAACGGTATTTTATCATACTAAATATTCTAAATGGTAGATTCTTACGACTTATCATAAGTGACACAAGTTGTCATGTACCTACATGAAATATATCATTTTCATTTTCATTTTCAATGCGAAAGTGTGTTTAATTGTAAGTTTGTCCTTCAATCACGCCGCAACGGAGCAACGGATCGACGTGATTTATGGCATGGGTATAGTTGAGGGCCTGGAAAGTGGCATATGCTACTTTTTATCCCGGAAAAACTAAGAAGTTCAAGCGAGAATAAAAAACTTAAACCACGCGGGCAAAGTCGCGGGCATTTTCTATAAAAATGTAAAATTACACAATATTAACAATAACTTATCAAACTTTATTAAAAAATATAAAAAGTCCCTCAAAAAAGACAACTGAAAGATGTAATTTTCCAAAATTTTCAACAAAAGTTCAATGAAAATTGCAATCGCAGCAGCTAGGACGAACCATGAACCACACGTACCTACTCTGTGCCGTGAACCACGGGACGCGTGATATCGGCCATATTCGCCTTCGCGAACTGTGGCAGTTTCGCCATTAATTATTATGATATCGTTTTGTCATAGTGATCGACTTTTTCATGCACTAGTGTCAATAATTGGGCAGAAGAATGACAAGGCAAGGCACTCTCCCTTCGCCCCGCAAAAGTTAGTCGAACGTGATTTCATAAATTTTTCTACGTTTCCTATATCCCGTGTTTTTTTCATCCAAGCGCAGCAGTTAGCGTCAGCCACTATAGAGAAATATGAAAATAACGCTTCCATTTACATATACTTATATGTTTTATTTTTATTTTATTTCACCCAATTAATTCTATCCTTACAGGTTACCTAATGCGATAAAAATAGTACTATACTAGTGCTATTCCTGAAACACTTAAATTTCAAATTAACACTGTCCCTATATCTTACACTAGCGATCGCACGTGACTTTGGTTCCCGTGGGAATTCAAATTTTCGCAAATTTTTACCCGACTGCGGAAAAGCCAAAAAGAAGCGTTATGATTTTAACAGTCCGTGTCAAGACTATTTTTATTCTTAGTAGGTATGAGATAAGAATAATAATTTAATATCATCGATATTGTGATAAATATCTACCTGCATAATAATATAGACTGTATCATCATTTACCATATTCAATCTAACTTCCGTAGCTAGGTACGTATCTACATACTTAAACTTTACTTTAAATTATGACCTTTATTGAAGAACTTAGCAGTTAACACTAATAAAAACAACAAAAAATATCACCCGGTTATTTTTATAATCTATATTTCAAATATGGACATAACCATACCTACCAAAGTAAATTAAATGTAACCAAATATGTACTTACATTATCATTTTTTGATGTAAAATGTATATTTAAGTAGGTATATGAATAAAGAAACTTTCAGCGGTATTTATCACCTTTAGAAAATTAACTGTGTATGTCATTGATGTAGAATTTTAGTACCTCTATTTCAATGGTGTATGTAAATAATATCAATTATTACAAGTGTTGTGTAAGTTGGTAGCCCTGAAAAGGGTGACCATGCCTTCCTGTGTTTGCAGGATATGTCCTTTTTTCCGTGGAGAAATCCATCATGGATACCACGACGACCACGGAGGCACTGGGAAAATGAAAAAAAATTAAAATGAAATGATTTATTTCACGTAGGATAACTTGTGCCACTTAGGATAAGTCGTAAGAATTACCACCGGTTCGGAAAGATGATTCTACTGAGAAGAATCGGCAAGAAACTCGGCAGTTGCTCTTTTCATATTAACAGACTCCTCTCTTTGTGAATAATATACAAAGCATACGTTACGTAATGTGTGGCTATGTTTTACCGACCAACTTTTTCATTTTTGATGACCTCCCTGGCGCAGTTGGGTGCGCTGTGGTTTTAGAAGCAAGAGGTCTCGGATTCGATATCCGACAGGGTCAATTTGGTAATTTATAACTCTTGAATTTTCTATGGTCTGGTCTGGTTTAAGGCTTCGGCCGTGGGTAGTTACTACCCTGCCGGCAAGAACGTGCCGCCAAGCAATTCAGCAATACGATGCCGCGTATAGGAACCAATTTGGGGAAATTATAACTGCCATACTCCCAACAGGTTAGCCCGCTTCCATCTTAGAGTTCACACTGCATTATCACTTAATACTAGGTGAGATCAGTAGTAAGAAAAAAAAGCATAAAAACCATCCATGTTCCATCGCATCAACTGGATGTGTAGGTAGAGCTTAGGAACGCACCGTATTATTATTCAAAGATAACTCATATCGTTATATCTAATACCACCTTCCGTGTTCTCCAGTCGCACTCTTCGTCGCAGAAACAAATTTCATCCTCACCACTTGGATGCCTGGTTTTCATCCACCTCCCGTTATTCCAGGTCATTTCTGCCACGTACCTGCAAATTGTGGAACCAGCTTCCATCTTCTGTGTTCCCTAATGATTAATTATAATATGGGGCTCTTCAAAGGGCGGATAAACAAATTTCTCAAAAGCCAGCAACGCATTGGCGGTTCCTCTGGTGCTGCAAATGTTCATGGGCGGCGGTAATCACTTACCATCAGGTGACCCGCCTGCTCATTTGCACGCTTATATAAAAAAATTTGTGATTAATAGAAAGGGGTCACGACCCTCAGTAATGATAATAATCAGTCATACGACGTAGCTAGAGGTACCTAGAGCTTGTCTTTTCGGTTTTTGTCCTCTGTAAAATTTGAACATGGCTACATGTGATGTGACAAACATAGAGCTACAAAAAGTATGAAAAGAATGTTAAAAAAATTGTAAAGACAACAATTTCTCCATTTAGGTAGGTACGTATGAAAGATAACAGACTTAGTGTGTGTTCCGTTATAAGCACTGCGAGCACTGGCAGCTGTGCTCTTTACTGGGGACTTCCAGTGCTCTCAGTGTATTTCGGAACGCACCCTTAATATTATTCTACATACTTTTTTAATACTAACTTGACAGAAAACATGTACCTACTTGCAATACATGTTCTTAACTATTAAAATAACTTCAACTTAAAAACATAATAAATAATCAGCACTCGATCTCGATTGCAACAGAGCAACAACGATATGAAAACGCTCAGTTTGTCCCCGCGTTGCATTTCCTACAACAATCACATTTTTTACGCCGACCATAATTCCGAATGAATAAATGTACAAAAAAACACGAACAAGTGCGAGTAGAACTCGCGCCCTGAGAGGGTTCAGTACATATTCACTTGATCAAAATCTCTTGGGTTCGCATTTCAGTGACAAACTTTTGTTTTGCGGTCGCTTGTTTGGTTACTAAATTAAATTAAATACAAAATATATAATTAAGTTGGTTTCATAATAATGTTTTTCTTTAGGTTTTTAAAACTATTAATTAAGGAATTATTAGCTTAGCAAGTAAAAATAATAAATTCTTCAACGATCTCTGATTGCTTTCAACATTTTTTTAATGTTTTTGAGAATCAAGCTTGGCAAATAAGTCTTAAAAATCAGTTTATTCTTTTTCGTTTCAACAAGATTAGATATAATTTTTAGAAATGATTGACAAGCAATTTTTGAAGAAAGCTGTTTTTTGCAAGCACAATTTTTCGTATTAAACTTGAAAAATATGATTTTAAGATCTTCTTTAGAATTTACCACTCATTTGGATATCATTGCTTCTATCGGCGAAGTTTACTTCCTTGACACTGAACTTGGCCACTTTTGCCGCAAAAATACAACAATCCATACTATCCATACTAATATTATAAATGTGAAAGTGTGTCTGTCTGTCTGCTATGCTTTCACGGCCCATCCTTTCAACCGACTTTCCATCCCGGAAAATTAAGTAGTTCCCGCGGGAATAAAAAACTTAATCCACGCGGACGAAGTCGCGGGCATCATCATCATACTAATATTATAAATGCGAAAGTGTGTTTGTTTGTTGGTTTGTCCTTCAATCACGCTGCAACGGAGAAACGGATCGACGTGATTTTTTGCATGGGTATAGTTGAGGACCTGGAGAGTAACATAGGCTACTTTTTATCCCGGAAAATTGAGGAGATCCCGTGGGAATTAAAAAAAACTTATTCCACACGGAAGAAGTCGCGGACATCATCTAGTAATAACTAAGATCGTAGAGAAGACTATTGTGATGATTACATTTTTCCTGCTACGGGGGCAACTCATGACACGCGGAACCCTAAAACACTGTAGCTAGCCGATTCAAAGAAAATTCACATGCGGGATTCGCCTGTGGAAGGTAATTTGTGTTTTTCTGCAGCGCCGGGAGCGCTTTGTCTTAGAGAAGAGGTTTTTTGTTCGCCACTCTGCCTCTTAATGCTGCGTGACTTGGATGGAATAGTTTTGAATCTTGATTAAAACCCGAGGAATGAGGAATGCATTTCATATGCATGTGTTTTCTTATGTCTTAGTAAGTTAGTTGTCATTGTTCTCTTTTTTCGTGACGCCATGA
This sequence comes from Erebia ligea, assembly GCA_917051295.2. Lineage (NCBI taxonomy): Eukaryota > Metazoa > Arthropoda > Insecta > Lepidoptera > Nymphalidae > Erebia > Erebia ligea. The sequence goes on along the minus strand of OU785240.1, from coordinate 2,513,051 downwards.
TTATTTATTTGTTGGTTTAACAATAGTATTGTCGCATTACAATGTAAGAACTTGCTTGTAACAATAAAATTTCTTTACTTTAGTCCGTGTCACAAAAGAAGTCTTCTGGAAGCGGCGCTCTAGTATCGCATGTTTATGCGATTACTAGCTGATGCCCGCGACTTCGTCCGCGTGGATCGAGGTTTTTCGTTTCCCGCGGGAACTCCTTATTTTTCCGGGATAAAAAGTAGCCTATGTGTTATTCCAGACTATAATCTATCTCTGTGCCAAATTTCATCCAGATCCGTTCAGCCGTTGGGGCGTGATTGAGTAACAAACATCCATCCATACATCCATCCAAACTTTCGCATTTATAATATTTACTAGCTGATGCCCGCGACTTCGTCCGCGTGGATTGAAGTTTTTCGGTTCCCGCGGGAACTCTTTAATTTTCCGGGATAAAAAGTAGCCTATGTGCTATTCCAGACTATAATCTATCTCTGTGCCAAATTTCATCCAGATCCGTTCAGCCGTTGGAGCGTGATTGAGTAACAAACATACATCCATACATACATCCATCCATCCAAACTTTCGCATTTATAATATTTATTTGATTGTATGTAAAATGAATTAGTTTTACTAATTGCCGTGGGACTTCTTTCGTGACACAGATTATAGGTACCTGATCGCGGTCGATTAATTTAGTAACAAAAATTAATTATGTAAGTAAGCAACAAAAATTTGTAAGCAGTTACTAATTATTCTTTTACTAAATAATTGTCATGAGATCCTTAACTTTCGATTTCATCTTGTAATGCATAATTATCGCGTAGAGATTATTTCATAGATCCTTCTCTCCTCTTTTCGAAGAACGTTATCTCTTTTTAGGGTAGCTTTTGTTTAATATTTAAATAACATAATTCTAATTTACCAAACTTTTCCGATAACATCCCGTTAAATTCAAACGTTGACGAGCAATAGAAATAGATAGCAAAATATTTTACATCAGATACTGATATTATAAATGCGAAAGTTTGAATGGATTGATGTATGGATGAATGGATGGATGTTTGTTACTTAATCACGCCAAAATTTGGCACAGATCTAGATTATAGTCTGGAATAACACATAGGCTACATTTTATTCCGGAAAATATCAACTTCAACTTATGTTACAACTAAGACTAACTACAAAAATTACAGTTTAAATTGCAAGTATCATTACCGTTGCATCGAGCTACAAATGGAGCTACAGCAAAAACAGCGAGTCTGTATAGGGCCGGAAAAACCGTGGAAACGGTGGAAAAACTGCGCTCACATGCCGCGCGCAAAAACCGTCCACACTCGCGACATACTTGCTGCACCCGGGTTTGTCTATGGGAACCGAGCCTGATTACTGTTTAGTGTTTACAGTTTGAAGCTATCTTTTGGCTGAGAACAACGCACGAATCCATACTAATATTATAAATGCGAAAGTGTGTCTGTTTTTCTTTCTGCCTGTCCGTCTGTCTGTGTGTCTGTCTGTCTGTCTGCTACGCTTTCACGGCACATCTGTTCAACCGATTATGATGAAATTTGGTATAGGGATAGTTTGTATCCCGGGGAAGGACATAGGAGGGTTACTACCATCGCTTAAAGCAGTATTGTTTCAAAATAACGGCTTTATGACACGTACCTTGATGTCCCTAAAATACCTAAGGATTATAGTTCTAAAACACGAACCTCAACAATATTAAAATAAGACAGCTATAAGCGATAGTAGTATGCCCCGCCTCCTATTCAAATGTTCGGGGGCTCGATCTCCGGGCACGCACCTAACTTTTCGGAGTTCTGCGCGTTTTAAGAAATAATAAATATCACTTACTCGAACGGTGAAGGAAAACATCGAACATAGTTTTACTACACACATACACGATCAGATAGTGCGGATTCTGTGTGAGTATTAAAATATACCTAATATGTTTTTTTTATACACTATAAGTTAGCCCTTGAATGCGATCTCACCTGATGGTAAGGGATCATGCAGTCTAAGATGGTCCTAACCTGTTAGGGGCATGGCAGTTATATTAAACCCATACCCCTATTCGGTTTCACACGGCATCGTACCGGAACGCTAAATCGCTTGGCGGCACGTCTTTGCCGGTAAGGTGGTAACTAGCCACGGCCGAAGCCTCCCACCAGGCCAGACCAGGGAAAATTCAGAAATTATACAAATTCCCAAACTGACCCCTCCGGGGATCGAACCCGGGACCTCCGCACGTTAAGACAACTGCGCTCAACACTGCTACGGAGGTCGTCGTAGGTACAATTCCGCCAGAAATGTACAGGTCCGTTACTATTATTATTATTTTACTTTTATATTAAATATGTACCTACAGGACCAAGGACCCACCAGGAATGTACGGAACATTCCAGGGCAGGCGGGTTCGCGCTTGACGCAGTTTTTTAATCACCCGCGCCGTTCGTTTCGTTCGGTCGCGTTTTTCAGGCATAGTTACACTATAATATTATACAGCCTCGAAGATAATTTTTTTGCCGCTTGCATTTTATACCGGCATTTACATAACTTCCCTTTTTGTCAGGTTGGTCACTTGTATTAAACGTGTTGAAGAAAAAACTTCGTGCAAATGTCTTTTAAACATACTTATACTAGTGGTTCGCCCCGAACTTAGACCTCGCGGTATCCATAAACTCGTACAGAGCGCCATCTATTGACATAATTGTGAAGTTCTGTTAATAATACTGAAGCACATTAAAAATTAAATAATTTCGTTTCCTTATAATATTTATCTAATTTTAGTATTTGTTGTTCATGTACAGGATATAATTCAAATAATTGATCAAGTTTCAGGCTTGAGAGTTCAGAAAATTGAGAGTTCTGAGGTCAACTTTGGACGTTAGAAAATCGCCACTTTGAAAGCCCCCCATTTCGTCAATTTTAGGGGAAAAATTTTAAAAAAAATATTTTTGGACTCTATTCCTAATGATCTTTAAAATGATATACCGCAACCCTATGTAACGCTATAAAAATATTTTACTTCGCATTCGCTTCTATGAGAGCCCCCCTGAAATAAAGATTTTTATAACTTTTTAAGCCATATTCGGCGGGAGGCCATAGGTGTACATATTATATTTAAATTTGAAGTAATTACGTTCAGAAATTCAGAAGTTATAAGGCTCTGACAGACGGACGGACGGACGGACGGACAAGTGCCAATTCACCCAAGTAGACTCAGAGACCTTCGCTTCGCTCGGTCAATTATGATGAATGTGACCTGTATACCAAAGAGAGCTTTGAAGTGAAAACTTCTTTAGCCGCGTTGAGCACTTTTTGGTAGGGGGTAAACTTGTGGATTCGCGTCACCGACTTGCGTCACTGACATGCTCGCGTTGTTACGGAGACAAAAGGTCTTAAATATTAATATACCTACTACATTCGTAATTAAACTTTAATTCTTTAGTTTTAAGGTTTATATTCTAATTATTTTAAACTTTTTGACACCGTGACCGACACCTCGTGTTGTTACGAAGACAAAAGGTCTTTTAAATATAAATATGGTACATTCGTAATTAAATTTTAATGCCTTAGTTTTAAGGTTTATATTTTAAGTAGGTATTCTAATTTTAATTTTTTTTTAATTGTTTTAAATTTTCTTTTTCACTTCTATCGGTAGTCCCTACTCCCTATGACTGGAAATCGGGTCGGGTCACATGACACATCAAGTAGGTACTGGGTTTTTCTAACAAGAAATTCGCAGTAGGAAGTTGGCGGTGTTTCACCCCCGTGCCTCGGAGAGCACGTTAAGCCGTCGCTCCTGCGCCTGATCTCTCACCGGTCGTGTCGGATTTTCCGTCCCATCGGGCTATGAGAGTAAAGGAACAGAGAGTGCACCTGTGTTTGCGCACACACTTGTGCACTATTATTAGTCTATAATATCTCCCGCGCAGATGGCTAATCTCTCCGGAGATTGGCCGCCGTGGCCGAAATTCGGTCGGGAGGACATTTTAAGTTTTTTTTTTTTTTTTTTTAATTGTTTTAAATTTTCTTTTTCACTTCTATCGGCAGTCCCTATGACTGGCAATTTTTTTTAAAGTTATTTTTAAAGTTTTCACTTTAAAAATAACTCACTCTTCTTCTATTTTTGAAGTTTTTTTTAGGCCAGTTTAGGGAACAATGTTATTATGAACCCATCCGGTAGGCTGTGGATTGCGGCTCTAGAGTCTAGTTAGAGATAGCGCATTCCATGTAGACGCGCCCCACAATGGGTTTTCTTTTAGCGGTTCGTCAAACGTAGAGGCAGAGCAGAACCGTTTCGTTCGAGCAAATTGGACGTCAACCACAAAAGGATGCCAAAAGAAATTACTTCAAAAATGTATGTAATTTTTGTAATGCGACTTACGAAATTAGATATTTTGTACTTTTCGTCTCATCAGGAACGTTAGTCTACGTATATAGGTACAGTTCGCGCGCGAGTTGAATGCAGAGTAAATGTATGTGTCACCATACATTTGCTCTGCATTCAACTCGTGCGCGAACTATACATTATTTAGGCATAAGTGTTTTATGACCGTTTTTAATTACATCCTTGCCTATAATTATTAATTAGGTACTAGCTGATGCCCGCGACTTTGTCCGCTTTACTTGAACTCATTTTGTCAAATACATTTCAAAATCAATGACGAACAACGAACAACAATAATTTTTCCCGCATTAAAGTGTTCATTTGTTTTTTTTTTCAATAAACAGCTTTCTATTTGCAAGCTAGTTCGAAATTTAAATAAAGCCTTTGATAAGTTACCTCCTTGGTTGCCATGTATCGGAGTAAAAGATCGTTCCATTTTTAAATTACACGACAGATATGAATTTACTATGTTATTTATTTGGCCGCTAAACCACGACAGATATGGATTTTCATACAACTTTATCCGGCCGCTGCTCGCATGTATTTGGCCAGTACAGCAATTTCGATTTATCTCTAAGAAGGTTGTCAAAATAATGCTCAAATTTCCTAGCATGTTTGAGAGAAGGGTATTTATTATACGTTTGATAAACGATTACGATTTCCTTACTCAATCGGGGGGCTAATAGTGCACGCGCGTTTTATACGTAGATAGTGAACAGGGAAGGGTTGAACAGGCGTTAGGGAAAATTGTTTTTACAAAAAAAACTACTAAATCATCAATGCAAAATAAAGTTATTTCAATTGATGAATAAATAAGCTATGCCTCTGGGCAAATTATTTTGGAGTTCTCAAACTCCTAATCTTATTTATTTAAGCCCAAAGTTGCGATAAATTTGGTGTTAAAATAGTATTTTTCCGCTGCCTTTTAAATGACCGTTAGCTCTATTTTATACTTAACTTAATTACGAGTATCAGTATTAATAATTTGTAATTTTTCCTTAAGATGTTAAATAATAATTTATGTACAAGTATGAATACATAAATTATTTATATACTTTTTTTACATTATTGGCTTTTTTGTACATTATAATAACAAGTAATTAAACATACGAGTTTAAGGTACAATTTAATACATTTAAACGAATGTACATAATCTGGATTTATACATTTTATTTGATGGGTATGAATACAAATAATAAATACAATATCTAATACATAATTAACAATACATAGGTACCTACTTATTACATCGATATAATAACTGCTATATAGGATCAGCCTGGCTGTCCAGTGCGGCGCGGAAACGCAGCCAGCGTTCTCGCCACCATTCCACGCGGGCATGATTTATATAGTAATTAGGTTAGGCTAGCTAGGTTTATTGTTTATATCTGTGTTTCTATTGTACTGTTTTCAATAAATTTTACCTTTGTAGTTATTAAAAAAAAACTGCTATATGAAGATACTTAGTTACACTTTTGCCGACCGCGCCGGCCTACTATGATTAGGTATATTGAGCACAGTTTTCCTGATTTAAGCCTTAGTTCACTACGCTGACAAAGTGTGAACCAAGAGCGTTGTTTAATTTCTATTATACTTAAAGCAACTAGATATTATACATATTATGAGGTAAGCAGGAATAGGAAACATATTATTATGGACCCGTCGCCGGACGGCCGCGAAAATTTATATAAAACTAGCTGATGCCCGCGACTTCGTCCGCGTGGTTTAAGTTTTTTTTGATTCCCACGGGAACTCCTTAATTTTCCGGGACAAAAAGTAGCCTATGTGCTATTCCAGACTATAATCTATCTCTGTGCCAAATTTCATCCAGATCCGTTCATCCGTTGGAGCGTGATTGAGTAACAAACATACATCCATACATCCAAACTTTCGCATTTATAATATCTATTTGATTTGATGTAAGTACGAGTATGTTATTAAAAATTGCTTATGAATTAAATTCTGTTCGTTGGTAAGATAACTTGAGAACGGTAAGTTGGACCATAGTTTTAGAACTCAATTCACCTTCACGATTGAAAGATCTTATTGAAGATAGACACATCACCATATAGACGCGACAGACGTTGTCCTGTCCAAAAAAAATATTGAGTAGTGAACACGAAAATTCCTTAGAAACTTTCTTCTCCAGGCAACTTTTTTATTTGGACAGTCACGAACATTATTAAAAAAAACATTAAGCCAATTTGGTCTAACCCATAGACTAATTATTGGTCCAATCGTGAAGGTGAATTGAGTTCTAAAACTATGGTCCAACTTACCGTTCTCAAGTTATCTTACCAACGAACAGAATTTAATTCATAAGCAATTTTTAATAACATACTCGTACTTACATCAAATCAAATAGATATTATAAATGCGAAAGTTTGGATGTATGGATGTATGTTTGTTACTCAATCACGCTCCAACGGATGAACGGATCTGGATGAAATTTGGCACAGAGATAGATTATAGTCTGGAATAGCACATAGGCTACTTTTTATCCCGGAAAATTAAAGAGTTCCCGCGGGAACCGAAAAACCTCAATCCACGCGGACGAAGTCGCGGGCATCAGCTAGTAAATATTATAAATGCGAAAGTTTGGATGGATGTATGGATGTATGGATGTTTGTTACTCAATCACGCCCGAACGGCTGAACGGATCTGGATGAAATTTGGCACAGAGATAGATTATAGTCTGGAATAACACATAGGCTACTTTTTATCCCGGAAAACCAAGGAGTTCCCGCGGGAACTAAAAAACCTCAATCCACGCGGACGAAGTCGCGGGCATCAGCTAGTATGTACATATTGCGTAAAATTACTTTTGAAGTAATTCATGTTTTTACTTCCGCCACGGATTCCTTGTAAGGCGTGGTGCGATATTATTGTTTTATGCGAGTTTTTTTACGAGACAGCGAAGAGCAAACTCGGCGCGTTTTAATGACGAACGGAGCTACAGAAACTGTTTTCTTTTTAATTTGTATTCAATTTTTTGCTTGCAATGTTGAAATTAAACGCACATTTAATTTGTTAAACATTATATTGTATGTATACATACTTACATACTAATATTGTAAATGCGAAAGTGTGCCTGTCTGTCTGCTGCGCTTTCACGGACCATATTTTAACCGATTTTAAAGAAATTAGGTACCTATAGAGATAGACAAGTACCCTTGTCTACCCGGGAAGAATACAGGTTTAGTAGGTGCTCTATTTTATTTTTTGTTGGAAAATCGCAGAGATTGCACGGTATTTTTCAAAAGTTTGAATGCCCCCGAGGAAAAAGATGCGGGCGTTGCTTGAATCCATTTAAATGAATTACTTTTTATTTTTAGAAATAGGTATGATATTATTATGACAACATAATTATATAGGTACCTACCTACTTAGTGCATATTTCTAAAAAGATAACCGAAGCACATCGATTTTAATCACATTTAAAATGGCTTTAGATATTGGATTCTAAAGCTAAGAGAACAAGTAATAATGAAATAATAAATTATTAGTTTTAAGTGTGCAAAGCAAGCCAATGTCGAGCTGGAACCCAGAGCCGCGGATCCTGTTACAAAAAGCTCCCTTTATGTCTATGCCTAAAAAAACAATAGAATCGCTGTTGTTTAATCTGTGAATCGGACAATATACCATCTTCCATATTCAAATTCAAAAGCTGAGGTCAAAAAACGAACATACAGTTACGCAAAGATGCGTCCAAAAAGACGAATTACTTCTTACAAACATTTTAAACGCTTTTTATACTCCTACAGTTAGCCTTAACAATATGGGAATATGCAAATCTCATTTATCTTGCTGTTGTTTTTTTTCTTGCCCGCTTAGCATAGGGTTGTCAACGTTGTTTTCGGGAACACTGCCGAGCGATCGCGTAACTTCTGCATCAATCATTGTTACAGTATCAATTGTTATAATTGGCTGAATTTATGGCACTCTTGCTGCGTCAATGGATTATGTCCAATAGTGGAAGAGTGTTAACCAATCAGAGGTGATTGCGATGTATCAATGATTGATGCAGAAGTTACGCGATCGCTCGGCTGAAGGTGGTAAGTATTTTGGAAGAAAAACACGTAAGTTACCTACCAAGGAATAGGGCAACACTGGCTCAAACTTCAAAGCTCAACTGTTTTTTTTAAATAAGAAATAAAAAATAAGTTATTAGACATTTTTTAAGAAATTCTAAGTGCAGTGTTTGCTGAAAAAATATCGTGATTGAGAGAAGGAATATTTTCAGATGGACAATGTAAGGTACACCTCAAACTCTCTGTTTCAAATTAGAGAAAATGCGTTATGTTTAGCAAGTAGCAAAGGCCTTTAAATACATTTTTATTCTGGTGAAATTTTTTAATTGTATTGTAGGTAATCCGTTAAACTTTACTATCTAATATTAATTTTAATAGGTATTTTACGGTTGACAGCCCTAGTGTAGTATGACTTGTATGCAGTGACGCATCTGTCATTTTGGATATTATAACGCCGCATCGGAAAGACGAAAGGAACGGAACATGATGTGTAATGACTGGGTTTTTTATAGTGCACGCGAGCGAAATGGGGTTATAACAACATTCAAAAATTAAATAAAAAGGTTCTTTGAACTACTTACACAATTTGTTTGGAATGTACTGGCAGAAATGAAATGCCTGTTTTTTTATTGTAAGAATGCTTATAACATTGATTTTGGTGTACTTTTTTTATTTAAAACAACTTTTAACTCCTTTTTAAAACTTTTAACTATGTTCAAATTCAAAAGCGCTAGAACCCAGAATCTAGTTTAGCATTTTAGGTATGGATCTCAGTTTTACACTTAGGTACAGGTAAACTGACCGTCCGCGCGTAGCGACATGCGCACCTGAATTTTCATGAACTTTATTCTATAATTCAAAATAATTCGCGCGAGGCGAGGCCAAAATTATACACTTTTTATTATTTTTTTATTTGTCCGGTCTGTCTAAAGCTGCGAGTGCAAAAGGGTGGGAAACCAAAAAATAAATATATCTGTAGGTTTGGATATCCTCGAATGTATTCGATTTTTTATCTCTCTCTGCGTCGTATTCCTCCTTACCGAGGGTCGTGACCCCTTTTCATTAATCAAATAATGGTAGGAGTTCTGTTGGAATAGTAATGCGCGTGGGTTACCAAGTCCTTCCGCATACGACTCGACTAAGAGTTAGGTTTTTCTTTTTGTAACGATTATTATCAGATGTTTGTGACAATAACCGGGACCGCCGGCTTAACGTGCTTTCCGAAGCACGGAAGAAACGAAAAGGCTAAATTTGAAGCTCAAAATTCGGTTACCCATCCAGTTACCGACTTGCGACTGATATGCGTTGTCACAACTAGGCCACTCGCCCCCGTTGAGGTATTATGTATGCTCGTCCCACATTTTTATTCTCAAACGTCAAAGAAACGAGTCTCCGCTCCTTAACTCAGCACTCACTAGACATTACCTACACTCTATCAGAATATATTTTATTTTGTGGAAAGAGCAACCACCTCGGTTGGAATCACCGAGTAGTAGTTAAGTGGTTGGAAATTGGAATAGTCCATTCCGAATCAAGTAGATTCACTAATTGACGAGCACTAGTTAAACTTTATTTGAAAAACATCTTTTGCTCATGTCATTGACATTTGAGATCAAACTTTAGACTACTACTACTACATTAACTACTACTTTGTACATACATAGAGTAGGTACAAATTAAGCTCTAGACACAGACAGAAGGCTGATTTCTTTGGGTCTCATTTTTTTACACGCCCGTTGATGAATTTTCATGAGAGTTATTATTTATACAGTGCGCGCAATTATGTCCAGTGGCGACTGGCGAGGCAGTGTTGCCATATACACTTTATTGATATGACAAAAAGCCGCGGCGACAGCGCAAATATACCTTTATATCGAATCCGTGTTTTTTACTATTAATTCCGCACATAATGGCCTGGAGTCAAATGACCGCGCGGCAATAAGAAATCGCGGGAATTTCAGCGATGCCCGCGCGGTCTTTTAGGCCCGTTTTTTGCCCGCGACGGGTTCGCTTAGGTTCGGACTACGTCGGTTTTCGAGGTTTTTTGCAAATCCCCAATGAAAACCGTAATGGCATTTATCGTGCATAAGAGCGGGCGGAATCATTAATTATTTATAATAGGCAGCTAGCGCCGAAACGCCTCCATGTTTTACTCCAGAATTGTTGCATTGACAATGCTTTTTTTCTCACATTTCCACGCGGCCGACATTACCTATGTATATTGTATATACCTACCTATATAGCTGTTCATTTTCTTGTTTTAAGATACTGAAAGAAAAAGCCGTCAGTTCAGTACTCTCTTAAGGTTCCAAAAGTTAACATGTACCTATAAGACGTTTTCGCCACAATGCTTTTGACTCTACAATCTAAATATAGAGCACTTACCTATCTAACTAATTTTTGATCAACATATTCGTGTAATTGATCGAACTTATGGAATTAAATGATTTATATTTTTATTTTCACGTAGGATATCTTGATATAAGTATGTCAAGACTCTACCACCGGTTCGGAAAGCAGATTCTACTTAGAAGAACCGACAAGAAACCCAGCTGTGGCTCTTTTTTAAAAACAGAAAAAGAATGTTACAATATGTAGCTAGTACACAATACTTATGTAATGTAACAAATATTACCGTCCTACTTACTTAGCTACGTTTGTGTCTAGTGTTAAAGGCATAGGTAGGCGGTAGCCTAATAATAAACCTAGTTTGTATTAAATGCTAGAGGTAGATTTTGATGAAATTTGGTTTAGAGGTGGGTAATATAACGGGGAAGGACATGGACTTTTTATCCCGGAAAATTAAGGAGTTCCGCGGGAATTGACAAAACCAAAAAAAACTTAATTCATGCGGACGAAGTTGCGGGCATCATGTAGTTATTAATAATTCTTTTGCTAACTAAATGGTTTCATTTATTTTTTAATATGGTTACCATAAACGAATTAAATATCTAAGTAACTACCTAGTAAGTACCTACATGGTTTAAACCATGTTCAAACACGCTCTGGAAGTGGGGCATGTCAATCATACCACTAAATTGTGGTTATTTATTGAATTTCATTGTATTTTATTACAATTTCATTAATGTATACCTACTATACATAAGTAACCGCTGTCCTTAGTATTGCTGGAGCGAGTCAATTATGCTCATTTGTCATTTACGTAATCTTCAACAGTATAATAAGCATTTTTCAGAAGCATATACCTACTTTTAATGGATTTTGATTCGAATAATATCTAAATCTGAAAATAACGTTTTAATAACTATGTAATAGGTATAGGTAGGACTAGGAGTAAGTACTTATATAATACTAGCTGATGCCCGCGACTGCATCCGCGTAGTTTGAGGTTTTTGGTTCCCGCGGGAAATCTTTAATTTTCCGGGATAAAAAATAGCCTATCTCCATTGAGGTACTATGTACTAACGTACTAGAGAAGACACCGCGAATGTAATCTGTGCTGCGTTGCGAAGCACGCGGCGGGTGCGGGACGCGCGGGTAAGGTCATAGATGAGACACGCAGAAGTGACACTACGTATTTTCTGCCTATTGTGTTATTCAATGAGACTACTTTTGAATTTATGCAGTGTGAGACTGCATAAAGTGTACATATGAAATAAGATAATAGTAGACCTAGTTTTATAGACGGAAAAAAATAATTAAAAAGTAAAAACAAAAAGATATTCATTTTTTACAACTTTAACCTTTTTATTAGGAACTGTTGACACTATAAAAGAAAACGTTGTAACTTAACCAATCCACCTATCATGTTAAAAAATAATAGTGACATTTTTATCTTACTCTACCTTATCATTATAGAAATGAAGTGAAAAAAAACATTGTTTCCGTTTATATGATAGTTATTTCTGTAACAAGAGAGCAATAATTTTTTTGTTAAATTTTTAAAGTTTTACAGTAGGTACCTAATTAATTACCGAGAAACTAAAGAAGTTTCAAAATGGCGCTGACTTTTTTAAATTTTGGTACCAGTTTCCTGTTTTGTGATCCTAGGGATCCTCAGATATCGATTTTGAACGAATTCGGTACAATAACAAAGAATTTCAAAATGGCGCTGACTTTTTAAATTTTTGTAACAGTTTCCTGTTTTGTGATCCTAGGGAGCCCCAAATATCGATTTTAAAGAAATCGGTCGAATAATAAAAAAAGTAAAATGTAAAATGTATGATCGTAGGTGTCTCATCTGTAGGTAAAATTCACTTTTTAATCTATGATCTTCCGAGAAATGGTGGAACGTGAGTGAATCAGTAGAAAAATATCTTCAAAAATTTGTTTTGGTTTGTTTTCAAGTTAACGTTTTGTTTACTTACCGATGATATTATGTCACGCCACAATCTTTTTTATTTACAGTTGTATTATTTTTACACGTTTTTATAACGCACGACGGCATTTTAAAATTTTCGTGCGAGCACAATTTCGACACGCGGCCGCGAAGAGCGTAGGCGAGAGACTAAATAAGGTGAAGCCGGCCGGCCACAAAGCATGGCGCAAATTTGTTGTTTGCGGCGTCGGTTCTAGTACTTGTACATATAATTCAATGCCTATCTCTTTGTCAAATTTCATCCAGATCCGTTCAGCCGTTGTCGCGTGATTGAGTAACAAACATCCATCCATCCATCAATCCATCCAAACTTTCGCATTTATAATATTAATAGTACCTAAATAGTAAGTATAGATGCTTAGGTTAGGTATTAAGAGCAAAGTAAGTGAGCAAAATGTTCACTAAATACCTATAATCATCAGAAAACGGAGCATCCTAAAGCTCGCCATTGACGGTAAGTCAATTGACTTAAGTCGTGTGGATGTCAAGTGGATGGACGCCAACATTTTGGCCCAATCCCAGTATAATTCCAAATGACGGGGCCTCCGAAGACTAGGCGCGGTTTATCTAAAGGCGCTAAGAATTATAAGGCTTTCGTCATCACGCCAAAATGTGGCTATCAAATTTCACTAATCAAATTTTGGCTTTATATCGCGATTTAAGTCAAATATCAGTAGCTGCCTAAGAAGATGTGGAGTCTACAAATTATTATCAAAATACTAATAAAGTAGGTATTACTACGTCCTATTGCAAATAATACGTGCACCATTGCAAATAATGTCTATTTCTTGCTCTATAGCAAGCTATTACTACTATTAGAATTAGTAATCAGCAATCAACCATTACAATTAATTGAAGTTTACATTTAACCGTAAAAACAAACCTACTGTCCAGCTTACCGTTAAGCCAATTTTTTCGCCAGCAACTCTAATATGCCATTAAAAACCTAAAAAATGCTCATTATGTTACTACCAACATACTTATTGTTTCATATACATTTTATTGCCAGTCGCAAAAACTCGAGTGATTTTAAAAGTTGATAATCGGTAGGTGCATAAAAAGCATCAATGTTTCGCATCGTGTTCTGCAACATTGCTTATGGGTACCTAGAGCCACAGAATTTTAAATTGCGTAATAGAAATGGTGTACTGGAATACGCAGCGTGGTTAAGCAATTTTATATATTATATCATTTCAAGATGTGTACATTCAACTGTACAAAATTTACCACCACTATAAGGAAGACACACACTATTTTTGGAAGTAGGTAGTACATTACCTATTCTGTGGTAGTACTTAAATATCGACCACTACAGCCCATTAACGTCCCACTGCTGGGCACAAGCCTCCACTCTCATAGGAGAGAGGGAATTAGAGCTTAGACTTACCACGCTGCTCCAATGCCAGTTGGCGGGCTTTCACGGCTATTCATGTTAGTGATAATAACCGAAAGAATAAATAAAGAAAATTTACACATAGTCAAAATTTAATTACAAATTAAAACTTTACATACATCAAAACTGGATCTCAATCTCACCTGTATATCTGCAACAAATCTCTGTTCCGTCGTGGGTAAAAATTCGACTTTATTTGTTGGTGTGTCCTTTAAACACGCCGCAACGAAGTAACGGATTAACTTGGAGAGTAAGATAGATTACTTTCCTCGGCCCTTATCTAAAATAGTAGGTACCAAGTTTATTTGGGCCGTCCACGCTTTTTTTGGCTATGCGTTGAGTACCCATCCAATGCCTGCCTCAGTATATTATGGTAAGGTGCAGTGTATGCCTGATCCAGTTAAATTTTCGATGTCTATGTTAGAATTCAGAAATATCCACTGAATATCATTTCTATACGTATTCTGAATTCCTTGGGTGACACGTAAAAACTTGGCCTGTGCATATGTATGTCTGCTTGCCCCACTTTAAATGTTAATCATGGAAAATGAGTTTTGTGAGTTACAATTTTATTTTAAAAGTGCAATTTTCCCGATAGAATGAAATTCAATAAACTTCATGCAATTTATTTATTGGAAAGATACCGACTTCCTGTATTTTTTTGTACATGGTAAACCAAGAATACGTACCTAATATGTTTTTTTTGTTTATTTGAGAATGTAATTTTTTTGTCCGCACCTTAGTTTGTTTGACCCCGATTTATAGGATTCAATTCGATTTCGAACTCGATCATAGCCTATTCTGTGATCATAGCTCGCGTCTTGAGTCTTGACCAACTATTTCTCACAGAAATCATTTACGTCACCCTTTTTGACGTGTTGGTCAAAAATAAGTGAATAATTTCCAATTCAAATGAATGATGAAAAAACTATTAACCCTTCACCGTCCACCCTGATTTGAAGGAACGGACAAGTCGATCTAATCTCAGTGGAACAGCTGCTGGGCAGATGTTCCTACTTCTGATGGACAAATGTATGAAGAAAAACATGCAATAAATACAATCAAATATGCACCCTATTCTTGACTTATAAAAGCTATTTTTTGCTTGAAAGTCGTCCGTTTTAAATTGCCACCTTTATTCCAGCATTCAATAAAGAATAAACTTTAATTACCTGATAATATAGTTTGATTTCACCTGTATTTGAATCTAAAGAAAGATAGCACTGTTACAAATGCGATAGTTTTTACAAAAAAGTGCGTTGTAAGTTTGAATTTAGAACTGAAATTGGTTTGTGGTAAAGAGTGAGAGGTCAAAGACCTTTGCACAGAGTAAATATTGATGATCATTTTGACAGATTGCTTGAACGTTGATAGGTGAGGTTGCGATGCGAAAAGTTGATTGATATAGGGGGAAGAAAGTGGGGGTTTTATTTTGGTTTTATTCGTTTTAAGTTTTAGGAAGCATTTATTAAATTTATAGTCTCACGAACTTAACTGACCCGGTGACAGCTTCGCTAGTAAAAGTTAAAAATAAAATAAAAACAAAAACTAATAAAAATTTGTTCCAATTTTGGCCACCGGGTCAGATAAGATTTTTGCATTACTTTCCTCATCTCAGGATACATACCAGCAATGATGTTCTGTTTAATATATTCAAAAAAAATAGGACTACCAGATACAAAGATCTGAAATATTGGGAAAATTAAAATGGACGTTAATTTAAATTTAATATAAATTTAGGCAGGACACTTAGATAAAGAATTTATATTGGCATTGTACCTACTACCTATTACCTACCTATGAGAGACTAAAAACCAATATTATTATGCATTTTGAATATTTAAGTGAAAGTTTCTATTAAAAAGTGTTCTAAAAAAGTGTCGTAAATCAAAATTTTTTTTCAAAGTGATAAATTTAACACCCAACAGACCGATTTAAAAAACCTCAAAGGAAAAGGGTTACTTTCAATTTCTTATAATTAATTAACGATCTAAACACATGTTTTGACTATGTTTGTCACGCTTTCTCCGACGCAATGAACTTTGAAATTATTAAACTCCAAATTCTTAACCCTTTGCCATCTGACTTTAAAAAAAGAAACGTCAGTTGGTCCTTTCCCGCCTGTTTTGACATTGACGGCCATAGAGATTTGTTTTATTTCTTTTTAATTGTCGTCTAGGACCGCGGGTGAGGATGCGGGCGTTTTTTTGAAAAAGTTAACTGATTTTAATAGTCAACGAATCGGAAATAGCATGTGTCTTCGAAGTTCAATCGTCATTTTGATTTTATTGCTATAATTTGTTTTTTATTTGTACAGTCCACTTTTTGAGTTCCGCTGAGGATTATTATTTTAAGTTATAGGTACGCTACAAAATATCATGGGTTTTAGCTTCCAAGACGTTGACTCTATACTCTATTTCTCTTTCAAATACTCGTCTATACTCTATTTTTCTTTCAAATAGTTTAGGTATAAATAAAATATGTGCCAAAGTTACGTTTCTTTATAAGATTTTGTTTCTTTAAAAGATGTTGCTTGTTTGTCCCGCGACTTCGTTCGATTTTTGATTCCCGCGGAAACTCTTTAATTTTCCGGGACAAAAAGTAGCCTATGTCCTTCCCCGGGATACAAATTTCATCAAAATCGGTTGAGCAGATGGGCCGTGTAAGCGTAGCAGACAGACAGACAGTCATACTTTCGCATTTATAATAACTATTACACTTCGTATTCGTCCTCCGAGATTAGCATGATATACTTGTAGTACCGTGCACGTACGGCCACTTTCACACGTTAGTTGAGGTAGCTGCAAATAAAAACAAACGCTCCCTCTTACCGGCCGATAGCAGGCCGCTATATATAGGCCCCACTCCTGCACAACTAGTCATTCGTGTTTTCGTGCCACTTCGCACGTCCGCAAATTCGGTGAGTTTTTATTTTATTTTTAAATTATTAAATTAAAAATTAATATTTTTATTATTTATTTTTGTGATAAAAACGTAAAAGTGATTTCGGAAATTTGAAATTAAACCGATCACGTAAACGTTATCACCGAATAAGTTTGTCATCGAGTTTTTTGGAGTCTTCTACACCATCGAGCTTTTGTTTTTGAAGTCTTCTACACTGCTTGTCATCGAGTTCTTTGGAGTCACTGCAATCGCCAACACTGCCACCATCGAGTCTCAACATTGCTCGTCAGCCAACTTTCTAATAATGTGTGTTTGCGCATAGGATTTTTTTTTAGATATATACCTAAACTCAAACCGAAATTCAATTAATGTTTCTTACACAAATAGACTTTTACAAGTCCTTTTTGAGTCGTCGAGTGGAATCTTTCACTGGTTCGGAATAACATTCCTACAGAAAAGAATCAGCAAGAAAGTCTGTTAAAATCTACCTGTCTAGACGTGGATATTATGAAATCTTAGCAAATCGGATTGCCTATGGCTACCTATTGAAGTGTGTTTTCGCATGCAATCTCTTGCCTACAAAATAATAGACTTACAATAAGTCGTAGGCGAGGCCCCCCAGGCATTGCTCAAATTTGAAGTACGTTTTCGCGTGCAATTTAATGCCTACAAAATAATAGACTTACAATAAGTCGTGGGCGAAAGCCCTCAGGCATTGCTCAATTTGAAGTACGTTTTCGCGTGCAATCTCATGCCTACAAAATGATAGACTTACAATAAGTCGTGGGCGAAAGCCCTCAGTCATTGCTCAATTTGAAGTACGTTTTCGCGTGCAATCTCATGCCTACAAAATGATAGACTTACAATGAGTCGTGGGCGAAAGCCCTCAGGCATTGCTCAATTTGAAGTACGTTTTCGCGTGCAATCTCATGCCTAATAGACTTACAATAAGTCGGAGTACGTTTTCGCGTGCAAACTCATGCCTACAAAATGATAGACTTACAATGAGTCGTAGGCGGGGGCCCTCAGGCATTGCTCAATTTGAAGTACGTTTCAATTTGGAGTACGTTTTCGCGTGCAATCTCATGCCTTCAAAGTAATAGACTTGCAATGAGTCGTGGGCGAAAGCCCTCAGGCATTTCTCAAATTAGAAGTAAGTTTCAATTTGGAGTACGTTTTCGCGTGCAATCACATGCCTACAAAGTAATAGACTTACAATGAGTCGTGGGCGAAAGCCCTCAGGCATTGCTCAATTTTGAAGTATATTTTCGCGTGCAATCTCATGCCTACAAAGTAATGGACTGGCAATGGGTCATGAGCGGGGGCTCTCAGGCGTTGTTCAATTTTGAAGTGTTTTTTTTTTCGTACACGATAATATATTATGAAATTATGCCTGTATTGCGTTGATTGTTTGAACTAACTATTGCAAAATCTATTTTTGAGAAGTGCGTCCTTTTACGCACTTTATTGGCACACCTTTTTTCGTACGACGAAAGTGCGCGCGCACGTGCTTGAATCTCAAAGCATCTTCGATCAGGTGCGAAAACTTATCCAAGCATTCATGTTGCCATAATATGCTTCACTATTGGGACTGCGTTCTAATGAACAATAATGAATGACTAATGTCATGAAGACCAACGATCTTACCTGCCCTGGGAGAAGTCATGATGACGCAGGCGCAAGTCCCGCCTTCACTCCCGAATCCCGACAGCAAGACGCCTTCGAGTTTTTTGTTACGATGTTTTGAGCATAGCTACTACAGCAGAGCTTTATAAAACGATACGGATCGTCGGATACAGCATCTATTAATGGACGCACGACGCTTTAATTACGACATACAGCGATTCTTTAACAAGACGTTTAATTGTCCTCAGGATTAGTTATTGCATATTAAAACTAATTCTTATTATTTAGCAAGAATCTTTCAGAAACTTACAAAGATGCTAAGGCGATAATTAAATAGAGCGCAGAGTCGAAACAGCCTCAAGCCCAAACCGCAAAGGAAGTTTTAAATCAACAGACCTGTTATGCGAGCATTTCGGCTAAGGACTTCTCATCGCAGCCATCGTTGTCCGAGATTAGGAACACTGGTAATTTTTTTAAAAAAAAATTGTCAAAATTTTTAAAAAAGCAGTGGTCATCCATAACCGATGACCCTACAGTGGTTAGTTGTTTTTTCCTATAGTATTCCTATTTTAAGTGTTTCTTGTTTTGCCTCGAAATTCATTCAAAAGGCAGTCGATGGTCCCTTAGCTATAGGAGCTATATCACAAAGTGAACCTGCAGTACATTAATTTTTGACTGCAGTACTCTTTTTCCGAGTCATACGGCAAGAACATATTTACTTTAATATAAAACAATGAAAAACATTTCAATATTTTTTTCTTTATTTGAAGAATTTAGAACAATAATTGTATTAGTGAGAACTGCTATATGACCACAACCAATCAAAAAGATGCTTAGTTTTCGGTCCTAATACATGCAGACCAGAAAGGCAACTAAATTAATTGCGCTTTTGTTTGAATATAGTTTTCCAAATATACGTTCCACAGTTATTTGGTTTATTTAAACCAAACTGCAATATTTTTTTTCTAAAAATTTCCTCGAGGCTAAGAAATTAATGTTACTCCTTTTAATCATAATAATTCTTTAATAATCTTTACAGTTTGGCAACTTAACAGTTTTATTTTATAATTAATTTTAAAATAACTTCCGTATAAGGAGTTCCGACACTACCTATAGTTATTGTTCGATGATGATTGATTCTCTTTTTAAAAAGAAATCACAAAACGAACGTCTATATAACATAATATTTCAATGAAAAGAAACAATAAGTTGCCACCGAGCTCCTGCAACTTTATTTTTTGGAATACGTAATTTATTCTTATATACATAATAATATTTTTTTTTTAACTTTGCTACATTAGTTGGCCTTATTACTTCATCGTGGCCGGCTAAAACAACCAAGTTTTAGAAGGTGTAAATGTTTTAAATTTAAAAAATGGTAATTAAGAAACAACGCATCTATATCCTGTTGTCCTTCAGATTTTGAGCGGCTTAATTCTGTAAACAAAATTGAAATGATGTAGAAATTGTCATAGGATTCTCAACTGCGGGGTTGGGGGCCGCTTGTGGTGAGGAAACTGCTAGCACCCAGCGAAATGAGGCATTTCACATTAACCAGTTGGAAATTCTGCCAGCTTACTTCGGTTTCAAGTATTTGTTGAATACTTACACATTTTTTCAAAATCTTTTCAAGATCGCCAATACCATTGCAGCTGGTTTCATAACCTGCATGGCTGGTAGGTACTTCCCCTCTTGAGATGAGCCCACGAGATATATATTGAATAGATGCGATTACAAAGATGTTTGTATTACATATAAACGCTCTAGTCACGATACTAAAGCTATTAGAGAATCAAGACGAATCCGTTCAAAGGTATTTAGTGGGAACTGTCCAAATAATTCGAAAATTCTCCTTTTTGCGTCCCAATGTTATACCAATTATAAAAATTAATATATTTCGTGTAAGAATGACTCAGATGCGTACGCCATTAATGCGTTCATGGGTTTCAATCTCTTGGGTTTCCACTCTTCGGTATTATCAAGAAAACACAAGTAAAGTTCATAATTTTTGTTCCTTTATAGCCTACCATCATATCGCATATTTAATGGTTTACTTGCTGTAATTTGTCTTCGGACCCACTGGTCCACTGGTCTTTGAACCATCTGACGTGGTTATATATATACATAAGTATATATATATTTTTATTTTTTTTTTTTTTTTTTTTTTTTTTTCTCTCGTTCCTGCAGCCGCAAATTACACCTCACATACCCTGGTTGGAACTACTGCTGGCTGCTCGCCGGTAGTCTTTATTGATAAGAGATTTCCCACTCTCATCTATAGAAATGATGAATACCTTTCAGTCAGTTTTATTTCTGTCCTTCTGTAAATTCATTTAAACAACACGATAGTTGATCAATTAAGTTGTTTCAATTCGGCAATCAATACTATACATCTCTTCCATGGATGTCTTCAGCAAGCATTAATTCAATTGAATTTGAGTTGTTGAAATTTATCACAACTTTACCAATAGTTGTAGATCTCGTAATATTAGAGATAAGTGATCTCTAAGTATAATATGCAGTTTCATTGAAAAAATTGAACATGTAACATCACTTGAGATCCTTGAAATGCATTAATTTTTTTTTTTTTTTGTGTTTTGTTTTTCTCAATCAATGATCTGATGAAATTTCAACTATAAAAGAACTTTTGAAGCATTAAATAATTTTATGAGCTTCAAGAACATTACATATAATGCAAAAGTTTTTCAAAATTGTAATAATAATAATATATAACATAGAACTTTCCTTCGAAATTTCTCGTCAATCAAAATTTTTAATTTTTAATTAAAACTTTCTGAACAGGTTTCTTCCGTATATAATACAATTTTTACATTATCGTAAGTGTAACCCTCAATAGTTATCTTGACAAAATTAAACACCTTCGACACAATTCCTCAATACAGCGCGGCCTCAAGAGCCCGCCATATCCACAAGAATATTTTAGTTGCAGTCACTTGGCATATCCACAGACTGGTCCTTGTTTTTGCCCAAAGTACACGACACTAAGTAGTTGCTCGAATACTTTTGAAATTATAATTTTCCTTATCGAAAATTCAGATTGTTGAGTTGACTCATTTCTTACAAATACTATGATCCTGTAATAATAAAATCGAGCATTATAAAAAACAAAGTTATACAGTACCTCGTAAATATCTATCAAAATAAATAAAATTGTTCATTAAATAAGAACATAATCATTATTATGTATTAAATATGATATACCTGATGGTTAAAGTGCGTTTTTCGCATAATAACTACGAGTAAGACCTGTTTTCATGACAAGTCTCTCAATATCTACAAGTATATCATGCTAATCTCGGAGGACGAATACGAAGTGTAATTAATGATTAAACGAACTTACCTGTAAGTGAAGTTCGATCATAATTATACGAGTATTCGTCCGAAGAGATTAGCATCCCACCCTCCCACGGGTTACCCCAGTGTCATGAAAAGGTCAAATTTCAAATTCAAGGTTAAATTTGTAATATATATGTTTATGTAAGTGTAAAAAAAAAAAAAAAAAAAGGTCAAGCTCCGAACTAAATGACTAGTTGTGCAGGAGTGGGGCCTATATATAGCGGCCTGCTATCGGCCGGTAAGAGGGAGCGTTTGTTTTTATTTGCAGCTACCTCAACTAACGTGTGAAAGTGGCCGTACGTACACGGTACTACAAGTATATCATGCTAATCTCTTCGGACGAATACTCGTATAATTATGATCGAACTTCACTTACAGGTAAGTTCGTTTAATCATTAATTAATATGGATATTATTGGAAATAAACCGATTTTAATGAATTGACATTAAAATGGACCCTTGAAAAGAAACAGTTTTTCTGTTAAATTAAGATGCTGTAAAGTACTTAGGTTCTTTTAAAAGAATCCAAAAATTAAAATCAAAATTTCATTGATCGTTCTTTGCTGTTACTACGTTTATTTGTAAATGTTCCTACTATTTATGCACTCCTCAATTTGGTTATCGTATCGATACAGTCCTACTCGTAAGTCGTACCTACTGAATATCTTTTTAATCGGGACTATTGAAACATACCTTACTTATTTTTAATGCAAACTTCCAACCAACTGAAATAATGACTGGTGATAATGAAAAAAAAAACCCGGCTGAGTTTGTTGTGGGCTCTTCTCAGACCAGGGCGCGTTTGGAACCCTCGTAGCTTTAGTTTTAAGATACCGTAACTGATTATCAACATCATATTTTTATGTAACTGGACGTCAATAAGTGTAGTGTAGGTACCTTCCTAAATTGAAAAGTATTTATATGACTTATTTATGACTTATGACAACATTTTCTCGATACCGTTTCTTAACTGATGTCTACGCTATAGAAGCCCTACCTTCCAAAGAGCAACGGCGAACTTCCATACATCAATATTATTGAGAAAAAAGAATTATGTACACGTATGAAAAAAATATGTTTTTATAAGCGTCGAGTATGAAGCTCACAGAAGCTAGATTTTTTTTATAATGAACCTAGAAAAAAAAGATATGTCGATTTAAAGTTTTGTAGGTTATGTGGTAATGTCACTTCTAAAAATGACAACCGGAAGAAAGCCACAAAAACAAAGACAGATGACAACCACAGACCAGTAAAACATTCGGCACAACCACAGACAATCAGCATCAGTGCTGCCATAATATTCTTTGATTACCATTCTGTTACAGATGATTAAATTATGTAGGTATGCAAGAAAATTCACGTAACTATTATAAAATACACTAAAAAAGAGCAAAACTATTATTAACATTAATCAGACGAAATAATTACATTTTTTAAAACGATACAAAATAATCTACCAATTTAGATTTATTCTGCTACTAGGTAGATTATACAGTCATAAAATGGTAACACTAAACTGAGAAACGGGAAATAATAATCAAAAAAGATTCCCTAAATATTTTATTTTTTTACCTAGGTTCAATTAATTAAGGTGAATACTTGATAAAATTTAAAAAAATAAGCAAATTCCTTTCGTTTTTACCTTACTTGTGTACAATCAAGATTTAGTAAATGTGGTCAATAATAATTTCGCCGTTGCTCTTTCAATTTTGTATGCTTAATAATTAATTCCTGAGATATCGTGATTCGTGATCAGTGAGTGAGTGGTAGATATTTATTATTATTATACTATATATAGCTCGATTACCACTCACTGACTCACTGACTCATTGACATAATTGTTCTCCTAGAAAGAGACAGAAAACGTTATAATGATGTAGGGGAGATGTGTTCGGGTGCGGGATTCGAGTGGGGAAAAATTATGACATTTCGGAAAAACAAGATGGCGGCCGACGTGATTCTTGCAACTCTTTTGTTTTCCAACCGATTTCGTTAAAACTCGCAACGATTGAAGAAATTAGGAAACGATTTATAGAAAAAGTGGAAAAAATTGGAAAAACAAGATGGCGGCCGAGCTGTAGTGTTTTCAAATTTTTGATTTTTCGACCCCGAACCGCGGCGCCACAGATCCGAAACGGCGTGGTCGAACATGATATTTTTTTCTTTTTTCGTCTACAATTATCCTGTATTTTGACAGAATGGAAGTGGTTTTTAAAAATTCAAGATGGCGGCTGTCGCGGCGGCCTTTTTGTTTGAGGTACGAAAAAACGCAATTTTAAAATTCAAATTTCTCACAGTTGGCAACATCGGAGCGTTTCGACTTCTATGGAGCGATTGTGTGTACGGTCTCGAGGTATAGATTGGGGAAAAAAAATTACCCCATTTCTCGGGAAAATTTCAAGATTTACCCCAAAAATAAAAAAGTCGAAATACGGACTTTTTGCAAAATTTGAGTACGAGCAACCACGTGTCTCACTTGTGCGAATGACATTTGGGTATTTTCGTCGCCGAGGTCTGACAACACTGGAATTTATCAAAGTAAAAGTGATTTTTGACATGGTCTTCTTTCAGGGGCGATCATTTCGGCTGGGTGCAAGCGAGATGAAAAATTTAAACGTCATCAGGAGCGGTATATCCTGTAGTTTACGGGAAAATTATGAAACTATGTAAAATGTTTTTGTGAAACGAGGTGGCGGCCATTTTGTATTCTGTTTGTGTTTTTCAAAATTTCGATCACGTTTTTGAGGCAGTTGGCAACATTTGGGAAAGTTGATATGTATGGATCGATTGTGTAACTCGACTGGCAGTATCGAGATATCTAAACAGTGTTGCCACATTTGGGGTAGTTTTCGAGAATTTCCCAAAAATGTCCTCCTGTAAAATTTTGTATGAAAATTTTTTTTTTCACTGATGGCTTCGTATACACGTTAGAAAATTAAACTTGAAGAAAAATATGGAGACAGCTGATGATTTAGGATTTCGGAGACGGGTAAAGAGCACGGCCAAGGTATTGAAGATAGGTGGGGGGTGCTCGACCAAATGTCATTCGAAACTTCATCCAATTGGCAGTGAGTTGAAAAAAATTTCAAAATGGCGGATTTAAGATGGCCGCCATACAAATTTATTTGGTGTTTATCTCAAAAAGTATAAAAGATGGAAGAGTGGTTTCTTGGCAAAAGATGATCAGAACGAGGAGGTCTATGTAGCGAAATGAAAAAAAAATTAAGATGGCGGAATATTTTTTTTCATACCAAATTATATGGCGATTAGGACTCATTGACATAATTTATTGTTCTCCTAGAAAGAGACAGAAAATGATACAATGATGTATGGGAGATGTGTTCGGGTGCGGGATGGGAGTAGGGAAAAATTATGACATTTCAGAAAAACAAGATGGCGGCTGACGTGATTCTTGCAACTCTTTAGTGTTCCAACCGATTTCGTTAAAACTCGCAACGATTGAAGAAATTAGTAAACGATCAATAGAAAAAGTGGAAAAAATTGAAAAACCAAGATGGCGGCTGAGCTGTAGTGTTTTCAAATTTTTGATTTTTCGACCCCGAACCGCGGCGCCGCAGACCCGAACGGCGTGGTCGAGCATATGAAAAAAATTTCAAGATGGCGGATTTTTTTTTTTCATACCAAATTATATGGCGATTAGGACTCATCAGCATAATTCATTGTTCTCCTAGAAAGAGACAGAAAACGATATAATGATGTACGGGAGATGTGTTGGGGTGCGGGATGAGAGTAGGGAAAAATTATGACATTTCGGAAAAACAAGATGGCGGCCGACTTGATTCTTGCAACTCTTTTGTTTTCCAACCGATTTCGTTACAACTCGCAATTATTGAAGAAATTAGGAAACGATCAATAGAAAAAGTGGAAAAAATTGGAAAACCAAGATGGCGGCCGAGCTGTAGTGTTTTCAAATTTTTGATTTTTCGACCCCGAACCGCGGCGCCGCAGATCCGAAACGGCGTGGTCGAGCATAACAATTTTTACTTTTTTCGACTACAATTATTCTGTATTTTGACAGAATGGAAGTGGTTTTTAAAAATTCAAGATGGCGGCTGTCGCGGCGGCCGTTCGGTTTGAGGTAAAAAAACGGAATTTTAAAATTCAAATTTCTCACAGTTGGCAACGTCGGATCGTTTCGACTTGTACTGGGCGATTGTGTGTACAGACTCGAGGTATGGATTGGGGAAAAAATTACCCTATTTCTCTGAATATTTTCAAGATTTACCCCAAAAATTAAAAAATCGAAATACGTATTTTTTGCAAAATTCGAGTACGAGCAACCACTTGACCTACTTGTACGAATGACATTTGGGTATTTTCGTCGTCGAGGTCTGGCAACACTGGAATTTATCAAAGGAAAAGTAATTTTCGACATGGTTTTGTTTCAGGGGCGATCATTTCGGCTGGGTGTGAGCAAGATGAAAGATTGAAACGTCATCAAGAGCGGTATATCCTGTAGTTTACGGGAAAATTATAAAACTATGTATAATGTTTCTGTGAAACGAGGTGGCGGCCATTTTGTATTCTTTTTGTGTTTTTGAAAATTTCGATCACGCTTTTCAGGCAGTAGGCAACATTTGGGAAAGTCGACATGTATGGATCGATTGTACAACTCGACCGGAAGTATATATAAACAGTGTTGCCACATTTGGGGTAGTTTTCGACATTTTCCCCAAAAATTTCCTCCTGTAAAATTTTGTATGGAAATTTTTTTTTCACTTATGTCTTCGTATACAAATCAGAAAATTAAACTTGAAGAAAAATATGGAGACAGCTGATGATTGAGGATTTCGGAGACGGGTAAAGACCACGGCCAAGGTGTTGAAGATAGGTGCGGGGTGCTCGACCAAATGTCATTCGAAACTTCATCCAATAGACAATGAGCTGAAAAAAAATTCAAAATGGCGGATTTAAGATGGCTGCCATACAAATTTATTTGGTGTCTATTTCAGAAAATATAAAAGATGGAAGAGTGGTTTCGTGGCAAAAGATGATCAGGACGAGCAGATATATTAAGCGAAATGAAAAAAATTTCAAGATGGCGAAATATTTTTTTTATACCAAATTATATTAAGGCGATTAGGAACTATAAAAGACGTAATTGTTCTCCTAGAAAGAGACAGAAAACGATACAATGATGTATGGAAGATGTGTTCAGGTGCGCAATGGGAGTAGGGAAAAATTATGATATTTCGGAAAAACAAGATGGCGGCCGTAGTGCTTTTTGTAACTTTTTTGTTTTCCAACCGATTTCGTTACAACTCACAATTATTGAAGAAATTAGGAAACGATCAATAGAAAAAGTGGAAAAAATTGGAAAACCAAGATGGCGGCCGAGCTGTAGTGTTTTAAAATTTTTGATTTTTCGACCTTAAACCGCGGCGCCACAGATCCGAATCGGGGTAGTTCATGTATAGGAGATATGTTCGGGTGCGGGATGGATGTAGGGAAAAATAATGACATTTCGGAAAAACAAGATGGCGGCCGATTTGCCAAAATGAACCGATCGAAGGATTGAAGATAGGCGGGGGGTGCTCGACCAAATGTCATTCGAAACTTAATCCAAAGACAATGAGCTAAAAAAATTCAAAATGGCGGATTTAAGATGTCTGCCATACAAAATATTTGGTGTCTATCTCAGAAAGTATAAAAGATGGAAGAGTAGTTTCGTGGCAAAAGATGATCAGGACCTGAAGGTCTACTTGATGAATAGGAAAAAATTCAAGGTGGCGGATTTTTTTTGCCATAGAAAATATTATTTGGCGAATATTGAAGAGACTACAAGTGTAGAATTATGCAAGATTTTGATACGGTTCCGTTTTACCCACGACGGGGCTCCCTGGGATTACCTGAAAGGAAACTGTTACCAAAATTTAAAAAAATCAGCGCCATTTTGAAATTCTTTGTTAATTGACCGTTTTCGTTCAAAATCGATATTTAGGGCTCCCTGGGATCACAAAACGGGAAACTGATACCAAAGTTTTAAAAAATCAGCGTCATTTTGAAATTCTTTGTTAATTGACCGATTTCGTTCAAAATCGAAATTTAGGACTCCCAGCAGGGCTAGCATGGGCCGGAGATAAAAATTTTATCCCCCGATTTTATCCACTGACAAGAGATAAAATTAACTTATCCACTTCTCAGAGCACGGCAACAGGGGAGAGGAGAAGTTTATCTCCGTTTAACATTTCACGGGGACTCGGGGGACTATTTATCCACCGTTATTTAGCGTTTTTATTTATTTATTTAGGAATAAAAAATTTATCCTTTCCTCGGGGAGAAAATTGTCTCAGCCCATGCTAGGGGGGCTGGGATCACGAAACAGAAAACTGATACCAAAGTTTTAAAGTAAAAAATAAGCACCATTTTGACCGATTTCGTTCAATATCGATATTTAGGGCTACCTGGGATTACAAAACAGGTAACTGGTACCATAATTTTAAAAAATCAGCGCCATTTTGAAATTATTTATTAATTGACCGATTTCGTTCAAAATCGATATTTAGGGCTTCCTGGGATTTCAATACCGGATACTGTTACCAAAATTTAAATCAGCGTTATTTTGAAATTCATTGTTATTGTAGATTTCGTTCAAATTCGATATCTGAGGATCCCTAATATCACAAAACTGGAAACTGTTACGAAAATTTTAAAAAATCAGCGCCATGTTGAAATTCTTTGTTAATTGACCGATTTCGTTCAAAATAGATATTTAGGACTCCCTGGGGTTACAAAACAGGAAACTGTTACCAAAATTAAAAAAAATCCGCGCCATTTTGAAATTATTTGTTAATTGACCGATTTCGTTCAAAATCGATATTTAGTACTCCCTGGGATCACAAAACAGGAAACTGATACCAAAGTTTTAAAAAATCAGCGCCATTTTGAAATTCTTTGTTATTGACCGATTTCGTTCAAAATCGATATTTAGGGCTCCCTGGGATCACAAAACAGGAAATTGATACCAAAGTTTTAAAAAATCAGCGCCAATCTGAAATTCTTTGTTAATTGACCGATTTCGTTCAAAATCGATATTAGGGCTCCCTGGGATTACAAAACAGGAAAGTGATACTAAAGTTTAAAAAAATCAGCGCCATTTTTAAAATCTTTCTACTTAAAGGTGAATTGTGTATCGAAGTAAATAAATTCGGTTTAATACAATAAAGACGTCCAGTCTGTACTACTTAGTACTAACGTCTAACCACATCTCGTGAGCTGCTTTAGCAGCTCGCGCACAGAGCGAAACACTAGTTATTATACTATATATAGCTCAATTACCACTCACTCACTCACTCATTGACATAATTGTTCTCCTAGAAAGAGACAGAAAACGATATAATGATGTAGGGGAGATGTGTTCGGGTGCGGGATTCGAGTGGGGAAAAATTATGACATTTCGGAAAAACAAGATGGCGGCCGACGTGATTCTCGTAACTCTTGTGTTTTCCAACCGATTTCGTTACAACTCGCAATTATTGAAGAAAATAGGAAACCATCAACAGAAAAAGTGGAAAAAATTGGAAAAACAAGATGGCGGCCGAGCTGTAGTGTTTTCAAATTTTTCATTTTTCGACCCCGAACCGCGGCGCCACAGATCCGAAACGGCGTGGTCGAACATGATATTTTTTTCTTTTTTCGTCTACAATTATCCTGTATTTTGACAGAATGGAAGTGGTTTTTAAAAATTCAAGATGGCGGCTGTCGCGGCGGCCTTTTTGTTTGAGGTACGAAAAAACGCAATTTTAAAATTCAAATTTCTCACAGTTGGCAACGTCGGAGCGTTTCGACTTCTAGGGGGCGATTGTGTGTACAGACTCGAGGTATGGATTGGGGAAAAAAAATTACCCCATTTCTCGGGAAATTTTCAAGATTTACCCCAAAAATAAAAAAATCGAAATACGGACTTTTTGCAAAATTTGAGTACGAGCAACCACGTGTCTTACTTGTGCGAATGACATTTGGGTATTTTCGTCGCCGAGGTCTGGCAACACTGGAATTTATCAAAGTAAAAGTGATTTTCGACATGGTCTTTTTTCAGGGGCGATCATTTCGGCTGGGTGCGAGCAAGATGAAAAATTTAAACGTCATTAGGAGCGGTATATCCTGTAGTTTACGGGAAAATTATAAAACTATGTAAAATGTTTCTGTAAAAAGAGGTGGCGGCCATTTTGTATTCTTTTTGTGTTTTTCAAAATTTCGATCACCTTTTTGAGGCAGTTGGCAACATTTGGGAAAGTTGACATGTATGGATCGATTGTGTAACTCGACCGGCAGTATCGAGATATCTAAACAGTGTTGCCACATTTCGGGTAGTTTTCGAGATTTTCCCCAAAAACTCCTCCTGTAAAATTTTGTATGAAAAATTTTTTTTTCACTGATGGCTTCGTATACAAGTCAGAAAATTAAACTTGAAGAAAAATGTGGAGGCAGCTGATGATTGAAGATTTCGGAGACGGGTAAAGAGCACGGCCGAGGTATTGATGATAGGTGGGGGGTGCTCGACCAAATGTCATTCGAAACTTCATCCAAAAGACAATGAGCTGAAAAAAAATTCAAAATGGCGGATTTAAGATGGCCGCCATACAAATTTATTTGGTGTCCATCTCAGAAAGTATAAAAGATGAAAGAGTGGTTTCTTGGCCAAAGATGATCAGGACGAGAAGATCTATTTAGCGAAAAGAAAAAAAATTCAAGATGGCGGAATATTTTTTTTCATACCAAATTATATGGCGATTAGTCCTATACATAATTGTTCTCATAGAAAGAGACAGAAAACCATACAATGATGTACGGGAAATGTGTTCGGGTGTAGGATTCGAGTAGGGAGAAATTATGACCTTTCGGAAAAACAAGATGGCGGCCGACGTGATTCTTGCAACTCTTTTGTTTTCCAACCGATTTCGTTAAAACTCGCAAAGATTGAAGAAATTAAGAAATGATCAATAGAAAAAGTGAAAAAAATTGGAAAAACAAGATGGCGGCCGAGCTGTAGTGTTTTCAAATTTTTGATTTTTCGACCCCGAACCGCGGCGCCACATATCCGAAACGGAGTGGTCGAGCATGATATTTTTTTCTTTTTTCGCCTGCAATTATCATGTTTTTTGACAGAATGGGAGTGGTTTTTAAAAATTCAAAATGGCGGCTGTCGCGGCGGCCTTTTTGTTTGAGGTACGAAAAAACGCAATTTTAAAATTCAAATTTCTCACAGTTGGCAACGTCGGAGCGTTTCGACTTCGTGGGGGCGATTGTGTGTACAGACTCGCGGTATGGATTAGGGAAAAAAAATTACCCCATTTCTCAGGAAATTTTCAAGATTTACCCCAAAAATAATAAAATCGAAATACGGACTTTTTGCAAAATTTGATTACGTGCAACCACGTGTCTCACTTGTGCAAATGACATTTGGGTATTTTCGTCGCCGAGGTCTGGCAACACTGGAATTTATCAAAGTAAAAGTGATTTTCTTTTCTTTCTGAAATGGTCTTTTTTCAGGGGCGATCATTTCGGCTGGGTGCGAGCGAGATGAAAAATTGAAACGTCATCAGAAGCGGTATATCCTGTAGTTCACGGGAACATTATAAAACTATGTAAGTGTTTCTGTGAAACCAGGTGGCGGCCATTTTGTATTCTTTTTGTGTTTTTGAAAACTTCGATCACGTTTTTGAGGCAATTGGCAACATTTGGGAAAGTTGACATGTATGGATCGATTGTGTAACTTGACCGGCAGTATCGAGATATCTAAACAGTGTTGCCACATTTGAGGTAGTTTTCGAGATTTTCCCCAAAAACTCCCTCCTGTAAAATTTTGCATGACAAATTTTTTTTTCACTGATGGCTTCGTATATAAATCAGAAAATATAACTTGAAGAAAAATATGGAGACAGCTGATGATTGAGGATTTCGGAGACGGGTAAAGAGCACGGCCAAGGTATTGAAGATAGGTTGGGGGGTTTTCAAACAAATGTCACTCGAAACCTCATCCAATTGGCGGTGAGTTGAAAAATCTCCAAAATGGCGGATTCAAGATGGCCGCCATACAAATTTCATCAGTGTCTGTCTCGGAGAGTATTAGAGATGGAATTGTGGTTTCTCGGCAAGAGATGATCAGGACGAGGAGGTCTATTTAGCGAAATGAAAAAATTTCAAGATGGCGGAATATTTTTTTTCATACCAAATTAAATGGCGATTAGGAACTATAAAAGACGTCATTGTTCTCCAAGAAAGAGACAAAAAACGATACAATGATGTAGGCGAGATGTGTTCGGGTGCGGGATTTGAGTTAGGAAAAATTATGACATTTCGGAAAAACAAAATGGCGGCCGACGTGATTCTTGCAACTCTTCTGTTTTCCAACCAATTTCGTTACAACTCGCAATTATTAAACAAATTAATAAATGATCAATAAAAAAAATAGAAAAAATTCGAAAAATAAGATGGTGGCCGAGCTGTATTGTTTTCAAATTTTTGATTTTTCGACCTCGAACCCCGGCGCCACAGATCCGAAACGAGGTAGTTCATGTCTAAGAGATATTATGTTTGGGTGTGGGATGGGAGTAGGGAAAAATTATGACATTTCGGGAAAACAAGATGGCGGCTGATTTGCCGAAATGAACCGATCGAAGCATAGAAGATAGGTGGGGGTGCTCGACCAAATGTCATTCCAAACTTCATCCAATAGACAATGAGCTGAAAAAAAATTCAAAATGGCGGATTTAAGATGGCTGCCATACCAATTTATTTGGCGTCTATCTCAGAAAGAATAAAAGATGGAAGAGTGGTTTCTTGGCAAAAGATGATCAGGGTATGTACGATACCCTAAACGTATAAGAATGGGCAGACGAAATTGAGCTCTAATTCAATGCTGTCATGGTTTATTTTACTTTGACGAAAATCTTTAACGTTTGATCGACCATTCTTACATGATTGGGGCCCGAGACGAGGAGGTCTATTTAACGAAATGAAAAAAAATCAACAATGACCGGTACGGGAGATGTGTTCGGGTGCGGGATTCGAGTGGGGATAAATTATGACATTTCGGAAAAACAAGAAGGCGGCCGACGTGATTCTTGCAACTCTTTTGTTTTTTAATCGATTTCGTTACAACTCGCAATTATTGAAGAAATTAGTAAGTGATCAATAGAAAAAGTGATAAAATTGGAAAAACAAGATGGCGGCCGAGCTGTAGTGTTTTAAAATTCTTGATTTTTCGACCTCGAACTGCGGCGCCACAGATCCGAAACGGGGTGGTTCATGTCTAAGAGATAGTATGTTTGGGTGTGGGATGGGAGTAAATCCATATTAAGGGCTCACTGGGATTACAAAACAGGAAACTGATACCTACCAAAGTTTTAAAAAATCAGCGCCATTTTGAAATTCTTTGTTAATTTACCGATTTCGTTCAAAATCGATATTTAGGGCTTCCTGGGATTACAAAAAAGGAAACTGTTACCAAAGTTTTAAAAATCAGCGCCATTTTGAAATTCTTTGTTAATTGACCGATTTCATTCTAAATCGATATTTAGGACTCCCTGGGATCTCAAAACAGGAAACTGTTATTTAAATATATTACAATCCCTGGGATCCCTGGGAATTCAAAACAGGAAACTTGTACCAAAATTTTAAAAAATCAGCGCCATTTTGAATTTATTTATATATTGACCGATTTCGTTCAAAATCGATATTAAGGGCTCCCTGGGATTACAAAACAGGAAACAGATACCAACGTTTTAACAAATCAGCGCCATTTTGAAATTCTTTGTTAATTGACCGATGTCGTTCAAAATCGATATAATGAGCTCCCTGGGATTACAAAACAGGAAACAGATACCAACGTTTTAACAAATCAGCGCCATTTTGAAATTCTTTGTTAATTGACCGATGTCGTTCAAAATCGATATATTGGGCTTCCTGGGATCACAAAACAGGAAACTGATACCAAAGTTTTAAAAAATCAGTGCCATTTTGAAATTCTTTGTAAATATTATTGACCGATTTCGTTCAAAATCGATATTTAGGACTCCCTGGGATAAGAAAGCAGGAAACTGATACCAAAGTTTTAAAAAATCAGCGCTATTTTGAACTTCTTTGTTAATTAACTGATTTCGTTCAAAATCGATATTTATGGCTAACCACATCTCGTGAGCTGCTTTAGCAGCTCGCGCACAGAGCGAAACACTAGTTATTATACTATATATAGCTCGATTACCACTGACTCACTCACTGACTCATTGACATAATTGTTCTCCTAGAAAGAGACAGAAAACGATATAATGATGTACGGGAGATGTGTTCGGGTGCGGGATGGGAGTAGGGAAAAATTATGACATTTCGGAAAAACAAGATGGTGGCTGACGTGATTCTTGCAACTCTTTTGTTTTCCAACCGATTTCGTTAAAACTCGCAATTATTGAAGAAATTAGGAAACGATCAATAGAAAAAGTAGAAAAAATTGGAAAAACAAGATGGCGGCCGAACTGTAGTGTTTTCAAATTTTCGATTTTTCGACCCCGAACCGCGGTGCCTCAGATCCGAAACGGCGTGGTCGAGCATGATATTTTTTTCTTTTTTCGACTACAATTATCCTGTATTTTGACAGAATGGGAGTGGTTTTTAAAAATTCAAGATGGCGGCTATCGCGGCGGCCTTTTTGTTTGAGGTACGAAAAAACGCAATTTTAAAATTCAATTTTCTCACAGTTGGCAATGTCGGAGCGTTTCGACTTGTACGGTGCGATTGTGTGGACAGACTTGAGGTATGGATTGGGGAAAAAAATTACCCCATTTTTCGGGAAATTTTCAAGATTTACCCCAAAAATAAAAAAATCGAAATACGGACTTTTTGCAAAAGCCGAGTACGAGCAACCACGTGCCCCACTTGTACAAATGACATTTGGGTATTTTCGTCGCCGAGGTCTGGCAACACTGGAATTTATCAAAGTAAAAGTGATTTTCGACATGGTCTTTTTTCAGGGGCGATCATTTCGGCTGGGTGCGAGCGAGATGAAAAATTTAAACGTCATCAGGAGCGGTATATCCTGTAGTTTACGGGAAAATTATGAAACTATCTAAAATGTTTCTGTGGAACGAGGTGGCGGCCATTTTGTATTCTTTTTGTGTTTTTCAATATTTAGATCACGTTTTTGAGGCAGTTGGCAACATTTGAGAAAGTTGACATGTATGGATCGATTGTCTAACTGGACCGGCAGTATCGAGATATCTAAACAGTGTTGCCACATTAGGGGTAATTTTCGAGATTTACCCCAAAAATTTCCTCCTGTAAAATTTTGTATGAAAATTGTTTTTTCCACTGATGGCTTCGTGTACAAGTCAGAAAATTAAACTTGAAGAAAATATGGAGACAGCTGATGATTGAGGATTTCGGAGACGGGTAAAGAGCACGGTCCAGGTATTGAAGATAGGTGGGGGGTGCTCGACCAAATGTCATTCGAAACTTCATCCAATTGACAATGAAATGAAAAAAAATTCAAAATGGCGGATTTAAGATGGCCGCCATACAAATTTATTTGGTGTCTATCTCAGAAAGTATAAAAAATGGAAGAGTGGTTTCTTGGCAAAAGATGATCAAGACGAGAAGGTCTATGTAGCGAAATGAAAAAAATTTCAAGATGGCGGAATATTTTTTTTCATACCAAATTATATAGCGATTAGTCCTATACATAATTGTTCTCATAGAAAGAGACAGAAAACGATACAATGATGTACGGGAAATGTGTTCGGGTGTAGGATTCGAGTAGGGAAAAATTATGAAATTTCGGAAAAACAAGATGGCGGCCGACGTGATTCTTGCAACTCTTTTGTTTTCCAACCGATTTCGTTAAAACTCGCTAACATTGAAGAAATTCGTAAACGATCAATAAAAAGAGTGGAAAAAATTAGAAAAACAAGATGGCGGCCGAGCTGTAGTGTTTTCAAATTTTTAAATTTTTCGACCCCGAACCGCGGCGCCACAGATCCGAAACGGGGTGGTCGAGCATGATAATTTTTTGCTTTTTTCGCCTACAGTTATCCTGTATTTTGACAGAAAGAGATTGGTTTTTAAAAATTCAAGATGGCGGCTGTCGCGGCGGCCGTTCGGTTTGAAGTACGAAAAAACGCAATTTTAAAATTCAAATTTCTCACAGTTGGCAACGTCGGAGCGTTTTGACTTCTACGGGGCGATTGTGTGTACAGACTCGAGGTATGAATTGGGAAAAAAAAATTACCCTATTTCTCGGGAAATTTTTGAAGATTTACCCCAAAAATGAAAAAATCGAAATACGTATTTTTTGCAAAATTTGAGTACGAGCAACCACGTGTCTCACTTGTATGAATGACATTTGAGTATTTTCGTCGCCGAGGTCTATCAACACTGGAATTTATCAAAGTAAAAGTGATTTTCAACATGGTCTTTTTTTAGGGGCGATCATTTCGGCTGGGTGCGAGCAAGATGAAAAATTGAAACGTCATCAGGAGCGGTATATCCTGTAGTTTGCAGGAAAATTATAAAACTATGTAAAATGTTTCTGTGAAAAGAGGTGGCGGCCAGGGTTTTTGAGGCAGTTGGCAACACTTGGAAAAGTTGACATGTATGGATCGATTGTGTAACTCGAACGGCAGTATCGAGATATCTTAACAGTGTTGCCACATTTGGGGTAGTTTTCGAGATTTTCCCAAAAATGTCCTTCTGTAAAATTTTATATGAAAAATTTTTTTTTCACTGATGGCTTCGTATACACGTCAGAAAATTAAACTTGAACAAATATATTAAGACAGCTGATGATTGAGGATTTCGGAGACGGGTAAAGAGCACGGCCAAGGTATTCAAGATAGGGGGGGGGGGGGGGGGTGCTCGACCAAATGTCATTCGAAACTTCATCCAAAAGATAATGAGCTGAAAAAAAAATTAAAATGGCGGATTAAAGATGGCTGCCATACAAATTTATTTGGTGTCTATCTCAGAAAGTATAAAAGATGGAAAAGTGGTTTCTTGGCAAAAGATGATCAAGACCAAATGATCAAGAGGTCTACTTGATGAACAGGAAAAAATTTCAAGATGGCGGAATTTATTTTTTTCATAGAAAATCTATTACGGCGAATATTGAAGAGACAACAAGACGTGTAAAACAGCTATGCAAGATTTTGATAAGGTTCCGTTTTACCCATGCCCAGGGATCCCTGGGATTACAAAACAGGAAACTTACCAAAATTTAAAAAAATCAGCGCCATTTTGAAATTCTTTGTTAATTGACCGATTTCGTTCAAAATCGATATTTAGGACTCCCTGGGATCACAAAACAGGAAACTGATACCAAAGTTTTAAAAAATCAGCGCTATTTTGAAATTCTTTGTTAATTGACCGATTTCGTTCAAAATCGATATTTAGGGCTCCCTGGGATCACAAAACAGGAAACTGATACCAAAGTTTTAAAAAACCAGCGCTATTTTGAAATTCTTTGTTAATTGACCGATTTCGTTCAAAATCGATATTTAGGGCTCCCTGGGATTACAAAACTGAAAACTGATACCAAAGCTTTAAAAAATCAGCGCCATTTGGAAATCCTTTGTTTATTGACCGATTTCATTCAAAATCTATATTTAGGGCTCCCTGGGATTACAAAACAGGAAACTGGTACCAAAGTTGTAAAAAATCAGCGCCATTTTGAAATTCTTTGTTAATTTACCGATTTCGTTCAAAATCGATATTTAGGGTTGGCTCCCTGGGTTTACAAAACAGGAAACTGATACCAAAGTTTTAAAAAATCGGCGCCATTTTGAAATTCTTTGTTAATTGACAGATTTCGTTCAAAATCGATATTTAGGTCTCCCTGGGATCACAAAACAGGAAACTGATACCAAAGTTTAAAAAAATCGGCGCCATTTTGAAATTCTTTGTTAGTTGACAGATTTCGTTCAAAATCGATATTTAGGTCTCCCTGGGATCACAAAACAGGAAAATGATACCAAAGTTTTAAAAAATCAGCGCCATTTTGAAACTCTTTGTTAATTGACAGATTTCGTTCAAAATCGATATTTAGGGCTCCCTGGGATTACAAAACAGGAAACTGATACCAAAGTTCTTAAAAAATCAGCGCCATTTTGAAATTCTTTGTTAATTGACCGATTTCGTTCAAAATCGATATTTAGGGCACGCTGGGATCACAAAACAGGAAACTGATACCAAAATTTAAAAAATCAGTGCCATTTTGAAATTCTTTGTTAATTGACCGATTTCGTTCAAAATTGATATTTAGGGCACGCTGGGATCACAAAACAGGAAACTGATACCAAAGGTTTAAAAGATTAGCGCCATTTTGATATTCTTTGTTAATTGACAGATTTCGTTCAAAATCGATATTAGGGCTCCCTGGGATTACAAAACAGGAAACTGTTACAAAAATTTAAAAAAATCAGCGCCATGTTGAAATTCTTTGTTATTTGACTGATTTCGTTCAAAATAGATATTTAGGACTCCCTGGGGTTACAAAACAGGAAACTGTTACCAAAATTTAAAAAAATCCGCGCCATTTTGAACTTATTTGTTAATTGGCCGATTTCGTTCAAAATCGATATTTAGTACTTCCTGGGATCACAAAACAGGAAACTGATACCAAAGTTTTAAAAAATCAGCGCCATTTTGAAATTCTTTATTATTGACCGATTTCGTTCAAAATCGATATTAGGGCTCCCTGGGATTACAAAACAGGAAAGTGATACTAAAGTTTTAAAAAATCAGCGCCATTTTTAAATCTTTCTACTTAAAGGTGAATTGTGTATCTAAGTAAATAAATTCGGTTTAATACAATAAAGACGTCAAGTCTGTACTACTTAGTACTAACGTCTAACCACATCTCGTGAGCTGCTTTAGCAGCTCGCGCACAGAGCGAAACACTAGTTAATATATATATAGCTGCTCGTGCTGATTCACTGATTGATCACCTCTCCTGTAAAATTTTGTATGAACATTTTTTTTTTCACTCATGGTTTCGTATAGAAGACAAAAATTCATTAAGAGGAAAAATACAGAGAGAGCTGATGATTGAGGATTTCGAAGACGGATGAAGAGCACCAGCCAGGGTATCGAAGATAGGTGGGGGGTGCTCGACCAAATGTCACTCGAAACTTCATCCAATTGACAGTGAGCTGAAAAAAAATTCAAAATGGCGGATTTAAGATGGCCGCCATACAAATTTCTTCGGTGTCTATCTCGGAGAGTATAAAAGATGGAAGAGTAGTTTCTTGGAGAAAGATGATCAGGACATGATGGTCTACTTGATGAACAGGAAAAAAATTCAAGATGGCGGAATTTATTTTTCCATAGAAAAGGGTATTGAAGATAGGTGGGGGGTGCTCGACCAAATGTCACTCAAAACTTCATCCAATTGACAGTGAGCTGAAAAAAAATTCAAAATGGCGGATTTAAGATGGCCGCCATACAAATTTCGACGGTGTCTATCTCGGAGAGTATAAAAGATGGAAGAGTGGTTTCTTGGCAAAAGATGATCAGGACACGAGGGTCTACTTGATGAACAGGAAAAAAATTCAAGATGGCGGAATTTATTTTTCCATAGAAAATGTATGGCGAATATTGAAGAGGCTACAAGTGTAGAACTATGCAAGACTACGGTTCCTTTTCAAGATTTGTTTTTATGGAAGAAATCTTATTTTGACGAATGGGTCGGAGAAAAAAATATGGAGAGAGATGATGATCGAAGGTTCGGATGATGGGTGAGGAGCACGGTCCGGGTATTAAAGATAGGTACCTACTTAGGGGCTGCTCAAACAAAAAGGGAGGGGCGGGGGGTTGGTGGTCTTTGTTTTATGTTTTTCCTTTATGAGAATTTTCTTTTACGTCGGACGCTTGGCGTGCTGGCGCTTCCACTTTCGACGCCGCTTTCGTGTTTCGAAATTGAGCTCTAATTTAATGCTGTTATGGTTTATTTTACTTTGACGCCGAACTTTGACGATTTGATCGGCCATTCTTACATAATCGGGGGGCAGGATAGTAGGACAGCGAGTAAGTAGACAGTGGACCACGCGCTCCAGTACGCGGTCCGCTTTAGCGGGCCGCGCAGCCACGCGCCATACTAGTCTTTTATATACCTAGTGGTCTAAGATCCGAATCTAAATCGAGACCTACCGGTTTGATAAGAGAATCAAATTTATTTTATAATAAATTTCATATATTAGAAAATAAATTAAAAATGGGTAGACAACAGAAATCCTGGACAGAATATTTTTAATTATTTTTTGAAAAATGATTTTTCATAAAATGTTGCAACATGAAGATAATAATAAAATTTTATACTGGACTTAAAGTATAGAGCATATAGAATGTGCAATCGTAGGGTAGACTATTATTTACCTGGACGAACTACTGGGTAGACAGGTATAAACAGGTATGTCAATACTAGTTACTTTCACTAGATTCGATAATAGAATAAAATTTATATCAGCATAAGCGCTGTTTTATTCTGAACACGATGATATAGGGTAGACTGCAAAAAATTTGGTCCTAATAGGGGTATACAAATTTTAAAAATTTCAATTTCAACGCGTCCGGAAATGAGTGACAGAGAGATCCGAGGTAAGTATACTGTGTGATAATAAAGGACCGAACATTGCTGTTGTGTCTCATGGGATCGTGAATATAAGAAAGTGCGCATGCTCGGTATGTAAACTTCATAGAGAGTAGAGGTACCTCTGCTATCCTCCATATTGTAAACAGTACATGTTATTTTGGAGTAGCTTATATCGCGTCGTAAACACGTGTTGTACTGTATCGTTGTGATAAAAAATGGCTAAAAAGTGTTTTTTGTGTGGCTTGGACGATTCTTTAATTGATTTTACAGATGAAACTTTTAAAAATTGTTCGTCAAAGCTAGCTTTTCGTAAAAAGAAAAACTTTAAATATCAAGTAGTTGAACTAACTAAAGCAGCACTCGATTTTGTTGGTTACCATACCACGTGTTACAAAAAAATAACTGCTTTACGAAGTAAATACCATGAAGATTATAAAAATTTTCTTACAGAGTATTCAGTAAGTACATAATAATATATGATTCTTTCAATTATTATTTAATAGAATTCGAAATAGCACAATTTTAACGTTCGTTAAATTCGTTGTTATCAAATAAATAATTTGAAAAATAATTTTTCTGAAAGACCTCACCTGTTTTTTTTTTATTATTTATTTTTCAATTTCTACCTTAACTTAAATTCTAACTTATTTCTTTCTAACTTAAATTTAACAAAACATTAACAAAAAAAAATTTGTGCCGCTTGGGCTCTACTCTCTATAAAGTTTACATACCGAGCATGCGCACTTTCTTATATTCACGATCCCATGAGACACAACAGCAATGTTCGGTCCTTTATTATCACACAGTATACTTACCTCGGATCTCTCTGTCACTCATTTCCGGACGCGTTGAAATTGAAATTTTTAAAATTTGTATACCCCTATTAGGACCAAATTTTTTCCAGTCTACCCTATATCATCGTGTTCAGAATAAAACAGCGCTTATGCTGATATAAATTTTATTCTATTATCGAATCTAGTGAAAGTAACTAGTATTGACATACCTGTTTATACCTGTCTACCCAGTAGTTCGTCCAGGTAAATAATAGTCTACCCTACGATTGCACATTCTATATGCTCTATACTTTAAGTCCAGTATAAAATTTTATTATTATCTTCATGTTGCAACATTTTATGAAAAATCATTTTTCAAAAAATAATTAAAAATATTCTGTCCAGGATTTCTGTTGTCTACCCATTTTTAATTTATTTTCTAATATATGAAATTTATTATAAAATAAATTTGATTCTCTTATCAAACCGGTAGGTTTCGATTTAGATTCGGATCTTCTACAGGTAATAAAAAATATAGATAGAGGATAAGTACCTATTCAAAAATAATAATGAACTAAAAAAAAGTATTAAGTAATTTATTAAAAAAGTAAGTTTGGGATCCCAGAGTTTTTTACACCATCACCTGTAGCGGAGGGAGAGGCATCGTGAGGGATCTTTGATTCATAAAAAACCTTCTAATGGTCTACCGTGGGAATAGTTTTATTAAAGCTTAATTTGTGTTCTGCTGCTTTTCAAATACATTCAGGGCTTTGAAATCCATACTAATATTATAAATGCGAAAGTGTGTCAGTCTGTCTGTTTGCTACGCTTTCCCGGCCCATCTTTTCAACCGATTTTGCTGAAATTTGGTATAGAGGTAGTTTATATCCCGGGGAAGGACATAGGCTTTTTATCCCGGAAAATTAAGGAGTTCCCGCGGGAATAAAAAAACCTTAATCCACGCGGACGAAGTCGTGGGCATCATCTAGTATTATATAAGTGCCTACTCTCCTTGTTTACAAGATGTAACTTTAAGCGACCTACCTGGCGCAGTGTTGAGCGCTGTTGTCTTAACGTGGGATGCCCCGGATTCGATTCCCGGTAGGGTCAATTTGGGAATTTATTATTTCTGAATTTTCTCTGGTCTGATCTGGTGGGAGGCTTCGGCCGTGGCTAGTTACCGCCCTACGGGCAAAGACGGTGCCGCCCAGCGATTTAGCGTTCGGGTTTAATATAACTGCCACACCCCATTAGCCCGCTACCATCTTAGACTGCATCATCACTTACCATCAGGTAAGATCGCAGTCAAGGGTGATGAAGTGATGGCTATATGCCAAAAATATTTTTTTTCTTCCACTACAGCCCATTCACGTCCCACTGCTGGGCACAGGCCTCCACTCTCATAGGAGAGTGGGAATTAGAGCTTAGATCCACCACGCTGTTCCAATGCGTGGTGGCGGGCTTTAACGACTATTATCATGTTAGTGATAATAAACGGGACCGACGGCTTAATTTTTTCTTACTGATTTTAAACTATCGATTATATAGTAGGTAGTATTATTGCTTCGATTCCAAAAACGACGTCGCATGAAAAATATACCTCCTCGATGCACAATGTATTTTGACGAAAGGTAAGCACTAAGATAAGTTGCAGTTAATATTCAAAGAAGCGAAGGAAGCTTTCAGAATTTCAATATGCTTGAAACTTTTTCTTGCGGTACCTAATTTTCATTTGTCCTTTAGTCATGCCGCAATAGAGCAACAGACTTTATTTATGTTATTACTTACCTTTATGTTACCTTTAGGTTGTTACTTTCCCATAGAAACCATGCCAAACATAAAAATAATTAAAAACAAAGGCCCTCACCCACCTTTACCATTTGAATCAAGATAATCCCCTTTTTATCGTACCGAGCTATTTAATATTCATTCCTCAAGCAATAACTCTTTTTGTGAAGACAAATGTCCACTCCACAGACATATAAATAGTAGCAGACACAACATAAATTTCACACCCACATAGACAAGTGTATGCGAATCAGTGTGACTTAGTGTGACCGTGTCCCTGCAAGCAAAAATGTGTATGTATTAATTTGCTGCAACACTGTGCTACACCAACGCACACATTGACAAAAATTCAATGCGTGGCAGTCATTATAAGACATCTATGAGTCCTATGGCGTTTGTTTACATTGTGTTGTCTTGGGTGTCATAAGTTTTTTGTGAAATTTGGAGATTTATATGAATATTTACTGAAATAAAATGGTGAAGTGTTGTGTCCCCCTGTGTTACAACGCTTCGTACAGGACAACCCCAGAAGTAACGTTCCATCGGTAAGTAAAATTCATGCTATCATGTAGCTTTGGAATGTTTTCGTATCGCATCGTATCAAGGCTAAGATATCTAATATTTTATACTTGTTATGACGAAATATGTAGCCATGCATATATTAAAACTATAATATTATGGTTTTCTGTAGAAATACATGCTTTAAGTTGTTGAATAATCTTTTTTGACATTTTGAAAACTTTAACAAATTACAGGGCCGGACTCGACGACTCTTTTATTTTAAGTATGTATATAACTTCGACTTTTAATTTCAGGTTTCCAAAG
This sequence comes from Erebia ligea, assembly GCA_917051295.2. Lineage (NCBI taxonomy): Eukaryota > Metazoa > Arthropoda > Insecta > Lepidoptera > Nymphalidae > Erebia > Erebia ligea. The sequence continues at coordinate 2,469,037 of OU785240.1, read as the reverse complement.
GATGAATACCTGAGAGACCTATGCATAAAAATATTAATAGAAAAGACTGGCAGACCAACTCATGGAGTGCTATATGCTCCAAGCATTTTACAGATAATCTAAGAACGTAATATATTCCGTACAATTCTATCTCCTGGTGCAATACCGACCATTTTCAAAGAAAAGTTAGTTGAGGTCTTATACTAAGTAGGTAGGTACCTACCAATTTACCTTATCTTCCATTAGGTGGATGAATTTCATTATTTTTTATTGAAAACCTCAATACAGATTCTAAAGCACTAATTGTAAAGTTTATTTGAATAAAAAACATGTGAGTTTAAAACATCTGTTGTAATTTTTTATTTAACCTCTTTTTGGAATAACGATTCGATTCGATTGTTTAACAACATTTATTTGGCTTACTGCCAAGAAATTATTGTCAATAAGAACTTTGAGCTAAAATCTGGCGGTATTTACACGATATCCGTTGGTACTGTTCTTCTAAATAATATCCCCATCACCTGCGCGTCGACGCAGAGCGAGAACGACGCGAGAACCACTGGCCATGATACTGACGGAGTCCTCAGGATTTGAGTTGTAACAGGAGTTACGCAGCGCGGAGCTCACATCTATATTCACCACATTGACTAGGGTCCCGCACGTGGTGATGATTACCATTACTAGTGTTACTATATTGCAGTTGTGGTCGCTTGTGATGAGGAAATTATAAAAGTACCAATAATAATTATGTATTTTTAAAATCCTTACAAATTATAGCTTCCAAATGATAGGTGTCTTTAGGTCAATTTTTTTCACGCAACCTAACCCTACATATTAATATAATGTTTTATGCAGCAACAAGGTTCGGCCCTGAGTTTTGTGTATGTGTGCGTAATGTTTTCGTGTGTTTGTAATTGCCACGCTATTTTGTACATTATATTGACTCTGCTTCTCTTTATAACTCTGTGGTCCACTCGCGCCCCCATTTCAAAACTTTTTTATCAGACCTCCTCTTTTTCTCTATGGTCATATTTGATGTTCTCACGGAAGAGGTTGAATGTAGGCCGGTAGGCTGAATGGCTATGGACTGCAGTCTATCATATGACTTTTAAAAAAACACGGAAGGGTTGCCAGTACTCAAATTAATAGTTTGCTTTTCCCCTGTAAGGTGCTGTGTGGGAATAAATGACCCCTCGAGAGTTTATGATTTTTTCGAACATCCGGGAAGATGTTATAAATGGTTTTAATGAGAGGATGTGGACAGATAAAAAGTGTCCGACTGGACCGTGTTCCTATTTTGGGGTTACATACTGTTCAATACTTATATTTTTTACGACTTATAACAGGTTATGTTAATTTTTGACTACCTCCTTGGCACGGTAGTGAGCCTATGGTCTTATATGTGGGACTTAGGAGGTCCTAGGTTCGAGCCCGTCAGGAACAAAATTCGTTTATTAGTTTTTTCTGGTTTGGTCAGGCTTGGGAGAGTGCCGGCAAGCAATTTAGCGTTCCGGTAATACCGTATACAAGGCGATTAGGGGTATGGGTTTAATATAACTGCCATAGCCCCTAACAGATTAGCCCACTCCCATCCTAGACTGCTGCGTCCACAGATAACGGAAACAACTGATCTGTGGCTGCGTCAATTGTTAAATGCTCTCGTATAAATGACTCGGTGGTTGCTTTTTATATTATAACTTTCATACAAACTTTCAACCCCAATTTACCCCTTTGGTGGTGGAATTTTGAAAAACTGTGAAATACGTATTTCTTTACTTTTTACCGAAAGCCAAAATACCAAGTTTCGTTGATATAACTTGAGAAATGACGGACTTTCATACAAACTTTAAACCCCTATTTCACCCCCTTAAGGGTGGAATTTTGAAAAATCCTTCCTTAGTGAGCGCCTACGTCACAAAAAGGAACCTACTGTCAAAATTTCAAGTTTCTAGCCTCAGCGGTTTAGGCTGTGCGTTATCAATATAAGTCAGTCAGTCAGGACTTTGAATTTTATATAATACTAGCTGATGCCCGCGACTCCGTCCGCGTGGGGGTTTGAAATATAGATAGTAGCCGATTCTCAGACCTACTGAATACGCTTATAAAATTTGGTAAAAATCGGTAAAGCCGTTTCGGAGGAGTACGGTAACAAACATTGTTACATGGAAATTTTATATATTAGAGAATATAGATAAATGATTTATTTATTTCACGTAGGACAACTTGTGTTACTTATGATACGTCAAGACTCTACCACCGGTTCGGAAAATTTTACTGAGAAGAGCCAGCCTGAACAGCAGTTGCTCTTTTCTAAACAATACAACACATACGTTGCGTTACTGACTTGCGGGCTACTGGATGCGAGACCGGTTGCTTCGATGCAACTTTGTCATATAAAGGTACTAAATACTAATATTATAAAGAGGTAAAGTTTATGAGTTTGTGAGGCTGGAGGGGGTAATCTCTGGATCTACTGAACCGATTTTGAACGATTTTGAAAATTCTGGTACCAATAGAAAGCCACATTATTTGTGAGTGTCATAGGCTATACTTATATTAACCCGAAAAATTGATTAGGGAGTTCCCGTGGGAATTCAAAAAACTTATTTCACGCGGACGAAGTCGCGGGCATCTGCTAGTCTGCTAGTTAAGAATAAAGTAATTATACACGAATCCTGAAAACTTCACACAGCTTTTATTGGGTAGTCGTGTAAAAAATAATCTTCACCGTGGTATTTCGACTGAAATACTTAGTAGTTATTTAATAACATACTGTACCGAGTTGGGTGAAACTATTTAATTGGACAATGTGTGGACAAAGCAAACAGTACGCTAAACAGTCGTGGGGCCAACCCTTCCGCTCGCTGACAGATGGCGGACTAATGGTGGATAGGGCTGTCACCTGTAAGTTATAAAAAAGTTGATTAACATTTACGTAAAACTAGCTGATGCCCGTGACTTCGTCCGCGTGGGTTGAGGTTTTTCGGTTCCCGCGTGAACTCTTTAATTTTCCGGGATAAAAAGTAGCCTATGTGCTATTCCAGACCATAATCTATCTCTGTGCCAAATTTCATCCAGATCCGTTCAGCCGTTGGAGCGTGATTGAGTAACAAACATCCATCCATACATCCATACATCCATCCAAACTTTCGCATTTATAATATTTATTTGATTACACCTTCTTCATTTTTGTGAACAATTGTTTATTTTTTTTACGAGTTACGTGCTCTATTAGTTTCTGTGAGAATTTCTTGAAATTGTATTTGGAGTTTACCTCCTTTAGAATCGATTTGCTTATATAAGCCCGGGGTATGAAAATTTATGGGGAGTAAAATAAAATTTTCTCCGTTACGTTATTGACTTTATGTTTCCATGACTATGTAATGTATTTTTATAAATATCAATTAAATAATTAATATAAATAAATGTATCAAGCATGCTTTCAGTAATATAAAAAATGCGTTCATTTACCCTCATTTACTAATCTATATATTTTATAATCGTTCGTAAAGAGTAAACCCCAGTCAGAGCTGACACACACTTTTTTTTTTTAATTATCTTTGAACGAAGAATTCCAGTATGGCAGTGCAACCAATTTTAAAATAATATTGACGCGATACCGTGGTATTTACATTATCTATCAGTCCAAAGATATTTTTTTAATACGCCCTTGACTGTCTAGGATATCGATTTTTAAATGTTTATAGAAAAATGTTTCGGAGATCGATGTTTTAGAGATCAATTAATGTTCAATTTAATTATTATAGTTTTATGTTGTAGTACTTTAAAATATAACTGTTACCTTTATATAATATTTTTAAGATGAGTGCATTAAGAGGTTCTTCTTTATTTATAAACTTAGATTTTTTGTGCAAATAATAAAAAATATCTAAAGAGGTGCTTCTTTATAAACTTTTTATAGGATTTTATGCAACTAATAACATTTAAAAAAATCCGGCTTCACAGAGAAAATTTTTGAGTTCACCTGACTTTAATTATCAAACTTCAGTCAACCCTAGTTCATAACAACCCACATCGCCTTACCGAGGGGTGGTCAGGGACCCGCATAAATAATTTCAACTTTTTATGAAGTTTTATCGAAAAAAGCGTAGGTGAGGTGCTAACTGCGAAGCCCTGGGGCTCCAGAGTATCAATTAGAACACGGTTTATAATGGAAACATGTGTTAAGCTTCTAAGTGGCGCCTCAGGGTACAGGTTTTGAATTATGCATTTAAAACGCGATGGTAGAGTGGTAAAGTGCTCAGTAGAGCTAGCATGCGTACAACGAGTAAAATTATGTGTACCCGTTATCTCTATTTGTCTACCGAAGCTAACATGGTTACGTAATATTTCTTATCTGTGGTATTTTTCTCCACTATTTTTTTCCAGTATAGTATACCGCATTTTGTGCATGGGGGTAAACGAAAAATTAACCGGCAACAACAACATCTCTGTCTCACTCTCTCGTCGCGAGATATCTCGTTGTGCACATGCTAAGTCTGCAGGTCTCGATTATATGAATCTAGGGATATCATCATCGTAATACATGTTTTGTGAACTGCCTCATATGGTTAGCAAGTTCAATTCCCAGGTCGGGTCCTGGGCTTGATCTCTCTCCGGTTGTGACGGATTTCCCGTCCCATCGGAGTGTGAGAGTAAGGGAATAAAAAGTGCACTCGTTGCGTACACTCCTGTGCACAATTTTAATATCTCCCAGGCAGATTGGTTGTGAGCCGGACGTGTAATATTCGTCCATTTTTAGTATCCGAATATTTCGAATAGTACTGTCCTAATTATCCGATTACTTCAGATAATACGAATATTTCGAATACTCGAAGGTTAGGGACTAACTAAGTATAATATATTCGGATATTCGGATACCAATCCCTAGTTAATAGTTTAAGTTGTGGAATGAGGAGATCAGCTGTTGTGGCCGAAATTCGGTCGGGAGGACATTAGTATGCTATTAAGTGTTCACTTACACTGATCATTTAGCATTGTTTGTACCTGCTTATACATCAAAAAGTGTTTAGCAAATTCTTCTCATGTCACACATTCCGACGTGTGCACACTTTTTAATTGCATTTACTTTAAATGTGCATAGACACCCGATTAGAAACCTGCTTAAGCCTTAAACGATCAAATTCTATGTCTTAAGTCGATGTAAACGAGTACAGTAAAAAATATACAGTATAAATCGGTTTTTATAATAGTGTTAACCAATTTTTTACAGTTTCTATATAAAATATAAATTATGGACCCACTTTCCATCATCTGTGTTCCCTCATGATTATAATATGGGGCTTTTCAAAGGGCGGATATACAAATATCTCAAAAGCCAGCAACGCATTGGCGGTTCCTCTGGTGCTGCAAATGTTAATAGGTGGCGGTCATCACTTACCATCAGGTGACCCGCCTGCTCGTTTGCTCGCTATATTTATATATAAATTAATATACTACGGTGATACTTCTATCATCGTAGTATATAAATTGTTCATGGTTTATTATAAACATTCTCACATATGCATACATGAACCCTGAAAAATATATTTTCTCACCTCCGGGCGGAAAGCGTCAATTTTCCTCCCGCTGCGCTAAACGAAAATGCCGCTTTCCGCCTCCGTCGAGGAGAAAAATAGTATACACACCACGGGCAGTAAATAAGAAAGCCTCAGATCACATGTTTATTGACCTCGGCTTCGCCTCGGACAACAATTACATGTGATCTGAGACATTTCTTATTTTACTGCCCTAGATGTGTAATGTACTATATAGTACGTTTTTTGGGCAATCGTGTAAAAATTAAGATAATGCTTTGGATTCTGCTAAAACTATCGTCTCATAGGGTCAAAGTATCCGGTTCTGATATAAATAGTATGCTCGTATAACACTGACCTATTAGATTATACGCAGGGGTCGGCTCTAACAAAAACACAGTTTTTTGTCGACCCTCGACAAGCTCGGAAGAGATTTGGTAATAGGGTTGTAACTTGCGGTTAAAATCATCTCGTCTTATCTTTTGACAACATCTCAAGCAACGCGAACTGTGGTCTGAAACTGAGAACTGAGAAGTGTTACGTCCGACACCCCAGAAGGGTGGAAAATGGTACTTCCTGATATGGTTGAAGTTTAATTTGCTACGCGAAATTCCACTGTCTTTCATTACAAAAGGCATTCCGAACCAGTGGTAGATTCACTCGACGATTCAAAAGCACTTGTAAAAGTTTATTTGAACAAAAAAACATTTGAATTTTGAATTTGAATTTTGAATGCCGCAAAGAAACAAGTTTTTACCCATATTACCTACCATATAAACGTCTTCTACGCGGCGTCATACAGGAACGCTAAATTATAAAAGTATGAATTTTATAATTCACTAGCGATCCGCCCCGGCTTCGCACGGGTAGCACTAATAATCCTAATCTATATAATATAAACTATCCTATCTCTCAAGTTAGATCGAACTGCACATGGTGTGCGAATTTTATTATAATCGGTTAAGTGGTTTAGAAGTCCATTGAGGACAAACATTGTGACACGAGATTTATATATATATAGATAATCCATCCCACTTCTAAGACCACCTATAGCGATCGCTTGGCTACGGAATCACCAAAAGTGGAGCTACAATTGTTCCAGCAGCAAACTTATATTTAATAAATATTAACATAGAATGACTGACTATATAACTACTGAGATAGATCCTCCTCCTTGCGTCGTGTTCCCCATTACTGAGGGTCGTGACCCCTTCCACCAATGATTCTTCTGTGGACGATGTCGCGCCATGTTGCCCTGTTTTTTGCGACATGCAGGGCTTCGTGGACCTTGCTATCGAGAGCGGTGCGGATTTGATCTGACCAACGCATCGGGCTACGTCCCCGAGGTCTCTTGCCGTCCACTTTGCCAGTAATGACAATCTTTTCAAGATTGTGTCCCTCCCTTCTGGCAATGTGGCCGAAATAATCAAGGATCCTCTGGAGACAGGTGGTTGATAGCCTTTTCGTGATTTTTAGTTGTTTAAGGATCGATGCGTTGGTTCTGTGCGCTGTCCAAGGTATTCGAAGCATTCTCCTCCAGCACCACATCTCGAAAGCGTCAATGCGATGTCGGTCAGCAGCTTTAATTGTCCATGTCTCAGCTGCATACATAAATATCGGGAATACAAGTGTGCGGACAAGACGCATTTTGGTGTTGGTAGATATCTGTTTGTCCCTCCAAGTCTTATGCAGCTGTGACATGGCACTCTTGGCCATTCCAATCCGCCTCCTGATTTCCACCTCACATGACCCGGTGTTAGTTATGTTGGAACCCAGGTATATAAAGTTCTCCACAGTCTCGAGGTTGAGTGAGCCAGTGAGTTCCAACTGTTTGGCACGGTCTACCACCATTACCTTCGTTTTGGACCTGTTTACGGAGAGACCCATTTCTTCACTTACTTGTTCCATCCTGTTCAATAGAGATGTCATTTCGGTCTCAGATGCTGCTAGGAGTGTTGTGTCATCAGCTGAGATAGATAAAAGTCCTTCAAACGACTTTTAAAAATATTAAGTGATTTGGATTGTCGGATATCTGCAGGAAGAGAGTTCCAGAGCTTTGCGCAGCTTACCGTGAACGAGTTGCCATAAAACTCTGTTCGACTGAGGGGTATTTCAAGCTTATTATCCACACTGGAGCGCAGTAAAAACGCACTATTCGCTCCAAGAAAGTGAAAACGTTCTTTTAAGTAGACTGGAGTTTGTGCATGATACAGTATACCGTAGAGAAGCGATAGAAGTTTCTCCGCTGGCTGACTGACAGGCCATTTTAGTTGATTTCGGTACTGAGATACGTGATCATACTTTCTTAAATTGAAAATGAAGCGAATGCACATATTCTGCAGCCTCTCGAGTTTGTTTAGAAGCTCCTGAGTTAGATCCGGTTAACAAACGCATCCATAGTTAAATAATGGCAGTAGCAAGGTATTATTTGCTACGGCAATTTTTGTTTTGATGGGCAGTAGGTACTTCCACCGCCTAAGATAGCCAATTGTAGCAAAAACCTTGCGAATCACTTCTGCCACTTGCGACTTCCAAGAGAGTGAACTGTCTAAAACTAGGCCCAGATCCTTAACAGTGTCACTAAGCGGTAGCAGCACCCCATCGAAACTAATAGCAGGTAAATTATTTAACCTAGATATCAATTTGGGGTTACCCAAAATAATGGCTTGAGATTTAATGGGGTTAACTAAGAGGCCATACAATTTACACCATTCACAGATTCGCCCTAGGTCTGAGTTCAAAGTGGCAATAGCAGCAGCGATATTATCAACAGAGGCAGAGATATATATTTGTAGATCGTCGGCATAGAAGTGATAGGAAGAAAAAATTACAGAAGTGATGGAGTTAATGAAGATGGAGAAAAGGAGGGGTGAAAGGACACCACCCTGTGGAACACCGGCAGAGAGAAAGGAGAGTGCAGAGCACTTATTATCGAACCGGACACGTTGCTGCCTACCACACAGGTATGTGCGAATCCAGTCAACGACACCTGGGGAAACATTGTAAGATTTAAGGATAGCAAGGAGTAAGTCAAAATCAACGGTGTTAAACGCATTGCTAAAGTCAAGGAGCACAAGCTTTAAATAGGTTTTGTTAGTGTACGGGCACCAAATGAGCGGTAGCGGGCGACGGCGGTAGCGGGGCGATGCGATTAGTCGGAGAGCTGGCGACGAATTTCCGGAACAATTTGAAAGAGGTCTGGTAATACTTCATAACCGACAAAAACGTCTGGGATTTATTTTTTTGAATTCTAAATGTATGAAATTTAAAGATAAAAAAATCAAAAAATGTTTTTTCGGTTTTTTTTTTGCAAATGTTATATGCTGCGCAGTAGCGAAATAACCGCAAACGCTCTACCAGACTGGCAGAACTGGACTCGCCAATAAACGAAATTATATTTTTCCATAATTTCAGCTTGCCTAAAGGACTTCCCGAAATTCGTCGCCAGCTCTCGGATTCCATCACCCCGCTGTCGCCGTCGCTCGGCTGTCGCTAGTTTCGTGTCTGACGCCTTACAGCTATATTATTATCATTTATCTTACATCCGTTGCTATATTATATTAGTTTGACCCGTTCTTTTTTGTTTTCGTTTAAAAATAGAACCCGACTAGCCCCCCAATCATGTAAGAATGTTCCATCAAACGTTAAAGATTTTCGTCAAAGTAAAATAAACAATGACAGCATTGAATTAGAGCTCAATTTCGTCTGCCCATTCTTATACGTTTAGGGTATCGTACATGTAAACGTATAAGAATGGGCAGACGAAATTGAGCTCTAATTTAATGCCGTTATGGTTTATTTTACTTTGACAAAAATCTAAAACGTTTGATCGAACATTCTTACATGATTGGGGGGCTGGTATTATCGATATCGACTAATCAGCGCTAATCAATTAGTAAAGGTTAGAATGATAGTAGGTATAATAGAAAGATGATGTATGAGCTATTATGACGTCATTTTTTTTATCCACTATAAGCATAGTACAATAAGAATAGTAGGCTAACTAAGGCCGATCGGCGAGTTAATTACCTACTCCTGCGTTGACGCCTAGGGTTGTCACTTTTATTTTTAATTAAATATTATTTGCGTATTATGTATGACAGCACTAGGTTTTTAATTTCGTAATAATATTAATGAAATGTTTTACCAATTCATAAATGGGGTGTAAATAAAAGACGTTTTATAAAGAAAAGACTAAGTTTTAAAAATTATAAATTTGTCACTGAAAAATATTTTCTCCGATTTCGAGACGTTCGGAACGCTTTATTGTTCGCCGTTAATCTTCTAAATATATAAAACGCAAAGGTGACTGACTGACTGACTGACTGACTGACTGACTGACTGACTGACTGATCTATCAACGCACAGCTCTAACCACTGGTCGGATCGGGCTGAAATTTTGCACTCAGATAGCTATTATAACGTAGGCATCCGCTAAGAAAGGATTTTTGAAAATTCCACCCCTAAGAGGGTGAAATAGGGGTTGAAAGTTTGTATGAAACTCCGTCATTTCTCAAGGTATATCCATAAAACTTGGTTTACAAGCTACGGGTAAAAAAATAAGAAATATCTGTTTCACAGATTTTGAAATTTCTACCCCCGAAGGAGTGAAATAGGGGATGAAAGTTTGTATGAATGTCCTTCATTTCTCAGGATATTTCTCAAGTTATATCAACGAAACTTGGTATTTTGGCTTACAGTAATAAATAAAAAAGTATGTGTGTCACAGTTTTTCAAAATTCTACCCCCACGGGGTAAAATAAGGGTTGAAAGTTTGTATGAAAGTCCTTCATCTCTCAAGTTATAGCCATGAAACTTAGCATTTGGGCTTTCAGTTAGATATGCAAGAGTACGTGTTTCACCATTTTTGAAAATTCGACACCTAAAGGGGTGAAATATAGAGTTTGTCCTTCAATCATGCCGTAACAGAGCAACTGATTAACGTGATTGCATGAGTATAGTTGAGCACGTGGAGAGTAACAGGCTACTTTTTAAACCAGAAAATTAAGAAGTGCCTGTAGGGAGAAAAACTTAAACCACGCGGACGAAGTCGCGGGCATCAGCTAGTGTAAAATAAATTCTCATCCTAACGTATAACTTTTGCAAAAAATTTTTAGGGAAGCATGGGCATGGCATCCTGAACTCTACTTCTTTTAGACGTTCGTAAATTGACGTGCTGATTTTAATATTAATATGGTCCTCTTTAAATTCATTATAAAACAACTGCTCCATCCTTTCGATATTGGCGACAAAATCAACGGGTGGTACCATGAGTAAATTTCGATCAGTACCATAATTCCTGTAATTAATGTATCTAGTTTCTGAGCTGAAATTGCAAGGGCGCTGATTGACAAATTAAACAAACAATAAAGAGCGAGCGTGCGACGTAATACCATGTAATACACAATGGGGGCTATCGCGTATGAATTTGCCGCTAGGGGCGCTGGTGTCGCGTGAGGTCCACTATCATTCACTTTTCACTGGTTTTGGCGGGCTTCGTGACATAAATTATAATTTCTTTAATTTACCTGTTGAAAAGTGATCTCCTTCGTGAAATTATCGCAAATATGGATTATTTGGTGATGAATGTGAACGCTTTGAAAGCGGAATTAAGAAAAAGAGGCGCAAAAATAGGCGGCCTCAAAGAGCAGCTAATTCAGAGGTTAGTTTGTTTACTGTTTCCAAACTTATTTTTTGCCAAAAGTATGCTTGTTTGCCGAGGTAACAGCTATGTTTTTTCTTTTTACATATATTTACCTAATATAGGTATTATATATATTTACTTACTAAGACTTCTGCATGAAAGGTTAAGGGACATCAAGGACACACTTTTACTGAAAGGACACACTTTTGAAGATATTGAAATATACCTATGTCTCTGGTTATGTACCCACAGTAGGTATCACTAACGAGAACACACCTATCTTGGGATCAGATTACTATGTGTGAGATGACCAGAATTTAATAATAGTAGGTATTTCTCTTGATTAATATTAGATGTTTCATTTCAGGTTTCTCCAGAAGGATTAATTGGAGAACTAACTAACAGTATTGGAAGTGAAATGTACTTTCTCTATAAAAGATGAGTTTATCAGTGTGATAATTATTATAAGCACATAAAAATGATCAATAATGAATACTTATTGCTTGAAAGAAAGTAGCCCCTACTATCATACATACATGATACCTGCTATTGCTAGAACATTTTCCAGCTTAATCTAGTATCTACCATTGTTTAGTAGTTTCAACTAACAACTCAACCATCTTTCAGTATCATATCCATTGTATGGATTTAAGTACAATGTTTAATATTTTTTTGTATAGGGTGTGTTTTAAAGGGAAAGGGAAGGATAAATATAAGTTTAATAAGTAATTAATTTATTTTATTTTATTTATTAAGTGCCTATATAATTAATTCCTCAGAATCCTGCGAATTCCTGCGAAACGCCACTAGCCACTGTTTTAGAACAGTTTTATCTTTTGGAAACATGTGTTCTCCTTTTTTTCCGAACAAAACGGAACTGCACAACATTGCGGAACTAGCTACTCGATATGATGATAGTTATAATATATTAATAAACATAATGAGATTCAAGATTTAAAACTTTGTTTCGGCGCCGATCTTATAAAGTCGCCTTTGACAGCTATACCTCTGGACCTTAGTCAACAGTGGCGCCAACTGGTGAGCAAAGAAACGATAGTCCCCATTGCGCGCGATTAGCACGGCGGCGCGGCCTCCCGTACTGCCGGCCGATTTAGCCGGTTGCGACTATGCGAATGTGTGCGTGAAACTTCCGTGCGTACACTGCGCCCGCTGCTCACGCATACATTCAAACCGCCGGCGGCCACTTTGTATGAAGTTAACCTACTATTCGTAGTGTACTATGCTATAAGTTAGCCCTTCACTGCGATGACCTGATGGTAAGTGATGATGCAGTCCAAGATGGTACCAGGCTAACCTGTTAGGGGCATGTCAGTTATATTAAACCCATACCCCTATTCGGTTTCTAGTTTCTACACATCATCGTACCGGAACGCTAAATCGCTTGGCGGTACGTCTTTGCCGGTAGGGCGGTAACTAGCCACGGCCGAAGCCTCCCACCAGGCCACACCAGACGTCATATCAAATCCAATATGGCGGCAACCCGGCTGACTTTGTTGTGGGCTCTTCTAAGACCAGGGCGCGTTTGGAACCCTCGTAGCTTTAGTTTTAAGATATCGTAACTGATTATCACATTAATTGGACGTCAATAAGTGTAAAGTGTACCTAATTTGAATAAATAAATATTGATTTGATTTGATTTGATAATTTAGTCAAAACACCCCAAAAAATTTTCGACACGACTACTAAAATATCCTTCTACCTTTAGAAAAAAAATATTTTTTATAACTCTGTAGATTCATATTATACATAATCCTATTTCTAAAACCCTTCTTCATAGGCAAGCTAAATATCGCTTTTAATGTAACAAAAAGTAGATTAAAGCAATCCCAAATAGATCTCGACTTCCGTTGTATTTTTTGCCACAATGACTTGTCGATTTACATACGTGATTTGGCGGCAAAAAACTTCGGCGCGCTTTTTGAAATAGTTTTTATAACTTACGAGAAGTTGATAGGAATTTCGAAGTGAGAAAGTAATGTCGGATGAAAAATATCGATACCAGCTGATGCCCGCGACTTCGCCCTCGTGGATTGAGAATTTTTGGTTCCCGCGGGAACTCTTTAATTATCCGGGATAAAAAGTTGCCTGTGTATATGTTTATTCCAGACTACAATCTATCTGTGTCAAATTTCATCCAGATCCGTTCAGCCATACTGGCGTGATTGAGTAACAAACATCCATCCATCTAAACTTTCGCATTTATATACTTAAATATGTATCACCGAAATGTGATACAAGTCTATAAAAAATTCATAAAAAAAAAATTCAAATGTTTTTTATTCAAATAAACTTTTACAAGTACTTTTGAATCGTCAAGTGAATCTACCACTGGTTCGGAATGCCATTCCTACCGAGAAGAACCAGCAAGAAACTCGGTGGTTGCTCTTTTTAGATATAATTCATTTACAATTTATCATTATTATCTACTTATATCTATGTGTAGGTACATAAGTAACCGCTGTCCTTAGCATTGCTGGAACCATCAAATCCAAGCTCCTCTATCATTTACATAATCTTCAATAGTATAATAAGCTTTTTTCAGGAGCATACTTTTAATGGATTTCTTAAACTTGTGTATAGGCAAGTTTAAAATAGGTTGTGATATTTTGTTATAGAAAAGAATGCTCATTCCTACGAATGACTTTCTGACTTTTTTGAGGCGGAGCGATGGAGTCACGAGCCTATTACGGCCTCTAGTTTGCCTATCGTGCATATCGCATATTTTTTTTGTAATTATGGATGTGTTGTTTTACAAAAATTATATTACTGTAAATATATTGCGAGGCTACTGTTAGAATACTAATTTCTATAAATTTCTCTCTAAGGGAATCACGCGGTTTTTAATTATAAATTGCACGTATTGCCCTTTTTTGTAGTACAAAAATTTTTTGAATATCTGCCGCTTTACCCCACTTATATTTTAAACTACAGATTTTATAAATACCTAGGTATATTTTTAATGTCTGAAAAGTGAAACTTTTTCGAGCTTCGCTTCGTGGTCTGTTAGAGCGAAAACACAAACAGTCGAGTAGTCTAGAATCTAGTCATTTTTATGAACTTTTATATGGATCTGCACAGACTACTTCGACACAGCAAAACGTGTTTTGCCCTATCTTGTCCGTAGTTTGTTCCCCGATTTATTTTTATTTTTCCGTTTACAAGTTCCAAGTATTTAAGTAGGTACCTAATTTTCTGATTATAATAAATGGCATGGGTTTGTAATAAATCCGATAGACTTTTATCATAATATACCTACTATTTATTATTTACCTAGGTACTTTAATTGTATCGAATGAACCAGTATAATGCAAGTTCTTTGGACTTTATGAACACTGTTCCATTCCTCCTTTCTTCCTTACGAAATCTTTCCTACGAAAATTTTTATGGTTTTCCTGGAAATTCAAAAGTTGATAGCTACGAATGTATATAGGTAATCAAAGCTACGAGTAAAACCTCCGTGCACAAGTTTTTAACAACACTGTCTGTAATCTTTGGTCTGTATCTTTTTTTTTTCTTTTTTCCGATGCAAAGGAAAGTGATCAGGCAGGTGCCCCAACACTTTTTCTAGTAATTAATCAGGGATGCATCTGTTTCTAAATTATTACGCCGCAACTTTGAAGGGTTAATCAAATATAATAAAGAAATTAGAAGGTTCTACGTGTACGATTCTGGGTGATGGACATGTGTTTTAGTTTTTATACGGTTTTTATCTTGAATCGGATTGGATTAGTCATCATGTTGTAATTATATATTTTTTATTCATTTATGATAGAGCTTTCGTTTTTAGCTGGCAATTATAAAGGTTCTGTAGGTAGTTATTCTAAGGGTTCTGTATTCAAAAAAGTTTCGTCATAGTAGGTATAGACCATAGACCTAGTTTCTACTTACAGTGCGTAAGGTGCGATGCCGAAGTTGTTGGTTAAATAACGTTATTCTGAGTTGGTAACTGGATGGGTGACCAGACCATTAAGTTAAAAAATATTTTATTATTTTATTACAGTGCTTCACACACGAGGAAAGTTTCTAAACTTACTAAAAAAATATTCAATGCTACATCCAATTAATACTGTGTATGACTTAGGTACGTGAAGATAATTGGGTGTAATGTACGTAATAAATACATAAACAACTTTTCATAAAATAACTTGACAACCCTACCGGTGGAAAATCGGAGGGAAAAGAAAATATTTCTTAATATTATGGGTATTTTTGAATGTTAACAACGAACTTAACGATTCTTGCACTTAACCCCGTGACCTAGTAAGAAAAAAAAGTTAATTCTCCGAGTTACATCCAAGACACGAATTTCGCACGGAAGCCGAGGGCCTAAGGAAAAAAAAGTCGTTAGCGACATTCAAAGTGTTTAATATTCATACAAAGACACCATTGCGCATATCAATCACATTACAAGTGCGAAAAAATACCTAATAAGATGCGTACACACATCCCGGCATCTTTGTTGTCTATGGCACAGTGTCATTAGCGCCTTTTTCAAGCTTTTTTACTCTGGGAACGGTGGCTGTCGAACTTATTCAAATTTTCGAACGACAATGCCGTATTTTTGTTTATAGAGGAATGATTGTATTATTTGTAGGTTTGTTCCTTTATTCAAATTGGGCATAGACAACGCGAGGGGTGCGTGTTCTTTTTTCAAAAGACATCGGTGTGGTTCGGCTAATTACTATCGTATTTCTTTGGTTTGGTATGGATTAGGCGTATGTTCGCACGATTAGCTTTATTATGAGCTTGTTTGGTAACTGTGGTAACTAGATAGCTAATTATAGAGGTGGGTTATGGAATTATGATTTGCTTCCGGGTTGGCTTAGCAAATTCATGGTTTTAAATCTCGATGGCATGCTCCCTTTTTATACAATTTTTGCTTATTTTGTATGTTTGCTGATTTTATACTCGAACGCTTATTAATTGCTTGGTGGTGTAGATAGATAGATAGATAGATAAATTCTTTATTGCCACACATAAATTACAGAAAAAACTTAATTATAAACAAAATACAGAAAACAACACGTGCGCAAGGGCGGTCTTATCACTAAAAGTGATCTCCTCCAGACAACCCATTTCATAAGGAAAATTAAAAAGAAAAAAAAAATTAAAAAGAAGCGGGAAAGTGCAACAATAAACATGCAATAATTATATACTACTTAAACTATACATACTATTAATACATAAATAACTAAATTAATAAATATAAACACATATACAAAATATATAGCAGTAGCATATGTAGCAGTAACTTACATTAAAAAAAAAAAAAAAAAACTTAAATATTCAATAGCACATTAGAAAGATAATATTCCTTTACACGACTCTTAAATATGTTTAAAGACTTTGCCTGCCTAATGTCGCTCGGCAATTCATTCCAAACCAGTACAGCCTTAACTGTGAAAGAATTACTGTACGCCCCTGTATGACTAGGAGGGATTTTTAACTTATTGTCATTTTTCGACCGCAAACAAAAAGGTACATCATAGCTGCCAAGAAAGTTGAATCGCTCTTTTTGCTAAGGTGGCGTCTGAGGATAATATAAAATGGAGTACAAGAGAGAAAGAGCGTGCAAATTTCTACGAGATCGGATTGGCAGCCATTTCAACTGAGCACGAAATACAGACACATGATCATATTTCCGTAAACCATATATGAAACGTATACATACATTTTGCAATCTATCAAGCTTGTTCAGCATGGTCTCTGATAAATCCAGATAGCACACATCAGCGTAATCTAAAATAGGCAACAGCAAAGTATTAGCCAAAAGGATTTTAGTTTTTACAGGTAAAAAATGTTTCCACCGCCTTCTTTGGTGTAGCGTCCCCAGTCCCAAAAATAACTGAGGCCGATTGCCTCCCACTTGACTAGATCCGAGACAACATTTTAGGTCTCATGGCTCCAACGATATTTGGAGTTCACTCCTTATGAATCGATTTTCATATAATAGAAGCCCGGGGTATGAAAATTTATGGGGAGTAAAATTAAACTTTCTCCGTTACGTTACATTACGTTATGTTTATGTTTCCATGGTCACACTTTAAAAAGAGTAAACTCTTTACGAACGGAAACTCCAGTCCAGTGTGGCTCCAGTTGTGCGTCGGAGCTGACACACGCAATTTTTTTTGTACAAAGATAGGTGGTAACACAGAACATATAGTGGGTGGTAACTTGTAGCTAAATACGCGAGCGCAGCGTGCGCGAAATTTTTGCTTTATTCTAGACTAAAGGTCTGGCCCCACTACGGAGGCGCGACACGGCGCGGCACTTCAGCTGCACACAGAGGCAGCCTAGGCCCACTTTAGCGGCAAGGCACTGCAGCTATAAACAGCTATAAACAAGTTTCTTCTTTTTAAAATAATTATTAAGTATCTAAGTATTTAGTATAGTGTTAAATAATCGAAATGAGTGACTCCGAAGAAGAACTATTATTACTTCCTTAAAATTAAAGTATGTAGTTAAAATATGTTTAAGTTACTGTGTAAAATAACTGTGAACTGACTATAGCGTTCATAGTTATTTTACCTCTTATCCTACCTAATACGCTCATTAGTATGATTCGTATGGATATGCCACTACAGCCCATTAATGCCGCACTGCTGGGCACAGGCCTCCATTCTCATAGGAGAGAGCTGGAATTAAAGCTTAGACCCACCACGCTGCTCCAATGCGGGTTGGCGGACTTTGACATTATCATGTTAGTGATAATAACCGGGACCGACGGCTTAACGTGATCTCCGAGCCACGAGGGTGAAACACCACCAACTTCCTAACTCCGGGCTATTACTACGAAGAACGTCTAGTCAGAAAAATCCAACACTTATTTATGGCCCGACCCGGGACTCGAACCCGCGACCTCGTCGGCCGCAGTCGAACATGATAATTGCTAACCACTAGACTAGAGGTGGTTAATATAGCACGTAGCGCAAAAGCTTATGCACGCTTTTTTTCCATAGCACGGACAGCATGCTATCCGAGGAGCCTCTATGACGCTACGGTGCTACGAATATCGAGCGATCGCACGCGGTGCTTCGTAGTTCGTAGCACTAGTAGCGGCCGTAGCGGTACCCGCCTGCCGGTAGCGCGCTGCCGAAGTCTCGCGTAACGCGCTGCTT
Organism: Erebia ligea; assembly: GCA_917051295.2. NCBI lineage: Eukaryota > Metazoa > Arthropoda > Insecta > Lepidoptera > Nymphalidae > Erebia > Erebia ligea. The sequence continues at coordinate 2,450,738 of OU785240.1, read as the reverse complement.
TGAGCGTACGTCATCACTCATTTATCCTGCCGGCCGCTCACATGCTTTCATAAAAAATGCTTCCATCCGTGCTATAGCCAGGGCTGGGCAAAATACATGCTTTTGAAATACATGCTTTTGAAATTGAAATACAAATTACAAAATACTTTATCGCAAGTAATTAAAATACGAAATACAAAATACCTTTAAGTAAGGTATTTGAAATATAAAATACAAAATACAGTATTTTAGCTATTTTTAATTGAAATACGAAATACAAATTACAAAATACAAAATAAGACGTAATCGTAAAACGTATTTCATGTTTTTTTGTAACTTGTCTCTAAGGCATGAATGGCAAGATTTTGACGTACAGTCATAGCGTACAACTACAGTATTATACATAACAGGTGCAGTGTTGCAAACTCTTAGCTGCTTTACCATCATTATACTCTCGGCTCGCACTCACACTCACGAAGTTAAAATGTATGTTATTCAAATGTATTTTTAAGCCTCAAGTATTTGAAATACTAATTACAAAATACCTCGGCGTCAGGTATTTGAAATACCAATAATTACAAATTAAATTTTAAGTAAGTAATTGAAATACAAATACCAAATACGTATTTGTATTTCAATTACGTATTTTAATTACAAGTAATTCAAATACTGCCCAACCCTGGCTATAGCATAGCATATTTAAAAGCATGCTAGAAGTTTATAGCCTGTAGCGTGCTATGGTTTTATAGCAGTTTTGAACAACTCTACACTAGACCAACGAGGCAGTTAAGTATGGATATATCATTGGATTAATTAGAATATACGTAAGAATCTCTATAGGATATTAAACTGACGGCCAATGAGTGAACTGCACCTGGCCACCTGCCCTATATTTTAATTACGAGCACCGTTTAACAACTTCCACGAAGACGGATAATTAGGTGAATGGTGTAATTACATGATTTAAATAAAAAGCTTTTAATAATTTCATCATTATCATTTTAAATGAAATGATTTATATTACCACTAGCCGATGCCCGCGACTTCGTCCGCGTGGATCGAAGTTTTTCGGTTCCCGCGGGAACTCCTTAATTGTCCAGGATAAAAAGTAGCCTATGTGTTATTTCAGACTATAATCTATCTCTGTGCCAAATTTCATCCAGATCCGTTCTGCCGTTGGGGTGTGATTGAGTAACAAACATCCATACATCCATACATCCATCCAAACTTTCGCATTTATAATATTTATTTGACTAGCTGATGCCCGCGACTTCGGCCGCGTGAATAAGTTTTTTTCAATTCCCACGGGAACTCCTCAATTTTCTGGGATAAAAAGTAGCCTATGTCACTCTCCAGATCTTCGACAATACCCATGCAAAAAATCACGTCGATACGTTGCTCTAAACTAACAAACTCATTTTTTTTCATATAAACTTATTACATGTGATTTTGAATCGTCGAGTGAATCTACCACTGGTTCGGAATACCATTCCTACCGAGAAGAACCAGCAAGAAACTTGAACTCTACTCAAGAAACTTTTTTTTATCTACAAGTTAGCCCTTGACTGCGATCTCACCCGATGGTAAGTGATGATGCAGTCTAAGATAGTAGGTAGCAGGCTAACCTGTTAGGGGCATGACCGTTATATTAAACCCATACCCCTATTCTGTTTCTACACGGCATCGTACCGGAACGCTAAATCGCTTGGCGGCACGTCTTTGCCGGTAGTGTGGTAACTAGCCATGGCCGTAGCCTCCCACCAGGCCAGACCAGGAAAAATTCAGAAATTATAAATCGAACCCGGGACCTCCGCACGTTAAGACAGCGCTCAACACTGCGCCACAGAGGTCGTCAAAACTAATTTCTAGGTTAGGATATTTAAGTAAGTACACGATCTCTTGATCATGTACTTCTTGATCTAAATATCACCTGAGATCGCAGTCAAGCGCGAACCGGCTAATCATAAAAAAATGCCGTTGCACAGCTGTATGCATTTATTTATGTGATGCAATGAAAGAACCATAAGGTCTTAATTTATTACACATATTTTGTGAGTCAATTTTACCATAAACGTAATTTTTAATTGTTTTACTTTAAGCCGTAGGTATATTATATTGCATAAACTTTTTAATTTTATGGAAGTTAATGTGAAAACTTTTTGTTACCAAAGCCTAAGCTTGAAGAGTTCAGTTTAACGCGACTGGAAATCGAACTGGGGTTCGATCCCCGGCAGGGTCAATTTGGGGATTTATAGTTTCTGAATTTTCCCTGGTCTGGCCTGGCTAGTTACCACATTACCGGCAAAGACGTGCCGCCAAGCGATTTAGCGTTCCGGTACGATGCCGTGTAGAACTAGAAACCGAATAGGGGTATGGGTTTAATATAACTGGCATGCCCCTAACAGTTTAGCCCGTTACCATCTTTAGACTGCAGTCTAAGATGGTAACGGGCTGAGTGATCGGCTGGGCAACGCAGGTCGTCAAAGCGCCTTGAAAATAAGGTACGAGGTTTTTTTTTATCCACTACAAGTTAGCCCTTGACTGCGATCTCACCTGATGGTAAGTGATGATGCAGTCTAAGATGGTAGCGGGCTAACCTGTTAGGGGCAGGGCCATATTAAAACCATAGGTACCCTACATACCTACATACATTCCGTAATTCCGTTTCTACACGGCATCGTACCGGAACGCTAAATCGCTTGGCGGCATGTCTTTACCAGTAGAATGGTAACTAGCCACGACCGAAGCCTCCCACCAGGCCAGACCAGGGAAAATTCAGAAATTATAAATTTGAAAACCCTGCCGGGGATCGAACCCGGGACCTCCGCACGTTAAGGCAACAGCGCTCAACACTGCGCCACGGAGGTCGTCGTCTTCTCGGAGAAGGGTATAGCCGTCGCGCGTCGTTCAACACGCGCTGGCCGAGTAGGTATACGGATCGGCAGATTTCGTACACCTTTATACATGCGTTTCAAAGTCATTTATTAAAGTCTCTACTTAAACTTTTAAAGTTTAAAAAAGGAAAATTCAAACATGGCGACGACTTCTAGGCAATAATAATTCTGAGACCAAAACAGAAAAACACAATGCGAAATTAAGCAACACAATAAAATGTTAGCGCAAAAAACATGCATACTAACCCAAAAGAATTGCATATTAATTCAGTCTGAAATTCTCAAGACAAAAACAAATTAAAAAAAACACTAGGTAGCTCCGAAGACATCGTGAGACTTGAATAAAATTAACGATACCTAGTTGTAATTTGAATTATCATTTTAACCAACGTGTTACGTGAGCAATTTTAAGATTTTAAAAAAAACGGGAAAAAAGTAAAAAAAAAACAAAAGACAGATGTGGTCGCAAACTAACCCTTCAATTTTCGCTTGGAACCTAATTTGCATACGCTAAGCGCGCATAGTGGCGATTTTTTATGCCCAAAAAAGATTATGCAAATACATTTTTTGGACACTGTCTACGTACGGTGAACTTTTTGTGCCTGAGAAAGTGTTAGCAGACTGAGTTTCATAAGAAAAAAAGTTAGGAACAATTGTATTTTTTTAATCGAAAGATACTTGGGAATTTGATTGTTGCTTGATTTTTTTCAGTCTAGTAAAATTGTATAGAAATCTTTTTAAATTATTTGCATATTTTATTATTAATAATTTGAGCAAGCATTAGTTGGTAGATATAGAATTAGTTTAGTTTAAATAATAATTGACCTTTAGTTGACATCTTACAAGAACGTAACTTTTAGATATTGTAGGCTTTGATTAAAGATTGTAGCTAACTATGTTAATGATTTTCACATGATTTTCGTTTTCATTTTCATTTTACCAAACATATTTTGTCATTAGTTTATTTGTAGTTTTCATAAATTATTTAATTTCAAATAGGTTTTAATAAGTAGATGGTTAAATCGCTATTTAAAGTTTTATCACTTATGATTTTCGATACAGACAGATTGTGATTTTATTAAAAAGAAAAAAAGGTTTTGTCTTGACTTTGTACTGTAAAAGCTATAAATACCTACAGCACATTAAAATCTGCAACTTTCTCACATAACGCAAACTTATATACCTACATAATATGTAGTCCTAGATTCATAAATAAATACAGTGAAGTCCCTTTCTTCAACACCTATCCAAAAAAACTTTAAATAAAAACAATTTATCAAATCACATAACAATTAAATACAACAAACATGAGCAAAAACTTATTGTTAAAAATTTTTTGTTGCATTTTTTACCTGCCTGGGGTGTAGACAAGTCCCACCCCACAATTTTTTTCGTTCACAAAAACCAATAGTGCACGCCAAGCGCATTTTAAGGGTGGCAACATTTTTTTGTATCTAGAATCTAGCGATCGATATTTTTCCCGCGCAAACAGCGCATTGGCGGGTTATAAATGTACCATAGATTATATCCAACCAGTTTGCTTAACAAAAGAGGCCTTTATGTAAAATTTTATTCATTCTATTTTTTCGTCCCGGTAACGGTTGGAGCGATTCTTTTGGTAATGGCAGGGGTTGTTATTAAAAAGGGGTAGTTTTTTGTGCGGCGTCTCCACACGCGATTTAGGGACGAAATTACTTTCGGCACGCACTTCGTCTGGTTATTATAATGTTAGGATTATCGATCGATTTGGAAATTTGTATTAAGCTATATCCGTTTTGGAATTGATTATACTAATATGGAATACGTTTAAAATTTAAATTATGAGCATCAGTCGACGTTGCACACAACAGGTTCTTAAAATAAGAGCGCAATTTTGCAGTGCAGATAGGTAGGTATCCTAATCAAGTAACTATTAGGTACCTATCTATTTTTTATTTGTGTCCTTCAAGTCAAAGCAACGCAAAAATTTAATTTGTCTATATTAAACTCATCGATTTAAATGTAGGTACCTAGTCTACTATATGGGCCCTTTCATACAAAAAAATTGGGCGTCCGCCTTGTAGAGCGCGCTCCACACCTGTATAAGCATGTCCTTGTCCCCGCCATAGCGCTGTCCCGCTTTTCAGACTAGATGGCGTTAGTAAAATAAGTCCACATACTTTGTTTGACTGGGCCCGTCTATGTAAATTGAGGTCGTTGATTCAACTTTAATATAATTTGACTTGCCTATCTAAAACCTACAGAAATACCATATGAATGCTCAAATGGGTAGCCGGAGACCTTTTTGTTACCAATTTTCTTTTATTTTTGTTATCTAGTAAGATAATTAAAAAGAGTATCTTGTCTATTCCCAGTGGTGGTGACGTCAGCCCCCGCGAACGAAGCCGAGTTACAACTATACAGAGTGATGCAGCGAGCAAGCCTGCTGGCGTACTACGACACACTGTTAGAAATGGGTAAGTTTCAGACGCATAGGGATGATGACAACTCAATCAAATCAGCAACTCTTTATCAAAGTTAAAAACGCACTTCTATATAGTATGGAAGTTGTATGAAATTCACAGTTGTGACGTCATAAAATTTCAACGCACTTTTTTTTCTTTAATCTATATTTTAAAATGGTTATCAAACTTAAAACTAACCGAGGATGTGAATTTTAGGTATTTTGGAAGACCCTCTATTTAATAATCAGTTAGAAATATTTTATTTTTGATCCTACATCATCCCTAAGGTCGGTTTAAGTTTCTGATACGAACCGCCAAGGTGTGGAACATCCTTACAGCGCACGTGTTTCCTGCCAAGTATAACTTAGGTTCCTTCAAACAAGGCAAGAGTGAATAGGCATGTTCTAGGCAAGCGCGTTCCAACCTAGACTTCATCATTGCTTTGCACTAAGAATGATTGTCGTCGAGTGCAAGCCTATCTCGCAATAAAAAAAAATAAAAAAGTACCTACCTAGTACCTACCTGTAGCAGGTTTATATACTGGAAAATGGAAGAGTTCACATTGGATTAAAAATAATTAAATCAACACGTATCCATCATCTAGCTAAGTTTTAAAAAAATGCGAAAGCATGTCACTCTACATCCTTTTCACGGCCCATCCGCTTAACCGATTTCGATGGAATTTAGTAAAGAGATAGCTGGCATCCCGGAGACGGGCATTGAATAGGTACTTTTTATAACGGAAAATCAAAAATTTCCTATGAGCTTTTCCAAGATTTTTAAAACGAAATCCACGCGAACAAAGTCGCTACGGCATCATCATGATTGCATTTTACACAAAAAAGTATAAAAATCTAACTGATTTGAGAACCTCCTCCTTTTTAGAAGTCGGTTCAAAATAGCATTTCCAAAAGATGAACTAAAAAAAAACGCGTCTCGTAGACGCGTCTCAGGCTCAGAGCCCAAAAACGCGAGAAAAAACAAATTTCCATAAGCGAAAAAGAACAGACAATATCCCGGGCGATGCAAAATACTTTTTTTTTTATTATTTTTATACTTTTTAATGTTCGCAATTACCTACCGATCCAAGGAAGGAGGAAGGTTAGGAAGGGTTCGGCCGTTCCTTTGGCCCTTTTGTTTTTTTTTAATCCTCGAAGCCCCTTCGCAAAATGGTCACGTAAGTAATTTGCATATTCGCCTAAATTAAAAGTGTGAGCCGGACTTTTTTTCGATTATCTCACGTTTTTGCTTCGAACAATGCTAGCGGAATGAACTTGTCTTACTACTAGTATCTGGTTGCATTATAATGTTTTGTGTAGTTTTTTTATAGTCGCAATGCTAGTTTTGCAATGCTATTTTGAGATTATGGGATGGAAGTTATAAAAATTAAATAGGTAGAATTAAACTATATTAATGTAGTCGGTAGGTTATGTTATTAATACATATTACGTTATTATTATGTTATTAATAGATATAAATAATTACTTTTTTTTTAAAGAAAACAGCAACTGCTGAGTTTCTTGCTGGCTCTCCTCAGTAGAATCAGTTTTCATAACCGGTGGTAGAGTCTAAACGTATCATGTGGCACAAGTTGTCCTACATGAAATAAATAAATCATTTATCATTTAGGTAACTTTTAGTCCTTTTTCGATCTCAGCCAGGGGAAAAATACTTATGGATAATAGCGATGTCAGCTAGGGGAAAAATACTTATGGATAATAGGAGACTAAACAAGTGCGAGTTGGACTCGCGCACCGAGGGTTCCGTACAAACCTGTAGTAAGTTTTAAATTATTAAAAAAAAACTACTTACTAGATCTCGTTCAAACCAATTTTCGGTGGAAGTTTGCATGGTAATGTACATCATATATTTTTTTTTAGTTTTATCATTCTCTTATTTTAGAAGTTACAGGGGGGGGGACACACATTTTACCACTTTGGAAGTGTCTCTCGCGCAAATTATTCAGTTTAGAAAAAAATAATATTAAAAACCTCAATATCATTTTTGAAGACCTATCCATAGATACCCCACACGTATGGGTTTGATGAAAAAAAAAATTTTGAGTTTCAGTTCTAAGTATGGGGACCCCCAAAATTTATTGTTTTTTTTCTATTTTTGTGTAAAAATCTTAATGCGGTTCACAGAATACATCTACTTACCAAGTTTCAACAGTATAGTTCTTATAGTTTCGGAAAAAAGTGGCTGTGACATACGGGCGGACAGACACGGACAGACAGACAGACAGACAGACATGACGAATCTATAAGGGTTCCGTTTTTGCCAAATTTGGCTACGGAACCCTAAAAACGCGTGCGAAATTCGCTTTATTAGAAAGAAAAAAAGAAATGATTTATTTGTATGAATATGTGAAATTGAGATGTAAATAATATGTCGTAAGAACATATTGCAATTGTTACGCGTAACGAGATCGCTATAATTTTTGTATTGTACCTATGTATTTAGTTTTCAAATTCTAGTTTTATAGAAAAAAGTGACGGTGAAAAATCAGTTTCAGTGAGTACGTATTTTAATCCAGATAATATTTTGTCACTTTCAGGAGGCGATGATGTTCAACAACTTTGCGATGCTGGCGAAGAAGAGTTCCTAGAAATCATGGCTCTAGTAGGCATGGCGTCCAAACCGCTCCACGTGAGGCGACTCCAAAAAGCCCTTCAAGAATGGGTGAATAACCCCGCCCTATTCCAAATCCCTATCGTCCCCAACCTCTGTCCAACCGAAAACCCTTTCATGCCTTGCAACCAAAGACTATTAAACATTCCACCCAACATACCAACATTACCTCGAACAGTAGCATCACCAGATAACAACAGACCAATGTATAGTCCGTCTCCAGGGGCTCCAGAGAATTCGTGCAGTTCGAATACCTCAGCTCCTAATGCAAGTCCTGTACATAATCAGAATACGTTTACTAAAATAGTCCTTCCCGTATCCCCCGCGCCTGCTGCCCCAGTAACAACCACCACAAGATCGTTTTCTCCTCAAAGCGCGTGTCCCCCAGCTTCGTCTGGATCTAGTCCAAGCTCGGTAACCTCTCCAGTCCATTTAACACCAGTCTTATTAGACATCCATGTACAGAAATTAGCTGCTGCAGCGGAGAAGTTGAGCAAGCACTTACCCCAGCTAGAACCAAAGCCTCAGAATACTAAAAAGAAGATGTGCAAAGACTTGGAGCTGGTGATGATGATGCCGGAGACGGATCCGAGGAGGATGGAGGAGATTAGGAAGTACGCGGCGATATATGGGCGGTTTGATTGTAAACGGAAACCGGAGAAGCCGTTGACATTGCATGAGGTTAGTAAATTGTATCCTTGTCAATTGTAATCTAACTAAAATCGAATCTACAGTTGAATCTTGTTGCTAATTCAACAATAGTTCCGGCTGTTTTTAACCTCAGAGAAAGAATGTAATTTGTAAACTTGTAAATAGTTGGAGAGGTTCAAGGCTGCATTTGATACCTTTTTTGCATTTTTTTTCGATTTAGGGGCTTTTATAATTTTTGTTATAATGAGAATCCCTCCAAAAAACAAATGACGACGTAAATCTTTTCGAGACTATTGGAAAACCCTATAAATACCTACTTAATAGGTATTATAAAGGCCAAAGTGTGTTTGTTTGTTGGTTTGTCCTTCAATCAAGTCGCAACAGAGCAACGGATCGACGTGATTTTTTGCATGGCATTTGACATAGCTGTGGACCTGAAGAGTGACATAGGCTCCTTTTTATGCCGGAAAATTGAGGAGTTCCCATGGGAATTTAAAAAAGAACTTATTCCACGCGGACGAAGTCGCGGGCATCAGCTATTACTTAATAAGTAATAATCAATCAGTAAAAAGTAATTTATTTTTGACATAGCCATCATACCTATATTATGGTTTTACAAATAGTTGTAATTGACCAGGTGATGGTGAACGAGGCAGCAGCGCAAATGTGCCGCTGCGTGCCCGCGCTGCTCACGCGCCGAGACGAGCTGTTCCCGCTGGCCAGGCAACTCGTGAGGCGAGCTGGGCTACACTACTCCAAGCATGGGTAAGAAGATATACATTGTGCTTTACTTTACAGCTGACAGAAAAAAATCTAATACAAGTAATTATCCTGATGTTTATCCGAAGATTCTACTTACTGTAATCAAGAGTGAAGGATGTGAGGATTTAATTTAAGGTGGAAAAATAATTTGAAGCATATAAAGTTGTTTGTCTTAAGTAAAATGTTTTGGGTGAAAGATCCCGCCTCATGACGGTGAGCTAAGAAATGATGTGAAAGTCTAAGTAGGATGAAACTTAAAACTGAAAATAATAACTTACCCTTGTAATAAATCATCATCATCATACAATAAATGAAGAATGGGGAGGAAAGTGATGGCATGTTGTCCAACCTTCATATAATTCTAAGACCGAATGAACCTCCATTTTTTACAGCATTCGACAAATTGAATTTAGGCATTATTTGATTAATTTGATTTATACGATAAAAATACCTATTTCAGATTACCTCCTACAACCGCAAGTGAAGAAAGAGATCGGGACGAGGACGAGACGCCCAGTAAACGGCCGCGCCAGGTCGTCACAACTGAAATAGATCTCACCAAATAACACCTGGCAATGCTAACTAGAAAGCTAGAAACTAGTCTAACACAGCTTGTAGATAAACTTAAAACTTAGGGTTCATATGGACATAAATGCAATATTATTAACCTCTATCTAGCTGGCGCTTATCTAGCCTGGCGGGTTAGCCTGGCAATTCAGAGAGGCAATAGCGCCAGTGTCTTGGGTACCATGCCCATGAATGATCATTTGGACGGTGCATATTTTTTGTAAATATCTGTTACAGATTTTTTGTAGTAGGTTATTGTATGTAAATACATATTTAAATTATTTTAGTTAAAATGAAATATATGAAATATAGCACCACCTAGGGCTCTAATAATAATATATGAAAAATATTTTGTTTTTAAGGAACATAATATTTCGCCATAATTTGAATTTTATAAAATTCAAAATTAAAAAGTTTTTTATCTACACTAATGTTATAACATTCTACTTATGTTTCCAATACTTGACTTATAATTACTACTGTTATAGCGCAGATAACAAAACACTCAATTTAAGCAATTTCACATGATGGTATAATATCCACATCGATATCGTAAAATCTCATTATAACATCAATAAAACGCGACCAATTAACCTGGCGTCTGGCGAGCCTTATGTCAAAATCCTCGCCATTAAAATCTAACCAATGAGAGCGCAGCTGCGCGCGCAGGGCCAATCAGGAGCGAGCGCGCGCTGTTCGTTTTTTATTTAATTGGCACAAGATCTTACCAAAGAGTTTTGTGTATGTAAGTTTAGTAGTTTCGACGAAGTTTTCACGTATAACCCAACTGTTTTCAAAAGCCAGCCTAATATCAAAATTTTATACAACTTGTATGAGGATTTTGACATAAGGCTCGCCCAAAATTTGAACAATTATTATAAATAAACTATTGTCAGCTTTTACTCTTGTTGTTTGATAAATTGCATAAGTGAAGATAAAGTAGTGTATGCAACTGCATATAACACGGGTAATAAAACACTCGTTACTATTATGAAACTCGCTGCGCTCGTTTCATAAACTCACACTCGTGTTTTAATACCCTTCATTATATGACAGTTGCATAAACTACTATTATTCAAATAGACTTTTTACAAGTGCTTATGAATAGTCGAATGAATCCAATTAATGAATATCTAATATAATGGTATCTAATATAATAAAAGTTTCAAACACAAAGTGTTCAAAGAAGTCGATGCTCATTATTAAATTCAAAGCTCAGCATATTTTGATATCTCACAATCTCTTCAAGCTTCATTTTATAAAATCTACTAATATTTTTGTTCCATTTTTATTCTATTAAGATAATCTATCTAGAATTTTATTTGTTCAAATAAGAACCGTCATCCTGTAAGTTTATCTGTAAAATTCTTGTCAAAATAAGAATAACGATATAGGTACTTAATATCATATTGCGTGTGAATAAGTGACAAAGTTTCCAATCTTAATCTTATTAGAATACTTATTCGTAATACTTTCGATCAGTTTGTTAAGGGACCGGCGACCGCCGCTCGCAACTTCTACTCGAACCGCAAATATAAATTTGCCGGTATATTGCTATCCCTATTTGGCTGAAGACACATGATCGCGTGCAAGCGCGATAGCAATATGAGCGTACAGAATTTGTTATACATTTAGTCTTGTTCCGTGAATACCAAAAATGATGAATGAAAAATGGTTGTGTTTTTAACTTCGTGTTGTTATTCTGTAACTTGACAATATAGGCTATGTTCCTGATCAATTAGTACGTGAGATATCGTTGGTTTTAATATGAAACAAATAAGGAGAAAACATGTCGTTTATGTCGCAAAAACATGCAAAACGCAATGTGCTTACATTTAATTTTGGGAAAGTATTTTGGAAAAATAATTATCCAGGGACCTAGATAAATACAAGTTCAATCTTAATAATCGCATAATATGGAGGAAATATGCTCGAATCACTAATTATTTTGGTATTACGTTTGTATGAGCAATTAGCCCTCCGCTGGCGCCTTAAACCCTAGTCTAAATACCTAAAATAAATTTGGATCTAACGAGCCGCCCTTGCGTACTCCTGTAATAACGTATCCGTAAAATTGAGTGGGTATAATTTCTCGTATAATTTAACCCTCTTATTAACATTTCTCTCTGCTTTAATATAATTTTTTCTCTTTAGCCATTTATTTTTAGTATCGGTAAAGGTAAGCATGAACTGTCGAACGCTTTAATGAAATCTAACATTTTCTATTTCTTTATGTTTAATCCTTCATTTTATTTTCAGTTGCAGTAAGTATACATTAATTATTTATATTTAATTATTATTTGCAACGCTTTACATTTACATGACTAATACCTACTAACTTAGATAATGATAAAGTTTTTAAAATGGACAAAACTGAACTTTTAATAAAGATACTTTCTAGTTGCTCACCTTGGTACCTTACCTACGTGAAATCATCATACTGTTTCAGTAATCGTCAAAGTAGAGCCTATAGGGGGCATATTATTATGAAATGATAAACTGACTGACTGACATAAATTATTAACGAACTGCTCAAAACGCTAAGTCTAGTAAATTGAGGTTTTGCTTGCAAGTTTTTTCTGAACTGAAGATTGATCCCACTAAGAAAGAATTGTCATAAATTCCAACCAAGCAACGTGCTAGATAAAAATGTACCGAATTAAGTTGACGCTACTTTGTCATATTATAACTTAGCAAGCAATTAATTTGTTATTCTGATTTATAACCCAGTTTCATCACAGGATTATTGATTGAACGTACATTTTAACCATCTTGATATTATTCAGGACGGAGACGACGGAAACGGCGTCAGGACTAGTCCGGAGGCTGCAAGGAGTTCGAATCACAGGTAATGAAACGAATCAAATAAATATTATAAATGCGAAAGTTTGGATGGATGTATGGATGTATGGATGTATGGATGTTTATTACTCAATGACGCTCCAACGGCTGAACGGATCTGGATGAAATTTAGCACAGAGATAGATTATAGTCTGGAATAGCACATAGGCTACTTTTTATCCCGGAAAATTAAAGAGTTACCGCGGGAACCGAAAAACCTCAATACACGCGGACGAAGTCGCGGGCATCAGCTAGTCATCTATAAAGATAAAAATGAGACAAACACAAATTTGCTAGAAGTAATCTATACTATTTAAACTAATATTATAAATGCGAAAGTTTGGATAGATGTATGGACGGATGTTTGTTACTCAATCACGCTCCAACGGCTGAACGGATCTGGATGAAATTTGGCACAGAGATAGATTATAGCCTGGAATAACACATAGGCTACTTTTTATCCCGGAAAATTAAAGAGTTCCTGCGGGAACCAAAAAACATCAATTCACGCGGACGAAGTCGCGGGCATTAGCTAGTTTTTAATATAAAATTGGACGCCACCTGCAGTGTGCTCACGCTCACACGGATATTAGAAAAGAATTAATAGCATTCTAACCTGTTAGGGATAATATGGCAGTTATAAATTACTAGCTGATGCCCGCGACTTCGTCCGCGTGGGTCGAGGTTTTTCATTTCCCGCGGGAACTCCTTAATTTTCCGGGATAAAAAGTAGCCTATGTGTTATTCCAGACTATAATCTATCTCTGTGCCAAATTTCATCCAGATCCGTTCAGTAGTTACGGCGTGAAAGCGGAACAAACATACAAACAAACTCACTTTCCCATTTATAATATTATTAAGTAAGGACTAGCTGATGCCCGCGATTTCGTCCGCGTGGTTTAAGTTTTTTTTATTCCCGCGAGAACTCCTTAATTTTCCGGGTTACAAAGTAGCCTAAGTGTTATTCTAGACTATAATCTATCTCTGTGGCAAATTTCATCCAGATCCATTCAGCCGTTCTGGCGTGATTGAGTAACAAAAATCCATCCATCCGTCCATCCATTCAAACTTTCGAATTTATAATATTAGTACCTATACAAGTAGGTATAGATTCATTTTAATATTTGTGGCTTACTTATATCGTGTTTTTTAAATTTTAGCTGGTGGGGCATGAAAACTGAGAGTGACGATGCGGATTCCAGATGCTCTTACTCCAGTGCTAGCACACCACCACTCGTAAGTTCTTGGGAATACTACCATCGCTTTAAGCAGTGTTGTTTTTAAATGTCAGGTTTTTGTGACATATCTTGACGTCCCTATAATAAGGATTATATTTCTGAACCAAGAGCGTCAACAATATCAAAATAATACCTACTGCTTTATGCGTTAATACTTGACTCCCGCTCGGAGGATGATCAACCTATTGTTATACGGTCGAGCCATATCACCCGCTCCCGTAAAAATTCAAATATTTTAAGAACGTAGGTATATTCATAGTATTAATTATTCTAAAATTTTTTGCAACCAGGAAACAGAAGAATCTCGACCGCAAGTTGTAGCGGCGCGTGGTGACAGCATTATAGCGGTGGCCAACCCCGCGCTGCAGCCACCGCACCACCACCCGCCACACCCCGCGCGAAACCACTCCAACTGACCACTGGTGACCTGCATCTCACTACTGACCATCTCAAGTCTCAACACACTGCTGAGTGCTGACAGAGGAATCTCGACCGCAGCTGGTAGCGGCGCGTGGTGACAGCATTATAGCGGTGGCCAACCCTGCGCTGCAGCCACCGCACCTCCACCCGCCACACCCCGCGCGAAGCCACTCCAACTGACCACTGGTGACCATCTCACTACCTACTGACCATCTCAAGTCTCAACACACTGCTGAGTGCTGACAGAGGAATCTCGACCGCAACTGGTAGCGCGCGGCGCGTGGTGACAGCATCATAGCGGTGGCCAACCCCGCACTACAGCCACCGCACCACACCCCGTGCGAAACCACGACAACTGACCACTCGTGACCATCTACCATACATATGCCTACCTATGATTCGCGCGCGAGTTGAATGCAGAGCTTATGTATGGTGACATTTACATAAGCTCTGCATTCAACTCGCGCGCGTACTATAGAAGGGCATGTACGGTCGACCTCAAAAGTCCATACATAGCTTAGAACTGCTAAAACTGTGTCACTCAGCAATCTGAATCACTCATCCACACAAACATAATCTGTCCAAAATATTTAAGTTAATTCAACAACATTAGGTTCAAACCATTACGATTTAATACTAAATTACTTAGATTATTTCCATAAGGGTCCGTAACCCTGTAAACCGACATTTTAAGAACTTTTGATGAGCTTTGTGCATGAGATATTGTGTGTATTATAACAAAAAGAAAATTAAAACATTAAAGATTAATCCCTCCTGTTGCAAACAAAATATAAATTTTATTGAAATATAATAGTGAAATTCTCACTCTTGCAGAATACGTTTACTATTTTTACACTTTTGGGCGACACTTTTGACCCATATAAAATACTTATATGATAAACACACTTAAAATTGGACTGTTGCAATTCGTTTTTATACGTTCTATAAAAAATAAGTTAATAAAAAAATCAAATCAATGTGCACGATTTATCAAAATTGACGCGTCACAATAACCTGTATTTCTTAAAAGTTTGGCGAAATTACTGATAAAATAAAATTTACCATGTATGTTTAGTATTTATATAACATAAATTGTAAAAAAATTAAGTTATATAAAATACCTATATGACCAAAAATATTATCAAAGTCTGATCAAATTCACGTGTAAAATGGTACTGCAGATCGTACGACCGCACGTACGTACGAACTTGACTACGCAAAGTATCAAAGTATCTTTACCGGCCTATGTCGTCTTTGTATGAGTGCAGTATAACGGTCTACTGTGCGGTATACCTACAGATTCCAAAATTGGATTTTATTGTAAGTTTGAGGGTGACTTTGTAACTAACAATCTTGTTTGCTTATTCTATATGGACTTTTGACGTCCACTGTACATCCGGCAACCTAGAAGGACATGTACTATGAACTGGAATATAAAAGAGTTTCCTAGATCTAAATCCACGAGATTTACATATTTACAGATTGTTTGCGTAGTGTAGTGTACAACAAAATTATATGTCCACTGAGATAAGCACGAGGCATAAGCTGAATATAGCCTTTAGCGGTCCCTAAATTATAGAAAGCTGTGCTCAAAATAGCAAAACTTTCAATCGTTCACTCAGTTAAAGTAACAAGTTTAAAACTAGTACTATCCTTTTGACACTTCCTGCAGAAAAGTATAGCATTACCTTTAAACCTGTTATTTTAGTAAACATTTAAATTCTTTGGCATTTTGGGCTAAAGCCAGTTATTTAACTGTCAAGGAAATAAATTCCACCAAATAATTATAATAATATACCTATGTTATAAATAGTCGATGTAAATAAAATGTAAATTATTTTGGAAGCCATATATGCCTTTTAGTCATTATGCTATTTATGTAAGTCAGTTGAAATTATGTGTTAGATGGTTTTAAGGCTTTGTACAAAAATAATAGGGCCTCGTCAAACATTGAGGTCACAAGGTGCTAAAATGGTGACGAAGTGTTGGTAGATATGCATTGCCTGTAGGCTGTAGAATGCGCACAACGAGATATCTCGCGACGAGAGAGAGAGACAGATGTTCTTAATGCCGGCTAATTTCTCGTTTACCCTAAGATGCAATCTAATTCCCAATGTCCTATGAGAGTGGAGCCCTGTGCCCAGCTGTGGGACGTTAATGGGCTGTAGTGGTTGTCAAGCGCAAGTCAATTCTCTGATTTAAAAAAAAGACTTTTATCTATACTTTTGACGTAACGAGACAAGCAACCATGTTAGCTTCCACCAATTAACAGCCCATATCTTGAAACCTTCAGAACTGATTTTAATGAAACTTCCACTGTTTCCTAAGTTGAAGTAAATGTAAGTCAATAAAAAAAGAATGGTCACAATCCGATTAATAGTTTCGGAGAAATCCACGGACAAACATACTACAAACTTACACACATACATACACCCATGAAATTTTTTATATTGGTTTGGAAGCCCTTATAGATTATCATTTATGTGAATATTTTGTAGATCCAATAATATTACGTAGGTAGGTACATACGTTAATATTTGTATCACGTAAACTTAACTAATTTTGTGACTTCATAGTTGTTGTCGTTTTTAGTCAAGGGCTAGGGCTGTAGTGAATAAAAACACTTGTCATCAAATTCTAACTGGAAATTCCAGTCTCAACTTCTCAGTAAATACATCCGCTTTCCGACTAAAGTTATTTTTAAATTCTTGATTCAATATGGAGAGCAAAATATGTTGAAGTCACAGCATTAGTTAGGTTTACGTGATACAAATATTAATAATATGTACTGCTTAGACTAAATGAGAAACATAAACGTTGCACCGGAATGGGGAAACAGAGGCCCAATTGTCTAAGCAAATCGTTATCATTTAACAGCTTAAAACGTATTAGTCAAGGTATTTAAGGGGTGCATACATGCTTTTTGATGTGCAGGTATACTTATATGAACTCCTTAAACAGGTCGAATTATCCGTTTCACAATCGATAACGATTACGATTTTCTTACACAATCGGGGGGCAGAGACCACCATCAACGAGACCCATTCTATGAGGGTCTATTAACATACGAATAATATAAAAATTTTCATCTACTTTGTCAAAGTGTATGGAACTAAAATAAAAGTTTTTTCACCTCTCATGCTCTAAAAAGATGTCATTATAGCTTAGCGTAGGCGGACTATAGTAGCAATAAAGGGAAGTTTATTTAATAAATTTCGGATTTCGATGCACAATACGTAATAGGTACAAGGTGAAGGCATAGGGTAAAGTGAATGTGACTATTTATTCGTTAATATCATCAAGTGAAAATAAAGATCTTATTCCTACTATTAAAATGTAACAACAGAATGGCAAAGAAATAATTAAAAATCGTTACCTATTTATTTTATTTTCTCGCAATCGAAGGGAAAAGTAGAGTGTTTACCACGGGACTAAGCCATTCTACTCGATTCTATAGCATACCTCGCTACGCTCGGTAAGCTAAACATCTCGTATGAAATGGCTCATTTTAGTCCCTTGATGAACAATCTACTTACTATTTTAAAATGCAACAATGTCATATTTTGCTATACAATTTTTCGTACAAGCAATTTGGTTTTCGATGCTAGGTACTTGGCAGCCAGGTTAGTCTCATCTGGCTTCAGTTTAAAAAATCTAATCTATCTTCAGTTTAAAAAATGTATCTAATAATAATTATCATCTCTTCCGTTAGTCTTCGGCGTTCAGTTGTTTATTACGATTTGTATCAATAAGTGATGCAATGGTGATTCGACTGAACCATTTTATTTTTATTTTACGAAGAACTTTAATACAATAATTGTTCATAATAAAGAGGAAACTTGATGTCCCAGTTTTTTTATTAGTCTTTTCTTTATAAAAATGATTGTAAAAAGCCTTAAAACCATCCTAATTTGTATTTAACAATAGGCTAGGTATCTATGTAAATAGTTATAAATTGTAAATAGTATGCCTGTATGTAACTTAATGTAGTTTTGTCGAGTATATTATTAACTATTATTATTCTTTACTATTTGTGACCCATAGTGTGTTGTAATTATTATATTATTACTATAGACTTGTGAATAATAAAGTTGTATACGTATTACGTATATTATTGTAGTTACGCGTTTTATTATCTCTAATTAATTAATTCTTTATTGGGTAACATAAGTGACAAAAAAACGTATCCTTAGCAATAAACTTCATTTATAAACATCGATGGAAATGCCATGGACACCGTTACAAAGTGGACCCTTTGCCTATTGTAGGTACTTATATAAATTGCCTGATACTGAAATAGACATTATCTAAATGAAATATTATTACTCTTCAATACAACTGCTGAGTTTATTGCCGACTCTTCCTAATTAGAATCTTCATTCCGAACTGGTGGTAACTGGTAGAGTCAATAGAATAAAAGACACAAATACGATACCTAATACATGAATATACACATTTGAGTTTGATGATTCGGTTAATCGAAAAAATTATCAACCTATACATGGATTACAAGAGTTCATGGCAAACCTCCAAGAATTTTAAAGATTTAGGTCATATAATTATACCTATACAATTTTTTTACAAAAACTTAAAAACACGATAATTAAATAGCATAAAAAGTTCGAGATCATCGATGGTGTCAAAGTTTATCTTTGGTTCTAAAGATATTAAGTGAGAACGGAATATGTTTATTTTTTAAACCAAGAATATAATATTTATAATCCCTACTGAGTCACAGAGTTTGTAACTTTGTATCACGTGGTAAGTACCTACCTAACTGTTTATTTCTTCGGTGGGCTTCTTCTTATACCAGGGGCGCGTTTGGGAACTAAGAATTAGTTTTACTTTTAACTTGTTAATCTATACTAATATTATAAAGAGGTAAAGTTTGTGAAGTTGTGAGGTTGTATCTCTGGATCTACTGAACCGATTTTGAAAATTCTGTTACCAATAGAATGCCACATTATTTGTGAGTGTCATAGGCTATACTTAAATTAACCCGAAAAATTAGGGAGTTCCTGTGGGAATTTAAAAAAAACTTATTTCATGCGGAGGAAGTCGCGGGCATCTGCTAGTAATATAATAAATGAATTTAGGAAAATCCCGAGGAAAACTAGTTACCTATATGCTTGCGGAAAAGTAAATTGATATTATTGAGTGAAAAGTAACTGGAAAGTACCGATTAGGGGTACCTGCCATACCTTTAACAGTCAGCCTGCTACCATCTTACCACGTCATGGTTAGTGGATGGGCTCACTTGTAATGGAATTTTTAAAAAAACGAGTATTCATCACTGGTTTTAAGCAGAAAAGGGTTTTTCGAACAAGAGGGGTGAAAAGGACTATTTTTCAGAATTGCTGAAAAAAATAGTTAATTTAACCGATTCGTAAGTCGTAACGTGATCTAAATAGTAGCAACAGTTAGGTATTAAGCAGGTCATAAATTATGTCACGTAAAGTCTCTCAATGTCACGAGTTACATATAATTTATTATAATATTATTGTCGTTAGGGGTTTTCCGAAGCTTAAGAGGATCGTCTAGTTGTAAATTTGAATACAAAAAGCGATAACGTTTTTCTTCCCGTAAATGTTGTCCAATTTTCATAATTTTTAGAAATGTTGCAGATACAATGAAGAACTATGCTCGTACGTTTTAATTTTAAAGAAATATTGCTTATGTTAAAAGTTATTAGCGTCTATAAATATCCATATTTTTGACCTAAAGACTTCCTCGAGTATTTAATTTTTTTTAAATGTAACTAAACTAAAATACTAAAAAAATAAAACGTACGAGCCTAGATTAAGGTGTACTAAATCTAATGAGACCAAAATTGTCTAATTTCGTAAACGTTTGGGGGGTAAAAACGTTATCACCCGAAACAATATTTCAAGAATAAAATGTAGGCATATGCCTACTGGACTTGCAACTCTCTCTATCGCACGATACGTAGAAGGCAGCGAAGCGTTGTGAAACAGATAGCATTATTGAAAATACCTACTCGCGTCGCGTTTCGTCACTAGACGATAGTCTTAATACTTATTTTTATAAGTGATACAAGATGCTACCATTTATTATATATCAGTGCGCATAGGTCGAACGCACGCACGTTATCCAGCTCTTTATAAAAAACATTGTTTACATTCAAATTCATTTTAAATTCATTTTTGAATAGTAGGTATAAAGTGAGATAAAAGTGCTCCTATTTATCCACAGTGCAAAATAAAATTATTAGTCTACATTCCATACATCGTAGAAATTTCATTTCGTAATTTTTAACGCTCTATAAAAATAGAAGGGGAATTACAACGAACCCGACGCAAACGGAAGGGGTGTTTATAATTGTACGTGTGTATTAGTCTGGGGCAATGCAGCCCCTAAACGAAATAACCGATTTTACTTTAGTTCTTAAAAAGCTTTAAAAAAGATCTGTTGAGCCCATTACTAAAATTCTACATCAATGGTTGAGCCATAATATGAAATTCATCAACTCTTTTTAAATATAAAAGTGTTCATTTTAATTTTAATTTAAACCTTTTTAAGATTATTCTTCTTCTACGTCTTATTAAGTTTTATTATTAAGTAGGTATATGGTTTCTGATCAAGATATCAAGTGGTAATAGAAATAAAAGGCTTTTTAATTTTTATTTTTATTTTTATATGGTTTCTGATATTATGTTTCAGCTTAACAAAGCGTTTATTATAGTTTAGCAAATTGAGTTAGAGATACCCGATAGTGTTTCCTCAGTAGGTACATAGTTTTAATCCCAAAATTGAGAGCTGTGCTTTTAAAGTTAGTAACTGACTGGCAAGCAAATGTTATACCTTATCTAATTGGTAACGACTAACGAGTGAGAAAATTTTGTCTTGATCGAGTAAGAAATGGCGCGACTTCTGACTGTTTTGTGCGTTTGTGTATTCCAATTTGTGTTCGGTCAATTTGCTTCTGGTGAGTTTAATATTTTTAGTAATAACTAGATGATGCCCGTGACTTCGCCCAAGGTTTTTTGATTCTTTTGATTCCCGCGGGTACTTCCCCGGGATTTAACCTATCTATATGTACCAAATTTCGTCCAAACGGTTGAAAAGATGAGCTGTGAAAGCATAGCAGACAGACAGACGGACAGACCAACAGGCATTAGACTATTTCGCGTTTATAATATTAGTATGGATCAGGTAAAAAAGGAGACATGTACCTACATATCAGTTACCTTTTTTCACAGAAGAACAATGTGAATCAGTGGACAAATCTCTCGGTTCCTGTATCAACTTTAGGCTGTGTGAGCCGTATGTTAAAGTCTTGGAAAATTTCGGCTCCAGACCCGAAGTTCAAGACTTTCTGAGGAAAACTAAATGCGGCTTCGATGGCACTACTCCTAAGGTACATACTTCAGTCTAAGGTCCGAGATACGTAACGTGAAAAATCAGTTTTTTATTTTATGGTGCGACTTTCTCCGTCCGTCCGTCCGTCCGTCCGTCCGTCCGTCCGTCTGTCACAGTCGAGTATTTATAATACCTAGATTCTCTAGAGACAAGCGGAAAACGTGGGTGTCATCGAGTGCTCTAAAAAAGTTTCTATATTTCCAGGTATGCTGTCCTCGGCAATTCCTACAGCCGACCACCATCAACCCCCTTCAACCCCCGATCACTACGAATCCCTTGCAGCCTGCCACTGCCACCATAACCCCAGGGAGGCGTATAGCCAAGTTTCTACCAGATGACACAGATTACATCCCCGCGTTCCCCTCCCCTCCTGAATGCGGTGTAAGCAAGGCAGGCTTTGGGAGAATTGTTGGTGGAGTGGACGCTAAACTTGGTAAGTCTTTTTACGGTTAAGTGTGAGGACAGACGAGCGTTTTTTTTCAATTTGTGTATCGCTACATTCTAAAACTGCCAGACGACGCGACGACTTAAACTCACGTGTAAAGTGGGTCTTTGCTGTGCTACGAGTATTTCTGACGGAATACACAGCGATGATTCGTATCTTAATTTGGTTTAGTTTTAGATCAAGTATACCTACTAACATAAGAACTAAGTTTGTGTAACTAAGTAAATATCAGTCAATGTTGCTCGAAAAGGACGTGGGAACTGGGAACCCACCGCATTATTATTTAGTATCCCAAGAAAACTCCAACCATTATGTGATTAATGGAAAGGGGTCACGACCCTCAGTAATGAGGAATACGACGCAAAGAGAGAGTTGCTCGAAATTAAAGTTTTATTTATATGTTTTTTTAAAATATTGATTGTCTTCAGGTGACCTACCATGGATGGCGCTGCTGGGCTACGAGGTCAGGTCCTCGCCCACCAGCTGGCTGTGCGGTGGTTCCCTGATCAGCCGCCGCCACGTCGTCACCGCCGCGCATTGCATCCACAATCAGGAGAACTCCTTGTGGGTACCTACTTACATCTAAATGACAAATGATTTATTTATTTCACGTTTATTTATTTAATCGTATGGCGTTTAGTATATTTACTTAAGCGTTTTTATGATATTTCTATAATAAAACCGACCTTTTGACGACCTCCGTGGCGCAGTGTTGAGCGCAGTTGTCTTAAAGTGCGGAGGTCCTGGGTTCGATCCCCGGCAGGGTCAATTTGGGAATTTATAATTTCTGAATTTTCCCTGGTCTGGCCTGGTGGGAGGCTTCGGCCGTGGCTAGTTACCACCCTACCGGCAAAGACGTGCCGCCAAGCGATTTAGCGTTCCGGTACGATGCCGTGTAGAAACCGAATAGGGGTATGGGTTTAATATAACTGCTATACTCCTAACAGGTTAGCCCGATACCATCATAGACTGCATCATCACTTACCATCAGGTGAGATCACAGTCAAGGGCTAACTTGTGGTGGAATAAAAAAAAAAAAAAAAAGAACGCTTATTTCGCCTGAAAGTTCGTCGCTCGTTTAGCACCCCCCAGGGGACACATGCAGGGTGGTAGAAGGTAGTTCCTGCGGACGTGAGCGACGGGGCACCCCCCGAAGTACAACTTGTGTCACTTTCACTTATGATACGATAGGACTCTACCACCGGTTCGGAAAGCTATATAAAACCGCCTTTGCACCCTTCTGTTGTATCTTTTAATCTTTCTGTTTATTGTCCTTGTTCTAAGTGTGTGCAATAAAGAGTTTATCTATCTATCTAATTCTAAGAGAAACTCAGCAGTTGCTCTTTTCTTGAAAAGAAAAAGGTTGCAATAGGTAAACAATACAACGCATAATACGAGTACGTTACAAGTATTACACTGACTTGTGGGTCACTGGATGCGAGGCCGGTTGCTTCCAGCTTCCATGCAACTTTGCCATTCAGAAAATCATCGATATTATAATAACTTCGACATAACCAATGCTGTTTAACAGTCTTTAAATTTATGTAATGGCAAATCCAGAAACTCTTTAATTTCTTACATCTAATTGGTGAAACTAAAAATAAACCCGGCTGAGTTTATTGTGGGCTCTTCTCAGACCAGTAGGGCTAGCATGCGCACAAAGAGATATCTCGCGACGAGAGAGAGAGATGTTGTCGATGCCCGCTAATTTCTCGTTTACCCTAAAATGCAAATATGTAGTTAAATATTTTAATGTTGTTGATAGCATTACAAAATTTAACTAAATC
This sequence comes from Erebia ligea, assembly GCA_917051295.2. Lineage (NCBI taxonomy): Eukaryota > Metazoa > Arthropoda > Insecta > Lepidoptera > Nymphalidae > Erebia > Erebia ligea. The sequence continues at coordinate 2,426,699 of OU785240.1, read as the reverse complement.
AGTTTAACTGTCCTTGTGCAAGCGGCCTTAAAGATATTTAAGTATGGTAGATTCATTCGACTATCCATAAGCACTTGTAAAAAGTCTATTTGAATAAAAAACTTTTTAATTTTGAATTTTTAAGGATTTCGACTGTCTAATGTCAGGATGGCTAGCATGCGCACTACGAGTATTATTATGTCTACCTGTCTACCGAAGCTTGATTACTTATCTCGTTTCGTCAAAAGTAGAGATAAAAGTAATATTTCATATCTGTGGTATTTTCTCTACGAACTTTTACATGTTGACTATTTTTTTCTTGTAATATGCCGTATTTTGTGCATGTTAGGGTTAATGAAAAATTGGGGTAAATGAAAAATTTTTCGGCAACGACAACATCTCTCTCTCTCGTCGCGAGATAATCTCGTTGTGCGCATGCTAAGCACACTGGCAAGACATTCCAAAGCTTTACGGTCTTAACAGTTAAACGAAATCCCATTTAGTAGGTATTTTCAATTTGTTGTCATTTCTAGACCGCAAACAAATTGTTAAGTAATGATACCTACCAGGTACGTGGTCCGGCTGGGGGAGCTGGACCTCGCGCGGGAGGACGAAGGCCAACTGCCTCGTTGGTCTAGTGGTTATCATGTTCGACTGCGGCTGATGAGGTCCCGGGTTCGAATCCCGGGTCGGGCCATAGTTAAGTGTTGGGTTTTTCAGATTAGAAATTTTCAGTACCTACTAGCTTGGAGTTAGGAAGTTGGCGGTGTTTCACCCCCGTGCCTCGGAGCACGTCAGAGCACGTTAAGCCGTCGGTCCCGGTTATTATCACTAACATGATACTAGTCGTTAAAAATCTCTAATTCCCCTCTCTCCTATGAGGGTGGAGGCCTGTGCCCAGCAGTGGGACGTTAATGGGCTGTAGTGGTGGAAGCAAATTGTTAAGTAATGATACCAGGTACGTGGTCCGGCTGGGGGAGCTGGACCTCGCGCGGGAGGACGAAGGCGCAACCCCTGTAGATGTGCTCATCAAAAGCATCACCAAGCACGAGCGATACGACCCCAAGACCTATGAGAACGACATCGGCCTGCTGGTGTTGCTGAACGACGTGCAGTATACCGGTGAGCATTGTTTTATCTTTGCTAGCTGATTCCCGCGACTAAATCCGCATGGATTAGGGCTATAATTTATTAAGGCTTTAATTCGGGAATTCAATAAAAAAGTAGCTTATGTGTCATTCCAGACTATAATCAAATATCAAATAAATATTATAAATGCGAAAGTTTGGATGGATGTTTGTTACTCAATCACGCTCCAACGCGACGGCTGAATGGATCTGGATGAAATTTGGCACAGAGATAGACTAGTGGTTCGCCCCGAACTGAGACCTCGCGGTATCCATAAACGGAGCGCCATCTATTGACATCGTTGTAAAGTTCTGTTAAAAATAGTGAAGCTAATTAAAAATTAAATAATTTCGTTTCCTTATAATATTTATCCAATTTTAGTATTTGTTGTTCAAGTACAGGATATAATTCAAATAAGTGATCAAGTTTCAGGCTCAGCCTTTTCTTTGTACAAACGAATAAACTTGTACAGAGCGCCATCTATTGACATAATTGTGAAGTTCTGTTAAAATACGGAAGCTCATTAAAAATTAAATAATTTCGTTTCCTTATAATATTAATCTTATTTTAGTATTTGTTGTTCAAGTACAGGATATAATTCAAATAAGTGATCAAGTTTCAGGCTCAGCCTTTTCTTTGTAAGCACAAACGAATAAACTTGTACAGAGCGCCATCTATTGACATAATTGTGAAGTTCTGTTAAAATACGGAAGCTCATTAAAAATTAAATAATTTCGTTTCCTTATAATATTAATCTTATTTTAGTATTTGTTGTTCAAGTACAGGATATAATTCAAATAATTAATCAAGTTTCAGGCTCAGCCTTTCAGAAAATTGGGAGTTCTGAGGTCATCTTTGGACGTCAGAAAATCTCCACTTTGAAAGCCCCCCATTTCGTCAATTTTAGGGGGAAAATTAAAAAAAAAATATTTTTGGACTCTGTTCCTCATTATCTTTAAAATGATATACCGCAATCCTATGTAACGCTATAAAAAATATTTTACTCCGCATTCGCTTCTATGAGAGCCCCCCTGAAATAAAGATTTTTATAATTTTTTAAACCATATTCGGCGGGAGGCCATCGGTTTACATATTATATTTAAACTTGAAGTAATGACGTTCAGTAATTCAGAAGTTATAAGGCTCTGACAGACAGACGGACAGACGGACGGACGGACGGACGGACGGACGGACGGACGGACGGACGGACGGACAAGTGCCAATTCTCTCAAGTAGACTCAGAGACCTTCGCTTCGCTCGGTCAATTATAGTCTGGAATAGCACATAGGCTACTTTTTATCCCGGAAATTTAAAGAGTTCCCGCGGGAACCAAAAAACCTCAATCCACGCGGACGAAGTCGCGGGCATCAGCTAGTATTATTATATATTCTGTGCTATAATAATCTATCTCTGTGCCTTTCTCCAGATACCTACGGTTAGCCGTTCGGGAGTGATTGAGTAACAAACATCAGTCCATTTATAATACTAGCTGAATAGCTGATTCCCGCGACTTCGTCCGCGTGAATTGAGGTTTTTGGTCCCCGCGGAAAGTTTTTAATTCGGGATAAAAAGTAGCCTATGTGTTATTCCAGTATAATCTATCTTTGTGCCTTTCATCCAGATCCGTTCAGCCGTTCTGGCTTGATTGAGTAACAAACATCCATCCATCCATCCAAACTTTCATATTTATAAAATTAGTATAGTATCATACCTAGTAGGTAATATTATAAATGCGAAAGTGTGTTTGTTTGTTGGTTTATTGGTTTGTCCTTCAATCACGCCGCAACGGAGCAACGGATCGACGTGATTTTTGGCATGGGTATAGTTGAGGACCTGGAGAGTGACATAGGCTAATTTTTATCCCGGAAAATTAAGGAGTTCCCGAGGGAATCAAAAAAACTTAAACCACGCGGACGAAGTCGCGGGCACAGCTAGTAGAAGTATAAATACAAGGTAGACTAGATGATACCCGTGACTTCGTTGTAATTTTTTAGATTTTCCGCAATATAAGAAAGCCTAGATACCTACCTGCGACTTCGTCCGCGTTTTGCCTTAAAATCCTTTGGTAACTTTTTGATTTTTGGAGATAAAATTTAAAAAGCCTATATTATAGTTCCTCAATCTAGAAAAAAAACCTTAAATTTATTTGTAGCTTAAAATTTCTTTGGTAATTGGTTCCAGAATTGATAAGACCGATATGCATTCCCGCGTCTAGCAGGCTGCGGTCTGAAGACTTCTTAGACTGGATGCCCCTAGTTGCAGGATGGGGGAAGTTGAGTGCTCGTGAGTATACTTTACCCCTACCCTAATACTATCTCCATAGTCCATATTATGTACATATATAGAACAAAGCCGTGAACCACTCACTGATTGATTCATCAACGCTCTGGCCAAACGCTCTAGAAATTTGCACAGAGGTTCCATTTTTAATGTAGAAAAGGAACAAAAACTGATTTAACGAAATACGAGAGCGACGAAGCTTCGGACGGTCGCATGTAGATTATAATTTGTTAAAGTTTTAAAGTTGAAGTTCCACGCACAAAGGCCCAAAACGAAACCAAAGGACATTTAAAAAAATATATAAAATTAAAAATTGCACTTAAGAGGCCGGCGAACACCGCTCGCAACTTCTGCTCGAGCCGCAAATATAAATTTGCCGGTATATTGCTATCCCTATTTGGCTGATGACAGATGCTCGCGTGCAAGCGCGATAGCAATATGAGCGTACAGAATTTGTTATACATTTAGTCTTGTTCTGTGAATACCAAAAATGATGAATGAAAAATTACTGTGTTTTTAACTTCGTGTTGTTATTCTGTAACTTGACAATAAAGGCTATGTTCCTGATTAATTAGTACGTGAGATATCGTTGGTTTTAATATGAAACAAATATGGAGAAAACATGTCGTTTATGTCGTAAAAACATGCAAAACGCAATGTGCTTATATTTAATTTTGGGAAAGTATTTTGAAAAAATAATTATCCAGGGACCTAGATAAATACAAGTTCAATCTTAATAATCGCATAATATGGAGGAAATATGCTCGAATTACAAATTATTTTGGTATTACGTTTGTATGAGCAATTCACCCTCCGCTGGCGCCTTAAGTATAAGTATCTAGTTCTCCATAGGCTGCATCGCTACTTGCCAGCAAGTCTGATTGCAGCCAAACGCTAGTTTATAAAAAAATGGCCATGTAATGCGTTCGAAAAAAGATCTCGACTGTTTTGTAAATATTATCTTCTCGGTAGTAAAAGGTATTCCGAACCACTGGTAGATTCACTCAACGATTCAAAAGCACTTGTAATAAGTTTATATGAATTAAAAACTTGGCAGTCATAGGGACGGCCGATAGAAGTGAAGACGAATATTTAAAATATTTTTTTTTTAAATATAAACCTTAACAATAAGGCATTAAAGTTTAATTAGGAATGTAGTATATTTATATTTAATACCTTTTGTCTTCGTAACAACGCGAGCATGGCGGTGTTCGCGAGCATGTCGGTCACGCGAATCCACAAGTTTACCCCCTACCAAAAAGTGCTCAACGCGGCTAAAGAAGTTTTCACTTCAAAAAATATGAGTTGGAGTTTATTACAGAAAAATTCGTTTTAACAGGTGGGGCAAAAGCGACGCATCTACAAGTATTGCAGTTACCGGTGTTATCCAACGACGTGTGCGTACAAAGCTACTCCCAATACGAGGACCAAGTGATCGATGAGCGAGTGATATGCGCCGGCTACACCACTGGTGGGAAGGACTCGTGCAGCGGCGACAGCGGCGGACCTTTGATGCAGCCCATTGTTAGTATATTCCTTCTCTACTTGACCAAGTACCAACACACTTGCCCCTTAAGATGGCAGGCCGTATCCGACGGTACGGGTAGGCTTGAATATCGGATGCTTTTCAATTCCGGAATGGGGTTTCGATATTGAGCATTTCAATACCGGAATTCTGGATTTTTATTTTTATTTTATTTTATTTGTATTTAGATAACATACCCGAAGAGACCTTACAGTTGCCCATTGCGTCTCTCCGGGCTACAGAATTAGAGTGACAATAAATAAAAAAACTTATTATACTTGCTTACAAGTTACAATTAACAAAAATACACAAAAAAACACATAATTTGGTAGGTACACAGATCACAAATACAATGTCATTCCAATAAGACTACCTACTCTATAAACTTATTACACATAAAATAATAAATTGACTAAAATAATAATAATAATTTTAAAACAAATGTAACCTAAATAAACTGTATAGGTAACTGAGTAGTAAGTACCTAATAAATTATATTATCGATGCAAAGATGTTTGACCGGAACGTTAAGTCCGATCTGTCGTCAAATTTAAATTCAGAACAGAACAGAAAAAAAGTTTTATTCCTGTTTGTCTCCAAATTCAAATACGGGGACAACACTACAACAGGAATTTATTTAGGTTGTCCACACTTGGGGACAGAACGTTCCGATAGACAGGAGGCACTCGTCGCACCAAGAAATGTAATTTTATTCAGTATCGAAATTCCGGTATTGATCACACTAATTCACACGGAATTACAAACGATACTGAAATTTTCGGAATTTCGTCAAAACCGGAATTCCTGACCTCAATGTATACAATGCATACTCATAAAGTTCGATCGACCCCGGCAGGGTCAATTTTGGAATTTATTTTTTTATACCCCTAAAAGGCTAGCCTGCTAGGGGTTAAATCTTAATATATATAAATCTCGTGTCACAATGTTTGTCCTTAATGGACTTCTAAACCACTTAACCGATTATAATAAAATTCGCACACCATGTGCAGTTCGATCTAACTTGAGAGATAGGAACCGAAAAACCTCAATCCACGCGGACGAAGTCGCGGGAATCAGCTAGTTGTAGTATAAACATTAATTTATTTTTAGTAGAATTTAAAAAAAACACATATTATCTCAAATTGTTTTAAAGTTTGCATTTTAGTTAACTAGAAAAACTATTTATCTTTCCAGCCTGTGAACCTGACATCAATCTACTATCAAATCGGAGTGGTATCGTTTGGGCCGCGAGAGTGCGCCAGGCCCGGCTTACCCGGGATCTACACCAGGGTTACCAGCTTTATACCCTGGCTGGAAACACATGTGATAGGATCTCCTTGACCGGGCTCAAAGCCCAGACTAGTAAAATAAAAACACACATTCCTTACACTATTATTTTTACATATTGTGTATATCACCTGCACTACATTTTTTTGTTTGTTTACATTTTTTTTTAATTAACGTTTCAACCCATCTCCAGCCCACTATACTAGGTAATTCCACGAGTCTTCTCCCAGGGGTGCAACCTATCGTCGCTTAGACGTGTTGTTATATGACGCAGGACCTTGACATCCCTGAAATAAGGATTATAATTCTGAAACAAAAGCGTTAACAAGATGAAAATATTACTGCTTTAAGTGATGATGGTATGCCCCTAGAATTTGGGTTGCCATCTCTAAAATTTGGCAACCAGGACAAGAAATTAATGAAAGGAGAAGGTTCACCTTCGGTCCACTCTTTGTACACTCTACCATGAATAGAGGAAAATACATAGATTGTATTAAAAATATAATAATTTAGAATATTAAAGTAAATAACGAGAAATAAAATAAAATGTATTTCAAGTTTTCGATACGTTTCCAAGGTGGCAACCTTTAGCCATAGAGATGGCAGTAGGCACGAAATGTATCAAATGTCATTTCTGACAGTCACTGTCAAAATAACGTGTTTTTCCCTACGGTTTTCCCGGTGTTGTGTTGACACTTGACAGAAGACGTCAAAAAATATGAATCCGCCATTGTTACCCACCCGTGTTTAGTGTTGCTTATCGTGGAAAGATTAAATAATTACACCGCTGAAATTACGACGAATTCGCAGATTTGAACGATCAAAACTGGTTTAGTATTTTTTTTTCTTTCATTTCTCTACTTGTAAAAGGACTGGACCGACGCTCCATACAAATCCGGACCGTCTCCTTTGGGACAGAGATAGATTATAGTATGGAATAATACGTAGGCTACTTCTTTTCCTGTAAAATTAAAAAGTTCCCGCGGGAACCAATAAAACCTCAATCAACGCGGACGAAGTCGCGGTCATCAGCTAGTAGATAATAAAATATAGGTAAACTTTTTTTTAAACTTACTTAATATGAACTTAAAAATGATATATACCTAATATTATATTAATTATTATGACTTATCAACTTTAATGAACACATTATATATAATAAGTTATTTATGTTTATGTAAATATAAATATGAAGTGTTACTAATAAATATTTTAAATCCTAAAATTTTTGTTTCTCTTGATTCGGCTACTTGATTTTTTTTTCTTCCACTACAAATTAGCCCTTTCACTGCGATCTCACCTGGTGGCAATTGATGATGCAGTCTACGATTGTAGCAGGCTACCTTCTTAGGGGTACGGCAGTTATATTAAACCCATACCCTGATACCCCTAATCGGTTTCTACGCGACATCGTGCCGGATCTTTAAATCGCTTCGCGGCACGTTTTTGCTGGAAGGGTGGTAACTGGTAACTAGCCACGGCCGAAGCCTTACGCCACTAAATTAGTTAAGTAATAAGTCAATTCAAATTCAAAAGTTTTTTATTCAAATAGACAGGACTTTTTATAAGTGCTTATGAATAGTCGAATGAATCTACCACTGGTTCGGAATGCCTTTCCTACCGAGAAGAACAAGAAACTCTGCGGTTGCTCTTTTGAAGATAAATAAAATATATTTACATCTCTCATATTCGGTAAGTAGGTCCTTATTACCCCCAAATGGAGCTTGTAGGTGACCAATTAGCGCTCCAGGGTAATAATGTAGCTAGAAAAGCCCTCGGGCGGTAAGTAATTAAAAAAAGTATGATGGTTAGATGTACGCGAACTTTTTGAAAGACTGAAGAGTTTTTTTTTTAAATTACTTACCGCCCTAGGGCTTTTCTAGCTACATTATTACCCTGGAGCGCTAATTGGTCACCTTCAAGTTCCATTTGGGGGTAATAAGGACCTACTGACCTCACAATCGAGATGTAAAGCAGAGTAGTTAGCTCGGGTGTAAGCATCAATTGCACCCTCGAACTATAGGCGCCCTCCCTGCGCTCGTGCGCCTAAATATCTCGGGCTGCAATTGATGCCTTACAACCCTTGGCTACTAATCTACTATTACATTTATTAAATTAATGTAATTAGTGTAATAACCGCAGTCCTGAGCATTTTTTAATGGATTTCTTAAACTTGTGTAAAGGTAAGTTTATAATAGGTTATGGAATTTTGTTATAGAAGAATAGAATGCTCATATTAGATGAATGAATATAAACTTTTTAATTAGAAACTTTCCTCGTGTGTGAAGCACTGTAATAAAAATTATAAAAAAAGAATGAATATAAGTTACATATACAGTAATATAATATTAAGAAATCTACTATCATCGTGGAACGTGGTACGACCTTCAACAATGAGGTTTATATGGACGCTTTGAAGGATTTATACACGGAGCAATCACCATCAAGCTTTCTCGGATCCTACTCAAAAATACCTACCTGTACGCTTATGCTGAGTTTGAATTCGATTGATCGTAAAAGAATTCGATGACATTAGCGTCAAAGTAAAATTAACCTTAACAGCATTGATTTGGAACTCAATTGCGTGTATACATTTATAGCCAGCGCTCCAAACGATACGTTGGAACTTATTGGAAATCTGGATTCATTTTACATTGACGCTTATGTGGCCAATTCTGTACATAACACAATCTCTAAACTAAAATGACAGCTTTAAAATATATGATAGTTCTGTCCCTTTCCGCAGGGAGTATTATGAAAGGATTAGCAATATTTTTAATGCTGTCATTTTACAATAGTATATGAGATTGTGCACTACAGAATCAGCCCCTTTGATCAGCCCCAATGCCATCGAATTCTTAAACGATCTTTTTTTTAAATATAATAATAATACGATATAATAATATAATATAACTAGCGGACGCCCACGACTTCGTTCGCGTGGCATAAGTTTTTTAATTCCCACAGGCACTCCTTAGTTTTCCGGGATAAAAAGAAGCCTACATCACTCTCCAGCCTACTCAACTATACCCATGCAAAAAATCGCGTCGCGTCGATCCGTTGCTCTGTTGCGGCGTGATTGAAAGACAAATTCTCTATTTGACGTCCTTGGGGATAGAAATTTTTAAAACTGTAAAATCCGTATTTCATAATTTTAAACCTGAAGCCCAAATACCAAGTTTCATGGCTATAACTTGAAAAATGAAGGACTTTCATACAAACTTTCAACCCCTATTTTACCCCTTCAGAGGTAAATTTTCAAAAACTGTGAAATACGTATTTCTTAATTTTTTACCCGTAGCTCATATACCAAGTTTTATGGATATAACTTGAGAAATGACGGACTTTCATACAAACTTTCACCCCCTGTTTCACCCCCTTAGGGGTGGAATTTTGAAAAATCCTTCTTTAGTGAGCGCCTGCGTCACAAAAGGAACCTACTGTCAAAATTTCAAGTTTCTAACCCCAGCGGTTTAGGCTGTGCGTTGATATATAAGTCAGCCAGTCAGGACTTTGAATTTTATATAGCATTTAAGTTTTTTTCCCCATAGGCACTCCTTAATTTTCCGGGATAAAAAGGAGCCTTTGTCACTCTCCAGGTACCTCAACTATACCCATGCAAAAAATCACGTTGATCCGTTGCTGCAGTGTGATTGAAGGAAAAACTCTATTGAACGGCCTTGGCGATAGAATTTTCAAAAATGGTGAAACACGTAGGTACTTCTTCATATTTAACCGTCAGCTCAAATATCAAGTTTCATGGCTTTTACTTGAAAAATGAATGACTTTCATGCAAAGTTTCAACCCCTATTTTACTCCTTCGGGGGTGAAATTTTGAAAAACTGGGCACACGTATTACGGAAAGCCAAACTACAAAGTTTCGTTATATATAACTTGAAAAATATCGTGAGAAATGCGGGACTTTCATACAAACTTTCATCCCTTAATTCACCACTTTGGGGATCGAATTTTTAAAAATGGTGAATTACATACTTCTTCATATTTAACTGGAAAACCAAGCGCTAGGTTTCACGGCTATAACTTGAAAAATGAACAACTTTCATACAAACTTTCGATCGTTATTTGAACCCTTTCGGGGTAGAATTTTGAAAAACTGTGACACATGATCTTCTTTATTTTTTAACGAAAGCCAAAATACCAAGTTTCGTTGATATAATTTGAAAAACGTTCATACAAACTTTCATCCCCTATTTCACCCCTTTGGGAATTTTCAAAAATGTTGAAACACGTACGCTAGCCCAAATGCTAAGTTTCGCGGCTATAACTTGAGAAATAAAGGACTCATACAAACTTTCAACCCCTATTTCACCCCTTTGGGAATTTTCAAAAATGTTGAAACACGTACGCTAGCCCAAGTGCTGAGTTTCACGGCTATAACTTGAGAAATAAATAACTTGAGAAATAAAGGACTCATACAAACTTTCTACCCCTATTTTACCCCATTGGGGGTGGAATTTTGAAAAATGTTGACGCACACTTATTCTTATTTTACCAAAAGCCCAAATGCTAAGTTTCATGGCTATAACTTGAGAAATGAAGGACTTTCATACAAAGTTTCAACCCCTATTTTACCCCTTTGGGGGTGGAATTTTGAAAAATTGTGACACACGTACTTTTTTATTTTTTACTGAAAGCCAAAATACCAAGGTTCGTTGATATAACTTGAAAAATGTTTTGAGAAATGAAGGAATTTTTTACAAACTTTCATCCACTATTCCACCCCTTTGGGTGTAGAATTTTCAAAAATGGTGAAATACATACTTCTTCATTTCTAACTGAAAGCCCAAATGTTAAGTTTCATGGCTATAACTTGAGAAATGAATGACTTTCGTACAAACTTTCAACCCCTATTTTACCCCTTTGGGGGTAGAATTTTGAAAAACTGTGACACACGTACTTCTTTATTTTTTACCCGTAGCTCATATACCAAGTTTTATGGATATAACTTAAGAAATGACGGACTTTCATACAAACTTTAACCCTCTATTTCACCCCCTTAGGGGTGGAATTTTGAAAAATCCTTCCTTAGTGTGCGCCTACGTCACAAAAGGAACCTACTGTCAAAATTTCAAGATTCTAACCCCAGCGGTTTAGGCTGTGCGTTGATATAGAAGTCAGTCAGTCAGTCAGTCAGTCAGTCAGTCAGTCAGGACTTTGAATTTTATATATATAGAAGATAATGATACGATATAATGCAATAATAATACGATATAATAATAATACTATCAATCGAATTCAAACTCATATTAAGCGTACCTACTGGAAATATTCAAGTAGGTATTATTATGTATACTGATTCATTGAACATTAATAGTAGATTGTTACACAAGGGACGTAAGTAAGCTATTACAGAACAAGATCCAATTTGGCGCCAGTGCGAGCGCAGCTCGCATAGGGCGCTAATGGATCGCGTGCACCCGAGATATTTAGTCACACGAGCGAGCGCAGCGAGCGAGGGTGAACATAGTTCGAGGGTGTAATAGCTACTTGCAACCGAGGTAAGCATTCTACTTTATATCATTCTTGCGAGGTAAATAAAACTTTGGTAATGCAAAATGAAATTTTAATTAGAATATTATTAGCAAATTTAGAGAAAATCACTTTACGAACAAACTTCACAAACTTTCAGATCAAATGAAATGCCGCCATTTCCATTTTTTTTTCGTAAATAGTTTTCCATTTTTTTTTTACGGCTCTGAGTTCCAAGGAGTTTTGCATAGTTTGAAATGTATGGAAATTAAATGCCTCCATGTTCAGTGTTTTTTTTTCAGTAAAAAGTTTTCTTACCATTCTAAAAGAAAAGAGATTGTTTACCAAGGAGTTTTGCATAGCTTGAACTGTAATGTGAACATTACAATTCAAGCATAGTGCGACGTAATGTTGCCTTGAATTGCAAACACCAACTTACAAGGAGACTTTCCACCATAGTAATCCCTAGTTACTGAGCAAGTATGATATAAATATTCTTACGACCACGCTGTTACATAAATATGCATCTTAAAAACTCCCTTACCCTTGATAACTTGTCGCTCATTGCTCCGTGACGTCATATTATTGCCGATACGTCACTTAGGGCCAAGAACACACTCAAGACAAAATATCATCATCATTATCATTATTACAACCCGTTGCCGGCTTACTGAGTACTGATCACGAGTCTCCTCTTGGCATGAGAAGGATTTGGCCATAGTCCACCATGCTGGCCGAGTGCGCATTGGCAACTTCACGCACTTTCAATGACATTATGAAGAACTCTCGGATTTGCAGGTTTCCTCACGATGATTTCCTTCACCGTTTGAAGCAAGTGCTATTTAATTTTTTTAAACGCACATTAACTCAGTTATATCTAGGTGTGTACCCGGGGATCGAACCCGCGACCCCGTATAGGAGGTTGGGTGTTTAAATTGTTTAATAGACAAAACATCTAGACCAGAAATATGATGCCAAACTTCGTTCGCGTGGACATTTATCGGTACTCATTTGTTCCTGCGGGGACTTTGAATTTTCCGGGATATTAAAATCCGGATCCGGGATCCGGCGTATTGGTCAGCCATCTCAAAAAATATTTAAGTTCTTTTCTAAACACGCCTTAAAAATCAGATACTATGCAATAAGTATAATATGTAGCTGTATCAATCCTCAGTATCAATCCTCAGGCATATTAATCAGGCCATTTATGTTTTAATTAGGATTTTTGTCGTTCATTTACTTTCGACAACCTCCCTGGCGCAGTGGTGAGCACTATTGCCTTCTAAGCGGGAGGTCCCGGGTTCGATCCCCAGCAGGGTCAATTTGGGAATTTATAATTTCAGATTTTTTCAGACAGCCAAGCTATTTAGTACCTTGCCGTGTAGAAACAGATTAGGGGTATGGGTTTATTATGAATAACGTAATAGGAAAAAAATACCTATCCTCAAAATAATCTCTGCTTAGCGCATTATTTGTATTCAAAGAATTCTTCGTGAGGTTTCCCGCGATAATTTTCTTAACTGAGACATTTTTACCGCGACTTTATGACGCGTCGCGCAGTTCGTGTGAACACGTCCTAATCATTACTAGTATAGAATTGCGTTTTTCCGGCTATTACCCCACTCGAGGACTAATTAACTCCACTGTTACATTACGTTTTGCGTATCTAATCAATAAACTAATCGAATTACGTGGAACCAGCTTAAATATAGAAATCTGTAAAAAATATGATAGTGAGTGTATTTTTGGACTTCGATTTTAAACAGGCGTCAAAATGATTGATAGCCTAAATAATAATAAAATGAAAAATTGAAATACCTTAAAAATGTTTGTTTTAATTTTTTGTTATAATTTTTTTTTATACTTAGTCATACCTTTTTGTATTTTTTTTTTGGGATAAAACTGAAGTCCACGTCCAAATTGGTTAAACTTGGACAGTGAAGGAAATAGACAGACACACTTTCTCATCATACTAATATTATAAATGCGAAAGTGTTTGTTTGTTTGTTGGTTTGTTGGTTTGTCCTTCAATCACGCCGCAACGGAGCAACGGATCGACGTGATTTTTGGTATGGGTATAGTTGAGGACCTCAATCACCTCAAGACCTTGAGGAATCAAAAAACCTAAACCACGCGGACGAAGTCGCGGGCATCATCATCATCATCATCCTCAACTGATAGACGTCCACTGCTGGACATAGGCCTCTTGCAAGGATTTCCACACGCCACGGTCTTGCGCCGCCTGGATCCATCGGCTCCCTGCGAATCTCCTGATGTCGTCCGTCCAGCGAGTAGGGGGTCTGCCAACGCTGCGCTTTCCAGTGCGTGGTCGCCACTCCAGCACTTCGGGACCCCAACGTCTATCGGTTCTTCTAACTATGTGCCCCGCCTATTGCCACTTCAGCTTCGCAACACGTCGAGCAATGTCGGTTACTTTAGTTCTTCTGCGGATCTCCTCATTTCTGATTTGATCGCGCAAAGAAACCCCGAGCATTGCTCTCTCCATCGCCCGCTGAGTGACCCTGAGCTTTCTTATGAGGCCCATAGTAAGCGACCAAGTCTCGCAACCGTATGTCATCACTGGCAACACGCACTGCTCGAAGACTTTGGTCTTCAGGCACTGAGGAATCTTGGACGAGAAGACATCTCGAAGCTTCCCGAACGCTGCCCAGGCGAGTTGGATTCGGCGGCTCACCTCTTTCTCGAAATTGGACCTACCTAGCTGGACCATGTGTCCCAGGTATATATACTCGTCTACAATTTCGAGTGCAGAGCTCCCAACGATTACTGGGTGGAGCGGAACATGAGCAAGACATGATTTTCGTCTTACTCATGTTCATTTTAAGGCCCACCTGTTGGGAAACTCTGCTGAGGTCATTGAGCATTGCATTAAGGTCACCCAGAGTCTCTGCCATGATGACTATATTATCGGCAAACCGAAGGTGAGTGATTTACTCGCCATTGACGTTGATGCCAAATCCGTTCCAATCCAGAAGCTTAAAGACGTCTTCCAACGCAGCGGTAAAGAGTCGCGGGCATCAGCTAGTTTATAATATTAGTAAGTATGGGTATGTATCAGTAACAGGTATAGATATAGGTATGTATGTATTAGGATAATACCTTCCATTTATCTTGCAATAAAAATAAATACTTATCCATCACTTAAGTGACCTAATTAAATACCTACATATCAGTACCTATTGCGCAAGAGTTGTATTATTATTGTCTCGTCTGAAATTGACCTTCGTGTGTCAAAAATCACATTAATTACGTCGTAATAATTAATAATAATAAAGATCTCAATAAAAAAAACTATTATACTTAGGTATACTTTCAGAATTGTCAATTTCGAAAAACTATCACCGGTATCGATTTTATTAAAAACTAAGTTCTTCAAAGCAAGATATAACTCTGGAAAAATCGTACGTGACGAAAGAGTTTTTAATTCCCTCCCTCTATACTGTCTAGCATAGATGGAGAGTGAGTACCTGTGCGCGGCCCCTAATGCGCGGGATATATACGAGGGGCATACATTATGTACGAAATAATATATTATAGATAGAACTGCCTCGTTGGTCTAGTGGTTAGCATGTCTTACTGCGGCCAACGAGGTGCCGGGCTCGAGCCCCGGGTCGGGCCATAATTAAGTGTTGGGTTTTTCTGATTAGAAATTCTCAGTACTAGCCCGGAGTAGGGAAATTGGCGGTGTTTCACCCCCGTGCCTCGGAGAGCACGTTAAGCCGTCGGCGTCGGTCCCGGTTATTATTACTAACATGATAATAGTCGTTAAAACCCGCTAACCCGCATTGGAGCAGCGTGGTGGGTCTAAGCTCTAATTCCCTATCTCCTATGGAGAGTGGAGGCCTGTGCCCAGCATTGGGACGTTAATGGGCTGTAGTGAGTACCTGTATAGCAATTAGGTATTTGAGTTAAAAATTAAATATTTTTACTTTAACTTTTTTAACTTTTAAAATTCTGAGTGATTCAGTCGGATAGGAACCGCATCGTAAGTAAGACGTTGCAGGTTCGAACCCCACTCCTGATATTTGAAAATTTAAACTTTTGAAATTTTATTGTTAAGTAAAACAGCAAAAAGATATTATG
Organism: Erebia ligea; assembly: GCA_917051295.2. NCBI lineage: Eukaryota > Metazoa > Arthropoda > Insecta > Lepidoptera > Nymphalidae > Erebia > Erebia ligea. The sequence continues at coordinate 2,410,906 of OU785240.1, read as the reverse complement.
TTCTTACGGGTCTGGGATGTTCAACGAGACCGCATTACTACAACTGGCATTCTATTGTAGGATTTTACTCACAAATCCTTAGAGACGAGACGATCCTTAGGTCACGAGGAAAAATGTGCACACAAATATGCATAATGCATTCGGTTCCAATTAATATAAGTTGATTTTCGAGAATAGCTCGCGGACAAGGCTGCTGAGGATGAATGCGTAATGTGGCAACCGCCGGATGGTAATGATTAGTCAAACATTCTAAACTAAATGCATTTTGCCCAGTTCGGTGTCACACACTAACTTACCAGGCGTCTTAATAAACTGAGATAAGATTTAATATTAGTATGATGCATTTGATTTCAATTAAAATAAGTTGATTTTCGAGAATAGCTCGCGGACAAGGCTGCTGAGGATGAATGCGTAATGTGACAACCGCCGGATGGTAATGATTAGTCAATCAGTCTAAACTAAACCATTTTGCCCAGTTCGGTGTCCCACACACCGACTCATCTAGTACCAGGCATCTTGTAAACTTAGATAAGATTTAATATTAGTGTGATGCATTTGGTTCCCATTAAAATAAGTTAATTTTCGAGAATAATTAGTTAATGGTAATGATTAGTCAATCATTCTAAACTAAAATCATTTAGTCCTACACACCGACTCATCTAGTACCAAACGTCTCAAAAACTTAGACCGCGATTTAACTATACTGATCTATTTTTTATTAGACCAGATTTTATTATCAATTCATACTAAAACAAGTTCTTTGTGATGCTGATCACAAAGGACTTGTTTGACTAGTTTAAGTACCTAAATTGTATTAAAGATATAACAATATAATAAAACTAGTAGGGCGCGTGGCTGCGCGGCCCGCCAGCGGACCGCGTAGTAGACCGCCCGGCCCACTGTCTACTTACTTGCTCTCCTTCTATCCTAGTGTTTACTGCATACGTGTTCTGAAGTAAACAACACACTGCTATGCTAGTGAGCACAGTGAAAGCGCCAGCGTGCCAAGCGTCCGACAGACGTAAAAAGAAAACATAAAACAGAGACCCCCCTAAGAATCTAAAAGGGCCTTAAAATGTAAAAAACTTTCCAGACATGAACACAGTGTAAGAGACCGTTGAAGTAAAAACACAAAGAAACCTTCCTTAGTTGATTAATATCAATATTATACCGCTGACGATCGGGTACCTTTGGGTGCCATTGCTTCGCCATCTTGGCTTCCTAACGGCAAACCGACAATTCTTCCATACAGAACAAATCTTGTAAAAAAACCATATCAAAGTCATGCATATTTCCTACTTCCACCCTTCTATCTACATAGTATACTTTCTGAAATAGACACCTATGAAATTTGTATGGCCGCCATCTTGGATCCGCCATTTTGGATTTTTTTCAGCTCACTGCAAATTGGATGAGGTTTCGAGTATTTTTTATTTGTGGAGTACCTATCTTTAATACCCTGGCCGTGCTCCTCACCCATCTTTCAAACCCTCAATCATATTCGCTCTCCATATATTTTCTTCTTTAAAAACAAATTTTGAAAAGGAACCGCATCAAAGTCTTGCATAGTTCTACACATATTCGCCATACATTTTCTATGGAAAATAAATTCCGCCATCTTGAATTTTTTTCCTGTTCATCAAGTAGACCTTCATGTTCTGATCATCTTTTGCCAAGAAACCACTCTTCCATCTTTTATACTCTCCGAGATAGACACCGACGAAATTTGTATGGCGGCCATCTTCAATCCGCCATTTTGAAATTTTTTTTCAGCTCACTGTCAATTGGATGAAGTTTCGAGTGACATTTGTTCGAGCACCACCCACCTATCTTCAATACCCTTTTCTATGGAAAAACAAATTCCGCCATCTTGAATTTTTTTCCTGTTCATCAAGTAGACCTTCATGTCCTGATCATCTTTTGCCAAGAAACCACTCTTCCATCTTTTATACTCTCCGAGACAGACACCGACGAAATTTGTATGGCGGCCATCTTAAATCCGCCATTTTGAATTTTTTTTCAGCTCACTGTCAATTGGATGAAGTTTCGAGTGACATTTGGTCGAGCACCCCCCACCTATCTTCAATACCCTGGCTGGTGCTCTTCATCCATCTTCGAAATCCTCAATCATCAGCTCTCTCAGTATTTTTCCTCTTAATGAATTTTTGTCCTCTATACGAAACGATGAGTGAAAAAAAATATTTTCATACAAAATTTTACAGGAGAGGTGATCAATGAGTCAGTCAGCACGAGCAGCTATATATATATTAACTAGTATGGCGCGTGGCTGCGCGGCCCGCTAAAGCGGACCGCGTAGTGGAGCGCGTGGTCCACTGTCTACTTACTCGCTGTCCTACTATCCTGCCCCCCGATTATGTAAGAATGGGCGATCAAATCGTAAAAGTTCGGCGTCAAAGTAAAATAAACCATAACTGCATTAAATTAGAGCTCAATTTCGAAACACGAAATTGAGCTCTAATTCAATGCTGTTATGGTTTATTTTACTTTGACGCCGAACTTTTACGATTTGATCGACAATTCTTACATAATCGGGCAGCTGGTTTACTGTCTACGTGTTCTGATCTGAACAACACACTGCTATGCTAGTGAGCACAGTGGAAGCGCCAGCACGCCAAGCGTCCGACGTAAAAGAAAATTCTCATAAAGGAAAAACATAAAACAAAGACCACCAACCCCCCACCCCTCCCTTTTTGTTTGAGCAGCCCCTAAGTAGGTACCTATCTTTAATACCCTGACCGTGCTCCTCACCCATCATCCGAACCTTCGATCATCATCTCTCTCCATATTTTTTTCTCCGAACCATTCGTCAAAATGAGATTTCTTCCACAAAAACAAATCTTGAAAAGGAACCGTAGTCTTGCATAGTTCTACACTTGTAGCCTCTTCAATATTCGCCATACATTTTCTATGGAAAAATAAATTCCGCCATCTTGAATTTTTTCCTGTTCATCAAGTAGACCTTCATGTCCCGATCATCTTTTGCCAAGAAACCACTCTTCCATCTTTTATACTCTCCGAGATAGACACCGACGAAATTTGTATGGCGGCCATCTTAAATCCGCCATTTTGAAATTTTTTTTCAGCTCACTGTCAATTGGATGAAGTTTCGAGTGACATTTGTTCGAGCACCCCCCACCTATCTTCAATACCCTTTTCTATGGAAAAATAAATTCCGCCATCTTGAATTTTTTTCCTGTTCATCAAGTAGACCTTCATGTCCTGATCATGTTTTGCCAAGAAACCACTCTTCCATCTTTTATACTCTCCGAGATAGACACCGTCGAAATTTGTATGGCGGCCATCTTAAATCCGCCATTTTGAATTTTTTTTTCAACTACCGCCAATTGGATGAGGTTTCGAATGACATTTGGTCGAGCACCCCCCACCTATCTTCAATACCCTGGCTGGTGCTCTTCATCCGTCTTCGAAATCCTCAATCATCAGCTCTCTCCGTATTTTTCCTCCGGATGAATTTTTGTCTTCTATACGAAACGATGAGTGAAAAAAAAAATGTTCATACAAAATTTTACAGGAGAGGTGATCAATCAGTCAATCAGCACGAGCAGCTATATATATATTAATAAACCAGCCAAGTGCGAGTCGGACTCGCGCACCGAGGGCTCCGTACAAACCTGTAGTAAGTTTTACGATTTATGACGTACTAGCTGATGCCCGCGACTTCGTCCGCGTGGTTGAGGTTTTTTTGATTCCCGCGGGAACTTCTTAATTTTCCGGGATAAAAAGTAGCCTATGTGCTATTCCAGACTATAATCTATCTCTGTGCCAAATTTCATCCAGATCCGTTCATCCGTTGGAGCGTGATTGAGTAACAAACATACATCCATACATACTTACATCCATCCATCCAAACTTTCGCATTTATAATATTTATTATATGGATTAAAAACAAGACGAAATGAACCGCAAAACTAACTTTGTTTGTAGAGGTTTATTGTTAATATCAAAAAAACTATGCTAGTTAGAGCGTTGGTTTTATTTTTCCTGTAAAATATACATAAGTTTCTATTGACCATAATTATTTCAGATTTTTCAATTGGTAAACTTCGGAGATAAGGGGGGGGGGGGCGGTATTTTTTTCGACATTTTGCCCGATAAATCAAAAACTATTATGCATAAAAATAAATAAAAATCTGTTTTAGAATCTAGAAGTATAGCCCTTTCATATGATATCCCACTCCGTATAGTTATCATACTTTGAAATTTCAAACCCCCGATTTCCCCCCCTTTTTTAATTAAACTAAAAATAATTTACGATTTTTTTTTATTTCAATGATGTTAGGCCACTATTATACACAACTATTCCAAATTTCATGTCGATAGCTTTAATAGTTACTGAAATAATCGACTGTGACAGACGGACGGAGAAAGTCGCACCATAAGGGTTCCATTTTTACCATTTTGGTACGGAACCCTAAAAACTAGTGATCTGACCCGGCTTCACATTGATAGACAATATCCACAGATGTTCAGTTGCATTTTAATGATATTTTTGGTTGATGAAAGTTAACTTTGAAAGATAGAATATAATAGACGATGGATGATAATATAGATGAACATTTCCATATATTGATATTACCTAGTTAGCGATATGTCTGCCATACATTTTAGGGTTCCGTAGTACCCTAAAATGGTAAAAAGTTTCGTGCATCCGTCCATGTCCGTCCGTCTGTCCGTGGCTTAGCTCAGAGGCATTCGTTTGCATTGGTGGAAACCCAATTCCATGCAGTAGTTTCTGATATTAGCATGGACAGACACACAAACTAGGAGATCTGTTTTTAAATACAGATTACACAATACTATACATGTTATTGGTAACATTTGAAAATTCACCTAATTTTAAAGTTGTTAGGAATCATTAGGTTTACATTGTAGATTACAAATTACGATACATACAATAATTTCATTTCATCATATTACTAACAAATGAAATTAGTTTACGAAATATTGTTATGTAGGATAATTGCAGATTTTAGAGATAACCTACATTTGAAATGAAATTGGGCAAAATTTTGATTTAGTTTCCTCCAAACCGCTGAAAGTGACGTTGTTATATCAAAAGGTTCCGTTCTTCGACCGTTCGTAAAAAATCTTGAATCTTAAATAAAATATTCTATCTTTTATTCGACCATTGTAATTGATTTACTTCCCCATTTCCCTTGAAATCGTCTGATTCCATTCAAATCTTGTTTTCATTTGTCTGCCAAAAATATTTGTGTAGGTATCTACTTATTATTTCACACTGACACTTGGAATAAGTTTCATTTCTTCTTTATTTTGGATTTTCTTTATTTGGATATTGCTTACGTTTATCTTTACAGATTCCCCATTTCCAAAAGTTTACCCGCTTAAAAAGTTTATTGTTTGCAATGAAATGATAATCAAGCGAACTTACCAATTACTCCAATAAGTTCATTCAAAATTATTTGAGAAACTTGCTCTTTAAAAAATGACAATCGACGGTCATACCATATGCAGCATTGTCCAAGCATTCCCTGTGCTTCTAATTCTGGCCCAAAACGCCCATAAATGTCTACACACCCCGTTCGTATACAAGCCCCCAAGTCCCACTCACTCCCCAGAATATTACGAAGCTTACGAAGCCTTACTCCACACTTTACTTCAAGACAAAAGCTGTCATGATCACCAATACGGTGTACCTTATGTTTACACGAAAAAACATCCACCATCGAAACATCTTTGCTATAATTTTAATGCAAACCCAACGTCAATTTATAATCATTTTTCGCCTGAAAATGGTCTAGAATCCACTTTCGGTCAAGCGCATCCTACTTATGGTCAAACATATCCAACTTATGCTCAAGCACATCCTACGTATGGTCAAGCATATCCTTCGTATGGTCAAGGATATCCAAGTTACGGTCATGAATATCCAATTTATGGCAACGGATACGAAAGTCACTATCCCACAATTGGACATACTCGTAGTTTTTCACACTTCGGTTCGAATGCTCAGGCTTTTAATAGCACAGATCATGACTATAAGACAAACTATGCCCCGAATCAAGTAAATAATGTAAAGCATAAGTATAAAGTGGTAGTTGTCAAAAATAGGGGGAGAAAGCGGTCGCAGAAACTTCAAGGTAAGTTTTCCTGTAATACATATTTACATTTAATTTTTGGTTCTGGTTTAATACAAATTATAATACAAATCTTATAAAATCAATTCTTGGGCGGTTGGCAGTTGGCACCCTTCTTCTACCGTTTTTTTTATTTATTTGGCCTTTATCTTTCTTCATGCACAAAGAGCACATCAAGCCATCGCGTTGGTTTTATCGATCAATACCTGCATCTGATAACATTCCAATCGTATTTGGAATGATCTAAAGACCAGTTTTAACAACCCCGAGGAAAATTGAGGTTTTCTCGATTAATAACATAGTGCTTTGCCCCTACCTGATAAACGGATGGCGTACTGACCTTATAACAATGACAAAGACACAGAAAAAGAGTAAAATAGAAGAAGGGCAAGTTCGAAGGGAAAAAGGAAAGGGTATATTACTCACGGAGGAAATATTCTAGCCATGCACTAAATCAAATCAACAGTCCGGAACTGGGGTTTTTCGATACAATTAATTCCCTTGGAACTTGGTTCCGGTCACTCTTGACGATATATCGTGACGTCACGGATCGCCTCGAACATACATACTTATATTTATAAGTCGGTCAAGATCACATCACTAGATTGACCGCGCGTCGGACCGACGTACGTATATAAAAACTTGACAAACTTAAGTATACGGGATACGTAAAAAAACTAAAAGCTAAAATTCAGTTTGGCAGTTGGAACTGTGTCGTACAGTCATGGCGCGAGTGTTGGTTTTTTTGTGTGTCTGTTTGTGTTACCAATTAGTGTATAGCCAATTTGGTGAGTGCTATTTTTGGGATTTTTCTCGTTTTTCTTGTTCTCTGTTGTACTGTAGTAGGTATATACTTAATGTTTTTATACATCTTTTTGTTATACTTACCTATCATATAAAAATATTATGTACTTTATTTTATTTTGTGAGTAGTATCTACCTATCTAGATATACGAGTATATATTCGGAAATAGAAAGCCAGTTTTGATTTTAATGGCAGTTATTTTAAAATCTTTAGTTACCAAAGATATATAATATGTGATTTAGTTTTACATAAAGAGTTAGTTTAGCTACTATTTTATTAAACTTATTTTATAATCCTTTATAATAATTATTGAGAATGGGATGACACGGTAGGTAATGTGAGAAAATGTTTTTTGAATATACTTACTAGGCACTTACTGAATAAATGTGCGTACATTTTCAGCCACTAAAATGTGAGTCACATACAGCTATCCAAATTTTAGTGACTGAAAATTTAGCTTTTAGTTCTAACGTGTTAGCTATTTTGTAACGATACTTACCCTAAACATACCATAATTAAAAAATGTAAAAATAATATATTTTAGAACGTAGATATTGGAAAATTATAAATTAGTTAAGTACTTAGGTATTATTAATGCACAGATTTGAGACACTTTGAAACCTGGTTTTAGCCTTGTAGTACTTAAGTACCCACCTAAAGTAACATGCAAAAAATATGCTATTATGCATTTGTTTTTATGTATCTTCTCAAAGCTCTTGAAACCTTGTAAGTAAACACAAATAGTAGTTACGAGTTACGACTTACGAGTTAATTATGTTTTCCATAAAAAAAACAGCATAGGAAAAATTCAAAGGAAACACGTTTATTTTATGGATTGTATTATGTATAGCTATAACTTATAGCGCTTCACACAAATATAGCAATTAGAGTCAAGAGAATTATTAATGGCAATTAAAAGATTTATGCGTTTATATTGTTCCATTGCTGTTAATTATGATAGCTCATGTCGAATCAATTACCTAATCATAATGCCTAACTATTATAGGAATATGTACTACCATAATTATTATAAAGCTCGCGTCGCATTTAGTCGCGTCTGAAATTGACCGCAAGACGCGTCGCAATCAACGACCTCAATTTTACATAGACAGGCCCTGTCAAACAAAGAATGTGGGCGTATTTTACTAACGCCATCTAGTCTGAAAAGCGGGACAGCGCTATGGCGGGGACAAGGACAGTCTTATACAGGTGTGGAGCGCGCTCCACAGGTCGGATGCTCAATTGCTTTCTATGAGAGGGCCCATCTAGTACCTACATGTTACATATCGATGGTCACAATAGCATATTTTCTCACGTAGCATGGAACGGACTTCGACAGTTTGTGTGAGAGCTGCGAAAATAAGCACTCGCACCACAGCTCAGAGACGACTATTAATTGTTTTAACTTACATAATATCCGGATAAACTCACGTGTTCTGTCGGAAAAATGCCCGGCTAGTTTCGAGTCGAGTACCGGCCGCATCGCGCGAACTGCAGGCTCATGAATAAGGGCCCCGAACGGGTTCGAAACTAGTCGGGCATTTTTCCGACAGAACACGTGAGTTTATCCGGATATTATGTATATAGTTATAAATTATAATGAATATCACTCACGATAGTTTAAACGTTAAAAAAGCTTAGAAGACTAGGTATTTGTTTGGCTTTAACTATAAGTAGGTACCTACCCATCGATATATATATTATGTAGGTACTAAATAGGCCCTTTCACAGAAAAAAATTGGGCGTCCGACCTGTAGAGCGCGCTCCACACCTGTATAAGCCTGTCTTTGTCCCCGCCATAGCGCTGTCCCGCTTTTCAGATTAGATGGCGTTAGTAAAATAAGTTCACATTCTTTGTTTGACAGGGCCCGTCTATGTAAATTGAGGACGTTGTACCTAAGTACCACATGTAAAAATGACGATGGTTACTTCTAAAAACTTTTCTCAAACATGCTTGGAAATGTGAGCATTATTTTGACAACCTTCTTCGAGATAAATCGAAATTGCTGTACTGGCCACATACTCGTACATGCGAGCAGCGGCCGACTAAAGTTGTATGAAAATCCATATCTGCCGTGGTTTAGCGGCCAAATAAATTACATAGTAAATTCATATCTGTCGTGTAATTTAAAAATGGAACGATCTTTTACTCCGAAACATGGCAACCAAGGAGGTAACTTATCAAAGGTTTTATTTAAATTTCGAACTAGCTTGCAAATAGAAAGCATGTTTATTGAAAAAAAAAAACAAATGAACACTTTAAAGCGGGAAAAATTATTGTTGTTCGTTGTTCGTTATTGATTTTGAAATGTTTTTGACAAAATGAGTTCAAGTGAAGACGATGAGTGTGATGAACACTTAGTTTTAATTTCCGCGCATTATTTGAGAAAAGCACTATACAAGCCTTGGCCACAACTATGCATTGATGGACTTACGTATGTGTGCCTCGGCTTCGCCTCGGCTCACATTTACACGTTCGTCCTTCAATGCCTGTTTTGCTGGCCGCTGCAGTAATGTACTAATATGAACTCAGACAGCGAGGGTGGAAATGAGGCGGCATGGAAAAGCTGACAAGCTAGTAGGAAACTGTAGCCAAGCTAATCTCTGCCAATCGAATCCATACTTGGCCAGAGTGGTGGTCAGTGGTCTAAGCTTTTCTCATTCTGAGAGAAGTGGGCTGGCGATGAATTAAGATAATGACGATGGTGGTGATAATTATAACGATGATGATGATGACGATAAACAATCATACACTACTTAAGCTTTGCCGACCTCCGTGGCGCACCGCGCAGTGTTGAGCGCTGTTGCCTTAATGTGCGGAGGTCCGGTTCGATCCCCGGCAGGGTTTGAAAATTTATAATTTCTGAATTTTCCCTGGTCTGGCCTGGTGGGAGGCTTCGGCCGTGGCTAGTTACCACCCTACCGGTAAAGACGTGCCGCCAAGCGATTTAGCGTTCCGGTACGATGCCGTGTAGAAACCGAATAGGGGTATGGTATAACTGCCATGCCCCTAACAGGGTAGCCCGCAGGGTAGACTGCATCATCACTTACCATCACAGATGAGATCGCAGTCAAGGGCTAACTTGTATTCGATAAAAAAAAAATGCCAGTGATACCTATGTCTTACGGTAATTTGATGTATTTTCTTGTCGAACAAACACTTAGCCCTTTTTATACCTACGAGTAAAAGGTTAACAACCGATAAGAAGTCACACACATAATACGAATTTCACAATGTCAGAAAATATAGGTACTAATGAGCTGTCAATAAAATTGAATCGCTCTAGAAAATCGTGATTATATCCTTAATACCTAGAATCTAGATGAATTCAATTATTATGTCGTAATAGTTATTTTTCAAGGTACGCTTATGTATTTGCGGATTTTTACGTGAAAAATTAGCAAAAAGGTACTTGAATGACTCATGAGCTCTTTATTAGCTCATATTTAATATAAAATTGCCGTACCACTCTGAGTTTATTCGGCCAGTTTCCACGGTTCTGCCCCGCGGCTGGCCTCACTTTTAAACCTAGCCATATACCTACCTACCAGCTTGATATTAATATAGTTATTACCGAAAGGTATCTACGTAGTGTCGAATTCCCATAAATTACCATTGCCAGCGGAACAAATCATTTACATTGGCGACTATGCAATTATAATCACTTATACAAAAATTATTACAAAAATGTATTACAAAAATTACATATTTTTGTAAAAAGTGCTCACTCCTTATCACTAAATAAAGCGTAAGAAAGAACCTAAATTGTATACTTTCAATCCGATAATATTATGAAGTTTTTATTAGGCTGAAATCTAAAAGGACTCGAAAGCCTATTACGAATTACGATACATAATAATATTTGGCTTTATAAATGTGAGGCCTTAAAGATTTCAAATGTTCTTTTAGACATTTATTTTCAGTTAACAATTAATTTGTAAAGCATAAATTTATGCTAATATAATAAACGCGATATTGTGTCTGTCTGTTGCATGTCTGTCTGCTACATATTCAAAGTCAATCAGTTCAATCGATTTTGAAGAAAGGTGCAGAGATAAGTTGCATCCCGTGTAAGGATATAGACTTTTTATCCCGGAAAATCTAAGAGTTTCCAGGATTTTCATATAAACCATCTTCACGCGGTACCTAATAGGTAGGTACCTAATTAAATAATAGAAATAAAAAACTTAAGTCGGAGTGCAAAATCACACAAATCAGTCCTATTAAAATGCTTTATTTACAACACATGCCATTGTAATAAGTATATTATAATAATTGTCTAGACGTTGAAATCCTCTCTAGTTATAACTCAAGAAGCTAATGCATGCACTGTGTACAGATCAGGTCTTATTTACTTAAAATGTATACAAATGTACTGACATCAGAGCTAATATCTATACGTTTAATGTATCCTCTACACGTTGAAAATAATTAAAGCCAGGACAGCCTCAAAAATCCAGATAAATAAATATATTGCCTTATTTAAGTTGGATTACTTTCACACCTAGAGATGAAGTAATCAAGGGAGTTACTTATATTATCACTAATTTAATTCCTGACTTATTTCCACACAGAATCGTACTAGAATGCTTGTTCGCTATTTATCCTAGAATAGCAAGGTGAGAAACTTTATAAACCATTTCCAAAACAAACGAATTTCTTATAAAAAATTTGTATTTATGAATTGTAAAAATTAATGATATTTATGAATTTGAACTGACCCTCTGCGAGTTTAGAAAATGGGATAGTTGGTAGCAGCCTGGTTAAAAGGTTCTTGGGCACAGTGTGTAGTGCTGTGTTGGGCAGAGGTAAGAGGCATTATATTATTTAGGCAACCTAAGTACTTATCGCGATGTAGGTAGCCGGTGGCCATGACAGAATCGAATTAAGTATTCTGGGTAAATATTGTGTGATTTTATTTTTTGTGGTGCTTTTGAACTCGGTTTTTTGTAACATTTAGTCAGCATTCGGTACTACCTACCTGAACTATACTCGTATATATATACAGTTTATGCTATAGTAACGTTTACTTGTATCCGTGTTAACCTAAAACTAAAACCATGACTTGTGTTCATGGTTTTAGTTTCAGGTAAATATTCGTTGGTTTTGTATAAAAAAACTGGATATAAATGAGCTAAAACAACATTTAAAATCAGTGTTTCAAATTGATCGGCAACTAAATGCTTTAGCCTTTATTTGGACATTTATATGCAAATCAGAGCTGATCCACTCGGTGTCAGCTTGCGAATATTCAAGTTTCTATCAGACTTCAAGATTTACTATCTGTCTCTACTATAGTTTGTGTTTGTAGTTTTTATTTGTATCTACATGTTTGTTTTCTTTTTATGCTTTAGTTGTTTAAGTTGTACCTACTATTTCTGTTACTATGTTAATAGTTATAAACGTTGCGCAAATTTTAAACTTTTCAATTCAAATTCTATAGAATGAGTTGAAGATTTCCTGGAAGTCTACTATACTATAACTTTGTAACAAGGTTGTACACAATCTCTAAATTAAATAAATTAAAACCCTTATCCTATTATGTTATTTATTTTCTCTTTAAATAATATTATTCTTTTCATGTTCTCCAAGGAAAATTACAAAAATATTAATTTAAGACAAATTGTGTACAATTGGTCAATAATTATCAATTTACATTCAAAAAAATTCAGTGTCGTAGCCCATACTGATTAGCCACAAAATATATACTTGGAGAAAGATGTATAATTAAACTATCTGTGATTATAACTGTGTATGTTAAAGCGAAACGCTTTATAAACTTCAGTTCTGTATCGTTACTTACTCTCTGTATATTTTCTCTCCTATAGGCTTCTTCCCTCGCGAGCAACGAAGGCATCAATCACCATTTGGTTTTGGGCAGAACTTCATTCCAAACACGGCGAACAGATTTAGAAATACTCTGGGGAATATTCTACATCTCCAACCGCAAACTCCTGCTGACAATCCAGAATATATTTACCCATTCCAAAATCAAAACAGACCAGGCAATAATCAGTATTATAATAATCAGTATTATAATAACCAGCCAAGTAATGTGAGGTTCCCTAACCAAGGAAACCAAGATGGCTACTACTATAATGGACAGAATAATCCACAATACGTAGAAAGACCAGCCGAAAATCCCGATCAGCAAACAGGGTATGGATTTGAAAATGGCGGTTATAATAATGAACAGTACGTACCAAACGCTCCTGAGGAGAATCTACCCAATAACGAGGGAAATGCACCAAATTTTGGTAATGAATTTGTTAGTGGCCAGCAAAATGGGCCAGCGTTTGGCCAAGAGAATACTGAAGCCCCAAATTTTGCCAACGAGGGTAATGCACCAGGTTTTGATAGTGGGCTAGTCAGTGGGCAACAGAATGGGCCAGCGTTTGGCCAAGAAAATACAGAAGCACCAAATTTTGGCAACGAGGGTAATGCACCCAATTTTGATACTGGGTTAGTCAGTGGACAACAGAATGGGCCAGCGTTTGGCCAAGAAAATACAGAAGCACCAACTTTTGGTAACGGGTTAGTTAGTGGCCAACAGAATGGGCCAGCGTTTGGCCAAGAAAATTCAGAAGCACCAAATTTTGGTAATGGGTTAGTAAGTGGCCAACAGAATGGGCCAGCGTTTGGCCAAGGTAATACAGAATCACCTATTCTTAGTAACGACGGTAATGCTCCCGATAGTGGATTAGTCAGTGGGCAACAAAATGGGCCTGCATTTGGTCAAAATAATGGAGGGCTTATAAGCGGCCAACTCAGTGGCAAGAATGAATATACTAATGCGCCGATTTTCGCCAGTGAAAATGACGTGCCTCGAACGCCAGTACCAGATACCGAGAACAGGAACAACTTTGGCACCGATGGAGTATTCCGTAAATAAACTTTTTATTCATACTACTAATTAAACTTAATAATTGGTGGTGTATGATTAACACAAGAACTGATTTTTGATATAGCAATTTCTGTAATGCACAAGCCTAAAGGGAGAAAAAATATGGTTTATTGTTTATAAGCAAGTAATTATATTTCTATGATCCGCAAAAATCTTATTTTTTAAGATTATTTAGTATAGATTAGGTATACTTTTATACCCGCAAGTGTCATTACCGGATCCGCGACATCGCAAGCAATTTCACTCACCCACTGCCCACCGAAAATGCAGCCTTAGGTATAGCCTCAAGGCTTATTCAATGAAGCATGTTGTGTTTTAATATAATATTTAGTATTTATGTTATTTGTGTTGTAATTAACCATTTTGTTTGCATGTTAGTTTAATATTAACCGTTATTTGTATGGATACAGTAATTAACTCTAATGGATTTAGTTAGAATTGTATGGACTTCTGCATATTATGTATATAAGAAACCTATTTAGGTTAAGCTCCTTCATATTATTATGTACTTATCAATTTATTATTCAGAGGCTAATTTTTCAGACACTTGTTTGACAAATGCTTATAAATAAAAAATAATAGCTAATGCTAGGTTAAGAAATAATTGAGTATTATACTTAATATTAAAAAAATAACTTAGCCCAGCCTAGCCAACCCTTGAGTTTTCTTTCTAAAGCTGATTGGATTTCATTGACTCACTGAAATCACTAAGATTTTCAAATAAAAAAAAATGGTTATACCTGTACACATTTTTACATTTGTTCCAAACAAAATAATAATAATAAATCTGCGTAGGTATATATTATCTCAATAGTCATACCTACTTATTGCAAAAAAACGCGTTATTTCTTAGAATTTAATCATCATTTAAGCTAAACCTGTTAATTAAAAAAAAAACTTGTAAAAATTATTTTTTCGTTGCGGTTCGCTGGCCGAGCTTTAAAACTTTAATAATTGAATACGATACATGATACATCAATTAATATTTTCGTTAAAAACTGGTTTTGGTCCAAGCTTCAAAATAATGAAGGACTAATATGGATTCAAAATTCATACTCGTCCTTAAGGATTTCTGTAGAATTTTTGTAAAGCATTTGCAGTCCTATTAAAAAAACAATCTTCGCTGTAAAGATTGCATTAGGACTGAAGTACTATCACAACCAATAATTTTACTCTTCGATATCTGAAGGTAAAAGTCGTTATTATCCTCTAGAGGATAAAGTAAATTGAATTTAGAACATCGTGTGCACGTTAGTAAATATCACTCGTCTATGAAGTTTGTGAATTCAAAACATCATTAAAGTCCTGTTTACTTGTACCTCTATGGTGCCGAATTTCCATACAATCGTTTTTAATTTGTTAAAAACTCACACTCGTAACCTTCTTGGTGTACTTTTTAGGGTTCCGTACCCAAAGGGTAAAAACGGGACCCTATTACTAAGACTCCGCTGTCTGTCTGTCTCCAGGCTGTATCTCATAAACCGTGATAGCTAGAAAGCTGAAATTTTCACAAATGATGTATTTCCGTTGCCGCTATAACAACAAATACTAAAAGTTAAAAAAATATATATATTAAGGGGGGGTCCCCATACAATAAACGTGTTTTTTTCGTATTTTTTGCTCAATATTAAAAACGGTAACAGGTAGACGGTTCAAATTTTCACAGAATATTAACTTGTATACCTTTCAAAATAAATAATTAAATATCAATAAAGTAAATATTAAAGGGGGGCTCCCATACAACAAAAGTAATTTTTAAGCAATTTTTTTTAATAATTTAAAACTTACTACAGGTTTGTACGGAACCCTCGGTGCGCGAGTCCGACTCGCACTTGGCCGGTTTTTTAATTTGCTTTGCGCGCACCATTTTCTTTCACGTCATATTGTTTAAAATTAAAACCGATTATAAACAAGAAAATTGAAAATAAGTGAAAAACCTAAAATGAGTGATTCTAGTGACGAAGAAATTAACAGAATTGAATTTAATCTTGTGATTTTTTTTGCATTTAGTCATTTCCTCGCTGAGGTGGGATGAAAAGTTACGTGTTGCACTCGAGTGAAAAGATTTTTCACCTCGTGCTCTTTTGATTCCCTCGCTGACGCTCAGGATCTAATTTTAGAATCCTTCGCTTGCTCGGTCATCAAAATTGAGCACGCGGTTAAAAAACAACTTTTCACTCTTGTATAACAAAAAACTATTTATGATCTATATGAGGCGTCTCAGATTTCCAATCAATTATAATATCAATGGTACATAGATTTAAGGACGGTTTGAAATCCAGAAGGCCTCAAACTAAAGAGTATAGCGTATAAATACGTACTAGCTAATGCCCGCGACGTCGTCCGCGTGGATTGAAGTTTTTCGGTTCCCGCGGGAACTCTTTAATTTTCTGGCATAAAAAGTAGCCTATGTGTTATTCCAGACTATACACAGTCCAGTAGAGTAGTATGTTATTCCAGTCTATCTCTGTGCCAAATTTCATCCAGATCCGTTCAGCCGTTGGGGCGTGATTGAGTAACAAACATCCATCCATCCATACAACCATACATCCATCCATCAATCAAACTTTCGCATTTAAATTATTAGTATAGATTACTCAGCATAATAGTTTGTATTGAAATCATAGTTTTATACATTCTTAATTATTGCCGCACACAACATACTAAAATAAATATAATATTGGAATTTCCAAATCCTTGTCGACCAAATTCGCATATCACTCGCAGTATAATTATTTGTGTAATGACGAATAAACCAGTTGTAGAGGCGATGAGATTCGTATTGAAATGTTTTTCCTTGTGGTCAATACTCAATAGTCATTGAGAGTGTTTGAGGAGGCTAGCAAGGTCGGCCGCCACTGGCAGGTGTATGTGAGGAGATTGAGCAAACGTGCGTCTAGGACTAGAGTCTAGAGTCTAGACCTATAAATTATAGACCAGATTACCTACACCGAAATGTAATAAATCAACTGTCTACTTAGGGGTCATCCATAAAGTACATCACACTAATTTCGTGATTTGTTGACCCCTCCCCCGTTCTTGCCACAGTTGGTCACATTTGTGAGACCCCCCCCTCCCTAGTCTGATGTGATGTTTACATCTAGGAATTATTAAATTAATACAGCATCCGAAATTAGTTTTATTTCCATTTAAATTATTTTTTAAATTACTTAATCAACATCAAATCAAACATTTGAAAAAATTAACAAAACTTGGTATTCCAAGTTTTGTTAATTTTTTCAAATGTTTTAAATTTTTAAGTTTTTCGTTAATAGTTCAAATTTGGCATTTTACCACGATGTATAAGACTTTGAACTGTGACGTCACGAAACTTAGGACCCCTCCCACCCCTTGTCACACAATGTCACACTTCGTCGACCCCCTACCCCCCCCATTAACGTGTGACGTACTTTATGGATGACCCCTTAACCTTAGATAAAAGGTAAACAATCGTTGCCCGACGGTTGTTTTTCACTCCTACCACGATTTCATCGTTCCTCGGTAGATAGGCGAGAAGCTAGTTTATTTACGTTTTTTAAAGTTTAAAGGGAAAACAAACTATAGATATGTCGAGATAAAGGGAGAATCTAACTTAACTGGTATAGGTAATCTGCAGTTCAAGCATTAGAGCTCTACAAACTCAAGGTTTCGCCTCAAAATACACACTAAAAAGAATCTACTTCTTCCCGCCCTTCACGCTACGTGGGGTCGACACAACATGTCTTCTTCCACTCGCTTCTGTCATCCGACAGCAATTATTATCTAATTTTATCCACTCCTTTTACACGCATATCCTCTTTATCGCAATCCACCTATCTTTTCTTTGGTCTTCCTCTCCTCTTTGTTCCTTCCACGTGCATATTTAACATTCTTCTTTCAGAAAGCAATTAATAATTTTATTGCAAATCCCTAAATCCACGCAGACGAAGTCGCGGGCTTTAGCTAGTCTAGTTGTAGGTACATAAATGGTTGAATGAATGAGAAAATTGTAGAGCCTAGCAATTACACCGAACATACCAAATTGAGAGGACGACCTCGGTTTGGTATGCAGTATGCACCACTATATTGGTATTTGGTATAGTTCAGACGTAATGTTTGTCAGTTGTCACTACTAATTATTCCTCGTAACCGGACCCAAGTTAGATATTTATGTACAATGATTCAACTATCACGCACTTAGGTAGTATCATAAAACGGAAGCTGTCTTAATTTCGCAAGGCTGTTTGGCTTACATAACAGCTAATATGTCAGCCCTTTTCTTCTGTCCTTTGATTTCGCGTACGTAGGTATACAACCTTTATAGTGGTTTTGATATTATGGTAGCCCCCCCGTCCCGCTACAAAAAAACTAACCTCACAAGCTTACGTAATAGCGTCCTTAATTTAATATGCAATTGGTGGTTTCGTCAAGATCAAGTTCTTATCTAAGTATAAATCGATCTCTGACTATTGTTTTGACTTTTTACGAGTATAGGTTCATTTAAAAAATTAATTCCTGCCTGCCCAGGAACTTATTTTTAAAATTGTCTAGTCTAAGGTTACCTACGTAGGTACATGATTAATTATTACTGTACCGAATATTTAAAAAAATATGACCTTTTTGACACGGCAGCGAAGAAATTCAAGATTAAATTTTCCGCAGGATTCTGTAGGTAGGTATACCTAATAATGTCATGTTTTCATGTCACAGGACAGGGCAAAACGCACGGTGAAAGAGCAACGGCGAAATTATTATTGACCACATTTACTAAATCTTGACTGTACACAAGTAAGGTAAAGACGAACGTAATTTGCTTATTTTTTTAAATTTTATCAAGTATTCACCTTATTTAATTGAACCTTTGTTTTTGTGGCTTTCTTCCGGTTGTCATTTTTAGAAGTGACATTACCACATAACCTACACAATTTTAAAACGAAATATCTTTTTTTTCTAGGCTCATAAAAACAAAATTCTAGCTGCTGTGAGCTTCATATTCGACGCTTATAAAAACATATTTTTTTCACACGTGTACATAATTATTTTTTCTCAATAATATTGATGTATGGAAGTTCGCCGTTGCTCTTTCCGTGCTCTACTTACCCTAATAGTCTTTGAATTAAAAAGCTGTGACAGACAAACGGACGGGCAGAAAATCTGACATCTTATCTTATCTTACTAATATTATAAATGTTAGATATTTGTTACTCCTTCACGCCACAGTTACTGAGCCGATTTGGTTAAAATTTGGAATGAAGATAGCTTATATCCTGAATACATAATACTATAGTGAATTTTAACGCAAATATACATACAATAAATAGTTATGCAAATTCCACGCGAATGACGTCGCGGGCATCATCGAGTATTAAGATAAAAATTAAATTTGTCTCTCAATTAAATTGTAGGTACTTGTTGATCTATCAATAACATTTATCAAATAAATATTATAAATGCGAAAGTTTGGATGGATGTATTGATGGATGTTTGTTACTCAATCACGCTCCAACGGCTGAACGGATCTGGATGAAATTTGGCACAGAGGTAAATTATAGTCTGGAATAGCACATAGGCTACTTTTTATCCCGGAAAATTAAAGAGTTCCCGCGGGAACCGAAAAACCTCAATACACGCGGACGAAGTCGCGGGCATCAGCTAGTTATGTATATTATTACACAGGACAAAGTTATTCTAGGAATAAAGTCTAAACAGGATGTATTGTATTGGGTAGGTACATGTACTTATAAGTAAAGGCTACATCCGGCATTTTGTCACTCGGAGAAAATAATAAATCATAACAATTTATCGACCAGTTGATTTATCGAAGGTTCAGTAGGACTTAGAACTATTTTCAATTACGAAGGTAACAGATAGATGACTGGACAAGTCAATGACGTGCAGGTCATAGAAGCATAAAAGCACTGTATACGCTGTAAATAGTTGATCAATAGACCATACATATATATAGGTATATATAGAATAGATCATTTGCATTATGCCCTTTCCGAAAAAATAACCTCAAACCAATATCATGCCCATAGCTTTGAACAATCTGCACAACATTGCTTGACCACATAAAATTCACTATGTGAAAAATAAACAGCACTCTTTGTTTTTTTTAAGTCGGGCACTAGCACTGACTAAGAACTATTATACCTCTATGGGCTGCACTAGTCATACGGGGACGGGGGTAGCTTTGAATAAAAAACACTTTTTTGGTTTTCCATCTGCTGGCAACTGCACAAACAACTGCGTTAATTCTAGGTTATCGTACAAATATTATTGACTTTATAAGTGAGAAAAGCCATTGATTTCAATCTTTAACATTTTAAAACTTATTGGGTACGGCGCGGGGCGGTATTTTTGAGGGGCGGCAACGTTTATCCTTTTACTTGAGTTTACTCGAGTGTCGAGTTACACTGGTTACACTGCGGTACCTCGTTGACTCGAATCGTGTTTAGGGTTCAGTAGTCAACAAATAACCCTTATAGTTTCGCCATATCCATCCGTCCGTCCGCGCCTTACCTCGACAGAGGCTATTAGTACCTACTAGAAATTATAAATTCCCAAATTAACCCTGCCGGGAATCGAACCCGAGACCTCCCGTTATAAGACCACGAGACAAATCGCCTTCACTATCAAAATATCGAGCCCTACCCCTGTCGTACAAAATTATAAACACCCAACGGCAGAAAAACTCAATACTTAATTCCTTCTCCAAAGGTCAACAAGTCATACTGACTGAGTTTTGTCCATCGATAGGTATATATGTAGGCACTAGATGGGCCCTTTCATAGAAAGAAATTTGGGCGTCCGACCTGTAGAGCGCGCTCCACACCTGTATAAACCTGTCTTTGTCCCCGCCATAGCGCTGTCCCGCTTTTCAGACTAGATGGCGTTAGTAAAATAAGTCCACATTCTTTGTTTGACAGGGCCCGAATTGAGGTCGTTGGTTTTGTCAGGGTTGCTGATATTGTCTTTATTTATTCTAGAAGAGACATGCCCGACGGTAGATAACGGCATTGGTTCCTGCCTGAACATCAAGCTATGCCCGCCTTACGTCAAGCTGCTGCTGCAGGCCAAGACCAATCCACAAGCACTGCTGGTGCTGAGGAAAGCCCATTGCGGCTTCGACGGCAACACCCCTAAGGTAATTGATAAACTACCGGTTATGACTGCACCTTTAATTACATCAAAATCAAAAAGCGTTCTTTTGTATTGAAACAGCTCAAAAGTTTGAATTATGTACGTTACGGTCTTGAGATATACTGAAACATCGACCCGGCACATCAACGACATCAAAGGAGATATCAAAGGAGTCCCAGATTCAAAATCTGTTTGACAGTATTATTCCATTTCCAATAGCCTGGGTTTTTTTGCAAAATAATATTATGTAGCCATAGGCTCAGGATGTAGTTAACAAGAGACACACTCGCTCTTGGCGGCAGCTTTGCGGCAGGGCAAGTACCAATAGTCTGAAGCCTCCCAAGTCAGTCCTCAAGACATCCCACGACCACAGAGGTCGTCGTAGTGTCCGCTCTAAACAAAATATATAAATTAGAAGAAGATACCGTTTCACCAAACTCACTGTTTTAAATGTAATATTACCTAACAACACTGGTCTACAGAATTAACTCTTTTTAAAATAATTATAATTTAAGATTAATATCCAAAGTTTTTCGTAAGTCGTCGATTTATTTGACTTACGGCCGGTTTTTAAATTGAGAATTTCATGTTGAGTCTGTCATTTGCTAATTGTGCACTCAGCACGACTTTGAAGTAATTTTTTTTTATTTTTTTTATCCATTACAAGTTAGCCCTTGACTGCGATCTCACCTGATGGTAAGTGATGATGCAGTCTAGTTAGCTCTATAAATACCGAGTACCGACATTGTCTTAGCTCGAAAGTAAAGTCCGAGCAAAGTCAAAGTAGGTACGCTCTATAGATCTCGGAGACCACACGAGAAAGGTCATCACAATTATTTTTAAAAATGAAATCTTTCCAGGTCTGCTGTCCTCGCCCACCGATACCCGAGGTAACCCCTGCCCCGACCCCTGCCCCGACCCCTGCCCCGACCCCTGCTTCCACCCCTGCCCCTGTGGACACAGCGGCCGGCAAGTCCTTGACGTCTGACTTCATATCAGCCTTCCCTCTTCCGCCAGAGTGTGGAGTCAGCAACGCTTCCTTCAGCAGAGTTGTGGGTGGCATTGATGCCAAACTTGGTAAGAAATACTTCTTGGTTAATATCTTCATTGCTTCCGGTATACGGATATATTATCTATACTAATATAAACTAATATTATAAATTGCGAAAGTTTTGATAAACGGATGGATGGATGGATGGATGCATGTTTGTTAGACAATCGAGCCAGAACGACACAACGGATCTGGATGAAATTAGGCACAGATATAAATTATAGTCTGGAATAACACATATTATAGGCTAATTTTTATTCCGGAAAATTAAAGATTACCGCGGTAAGCAAAAAACCTCAATCCACGACGTCGCAGGTATCAGCTGCGGTATAATAATATTCCCAGTAGCTCATAGCTGCGGTCATTGTCGTCGTCGTCTCAACTCTCAACCTATAGACGTCCACAGCTGTACGAAGGTATGCATGGATCGCCACAGAACATGGTCTAGAGCCGCTTGTTATATATGTATATAATCATGCGGTAGTTAGATATGAATTATATTCTGTAACTTTTCCCAGGTGATTTCCCATGGATGGCTCTGCTCGGCTACAGGGGCAAGAGGAGCCCCACCACCAGCTGGCTGTGCGGCGGCTCTCTCGTCAGCCAGCGCCACGTGCTGACCGCCGCGCATTGTATCCACAACCACGAGGACGACTTGTAAGTTGCCATCATAATGTTCTCTTAGCCTTCAGCCACAGAAGCCAATACATTTTTTAAGAACACCAAAAAAGAGGCGTGTATAGCCCTACAAACTTAACTGACCCGGTGACATCGTCGCTAGTATATTAAAAATATAATAAAAAGTAAACAGACATAAAAATCTCGTTGGTGGTTGGTTGGTTGACTGCGGCCGACGAGGTCCCGGGTCGGGCCATAACAAGTACCTATTGGGTTTTTCTGACTAGAAATTCTCAGTACTAGCCCGGAGTTAGGAAGTTGGCGGTATTTCACCCCCGTGCCTCGGAGAGCACATTAAGCCGTCGGTCCCGGTTATTATCACTAACATGATAATAAACCCGCATTGGAGTAGCGTGGTGGGTCTAATCTCTATTCTCCTCTCTCCTATGAGAGTGGAGGTCTGTGCCCAGCAGTGGGACGTTAATGGGCTGTAGTGGTGGTGGTAGTGGAGACATAAAAATTAATTCCTATATTTTGGCCACCGAGCCTGATAACTTGGTGGGACTATAATATTTGTGTGACTATTATTTAATGTGTATTATGTACCTACACCGATTAATATATAATATATTTAGTTTTTTATACTATACGAGAAAGCCTACCATTTATTAGAAGCAACAGTTTCTTCGAAATGGGACAAGACATCCGGATTAGATGTGGAAGGCATCCATCATCATCTAGACGTGAAGAAGCCTGCAGATATCATGTACATTGGTTTCACAGCTAAATTTGGTAAAGATACAATCAAAGCTATACCGAGTGCTTGGGACTAACATTTGCGTCGTTAGCGGTCGCATCGCATCGCGTCGACCGGGGTGGGCGACGTCTTTTCACTCTTAATACCATGTAGATAAAGTTCTTTTTCACAACTATCGACACGTAACCTTGAGAGGCGGTGAGAAACTCATAGGGCCCAGAAATCTCAACTTGCATAGATTCGGATTAATGTGAATGCACACTGGCTGGCATTTATTACACGACGTATTTTCAGCGGCTACAGACACATTAGTCGCAGCGTTATATTACAATGGAACAGTTTTATATTTGTGATATCACGTGCTGGAAATGGCTGGATGACATTGTAATGCTTTTGTGCGTGCACAAACACGCTAGAAATACAACTGTCTCAACGAGGGCTCAACGCGAAAAGGCTTTGTGACTTAAAAGGGGACTAAAGATAAAAACCGACGGCTTCTTCGCGATGTAAAGCCGCCGGCCGTTCTGTGAGAGAGGTTAAACGTTCTGTGACAGGTTTTTATTACTAATAAACCTGCGTATATTACTAATAAACCTGCGTTTATTACTAACAAACTTGCATGTATTAGTGGTCTAATATACGCAAGTTGCCGGAGACTATCTTGTTCTCAAGCACCGCGCCTGAAGGTATGTCGATACGGTCGCCGTGGTTTGCTATTACGATGACGGTACCCTGGAAAAATTACAAAAAAAATGAGTTAAGTACATCAGCTGTGTGTGGCAGATACAAAGGGGCCAATTCTGTTTAGCAAAATCTCTAAACTAAACTAAAATGACAGCTTTCCCTTTCTGCAGGGAGTATTATGAAAGGGACTAGATTTAAAGCTGTCATTTTAGTTTAGTTTAGAGATTGGGTTACACAGAATTGGCCACAAAGTCAAATCAAGAGAGAAAGCTTTTTCCGTTAATCGTTTAAAAACCTGACCTACATTTCTCACCTTTTGTGAATTTTGTTTTTCAAAAACCCGCTGCGGCTCTTACAGCCAAGACAAATCTACCGACAGCGCATTTATTAAAATCTTTCCCCCTTTTAGGCTACAGGCTTGAATTGTACTATTATTTTCTCGGTTTTCGGTGGCTAGAACCCTAACCCGTTTAGGCTGCAGGCGACGCCATACAATTTTTTGATACATACTCGAAGAGAAGAGAAACTAACTGACTGGATATTAACGTACAGTTTAAAGCCAAAACAAACCAAAATATACTAAAGAAGAATTATAAGGAATTCTAACTGAACTAAACCAAGGTTGATCAGTATGAAATGTACAGAAAAATATTCAACTCACCTTCAAAGAAACTCCTCTGCCAAACGTGACGTCTCCAGACACCGTCAAGTGATCCAACTCAATCAAATCGGGCACAGCCGCGAATCTGCTCAAGAACTCCTTCACTTTCGCAAAATGGTTATCCCCCAATTTTACTAACGGTGTAGAAGGGAACATCCTTTGCGGAGACATCACCAAGGACCCATGAGACAAGCTGTACAGATTCGACATTACAAGCAACAAATCCGATGTTTTCTTCACCGGCAAGAATCTACTCCTAGGTACATTAACGCCTATCCCTCCTTCGAAACATTTCATGGCTGCACCTACAGCGGTTTCCAGTTGAATAACATTGACACCATCCGCCAAAGTTTTATTGTTCACAATAATCTCCATATTCAAAGACCCCTGCTCGACCACTCTTTGGATCGCATCCAGCTTCGCCCACAAGTTATTTGTGTTGAAGAACTTGAACTGGCTGACAGATTTGAAGTCATCTACATGTTCTTTGGGGACTTGAGCGATTTCCAGCAACCTGAGTTTGTCTTCGTATTGGATTAAAGTTCCTCCTTTAACATCGGCTCTGGTTTTATCGGTGACCTCCATAACAAATTCGGTTCCATTTGTTTGCTCGGGGTTCAAAAGGAGGTAGAGGATGTTCAGATCGACGGTAGCTCCTAGGTTATCGATGTTGCTTATGAAGCAGTATGTTCTGCCCTCTTTGATGAACTTCTGGAGGAGGCCAGAATTGTTGAAGGATTCGTAGAAGTCGCCGTGCCCTGGTGGGTACCATCTGGAATGATAAACATTTTGATTTGATTTTTTTTTGATTTGATCATTTCATATAGCACTAAAAAATACGTTGCTCACGTTAAGTTTTGTTTTGACTCTGCCACTGGTTCGGAAAGTAGATTCTACTGAGAAGAACCGGCATTTATTTAATGATTTTTTTCATTACTTTTACAATCAATTTAAATCTGAATCTAACAAAATCGCCTGCCTTTATAGCTCGAGGTTGTGTGAATATCTCATTGCTACAATCGTAATTACACAACAAAGTATTATCGTTATTTGCAAAGATCATACTCGCAATTTATTAAACTTGATTAGGCAAAGTTAGTTTACAGGGTAAGGAATAATTCAGATATTATAGTATAGGTATTCAGATATTATGATCGATGATTTTCTTAATGACAAAGTTGCATGGAAGCAACCGGCCTCGCATCCAGTGACCCACAAGTCAGTGTATTACTTGTAACGTAACGTATGTGTTGTATGAAATTTTCTTTTCTAAGAAAAGAGCAACTCCTGAGTTTCTTGCCGGCGGCTCTGCTTAGTAGAATCAGCTTTCCGAACCGGTGGTAGAGTCTTGACGTATCACACAAGTTGTCCTACGTGAAAAAAAAAAAATCATTTATCATTATAGACAAGTTTCTAGTCGACTATCAAGTTTTTAAGGAAACTGGCTCAATTTAGTCTTATCTATAATCCGCGCAAACGTTTCAAGTCACCTAACTCTTGGCACAATTCCACATGATTTATATAATAGTATTAGCTTAGAAAAGATAACATAATTATAGATTGGCGAGGCTTATCAATTCCTAACGACGGTATCTGATAGTGTATCGAATTACTACGTTACACGCGTTAGACGTACATTCTCTTATCAAAATAATCGTTATGGCAACGTGAATAGGGATGATGACAACTGAGTCAAATCAGCAACTCTTTATCAAACTTAAAAACGCACTTCTAGTATGGAAGTTGTATGAAATTCACATTTGTACCCAAGTACTCTGTGATACCGTCATAAACTTTCAACGCACTTTGTTTCTTTAATCTATATTTTAAAATGGTTATCAAACTTAAAACTAACCGAGGATGTGAATTTTAGGTCTTTTGGAAGACCCTCTATTTAATAATCAGTTGGAAATAATTTATTTTTGATATAGGCATCATCCCTATTGGTACGAGTGATATGTTTGATCATTCTTGGGCTACAGAATATTGATATCTCCGTACAAACCTCTTTAGCGCCTTGCTTAAAAGCCAATTTCTGTAAAATCCTGAGAAAACTCCAATTTTTGTTAATAAGTCAAAACTATGTTCTGTGCATTCGAAAAATGTTCCAAAATTAAGATTAAACGCTCAATCAATTCCCATAATTGACCTGTAAAGGCAGATTTTAGTCAACTTTGACAGACTTTTGACGTTTAAACAGATTTTACAAAATTCCAAATCCTAATCTTTTTTCATTTAAAGTGCATATAACGAGTGAATCTACCACTGGTTCGGAATTACATTCCTACCGAAAAGAACCAAGTGCCAGCAAGATACTCGGTCACTGCCTTGGAAAACTGGTCACTGCCTCAATTAGTTTATCTAACTATTTAAAAGATCTGCTCAATGACTACCAGTGATATGAATCCGTTATCATCTTGAAATTTTATCTTTTGTGTAACAGAATAAATTTCAATAGAGATGACTTTATGAGGGAATGATGAACGACTGACTTTTGTAAGCCCTGGGAAATATACGCAAGCAAATCGGTTCATCTAAATCTACATCTTCTATATTCGCCCTCTTATTGACAAAATCTTTAGAATGTTAATAGTTACTAAGAAATTACTTCTATAGTGATGATTTTTTACCTAAAAAAAACATACGCGCCGAATTGAGAACCTCCTCTTTTTTTGGAAGTCGGTTATAAATAGGTTTATGACATGCTTACAAATGCGATATAGGAAATATAACAAATAAGTATATTCACGCGAATATACTAATGAATTACTCACGCTTCAATATCGGCGTGTACATCAGGGTTCTTCGCAATGGGCAGTAGGGACTCGCGGTTGATCCTTGGATGGCAGGACTGGTTGAACGTGTGGATGTCCAGTTTGAGGCCCTTGTATTTACGGATGACTTTCTGCGTGTCTTCGTCCGTGTTGAATGAGTTCATGAGGACCAGTGGCACGTTGCATTTGTATGTCTTGTTCAGGTGCTGCGAGAATTATATTAAATATATATCATAGTGTAAAATCGGCAAAACCGAGATTTTCAAAGCAGTATATCCATCAAACGGTGACATACCTAATGTATGTTTGTAAAAATAATTTGCTGTTTTCAAGACCTTTAAGCAGCCATTGACACATCTCAAAACACAATTTTTAAAAAAATCTCTGCATTGCTTTTAAACATACCTCTTAGTTTACCAAAGCAATGTTTCTTCTTATTGAAAGTAATAATTTGCTCTAGAAATACAAGATAAAATTTATATTTCAAAATCAAACACATTGTCGGATTAATTTGTATTGAACAGTAAATATTTATTTTTTTACAAATGATTTCTTGCATTTTTTTGCGGCATGCGCTTGCTCGATTTCCTCTCGAACTCTTTAATTTTCCGAGATAAAAAGTAGCCTATGTGTCCAGACTATAATCTATCTTTGCGCCAAATTGTAACCAGATCCGTTCAGCCGTTCTCGTGATTGAGTAACTAACATCCATCCATCCAAACTTTCGCATTAATAATATTAGTATAGATCTGAAAGTGTATATCTGAAACTGTCTGTTTGTTTGCCTGAACTTAACTTAACTTAAGCCTACCTCTAAAACTATTTTTTTTTGTGATCCATTTTTTTTTTGGGTATTTTTCCACCTTTTTTTTGATTTTCTTTTCTATACTTTTCAATAATATATTTTATAAATGCATACTTTTTTTTTATATAATATATGAACTCTTATTTTTATTTTTGCCTGAACTACTTGTTTTATATTCCTCTACAGTTTAGCTCTTAAAATCTGATGTAGTGTGAGATGGTAGCGGGCTAACTTATTACTACCCCTAATCGCTTTCTACACGTCGTCGTACCGGAACGCTAAATCTTGGTGGCACGTCTATGCCAGTAGTGTGGTACGGTGGTAACTTGCCACGGCCGAACTCTTCCACTAGAGCAGATTACAAACAAATTGACCGTACAGTTTGTGTATTGAAATGTCAGCGATCACCACTGCGCCAGAGAGGTTGTCAACATTTTTATTTATTTATTTTATTTTTTACTAGTTAATGCCCGCGACTTAGTCCGGGTGAATTGAGATTTTTTGGTTCCCGCGGGAACTCTTTAATTTTCCTTGATAAAAAGTAGCCTATGTATTCCGGACTATAATCTATCTCTACTGCCTTTCATCCAGATCCGTTCAGCCGTTGGGGCGTGATTGAGTAACAATCATCCATCCATACATCCATACAAATACATCCATCCAAACTTTCGCATTTATAATATTAGTATAGAAGTATACATTTTTTCAGTAATCAACAGCGTTACAACTACTCGTATATTATCGATAATTATTATAACTTGACATTAAATAAGGCCATAAACGATTACAGAATAATTATTAAAAAAAAGTAGATATTAGTGCATGTTGATATTAGTCTACCTACAGTAGAACATAAAAGTAAAAAAATAATAAATATTTGTTATTTAGTAATAGTACGTGTGTGAGTAAGTACCAATACGTGTGTGTGTGTTTGATAAGCACTATACCTACCTTTTTTTAGCAGGCGGGTCACCTGATGGTAAGTGATAAATTACCGCCGCCCATGAAAATTTGCAGCACCAGAGGAACCACCAATGCGTTGCTGGCTTTTGAGAAATTAACCTTAATAAGTTAATACCTACTTTACTATACCTATGTACTAGATAAGCACTAACCCAATATAATGTAATGTACCTAACTACCTACTAACCCACGACTGTACCAAATGTTCCTAATCTCTAACCTTTACCCCTAATTATGCTCATTAGTAAATAAGTCTATTTTTAGAATGTAAATAAAGTAACTCTTATCCCTCGTCCCAACGAACACTACCGGCCGATCCGATTCACCCGGTCCCTTCCACTACCAAATCACATAAATGCCCGAAGTCCCTAGGCACATTCATTCTATTCCCAACTCCTTACTAAGTCGTACTTAATATCTATATATATATAAAAATGAAGAGATAGAGAGTTACATATTTGTTCCGTTTGCCGTGGAGACCCTGGGGCCGTGGAGTCTTAGTGCCAAAAATTTTTTGCGAGCTATTTCACCGCGGTTGATTGCCTCATCTGGAAGGGCTGGCTCATTTTTTGCGCAAAGGATCAGCCTGGCTGTCCAGCGCGGAAATTCAGCCAGTATTCTCGCCACCATTCCACGCGGGCATGATTTATATAGTAATTAGGTTAGGCTAGCTAGCTTTAATTTTTATTGTATTGTTTTCAATAAATAAAGAAAAAAAAAAAAAAGAATCCCTATTTCCCTTGGTCACGGCATCACGCGTGAACGGCTGGACCAATTTCGCTAATTCTTTTTTTGTTGTGTTTGTTTGGACCCCCGGATGGTTTATATTCACAATTAGACCCAGTAGGGGGCGCTACAATCGGGTTCGAGGTTCAGGGCAGGACAAAGTCTGCCGGGCCCAGTATAGTCATAATATATTTATTTGCTGATTGCAGGTTATTACATAGGCAGTTCTTACAATAAGGTCATAGGATCGAGCCACAATCTACCAATCATATGGTGTGCAAATTATCATAAGTAGTTAACATTATAGAAAGAAATACATTACATACATTTAAGAAATTTAATACAATTTAATATATCTATACAATTTAACAATTACTTATACACAATATTACATAATAATTTATTGTTATTACAATAATTAAAATTTATGCTAATTAATGTCAGCTATAAAATTTATTTAAAAAATAATTTATACTATTATTAGATTACTATTAAATTATTATTTTAACACAATAAAAATTAGATGTTTAATTAAAAACAATCTAGCCGTCATATTTCCATTCAGTAAAATTAAAAAATTCGTTGACAGAGTAAAAACAATGAAATAGTAGGGGATGTTTAAATTTAGGCAGGGCCATTTCTTTGATCGTCTTTGGAAGTTTATTGTATACTAGCTAATGCCCGCGACTTCGTCCGCGTGGTTTAAGTTTTTTTTCCCCACAGGCACTCCTTAATTTTCTGGTTTAAAAAGCAGTCTGTCACTCTCCAGGTCCTCAACTATACTCATGCAATCACGTTGATCCGTTGCTCTGTTGCGGCGTGATTGAAGGACAAACTCTATAATTCACCCCTTTGGGGGTCGAATTTTCAAAAATGGTGAAACATGTACTCTTGCATATCTAACTGAAAGCCCAAATGCTAAGTTTCATGGCTATAACTCGAGAAATGAAGGACTTTCATACAAACTTTCAACCCCTATTTTACCCCGTGGGGGTGGAATTTTGAAAAACTGTGAAATACATATTTCTTAATTTTTTACCCGTAGCTTGAAAACCAAGTTTCATGGATATAACTTGAGAAATGACGGAGTTTCATACAAACTTTAAACCCCTATTTCACCCTCTTAGGGGTGGAATTTTCAAAAATCCTTTCTTAGCGGATGCCTACGTTATAATAGCTATCTGAGTGCAAAATTTCAGCCCGATGCGACCGGTGGTTAGAGCTGTGCGTAGATAGATCAGTCAGTCAGTCAGTCAGTCAGTCAGTCACCTTTGCCTCTTATATATTTAGAAGATTTAGTTTTTTAAATTAAGGAATAATGAAGGCTTTTTTATTTTTTTTATTTATGTACACCGATTTCTGTGAAATTTCTGAACCGATTTGGATTTCTTGTGTAAGCAAGTAATATTAAAATTCTTAAAACGCGCATAACTTAAAAAAGTTTAGGCGTTTTTAGCCGCGGCCCATTTTACAGAACAGTAAACATTTATAATAAAATCCCGAAATTTATCACTGACGAGAATAATGGCACGACCTTTTTAAGCGGAAACTCAAACAATAGCTTTACATAGATAATTGTTTCTATGAGATAGACGAGTTATTTGAATTTCAAAACTAACTGTAGGTAGGTACTCAAGGCCTCAATTGCATGAAAGTTACATTTTGTTTGTAATTTAATATATGAATTCGATTTTAAAATATTAATTGACATTATGTATATCTATTTAATTTTATTATTGTATTGTTAATGCTAATTCATAATATGTTTACAAGTGAATATAACTCAAAGAATAAAAAAATACGACTGCCATAGTTAAATGATATTTTTTATAGAATCACTATATATATTGAAATATAGTCTTATATAGGTATTTTTGGAATCTACACATCATTTCCTTGATGATGACAATATAGTTAATCTCATTTTGGGAAAAAAATCAACTTTAGTCTTTGATGCGGGACCATGGTCACCCTATCAAGTTTTTTTAAATTTTACTAGCCTGTCACCCGGAATAAGCTAAGGATTCTAACGATACCTCATTCATCAAACTCCGTTCAGGCGTATAGAAGTTATGGTGGAATATACAAACTCACATACATGAACCCTGAAAATAATATAGGTACCTACCTACTCCTTTTTTCAGGCAGTCGTACAAAAATTAAAAATACTTAACTAAAATTAAATATAACCTGCAATTGCATTTGCAGCATTACAATGCCCTGACGGAGCCTCATGTAATGATTATTAGATAAATAAAGAAAGAAATGAAGTTGGATGTGCGTGCTCCGGGATCGAACCCGCGACCCCATACAGTAGCACCAATCGAATAGTTTAATGACCTAAGTACCTAAAAGAGGTTTTTTTGCAATTATATTTATGTACATATAATATGTGGGGTTGGAAATGCCTTGTCGCCACTACGGAAACACACCGACCTCGTATGCATAAAAACCGCAAACGATAAATTCATTGAGACATTAAGTTGTGATTAAGTCATTAATATGTATGTTTGTCTGATTAATAGATACCTCTTTAAGGCTTTATGAACTAGTATTAAACATACGTAATGATAAAACATAATACCAAGTACATGTTATTATAGACTACCTACTTATTAAAAGTAATGACTTGTAAACTGTGCTAGTAAATAAACTTCTCAGTTCTTTATTAGTTTTTTATTAGCTAATTATTTTATGACTAGTATTTTTTTTATCCACTAAGTACAAGTTGGCCCTTGACTGCGATCTCACCTGATGGTAAGTGATGATGCAGTCTAAGATGGCAGCGGGCTAACCTGCCAACCATATAAGGCGAACCATAACAAATTTTATACTAGGTTGGTCATCGAATGCGGCCAACCGAACTACAATTTACATTGGTCAGTACAGAAAACGATTGCATTCAAGTATGGCCAAACCGAACCAAACCGAAGTATGGTTATAGGGCCCCTAACCATACTTAGGGGTATGGCAGTAAACGCACCATTTGACTACTTATTTTACCTAAGCAATAACGTTACACACGATACCTACCTAAATGCGGTTCGTTATATCCGCTTCAAACACATTTATGATGAGAAGTTGGTTACGATTATCATTACTGTTATAGCTGTAATGTATCATACTGAACTATTAGGACTATTAAAGCACAGTTTATAGCCAATAATACCTGTGCCATGTAGCTAGTAATTTTACGAAGTGGATACATAAATTATTAAAGTCATAAATAAAAATAGTGGCATAATGATAGAAGTTGAATAACTAGGTATTGAGATTGACGATTAATTGATGTAGGTACCTATAATTTTGAAAACTAGAGAATTAAGTACCTACCTAACTTATAAAAAACCTTATACGAGTATGTAAGTACCTAATCTAATATTTTTGAAGAATTTAGGCTATCCATGCATATCCATCCATGCATCCCGGAACTCTTATATTTTCCGGGATTTAAGTAGCTTGTGTTGTTCCAGACTATAATCTATCTATGTGCCTTTCATCCAGATCCGTTCAGCCGTTCTGTCATGATTTAGTAACTAACATACATCCATCCATCCAAACTTTCGCATTTATAATATTAAGTATAGATATAAGGCTAGTAATTTCACAGCGCAGGATATACGCGCAAGCCGATAGCCATAATCGCCTTGTCTGTTTATCCTCAGATACGTAGTCCGCGTGGGCGAGTTGGACCTGGCCCGGGAGGACGAAGGTGCGACGCCTGTGGACGTCCTCATCAAGACCAAGCTCAAGCATGAAGCGTACAACCCCAAGGCGTTCACCAACGACATCGCCTTGCTTGTGCTGAACGACGACGTGCAATTTACCGGTTAGTTAGCTACTAAATAACAATATCTAGGAGGACGACGGCGCGACGCCTGTGGACGTCCTCCTCAAGACCAAGCTCAAGCACGAAGCGTACAACCCCAAGGCGTTCACCAACGACATCGCCCTGCTTGTGCTCCAAGACGACCTGCAATTTACCGGTTTGTTAGCTGCTAAATAACAATATCTTAGAGGACGACGGTGCGACGCCTGTGGACGTCCTCATCAAGACCAAGCTCAAGCACGAGGCGTACAACCCCAAGGCGTTCACTAACGACATTGCCCTGCTTGTGCTGCAAGACGCGCGACGTGCAATTTACTGGTAAATTGGCTGCTGTGTGACGACTTCTATTGTGCTGTGTTCGGGAACCTTCGAGATGCCTTCGCTCGTCTTGAACTCTTCAGTGTCTTCGAACAGTGCGTGTTGTCAGTGATGACATACGGATGCGAGACATGGTCGCTAACTATGGGCCTCATAAGAAAGCTCAGATCACGCAGCGGGCGATGAAGAGAGCTATAGCTCGGAGGTTTTTTACGCGATCAAATCAGAAATGAGGAGATCCGAAAAAGAAAACTTACTAAGTAGAACTTATTTATCTGTACATTTCTGAGCAAATATTAGTTTTCCGCTATCCAATATCAACTATCTGTGTTTCCGGTCGCCTTTCCTTGTCGCTTTCTTTGTTTGGATACTGATAATCCCTATTTTCTAACTTTCTGAGAACTAAGTAGGTTTAAGAACGATAAGTCAAGTTCATTAATTGTTTTATTTAGTCCGCAAAAAGAATATTTTACTTTTAAGGACTTATACTGTAAATAGTCAATGGGCCCTTTATTTAATTTACGTATTTTTCTCAACCAGATCTCATAAGGCCCATCTGCATACCGATGGACAATAAACTGAGGGCTACAAACTTCGAGGACTACACGCCTTTCATAGCTGGATGGGGCGACTTGGAGTTCCGTAAGTTGCACATATTATTAATGTTTTTGTTAAATTCCGTTGTTAACAAGTTTCGCTATGTCCGTTTGTCTGTCCGCGGCTTAGCTCATAGTCATAGTCTCTACCTACTACATACTAGAAAGCTGTTATTTGGCATGGGAATGGAGAATCACGCCGACAAAGTGGTAAAATATTTTTTTTTTTTTTTTACGAGTTACTCCCCTACACGTAAGGGGTGAATATTTTTTTCTCGTCTATCCCATAGTGTTGGGTGTCGAATCTGTGGTCGGCATTCGACCACAGATTCGACAATTCTAGTCATTCGAAGTTGCTGGACATTGCTAGAAGGCCATAAGACCTTCGTCCAGCAGTGGACGTCTATCGATTGTGAGGTGTGACGAACACATTCATGACATCGTTGATGTCAGGCGTGAGCAGTGGCATGCAGGTCATAGACGCAGAAAACGTACTGCTTACCCTAAATATTTTATTTAACCTTTTCCAAAGATTCAACTTTAGTTTGGTTAGGCTTGGCTAGCTTTAAGTTTAATTATTTAAAAAATCAAAAATCAAAATTAAAATCAACTTATTTGAGTTGGTACATTTTAGTCTAGAAACACTAGTTCATGCCGCTAGGAGTACAAATATTAGCCATAGGAAGGTGTGAATTAACACAAACTTAGTGATTACCATTTTTTTAACCTTAAATATTTTGGATAAAGACTAGGCATATTGTTGTGCAGGTGGACCAAAAGCAACCCATCTTCAAGTGCTGCAGTTACCGGTGGTATCAAACGACTTCTGTAGACAGGCGTACACCGCATACAAAGCACAGGTGATCGACGACCGAGTCCTTTGTGCTGGCTTCAAGAAAGGAGGCAAGGACTCCTGCCAGGGTGACAGCGGTGGCCCCTTAATGCAGCCTATCGTGAGTATCTTTACCACCACTATTGTTTATTTTGACGACCTCCCTGGCGCAGTGGTGAGCGCTGCTGTCTTAACGTGCGGAGGTCCCGGGATCGATCCCCGGAAGAGTCATTTTGGAAATCTATAAATTTAAATGTTGATAATTTTTAACTACCTATCGATTTACTCGTAACTAATGAAGTGCGTCGAATTTTGATTTGATTGAACTTTGAATGAAAAAAGTTGATTTAACTAGTTGTCAAACAATGCAGCGCTAAGTACTCTAGAAATTGTTGCTCGTATAACTAGCTTTTGGCTCTATATCTTGGTTTTTCTGTCTTTTTTTTGTTTTTCTGGAGATAAAGTGTCATGCCAAACGCCATCAAAAATTTCTTAATAGGTAACTAGATGAAGCCCGCGACTTCGTCGGCGTGGATTGATGTTTTTTATGCCCGCGGAAACTCTTCAAGTTTCCAGGATAAAAAGAAGCCTTCCCCGGTATGTAACCTATCTCTGTACCAAATTTCATCAAAATCGGTTAAACAGTTTGGCCGACAGACAGACAGACAGACACACTTTCGCATTTATAATATTAGTATGGATAATTAATTAATTTTCCTTTCCTTTGCAGTATAACCCCGACACCTTGAAGTCCTATTTCTACCAAATCGGCGTGGTATCGTTCGGCAAGAAGTGCGCCGAGCCCGGCTTCCCAGGGGTCTACTCCAGGGTCACCAGCTTCGTGCCCTGGCTCCAGCAGAACATGCTGGGAGCCTAGACCGTGGAAACAGACACATAATATGCAGTCCATGTCACGAAAGAAGTCCCATAGAGGTGGCGCTAGTAGTCGCAAGTTTAAGCAATAGGGATGATGCCTATGTCAAAAGTAAATGATTTCTTACTGATTATTAAATAAAGGGTCTTCCAAAAGACCTAAAATTAACATCTTCTGTTAGTTTTAAGTTTGATAATCATTTTTAAACTATAAATTAAAGAAAATAAGTGTGTTGAAATTTGATGAGGTCACATTATGTATTTCATACAAACTTCCTTAAAAGCGCGTTTTTAAGTTTGATAAAGAGTTGCTGGATTGATTGATATTTCATCATCCCTATTATTGTATGTAAAATGTATTAGTCCCACTCTTTGCCGCGGGAGCCCTTTTGTGGTTCGGGCTATACCTAGGACTCTAAAGCAATTGTACTTAAGGTGGCATTTTGCTTGGCCTGCGTTCCGACTTTGGAAACAGACACGGTAATACTAGAAATCCTAGCAGAACATGCTCGGAGCTTAGACCGTTAAACAGACTTAACAGTTAATCTCTTTCCTGGGTACGAAACGAACCCGATATAAACGCTATTGTCAAAAATCCATCATTACAGGGTCATACTGCCAACGCTTTAAAAGCCATATTGTTTCATTATTGTTGACTTTCTTGTTTTAGAATCGAATGTCAAGATACGCGACATCAAATTGTCATTTTGAGTATTATTGCATAGGTTGGTTGGTTGCTTTAAGCGTTGGCACTTAGCAGTATGGCCCCAGGACAACCCCAGCAGGGCTAGCATGGGCCGGAGATAAAAAAATTATCCCCCGATTTTATCCACTGACAAGAGATAAAATTAACTTAACCACTTCCCAGAGCACGGCAACAGGGGAGAGGAGAAGTTTATCCCTGTTTGACATTTCACGGGGACTCGGGGGACTTTTAATCCACAGTTATTTAACGTTTTTATTTATTTAGTTAGGAATAAATTTTTTATCCTTTCCTCGAGGAGAAAATTGTCTCGGCCCATGCTAGGGGGGCAGGACGATAAATTTAGCCAATCACCAAAATGGAGATTGTAATTGAGGTGGTTGACAAATACTCATTGGATAACACCCCTTCGCAAATGGCCAAAAAGAAGCCAAAATCCATTGTCGTCACAATCATTGAGACTGTAGAAACGTGATAGACATGATTGATGCAGCTTAATTGGTTTGAATACCTAACGGGTGTTCTTTGGGGTTTCATTAAAATTTTTTTTTTAGACATTGCCGGATTCAATGATTAAAACAAAATCGGTACGTTCGAACGCCACCTTATCTAGTGATATTAAAAACTCATTAGCTCTAAGAATAATTACCTATTTTAATAATGACAATTTACAATATGACAATTTGTGGTTTAGTTTAAGATAAACTGTCGTTTTTATTGTACAAGTAGGTACTTACCTTTGCCTATTTGTTTGTAATCCTACAACAAACACAAACCGATTGGTTAATAGTTTTCAGTTCTTATTTTTGAAGAAAGTCAACAATTTCAGTGATATTCTTCATTGAAACGTACATTATAGATACCAGTGATCTAAAGTTCAATAATTATAGACCCCATAATATACTCCTAGCGTTTGTGCTGAGCTGATTAACTCAGACCGATGGTTAGTAGAGTGTTTATTAAAACAGTTTACATGGGTGAATTACAAGGTAATTGAAAAATGATTTAAAATTATCGATGTATCAAACATATTATCTATATGAGACAGGTACCTACAGTCCAAATTTTCAAAAGTACTTGACAGCAAATTGATGTCAGAATGCGATTTAAATTTTTTTCTAAATTTTCTAAGTAAACTGACTTATTGAGCAGACTATAAATAAATAAATAAATAAATAAAATATTGAACAGACTATAACAGTTGGTAAATAGTAAGCATATAAATTGGGCGTACGGAGACTTTAGTATCAGTAAAACTAATAAGTAGCTACATACTAATTACTATGTACCTATATATTTATTTAAGATTTATTTATGTTATTTAATATTCTGTCTTCTTCTTTTGTTTTATGTCTTATAAGTATTATTTTGTTCTGTACCTAGTTACCTACTCTTGATGAGATTTCTCTTGAATTCTGCGTTCCGTCCAATAATTCTTAATTGTAGTTATTTAAGTATATTGATAATATATTAATATTGATAATATTTAGAAGTTTGTTACTGAAATATTTTTATTGTTACTTATTTTCTTATGTTAATGCAATTAATTTTAGTCTTTAAGTTTTCTGTATGTATCGAACGATTGTAAATTAATTATAATAAGTAATATAAATCAATATAATCAAATAGAAAGGTATGTATTGAAAGGACAATAATAGAACTATCATAGCACAAAATATAATAATATTAATTTATTAATAATCTATAACTAGGCAGTGACTCGATTTATGTGATTAAAAATATAATTTTCATTAATTTGACGCTTTATTTACCTTGCTTAATACCGCGCACAATTTTTTTTTTGTTTTTAATTTTGTTTTGATGAAAATATTTTTATAAAGAATCATTAAGTAGGTAAGTACCTACACGATTATTATTTAGATGAGAGATTAAAAATAACAATTCAAGCAACCTTAGCAACATGATAATAGCATAATCCACACTTACATATCTACTACTAGCTGATGCCCGCGACTTCGTCCGCGTGGATTGAGGTTTTTCGGTTCCCGCGGGAACTCTTTAATTTTCCGGGATAAAAAGTAGCCTATGTCCTTCCCCGGGATGCAACCTATCCCTGTACCAAATTTCATCAAAATCGGTTGAACGGTTGGGCCGTGAAAGCGTAGCAGACAGACAGACAGACAGACACACTTTCGCATTTATAATATTAGAATGGAAGTATGGATAATATAAATGGATTAAACACAGCGATCGGTTGCTAACTGATTATTAATTAATCCACCCTCATTTACCTACCTACTCACTACACAATACTAATATTATAAATGCGAAAGTGTTCGTCTGTCTGCTTCATTTAAAGGCCTGCCTGTTCAACCGAGTTTTACAAAATTTGGTACTTGCAAGTTACGATGATCTATAGTTCGTGCGCGAGTTGAATGCAGAGCTTATAATATGTATGTGTCACCATACTTATGCTTTGCATTCAACTCGCGCGCGAACCTATAGGTTACGTCACAAGGCATAGCTACGAGTACTTTTTATCCCGATGTACAAAACTTGGTACGATAGCTGGCATCACAGGCCACAGCTACTTTGTATCCAGAAAAATAAAACGGGTAGCAAATACCAATTGGCCGCATTAATCTCATTTTCCTAAATCCTAGCGGACGAATGGACGGACGGGCATGATGCCTGCTTCTAGTATTATATCATAGGTCACTAATCACTACCATAACTATCATAATTATAAATTGTACCTACTAAGAAGTCTTGCCGCTACGCGACG
Organism: Erebia ligea; assembly: GCA_917051295.2. Taxonomy (NCBI): domain Eukaryota; kingdom Metazoa; phylum Arthropoda; class Insecta; order Lepidoptera; family Nymphalidae; genus Erebia; species Erebia ligea. The sequence continues at coordinate 2,370,998 of OU785240.1, read as the reverse complement.
AGCCGCGCCGCACCTCTGTATAGTGGGGCCAGACCTTTTAAATCCAGACCTTTAGCGTTCCAGTACGATGAGGCGTACAAACCGACACCACCACTTACCATCAGATGAGCTCGCTGCTAATGCAATGAATAACTATTGTCATCATACTATCATACTATTACTAATATTATAAATGCGAAAGTGTGTTTGTATGTTGGTTTATTGGTTTGTTGGTTTGTCCTTCAATCACGCCGCAACGGAGCAACGGATCGACGTCATTTTTGGCATGGGAATAGCTGAGGACCTGGAGAGTGACATAGGCTTCTTTTTATCCCGGAAAATTAAGGAGTGCCTGTGGGAATTTAAAACTTATGCCACGCGAACGAAGTAGCGGTCATCAGCTAGTTCAATATAAAAATACGAAACAAATGTTATCTTTATAAATTCGTATCAGGATCAACGATAGATAAGAAAGAATGGCGGAATCGATAGCCAATGATGGACTCAGTTGAAGAATTTCAGCACGGCGATAACATGCGTTGCAAATTATTATTATATTTCTATATTTGATTAATAATTTGTTATAAATAATATAAGAATAAAATTATTATATAAATAATGTAATGTAATACAATAATAGACACGATGAAGCTTCTATTGTAACCTTCTATTGTAGCTTCTATTGTATTGTAACGATGAAGCTTCTATTGGATGAGTGATTGTAATAAAAGTTAATAAATCAATTTGTAGTGAAATTCAGGAGTTAAGGATCTACGCAATGGGTAATAAGCATTTTTTTTTTGTTTACCTATACTTAGCTACAACACTTAGCTACGCTTAGTTACGTATACGGTAAAACGTAATACCTTTACAAACAATAGGAATAACATAGAAGTAGATCCAGTGGCGGCCTTAGGGGGTGGCAAGCGCCAAGCAGGGCAACCGACCGGGGCCTCGCTACTGCAGGGGCCTCGCGCTCATGCACAGTTATAGCGCTACAGCAAGTAGAAAAAGTCATTAGGTACTAAATACTAATGTGTATTTGAATCTCGCGCCTCGCAAATATCTACCGCCCAGAGCCTCGCAATGGCTAAGGCCGCCCCTGAGTTGAGAAACAGACTAGGGGTAGGAGTTTAGGTGTGGGGGAAATTGGGTGGTCTCGAAACCAAAGACCCCAGTTCGAGTCCAGATGTCTGCAGTCCGATTATTTTTTTCTTTTTTTTTCGATTATTATTATTTTTTTAAATTAAATTTTAATTTGATTTATCAAAAAAAAATACCGGTCAATTGCTACCATACAACTTTGTCACTGAGAAATCACAAAGTTTTCTGCATTAGTAGGTAATAAGTATACAAATTAGTTAAGTATTAACTATAAATTATTTTAGTGTTTAGAGGTTGCATTATCCCGCGTTTTTGTTGATAATCTCCTCTCCCTAAAAGTTGTCTGGAAGAGATTGCTTTAGCAACAAGACCGCCTTTGCACCCTACCTACTGTATTATCTAATTTTTTTATTGTTTCTGTTTTAAGAGTGTGCAATAAATAGTTTTGTCTATCTATCTATCTACAAGTTCCAGTGATAGCAAAAGCATGGTTCCTGCTCCGGAGGTACATCCTCACAGTCCCGCGCTTCGACCTGTTCCTGCAGGGTGCTCTCCTCATCGTGGTGTTCCTGGAGAGCTATATCTTCCTGCTGCTGAGGAGAAACGCTGGGACAGGATACCTGAGGACTATCAATGAAGGTACTATTAAATCCAAACACGGTTTATCCATTTTAATACTTTAATTCAGCAATTATTTACACAGACACCCGTCACTCGCGTTATGCCATCGTCATCACTGCTCGAGAGCAGTGTTGCCAACCTAGATTAATCAGGCAAGGATACCATGTACGAATCGTTTTTAAGTTTCCCTCTAACAGCTCGGTCATCCTGACCCATAACTTCGTCCCGAAGTTGACATAATTCGAACACTTAATTAAAATCACGATGATTGCTGATGCTACTCTGCCATTTGTAGTATTAACGCTGGCCTTTAACGCCTGACACTCCAATGTTAAAGCACTGGCATTATAAACCTTACCAAGTACAGTTTACAGATAACAAGACTATGTTTTAGGTTAAAAGAGCATCAGTCTCCATCGTCTTTTCGCGTTACAAAACTTCACCTAATAAGTAAATATGGATTTCTCATCCATGGCACATCTCATCATATTATTCTAACTCTGGTGAATTCACGTGTAGCAAGATACTGAAGTAACTAAATCGCCATATTTCACAAACAACAAAAGCTTCCTACACATGTTCATTTTGTAAACATAATATAACCTTATTCAGAAGTAGCTTTCCAGCATTACACAGAGTTTTCCGTTAATTACCCAAAAACATGATGTTTAATAACTTTGCCTTACTTACTTTAGTTAACTCAGTGCAATTTAATGACAATTAATCTTTAGGTATTAATCAGTGAAATGGGAGAAACTAACTCTGTCTGGTCTATAACATCATACACTTGCTTACTCTTAACACAAAGTTTCAATTCTATAAGTGCAATTTGTAACAATTTCGACATTCTCACGGAGATGAGACCACAATCATTTGATTAAATGATAGATAAGATTCTTATAGTCTACTGGTGCTAATATACACCTATAATTAATTCTCCTATGAGTATACTCATGTTCACTTTGTTACTTTCCAGAATGGTTATTATTACTCATTCATTACACTTAATTATACTTTCCTCTTTACACATGGCATAAATGACATATACCTTCTCTGTAAGCCTTAGCCAGGCTAGCTTATGTTGCAATTCACCCCCAGAACTTTATCTGACAATCGGTTACAATTGGTTACAAAACTCAATAAAACCCGAAGACCTGAGCCACGTTCTCTATAATGAGCCATTTTGTATATTTTGCACATGCTCCATCTTTTGAGCAAATCTCTACGTTCCTAATTTCATTTGAAATGTTGAAGTTTCAAAAGCACCTTATTCCCACCGGAAGAATAGATTTACCTTATACCGTGGCCCTGCATTGTATTGTTCGTTTTAAGTTAACACGACAGGCAACTCAACTGCCCGGTACTGCCTTCATCAGCTCTTGCCAAATTTCAACGTTTCGTAAAACCGAACTCAAATGTTGATACTATTCAATACAACATACCTTGGCATCTGCTTGGTAACTTATATCATTTTGACTTGTGCAGTCGTGATAGTGTGGTGAAAACGTATATAATATAATATAATATAGTATAATATAATATAAATATAATAAAATGTTAACAAAATATAAATGTGTAGTAGTGTACCTACTTGGTTGTTCAATATTTTGGTAATTTACTTTTCACTGTTCCTCCTCAATCTAATTATGGTATTCATATCACTTTTATGAATGAATATCCCAAGGAACATCATAGAGCGAGTCTCTTTACAAGATAAGTAAATCTCTTTACACGATATTTTGTTACATCGCTCAACCTGCATAGAAATACTGTTGCTCTCACATGAATCTTAGTGAACTCCAAATGGCATCAAAACATAACACCGATATAAATCGCGTCCCGTAACTTGACCCAAAATGGCGGTCGTCTGCGCAGGTACATCGTAGTACAGGACTATGCGACTCATGAGCGGGAAGCAAGGGGTATGGTAACGTGCGGCCCCTCGCGGCGCACCTCATACCGCACTTCATTTGACACCCGAAATGTTACTGTGCATAGTTCAATTTACGCGGCGGTTATATTACTTGTTTGTCACTCAGTGCCTCGCATTTAAAGCAATAGTTGAAATCAGTGAATACCATCTGCATATTTTACAGACCTATTAAACCTTTATGTCACCTAACCGTGACACTCACTGAACATCATCATCATTGCGCTTTCGCCTGAAAAACGGCTGTTGTGCTACCTAAATATTATCATGCCCCCAACGGCGAGTAATAGGTTACCTGTACTAATCTGGCTAGCCCCGTGGGCAATTTACCTAGGCTTTGCTTTATTTTGCAACTCTCGCTACCGGAAATCGAAACGTAGCAGCCCCGCAGGCTAGACTTTCGAAGTCTACTGGCACCATGGCCCCTATTTTCCACACCAGCGATATATTCAAAATGTTGTAAAATATAAGAGGTACGGAAATAACTTACATGAGCGGTGAGCCCCACGGGCAAGGAACAACCACATGAGTTATGCGGTCAGCGTACAGCTCCACTGGTAACTTACTAGTGATTCACCATCTGCTCATCAGAATCCGATAGGCTTTCCAGTCCAGCCCCGAGGGCGCTAATGTCCACACTTGAAAGTATATCAATAAGCCCCGAAGGCGAGGTGTGTCGGCCCCGAAGGCAAGGTTCATCGGCCCCGAAGGCAAGGTATGTCGGCCCCGAAGGCAAGGTTCGTTAGCCCCGAAGGCAAGTGCATTGGCCCCGAAGGCAAGTGCGTTGGCCCCGAAGGCAAATGCGTAGGCCCCGAAGGCAAGTGCGTAGGCCCCGAAGGCAAGTACGTAGGCCCCGAAGGCAAGTACGTAGGCCCCGAAGGCAAGTACGTTGGCCCCGAAGGCAAGTATGTAAGCCCCGAAGGCAAGTGCGTTGGCCCCAAAGGCAAGTGCGTTGGCCCCGAAGGCAATTGCGTTGGCCCCGAAGGCAAGTGCGTAAGCCCCGAAGGCAAGTGCGTTGGCCCCGAAGGCAAGTGCGTTGGCCCCGAAGGCAATTGCGTAAGCCCCGAAGGCAAGTGCGTAAGCCCCGAAGGCAAGTACGTTGGCCCCGAAGGCAAGTATGTAGGCCCCGAAGGCAAGTACGCAGGCCCCGAAGGCAAGTACGTTGGCCCCGAAGGCAAGTATGTAGGCCCCGAAGGCAAGTACGCAGGCCCCGAAGGCAAGTCCGTTGGCCCCGAAGGCAGGTACGTAGGCCCCGAAGGCAAGGTGCGACAACCACAACGACCAACTGCCCTTTACTGAAAAATAATTTAAATTATACTGAAGGCAGTCTGTGTAAAGTAGCCCCGCAGGCATGTGCTGTAACACATAACACATAATATAACTCCTCAGGCATGTTCTATCAGCTGTGTGCCCTGCAAGCTGATCCGTTACGCAGCAGGCATACGCTATACGTACTGCAGCCCCTTAAGGTATGCGCTCTGTCGCCCCGGAGGCGTGTGCTATAATTTGCGTTGGAGCCCCTTAAGACATGTGTTCTGTAGCCCCTTAGGCATGTTGGCTTATCTGCGCTGTAGCCCCTTTAGGCATGTTTTGAAACTTACCAGTAGCCCCGCAGGCATATGCATGAATTGGCACTGAAACCCCTTAGGCGTGTCTTACCACTGAGCCATAGGCCCCTGTTAGGCATTTCCCTGAAACTAATCTGCAACCCTGCAAGTCAATGTATTAGTTTGTACTGAAGCCCCTAAGGCATGTTACATTTACTGTTCTGTACTCTGCACTGTTCTGCCGTGCAGCCCTGCGCCAATATGCGTTAATTTGTATGAAAGCCCCTTAGGCATGTGACATATACAGTAAGTGTACCCCACTTTAGGTATTTAGCTAAAACTGATCTGCTGTGCAGCCCTGCTGGCGCATGCATCAATTTGTTCTGAAGCCCCTCAGGCATGTGACATTTACAATAAGTGTACTTCACCTTTAGGTATTTCCCTGAAGCTGACCCATGGCCCCGCAGGCATATTTATTTCTATTTTGTTTTTACCTCAACAAATATCAAACCAAAATATCACAAATGAGTCACTCCCAAAATACCGTTATGTTCTCATATTATACACCCTGTTCATCTCCACCATATGAATTATTTGCAATATTATCATTACCGGTCCACCAGTACCATTCTACCCCGACATCCTCTTTAATATGTTATTTTTCTCCAGAGTAACATTTAAATCTTGATTCAACAGCCGGGCTTTAGCTCCCAAATTCACAAGAAACAATTTTACTCTTCTCAGACCAGGGCGCGTTTGGAACCCTCGTAACATTAGTTTTAAGATACCTATGTTAATTATCACCACCACGTCTTATACTTTGTATACTTGACGTTCATTAAGTGTACTGTGTAAGTACCTACTTTGAATAAATATATTTTGACTTTGACTCTTTAACTATAAAAGTTAAATCTTAAACTTTGCATCATTCTTGTAACTCCTTGCACCACATAAGATGACTGTATATAAATCTCCTTGCACTAAAAGGTGCCATTGCCTTTTACAAACTTGCCAATCTCCTTTATTTTCCCTCAACAACAATGATAATTTCCCATTTCCAAAAATTTGGCATCCTCCTTTATTTTTCCTCTAAACAAAATGATGACTTTCCTTTTGCAACAATGGACATTCTCCTTTATGTTTCCTTTTGCTTTTGCCACTTATCCTCTTTGACTAAACTTTAGTCACCACAGAGTCCTCATCCATTACAATTAAATTGGAATTTACCAAAATTACCACTTAATTCTTTTTGCATTTATTTGCTAACACGACTGCAAGATATGCAACCCGGACTCGGCCCATATGTTATATAGACATCATTCCATTCCATTGTTATTCAAGGTGCAGGATAAGCAACCACCATAAGATAATATGCCACTAGCTTTTGGTCTTGGCCAGAGAACATTGCGAAGACCACACTAAAACTCAAGAATTAATTTATTAATTACACCTGTAAAATTAAAAATATTATTATCTTGGCAAACCTTTGCTATCTTAACAGACATAAGCCCGTACATAGCACCATAACCATGGTACCCCAGGTGTGAGTACCATCACTGATGTGATATCTCTCTTTTCCTTCAGTCTCTCCGCATAATGAGAAATCATACGCTCTATCAGGCAATAAAGCACACCGCTCCAAACAGCCACTGTGCAATACTTGAGACAGACAACACACTTATTATTAAATACCAACTTCAGTTGAACCGGGTCTCAAAACCTGTCATATCACCATCATAATTCACACCCAAATCCGCTAACCCATTCTTCATCCAGGCAGATTTGATATTATTTCAATTCACATTTTCCGAACAAAGGTACCTATCTATGCCACCCAATCTTTATATATAATGTACTTACTCAATTATATACTTTAGCCCTTCAAACATGTATAGATCTGATATTATTTATACTAAACGGCTAAACTGTAACTTACTTATTATTTTAACTGGGTATGCGTTCACTCTACAAATGCAATTTTCACTTGTAAGGACCTTTAATGGGTTATACTTGCTTTAATGGAATGTATAATATTACAGTTACTTTTGACCTCTGTTCATTTACTCAAACAATATTAGGTATATGTGATTCACATAACTCTCAGAATAAATTGAATATTCACTATCAATTTAGGTACAAGATTATCAATTAAACTAATTTCCAACTAAATAAATTAGTAAATACCTCTTCAATAAGTTACATAATACTTATACCCTGTTATGTAGTCGACCAACTACCATACCAACCTATTATAGCTTTGACTTAACTCTTTAAATATCTCATAGGTAGATCATGTTATGAACTACCTACCAGTGTAATTCACTATGATCTTTCACATAAAACTTAGATACTTAAGTACTTAATGTAAGCAAGTACAACCTGCAAGTACTTACTTATCTCCCTCTGTAGGTATGATCTATCTATTTATTATACTAGTTATCTTTAGACCTTTAGCCCGCCAACCCGCATTGGATCAGAGTGGTGGGTCTAAGCTCTAATTCCCTCTCTCCTATGAATGTGGAGGCCTGTGCCCAGCAGCGGGACGTTAATGGGCTGTAGTCATAATGGTAGATACCTTTATAACCTTTAATCATTTCTTTCAAATAAATATTTTAATAAACTCACCGTTTCCATGTACCCTACACACAGTACCACTAGGTAGGTCTCTCTCCAGGCACTTTACATGCTGAATGGAATTGATATAGTAGTAAAACCTCATACCTCATTGACCTTTGGTAATTTGTATGCAAGTACTTGATAAGTACTAACTATTCCATTGATACCTCTTTTTAAGTTTTCCATGCCAACTTTCCAATGCAATTCCGATTGCCAACCCACGTAGGTATTTATGTACTTACGATCATTTCACAATACGAGTTGTAGCACTCATTTATCCTTCTTGTATTTTATAGTTCAACCTTCCGTCATGACAACAATTAATAATTCTTTTCTTTTTTTTTGCTTCACGTATTACGTCACGGTCATGGCGTCATAACATCTTGAATTACAATTTGTACCATTTTCAGGATAGGTCCGGATAAACAATTAATTAGCACGTGAAATACATTATCCCTCTTCTGAGATATTAAATCCAAACACGGTTTATCCATTTTAATACTTTAATTCAGCAATTATTTACACAGACACCCGTCACTCGCGTTATGCCATCGTCATCACTGCTCGAGAGCAGTGTTGCCAACCTAGATTAATCAGGCAAGGATACCATGTACGAATCGTTTTTAAGTTTCCCTCTAACAGTACCTAGATTACAATACACGATTATAGTATATATATAGTACAAGATTACAAGCTCCCTCAGACGTAGGAAGGCCAAGCAGATTTTATGACACCAGCTAACGTAACCGAAAGGGTAAGCAAGCTTGAGTAGCAGTGGGCTGGTCATATCGGGCAGTGATTAAAGCCATCGATATATATGTAGACCGTACTAGATGGGCCCTTTCATAGAAAAAAGTTGGGCGTCCGACTTGTAGAGCGCGTTCCACACCTGTATAAGCCTTTCATTGTCCCCGCCATAGCGCTGTCCCGCTTTTCAGACTAGATGGCGTTAGTAAAATAAGTCCACATTCTTTGTTTGGCAAGGCCCGTCTATGTAAATTGAGGTCGTTGATGAAAGCCCGCTAAGGCTAATTGCCTCATGGTGACAGAACGGCTGTCTCATTTTTTGCGCTGCCTGGCTGTCCAGCGCGGAAATTATGCAGCCAGCATTCTTGCCACCATATCACGAGGGTGTAGTTTGTATAGTAATAACAATAACCTATTCTGTGGTAATAAGGTTAGGGTAGCTCTAGTTTTAAGCTTTCAATAAAGAGAAAAGATAGCTCACTACAAACTGTTCATTCGAAATGTAGAGCAATAGAAAATTTCCAAAGAATCATACTTCATAATATTTAAATGCGAAAGTGTGTTTGTTTGTTGGTTTGTCCTTCAATCACGCCGCAACGGAACAACGGATCGACGATATGATTTTTGGCATGGGTATAGTTGAGGACCTGGAGAGTGACATATTATGCTAATTTTTATCCCGGAAAATTAAGGAGTTCCCGCGGTAAAAAAAAAGAAACTACGCGGACGAAGTCGAAGGCATCAGCTAGTTTCCAGATACCAAACTGCAATATTTGACAGATGAGTCTACTAAAGAGTATCGTTTCGTCCAGATTGGGTACAGCTCGGTGTCGGGGGAGCAGAGTTCCTGCTGGGGGCGATAGTGGCGTGGTGGGGACGAGGGATGAGGCACTTCGCGCTGTCGGGCTGGCTGGCTGCGACGGCTGTGTCGGGGCTCATCGTGCTGGCGTTCCCCTTTGCTGAATCTGGGAGACCTTCGGTGGGTAAGTCACGATGACTTCAGAGCCACAAATACTTATACTATGTTGGCGGTGGTGTTGAGGAACTAAAACGGTCCTGTTGTCCCTTCTGTCCCCTGGGCAGTTTAGCTCATTGCTGTTGGTGGTGGTGATGGAGGCCTCGCCGGTAGCATACCCTTTAGGTAAGGAAATGTGTGGCAGAACTGGGAAATAAACACAAGAAAAGAAATTTGGTACAAATAAATTATTGTGGACATCGTTGCGTATATATTTTTAAACCAGTCCAACTAACGCTTTCCAGTGCGAGGTAGCCAGTGCTGCTGCTGGCATGCAGTATATAACTTTTGCATGGCTATAAGACTCATTATAATAAGCAACTTTCCACCGTCTACTAGTTGCAAACCATCGTGAGGAAACCTGCATGGTATGAATTCATCATAGCATTCTAGAAGGTGGGTGAAGTGCAAATCCACATTTGGGCAGCGTGGTGGACTATTGCCAAACCCTTCTCATTCCGAGAGGTGACTCGGGCACAGTAGTGAGCTCGGAAGATTCAAGTTCCTAAACAATTGTTCTTTTACCAGAGCTTTGCGGAGGCGACATAATCTCAGGCACATCCAGCCTCTACGGGCCTCAACCCATAGAAGACACGCTGCTGGTCCCTCGGACAGTGTTCCTGGTCCTGACAGCCTTTCTCTGCGCCCTCACCAAGATCAGCGTGTGGGCGCATGGCCTCACTTACCTTGACGACCACGAACCCGAGAGCGGGCCCTATTTTTATGGTAAAGTGTTTCTGCATTTATAATCTTCTGCTATTCAAGAGGTAAAGAGGAGTCAAGAGGATATGTGGAAAGGATCTGGAAGTCTATCGCATTATTATGTCTGTGTAACCATATGATTATACTACATAATGCCCGTGACTTCAAAATCAAAGTTTCTCTCTGATATTCCGGGATAAAAAGTAGCCTACGTCACTCTCCAAGCCCTCAATTAAGCTTATGCAAAAATCACGTTGAATCGTGCATCTGTTGCGGTGTGATTGGAAGTAAGTAGTATAGTTTTCTCTATTAGTTCCCTAGCTGGATCCTGGAGCACAAGATTCGAGAAAAAAGAGCTCCTGGAAGACAAGGGTCGAGGAAATGCATTCATGACAAATTAAAGGGTGCACAAAAAGGGTGGATAAACAAATTTCTCAAAAGCCGGCAACGCATTGGCAGTTCCTCTGTTGCTGCAAATGTTCATGAACGGCGGTCGTGACCCGCCTGCTCGTTTGCTCGTATATAAAAAACAGGCTTTTCACGACATATATTTACTGCCAAACTTCAATGCCGAGAACAAAGGTGAAATCACAGTCAAGTATCATTTTAAGCCATTGAATAGGTGGCAGTTAGTGTTTGTGTGCAATTCACACACGGCAGAAGTGAAACTTCAGAAAAGTAGCCTACGAGAGAATGAGATCGCAGACTAAATTATCCTATGAATAAGTATGTCTCTTTGTGGTGTCGCTTTCCATTTCATCGAATTTTCAAATCACAACGATTCTAAAGAAGTTTGACTTCAAAAAAATATAGGTACAATTTTTTGTGCTGCGATGAATATAATATTATATCGTTTCAGGAATCCTAATCTCAATCCGACTGTCCCTTGGTCTGAGTGGACAGAACTGGATGAGGGCCGTATCGGTGAGAGACGACTGGTGGGAGGCCCAAATATCTCTCTCGATGCTGACCCTCATGTTCTCCATACTATTTACCCTCTTTCCGAGGAGGATGGAGGGGTATAAGGAGTTTGATGAAAAGGAATATAACTGTGAGAGAGCTTTTGGTATACTAAATAATGTAATTAATGCTAAAAGTATGTATTAGCAAATAATGTAGTTAGTTATGTAGATATTTTAAAGTTTAAAATATTGTAAAGAATTTAAACAATCCATATCCATACATTTAATTATATAAATGCGAAAGTGTGTAGCCCGCCAACCCGCATTGCAGCAGCGTGGTGGGTCTAAGCTCTATTTCCTATTCTTAGGAGAGAGGGAAATAGGGAGTTGTGGGAACGTCCCACTGCTGGGCACACCCAGCAGTAGGACGTTAATGGGTTGTATAGTGGTGGTGGTGGTGGTGGAAAGTGTGTCTATCTGTCTGTCCACTACGCTTCAACGGCCTATCTTTTCATCCGATTTTGAAGAAATTTGGTGCAGAGGCTACTTTTTATCCGGAGTTCCCGCTGGAATTAATAAACTTAATCCACGTGGACGAAGTCGCGGGTATATTCTAGTAAACGTAATACTTGCTTAATGCTTACTACTAAGTAAGTTATTACTATATTTATCACAGATTAAATAATAGTTATAATAATTATTATCTTCATGTTGGAGGTCTTTAGCTATCGTACGTAGGTATCTTTTGATAGGTACGTTATAGGCATTTAACACGTTGATTGATTGTAAAGATTATATTGAATTTGTGTATATATGAAGTAAGTATAGGTAGATTACAATTACCTTCAGCATTTCTATCGGTCCACCATCATTAGTCCCATTACTTATAGCTCATAAGAATAACTATTATAATTCACTTACTATATTATATTATATATATATATATATATTATATATATGTTATATATATATATTATATTATATTATATTATATTACTTATAGGTCATAAGAATAACTATTTAATAACTATTCGGTAAAGAGCCTTAGCTAAATCGCACCTATGTTTAAATAAATTAATCCTGCAGTCACAGATTTTTATAATTTATTAATTAATTTCATAGGTATCTTGAAGCCGATTGGTCGCATGCTCCGGAATAAAGCGGTGTTGATTCAGACAGTAGCTCTCTCCCTCCTCAACACAGCTCTCTTTGGCTATGTAAACTACGATACGGCTAGTATACAGGTAAATGTTAGCTGATTATTAACGTTGACTCACCAACTAACTAATACAAGACCCACAATCAGGCTCAAAACAATTTAAATACAAAAGAAATAGGTGCCCTACCGCTATAATTAAGCTGGGTATCATATAATACTCGTAGGTATCTCAAAAATATTTAAATATTCTTTCGTTGCCGAAACGTCGTGAACGCTGATACCGAGGCTATGCCACATGACCACACCAAATCGCTCATCGTGCTTTGAAAGAACTATGCTTGGAATTTCTTTGAGAAATTCGCCAAAGAAATAAAGGAATCGATTCGTCATGTAGTTCTAAAGGCTAGCACGTTGAAGCAGTGGCTGGTCACATTTTTGACGGATTTGAACCGATGGAGTCGACAGCTGAAGTTATTGCTTGTGCACTCTTAGCATAACAATTAATGGAAGTACGAGTAAGAGGTACCCATACGTTATAATAGGTAAGATATACCTATTGTAACTTCCATGGTAGATATATCATCAATTCAATGTTTGCAGGCGAAGTTCCACGTGGAGACTCTACGGCAGGACCCGCGCACCACTCGGACAATCATGGACATCTTCCGCTCCCTCGTCATCATTTTCTTTGTCTCGGTAAGAAGAACTTGTCTCTCTGTCTGCGTATATTTTCTCTACAAGTCCTAAAACCCCTTCCATGCATAGTATTTATTTGCTGACTTTGGGGCTTTGTTTTAACCTCATGCTGTTAATCACACACCTAACGGAATGATCTGAGACTTGTTTGTTTGGGTTTTTTGGGTTTATTTTTTTTCCACTCCACATCCACTGTCCAGAACTCTTTTTACCTAACCAACGAAACTAACTTTAAGCTCTATTTGTTGCAACGGTGACGCTGCTGTTGGCTTTTGAATGTTCCCATGGGTAACAGAAATCTCGTACTGGTAAAGGCACAGTAGAATAATATAAGAAGACCCTTATTAGATGGACGAGCAATCTGGAGCGAATTTCTATGAGCCGTCAGATTTTGCGGCTCGAGTTCCACAGTTTTCTGTAGAGATCCTTGCAATAAACCAAATGTAAAGCTGTAAAGGTCTATCCGTAGATCCCTCTTTCTTATTTTTTGACTAGCTGATGCGCGCGACTTCGTCCGCGTGGTTTAAATTTTTTGTAATTCCCGTGGGAATTCCTAAATTTTCCGGGAAAAAAAGTAGCCCATGTCACTCTAGGGGTATGGGTTTTCAATATAACAGCCATACCCCTAACAGGTTAGCCCGCTACCATCTTAGACTGCATCATCACTTACCATCAGGTGTGATCGCAGTCAAGGGCTAACTTGTAGTTGATTAAAAAAAACTCTCCATGGTCCCAAATACACTTTCGCATTTACAATATTAGTATGATGACGAGATTAATAGAGAGAATGATTTTTATGCAGATATTCAGAATGCGCTTCTCAGTCCGTCGCAGTGACGGCGTGAAGTCCAACACAGCATCCAAAGTGGGTGGTGGTGTGTGTATGCTGGTTGCTGTATTCTTCTGCGTGCTGGCGGGCTTGCACTGTCAGACGGGGGACATGGCCGGCTTGGATAATGGACTGTATCAGCAGCCTAAGTGCAGTGCGGAGTGTGGGTAAAGATTATACTTACGCACAAAATTATCTTACCTTAGCTGCTGGTTGCTGTACTCCTCTGTGTTCTGGTGGGCTTGCACTGTCCGACGGGGGATATGGCCGGTTTGAATAGCGGACTGTATTAGCAGCCTAAGTGCAGCGCGGAGTGTGGGTAAATATTATACATACGCACAAAATTATCTTACCTTAGCTGCTGGTTGCTGTACTCTTCTGTGTTCTGGCGGGCTTGCACTGTCCGACGGGGGATATGGCCGGTTTGAATAGCGGACTGTATTAGCAGCCTAAGTGCAGCGCGGAGTGTGTGTAAAGATTATACTTACGCACAAAATTATCTTACCTTAGCTGCTGGTTGCTGTACGCTCCTGTGTTCTGGCGGGCTTGCATTGTCAGACGGGGGACATGGCCGGCTTGGATAGTGGACTGTATCAGCAGCCTAAGTGCAGCGCGGAGTGTGGGTAAAGATTATACTTACGCACAAAATTATCTTACCTTAGCTGCTGGTTGCTGTACTCTTCTGTGTTCTGGCGGGCTTGCACTGTCCGACGGGGGATATGGCCGGTTTGAATAGCGGACTGTATTAGCAGCCTAAGTGCAGCGCGGAGTGTGGGTAAATATTATACATACGCACAAAATTATCTTACCTTAGCTGCTGGTTGCTGTACTCTTCTGTGTTCTGGCGGGCTTGCACTGTCCGACGGGGGATATGGCCGGTTTGAATAGCGGACTGTATTAGCAGCCTAAGTGCAGCGCGGAGTGTGTGTAAAGATTATACTTACGCACAAAATTATCTTACCTTAGCTGCTGGTTGCTGTACGCTCCTGTGTTCTGGCGGGCTTGCACTGTCCGACGGGGGACATGGCCGGCTTGGATAGTGGACTGTATCAGCAGTCTAAGTGCAGCGCGGAGTGTGGGTAAAGATTATACTTACGCACAAAATTATCTTACCTTAGCTGCTGGTTTCTGTACGCTTCTGTGTTCTGGCGGGCTTGCATTGTCAGACGGGGGTAGGTTCTAGGTAGTTTCCATACTGGTTGTATCTGTTTACTGTGCTAATACTCAGGTACTGGAAGCGCCATGGTAACATTTACCTCAAGGTATTGTTCTGTGTGGCACAATGCTGTCAATAAATGTTTTTCTTTCTTTCTTTTCTTTCAATATTAGTATGGATCTACGCTCTTAACAAACTTTGTATTTCAGGTGTGTATCAGAGAGGTACGGCTTTGCCCCTCTGTGCATCCTAAACACTAGCACCACATACTTCTCCCCGTGCCACGCCGGCTGCCAGCGGTACGAAGATCTTAATGGATTTATGTGAGTATCTGCGTAACAAACTTATTTATTACCCATAACGTTTACAGTCTTTTTTTAAGTGAAAACTTTTTTAGCCGCGTTGAGCACCTACCTTGCCTTTTGGTAGGGAGTAAACTTGTGGATTCGCGTCACTGTCACCGACATGCTCGCTCCGACATGCTCGCGAACACCGACATGCTCGCGAACATCGACATGCTCGCGAACACCGACATGCTCGCGTTGTTACGATGACAAAAGGTCTTAAATATAAATAGTAAAACCATAATAATATTAAGGTAAATTTTAATTTTTTTCTTTTTTTAATCATTTAAATTATTAAAAAAAGAAAAAAATTTAAAAAACCAAGAAAATCGTTTTCAATTCCATCTTCAGTCACTACGACTGCCATTTTTTTTTCTTAAGTTTGGTCTCCACACTAAGGAACCTACATATCGCTTGAACTTAACTTTTTTTAATCCACTACAAGTTAGCCCTTGACTGCGATCTCACCTGATGGTAAATGATGATGCAGTCTAAGATGGTAGCGGGCTAACCAGTTAGGGGCATGGCAGTTATATTAGACCCATACCCCTAATCGGTTTCTACACAGCGTACCGGAACGCTACATTTCTTGGCGACACGTCTTTGCTGGTAGGGTGGTAATTAGCCACGGCCGAAGCCTCCAGGCTAGACCAGGGATAATTCAGAAATTATAAATAACTCATAACTCATATTTTTTTATTCAAAAAAACTTATTACAAGTACTTTTGAATCGTCGAGTGAATCTACCACTGGTTCGGAATGACATTCCTACCGAGAAGAACCAACAAGAAACTCGGTGGTTGCTCTTTGCTGTCCTTAACATTCAAATTTCAAAATTCAAATGTTTTTTATTCAAATAAACTTTTACACTTATACCTACTTGTGAATCGTCAAGTGAATCTACCATGCTTGCTGGAGCGCTCAAATTCCCAATTTGACCCTGCCGGGGATCGAACCCGAGACCTCCGGGGTTTTTAAGACAACAGCGCTCAACTGCGCGACGGAGGTCGTCAAAATGTCAATGAATGAACCAGAATCACTCTCTACGTACGTGATTTGGAGGATTTGTGTAGTGTAGTGCTGTGCCGGTGCGAATTGCTGGGTGGTGGGTGTTCGCATGTTGTCGGTGGAAGACACGCACTGCACCACATAGATTTGTCTACTGTGGCGGATTATACCGAATTAAGCTTCTGGTTCATTCATTATCATGGACTTCCGCAAAGTAACGCCTGGTGGTCTACTCTCTTTCTCTCAAACGAAACTTCGCAAACAAACGTAATTAGTCGGTTATTAGACCCACACAAAATTGTCAATCCAATCGGTCACGAAAACTTTCTATGGATCCGTACTTCGTCTGCGTGTACGAAAACGAAATAGAGAGGAGCATATAGAGATAATATTATGTAGGAGAGGAGTTAACGAAATTTCGTTCGTTTGTTTGCGAAGTTTCGTTTTAGAGAAAGAGAGTAGACCCCCTGCTTCGATTCAATACGTCAAAATGTCGTCGTCGTCGTCTTCCAGGCTGTTCGAGGAGTGCACGTGCGGGCCTGGGCGCGCTGTCCGCGGCGGCTGCAAACTGCCGCAATGCTGGCTGCCGTACTCCATATACCTGGTCTTCTTCACTCTTATGCTGGCCGCGGCAGGTACTTTGTACAGGGTTTATCCATACTAATATTATAAATGCGAAAGCGTGTCTGTCTGTCTGCATAAACTTTAACGGGTCATCTTTTAAACCTTTTTTGACGAAATTTGGGACATAGGTTACAGGCATAGGTTTTGTCCCGGAAATGTACCTATGCTAATTTTTATCCCAGAAAATTAAATAATTTCGGTGGAAATCAAAAAAACTTCATCTTCGCGGACGAAGTCGCGCGCATCATCTAGTTTATAATACTTATACCTACTATTATAGTAAACTTTTGCCCTTTTGAAAACAATTTTGGCCACTGAGCTAGATAAGTTTGTGGGACCAAGTATCATATCATACTAATATTATAAATGCGAAAGTGTGTTTGTTTGTTGGTTTATTGGTTTGTCCTTCAATCACGCCGCAACGGATCGACGTGATTTTTGGTATGGGTATAGTTGAGGACCTGGAGAGTGACATAGGCTACTTTTTATACCGGAAAATTAAGGAGTTCCTGCGGGAATCAAAAAAACTTAAACCACGCGGACGAAGTCGCGGGCATCAGCTAGTAGTCTATAAGTACAATGTTTGAGGAGAGCGATTTTCGCTGCAACACATTGTGGCCAATTCTGTATAGCACAATCTCTAAACTAAACTAAAATGGCAGCTTTAAATCTAGTTCTGTCCCTTTCCGTAGGGAGTAATATGAAAGCGTTAGCAATATTTGTAATGCTCTAATTTTAGTTTAGTTTAGAGATTGCGCACTACAGAATCAGCCCCAGTATATACTTTTGGAGGATCATCGTTCTGTTGTTTATAAGTATATCCTTGTGTTCTTGTTTCCATATAAAAGTTAACTATTACATAGTTAATCAAGCGAGCTGGAGAGAGCTGGAGGAGGCCTTTGCCGCTAGGCATATACCTAGGTACATAGTCAAGGGACCTTTTGTATTAGGTACAATGTTTTAAGAAACGAACACTATAAAACTCTGAAATAAAAGGCTATTTTTAACCGACTTCCAAAAAAGGAGGTTCTCAATTCGGCGCGTATGTTTTTTTTTTAATATTTTTAACTGTTCCCCAGCCGCGTCGTTCCTGATGCAAGGCATGGCGATTCTGCGCGCGGTGCGGCGCCGGGACAAGCCCATCGCTGTGGGTGTCAGCTTCGCGCTCCTAGGGCTACTGTCGCACGTGCTAGGACACTTCGTCTACATGCTCATCAGTTGTGAGTCACTGAATATAATATTATGTCAAATCTCACTCGCTAGCTATTGGCCTCATATTGGAGCCATTTTAGACTCGCCTTTAGGCGCGGGATATACGAGAGGCGACATAGGTATAGGTACGAGAGGCGACGGGCGCGGGCGAGGTGCAGGCGTGCCGCGGCTTCTATAATATTTCGTACAAAATGTATGCAAGCGCCTCCACTCCACTCCACTCTCCTATGAGAGTGGAGGCCTCTGCCCAGCAGTGGGACGTTAATGGGCTGTAGTGGTGGGTATACAAGCGACTCGATGGGACGGCAGGTATACAGAGGCGACGAGGCGGGGACGCCGCTTCCATACTTCCAAGAAGGGTTGTAACAGAACCTCGCCTCCGCTTCCGTAAGTGCGGAATTTTCGCAAGAAATCGTAAAGCTCAAGGTCACTCAGCGTGCGATAGAGCTAATCCTCGGAGTCAGCAATCAGGGGCGCTATTGGCTATTAACCAAAATCCGTAGACGCAGCAAGGGAACTGTAAATTCAGCCAATCACAATAATTGAGATTAGAACAATGGCAGTAGCATTTATACCCAACCGACTTATCGGTCCCGGTGGCCAAATCATTTCATACTAAGTAATATTATTTAAATGCGAAAGTGTGTTTGTTTGTTGGTTTATTGTTTTATTGGCTTGTCCTTCAATCACGCCGCAACGGATCGACGCATGATTTTTGGCATGGGTATGTAAGGTCCTCAACTATACCGTATAGTTGAGCTGGTGAGTGACATAGGCTACTTTTTATCCCGGAAAATTAGGGAGTTCCAGCGGGAATCAAAAAACTTGAACCACGCGGACAAAGTCGCGGGCATCAGCTAGTTGGAACTAATTTTTATGCCTGTTTAGTTTTATTTTTTTTAATATTTACTAGCGACGCTCTCACCGGGTCAGATACGTTTGTGGGACTATAAATGAGCTACAGCAGGACAATCGCAATCGCTATGATAATGATTGTTAATTGTTGTTTCAGATTTCACATGTGCGTACGAAAAGGACGGCATTTGCCTGCTCCACAACTACTCTATCTGGTCCATCGGAGCAGTCAGCGCAGGGCTGTCCGTGCTCTCTGGAGCCTTCAGCTTTGTAGCCAGTCGGTACCCAGCCGCGACAGTACTTGTCAGCAGTAGCGACGTCTATATCGGGAGGTGATAGTGGAAACAGTACAAGACATAAGCTACTTTTATCGGACTCAAGGCGGAAGAAAGCCAAACCATATGAAGCTTATAATTAATTACTAGATGCCCGCGACTTCGTCCGTGTGGATTAAGATTTTTTTTTTTTTCACTACAAGTTAGGCCTTGACTGCGATCTCACCTATTAATTTTTAATCCCCGAGGAAACTCCTTAATTTTCGGGGATAAAAAGTAGCCTGTCTTTCCTAGGGATGTAATGGGTTGTCTGGAG
Organism: Erebia ligea; assembly: GCA_917051295.2. Taxonomy (NCBI): domain Eukaryota; kingdom Metazoa; phylum Arthropoda; class Insecta; order Lepidoptera; family Nymphalidae; genus Erebia; species Erebia ligea. The sequence goes on along the minus strand of OU785240.1, from coordinate 2,351,361 downwards.
ATCAATTTTAGTGATAAGACCGCCCTTGCGCACGCTTTTTTTTCTGTTTTTTCCTTATGATTAAGTTATTCCTATGTTGTGTGGCAATAAAGAATTTATCTATCTACCTCTATACTCATCAAAATTGGTTGAAAAGATGGGTCTTAAAGCGTGGCAGACAGACAGACACACTTTCGCATTTATAATATTAGTATACCCACATACTTATTGGTTAAGAACCATTAATTTAAAGATGCCTTCAATAACTTAGTACTTATATGTATTGTAGATAAGTTTTGATATTTGATTTTTTAAATAGGCTTGGGGGGTAGGTTGGTAATTAGTTAGTCACGGCCGAAGCCTCCCACTAGGCCAGAGCCAATATTTTATCCTTGCCGGCATATATTGCTGGGAATCGAACCCGGAATCTCCCACTTATAAAACTACAGCCCTCAACTGCGCAACGGAGGTCGTCAATAATTTTAAGTGATGCAAATCTAAAGAAGTGGTGTAAATATTTTAAAGTAATTTTGTGAATAAAGTTTGTTTAATTTAAAATTGTTGTTTGGCGGTCATTTGTTTTTCTCGTTTTTCGTAGAGTTCTATAATACCTATACTACATTTAAATAAAACGCTTTCAAATATTAAGATTTCGTATATTCATAAATTCATCCTTATTTAATTCTAATATACATTTAAAAAAATCTCAAAAGGTTGTCTTTTGTTTTACTTTTTGCATCTGAACCAGTAAAGGTAAAACTGTTGTATTCGAAAAGACAGTAAAAGTGCCCGAATAGAATCCAACAAACATACGATACCAAGAAACATACATATTTTGCTGTCAAGATTTTAAATCACGTTAAAACGCTAAGCGTATTCTTGGCATTGTAAAACGAATCTTAAAGGCCTTGTTTTAGAGCTTAAGTTCGCCCATACATCCACAGCCAGCACTAGCGGAAACGTTGCAAAGTCAAAATCAGTGGTACTGAATTTCTGGCTTTAAATCAAGGGGGTTTGGGTCTATTTTACTCTGAAGCCAAAGTGCATTGACGCTCATAATTATACGCTCAACGTTGGTGTGATTTAAAATCTTGTGGCTTGTGTACGGGCGTATTTTCACGGATTCAGATCGAACTAAGTAAGTAAACGCCGTAAAAATTAACATTCATTAATTATAAAAGGTATAAAATATACATAGAAAAATATTGTGATGGTAAAACATTACAAAGTATGATTTCTATTATAACCCAATCCAGATGCTATAAGGATAGTAAAAATCGATTGTAAAAATAGGTTTATCTCTTTTCCTCTTATGATTACAGTCACTCGAGAGAAAGGGATAGAATGCTAACTGTCCCTATATTAGCATCTGGATATTATAGTAGGTACATGCTTATTGCTTACTCATAAACTTTGGTTAACGGGTGAATAGTTAAACATCGGTTTGTCTCTTTCTGTCACCACTAATTTGACACTCGTAAGAAGACAAACGCTTATAACTCTTTTCCTCCCGGAATAAACAAATAATCACGGCCATTTCGGTAGAAAATAAATAGATTTAAGACAGATTTATCAAAACATTTTCTTATATTTTATTATTATTGCATATTATGTAGGTACTCTATAATAACAATAATTTTCTTTTACTCTATAAGATGGCAACAATTATGCCTAAGATTTTTTTAATACTTAACCTAATTTTGGTATATACTAGAAAATTGCACGAAAACCATAAATAATAAACTAAATTTAAAAAAAAACATGGTGAAATGGCACAGAACTAGGAATAAATCGTAGAAAAGATAATCAATAAGTATAACATAAATAATTACTAAAGAAAATATTGTAGTCTATTAACTAAATAAAAAAATTAAAAGCTGCTGTTTTGTGCTATTGGGACAACATTTTTCACATATTTGTACATACTTTTCTAAAATATTCCACAAACCTTAACTACTTATAACTAACAACCCTAATAAAATTAAGTAACAATAATATATTCAACTCTAAGCGTTAGAATCTCACCACATCTATCTACGCGGAAACGGTTTGAGCCAGACGGAAAAGCTTTATGTGTGCTTTATGTATATAGCATTAATGGTGAAAACGCGGCAAACGCCAATCCCGCGTCGTCGGCGGTCAATCAATCGACATCAAAAACTTGGTCAACGAAGACTCCGAACCGAAGACCTTCAACGAGAAAGCCTACATTTATTAGAAGCAACGGTTTCTTCGAAATGGGACAAGACATCCGGATTAGATGTGGAAGGCATCCATCATCACCTAGACGTGAAGAAGCCAGCAGATTTCATGTACATTGGTTTCACAGCTAAATTTGGTAAAGATACAATCAAAGCCATACCGAGTGCTTGGGACTAACATTTGCGTCGTTAGCGGTCGCATCGCGTCGACCGGGGTGGGCGACGTCTTTTCACTCTTAATACCATGTAGATAAAGTTCTTTTTCACAACTATCGACACGTAACCTTGAGAGGCGGTGAGACACTCATAGGGCCCAGAAAACTCAACTTGCATAGATTCGGATTAATGTGAATGCACACTGGCTGGCATTTTTTACACGACGTATTTTCAGCGGCTACAGACACATTAATCGCAGCGTTATATTACAATGGAACAGTTTTATATTTGTGATATCACGTGCTGGAAATGGCTGGGTGACATTGTAATGCTTTTGTGGGTGCACAAACACGCTAGAAATACAACTGTCTCAACGAGGTCTCAACGCGAAAAGGCTTTGTGACTTAAAAGGGGACTAAAGATAAAACCGACGGCTTCTTCGCGATGTAAAGCCGCCGGCCGTTCTGTGAGAGAGGTTAAACGTTCTGTGAGAGGTTTTTATTACTAATAAACCTGCGTATATTACTAATAAACCTGCGTTTATTACTAACAAACTTGCATGTATTAGTGGTCTAATATACGCAAGTTGCCGGAGACTATCTTGTTCTCAAGCACCGCGCCTGAAGGTATGTCGATACGGTCGCCGTGGTTTGCTATTACGATGACGGTACCCTGGAAAAATTACAAAAAAATTGAGTCAAGTACATCAGCTGTGTGTGGCAGATACAAAGGGACCAATTCTGTTTAGCACAATCTCTAAACTAAACTAAAATGACAGCTTTCCCTTTCTGCAGGGAGTATTATGAAAGGGACTAGATTTAAAGCTGTCATTTTAGTTTAGTTTAGAGATTGGGTTACACAGAATTGGCCACAAAGTCAAATCAAGAGAGAAAGCTGTTTTCCGTTAATCGTTTAAAAACCTGACCTACATTTCTCACCTTTTGTGAATTTTGTTTTTCAAAAACCCGCTGCGGCTCTTACAGCCAAGACAAATCTACCGACAGCGCATTTATTAAAATCTTTCCCCCTTTTAGGCTACAGGCTTGAATGGTACTATTATTTTCTCGGTTTTCGGTGGCTAGAACCCTAACCCGTTTAGGCTGCAGGCGACGCCATACAATTTTTTGATACATACTCGAAGAGAAGAGAAACTAACTGACTGGATATTAACGTGCAGTTTAAAGCCAAAACAAACCAAAATATACTAAAGAAGAATTATAAGGAACTCTAACTGAACTAAACCAAGGCTGATCAGTATGAAATGTACAGAAAAAAAATTAACTCACCTTCAAAGAAACTCCTCTGCCAAACGTGACGTCTCCAGACACCGTCAAGTGATCCAACTCAATCAAATCGGGCACAGCCGCGAATCTGCTCAAGAACTCCTTCACTTTCGCAAAATGGTTATCCCCCAATTTTACTAACGGTGTAGAAGGGAACATCCTTTGCGGAGACATCACCAAGGACCCATGAGACAAGCTGTACAGATTCGACATTACAAGCAACAAATCCGAGGTTTTCTTCACCGGCAAGAATCTACTCCTAGGTACATTAACGCCTATCCCTCCTTCGAAACATTTCATGGCTGCACCTACAGCGGTTTCCAGTTGAATAACATTGACACCATCCGCCAAAGTTTTATTGTTCACAATAATCTCCATATTCAAAGACCCCTGCTCGACCACTCTTTGGATCGCATCCAGCTTCGCCCACAAGTTATTTGTGTTGAAGAACTTAAACTGGCTCACAGATTTGAAGTCATCTACATGTTCTTTGGGGACCTGAGCGATTTCCAGCAACCTCAGTTTGTCTTCGTATTGGATTAAAGTTCCTCCTTTAACATCGGCTCTGGTTTTATCGGTGACCTCCATAACAAATTCGGTTCCATTTGTTTGCTCGGGGTTCAAAAGGAGGTAGAGGATGTTCAGATCGACGGTAGCTCCTAGGTTATCGATGTTGCTTATGAAGCAGTATGTTCTGCCCTCTTTGATGAACTTCTGGAGGAGGCCAGAATTGTTGAAGGATTCGTAGAAGTCGCCGTGCCCTGGTGGGTACCATCTGGAATGATAAACATTTTGATTTGATTTTTTTTTGATTTGATCATTTCATATAGCACTAAAAAATACGTGTGTCGCTCACGTTAAGTCTTGTTTTGACTCTGCCACTGGTTCGGAAAGTAGATTCTACTGGGAAGAACCGGCATTTATTTAATGATTTTTTTCATTACTTTTACAATCAATTTAAATCTGAATCTAACAAAATCGAATGCCTTTATAGCTCGAAGTTGTGTAAATATCTCATTGCTACAATCGTAATTACACAACAAAGTATTATCGTTATTTGCAAAGATCATACTCGCAATTTATTAAACTTGATTAGGCAAAGTTAGTTTACAGGGTAAGGAATAATTCAGATATTATAGTATAGACCCCTGTATTCAGATATTATGATCGATAATTTTCTTAATGACAAAGTTGCATGGAAGCGACCGGCCTCGCATCCAGTGACCCACAAGTCAGTGTATTACTTGTAACGTAACGTATGTGTTGTATGAAATTTTCTTTTCTAAGAAAAGAGCAACTCCTGAGTTTCTTGCCGGCGGCTCTGCTTAGTAGAATCAGTTTTCCGAACCGGTGGTAGAGTCTTGACGTATCACACAAGTTGTCCTACGTGAAATAAAAAAATCATTTATCATTATAGACAAGTTTCTAGTCGACTATCAAGTTTTTAAGGAAACTGGCTCAATTTAGTCTTATCTATAATCCGCGCAAACGTTTCAGGTCACCTAACTCTTGGCACAATTCCATATGATTTATATAATAGTATTAGCTTAGAAAAGATAACATAATTATAGATTGGCGAGGCTTATCAATTCCTAACGACGGTATCTGATAGTGTATCGAATTACTACGTTACACGCGTTAGACGTACATTCTCTTATCAAAATAATCGTTATGGGAACAGGAATAGGGATGATGACAACTGAGTCAAATCAGCAACTCTTTATCAAACTTAAAAACGCACTTCTAGTATGGAAGTTGTATGAAATTCACAGTTGTAACGTCATAAACTTTCAACGCACTTTGTTTCTTTAATCTATATTTTAAAATGGTTATCAAACTTAAAACTAACCGAGGATGTGAATTTTAGGTCTTTTGGAAGACCCTCTATTTAATAATCAGTTGGAAATAATTTATTTTTGATATAGGCATCATCCCTATTGGTACTAGTGATATGTTTGATCATTCTTGGGCTACAGAATATTGATATAGCTCCATACAACCCTCTTTAGCGCCTTGCTTAAAAGCCAATTTCTGTAATATCCTGAGCCAAAACTCCAATTTTTGTTAATAAGTCAAAACTATGTTCTGTGCATTCGAAAAATGTTCCAAAATTAAGATTAAACGCTCAATAAATTCTCATAATTGACCTGTAAAGGCAGATTTTAGTCAACTTTGACCGACTTTTGACGTTTAAACAGATTTTACAAAATTCCAAATCCCAATCTTTTTTCATTCAAAGTGCCTTTAAATAGTCGAGTGAATCTACCACTGGTTCGGAATTACATTCCTACCGAAAAGAACCAAGTGCCAGCAAGATACTCGGTCACTGCCTTGGAAAACTGGTCACTGCCTCAGTTAGTTTATCTAATTATGGAAAAGATCTGCTCAATGACTACCAGTGATATGAATCCGTTATCATCTTGAAATTTTATCTTTTGTGTAACAGAATATAGAGATGACTTTATGAGGGAATGATGAACGACTGACTTTTGTAAGCCCTGGGAAATATTCCCAAGCAAATCGGTTCATCTAAATCTACATCCATACTAATATTATAAATGCGAAAGTGTGTCTGTCTGTCTGTCTGTCTGTCTGTCTGTCTGTCTGTCTGCTACGCTTTCCCAGCCCATCTTTTTAACCGATTTTGCTGAAATTTGGTTTAGAGGTAGTTTATATCCCAGGGAGGACATAGGCTTTTTATCCCGGAAAATGAAAGAGTTCCCGCGGGAATCAAAAAATCTTAATCCACGCGGACGAAGTCGCGGGCATCATCTAGTCTTCTATATTCGCCCTCTTATTGAGGGTTTGAAATTGAAAGCACTTGAAAAAATTAAATTCATTAACAACATCTTTAGACCGTTAATAGTTACTAAGGAATTACTTCTATAGTGATGATTTTTTACTTAAAAAAAACATACGCGCCGAATTGAGAACCTCCTCCTTTTTTGGAAGTCGGTTAAAAATAGGTTTATGACATGCATACAAATGCGATATAGTAAATATAACAAATTAGTATATTCACGCGAATATACTAATGAATTACTCACGCTTCAATATCGGCGTGTACATCAGGGTTCTTCGCAATGGGCAGTAGGGACTCGCGGTTGATCCTTGGATGGCAGGACTGGTTGAACGTGTGGATGTCCAGTTTGAGGCCCTTGTATTTACGGATGACTTTCTGCGTGTCTTCGTCCGTGTTGAATGAGTTCATGAGGACCAGTGGCACGTTGCATTTGTATGTCTTGTTCAGGTGCTGCGAGAATTATATTAAATATATATCATAGTGTAAAATCGGCAAAACCGAGATTTTCAAAGCAGTATATCCATCAAACGGTGACATACCTAATGTATGTTTGTAAAAATAATTTGCTGTTTTCTAGACCTTTAAGCAGCCATTGACAAATCTCAAAACACAATTTTTAAAAAAATCCTTATTGAAACTAATAATTTGCTCTAGAAATATAAGATAAAATTTATATTTCAAAATCAAACACATTGTCGGATTAATTTGTATTGAACAGTAAATATTTATTTTTTTACAAATGATTTCTTGCATTTTTTTGCGACATGCGCTTGCTCGATTTGCTCTCGAACTCTTTAATTTTGCGAGATAAAAAGTAGCCTATGTGTCCAGACTATAATCTATCTTTGTGCCAAATTGTAACCAGATCCTTTCAGCCGTTCTCGTGATTGAGTAACTAACATCCATCCATCCAAACTTTCGCATTAATAATATTAGTATAGATCTGAAAGTGTATATCTGAAACTGTCTGTTTGTTTGCCTGAACTTAACTTAACTTAAGCCTACCTCTAAAACAATTTTTTTTTGTGATAATTTTTTTTTTTTTTAATATATTTTATAAATGCATACTTTTTTTTAATATATGAACTCTTATTTTTATTTTTGCCTGAACTACTTGTTTTATATTCCTCTACAGTTTAGCTCTTAAAATCTGATGTAGTGTGAGATGGTAGCGGGCTAACTTATTACTACCCCTAATCGCTTTCTACACGTCGTCGTACCGGAACGCTAAATCTGAGTGGCACGTCTATGCCAGTAGCGTGGTACGGTGGTAACTTGCCACGGCCGAACTCTTCCACTAGAGCAGATTACAAACAAATTGGCCGTACAGTTTGTGTATTGAAATGAACATTTTTATTTATTTATTTTATTTTTTACTAGTTAATGCCCGCGACTTCGTCCGCGTGAATTGAGATTTTTTGGTTCCCGCGGGAACTCTTTAATTTTCCAGGATAAAAAGTAGCCTATGTGTTATTCCGGACTATAATCTATCTCTACTGCCTTTCATCCAGATCCGTTCAGCCGTTGGGGCGTGATTGAGTAACATCCATCCTCTTTTAAAATCACAAATTTAAATTTAATTTGGTACTCAATAAATGCTATATTACATAGTAACTAACTACTCTATAGAAAAACACACACACACACACACGCACACCCATACACATACACAAACGCACACACACACATACGTGTATGTATGTGTGTGTGTGCGTTTGTGTATGTATTGTGTATGTGCAACCATACGTACAGAACAATGCATGCTAACTTTGGTATTTTTATTAATTTTAAACTTTTCATTGATAAAGATATTATTGTTATTTGTACCGAGGAGGAAGAGCGGGGACCCCGAGATACAGGTTTTTTCAAACTTACTTCGGGGTTCCTGGCAAAATTGTAAAACGACGAATATTTTTACCAATAAATTTCATTTTCATTTTTTTTTCATTTTCATACATTCATCCAAACTTTCGCATTTATAATATTAGTATAGAAGTAAACATTTTTTCAGTAATCAACAGCGTTACAACTACTCGTATATTAACGATAATCATAACTTGACATTAAATAAGGCCATAAACGATTACAGAATAAGTATAAAAAAATGTAGATATTAGTGCATGTTGATATTAGTCTACCTACAGTAGAACATAAAAGTAAAAAAATAATAAATATTTGTTATTTAGTAATAGTACGTGTGTGAGTAAGTACCAATACGCGTGTGTGTGTTTGATAAGCACTATACCTACCTTTTTTTAGCAGGCGGGTCACCTGATGGTAAGTGATTAATTACCGCCGCCCATGAACATTTGCAGCACCAGAGGAACCACCAATGCGTTGCTTGCTGGCTTTTGAGAAATTAACCTTAATAAGTTAATACCTACTTTACTATACCTATGTACTAGATAAGCACTAACCCAATATAATGTAATGTACCTAACTACCTATTAACCCACGACTGTACCAAATGTTCCTAATCTCTAACCTTTACCCCTAATTATGTACATTAGTAAATAAGTCTATTTTTAGTATGTAAATAAAGTAACTCTTATCCCTCGTCCCAACGAACACTCTACCGGCCGATCCGATTCACCCAATCCCTTCCACTACCAAATCACATAAATGCCCGAAGTCCCTAGGCACATTCATTCTATTCCCAACTCCTTACTAAGTCGTACTTAATATCTATATATATATAAAAATGAAGAGATAGAGAGTTACATATTTGTTCCGTTTGCCGTGGAGACCCTGGGGCCGTGGAGTCTTAGTGCCAAAAATTTTTTGCGAGCTATTTCACCGCGGTTGATTGCCTCATCTGGAAGGGCTGGCTCATTTTTTGCGCAAAGGATCAGCCTGGCTGTCCAGCGCGGAAATTCAGCCAGTATTCTCGCCACCATTCCACGCGGGCATGATTTATATAGTAATTAGGTTAGGCTATCTAGCTTTAATTTTTATTGTATTGTTTTCAATAAATAAAGAAAAAAAAAAAAAATCCCTATTTCCCTTGGTCACGGGCATCACGCGTGAACGGCTGGACCAATTTCGCTAATTCTTTTTTTGTTGTGTTTGTTTGGACCCCCGGATGGTTTATAGGTATTCACAATTAGACCCAGTAAGGGGCGCTACAATCGGGTTCGAGGTTCATAGCAGGACAAAGTCTGCCGGGCCCAGTATAGTCATAATATATTTATTTGCTGATTGCAGGTTATTCTATGTAATAACCTGCAATCAGCAAATAAATATATTCTTACAATAAGGTCATAGGATCGAGCCACAATCTACCAATCATATGGTGTGCAAATTATCATAAGTAGTTAACATAATAGAAAGAAATACATTACATACATTTAAGAAATTTCATACAATTTACCACTATAATATATCTATACAATTTAACAATTATACACAATATTACATAATAATTTATTATTATTACAATAATTAAAATTTATGCTAATTAATGTCAGCCATAAAGTTTATTTATAAAATAATTTATATTATTATTAGATTACTATTAAATTATTATTTTAACACAATAAAAATTAGATGTTTAATAATTAAAAACAATCTAGCCGTCATATTTCCATTCAGTAAAATTAAAAAATTCGTTGACAGAGTAAAAACAATGAAATAGTAGGGGATGTTTAAATTTAGGCAGGGTCATTTCTTTGATCGTCTTTGGAAGTTTATTGTATATTTGGATCGCCATACAAAATGCGATTTTTTTATACAGAACTAATTACTTTCTTAACTCTGACTCGTTACTCTAACTCTGTGTGTGTGTGTGTGTGTGTGTGTGTGTGTGCGTTGTACGTGTGTTAATTTAAGATGGGACTGTGTGTGTGTGTGTTCTTTTATTTTAATTAAGTATTTGTTTTTTAAATTGTTTATTTCTTGCGGTGTAGGGTCAACATTAATCGATTTTAAATCGATCGATCGATTAAATTGCTTCAAAGCCATTTAAGCATTGATTTCAATGAGTGACAAATGAGTTGATTGTGGTTAGTGGATTTTTTTTCTTTCCACTACAAGTCAACTTTTATTTTAATTATTTGTTTTTTAAATTGTTTATTTCTTGCGGTGTACGGTCAACATTAATCGATTTTAAATCGATCGATCGATAAAGCCATTTAAGCATTGATTTCAATGCGTGACAAATGAGTTGTTGGGTGTGTTCCGAAATACACTGCGAGCACTGGAAGTCCCCAGTAAAGAGCACTGCCAGTGCTCGCAGTGCTTATAACGGAACACGCACGTTGATTTCAATGCGTGACAAATGAGTTGTTTGTGGTGAGTGGTTTTTTTTTCTTTCCACTACAAGTCATGCAGTCAAAGGTCTAACATGTTAGGGCCTAGGGGTATGGTAGTTATATTAATCCCATACTCCTAGTCGGTTTCTACACGGCATGGTTTCGGAACGCTAAATCGCTTGGTGGCACGTCTTTTCCGGTCGGGTGGTAACTATCCACGGCCGAAGCCTTCCACCAGACCAGACCAGAGAAATAACAGAAATTATAAATTCCCAAATTGATCCTACCGGGAATCGAACCCAGCAGGCTAAGCATGCGCACAACGAGATATATCTCGCGACGAGAGAGAGAGAGAGATGTTGTCGATGCCGGCTAATTTCTCGTTCACCCTGCTTAATAAGCACAAAAATCGGCATATTACAAGTAAAAAATAGTCGGCACGTAAGGGTTCGTAGAGAAAAATACCACAGATAAGAAATATTACTTTTATCTCTACTTTTGATGTAACGAGACAAGTAACCATGTTAGCTTGACGAACTCCCTGGCGCAGTGTTGAGCGCTGTTGTCTTAACGTGCGGAGGTCCCGGGTTCGATCCCCGGCAGGGTCAATTTGGGAATTTATAATTTCTGAATTTTCCTTGGTCTGGCCTGGTGGGAGGCTTCAGCCGTGGCTAGTTACCGCCCTACCGGCAAGCGATTTAGCGTTCCTGTACGATGCCGTGTAGAAACCGATAGGGGTATGGGTTAAATATAACTGCCATGCCCCTAACAGGTTAGCCCGCTACCATCTTAGACTGCATCATCACTTACCATCAGGTGAGATCGCAGTCAAGGGCTAACTTGTAGAGGATAAAAAAAAACTTACCTCAATTTGCTGTACAGTTAAATCCAGGAAGGTCAGTTCGTTCCGCACTTGTATGACCGACTTGGGTCCCTTGCAGCCCATGGACGTGCCCAGACCACCGTTCAGTTTGACCACCACCAGTTTGTCTAGCATATGGTGGATATTGTCTGTGGTCGGCGTCTGTAGACTCGAGTAGTCTATGACCGCGTAGTCTGGCAGCTTCTGTATCTTCTCCCATGTCACTGATGGCCCCTCTGGAAAGATTGTATCGAGTCTATAATGTATCTATGGTTTATTCATGTTCAGAAATTAAAAATGTGAGTTTTTATTGGAATTCAATATTAAGGCCCACTTGCACAAGGACTCTTAAATTGATTCAGTTAAATATTTTAATGCTATCCCTTTTTGGCATCTACAATATGCATTTGCCAAAAAGGGACAGCATTACAAAATTTAACTAAATCAATGTCCTTGTGCAAGCGGCCCTTAGTTTAACATGTCATAGAATTTTTTTATTTTGTATCCAAATGTATAGTATCACTGTATGTTTGTAGGTATCACTATCCATACTTCCATACTCTAATATTATAAATGCGAAAGTGTCTGTCTGCTACACTTCAACGGTCCATCCTTTCAACCGTTCGGCAGTTCGTGCGTGATTGAGGAACAAACATCCATCCATCCATACATCACTCACTCACACTCAATACAACCCATTATGGACGTATTTCCGCAAATCCGTTAAAATATATTAGAACTGTCGGTACATTTTGTGACTAAGTCGGACAAAATAAAATGGAACTAAAAATTACTACACATAGATTGATCCTTTACCTCCAATTTTTGGAAATGACATTGTTAAAAATCTTTATTTAAACCTACTATAAAAATGATTTTCCGACACCTCTTCGCACAAAACATCGCGACTTTCGGTACATTTTTTGCTGTATGTATACCGATTTTTTGTCTTTAAAAACCATCTGTTAAGAGAGATGTTCACCTCAAAATTTTGGAAAGAAAAATATTAAAAATACTTCAAGACTTGGTGGAGTGACCTGAAGGTATACTTCGACGACTACTACTGGAACTCCTAGACGCGTATAGCTACGTGTATCGAATATACCTAGCTCTACGCGTCTAGGAGTTCCAGCAGTAGTCGTCGTCGTTCAGGTCACTCCACAAAGTCTTGAAGTAAGATCTCATCATAACTAGCAAAACGATCCCAAATTCGATACATTTAGCCTTAACGTGCGGAGGTCCCGGGTTCGATCCCCGGCAGGGTTTGGAAATATATAATTTCTGAATTTTCCCTGGTCTGGCCTGGTGGGAGGCTTCGGCCGTGGCTAGTTACCACCCTACCGGCAAAGACGTGCCGCCAAGTGATTTAGCGTTCCGGTACGATGCCGTGTAGAAACCGAATAGGGGTATGGGTTTAATATAACTGCCATGCCCCTAACAGGTTAGCCCGCTACCATCTTAGACTGCATCATCACTTACCATCAGGTGAGATCGCAGTCAAGGGCTAACTTGTAGTGAATAAAAAAAAGTTTAAAGATTGTGTACATTCAAATCAGCACCAATGCCTCCTTTAGTTTATCCTTCCTCCCCCAATTAGGTATCTAACTATCTATGCTTTGTATATTCCTGTAATACAAATCTTCCAAACGCGCTCTGGTCTGTGAAGAGCTCACAACAAACTCAGCCGGTTTTTTTAATTTTTTTATTATCACCATCTCACAAAATATCGGAAATTACTTAATTAATTAGATTTATAAATTTAAAAGTTACATAACCAGCCGCTGGAACAATTCATACCCATGCCTTCCTATCATTCAAATAATCCTTACACTGTAATAATTAATTACTGTAATTTTACACTGTAATAGGACTTTTCAAATAGTTTATCGTTTTACAAAAACTTTGATCTTGTTGAGAGACATCTCCAATTATGTCTAAACTAATATTATAAAGAGGAAAGATTTGTTTGTTTGTTTGTTTGTAATGGATTAACTCAAAAACTACTCAACCGATTTTAAAAATTCTTTCACTTATAGAAAGCTACTTTAGCAGCGAGTAACATAGGCTGCTTTTTATCATGGAAAATTAAGGAGTTCCCGCGGGAATTAAAAAAAACTTAAACCACGCCGACAAAGTCGCGGGCACCAGCTAGTTTTCCAATAAATCAAAACACAAATCAAGAGTTAGGGTCTCCTCACCCCTCGCGCCAGGCATGTGTGGAAACAGAGTCCGTCCGTCCATCGTCCGCCACGTTCTGATGAAGACTGGCGAGAGAAGGCGCAGGAGAAAATTAGCAATGGCTTCTCGAAAAAACGGCATAAATTCGAAAACAAAAATATATATACTTTTCAAGTAAATTGTAGTTTTCTTTGGGAATAAAAATTGCTTTGTAAGGTGAAATAAGAGGAATGATCAGCGAAGTTGTTTAAACTGTTTTTTTGGAATACTGGCTGCATAAAGTACTTGAAAACATCATTTTTCTCAATCATACGTAAATATGCCACCGTTTAATAGATACACTTTTTAAAAACCTGTTTCTTAACGATTTTATGCTATGACAGAGAGCCTTAAAACAATAAAGAACATGAGATAACAAACACAATTAATTACTAGTTAACGAACTTAGTTACTTGTTGTGTAACGTATCAATTGTATATTTTTTACATTTTGTAACATTTTTTTTTTATGAAAAGAGCAACTGCTGAGTTTCTTGCCGGCTCTACTCAGTAGACTTACGTAAAATTAGTTATTCATTTGTCGGTAACAGTAAACGTTTTTATAATAAACTCCCAGTCACCCTAGCATGGGCCGAGACAATTTTCTCCCCGAGGATAGGATAAAATTTTTATTCTTAAATGAATAAATAAAAACCATGGAATTAGGAATTACGACATAATGATAAAAACGATAAATAACGGTGGATAAATAGTCCCCCGAGTCCCCGTGAAATGTCAAACGGGGATAAACTTCTCCTCTCCCCTGTTGCCGTGCTCCATGAGAAGTGCATAAAATCAGTGGATAAAATCGGGGGATAATGTTTTTTATCTCCGGCCCATGCTAGCCCTGCTGAAGACATATTGGAGATGTCTCTCAACAAGTTCAAAGTTGTTGTAAAACGTAAACTAATTGAAAAGTCCTATTACAGTGTAAAGGATTATTTGAATGATAGGAAGGCATGGGTATGAATTGTTCCAGCGGCTGATTATGTAACTATTATATTTATAAATCTAATTAAGTAATTTCCGATATTTTGTGAGATGGTGATCAAATAAATATTATAAATGCGAAAGTTTGGATGGATGGATGTATGGATGTATGTTTGTTACTCAATCACGCTCCAACGGATGAACGGATCTGGATGAAATTTGGCACAGAGATAGATTATAGTCTGGAATAGCACATAGGCTACTTTTTATCCCGGAAAATAAAAGAGTTCCCGCGGGAACCGAAAAACCTCAATCCACGCGGACGAAGTCGCGGGCATCAGCTAGTAATAAATAAAACCCCCGGCTGAGTTTGTTGTGGGATCTTCTCAGACCGACGCGTTTGGAACCCTCGTAGCTTTAGTTTTAAGATACCGTAGTTAATTATCACCATCACGTCTTATACTTTGTAAGCATGACGATCAGAAGGTGTACTTTGCAGGTACCTATTTTGAATAAATATGTTTTGAATTGAATTGAATTGGAAAGAAAGAATTGAAAGAATCAGTTTTCCAAACCGGTGGTAGAGTTTAACTACTCCATAAGTGGCACAAGCAGCTTTAAGCGTTGGCTGTATGGCCCCAGCGCTCACAAGTCACTACTGCCTCGTTGGTCTAGTGGTCATCATGTTCGACTGCGGCTGACGAGGTCCCGGGTTCGAGTCCCGGGTCGGGCCGTAATCACCTTAGTCGAAAAGAAAAGGCGTAGACCGAAGCAGAACCAAAATAAACGTGGTACAGCGCCTACAGCTGATTCAACGTTGTAAGCGACGATGACAAACGTGAAGATTTACGTCTCGCGCGTGAACCCCAAAGCATCTAAGGGGGACGTCATCCAGTATATCGCGGATACGTACGACGAACGCTATGGTACATCTGCAGATGGAAGACCAACTGAAGAAGTGCAGATGAACCTGGAAGAACTGAAGTCCAATAGGACGACCTATTTTAACTCCTACGTGCTGACAGTTCCAGCTCGGTGCAAAAATATGTTCTTCAGTGCGGACTTTTGGTCTGAAGGCATAGTGTACCGTCGCTTTAGGGAAGCGAGAAAACAATCCTTGCCTTAGTATTAAGATTTTATTGTATTTTGTATTTTTTGACCGAGCGAAGCGAAGGTCTCTGAGTCTACTTGAGTGAATTGGCACTTATCCGTCCGTCCGTCCGTTCGTCCGTCTGTCCGTCCGTCTGTCAGAGCTTTATAACTTCTGAATTACTGAACGTAATTACTTCAAATTTAAATATAATATGTAAACCGATGGCCTCCCGCCGAATATGACTTAAAAAGTTATCAAAATCCTTATTTCGAAAATTAAGTGGGCAAGGCAGCACAGTAAATATGCACCGAGAAGGTTGGCGTGTCAAATGGCTGTGCCAAGACATAGGACCGCCGCATTTCGAGGCAGTTTCAGGCTTGCCTTCTCCAGGATTTGGAATGTCATCCCGCCGCCAGTGCAAAACCTACAATCAGTGTTTACTTTTAGATTTAAACTCAAAAAGATATTGTTAGATAAACAAAAACAGGGATAAGCGTAAATGCACTAACATATTATATTTAATTTGCATCGCGCTTCATCCAAATTCCTGGAGAGGCATTATAGATAGGTATGGCTCCATAAATGTCTGCATTATTTTAACGAATATAGCTCTTACGAGTATGTAATAAGATATTTTAAATATGAAGCGAACTAGGTTGACAGGCAGTCTGGGCCGGTCCGGGACGTCGGAAACTTAGGATTCGCCGGAAGAACAGCGCTGGAGTGGTTCTTAAACACCACTTCAGCATTACGCTGAGGCGATGCCCTTTTTGGGATTATGTGTGGCACAGATTTAGTTCTAATTTTTAAATTTTAATTTTTTCTAACTTTTGTCTGTTCTGTGTCGTGTGTTATCCCAAATAAAGAATTTATTTATTTATTTATTTATTTCAGGGGGGCTCTCATAGAAAGCGAATGCGAAGTAAAATATTTTTTATAGCGTTACATAGGGTTGCGGTATAACATTATAAAGATAATTAGGAATAGAGTCCAAAACTATTTTTTTTTTAATTTTTCCCCTAAAATTGACGAAATGGGGGGCTTTCAAAGTGGAGATTTTCTAACGTCCAAAGTTGACCTCAGAACTCTCAATTTTCTGAATTTTCTGAAATTTATCAATTATTTGTATTATATTCTGTACCTACTTGAACAACAAATACTAAAATTAGATAAATATATTATAAGAAAACGAAATAATTTAATTTTTAATAAGCTTCAGTATTTTAACAGAACTTCACAATGATGTCAATAGATGGCGCTCTGTACAAGTTTATGGATACCGCGAGGTCTCAGTTCGGGGCGAACCACTAGTAATTAAGTGTTGGGTTTTTCTCATTAAAAATTCTCAGTACTAGCCCGGAGTTAGGAAGTTAGCGGTGTTTCACCCCCGTGGCTCGGAGAGCACGTTAAGCCGTCGGTCCCGGTTATTATCACTAACATGATAATAGTCGTTAAAGCTAGCCAACCCGCACTGGAGCAGCGTGGTGGATCTAAGCTCTAATTTCCTCTCTTCTATGAGAGTGGAGGCCTGTGCCCAGCAGTGGGACGTTAATATGCTGTAGTGGTGGAAGTCAAAAACAATATCTTACAGTACCATGTTAAGGTTTACCGCTGATTTAAAAAAAAACTGTCCTAGCTAAAGGCTTTCTTTTATTTTTCCTGTAAAGTTTCCAGGAAAAACTTTTGTAAAAGTAAGTTATGTTTAGGTCCAGTTGAAGGTCGAAGTTATGGATGGATTTGACTCGCTCCAGCAATGCTTATGTAAGTAACTAGCTAATGCCCGCGACTTCGTCCACGTGGTTTAAGTTTTTTCCCCACAGCACTGTCACTCTCCAGGTCCTCAACTATACTCGTGCAATCACGTTGATCCGTTGCTCTGTTGCGGCGTGATTGAAGGACAAACTCTATATTTCACCCCTTTGGGACTCGAATTTTCAAAAATGGTGAAACACGTACTCTTGCTTATCTAACTGAAAGCCCAAATGCTAAGTTTCATGGCTATAACTTGAGAAATGAAGGACTTTCATACAAACTTTCAACTCCTATTATACCCCGTGGGGGTGGAATTTTGAAAAAATGTGACACACATACTTCTTTATTTATACTGTAAGCCAAAATACCAAGTTTCATTGATATAACTTGAGAAATATCTTGAGAAATGAAGGACTTTCATACAAACTTTCATCCCCTATTTCACTCCTTCGGGGGTAGAAATTTCAAAAACTGTGAAACACATATTTCTTTATTTTTTACCCGTAGCTTGTAAACCAAGTTTCATGGATATAACTTGAGAAATGACGGAGTTTCATACAAACTTTCAACCCCTATTTCTCCCTCTTAGGGGTGGAATTTTCAAAAATCCTTTCTTAGCGGATGCCTACGTTATAATAGCTATCTGACTGCAAAATTTCAGCCCGATCCGACCAGTGCTTAGTGCTGTGCGTTGATAGATCAGTCAGTCAGTCAGTCAGTCAGTCAGTCAATCAGTCAGTCAGTCAGTCACCTTTGCCTTTTATATATTTAGATTACAATTTTTTTTTTAATGTCCTTTATCATGCGATCAGTCGATGGACTATGAGCAGATTGGTTTAAGGAGTAATTGGCGTGCAGGGAAAACTTCCCCAGCGGCAAGCACTCCACGAATGTCAGCTATACATTGTCCAGTATATGCCTTCTCTTTAAACAACGAATCGCCTGTGGCATTGTCAATTGCCATGCCAGGTGATTTGGATGGTTGCCAAGCCTTGTTTTGTAGTTTTTTTTTTTTTATCCACCACAAGTTAGCCCTTGACTGCGATCTCACCTGATGGTAAGTGATGATGCAGTCTAAGATGGTAGCGGGCTAACCTGTTAGGGGCATGGCAGTTATATTAAACCCGTACCCTAGTTGCAGCTGTAGTGTCTGATTGTAATTACAAATTAATGAAATTGTAGGAAGGGAAGTCTTCAAGGATACTAACGCTCAGCCAAGTATCTTCTGAAGAGGTTCTTAAAGCCGCGGAACTCCTTGTCGACGAGGGCCCGCCTGGTCTCCGGCAGCGCCGCCACCAGCCGCTCCAGCTCCACCTCGAGCCGCGCGAGCGCATCGCGCTTGGTCGCCTCCTTGAAGTCGCGCGACCCAGACGGCGTGCGCTGGTGACTCCTTATCTATGGAAACATCATACTATTATTATAAATGCGAAAGTGTGTTTGTTTTTTTTTTATTGCAAGAAAGGCTTGCACTTGACGACAATCACGCCTAATGCAAAGCAATGATGAGGTCTAGGTTATAGGCATCTTCTATAGGCGCGCCCGCCTATAGAAGATGCCTATTCACTCTGTTTGTTGGTTTGTCCTTCAATCGACGTGATTTTTAGCATGGGTATAGTTGAGGACCTGGAGAGTGACATAGGCTACTTTTTATCCCGGAAAATTAAAGAGTTCAGTGGGAATAAAAAAAACCTAAACCACGCGGACGAAGTCGCGGGCATCAGCTAGTAAAGAATAAAGATAGATAGATTTTTGAAGTGAAAACTTCTTTAGCCGCGTTGAGCACTTTTTGGTAGGGGATAAACTTGTGGATTCGCGTGACCGCCATGCTCGCAAACAGCGACATGCTATAATTTTAATTTAAACATTATGACATTTAAAATTTTAACACTAAAATTCTAAGTTATTGAGTTTTCACTTCTATTGGCAGTCCCTATTGACTGCCAATTTTTTATTTATTTCATTCTCCCGTAGGATACTTTTCTGTTTTACTTCTGCCGTGTGTGAATTGCACACACACACTCTTTTATATCCCAGAAAATCGACGAGTTCCCACCACAAACAAGAACACAAAACCTAAATAGTCCAGTCATTATACACATTTAGAAATGCATGTGAACCGAGAAGGATACATTTTGGATATTACGTGGGTCTAGAAAAGCTTAACTTCAAATTGTCGACCAAGATTTCCTATGTGCAGTTTCCGCCATCTTGGAAAAAGGGTTAAATTCAGTTTTTTCACAATAACTCGGTTCTCCTTTGAGATACGAAAATTTTGATGCTATAGTACTTTTTTGTTGCTTTTTTTTACGATCTGCAATTAAGGTCCTTTACATTTTTCACCTATCGTTCATCGTTATTGATATCGTATCGTATCGAGGGTTACGTAAGTAGATACGATGCATATTATGTCTGACATAAAATTGTAATTAGGAATTACTTAATTAAAATGTTTTCAGATATCGCTCTTCTCCGAACTTGACCGTCAGAATATAGATTAAAATAACAAAAATAAAAGTCAGTGCGTTGACCTAACATTCATGCTAATATTATAAAAGGCGAAAGCGAGTGTCTATCTGTATGTTACCTAGTTACAGCCCAACATTTTTGAGTTTGTACAAGGATAGCTTTTATTTCAGCGACGACATTAAAGCTTTAAGGTAGGCAAAATGAGTAAATTCTCGGATGTGCAAGTCAAAATATCTAATTAACGGGTATTAAAATCAAGTTATAATTCGACTTGGAAAGTTGTGTAATTTTAGGGAAGTAAATCTCAATAAACATTTCTTATTATTCAACCTGTAATGTGTTAATCAAAATAAAATAATTATTTTTCGTAAATTTTTGTACTTATTCATTTACAATGCTCCGATTCTTGCGGGGTTAATTTTTTTACTTTAAGGGCAAATAGACATTGATTACTTGTTTGATTAAATTTTTATAAGTAATTCCGGCCGATATTTTAACTTTTCTTTGAAATGAGAATGATCATACTAATATTATAAATGCGGAAGTGTGTTTGCTTATTGGTTTGTTGGTTTCTCCTTTAATCACGCCGCAACGGAGCAACGGATCGACGTGATTTTTGGCCTGAAGAGTGACATAGGCCCCCGGAACATTAAGGAGTTCCCGCGGGAATAAAAAAAACTTAAACCACGTTAATCACGCCGCAACGGAGCAACGGATCGACGTGATTTTTGGCCTGAAGAGTGACATAGGCCCCCGGAAAATTAAGGAGTTCCCGCGGGAATAAAAAAAAACTTAAACCACGCGGACGAAGTCGCGGGCATCACCTAGTAATAATTAATATGTAGCTGCACTCGTCTGATGATAATATCATTCAAATCACTCGAACATAATTGCTTGAACAAGTCAAAAGTCGTAAACTTGTCAAGTTTATTTTAATAATAAACTTTAATGCTTCTGGTTACGAATGAAAATAGCTTGTAATGTAATATTAGAAGTACATATTTCAATGAGGTAGTAACTGCGAGGCTGTTATCAAGTGCGCAGTTATAGGTATCTCGTTTTCATAATTTTGAAGTAAAACTTTAGATTCGATTCGAAGGAAAAAGCCACACTAAAAAGACATATTATTCATAATAGCCTGCGAGAGAATGAGATAGAATACTTTTACAATAGTTTAACATACTAGGTACTCTCGCAGGCTATACTTTTCTGAAGTTTCACTTCTGTCGTGTGTGAATTGCACACACACACACGCACAAACAAACCAACAAACAAACACACTTTCGCATTTATAATATTAGTATGATTACTCGCTCATAAGCTAGTAAAACAATAATATCGCTCGCTACACAAACTTCAAAGTTCAAACCCCAATTTTACCCTCATAAGAGTTGAATTTTCATTTATTTATTTATGTCTGACTGACGTCTACATCATAACTATATAATAATAATAAAAATCTCTTTATTTGCAAAAATTACATTGGTACATTGTATAATTTGGCCTCTATCTCCCAAAAAAGTAAAAACTGTATTATGGGAGCTAGTGCCTTCCCTATCACATTTGTTTATTTTTTTGCAACTAGCTGTCTGCATGCCAAATTTCAGCCCGATTCGTCTTATACCCGTAGCGAAAAAATTCTATGTCTATGCTTATACCTACTTAGTGGTTTGAGCTATGCGTTGATACTCGTAGATCAGTCAGTCAGATAACTTTTGCTTTTATATATTTAGACTCAGTGGCGTGCAGCTCATAGAGGCAAAAAAGCACTGCTTACCTTAGTAAATTATAGCCCTTTCAAAATATTGAGAATAAAATTCATTCTAAGCACACTCCATGAAATAATTACATAGTTCCCGCACGGCGTAACTCGCGTCAGGTAAGCGACAGCAGGTGTAACCGATGAACGCCATCTATCGCTAGACGAGAACGCGCGAAGCCGAAAAGCTCACGAACTTATATCTGCCTTTTTTGCGCGTCATCGTAGGTAGATATCTTTACTATATTCACGTCATTCGTTCAAGATTCTACCTAAATCATCAATGAATGACGCGCATATAAGGCAGAGCTTGTTGACCAATCACAAGCCGCCGTGCGTCTGCCCTCTAGGCTCTAGGAGTATGTTCCGATATACACTGCGAGCACTGCTCCAGTGCTCGTACTGGGGAGAAATTCGTTCCGTTATGGACTGACAGTATTTAGTTTACCGTACATAACGTCATTATTAATTCGGTTATAAAGTTATTATGCATTAGTTTAATTACTGAAAAACGATATTTTCTTCTAAAACAATCTTTCTTTCTTATTTTCACGTCAAAACAGCGCCAAAAAAACATAGATGACAGTATACTGTACTGCGTTCTGTTTAATACCAACCAACCATAGTAATCAGTATAACTAACAATATTCTATAAAGGAACGGCTTCGGAGTATATTAAATTGACGTCACACCTTACAGTGCTCATAGTGCATATCGGAGCATACCCTAGATTGTATTTTAAAAAGCGCGCGCGCTCGAAAGTAAAAACAAAGGAAGGTTTTATTTTCTATAATCCAAATAAGTAGCTTGATTTCTTATAACAATAAACTCATTTAAATTCAATTTAATTTATTCACATTGTCTCCCTAAATTTAAGAACGGTTTAATATCTTAAAAAAATATTAAGATCGAAAAAAACACGTAATGTTTTCGTAACTGAATTCAATAAAATAAACAAAGACTAGTCCGATTACAAAAAATAATCATTTTATAGCCCTAGGCTATACATAGAAAATAAGGATAATATTTGTTAATTTAATTAGTAAAACTCGTAAAGAAAATTAAAGATTCTTTGTTTACATTTAATTAAAAGTGATTTTTGACTCAAATTTACGCCTTTGTATTCTAGTAAACATGGGTAACTCACCAAAAATTCGTGCGCTGACTCAGTAACTCTAACTCAGCGCACGGAGTCAGCTCACTGAGTCAACTCACTGAGTTAGCGCAATATTGCCATGGCGCACCGAGCAGCATAACGCATAGCCGCACACTCGTGACGCGTCACTCAGTGCGTACCTACTGAGTTGATAGCTGGTTGGCAGCTGTTGGTAAATGTTAACTTTGGTACTGCGTAATTGCGAGTGTGCAATGTGGATGTGCCCTCCGAAGGTTGATTTTTAATAATGATACCTATTAGAACTTTAACGCAATGCGCATTTAAGAAGAGACCAGAAATTTGGATTTTGGCTTATGGATAGCGCTAACCCATCACCTACCTAGCCACGTTTCAATTTTGAACAGGTTCCTAAGTAAGAACCTAAAAGTATGATCAACTAGCTGATGCCCGCGACTTCGTCCGCGTGGTTGAGGTTTTTTTGATTCCCGCGGGAACTTCTTAATTTTCCGGGATGAAAAGTAGCCTATGTGCTATTCCAGACTATAATCTATCTCTGTGCCAAATTTCATCCAGATCCGTTCATCCGTTGGAGCGTGATTGAGTAACAAACATACATCCATACATACATCCATCCATCCAAACTTTCGCATTTATTTGAGATGTTTAGTAGGTATGACACAGAGTCCGAATAAAGTACCTACCCAGCACAGACGCCCGGCCCAGCCAAACCACATACCTACTCCACAGAGACAGAGTCAGAGTACTTTTTTATAAAGCGCTCAGCAGTGAGCTCAATAATTCGTAACTCAGCGCTTGCTACTAAACTGCGCTACCACTGAGTCGTGCGCCATGACTCTTTTGCAAAAGGAGTCAGAGCACCCAACTCAGTAAAGTGAGTTAACTCAATTGAGCGGCGTAACTCAGAGTTACCCATGTTTATATTCTAGTAATTGTTTCCTGTCGTATCGGTGTACAGTGTTTTGATTTAATTTGTGAATTATAAAGTTTTGCGGAAATAAGTAAGTAAAGTACCTAAGTAAAAAGCAATCGTATTTGTGACTTACAAAGTTTGTGTAAAGGTTTATTCATAGAACGTACTAAATTATTATTTGGAAAATGGAAGATTATTCGTGTGAAATCTGTACAGGCGCTGTGTTTACGAAAGGTACTATTATCACAAAAAAAAGTGAAAAGGTAACTCGAGTGAGTATTTTACGTTAATTATTACGATTCTTTTAAGTGTGTGTGTTTCTTTCTAATAGGTACATAGTTTGTTTTGTTTTCCGTGCGGCTTATTTTGTAATAGCCGTTCGGTATAGAATGATAAGGGATATTTAATAACTTCATAACGCAGCTGTTTTAGGTATATAACCGCCGAAACATATCAATTTACCTATGTATGGCGTAGGTATACGAGCACTGCGTGCCTAGTGCTTACCCTAACCCAAAACCCTGTGCACGCCACTGTTTAGACTAGCTGATGCCCGCGACTTTGTCCGCGTGAAATAAGTTTTTTTGAATTCCTACGGGAACTCCTCCATTTTCCGGTATAAAAAGTAGCATATTATGTCACTCTTCAGGTCCTCAACTATACCCATGCAAAAAATCACGTCGATCCGTTGCTCCGTTGCAGCGTGATTGAAGGACAAACCAACAAACAAACACACTTTCACATTTATAATATTAGTATGACTACGATATGCTACGAAATGTAGGTATTATCTTATAAATTTATTACGATATTCGTAATTTTACGAGAAAATAGGTACCTACCTAACTTAGAAGTTATAGGACATAATATAGTAGGTACTAAGACGATAAAACTTTATTTAACATAAGTACAAAGATGGTTATTTTTATAATCTACTTATATTAAACAGCATCTGATAAGTCGAGGGTATTATAGTATAGATGATTTTCTCGATGACAAAGTTGCATGGAAGCAACCGGCTTCGCATCCAGCAACCCACAAGTCAGTGTAATACCTACTTTACTTGTTACGTAGCTTATGCATTTACAAATTGTTATATGTATATACAAATTGTTACATTTTTCTGATTTTGAAAAGAGCAACTACTGAATTTCTTGCCGGTTCTTCTCAGTAGAATCAGTTTTCCGACGCGGTGGTAGATTCTTACGACTTATTATAAGTGGCACAATTTGTCCTACATGAAATAAATCATTTTCATTATAATATTTATTTATCTGAATAAGTATGTCCTACCTATTTGCAAGTTAAGTTGAATATGTAAATACCTAGGTACGTATTTTCTTGCTACCTACTTCACGATGATAGACAAAATAAACAGTAATTATGAACTCTGTTTAACCTTCACGTTGAACCGCCATACTTAATCATTACTTGACTAACTATAATGTTAAATAAAAACATGCAAATATAATTATTATTCTAATCACAGATTTATGAACCACTTCATCCGTGTGAATATTATTTTTATATTTTTATTTCAATGTTTCAATAAATTCCGTGAGAAATTTTGTATTTTCCTATTCTATGCCCATAATCAAGCTATCTCTGTGCCAAGATTCATCAAGATCGGATTAGCGGTTCAGGCATAAAAAAGTAACAAACAAATAGACACGTTTCTGCATATTTTTTAATATAATTAAATTAGTAGACTAAGTAAAATCGTAAATAAATAACACCAATTACCTTATTCAGTAAATCCATGGCCGATTAGGTAAGTAATTAAAAAACAATTTGAATTTAAAAAATCACAATGTCACGAGAACTGTCAGTTGAGGAAAAAGTAAGAACTGTCAAGTTTCGGCGCGAACTAGAAGGAAACAACGCAAGGACGCGCTACCTACCGGCTAGCGCCGCTTTTGAACTGAATGATGGATGATTACTGTGCCACATACGAGTACATATGTACACATGGCATTATATATGCAATATTAATGTATTATTGTTTGTCCGTCGACTCGTTGAGTAGTGACCTTAACCACACGTGTAATCGGAGTCACGTAACTGAGGATTATATATTTTTTAGGGTTCCGTACCCAAAGGGTAAAAACGGGACCCTATTACTAAGACTCCGCTGTCTGTCTGTCTGTCTGTCTGTCTGTCTGTCTGTCTGTCTGTCTGTCTGTCTGTCTGTCTGTCTGTCTGTCTGTCTGTCTGTCTGTCTGTCTGTCTGTCTGTCTGTCTGTCTGTCTGTCTGTCTGTCTGTCTGTCTGTCTGTCTGTCTGTCTGTCTGTCTGTCTGTCTGTCTGTCTGTCTGTCTGTCTGTCTGTCTGTCTGTCTGTCTGTCTGTCTGTCTGTCTGTCTGTCTGTCTGTCTGTCTGTCTGTCTGTCTGTCTGTCTGTCTGTCTGTCTGTCTGTCTGTCTGTCTGTCTGTCTGTCTGTCTGTCTGTCTGTCTGTCTGTCTGTCTGTCTGTCTGTCTGTCTGTCTGTCTGTCTGTCTGTCTGTCTGTCTGTCTGTCTGTCTGTCTGTCTGTCTGTCTGTCTGTCTGTCTGTCTGTCTGTCTGTCTGTCTGTCTGTCTGTCTGTCTGTCTGTCTGTCTGTCTGTCTGTCTGTCTGTCTGTCTGTCTGTCTGTCTGTCTGTCTGTCTGTCTGTCTGTCTGTCTGTCTGTCTGTCTGTCTGTCTGTCTGTCTGTCTGTCTGTCTGTCTGTCTGTCTGTCTGTCTGTCTGTCTGTCTGTCTGTCTGTCTGTCTGTCTGTCTGTCTGTCTGTCTGTCTGTCTGTCTGTCTGTCTGTCTGTCTGTCTGTCTGTCTGTCTGTCTGTCTGTCTGTCTGTCTGTCTGTCTGTCTGTCTGTCTGTCTGTCTGTCTGTCTGTCTGTCTGTCTGTCTGTCTGTCTGTCTGTCTGTCTGTCTGTCTGTCTGTCTGTCTGTCTGTCTGTCTGTCTGTCTGTCTGTCTGTCTGTCTGTCTGTCTGTCTGTCTGTCTGTCTGTCTGTCTGTCTCCAGGCTGTATCTCATAAACCGTGATAGCTAGAAAGCTGAAATTTTCACAAATGATGTATTTCCGTTGCCGCTAGAACAAGAAATACTAAAAATTAAAAAAATATATATATTAAGGGGGGTCCCCATACAAAAAACGTGTTTTTTTCGTATTTTTTTGCTCAATATTAAAAACGGTAACAGGTAGACGGTTCAAATTTTCACAGAATATTAACTTGTATATTACCTTTCAAAATAAATAATTAAATATCAATAAAGTAAATATTAAAGGGGGGCTCCCATACAACAAACGTAATTTTTTGATATTAACAATAAACCTCTACAAACAAAGTTAGTTTTGCGGTTCATTTCGTCTTGTTTTTAATACGTCATAAATCGTAAAACTTACTACAGGTTTGTACGGAACCCTCGGTGCGCGAGTCCGACTCGCACTTGGCCGGTTTTTTTTTATTATATGCTATTACAGCTGACTATTTGCCTGGTTTGAAAACACGATCGCACCATTTTGATTTTTTTAACGATAATAAATGAGGGTAGGTTCTATAATTATTTCCGCTACAGCATTGAAAACATGTGCGGGTAATGGCGGGTAGTTTAAAGTAAATAAATAGAAAAAGCCCACGAAATTAAGGCGCCAGCGGAGGATGAATTGCTCATATGCAAACGTAATACCAAAATAATTAGTAATTCGAGCATATTTCCTCCATATTATGCGATTATTAAGATTGAACTTGTATTCTAGGTCCCTGGATAATTATTTTTCCAAAATACTTCTAGCACGCATTAAATGTAAGCACATTGCGTTTTGCATGTTTTTGCGACATAAACGACATATTTTCTCCTTATTTGTTTCATATTAAAACCAACGATATCTCACGTACTAATTGATCAGGAACATAGCCTATATTGTCAAGTTACAGAATAACAACACGAAGTTAAAACACAACAATTTTTCATTCATCATTTTTGGTTTTCACGGAACAAGACTAAATGTATAACAAATTCTGTACGCTCATATTGCTATCGCGCTTGCACGCGATCATGTGTCTTCAACCAAATAGGGATAGCAATATACCGGCAAATTTATATTTGCGGTTCAAGTAGAAGTTGCGAGCGGCGGTCGCCGGTCCCTTAAGAGTTCAATACCAACAATCTAGAGAAAGTGTTTGTCTGTCTGACTACGCTTTTACGGCCTATCTGTTCAACTGATTTTGATGTTTGGTAGACAGAGATAGGATGCGTCCTGTGGATGGACATGACAATTTTTTTAAACAAGCAACACGAGCTGGCGGGTCATCTGATGATAAGTGATTACCGCTAAGTGGCGAGTGATTTTTTGTTGCAACCAAAGTCACAGGATGCCGCTAGTCTCCGAGTTCAGAAACGACAATATCGGCCGTA
This sequence comes from Erebia ligea, assembly GCA_917051295.2. Lineage (NCBI taxonomy): Eukaryota > Metazoa > Arthropoda > Insecta > Lepidoptera > Nymphalidae > Erebia > Erebia ligea. Next base: position 2,323,167 of record OU785240.1, on the reverse strand, counting down.
GTTTTATCAAAAGTTGATAAGACAAAATAATAATATGTTTACGATTACGAGGCTTTGCTATAACTTAACGATATTTTAAATGCGATAATAATAGAGACTATTAAGATAATTTATAACTTTACTAGCTAATGCCCGCGACTTCATCCGCGTGAATTGAGGTTTTTTGGTTCCCACGGGAACTCTTTAATTTTCCGGGATAAAAAGTAGCCCATGTGTTATTCCAGACTATAATCTATCTGTGTGCCAAGTCCAGATCCGTTCAGCCGTTGGGACGTGATTGAGTAACAAACATCCATACATACATTCAAACATTCATCCAAACTTTCGCATTTATACTATTAGTATAGTGACTTCGATATTACATCTCTCTCTGCGGCGTATTTCTCATTGCTGAGGTAATCACATCGTTTCAATCAATCAGACATTTGTCTGATGGAAGGCTTCGGTCGTGGCTAGCTACCACACTAACGGCAAAGATATGCCGCCAAGCGATTAAGCGTTCCGGTACGATGCTGTGTAGAAACCGATTAGGGGTATGGATTTGACATAACTGTTATACCTCTTACAGGTTAGCCCGCTAGCATCTCAGACTACACCATCACAATCCATCGGGTGTGATGATTGCAGTCAAGAGCTAACAAAACACATAATGGTAGAATGAAGGATAATGATAATTAAATTCATAGATAACTACAAGATACTGAGTTAACCAGGCTATAAAATGTTAAATACCTAGTTATATTTTGTGTTATATGGGGCCAAAGAAAATTTTTGTTCCCCGAAGGCGCTATTTTGAATTCAGAGCGAAGTGAAGGATTCTAAAGTAGAATCCTGAGCGTAGCGAGGAATTCAATATACGCCGCCCGAGAACAAAAAATTTGGCCCCGAGTGACACACACTATTTTTCATCATTACGTATGAGAATAAGCTAGGAGTATCAACCTACTATGTATGGACATTACCTATACGTTTAAGCACCAATCAGAAGCACGAACGCGGACCATTCAGAAGATACTCCTATCAACCTTCTATGTATGTATAGACATTATTTAGACGTATATTTAAAGTTTAAATAAAACACAAATAAATTATTATTTCCTCTTTGGACTAGCACCCATAATTCCGTTCGAAATTCAAAAATGTAAAGACGTATAATATCCGATCAACAAATTGATCACGTGACTTATCGAAGACAACAGCCACAGCACGAACGCGGACCAATCAGAACAGAGAAATGAAAAGTCCTATGGGCCTAAAAATTACATTTGGTCCCGCTATCCTCTGAAGCCAATATTCGTTTTTCGAATAGGTATGATGAAAATGAAATTTTTCCTTCCCTATTGGCTATTTTTGATACATACAATTCATGATAGACTAAGAGATAACTGCAATTTTGGTAACCATCGCCAGAAAGGCTGATTCAGTGTTAGGTGGATGTAGAGCTCTCCACTGATCTCAAAAGTGGCAGTCTGCCTGCATTTGGATGGCCCTTTCGCTAAATATGGCCGTTCAAAGACGGTTTATTGTTACCAAAAATGAACGATAATTAGAAAAGCTGATTCTTGTACAGTATTAAAGTATGCGCAGTACCTATGTAAACAGCGTAAAAACTGACGCATGTGGATGGGACTTTTTCTAGATATCAGCTTTCAAAGACGTTATAACCTATACTTACTATGCGTTCCTGTAAAAAAATATTACGTCTTGCATCTGTCCAAAGTTTGAGTGAGATTCCAGACAACTTTAAAATATGAATTTATTATAATTTATGATTTAGAATATTAAAAATCCTTTTTTATACATAATAGTATTTTATGCAGTAGAAATCTGTAGTGAATACTGCCTCGTTGCACTTTTAAGATTGTAATAAAGATATTCATAATTGGTTTGTTTGCAGAATTTGAACGACAAAAAGTAAGTACTTAATAAAAACAGTACCTACTTGGACATAATGATATGTTTTTACTATTTTTACATATTTCATGTTTGGACATAGGTAAGTATTATATTATTATGTTTGAACATGCAAATTATTATTATTAAAGAAGTGTAGGTACTTAGTACCTATACTGTAACAATAAATAAGATAAATCATTTATCGTAGGCATAAATGAATGAAAAGATCAGAAATGGTAGTACCTACAACACTTATCTTATTTTTAATTAAATACAAAAGGCACCCTGTTGTCATAATAGCACCTTCAAAAAATAGGCTAATAACATTAAGTAAAACATTTAACAAGTTATTAAGAATCCATATCCATACTAATATTATAAATGCGAAAGTGTGTCTGTCTGTATGTCTGTCTGCTACGCTTTCACGACCCATCTTTTCAACCGATTTTGATGAAATTTGGTATAGGGATAGTTTGTATCCCGGGGAAGGGCATAAGCTACTTTTTATCCCGGAAAATTAAATTCTTGCGGGCATGAAAAAAACCTAATTCACGCGGACGAAGTCGCGGGCATCATCTAGTACTTACTAAATACCTACTGTATAAAAAAATATAATGCATGTCTGGCCGCATATTATCAGAAATTACTGTGGGAGTATATTATAATCAAAGTCCCGGTGGCCAAAATTGGAAGTATTTTTTATGCCTGTTTAGTTTTTTTAATTTTATTTTTCATGGATACTAGCAACGCTGTGACCGGGTCAGCTAAGTTTGTGGGACTACATAATATGTCCGATCCAGCAACATTCTGACAATACCCTTACCACAAGTTGTAAAACACTTTGGTATTAGAGTAAAATGGACCCAAATTCTAGTGATTGAAAGTCGCAAATTCAGCACCATTGATTTTAATATCGCAACGTATCTGCTTCGCGTGCAGACTATGGATGTACTTAATGTGCTTGAGCTGTAAAACAAGCCCTTTAAGGTTCATTTACTTACTTCCATGCTCACCAACACGCTCATCGTTGGTTTGCTTTAAAAATTTGTGGATATGGGACTGTCATTGTATATAATTGTAAATATATTTACAATCATGTGGAAAGGGTCTAGTACAAAATGTATGAGCAGAGTGCCTTCCAGGGTACATCCTAACATTTTTCTGTCTGATAATATGAGGCCAGGCTTATGCTTTACATTAACTTATTATAAAAACTTATTATATTTAATACGTCCTGAGAATATTTATAGTTGGTAACTAGCTACTATATTAATAAACTGACTTGTCATGCTGCCTAATGAGTGTAATTTGCGTAGATTAACCCATTATTTTACAGCATTTTCTGTTGATTTTTTTAGCACATACTCGTATATCAGATTTAAGTATAAGTATGTGTCCAGAAAATTACCAGTTAAAAAAGCTTGGTCCATTATTTCATGAAAATAGATATAAGTACAACTTGTTCTGACAATTCATCCTAAGTGTATTCATACAGTTAGAGGTACCTACAATTATCTCTCTATGGTTGAGAGAGATATAAAGGAAGGAAACTGCATACTAATTTAATGTTAGAATGACAAAATTTTGTATCAAAAGTATCCCGCGTTTCATCCTTGTTATCCCTCAGTGTTGCTCCGTTTAGAGTCTAGACCGCTCCATTGAATTTAATCAAAAAATCTGTTAACCAAAAAACTGATTTGTTTAAATACAACATGCAACTTATGTTCTTAACATAAATAGAGCTAATAAGTAATAAATAATATTGTAATGATGAAATCTAATAAAATCTATCAATCTATGTTTGAACCATCCAACAACCAAGCTAGACAAAAATAAGTGAATAAATATTTAGAAAAACTGATGAAATAGAACTTAACATTCTAGAATACAAAATTATCTTTTTCAAACTATCAATTTTAATCTTTTTTTCCTTTATTGATAACCTCAAAATATAAATAAGTAAGTACTTATTACTCATTGCAACATAACGTAATAACATGCTGTTACATACTCAAATAAAAACTTGTACCTACTTATCTGACAGAAAATTTAGTCAATATTTGAAATAAAATTAGACAAACCGAAACCTGTTATTTACAAATAAACAAAATACAAAAAAGTTAAATTAAAATTGTAAAGTTCTACAGTTTGTATCTTACCGCAGGTTTCAGCCGGTTGTCATCAGCCTGCAATTTTAATGCTTTTTACTTTTTTTCCATTCATATTCATTAATTTATACATATATACTTAAAGATTTTAATTTATATAAAGTTTTCAAATGTTTATGGAAATAACTGTCTGAATTTAATTGTTTATCAGTAATTTAAAATTGCAATGGTTTAAAAAATAACTCGAGGACCCCAATAGACCAAATGTGTACATACTTACTACCTACTTAATATTTTATATGCACAATTGTGTCTGTCTATGTTTCTGCTACGCTTTCACGGCCCATTTGCTCAATAGATTTTGACGAAATTCGGTAAAGAGATAGGTTCATACTGGGGCCATAGGGCAATCTAATAACTAGGTACCTCAATAAAAACCCCGTCAATCAGAGTTCCCCCCGGGATTTTTTATGACCTTATCCACGCAAACGTAATCGCGGTGCTGCTTTGTTGTTTTGAGTACTGAATTCCCTTAAATAACTCATCTGGGACGATCATAAAATTTGTGGGTTGTTTGTGGGTACTAATCAAAACAGACCTTGTAAACATTTGTAAATGACCTTTGCATCGGACAAGGTTAAAAGGCCATGTCGTTCGAACTTCGAACACTAACAGTGCTACATGATAACTCGCAAAGTAAGTTCAAGCGAGTATTGTTGATAAGAATTACCTTTGCTCTAGCTTCTCTGTTATCAGCCATTGCGTAAACACTTATCAAACTATACACATTCACAAAGAAAAATTGATAGTTTCGATAATTTACGATATCGTACGGCGAGCTTTAGATAATTTTGTCAAACGTGAAACGACAAACAAACGACTCAAGGTCAAACGTCAAAGTCAGAGTCACAGAGTACTTTTTTGGCATGGAGGTATTATACAATGAAAAAGGAAACTAAGTGTGTGTTCCGTTATAAGCACTGCGAGCACTGGCAGTGCTCTTTACTGGGGACTTTCAGTGCTCTCAGTGTATTTCGGAACGCACCCTAAATTATACCTCCATGTTTTTTGGTCAAAGGTGTTTTATTTTGCCATGGATGTAGGAATTTTTGCGCTTGAGCTCTATGGGAACCTGCATCAATGGCATCAATCATTGCTCAATGCTTGTAATTCGCTGAATTTATGGTATTCTTGCTGCGTTAATGGATTTTTCAATACACTTGCAGGGCTTGTAAGTTAAATTTACTGCCCTCGTGCGGTAAATTTGCAAAATTTACTGCCCTCGTGCAGTAAATTTGCAGTTTTTTTTTAAATTTTGTAAGTCTACTTCACAGAGTTTAATATGCCTGTGACTAAAAACCTATTTACCGCCCTTATATCACAAACTACTATTGTCCAATAGCGGAAGAGGTGACTGCATAGATAAGTAAGTATTAAAACGTGGATGTTCCGATTTAAGCACTGCGAGCACTGTTCAGTGCTCTTACTGCTCGCAGTGTATTTCGGAACACACCCAATGTGACTGCGATCGTTACATTGCTGTCATTTTTATGTAATTTAAAACGTCCTCCCGAGTCCCGCTGATTACGTATCTCGCGACAGGCTTGCGACAGGCGTAAATCTCGCGATCGCTGCTGTCAAACGGCCATTTTGTATTACGTAACAGCGGCTATCGATAGCAAAAGTGCATGAAAAGTGCATTCTGCGACAGGCGAGCAATAGACGTGCGATCGGCTTGCGTAATACGAATTCTAGTGACGTTTTGCGACCGATCGCGTAGTGATTGCTGTCGCATTGCTACTGCTGTCGCTACTGCAAATTTTACGTAATCAGGGTGCCGACCGAATTTCGGCCACGGCGGTCAATCTCCAGCGAGATTAGATATCTGCTTGGGAGATATAATACTTACTCAGGCAATCTGTTTTTTACTCTCTGATCGAGTATAGGGACGGGAATCCGGATTCCGGAGAGAGATCATACGTAGGACCGACGCCTTTACGTGCTCTCCGAGGCACGGATGTGAAATACCGCCAACTACTCCGGCCGTATTTCGATAGAGCTTGCACACACATGACTTAATTGTAAAATTTGATAAATCTAGTGGGAAAGACGAAAAATATTAAACGAAAAGAAGCTAGGAGACATTTAAAATGAAACAAAAAATGTAAACACAACAACCATTCTAATTATTTTTGATATAGGTAGGTACATATTTACATACTTTTAGCTTAAAATTTTAATACTATTGTTAGACCTAAGAATAAACATCACTTACATTCAATCCGAAATCGATTTAAAAATAACTTAATTTATGTATAATAAAATAACGATAACGATTATAATGATACGGACAATCACAAATAAAATCGGTCTCCCTACTACAATGCAATGCTGTTGCTCCTTGCAATTGTACAATGACTTGGTGCTACAATGAATTATATACATACAAGAGGGTTGCTACACCCAAACTGGGTATCCATAGCCTACCTTACCTAATAAGACTAGGTACCTAAATGTTAAATTTTAAGGAATAAGTAGTGAACCTATGGAATCGCAATAAATAAAGAAATTGAAATTGAAATTGATAATTTAGAACCGAAAATAATTTTATACAAGCTATAACCTTGTGTTCTCTATACTTTTTTCTGCCTTTCGTATGGAAAAAACAGACATGAGACTTATCAAGAGCGATAGAAGAGCAAGGACGGTGCAAGTGCCACCGATGTGGTACGGGTAGACGCTAGTCTGCAATTGGCACAGTTTTCCTTCGAAGTCGAACCAGCGACACGTAGCCACTGGAAAAAAAAATTAATTTCATTGTTACCTACCTATCTACCTATCTTTGAACTCCTTGTGCCTGAGCTCACGTGTTTTTAGGTTAATGCACATGTGTGTAGATTTCACTCGACATGAATAATTATTTTAACTATTATTACGAGCACAATTCAAGTAATATCGAAGTGAGAAAATGCTTCGAAGTTGCAACCCTTTTCCAATCAACCCAGATGCTCTATGAAAACTGAATGCACTTTACGTGTCACTTAAACAACGCCATCTGTTGTGGAGTAGAATAACAGTAAAAACAGCGCCATCTATTGACGCAACCACCGCCGCTCGGCCAACCACCACACCAACCTCTGCACCGCCGATCACAACGCAGCCGCCCACTGTCGCACTGTCGGTGACAACCGAATCGCGACCCGCACCGGCGCCACGCCCCACGCAGCCTGCGGCCGCCGAGAGAGCAACGACTCTGACAGCGGCCGCAAACCCGCCGACCGAACGTGGCCAGCCGGTGCGAGCGAGAAGACGCCGCCGCAAACGCGCGCCTCGCTCGCGCCGCACGGAGCCGACGGCGGCCTCGACTCCGCAACAGGGGCCGGAGCCCGCCACCGGTCGACGGCCACCAACACGCCCAGCCAGCCAAACTGACCCACAACCCCCAACTGCCGCCAACGCCCGCCCTGCAAGCCAACCGGCCCAGCAAACAGCGCAGACCGACCCGGACATCATGGCCATTGTCCGGGTCGTGCTTGAAGCGCTCGTGACCGGGCTGACGGCGTACTTGCAGGGCGGACACGACTCAAGCCCTCAAGGCCCGTAGCCTCCTAGGCAGGCCCAAGCGAAGGCTTAAAGTTACTCACCGGGGCACAGTGTTGCCCCGCGCCCCGCCCGGGTAAGGAGGCTCAGACTCGAGACCCGTACCCCCACTTGGCCCATACGGGCCAACCGGAGAAGACCCACTCGCTATTGACGAGTAGCTGAACGAGGGTTCTCCGCATACTTTTTCGTAGTGATTCATCCAACCATTGAAAGAGGGCGCTGTCTATATAAATCGTAAATTCAGAACAATTTCAGAGAAAATAAAATACAGTGGGAGTTCCATGCGTTGTTTGTATAATCAGTCATAAATTAAGAACATTATAAATCTCACCGTTGATGCTTGTAAAGATCATGTAACCGCACACGAAAGTCATTACAGTGACCATAGACCACGCCATGCCCATCACCACAGACTTGTCGCGCGGGTCCACCGTCCGCAGCAACAGCAACCCTTGCGCGTGGAGGGTCAGCACTGAAACAATGCATAAGCAGGCATGCTTATACTTGTCTTTTTCATCAACCGACATTTCCATTGGTGGTCTTGTAAGGACTTCTACATGCCTTGCGCTTTTTTGAAGTGAAAACTTCTTTAGCCGCGTTGTGTAGGTACTTTTTTTATTCCACATTGACTTTATAAGTCAATGTTATTCCACTACAAGTTATAGGTTGAATTTAATGTTTATGATTTCAAGTGTTTACGTCTTATTGTGTAAGCTGGCTTGCAATTTCTGCACTGCAACTAATCATTTCTACTCGACAGTAGATGGCGCTGTTTATGTTGCATGTGTTGCATGTAATCTTACTATTGACGAGACTGGTTCCCATAGAAAATTGTCTGTATACGTGTTCTAGTACTCTTCTCATGTTCTGTGGTTGACACCACGACCCGTAAGTACGTTCTTACGTGTAAAAGCGACGACGACAATCAGCATCATACTGTGCAGACGTAAAGCCTGCTTGCACAGTCCGTCGCTGCACGCGCCGCCCACCGCGCGCCCGCTCTCTGCGCACGTGCAGTTTGTGTAGACCCTGCACAAACAGTATGAAAAGTACGGTAAATATCCATACTAATATTATAAATGCGAAAGTGTCTTTTTTTTTAAATCAAATAATCCATATAAATATTATAAATGCGAAAGTTTGGATGGATGGATGTATGTATGTATGGATGTATGTTTGTTACTCAATCACGCTCCAACGGCTGAACGGATCTGGATGAAATTTGGCACAGAGATAGATTATGGTCTGGAATAGCACATAGGCTACTTTTTATCCCGGAAAATTAAAGAGTTCCCGCGGGAACCGAAAAACCTAAATCCACGCGGACGAAGTCGCGAGCATCAGCTAGTTTTTATATAAATAGCGAGCAAACGAGCAGGCGGGTCACCTGATGGAAAGTGATTACCACCGCCCATGAACATTTGCAGCACCAGAGGAACCGCCAATGTGTTGCTGGCTTTTGAGAAATTTGTTTATCCGCCCTTTGAAGAGCCCCATATTATAATCATTAGGGAACACAAGACGGAAGCTGGCTCCACAATTTGCAGGTACGTGGCAGGTACGTGTCTGTCTGCCTGCTACGCTTTCACGGCCCATCTGTTCAACCAATTTTGATAAAAGGTACAGTGATAGATTGTATCCCGGAGAAGGACATAGGCTACTTTTTATCCCGGGTTAAACAAATTAAAAACTTCCCGCGGGATTCAAAAAATTTAATCCACGCGGAGGAAGTCACGGGCATCATCTAGTTTAGTAATAAGACCACCTTTGCACTTTTCTGTTTTATCATTTAACATTTTTGTTTAATGTTAATGTTATAGGTAAGTGTGTGCATGCAATAAAGAGTTTTTTAAAGAGTTTTTGAGCGACGAATGGTTTGGAATGATGTGTTCCTCGGTTAGTTTTAAAACATAGATTGAAGAAAAAAAAGTGCGTTGAAATTTGATGACGTCACAACTGTGAATTTCATACAAGTTCCATACTAGAAGCGCGTTTTTAAGTTTGATAAAGAGTTGCTGACTTGACTAGTTGTCATCATCCCTATTGGGGGGCTGGTTCTCTGACTCAGACTCACCGAATGCCGTGTAGGAACTCCTGGGCGCCGCAGCCGGCCTGGCACGGAGACACGTACGTGACCATGTCATCCACCACGCACACCGGCTCAAACTCTCGCATGCGGGGCTTGCAGCTGGAACAACAATACCACTTTTATTACAGGCGTGTTAATGTCCTATGTCCCCCCAGTGGGGCAGCGGGCGTCTGCAGTGTTGCGCCATCTCGAGCGGTTCGAAGCTACACCCGTGACCTCATCCCACGTCATCCCTAACCTCGCGACCTCCGCCAGAACCGTACGCCGCCAAGTTTGTTTGGGTCGGCCGCGCTTTCTATTTCCCTGAGGATTCCAATCGTGAGCTTGCTCCTGCGTGAGCCTGGCTCTCTATTTTTTTTTTTTTTTTTTTATCCACTACAAGTTAGCCCTTGACTGCGATCTCACCTGATGGTAAGTGATGATGCAGTCTAAGATGGTAGCGGGCTAACCTGTTAGGGGCATGGCAGTTATATTAAACCCATACCCCTATTCGGTTTCTACACAGCATCGTACCGGAACGCTAAATCGCTTGGCGGCACGTCTTTGCCGGTAGGGTGGTAACTAGCCACGGCCGAAGCCTCCCACCAGGCCAGACCAGGGAAAATTCAGAAATTATAAATTCCCAAATTGACCCTGCCGGGGATCGAACCCGGGACCTCCGCACGTTAAGACAACAGCGCTACACACTGCGCCACGGAGGTCGTCAAATACGTCTATACGTAGTGTGGCCAACACAGTTTCATTTGCGTCGTTTAATCTATTCGTCTATTGGACCTTCCTTGCATCGCAGTAAGAGATCGATGTTACTGATCTTTTCACTTTATTACAGGACATATGTTAATGCTGAGTTTGAAATCGATTGATCGTGTAAGAATACGATGACATTGGCGTCAACGTAAACTGAACCTTAACATCATTGATTTCAAGTCCAGGATAGAAGGTCCCGGGGTCGAGAGGAGTAAGAACGAGATCGCAGACTCCAGTAGATACGCTTATTCTAAGTTTTCATTCGATTGATCGTATAAGCATTCGATGACATTAGCGTCAAAGTAAAGCTTTAATTCAAAGTCACAAATGCAATACAATCAATTTTAATTTGTAAACGTATCGTATGTACGTAAACGTATAAGAATCATTATACGAAATTGAGCTCTAAATCAATAAAGTTAAGGTTAATTTTACTTTGATGCTAATGTCATCGAATACTTATACAATCAATCGAATTAAAACTTAGAATAAGCATGTAACATACCATAGACGATTCAGGGAGACGAATTCCACTCTTTAAAGCTCTAGACTTATGCTGAGATCTATACAGCGAACTTAGACTTGGCTCAGACTTTACTTAGAGTTAAAACGAGATGGACTTATGTGAGTAACATAAATCCGTCTCGTTTTAACCATGTCTTAAGTCTAAGCAAAGTCAAACTTCGCTCTATATAGATATCTCTATAAGTCTCCAAGTCTTTTCACTTAGACTGAATGTGAAAAGACTTGGAGAGAATAATCAAGACTTCTTGGATCGACATGCAACGATACCTATTAATTATTATATAAGCCACAGATAAAATAATATAGTTACTTGCTATACGTACCCGCAAGCAAGACTGCATTCAGGGTTGCCATAGTTATCTCTGCTCAATCCGGCAACATAACCTGCAAAACCAAGATCATGTTGCTGTTTCATGATAAATTAAGTTTGAAACCCCAAAAACACGCCTAAAAAGCTTATATCGAAATATTAAAGTCATTGTATTACAGTAATAAGAACACAAAAATAAAAATAAAAAGACAAATCAGAAAAAGTAATTGTAAGCTTTCAAATAAAAGGGTCAAAAAAATAATTATGGCCCATTAAATAGCTCAATGGTTTGATAGGCTAAAGTTAACTTGCGACTAATCACGATTAAAACAATTTAAAAAATCAAATTAAATCACTTCAATCGATATTGAATCGATATCGGACTGAATTTTGCTCAACATACCACGATCGCAGCGAACCACAATTGTCATGAGAACGTATAAAATGATCACGAAGATAATCGATCTGATGATTTGTTTCATGGCAGCTGTAATGCGGAATTCCATCGAAATCGGCTTAGCGTACAGATTGCCGGCGAACTGGAATCATACAAAAAATATTTCTCTGAGACATGTACGTTAAATAATCATCATTTTCAACCTATTTCAATCCACAGTTGGACATATTATATGATTTCCCAAAAATACTTAGATCATGTGGCCCAGCGACCACAGCTTTTCTGGGGCAGATAATATTTAACCTGCCCACTGCCACTTCGGTTGACTGAATTCTTAGGTCGGCCATTTAGTTCTGTTAAGAATTTCCTCGTTAAGTCGGTAATGATTTTGTAATATAAAGCCCGCTTCATACAGCGTGCAGCGCTTAGTAGGTAATAACTATTAGAAGCATCTATTTTTTAAATTATTCGTCATGTCCACCATCTTGGATTTATGCTGACGTCATGACTATTGATTTGTAAGAACATGGCCAATGAAAACCATAAAATAAAAATAAAACCTCAATATTTACTAACCCCTACAACAAACATAAGGAAGAAGTACTGCAATAATTCCGCAATATTCACTGTCCCATTCCTTTCTGGCACCAAGTTGAATTTCACCTGAAAAATAAACATACTGAGTTACGACGAACATCCAGTTGGCATATTATGGCGATAAAAATTATTCCTAGTTTTTCAGAAATTCCTGAACCAATTTTGCGTTGAATTCGATTTGATTTGCGTTTTAATATAGGTACTTCCTTAAGTTGGCTTCATCTATAAACCTAAGTTTTTTGACCAAAATTTGGCCTTTTCGTTTCGTTAATCCGTCGGCCCCGGTTGTTATCACTAACATCTGATAATAACCGTTACAAAAACCTACGAGTTTTAATACTTTTAGTCGAGTCGTATGCGGAAGGACGTGGGAACCCACCGCATTATAATCCCATGAAAACTCCTACCATTATGTAATTAATGGAAATGGGTCACGACCCTCAGTAATGAGGAATACGACGCAGAGAGAGACTGGTACTACGCGTACCTTAACAACATCGGTCTCGTTGTACATGTACCCGAACAGCGCGGCCGTCATGAGCCCCATGGCGAACATCTGTGACATGACCGGCGGGATAGAGCACACGCGGTTCACGCTCTTCAGGAGTTACCTTAACAACTTCGACCTCGTTGTACATGTACCCAAACAGCGCGGCCGTCATGAGGCCCATGGCGAACATCTGTGACATGACCAGCGGGATAGAGCACACGCGGGTCACGCTCTTCAGGAGTTACCTTTGTTGAAGTGAGGCCTTGGATATCTTCTTTAAAAACACATTTGTATTATAAATAACTACATAATTTATTATTTTATCAATGTTCAACCATATTCATTTTTCCTACGAAGACAGCAAGTGACATATCATATTATAGACAATATTATAAATAAAAACTAAATACAAAACGAACAAACTCTTTTCTTTAACACACCTCCTTGAGTTTTGTATTTCTAAATTATTAATTTATTTTATCAGTTATTTATATTTAATCTATCCCTACAATATTAACTTAATACATTTTAACAAATAACATTCACATTTCAATTATATTATACATAATAAAATAAAACTTCTAATTCTTTATTCAGTAAACATTAATTAAATATCTTAAGTTTTGAAATTTATTTTTACCTAAAGCCTTAGTTAAAATATCAGCTAATTGATCAGCAGTATTAACTTTTGTAACACATATAACACCTTTTTTCTCGTAATCGGTTATAAAGTGATAACTTACATCAATATGTTTAGAATTTTTACAAAATTTACCATTTTTAGAAAGAGCTATAGCACCACTATTATCTTCATATATCTTAATTGGATTTTTAATATCAATATCTAAATCATTAAGAACTCCTTTAACTGGTAAAACCTCTGTAACACAATCAGCCAATGCATAATATTCCGCGTGCGTTGATGCGCGTGAGACAATTTTCTGTTTCTGTGTCTTCCACATTACTGGATTATTGTATACTCTTAAAATGATTCCAGTCGTTGATTTGCGATCGTTTTTATCAGCTGCCCAGTCGGCATCAGCAAAAGCATCTACACATTCATCATATTCTGAATTATAGTTTAACTTCAAATCACGAGTGTAATACAAATATTTCAAGACTCGTAATGCATATTTGTAATGTGTTTCACCATAAGTATTTTGAAAACGGCTAAGGTAGTTCACACTATAAGAAATATCTGGACGTGTTCCACTAGCTATGTATAAAAGAGCTCCAATCAAATTTCTATACTTCAGGTTATCATTATTTATTTCTCCTAAGTCAATAGATAAATTCTGTTCCATTGGTGTTTCATATTTCTTAGAATCTTTTATTTTATATTTTTCTGCCAAACTTTCTATATACTTGCTTTGACTTAAAGTCATTTTCTTTAGTTCCGGTTTATAATCAATATCAATCCCTAAATATTGTGTTACTTTTCCTAAATCCTTCATCCGAAATCTATTACTGAGCATTTGCTTAACCTTTTTAATTGTATGTTCATTTTCTGCACAAATTAAAATATCATCCACATATAAACAAATATAGACTTTTTCTTTATTAATACATCCTGTGTACAAACAATAATCATAGTTTGATCTTTCATAATTAATGCTCATCATAAATTCGTTATAACATTCATACCAATCTCTCGGACTCTCTCTCAATCCATACAAAGCTTTTCTTAGCTTACAAACTTTATTATCTCCAATTTCATAACCATCTGGAGGATAAACATAAACTTCAGATTTAATTGCTCCATTTAAAAAAGCTGTTTCTACATCCATACTCTCTATATGCCAACCTCTGACACATGCAATCGACATTAAAATTTTCATTGTTATCATTCTAGCCACAGGTGAATATATTTCTTCATTTTCATCATAAATTTGTTGAAAACCTCTCGCCACAACACGTGCTTTATATCTTCCATTCGATTTTATTGTAAATATCCATTTAACTTCAATTACATTTTTATCCATTGGTTCATCAACAATTTCCCATTCTATACTGTTTATAGCTTCTTCATAAGTTTCAGGTAACAATTCTATACTGTTTATAGCTTCTTCATAAGTTTCAGGTATAGTGGCATTACAGACATTCACATAAACTACGTGATCATCAAATTTTTTTGGCAATTTTATTTCTCTTTTTGGACGGCTTTGTCCACTCACCTCCTCAACTCTAAGTTTGTTTCTTATATCTTCTTCATCTTCAATAGTGTCATAAAATTCTTCACTTTCATTATCAAACGTTTCTTTTAATTTATTATTTTCATCATTCTTTATTTCATTTTTATTAGCTTCTTCATTAATTCTGTTTTCTTCACATTTCTCTTCTTCATCTGACATTTGAAACCTTACTACTTCTGCTTCAGGGTCTATAAAGATTACATGACGACTTATAATTATTTTATTTTCTATTAGAATTTTATACCCGGTATCCGTATAACCTACTAAAGTACCTTTCATTCCTTTTGGATTCAACTTTGACGTTCTTTTTTCTTCAGGTATTTTCACGAAGCATTTACTACCATAAACTTTCAAATTTTTTACATCTGGTTTCCTCCTAAAAAATATTTCAAAAGGACTCTTTTTCTCGACTGTATTTGAGGAGGGTCTTTTCAAAACGGGATATGTCCAAAATATGAATTTTTTAAACTGAGTATGAGGTCTTCTTACCTATGCTAAAATACATCATTTCACACCTTAAACGAATGCAAAACACGATATGCTACTTAGAAAATTGGACTTAAAAAAGCGTGTTCTGAACAAAACGGGATATTTTCTCAAAAAAAATCGCCATAGTTCACAATTTATTGATTTCGTATCAAAAGAGGATATTTTACAAGGGTGTCTCTTACTTATCGGGTTGATCTCTTCAAAACGGGACATTTTCTTACACAGAATATTCGTATCATCGATCCGTTTCATTTTTCATAGTTTTAAGCATATTTTATTAAGTAGTTACCCTTTATAATGGATCGCAGCATATTGAATGATTCCTTAGTTTCTGAACGCATATTTTTTCCCCTCCGTCAACTGTCAATGTCAATTATTGACAGACGGAAACGTAGGTAACCAGTAACTTCAGTTGTTCAACAAGTAAAATTATTAACAAATGAAGCTCATTAAAATAGGAAATACATTATTAAATTATATTAAAATGAACGATAAAACTGTGAGAGAACTAAATAGTGGTGGAAGAAAAGACAGACTTGCAAAAAAACCTCGTAAAGTGAAATCGTAAGTAAATATATGAGTAATTACCTAGTCAGTTTTATTTTGTACACACATTTTTTTTCACCAACTAATGAGTTATTTTCTTTGCAGATATGAAATGAAAGATCCTTTGTGTCTACAGTTACTATACTATTATACTCCTAATTTTAATGTAGCTGTTACAATATTATTCAAAAGGGGATAAATGTATAAACTGTACATTGCAAAAGGGGATATTTCCATGAATGGATGGAACAAAAGGGGATATTTCGATTTTGTCCTCGCAAAAGGGGATATTTTAATTTTTTATGTCCTTATTATCAATTAACCAGAAGGTATTAAAAATAAAAAAAAGTATAATTCTTAGTATTTTATTATGCAGTTCTTATTTAGTAACATTTTTTTTCTGTGCACTTAAAGGTTTTCCTACAATCAGTTTTTTCTGTTTTCTGAAAAATACGTTCACATGCACATATCCCGTTTTGAAAAGACCCTCCTCATTTGTAAGAATTCTATTACCTAGATATGTAGCAGTTAATACGCATTCAGGCCAATACTTTTTGTCCAAATTAGCTTCCGTCATCAAACATCTAGCTCGATCCATTACTG
Source organism: Erebia ligea (assembly GCA_917051295.2). Classification (NCBI taxonomy): domain Eukaryota; kingdom Metazoa; phylum Arthropoda; class Insecta; order Lepidoptera; family Nymphalidae; genus Erebia; species Erebia ligea. Next base: position 2,306,575 of record OU785240.1, on the reverse strand, counting down.
TTCTATTATATCTTTCAGCAACTCCATTTAATTGATGAGTATAAGGTGATCCTGGCTTAAGATAAATTCCATTTTGTTTAGCAAATTCATAAAAATCTCTATTTAGGTATTCAGAACCATTATCGCACCTAATTTCTTTTATTCGCTTCCCTGTCTGATTTTGAACTGCATTCGCGTACGTTCTGAAGCAATCAAATACATCGCTTTTATTCTTGATCACACATACAACTGCATATCTGCTATAGTCGTCTATAAATGTTACAAAATATCTTTGATCAATATAACCTATTGGAGTAATCGGACCGTTTACATCTGTATGTATAATTTCTAATATTTCTGTTGCCCTTCTTCGATTGTTTTCAAAAGGTAAATTTGTCATTTTATTTTGCAAACAAATTTCGCATTGAACATAATTTTGATTTAGTTTTTCCGGTAAACCATCTAACAGTTTATACTTACACATAGTTTTTAATTTAGCAAAATTAACATGACCTAATATTCTATGCCATTTCTCTTTTTCTTTCATTGATGTAAGCTGTTCATTTACATTATACACATTTCTTTCATTAACTATAACCTGACTTTCGAGTTCATACAATCTATTGTTCTTCTTAGCTACAGCTAATAAAGTATGTTGCGAATTAAATATAAGTGCTACCTCATTTTGAAATTTAATCATATTTCCTTTATTAACAATACATGACACGCTTAAAAGATTTCTTTTCATACTTGGTACATAATGAACATTTTCAATTTTAATTTGACTTACATTGTTATTAACCTTACAATGAATAATTATTTTACCTATTTTCTCTGACTTTAAAGCAAACCCATCTCCTACTTTAATATTTACTGGATTATCTAATGTTTCATACTCACAAAATAGTTTATCATCATTAATAATGTGGTGAGTACAACCGCTGTCTAGCAGCCAGCTCGTTACCGTTGTTGCTTCTGACTCATTCGCTGAATTCATAACTTCTACTATGAAAGCACCTTCATTTTCATTTCTGACTCCTCTATTATAATATCGTCCTCTAAAGTTTCCAAATCTTCTACCTCGATGTATGTATCTTGAATAGTTTTGCCCTCTCGTGTATTCTCTAGTTGCATAATTGTTATGTCCTCTTGTGTACTGAGTTCTTCCTCTTGGAGCATAATTTGACCTTCTTGTATTATATTGTCCACGTTGATATTGTCCTTGTGAGTAATATCCATAATTGTTAAAAGCTTGTTGTTGATGTTCAGATTCGTTTTTCTTGTATTCTAATATTAATTTTGATTTTACATATTCGACGGTTTGACTTGATTTGGGCAGTGCATCCACAATATTTACTATATGAGAAAACTTTTCTGGTAACGTTAACAATAGGTAATTGAGCCTGTCTTCTTCAGTAATTATTTCTCCGGCAGTTTTTAATTCATTTACTAGTTTTTCAAATATTTGGAAAAATTCAACAGGATCTCCTTCCTTAAATTTTGTGTCAAGTAATTTCCTTTTTAATAATAGTTTGTTTGCGCATCCTGTCAATAAATATATATCATCTAATTTCTTTAACATTTTATATGCCGTATTCTCTTGTATTATAATATTGAGCTGTGAATTGCTTATACTATTCACTATGTAGTTTTGTGCTTTTACATGTACTAGAACCGACGCCGCAAACAACAAATTTGCGCCATGCTTTGCGGCCGGCCGGCTTCACCTTATTTAGTCTCTCGCCTACGCTCTTCGCGGCCGCGTGTCGAAATTGTGCTCGCACGAAAATTTTAAAATGCCGTCGTGCGTTATAAAAACGTGTAAAAATAATACAACTGTAAATAAAAAAGATTGTGGCGTGACATATCATCGGTAAGTAAACAAAACGTTAACGAAAACAAACCAAACAAATTTTTGAAGATATTTTTCTACTGATTCACCCACGTTCCACCATTTCTCGGAATATCATAGATTAAAAGTGAATTTTACCTACAGATGAGACACCTACGATCATACATTTTACATTTTACTTTTTTATTAGGTATTCGACCGATTTCGTTAAAATCAATATTTGGGGCTCCCTAGGATCACAAAACAGGAAACTGTTACCAAAATTTAAAAAAGTCAGCGCCATTTTCAAATTCTTTGTTATTGTACCGATTTCGTTCAAAATCGATATCTGAGGATCCCTAGAATCACAAAACAGGAAACTGGTACCAAAATTTTAAAAAGTCAGCGCCATTTTGAAACTTCTTTAGTTTCTCGGTAATTAATTACTGTAAAACTTTAAAAATTTAACAAAAAAAACTTTTGCTCTCTTGTTACACAAATAACTATTATATAAACGGAAACGATTTTTTTTTCACTTCATTTCTATAATGATAAGGTAGAATAAGATAAAAATGTCACTATTATTTTTTAACATGATAGGTGGATTGGTTAAGTTATAACATTTTCTTTTATAGTGTCAACAGTTCCTAATAAAAAGTTTAAAGTTGTATAAAATGAATAGCTTTTTGTTTTTACTTTTTAATTATTTTTTTCCGTCTATGAAAGTAGGTATACTATTATCTGATTTCATATGTGCACTTTATGCAGTTTCACACTGCATAAATTCAAAAGTACATAGTTGAATAACTAACACTCATTGAATAACCCAATAGGCAGAAAATACGTAGTGTCACTTTTGCGTGTCTCATCTATGACCATACTCGCGCGCACCCCGCGCGTCCCGCACCCGCCGCGTGCTTCGCGACGCAGCACAGATTACATTCGCGGTGTCTTCTCTAGTACGTTAGTACATAATACCTCAATGTTTTACATCTATTTCCGGTGTTACTTCTTCCTTTAAAATGGCCTCTTCGCAATTTTTTAATTTCAAAAATAATTTTATTCTCAATCTCCATAACTCATAATTATCACCGTTAAACGTAGGGATTTTAAAATCGTCTTTATTACTATCCATTTTTTCTAAATTTTTTCGCCTCTTTCAATTGTTTTATCAGTACGACATCTTTACATTGAGGTATTATGTACTAACGTACTAGAGAAGACACCGCGAATGTAATCTGTGCTGCGTCGCGAAGCACGCGGCGGGTGCGTGACGCGCGGGTAAGGTCATAGATGAGACACGCAGAAGTGACACTACGTATTTTCTGCCTATTGGGTTATTCAATGAGACTACTTTTGAATTTATGCAGTGTGAGACTGCATAAAGTGCACATATTAAATAAGATAATAGTAGACCTAGTTTTATAGACGGAAAAAAACAATTAAAAAGTAAAAACAAAAAGATATTAATTTTATACAACTTTAACCTTTTTATTAGGAACTGTTGACACTATAAAAGAAAACGTTGTAACTTAACCAATCCACCTATCATGTTAAAAAATAATATACATATAGTGTCATTTTTATCTTACTTTTTTTTATCCACTACAAGTTAGCCCTTGACTGCGATCTCACCTGATGATGCAGTCTAAGATGGTAGCGGGCTAACCTGTTAGGGGCATGGCAGTTATATTAAACCCACCCCCATATTCGGTTTCTATGCGGCATCGTACCGGAACGCTAAATCGCTTGGCGGCACGTCTTTGCCGGTTAGGTGGTAACTAGCCACGGCCGAAGCCTCCCACCAGGCCAGACCAGGGAAAATTCAGAAATTATAAATTCCCAAATTGACCCTGCCGGGGATCGAACCCGGGACCTCCGCACGTTAAGACAACAGCGCTACACACTGCACCACGGAGGTCGTCATTTTACATTTAACATTACTAATTTCATATAGGTATTGGTTTAAAGTGTACCTACAACATGGTATTTATAAAATACCAAATTGCGATAAAAAAATTAAATTAAATCTAAACTCACTAAAGTTATGTTACCTCTCTACCTTATCATTATAGAAATGAAGTGAAAAAAACATCGTTTCCGTTTATATAATAGTTATTTGTGTAACAAGAGAGCTAAAATGTATTTGTTAAATTTTAAAGTTTTACAGTAATTAATTACCGAGAAACTAAAGAAGTTTCAAAATAGCGCTGACTTTTTTAAATTTTGGTACCAGTTTCCTGTTTTGTGATCCTAGGGATCCTCAGATATCCATTTTGAACGAAATCGGTACAATAACAAAGAATTTCAAAATGGCGCTGACTTTTTTAAATTTTTGTAACAGTTTCCTGTTTTGTGATCCTAGGGAGCCCGGTCGAATAATAAAAAAGTAAAATGTAAAATGTATGATCGTAGGTGTTTCATCTGTAGGTAAAATTCATTTTTTAATCTATGATATTCCGAGAAATGGTGGAACGTGGGTGAATCAGTAGAAAAATATCTTCAAAAATTTGTTTTGGTTTGTTTTCGTTAACGTTTTGTTTACTTACCGATGATATGTCACGCGACAATATTTTATATTTACAGTTGTATTATTTTTACACGTTTTTATAACGCACGAGGGCATTTTAAAATTTTCGTGCGAGCACAATTTCGACACGCGGCCGCGAAGAGCGTAGGCGAGAGACTAAATGAGGTGAAGCCGGCCGGCCGCAAAGCATGGCGCAAATTTGTTGTTTGCGGCGTCGGTTCTAGTACTTGTACATATAATTCAATGCATCTTTATATCTTATTTTACATTTCTTACCATTTCAATATATTCATTTCATATACGTAGTTTCATTCGCTCTGCTACCATGTTGAAGTGAGGCCTTGGATATCTTCTTTAAAAACATATTTGTATTATAAATAACTAATTTATTATTTTATCAATGTTCAACCATATTCATTTTTCCTACGAAGACAGCAAGTGACATATCATATTATAGACAATATTATAAATAAAAACTAAATACAAAACGAACAAACTCTTTTCTTTAACAACCTTAACAACTTCGACCTCGTTGTACATGTACCCAAACAGCGCGGCCGTCATGAGCCCCATGGCGAACATCTGTGACATGACCAGCGGGATAGAGCACACGCGGTTCACGCTCTTCAGGAGTTACCTTAACAACTTCGACCTCGTTGTACATGTACCCAAACAGCGCGGCCGTCATGAGCCCCAGGGCGAACATCTGTGACATGACCGGCGGGATAGAGCACACGCGGTTCACGCTCTTCAGGAGTTACCTTAACAACTTCGACCTCGTTGTACATGTACCCAAACAGCGCGGCCGTCATGAGCCCCATGGCGAACATCTGTGACATGACCAGCGGGATAGAGCACACGCGGTTCACGCTCTTCAGGAGTTACCTTAACAACTTCGACCTCGTTGTACATGTATCCAAAAAGCGCGGCCGTCATGAGCCCCATGACGAACATCTGTGACATGACCAGCGGGATAGAGCACACGCGGGTCACGCTCTTCCGGAAATCTAGAACCAAAACAAAACTAGATCGAATTAGAGGCCCAATTGTCTAAGCAAATCGTAATCATTTGACAGGTTAAAACGTAGGTATTAGGTACTCGAACTGTTTAAGGAGTTCATGCGTGATTCTTGACGTGCAGGCATCTATGAAGTCCTTTAATTGGTCGAATTAGACTAGATTTCGTTACACAATCGGGGGCTAGATAAGTAGGTACCTAGTAGCATAAATTTAATGGGATATAGTACCCAATTCAAAAACTTTCTAATCTAGTTTTGTCTCTTTCCGTAGGGATTATTATCAGCAATCATTAAAGAGCCAGCAATATATTTAGAGAGATTGTATACAACAGCATTGGCCTCAATGCTAGCTCAATTATGCCAGCTATTTGGTGATGGCATAGTGCCAACAACACAGGCAATAACAATGTAACAGGCTACTCGGGTTAGCAATCAATCAATCAATCAATTCATTTATTTGATCAAAAACATACAATCTACATGATGTACAGTTATCAGAAAGTAATAAAATAAAGTTTTATACAATAAATCAAGATTTTTCATTAATATAACACTTAATTAGTCTTAGATAGGTAGGTACATCATTTAAAACAAAGCACTTTGTTACTGCTGCGCTAGGGAACCTGTATGACAGCAGTAACGACTTCCTCCAGGATCTCACTGAGTGACTTATAAATGACAGGATTACTTATATAATATATTAATGTGAAGCTAAATTAATTAAGTAGACAAGCAATAATAATCCGCCGCAGCAGACAAATCTATGTGGTATAGTTCGTGTCTTACACCAATAGCATGCGAACACCCACCACCCAGCAATTCGCACCGGCACCGCACCACACCACACAAATCCTCCAAATCACTCTCAACGTTCACTCCGAAACCGCAACACTTCCGCAAAGTAACGCCTTTTAACAACGACGATGATGAAGATGAAAAACTACTACTTACCTCTATGATTCTCAGGCAGCCCAATTTTTGCACTCTCATGACCATGAGGGCAGTTTTTTGTATAGGTAGGTATGTTAACAACACCAACGATGATAAAAATTATCTTCTGCTTACCTCTATGATAGTCAGGCAGCCCAATCGTCTGCACTCCCTTGACCACGGGCGCAGTTTTGGGCAGGAAAAGGAACAGCTGCACCACATTTGGCAAGAAACCAATCGTCATGAAAGTGGTCTGTAACGTCATATTGCTATCCACGTCGTTGGTCAGTAGCCTGTATCCCAGGATCATTGGCACGGCCCGGGCCAGCAGGATTACAGCTGCGGACAGAAGTTATATCATGACTTGTGGCAATTTAAGTAAGCCATCCTGCCTGCATCCCGAGAAGACGGCAGCTCTACATCACGCTGGAACTCCCAGAACATATAATAAGAGGTAACTCATACCTCCTCTGGAACACAACAGAGGCACCGACGTAAGTTACAGAGGCACCTCGTTAAAAAAAAGTGTGTGCGTGCAATTCGCACACGGCAGAAGGGAAACTTCAGAAAAGTAGCCTACGAAAGAATGAAATAAATATAACTTGTATTCTATCTCATTCTGTACAAATATGTTTGTCTCTTTTTAGTGTCGCTTTTTCGTTTCATCGAATTTTGGAATCGTGGGGCAGCTTACCGTAATGCACGCTAGTTCTGTCTGGCGCGAACTCGTCGCAGTATGCGATGCCGTGGCTCCAGCACGCGACGCGCGTCAGCAAGAACGTGACGCAGCTGAAGGCGATCATGACCAGCCTCACCACAGTTGTCGCGGGAATGCCGTGGAAGGCGGTGTCGTTGGAAGCGTTTGCTGCATTGCAGAACTCTGGAATTCAAAACACTCGTGACATCTTAGGGGAGACAGTTTTTGATTAGGAATACAATGAATAACAACCATCTTTTGGTAGTACCTACTTTAGGGCAAGCATGCGCACAATTAAGTTCACCCGTTATCTCTATTTGTCTACCGAAGCTAACATGGTTACTTATCTCGTCAAAAGTAGAGATAGTAAAAATATTTCTTATCTATGGTATTTTTCTCTACGAATCCTTACATGCCGAGTATTTTTTTCTTGTAATATACCGGATTTTGTGCATGTTAGGGTAAACGAGAAATTAGCCGGCATCGACAACATCTCTCTCTCTCTCGTCGCGAGATATCTCTTTGTGCGCATGCTTAGCCTACTGGCGTTGTTACTGGTATAGTTTTACGCATATCCACTATCCAGCTAGTGGTCCAGTCCAGTCTGTGCTGTTTGTCTGGCTTTCATCCTTCATCTTTTGCCACTGGAGTTCTTTTCTTAGGGCAGATGTAAATCGCTTTGCAAGCATTCGCCGCCCTACTTTTAGCAGACACCCAAATATCTCTGCTTGCCAAGTAACTACTCATTCAATGGATGGACCCATAGCTGACTTAATTTAGTACGCTGTCCGTCCATCACCATTCACACAATTCGCTCAATGGGGTAAATTTGCCAATTGCTAAGAGGCCTTATGTCCCCGGTGATCAACCGCGATTAACCACATCCTCTATATATAGGTATTCGAAATAATTTTAAAGGTGAACCACTGTCTGTCGTGAGTTTCTACTCAGCTTTAGTTTTAAGATACTTTAACTTATATTGATCATTACTGTTGCGGTTCTTGCGCCATGTTTGTATGAAATGTAGTGGACTGTATATTGTATAGATGGAATAACGATAGTGTTTCAATCTCTTGCCCAATGATTCAATGGGTAGTAAAATAGTTGCACATACCTCGTATTCGCCCTCGAATGGAACGTACGCGGAACGTACCACGCACGGCGCAGTATCCCAGGAGAAGCTGGCACAACACCCACAGAAACACAGGAGTTCAAGAGTTTGGTTGACTTGGCGACACTGATGGATGCACGGCATCCACGTGGAGCTAATTCACAACATCGACAGTATGTATGTCTGCCTTGTCCGACGTTAGCAATGCAAGTGGAGACGGTGGCGCCGTCGGCGCCCGCGCCGGCCTCGGCGCGTTGTAGGTACGAACCTCGTTGACTTATAGACCTAGGGGCCCGTAGCCTACAAGGCAGGCCCTAGCCGGTTTACTCGGCTTTAAGACATTCACCGGGGCACAATGTTGCCCCGCGCCCCACCCGGGTAAGGAGGCCCAGCTTCGAGGCCCGTACCCCCGCTTGGCCCTCACGAGCCAACCGGAGAAGACCCAGAACGCACTTATACATAGGTATGTACAACCATTTCTTATAGCTACCCATCAATACATAGGCAAAAGATCGAACAATATACTATTGACCGTGTGCCAAACACCACATTGCGCCAAAGAACGGGACTGACCGATATTGTTTTGAAAGTGTCCAGGTCAAAGTGGAGGTGGGCAGGGCATGTCTGTAGGACCAAAGATGATCGATGGACCCGTTTGCTACTGGAATGGAGACCACGTACCGGCAAACGGAACGTGGGAAGACAACCATCTCGTTGGTCTGACGACATCACCAAGCTTGCGGGGAAAACATGGAGGAGGCTTGCCCAACATCGGGAAGAGTGGCGTGCACATGAGGAGGCCTATGTCCAACAATGGATGAATAAAGGCTAAAAAAGAAGAAAGAAAGAAGTCACATGCAAAAATTGACGCTCAAAAACTGCACAAGGGCCATACTGCCAACGCTTAAAGCCATATTGTTTATGAAGGAACTAAAAATTTTATTTGCTATAATCCGCAACAGTAGGCAAATATATGTGGTACAGTGTATCTTGCACTTGCAGCTTGCAATATTCACCACACCACATAAATCTTCCAAATTATTCTCAACGTACGTTTCACTCCGACACGAGCATCTTCAGGAGATGTTGACTTGACAATGCACGGTTGTAAAGTGACGATCGTGTCGAAAGGTCCGGCTTTTATACCTTTTTGACATGATTCATACTGAAGCCCGCCCCGTCCCCCCCTATTACTGTATAAATTGAGTATTATCTGTTTCATTAGAAATAGAAATAGAAATAGAAATGATTTATTTCATGTAGGACAACTTGTGCCACTTATGATAAGTCGTAAGAATCTACCACCGGTTCGGAAAGATGATTCTACTGAGAAGAGACGGCAAGAAACTCAGCAGTTGCTCTTTTTAAAAACAGAAAAATGTCACAATTTGTATATAATATAAAATGCATACGCTACGTAACAAGTAGGTATCACACTGACTTGTGGGTTGCTGGATGCGAAGCCGGTTGCTTCCATGCAACTTTGTCATCGAGAAAATCATCTATACTATAATACCCTCGACTTAACAGATGCTGTTTAACACAGTCTTTAAATTTATGTAATGGCAACTCCAGAAACTCTTTTGGTACCATGTTATAAAAGCGAATACTCGACCCCACAAAGGATTTCTGCACCTTGCGCACACGATATGACGCTGTTACAAGTTTATGGCGGTTTCTAGTACATCGATTGTGAGTATCACTTATTTGCTTATAAATATTAATGAATGTATTGTGAAGGCACCGTAAGTATACCAATCTCTTTAAATTTGTCACGAAGTGATTCGCGTGATCCGAGTTTATAAATAGAACGGATAGCTCTTTTCTGTAATATAAAAATTGTTTTGATATCAGCTGCTCTGCCCCACAATAAAATGCCATACGACATGACACTGTGGAAGTAGGCAAAGTAGACAAGCCTAGCCGTTTCAATATCGGTAAACTGTCTAATTTTCCTGACAGCAAAAGCAGCCGAGCTAAGTTTTCCCGCTAGTGTCTCTATATGAGCGCCCCATTGAAGCTTATTATCCAAGGTCACCCCCAAGAAAACTGTGGAGTTCTCCATTTTTAGTGTTTCCCCATTTAACATTATTGATTTATCGATATTCTTTAACAAACTCTAAGCACTTGGTTTTCTTTGCATTCAGTAACAAATTATTGACAGTAAACCAGTGTGATACGTGTGATATTGCATTGTTTACATCGTCAAAATTGTCCTTACTTTATTGTTGACTTTCGTGTTTTCGAATTATAATCCTTATTTTAGGAACGCCAAGGTACGTCACATCAAACTGTCATTTTGAGTAAATATTGCTTCAGTATGGCCCCACTCCCAGTACTACTGGTGCAATAACGTTGAATTAATGTCTCACCTGATTCTGGCCTGTGCCCTTGATCGGGTAGAAATAGCCACGACAGAGGGACCACAAGGGTCATGGCCGCGTAGCCAATCAGAAGCGGGCGTCGCCTTCTGAAGCCCCACCATGATACGAACGGTGCCACCAAAACTTCAAAGAATGCTAGGAATAATATTGCTATATCTGAAATATTAAAATAACATAAATTAAGGGACGTAGGACTCCGGTCATTCTGACAGTTTTGAACGGTATTTAGCTTGTTTGATTGATAATAATTGCTCGTTTAACCGCCGATCAACTACTTTTTGTAGTGTTTGCAACTATTTTTGTGTGTTTGATTTCCGAGCAATGTCACAGATTACAATTGAGCCACGCGTTCCTAGTCTTTGACTTTGAAGTGAGTCGTTAGGCGGGCCAGAGTCCACTAAACGACTTGTTGGGGGTAAATCTTTGTGGTCCCTTTTCTTTACCCTTGCTAGATAACCTCTCTTCGACTTAGCGTTTTCCCACCTAGGTACTTATGTGGCGTCCGCTTTTCTACAATTTCTAAACTAATATAATTCGCCCGGTTTTAAGGTTTCGATTTTTATAATAGACACCCGAGTCTATGCTCACGTCGAGCTAGGGCTTTCTTAAATGTTTGTATGTTTGTTACTCCTTCACGCTACAATGACTGAAATGATTTGGTTGAAATTTGGAATAGATATTGAGAAGAGTTCCTCCGGGCATCAAAAAACCTTAATAAGTAGGTAGGTACATACGAATGAAGTCGTGTGTCGTGCGAAGTCATCTGGTTACAAATAAAGCAACTTTGTAATTTCCGTGCCACATGTCATCATCGCGCTCACCAAGACCGGCCACAGTAGGTACCTACTGTTCGGTACTGGACTTACCCGTTGTCCTACGTAAACGACAAATGCGACACAGCGACTCGATACGACGCGACGCGACAGTATCACGTGACCTACGTTGTCGCGTAGACAAGTTTATCATTTTATATGGCGTGGTATCGCGTCGCGTCGCATCCATGGCTCACCTAGGACGCCGGCTTATAGTCATAGCTGCAAGCTGAGTCCCTTGCTAGATGATGAAAGCTTAGGTACCAATGGTATATGCGGGCAGATGTCCAGCTCTGACGTCCTGCTGCAACAGCTTGTAGGCGCAGATCTCGCCGATAGTAGTACCGGCCATCACGCCCATCATAACTCCTCGCAACAGCGTCGGATTGAAGCTGTTCGGGTTGATCCATGACTTTATACGCTCCTGCACTGTATGATAAGATTTGGTTTTAAGCTTAAAAATACTACAACATAAGTCAGTATAATATGATTCAAGCTTCCATTATATTTTTTAGCTCATGACAAAATTATTTAAGTAAGTATGATAAAAAAATAAAATTATTATGATATTCTTATACGTTTAGGGTATCGTATCTACATACCTAAACGTATAAGAATGGGCAGATGAAATTGAGCTCTAATTCAATGCTATTATGGTTTATTTTACTTTGACGAAAATCTTTAACGTTTGATCGGCCATTCTTACATGATTGGGGCTCTGGTGGGAAATCGGGCGATCCCGAAACCAGAAGACCCCGGTTCGAGTCCAGATGTCTGCTGTCCGATTTTTTTCCGTTTTTTTTTACTTATATTAAATTTTAATTATATTTACCAAAAAAAAAATACTTCAGGTAGGTAAGTATTGCGATACTTTAAATGCATAGATCGGGCGAATCACTACTTTTTCATGCAGAAGTGCATTGATGAAACCGTACACGTATCTACTTTACTCGTACCTTGTGCAAACACTGTTGATCCTCCTGACAGCAACATCATTTTTCAAATATTGTCTTATCATGTAAATATAAATTACTGTTGCACTTCGGGTGGTTGACGGTGATCACTTTTTGGTTCATTTATCTAAAACAAAATAATTCTTAATTATTGTTACTTAAAATTGTTGTGATTCGCTGGATATATTATATACAGTCGTCGTTGGCCTTTACGTCTTGACAGACAATTTACGCACTGTCCAGGCGACATTTTTTTCTATGGCTTAACAAGCCGATACGGAATTTTATGTTAAAATCAGCCATGCCCCTCTTGGCACAGTCCTACAGCCTCAACCGCGGTCGGCCCACCGGCCTTTTAGCGTTCACTACAGCACCAAGGAGAACCTGCCGAGGAAAGCGAGAAGGCTCCATCCGATGCACATGCACTAGCCAGCGCAAGCGTCAACCTCGCTTTCTTCAGGACCAGCTCGTTTGTCACTCTGTCTTTCCAAGTGATGCCCATTATCTTTCTCAGGCAGCGCATGTGAAAGGTGTTAAGTCTGCGAAACAGGAACGCAGACTATACTTACACTTATACAGTAATACTAATACTATAAATGCGGGAGTTTGGATGGATGGAAGGATGTTTGGATGGATGGATGGATGGATGGATGGATGGATGGATGGATGGATGGATGGATGGATGGATGGATGGATGGATGGATGGATGGATGGATGGATGGTTGTTACTCAATCACGCCAGAACAGTTGATCGGATCTGGATGAAATTTGGCACAGATATAGGCATGATATAGGGGAAGTAGGTACCTACAAAATGACACACACGGGCAAAATGACACAGGCATCATAATATTTCAAATTCTGCCGCTTCTAGCCCGCCATAGGTAGGTAACTACATCACGTGACTCTCTATTATATTTTCATGGTTTTACCACATGAGTAGATAAACCTGTGGTTTTACCTTGCGTGTACATTTATTGCATCCCTTAAGTAAGTACTTGTTGTTGCATTTAAATAGTTTTTTCCGTGAATAATATTCATATTGCATTTATTGTTGAATTTTGAATTTTTATAACGCTGAGCGTAGCGAAAAAATTCTATGTCTATGCGCCAAAGAGTATAATAATTGCTATGCGCTATATGGACAAAATGACATACTTATGTGACGGACAAAATGACATACTTAGGTATGTCGTTTGCCATTTTTAACCGACTTCCAAAAAAGGAGGAGGTTCTCAATTCAGCGCGTATGTTTTTTTTTTGTCCATATAGCCTATGAACAAAATGGATTTCGTTGATCTCGGTTAAATTGAAATTATTATTTTTTCTACTTTGTTTATCTTTTAAATATCTATTAGAATTCAAAGGTATAAAACCAAAGATTACTGGTGTAGGTACAATATGAATGTCCTATGATGTATTAATAAAGAGTTATAGACTAAGAGATAACTGCAATTTTGGTAACCATCGCCAGAAAGGCTGATTCAGTGTTAGATGGATGTAGAGCTCTCCACTGATCTCAAAAGTGGCAGTCTGCCTGCATTTGGATGGCCCTTTAGCTAAATATGGGCGTTCAAAGACGGTTTATTGTTACCAAAAATGAACGATAATTAGAAAAGCTGATTCTTGTACAGTATTAAAGTATGCGCAGTACCTATGTAAACAGCGTAAAAACTGACGCATTTGGATGGGACTTTTTCTAGATATCAGCTTTCAAAGACGTTATAACCTATACTTACTATGCGTTCCTGTAAAAAAATATTAGCAATAACTTTGTCGCCGTTGATCGCTATTAAAAATTATTAACAGCAATCAACGGGACGACATAATAATTGCTAATATTTTTTTACAGGAACGCATAGTAAGTATAGGTTATAACGTCTTTGAAAGCTGATATCTAGAAAAAGTCCCATCCAAATGCGTCAGTTTTTACGCTGTTTACATAGGTACTGCGCATACTTTAATACTGTACAAGAATCAGCTTTTCTAATTATCGTTCATTTTTGGTAACAATAAACCGTCTTTGAACGGCCATATTTAGCGAAAGGGCCATCCAAATGCAGGCAGACTGCAACTTTTGTGATCAGTGGAGAGCTCTACATCCACCTAACACTGAATCAGCTTTTCTGGCGATGGTTACCAAAAGTGCAGTTATCTCCTATAATATTATGACCCAAAAACTGTATGTCATTTTGTACGTACCTACTTCCCGTAGTCTGGAATAACACATAGGCTAAAAACCTCAATCCACGTGGACGAAGTCGCGGGCATCAGCTAGTATGGTATATGGTATGGTTGCTGCGACAACGAATTTTGGCCAATACTCATACTCATGTTTTTATTCAAATAGACTTTGACAAGTGCTTTTGAATCGTCGCGTGAATCTACCACTGGTTCGAAATGATAGGTATTCCTACCGAGAAGAATCAGCAAGAAACCAGGTGGTTGTACTTTCGGTGGTTCATCATCATCATCATCATCAGCCGTTGTGCATCCACTGTTGGACATAGGCCTCTTTCAAGCAGCGCCAACATGCTCTTTCCTCGGCTTTCCGCATCCAATCGATGCCAGCCACCCTCCGGATATCATCGCTCCACCTTGCTGGGGGGCGCCCTACGCTACTTTCGGTGGTTGTAACCAATTAATACTGTACCTATCGATGTACTTATAGATATTAGATACCTACATAATTAACCGCACTCGAATAAGCATTGCTGGAGAGAGTCAAATCCATGCTCTTTTTACGTGGAAAAGTTACTCCTGATTGGTTAGTAGGTATAACCAATCAGAGGTGAATGCGAGTGCACTGTAGCAACTATTTTTATGTAGGTAACAGATAGACGGAACGATTATTTTCCTTTATTATTAGTATACTTATAAGCCTTTATTTTCCTTTATTATTAGTATATATATAAGCGGTACTTCACGCCGGAACAGCTTCTTATACTGTACCAAGCACAAGTTCGATCGTGCATGGAGTACTGCAGCCATTTATGGGATGGCTCTGCCAAGTACCAGCTCGATGCATTGGATTCGGTGGATCGTCGCGCCAGGAGACTTATTGGTAACAAAGCGCTGGTCAGTTCGAAGCTGCAAAGCTTGGAACATAGGCGCAAAGTTGCCTGTCTGTCGGTATTCTACAGGATATATTTCGGAGAGTGTGCCCAAGAACTCTTCGATCTGGTTCCTCCGTCACCTTTTTACTATCGAACCGCAAGGCATCGACAAGGTCTGCACCCTTACGCAGTCGAAATTCCGCGGGCTCGTACGAAGCGATTTGCTTCCTCGTTTCTAATTCGAACCGCTAGGATATGGAATGCCCTTCCGGCTTCCGTTTTCCCCTCCTCTTTTAATATAGGTACCTTCAAATCAAGAGTGAATAGGCATCTTCTAGGCAAGCGCGCTCCACCTTAGGCTGCATCACCACTTGCAAGCAAGTCTGATTGCAGCCAAGCGCTGGCCTATACATTTAAAAAAAAAAAAAAAAAAAAAAAACTATTTTGGTACGGAACCCTAGATTTTTTTTGTGTTTTTAGAAGTGCTAAAAACTCTAGTTGCCAAAAATTCGTTGACCAGATTTTGAGATAAGCGCTATCAACAGACCAAAGATATTGAACTAAGTACCAGATCAAAGATTTCGCTGACTGGCATTTATATGTATAGGTAGTGATTATGATGCTGATATTTTAAGATTCTGCCCCCCAATCATGTAAGGATGACCGATGAAATCGTTAAAAATCTGCGGCGAAGTAAATAAACCATAACAGCATTAAATTAGAGCTCAATTTCGTGTACCCATTCTTATACGTTTAGGTATGTACGATACTCAAACGTATAAGAATGGATACGCGAAATTGAGCTCTAATTCAATGCAGTTATGGTTTATTTTACTTTGACGAAAATCTTAAACGTTTGATCGGACATTCTTACATGATTGGGGCCCAGATCAAAGATTTCGCTGACTGGCATTTATAAGTAGGTAGTGATTATGATGCTGATATTTTAAGATTCAGATTAAAGATTTCGATTTAAATAATACTTTCCTTTTGTGATAAATGTGTTTCTTTTTATTAAAAATAGTAAGAATCTGCTTTTGCTTTTGTCATTTTAATTTGGCACGTGGCTAATAGTTATTTGTGTTACATGGGGCCAAAGAAAATTTTTGTTCCCCGAGGGCGCTATTTTGAATTCAGAGCGAAGTGAAGGATTCTATAGTAGAATCCCGAGCGTAGCGAGGGGTTCTAAAGTAGAATCCTGAGCGTAGCGAGGAATTCAATATACGCCGCCCGA
The DNA here is from genome assembly GCA_917051295.2 of Erebia ligea. NCBI lineage: Eukaryota > Metazoa > Arthropoda > Insecta > Lepidoptera > Nymphalidae > Erebia > Erebia ligea. The sequence continues at coordinate 2,290,039 of OU785240.1, read as the reverse complement.
GAACAAAAAATTTGGCCCCGAGTGACACACACTATTTTTCATCATTACGTATGAGAAAAAGCTAGGAGTATCAACCTACTATGTATGGACATTACCTATACGTTTAAGCACCAATCAGAAGATACTCCTATCAACCTTCTATGTAATTGTATAGACATTATTTATGCGTATATTTAAAGTTTAAATAAAATGTAAAGACGTATATATATCCGATCAACAAATTGATCACGTGACTTCGGACCAATCAGAACAGAGAAATGCAAAGTCGTATATTCGATCAACAAATTGATGACGTGACTTCGGACCAATCAGAAGAGAGAAATGAAAAGTCCTATGGGCCTACAAGTTACACTTTGCTCCCGCTATCCTCTGAAGGCAATATGCGTTTTTCGAATAGGTATGATGAAAAAACAATAATACCTAATTGTTGAACTGGCTACAGCCTACAGCTACCGCTGCTACGCTCCACGATCTACGATCCCTAAAGGATCTGTCCTATTCTGTGGTTGTACTACCCTAGGTAGTTATCTGCTGAGAATATCAGACTATTTTTGATCCGAAATTCTTCAGTAGAGAATTTATTGGCAGATAAACCATGCTTAAACCCAATTTAAATTGTAAGTAGGTAGATATGGCCTGACTCGGGTCTCGGGAGCCGGGAGCATTATGCATACTAGCTACCTAAATGCGGAAGTGTGTCTGTCTGCAAAGTTTTCACGGCTCGCGCTTTGATTATATATATATATATATATATATATATATATATATATATATAGTATATAATCAAAGAGCTCACGTTATCAACCGATAATTCCTATCCTACGATACTTATCCTATTAGGTAGGTAGGTATACGGTCAACTAGGTAGGTACTTACGTTAGGATTCAGACCCAACCACCCACACAAATGGCCAAATTATTACTCGGTAAGTTTTCTAGTAAGTAAGTATAATGTTACTTATTAGTTAGGTACTAATGTATCTAAATAAGTAGGTAGGTACACATTGATGAAATTGCAAATCATTTTTTCAAAAGAGCAACCACCGAGTTTCTTGCTGGTTCTGCTCGGTATGAACTAGGAATGTCATTCCAACAGTGGTAGATTCACTCGACGCGACGATTCAAAAGCACTTGTAAAAGTTTATTAGAATAAAAAACATTTGAATTTTGAGAGTAGGTAGATTAAATTGGTGTGGTTAAATGTAAGCTTTTTTGCAAAATAAATCGAATTGACAACCTCCGTGGCGCAGTGTTGAGCGCTGTTGCCTTAACGTGCGGAGGTCCCGGGTTCGATCCCCGGCAGGGTTTGGAAATTTATAATTTCTTAATTTCCCTGGTCTGGCCTGGTGGGAGGCTTCGGCCGTGGCTGGTTACCACCCTACCGGCAAAGACGTGCCGCTAAGCGATTTAGCGTTCCGGTACGATGCCGTGTAGAAACCGAATAGGGGTATGGGTTTAATATAACTGCCATGCCCCTAACAGGTTAGCCCGTTACCATCTTAGACTGCATCATCACTTACCATCAGGTGAGATCGCAGTCAAGGGTTAACTTGTAGTGGAAAAAAAAAAAAAAAATTAAATTAAAAAAAAATATCATAGAGATTGACGAACTTAACTTACTTTTGGCTATAAATTTGGGCACTTCTCGATTTGTCTGAAAACTCGCTCGGCCAGAGCTTCAATGGCCAGAGCATTGAGGTATTATGTAGTACTTGTACATATAATTCAATGGGCCGAGCCGAAGTTTTAGCTTTGGACCAAGAGCGCTCTGGCCTTTTCTGAGGTTTGCGCCCTAGGCCAATCGCGATGCGCCCGCACATGGGCTTTGGAGTATAACAATTTTTTTTTCTGTATCGAAAATTCTTTATCATGTGCTTAGAGATGTGTGAAGACTGCCTGAGAGATCTAAGAGGAGAAAATTACTCAGTATTGTGAGCCGGTTAAGGTTGTTATGCAGAGAATAAAATGATGATGATCGTCTGGAATATGGATGCTTACCGCAGGTCGAAGGTTAAAATCCCGGGTTCACAATACACTCGCACAGCGTTCTACTTTTGAGTCTTAAAAAACTCAATATACTTAGGTACTTACTACTTAGGTAGGCAAATTATTATAATAGCTTCCTTAGTTAAACAAATTAACGAGAAAATTCACATAAATTAGAAATTATTTGTTTTAAAAAGTTCACTCACAATTAATTATTTCAAATCGCAAACATTCGAACACTGGCTTAATTTCCTATTCATTAGATATTTTTTAATTTGATTATGTACCTATTTTTTTTTTATTAAAAAAAAAACATCTATTTTATTTTTATTCATTACTAGCTGATGCCCGCGACTTCGTCCGCGTAGTTTAAGTTTTTTTGATTCCAACGGGAACTCCTTAATTTTCCGGGAAAAAAGTAGCCTATGTCACTCTTCAGGTCGTCAACTATACCCATGCCAAAAATCACGTCGATCCGTTGCTCCGTTGCGGCGTGATTGAAGGACAAACCAACAACCCAATAAACCAACAAAAAAACACACTTTCGCATTTATAATATTAGTATGATATGATTAGTATGAAGTATAATTGCTCCGAATTTATTATTTACTCAGAACTTTATTTAATTTGCTGTTCATAGAGCAAGAACTCGCGTATGACTGAAGAGCCAGTTTTAACAAAAAAAAAAAGTAATAATCCGTATTTATATTAAATAATATACCTACCTACTACTTATGCAAAGATAGCAGGCATAATACCGAGATTTGCAACTTTACGTTTTGAACTTCTGTTCGTTTTATCTCTGCCTATAATAGATAGTAGGTAGGAAGGTACAAAGTAGGGAGGTACCTACATTACTACGAATAAAAATAAAAGTTTGAATGTTATTTGTCTGCATCATTAACGGTCTCTAAAGCATTTTGTAATGCAGGATTCCGGATAGATTAAGTAAACAATAATTCAGGTAAGTAAACAGATTTTAATGCAAAATATTCCAGTTTTATAGAGTAACCTAGTTCTAATATTTCAACGTTTCGGTATGTACTATGTACCAAATACCAATATCTAGAGGAAAAACGAAGAACTTCCCCCCGATTACGTAAGAATTGTTCATCAAACGTTAAAGATTTTTGTCAAAGTAAAATAAACCATAACTGCATTGAATTAGAGCTCAATTTCGTCTGCCCATTCTTATACGTTTAGGTATGTACGATACCCTAAACGTATAAGAATGGGCAGACGAAATTGAGCTCTAATTCAATGACGTCATTGTTTATTTTACTTTGACAAAAATCTTTAACGTTTGATGGACAATTCTTACATGATTGGGGCCCATTAGAAAAATAGCCAAACAAAAACTGTACCCAAATAATATAGGTAAGTAGCTACTACCTACTTAGGTACGATACACAGAACAATACGAGTATAATATGCAGACGCAGTAGATAGTAGATACTAGATACCTAGGTACTCAAAGCCTAGGACTCCCTATGCGGCTATGCACCGACCCCAGCGGTCTTTGGCTTTACCTATCTTCAAAAATTCACAAGGGCCATACTGCAGTCAAAAACTAGCTAGGTCCTAATTAGTACTTACTACTTACCTAAGTTTTAATGACGGAAAAACTAAGTAGTTACCTAGGTAGGCTTACCGTGATAATAATCATGAAATCATCGTATCCAGCTGTACGAGATGTAAATCTCGAGAATTTGCAAATTAGGTAAATCCTTTCTAAGTTTTTATGCCTCACTGCGGTGGCATCAACAAGGATTAATTTTTGAATATTTTAGTTTTTAATTTAGACTTTAATTAATTTATGTATTCAAGATTTAATCAGAACCGTCTTTCTTAACCGGTGGTAGAGTCAAAACATGACGTAACATAATATATTATTATAGGAGATAACTACACTTTTGGTAACTATCGCCAGAAAGGCTGATTCAGTGTTATTGTTGTTTAACAGCAATCAACGGGACGACATAATAATTGCTAATATTTTTTTACAGGAACGCATAGTAAGTATAGCTTATAACGTCTTTGATAGGTGATAGTAGTAGCCCATCCACATGCGTCAGTTTTTATACTGTTTAAATAGGTACTGCGCATACTTTAATACTGTACAAGAATCAGCTTTTCTAGTTATCGTTCATTTTTGGTAACAATAAACCGTCTTTGAGCGGCCATATCTAGCGAAAGGCCCATCCACATGCGGGCAGGCTGTAACTTTTGTGATAAGTGGAGAGCCCTACATCCACCTAACACTGAATCAGCCTTTCTGGTGATAGTTACCAAAAGTACTTTTGGTAACTATCGTGCAGTTATCTCTTAGTCTAATAAGAGACACCTGTATGTCCTACATATACCTATGTTATAAATAAATTCAGTTTATTGAGGCCATTAAGTATCAATTCTTTGAAAATTAAAATCCAGCTAACATGAAAAATAAGCCTTCTCTGTAAAACAATTTAGTTTTCGTAAACAAAAGATTTAAATTTTTTGTAGGGATATTTTAGATATTTCTAAGGGAGCGTGTACCTACTAAGTTTACATAAGTAATAAGTAGGGCGCCGGACCCTCAGTTTCATCTTGATATCTACGACCCACTTGCAGAAACGCGGGGTTATCCTTATAACCCAGAGTTAGCTGTTACCTACTTTGATTGAATTCGTTTAAAACTTCTGTCAAAATTTAAGATTATAAACTGGATAAACGTAACTCGGCGTCTCTGCCAGCGGTTCTACATCATTAAATAATCAATCTACTTATCTACCTCTAGGCTAAAGGTAAAATTATCGAATAAAAATCAAGGATTCACTTCTAGGCCGTATCCAGCATCAAAAACTAGTATAGTAAAATTCATGCGTAACTATTCTAAGTAACAAAAATCATAGCTCATAGATACGACTCGTGCAGTCATATTCAAAATTTCTTAAGCGGTTATTTTTCATTATTTTGACGAGTAAATTAAGCAGTTATACATATAATAAAACTAGCTGATGCCCGCGACTTCATCCGCGTGGAATAAGTTTTTTTAAATTCCCACGGGAACTCCTCAAGATAAAAAGTAGCTTATGTCACTCTCCGGGGGTCTACTCTCTTTCTCTAAAACGAAACTTCGCAAACAAACGAACGAAATTTCGTTAACTCCTCTCCTACATAATATTAGGTATCTCTATGCTCCTCTCTATTTCGTTTTCGGACACGCAGACGAAGTACGGATCCATCGTGAGTCGTGACCGATTGAATTGAACGATTTTGTGTGGGTCTAATAACCGACTAATTACGTTCGTTTGCGAAGTTTCGTTTGAGAGAAAGAGAGTAGACCCCGGTCCTCAACTATACACATGCCAAAAATCACGTCGACCCGTTGCTCCGTTGCAGCGTGATTTAAGGACAAACCAACAAACCAATAAACAAACACACTTTCGCATTTATAATATAAGTATAGACAATTACAGATTATTTTTATCTTATTTTAGGCGGAACACTTGTTTTTAGGAGCAAAGTTAAGATTACAACTGATTGTTAAAGGAGTATGCGTATGGCCTTGACTGCCTATGTAGATACACATATACCTACATACCCAGTACATACGTAATATACTAAATATATAACATGTACCTGATCAAAACAAATCCCACCAGGCCAGACCATGGATTCCCAACTTAACTCTGCTGGGGATTGAACCACAACAGCGCTCAACACTGCGCCAGAGCGGACGAAGTCGCAGGCATCACCTAGTCAAATAAATATTATAAATGCGAAAGTTTGGATGGATGGATGTATGTATGGATGTATGTTTGTTACTCAATCACGCTCCAACGGATGAACGGATCTGGATGAAATTTGGCACAGAGATAGATTATAGTCTGGAATAGCACGCTACTTTTTATCCCGGAAAATTAAAGAGTTCCCGCGGGAACCGAAAAACCTCAATCCACGCGGACGAAGTCGCGGGCATCAGCTAGTAGGTAATATTACAGGTAACACAAAGGCTTCACCTATGTATTACTCACAGAGAGCGCAAACAAACTTTATCTCCATTTCTCTACGAATACTTACCTACATAAGCTTGTGACATTTTATCTGATTACTAATAGGTAATTGAAATAAGCACTGACTCACCCATGACTTATTCATCTTCATCGTCTCTATTATCATCAGAGTTATTATATGACGACCTTGACGACCTCCGTGGCGCAGTGTTGAGTGCTGTTGCCTTAACGTGCGAGGGTCCCGGGTTCGATCCCCGGCAGGGTTTGGAAATTTATAATTTCTGAATTTCCCTGGTTTGGCCTGGTGCGAGGCTTCGGCAGTGACTAGTTACCACCCTACCGGCAAAGACGTGCCGCCAAGCGATTTAGCGTTCCGGTACGATGCCGTGTAGAAACCGAATATGGGTATGGGTTTAATATAACTGCCATGCCCCTAACAGGTTAGCCCGCTTTAATCTTAGACTGCATCATCACTTAACATCAGGTGAGATCGCAGTCAAGGGCTAACTTGTACTTAGTGGATAAAAAATATATATATATACTAGCGATCCGCCCCGGCTTCGCACGGGTAGCACTAATAATCCTAATCTATATAATATAAACTATCCTATCTCTCAAGTTAGATCGAACTGCACATGGTGTGCGAATTTTATTATAATCGGTTAAGTGGTTTAGAAGTCCATTGAGGACAAACATTGTGACACGAGATTTTAAATATATATATAGATATACAAACTAGCTGATGCCCGCGACTTCGTCCGCGTGGATTGAGGTTTTTTGGTTCCCGCGGGAACTCTTTAATTTTCCGGGATAAAAAGTAGCCTATGTGCTATTCCAGACTGTAATCTATCTCTGTGCCAAATTTCATCCAGATCCGTTCAGCCGTTAGGGCGTGATTGAGTGACAAATAATAAAAATGCGAAAGTTTGGATGGATGGATCCGCCAGAACGGCTGAACGGATGAAATTTGGCACAGGGATAGATTAATTATAGTCTGGAATAATACATAAAGGCTAGGTGGGTTGACCACGCGGACGAAGTCGTGGGCATCAGCTAGTTATGAATAAAATAACAAGTATAGGGTCGAAGAGCTTCTCTTCTCTTCTAATTTTCTCTTTAGGGTCGAAGAATTCAGCTTTCGGAACCGGTGGTAGAGTCTTAACGTTTCATACGTGACAGAAGTTGTCCTACGTGAAATAAATAAATCATTTATCATTTTTAGGGTTCCGTAGCCAAATTTGGCAAAAACGGAACCCTTATAGATTCGTCATGTCTGTCTGTCTGTCTGTCTGTGTGTCCGTCCGTATGTCACAGCCAGTTTTTTCCGAAACTATAAGAACTATACTGTTGAAACTTTGTAAGTAGATGTATTCTGTGAACCGCATTAAGATTTTCACACAAAACTAGAAAAAAAACAATAAATTTTGGGGGTCCCCATACTTAGAACTGAAACTCAAAATTTTTTTTTCATCAAACCCATACGTGTGGGGTATCTATGGATAGGTCTTCAAAAATGATATTGAGGTTTCTAATATCATTTTTTTCTAAACTGAATAGTTTGCGCGAGAGACACTTCCAAAGTGGTAAAATGTGTGTGGGGGGGACACCCCCACGTAACTTCTAAAATAAGGGAATGATAAAACTAAAAAAAATATATGATGTACATTACCATGCAAACTTCCACCGAAAATTGGTTTGAACGAGATCTAGTAAGTAGTTTTTTTTTAATAATTTAAAACTTACTACAGGTTTGTACGGAACCCTCGGTGCGCGAGTCCGACTCGCACTTGGCCGGTTTTTTATCATTTAAGATCATCTCGGATAGGTAAGTGCTCACCGCTAGGTAGGTACATTAAAATCACCATTTAAAATACACACAAATATTACACTATGTAGATAGCTATTATAACCATGCAAAGGGTTTAAAGCTAATTTTTTTTTCAAATCGGTTCAGAAACCTCGGAGATATCTGTGTTTCTGTGTACATACATTTAAAAAAAAAAAAGATACGCGCCGAATTGAGAACCTCCTACTTTTTTGGAAGTCGGTTTAAAACGAATTTGCTCACCAAATTCTAAAATCACACTGACCAAATTTACAGTCCATACCACATTACATTAAAATATACTTACCTACCTACCTATATCACTACGTGGAAATAGATTCCTGTGTGCAAATATTTGAAATTTACACATCTGACAAAACTTTTATCGTGGTCAAATATAGACCACGATAAAAGTTTATGTAAACGTACCTAAGTCACCGAATACTGACAGCCTCTTAATGAAAGGTTATACTTAGGTATTTTGTGAGATGGTGATAATGAAAAAAAAAAACCAGCTGAGTATGTTGTGGGCTCTTCTCAGACCAGGGCGCGTTTGGAACCCTCGTAGCTTTAGTTTTAAGATACCGTAACAGATTATCACCATCATATTTTTATGTAACTGGACGTCAATAAGTGTAGTAGGTATATCTACCTAAATTGAATAAATATTTATGACTTCTTCTATTCGGAGCGTCCAGGGTTCGAATCCCATGTATGCACACGCACCTCTAAATCTGTGCGTCAAACTTACGCGAATAATAAGACTATCGTTTGATTTAACGGGAAGGGAAAACGTTCTAAGGGAACCTGTACGCCTGAGTTTTCCATGGTGTGTGAAGTCTGCCAGTCTACACTGAGCCAGCGTGGTGGACTACAGCCTAAGTCTTTCTTATTGTGATTGTGTGTGTGTGTACCTAATTTCGCCAAGATCAGCGTATATACTTAATAGCTTCGATTTTTTTCTATTCGATTGAATGGTAACAGACAAACAGACACACTTTCACATCAATATTAGTATGGATAAATCTACTATACTTATCAAATAATCAAATAAATCAAATCCATATCCATACTAATATTATAAATGCGAAAGTGTGTGTCTGTCTGTCTGTCTGTCTGTCTGCTACGCTTTCACGGCTCAACCGTTCTACCGATTTTGATGAAATTTGGTACAGGGATAGGTTGTATCCCGGGGAAGGACATAGGCTACTTTTTATCCCGGAAAATCAAGGAGTTCCCGCGGGAATCAAAAACTATAAACCACGCGGACGAAGTCGCGGGCATCATCTAGTATCAAATAAATGCGAAAGTTTGGATGTATGTAAGTATGGATGTATGGATGGATGTTTGTTACTCAATCAATCTGGGTGAAATTTGGCACAGAGATAGATTATAGTCTGGAATAACACATAGGCTGCTTTTTATCCCAGAAAATCAAAGAGTTCCCGCGGGAACCGGAAACCCTCAATCCACGCAGACGAAGTCGCTGGCATCAGCTAGTGCATTATAAATTGTAATCACTTGCCACCAAGTGAGTTCTTGACACAATAACCTGCCCAATGGGCAATGCCCATGATAATAGTGTCTAGAGGGCATACTTACTAAAAGGATGTTGACTGTATTTTATGACATTAGATTTCCTCCTTTATGCTATCGATTACTATTTATTACCTATTAGATGTTGATCACTATAAATCGTTGTTGATTATTATATTTCTTTTTATCGAGTAGGTATCATAAAATATTTTATTATATATTGATTCGTTTAAATCCAAGATTTATGTTATATTTTTATTGTTTGAACGTATCTAATTCTATGATTTTTATTCTTAAAACTCCGTATACAATGTACAAAAACAAATCAAGTTGCAGGTACCTAAAAATAGGTACTTATTAACACAAATTACTATATGTACCTATATCATTAAAAAAAAATAGTGCTGCACGCTCTACCTTATTATAATATGTAAAATTATAATACCTACGTAGATAATATAAGCAATACTTGTCTGCTCGAAGAAGCCATAAAATATTAGTAATAACTCTTAAATCATTAAAAATATTTTTAAATAAAACCGGCCAAGTGCGAGCCGGACTCGCGCACCGAGGGTTCCGTACAATCCTGTAGTAAGTTTTACGATTAATGAATTAAATGAACCGCAAAACTAACTTTGTTTGTAGAAGTTTATTGTTAATATCAAAAAAACTATGCTAGTTATAGCGTTGGTTTTATTTTTCCTGTAAAATATACATTAAGCTTCTATTGACCATAATTATTTCAGATTTTTCAATTGGTAAACTTCGGAGATAAGGGAACGGTATTTTTTTCGACATTTTGCCCGATAAATCTAAAACTATTATGCATAAAAATAAATAAAAATCTGTTTTAGAATGTAAAAGTATAGCCCTTTCATATGATATCCCACTCAGTATAGTTATCATACTTTGAAATTTCAAACCCCCGATTTTCCCCCCTTTTTAATTAAACTAAAAATAATTTTCGATTTTTTTTTATTTTAATGATGTTAGGCCCCTATTATACACAACTATTCCAAATTTCATGTCGATAGCTTTAATAGTTACTGAAATAATCGACTGTGACGGACGGCCGTCCGTCCGTCACGGAGAAAGTCGCACCATAAGGGTTCCATTTTTACCATTTTGGTACGGAACCCTAAAAACAAGCTTCTATCGTCCGCCATATTGAATTAAGTGTAACGTCACTTAGCTATGATAACCATGCCATCCAAACCAAACGTGTATGCAAAATTTCAGCGCAATCGGATCCAATCCATGCTAAATTACAGCTTTCTAGTACCTACTTTTAATGTTGCAAGACCAACCACTAGACCAACTGCCTCGTTGGTCTAGTGGTTGGCATGTTCGACTGCGGCCGACGAGGTCCCGGGTTCGAGTCCCGGGTCGGCCATAATAAGAGTTTTTCTGACTAGAAATTCTCAGTACATACTAACCCGGAGTTAGGAAGTTGGCGGTGTTTCACCCCCGTGCCTCGGAGAGCACGTTAAGCCGTCGGTCCCGGTTATTATCACTAACATGATAATAGTCGTTAAAGCCCGCCAACCCGCATTGGAGCAGCGTGGTGGGTCTAAGCTCTAATTCCCACTCTCCTATGAGAGTGGAGGCCTGTGCCCAGCAGTGGGACGTTAATGGGCTGTAGTGGATCTGTAGTGGACACTACATTGTCACAATCAGTATTATTATATTTTTATGATATTCTACTTTTTCATTAATTAATTTTGTAAAACTTAGCCAGATGACGTATGTGAATAGAACTAATTAAAAGACCGAAAATATACATCAAATAACACTATTTATTCATAATATAATAATTTACTTATTATATTTAATTTATTATACAACTAATATTATGATTAAAATTTTTCGTAATAAAATATTATCGCTTAGCAGTTTACCAAATATACATATATTATTATTATAGTTTCATACTCGTATGTCATCAACCCTAAAAACAGACTTAGGTATAATAGGTATATGATATATCCGCTAAAATATATTCACAATTCTCACATCAATAATAATACCATAATTTGTAGCCACCAATTATAGTAATCTTAACTAACGATGCTTTATAAAAACTAGTTTAGATTGAAGTCAAGATAGTGGTTTGTAAAAGTCACAGAATTCAGAACAGATGAATATAGAAGTGGTGAAAGTACGCGCCTGTCGCTACGTTTATTTAGTGCTTGTTCTTATTAGGTCCGAAATATCAAACATTTATGGCATAAGTATCGAAGTGTTCACGTACAAACACGTAAATACCTGACGCGGCAGTACGGCACGTCTAGTATTTAAGCTACTTCGGGTGGATACGCAAAATCCTGATGGACCCACTAGTGGAACCAAGCAGTGGAGCCAACAGTCCGAATCGTTTTAATAATATGCGCTTGCGGTGAACCATTTCTATTACCTAATTAAGAATTCTGTGGTATAAATCATTATATTATGTTAATCGAAGTGCTTGTAGGTAAACAGCTGTTTATAACTTCGTAAATACTCATTTTCTCATCAAATCTACAAAATACCTACAATCATATAAACACACTACTACAATGAATTTTGACGGATGTATCCGTCAATATCATAATGTGTAGGAACTATTCAAAATATGTGTTAACATTTTACAGAATACCTATGCAGTGCTTTCGGAAACAGCTCACACACATTGAAAAGAAATATCGATTAATCAGCTTTTACTCTATGAAAAAGAAGTACTTACTTAAAAGTATAAGAAATTGAGTAAAACGCCAATTTCAATTAAGTGGGAGATTTCAATCCAACGAGATTTCTTTATATGAGGTACCCTGAATAAAATGCTTAAACTTTTATTTACTTGAAAGAAATAGAATGAAGTAAGGGTTTGACTAAATGATACAATCATTATTGATTTGTCTTGAAATGGTGAAAGTTTACAATCCTTAATTTGCTTGATTTAATGAACTAAAATTATCGCTTTCGAAATAAAAAATACCATCATGTAGTTTAACATTTTAAAAAAATAAGACTGCCCTGCCAAAAAGATTTTATATCAAAAAATTTACAGCCAGTATAACTCAGGATGATGTAAGGATTCTAACGATACCCCATACATCCAAATCTGTTCAGGCATTTAGAAGTTGTGTCGGAACAAAGGCACTCACATACATACATAGTACATACATTAACTCATCTTTGGGTACATTTTAATATGATTTCTGAGTAGCATTCAAGAAATCAATAGTACTGTGTAATCTGAAAGGGTACAATTTGAAGTTTTCAACAATTAGTTTTTTACAATTATCAAATTTGCAGGGTATTCTAGGGCAAAATTATCATGTAATTAAAAGGGTATATAACATGTGAAAGGTCCATAGAGTATTCAAGGATACAATAGTGCCGTGTTTTGGTCAGCAGTCAGTTCTTGTATTTGTATCGTTCTGTGGGGGGCTGGCTGGCTGGCTGGCTCCCACTCTCCGTGTCTCAGTCTGACGTCCACTGTAAGTAAGAGAAACAAACTTTGATTAGCTTGATACAAACTTTGATTAACTTGATACAAACTTTGACTAACTTGAAACAAAGTTTGAAGGCCTTGTTGAAAAGTTGGTAGTTGGTTATCCAATGTTTACTAAGGTCAGCAACTGGATAAGTGACACACTTTGGAAGTCCTTTGGCCTTTTATTACCATACTGAGTGGATCAAGATTTTTTATTTCTCCAGGTACTTTTAAATTTTCTGGGATAAAAAGTAGGCAGTAGCATAGTATGTCCTTCCCCAGGACGAAACCTGTACCACATATTGGATATTATATTATAGTATGGCATTTTTTAAGAGAGCATTGTTAAGACGTTTTACAGCCCAGTCATTATCACTAGCATCTAGTAACTTAATAAATATTAAATCTAAATCAAATTACAGTCTTAGTTGAGTGGTATCTGGCTTGATTTTGTGTTTAGCTGTTAGTAATATTGAGGCAAATCCTGTTGTACACAATCTCTAAACTAAACTAATACAGCATTATATTTATTGCTAACCCCTTTTGTAATAGTCCCCCCGGAAAGGGACAGAATTACTCATATAGAGCTGACTGTGTTAAATACAGATTTAGCCACATTGTTCAAATTGAAATAATACCTTTAATGTAGGTCCCCCATCTTGCTGCAATTCTTTCTCCCTTTTCTCCATTTCCTCTGACCTCTGTTGCATGCGTTTAACCTTCTCTGGATCCTTGACACCACGGCTAGCCTCCTCTTTGCGTCGCTTCTCCGCTGCTTCTACCTGCTGCCTACGTCTGGTCTCCTAGTAACATAAAACAATTAAAGAATACATGTGTAACATTTCATCTTTTCAAAGTAATATCGGACAAAATATATTATTACTAGATGATGCCCGTGACTTTGTGCGCATGGATTAAGTTTTTTTTTATTCCTAGGGGAATTCCTTAATTTTCTGGTAAAAAAGTAGCCTATGTCCTTCCCCCTGGTATACTGATATACCAAATTTTATCAAAATCTGTTGAATAGATGGGCCATGAAAGAATAGCAGACAGACAGACGGACCCATTTTTTATATTTATAATATTAGTATGGGTGTACTTTATAGTCAGTGGATATCAAGATAGAGCAATTCTGCAGAATTGGAAGGAATTAGGAAGGAAAGAATACAGGGGGAGGATTATAATATAACCGGTGGAAGTTGGCAAGACAAACTTGCTAGAGCAGATGTTTGACTACTACCGTAAAAAACTAAGTAGACAAATGGTGTCATAGAATGGTGCGGAAGAAAGCCAGAAGACATTCATTCATAGTAACCTTGGTTGGGTAGTATATCGATTATTGATGATATAACTGTAAAACTGGCTAGTCATACATCCACGCCAAGTCCACAGTCACCATCTTGTGATTAATAAAAGCAGATTATGGTTTTGCAGAATTCAAAAACACACATCTACTTAGTTTGCAATAGACTTAAAAATCTTTAAACAAAGGAATTCTTGGTCATGGTTGGCACATTGATAAAACGAAAGATAGTCAAGCTTACCTACTTGTGACAAAGATACGAAAGCTACGAACTATTTCATTATACTTTGTACATGTTTGTAGTTATGCAAACACAACACTTAAAAAATGTTTTTACCGAAAATTACAAGAATTTGTCTATGAGTTGCGCTTGTTTATCGAGCGCATGTATTGAATATAAATGCAATAATAGCACTAATTTGTTGTTGATTTTCCTCATGGGCAAGGTTTTAAAGGTAAACAGCAACTTACTGCATCTGGAGTCAATACATCCGAGGCTGAAGGTCTGCAGCAAGATGTAAATATCCCCATTTTAAGGAAAGTATGATCAAAACTCGATTTAAACGCAGTCACATCACAAAATTCCAATCAATATTCCGAAAATCGAAATAAATATGAAATAAATCCACAATTTATCAAAATCGTCATTGATTCATGCTTTTGACATTTCCATTTACCAATCTATCAAAAGTTTAAAGTTGACAGCACAAAAAATTGACCTATTGTATGCGTTCAATAATTTTAAGTATACAGCGCTACTTTTTCATTATCATACCTAATTGAAGTGAAAACTTCTTTAGCCGCGTTGAGTACTTTTTGGTAGGGGATAAACTTGTGGATTACGACACCTCGCTCCGACATGCTCGTGAACACCGACATGCTCGCGTTATTACGAAGACAAAAGGTCTTAAATATAAATATACTACATTCGTAATTAAACTTTACTTTCTTAGTTTTAAGGTTTATAATATTTTATTTTTATTTTTTAATAGAAAAAGTATTTTACCTTTTATTTAAAAAATAATTAAAAAGCAGCAAAAGTACTTTGCTCAGTCATAGGTCTAGTAAAGCGGGATTGTAAAAATTAAAGGTTCTACAAATAATAATATTCTATTCGAATATTTTAATATCGATTAAAATTCTATAACTAACCATTCTCTTCCAAATATTAGAAATATTAGCCATTTTTCCTTAAAATTAACTTCCTGAAGGAAAATTATTAAAGCTTGAGAGGAACACTGAATAGTTGCTTCAAAACAACTTCGTTTATTGTGACTGAAACGCGGTACCTAATTATTTTGCAAGCAAACCGCGCAAGTCGCATCGATCAATAATTTCAATACAATATTACCAACAATCAAAGAACTTTTAAGGTAGGTAATATAAAAATAATAATAACTAAAAGCGTTAAGTAATTTTGTTTTATCAATGGAATGTTCTATAATAATTTTCATCATTAATCTTAATCAGAACGTGGTCAGAACATACAAAATGATAGTCGATATTTAACATCGGCGAATAACGAATAGGGCAACATTAAAATCAATTTTGTCGATAACAAGTACACTGTACAACACTAGTGCAAAGTACTTCTGCGGTGGGCTGTCGAAAATATTAGAAAAAAATTAAAATTGCGCTTTAAAATATGTTTTCACGCGTAGCTTTGCGTACAGGTATGTTTAATTATTTATATAATATACTAATCTATCGCGTCTGTATTCGTTAGAACTTATTAACCTTGGTGTTAGGGAGGTTTATGTAATCGCGAGTTTGACAGGTGCCGTATGAATATTTCGAATTTAGATCTTTTAAAATATTGTTTTCCTTCCATGCGTAGATTTCGGGGTATTACAGCTAAAAATATTTATAGAATCCGTGTGTCATTTGTCTTCTACATTTAAAAAATAACCTAACTTTAATACAGCTGATAATGTCGTATCGAATAACGATAACGTTTCTCAATACTATTTCTCTTCCTAAAGATCTATTTATTATCTTACATGTATCCTACAGGCATAGTAAAAATCTCTAAATTGTAAATTAATAAAATTCTAAATCAAGGTGGTTTTGTCGGATTATCTTATTATTCTGTAAGCTATCCGTACTACATCTGTGCTATCCATTTACTGACTTGGGTCAATGCAGCATAACCACCATAGTTTCATTAGATGGAAAATGTTTATGCATTCATTGTTGCCACCATTCCACACAATCATGATTTTATAGTTAAGTACCTATTACATTAGGCTAGCTAGCTATAAGTTTTATTAGTTAAAGGAGGAGAGCAGAGCAGAGCTCATGACTCGATCAGTATAGCGCAAAGAATATATTATTACTTTACTTTAAAAGTCGCACTTAAATATAAAATTTACAATAGTTAAAGGAGTTGGGATGCATTGTGCCCACAAAAAATAACTTATACCTAAGACCGTATGATAGCTAAAAAGCTTAACCTTACTGCCTGCGCAGTGATACCGTTATTTAAGTAACCCCTGTTTGTGGAACTGCGGGAACGTCGCTGTCTCTTTACCTGATTCCCATTAGGGTTGATTTAATTTCCTGTTTAGATGATGGTACAATTGTAACGTTTTCAATAAAGTTTATCCATTTATATTATTGTTTTCCAGCGTTAGCGCGACAGTCCGCCAGCACAGCGCTCGTGGCGCGCACGTCGGCGTCGCAGAGCGGAGTGCGGGACGAGGTCAACTTCCCCCGGCCCGTGCGAGGCGAGCCCGGCAAAGTCAGACTTGGCTTCATTCCTGAAGAATGGTACATTCCTTATTTTTTTTAATGTAATTAAAAGCTGATAATA
Source organism: Erebia ligea (assembly GCA_917051295.2). Lineage (NCBI taxonomy): Eukaryota > Metazoa > Arthropoda > Insecta > Lepidoptera > Nymphalidae > Erebia > Erebia ligea. The sequence continues at coordinate 2,273,108 of OU785240.1, read as the reverse complement.
TTAACTTTCTTTATTTAAAAATACTCATTAAAAAATCAAAGTCCAGTCGTACAACATTAATTTATTTTTAAACTTATAAGGGTATTTACAGGGGTTTCTCTCATTACCCAGTATAGAACACAAAGGTCACAGTATTACAAATTTTTAGTTCAAAGATTCCAAAACAAATAGAATCCCTCTATAAAAAAAAAAATATATACTTTTATTATAGTAATTTAATAAAAGTGATTTAAAATGTTAGTTCCTAAACAGAAGAACTAGCAAGAAATTTGTCAGTTGCTGTTTTGAAATGAAATGAAATGATTGATGATGATGATGATGATTGATGTCATGTAGGACAACTTGTGCCACTTATGATAAGTCATGAATCACTTCAAAAACCACTTTCAAAAATGAGAAACAAAAATAACACCATCACATAACAGATAATAAAAACCCTAATCAAGTAAAGTATTTGGGTTAAAAATCAGGTCCAAATATCAAATTCCTTTTGTTATGAAAAAGCCGAAAGTTCTGAACCCATTTTCAAGATGGTCGAATATATCTGCATTCCAGGTTCCAATTCTTCCATTCCAAGACTGGTGTGACGGGCCCCTACACATTCGGCGCTGGTCTGATCACATACCTGTTCAGCAAGGAGATCTATGTGATGGAGCATGAGTACTACACCGGTCTCTCCATCTTTGTCATTGTCTACTATGCTACCAAGAAGATGGGCCCTCAGATAGCTGCCTGGCTCGACAAGGAAGTTGATGTAAGTAGGATACATTTCCACATTTTTATTAGCACCAAATGACTGGACTTATATCTTTTATTGAATGAAAAATGTAAAGTACAAATTGACTATTGAAATAAATCGTTGATTTCAAAATTTCTGCGACAAACTGATATGAAACCAAAAATTACATCATTCTTGCTAATTCTGTTGTACATTGGGCTGCCATCACTTAAATCGCCTACGCCGGACAAAAACTTTAAAAACACCCAAATTATAAGTACCTGGTTTGGTTAGGTACCCAAAACCGTAAACTATTTATTAAATGTAAATTAAAAGTAACTCATTGCTTACCTATATCTTTCAATCGATCGCGATTCCCCCGACACTAAAATGTGTTGGAGACACATTTTGAGTGCCCCTTCCGGACGACCTCTGGATGCCCTCTAAACTAGGACCAATCCGGGGAATCCCGGATGGATGGCAGCCCTAGTTGTACACAATCTGTGCACTAAACAAAAATGACAGCTCTAAATATATTACTTTCCCTTTAATAATGCTTGTTGCAATTGCTCTCATGTCAATTAAGTTTAGAGATTGCGTACACCAGAATTGGGTCAAATATCAACTTTTTATATATATGACAGATGGCTAGTGGAAGGTGGAAGCATAGCAGACAGACAGACATACATCCGCATTTATAAAATAAATACCTATTGAAGTATGGATTTTAGGGTGTACTAAGTATATTGCTTGCCTGTTACCAATATCTATGACAAGAGTATATTTCTGTATGATATTGCGATCGATCTAAAAAAGCAGTTGGAAAATAGCTTACACATTAAATTTCCCAAGAAACTACTGTCTGAATGCATTTTTACCTGTCCTCCGATTGTGTAAGGAGATTGTAATCGTTTGTCAAACAGATAATTCGACCTGTTTAAGACGATACGGGAGGGCGGTTTCCCCCATACAATCGTATTAGTCTGTTTTCTCCGTGAATAATTACAATAGAGAAAATATTTTTGCACCATAAACTTTATACGATTCCGTGCCATGTCCCTATGTTATGCTTTTTTCAATTAATTAATAATTTTAAGAATTTGGAACCTTCAAAAATTGCAAAAAATGGCCCAGTTTTCGCGTCATCATCAGTTATCCCGTATATACATTTGACGAATATAATCAAAAAAAGAAAAACATACCGACAAAGCCTGAGTCCTTCTTAAATTGTTCTTGAAAAAAAAATTAAAATCGGTTCTGTTTTGGAGGAGGAAACAGAAAAATACGAGAGTAAGAATTCAACTGTTTTTCATAGGTATTATCGGTCCAAGTTGCAGTTGTCCCTATCGGGTGTTATGGAGTTCTATTCGAGGAGCAGCGCGACGGCAATATAATTGTTCAATACCTATTCTCAAAGTTTCCCGTTCATCCCATATCCTCTTAAAGAGCTCATAGATGCCTGCACGTCAAAAAGCATGTATGAACTCCATAAACAGTCCGAGTAATATGTTTTAAGCTGTCAAGTGATTACGATTTGCTTAGACAATTGGGCCTCTGTTTTAATAAAACCAACACCATATCCCAGGCAGTGGAAAACACCTGGAACGAAGGTCGAGTCCAGACCATCAAGACGCTGGAGGAAGCAATCGAGGGCGAGAAGGATGCTCAGTGGCGGGCGCAGGGACAAGAGCTGCTCATAGAGGCCAAGAAGGAGAATGTGCTGCTGCAACTGGAGGCTGCTTACAGGGAACGCCTCATGAACGCCTACCAAGAGGTGAGTTTTCATACTCATATTATAAAATATGCGAAAGTGTTTGTTTGTTGGTTTGTCCTTCAATCACGCTGCAACGGAGCAACGAATCGACGCTATTTTTAGCTTGGGTATAGTTGAGGACCTGGAGAGTGACATAGGCTACTTTTTATCCCGGAAAATTAAGAAGTTGCCGCGGGAATTAAAAAAACCTAAACCACGCGGACGAAGTCACGGGCATCAGCTAGTTGTAATAATAAATGTATAATGTATTGTGTCCTTGGATGAATATGGTTTTCATCCAAGATTGTCGTATCAAATTATAATAAATTATAATAAATAAATGTTTATTTAGCTTTACACGGAAAAGAAACACAGAAATGAGAAATTATAACTACAGACTAAATACTTACTAAGCTTACTTACTAAAAATACAAAATGTATTATATTAGATTATATTAGTATGTACCATTAACTAAACCACCAGTAGACTAAAAGAATTAAAACGAACTTTTTTTTTTTTTTTTTATTTTTTTAATTGCCAACAAGTATTATTCAAACAATTAATAATAATAAATAATACGGTCATGTCTCGTTCTATAACAACACTTAATTATAGGCAAATACAGCATTATTATAGATAATCCGGTCAAATTTTTTTTTTTTTTTAAATATTTAAATACAAAAGCAAAGAATACCTACAAGCTAATAGATTCACATAATTAAAGTTAAACTTGAATACATAATAATTAATATTATACAACTTTCCGTTCAGGTCAAACGCCGCTTGGACTACCAGCTCGCCAAGACCTCGCTGGAGCGTCACATAGCACAAAAGAACATGGTGGACTGGATAGTGGCCCACGTGACCAAGGCCATCACCCCCGACCAGGAGAAACAGACCCTGGACCGCTGCATCGCCGACCTGGCATCGCTTGCCGTCGCCAGGAAGTGAACATAGATACCACACCTTCTAGATACTATTTATTAATTGTACAATATTGTTATTGAAGTAAAATAAATCGTCTCCTATAGTTTGTTACGTGTTTTTTTTTGTGATTTACAAATTGGTATTCTTTAATAAATTTGAATTGTCCAAAAAACGTGATTTATTGGACAAGTGGACCACACGACCAGCACCATACCTACCCATCGGAGATATAGAATATTACTGTTAGTATAGGAAAATTTACTGGCCTTATGGAATATTCTACGAACAAGTTCAACTTTTGTGAATATCAATCAGTAATCAGTGGTTTTTTTTAAATAAATCCATCAATAAATGACAGAAATTAATTATGAATAAGTTTAATTATTTAATGTATGTACCGATTGCTGTATCTTACAAATGACAGAAATTAATTTTATTATTAAGGTTAATTATTTAATGTACACCGATTGCTGTATCCTCGAGTGAGTTTTAGATTTAATACTTCCAATACTTCCATTATCTTCACACACAAATTAAGTGTTTTTAATGCAATTAAGTCACGTTAAGTCCATTTCTTTCTTTTATTCGGCTTTACAAAGTAGATATTCGGCTTTACAAAGTGTTAAGTCGTGTGACGCTACACGACCGTAATGCAAGCGCAACTTTAAAATTCCATAACTTTTTCATCTGTGAAATATTTTAATGATTCTTTCAATTTTTGTGTTATTTTGTCTTAATTTTCATAATTATTCAAAGAACAATGGAAACTTCTCCACTACGTAGGTATAGTAGTAGGAATCTGCATTATGAGCTTGTCCTAGGTGAGCGACAGAAGCGACGCGATAGAAAAATAAATGTTCTGAAGTAATGTGGTTTTTTTGGTTCGTATAAAATGATAAGATATTGGTGGAGACGTCTTTATTCCAAGGTGTCTTAATATCTACTCTTTAAATACTAAAATAATTAACAAAGAAACCTTACTTGCTATTGTTATAATATTATTTCCTAATCTAACCTACTTACATTTTCAATGCACCTTTCTTCCAAATCGATGAGTATACAACCTACATCGATTTATTGAGGAGTTGCATCTTTATGTTGAACTGAGTACATATTACAACTCCCCCGAAAATCTATGCGGTTCACCCCTCTTCTTAAAGAAAAAAAATGTTGAGCGGTACTCCGATTGGGAAAAAAGGTGAAATACAAAAAAAAATAAAACTAACCCTAATGGGAAAAGATAAACATTTTTTTTTACGCTTGTTCTTGTGCAATTTATTTTACTACTTCGTATGGGCATCCGAACAATAATATAGAACAATAATAATAAAATAATAGCAAATAATAATTGATCACACTTTACATTGTAAAGTGTTAATTCTACAAAATAAGGTAAGAATGTATGATCAACTTTCAATCGTGATCATCTTACTTCAAAGCCAAATGCAAATATTATAGGCGTATTTTGTCGAATCAAGGTACCTACGCAATTCAAAATCACTAATTTATTCTGTCACAAAATATTCATGTACCACTAGTTACTCCTATCTCTGTCATAATAAAAAAATATCGCCGTAGCATCGCTTCGAGCATATATAACTCATCGCTCGAAATGCTCGTCCATTAAAATAATACCTATAAGGTTTCTAAACCATCATGTAACGTCTTAGGTATTTATAATACCTGAATCGTCATAATATTTCATAATAAATCTTCGAGCCTCTAGTCTTCATCTTTCTTTTATATTTCTCCCTTGCATATCAACAAATAAATAAATTAACGCGGCGCGTACACTCCTAATTATAAAACATAACATCCTTTCAAATATTTATCATAATAAGTATATTCTTCATTATTAACATTCAACAAGGCTCTAGGTCTTTCACTAACACCAGCGCGGTAGATAATGATCAAGACTCCAAGAGTCTAGACAAAATATACATCGTTGAATGAGGAGGTACTAAGTATGCGCAAAATATCGCGTTCAAATAATAATCATCTTCACATAATATAAACGTCTGTCTTAATCCGATTTAAATATTCGTCAATGAGGCTGATTCTGTAGTGCACAATCTCTAAACTAAACTAAAATGGCAGCTTTAAATCTAGTTAGGTCCCTTTCCGTAGGGAGTATTATGAAAGGGATAGCAATATTTGTAATGCTCTAATTTTAGTTTAGTTTAGAGATTGTGCACTAAGTACAGAATCAGCCCCAATACCTATTTAAATATACTCGTATGTAGCACTTCTACAGCCGAAGGGTGATCAAGCCTTGGGTTAGTAGAGTCCTATTTTTTTTCAAGTCGGGTAAAGTCTCTATTTAATTCACAATTAGCACACACTTCTGTGCTTCAACAGAAAGAAAAATAATTCTCCTTATTTCGTACTCATTTCCTTGTACTTTCAAATTGCATCTCGAGCAATATCATTGTCTCGTAATACAATGAATTTTAGGTAAGCGTGTATCGTTGACCACGCGATTATACCTTAATAATTCCTTGAATTATTATTTAACTTCTATTTAATTAACAGCTAACAATATCTCATTGTAGGAAAAAATATTATGACATCTACTTGATTAAAATAATACCTAGGTACTACCGAGAAAAATACGAGCTAAATTGCTAACAGAAAAAAAAATATTACCGAAACGAATAATGCCAAAATAATAATAATTCGAAAAACTAATAAATAATTAAACGTAATGCCCATAGCGAAGTAATAAATGCACTTACTTTATCGACGCATATCAATTTTTATTTATCTGGCCTGTGCTTCGTCGCCGTCACGTCGTCGTAGAATAACTGGAAGATGCAATGGTCTTCGGACAACAGCTTTGGGGTCTGGACCTTTTCATGCTGCATCTGGGTGGGCCGGGATAACCCTGGACTCCTCGAACTGGGCCGGGAATACCCTGGACACCTCCTAGTTGTGGCCGGGATAACCCTGGACGCACGGTGATGGTGGGCGATGTAGAAATTGCAAACTAATTGATGTGCTTCTTTCTTAATGGTAATTTAGTGCTTCTCTTCTTAATTATGAAAATTGGGTGATATTCATCTTTATCTTCTTTTCACTGGCTGGGTCTTGATCTATGGTTGAATTTCTCTTGAATCTTGGTAACTAATAATCTTCGATATTTTTCTTAACTGACTTGGCTGGCCGGGTCTTGAGGTCTTTGAATTGTTCTTGATTCTTGAAGGCTTCTTGATCGGTGCCCAGCCGGTGCACGCAGGTTAGTAGCGCGCACCGACTGGCAGGGTCGCCATGAAGTAATGTGGTTTTTTTGGTTCGTATAAAATGATAAGATATTGGTGGAGACGTCTTTATTCCAAGGTGTCTTAATATCTACTCTTTAAATACTAAAATAATTTATCTACTCTTTAAATACTAAAATAATTAACAAAGAAACCTTACTTGCTATTGTTATAATATTATTTCCTAATCTAACCTACTTACATTTTCAATGCACCTTTCTTCCAAATCGATGAGTATACAACCTACATCGATTTATTGAGGAGTTGCATCTTTATGTTGAACTGAGTACATATTACAGTTCTGTATTTGCGGTTTTATAGACGGCGCCCTCTGTTGATGGTTGGATGAATCACTTCGAAAAATATGTTGAAAACCCTCGTTCAGCTACTCGTCAAAAGATGGCGCTGTTTTTATTTTTATTCTACTCGGCAATAGATGGCGCTGTTTATGTTGCATGTAAAATATGAATTCAGGATTTTCATAAAGCATCTGGGTTGACTGGAAAAAGGTTGCAACTTCAAAATTGGAGCATTTTCTCACTCGTAAAATATACATGTTAAAATCATTATTCATGTCGAGTAAAATTTTAATTTTCACACAGCGCGCATTTCACTTCTTAAAACTTAATTAAAACTTAATTCGACCTAAAAACCCGTGTATGCTCATAAGACAAAAGGAGTTAGATAGGTAACTTTAACAATATTTTTTTTTTTTCAGTGGCTAGTTATCGCTGGTTCGACTTCGAACTTCGAAGGCAAACTGTGCCACTTGCAGACTAGCGGATACCCGTACCACGTCGGTGTCACTTGCACCTTCCTTGCTCTACTATCGCTCTTGATAAGTGTCATGTCTGTTTTTCCATACAAAAAGCGGAAAAACTTAGGGAGAACACAAGATTATAGTTTGTATATATTTATAGAACAGAAAAATTATTTTATTATTGATGTTATTTTTAAATCGATTGGGATTAATGTAAGTGATGGATGGTTTATTTTTAGGTCTAACAATAGTAGTTAAGAATTAGTTAAGTATGTGATGTAGGTATGACGTAAGCGTAAAAAATACCTACTTACCTAAGTATGTACTTAATTATTTGAATCAAATATTTTATTGGTTGTTGTGTTTATATTTTTTGTTTCATTTCATACCTCCTAGCTTCTTTTCATTTAATAAGTATTTTGCGTCTTTTCCACTTTTCATATATAATAAGTATTTTGCGTCTTTTCCACTAGATTAGATTTACCAATTTTTGCATTTAAAAATATAAAGTATATTAGGTAGGTATGAAATAAAGTATTTAATCAGTAGGTATCTAAATAGTAAATACCTACCTACCTAAATCTAAATTAAAAACTAAGTAATAGTTAGTTTAAGATATCACATAAACCAATGGAACATGTGGTGGGTCCCACTTTTCCATGGAAATATATCCTCGTAGCTTTAGTTCGTAACTGATTATCACCATCATGTACCTATTATAAGTAGGTAACTAGGTACTAATACTTATATTATAAATGCGAAAATGTCTGTCTGTCTGCCTGCTGTACGCTTTCCCGGCCCATCATTTCAACCGATTTCGCTGAAATTTGGTATGGAGGTAAGTTATATCGCTGAAGGACATACCTAGGCCACTTTTTATCCCGGAGTTCCCGCGGGAATCAAAAAACCTTAATCCAAGCGGATGAAGTTGCGGACATCATCTAGTTTTAAGTAGGTAATTGGACGTCAATTAGTGTACCTAATTTGAATAAATGAATATCATCTGGCTACGTAAAAACTAGCCTCTCTTTCCATGGGATGTACCTACAATCTACATACCTACCTACTTATTAATATGTGTAAGTAGGTAGGTAGGTACCTTCATTATTCGTCAATATCGTTAGAACTGACAGATGAGCCGTGAAAGCGTAGCAGACATACAGACACTCACATTTTTATTAGTTAGGACATCTTGCCCCGTTAAAATACGGCTGAGTTTTTGCCAGCTTATCGTATTTGATTTCTTTTCCGAATAGCAGGTAGTCTCGACATGTCTCAAAAGCCAAAGTAGTTTAGGCACTTATACCACTACAGCCCATTAACGTCCCACAGCTGGGCACAGGCGTCCACTCTCAGGAGAGAGGGAATCAGAGCTTAGACCCACTACGTTATAACGTTGGCGACCTCCGTGGCGCAGTGTTGAGCGCTGTTGCCTTAACGTGCGGAGGACCCCGGCTCAATCCCAGGCAGGGTTTGGAAATTTATATCTAACTAGATGATTCCCGCGACTTCGTCCGCGTGGATTAAGGTTTTTTGATTCCCGCGGGAACTCCTTAATTTTCCGGGATAAAAAGTATAAGTCTAAAAAAAGTGTAAGCCTATGTCCTTCCCCGGGATATAACCTACCTCTATACCAAATTTCAGCAAAATCGGTTGAAAAGATGGGCCGGGAAAGCGTAGCAGACAGACACACTTTCACATTTATAATATTAGTATGGATTTCTGAATTTCCCCGGTCTGGCCTGGTGGGAGGCTTCGGCCGTGGCTAGTTACCACCCTACCGGCAGAGGTGCCACCAAGCGATTTAGCGATGCCGTGTAGAAATAGGGGTATGAGTTTAATATAACTGCCATGCCCCTAACAGGTTAGCCCGCTACCATCTTAGACTGCATCATCACTTACAATCAGGTGAGATCGCAGTCAAGGGCTAATTTGTAGTGGATAATAAAAAAAAAACATTGTTCCAATGGCGGGCTTATACTTACACGAAATAAAAAACTTCAATTTGTTACGATAATTATTTTATTACAATACGTTATTACTTGACAACAGTAGGTATGGTTATACAGTTAGGGGCGTATAGCCCACAGTTAAAGCTCTTTACAACGTCACCTATCAATATTAAAAAAAAATTGACTGTTAATTTACAAAATCCAAATCTTCGTTTTCATTATAGGGCCCCATTCTTAATAAAAGATCGCAATAATATAATGGTGCAAACACATCATTGCAACTTTTGTTGCAACTTGCATCGCAATCGGGAACAACTACGAAACTCGCAACAGAGCGTCATGGCTCATGAGAACATTAACAGAGTAGTGTTAATGTGCACATCTTCACTAATCAAAAAACCAGCCAAGTGCAATCAGACACTCAAGGGTTGCAACTTTGAAATGAAACACAAAAAATGTGGCCAATTCTGCGTAACCCAATCTCTACTAAATGACAGCTTTAAATCTAGTTCTGTCCCTTTCTGCAGGGAGTATATTCTGAAAGGGTTAGCAAAATTATTAATCTAAGCCTCCGTTGTCCGTCCGTCTGTCTGTCAGCATGAGGTTCATATATCAGCATGAGGTTCATATATCTCATGAACCGTAATAAGCACAGAACACTAATTAATAGTAGTGTTCTGTGCTTATTACGGTTAATAAAAATAATTAATAGTATGGTAATAGGAAGACAGTTGAAATTTTCAGAGTGTGCGTCTCGGGGAGCCCTCATTCTTTTAAATTTTTTTTTAACCATCATAATAAATAATAAATTAAAGCAATCTTAAAATCATAAGAATTCAAGCTTTATATCATTGATGCCTTTAATTTTTAGACCCATATAAATTGACATCAGCTAAGAAAACGTTCTTATAAGTATCGTTCTTAAGCATATGTTTACCTATACTTGAGTTCCTGTTCTTATAGCTTGATGTCGATTTACTATCACGGGCCATAGAGGCAAATAATATTCAAAGATTGATGCCCTTGTTTTTTTTTAATGACTAGGGACGCATATAACGCTACCAAAGGTTTAAATAATCATTAGCTAACATACTCGATTGGTAAAAAAATCAACAAATAATAAATCTACTTTAAAAAATAAAAATGGATTTTTTTTACCTATTACTGTTTGGTGGTTCTGTTCTTATGATTAGTATTATCTATTGCATTGATATGTACAATTAGAAAAATGATTATAAAAAAACAAATTGATACATTTAACTATTTGATTACAATATGAAGAATGGAATTTATTAAATCGTTTTTATGAACATTTCTTAATAATGTTGTGCGTGTGTATAAAAAAATACATATATAGAAAAAGTTGAAGCTTCCTAATTTTTTTGATGAAAGTTTGGCATTTCTTTATCGAACTGGTCTAACTAGAAACTTAAAAATTTATAAAATTCCATTCTTTATATAATTATTATTTATTATGCTTATTATGTAACGAATATACAGTATACTGAATAGATTATTAGTTTATTATACAAGCTAATATAAACAGAATAATTTATAAATATGTATTAAATATTGTATCAAAATTGCACTTAAAGTAAAAAGTTTCGCTTAGCAAAAAATGCGTAAAACCCAATCATTTTAATATGTTATAAAAAATATAGTATATCTTCTATTATGAATACCTTAATTAATTAATTTTTAATAAAATTGACTTGTTTTAAGTTTTCAAGCAGGTACTTTTATGTTGGGTAATATTAATGCTGAAGATCAAAAGTGAAATCACAACTTTTGACATTCTCTAACTTGAAAACTTGAACCCAAGACCCAGAGCCCTTATTCCAATAACACACTAATTGTAACACGCCAAGCCACCTGTGTTTAAACAAATTAAATTCTAGAATTTATTATGATCACCACACTGCACATACCACCTGACGAGTTGTCGGATATTTGGTTTAACAAATGGCGAGGTGGCGCGGGCGTGGCGTGAGGTGAGGTGGCGTGGTGTGTTAAAGAGTCTGGTAATGATTACTATGCAAGCAAAGCTACCAATCGCTAAGAAAAGTTCGCCAAACAACGTCGGAACGGTAGCAAAACAAATTCAATTGGTAAGATTTCATTTTGTCACATTTTGCGCTTAGGTTAGTTTACCAAGGGCCCTGTTTTTAAGCAAATAAATGTTACTTATTAATTAGCATTTATGATCGAGGCAAAAGCAATAACATAATGTATATATTGAGTTACATTAATTCACATCTTATTCCTAGATTATAATACAGCAACAATAAAACTTAGGTCTAAAATTAAAAAAATACAACAGAAATAGGAAAAAGATTGTCCCATCCCAGTTGTCATTACCATATCGCGACATTTTGTTTTGTTATTGTATTATTGACAAATTGTTTTGATTGGCTTAATTAATCGTATCCTGCTGCGATAGTGCATTTTAGCCAATCAGAGAGCGTTACAACAGTGGGACGCTTGCAAAAACACTAGGTGCTCAAAATCGCCGACGAAAGTGACCAAAACAGTTTTTAGGTCACTTTTGTGCAGACATAATAGGTATGTTCATTAAATTATGTTGTGGACAGTAGAACGCAAAATAACTCTTGTATATTGGCTACTACTACAATATAATATGTAGATACGTTATTTTCTACCCGTCATCCAACAGAGACTTGGCAGGGCACCGCTGTGGGATAGGTACATACTACATACTAATCTTTAATCTGTGATGACAGCGGAGCGTGACGGGCGCGGGTATCTCCAATTTAGCTGAATTTTCAAAACAAACATTCTAGCAAAAAGTTAGTATGCAGCTTTGGAGGTGTAGGACGTAGGTGAGGAGCCTGATCTGCAATCTATACTTCTTTACTAATTACTAATATTATAAATGCGAAAGTTTGGATGGATAGATGTATGGATGGATGGATGGATGTTTGTTACTCAATCACGCCAGAACGGCTGAACGGATCTGGATGAAATTTTGCACAGAGATAGATTATAGCCTGGAATAACACATAGACCATAAATTAGTTTTATCCCGGAAAATTTAAGAGTTCCCGCGGGAACCAAAAACCTCAATCCACGCGGACGAAGTCGCGGGCAGCAGCTAATTTGTAAATATACTTACGCCGGTGAAGTACCTACGAAATATTGACGTAGTAATACAGTAGTAGGTAAGTATATGGTGCAACGGGTGATCGATCATTTCATAAAAAAAAAATAACAAATTTTCATTTCACAACCAACGTTTGGCAAAATAATTATGAATCAAAGATTCATCTTTATGCAAACAAATGGTTCTATAATTAATGATTTTTTTGACAAATTTATTTCCTTACAAATTTTAATTTCACAAAACATCATTTAGGTTCTATCGGGTTAATATACCTAACATAAGTTAAAAAAATGTATTTTCAGAAGCACTAAAGTTTGTAAAATGTACCGACATTTTATAAAATCGCGAATTTCACAAATCAATAATTATTCGGTGAAATAATAAATTTGTAAATGATACTTTAACATTCAGCAATTTTGCAAAGAAAAACATTTGCGAATTGAATATTTGTCAAAATGATCTTTTATAAAATGATATTTTTGCGGAATACGTTGTTTGTCACCTGAATAGTTTTTGAGACGTTTTTTGTGAAATGATCATTTGTTAAACGTTTTTTGTGAAACATTAGTGAACCGGTGCAACGACTGACTTCACTTATAATATTTATAAAAGTTCGATAGTGGATGGTGGGAACTCCATCTTTTTCCTTAATTCTATAAGTTACAAGTATCTTTTGTAACAAACATATATTAATTAGTATTTGGTTTCGAGACAAACAATTATTTATCACCGACTTGGTTTGGTATTAATTTGTCATAATTTCAAAACTCAAGAAAAACAGTTTTAGATATAAAAATATTAGATACATAATTTTAACCCTAAATGTTCGACAGTCAAATCGGGTTGGGCTCGTGATAGACGTACCTAATCCAAGCATGTCTAACAATTTATTGTAAATCTACCAATTTTTAAAAGGTTAGACCCTAAGTATTAATTTTACTTCCAAATTCAACTGCCGGCAAATAGTTTTAACTGTATAATATAAAATATATAATAACGTGTGCGCTCACTATAACCGCAACTTGTTTGTGCTATAAGTAACTGTTTACTTAACAAGAAAGAAATGGAAAAAACTATCAAAATAAATAATAAATAATTTATCCTGCTTAATCTAAATATCAAGTACGAAAAAAATAACAATAGTCATTGTATAATAATATTATAAAGCCATAGGCATTAAAAAGTTACATAGAAATTATCATAGATTACAGAAAAAAAAATTTTTAAATAGATGCGCTCTGTTTTCGTGATCGCTATAAATAAGGGAGCATACTGATCGATTAGAAAAAAAAACTAGGTGCTCAAAATCGTCGCCGAAAGTGACCAAAACAGTTTTTCTTAATTTGGCAATAGATCACTCTTGTACAGACATAATATAAAAATGTGAGTAACTTTAGATTGGCGTCAGTGCTATTGTTAAAGTTACCCACTAAAGACTGATGCAGGCGATGTCCTTCAATAAAGAATTACTTAAAAAACGTTGACAAAGTTCGCAAAATATTCACTATCAATCAGCATTCAGCAAGCATTCAGCACCATTTCTAAATTCGACTGACAGATAATTTTACAAACACTTGAAGTGAAAACTTCAATTATTGCTTACCTGCCATTTCAATTTGACATTTTTTTTTTTAAATCTTATATTAAAAAGGTAACCACACCTCTCAAGACCAAGGAAAGAGCAACGGCGAACTTCCATACATCAATATTATTGAGAAAAAAAAAAATGTTTTTATAATCGTCGAAAATGAAGCTCACAGAAGCTAGATTTTTTTTTAATGAACCTAGAAAAAAAGATATTTCGTTTTATAGTTTTGTAGGTTATGTGGTAATGTCACTTCTAAAAATGACAACCCGAAGAAAGCCACAAAAACAAAGACAGATGACAACTACAGACCAGTAAAACATTCGGCACAACCACAGACAATCAGCATCAGTGCTGCCATAATATTCTTTCAATTATTACCATTCTGTTAGAGATTATTAAATAATGTATGCATGAAAATTTACATAAATAATATAAAATACACTAAAAAAAGAGCAATACTATTATTTATGCAAGCATTAATCAGGCGAATTAATTACAATTTTTAAAACGATACAAAATAATTTACCAATTTAGATTTATTCTGCAACTATTATACATAAAATGGTAACACTAAACTGAGAAACGGGAACTAAATAATCAAAAAAGATTCCCTAAATATTTTTTTTTTTTACCTAGGTTCAATTAATTAAGGTGAATACTTGATAAAATTTAAAAAAATAAGCAAATTCCTTTCGTCTTTACCTTACTTGTGAACAGTATGTGGTCAATACTAATTTAGCCGTTGCTCTTTCAGTGGAAAGAGCCTTAGCGGTGATGTATAAAAGGCGCATTTAACATATTCTTCTTATGCAAACATTATTGTATTTTAATTTATTTATTCAGTTGGTATAATAAGCCATTTTAATAAAAAAACAGTGTGTTTGTGTGCAATTCATACACAGCAGAAGTGAAACTTCAGAAAAGTAGCCTACGAGATAATGAGATAATATATGTAACTTGTATTCTATCTCATTCACTCGCAGACTAAATCCTATTATGAATATGTTTGTCTCTTTTTGGTGTCGCTTTTCGTTTCGTTTTTTATTTTATCAACCAGAGGCGGATTAAAATAAAACATAAAAAGCAATTAACAAATCAGAATTTCTACTGCTACATTTAAACAATCAAAAATGGAACGCTTTGTATACACGTTCGTCCGGTGGCGCCACTTGTACCATGGCGACAACATCTGTTTCATCGAATTTTCAAATCACAACGATTCTAAAGTTTCACTTCAATAAGCCCGACAGCTGGTCCATTCTGGCACAGAATCACAAGCATGGAAGAGAACTGGAGGAGACTTTTGTGATATAATTTTCATAGAAACCAATATTGTAAAACCTCTGTAATAAAAGGCTATTTTTTTTTAAATAATAAGTTTTTTAACCCTTGGCGACTTGACTGACATACCTTGGTATTTTTTGGCCACAAACCCTTCTTATCTGGGTCCAATCTAATCCACATATTACAGATTAACTATATAAAGTATATTAATAGAAAATTCCGAAAAAAATATCTGTCATTCGAATTTGACATGTAACCTTTTCGTAAAAAATATAAAGCTCACCACGAACGACGTTACAAGATGGTGCATTTTTTCTTCTTGTTCCTGTGTTCCGACTTGATGTGGATCCTCTCGGCCTCCTGGAATCTTCGCACGAGTCTCACGAGCTCGTGGAAGGCCTGGTCTACGTTCATCCGCGCTTTCGCACTGCACTCGATGTACGGGACTTTCAGTTGGCGGGAAAGGGCTTGAGCTTCGTCGAGGGTTACCTGAAGAAGATCAAAAAAGTAGTTGTAGAACTTTTTAAAAAACTTAATAATATAATATTCACCAACATTTTTATTTTACTTTTTGCTGTAGGTATACTGTAAACACTCTTCAGATGTGTGTTCTTAGAACGACGTAGTTCAGTAGACAATCCGCTAACCGCAGATGTCGTTGTGTAATGAAAAAAAAAATGAAAATGAAAAATGTTTATTTAACAAATTAATAATTATTATTTAAAATAATTATTATTTTTGTATGATTTATCTAAACAAACAAGAATTTTTAAAAGTAGTAGAACAAAATGTGTTTATGTTACACTGTAGATGCGGGCGTGGGCATCAGCTAGTTATTTTATAAATAATTGCTCAAAAATATCTCTATATAAGGGCAATTTCTGAAGCATGTAATTACTGTGTACATTCGAAACCACTGACATCAATAACTGGTCAGTAGCAGATAATATGCTGTGGAGTCTTGACAGTCGGTATAAAACTGGCAGAGACTGTGGCCTGGAGCTTAAGGCTCCGTGACCTACACAACAAGAGATAATACCCATCTCCTCAGGAGAAGAAGGAAATGAAGGTTTTGAGGAGACTCACCAGTCTCTGGTGCTCCAAGTCAGCCTTGTTCCCAACCATGAGCATGGGGAACTCATCCCGGTCCTTGACGCGGAGGATCTGCTTGTGGAACTTGAACAGTTCTTCGAAGCTGGCGTGATCAGCCACTGAGAAGACCAATAGGAAGCCCTCGCCTGAACGCATGTATTGTTCCCTCATCGCACTGAATTCCTCTTGCCCTGCTGTGTCGAGAACTGAACAAAAAGATCATATTATAATTACTCCATAAATTAGATTGAATTAAAAAGGCTGACTACTACTCCTATTACACTACAAGTATGGTTCAAAAAAGTTATATATTTTTTATAATAATAAACAGAGTCAAGTACAATATAATGTGGCCAATTCTGTATAACACAATCTCTAAACTAAAATGACGGCTTTAAATCTAGTTCTGTCCCTTACCGCAGGGAGTATTATGAAAGGGTTAGCAATATGTTTAATGCTGTCATTTTAGTTTAGTTATTAGTTTAGAGACTGTGCACTACAGAATCAGCCCCACTGATGATTCATAGCTGATTAATTTAACTGAATTATCAACTTAAGTTTAACGATATTCATAAAAATTTACCCCTTACTACAAAAAAATAAAACTACTTTCACTGTTAATCAACTGAAGCTTTGACAGTTTTATATGAGAATCGGCCAAGTTTAAAGTTTTTTGTGCTAAAGTTTAAATAAAAACGTGATCAATTTAACAACATTTTACACATGAAATATTAGAATGGTTCTTAAATGGAAATATTTGGAAAGCAAAAATTACTGTAAAATTTTTGTGCAGTAATTTTTCTGTAAGAAGCATTGTGGCCAATTCTGTATAACACAATCTCTAAACGAAACTAAAATGACAGCTTTAAATCAAATCAAATCAATCAAATCATCTTTATTCAAAATTGGTACCTACAAAAGTACACCTTCTGAACGTCATGTTTATAAAGAATAAGAATTGATGGTGATAATTAACAACGGTATCTTAAGACTAAAGCTACGAGGGTTCCAAACGCGCCCTGATCTGAGAAGAGCCCACAACAAACTCAGCCGGGGGTTTTTTTTTTATTATTATCACCATCTCACAAATATAGTAAATTACTAAATTATATTTTTAATATAACATAATTAGCCGCTGGAACAATTCATACCCATGGTTGCCTATCATTCAAATAATCCTTTACACTATAATATGACTTTTCAATTAGTTTCCGTTTTACAAAAACTTTGAACTTGTTGAGAGACATCTCCAATATGTCTTCTGGGAGTTTATTATAAAAACGTATACTGCTACCGACAAATGAATTACTAATTTTACAAAGTCTAGAAGAGGGCACAACAATTTTATTCTTATTTCTTGTATTAACATTATGACAGTCACTTTTTTTCTTGAATTTATGCATGTTTTTATGCACATATACTAAATTTTCAAATATGTATTAGTTGTGGACTGTCATAATTTTAACTTCTTTGAATTTAGTTCTTAGGGACTCTCTAGGTCCCATGTTGTAAATGGCACGAACAGCCCTTTTCTGCAGCACGAAAACAGAATGAATATCAGCAGCATTACCCCATAATAATATGCCATATGACATAATGCTGTGAAAGTAACCAAAATATACTAATCTCGCAGTTTCTAAGTCTGTCAACTGGCGAATCTTTTTAACCGCATATGCAGCAGAACTGAGTCTGTTCGACAAGTCATCTATATGAGGGCCCCATTGGAGTTTAGCATCCAACGTTATTCCGAGAAAAACAGCGGTATCCACTAAATCTAATTCCTCATGATCAAGTTGTACAGTGGTTTTTACCTGTTTGACATTAGGTAATGTAAATTTAATACACTTTGTCTTTTTTCCATTAAGGAGTAGGTTATTCGCTTCAAACCACTGTACCACTTTAGTGAGAGAATTGTTTACTTCGTCAGGAGTTGCTTCGTAACGATTAATTTTAAACAAAAGTGATGTATCATCAGCAAACAATACTATCCCATGATTATCCTTAGCGAGATAAGGAAGATCATTGATGTAAATGAGGAACAGAAAAGGCCCTAAAATTGAACCTTGCGGAACCCCCATTTTTACAATCGATCCGGAAGACCGCTTTCCATTGATGTCTACCTTTTGTATCCTGTTTTTTAAGTAGGATTTCATCATATCCAGTGCTACACCCCTAATTCCATAATGGTGCAATTTCCTGACTAATGTTTCGTGATCAACACAATCAAAAGCCTTGGATAAATCACAGAAAATGCCAAGTGCATCACGTGACTCCTCCCAGGCTTCGAATATGTTTTGAATTAACTCAACACCAGCGTCGATTGTTGAGCGACCGCGTGTAAATCCAAACTGTTTACTATGTAATAAGTCATTGTTACCAAAATGTTTAAGCAATTGAATCAGTATTAATTTTTCAAATATTTTACTGAAAGTGGGTAGTACAGATATAGGTCTAAAGTTAGTGGGGTCACTGGTACTACCTGATTTGAATAGAGGAATTATTTTGCTATGCTTCATTAAGTCAGGAAACTCGCCACTATCAATACAATTATTAAATATTAATGCTAACTCGGGTGCAACGATATCAATCAATGATTTTACAACGTTAACGGAAATGCCCCACAAATCATTTGTTTTCTTATTGTTAATTAATTTGAATGCTTTAATAACGTCAGAGCAGTTAACGTGACAGAATTTAAAAACGTTATTACATTCAGGCACGTTATCCTCCAGTAAAGTAAGAGCTGCATTTGGTGAGGAGTTCAACGACTCTGTGGTAGAAACAGGAATATCCGTAAAGAAGCGTTCAAAAACTGAAGCAACTTCGGAGTCCGAAGTTACAGATGTATTACCGACATTAAGTTTAAATTCAAAATTTTTCGGTGTTGCTCTTCCTGTTTCTTCATTCACTATGTTCCAAGTAGTTTTGATTACGTTGGAGCTATATTTTATCTTAGTTTGAATATGTTTAGATTTAGCCACAATGCAATCTCTTTTAAACTTCCTGGAAAACAGTTGAACATGCTCCTTGAACTCATCACTAGTATCATACTGTCGCTCTGCATACAATTCATATAATTTTTGCCTATTTCTGTGTAATTCATTTGTTGCCCATTCACTAAAAACGTTTGCATCAGTAGTTAAGACCGTTCTGCTGGTGAATATTGACTTGAATATTTCACTGAAAGTGTTAAAGAATATGGTGTACATTTCATTAGGACTCAACCCATTTGGTAAAAAAGGGAGTTCCTTTGTAAGGCTTGTTCGCATTTTTTCAATGCGGTCCAACGTTACTGGCACAAAAGTTATTCTACGCTTTAAAACATTTTTCTTCAAATTTTCAAACTGAATTAATTGTCCACAGTGATCTGAATCTAATTTACTAATAATGTTTTTATAAACAGGTGTAATATTTGTAAAAATATTGTCTATGCATGTGGCACTAGTTGCAGTTATTCTAGTTGGCTCCATAAACATATTGGATAAGTTATAGGATTTGAACAGATTCAATAACTTGCCACTTACAGGGCTGTTTTCCAAAATATTTACATTAAAGTCTCCGCACACAATAAGCTTTTTGTTTGATTTTGAGAGTTTAAAAAGTACTTCATCCATTACCTTTTCAAAAAGTTCAAAGTTAGACAAGGGTGGTCTGTATACAGACACAACGATGAATTGTTCCAATTCGACTGAGGATAGTTCTATTGTTCGCTCAACAGACAGGCTCACAATATCAATTCGGTTTTTAAATTTAAGTTTTTTATTTAACAAAATTAACGAGCCACCATGGATAGCATTAGATCTGGTGAACGAACTACCAACCTGGTGATCACTAAAATTGAACATGTACTCATGGTTTTTTAACCAATGTTCAGTTACACATAAAATATCAATATTGAAATTATTTTAAAACAATTCAATCTCTAAATCCTTCCCTTTAATACATTGAATGTTTTGGTGAACCAGGTTGATGTTATTAGATTTTTTATTTTTTGTTTGCTTTGCGTTTAGTGTGTGCAAAGCCTTATTACAACTTGAGATTTTCAAGCAAGAGGAATCCTCCATTGTCTTCTTATCTAGTTTAAACTAAGGTTACTTGGATTTACATACAAAATGTCAGAAATAAAACACTGCTCAATAGAAGCAGCTTGTTTAGCCACATTTTTGGCTAATGTTTGAAAAAAATATGATAGCGAAATAGCTATCTGTCTTTTAGAATAACAAGATAGTTTATACCTATCTTGATCCAAGTCATAATAAACTTTACCACACTGGGTACTTATGTCAACAACTTTAAATTTATTATTATAGGTACATAAATTGTACAATGTCATATTTAACTTATATCTATAGGTATTCTCTTGGTGTGGCAAAGTATCGCAGTAAGGGAAGGTATATATTACAATATTATTAACATTTAATTTTTCCAAAGTTTGATAACATTTTTTCAATTCATATTCGTTAACTGTCCCTCTGCTAGCGACAAAGATGACTAAGTTTGTGTTTTGATCAAAACTATTTCTATTTCTATAAATTGACCTGACTATAGAAATTAGTCCGACGTTAGGTGAACAGCAATTCAAAACCGTATGTCCCTGTAGATGTGAATGAAGTAGAATGCCCATACTACTACCAATTCCATCGCTATACATAAATGTTTTTGTATTGCATGTGCTTGGTTTTGTGTGAGTAAAGGAACTATTGGTATTTTGTTTAGGGAACCCGACACACACCTTCCTCAACTTTGAGGGTGATGACGCTGTAGACACAGACTGTGGATGACCGGCACCATCAGTACACTTTTTTTGAGAGGAGTTATTACTCTTAATACCAGTTAGCTGGTCAAGCTCATCTGTAGTCTGTGTATACTCAGACATCATATTTTTTTGACATGAGACATACTTAGCAGAAAGTGAACGTAAAGAAGCCTGCAATCTGGTTACACCGTACACCGGGTGTTGCCACACCAAAAAATCTTAAATAAATCAGTATCCCTTTCATAAAACTCCTTGCGGAAAGGGACAGGAGATGTCATTTAATTTTAGTTTAGAGAATGTGTTAAGCATAATTGACCACAATATAAATAGTTACATATTATATTTATATATTTTATACAATGATTCTGCATTAAAGTATTATTGGGACTTATTAATAATATAAACTTAATTATGAATCATTATTATAGCTTACTGTCCAATTTAGCTGGAATGTCATCAATGACACACTGCTTAGTGTAGCTGTCCTCAATGGTGGGGTCATAGTCTGTCACAAAGTAGCTCTGAAAATATAATTTTTAATTATTTGATTGAAATAGTAGTCCAGTCTGAGGTTCTAAAAAAAGGATTTAAAAAATTCGAACACAATATTTTTTACACCCCATGACTCATTTTTCATTTTTGACTCACATAAATAAAATTAAACCAATTTCAGAGAATAAGACGTAATAGGTACTATAATATAATATAGGTAGTACTTCAGTATTATAACTGTTAATTTTTGTACTTAAGTATTTGTTACTTTCTAAAGTTATATTTTTTTTTGAATCCACTACAAGTTAGCCCTTGACTGAGATCTCACCTGATGGTAAGTGACGATGCAGTCTAAGATGGTAGCAGGCTAACCAGTTAGGGGCATGGCCATTATTTATGTACTTAAGTAGGTACTCATAATTTTAATTTTGATGTATGAGAAGATTGGCTTTATTAATAAAAAAGAATAATCTATAAAAATATTATAAATGCGAAAGTGTGTCTGTCTGTCTGTCCGTCCATCTATCTGCTATGGTTTCACAGCCTATCTTTTTAACCAATTTGGATGAAATTCGGTATAGAGATATGTAGCATCCCAGCATATGTAAAATCCTTAATCACGGGCATCATAAGATAAGAGGTACCTGATCAATTTGTAAATAATCAATTTCATCTCATTGAACTTTTAAATATCTTGGTATTTGCCTGAATTAGAATTTAAAAATTCCCAAATTGCTCCCACCAGTAATCTAACTGAGTGTCTCTGACTTATCAGCCTGCATCTCTCACCACTGCACTTGGTAGCATTATGTATTATTCCAATAGCTTAAACTATTTTATCAGTTCACATTCCTAACAACTGTTATAACTTACTTATTAGCAATGTAGATTTTCAATACAAGTTTCAAATCCATCAGCAAATCAAGAATTTACAACCTTTTTTTGATGATGAAATTACAGCTGTTGTTTTAAGTTTAGTATCTTTGCTTGATAAGGTGCCTTAAGGTTACAGCTATTGCTTAACATGCCATACACATTGATAACTAATGTACTAATAAAAAGGTGTTTTAGGAGCTGATGACACCAGTGGGCGGCTTTCAGTGTAAGGCCTTGACATGTTACTGTTTCCACAAACACTATTTATAAATATGACTATATTCTACTATTGTATGTTACATACAAAAACATGTGATTACTATACTTATGAGCATTGTCTTATATATTGGAAAGTGAAGATAAGCTCAAAATAGACCAGCATACGTCCCGTAGGCGGAACTATGGCCAAATACGGTGAAAATCTAAATACCTGTATAAATTGAATTGTGATTGCACTTTTCCCAACTCCTCCACCGCCGACGACGACAAGTTTGTACGTTTGTGCCTGATTCGGTCTATCTCCGGGCCGCGACATTTTAACACTACTATTGTGCTATCACTAAATAAACAAATAATTTGAAAATAATTAGGTTTATTTTCTAAATTCCTGATGATGGTCACCCAGTATATATAATGTACTCTGTGATGGTCACCAATGGTCACGGAGTGGACACGGATGATTCAGTGTGTGTTCCGTTATAAGCACTGCGAGCACTGGCAAGTGGCAGTGCTCTTTACTGGGGACTTCCAGTGCTCTCAGTGTATTTCGGAACGCACCCTCAATTCAATAGTCTCGTTTGTTTTCACGCAGAGCAATGTCACACTCAATAAATTGCCTGATATTACATTTTGCGCAACGTATTAAAAATTAGTGACAAAACCGTGCGTAAACTGGAACGTTGCTGTCATTTGTCAGGTTTCTGCAACAGATTTAACAAAGGATTACCAACGTAGACTGAGTAAGATATATAGACGCCGCCATATCTCCTTTTCACTCCCACATGAAAGAGATGCAGTGTTGGGATGTTACACAAGATAGAATGAGAAAAAAATATGTGTTTTTCTCTCCCTTTCTGCGTGTCACGGGTTTTGTGCCTATTGCATATTATTATTGTGCCAGACAAATTATGACGTTTGTATGACGTTTGGGAGGTGTTTCATAGTATTATTATTACCTATCCTTTTCGGTTACAGGCTGACCCTGATTCTAGAGGTTCCTTCTTCTATGATTACCAACTTCCAATTATTTTATACATTTGTGACATATAAAAGGAGGAGGTTCTCAATTCGGCACATAATTATCTTTTTTGTCTCAGATTAATTACCTTTTTTGTTAAGGGCTTTTAGTAGTGCCACAGCACAATGCACTTTGCCAAAATGTCACGTGGAGAAGCTGTCATTACTTTTGTTTGTCGGTGGTCATCATTTGTCACTGACGACTGTCAGCTGTCAAATTTGGTCAAACCATCAAATTTTAACTTACAACGGCTGGCTAGTGTGTTTTTATTTTGATATTTAATTTTACAGCATTTCAAGCTGTCTTTTTAGCACAAAAGTGGTGGCGCACTCAAGATGTTCTCAACTAGCAGCCAAAGAAAATTTTGGACTTTCAGCGACGAAACCGAACTGGCTCGTCAACGAGAGAAACATAATTTAGAGTTCATAGCAAAACACGGGCAGCACATCGACGAGTATCAAAGGTACAACTTCTTCCTGTCTCCAGATGAAGAGAGGCTGCTGTTAAAACAATACGAGCTTCATTTGAAAGAGTTCTGCAAGAGATTTATGCCTCCGATGCCGAAGGGAGTTGTAGGTACAGCGTTTCATTATTTTAAAAGGTTTTATTTATACAATTCCTCTATGGACTATCACCCGAAAGAAATCCTAGCTACCTGCGTGTATTTGGCTTGCAAAGTTGAAGAATTTAATGTTTCCATAAGCCAGTTCGTCGCGAATATAAAAGGTGACAGAGAAAAAGCATCTGACATTATACTAAACAATGAATTACTGTTAATGCAGCAGTTAAACTATCATTTGACGATACACAACCCTTTCCGACCCGTAGAAGGGTTTTTGATTGACATAAAAACAAGGTGTTCCCTCGCGAACCCTGAACGCTTACGTAGTGGTATTGACGAATTTTTAGAAAAAGTATTCTTGACTGATGCGTGCCTTCTATATGCACCATCTCAGATTGCGTTGGCTGCAGTGCTACATGCAGCCAGTAAAGAACAAGAAAACTTGGACAGCTATGTGACTGATATGCTATTTCATGATGCTGGGTCAGATAAACTAGCTGTACTTATTGAGGCGGTGCGTAAAATACGGTCTATGGTTAAAATGGTGGAAAGCCCCGCACGAGAGAGGGTAAGGATCATTGAGAAGAAACTAGACAGGTGTAGGAATGAAGAAAACAATCCAGATAGTGAAATTTACAAACGTCGCATGAGAGAGGCAATTGACGAAGATGATCCACCTCAAACAGGACCCAGCAGGATGTCTTTGGATACCAGTGGGGTTTCACAAATGCTGTCACCTTCTGCATCATAAAATAATGTGACATTTACTTACTGTATTACCTTATTTACTTAAATCTGAACTGTTCACCAGTTCATAAAACTTGCAAAAGTCATTCTATAATAAATTGCAGCAAAAAAACTTGCAAAACTTGACTTCCTGTGATCAAGCAGAGTGCAAATTTTAATGCTAGCGGAAAGTTACTGAGACAGTTCTACAGTTTCTAACTTCACTCATAACTGTTATGGAAGGCGACCATAAGACAATAGGTTTTGCATCAGACAATTCTGTTAATCATGTTCTTGAGTGATTTATGATGGATAGAGGCCAGAATTTTATAGACATGTGACATACTAAGATCAGTTATTGCATCAGATTATTATTGGTTATACAGAATTAATTCAAAAATACTTCAGTGTTATGTAAAAAAGTTGCCCATTAGAGGTTATTATGTATTACTAGCTGCCCGCGACTTCGTCCGCGTGGATTGAGGTTTTTCGGTTCCCGCGGGAACTCTTTAATTTTCCGGGATAAAAAGTAGCCTATGTGCTATTCCAGACTATAATCTATCTCTGTGCCTAATTTCATCCAGATCCGTTCAGCCGTTGGAGTGTGATTGAGTAACAAACATCCATACATCCATACATCCATCCAAACTTTCGCATTTATAATATTTATTTGATTAACTAGATTACTACCTGCGAGTTCGCCTGCATGGATGAGGTTTTTTATTCCCGCAGGAACTCCTTAATTTACCGGAAAAGGCCCTTGTACTTCTTCAGGATGCCACTTATCTCTATACCAAATTTCATCAAAATCATTTGAAAGGATGAGCCATCAAACCGTAGCAGACTAGCAGACAAACAGACTTTTGCATTTATAATATTTATATGGATTATCCCTGTAAACACTGAGTAGATGTGGCAAAACTGATGGAAAAACTGTTGTCTTATGGCCTAGGACAATTATTGCAGTGTTAGCAATAACTGATTTTATAATAGGATATGTCAGACTGCATATTAATGTAAAAATAGACTAAGTTTTGACTATGATGATAGAGACATGAAATATATTAAGAATTTTGACATATTTCTAGTATTTGATTTTTTATTTTTTGAACCCTTCCAAAGGATAAATTACTAGATTATGTATAATATGACATCCGCAACTTTGTGTGGAATTGGTCAAAAAATCCTGTTGGGAAATTGTCGACGACCTCCGTGGCGCAGTGTTGAGCGCTGTTGTTTTAACGTGCGGAGGTCCCGGGTTCGATCCCCGGCAGGGTCAATTTGGGAATTTATAATTTCTGAATTTTCCCTGGTCTGGCCTGGTGGGAGGCTTCGGCCGTGGCTAGTTACCACCCTACCGGTAAGACGTGCCGCCAAGCGATTTAGCGTTCCGGTACGATGCCGTGTAGAAACCGAATATGGGTTTAATATAACTGCCATACCTCTAACAGGTTAGCCCGCTACCATCTTAGACTGCATCGTCACTTACCATCAGGTGATAGTCAAGGGCTAAGTGATGATGCAGTCTAAGATGGTAGCGGACAAACTGCATCGTACCGCAACGCAAATTTCTAAATCGCTTGGCGGGACGTCTCTGCCGGTAGGTCGGTAACTAGC
Source organism: Erebia ligea (assembly GCA_917051295.2). Lineage (NCBI taxonomy): Eukaryota > Metazoa > Arthropoda > Insecta > Lepidoptera > Nymphalidae > Erebia > Erebia ligea. The sequence continues at coordinate 2,246,389 of OU785240.1, read as the reverse complement.
CATAGCCAAAGCCTCCCACCAGCAGGGCTAGCATGGGCCGGAGATAAAAATTTTATCCCCCGATTTTATCCACTGACAAGAGATAAAATTAACTTATCCACTTCTCAGAGCACGACAACAAGGGAGAGGAGAAGTTTATCCCCGTTTGACATTTCACGGGGACTTGGGGGACTATTTATCCACCGTTATTTAGCGTTTTTATTTATTTATTTAGGAATAAAATTTTTATCCTTTCCTCGGGGAGAAAATCGTCTCGACCCATGCTAGGGGGGCAGACCCAGACCAGACAAAATAAATGACTAAAATATACAGGCTTGAGGGATTTTGGTGTTAGAATAATAAAGCAAATTAATCAAAAATATTTATTTGTGTATAAATTCCATACCGTTCTCATAACATACAATAACAAATGAAATAAATAGTTAAATGCGCTAAATGTAAATCATAGATGTGCCGTGCCATGTCTCGAAGTTCATGAGAAAATAGGTCTTTGATGTCTGAAGCCACTTTTTAAGGTTTTTGGCAGAACAGCAGTCTTTCGGCTTCACTCTGAAATAAAAGATTTATTTGTAAGGAAAAAAATATAATTTTTTATAGGCACTATTTTAGACAGATTTTATGATATAATATTACATATCTATCCTACTAATCTAAATATATAAAAGGCAAAGGTGACTGACTGACTGACTGACAGACTGACTGACTGGCTGATCTATCAACGCACAGCTCTAACCACTGGTCGGATCGGGCTGAAATTTTGCACTCAGATAACTATTATAACGTAGGCATCCGTTAAAAAAGGATTTTTGAAAATTCCAACCCCAAAAGGGTTTAATGGGGGTCGAAAGTTTGTATAAAAGTTCGTCATTTATCAAGTTGTTTTTCAAGTTATATCCAATGAAACTTTGATAAAAGGCAACCAATTTTGGTTCCCGCGGGAACCATCGCGGGCATCAGCTAGTAACTATAATAAATGCGAAAGTTTGTGTGGATGGATCGATGGATGTACCTACCTATGGATGGATGGATGTTTGTTACTCATTCACGCCAGAACGGCTGAACGGATCTGGATGAAATTTGGCACAGAGATAGATAATAGTCTGGAATAACATATAGGTTACCCCGGAAAATTGAAGAGTTCCCGCGGGAACCAAACAACCTCAATCCACGCGGACGAAGTCGCGGGCATCAGCTAGCTAGTGGTTTATAAATTAAAACGTTTGACGTACAAACGTTGAAGCTAACTTTATTGGGCATGATTTATAAATTAGTAATTTAGGCTAGGTAGCTTTAAGTTCTATTTGATTACTAGCTGATGCCCGCGCCTTCGTCCGCGTGGTTAGTTTTTTTTATTCCCGCGAGATCTCCTTTATTTTCCGGGATCAAAAGTAGCCTATGTCACTCTCCGTCCTTAACTATACCCATGCCAAAAATCACGTCGATCCGTTGCTCCGTTGCGGTGTGGTTGAAGGACAAACCAACAAACAAACACACTTTCGCATCCATATTATCCATTATCCATAGTAATATTATAAATGCGAAAGTGTGTCTGTCTGTCTGTCTGTCTGTCTGCTACGCTTTCACGGCCCATTTATTCAACCGATTTTGATGAAATCTGGTACAGGAATAGGTTGTATAGCGGGGAAGGACATATACCTACTACTTTTTATCCCGGAAAATTTAATAAGAGTTCCCGCGAGAATCAAAAAAAATATCTGTTCAACCGATTTTGATGTAATTTGGTACAGTGATAGGTTGTAACTTGTATCCCTGGGACAGATATAGGCCTCTTTTTATCCCGGAAAAGAGTTCCCGCGGAAATCAAAAATCTTAAAACACGCGGACGAAGTCGCGGGCAGCATCTAGCTTATAATATTAGTATGATTGTGTTCAATAAAAAGGCAAAAAAATAATTACCTGAATCATTCTGTAAATATTAGAAACAGCCTCGTCACTTCTGCACATGGTGGGTCCACCGGAGCGCTTGCCCCCCCAACTGGACGTGAAAGTCAGCTGTCCGTGCGCCATCACAGCAAACAAAGCTACCAAGACCACGAAATACAGAACTTTGTGCATATTTACTTGTTTATTATTCCTTGATTAGTTAGGAAAACTTTGGGAAGCAAACTTAGATGTGGTCTATAGTTGGAAGACACGACGTTTTTATACTGCGAGACTATAACGAAAGAAGCCTGTGCAATTTTTAATTTGTTTTGTAGCGGACAATTGCCTACTCGATAAGTTGATTGTTGACATGTAGGGGAAGGACAGATTTCCAGAGCAGCTAAAGAAATGTTTGAAATGATTACCTAGTTGTTTGAGCAATTAGAGAAACTCACATTCAATCTGCAATCCGTCAGCACTCTAAGCACTTCTTGTTTTTTAAGAAGCTATTTCCAAAATCACACTTAGGAGTGATCACCCGTAATCACTCTTAGTTTAGGAGTGATTTTGGAAATAGCAATTTTTGTACATTTTTGTTTTCACTATTATTATCTTTGTTAAAATAATTATCTCGAAAAATGAGGCGAGATCAATCTCGAAGCATAAAATGACGAGATCTCGGCCCAGATTGACGAAAATACGTTGAAAGACTTGAAAGCCTGTAAAAGTCCTTTCTCGCGGGTAATTGCTACTATTATAGACAGGCTAGAGTCCGTGATTAAAAAAGAGATGGATCTCTATGAGTGTGGAGGATCGAGGGGTATGTTTTTACAATTTGCATACAACAGCTTGCTCACGCTGATACCAACCAGCGTTGAATCTGAGTGGGCCTTTTCAGCCGCTGACTACATAGCGACTGACATAAGATGCCGTTTATCCGACAGCACTCTAAGCACTTCTTGTTTTTTAAGGAGTTATTTCCAAAATCACTCTTAATTTAGTTAGACTTAGGAGTGATCACTCGTAATCACTCTTAGTTTAGGAGTGATTTTGGATAGGTATAGCAATTTTTGTAAATTTTTGTTTTCACTATCATTATCTTTGTTAAAATAAGTAGTTACTTTCTTTATAAGAGATTTAACGGGTCTGAATTTTTGTGTTCATTGTAAAAAACTTTTTTTCAATAATTCATGTTGTATTTCATCATCATCACAACTACTAAGCAGTTTAAATCATGTTTCAGTTATCTAATTAAAACAATACTTTTCGAAATCCATTCGAGATCTCGAAAATGCCGAGATCGAATTTCTGATCCCTCGAGATCTCGACAGCGATCTCGTCTCGAGATTGCATTCCCTAATCACGCCCCAACGGCTGAACGGATCTGGATGAAATTTGGCACAGAGATAGATTATAGTCTGTAATAACACCTTTTTATACCGGAAAATTGAAGAGTTCCCGCGGGAATCATAAAAACTTATACCACGTGGACGAAATCGCGGGCATCAGCTAGTAAGTTAGTTTATAAATTTTAAAAAATCTAAGATACCTACACAGCAATAAACTCGAATAAAATCTAGAAGCTCATCCCAGTGTTATTACCATCAAGAAAACAACCAGAACAATTAATTTTCCTACTTCTTTACTAGGACTTCATCTAATTTGATGGTACAGGCAACCAATGAGCTAAAGAACAACAGTTTTATACCATTTTCACTCTTACTATCTTAAGTTTTATTGCGAAAATCGTGTGTACAAAAATAAGTGGTTAGATATAAAGGAAAACTGTTACGGGTTTTGATATAAAAAAGGAGGAGTTTCCTGGAGAAATTCATTCCAAGATCTGTCGTCACATCGAAACGAATAATGGCTGATATACGTCGATTCATCAAGCGTGCAGCGCTTTGTCTGCTTTTGGCTGCTGCAAATCTGTTCGCTGCATCAGATGGACAGCTGACGTTCTCTTCTGGATGGGGGAAGCGTTCCAGAGACGATGAGATCGTCATTAACTTGGATGAGCAGCTGCAGTAAACGACTCTTGACTTCGGAATAGCATGTAGGTAAGTGTTCTAAGGTTCATTCAGTTTAAAGTTTCTCTCAGCAGAATTTCGGTCGTAGCTGCCAATCTCTCTATAAGAGATTAGCCATCTGCGTGGTAGATTAAAGTGCACAAGTGTGTGCGCAAACACAGCTATTTTATGACCCTCAGTCCGATGGGACGGACGGCTCGTTCGGAGATAGATGGCGTAAGACCGACGCGACGGCCTAACGTGAAACGTCCTATAAGGGCGCCAATACTTTTCGCACGTAGAATGTATCTACGTTGACTTCGACAGTTTGTATGAGGCCTCAGCCCTCAGCTCAGAGACGACTATTTGATTGGCGTTAACAATACGAGGCAGCGGCGTCTCACACCGCCATTTTTTTGCGACATAGTGACACTTTATATCCCGGCAAATCAAAGTTTCCACTGGATTTTTAAAAACCACGCAGACAAATTCGCGGGCATATATCAGACTTGTACCTATCTCGTATTTATCTACTTAACTACTTGCTATTCGTTGGTGGCAAAATATTTGGTGGTAAATTGATGAGGAATAAAACTCATTCAAAGACGGGTATAATTTTATTAAAATCCCTTCCTGCATTATTTCTGGATACAACATTCCATCCACTAACATACATAGGTAAATAGATACATACTGAAATAAAATTATAATATTGATTGCTGTAAAGTTTTACAATGGCAACGTTACGCCTAAAACAATTATCAAGTATCAAGTGCGTTTTCTCCCCTGAAATATCCGTTTTTATATTAAAAACCATAGATAGTTTACCGTTTTTAGAAACGATTTATCTAAAATAATTAGTCTCAAGACATATTGGCGTAGTGTGGAAACGAAGCGACGTGATGTTTTCCTTAATTTTTTATTTTATCTACTACAAGTTAGCCCTTGACTGCGATCTTACTTGATGGTAAGTGACGATGCAGCCTATGGTAGCGGGCTATTCTGTTAGGGGCATGGTAGTTATATTAAACCCAAACCGCTATGAAATGAACAGCTGAATGTCATCTCCACTACAATACGTAATGTACCTATAGGACATAGGTAAATTAGTGTGAGCCGGAAAGAAAAAAGGTTTCATTTCATTCAATTTCGTATGTAGAACATTAAAGTTCAGTTTTTTTAAAAATTAGAAAATTCGCTTCGTCCCTACGCTTCGATGTTGTGCAGTGTGCCATTATGTCTAGAGCTTTATCTTCGTGTGAACTTCTACTCAACCTTTTTGATGTGGCGACTTTATGTTATTTACGATTCTTTTGATAATTTAGATCGAGTTGATTCGAATGACTCTGAGAACAAGGAATTTATAGACAGAACCAATAGCTATGATTTATACGAGTTTTTTTCCATTTAGAAACCCTCGTTATTTGATCTGAGAGTGCAGACATATAATCAATGTAGGTATATTATAGATGGTCAAAGCATTGGCTCTGTCTACTAATTTTCCTTAGGCACCACGGGCGAGGGAATCGCAACGAGTCCAACAAGATGTTACCTTTATCAATAATTCCGCCAGCGTACCTAAGTACCGTCGCGACTCGCAACTCGCAACGGAATGCCACCCAGAACGCAACGTATCGCCGCGGTCCCTCTTGGAAGAGATCAGTTAGTAAACGCGCGGGGGCGTTTCCGTCGAGGTGACTCCGGATCCATTGAAGGTTCGCTATGAAATAAAAAAAAACATTCTCATGGCAAACTTTCAATGGGTAAAAAATATATATCAGTGGCTTTCATTTTTAGATTTAGAGAATTGGGTGGCGAGTTCGTCGTATCAGTCCAGAGTTTTATCGAATTTAGTGGCATGGACCTTTGGAGTGACTATCGCCGCGATTATCTCGTCCGTGGAGGTGGCGCAGTCTGAAGGATGAATATATCGATATTATGTCGACGAAGTTTAAATACAAATGGCAATCGAGTAATTGACCTTTATTTTTTTTTCAGATGTTATAATGTTACCAGTATGACCCAACCAAGAAGCTACCACAAATTTTGTTGCCAATATCAAAATAAGAGAACGACCCTTGACGTGTCCGACATAATATTTAACTACAATTCATCACAGCCCAAGAATATCTAAAAGGACATATCTAAATCAATAGAGACGGGTAAATTTTGACTACGCACGACTACAGGATACCCAAAATACAATTATTGGATATTTGATTAGACACCTACGATATTTTTTCGCAGAATAATAATTATTGGAAAAGTTTTGAACTTAACGGCTTTATAAGTTTGTTTGTAATTGCAAAAAGTAAAATGTGGTAAAGTTAAATTTTGTCACACAAAAAAATATATAATACGTTCATAACCTCTACTTACTTAGGTAGATAATTACATAAGTAGGTATAATTAATATGTTATATTGGCATTGTATTGTTTAACTTGAGTAACATTTAATAAATTATTTGGAGCATTTTTTCATCCCTTTTAAAAGCCCCTTGAACTTTCAGTTCGTTTATATTATGCGAGATATTTCCTAAGCTTGGGTTACACAGCTCCATTTTCGCTCTGCGTCTAGGCAGCGCTCTCCATTAGCCGCACGGCAAACAGCTATCGGTCACATCAATTTTTATAGATTGCGGTTTAGAAGCTTAAAATTTAAAGAAATCATCACTTATTTTGCTTTATATGAGCTAGAACATAGTTAGAACCATGTTTACATAATCTCATTCCTTTTTAGGTCTATTCTACATCGAAACCGCGCAAAATAAAGTTGGATACATAGGTACTTTTAAAACTTAACCCTACGTCGTGTCTTGTATTAACAGTATGTTCTTTCTGACTTATCTAAACAATCTAACACATGAATTGCCGAAATAAAGGGACGGAAAGAGAGAAATGAGCAAAAATCGTAACAGAAATAACAAAATGGCTAAGTAGGTACCAAAATTGGATAGCCACTTTATCGTTTACATTTTTATATTTTATTTTAACCGAACACAGCGATAGTGATATTATAATATACCTAATACATTGAAATAGTATGTACTTAATTAAAATTTATATAGTGTTTATCACAGCATGTTTGTTTTATTTATGTTCACAATTGAACATTTTTTTCCTTCTAGGTATATTAAACTCTCTTTCAGTATTCAGAAATATCTGCAGAATTTACTTTCCCTGAAAAATGTGATAACATAATTATAAATATCTATCTGATAGGTACTAGTCTAAGACACTGAGTTGGAACCTATTAATAAAAATTTATAAACATCGAATTCATCGTGGTCTATTTAAACCATGATGCAAACCTTTCTACTGCTTTATCTAAATATTTAGATAAATATGTTTTCAAAGTAAGGTAATATTATTTTATAGGTACGGGATACACAGTTTCCATTTACGAACGTATCATTCATATCCAATATCAATCGTATCAATCGTAGTCCAATAATAATTAAAATGTAATTATTATTTTTTGATTTATTAGTCCCTAAGTCCCCTCATACTAAGCCCCTCATACTAACCTAAACCGCCCATACGGGGAATGGAAACAGATTATGTCATTGAGCTTATTTTCAAAAAGAAAAGAATGAAAAATAATTATAACAAACTATCACAGAATTTGATAATTTGACATAGCAAAAAACAGGTAAATTTTAAATAAGATTAATACCGGTGGTAGATTCTTACGACTTATCATTTAAAGTGGCACAAGTTGTCCTACATGAAATAAATCATTTCTATTTCTATTTCTATTTCTATAAGTCCCAAATAAACTAGGTAGATGATCCCCACAACTCTGAAGGTAACGACATTAGCACAAGATCTACCCAATCTTCAGGTATGAGGGAGTTCTGAAGAAGTGGATAAAACATCGCACGCAAAATCGTCACAACGGAAATAACATAAAGCACGTAGGTACTTACAACTATTTATAACTAAGGAGTAGCGGAGATGATCCTCAGCGTAGTTTAGTTTTGGGTTCAAACTAACAAAGCCCCAAACGTATGACAAAATGTATTTTTTTTTTGGCACAGCAATCTTGTACACTCCCGAGGTCGGCAGATGCCTGCGGTTTTGAACCATATAAGCAATATCCATCTAAAACCTACATTTCGAAACCCAATATTCAATGTACAGAACCCATAGCATACAAGAGATGATAACCTAAAACAATACATTTTAACCAATGAAGTTTGTAACTTTAATTATTAGGTGCTTAGGGTTGAAACAAGACGATTTCAGTCACTCGAGTCTAAAATCGTGTTTCATCCCGTGGCGCGTGCGTGGCGCACACTATATTTTTCATATAACCTGCATTGAAAGTGTCAGTTTTATTAAAATTGTATTTCATTATTTTAGTTGCTAGGTTGTTGTTTTCAAATAAGTTAACTGTCAGTTTTGTTGATAGTTAAAATGACAAATTAAAAGGTTTGAAATAAACAAAAGATACTCTGACAGGATTGAAAGGAGGGCTGCTACGTCATTCAGCTATCATACGTCTCGCTGAATGACGTATTCGTCTGAAATTGACTAATAGTTTCGGGTGGCTCAACAGGCATTGAAACTCGCGTTTTCAATGCAGGATAAGTTTAAGTAAATGATAAAGTAAAGTTGGTCAAAAGTCAAAACGACAAAATAATATTGAACAAAATACCCAAAAGTAATAAGCTCAACGCATCGTCTGTTAAAGAAAAAATATGACAATAATTAGTATGTACTACCGATTCTCAATAATTGGTATGGCTGCAAAGTCAGCGACTTTGAAGCCAAACCAACATAAATATAAACAAACTTAATATAAATAGTTAAACAAGCATTTAACTATTTATATTAAGTTTACCATAAATATACCTTTCCGAAAGAGCTTGCAATACCGGGATGATAGTAAGATTTGTGAAGATTCTGAAACTTAACCTATCTTAGTCACTACAATTATGTAAATTAAAGGCAAACAATCCGAAGACTTTATGGCCCCAGTCGTTGTTGTCAACCAACGATCACACGATGCTTCGCTCCTACTAAAATCGCAAATCAAACAATCTCAATAAAACTATACCTAAATCTGTTAAAATGTTTGCATCGATGACCAATTTTCCCTATACTTATAAACAAAATATTTAAATTCTCAAATTAAATAAGTACCTATATATAATCAAAATGTTCTCATAAAAGCAAAGTGAAGAAACTTAAACGTAAAACGTTGAAATAAATTAACTAACAAAAATATGGCTTTAAAAAGTAACCGAGCAATCGGAAAAGCAATGAAGCATGAAGAGTGGAGACCGTGTGAGGTCAGCTGAGGAACGCTGGTTACGATTCAGCCCGCGTGGTATTCACACCATGACTGGCGCTCCATGCTCACAGCCGAACGTTAGGTTCAAACAGATCGACAGGCTTCAGCAGGAGGGTGGTATCTCGCCAGGCGGGCCCCTCGGCCCTACCACCGTTCGGGTTCTGTCGCCTTTTACGACACCCTTGTTTCCCGACGTGGGATTGGGGATTGTATTCTGCTCCGCCCCAATACGGAGACTTGATAATCTGTATTTCCGTTCTGGTGTGCAATGGAAACGGTTTCACACTCAGATTTAGACAATGATTTAAGCAAGAGCTTTTAGTCTTGAATGTCTAATGGTATTTGCATTTTCATTTCTTTAAATTAGTTCCATAAATCTTCACTTAACTACTTATTTTACATTATTTTTTGGGTTCCACCTTAACAGATCTTTTGTTCACTAAATAATGATATCTATTGTTTCCATTAAATCAGACCTCACCACTTTATTTTTCATAGCCTTAGACTGTGTTATCACAACATGATACATCCCCTGATGAATGTGACGATGTTACAACTTGCTATGCTATGCTCCATGGCTGCGCTGCAAATTGCAATGCGTTGCCGTGCCTTGACTCTATCTAATATTTTACTAACTTGTAGCACATAGAATATACTATCGTGCATTTACATACGCAAACAATTATTATTTTTGTCTCATTAAATTAAATTACTTTGTTATGGACAAAGATAAATTGCTTATGGAATATAACAATTTCAATAAATCTTTCTTTTATTAGCAATTTCATCTTCATTCCAGTATTTATTCCGATCGCTTTTATCCAATACCTTTCATACTTTACCAATATATTGTGAAAATTTAAAACAATCATGCTGTGATAATATGCAGCCTTCACAGATGAAGATATTTTCTCGCGTTATTTGTTTCTCGATTCTAGCTCGTTTCGGTTAAATCTCACTAGTTTTAATCGCATTAAAAATACATCGTTTGCAAAGGCTCTTTTACATGCATTCAATATTTACCTACAGTGTGACAAATAGTGTTGTGAGAGGAATGAACCAAGTCAATTCTTACAGTAACATTAAATATTACAGTAGTAGTATAATTTTACTATACAATGAGCGACACAGGTGTAGAGTAGGTTGTTATTTACACTTTGATCACCTACATTTTCACATTTATCTTAGTATCTCTTTCAACCTACAGCCCTTTGGTCCTTCATACAAATATTTATTAAATATCATCAATCAATTTAATCTCAGAAGTCTCTTCAATCGACAATTAATTATTTCCATTATTGCTTGTGGAAGATCTATCGATCCCAAAGCCTCACCCAACAAGAGCTGCATTATTAATTAACATAATATTATTATGAAATTTCTTCATTTTGTTAATAATTAGTCCTTTATCCATCATAAGTTATAATCTGTAACGTTAACAATAAGTATTTAGTGGACGTCTGTAACTTACAGACATCTTAATAGAATCTATGACCTAATTTAGTTTTTTTAGTATCTCATCATAATTTCAACCACAGAGTTATTTCAACCATTTTAATGTTAAATGAAGAAGAGTATCTATTCGGTTAGAATTCTTAGAAGACTTCTAGATTGTAACATTGAAAGAGATACTGTTTCAACGCATTCACATCCTAAAACTACATAGACTGTCTGCTTTTTTATAAATTTCTTTTATTTGATGATTTTCTTATAATAATATACTTACATCTAAAAGTCTTACAATAATTGTGAATGTCGACTTAGGACTCTACATAGTAAGAGTTGTGAATTAGTGAACTATATTGTCTAGGAGATAGAGTAGAGTTCACAGTTATTACTGTAATTATTATTTACTAGTTGGATAACTATGTGTAATAAGTGATCCAATTGTAAATATACATGGACTTCAAAATTCAGTTTGCCTCTTATGGATGGACAATTTGTTTGATTTTTCTTTAAAAATCTGTTACATGATTATAATTTCTATTTCTATTTTTCATTAGACAAATTATATGGTATCTAGTATGTTGTATGTTTTATGTCAGTCGGTTTGTAAAGATTATATTTTATGAAGCATAAAGAAGTTCACGTATATTTCCAAAAGTCCAAATATATTATTATATGGAATCATTCATAATAATCGAATCTACAACAGATATGACCTCGTCACGCAATGATCCCCATTTTAAATGGTATCGGTATTTTTAGCGTGACGCCTCGAGCTAAGTGTTAAAAGTCAAGTGCAGAGGGGTGAAACTGCCATACAAATTCACGTGAAAAAATATTGCGTAGAAAACACTGCCATCTGGTGATCGCGGAACAAAAACTCTTAAGCTATTTTTCTAGAGCGTACTATAGATGGCGTTTATTAGTCATAATCTTAGAATCCAGAGCCCAAAAATTCCAAAAAAACTTTGGTAGTTATCAGCTGACAGCTGTTGTAGTTGACTTGACAGTTTTTTTGTTTATTCAAAATTTGTTCAAAATAAATATTCCGTTGATGTGCTTGCGTTGTGTTGTGTAGTTTGAAAATTCTGGATTATCTGCTTGTTTTGTTGTATCTTCTTCATGAACGTTTGGATCTCTTTTATGCCCTGGACCCGTGTTACCTGCCTGACGATTGACCTGCTCTTGTTATCTGGACTTTGCCGCTGCCAACCTATCGACCCTGCTTTTCCCTACAGGACTTTGTTTGCCGCAACGAACTTGGCTAAGATGCCGAGAAAATCAGCAAGAGTCATTGGCAAGAGTGTTATTTTATGTGTTTTAATATGTGTTATATGAAGAACCACAAATCAAGAATATTAAAGACGTAATAACGCAAAAAGTATAAATATTCTGTGATTTTTCATTGTAATAAATATATTAGTATCTATTTAAAAAGCTTTTCCTTTTTCACTTCCTTTTCTATTTTATTGAGATAAAAAGAAATTAAATCTAGTGGTAGGTAGGTACTGCCAGCTAGCTGCGTTGTACACGATACAGCGACATCTAGCGTACAGGGTACACCTTTTTAGATACTTGAAATGTGAGTGGCGCATCTATCTCTGGTATATATAGGTATTATCTATGGTCAAGTGTCATTTTTATCTACAGACTGTATGTCAGACTGACAGTTATCTAACTACAGTCTTTCGTATTCTATTTACTAATAACTAATCCGATGCGAAACGATGTGTGTGGCTGCGAAATATGTGTTCTCCCTACTTAAATTAATTATTCCGGTTTACTGTAGTATTTTACAAATTGTGGTTACCTAAATAAAACTTAACATCTAGGCATTAAAATAGCATAGTGGAATGTTTAAAAAATACCAGCACACTTCCTGGATTCTGATATAAAATGTTCGTAGTTCTTCATATATATGCAAAGTTCACGTCGGATTGGTTTGGCACACACAATCCATATGTTGGGAACATACATATTACATAGTTTAAAAAAGTGTGCGATTTTGTCGCTGTGACGCAGCCTTAACACCAATCTCCATAGACCAAATAATATTCAGACAGCGTGCCTGTATTTTGTAAATATTCCTATTTTAAAATAACATATTATGTACAATAGATTGATATGATTATGTATTAGGTAATAACTACATTTAGTCGCAGCGCAACGCACCCTTATGTTTCGCAAAGCTACAAATCGCACGGTTACCCTTGATTAATCTTTATCTGTACGTGCGAATATAGTTTATTATTTTTCGTGTAATTTAAACATTTATTATAGGTATCTATACATATTCTACTCTCTATCTAGAAGCCTGGAATAACCGACTGGAGATCTGCTCGATAAAATATATCCAAAAATTTATATTCAAAGTAATTTTTTTCTGTTTTTATGTAAGTACAGTGATATATTTTCAAATTAAACCCGGCGTCCCCTTCATAAAAATTAGATCCTTTTCATGTAACTCTTTAATGTAATTTTACATGTGATGTGACACAGAAAAAAACATCATTGTCTGTATTTTGTTTGGTTTTGTCTTTTACATTTTTGTCATTATAATAATTAATAAGAACAGGACAGACACAATTTTGTCATAAAGCTTGGGTGTGCATATTAACTTTCTAAATTTTTATGAATATGAGGGTAGGTAGGTAGGTATACATTTTTTTGAATCAGCCGCGTCGCTCCCATATCTCGCTAGTACATAATAATATAATCTACGTGCAAATGCGCTTTACGCATAGGGATATGCTTTTCGTCTTTGGTGTATTTGGTCCACGCAAAATTTAGGATTCTTAAGAATTTTGGATAGAGAAGTTAGGAGTATACTTTTATAGGCTGCAAAAATTACCATAGATTGAGTACCAAACCTCTTAGAATACTTGATTGTAGTAAGATGCAAAATTAGAAGAGTAGCCAAAAATGAAAGAAGAAAGAGATATGAAGATGAAATAATGATAGCTGATGTTGATGATAAAGAAGAAGCAAATGTAAAGAGTGAAGACAAAACAGAGAATTGACGAGTTATTTAATTCTTATTATTGATACCTACTCAATAATAATGAAAATATTAAAAAAGATCTTAACACTAGAGCAATAAAGTTAAAAAAGGCGATCACTTAGCTATTGCAAAGCAGAGAGGAATTATCTATACTTATAATATTGTCAATATAATAATATGAAACAGAATTGGCCGAAGAAGAAAATTTTCAGAGTCCAATAATTCTGAATATATTTATAAGCGTAATAGTAATTGGACTCTTCGATGAAGAAAATAAATAGACTGAGAGAAGTAGACGACCCAATAAAGCATCAGGCATGACGTTAGATAGCTGAAGTGATCGAGCAGAAGCGGTAAGATATCAAGGACGTCTTGTACACCAAATAAGTGAAACGATCGAGTGTCTGCGATAGGTAGAGGCACCGTGGCAGCGTGGAGAGAGATAATAGGATAGAGGGGAAGCTAGAAGATATCGGGATTCAAGTTGGTTATGTAGACCAGGTATGTGAAATGTGACGTTGACAGTGACCCTGCAACGCGGAGAGAACTTGAAGGAAAGAGGGGGAAACTAGAAGATATCGTGTGTGTCGCAGATGTGGGTTTAACTGCAAGTGTTCGGGAGGTTTCGCGTATTATATGAAGTGGTGACTGCGTAAGAGGTGCCTGCAGCATGCAAGAAAGAGAAGAAAGCGAGAAAATTAAAAAAAAGAGGTATGTCAAGTGGGGTTAATTACAGCGTGGAGCAACGATGTTTTTGCGGTACACGATTTCAAGTATCTTAATGTATTTCGGAGGTATCGTAGAGGTGTTACATGAAGTGGTGATCGCGTCAGAGGCGCCGGCAGCGTGGAGACAGCTTGGAAGAAAGAGGAGAAAGCGAGAAAATTAAAAAAAGAGGTTTTGTAGACCAAGTATGTCAAGAGCTGGGTAAACTGCAGCGTGGAGCAACGATGTTTTTGCGGTACACGATTTCAAGTAGCTTAATGTATTTGGGAGGTATCGTAGAGGTGTTACATGAAGTGGTGATCGCGTCAGAGGCGCCGGCAGCGTGGAGACAGCTTGGAAGAAAGAGGAGAAAGCGAGAAAATTAAAAAAAGAGGTTTTGTAGACCAAGTATGTCAAGAGCTGGGTAAACTGCAGCGTGGAGCAACGATGTTTTTGCGGTAGGTACACGATTTCAAGTAGCTTAATGTATTTGGGAGGTATCGTAGAGGTGTTATATGAAGTGGTGATCGCGTCAGAGGTGCCGGCATCGTGGAGACAGCTTGGAAGAAAGAGGAGGAAGCGAGAAAATTAAAAAAAGAGGTTTTGTAGACCAAGTATGTCAATCTGAGGGGTTAATTGCAGCATGGAGCAACGGTGTTTTTGCAGTACACGATTTCAAGTAGCTTAATGTATTTGGGAGGTATCGTAGAGGTGTTATATGAAGTGGTGATCGCGTCAGAGGCGCCTGCAGCGTGGGGCGCCAGTGTGGCGGCGGTGGCGGCGGTGGCGGCGCGCGATGTAGACCTGCGGCTCGGCGGCGGGGCGAAGGAACAGCAAGTACACCAGCGCGAAGATACCGTAGGGTGCTAGCACGGCGGTGGTGAGGAGCGCCAAGTCCGCGCCGCGTGTGGATGTCAAGGAGAATCACTTCTCCTCGTCCTCGTCGCGGAATAGGTAGGTCGACCTGTGGACCGACGGTGAATGTAGATATATAGATAGATAGATAGATAGACACATAAATAAATAGATAGATAGATAGATAGATAAAACTCTTTATACACACACTTAAAACAAAGATAATAAACAAAAAGGTTAAAAGATAAAACAGAAGGGTGCAGAGGCGGTCGTTTTGCTAAAGCAATCTCTTCCAGACAACCATGTACCTTCCTTCTTGTAGTTCCCAACTCTATGCACTTGTTTATCTAGCATTGTTTTCAAATTTACTATTGATATTCTTGGAAATTCAAGGCAAGTTGAAAAATATGGTGAACAAAAATCAACTGCGACTGCCAAAAATAGCACTTACAGATTGAATCGGCTCTATCGAGATTCGAGAACCGTTCACTTGGAAAATCCTACAATATGATAGAGATCCTTTGTGACCCCTGCTTCTTTCCAATATTCAAAACATAAATTGATGTTATAAGGAACTAGATGATGCCCGCTACTTCGTCCGCCTGGTTTAAGGATTTTTGATTCCCGCGGCGATTTGAGTCTGTCTGCTACGCTTTCACGGCCCATCTGTTCAACCGATTTTGATGAAATTTAGTACAGGGATAGATTGTAACCCGGGGAAGGACATAGGCTGTTTTTTTCCCCGAAAAATTAAAGAGTTCACTAAACTTAATCCACGCGGACCAAGTCGCGGGCATCAGCTAGTAAGGAATAATTACCAGTAGGCGAGGTTGAAGAGCGCGAAGACGAGCGGGAAGGTGATGCGCGAGATGACGTCTATCCGCTTGGAGCGCGTGGGGAACTTGGACATCCACAGCCGGCAGCAGTTCTTGCGCGGTGGGCTCATGTGGATCTCGCATTGCCGCATCTTAGAGTCCAGCACGCCGCCGCGCATCAACGGCTTCTGTCAGTTGCAGACCAGTCAGGGACGACGAACATGGTACATTTTGGACATTTTTTTGAGAACTAGTTGCTTCTTCTGCCTAACTCATTTCCGACATCACAAACAAAAGAGTTTGACAAATTCAAATCTATGCTCAGGATATTTTCTTAGTTTTACTTTTAAAGTTAGTAAACAATCGTTATTTAGTTCCTATTGTTTCTTTTCCTATTGTAAACTAGACTAGACTATCCATATCAAATCTGTTTGAATTGAAATTGTTAACGTAAACCTGACTACCTTAAACCTAGAAGAATGTTTCAATTATTATGCATTTTGTGGATTTGCTCTTTTCGAATTGTGTTATAAAATTGTGTATCTACCAAAATGGCAAGTTTTAATGAACCAGAAGTGGAAATGTAAATACTAAATACTAAATTTATAGCTAACAAAATGATCCTGATACCAAAACTAATCGAATTCAATCATGTGAATGACTAAGTAGGTAAGAATAAAGTTCACAATTTACAACTAATCATGCTAAATAATCAAGTCACCAAAATTATTATCATTACGAAGAATTTAATTTAGTTTCATCATTATATTATGTAAGTAGGTAAGGACTAAAACTTGAAAATTAAAAAAACAACGTACATAATACGCTAGCTACGAAATGCAACTATTAGAATTCTAGATCAAAGACTACTCGTACGTCTTGCTAAGGAATTAATCAAATGCGAGCTCACCATCGCAAACGTGGCGTTGCTGTCTGTATCAAGCAGGTCTGACGCGTCCATGCTTGCAGCAGCTTCCATCTCCCGTCTCGACTTCTTCATGTTCTCTCTATGCATGTCAGAGCGAGATGCGTAATTCACTAGGGCGAACTCCAGTAGCGCCCCGAAGACGAAAGTCAGACAGACCCCCGTCCATACGTCAATGGCCTTGGTGTATGAGACGGGGGGAAGGGAGGCGTTGATGCCTGATGATTGAGTTGCCATTGTGAGGAGGGTGGTTACTCCTGAGGGCAAAGATTAAATGTCATTCAAACTTTGGATATCTTGCTAGAGATTTTGAAATAATTATTTATTTGTGTAGGCTGGATAATCAGGATTATGGAAACAGATTTTAAGATACATCTTAAAACCTGTTTCCATAATCCTGATTATCCAGCCTAAGATTTTTGATTTAATACATGTATTAAACCAAAAAATTGGAGTCAAAAAAATAAACTGCAAGCACTAAGAGATCATAATAGTTAATACTTATATATTTAACGTTTGTGAAGTTAATCGTGTTAATTCAGCCCAAGAAGAAAACGATAAACCGAAGTAGGTACGAAGAAGAAAGTAGCTAGAGTTTAAAAGATCGAAGAATAATTAATTTAACTGAAACAAATTGTATAAATAACACGAGTATCGATAGAAAAATAAGTTAAAATGAACTCATAGAATCCTAGTAGAATATTATTTCATATTATTTTATTTAGGATACAAAAAATTACATAAAGAAATGATAAATTAAGAAAAAATTATTAGTAATTAAGTATATTTACAAAAAATACACGCTGTCCAAGTGATCGTTAATGGGCATGGTGCATGAAACACTGGCGCAATTACCTCGTTAAATAGAATATCTAAGCCAATGGGCTAAATAAGCACCAGCTAAAGGGTAACCAGAGGCGTGGATCCATTTTTGGGACACGACATTTTTATAAAATTCTTCGTGTCCGATGACCATGGGCCCAAAATCTCAAAAGCAAGCGCCGCTGAGTATTTGCGGCGGTTAAACAACTGAAATCTATCTATTAATTATCCTTGTAGATAATTCTACCAAATGATAAGGTAGAATTTGTAACATCTTACCAAGCGATACCCTCGCCGGAACAGCGCCCTGGTCCAGCCAGAAGGACACCCAGGACACGATCACAAGCATGCAGCAGGGGATGTAGATCTGAATGAGGTAGTAGCTGAACTCTCTCTTGAACAGCAGGTCCACCTTTAAGCAACTGTATTCACCTGAAATAGATAGTATTATTGAAGACCAAGGCACCGTTGTTGAGACTTTTTTAAGTGTAATTAACATTAATTTGTTGGTACCCATATTTAATTACGTATTAAAAGATCCGCTGGATCCAGGCGGTGCAAGACCACGGCATGTGGAAATCCTTGCAGGAGACCTATGCCCAGTTATAGTGCACGTCTATCAGTTGTTGATGATGATGATGAAGATCTAATGGTAGTAATAATGAAATCATATGATTATTAATAGATATTATCATACAACATACATAATATTATACACTTAATAAATTATGAATGCCTTGTGTGTCAGCCTGTCTGTCTATTCGGTTTCTACCATCGTCATCGTACCGGAACGCCAAATCGCTTGGCGGCACTGCTTTGCCGGTAGGGTGGTAACTAGCCACGGCCGAAGCCCCCCACCAGCCCAGACCAGGGAAAATTCAGAAATTATAAATTCCCAAATTGAACCTGCCGGGGATCGAACTCGGAACCTCCGCACGTTAAGACAAGAGCGCTTAACACTGCGCAAATAAAATATAATAGCTTGTATAGAACACCCTTACAGACAGAATCCTTACAGACACCCAAACAGAATTACCTACCACAGGGTTGTTAAAAACCGAAATCGACGCGAACAATCTAGTATTTTAAAAAAAATTGAATTTTGAAAGAAAAAACTTAGTTATTGGAATCTCAAATTATGTCTTTATAATAGAAAGTTTGACGTTAATACCATAACTAAACTTGGAAAGTGTTTCAAATCGATATAATAATAACTAGCGATCCGCCCCGGCTTCGCACGGGTAGCACTAATAATCCTAATAGTCTATACCCAATATAGCTATAAAAATGGTTATTGTGAGTCAACCTTAAAAGATAGATGTATGCTATCGCGGACTTTTTTTTTAGAACTTTTTGAGAGAAGCAATTCCACCATACATTGTTTTCGTGTAACTTTAACTATTTACGCAGCGCACGCCACGTAAGCTCTCAGAATAGAGGATTTTTTCCGACTTAGTTCACATAATTGCAATTTTCGTAAGGATCTCTAATTTTTTGAAAATAAAATATGGCCTATGTTACTCGCTCATAATGTAGCTTTCTATCGGTGAAAGAATTTTTAAAATCGGTTGAGTAGTTTTTGAGTTTATCCATTACAAACAAACAAACAAACAAACAAATCTTTCCTCTTTATAATATTAGTTTTGATTATATGGCAGCATTGAGCCCTAACATGCACTGTTATCAACAACTGCATCAATATTCAGTACTAGCTTACCTATTATACATGATATTGAATTCAGAATATTAAAACCAAAATAACGGAAACAAAAGCATGAGCATGAGCATGACATGAAATATGAAATACAATATTGTCATGAAATACATTACAGTGATGAATGAGCACGCGATGACACTATTCACAGGGACATGACAGATGCTGACACACTACACATAGAGATATGACAGCTGCTGACAGATGCACTACAAATCCATCTCTCCGTGAACACAGGCTATAGAATTATTTAGTGCGATGAGCGAAGAATTGGAACGATATCAAAACAATGCAATGCAACTCATTACTGCAATGCACCTTTGATGTTATCTCAACTGATTAAAGAACAATTTTATAGAACAACTTATTGAGGAAATCGTAGTTACGTAGAGGAATGAGAATGTTTGAAGTATATTGTAGGAAAACAATGCGAAATGTCCTCTAAAATGTTTTAAATTTTGAGTCGTTGAGATAGTCCTGCAAATGCAACAATAACAAGTACTTAAAGATTTTATATATTCCTTTGCTGTATAGTTAAGCCGTAAAAAGTAACAGATACAAACAGATCTTAATATATTATCACAGTTGTAATCGTAGTCGTTGTCATCAATCGATAGAGGTCTATTGCTGAACATATTAGGTCTCTTGCAGGTAGACTCACACGACGATCTCTAAGCTCCGACATGCTTGATTTGATGTCTTCATTCTGGTCCCTTGCAACCTATGCTTCGCAAACGGTTGAGCTATTCATCTTACTCACCATCATAGATAGATAAATTCTTAATTGCCACACATAATATATAACTAAATTATAAACAACTAGCTTTTGCCCGCAACTTCGTCCGGGTGGACTAAACAAATTACAAATCCCTGTTATACACTCTTAGGGGTTCAACTTTCAAAAATCCTTTCTTAGCGGATGTCTACGTCATATTAGCTATCTTGCCAAATTTCAGCCCGATCCGTCCAGTGGTTTGAGCTGTGCGTTGATAGATCAGTCAGTCAGTCACCTTTACCTTTTTAACAGACTTCAAAAAAAGGAGGAGGTTCTCAATTCGACTGTATTTTTATATATTTAGATAAACAGAAAAACGAGTGCCCAAGATTATGTCATAGATTAGTGTGTGAGTGACCTGAAAACCAAAAGACGACGAAGGCATAGTTACCAGTGTTAGTCTTGCTGTTGCAGTAATCAGTGAGGAACTTCTCGAGCGTGAAGCGAGGCAGGTGGAGGTTCTTCACAACCTGGACAGGGTCGCCCTCCTTCCACAGGAACACTAGGTCGTCAGTCGTCCAGCCATCTATATATACGGAGAATTTACATAAACGTATCATATTTTTAACCGACTTCAAAAAAAGGAGGAGGTTCTCAATTCGACTGTATGTTTTTTTTTTGTATGTTTGTTACGCGATTTCTCCGCCAATTATGAACCGATTTTGATAATTCTTTTTTTGTTTGGTAGGTCATACTTCAGAGGTGGTTCCATTTTAATTTGGTGAAGATCTGATGAATATCTCCGGAGATGGAGAACGGAACTCCTCAATGGATAAGAGTAAATTGCTCGCGATCAGTGTGATAGTTTTGTAAACAGTATGTTTTAACCATGCCTAGCATATCTCCTTCTGGTTACACCCTGTATTTTAAAACAGTGGGGCCACTAAAAATTGTGAAATAAAAATTTTCAAAAAAAAAAAAACCGACTTTAAAACCACAAACACAAAAAAGTAAAAAATAATTTAATTTACTATGTATGTAACAAGAGTTAATGTACTTTCTATAGTAACATTTTTTGGAGTCGGTGCCAATGTGGAGTCACGTCAACAATAATGAAGAGTAGGTAGATGGTTCATGCGGCTAATTGGTACCGACTCCAAAAAATGTTACTATAGAACTACATTAAAACTCTTGTATACATAATAAATTAAATTATTTTTTACTTTTTAGTGTTTGTGGTTTTTGAAGTCGGTTTTTTTATTTTTTGGAAATTTTTATTTATGTAACTGGACGTCAATAAGTGTAGTGTATTACCTAAATTGAATAAATATTTATAACTATGACTATGACTACGACTATATAGAAGTAGGTACATAAATGTCTTCCCGACCCAATTTTGGCCGCGGCGGTCAATCTCCACAGAGATCTCCGCTAGATCTCCGCTATCTGCGCTGGAGATATTATAGTCTAATATTACCGTGTTAGGTATAGTGCTCAAGTGTGTGCGCAAACACAAGTGCACTATCTATGTGTTTCCTAATTCTCATAGCTCGGTGGGACGGAAAATACGACACGACCGGAGAAAGATGAGGCGCAGGACCGACGGCTTTATGTGCTCTGCGAGGTACGGGGTGTAAACTGTAAAAACCACCTCAACTAGGCTAGCACTAAGAATTTCTTGACAGAAAAACCTAATACTTAAATTATGTACTGACCCGGAAATCCAACCCGAAACCTCGTCACCCACAGTCAAACATGATAACCACTAGACTAACGAGGCAGTTAACGAGGAAGTACATAAAGTTGTTAGTAAGTTAGCGCAAATTAGTTCCTATCTGCTAATAAGGATGATGCCTATATCAAAAATAAATTCTTTCTAACTGATTATTAAATAGAGGGTCTTCCAAAAGACCTACAATTCACATCCTCGGTTAGTTTTAAGTTTGCCATTTTAAAATATAGATTAAAGAAAAAAAGTGCGTATAAATTTTATGACGTCACAAGCTGTGAATTTGATACAACTTCCATACTAGAAGTGCGTTTTTAAGTTTGATAAAGAGTTGCTGATTTGATTGAGTTGTCATCATCCCTATTGTTGTCGCACTATGGTGTCGCACTGTTTATAGGTTCATCCAATGCGACTAAGGGTAATTGCACATTTTTATTGCTTCAAATTATCTAAAGATAAGCACAATAAAGTCGAATATAGTAAATAAAATTCATTTTCGAGCATTATTCTTATGACACGGCCATTCTATGGATTTCAGATTAATAATAATATTTACTCTAGAATTTTCGTATAAAATATTTTCACTGTAGTTTCAGTAACTATATTGTGTTAACAATAATATTTTGGTATGTGTTTTGTTAACACAGACATAATTCTGAACGTAATGATATGCTCAAGGCAATGTGTTTCGATGTTTATACGAAGCGGTTAAAATGAGCTTTTGTCGTAACCGGGTTTTATGTTTACGAGCTATGAAAATACTTTATAATTTTGATGAGTAGACGATCTTAATTGAAGGTAATAAATCTTTCCATAAGTAAAAATATAACTAGCCTAAAAGTTATTCAATTTGAACTGGAATCACTCCCTAGTGTGACAATATGAAGAACGTGTTTTTTCAAGCATAATACTAACTTAAGAGTTTATTATATTTTAAAACGATTTTAACCAAATAAATATTTACGAGGGATGTTAATTTAAATTTTAAACATGTTAATTTTTATTACTTTTAACATTATTTTAAGTTATAACATAAAATTCAAATTTTAAGTACAATTAGTTTTATGTTACGAGAAGAATATAAAATTTAGTATATTGATATTTTATTGTTATTTTAATAACAAGTAATTTTCACACACTCATAACGCTGGCAAAGCAAGTAACTAGGTACCATCTAAACGTATATATATAAGACTAATAAACTGATTCACAAAAGCCTCAAACGGCCTGGGTCTAGAAACTCAAGATTTTGCTCATAGATTTTCTTATTTCTTTTAAAGGGACAGATAACTTATGGATTATATCGTAGAGCTCCACGAAAAAAATTACTACAGAAATTTTACGTGAGTGAAGCCAAGGCATGTCAAAAGAAAAATATTTCAAGGAAAAAACTAGAACTATGTCTAAAATTCTACGTCTTACTTACAACTGGCCATCCTCAAAGAGCACGTCTGCTTATCTAACGGGTACAACTTCAGATTCATGGGGCAGGATAAGGTCAACGAGATTCGGATGCTGTATAACACATTCCCGTTGGGAAAGATCCTGATGTACACGTTAGGCATGATGATGTTGTGGAAATGGCCCTCCTTCTCGTTAGAGAAGAACAGATCAGGCATCCATACTCTGTTGGCTTCTGTCAGGGTGAGGTATTTCAGACGCCCTGGTAAATAAAAAATCAAATATCAAATATATAATATATAAAATATTATAAATGCGAAAGTTTGGATGGATGGATGTATGGATGTATGTTTGTTACTCAATCACGCTCCAACGGATGAACGGATCTGGATGAAATTTGGCACAGAGATAGATTATAGTCTGGAATAGCACATAGGCTACTTTTTATCCCGGAAAATTAAAGAGTTCCCGCGGGAACCGAAAAACCTCAATCCACGCGGACGAAGTCGCGGGCATCAGCTAGTTTACAATAATCACATGATACAAATGGCATAAAGCAAAGGGTTAAATTTCGTCTTCCTTTGATTTATGTTATTTTGCTTACATTACTAGATGATGCTCGCGACTTCGTCCGCGTGGATTAAGTTTTTCAATTCCCGCGAGAACTCTTTATTTGTCCGGAATAGCGTATGTATGTCCTTCCCCGGGATAAAAACTATCCCTGTACCAAATTTCATCAAAATCGGTTGAACAGGTGGGCCGTGAAAGCGTAGCAGACAGACAGATAGACAGACAGACGGGCGGACAGACAGACAGACACCCTTTCGCATTTATAATATTAGTAAGTATGGATAGTGTGGATTAGCAGAGGCCTAAATCAAAGCTTAAAATGCAATTCCCATTCACATGGAATTTACATATTAATATAAACGAGATATTAAATCATATAAATGGTGTGTGTATAAATGTTAATTTTTATTTTTCAATTTGATTTGAATACATAATATAAAATTTTAAATTATTATTTTATCATAACGGTTGAATATGTTAAATCATTAAAATAATACTTAATTATCAATGTTATGTTCTCTGTTTTTTTTTTTAATCAATGATACTTTTTATGATTACGCAAAAAATAATAATTAAGTATGTTGCCAATGTGAATAAAAAATTACTCACCTCCCAAATTGTTGAACTTGAGTCTCTCATCTAACCACTGCTCCCTGAATGTTAGTTGGACAGAGTATTCCTGAAAACATTATGAATTTTTAGACGAGAAATATACACGTTAAAAAACCCTTTAGGAAGTAACCAAAGTAGGAAAGTGTATGAAGATTTTGAAGGAGTGTCAGTGTTTGATAATTTATAAACATATGGAAATATGTAAAACATTTGATTAATCCCAAAAGAGTGAACGCTAATGGTATCTATTTCTTTGTACTCAAAACAATTATTCAATCTATTGGCATTTATTGCCTTAGAAAAATTCTAAAAAGCTTTAGTGGATTTGCAAGGGGTTTTAATTGATTTTGTCGCCGATAAAATTCAAAATAATTTTTCATAAATCAGATTATTTTACACTAGCGACAAAATCGGGAATTTGGTTGAAATTGTTAAGGTTGGTTCGTGATTGGCAAAAGACAACACGAGTAAATACGAACTTGCTCATTTTTTTTTTAATTTCATATTATTTTAAAATTTAAAATTTATGCCACTTAATAGTACTGTCTAAGTAGATCTGAAAGAATTCGCCAATTTAATCTCAATAATTGATAAACTTAACTTCAAACATCATAAAATGTTTGAAAAAGTCGATGTCGAAGGTTCTTTGATAAATTAAGTTGATAACTACGAAAACTAGATCCCTCGACATCAATAATTGAGCAAGTCAAATGAATTTTCGTGACACTGAAAGCAAGCTACAGTACAAATATAAGATAATATATTCATGCTCGGGAAAGTTAGCTTTTGGATTCTCTTAAATTAGAAGTAAAGATACTTCTTCGATATCAGTAATAAAAGATAAGAAAGATAATAACAATACTTAGTAAGAATAAATTATAATTATAAATATACATATAATGTTCCTTTGGTATTTATATTGAAATGTAACATAGATAAGACACATAAACAAATAGGTAAATGATATAATGATGCGCGTTAACCCACCTTAGTGTGTATTGGTAATATATCCATTGATAGTATATATCTCAACAGGAAGACAGTGATTGATGCCGACAAAATCATCACAATGGATAACTTACTTACATTATTTATTGGACGTAGGCCAGACACGGATCATATCCTAAGTGGAATTGAGAGTGTTTTAAATTTGAAATTATGTTAGGAGGATTTATTGTTTTATAAATTTATTCTAGCATCCCTTGAACAACCTGAAATTGGTTTTAAACATTTAAATTAGCCACGCTTCATATTTACGAGAAATACCCAAAAGCTAACTCAAATAAAATATATCGATATATAAGTATATTACATCGTTGTTGATACAGAACTTGTGCAAATTTTAATGACATTACACAATCTAATAATAGTGTTGTTGCATAACACAATGGTTCATCGAGTGAAATTCATAGGCTGAGATGATTTTATATCGATATAGGTAGGTATAATTGGAACATATCATGCAATGCATGCCGTCATACAAAGTCAAGCGCAACTTTGAAACCAACTCACCAGTATGCATTCGTCGGTGGAATGCTTGTCAATACCTTCATGCAGGTTCAAGGACCAGTTAACTAGATCTACGATACGGTAATACTAGCTTCAGGGCGAGGGTCACATATTGCGGTCGGGTGGTCAGCCACCGATCGGAAGCACGAAGCCGAGTGCGGACGCGACGATAGATCCCGATACAATAATAACTTTTACACAACACAAATTCACATGAACAAGACAATATCAATAAAGTCACAGTCAACGGACACGACCAAAATAGTTTTTATATGTTCAGTAATAATAATAATATATTCTTTCAAAAAATAATATGCATGACAGTAATGAAAATAAAGCATGATATAATAACTAGAAAATAAAAACTGATACCAAATTAAAACATGAGATGATTGTTATTTATTATTTCAAGGTGCGGGCCGCGTTTACCCCTGTGAGTTTGTGACCTATACAGAAGCGTAGTCTTAATGTATAATTATCATTGTTACGGATTATATCTATTTTACATCCAATTAATCGAATACATACTTTGTCATAATTAAGTGCTGAATATACCGAAGCGGTTAAATTTTGTGCCAAAGAACTACTTATATTATAATATATACCAATATCCATCAGGTGTTTTTACAGGAAGTATCGGAGTGTGCCCTCTACACGACAAAAATATATAAAAAAAAATAACCAAAAAAATTTTAAATCATGTTATAAGATATAAAAATAAATAAAAAATAGTCTTATAAAGTTTTTTAAAGAGGTCCCAGAATAACTACATATTGTGTAGTAAGACTCGGGATACGCGGCTCCGCACCGCAATGTTATTTTTTATTTGTACGATTTAACACAATGTTCATTTAATATTATAATAAACATTAAGGGGTCAAAATATGCAAAAAAACGAAATTAAATCAAATCTTAAAATCAAATAATGAAACAAAAAAATCACAAACACATATCCAAGTACGATAACGATAGCTTGAGAATGTTTAGCACAGTGCATTTATGCCAGATATCCACTTGATTATGGCCAGTTTTACTATAAACAAAGCTTCTATCGTATCTTTATATTTATATATATACACAAACGAAACTTTGTTTTATAATAAAAATGTCATTAATAACATCGTTTGGTTAATTGGTTATGTGCAACCACTCACCATTTTGTAATCATCTATTTTGCTGATGGATCGAAGATACAGGTTGACGCGAACTAACGTTGGCGCTTCGCCTTAGTGACAAAAAAACATGTTTTTAATTTTATTGAACCGCTTTTGTATGAGACTATTTTAACATAATATTTTTAGACCCAAATGAAATACAAGTATCGAAAAATTAGACGCAAGTGAATGGCATAATGTTATATATATGTTAAGATATTTTAATGAGATGGATCTGAAACTACAGAAAAATAACCAAATGTAAAATATATCCAGTCCATTTCATTATGAAGAGTCAGTGACATAATATCAGCTCTGTAAGCTATGAAATAGAATCAACCACTCTCGATATAAGAAGCTAATTAATTACTATATTAATTTCGTGAAATAAAAAAATAAATCGCTGGAAAGTGCTGAACAAAATGAATACCAACCTTCCAAAAATTTATTTTTCCGTTACATTCTTGCGCATGTACACGTTTAAAGCGGCTATTAGAGACAAAAACGCGCGCGGCTAAAAACGATTTTGGTCGTCAACACCAAAGGGAAGAAGAATGAAAATAACGAAAAATATAAAAAAATTATTTTGTACATTTAATTGGGTAAATCTCTCCATAAACTAAAGGAGTGAATTGCCCATTCATTTGACTTGGTGAAAGAAATAAAAACCGTTTTATAGAAAAACCAATCTCATACATAATCTTAATCTAGATGCATGGTCCAGTCGGTCGTTGACTTACCATTGTGACGTCATCGATTTTTGATATACTTCGGACAAATATATTGACGCTCACTACGGCTGGCCCATCTAAGTACCAAGCAAAATATATGGTTGATATTACATTAAAAAAACTAAACCCTAGTGGAGCAAACATTCTCTGTCACGCGGTGCCGACTCTGAAAACCACACACTTGTCTAATATACTCACCTTTTAATCGGTAAATTTTATATACAAATCCTATCAGGTACCTATAATGTCAATGAAATTTTAAAATATCAAATTATAAAAAATTGTGAAACAAGACAAAAAAGTCAAAAAGACTGTGAAAACAAAGTATGAAATAAAACTCGGGAGGAAACTAACCTTTTGGCTTGTTTATAGGAATTTGTGTTAGTGTTTAGGAATAGGAGTTCAATAAACTATCAACTTATATCTAATTTTAAAATTGAAAATTCCTCCAAGCCTTTTTAAAATAGCCATTATTCAAACAATTAATTATTTTGAAATGCTGAGAAATAGTTATTACTAAATCTGTGTTAAAAGTTATTTCTTGTGGAAATCATCGAAACAAGATAAAATATTTGAGATAAAAAGATAAAAAATATTTATTTATAAATATGTAGGTACATTAAGGCCCACTTGCACAAGGACTCTTAAATTGATTTAGTTAAATATTTTAATGCAGTCCCTTTCTGGCAACTACAATATGCATTTGCCAAAAAGGGACAGCATTACAAAATTTAACTAAATCAGTTTAAATGTCCTTATGCAAGCGGCCCTTAGTGATAGTTACAAAAATAAAAAGCTATATTTTTTTCGTACGAATTAGGTTGAATATTCAACAATACAATATTATGTATATTGTGTATTTGCATGGCCTTAATAGGGGTCAAACTTAAGCTAGGCTTATGGCACACTTATGGCTAGAATTGGCTCTACATTTTATGGATGAATGTTTACTAGTATGATTTGCATATAAACCTTCTGTATTATATACGATAAGATGATTGTTTTAAAATCATAATCAGTTAATGAATATTTTCAATTTAGTCAAACAAGTTTCTTACATAAAACATATTATTATGGTTTTCAAGTTAAATAGTCAATGATAAAGCATTTATATGATTAGATCAGTTAGTAAAATAGCGATGGTTATCATTCAAATATCAAATACAATGTGATCACGAACTATGAATTATTGGTTTAATCGCGTGTACTAGCGCTTGTTATTTTGTATCGATTTTTATTGAACCGAGTGGAATAGTTATTTGAAGTGTTATGTTTTTATTATGATAGCAAAGTAGCGTACTAATTTAGCAAAAGAAAATTATGGAAATGATATTTATTGATAAGCACCAAGAATGTGAATTTCCACTCAGGAATGTTAGGATACAACATATTATATCTATTTATATTGTATAGCATATTTACTCTATTACTAAAAATAATACCTCTTTCTTTACAGAAAGTCGTAACACGCCCGCACTCGTGCGGTTACAAATCAGTGATTTCTATCCACCAGGCCGAAATATGAGTTCAAAAAAACTCACATTACAAGACTTTCTAGACATAAGTATTATAAAAATAATTAAAAAAGGTTTTTTTAAAAGTCATGTATCTTATAATACTGTAGTACCTATTATATATTATAAAACCGACTTCAAAAGGCGAACATATTATTTAGTTTAGTAAAAAGGCATTATTATTTAAATCTACTGATTCTCCGTTTGAAGGCGGTTAAGATTGTTAATGTTTTTTTTTTCTAATCATAATTTAAGTAACAGCCTTATGTCTTGGAAGTCGTCAAAAAGAACACTCAAAACCACTTTCAGGCATTGGGACTTAAAAAAAGACAGGAATCCTAAGGGATGTCCCTTACCATAGAGTTACAAATATTAGTAATTACTTGCAATGCTAATACTAATAATGAGTATTTCTACAAATTACTATGAATTACCTAAATCATCAAAACAATCATCGCTCTTATATGTTCTCGATATCCTCGTTTTTATATCACAAAGAGAAAAGTGCTAAAAAAGTTATATTTTATACATTCTTGAAAATTCATATAGCCTCAACAATCACATTTTTTTACTAAATTTATAGATGCTTAAAAGTATTAAAAAAATCAATCACCAGTATTAATAACTAACCCATGGTAAGGGCTCAAGCGGTTTTATTGTATGACATCTCACTTATTAAAATACGTTTAACGTATCATATATACAACTTATCTATTTTACACAACCTTTTTTCAGTACTTTTTCACTCATGTTAAATGTTTTAAACGGCATTTATGATTTTTAACATTAATGTTAAATCATATAAATGTCGTTTATAGTTTGTTAACAACGTGAGATTTCACACAAAATATTTCAAATAAGCTGTACGACGGTCGATGACTATTCTCATTGGAATATTAAAACTTACTAACCATCTTAATGTCGCTTATTGTGGTAATACTTCGGACGAACAGGTTAATATTAACAATTGCAGGACCTGTCGAAAGAGGTCAATGTACCAGTAACACAGTATCGCGGATTTATACAAAAAAGTTCTCAAAGCGACTAAATCCGCGAAAGGAATTTTTGAATTTCACCCGTTGACGATATTTATGAGTTTTAATATTAATGTTAAATCATATAAATGTCGTTTATAAGTTGTTAAAAACGTGAGATTTCACACAAAATATTTCAAAAAAGCTCTACGATGGTCGATGAGTATTCTCGTTGGAATGTTAAAACTTACTAACCATCTTAACGTCGTTTATAGTTGTTATAGTTCGGACGAACAGGTTAATATTTACAACTGCCGGACCTGTTGAAAGAGGTCAAAGTACCAGAAACACTGCAAACTTTCATGAAAAGGTTCTCAAAGCGAATAAATCCAAATGGAATGGAATGGAATTTTCGAATCTCACCCATTGGACTATTTCCATTTCCACAACTCACAAGCAGGTACAAGCTACACTCACAGATAGTTGGAGGGCAAAGAGTCATAATATAAAAAAGCATTTAAATAGGTATGATTTTTCAAAGATACTTTTACTTCTTAATTTCAAGCGCAGAATTATCTTGAAAATAAAAAAGTAATGTGTGCTTCACAAAATACATACAGTAAGTACGATACATAAAGTTAAAAGTCTGATACCTCTCTCCCTTTAAAAATACCTACCGTGGTTGAAACATTTCGCTGAAAGCTTATGTAGAGTCACCGCTAAACTTTTGGTCATCTGTCTAATATTATAATCATGTAGATCAACATAATTTTATATTAATATTATAATACCAGTGCATAAATCATTCATCAATTCTTGTTCCTGGACAACATTTTTTAATTTCGATTATAGTAGGAAGAAGAATATAGAAGAATATTTTTTTTTTTTTTTATCCACTACAAGTTAGCCCTTGACTGCGATATCACCTGATGGTAAGTGATGATGCAGTCTAAGATGGTATCGGGCTAACCTGTTAGGGGCATGGCAGTTATATTAAACCCATAACCCCTATTCGGTTTCTACACGGCATCATACCGGAACGCTAAATCGCTTTAAATATTGCTTGATCGCAAGCAAGTTAAAGAGTGCGCTTGCGTAGATGTCTTATTATTCACCATTGCCTTGAACTAGAACTAACATGGACACCAGAAGGGCGTTTCACACCTTATCAATCATTTCGGAAACCTTAAACAAAATATTTCGGTTAATTGAATGTGAAATACATGATAGAGATGCCAACGCAGCTTATGGTCTCTCGCTGATCTGTGGTGTTGGTGGAACAAGGTTGTAAGATCTTCGAGCATTTACACCAAATCTAATGGATCACCAATAAACGGACAAAATTGCGTTAATTCTGTAAATCGATCCATTTTGCTAATTATTCGTGATATTATAAATAATTTGCAAGTATCGTTAGCTACCTGCTTTTCTCTACATTTTCTACATCAAATATACGAGTAACACCCGGCCAAGCTTTTAAATAGTGAGTTGAATGAAATAATAAATCTTTTCCTCTATTCGGCATTTTACTTCAATCGAGTACCTAAATAATGATAATATTACATTCACGATGAGTTAGCACATTTCCTTTTACAAAATGAAATTAGTAATGCGGTTAATGTCATTGGACTGCGAAACGAAAACAGTCAAGCGCAAGTTGAACTGAAGGAGCTATTATGCCTTTTTATTTCATTTCTACTACATTTTTTTACTTAAGCAAGTTTTATGCCCACAAATGTGCATGTGGCAGCAAATTAAAAACATTAAAAAGCTGCAATTTAAAAATAATTAATTAATCAATCGTTTTTAATTATTTAAGTCTTATAAAGTCATAACATATTAAAGTTGCCTGAGCTTTAAACGTTTCTTAGATTTTACAGACACAGGAATATGGTTTATATTGGGTTTAAGTAAAAAGACAAACAAAATAAGCAAAGTTCTTTAAAAAATATTCCCCGAATTTATTTTATTACTTTATATTTTTTATTACATTAATATTTATAAAATATTTTTATCAAGAATATTTGAGGTAGATCCTAAATAAAATAGGTACTAACAGTACGAATGAATATTAGGTAAGTAGACACGGAATTGATTCATAAGTGTTAATTTATAAATTAAAAACACGAAAATATTGAAACAGAAAACTTAAAAGTTTTTAAATATACATCTTTACGTAAAGATAAATCTGTCTTCATACATCTTTTAAAAATAAATATCACACCAACCGTAGGCGCGCACTTAGCTAAATTACTCTTCCGCAACCGCAAGTTAAGAACAATTTTTTTATTCCCCTCTAATGAGGGTTTCGCCTGAGCCGAGGTTGGCTCGAAAACATATTTTCGACATTCTAGTGATTAATGAGCGATTTAATCCTTCATAATAATTTGCATTTATAAAGACTACTGCCTTAAAAATACCAAAAAGAACAATATACATTGCTAAGAAAAAATCACCCAACAATTTTATATAGGGAAGGTACCCCAAACTGTTTAACTTGCGAAAAACGTTACACTTTTAATGAATTAAAAAATAAATACAGCCGATTTCAAAAAAATTCAATAATAAATGGATATTTTTTCACTTACATTTTTAACATGTTCTTTTATTATTTTCGATTTGTATTAATAATTGGAGATTGGTGTACATGCATCATATTGGATTTGTTATGACGTCATATAGACAATAATCGAAGCATCCTCAACCATAATCGTCAGAATTACTAATATATTACAATATGCTTAAAAAATATCTAGGAGGTTCAACAAGGGAGTACTCCTGATCCATAACCCTATCTTATATACTTATAAGATATCAACAATATTTTATATAAGAATTTATATATTTCAAATCTGTTGTTTTTTAAATTATTAGAATCTGTTATTTGTTTTAAATTTTACGAAGAAATCTAGACTTTATATAAATGTATCTTTTTTTAGTGCGAAGCAGCGACGTGCTGTCTAATAGATTATCAGAGGCTTCAATATAAGTTTTTAGTGCATAAAACTAGTCACTGAAGTAAAGCGTTAATCTGTCGATTCGCACAGCAAACCGGATCCTTAAAATTTCAGCACATGTTAATCAATCTTTAATTTAAAATATATGGAATGTCATAGACAGCCAAGCAAAATAATATGTTATTTGCGTTCGTGTAATTAGGTCCGTAAGTTTTTAGAAATTTAAGATAGATACCTACTCAAAAACTGCAAAAAGAATATTTTAGTGTACCTATAGGTAAGTGCTGAAAATACTTATTTGATAATAGTATAAGTTCGAGGGAAAATTTTAAGGGTGTTTTTACATAAGTAACTTTAACTCGCTACCTCCAGTGAAAAGTTTTGACGAAAAAAGTTACATGTACAAGGCTCTGAACGGTTTTAGGTATATTTTTGCACAGTATTGACGGGCATATTTATAATTTACAGTGTAACAGTCTGGTGGGATCAAAGTATCACATACCAGTGCCGTTGATGCCGGAGGGTCGGATGCGGGCGTCGTACCGCCCCGGACCGAGGATCTGGTCCAAGATCTGTTTCTCCTTCTCTCGGAAGTTTATCTTCGCGTTCATGCATCTGTACGAAACATAGAAAAGCATCAATCACATAATAAATAAAAGTATTAATTACTTAGCAAGTTTATCCGTAGTCCGTATCTGTCCATCTATCTAAGCCATTTATTATGATTCTCATAAAATATAGATAACTAGTTCTTCTCGGTAAGAATGGCATTCCGAAACAGTGGTTGATTCACTCGACGTTTCAAAAGCACTCATAATAAGTTTATTTGATTAAAAGTCAACACAGATCTTAGCACAGGTTAGATAATAGATTATTCGCTCTATAGATTTCAGTAATATTAGTTAACAATCTCGTGCATATTTAGAATGTTAATACCAACATAATTTAGACAGACTTTATCTGTTTGCTGATTATTACGCTGTGGCATAACAACTTAGTAAAATTTGTCAAAACAGCCGACAGCGTATCATAAACTAGCGCAACCAATGTTTGATCACTGGCCGTAACAATGTGAGATAAAAATAGAGTAGGTAAGTAGTAACATCTCAGAGTGAAAAGTGATGAATTTATGAAGTATGAAATTTAACTACAAAAACAATAGTGCAGTGGCCGTGAAATAAGCCATAAAATACATAAGTGTTTTGCCTAAAGCTCAAAACGCTTAAGAATACTCGCCTACATATTCTAAAATTTCTCAAAATATACATGTTTTGCCCATCAGCGCTGTTACAAAATAAAGAGCGGAGATGTAAGAAAAATTATATATGTAAGTAGGTATAGTAATAAGCAGGTTCCGCTTTGAATCTGACTATATCCACCCTGCTGTGCGATCGCAGTCAAGGACTATTTTGTAGCGGATAAAAAAATCGAAAAAAATGATTGTTTTGACCACAGACCTTTATTTTAGATCAGAGTGGAATTTTACTGTACCAAAAAGCGAATGTAAAAGAAGACCTAAAGAACCACCTTAGTGTCTCACTCACAGTCTTTTAGTGTCTACTATTAATATCTTGTAAGTGTCTACTATAAAATTGTATACACATACAATTTTATCTTTTTTGTGGAATATAATGTAAGTGATGTCTTTGGTTGACTACGCTGTAAGTTGTTGAAAGTTATTTTATTATAAACTAGCTGATGCCCGCGACTTCGTCCGCGTGGAATAATTTTTTCGGTTAATTTTCCAGGATAAAAAGTAGCCTGTATTACTAACCCACGGTATAATCCCCCTTTAATGGTGAAACACGTACTTCTTCATATTTTAACGAATGCTGTTTCATGGCTATAACTTGAGAAATTAAGGATTTTCATACAAACTCTCAACCCCTATTTCACCCCTTCGGGGGTGGAATTTTGAAAAACTGTGAAACACATATGTTTTCATTTTCAACCCGCAGCTCGTATATCAAGTTTCATGGCTATAACTTGAGAAATTAAGGACTTTCATACAAACTCTCAACCCCTATTTCACCCCTTCGGGGGTGGAATTTTGAAAAACTGTTAAACACATATGTTTTCATTTTCAACCCGCAGCTCATATATCAAGTTTCATGGCTATAACTTGAGAAATTAAGGATTTTCATACAAACTCTCAACCCCTATTTCACCCCTTCGGGGGTGGAATTTTGAACAACTGTGAAACACATATGTTTTCATTTTCAACCCGCAGCTCACATATCAAGTTTCATGGCTATAACTTGAGAAATTAAGGACTTTCATACAAACTTTCAACCCCTATTTCACCCCTTCGGGGGTAGAATTTCGGGATAAAAAGTATCCTATGTCCTACCTCGTAGTATGAGCGCAAATCGTGCCAAGTTTCGTTTGAATTCATTCAGTAGTTTCGGCGTGATGCGCGGCCAAGATACAGACAGACAGACAGACAGACAGACAGACAGACAGACAAAAATGAAAAAAATTACAGATTTGGCTTCAGTATCGAATAATGAGTGCCCTCCAAGAAAAATTTTCAAAATATCTTCAATGTACAGAATTGGACCTGTTACAGTTTTATTATAAGTATAGATACTCGATGTTATTATTAATTATCATTAAGTAGAATTTTTTGTACTGTTAAAGCATGTTACGCATATTATTAATTGTACGCCACACTGTGGTAGAATACAAGAAACTTTTATAATAATTGTAACACCTTTTGTACTATTCACAAATAAATAAATGAAATATATTAGAAGATACTAATAAATAGAAAAATTAGCATTATTAAACCGCATTGGCGAGATAATAATAAAAATAGCATTCGCTGTTTACGTATCGAACATGTAATATGACGTGACAGCATACACGATCTACCTTGTGACAACCGAGGTAACATTGTGTGAAAATATAGGGCGAAAAAATATGCGGTAAAAATATGGAATTCGACGACCACTCACCACAGGCCGTCTATATATTATGCGAACGACGGGGATATGAAATTGACATGTTGACATTTGGTTACACACAACAAAACCAATAGAGAAAAAATATTGCAGGAAATAGGAATCTAGACGGCGCGGCGGAACGAAAAAGAAACGTAAATATTTAAAGCTTTTCAGGTTGAGTATTTATTTTCAGGTTGAAGTAACTTTAAAAAACATATAATACTAATCGTACCTATAAATACCTACTAGGTATATTTTATTATTTATGTTAAGCTACTAAGTAGTTGGAGTTTGTATACAAAAAAGGATAAAAATATTTCTTAACATTTATTTATTTATCAGTAGATAGGTTAAAGGTAATAAATGTTAAAGATAATTCTCTTAAATTTATTTAGTAAATATAGTAAAATCATTAACAATTCACTTAATATTGAGTGATAGTGAGTGATTATATTAAAAATTTCTATATTATTATTTATGGAGCTTTCTTGTGATTTTTTTAAATGTTTCTTTACATTAATTCTTTATTATGACGTTTAAGTAAACCTTACACAAGCTTCTGCAAGATTTATTAAGTAAATCAAAAATCAAAATGGTACGTAAAGGTAAAATACCTACCACAGATGATATACTTACTTGTACCTACCTACTGCTTGTAATATAGGTACCTACTAAGGGCAAGACAATTAATCCATCCGAAAATTCCACGTTCACAAATAATTATTAATCAAAGAACAAATTACAATGAAGAACTAGTGGTTCGCCCCGAACTGAGACCTCGCGGTATCCATAAACTTTTACAGAGCGCCATCTATTGACATCATTGTGAAGTTCTGTTAAAAATACTGAAGTTCATTAAAAATTAAATAATTTCGTTTCCTTATAATATTTATCTAATTTTAGTATTTGTTGTTCAAGAGCAGGATATAATTCAAATAATTGATCAAGTTTCAGGCTCAGCCTGTCAGAAAATTGAGAGAACTTCTGAGGTCAACTTTGGACGTTAGAAAATCTCCACTTTGAAAGCCCCCATTTCGTCAATTTTAGGGTAAAAATTAAATATATTAAATTGGACTCTATTCCTAATTATCTTTATAATGATGTATCGCAACCCTATGTAACGATATAAAAAATATTTTACTTCGCATTCGCTTATATGAGAGCCCCCCTGAAATAAAGATTTTTATAACTTTTTAAGCCATATTCGGCTGGAGGCCATCAGTTTACATATTATATTTAAATTTGAAGTAATTACGTTCAGTAATTCAGAAGTTATAAGGCTCTTACAGACGGACGGACGGACGGACGGACAAGTGCAAATTCACTCAAGTAGACTCAGAGACCTTCGCTTCGCTCGGTCAAATATATTCGTGGAATTTCTTCTCGTAGATTACAGTTGTGGGTAGAGGTAAAGATTTATGTCTCTTACATTTAACGTGGGCCGTGGCCTGTGCCGTGGCGCATTCATTCATTTGGGAGTTTAGAATATCTGAAGACTAAAGACCTCCCTGGCACGGTAATATTATCCCTGGTGTGTAGTCTTAGTTTACTTTTTATTTTACTACTAGATGATGCTCGCGACTTCGTCCGCGTGGATTGATGTTTTTCAATTCCCGTGGGAACTCTTCAATTTTCCGGGATAAAAAGTAGCTTATGTCCTTCCCCGGGATATAAACCATCTCCGTACCAAATTTCATCAAAATCGGTTGAGTAGTTGGGCCGTGAATGCGTAGCAGACAGACAGACAGAGACAGTCAGACAGATACAGAAAGACAGACAGACATACAGAAACACTTTCGCATTTATAATACATATTAGTATGGATTCTTCTACAAGTCAGCTATTGAACAGGGGCGTGCAGTCATGCATGTATAAAAGCATTGCTTACCCTAGCTTTAATAGTTCAAACTTTAAAGCTTATTTTGCATTATGATCGATCAACGAAAATGATTCTACGGAACCCATGCCTACCCTGGCAATGGCGTTCAAGTAGACTTTGACAAGTGCTTTTGAATCATTGAGTGACTCTACCACTGGTTCGGAAAGCGGATCTAAAACCGTCCTCAGGGGAAAGATCCTTATAGTTAGGTACTTACTTAAAAATAGGCGATTAGGTTAGATAGGTATCCAGTATCTACTAGGAATATGAAAGTATGCAGGTTAGTAGGTATCTACTAGGAATATGAAAAAGAAATGCAATATTTACCCTGCGAGTTGTAAAATGTAGAGGGCTAGTAGAACAAGGAGGGCGCATGATGGCCGGGAGATGTCCATCCTCAGCTCCGTCTGGAACAAGAGGAACACATTTCAACACATACACACAATATTATAATCTAACTAGATAATGTCCGCGACTTCGCGTGGATTAGTCTTTTTTTTTGTCCCGTGTAAAGTGGTGGTCTTTGATTTTACGGGATAAAAAGTAATCTATGTCCTTTCTCGGAATGCAATCTATTTATGTACCTCTCTCTGTGCGTCGTATTCCCCATTGCTGAGAGTCGTGACCCCTTTCCATTAATCACATAATGGTAGGGGTTTTCTTGGGATAATAATGCTAATTTTTGCACCACATTTCGTCAAAATCGGTTGAACAGCTAGGGCCGTGGCAGACAGACAGACAGACAGACACACTTACTCGTTTATAATGCTACTTCTGCGGCGAGGAAAACACCTCACTGACTGGCTGACTGACAGTTAACGTACAGTCTAATATTGGGTCTATGGTTCGGGTACGTTCTAAGTATTAGTAGTATACCACATATTAGGTAGTAATAGTACCTTACCTACTACCGACATACAAATACCTATGATTTTTAGAACGTTTCAACTTCCAAACTGTAATTGTAGAGCTATATTTTCTCAAACTGACAAACTTTAGCACGAAAACCTTAACGCACTCGCAGGTTTCCTTTTTACTTCTGACTCATATTTAAAAAATATCTAATAATTTTTTACAATTGCATTGGATGACCTGAATTCACCACTGAGTACTGACACAGGTTTGGAATGCCCTTTCTATGGCCCTTCCTAACGAGAAGAACCAGCAACAAGCTTGGCAGTTGCTCGTTCCAAAAATTTAAGTACCTATCATTTAATAAAGTAAGTGCATGCATAAATATTTATTGTGATTGCAACTAAAGTATCGCGTATTGCTGAAGCAAGGCAAAACTACGCACTTTAGTCTTTGACAAATGTTCGATTCTTCTTAGATTCCAAGTATTTGGTAGTGATATGCACAAGTCACATAAGTACACGAAAATGACTTTCGAACTTTCTTGAGGCGGAGCGCAGGAGTCACAAGCCTATTACGATATAGCTGCATTCTATTAACCATCAGTGGTTATTCACATAAATCTATACTTATATTATACAGAGGTAAAGTTTGTGAGTTTGTGACGATGTAGGGGGTAATCTCTGGATCTACTGAACCGATTTTGAAAATTCTGGTACCAATAGAAAGCCACATTATTTGTGAGTGTCATAGGGTGTATTAACCCGAAAAATTAGGGAGATCCCGTGGGAATTCAAAAACTTATTTCACGCGGACGAAGTCGTTAGTATCCTATAACCATACAATGTACTAAATAGCAGTGAAGCCTCATAAAAACTCAGGAAGTTTTTAGCAATAAGACCGCTATGCCACTTGCTGTGTGGAGTTTCTTTTTTTACGAATACACAGACAAGACTTTGTTTTATAATAGTTTTACAGCACGATTTTGATTCTACGACAGAAATATATCAGCTCCAAATGTAGGTAGGTATGTTGGCGCATTTAAGTCGTCGATCAAGTTAAAACATGGTTAGCTTGTATAAACACGGCGCTCCCAATCCCCGCCATTTAAATAAGTAACGGAGACACGCGAAAATTGAATCAGCCTCCCTTACCGAGGGAAATGCTGCCTTTTACACCATACGACTATACTGTTGACTGGAAGTCACACGACAAGTCGAAACGACTTTCTTTCGTTCGTAAAATTTTATTTAGCGACAGAATTCTCGTCCTGGCTTTTGGGAATTATTTAAAATCCAAACTGAGTTATAGTTATAGCTAGGTTAAAAAGAAACCCCAGAAAAGGGTGGATGGATTGCTACAAAAAATTTGAACATCGCGAAATAAAGAAGTAAAGGGTAAAAATGAAAAGAGGAAATTCGTAGCGGGTCCAGAAGATTCTAGCTTCGAAAGCTTCTACTTATTGTGTTAACATCGAGATTTTAAGGTTTAAAATAAAAAATAGTGCTTTTACGTATAAACTCATGGTGAGTCTGGACTCTGAGTTAACGACTCAGCGTGGTGGGTCTAACAAAAGTAAAGACGTTACCTTTGGGTCCTAAAGACAACGTTAAGGTAGCGTCAAAGAATATCATGACCGCGTATACGACTAGCAGTTTTACCGATATCGTGTCGTATCATAGACGGAACGTCGAGAGAACCCTACAGCGGATGTAAACAAATTAGTGAGGACGTGGACTAGAAACTTTTACGTACGATGAAGTTTCCGAGGCATCTATCGATAGTCGATAATTGATACCGTACCTAAGAACACTTAGTAGGACTTATATACTAATACTACTAATACATACACTATTAGAAGCCATTATGCAAAATAAAACTATAAGAAACTTAGTATCCAGTAACTATAATCGGAGTTATACGTTTTAAGCAATTAAAAATCACCCGCTTTAATTTTACGGTGAAGGAAAACCTGTTTCATGAGAGTTCTGCAATATGTTCTCAAAAGTGTGTGGTGCCAATCCAAAGTTACTTAGTTGGGACTAACCCGCAAAAATGTCCAATTGGACGTTGTCGTTCACGGTAGCAGGAGTGTCTCCTTTCTCAAGCTGAGATCTATAGAGCGTTGTTTGACTTTGCTCAGGCTTTACATAAGAGTTAAAACGAGATGGGCTTATGTGAATAACATAAATCTGTTACGTTTTAACCATATTATCTTAAGTCTTAGCAAAGTCAAAGTTCGCTTTATACTTTATAGATCTCACAATCAGATCAGATCAGATCAAAGAAGTTCAAGAGTGAAGGCTCTAGGCTAGCGCGCTCCACCTTAGGCTGCATCACCACAGGCCAGTTAGTCTGTTTGCAACCAAGCGATAGTCTATAAATTGTAAAAAAAGGTATGCTAGTAGAGCTACCAGGCCAGACGGTACTATCCCAATCCGCACTTGTGATCAGCAGGTTTACTCTAAGATCGCAATCATACTTGTAAGTTTTAACGTAAGCGGTATACGTAAGTTACTTACAAAATTAACATTTCCATACGACACGCGACTTAGTTACTACCTAACAGACTGTTTGCATTTCATAAGTCTTTTTTTTATCCACGTTTAAAGCAAGTGATATTTAATTTCTTAAAACGCACATAACGTAATGGAACGCCCTTCCGGCGACCGTGTTTCCTGCCAATTATGACTTGAGTACCTTCAAGGCAAGAGTGAATAGGCATTTTCTAGGCAAGCGCGCTCCAACCTAGACCACATCATTGCTTTTCATAAGCATGATTGTCGTCAAGCGCAAGCCTATTTGCAATTAAAAAAAATCAGGAATCAACCTTGACGACCTCCCTGGCGCAGTAGTGAGCGCTGTGGTCTTATAAGCGGGAGGTCCCGGGTTCGTTCTCCGGCAGGGTCAATTCGGGAATTGGGTATTTGACAACTAGTCAAATCAGTAACTTTTTTTTCAAACGTCAAAACGCGTGCTTAGTATGGATTTTGTATGAAATTTTCAGTTGTCACGTCATCAAAGTTCGACGCACTTTTTTTACTTTAATCGATAGTTTAAAATGGATATTCAAAATAAAACTAGCAGGGGACGTGGATATAACGACTTTTGGGAGATCCTTTATTTAATAATCACTAAAAAAGAATTTATTTCATTAGTAGTCAAATACCCAATTTATAATTTCTGAATTTTCTCTGGTCTGGCGTGGTGGGAGGATTCAGCCGTGGCTAGTAACCACCCTACCGACAAAGACATACCTTCCACCGATTCCACTACGATGCCGTGTAGAAACCGATAGGGGTATGGGTTTAATATAACTGCCGTACCGTAAAGTTAGCCCGCTACCATCTTAGACTGCATCATTATTTACTATCAGGTAAAATCGCAGTCAAGGGCTAAAAAAAAATGGCAGTCATAGGACAGGACTGCGGATAGAAGTTTAAATTTTTTTTTAATAAAAAAAATATTTAAAATA
Organism: Erebia ligea; assembly: GCA_917051295.2. Classification (NCBI taxonomy): domain Eukaryota; kingdom Metazoa; phylum Arthropoda; class Insecta; order Lepidoptera; family Nymphalidae; genus Erebia; species Erebia ligea. Next base: position 2,203,897 of record OU785240.1, on the reverse strand, counting down.
ATTAAAATATAAACCTTAAAACTAAGGAATTAAAGTTTAATTACGAATGTAGTATATTTATATTTTACACCTTTTGTCTTCGTAACAGCGCGAGCATGTCGGTGTTCGCGAGCGTGTCGGTGACGCGAATCCACAAGTTGACCCCCTACCAAAAAGTGCTCAACGCGACTAAAGAAGTGTTTTCACTTCAAACTCAAGCCCCCGGCCTCTCGAAGAGGCCGGTGTTTACACCACTAGGCTATCACGGCTTTTGTTGAGATGATGATCCTAATTTTTTAAACTGCGCGTAAACGGTTTAAAACTATCAAAATAGACAGTGACAAGAAAGAAGGCTAACTAATTTTCACTCATTTGGAAGTACGCCAGTGTTTAGTTAGAATACCGGCGCCGGCTGACGAAAGGTGAGACGAGATGTCACAAATTAGTTCTGCTCATTTGCGTTCACTAATAATAAGCTGATATTAAGAAAAAAAAACGGCCAAGTGCGAGTTGGACTCGCGCACCGAGGGTTCCGTACAAACCTGTAGTAAGTTTTAAATTATTAAAAAAAAACTACTTAATAGATCTCGTTCAAACCAATTTTCGGTGGAAGTTTGCTAATTGTACATCACATCATATATTTTTTTAGTTTTGTCATTCTCTTATTTTAATGAAAAAAAATGTTTGAGTTTCTTTTCTTTTTTCTATTTTTGTGTGAAAATCTTAATGCGGTTCACAGAATACATCAGCTACTTACCAAGTTTCAACAGTATAGTTCTTATAGTTTCGGAAAAAAGTGGCTGTGACATACGGACGGACAGATAGACAGACAGACAGACAGACATGACGAATCTATAAAGGTTCCGTTTGTGCCAAATTTGGCTACGGAACCCTAAAAACCGGCAAATTGCGTGTCATAATACCAGAGATGGTTTTGTAGTCTTTGGCATTCACTAACTCACTAAGTAATGAAGTCGGTTAAAAAGAGCAATTGCCGGTTCCTCTCAGTATAATTTCCGAACCGGTGGTAAAGACTTATCATTTCATAAGTTGTCCTACTTACGTGAAATAAATCATTTCAGTTTATTTATTAAAACAGTAGTTTTTTCCAAAATAGAAATAAACTCTAATAACTCATAAACCGATATATCCTGTTTGTTTTCCTGGTGGGAGGCTTCGGCCGTGGCTAGTTACCACCCTACCAGTAAAGACGTGCCGCCAAGCGATTTAGCGTTCCGGTACGATGCCGTGTAGTAACCGAATAGGGGTAGGTATGGGTTTAATATAATTGTCATACCCCTAACAGGTTAGCCCGCTACCATCTTAGACTGCATCATCACTTACCATCAGGTGAGATCGCAGTCAAGGGCTAACTTGTAGTGGATAAAAAAAAATTATTACGACTCTAGCATCAAACTTTTCATGGTATCCTAAAAAATTGATTTCCAATTTTTATCACCATCATTTAAATTTTCAACCCCCAGACCATAAAGATTAGTACTCGGTGTTTTGATGAGAAGGGCTTGGACATAGTCCACCGCGCTGGCCAATTGCGGATTGGCAGACTTTACACACCTTCGAGAGCATTATGAAGAACTTTCGGGCATACAGGTTTCCTTACGACGTTTTCCTTCACCGGTTCAAGCATTAATTTATTTATAACTAGCGGATGCCCGCGACTTCGTCCGCGTGGAATAAGTTTTTTTAAATTCCCACGGGATCTCCTCAATTTTGCGGGATAAAAAGTAGCCTATGTCATTCTCCAGGTCCTCAACAATACCTATGCAAAAAATCACGTCGATCCGTTGCTCCGTTGCAGCGTGATTGAATTACAAAAAACAAACCAAGGAACCAAGAAACAAACACACTTTCGCATTTATAATATTAGTATGATTAGCGGATGCCCACGACTTCGTCCGCGTGGTTTAAGTTTATTTGATTCCCACGGGAACTCCTTAATTTTCCGGTATAAAAAGTAGCCTATGTCACTCTCCCTCAACTATATCCATGCCAAAAATCATGTCGATCTGTTGCTCCGTTGCGGCGTGATTGAAGGACAAACCAACAAACAAACACACTTTCGCATTTATAATATTAGTATGATTTCTTAAAACGCACATTCAAGTAACTCCTAAAAGTTAGAGGCGCCGCGACCCCGTATAGGAGGTCGGGTGTATTAACCACTAAGCTATCACCGCTTCGGCTTAGTTTTTTTAGCTTTCTGGTTAATTTAATATGGCGCTGATAGGTAGATAGACAGATGGACAGACAGACTGGACAAGAGTCAAAACTAGGAATCCTTGTTTTAACTACGGGACACTACGGGAACAAAATTGCTAATTAGATGCTAATTAACAAAATGTTAATTATAACTTTAATAAATAATTTTCAGATTGTTTTTTTTACAAGTCTTCCTGGTTTCAATTTTATTACTATAATAATTATAATGGAGCGTAAAAACGTTAAATAACCCACTCTTACTTACTACTCTTATCTATTATAATTTCCTCCTGATTAGGTACGGAAACCTTGGTGTATGAGACTGCTTCGCATTTAGCTGGTTAAAATTGTATAAATAAAGAAGTATAAAAAAGCAGTACTATATTACATAAATAATAAAATAAAAAACCCAACCGTATATTTTTTTTCAAGTTATCAATCAAAATTAGAAAGAGAAATAAAAATTATTTTACTTACAAATTATTAATTAAATATTTTTTTAGTATTTACACACCTTTATTAAATTCACTCAAGGAATGCAGTCGCAGTTCAAATAACACAGCCTATAAATAAAAGCGCACCGCTCTTGCCAAATGCACTTATGCACGTCACCACAAATTAATATAAATGCACACTAAAACTCATCATCTGTTATTATTAATAAAGTTAATGCACAATATTTATCGTATCGTACTATGTAATTGTAATAAAGAATAGTTACACCACGCGTCCGCTCGCGTAGACGGTTGGACGGCGACTGAAACATGAAAGTTGGCGGAAGGCGGAAGGCTTTTTCGCTGTAATCTGTCAAGTACAACTGAAAGCTGCATAAAGCCTTTGTAACTAAAACGACACCCGCGATACGGAACCGATACGACTGAATGATCCGTCATTTGTCAGAAGATAAAATTTCCCACTGATCTAATTTCGGCCACGGCGGTCTATCTCTCAGAGAGATTAGCCATCTGCACGGGATTTTACACGGGTATTATGCATACACAGGTGCACTCTCTGTTCCTTTACTCTTATAGCCCGATGGGACGGAAAATCTTTTTGAAAGAACTTTTAAATTTCATAAAATTATTTTTAAAAATTTTGAAAAGTGTAGGTAAAAGTGCTGGCGAACTTTGTAGCCTACGTTATATTTTGTGACCTTTGGCCGATCACAGTTTATTAAAACTTTGTAATTGTCGGTGGCAGCTGGCAACTGACAGCTCAATTTTCGCTGCGAACTCAGTCTAAAATAGTTACACCAGGTTTCCACTAGTATGAGTTTGAATGACTCGAAAATATTAACAAGCTCTGAGTTTACCGAAATCGAGTTTAGTCTGGTGGTAGGAGTCGGCCGACGGTCGTCATTGGTTATCACCCTCCCGACATGCTGCCAATCAATTATAAGGGTTTAAATATAACTTCCAGGTTAGCCCCCTACCGTCTTAGACTGCAGTCAAAATAGCAGTCAAAGGTTAACTTGAGTTGAGAAGTGGATTTAATAATAGTTTTTGTTATCCGAACTATTGGTAGAGTCGCTTAACTTGATGTATCAACCTTATCGTAATAAACTGGCCTTAGTTGCTACGAAGGATCGTTTATTTATTTTTTTAGTTTTACCACAGAATAAGCAATTCAGTAGTTAAATATCTCAGGTCACGGGACAAGTGAGCCAGGCCCTCGTTTTACTAACAATACTAACATAGTTTTAAGGACAAGCTCTCGAATTCTATCAACGTTATCGAAACGTGTAAACTCGTAATAAGGATACCTAGCATTCGCTCTTAAATGTACGTGACCTATTAAAACCTTGTTAACAGTTACATTATGTTTGGTTAACGAAATAAGGTCTACACTCCAGTTGGTAGAGGTCTACACTCCAGTTGCCACATAGTAGGTACCTATATGGCTATATATGATGACCTTTTAAGCAATCGATTGTACCAATTAAGGGACTAATTTCTTCTACAGCGACTTCAAATTGAAGGTTCTGAAAAATCCGTGAAAACTCTTTAATTTTCCGGAATAACAAGACTGTACCATCTTATGTATGTACATCGGGATGCATCACGCATCATTAAAGTGTCGAGCTGTCTGCCATGTCAGCTAATAAATTCAATTTTTTTTTTTATCCACTACAAGTTAGCCCTTGACTGCAATCTCTCCTGATGGTAAGTGATGATGCAGTCTAAGATGGTAGCGGGCTAACCTGTTAGGGGCATGGCCGTTATATTAAACCCATACCCCTATTCGGTTTCTACACGGCATCGTACCGGAACGCTAAATCGCTTGGCGGCACGTCTTTGCCGGTAGGGTGGTAACTAGCCACGGCCGAAGCCTCCCACCAGTCCAGACCAGGGAAAATTCAGAAATTATAAATTCCCAAATTGACCCTGCCGGGGATCGAACCCGGGACCTCCGCACGGACAACAGCGCTACACACTGCACCACGGAGGTCGTCAAGGTCAGGTTTTAAGGTTTTTTTTCTCATAAACCTTTACCAGTAGGTACCTACTTTTGAATCGTCAAGTGAATCTACCGCTGCAGCTGGTTCGGAATAAAATTTCTACCGAGAAGAGCCAGGAAGAAACTCGGTGGGTTGCACCATTTAACAGACACTTTACTAGTTTTTACTTTCGCCTTCAAAATATTACTATTTAACTAGCTGATATTATGTCCGCGACTTCGCCCGCGTGGTTTAAGTTTTTTTCAATTCCCGCGGGAACTCCATAAGTTTCCGGGATAAAAAAGTATGTCGCTCTCCAGGCCCTCAACTAGACACATGGCAAAAATCACGTCAGTTACGGCGTGATTGAAGGACAAACCAACAAGCAAACACACTTTCGCATTTATAATACTAGATGATGCCCGCGACTTCGTCCGCGTGGATTAGAGTTTTTTGATTCCCGCGGGAACTCCTTAATTTTCCGGGATAAAAAGTAGCCTATGTCCTTCCCCGGGATATAACTTACCTCTGTACCAAATTTCAGCAAAATCGGTTGAAAAGATGGGCCGGGAAAGCGTAGCAGACAGACAGACAGACAGACAGACAGACAGACACACTTTCGCATTTATAATATTAGTATGTATTAGTATGAAGTATGATATGGATTTCAAGAAAATCGACGACGATATAGAAAAAGAGTAATTGCATACAGTAACAAAAAGCAAAATCTTTTGCTAGGATTTCAGAACCACTTAAAGGACAACACGACAAGTTCAACAGGAGGGATCTGAACCCGCGACCTTTACAGTTTCAGTCCGACCTTTTTGACCTTTCCTTTCATACATTTCCTTTCCTTCAGTTGAGAGAACGGTTCAATGGGAGAGGGAATCGTGACCTTTGACTTCACGGAGGAACAAAATGTAAAGGTCAAAAGTAACACTCAAATGCGGGTTGGTACTTTTAAAGCTACGTTCGCACTGCGAAAAATGTTCGCGCTAATTTTTTTTCGCAATTCTGTAACACTAAACATCATCTTAATCGGAAAATATCGATTATTTTTGTAGAAAATAATCAAATTCAGAAATTTTCTCCTGCCATAAAATTGTCAAAAATAGGCAAAACTCAATTTTAAGAACCAAATTTTAAGTTCAGTTTCGGCCTTACCACCATTGAAGTTCGATTTCTCACAAAAATGCCCATTAAAGTACTAAATTTTTTGACTAATTAAGAGAAGCTTAGGAACCCCAAAAGTTTTTAAAATTAGTTGTAAGTGACGTGAACAGGTTTAAGTATTTTTAATCTAAAATTGAAAATTCGACTCTACCTCTGTCGATATTAACAAAAAAAAAGTTCGGAAAAAAACATTAAATAAAAATAAAAAAAATTTACATTCACTCCCTCAAAAATCTCACGAAATAACTTTAAAATATTATAACTCGAAAACTATCAAAAATCGCTGAACATACATGGGGTCATTGACTTATATGTATACTACATATAAGTCGATGCATGGGGTATTTTCTGATACTGGTTAGGTATGAGAAATCAAAATTATTTTCTTTGGACGTCACTATTTGGACCATCCTGTATATGTAGGTACTAGATGGGCCCTTTCATAGAAAAAAATTGGGCGTTCGACCTGTGGAGCACGCTCCACACCTGTATAAGCCTGTCCTTTTCCCCACCATAGCGCTGTCCCGCTTTTCAAACTAGATGGCGTTAGTAAAATACGCCCGCATTCTTTGTTTGACAGGGCCCGTCTATGTTAATTGAGGTCGTTGGCGGGAATAGTAATTTTGTGCTGTACGGAGTTGTATGATGCTCGCCGTATTCGCAGTGCGGAGTCGGTGAAATCCGTACGCGAAATATTATAAATCGCGAGAACAAAATTCGCGCGATATTTCTTCGCAGTGCGAACGTACCCTTACCGTGTTAAGTTATTAGCAGAGAGAAAAGCTCACCAAAATTAAGGCTTTACATGATAGTACCACAGTGGTCTGATAGTGGGAGGTCCCGGGTACGATTCCCGGCAGGGTTAATTTGGGAGTTTATAATTTAAAAATTTAATGTTTTCTAAAAAATTTAATGTTTTCTAAAATGTCACTCTAGCGAGCCGGATTTTTAGTGGAGGCACATAATTCTAAAGTCTATCTACTTAGTGAAAGCTAAGAGTGCATGACAACGACGGGATTTAAAACAAAACCTTTAGAAGTTCGGTTATCCCCGAATGTAAATCAAATTGCCCTAATAAATCATGCCTAATGCATCAGATAAATTAATAAGTTTTCTGGTACTAATCCAGATTGACAAGTTCGCGAAATTTGCCTACAGTTAATAAAATATATATTCTACCATAATATATTTTGAATTTTTTTTTATCCACTACAAGTTAGCCCTTGACTGCGATCTCACCTGATGGTAAGTGATGATGCAGTCTAAGATAGTAGCGGGCTAACCTGTTAGGGGCATGGCAGTTATATTAAACCCATACCCCTATTCGGTTTCTACACGGCATCGTACCGGAACGCTAAATTGCTTAGCGGCACGTCTTTGCCGGTAGGGTGGTAACTAGCCACGGCCGAAGCCTCCCACCAGGCCAGACCAGGGAACATTCAGAAATTATAAATTCCCAAATTGACCCTGCCGGGGATCGAACCCGGGACCTCCGCACGTTAAGGCAACAGCACTACACACTGCGCCACGGAGGTCGTCAAAATATGTATAAATATTTTTCAATATAACAAATGAATATAATTATAATAATAGGTTCACGACCAAGAATAATTGCACTGTAAACGGTTTTAAAAATTACCCGTTGTACTATTATCGTTGTATAATATCTAAGTTCTTATTGTGTGTAAGTACCTACTAAAGTTATAGTATTAACACAGTTAATAGATACTTAGTTACTTCGTAACCTAATATTATACTACTTAGTTACTAGACCAACGATTATGTTGGAATGGAATGAAAATGAAAAAACTCATTTTTTTTTTAAACAGGCCTAGTTTTAAAAAGAAAATGTTTTATCAGTAGTTTAGAGTCATTTCCCAAAAATATCGCTTCACAGTCCGAGTCCGCCATTTTGAATTTATGTACTGCATCCGATTGCTGTTTGAACTAACATTAAAATATTCAGTTGCATAAAATACATCTCAATCCATTTGTAAATAATTATATGGAAAAATAAAATGAAAGAGCTTTAAATAATAAGCTTCCTTATTTTTATAAACGCAAAAAGTCTATAGAACCTTTAGTTATACCTACTTAGGTTAAGCATTGGGTGAGGTCACTTTATGAAAACAAGATGGCGTCCATATCAATAAATCTGTAAAATGTAATGGCGGCCAGGACATGGTTCAATGAACCCTGTCCGTTGATTGATTGGTTTTCTTATCTAAAATCTATATAAACGAGCCTATTTACTAAGCTGGTACTTAAATAAAAGGGGTTAAAAATAGAAAGATTGGCCTAGAGTGGAGTTTGTACAGTATTGTGAGACTAAAAATGTTGGGCGACATAATATATAATGTACTCTGTGTTGGGCGAGGTCAAAAACCATTTCTGTCAATAGATGGCATTGGCTCGAGCGCCCTCTATAATACTGTTTACTCAGATTCATATTTCTATTTTTAGACGCAGGTGTACCTACCTTTAAATCGATAGAATTAATTATTTAATTTTACGCTTATTTAGATAAGAAAATAAATTTTTAAACACAACGTTATTTTAAACAAAAAAATGTGGCTAATTTTTTTTTTCTTTAAATTTTAGTTGAAACTGCAAAATCGTATAAAGCCAATCTAAAGATAGATAGTTAGCCCAGCACTTCCAATCCAGTTTTTTGCAAATTAAGAGATAATTAGTGTTAAGGAGCAGCTATGCCTAGAACCTGTAGTGAGCTGAAAAAAGGCGTATCATGACATAGAAGTTGGAAATAGACTGACCTTTATTAGAGTGCCATCTCCACGGAAGTCCGTAGGCGCGCACTCTACCAAAAATTAAGGGCCTTATACAAAATATGGCTTAAAAACGATGTTAAAAAATTTAAAACGTATCAGAAATGGCTAGCGACGGCGTTCGGAGCAGACTGGCCGGGATGCGGCGATGGCATCTCTATCGATCGGTCCTCCGCGCAGCCTCCGGACCCGGCGTGAGGGAGGAGCAGGTGGACGTGGAACGGTGTACTAGGTTAGTTATGTACCTGCTGTATTTGCTTTGTGCATTAAAACCTATTCTGCACTGTACACAAACTTTATTTTGTAATTTTAAAGGGATCAGATAAAACAAATAACAAACAAATAAAACAAATTCAAATAAACTCCCGCCTCCCATAGACCATTATTTGAAGAAAAAATATACGTGACAGATTTATGTTGTAGACCAATCTGCCTCATTTTAAACGGTGTCTTAAGTCTGAGGAGAGTCAACGTACGCTTTGACGACGTCCCTGGCGGAGTAGTAAGCGCTGATGTCTTTAACACAGGGTCAATTCGGAAAATTATAATTATTTCTAAATTTTCTCTTGTCTGGTCTGGTGAGAGGCTTCGACCGTGGCTAGTAAACATTCCACCGGCAAAGACTTGCCGCGAAGCGATGAAGCGTTCTAGACTCTAGTATAATATTTAGGTTATGTTATAGATTTAATATAACTGACATAAAACCTAACTTTAAGAGCAAATCGAGAAGATAAAAGCAATCTTAAAAGACCAAAAACGGTCAAATGTTATTGACATTCTAGAGTAGGCTTAACTTTAAAGGTAAATAGTTAGCTTCATAGCGAAGGAAAAGTTTTTTTTAAAGTCTTATTTTTAACAGCTCTACGCAATCTCTACGTAATGTAACGTGCACCGCACCATTCCGTAAAAGCTTCATTGTTACGATCTCAATAATTGTTGTGATTGGCTGAGTTTATGGTTTTCTTTTCTTGCTACGACATTGGATTTTGAACAATAGCGAAAGATTGTGAGAGGTTCGATCACTTTAGCAACGCAATTTTACTTAATTATTTCACTACAAGTTAGCCCTTGACTGCGATCTCATCTGATGGTATATTAATCGAAGATGCAGTCTTAAATGGTAGTTTAACGGGATAATCTAGTATGGGTGTGGCAGTTTATGAAGTAAGACTTCTTTACGCACGCTTGACTTGGGGAGTAAGCTGGTGAATGCGTGACGAGAGCGTTACGAAAAGTGTGATCGGGAGGGAAGTTGAGAGGGAGATATAAGTTAGTGAAGATACATACAAATAGATGGAGCTAAAGAAGTTTTACTTCAGTCGTGTGGTCAAAAGCACACTCGTTTTTAAAAAAAAAATATATTTACATCAGGCAGCCCGGGACCTCCCTAAATGTAAAACCACAGTGCTCACCACTCCGCCAGGGCGATCATCGTCTTTACGTAATATGGTCTAGCACCACTACAGAGGCGATTTGCGGTGCGGCACGTAGCGGCAAGTATTCTTTATGTATTTCGTATGAGTTTGTATGGAGCTGGGCCCATGCGGCGCGGCACGAAGATGCATTGCGCGACGCGACCCCGTTCAAACTCATACAAATAAGTAATTAAAGGGCTCCGCACGGAATTTAGACCTTGCGCAGTGGTAATAAGTGCTGTTATCTTATAAGCGCGAGGCCCTGTGTTTGATTCCCGGCAGAGTCAATTTGAGAATATATAATTTCCTAAATTCCTCTCAGGTGGGAGGCTTCGGCCGTGGCTAGTTACCACCCAATCGGCAATGACGTGCCGCCAAGCGATTAGGCGTTCGGGGACGATGACATGTAGAAATAGACTTAGGTTTAACATAAAGTTGATCCCTAACAGGTAAGCCCGCTACCATCTTCAAGACTGTATTATCACTTACCACCAGGTGACATCGCATTCAGAAGAATTTTTAGAAGTGAATCAAATAAATATTATAAATGCGAAAGTTTGGATGGATGTATGGATGGATGTTTGTTACTCAATCACGCCCCAACGGCTGAACGGGTCTGGATGAAATTTGGCACAGAGATAGATTATAGTCTGGAATAACACATAGGCTACTTTTTATCCCGGAAAATTAAGGAGTTCCCGCGGGAACCGAAAAACCTCGATCCACGCGGACGAAGTCGCGGGCATCAGCTATGTAAAAAATAAGCAATGAATATTAATGTTGTATACCCGCTTAAAAGCTATACAAATATGATGTACTAGGTATAAATAAACGGGTGGATACAAATAGGGGGTAGCCCGGACAGGCAGGGCCCGGGGGGTAGGGGCCGACGGGCCGGATGGTCCGGATCGAATCAATATTGGGTTTGCATCTCGCGTCCTTATTGCATCCTGGGGGTCTACTCTCTTTCTCTCAAACGAAACTTCGCAAACGAACGTAATTAGTCTGTTATTAGACCCACTCAAAATCGTTCAATCCAATCGGTCACGAAAATTTTCTATGGATCCGTACTTCGTCTGCGTGTACGAAAACGAAATAGAGAGGAGCATAGAGAGGAGTTAACGAAATTTCGTTCGTTTGTTTGCGAAGTTTCGTTTTAGAGAAAGAGAGTAGACCCCCTGTTACCAAGCCTCCGCCCTTTGCTCGAACGCTCGTCGAAACTAGGAAACTAACTAGGAACTACTATTGAATTATGCTATTATTAGGCAGGAAACTATACAATAGCCTACCTGATAGTATTAAAGACTAAATAATAATATTTCGTAATAAAGTTTTTTAGATTTCCGCGGGAACTCCTTAATTTTCCGTTAAAAATACTTAGCCTTCATTCCCCTATCTCTTTAGTCTTTACCAAATTTCAAAATCAGTTGAAAAGATGAGCCGTAAAAGCGTTGCAGTCGTCTGTCTTCCCAAATTGACCCTGCTGGGGACCAAGTCAAAGTCAAAGTCAAAAAATATTCATTCAATTTAGGTAGGTACACTACACTTATTGACGTCCAGTTACTTAAGCAATATGATTGGTGATAATCAGTTATGGTATCTTAAAACTAAAGCTACGAGGGTTCCAAACGCGCTGGTCTGAGAAGAGCCCACAACAAACTTAGCAGGTTCGAACTATGATATTACGTTCCCCGCGCCTTTTTGGCAAGAATTTAAGAAGGCACTTGCCTTCACTTGCGTACATTGCAGTTAACAATAGTGTAACTCAGAATCTATATTCATCTCTTTCTAACAACAGGTATAGCGTATGTTGACCTTTATGTTCTTTCCCTTTCTCCGCGTACGTAATATTTACGCCGTTTTTTAGTGCAATGATGTTCACGTAATACGTATGCCGCGTCTATTTGTAATAAGTCGTTGGGTTCGAACGCAAAACCTTCCATTGTAAGAGCATTGTACAAGGGAGGTTGCCAAAGTACCAAATACAACAGCTAATCAAAAGAACTAATTAAGTAAAAGAAATCCCCACTGAATATACGTACAGTCAATATAGTCATACAGATAATCGAGAGCTATTGATTGCGTAGTATTTCGACATGCTATTCATCGGCTGACATACGATGAGTCAATAGCTTTCGAGTCTGTGATTGCACTCGAAAGTTCATTTCCGATGCAGGCAATATTGGCACTCCATCGCGCTTTTATGTAGCGATAGAATTTTGTGGAACTACCTATCTGGATTGGAGCCGAAAATATCTAGAACTAGCTGATGCCCGCAACTTCGTCTACGTGGATCGAGGTTTTGTGGTTCCCGCAGGAACTCTTTGATTTTCCGGGATAAAAAGTAGCCTTAGAGTATCTCTGTGCCAAATTTTATCATTCAGCTGTTCTGGCGTGATTGAGTAATAAACGTCAACCATCTATCCAACCATCCATCCATCCAAACTTTCGCATTTATGTATAAAATAATTAGTTTATATATTTATTTATTATTAATGTATATATTTGCTTGGGTTTACATTATATATATTTGCATTATACATTCACAAACTTTTTGACATTTTTCTATTATTGAGGGATAAATTATGTTGAACACAATCTGCAATACAGCTTTAAGCTTTCCTTGATTTTGTATTCACAATAAAGAATTTACAGAACTTCTCCCAAATTGAAATACTGTTCATTTTCAATAATATTAATTATTATTAACCGCAACAGAATTAGAGAAGCGTCTATCAAGAAACAATGACGATTAACTAGAGTTTCGAGTGAAGGTAATTGTACCTAAATGATACAAAGCATGGATATGAATAATGTTCCAGCTGGGCACAGGCGTCAGGCCTCCACTCTCATAGGAGAGAGAGGGAATTAGAGCTTAAACCCACCACGCTGCTCCACCACCACCATGGGCTTCTACGACCATTATCATATCAGTTAGTGATACGACCGACGGCCTAACGTGCTCTCCGAAACACGGTCAACACCGCCAACTCCCATAGGTACTCCGGGCTAGTACTGACAATTTCTAATCAGAAAAACCCAATACTTAATTACGGCCCGACCCGGGACTCGAACCGCAGTCGACCGCAGTCGAACATCCTAACCACTAGATGACTAGAGCTAGACCAACGAGGCACCAAAAGACAAGACACCTTTATTTAAAAGAAATCTGCACTGATACAGTAGAGTCAGTAGATAATCGAGAGCTATTGGGGCTGATTCTGTAGTGCACAATCTCTAAACTAAAATGGCAGCTTTAAATCTAGTTCTGTCCCTTTCCGTAGGGAGTATTATGAAAGGGTTAGCAATATTTGTAATGCTCTAATTTTAGTTTAGTTTAGAGATTGTGCACTACAGAATCAGCCCCATTTATTGTGTAGTGTTTCGACATGCGGTACATCGGCTGCATACATAATACCTCAATGATCGGCTGACGCCTGACAGACGTTGACGATGATTCGACAGGCTTTGAGTTTCTGTGAGTGCACTCGACAGGTTATTAGTTATTACCGATGCAGGCAATATCGGCACTGCATCGCGCTATAATATAGCGATAGAATTAGGTTTTAAGTCAAGTCAGCAACTTTTTTTCAAACGTCAAAACGCGTGCTCTAAGGGACTTTGTATGACATACTCGTACCTACTCAATTATTGTGATGTCATTATAGTTCGACGCACTTTCTTACTTTAATCGATAGTTTATTTGAATGGTTATTCAACATAAAACTAACAGGGGACAATCTATCAATAAATATTACATAATCTGGTCTACCCCCAATCATGTAAGAATGGCCGATCAAACGTTAAATATTTTCGTCAAAGTAAAATAAACCATAATTGCATTGAATTAGAGCTCAATTTCGTCTGCCCATTCTTATACGTTTAGGTATAAGAATGGGCAGACGAAATTGAGCTCTAATTCGCTGTCATGGTTTATTTTACTTTGACGAAAATCTTTAACGTTTGATCGACAATTCTTACGTAATAGGGGGGCTTATTATGTAATATTAATTCTCAGGTCGCAATGGCTATTCGTGTATTTGCGAGACGGCTATTCGCGACGTATGAATTGTAACTGCGGCCATCATTTAATTTATTTTATTGGATAAGTCAGTGATCTTGGAATTGTTAGAGCACCTAAAAGGCATCGCCAATGAACACTTCCCGTTTTTTAACGAGGAAATTGCCTCGTTGCCGACCAAACAAGATATTTTTCCTTACCTACAGCTATACGTTTTTTTTAATTCCACTCCAAGATAGCTCTTGACTGCGTTCTACCCTCATGGAAGTGGTATTTGCAGTCTAAGATGGTACGTTTTTGTCGCACGCCTTTCTCTTTGCCGATAAGATATTATACCAGCTACGGACGAAGTCTCCCAACAAACCAGAACAGAGAAAATTCTGAGAAATTATGAATTCCCAAACCGATCCTTCCAGGCATCGAACCCAGAAATCCACACTTGCACCCGTGATCCGAGCGTCTCGTTCTAAGTCATTTGCAACAGATTTATGCTCTATCCTTTCCTACATCATCCATACTAATATTATAAATGCGAAATTGTGTCTGTCTGTCTATCTGTCTGCTTATACGCTTTCACGGCCTAACTATTCAACCGATTTTGATGAAACTTGGTGTAGAGATAGTTTGTATTCCGGGGAAGGACATAAGCTACTTTTTATCCCGAAAAATTAAAGAGTTCCCGTGGGATTCAAAAAAACTTAAACCACGCGGACGAAGTCGCGGGCATCATCTAGTAATATAATATTATCATACTTCATACTATATAAAATTATAAATGCGAAAGTGTGTTTGTTTGTTGGTTTATTGGTTTCTTGGTTTGTCCTTCAATCACGCCGCAACGGGGCAACGGATTGACGTGATTTTTGGCATGGTTGAGGACCGAGTGACATAGGCAACTTTTTATCCGAATTCCCGCGGGAATTAAAAAAAACTTAAACCACGCGGACGAAGTCGCGAGCATCAGCTAGTCAGCTAGTATTATATAAATGAGAAAGTGTGTCTGTCTTTCACGGCCCATTTCAACCAATTTTGACGAAATTTAGTACCCACAGTGATAGGTTGCTGTTTTTCATACCGGAAAATCAAATAGTTCCCAAGGGATTTTTCAAAGTCCACGCCCACGCGAAGCGAAAAAATTCTATGTCTATGACGCCCACAAAGGACTTCGACACTTATTTCGTAAAGCGTTCTTAAAACTAGGCCATAGAAACTTGACACGTGAATTCACGTATGGAACGACAAAAAGCCCCCGTTCCTGCATACGCGAGGTGTGGAGAGGCAGTCTTGAGGCTTGGAGTATTGCACGCAGCCCTAGAATACTGAGAGCGCCTGCCGTTGATATATAACTATAAATTACTAAGATATGATATATATACCTACTTCTATACTAATATTATAAATGCGAAAGTTTGGAGGCATGGATGGATGTATGGATGTTTGTTACTCAATCACGCCCGAACGGCTGAACGGATCTGGATGAAATTTAGCACAGAGATAGATTGTATAGTCTGGAATAGCACATAGGCTACTTTTTGTCCCGGAAAATTAAGGAGTTCCCGCGGGAACCAAAAAACCTCAATCCACGCGGACGAAGTCGCGGGCATCAGCTAGAATACTACCATAATACTAAGAATCCCTTAAAGCATACTACCATCGCTTAAAGCCGTATTGTTTTAATATTGTTCACACTCGTGTTTTAGGATTATAATCCTTATTTTAGGGACGACAAGGTTCGTCACATACAACTGTCACATTGAAGTAATACTGCTCTAAGCGATGCATGGCGGTAGCCCACCTGCCCCCCTAGCATGGGCCGAGACAATTTTCTCCCCGAGGAAAGGATAAAATTTTTATTCCTTCATAAATAAATAAAAACGCTAAATAACGGTGGATAAATAGCCCCCCGAGTCCCCGTGAAATGTCAAACGGGGATAAACTTCTCCTCTCCCCTGTTGCCGTGCTTTGAGAAGTGGTTAAGTTAATTTTATCTCTTGTCAGTGGATAAAATCGTGGGATACATTTTTATCTCCGGCCCATGCTAGCCCTGCAGTGCAGGGGCCATACTGCCAGCGCCTCATAGTTTCATTATTGTTGACTTTCGTGTTTTAGAATTGACTAGCTAATGCAAGCGACTTTGTCCGCTTGGATTGAGGTTTATCGGTTCCCGCGGGAACTCTTCAATTTTCTGGGATAAAAAGTAGCCAAGTATGTGTTATTCCAGACTATAATCTATCTCTGTGCTAAATTTCATCCAGATCCGTTCAGCCGTCCTAATTGAGTGACAGACATCCATTCATCCATCCATACATCCATCCAAACTTTCGCATTTATAAATATTAGGTAAGTATAAGTAGAAATACCTATAGATATCATATCTTAGTTAATTTAAAGTTATATCAACGGCAGGCACTCTCAGTATTTTAGGGCTACGTGCAATACTCCAGGCAATTTACTGCCGTGATTGAGTAACAAAAATCCATCCATACATCCATCCATCCATCCTCGCAGATTTAACTATTCAACTGGCGC
The DNA here is from genome assembly GCA_917051295.2 of Erebia ligea. Classification (NCBI taxonomy): domain Eukaryota; kingdom Metazoa; phylum Arthropoda; class Insecta; order Lepidoptera; family Nymphalidae; genus Erebia; species Erebia ligea. Next base: position 2,187,337 of record OU785240.1, on the reverse strand, counting down.
AAACTATACCTACTCTCATATATGAAAGAAAGGATGGTTCCTTAGATGTCGCCGACGAGAAATCCCATAGGGCGTACGGCCTAGTTGTAGTTTAAATTACTCTACAATAACTGTGTATCTCTCTCGTCTCGTATCATCAACATCGCCTGCACAAAAGGCAAGGCTCTAAATACTCCATATTGCTCGCTCCGCGCGGCAGGCGTACGCAAAGAGCGTGCAAATTACATCGCACAACTGCCATATAATCCCTTTGTAACTCTGCAAAGCAATCCCTTTGTAACTCTGCCTAAGCACTCTGTACCTACCTAGTTGTTAAACTCTTACCATAAAATATATTCATACTTTCTTATAAGTTGGCAGCAAATTGCCGGTTCCTCTGGTGCTGCAATTGTAGGTGGGTAATCACTAATCATACTAAGTATAATATACTATATCATACTAACTAATATTATAAATGCGAAAGTGTGTTTGTTTATTGGTTTATTGGTTTCTTGGTTTGTTGGTTTGTCCTTCAATCACGCTGCAACGGAGCAACGGATCGACGTGATTTTTTGCATGGGTATAGTTGAGTACCTGGAGAGTACTATTGATCCCAGAAAATTAAGGAGTTCCCGCGGGAATGAAAAAAAACTTAAACCACGCGGACGAAGTCGCGGGCATCAGCTAGTATATTATTTTTCATAGCATTTCGGAGCCCGCCCAACCAAACACCGTCTGCGTGCTCTCGCATAATATCTTCACCACATTTGCATTATTTGCTGCTCAAGTTATTCAACTTGTGTTTCTTGCACTTTTTTCAGCGAATTAGATAATTTAAAAAACCCTGGCTGAGTGTGCCACAACAATGTGGGCTCTTCTCAGACCAGGGCGCGTTTGGAACGCTCGTAGCTTTCCATCAAAGTAAAGATAAAAAACCGGCCAAGTGCGAGTCGGACTCGCGCACCGAGGGTTCCGTACAAACCTGTAGTAAGTTTTACGATTTATGACGTATTAAAAATAAAAATTACGTTTGTTGTATGGGTTACGGTTGTTGTATGCCCCCCTTTAATATTTACTTTATTGATACTTAATTATTTATTTTTAAAGGTAATATACAAGTTAATATTCTGTGAAAATTTGAACCGTCTACCTGTTACCGTTTTTAATATTGAGCAAAAAAATACGAAAAAAACACGTTTATTGTATGGGGACCCCCCTTAATATATATATATTTTTAATTTTAAGTATTTGTTGTTATAGCGGCAACGGATATACATCATTTGTGAAAATTTCAGCTTTCTAGCTATCACGGTTTATGAGATACAGCCTGGAGACAGACAGACAGACAGACAGACAGACAGACAGACAGACAGACAGACAGACAGCGGAGTCTTAGTAATAGGGTCCCGTTTTTACCCTTTGGGTACGGAACCCTAATAAAAAGTAGCCTATGTCACTCTCCAGCCTGCCTAGCATGCGCACTACGAGAAAATTATGTCTACCCATTTTATCGCGTTATCTCTATTTTACTACCGTAGCTGCACCGTTGCGGCGTGATTGAAGGACAAACCAACAAACCAACAAACAAACACACTTTCGCATTTATAATATTAGTATGATTATGCGGGAAACTGTGACCAGCAAGCCATACTGCCAACGCTTAAAGCCATATTGTTTCATTATTGTTGGCTTTCGTGTTTTAGAATAATAATTGCAATCCGTATTTTAGGAACGTCAAGGTACGTGACATCAAACTGTCATTTTGAGTAATATTGCTTTTATGCGTTGGCAGTATGGCTTCAAAATGGGTATGAGTTGCGTTTCTGAGTTTCTTGCCTGCTCTTCTCAGCAGAAGCTTCTTTCCGAACCGGTGGTAGAGTTAAAACATGACGTAACATAAGAGACACCTGTGTGTCCTACATGTTTTAATAAATAAATTGAAATTGAAAACAATTGAAATTAAGCAGATAGGTACGTTCTTTCTGCTAACAGATGGACGGACGGACAGACCACAGATCAGAGAATCTCTCTTATCTGTGGGACAGACCGACAATTACCAAAGAGCAAAGCACTCCAGTAGATTCAGACACCTTAGCTTTACTCAGTCAAATATCTATACTTACTAATATTAATAATAATTATAAATGCGAGTTTGGATGGATGTTTGTCACTCAATCAGGACACAACGGCTGAACTGATCTGAGGGACTGAAGAAATTATAGTCTAGAATAACACGTAGGCTACTTTTTATCCCGGAAAATTAAAGAGTTCCCGCGGGAACCACAAAATCCCAATCCACGCGGACAAAGTCGCGGGCATTACCACCATACCGGCAAAGGTAAGGTGCAAAAGTGTTTGTTTGTTGGTTTGTCTTGCTCCATTGACTCTCTCCAGCTATGCTTGTTGAGACTGCATGATTGTTAAATTATTATTTTTGTTTTTGAAGTGAAAACTTCTTTAGCCGCGTTGAGCACTTTTTGGTAAGGGGTAAACTTGAGGATTCGCGTCACCGACACCGTTACCGACATGCTCGCGTTGTTTCGAAAAAGGTCTTAAATATAAATATAGTACATTCTCAACTTTAATGCCTTAGTTTTAAGGTTTATATTTTAATTTTTTTTTTTCAAATATTCGTTTTCACTTCTGTCGGCAATCGTTTGGTCTCTATGACTGCCAATTTTTTTTTTTAAAGAGCAACCACCGAGTTTCTTTCTGGCTCTTTTCGGTAGGACTGTCATTTCGAACCAGCGCGGCGGTAGATTCACTCGACGATTCAAAAGCACTTTAAAAAATTTATGTCAATAAAAAGAATTGGAATTGAATTGAATTGTCCTTCAATAACGCTGACACGGAGCAACGGAGCGACGTGATTTTTTTGCTAGATCTAGATACAGACCTGGAGAGTGGCATAGGCTACTTTTCATCACGGAAAGTCAAAGAGTTCCGCGCGATTTTCAAAAACGCTAAGGTATGTTGGGGTAAGAGCGGAAAGGGGGTAAGACCGTATACATAAAATTTCCCGCGAATGAGACCATATTTTTTAATGTTGGTATCATTATGTTCAATGCCATTTTGTTATGCATCTACTTCAGTTCGCGCCAGTCACTCCCGACGGACCGTACGTGAGTTATGGTGAATTTAAAAAAACAAGGTAATTTTTGTCTTTTTTTCTTCTATCCGATCTTTCCCTTTCACTTTTAGATTCATATTTTGGCGAAAATACATCTTGTTTTACATAAATTATCAAATTTAACACACTTTATTACAACTAGGAAATAAACAAACTATAAATGAATTCTAAATTAAAACTAATATTACAAACACTATGAAATTAAAACTAAGTAAAATAAATTAAATTAAATCTAAAACCTCATCGAGACCACCGCAGCGAGGCATTGTACCCAAGATGCTGGCAGCATTACCCCTTTGGATGGCCAAACTAATTCTTTGACCAAGGTAGCTGCCAGCTCTCGGGTCCCCGGTTGACTCGATAACCCTTTTAGAAATTTCCTCAAAAAGAGCTCGAGCCCCCGGGCCCCACGGCCCCAAGGTCTCCACACCAAAAGGCACGAATATGAAGCTCGAATCGAGGTTTTCATATTTGCGCCTCTTGGCCTGTTCGGCGCTGATGGCCGCTGCACCCGCCGTAGAGGAGGTGGCCTGAATGTGGGATGCAGCTAAAGTGTCTGCACACGTTGCATCCCAAACAAGCGACCTGCCCATCTTCCAAGGTATGAGCGTCATACCATCAGGTCTCTTGCCATCGCTACGCGCCAAACCAATAGGTTCCAGTACAGCTGGCACATGGGCGGTGGCAAGGGACCTCCGGATGACGTCATTAATGGAACTATGACGGGAGAAGCGACCAGCGCTTCTCGAACAGGATAGCCCATGGTGGCCGAAGGCGTCAACACAGTCACCGCAGTGGCAACGGTGAGGCTGGTTTATTGTGGCGCCAAGTCTAAGACCAATTAAAACAGAGAGTGTGGTATGGTCCAACATAGTGCCCAGGTTGGCCGAGGGAAGAGCATGTAGCCAGTAGCCAGACTCTTTTGCAGAGACAGCGAGAAGACGAGCACGGTCTTTTTTAGAATTTGTCTCAGCTAATAAAGTGTCAAAAGTTTTTTTGCAAAGAATGTCGTCCCACTGTCTCTGGGAAGAAAGAGAAACCGGCACTTGGCTGGGACTAAGTATGGACCATTCATTTCTTGCCTCTGCTAAGCAAGACACCTCCATGGATCCTAAAGAATTGGATATAATCTTGCCATAGAGAGTGTGTGTACTGTAAACAGAGGAAAGAAATGCTGGCAACGAAACACAAGAAATTTTGCGAATTCCCAGACCACCATACCTGATTGGAAGAGAAGCCTGGGACCATCCTTGATTACTTATTGGACAATTTAAAATATTAGTGAGAATATTTTTAACAAAAGCATCCAAATTGTCCAATAAAGTATTAAATTTCCAAAGTGGAGAACATCTTAAATAATAAGTAAATTTTGGAACAAATAAACAAAACCGCAATATTGTAAGAGCCATATGTGGATTAATTTCAAACAGGCGGTGGGAGTTATTACTAAATTTTGAAATAGTATTTTCAACAAACTGAGGAACTGATGCTTCTAGTACAGGAGCCCCTAGGAGATGAAGTGACTCATCATTTAATATTTTAATACCAGGAGCCAAACTTTTGAATTGCTCTAAAATATCTAATTTATAAACAGCCGAAAACGAATTTGGAACATATATTTCGCATTTATCAAAGTTAAGTTCTAGGCCAATAGATGCAAATTTTGATATAATACTGCTTAGATCGTCCAAAACTGTGTTCACTTCGCCACCTAAGGTCCCATCATCTAAATACCAAACATTAAATTTTGAATTTAGCGTCGAAATGATAGGATGGATAGCCAAACTAAAAACTGCGGGTCCAAGTGGATCTCCTTGCTGACAGCCCACAGCGGAGCTCAGTAAATTTTTTTTATAAACAAGTTTGGATGGATTCCGGTAGCACTGCGCTAAATATGGATACAGCTGTGGAAATTTATTTTTTACTTCTGAGAGGAGGACACCACGATCTATTGAGTTAAAAGCATTCTTGACATCAATTTTAAGGAGTACCTTCTCCCGGGAACTAAGAAGGAACGTGCGAGCCGCATGAACAGCTGCCTCACATCCCCCCTTAACTCCAAAACCTAATTGTACAGGGACAAATGTAGATGAAATTAAAGGTAATATTTTTTTACAGCAAATTTTTGAAACGACGCGCCGAATCGTCGAACCCACTGCTATGGGACGTATACCACCATCCTTTTTTTTTAGGGCACATAGATTGGCACCATATAAAGTTTCAACTATTTCTTGAGGTACTCGTCCAGATAGCATCAGGTTCACCAGATCAGTGATGGCTTTGAGGAGTGTTCCGTCTGCGTCGATATTGGGACCACAAACCAAATCTTTGAAGTGTTGTGGGGACAAACCATCGAGCCCTGCAGCCGAACCACTCCTGAAAGCCAACAGAGCTCCCAGCACGTCGTTTGTAGTGGCCTGAAAAACCAAATCGTCACTGCTCGGTGCGTCCGGAAAAGAAGAATTATGAGATGGGGATGGATGTTTGGAACGCAGTGCTTCCAGAGTCTCCGCCGTGTCAGGGGCAACAGTGTCACTAGAAAATAAAATCCGAGCCGCTCCCTTAAGATCACCATCACCTATTTTATTTTCAATTAATTTGTTTAAAGTAACACTGCGTTTTAAGGGAGGATGGGAAGGGGAAGGAAAGTTGCTGTAATTGTTGTCATTATTAGTGCAGTTATTTTTTATTTTTTGTGTAAGGGAGAGGCTCTGACCTTTGTCAACGTGTAGCGTACGGTACGCGAACGTGAGCAAGAGTTCCCAGCTATGGTAGGAGTTATGACATAAAACATTTTGTATGGATTTTTTAAGAGATGAGCAAACTGAATGACGTGAACCTCGTGGAATGCGTCTGATTACAGGGATTGAGTTTTTAAATGTGCTTAAAGATTCCCATAGGGGGGCAGCAGGTGAGTTGATTGGAATAGAGGAGAATGAAATGGGTGGTACCGATGATGGATCTAAGGTTTTATGTACTTTTCCTACATGTATTTTCAGGCCTTTGTGATTTTTGAAGAAACGAGGGTTGGAACACTGCTCACAGCGAAAGCTATCTTGTGACATGTCACCCCGACTGTCTCATCCTGGCACAGTAGCTTGGCGCCACAACAAAACAAAAACAAAAAAACAAAAAAAAAAAAAAAAACATATCACAAAAAAACACTTGCAAACTTGAAACAAGGACTATTTTCTCTGAGGGTTGTTTTATAATATTTAAAATCCGCACTGGACACAATCCGATAAATAAGGAGTAAGGGTCGTTTAAGTAGAATGAGCTCAGACAACTCCTTATCCTTTTTAAACTTCACAAACTGTTCATAAAGGATTCCTCCAAATATACAAATGCGGTTATACCATATGACCAGCACTATTCACAGGAATCCTGAGGAATCGCAGTCACCAGGGATTGTTATGCTGTTTATCTATATGCAATCAACTTCAGAATTATCAATTCGGGTATAAAACTGGCTTCCCATATGCACAGGGAATCCTTTCCAGGGATTAGTTTGTGGGCCAGGAACTTTGTTTGTTAATATCATTATTTCCTGTATTATTTCACCATAGTTTATTTAGTGCACGAATACAACCTTGTAACTTTACCAAATAGTGATTTATTTACTTATTTTTATTTAATATTGATTAAGATATTTAAAATTTATCTTGTTTAGCTAATATTTCGCCTTAATACTAGGTTTTAAGTAGCAATAGCTAGATAGATCTGATCAGAATACGCCTAGGATGTCTATTAGCAGATATCCGATGTTCCCCCTTTCGGGTAAAGATCGGATTAAAACCATCCGGTCTTTACCTGTACAAAATGAGGCAGGGATTGTCAAACTTTTATAACATGAATATTTTTCACCTTAAAATACAGTGCAAGGATTATTCTATTTTGATCTCGTCATTTTGATGGAAATGTGTTCAGAAGCGTACAGATATAGAAAAGAGCCCAATAACATTAAAATGTCTGTATATGTTCGTCTTATATCTTGGGTATCGTTTTTATTTTTTTATTTACAGCATTAATTTTTATTTGTCATTTATTTTACTATGTTATTTATTTATGTTTTTATATTTCTGTCTTTTATTTTTATTTATGTTATTTATAATGGATATAAAAAATTGTTTTTAAGCAATTTCTATGTTTGAGATCAACGTTACAATTTTGAAAAACGGACAAATAGAATTTTTGATGTCTTTAGTTCGGACATTGAAAACGTTTTCTGTCCCTTTTTCAAGGTTAAAATTAGCTATCATTAATAACTAGCAAAAAATGTATTCGTCCGATCTTTCCCGCGGATCTGGATAATTCATCTTATGATGAGAGCAAAGTTTGAGAATCACAAAATGTAAAAAAATTATCACTGGGGGCAAGATCGGATGCCTTTAAGTAAAAAAAAATAAAATCGATTGGAACATTCATGTTTTTAATTACATAAACATTTCATTTTTTTATATATTGTAGTGTGTTTAAGATCGGATTTATTATTCTTATACACCTTGTTCTCAAAGCCATAGAAGCGGGTTTGAAAGTACGTCCGATCTTGCCCCCGAAGGACAATTTTTTAACCATAGCCATAAAAAAGTAGGGTCAAGTGTCCAACAATGAAACAATGGTACACAGTAAAACATTGTGATATTTCTAAAATGCTACGTTGCCAGATCGTGCATTATATCGCATTAGGACACTCTTGTGAACCCCCCGTCCTATCCCAGTTTCCATCGGTGCCACATGGAAGATGACGTGTTTGTGGAGAATTTTTAATTTTTTCGACAAAAAGTAAATATTTTCAGCATTCTTTATAGATTTTTCATTGAATTTTGGTTGAAATTTTCATAATTTTCATGATAACCTAGCATTAACCATATTTCGTAGATTAACGTGGAATAGATCATATGTTATAGTGTTACAATTTAGTGAAAAAAATTTCAAGGTTAGTAAAATAAACCTTAGGTAGTCAACAATGAAACAGTTGCATAATGGATCCAATGAAACACTGTTTCATTGCGTACCATATAGAGTCATATTGTACTTCCCGTGCAAATGAATAATTTTAGTGGCTAGAATATTAAACTCTTAAACAGAAAAATAGGTTATCAATCAGGGAAAAATATGCTTCAAGCTATTCTAATGCACAGACAAGGAATATTCCTTGTTTTCACGAGGAAAAATGAGAAAAGTCGCATATTTGGGGCACGTGTTCCGGCACGACAGATACGAACTTCTACTACTCATCATGATGGGAAAAAATGCTGTAAAAAGAGGCGTTAGGCGCAGAAGAAAGTCTTGGCTTCGAAACAAGAAATGGCATTCTGACCCAGTGGGACCCAAAACTCAAAAGTTTCGAGATAAGTGGACCGGAATCGCGAGTACCGCCGAATTATTTTGCTTCGCGAAGAACAGATGAGGATATGCCAAGCTGGTCACCTTGGTATATCCCCATCTGTTAATCAGACCTTTGCCAACCTTTGTTAATCAGAAAGGCAACCGAAGAAGAAGGAATTCATGACTCCATTGAAGGCTGTTCCACGGACTGGAAAGCGCAAACCAAAATAAAGTGAAATTAAGAATAAAACCTTTTTTGATTGAACTCAAGCATTTTTTGTACTACCTACTCAATAAATTTCAAAAAATGTGAGACAGAGAGTATGAATTATTATGTTTCATTGTTGAATTTGTGGTGTTTCATTGTGTACACCACTGTGGACACAATGAAACATTTCCCATTTTTTGGTTTTTAATTTTTTGCTGATTGATTAAACATTAATCAAAAAAAATAAAAATTACATCCGATACCCAATAAAATTGCCTATCTACCTGTAAAAAATTACACTTCTATCTGTAAAAACGAAAGGTTTATGAGACTTTGAATTTTTAGTGTTTCATTGTTGGACACTTGACCCTATGTCTTGTTTTTACATGCGTATAAAACAGAAACTGTTGAGTTTACAAAAATAAACAAAATAGAAACCTAAGCTACGTTTAAAAATTAAACAAATGCACCATATTTTATTAATTTATCTTCAACAAATATCGAGAAAATTGAGTTTTTACAAAACCTTTTCAATTGGTCTGAAATCCGTCCGTTCTTACCCCAACATACCTTATACTTATATTATATTTCAAAGACGCTATCACGGGCCTTTTTTTTCGTCTTTGACTGCGATCTCACCTGATGGCAAGTGATGATAAGGTAGCGAGCTAACCTGCATGCGGGCCTAAGAATATAAGACTTTATAATGACTATTCTTGAGTCTTAAGACTGGTAGAGCACTACCCAAGTACCCATACTTGAACTAGCTCGTTAGGCATATTATTTATTCTAATATTAGAAGGCGGCACCTTTGCATAGGAAAAAAATGGAAATAATGATTCATAAATGCATAACTAATAACCTTGGTTCAAAACGAAACATGTGTAAAAACCCCAAGTTTCAAAACAGAGTCTTTTCTGGAAATGTTACAACATTACGCGTATTGCATAATATTGTTGTTGCATTACATGGGTACCTACTTACCCATCCTAATGAGGATTTCCTTAGAGTTCGACTAGAAAAATATACAAATGTACAGCGCGATTATTTTCGATACTAATTTAATGGGAATACTGCATATCTACTGTACCTCCTTATTATTATACTGGATTAAGTTAAGAAAAATAAGGCCTTTTAGGTACCTATATAGGTCCCTTATTTTAGTGAACGGGATTTCAACGATTACTAATTAGTAATTAGGTGTTAATGACTACATAACCAAACTGTAACCCATTCTAGGCAATTAAGTACCTACTCTCAAGCCTCCAAGGCACGGAGACATTAATGACAAGGTCAAATTATGAAAATTATACTTGTAACTTGGCCTAACCCTGGCCGTGCTACAGTGGGCCGGGCGAAGGTTGTGATGGTTCGAAAGCTTTCGTAGCTTTAATTTAAAGATACCGTACTTAGTTAAATACCTACATCATCACGTCTTATACTTACTTTGTAATTGACCTTGAAAAGTGTGCTGTGTAGGTACCAAGTACCAACTAAGTACCTACCAATAGAGATGATGCTTAAATCAAAATGATTTCTAATTGATCATACTAATATTACTAGTGGTTCGCCCCGAACTGAGACCTCGCGGTATCCATAAACTTGTACAGAGCGCCATCTATTGACATCATTGTGAAGATCTGTTAAAAATACGGAAGCTCATTAAAAATTAAATAATTTCGTTTCCAATATTTATCTTATTTTAGTATTTGTTGTTCAAGTACAGGATATAATTCAAATAATTGATAAGTTTCAGCCTTAGCCTTTCAGAAAATTGAGAGTTCTGAGGTCAACTTTGGACGTTAGAAAATCTCCACTTTGATAGCCCCCCATTTCGTCAATTTTAGGGGAAAAATTAAAAAAAATATAATTTTGGACTCTATTCTTAATTATCTTTAAAATGATATACCGCAACCCTATGTAACGCTATAAAAAATATTTTACTTCGCATTCGCTTCTATGAGAGCCCCCCTGAAATAAAGATTTTTATAACTTTTTAAGCCATATTCGGCGGGAGGCCATCGGTTTACATATTATACTTAAATTTGAAGTAATTACGTTCAGTAATTCAGAAGTTATAAGGCTCTGACAGACGGACAGACGGACGGACGGACAAGTGCCAATTCACTCAAGTAGACTCAGAGACCTTCGCTTCGCTCGGTCAATAAATGCGAAAGTGTGTGTGTTTGTTGGTTTGTTGGTTTGTCCTTCAATCACGCCGCAACGGAGCAACGGATCGACGTGATTTTTGGCATGGGTATAGTTGAGGACCTGGAAAGTGACATAGGTCTTCCAAAAGACCTAAAATTCACATCCTCGGTTAGTTTTAAGTTTGTTAAAACCATTTTAAAATATAGATTAAAGAAAAAAAGTTCGTTGAAATTTTATGACGTCACAACTGTGAATTTCGTACAACTTCCATACTAGAAGTGCGTTTTTAAGCTTGATAAAGAGTTGCTCATTTGATTGAGTTGTCATCATCCCTATTTTGAACAAACATGCTTTGACAACAAACAAAAGACTTTCGCATAAAAATTTATAACATTAGTATATGACTAACGACTAACGTGTGGTTTCAACGGTCTCTTCGTAGTAATTCGTTGGCTCGACAGTGTAAACTAGATGATACTATTTCTAGAAGTAGCAACAAAATATGCTCCTAAAAGAGGTGATAAGATAACGATGACCATGTGTTTTTCAGGCTATATAACGTATGTAAACGTTGTTTTCAGGGTTGGGCGTCGTTGGTCTGCTTTTTGAAGAGATATGAAAATAAAAAGATACAATTAGGTTTCAGATAATATAGTTTATGGAACAATGGGCGATGTCTTAGGACAATGATCACGATGGATCCGTAACGCAGATCCCCACTGTTATAATATTATTGTGTTGTGGAAAGTAAAAGCACGCAGCAAAACGTGCTCGGCTCACTGCACGCCACGAAAGTGAGTGCGCGGCACGCGTTTTTTACAAAAATATTACCGCCAAAAAACCGTCAACCTTGTATCATATACAATTTAAACAAAAAATTCGGAAAGCCCGAAAAACAGGATTCCTGTGCCAACAAAAAATTTACAAAAAAAAGTAACACGCGCTGCGTTCGAAATTGTAAAACTGTGTTCTTTTTTTGCGCGCGGAATTTCGGGAAACTGACATCTCGCATTGCGTTCAAAAATTCTTTTTTTGTTTTGTTTTTTTCGGTGGTTTGGCTGATAGTGCGTTGAACTTGAGTGCAGCGGCCGCGTCCTCGGTTTCTTAAGTGATTAAACGATGTTGCCCGCTAAGTGAAAGTGCTGTGACGTAAGCGTTACATTAGAACTGGCATTATGTCGAGTACTATTGGGTTAGGGAAGTGCTACACTGATGTGGTGGTCGGTAAGTTGATGTTTTTTTTTCACCTACTTAAAATAGGAACAGGCAAAGGTCGATGTCCACACGGCCGAAAAACTTCCTTGAAGTACATAAGTGTGCCTCAATATTGCCCCATTGTTCGATGGCTTTACAAATTGCATTTGGCTAGTTTTATTAATTACGAGCGACAAAAAGCTTGTTTTTTGACCAAATTAATTATTATATTTCTTTTCGAGGTAAGGAATAAGGGTCGGTGCCCAAGTTTGACTCGCACTTGGAGTTTTTCAAGTTATACGGTCTATATCCAAGAAAATTGGTTCTAGTTTTCATCTTTGGAAATCGGGTATTTGACTATCTACTAGTGAAATCAGCAACTTTTTTTCAAACGTCAAATCGCGTGCTTATTAAGGGATTTTGAATGAAATATTGAATAGTGACGTCATCAAAGTTCGACGCACTTTTTCATTTTAATCGATAGTTTTAAATAGTCAAGATAAAACTAACAGGGATCGTGGATATTACGACATTTGGAAGATCCTCTATTTATTAATCACTAAAAAATAATTTATTTGAATAGTTTTCAAATACCCAATTCGTCCACCAAGGGGGTTTTACAAATTCTGTCGAAGCGAATAAAAAATTCGGTGTAACTAGCTAACCCATCCCCCAGGTACCTACCTCTACTGTATAATATTACTAGCTGATGCCCGCGACTTCGTCCGCGTGGATTTAGGTTTTTCGGTTCCCGCGGGAACTCCATAATTTTCCGGGATAAAAAGTAGCCTATGTGTTATTCCAGACTATAATCTATCTCTGTGCCAAATTTCATCTAGATCGGTTCAGTAGTTACGGCGTGAAAGCGGAACAAACATACAAACAAACTCACTTTCTCATTTATAATATTAGTAAGGAAGTAAGGATGTATATTATACTAAACTGTTTTGAGCGTAAGATTTTAAATTGAAAATCAGTAGCCTGACTTCTTAAATACTACTATCTTGAAGAAACCAGCAAAGCGCGAGTCGGACTCGCGTGCAAAGGGTTCCGTACCACCACGACAAACTAGGCGCTATAATGAGAGCGCCTAGCTTACAATACGGTGTCCTAAGTGGAACGCTTATTTTTAGCCGACTTCCAAAAAGGAGGAGGTTCTCATAATTTGACTTAATTTTGTTGTCGTCAAGATAGAGTTGAAAAACAACAAAAACTTATTTTTTCGAGCTTCCTTTGTACCCTATTTTTCATTCCTTTTTTTAAGTTATTGTTCGCTTATTGTGATAGAGGTCAAATACATCTATCACAATTACGGTGAAAATTCAACTGGCTATACCTATACCTATATTGCAGCTAAAGCTGTAAACCACTGCGACAGACGGACAGACAGACAGACACCGAATACACAGGTGGCACCCCTCGGGGTCTACTCTCTTTCTCTAAAACGAAACTTCGCAAGCAAACGAACGAAATTTCGTTAACTCCTCTCCTACATAATATTATCTCTATGCTCCTCTCTATTTCGTTTTCGTACACGCAGACGAAGTACGGATCCATAGATTTTCGTGACCGATTGGATTGAACGATTTTGTGTGGGTCTAATAACAGACTAATTACGTTCGTTTGCGAAGTTTCGTTTGAGAGAAAGAGAGTAGACCCCCTGGATACTCGTGTGCCCCTGGTACGGACGGATCCCTAACGATGCAGCATTGGGCAAATTTGAAACTACGTAACTTTATTTCGGCCACGGAAACTATATTATAGGAGATAACTGCACTTTTGGTAACCATCGCCAGAAAAGCTGACTCAGTGTTAGGTGGATGTAGAGCTTTCCACTGATTACAAAAGTTGCAGTCTGCCTGCATTTGAATGGCCCTTTCGCTAAATATGGCCGTTCAAAGACGGTTTATTGTTACCAAAAATGAACGATAATTAGAAAAGCTGATTCTTGTACAGTATTAAAGTATGCGCAGTACCTATGTAAACAGCGTAAAAACTGACGCATTTGGATGGGACTTTTTCTAGATATCAGCTTTCAAAGTCGTTATAACCTATACTTACTATGCGTTCCTGTAAAAAAATATTAGCAATTATTATGTCGTCCCGTTGATTGCTGTTAATAATTTTTAATAGCGATCAACGGCGACAAAGTTATTGCTAATATTTTTTTACAGGAACGCATAGTAAGTATAGGTATATCTAGAAAAAGCTGATATCTAGAAAAAGTCCCATCCAAATGCGTCAGTTTTTACGCTGTTTACATAGGTACTGCGCATACTTTAATACTGTACAAGAATCAGCTTTTCTAATTATCGTTCATTTTTGGTAACAATAAACCGTCTTTGAACGGCCATATTTAGCGAAAGGGCCATCCAAATGCAGGCAGACTGCCACTTTTGAGATCAGTGGAGAGCTCTACATCCATCTAACACTGAATCAGCCTTTCTGGCGATGGTTACCAAAATTGCAGTTATCTCTTAGTCTACTAGGCCAAGCCCGTATTAACCTACCATGTACTCAATAGATAAGTAAACTAGTAGATACCTATACTTTTTAGCTTTACTCATAGGTACTTTATAACGGACCATCTTTTGAACCGATTTTGATGAAATTTGGCATAGGGGTAGGTGACGTTCCGTTCTTTTTATTCCGGAAAATTAAGGAGCTCCCCCGGGAATAAAGCTTTCGCTTCAAGTCAAAGAAACGCCTGAAAATGGGCTAAGGCTGTGACTAAACTAAGTTAGTTTATACAATTCGTTTACTGAAAATCTTTCCTAACAAACCCTACTAATAAATTTAATAAATAATTCAATAATAATTTAAAATTAAATAAAATAAATAATAATAAATATGCAAGTTTGGATGTTTGTTAAGTAGGTACTCTATCCATCGCGACAATGACTGAAACCACAGAACACTTAATAAGGTGTTCTGTGACTGAAACGATCTTGCTGAAATTTTGAATAGAGATACCACAGAGAGATACGTTATCCCTGAGTCAACACAAAGGTTACATTTAATCCCGGAAAATTAGAAACCCCGCAGCCCCTCTAGCATGGGCCGAGACAATTTTCTCCCCGAGGAAAGGATAAAATGTTTATTCCTAAATAAATAAATAAAAACGCTAAATAATAGTGGATAAATAGTCGCCCGAGTCCCCCATGAAATGTCAACCGGGGATAAACTTCTCCTCTCCCCTGTTGCCGTGCTCTGAGAAGTGGATAAGTTAATTTTATCTCTTGTCAGTGGATAAAATCGGGGGATAAATTTTTATATCCGGCCCATGCTAGCCCTGCAGGAATCATAAAACGTGGATTAACCACGCGGACGCAGTCGCGGGCATGATCTATTAAAATATAATGCAATGCAAGATTAAGATACTTTGTCACTTTCACTCGTTAATCTTGATGCTTGTTAAAACGAAAATTTCCGGTAAGAGCAAAAAATGTAGAGCTGCTGAGTGCTGGAATCTTCTTTGACCTAGTCAAAGTTGTGATCTTTTTTCGGACGTACCTACGTAACGTCCAATCGCCTTTTCTGTACCCTTACTCTGAGATTGATCGAATTTAAAATACGGTCTCACTAAGTGAGGTGAATCACATTTGCGTCAAACTAAAATGGACCCAAAAACTCTTGATTTAAAGCCACAAATTCAGTGCAACCGATTCAAATTTCGAAACGTATCGTTTGGAGCGCTAGCTGTGAATGCATACACGAAATTGAGCTCTAAATTAATAAGATCAAGATTCATTTTAGTTTGATGCAAATGTAATTCACCTCACTTAGTGAGACCGTATTTTAAATTCGATCAATCTCAGAGTAAGGGTACTGTCGAAAATGGAAACGCGAACAGCTGTTTTTTGGGGCCGCCATCTTTGCTCACGGCAAAAAAAAAATCTTAAATAAAAAAAAATGGAATCCTACGCACGCTTGTCACCTCTTTTCCCCCTTTATGTGGCTTCCTTTTTTACGATTGTCCGTCCAATTTTTATTTATCCACTACAAGTAAGCACTTGGCTTCGATCTCACCTAATGGTAAGTGATGATATTGCAATCTAAGATGGTACCTAGCAGGCCATGTCTCACTTGTGTATTATTTCGGTAAGTATAAATGCTAAATCTATAGATGTATGCAAACACGTACCTATACCTACCTAGATGATGCCCGCTACTTCGTCCGCGTGAATAAATGTTTTATGATTCCTGCGGGATCTCTAATCTCTAATTTTCCGGTATTAAATGTAGCCTTTGTGTATTATTCAGGGTAGGTAGGTAGGATAAGCTGTCTCCATTCAAAATTTCAGCCAAATCGGTTCCGTCATAATTGTCCTGACTTGACAGTGTATCTACTTAACAAACATCTAAATTTACATTTATTATTATTTATTTCAAATTTAATTTTAAATTATTATTGAATTATTTATTAAATTTATTAGTAGGGGTTGTTAGAAAAGATTTTCAGTACTTAAACGAATTGTATAAACTAGCTCAGTTTCCGACATTTCTTTGACTTGAAGCGAAAGTAGTGCCAAGGCTAAAATTATTATTTAATATTCCACTAATGTACCAACTATATCGTAACCGGTGACATAACTTCATAAGGATATCGGTCGATACATCTAGATTCGATAGACGCATTCCAAACTGGTTTTTTTCTGAATGATACTACTTACAAGATTATTTTCGTTGATTTTTAGATGAAAATATAATTTCTTTATTTAGTAATTAATATTTTTTTTAGTACCTACGTAATAAAACAAAATTACGAGATTGAAAATAGTTTCAATTAATTCATAGGAATTAAGTACCTACATTAAAATGAAATCTAAATTAGAAGTAAGTAAGTAACCTAAGTAGGTATAATATATTATTATTATATAATTAACACAGATTAGATAATGCGGCTAATTGGGATCTTTCCCATGTCAAAAATAAAAATAGAGGAATCTCCCAAATAATGTAATTTATTCACGTCCTCAGTTAGTTTTACTTTTATGTTAGTTTGCCGTAGGTAGGTACTTCCACTACACCGACCAGCCAGATTTCTCACACCTTTTGAAGAAGCATTTTGAAGAACTCAGGCACGTAGTAAACCTCTCGTACTTTCCTTCACCGTAATATTTTTTTTTATTCCACTACAAGTTAGTGACTGCGGTCTTGCCTGGCGGTGCGATAAAATGCAATCTTAAATGGTAGCGGGCCAACCTGTACAGGAGTACTTATGGCAGTTCTACTACAACCCCTTATAAGAGGCCGGCGAACGCCGCTCGAAACTTCTACTAGAACCGCAAATATAAATTTGCCGGTATATTGCTATCCCTATTTGGCTGATGACACATGATCGCGTGCAAGCGCGATAGCAATATGAGCGTACAGAATTTGTTATATATACATTTTAGTCTTGTTCCGTGAATACCAAAAATGATGAATGAAAAATTGTTGTGTTTTTAACTTCGTGTTGTTATTCTGTAACTCGACAAAATAGGCTAAGTTCCTGATCAATTAGTACGTGAGATATCGTTGGTTTTAATATGAAACAAATAAGGAGAAAACACGTCATTTATGTCGTAAAAACATGCAAAACGCAATGTGCTTACATTTAATTTTGGGAAAGTATTTTGAAAAAATAATTATCCAAGGACCTAGATAAATACAAGTTCAATCTTAATAATCGCATAATATGGAGGAAATATGCTCGAATTACAAATTATTTTGGTATTACGTTTGTATGAGCAATTCCCCCTCCGCTGGCGCCTTAAGGAGATAAGTATAGAGGGCTAGTGGCCAAATTATTAAAGTGAACCCTTTTTTTTTTTAAAAGAGATTTATTATAATAATTTATGTCCCTAATCGGTTCATCCTCGAACTTTATAGTTCATTACACGGAAATCGCTATACG
The DNA here is from genome assembly GCA_917051295.2 of Erebia ligea. Classification (NCBI taxonomy): domain Eukaryota; kingdom Metazoa; phylum Arthropoda; class Insecta; order Lepidoptera; family Nymphalidae; genus Erebia; species Erebia ligea. The sequence goes on along the minus strand of OU785240.1, from coordinate 2,169,448 downwards.
GAACGCTAAATCGCTTGGCGGCACATCTTAGCAGATAACTAGCCACGGGCTGAAGGCTTGAAGCCCCCAGACAGAAAAGCACTCATGCCCGGGAATCGACCTCAAGACCCGACCCCTTTATTTCGTTATGGCAACTTAATTACCTTCATTTTTTTAAATTTAAATTTTTTTTTAGATTAAACTTAATTAAATGAGCTAGTTAACATACGATGTCGCACACCAAAGTGCCACTCGATCCTTGAAGTCGGTCACGCGAACCGGACTCTTGGCCCGAAGTGTTACGACAGCTTACAAGTTACATCGCATCCGGTAACCGGTTATGCACGCCGCGTAATATGGCTTTGTAACCGATGAATAATCCAAGGGATCATCCATAAAGTACGTCACACATTTAAGAGGGAGGGAGGGGGTTGACGAAGTGTGACATTGTGTGACAAGGGGTGGAAGGGGTCCTAAGTTTCGTGACATCACATATCAAATCTTATACATCTAAGTGTTAATATGCCATATTTGAGCTATAGAGTTGGAAATATTACACACTCTACTATCATAGTATACTATAGTGTCACGCGCCGCCGGGCACCTATGAGCCCTTTGACAATAATGCATGTAAAATGCCGCCACACGCCGCGTGACACTACTATACAATCTTGCATTCAGCATTGTAAAGCCGAGTGTAGGAATTTAAGGTTTAAAGATATGTGACGTCACACTAGTGGGGTCTGTGACAAGGACGGGGGAAGGGTCAAAAACCACGGAATTAGTGTGACGTACTTTATGGATGACCCCCAATACGAGGGTAGAGGTCGTCTATACTAAGAATGAACGCGCCTCAATATACGTTCTCGTCATTTTTGCATTAATAAACCAACAAATCCAGATAGAATTCATGTAGAAATAGCCGGTGCCTGAACGACTAATGACGACGTTTAATTGTCGTTTTTCTGGTCACCTTTTTTATACTATGTTAGCGAGTAAACGAGCAGGCGGGTCACCTCATGTTAAGTGATTAGGTACCGTCGCCCATGAACATTTTGCACCACCAATGCGTTGCCGGCTTTTTAAAAATCCCTACAACGAGGATCAACTCTTTTTTTTTACTTTTTTATTTTCACCAACAATTGAATAGGAAACAGTTTTCACGTGTGAAAACTATCGCATAATGGGCCTAATGGTTATCTGTTCCCTAAAATTAAGGCATTTCACCTTTAGCACATAATATCACATGTCAAAATGATAAGGGTTTAAGCCATACTCTAACAGTCTGGACAAGTTCAGATTGGCAGACATCACATACCTTTGAGAACATTATGCAGAAATCTCTTATATTACATATAAGACAGAATAGACAAATAGAATAGAATAGTGATATGACAGAATAGGTAATAGTACCTACGTGTAATATACAGCCATATATATACATAGATATACCTAATATACAGTGTAGCCCGCCAGCCCGCATTGGAGCAGCGTGGTGGGCATAGAGGTATAATGGTGGTGGGTCTAAGCTCTAATTCCTTAGCGAGTAACGAGAGTGGAGGCCTGTGCCCAGCAGTGGGACGTTAATGGGCTGTAGTGAGTGGTGGTGGACGGTGGTGGTGGTGGTGGTAATATACAAGTTTATTCGTCGTAAGTTCTTATTCTTTGATCAATTATTCTTTGAGTAATTAAATTTAAAAGAGAAATAATTATTAAAAAGAAGATGACGCGAAGATGATCTCGATAAGGCAACAATAACTTTACACAACACTTCCCATGCAGCCTCGATCTATACTAATAAAGCCTCCCATCCAAAACACGACATAGAAATCCGCGATGCACTGGGTGACATCATGAGCTTTCGCCTTTCACTAGACTTATATTAGTTTTATAAGTAGCATTATATCGCGTGTTGTCGTAGGTCAGTAGGATAATTATGACGACCTTACTGATGCAGTGGTGAGTGTTGTGGTCTTATCGTGAGAGGCAGGGTCAATTTGGGAATTTATAATTTCTGAATTTTCTCTGGTCTAGCCTGGTGGGAAAGTTTCGGTCATGGCTAGTTACCACCCTACCGGCAAAGACGTACCGCTGCCGAACCGATGCCGTGCAGAACCGATTATGGGTTTAATATAACTACTGCCATACCCGCTAACAGGGTAACCCGCTACCATCTTAGACTGCATCACTTACATCAGATGAGATCGCAGTCAAGGGCTAAATTGTAGTTGATTAAAAAACAATAGCGAGGTCCTGCGTTTCGCGGCAGGGGCAATTTGGGGATTTTTATTTCTAAATTGACTTTACTGAAAGACTAATGCATCGCCCGTTGAGGGCAGCGTAGGTACCATGGAGAGGGCTATGCTCGGAATATCCCCGGCAGGGTTTGGAAATTTATAATTTCTGAATTTTCCCTGGTCTGGCCTGGTGGGAGGCTTCGGCCGTGGCTAGTTACCACCCTACCGGCAAAGACGTGCCGCCAAGCGATTTAGCGTTCCGGTACGATGCCGTGTAGAAACCGAATAGGGGTTATGGGTTTAATATAACTGCCATGCCCCTAACAGGTTAGCCCGCTACCATCTTAGACTGCATCATCACTTACCATCAGGTGAGATCGCAGTCAAGGGCTAACTTGTAGTGGATAAAAAAAAAAAAAAACCGGCAAAGTGCGAGTCGGACTCGCGCACCGAGGGTTCCGTACAAACCTGTAGCAAGTTTTACGATTAATGAATTTAATGAACCGCAAAACTAACTTTGTTTGTAGAGGTTTTCTGTTAATATCAAAAAAACTATGCTAGTTAGAGCATTGGCTATAGTTTTCCTGTAAAATATACATAAATTCCTATTGACCATAATTATTTCAGATTTTTCGATTGGTAAACTCCGGAGATAAGGGGGGGGGAACGGTATTTTTTTTGACTTTTTCCCCGATAAATCAAAAACTATCATGACTAAAAATAATTAAAAATCTGTTTTAGAATGTACAAAGTAAACCCTTTCATATGATACCCCACACAGTACAGTTATCTCACTTTTAAATTTCAACCCTCCGATTTTCCCCCCTTTTTAAATAAGAACAAAAATAATTTCCAATTTTTTTAATTCCAGTGTCTTTGGGCCACTAATATACACAACTATTCCAAATTTCATGTCGATAGCTTCGGTAGTTACTGAAATAATCGAGTGTGACGGACGGACAGACAGACAGACAGACAGACAGACGGAGAAAGTCGCACCATAAGGGTTCCATTTTTACCATTTTGGTACGGAACCCTAAAAATATCCCTACGTGATCAAATTAGAAATGAGAAGATCCGAGAATCCGAGCAACCGACATAGCTCGGGCGTGAGTGGCAAAATATAGGATTTAGGGTTCCCCTTCCAGGTTAGCGCGCTTCCATCTTAGACTACATCATCATTACACGAGTATCACCGGGTGAGATCGCAGTCAAGGGCTTAGACAAAAGTGCAGCTTTGCCTTTAAATCCATCCTAATATTATAAATGCGAAAGTGTGTCTGTCTGTCTCTGCTATGCTTTCCCGGCCCATCTTTTCAACCGATTTCGATGAAATTTGGTATGGGGATAGTTTGTATCCAGGGGAAGGACATAGGCTACTTTTAAATTCAAGAGTTCCTGCGGGCATCAAAAAACCTTAATCCACGCGGACGAAGTCGCGGGCATCATCTAGTGATAAAATATGATTTATTTATTTCACGTAGGACAACTTATGTGACACTTATGATTACGTTAAGACTCTACCACCGGTTCGGAAAGCTGATTCTGCTGAGAAGAGTCGGCAATGCCCTAAAGGCATTTTATTAGGCTTTTTAGGGCTAGGTAGACACTGAAGATACTGGGGCCCGAAGACTATATAATAATGTTTTGGATCATCTACAGTCGCAAAATATAAACGACTAGCTGATGCCCGCGACTCCGTCCGCGTGGTTTAAGTTTTTTTTCATTCCCTCGGGAACATCCTAATTTTCCGGGATAAAAAGTAGCTTAAGTCACTCTTGAGGTCCTCAACTATACCCATACCAAAAATCACGTCGATCCGCTGCTCCGTTGCGGTGTGATTGAAGGACAAACCAACAAACCAATAAACCAACAAACCAACACACTTTCGCATTTATAATATTAGTATATGATTACTTAAGTAAGGTGTCCATTCACAACGCGTCATGGAAATCATCAACGTATAGGATGACATCATCTGCTTTCACTGAATGACTGTCATTAAGCCACTCGTAGATTTTACTTTAGAGCGTTGCTAAATAATCTAGTCCTTGCGACTACCAATATTGCGTAAACAGAAATCCGAGTTCACCAAATTCAAAGTTCATGTCAGCGCAAAATATACCTGTACTTAGGTACTTACAGCTAATTTTTTTTATCAAAACAAAAATTTATACCTAATTGGCACTGCGAAAAACCAAGTAGGTTTAAATTGCATTACCTACCTAGCTGACCCGAAGGCTTCGCAGTTCCCATAAAAACTGATGCTCTGTACTAAATTTTTCTGGTACCTACTTAGATCTTTAATTTTCAAAGCTAGAACGTTATAGTAAACTATTTGATTGTTTAACGGAACCGGATCCCCGAAAAGGATACAGAGGCCCAGTTAAAAGAATCTTTACCTACCGTAAAAACTTACATCATATTTATTTATCATTCCATCTAGGGGTAGGTACAGTACAGTCTTGAGTCTTGACTCTTGACATATCATCATATGGGACACAAGTTCTCCTACGTGAAATAAAAAAAATTGTGTGTGTCAGCTCCAACTCACGACTGGAGTTTACTGGAGTTAAATACTCATTACGAACGAAAACCGTTCACCATAAACAAGTGAAACATAAACAAGTGTTACCATTGAAACGTAGTAAATAACGTAACGGTGAATAAATTTTTATACTCCGGACTTTGATTATAATCAAAGACTCCGGGCTTATAGGTATATGAAATTCTTAAGGAGGTTCTCCAACAAACTCCAATTATTTCATCCCACGTAATAAAAAAAATATTACATCGATTGCATCACTTTATATCACGCCTCAGCAATTCCTGCAGATGCTAACTAGATATCAATAAAATAGAATATAGGTAGATGCTTCATTTAAAAACACTAACCACAAAAAGTAAAAGCGTTCTTAACTAAACTACACGTTACGGAAGCGCATAAAATTGTTATTGTAATATCTGTCTTACCACTTTACCAGTTACCACAATCAGTCATGCGTTCCGTTTAACCGACTCGATTTAATGTTTATTTTATTGTCTTCGCTAAAGTTATAATATTACTAGATGATGTCCACGACTTCGTCCGCGTGGATAATGGTTTTTTAATTCCCACGGGAACTCCTTAATTTTCCGGGATAAGAAGCCTATGTCCTTCTCCGGAATACAAACTACATGTAAATCGGTTTCATCTAAAACAGATAGGCCGTGAAAGCGTAGCAGACAGACAAACAGACGGACAGGCGGACTGACAGACAGACGGACGGGCAGACAGACAGACAGACACTTTCGCATTTATAATATTAGTATGGGTGCTTTGATCATTATGATCAGCGACATAATTTTATAGAGCAAGATCCCGCGACGATCAGACCTACGTTATTTTATTAAAGCTGAAATTTTTTGTATGTAGATAACGATCCCCGATTATGAAGTTTGGATCGCGGTTGCTTTGGAAGGTATCAGGTAAAAAAGGTGGCACCTCAAATTCTTTAAAGCATTAAGCTCCGTTTTTTTTATATTTTGCTTTGGATTAATATTAGAAACAATGTTGTCCATTGTCAGACACCTAGTACGATTACAACCCCCTGTCAGACACTCTTAAATAACAACATAACATAATAAAAAAAGTAATTTAATAAAACAAAAAACCCGACTGCTTGGATACCAAAAAGTATAAAACAAGACATGTATTGAAGTATTTCATTATTATCAATTTACATCGTATAATAATATTAATAAAATCTATCAAGGCGCAGTCGCACGTTAAGGTAAATGTTAGCTATTGGACGTGCGACTGCGCCTTGATAAATTTTATTAATATTATTATACGATGTAAATTGATAATAATGAAATACTTCAATACATGTCTTGTTTTATACTTTTTGGTATCCAAGCAGTCGGGTTTTTTGTTTTATTAAATTACTTTTTTATTTCAAACTTTTTAGTTCAGTATTTATTGTAAACAGGCGACGTTTTTTCTGCCCGAAGTTGTACCAAAGGTACTATTATAGATTTTGTGGTAGCATTTTAGAGCATGTGAATAAGCAGCGGATTCATTTATTCGTAATGACTACCATGGTGATCACCATAACCATCATCAAATTTGCATAATATGTTATAATGCTAATATAAAGGGGTTTGAACCTTTTTGTATGGAAGCTGGCATAGCGACCCGCCGCCATTTTGATTTTTTTTCGAAATCGCGGCGCACGATGGAAGTGGTATGTATGGATAGAGGACACATAGACGAAAAAATAATGTCAAGTAACATAGTACCCCAAAGTGTCACGTTACCGAGATATTTCTATTATTATAATCTGCTATTTTTTCGACAGAGAGAGTGAATTAATTTTCGAGAGTCCTATCGCAGCGACGCGACGTCACGAGACCTCGGCATTTACCGCGTCCAATCGCTTTCGTAAGCCAATGAACGTCGGCCACTTACGAAAATGCCCGTGAACAATGCAAAAATAGTACATTACACATCTAGGGCAGTAAAATAAGAAATGTCTCAGATCACATGTAATTGTTGTCCGAGGCGAAGCCGAGGTCAATAAACATGTGATCTGAGGCTTTCTTATTTACTGCCCGTGGTGTGTATACTATTTTTCTCCTCGACGGAGGCGGAAAGCGGCATTTTCGTTTAGCGCAGCGGGAGGAAAATTGACGCTTTCCGCCCGGAGGTGAGAAAAAGTATTTTCAAAAACACAATTTGTACGTATTTAGTACGTAGCAAAGTCAGAACCAATATTTTAATAGACATTAAAAATTTTAGTCGTAAGTTATGTAAGTCGAATATGCGCTGCATGTGGCATTGATGAATTTATTGATTTTTTGACTGATCGATTGAAGGAGTACAAATCATCAAGTTTTTTGAGACTGGTTATGTCGTCACATTAAGCTTTTACAATGATATTAAGTTACTACCGTAATATTACATGTATATTGTGAGAGTAGGTACGCGCCCCACCTTCACCCTTTTCTATCCGCTGCCGGCCGCGTCATTTTCTGTTGAACGCTGTATTTCTATGATATCTCATAAAATATTCATCTAAATTAAATGGTGTACAGAGCAATTTTTATCTTAATTAAATACTGAAGATGACGAACATATTTATTTTGATAAGGATTAATACTATGTCGGTAAAAACACCTTCACAAGTAAAGCATAGTTTTAATCCAAGTTTGAAAATCATAAAAATGTTTATTGTTAGTCAGCCTTAAAAGTTAGATATATGCTATCGCGGACTTTTTTATAGAACTTTTTAAGAGAAACTATTCCACCATACATTATTTTCGTGTAACTTTAACTATTTACTCAGCGCACGCAACGAAGCTCTCAGATGAGACGATTCTTTCCGACTGAATTCACATTATTGCAATTTTCGTAGGGATCTCTTATTTTTAAAAAAATGAAATATGGCCTATTTTACATGTTAATAATGTAGCTTTCTATAAGTGATATAATTTTTAAAATCGGTTGAGTAGTTTTTGAGATAATCCAAATCTTTTCTCTTTATAATAGGTATCATACCTAGTTTGATAGATAGATGATTTATGTAGGAACTTTAAACATTTCCTTTGAAACCTCGTAAATCCTAAATTATCATTTAAACGGAATAATGGTTTAAGGAACCTACTGTGTGATTTTAAAAGACCTATCTAACGATACCCCACTTGCCTATAGCCTATCGACTTTCATTTATTAATTGGCTTCTAGTGGACGCCATTTTGTTTTTCTCAAATTCGGCCTCCATAGTGACACTCGGAAGATTAAAACAAATCTAGTGGTGCAAGTACTATCAAAATCGGTTCAGCCGTTTTTTCTGTAGTGCGACACAAAGGATTACAACCTTTGAAACCTCGTAAATCCTGAATGATCATTAAAATGAAAAAATGTTCTGAGACACCTAACTCTGATTTTACAAGACCTATTCATCGATACCCCACTTGCCATAGTTTATTGACTTTCATTTTTAAATTTGTTACAATATGGCTTCTAGTGGGCGCCATTTTGTTTTTTCTCAAATTCGGCTTCCGTTATGACACTCGGAAAATTAAGACAAATCTAGTGGTGCAAGTATCATCAAAATCGGTTCAGCCGTTTTGTCTGTAGTGCGACACAAAGGAATACACTAAAAATTAACCTTTGAAACCTCGTAAATCCTAAATGATCGTTAAAATGAAAAAATGGTCTAGGGAACCTAACTCTGATTTTACAAGACCTATTCATCGATACCCCACTTGCCATAGTTTATTGACTTTCATTTTTAAATTTGTTACAATATGGCTTCTAGTGGGCGCCATTTTGTTTTTTCTCAAATTCGGCTTCCGTTATGACACTCGGAAAATTAAGACAAATCTAGTGGTGCAAGTACTATCAAAATCGGTTCAGCCGTTTTTTCTGTAGTGCGACACAAAGGATTACAACCTTTGAAACCTCGTAAATCCTGAATGATCATTAAAATGAAAAAATGTTCTGAGACACCTAACTCTGATTTTACAAGACCTATTCATCGATACCCCACTTGCCATAGTTTATTGACTTTCATTTTTAAATTTGTTACAATATGGCTTCTAGTGGGCGCCATTTTGTTTTTTCTCAAATAAATTTGTTACAATATGGCTTCTAGTGGGCGCCATTTTGTTTTTTCTCAAATTCGGCTTCCGTTATGACACTCGGAAAATTAAGACAAATCTAGTGGTGCAAGTATCATCAAAATCGGTTCAGCCGTTTCGTCTGTAGTGCGACACAAAGGAAATATACATATATAGACTGATGAACACATAACCCTGTGCGTTCCGCAGTCGGGTAATAACGTAGGTCTGGATCGTTGCGGGATCTTGGTCTATTATGTTTTACGATAATGATAGAAATAATTGTATAACAGCTGTTTTGTTATGTATTGGTTCTTTATTGTTGTCTATTGTTGCGTAACCTATCATGAAAATCAATAGCTTACTATAATATCTATTTTAAAAATGTGGATGTCTTTCTGTGAAAGTTTCGCGGGCCCAAAATTATAGTAGGACACAAATATGAGACGGATAAATTTAAAATTTAGTTTAGTAATTTATCAATCTAATAATAGTTTTTATTGAAAATACTAGATGATGCCCGCGACTTCGTCCGCGTGGATTAATTTTTTTTTAATTCCCGCGGGAACTCCTTAATTTTCCGGGATAAAAAGTAGCAGTTGAGACGACGATGACGACTCCGATAGGTACCTACTCCCTATTCAGTTTGTACACGGCATCGTACTGGAACGCTAAACCGCTTGGCGGCACGTCTTTGCCGGTAGAGTGGTAACTAGAAACGGCCGAAGCCTCCCACCAAGCCAGACCAGGGAAAATTCAGACATTATAAATTCCCAAATTGACCCTGCCGGGGATCGTAACAGCGCTCAACACTGCGCCACGGAGGTCGTCGGAGGTATAATATTAAGTACCTATGGATGTTCTTTTGCACATATTATATTGCACACTTCTTTTGCACATATTATATTATTGCACACGTGAGTGCGGTAGGTATCGATGTGGCGAGGCGTATTTCCCAGCGCATTCGGGTCACTAGTTTGAAATCAATGCAATCGTTAGCAACGCTCGAAAAATCCGATCACTCGTGAATAATAGAGTAGACCGTATATAACTCTACCTTAATATAGTTGTTTATTTTAGTCATGCCTCCATAGCTTAAATTTAGATACTTAAATCTAAGATTGCCAGGCCCAATGATCAAATAAATATTATAAACTAGCTGATGCCCGCGACTTCATCCGCGTGGATTGAGGTTTTTCGGTTCCCGCGGGAACTCCTTCATTTTCCAGGTTAAAAGTAGCATAAGTGTTATTCCAGACTATAATCTATCTACTATAATCTATAACCGATTTTGCTGAAATTTGGTATAGAGGTAGGTTCTTATATCCCGGGGAAGGACCTATGTCCTTCCCCGGGATATAAGAACCTACTTTTTATCCAGTTCCCGCGGGAATAAAAAAAACTTAGTCCACGCGGATGAAGTCGCGGGCATCAGCTAGTTATTAATATTTAACTAACATTTTACATTAATTATTGTACTAATTAAATTATATATTTACAAAAAGTAATTGGTAAATATAATAATAATTTATAGAGTTAAAATATAATATTTTTACAAAAAGTAGACCGTACTTAATTGGTAAATTAAATTCAGAATTATTATTATTACACTCAATAATGGACAAATTACTTATGTAGGTACATAATATTATTATCAAATCTTCATAGAAAAAAATACAATACAAATAAGATACACATGTGTCAAAATAATTCACAAGAGCCATTTACTAGGCAAGGTCTGAATATCATTAGGCAACCTGCCGAGCGATCGCGTAACTTCTGCATCAATCATTGATACATCATCACCCAATCAGATCACCTCTGATTGGTTGACACTCTTCCACTATTGGACATAATCCATTGACGCAGCAAGAATGCCATAAATTCAGCCAATTACAACAATTGATACTGTAACAATGATTGATGCAGAAGTTACGCGATCGCTCGGCTGAGCTGTCTTTTTGTTTGGACTGTACCGCCAGACCACAGCCCATCGAACATAGAACCTAGTATGGTCGATGCCACAGCCATAGACAACAGAAAGACAGCAATTTAACTAATAGGGCTCCAATTTACCCTTTGGGGTAGTAATAGTTAGTAGATAAGTATTCTTTGCTGGATTCCTAAAAAAGATTGTTACGTCCAAACGCCAAACAGCATAATATTTTATTTGGCCATCAAATGAAAAGCAACCATAATTACAGTCATCCATGTTAATCCACATACCTGAGCCGATTTCTCATGCATTACAATAATTAAACCAACGCATTCTCTTGCTAGAGAATACGTCCAAAACAAATGTTGCGTCAGCGGGCAGGTTACGAAATATAACACTTTCTAGTGACGCCACTGGTGATCTGGGCTCACGAATCACGATCAGTAGCACCAATGCCAACCAAACCAGCTGGCTTTAATCCATTTCATACATAATAATATTATTATAATAATTACTAGCTGATGGCAGCGACTTCGTCCGCGTGGATTGAGGTTTTTTTGGTTCCCGCGCAAACTCCAAATTTCCCGGCATAAATACCTAGTAGCGTGTTATTCCAGACTACCTGTAATCTATTTATGTGCCAAATTGTATCCAGATCCGTTCAGCTGTTCTGGTGTGATTGAGTAACAAGCATCCATCCATCCATCCATCTAAATAAATAAAACAAAATAAATAAATAAAACAAAATAAATAAATAAAAAGTTTTTAAATGAGGCTCTACATCTTCCATATATACCATTTACGATCAAATCAATATAGGTAAACTTAAGTAGTGTACCTACCCATGTACCTACCTACATATTCATAATATTGGAAGTATTTAGTTAAAACTATTGTTGAACTATACGTCTACCTGATATCATTATTAAGATTTTCACAATTAAGTACTTATAGGCTCTCCTTACGCTACACGGTACATTAACAAAACAAATAAAATGAAAAAATGGGAACATTCAGTTTCGGCACAACCGGTATTTTCGCCCCACACTGCGTTCTTTGACCTCTGCCTCAAGCCTGGATGAAAGCAGCTTGCGACATTAATAAGTCTTAAATCATTAAAAAACAATTTAAAAGAAAAACAAGCTTTTATCGTCCGCCATATTAATTATTCCGCCGGCCGCGGGCCGTATGATTCAAGTCCGCCATTTAATTTAGTGTGACGTATTTTTATTCCTCGTATTTTTCTCAGCAAACCCAAATTGGTATCCATATCAAGGGGGTGAATAAAAATTAACTCGTCGGCCATCATTGAGACTGAGAGTCTGCCTGGATTTAGAATGACGTCACTAAGCTAACCATGCTGTGTAGGTAGGTATGCATAATTTCAGCTCAATCGGTGGGGAATAACGGTTTTAAAAATTGCAAGCTTGTAAAACGCACTTCGCAAAGTTCGCACGCACAGGATCCTGTAAGCTGTAGCCCTATTAAAAATGCTCGAAGCCTATTCCGTAAAATCTGCATCAAGCATAGTTAAAATGTCATTTTAATTTGAGACAGACTTAATGGCCAATAGAGAAAGAGTGTTAGCCAATCAGAGGTGATTGTGATCTTTATCAATCGTAAAGATACATAATTAAAGCAACAAAACCTACAGCAACAGCCAACAGCCCCCCTAGCATGGGCCGAGACAATTTTCTCCCCGAGGAAAGGATAAAAAAATTATTCCTAAATAAATAAATAAAAACGCTAATTAACGGTGGATAAATAGTCCCCCGAATCCCCGTAAAATGTCAAACGAGGATAAACTTCTCCTCTCCCCTGTTGCCGTGCTCTGAGAAGTGGATAAGTTAATTTTATCTCTTGTCAGTGGATAAAATCAGGGGATAATTTTTTTATCTCCGGCCCATGCTAGCCCCGCAGGCGCATTCCGCGCATTTTATTGTTTACCCCAGCGATCATCAAATTTGGAACCCGTTCTTGAATCATACTAATATCATAAATGCGAAAGTGTGTTTGTTTGTTGGTTTGTCCTTCAATCACGCCGCAACGGAGCAACGGATTGACGTGATTTTTGGCATGGATATAGTTGAAGACGAGAGTGACATAGGCTACTTTTTATCTCCCGCGGGAATCAAAAAAACTTAAACCACGCGGACGAAGTCGCGGGCATCAGCTAGTTTGCCTATAAAAAATATACGCTCGCGGATTTTTGTAGCGTTTGATTTCACAGTAGGTAGTTTTTTCAATTTCAAAGGTTCTATAAAACTATTTTAAAACTTTATAGCTGTGTTTCTTACTTTGCTTTCCCAACAAGACGGAAAATTGACGCTCGGTGCGCTCACGTTCCTATTTTATTTAAAGGGTTAGGGCTAGATCTTATCTTACTCACTGTCATTTTTTTTTAACAGGAACGGTTCCTGTTACAAAAAAATACTTTGTTGTGAACCGTGTCAAGTTCTTTTTACGCCACTGCAATATTAGCCCTTGACTGCAATCTTTCTGATGGTAAGTTATGCTGCAGTCTAAGATGGTAGCAGGCTAACTTGATAGGGGTATGGGCTGTGGCAAATAAAACATTAAATCCCGTATACCCCCAATCGACGTTTTAACACGACATCGTACCAAAGTCCAAAGATCTTCCGTATGATAGGTAGGTACCTACCTATTAAATCCTGGATACAGGCTTGACACACAGTGCGTAGTGAACTGCGCCGACTGATCAGCAGTAGCAATGCTAGCACGACTGCCTAGAAAATGCAATGTCGCAGACCAATAATTATTGCAAAGGAACCTGTCTTGTAAGTTTTTGATAGACTATTCAGGTGCTTCCACGGAATTCTATCTAAGTATTCGGTGGGTACTCAGACTGCGCAGTCAAGCGTAAACTGCAAATGAAAAAGACGTCTTTAAAGTTGAGCTCGTCCCAAATTAGCCTCAATTGTGCAATGTATTAAGCGCCGTCACGCAAAAACTTTAAAAAGGCCTGAACAGACAAAACGCGACGCGTCCAGATACACGCGATGCAGCAGCATTAAAGAAAGTCACGCTGAACGAAAGTAAATACTTATGTATTCCGAAAATGCAACTATGAATTTTGAAATGACTTTTGCTTTGATTGCTATTTACTATAATTATAGAGGTAAAAGAAACTGGAAGTTAACTGAGGCAACTTCATGGCAGTTTTAATTTTTTTTTCATTTTTAGTTAGGTTAATCATTTTGCCTTACTTAAACAGTTAAATATTAATATTAATAAAAGATGACCTTTCAAGTAACGAAAAAAAGAAAGCAGCTGATTTAGAAATATTTCTGCCCTTCGAGCATTTAATAATGATTTCTGCCGCACGTCGCCGTCGGCGTCGTCACGTGTTGCGACTGTCAAGGCCTTTAATTTGACAAAGAAAAAATGTCGACCGCCACGCTTGGTTTGGTTTCACTTCTGATTCCGGCGAGATGCGACGGATATGGACGGTTTCACATAATTTGGAGACGTGCTGTTTTCTATGATCGCCTTTTTTGATAAAATCGCGAAGTTAGGAAATTGGAAAGTTAAAAAAAACATCGAAAATTACGCTAAGTAGGTACCTACTACCTACTTAGGTACCTCGCGCGATTTGAATGCAGAGCTTATGTATGTGTCACCATACATAAGCTCCGCATTCATTTGGTATTTCTATACTAATATTATATAGAGGTAAAGTTTGTGAGTTTGTGAGGTTGTAGGGGGGTAATCTCGCTGGATCCACTGAATCGATTTTGAAAATTCTGGTACCAATAGAAAGCCACATTATTTGTGGGTGTCATAGGCTATATATTAACTACTAATAACTATATATATATGGGAATTTAAAAAACTTATTTCACGCGGACAAAGTCCCGGGCATCTGCTAGTTGTAACTTGTAGCAGCATTCGCCTGAGATAAACTAGCTAACTGTAGCCCCGTTCACTCCGCTATAGCTACTTACTACTTAACACACACGAAAATCACAAATGTCAAGCTCAGCTTAGGTACACCTCTCGACTGGTGTCTGGTAGCTTGAATAAAGCAGTTTACTCGTGAAATATAATGAACAATTAAAAAGCAGATTTCAAACGTCTTAGCACTGAAGACGCAATTAACAATGGTGTAAATAAGCTACCTGAGTAGGAAGAGACGAGTGCTTTATAAACATGACACGTGACCCGTTTCAGTGGAATAATATGCTACTTGTCTCTACATAAAAGACTTGCTAATGAGAATGAATAAATGATTTGAGTTGTTTTCGGATGATTAAAAACATTCTTATACTCGTCTTTATAAGTACCTAGGTACATGAAATGGAAAATGCGAATATAAAAAAATATTTTTTCTAAGGATTTGAATTTTCCCAAAAAAGCCAGTCCAGTACAAATGAGGAACTGGGCTCAATTTTTTAAAATCCTCAAATCCTTGGATATATTTTTAGAAATCTGATACGACCAAGCCAAAATCATATCAGTTATTAAAGTCAATTATATTTTTTCTGTTTCAGGTATCCTACTTCTAGCGATACACGCTAGATGCCAGCATCCAGCCCACCACCCGGGTAGGTATGCATCAATAATTTTATTACATTTACTTTTAATAATTATTATAACTCAAAAAGTACCGAATAAACCCATACTCGTTTTTTCACTTTTCAGTATCCTTCGTGCAGCCGTCGAATCAACAATCGTATCCTTACCTCCAGTCAGGGCATCCACCGTGGCATCAATTCACATCTCCAAGGAGAAGATCACCTGACATTCAAGCTTATTATAATGACCCCTACAATCAGCCTCAGCATTATTCTCAAAATCAAAACCCATACCAACACCACTCGCAACAGAATTATCAAGAATATCCTCAAACCTATAACACCAGATCGTCCGCTGACTTGATTGACTCAGAATCGAGGCATAACCAAAACGATGGGAGATTGCTATCACAGTCTGCGTTTACGAGAATATCCGAAACTTTAGGAGCTATCAACACTGTAGGACATTACTTAATAGACATAGTAAATGAAAACGATAGAAACGAGTCAGATCCCAACTTGCAGCAACTCCCTCAAGCTCTTTACACGATAAGCAAAAACGTTTTAGGGCGTAACGTTACAGATAAAATTGCACCAATAGTGAAGAAAGCGTTACCCAAAGTTTTACCAGATGCACCAATAACTAGAATAGCAACAGGCGATTTGGATAGGAATGACGCAAGATTCTGTACCACGCCTGAAGGAGAAGAAGGGATTTGCGAGGATTTGAGCAATTGTCCACAGCTGCTGTTGAACTTAGTGAATCTTCGAGAATCTCTATGTTTTAAGGACCTATTTGTTCCTGGTGTATGTTGTCCAAGAGACGGAGTAGTTCCAGCTACACAGGTTATAGAACAGCCTGTTGTATCCACAACGAGTAAACCAACGTATTTGGTTCCTGTTACGACCCAACGGCCTATCCCAAGACCAAAGCCTACGACTACGAAGAAACCCTCAGCCATCCTAGTTCTAACGACTAAAAGACCAAAGCCTATAACTACGACTCCTAGACCAGTCACTACAACGCCTACGACTACGACTACAAGGATTCCATCGACGACCAGCTACTACACATTGGCACCACCTTTCATCACGAACTTCTCCAATATAGTCGATGTAAATGGTAATTTTTACATTTTTTTCTTAGTTAATGATTTGTATGATTGTGGATTACCTACCTACTTTTTGAAAATAACGAAGGTTTAGGTTTAAGGTCAACCACTATGCACTATGTATCTGGCTCAGCAATAATCCACCACAATTAGCACGATTTGAATACCTACCGTCAAAATCATATTACTCAAAATAGATAAAGAAATCACTTACCTATATTTAATAATTAATTAACTCATTTTCCACCAGCTAAGTCAAAATCTTGTACAATAAGGTTCCTTTTAAAAAAACCCCCTTAACCTTATTGTAATTTGTATGTGTAAGTAATTTGGGAAAATGCTAAACTAAAATCAACGCGAATATTGACAAGAATTAAAATATTTAGGTACAAAAAGTAAGTGTAAGTTTCTGTAAGTTGCTTGTGTACAAACTCCAGATTGCGGGCAGAGGGAGGACGAAGGAGGCAGAATCGTGGGCGGCACGGAATCCAAGCCAGGAGCGTGGCCGTGGATGGCTGCAATATACCTGCACGGCAGCAAGCGACGCGAGTTCTGGTGCGGTGGAACCCTGGTTGGCAAGAGGCACGTTCTTACAGCCGCCCACTGCACTAGAGACTCCAAGCAGAGACCGTAGGTTCTACCTTACATTCCTTACTTTCACCACGTAAAGCCGTTCATCTCATGTTGGATGTCATGGTCAAGCTGGGTTAGAGCAAAGGCTGTTGGTCTAACTTCTTCTCCCTAGCAATATACCTGCACGGCAGCAAGCGACGCGAGTTCTGGTGCGGTGGAACCCTGGTTGGCAAGAGGCACGTGCTTACAGCCGCCCACTGCACTAGAGACTCCAAGCAGAGACCGTAGGTTCTACCTTACACTTCCTTGCACTTTATCTTTCACCACGGAAAGCCGTTGATCTCGCGTTGGATATCATGGTTAAGCTGGCTTAGAGCAAAGGCTGTTGGTCTAACTTCTTCTCCTTAGCAATATACCTGCACGGCAGCAAGCGACGCGAGTTCTGGTTCGGTGGAACTCTGGTAACTCACAGCCGCTCACTGCACTAGAGACTCCAAGAAGAGACCGTAGGTTCTACCTTACTTTTCCTAGCACTTTATCTTTCACCACGTAGAGCCGTTGATCTCGCGTTGGATCTCAATCTGGCTTAGAGCAAAGGCTGTTGGTCTAACTTCTTCTTCCTAGCAAGTCTTTATATCAATGGAGTCTACGAGAAATTGAGTTGAAGTTCTTTAGAGTTTATACAAATCGGAGAAAGGGCAGTGTTGGGTGTATGAAATGAAATGAAATCCATACTAATATTATAAATGCGAAAGTGTGTCTGTCTCTGTCGGATCTGGAATTTTGAACCAAACACAGAGATAGATTATAGTCTGGATTAGCACATAGGCTCCTTTTCAACCCGGAAAATTAAGGAGTTCCCGCGGGAACCAAAAAATCTCAATCCACGCGGACAAAGTCGCGGGCATCGGCTAGTTATTATTAAATGTTTAAAGTCACTTCTTCGCCTGTTCCAGTTTCCCAGCCCGGCAGTTCAGCGTGCGACTCGGCGACGTGGATCTGTCCCGGGACGACGAGCCCTCGCGGCCGGTGACGCTGCGTGTCAGCGCCGTGCGAGCCCACGAGCAGTTCTCCCGCGTCGGGTATTACAACGACATTGCTGTGCTGGTGTTGGCTGGTAAGTATTATCATCATTCATCATCAGCTTGAGTCCTCTGCTAGACGCAGGCCTGTCCTTTTTCTTTCGTTGACGGGGGGACATCCCCTTGAGGTACCCAATCTCCGGTTTAGGAATCAGGTTATGTGGGATTACTACCCACTGAAACCCCCTCGGTGGCCACCCTCTGCGTGTAATGAGCAGCTCCGGGAACTCTTAAAAGAACATGCGCTGCAGCAGGCCTGTCCTAGCCCAGGGTACGACACGCGGCCCTCTTAATTGGGGCTGATTCTGTTGTACACATTCTCTAAACTAAACTAAAATGACAGCATTAAAAATATTGCTAACCCTTTCATAATATTCCCTGCGGAAATGGACAGAACTAGATTTAAAGCTGTCATTTTAGTTTGGTTTAGAGATTGTGTTAAACAGAATTGGTTCATTATCTACCTTGTTGTCATGAGAGGTCACTTTGGTTACTTTTGCCACTTTAGTATAGCTAGTAGGTATTGGAGCTTGGTACAGGATGTGCGTGCCAATTCGTGACTAGGGTAGCACAAGTACCTATTTGTGCTTGTGCAAGTATAAAATTGAAACTACATATTTTATTATCAGTGTAAAATCGTTTCTCAGACAGGGTTGTTATATGATTGTTTATTAGGCCTGACTTCCACCTCAGGTTACCCCGAGATAGAATACTAGTTACTTATATATTTTTCTCATTCTCTCGTAGGTTAATTTTCTGAAGTTTCACTTCTGCCGTATGTGAATTGCACACACACACATTGAATTGTTTCAGAAAACGTCCAAAAGTCAAAATACGTGATACCAATCTGCCTGCCGCAAGGGGATCTGTCGCGGCTACAGTTCGACGGCTCTGTAGCCACTGTGGTGGGATGGGGCACCACCAGATATGGCGGAGGAGAGAGCTCCAGGCAGCTGGAGGCGAAGCTACCAGTGTGGAGGAACGAGGACTGTGACAGAGCGTACTTCCAGCCCATTACAGATACTTTCCTCTGCGCTGGCTATCCCAGAGGAGGGGTCGACGCTTGCCAGGTAAGTCAGCCATATATCATACAAGATCAACCGCTCTATATCCAAGCTACTGTAGTGGGATGGGGTAACACCAGATATGGCGGAGGAGAGCGTTCCAGGCAGCTGGAGGCTAAGTTACCTGTGACAGCGGCGTACATTCAGACCATGGATGACATTCCTGTGCGAGGAGGAGACGAGACTAGACTAGAGGAGGGTCTATTTTTATCCCGGAAAATTGATGAGCTTTCAACTAGGCTAGGGCCTAGATACGTCAAGCTGAATGGAGGCGTATTACGCGGTATACATTTCCGTAGCAAATGTAAAGCTGATTCTGGCTGTGTAAGTGTAATTAGTCCCTATAGATATTTAAGGCATCCACACACTATCCAACACATGATATCTCAATTTGTAGGGCGACTCGGGCGGTCCGCTGATGCTGCAGTGGGGCGGGCGCTGGACGCAGATCGGCGTGGTGTCGTTCGGCAACAAGTGCGGCGAGCCCGGCTACCCGGGCGTCTACACGCGCGTCACGCACTACCTCGGCTGGCTGCAGCAACACCTCACTTAGTTATTGAAGGGCAACAAGTGCGTTGACGTGTGAACCCGGCTGATAGCCCGGAAATACGTTCAGTTTTTTACATAAGCACCTAAGTTCTCTTCTTGTGTAAAAAAATATAAGTAGGTACTAACTAACTGATGTCCAGCGGCGCGGGTTTTTAAACTTCAATGAGGAAGGACAAAGGGAAGGACCCAACTAATATTTTTTCTTTAAGATTTTAAAATGTAAATAGTTTCCTAAGTAGGTAATTGGTGATTCCCAATTTTTGTTTCATGATAATCATGAATTATTCTAATTATTATTTAATACCTACCTATTATAATTATATCTATCAGGGGAAATTCATCTGCTGTAAAAAAACGAGAAATTATTAGAAAAACTGATATAAATATGACTTTTTTCTATACCTAATTACAGAAGACAACGTAAACTGTGAACCATTTTCTGGAACTTTCAGTATTTTAGCAGTTACCATAGAAGATTTTTATTACCAATTTTAGTACATAAGCCATATTTTTTGCAGCTGGGAGTATTTAAAGTGTAGGTATAGGTACGTTACTTTTGTATTCTATTCTTTTGAAACTTTGTTTAAAATGTCTTTAAAAATATTGTGAACCGCTTAGTCATACCTAAGTTATTTTTTAATTATTTATATTCAGTTCTTAAGTCAATAAAGTACATTATTGAAAACATTGTTCATATGAAGATAAAGATTTAAAATATATTTAATCGTGTTTTATTTTACATTTATACTAAATCGATCCGAACCCATCCCCCGAGATAAGTTTTAGGGAATTGTGACGTCTACAACCATATTATTGCATTTAGATTCTAGAAGATTCCAGTCAAGCCTCGTATTCACTAGGGGGCAAATGTACCGCGACACGTGTCAATAGGATGTCAGACGACGTCGCTCAACTTCGCCGAAATCGCACGACAAGTCTGGTAGGTAGGTAACAGGAAACAACAGGCGAAAGGTTGCGAGACATAATATTATTATGATGTTTATCGTTCCCCGACATTCCTCTAGGGACACGTGTGGCGGGAAATTTGTCCCCTAGTGAATACGAGGCCTAACAGCTATACCTTAATCGAGGTCTCATTTTTAAAAAACAGCCCACGGAACTACCATGGAAGTAGGACCCATACGGTATATAATTTTCTATGTTAGCCATATTATGTTAGATAGGTTAATAAAGGCTTGTACCGAATAGCGGTATGGGTTTAATATAACTGCCATGCCCCTAACAGGTTAGCCCGCTACCATCTTAGACTGCATCATCACTTACCATCAGGTGAGATCGCAGTCAAGGGCTAACTTGTAGTGGATAAAAAAAAAGCTACTTCCATGAAAAGCCTCTCTCGGGTTCTGCATTATTTCTAAACGCTACCGAATATGTCAACAAAGGTCAGCTGTCAAAACTCAAAATGTCAATGTCATTCAATAAAAACTGCAAAAAATTCCAAAAAATGACAAGGATGACAAGTCGTGAATTGTGATGAATGATGGATGATGATTTCGACTGAATTCTATAAAGAAAAGCATCTTTATTTACCATTAAAAACGTAAAAGCTACTCTCAAAACAATTATGCTATGAAAGCAATAAAGTGTTCTATGATTCATATGTGGCAATTTTAGGTATATGTGATAGCTATTAGTCAGTGATATTCTGGTGTTGTAAACAAAGTTAAGATGAAATACTCAACATCGCCCACTCCCTCGACGTCTTCTTATCCTCGGAGCACGTCTCCTCTGCCTGCCCCAGCGAACTACCAGCCTACGACGGCCAGCGCTGCGGTCAAACGTTACAAATACCTGAGACGATTGTTCAAATTCAACCAAATGGACTTTGAGTTTGCTGCCTGGCAAATGGTGTACTTATTTGTGGCGCCACAGAAGGTCTTCAGGAATTTTAATTATAGGAAACGTGAGTATTGATTTATTATATTACCAAGATAAACCTCTAAAGATCAACACAATAATCATATTATTCATGTGGTAAACATAACTGAAACATAGATAATTTCTAAGAGAAAACCAATTGCTATGTTGAGCACTTAGCTAATACGTTAATCATATATTTGTGATTTTAGCACAAGTCTAAGACAAAGATGAATTTAACATACCTATGGGATAGAAACAGATGTTACTTTGTGGAAATCCATGATAATCAAGGAGCAAGAAGCTTAATTCGCTATAATCTGCCAAATCTATGTGGTACAATGTGTAGCTTGTGATATGCACTGCCTAATAAGCCAGCATTTCGCACAGCCACCCAAATCCAGCCACCACACAAATCTTCCAGATTACGCTCAACATACGCTTCACTCCGACACCTGAGCATCCTCAGGAGATGTTGACTTGACAATGCACAATTGTGAAGCTTACAAGCTATATTCAAAAGATCTTTTAATAATGAGTAGACGTCACTGAACACTGAAACATAATATTATCCTTTATTTCAGATACAAAATCACAATTTGCAAGAGATGATCCTGCATTCCTAGTACTATTAAGTGTCTGGCTATTTTGTAAGTACATTTTCATTAATATACTACTAGAAGATGTCCCCTAACTCTATCTATTTTGGTTTAGGTTGTTTTAAATCCTGTGGGAACTGATTTACTCTGATAAAAACCTCTGGAATGTAAGCTTTCTCTTCAAGATCAGCTAAAAAAATTTTTATTTCATGTCTTGTCTGGCAACTTGTATCTAATTCAAGGGGAGACACTGACGATAGTTTGGGAGTCAGAGTTATCGAATGTATTTTAAGATTGTATAGTATGATTCCCATGGCACTTCTTTTTATACTAAATCCTTTTCCGTTGAGGTGGTTAGGCTATGGAACTCCTTACCGCTTCATATTAGGTGTGTGGAATCTCTTGGAGAATTTAAAATCCTCATCAAAGCGCACTTTCTTCCTCCTTGAATTTCTTAAATCATCATCTGATTCTAATAATTATCCTTCTTTCCTACTTTGCGTCTTGTTGGCTTTTTTTCTATTTTGCTCTTTTTTATATAATATTTATATGTTTATTTTATATATATTTATTTATACATAAGTATGTATGTATTATTATAGTATTATTATCTATTTATATATGTATTTACGTATAGTGTATTTAGGTATGTAGGTATACATGTATTATATTATATAAATATTATAATTAATATATTAATGTTATATATTTTAGTCATATTAGTTATATTAATATTATATATTTTAGTCTAGAATAATTAGATTATATTAGTTTAGAACTAATTATTAATTTGCCTTTTTAAATAACGTACACCCTTAAAACTTCCTCATTAGGTTAATCCGTTGTGTGCATGGTTGCCTGGTAGAGATCGCTTTAAAGCGATAAGGCCGCCACTTGTTCCATAGCTTAGTTTTATTTTTATTGTTTATAAGTATGTGATTCTTGGTGTACAAACAGTACCTACAATAAATAATGTTTCATTAATTTTTTTTTTCATTTCATATGTTTGGCTGAAATCCATATCCATACATAATATTATAAATGCGAAAGTGTGTCTGATGTTTTAACCGCCCATCTTTTCAACCGATTTTGGTGAATTTTGGTACAGAGATAGGTTGTATCCTGGGAAGAACATAGACTACTTTTTCCTGGAAAATTAAGGGAAAATTAAGTATAAAACTTACTCCACGTGGACGAAGTTGCTGGCATCGTCTGGTAAAATATAATTGCAGATAGGCCATGAAAAACTAACAGATATAAGTATAATATAGATAAACACACTTTCGCATTCATTATATTATTTGTATTGAATTTATACAGTAAACAAAATTATTTTTTCAGTATCGTCAATGTGTTTTGCACTGGGCATGGGTCTCGCGTGGGGACAGATCGCACTGTTTGTACTGTTTGTTGTATTTGTGGACTTCATCGGACTTGGCATACTGGTCTCCACAATTATCTGGTAAGAGCTGTTAATATACCTATACATACTTATAATATTACTTATTCAATCTTAAATTAGAATTTTTATCTGGCATATTAATATTAATTATCTGCCATGTACGTATTTACTCATTCATTTGGCCTGGGTTGAGCCATTTTTTGTTAGTAGCAGTCACTAGAATTGAAAAGTTCACAGTATTACATAAAACACAGGGGTGTAATACTGTGTGTATTTATTTTAAAAAAATGTAATTGTATAAATTTAGAAACTGTGTAAAATAAATTTACTATTGATGAATTTCTTAATGGTAAAGTTACTTAAGAAGAAGCAACTGGCTTCACATTCAGCAGCCGACATAATATCAGTATGATTCTTGTTACATTACGTATGTAGATTATGCCCGCGACTTCGTCTGCGTGGATTAAGGTTTTTTGACTCCCGCGGGAACTTCTTAATTTTCCGGGATAAAAAGTAGCCTATGTCCTTCCCCGGGATATAACCTACCTCTATACCAAATTTCAGCAAAATCGGTTGAAAAGATGGGTCGGGAAAGCGTAGCAGACAGACAGACAAACTTTCGCATTTATAATATTAGTATGGAAGTATGGATATAACATAATTAGCCGCTGGAACAATTCATACCCATGGCTTATAATACAATAAATAAACCTTCTGTAACTTGTAGGTACGTGAGCAATAAGTACTTGTCAGTGGACGGCGCGGACGGGGACGTGGAGTGGGCGTACGCATTCGACGTGCACATCAATGCGTTCTTCCCGCCGCTGTCCTTGCTGCACTGCTTCCAGATACTGCTGTTCCACAGTAAGTGCCTTGGTCAAGTAAATAAGATAAGTTTTGACGACCACCCTGACGCTGTGTCACCATAATGTAGGAGGTCCCGGGTTCGATTCCCGGCAGGGTCAATTTGGCAATTTATAGTAGTTACTAGATGATGCCCGCGACTTCGACTCCGCGTAGATTAATTTTTTAATTCCCACGGGATCTCCTTAATTTTCCGGGATAAAAAGTAGCCTATGTCCTTCCCCGGGATCCAACCTATCCCTATCCGCTCGCGGCTGACGTACGCGGCTCCCGCCTGGTATGCGCTCTGTTCTGCATACCAGAAGAGCCGCCTACAAGTCCGGCAGAACAAGTGCCTGCGCCTAATCGTGGGAGCTCCGAGGTATGTGAGGAACGACGTCATCCATCGCGACCTCAAGACGCCCACCGTGGAGGAGTACGTCCGTACGCTCGCGCGGCGCATGTTTGCGCGCGCGGACAACGGGCCGTACGAACACCTCCACGGGATCGCACCGCCGACCACCCGACCTCCGACAGGGCGTCCACTACCTCGTGAGCTCCTACGATCGCCATCGCCTGCGCGGCACGCGGACGATCGTAGCGACGACGACGACGCGACACACACCGGATTTGACACCGACTCCACGCGCGACGGAGACCATATCGCCCAGAGCGGAGTCCACCGGCTCTGACACCGACTCGGCGCGCGAGAGCGACCCCACTGCCCGCAGCGCCGAGATACCTGGACATGACACATGTCCTGCACGCGGTGGCGACGACGTCACCCGCAGTGCGGACCCAACACCGCAGACGACACCAGGCCTAGGGGCCCGCAGCCTGCAAGGCAGGCCCTAGCCAACACACGGCTACAAGAAAATCACCGGGGTACAGTGTTACCCCGCGCCGCGCCCGGGTAATGAGTCCAGGCCTCGAAGCCCGTACCCCTTCTCCGGTTGGCCCCCTGCTGCTGCTGCTAACACCGCCTCGCAGCGTAACCTACCCAATCGCAGCCACCTGTCGGCGCCGGCGGGCCGGAACGCCTCGGAAAGCACGTAAAGCCGTCGGTCCTACGCCTGATCTCTTACCGGTCGTGTCGATTTTCCATCCCATCGGGCTATGAGAGTAAGGGAACAGAGATTGCACCTGTGTTTGTGCACACACTAGTGCACTATAATCCTGAGCAGATGGCTAATCTCTCTGGAGATTGGCTGCCGTGGCCGAAATTCGGTCGGGATATATTTTGACGTTCATAAAGTATGCCGTTTATGTACCAATCTGTATATATAATAAATATAAAAATCAATTGCTGTTCGTTTGTCTCGCTACAACTCGAGAACGGCTGGGCCGATTTAGATGGAATTTTTTGAGTGTGTTTGTGTGGGCCCCGGGATGGTTTATATTCAAAATTGGACCCAATAGGGGGCGCTGGGGTTCTAGCTTCAAGGCTACAACGTCTGCCGGGCCCACTAGTATTGAATAAACTTATTTTGACTTTGACTATATATCTTTTTCAGATCTTCTCAGCCACAGCGGCTTCCTGGCGTGTTTTGTGTCCAACACGTTCTGGCTCGCCTCCATCGCTTACTACCTGTACATCACATTCCTAGGATACACTAGTAAGTTACATTTCGTTATTCTTAGATTGCATCATCACTTACCATCAGGTGAGATCGCAGTCAAGGGCTAACTTGTAGTCGATAAAAAAAAAAAATCGTATGGCGTTTACATATAGGCGTTTTTATACAAAGGACTCTTATTTCGCCTGCAAGTTCGTCGCTCGTTTAGCACCACCCAGCCCCCCTAGCATGGGCCGAAGATAAAAATTGTATCCCCCGATTTTATCCACTGACAAGAGATAAAATTTACTTATCCACCTTTCAGAGCACGGCAACAAGGGAGAGGAGAAGTTTATCCCCGTTTGACATTTCACGGGGACTTGGGGGACTATTTACCCACCGTTATTTAGCGTTTTTATTTATTTATTTAGGAATAAAATTTTATCCTTTCCTCGGGGAGAAAATTGTCTCGGCCCATGCTAGGGGGGCTGGGGGCACGTGCAGGGAGGTAGAAGGTAGTTCCTGCGGACGTGAGCGACGGGGCATCCCCCATTTCGTTTTATTGTAACACCTATACTCTGTCTAATTTAGGATGATAATTGTGACAGCTCAGTCTATGAAGTTTCATATTTTTTCCCGTTATATGGATAATGTGGTCAATTCTGTTTAACACAATCGCGTAACTAAACTAAAATGACAGCTTTAAATCTAATGCTGTCATTGGGTAAGTTCCGATATACACTGCGAGCAATGTTCAGTGCTCTTACTGGGGAGAAGTACGTTCTGTTAGGGATTGACAGTATACTGCCGCAGTATCCTAGGGAAATATGTGACGTCATAAATCGTCGCCATTTTTGTACTGTGAGCACTGGCGTTTTCGAGGTAAGGTGCTCTCAGTGCTGACTGCGTTCCGTTTCAAACAGTAACCAGTATAGCTAACTAGAAAGGAACGGCTTCGCAGTAGTTATACTAAATTGACGTCATAACTTAGTGCTTGCAGTGTTTATCGGAACATATCCTTGTCTGTTGTCATTTCAGTTTATTTTAAAGATGGTGTACCTACAACAGAATTGGCCTCAATGTCATACTGCATTGATGGGTACTGCCCACTTACGAGTATTGCAGTGTAGTGTAACGATCAATCAAAGACTACCTATAGAAAATCGGTTTTGAAATAAAATAAATCGAATATATATTATTAGTTTTAATCGGGTGAACTGAGTGTCGACTGTCGGGCCACACACAAAAAAATGTCCGTTATAGACTTTGGTGGGTGTGATGATGGGAACTAAACCGTGACTTCACACGCGTGGATTTAGGTTTTAATGTCCCGAGGGAACTCTTTGATATTCGAGTACAAAAAGTAACCTAACGTGATCAAGAGTACAAAGATGTTTTTAAAAAACCTTTTTTTTTTTTTCTCTTTTCTCTATCTGCGATCAGTCCTTCGACTATAAACAGATCTGTGCTCCTTGTATTTAAAAAACCTACTCAATAAACTTTCACACGGCGCCGTGTCTATATATTTTCATGATAATGTAATTATCTTTGTTTCAGATTTGCCAATGATCAAGAACGCAAGGGCGTTCCTGCTCCCCCTCCCAGCGTTATTCGTCCTCTACATCGGGACGCTGTTTGCCAACTGGAACCTGAGTCATATGCTCATGGATTTCTATCACTACAGAGTTCTATAGCAAAGTCCGAGGAATTAATGTTTTATACTTAATATAATATGTAATTAATTAATTAAGTGATGTAAATTATGTTGATTAATATTTAATTTTATTGTATTTAATAAATTTAAAGATAACCTAACTGTCTTATTATTTGCTCGGATGATGGGGGTAAAGTTATAGAGAAAGCAGAATCTCAAGTGTCTAAGGTCTACCATGCGTGTAATGGGTGAAATTAACAATTATTAGTCTATCTGTAATCCGTCGATGAGACGTTTGTTATATTTTGTCATATGGGTGTTATGTACCTAACTTATGATGTGTAATAAAGTAACATATCGACCGATTACACATAGATTGATAAATAATAATTAATTTCGGCCGTAAACCTATCAATTCACTTTGATAATATATTTACTTTAGTTATTATGTTGATTGTCATTTTGTTCTTTTATTCTGGAAATTATTAGGGATGGTACCAATGAAATTAAAAATATTGAAAAACTTTAATGCATTTAAATTTATATTAAACATAGGTACATTATTTTTTTATACTAAGTACTTATATTTAATTACATTAGTAGGTACCTGGATGACCGATCTTGTATTTTGGAAATTATATTTAAATACGAATTACATACTATGAAATAAATATATAATAATATGATGAAATATGAATAATATATTTCGATCTTACCAACATAATAATAAAAAAATATGAACTGGTTATTTAAATAAAAAAATCACGAGTGCAATTATTGGGCTCCCAATAATACTTAAGTAATATTAGTTTTTCTCACAAAAGAAAGACCTTGAAAAAAAGGGAAAAAAATATTGAATCGAAGCAGGCGTTACTTTGCGGAAGTCCATGATAATGAATGAACGAGAAGTTTAATTCGCTATAATCCGCCACAGCAGACCAATCTATGTGGTACAGTGCGTGTCCTTCACCAATAGCATGCGAACAACCACCACCCAGCAATTCGCACCGGCACCGCACCACACCACACAAATCCTCCAAATCACTCTCAACGTACGTTTCACTCCGAAACCGGAGCATCTTCAGGAGATGTTGACTCGACAATGCACGATTGTAAAGATTTAATAAGATTTGATTTTTGAGAAAAGGTTGATAAGATTGTTGGGAAAAAAATAATCTGACTGGAGACATCTGGACTCGAACCGGGGCCTTCTGACTGCCCGATTTCCCACCTGAGCTATTATAACCTTGTACATGGTGGCGAAATTTACCTTCGTATTCTAATGATATTGCAGCAGTTTTTCATTGCCCGAAAACACGGATTAAACGACGTTTTCTAAAAATGAATCCTAGCTAGATCGATAAATCGCCCCCGAAACCTCCTGCATACTAAATTTCATGAAAATCGTTGGAGCCATTTCCGAGATTCAGATTATATACCTATATGTAGGTATATATCTACCTATACTAGAATTGCTCGTCTGAAGGTATTATTATTATAGATAGATAACATCAAATTAAAATTATTGATTTGTGCCTGCACAATAAGCAAAACATGAAACTGAACTTTACAATCTTGTATGCTTTTTTAAATGCACATAGAAAATTCCAACACTATTTTTAATGAAAACTAACTTTCAATTTAAATATTGCTTATAATAGGTAGGTAAGATATTTATAACCCAATCCAAATGCTATTATGATAATAAAATTAAAATAGGATAATAATAGTAGGTAGGTCACTCGTGAGAAAAGGTTAGCATGCTGTCATCCCAATAGCACCTGGATATTAAGCTAATATATCTAATCATCATCCAAGACAATAACTTCATCGGAAGATATAGGCAAAGGTCTGATTTCTTCGAAAGCAAGTGATTTTTTCGGCTCTGGCCTTTTACCGTGGACCAAAGGCTGTTTGGGTGCAGACGTTTTGGTAATCGTTAAGGATGACGGTAATCGACTTATCGATGCGTTGATGTCTTTAGGCGCAGAAGGTATGCTCTTTTGACGCTCAGCTAATTTCTCCTGCAATGTTTTACCGGGACTACCTTGCTGGTGCGGCATCGGGGGCTTCGAATGGACTGGAGCTTTTGGAGCTGATGAGCTAGACATATGCGCTTGGGGCGCTGAGGTTTGCCCGCTTGAATGCGACGATTTTGCCCCAAACGAAGATAAATTCGAACTCATCGAGGCAGGTAATGTTGACAACACTGTTCCCATACTTGGAGCTAAGGGAGCTGATAAAGATTTTTGCAAACTGGTTATCACAGGCGTTGGTGCTGCCTTCGTTACAGACGTTGACGCAGAATAAGGTTTTGGTGGATGATTTTTCATCTGTGACACGTTTCGATTCGTGGAAGGCTGTTTCGGAGCACGCTTCTGCTTTTTCTGCGGCTGAATATACGAAGAGAAGTTCTGACCCATGAACTGCCGGTAGAAAACAGTTTGGAAAGAGTTTTGTAGAGAGGATTGCAAACTGTTCTGGAGAGGGTAACCGGCGAGTGCACTGATGTAAGCATGGGAAAGCTGCGAAAACACTGGGTCGTTGAGCATCGGGACGTAATTTTGAAATGCTGCCGCCCTTTCTAGCGTGGACATTTTGGCAACCCAGAAGCGGAAGAAGTGGTCGGCGGCTTAGGGTCTACTTTAGGTTGCGAAGTCGTTACAGTCGCCGTCTTCGATGGCTCGGCTACGGTAGCTTTAGTAGTTTGCTTTTTCTGGACGCTTGCTTGAGTCGCTTGCTGTCTCAGATTGGAAGCATATTTCAGACTGAGATCTACTAGATTCATGTTTTCTGTAAGCGGCTGTCTGCAGACTAACTTGTAAGCCTCCACAAGTAAGTTAACAAGTTGCTTTGAATTTGGTTGTCTATTCACTTTGCCATAAGCTTTGTGAATGTCCACCATGAAGCATTTCAACGCTTCTCTTTCGACGTTGTTGCTCTTTATGTCCGCTTGTTGACTAAACTTTTGCAATTGCCCTTTGAGAGATTGAACACACAAAGAAAATGCTTGCGTCGCTAACTCCTTCCTGTCAGAGTCCTTTACATACTTTTTATCGAGCTCTGGTGTTCTCTGTAGATGTAAGCTCAAGTCGAGCAAGGTTTTGTGGTCATCTATCTCTTTCAATATTTCCAAAGTGAGAAGTACAGAGCGATTCATATGGAATGCGAAACTCCCAGCTCTCTCCACCTCTTCCGACCGTATCAACCAAATATTATTAAAGAAATTCGAAGGTTTTCTTTCACTGAAAAGCCCAGTCATTTTCTTCCCAGCCCTCGAAGTGAAAGTTGATAGCATAAGATCTCTACATCGTTCAATGTCTTTGCCTTTTTTATAGTAAAAGTGGTAATGTGCAAGTCTGTAAAGAGCTTTGTAGTGCGGAACGTATCGGCTCGCGCAGTCTTCGAGCGCGTCGAGACAAGCGGAAACTATTTTCTTTATTTCGTCATCCGTCAAACTTTTTGAGTCTTGGGAAGACTTGCTCGAAGCATCGGTGTCTTTACTAGATTCGCTGCTACTGTCAGACGACGATTTGCTCGAGTTGGAATCTGACGAAGACGTCGAAGAGGAGGAACTGGAAGTCTCTTGCTTTTTATCGTCTTCATTCGGATTTGTTTGTGGCACATTGTTGTCCTTTTTATCTGTCTGTTCTTCGATAGGTTTTACAACAGGTAAACTTGATTCTATATCAACGTCAGTCTCTTGATTATCATTCGTAACTGTAGATGCGATTTCTTTGCTGTCGTTTGTTTGAACTTCAGGTGCTTTCTGGGGTTCCTTATTCCCAATACGTTTAGTATCGTAGGAAGTCGATCGTCTCACTTTAGCGGCAGCAGATTCCAACTTCCGCCTTTTCGCTTCGCGGTTATCCTCCTCGCCCGGGTCTCTTATGGAAAGCTTGAGTATATTCGCAGCATGAATGGCCGAAGACTCGTCGACTTTTAATTCACTTTCGGCACTGGGAACATTATCTTTCTCAGGTTTTCTCTTGTAAGGGCCTTTCTCCCACTCTTCAATACAATTCAAAAAGACTTTTCCAACCGATACAGGTATCGGTTTGTTCTCATGCTGTTCGATATATTTTAGAATAGAAGCGTGTATTCTGTAGTGCAATTCAAGCACTTCTATTGACAGATGTGATGGTGAACTGTAGTTTATTTTTGAAGGATATATTGCTCCAGCTTCTTGTAAATTTTTGACCCCTTGTAAATAAAAGTTAAGGTACACGGAGGGTGATTTATTGCGTTTCTCGGCTACCTTGCCTAGCATGTAGTGCAATAACCAGGATTCCTCATGGGATTTGTCAGTGTCACAGTTATTATTGAGCTTGTCTTGTAGTGTAATGAAGCATTTGTAGGTTAAATCTAATAGATCTTCCTTTTGCTTTTCAAAAGCTTGCAACTCTCCCAAATCAATCGATTCGGTTGCCTGTTTTAAGAGCCGCGAACAGAATGAATGTACAAAATATACGAAAGTACCAAATTCTATCCACATATTGCGGTACGAAGGATCTATTTCAAGTGAACGCTTAAAACATCTTATCGCCGTCTTGGCGAAGTCAAGGAAGTACTTCTCGTTATTTATGTTTCTGTTAAAATACAGGGCCCTTTGTAAATTTGATGCTTTAGCTAACGAAATCTGAGCCCAAGACTTAAATCGATCGTTGTTTAGTAACACATCCAACTTGTGATACTTAATTGCCAATATTGTATCGTTCCTTTTGAAATGATGATCGCCCAATAAAAAATATATATCTTTCATCTTGTACGGCAAAAGGGGTGGGACTAAAGGCGCCTTAGGTTCTATGCCTTTGATATATTTCTTCATTTCTGGCAGATATTTTGAAGGATCACTATCTGCTGGCAAAAGTGATAAAATACGCTGGAATAAAATTTCTGTGTCTGGCGAAATTGCAGACACTTTTCCCTCTAGGGGTGGCAAGTCTAGTGGTCTAAAGATTTCATAAATCTGTTGTGCCCTGTTCCAGTCTAAAGTTTGAGGAGTAACTTTGTGATCAGTAATATATTTTTTCAATTTAGTCTTCCTTTCTGGATGACCATAGAGACAAAAAACACACTGTTCCAAATATTGGCTTATTTGTACTAAAGCTTTGGACAGAGATGGCGATTGAAGGCGAGGTACAACCGTGTCAAGGATGAAATACAAAAGTTTTCTATCTGACTTACAACACCAGCTCCTCCTGCCCAACTGTTCATGTGCTATGAACAATATCATCAATGGGTTTGGCACACTATCTGCCAGAGACCTGCTCCTTCCTTGATCTTCCTCCCTCTGCAAAATATAGTGCATAATAATCCAAGGGGCGACAGTATAGAACGGCATCTCTGTTGCATTTGTTTCTACTTGATGACCTATTATCCGAATAAGATCCTCAAGCCCTTGTCCTAATTCAGTCTGTGTGACTGCCTCCAGGCATGACAACCCTTTTGTACTAAGAATGTGCTCCATATAACTCAAAATCTTGTTGACAGTGCATTTCCACTTCTCATAGTCAGCAGAAACTGATGTAAGACGGAAGTAATGTTTCAGAGCTTCATGTAAACATATCAGAGACCATTTGAAGCAACATTCAACTTTATCCAAAGCCCTGTATGCATCCAATATTAGAGAAAGTTGAACGTAAAAGTCTAATGGCATATCTTCCTCTCTTTTTCTAGCAATAGTTTTGCAATGCTCAAAAGATTCGATAAGGATGGACAAAACTTCTTCGTAGCTTCCACGTCTGTACAAATCCATAACAGTTGATAACTTTTTGTTCCTCTCAAAAAACTTTATGTATTCTAAAATTTCATGTTTATTTATGTCTGTCTTAAATGTAAAGTTTGGAATATTCAAGCTGTACATGTCATGATGTTCCCCCATAGCATCAAATTCACTTAAAAGCTGGTATGAGCAATCTAAAGCAAGTTCCTCAAATCTATTTAATATATAAATATGTAATCTAAGCCACAGAGATCTCAGAATCATTTCCAAACAACTTGAGTATATGTGAGGCTTCAATGTCAGAAACATTTCTATTGAATCAATCACATTCAGTTTATGTGATGCTTTCTCTTCAAGGCTCAGATTAATTTTTTCATTGACTGTAAATTCTTCGGCTAACATATTAACAGAAGTGTAATGTAGTAAATCTTGTTTGTTATCATCTGTACATGCAGGAGTGTCAATGTGATTGCCGTAGCATTTAGCTCCATCTACATATACTTTCTGTAGAGCTTCAGGCCACTTCGTTTTCCATTTCTCAGCCAGTATACTCAGAAAGTCTTTTAACAAATCAATTATATCTCTTTGCTTCTCAGTATATTTATCAACAAATGCCTTCACATCATTCAGTTCACTCTCAGTACCAAAATATACTGTATCTGCATGAAGTTTTTGTGCTTCTTTCTCTTCAAATAATTTATCTATATTAATTTCTTTTTTCTGTGCTAAAGCAATTGGCACCATTCTGCGTAATGTTTCGTATATATTATCATCATCATCTGATTTCTGTTTTATAGGCTTCCGTTTATACCACCCCCACATCTTTAAGTAGTTTAGGGGATTCCCTCGACGTCTTGCAGCTTTCTTCTGTGCTTTATTTTCTGGGACATTCTCTGTTGTTGGTTCAGATGTTGCCATCTCAACACTTTCAACCTTTTCACTATCGGTCCCTTTGTCTTTATCAGACAAATCATTATTCTCATTCTCAGAGCCAGTTTCTGTAACTTTTTCAATATCTGTGATATTTTCTTCTGCTTTATTGTCATCTGACTCTTGTTCTTCACATACTTCCATTTTTTCCTCTTCATGTCCATTGTCAGTGGAGATCTCTAAAAAGCATGCATGACTGTAGCAATGCTCAGTAATGTAGTGGTGCATGTGAACTAGCGACTCCCCAACAGATTGCCATGACATTTGGTATATTGGTTTCTTCAATTTGAGTTTACGAACAACATATTTTGATGTTTCAGATTTCTGCTGTTTAATGTACGCTTCATGGATTATTTCAGCTTCCTTGAGCAGTTTCTCACACTTTTCTTCATCCAAATCCTCATCATCTTCCGGATTCCATTTATAAATTGGGTTAATACTTTCCATATATTCTTGTATACGACTGGAGATTTTATAAATACGTTTTCTGTACACTAAACCCCTCATGTAACCAGGATCAAGTTGCAGTGCATCATAGATAAAGGCCAAGCACTGCTCTTTTTGATTCAAACCGAGTAAAATTATAATCAACTTGTCGAGACATGGCCAATGATGAGGATTTTGATCCACGCCTCTTTGAAAAGCATACAGGGCAGTTTCATAGTGTTTAGCTTGTAAACAAACAGTGCCAAAACGATGCCAGAGGTTAATATCAGTGTCATCTAGTTCAGCGGCAGAATTATATGCCTCGATAGCACTTTCGACATCGCCTGCAGTAGTTAGTAAGGATGCCAAGTTTTTAAAGCAAAGATACTTCAAATTGAACAAAGGCCCTGATGCCTTCTCACCGGGACCCGGTTTCTTGATGTCATATAACAATTCTGTATCTAAAATTTCCTTCAAAAGCTGCGTGGCTTCTGAAAAATTCCCTTTTCGCTTCAAATCCAAAGCTTTGGTGTACTGTTGCAATGCGATCTGCTCCAACGCTTCCCGCGATACTTCCACCTCTGAATCACTCTCCTCTTCGGATTCATCATTCATGACTGTTATTTCCATCATTTTATTTAATTAAACTTAAATTTAAAATAAAACGCCGGATTTTTATCAATATCAAAACACTTGTCAAGTTGTCTCTGAACAAAACAAAACCACACCCACTGCTAAGTGCTATGTTATATTAAAGCACATTAATAATTTTAATATATTATATTTATTATTTATTTAATTATAATTGTGTTGGTCAATCAATAGCTCAATAGCATAGAGTAAAGTAAATAGTATTATACCTGCAGAGCAATCGGCTAAAGATTGCATCAATCATCGTTACAGTATCATTTTGTTGTGATTGGCTGAATTTATGGTATTCTTGCTGCGTCAATGGATTTTGTCAGTGTTGACCAATCAGAGGTGATTGATCGTTACACTAGCTGTCATTTTTAGCCGATCGCCCTGCAGAGCGATCGGCTATAAATTGTCGCACTAACACATCCAAAAATGTCAGGATATCCATTGTTATTTGTTACAGTCCATAAAGCCGGCTTCAATATAGACAAAGTACTGTGTGGGCTTCACGTAAGCTTTTTCAGGATTGTAGCCATGGAATTAGGAATAATTACGATTGCCGTCCGTAAACGACATCTTACTTCAAAAGTCAAGTGATACCAATTCTAATTAGGATTTAGTGTAGTCTATGACACAGGAGTGCACAGAACACCTGTGGCTGTGAGTGACCACCATAGAGTGACCACATCATTCTTTGTTGGTGGCATAGAAATAGTGTGTGTATAGTATGTATTACAACTATACACACAGTGCACAACACGAAGCTGTAGGTAAAGGATAGAGTGCTTACCCATAACACTTGAGAAGCAAATACCTACTCTCTACCTATTCATCGCTATTCCACTTCGAATAACAAATAAGAGCGAGAGGTCGGAATCGGACACGAGTGATGTTGTGTCTCTGGTTGCATCCTACTCCTGCCTAACTGGGCAGGTATTGAGTTTGTTGTGGGCTCTTCTTATACCAGCCCCCCTAGCATGGGCCGAGACAATTTTCTCCCCGAGGAAAGGATAAAATTTTTATTCCTAAATAAATAAATAAAAACGCAAAGGTATATTGGGGTAAGAGCGGAAAGGGGGTAAGACCGTATACATCAAATTTCCCGCGAATGAGACCATATTTTTTAATGTTGGTATCATTATGTTCAACGCCATTTTGTTATGCGTCTACTTCAGTTCGCGCCAGTCACTCACGACGTACCGTACGTGAGTTATGGTGAATTTAAAAAAACAAGGTAATTTTTGTCTTTTTTTCTTCTATCCGATCTTTCCCTTTCCCTTTTAGATTCATATTTTGGCGAAAATACAGCTTGTTTTACTAATATTTCGCCTTAATACTAGGTTAATATAGATCTGATCAGAATACGCCTAGGATGTCTATTAGCAGATATCCGATGTCCCCCTTTCGGGTAAAGATCGGATTAAAACCATCCGGTCTTTACCTGTACAAAATGAGGCAGGGATTGTCAAACTTTTATAACATGCATGTTTTTCACCTTAAAATACAGTGTAAGGATTATTCTATTTTGGTCTCGAGATTTTGATGGAAATGTGTTCAGAAGCGTACAGATATAGAAAAGAGTCCAATAACATTAAAATGTCTGTATATGTTCGTCTTATATCTTGGGTATCGTTTTTATTTCTTTATTTACAGTATTAATTTTTATTTGTCATTTATTTTACTATGTTATTTATTTATGTTTTTATATCTTTTATTTTTATTTATGTTATTATAATGGATATAAAAATTGTTTTTAAGCAATTTCCATGCTTGGGATCAACGTTACAATTTTGAAAAACGGACAGATAGAATTTTTGATGTCTTTAGTTCGGACATTGAAAACTTTTTATAAGTGACGTGCACGGGACCACCAGCTGGCTGGATCATTGTATAGCAACTTGCTCGGCTAAGCAGTCGGTTATGGGTATAGACGTCAAGTATGACACTTGCTGGTCTGATCACTATCCCCTTGTAATCCAGTGCAATTTAACTTTACTTACCCCTACGGTTTCACCTAAAATTATAAATGTGAACAAAGACGTAGTATGGGGCGTACGAAGTGAGGAGCAAGTGGATGTGTATACCAGCGAGTGTAATACGCGATTAAAATTGATCGACTTCCCTTCCGACTGTATAAACTGTGCTGATTATTTTTGTAATAGCTATGACCACAGGCGTGTTCTAGACGAGCTTTACTCCGACATTGTGGCCGCTCTGAGAGACTCGGCGGTGGTGAGTCGGGGGAGTGCGAGGAGGGTAGGGCGTGGCGCGCGCATAGTAGGATGGAACAAACATGTCAGCGATGTGCACCGGCTGGCCAGGTCTAGTTTTAAAGAATGGGTGGTGTGTGGTAGGCCTAAATCTGGCCACATATATCGCAATATGTGTGAAAGCCGAAGAACATTTAAATCCCGATTAAAGTGGTGCCAAGATCATCAAGAGCAAATAAAAATGGACGCTCTTGCGGAAAAACATTCTAAAGGCGATTTTCGCGGTTTTTGGCGGGATACAAGTAAGGCAAATATACGGCCTGGTCTTCCGGTGTGCGTCGATGGCATGAACGTTCCTAAGGATATAGCGAATGTTTTTAAGACTCAGTTTTCTGTAAAGTCGCCGCTGGGTCCGGCGGGGGGGGTGCCCGATGCTGACATGAGTGGGGTATTGGTAGGTACTTCGTTCCGTGCGAAAGATGTACATAAAGCCATAAAACAAATATCCAGAGGCAAGTCCCCGGGCCATGATGGACTCAGCATCGAGCACCTTCAGCATGCCGGGCCTCATATCTGTAGAGTGTTGGCTATGTTCTATTCGCTGTGCGTGAGTCACTCCTACTTGCCGGACGATCTCATGAGAACAGTGGTAGTGCCTGTAGTGAAAAATAAAACTGGTGATCTGGCTGATAAAAGTAACTACAGGCCCATCTCTCTCGCCACTGCTACGGCTAAAGTTTTTGACGGTTTGCTTAATGCACAGTTGAATAAGTATGTAACTCTGCACGATAATCAGTTTGGGTTTCGTCCTCAGCTGTCTACTGAAAGTGCGATACTGTGTCTTAAGCATACCGTCAGGTACTATACCGATCGCAAGACGCCCGTTTACGCGTGCTTCCTCGATTTATCTAAGGCATTTGACCTGGTGGCTTACGATCTTCTGTGGGAAAAACTTAAGCGTACAGAATTGCCTCGGGAACTGGTCAATATGTTCCAATATTGGTATGCGCACCAATCCAACAGTGTTCGTTGGGCGGGGGCAATGTCGGATGCATATCAGCTTGAATGTGGCGTGAGACAAGGTGGGTTAACCTCTCCAACTCTGTTTAACCTCTACATGGATGAGTTGATCGTCGCGCTCAGCAGCCAGCATGTTGGTTGCCATGTTGACGGCGTTTGCGTCAATAATTTGAGTTACGCAGACGATATGGTGCTGTTGAGTGCGTCGATTTGTGGAATGAGGAGGCTTGTGCAGATTTGTGAGAAATACGCTGGTCGTCATGGCTTGAAATACAATGTGGCAAAAAGTAAATGCATGGTCTTCGAGGCCGGTGGTACAAAAAGTCCCCAGAATGCACCACCTGTGCTGCTGTCTGGGGTTCCTCTAGTCACGGTGGAGCAGTTTAAGTACCTGGGGCACATAATCACCACCGACCTCAAGGATGACGCAGATATTGAGCGGGAGCGGAGGTCACTGTCGATAAGATCAAATATGATAGCTCGCAGGTTTGCACGTTGCTCAGTAAGTGTCAAAGTTACACTTTTTAAAGCGTACTGTACATCCTTGTACACATGCAGCCTGTGGGCTAATTACACAAAGAAAAGATACAGTGAGCTCCGCGTCCTTTATAATAATGCTTTCCGCATGTTGTTGGGGTTGCCACGATTCTGCAGCGCCTCAGGCATGTTTGCGGACGCGCGCACCGACTGCTTTAACACTACAATGCGCAAGCGGTGCGCGTCTTTGGTGCGCAGAGTGAGGGACAGCTCCAACACAGTTGTGAGGATGATTGCGGACAGATTTGACTGTCTGTATCTTCGACATTGCTGTGATAGACATGTTGCAGTACCAGTGCCGGAGAGAAGGTACTAGGGTCTGTCCGCAATCATCCTTTGTAGAGGACTAATAATGACGACATATGTAATAACTAGCTGATGCCCGCGACTTCGTCCGCGTGGTTGAGGTTTTTTAGATTCCCGCGGGAACTTCTTAATTTTCCGGGATAAAAAGTAGCCTATGTGCTATTCCAGACTATAATCTATCTCTGTGCCAAATTTCATCCAGATCCGTTCATCCGTTGGAGCGTGATTGAGTAACAAACATACATCCATACATACATACATCCATCCATCCAAACTTTCGCATTTATAATATTTATATGGATAATGACATGATATATGACTAATGTGAAAATAATAATGATGTTAGTTAATGATAATATTTTTATAATGTAATAATTTTTATTGTAATGTAATGTATAATTTAATAATTGACATACTTAATTAATATAATATTGTATATGGATCATGTTATCTGAAATAAATTAAATAATAATAATAATAATAATAATCTGTCCCTTTTTCAAGGTTAAAATTAGCTATCATTAATAACTAGCAAAAAATGTATTCATCCGATCTTTCCCGCGGATCTGGATAATTCATCTTATGATGATAGCAAAGTTTGAGAATCACAAAATGTAAAAAATTTATCACTGGGGGTAAGATCGGATGCCTTTAAGTAAAAAAAAAAAAATCGATTGGAACATTCATGTTTTTAATTACATAAACGTCATTTTTTTATATATTGTAGTGCGTTTAAGATCGGATTTATTATTCTTATACACCTTGTTCTCAAAGCCATAGAAGCGGGTTTGAAAGTACGTCCGATCTTGCCCCCGAAGGACAATTTTTTAACCATAGCAATAAAAAAGTATGTTTTTTATTTATTTATTTTATAAAGCACAAACTGTTGAGTTTACAAAAATAAACAAAACTGAAACCTAAGCTACGTTTAAAAATTAAACAAATACACCATATTTTAGTAATTTATCTTCAACAAATATCGAGAAAATTGAGTTTACACAAAACCTTTTCAATTGGTCTGAAATCCGTCCGTTCTTACCCCAACATACCTTAACTATCGGTGGATAATTAGTCCCCCGAGTCCCTGTGAAATGTCAAACGGGGATAAACTTCTCCTCTCCCCTGTTGCCGTGCTTTGAGAAGTGGATAAGTTAATTTTATCACTTGTCAGTGGATAAAATCGGGGGATAAATTTTTTATCTCCGGCCCATGCTAGCCCTGCAGGGCTTAGGAGCAGGGTGCGTTTGGAATCCTCGTAGCTTTAGTTTTAAGATACCTTAGCTGATTATCACCATCATCATGTTTTTATTTAATTGGACGTCATTAAGTGTAGGTACCTATATACCTAAATTGAATAAATATACTTTGAGTTTGAGTCTCATAGACTAATCTTTTTAGTTGTTGTACCTACCTTTTAACGAGCAATTCACGACAAATAAATAGGTAACGAGTTTATACAATTATATATATATATAAAAATTAAAAATATAAATATAGAATATAAGTATTATATCATTAGAATACGAAGGTAAATTTCGCTACCATCTACTAGGTTATAATAGCTCAGGTGGGAAATCGGGCGGTCCCGAAACCAGAAGACCCCGGTTCGAGTCGACGTCTTCAGTGCGATAATTTTTTTCGAGTTCCTTCTTTTGTGAGAAAAACTATTATTGGGAGCCCTCAACGCATTAATTAATTCGTTTCTATTCACGAAAAAAAAGACCGAGCTTTTAAAAAAAGAATAAGGTTGTAAATTTTACATTAGTAAAGAAACCGACATTGTGCAAATATTTTTATCCTATTGGCGATGTTTCGGTACAAAGATAAAAGTCAAATCAATAACTCTTAACATAAAATAAACTGAAAAATACAGAGTATTATTATAACAAGAGGAGACAATGTAATAAGAATACCACAGGTGAGCGAAATGAGTATATACGCTAAGGCCAAGGAGTGACAAAGCGAGAAAATGTTGTCTTGTCCTGCTTAGCGTAAGTATCACTTTTTTTTGTTTGACCTATCCGACAGTTTAGGTCATACAAACAATCCTGTGTAATTTTTGTAATTCGTCCATATTCGTATGAAATCGGAATAGGACAAAGTGGTAACTGTGCTCGTAGCTTACGAAAAAAGTGGTTTAACTTAAAGACGAAAGTGTATTGCTGTGTGTTTGGCTGCAAAAGCCGAACTGAACGTAAATATACGACAACATAATTACCTAATATGTAAGTTTACAATTTTGACCTTATTTTTACCTGATTGTTACAGATAAAAACAGGTTATATTAATTGTAAAGACTCGCATGAATGCTATAAAGTATTGAAATAAGAAAAAACATACTTATTTACCATTTAGAAATTATCGCAATAAGACTATCGCTATCGCACCTACTGTATACGCTGACGCCATGTCTATATCTCTTTTTCTGTCTACGTAAATATGTGGTACGGTACCACGGTACTGCCAAGTGACATGAGGATGAATTAATATTATTTTACATCTCTCATATTCGGTAAGTAGGTCCTTATTACCCCCAAATGGAGCTTGTAGGTGACCAATTAGCGCTCTGGGGTAATAATGTAGCTAGAAAAGCCCTAGGGCGGTAAGTAATTAAAAAAAGTATGATGGTTAGATGTACGCGAACTTTTTGAAAGAGTGAAGAGTTTTTTTTTTAATTACTTACCGCCCTAGGGCTTTTCTAGCTACATTATTACCCTCGAGCGCTAATTGGTCACCTACAAGCTCCATTTGGGGGTAATAAGGACCTACTTTACCTCACAATCGAGATGTAAAGCAGAGTAGTTAGCTCGGGTGTAAGCATCAATTGCACCCTCGAACTATAGGCGCCCTCGCTGTGCTCGTGCGCCTAAATATCTCGGGCTGCAATTGATGCCTTACAGCCCTTGGCTACTAATCTACTATACCTACTTACCTATAATAATATTTAAATTGAAAGTTCTTAAATTGATTGGAAGTTAGTTTTCATTAAAAATAGTGTTGGAATTTTCTATGTGCATTTAAAAAAGCATAGGTACAAGATTGTAAAGTTCAGTTTCATGTTTTGCTTATTGTGCAGGCACAAATCAATTTTAATTTGATGTTATCTATCTATAATAATAAACCTTCAGACGAGCAATTCTTGTATAGGTAGATATATACCTACATATAGGTATATAATCTGAATCTCGGAAACGGCTCCAACGATTTTCATGAAATTTAGTATGCAGGAGGTTTCGGGGGCGATTTATCCATCTAGCTAGGATTCATTTTTAGAAAACGTCGTTTAATCCGTGTTTTCGAGCAATGAAAAACTGCTACAATATCATTAGAATACCTATCTGTGGATAATATGCTTATTAGAAATTGATTATTTGATAATAATATAAGTAGGGTACCCTGTCGAACAGTGAACCAGTTTCTTAGGAAATACCCCCGCTCATAGCGGGTGTGTAGGTGACTGGTGATATAGGAGAGTTAGGTTACACGTGTAAACTGCATTTGTTTGTTTTGAAGCGGAGAAAGTAAATTATTTTCATGTCAGTGTTCGATTTTTATATTTTAAAGTATAGCATGTAGCTCTAAATAAATGACGTGTGTGTATTCTTGTAGTCTTGGACAATATAATTTAGGATTTTAATTTAAATACATCAACTTTTTTCAAATAAATGACGTTTTTAGGGTTCCGTACCAAAATGGTAAAAATGGAACCCTTATGGTGCGACTTTCTCCGTCTGTCTGTCTGTCTGTCTGTCCGTCCGTCACACTCGATTATTTCAGTAACTACCGAAGCTATCGACATGAAATTTGGAATAGTTGTGTATATTAGTGGCCCAAAGACACTGGAATTAAAAAAAATTGGAAATTATTTTTGTTCTTATTTACTTAAAAAGGGGGGAAAATCGGAGGGTTGAAATTTAAAAGTGAAATAACTGTACTGTGTGGGGTATCATATGAAAGGGTTTACTTTGTACATTCTAAAACAGATTTTTAATTATTTTTAGTCGTGATAGTTTTTGATTTATCGGGGAAAAAGTCAAAAAAAATACCGTTCCCCCCCCCCCCCTTATCTCCGGAGTTTACCAATCGAAAAATCTGAAATAATTATGGTCAATAGGAATTTATGTACCTATATTTTACAGGAAAACTATAGCCAATGCTCTAACTAGCATAGTTTTTTTGATATTAACAGAAAACCTCTACAAACAAAGTTAGTTTTGCGGTTCATTAAATTCATTAATCGTAAAACTTGCTACAGGTTTGTACGGAACCCTCGGTGCGCGAGTCCGACTCGCACTTTGCCGGTTTTTATTATTTCGAGCATGCGATGTTTCACAGTGAACCAAAATAACACGGTATACACTATACACTGAACCATGGTTCACTGTGTACCTATTACTTATTATTTTCAATGTTTAGAATGCCTCGTCATCATACTAATATTATAAATGCGAAAGTGTGTTTGTTTGTTGGTTTGTTGGTTTATTGGTTTGTTGGTTTGTTGGTTTGTCCTTCAATCACGCCGCAATGGAGCAACGGATCGACGTGATTTTTAATATGGTTATTGTTGAGGACGGAGAGTGACATAGGCTACTTTTTATTCCGGAAAATTAGGGAGTTCCCGTGGGAATTAAAAAAACTTATTCCACGTGGACGAAGTCGCGGGCATCAGCTAGTAAAAAATAAACGTAGTAAAAAACGTGTCTTTCTTAAAACCTAAAAAAAGAAAACACCCATGTTTGGTTGTAAATGAGGATGAAATTGAGGTTACTCTTCCTCATCTGAAAATCAATAATCATTGGTAGGTACTAAAAGGCTAGTTAGGTATGTACCTACTTTTAAGTAAATTTCTTTCTTTTAAATGTGCAATAATTAAGAGTTACTAAAATAGTTATTTAGCAAGGAAAAATTTACAATTATTTTGCTATAATCCGCCAACAGAATACCTACCTACCGGGATCCCGGGATCCCGGTATTGATAAAAATCTTTCCAGTATTAATACCGGTATTGAAAAAAACCGGTATTCGAAAGCCCTAGTATCTACCTATAAATTTTCCGGAATAAAAACTAGGCGATGTGTTATTTCAGACTACTTATATCTATCTTTGTCCTAAATTTCATACAGATCCACACAGTTCAGGCGTGACGTGTAACAAACATCCATCCATACATCCAAACTTTC
Source organism: Erebia ligea (assembly GCA_917051295.2). NCBI lineage: Eukaryota > Metazoa > Arthropoda > Insecta > Lepidoptera > Nymphalidae > Erebia > Erebia ligea. Next base: position 2,124,876 of record OU785240.1, on the reverse strand, counting down.
GCGTTTATAATATTAGTAAGTATAATGGTATAAGTAGATTTGTATTAGGTATTAGTTCATGTGTATTCATCTTACAAAAAATACCTACTGTTTCATAATATTAGTTGAAATGCCTAGTTACTTACTTATTATGGAAATAATGTTAGGTAGGTACTGAATATGTGCTTAAATATGAATAATAAAAGTAAAGTCTTCGGTGATTTCAACATCAATTTGAAATAACGATCGCAATACAAGCAATTACAAATCTGTATTGGATGAAGCTGGCTATCAAATTCTCAATAAACTACGCGATGATTTTTGTACTCGAGAAACTAAAACTACAAAATCCACCATTGATCATATTTCGACAAATATTTCAGGAAGTAAAAATTTAAAAAACCCGCGGCGAACTTGCTGCGCTCCTTTGTGCCCATAAATTTAAAACATTTATTAGAACTTCTAATATAAGCATATCTAAAACCAAAAACTGTAGGTAACTAAAACCAAAAGCATCTCTGTCGACCCAGTAGTTTTTCAGAAAACTGGTAATCACGACTGGAGGGCCTCTTGTTCAGTAGTGGGCGCTGAGTGAAATGATGAGTAAAAATATAATTTCATGATGCAACGTCCCCGTGTCGGCCAGCTTGGTGGACTATGGCCAAACCGTTTTCATTCCGAGAGGAGACTCATGCTTAAGTGAGCCTGCAATGGGTAGGTAGAAGTATTATGTAGGTACATTGTCTTGGGAAACATCGTTATTAGTTTCTGGACACAAATTGAGGTTCAATTCTTGCAAGGGTTGCCTTGCCTGTTGCTCAGCCGAGCGATCGCGTAACTTCTGCATCAATCATTGTTACAGTATCAATTGTTGTAATTGGCTGAATTTATGGCATTCTTGCTGCGTCAATGGATTATGTCCAATAGTGGAAGAGTATTAACCAATCAGAGGTGATTGCGATGTAACAATGATTGATGCAGAAGTTACGCGATCGCTCGGCTGGTGGTAAATTCTGCAATAAGAAATAAATAGTAAAATTTTATTATGTAATAGCTGATGCCCGCGACTTCGTCCGCGTGGACTAAGTTTTTTCGATTCCCGCGGGAACTCATTAATTTTCCAGGATAAAAAGTAGCCTATGTATGTATGTATATTCTTTATAGCTGATGCCCGCGACTTCGTCCGCGTGAAATAAGTTTTTCAGTTAATTTTCCAGGATAAAAAGTAGCCACTATCCCACGGTATAATCCCCCTATAATTGTGAAACACTTACTTCTTCATATTTTAACGAAAGCCCAAATGCGGTTTCATGGCTATAACTTGAGAAATTAAGGATTTTCATACAAACTCTCAACCCCTATTTCACCCCTTCGGGGGTGGAATTTTGAAAAACTGTGAAACACATATGTTTTCATTTTCAACCCGCAGCTCATATATCAAGTTTCATGGCTATAACTTGAGAAATTAAGGATTTTCATACAAACTCTCAACCCCTATTTCACCCTTTCGGGGGTGGAATTTTGAAAAACTGTGAAACACGTAGGTATGTTTTCATTTTCAACCCGCAGCTCATATATCAAGTTTCATGGGTATAACTTGAGAAATTAAGGACTTTCATACAAACTCTCAACCCCTATTTCACCCCTTCGGGGGTGGAATTTTGAAAAACTGTGATACACATATGTTTTCATTTTCAACCCGCAGCTCATATATCAAGTTTCATGGGTATAACTTGAGAAATTAAGGACTTTCATACAAACTCTCAACCCCTATTTCACCCCTTCGGGGGTGGAATTTTGAAAAACTGTGAAACACATATGTTTTCATTTTCAACCCGCAGCTCATATATCAAGTTTCATGGCTATAACTTCAGAAATTAAGGACTTTCATACAAACTCTCAACCCCTATTTCACCCCTTCGGGGGTGGAATTTTGAAAAACTGTGAAACACATATGTTTTCATTTTCAACCCGCAGCTCATATATCAAGTTTCATGGCTATAACTTGAGAAATTAAGGACTTTCATACAAACTTTCAACCCCTATTTCACCCCTTCGGGGGTAGAATTTCGGGATAAAAAGTATCCTATGTCCTACCTCGTAGTATGGGCTCAAATCGTGCCAAGTTTCGTTTGAATTCATTCAGTAGTTTCGGCATGATGCGCGGCCAAGATACAGACAGACAGACAGACAAAAATGAATAAAATTACAGATTTGGCTTCAGTATCGAATAATGAGTGCCCTCCAAAAAGAATTTTCAAAATACATTATATCTTTAATGTACAGAATTGTACCTGTTACAGTTTTATTATTATAGATACCTATTGGTTCTAATTGAGGATTTTAAGAATGAAATTAAAAATAAGTTTAATAATGAAAAACTTTAATACATTTAAAATATTAAACACATACATTATTTCTTTACACTATATTTAATAACTTAGTAATATCAAATTAAATACTTAATTATTAATGATTTGTGCCTGCACATAAACAAAACATGATACTGAACTTTACAATCTAATAAATAAAATCAATCGTATCTTCTAATGAATCTTCACTTTACTTTTTTAATCTTGTACAATTTTTAAGCACATAGTAGAAAATTCCTAACACTATTTTTAATGAAAATTAACTTTCAATCAATTTAAGAATAATTCAGTCTGTTGCAATTTTAAATATTGCTTTTAATAGGTAGGTTAAATATTTATAACCAAATCCAGATGCTATTAGGATAATCAAATTAAAATAGGATAATAATAGTAGGTAAGGTCACTCGTGAGAAAAGGTTAGTATGCTGTCATCCCAATAGCACCTGCCGAGCGATCGCGTAACTTCTGCATCAATCATTGTTACAGTATCAATTGTAGTAATTGGCTGAATTTATGGCATTCTTGCTGCGTCAATGGATTATGTCCAATAGTGGAAGAGTGTTAACCAATCAGAGGTGATTGCGATGTAACAATGATTGATGCAGAAGTTACGCGATCGCTCCGCTGGATTCAATATAATAAAATATATTATAAATGCGAAAGTTTGGATGGATGTATGGATATGGATGTTTGTTACTCAATCACGCCCCAACGGCTGAACGGATCTGGATGAAATTTGGCACAAAGATAGATTATAGTCTGGAATAACACATAGGCTACTTTTTATGCCGGAAAATTAAGAAGTTCCCGCGGGCACCGAAAAACCTCCATTTTCCGGAATAATAAGTAGGCTTTGTGTTATTCCAGACTATAATCTATCTTTGTGCCAAATTTCATCCAGATCCGTTCAGCCGTTGGGGCGTGATTGAGCATCACTCATTCGCGTGGCATAAGTTTTTTTCAATTCCTTCCTTCCAAGCACTCCTTTATTTTCCGGGATAAAAAGTAGGTAGCCTATATTACTATCCCACGGTATAATCCCCCTATAATGGTGAAACACGTACTTCTTCATATTTTAACGAAAGCCCAAATGCTGTTTCATGGCTATAACTTGAGAAATTAAGGATTTTCATACAAACTCTCAACCCCTATTTCACCCCTTCGGGGGTGGAATTTTGAAAAACTGTTACTGTTAGAATGCTAATATATCTAATCATCATCCAAGACAATAACTTCATCGGAAGATATTGGCAAAGGTCTGATTTCTTTGAAAGCAAGTGATTTTTTCGGCTCTGGCCTTTTACCGTGGACCAAAGGCTGTTTGGGTGCAGACGTTTTGGTAATCGTTAAGGATGACGGTAATCGACTTATCGATGCGTTGATGTCTTTAGGCGCAGAAGGTATGCTCTTTTGACGCTCAGCTAATTTCTCCTGCAATGTTTTACCGGGACTACCTTGCTGGTGCGGCATCGGGGGCTTCGAATGGACTGGAGCTTTTGGAGCTGATGAGCTAGACATATGCGCTTGGGGCGCTGAGGTTTGCCCGCTTGAATGCGACGATTTTGCCCCAAACGAAGATAAATTCGAACTCATCGAGGCAGGTAATGTTGACAACACTGTTCCCATACTTGGAGCTAAGGGAGCTGATAAAGATTTTTGCAAACTGGTTATCACAGGCGTTGGTGCTGCCTTCGTTACAGACGTTGATGCAGAATAAGGTTTTGGTGGATGATTTTTCATCTGTGACACGTTTCGATTCGTGGAAGGCTGTTTCGGAGCACGCTTCTGCTTTTTCTGCGGCTGCATATACGAAGAGAAGTTCTGACCCATGAACTGCCGGTAGAACTCAGCTTGGAAAGAGTTTTGTAGAGAGGATTGCAAACTGTTCTGGAGAGGGTAACCGGCGAGTGCACTGATGTAAGCATGGGAAAGCTGAGAAAACACTGGGTCGTTGAGCATCGGGACGTAATTTTGAAATGCTGCCGCCATTTCATGCGTGGACATTTTGGGCAACCCAGAAGCGGAAGAAGTGGTCGGCGGCTTAGGGTCTACTTCAGGTTGCGAAGTCGTTACAGTCGCCGTCTTCGATGGCTCGGCTACGGTAGCTTTAGTAGTTTGCTTTTTCTGGACGCTTGCTTGAGTCGCTTGCTGTTTCAGATTGGTAGCATATTTCAGACTGAGATCTACTAGATTCATGTTTTCTGTAAGCGGCTGTCTGCAGACTAACTTGTAAGCCTCCACAAGTAAGTTAACAAGTTGCTTTGAATTTGGTTGTCTATTCACTTTGCCATAAGCTTTGTGAATGTCCACCATGAAGCATTTCAACGCTTCTCTTTCGACGTTGTTGCTCTTTATGTCCGCTTGTTGACTAAACTTTTGCAATTGCCCTTTGAGAGATTGAACACACAAAGAAAATGCTTGCGTCGCTAACTCCTTCCTATCAGAGTCCTTTAAATACTTTTTATCGAGCTCTGGTGTTCTCTGTAGATGTAAGCTCAAGTCGAGCAAGGTTTTGTGGTCATCTATCTCTTTCAATATTTCCAAAGTGAGAAGTACAGAGCGATTCATATGGAATGCGAAACTCCCAGCTCTCTCCACCTCTTCCGACCGTAACAACCAAATATTATTAAAGAAATTCGAAGGTTTTCTTTCACTGAAAAGCCCAGTCATTTTCTTCCCAGCCCTCGAAGTGAAGGTTGATAGCATAAGATCTCTACATCGTTCAATGTCTTTGCCTTTTTTATAGTAAAAGTGGTAATGTGCAAGTCTGTAAAGAGCTTTGTAGTGCGGAACGTATCGGCTCGCGCAGTCTTCGAGCGCGTCGAGACAAGCGGAAACTATTTTCTTTATTTCGTCATCCGTCAAACCTTTTGAGTCTTGGGAAGACTTGCTCGAAGCATCGGTGTCTTTACTAGATTCGCTGCTACTGTCAGACGACGATTCGCTCGAGTTGGAATCTGACGAAGACGTCGAAGAGGAGGAACTGGAAGTCTCTTGCTTTTTATCGTCTTCATTCGGATTTGTTTGTGGCACACTGTTCTCCTTTTTATCTGTCTGTTCTTCGAAAGGTTTTACAACAGGTAAACTTGATTCTTTATCAACGCCAGTTTCTTGATTATCATTCGTAACTGTAGATGCGATTTCTTTGCTGTCGTTTGTTTGAACTTCAGGTTCTTTCTGGGGTTCCTTATTCCCAATACGTTCAGTATCGTAGGAAGCCGATCTTCTTACTTTAGCGGCAGCAGATTCCAACTTGAGCCTTTTCGCTTCGCGGTTATCCTCCTCGCCCGCGTCGCTTATGGAGCGCTTGAGTATATTCGCCGCATGAATGGCTGGAGACTCGTCTACTTTCGATTCCTTTTCGGCACTGGGAGCATGATCTTTCTTAGGTTTTCTCTTGTAAGGGCCTTTCTCCCACTCTTCAATACAATTCAAAAAGACTTTTCCAACCGATACAGGTATCGGTTTGTTCTCATGCTGTTCGATATATTTTAGAATAGAAGCGTGTATTCTGTAGTGCAATTCAAGCACTTCTATTGACAGATGTGATGGTGAACTGTAGTTTATTTTTGAAGGATATATTGCTCCAGCTTCTTGTAAATTTTTGACCCCTTGTAAATAAAAGTTGAGGTACACGGAGGGTGGTTTATTGCGTTTCTCGGCTACCTTGCCTAGCATGTAGTACAATAGCCAGGATTCCTCATTGGATTTGTTAGTGTCACAGCTATTATTGAGATCGTCGCGTAGTGTAATGAAGCATTTGTAGGTTAAATCTAAGAGATCTTCCTTTTGCTTTTCAAAAGCTTGGAACTCTCCCAAATCAATCGATTCGGTTGCCTGTTTTAAGAGCCGCGAACAGAATGAATGTACAAAATATACGAAATTACCAAATTCTATCCACATATAGCGGTACGAAGGATCTAGTTCTAGTGAACGCTTAAAACATCTTATCGCCGTCTTGGCGGTGTCAAGGAAGTCCTTTTCGTTGTTTATGTTTCTGTACAAATTCAAGTCCCTTTGCAAATTTGATGCTTCAGCTAACGAAATCTGAGCCCAAGCCTTAAATCGATCATTGTTTAATAATACATCCAAGGTGTTATACTTAATTGCCAATTTTGTATCGTTCCTTTTGAAATGATGATCGCCCAATAAAAAATATATATCTTTCATCTTATAGGGCAACAGGGGTGGAACTAAAGGCGGCTTAGGTTCTATGCCTTTGATATATTTCGTCATTTCTGGCACATATTTTGAAGGATCACTTTCTGCTGGCAAAAGTGATAAAATACGTTGAAATAAACTTTCTGTGTCTGCCGAAATGGCAGACACTGTTCCCTCTAGGGGGGGCAAGTCTAGTGGTCTAAAGAGTTCATAAATCTGTTGTGCCCGTTTCCAGTCTAGAGTTTGAGGAGTAACTTTGTGATCAGCAATATATTTATTCAATTTTGTCTTCTTTTCTGGATGACCATAGAGACAAAAAACACACTGTTCCAAATATTGGCTTATTTGTTCTAAAGCTTTGGACAGAGATGGCGATTGAAGGCGAGGCACAACTGTGTCAAGGATGAAATACAAAAGTTTTCCATCTGACTTACAACACCAGCTCCTCCCACCCAACTGTTCATGTGCTATGAACAATATCATCAATGGGTTTGGCACTTCATCACATGCAATCTTATCATTATCTGCCAGAGATCTGCTCCTTCCTTGATCTTCCTCCCTCTGCAAAATGTAGTGCATAATAATCCAAGGGACGACAGTATCAAATGGCAAATCTGTTGCATTTGTTTCCACTTGATGACCTATTATCCGAATTAGATCCTCAAGCCCTTGTCCTAACTCAGTCTGAGTGACTGCCTCTAGGCAGGACAACCCTTCTGTACTAAGAATGTGCTCCATACAACTCAAAATCTTGATGACAGTGAGGCTCCACTTCTCATAGTCAGCAGAACCTGATGTAAGACGGAAGTAATGTTTCAGAGCTTCATGTAAACATATCAGAGACCATTTGAAGCAACATTCAACTTTATCCAAAGCCCAGTATGCATCCAATATTAAAGAAAGTTGAACGTAAAAGTCTAATGGCATATCTTCCTCTTTTTTTCTAGCAATCGTTTTGCAATGCTCAAAAGATTCGATAAGGATGGACAATACTTCTTCGTAGCTTCCACATCTGTACAAATCCATAACAGTTGATAACTTTTTGTTCCTCTCTAAAAACTTTATGTATTCTAAAATTTCATGTTCATTTATGTCAGTCTTAAATGTAAAGTTTGGAATATTCAAGCTGTACATGTCATGATGTTCTCCCATAGCATCAAACTCACTTAAAAGCTGGTATGAGCAATCTAAAGCAAGTTCCTCACATCTATTTAATATGTAAATATGTAATCTAAGCCACAGGGATCTCAGAATCATTTCCAAACAACTTGAGTATATGTGAGGCATCAATGTCAGAATTATTTCTATTGACTCAATCACATTCAGTTCATGTGATGCTTTCTCTTCAAGGCTCAGATTAATTTTTTCATTGACTGTAAATTCTTCGGCTAACATATTAACAGAAGTGTAATGTAGTAAATCTTGTTTGTTATCATCTGTACATGCAGGAGTGTCAATGTGATTGCCGTAGCATTTAGTTGCATCTACATATACTTTCTGTAGAGCTTCAGGCCACTTCGTTTTCCATTTCTCAGCCAGTATACTCAGAAAGTCTTTTAACAAATCAATTATATCTCTTTGGTTCTCAGTATATTTATCAACAAATGCCTTCACATCATTTCGTTCACTCTCAGTACCAAAATATACTGTATCTTCACTAAGTTTTTCCGCTTGTTTCTCTTCAAATAATTTATGTATATTTGATATTTCAGAACAGTTTTCCTTTGCTCTCATTTCTTTTTTCTGTGCTACTTCTGGGACTAAAGCAATTGGCACCATTCTGCGTAATGTTTCGTATATATTATCATCATCATCTGGTTTCTTTTTTATAGGCTTCCGTTCATACCACCCCCACATTTTTAAGTTGTTTAGGGGATTCCCTCGACGTCTTGCAGCTTTCTTCTGTGCTTTATTTTCTGGGACATTCTCTGTTGTTGGTTCTGATGTTGCCATCTCAACACTTTCAACCTTTTCACTATCGGTCCCTTTGTCTTTATCAGACAAATCATTATTCTCATTCTCAGAGCCAGTTTCTGTAACTTTTTCAATATCTGTGATATTTTCTTCTGCTTTAGTGTCATCTGACTCTTGTTCTTCACATACTTCCATTTTTTCTTCTTTGTGTCCATTTTCAGTGGAGATCCCTAAAAAGCATGCATGACTGTAGCAATGCTCAGTAATGTAGTGGTGCATGTGAACTAGCGACTCCCCAACAGATTGCCATGACATTCGGTATATTGGTTTCTTCAATTTAAGTTTAGGAACAACATATTTAGATGTTTCTGCTCTCTGCTGTTCAATGTACGCTTCACAGATTATTTCAGCTTCCTTGAGCAGTTTCTCAGAATTTTCTTCATCAAAATCCTCATCATTTTCCGGATTCCATTTATAAATTGGGTTAATACATTCCATATATTCTTGCATATGACTGTAGAGTTTATAAATATGTTTTCTGTACACTAAGCCCCTCATGTAACCAGGATCAAGTTGCAGTGCATCATAGATAGTGGCCAAACACTGCTCTTTGTAATTCAAACCGAGTAAAATTATAATCAACTTGTCGAGACATGGCCAATGACGAGGATTTCGTTCCACGCCTTTTTGAAAAGCATACAGGGCAGTTTCATAGTGTTTAGCTTGTAAACAAACAGTGCCATAACGATGCCAGAGGGTAATATCAGTGTCATCTAGTTCAGCGGCAGATTTATATGCCTCGATAGCACTTTCGACATCGCCTGCAGTAGTTAGTAAGGATGCCAAGTTTTTAAAGCAAAGATACTTCAAATTGAACAAAGGCCCTGATGCCTTCTCACCGGGACCCGGTTTCTTGATGTCATATAACAGTTCGGTATCTAAAAGATCCTTCAAAAGCTGTGTGGCTTCTGAAAAATTCCCTTTTCGCTGCAAATCCAAAGCTTTGGTGTACTGTTGCAATGCGATCTGCTCCAACGCTTCCCGTGATACTTCCACCTCTGAATCACTCTCCTCCTCAGATTCATCATTCAAGGCTGATAATTTTATCATTTTGTTTAATTATTCTTAAATAAAAATAAAACGCCGGATTTCTATCAATAGCAAAAAACTAAAACACAGAACCATAGACAAAAACCATTTGACATTGACATTTTTATCCCTAGTTGGTGGTCTTAGGTCTATCGTAAAAAATCAGATGCAGATGGACCTACCCCACCACAGCCTGCAAAATATTGATATTTGTATAATGTGAATAAAAAAAATACTAATCGATTGCTCACCTTAAATTATTTAATTAAAAATCAATAAAGTCGTTGAAAAAAATTCATTTATCCATACTTTCAAACTCCAATAACTTTTGATGTATACAATATTTCAAATTACTCAGTGTTAAAAAACTGCTCAAGTTGCATTTATAATTGCTCAAGTACATAAAAGTTACATATCAAATAGGCTACGCCATAAGACTCGACTTGTTGTGCCAATTATTATTTTTTTGTGTTGTATTTTAAAGGTGTACAATAAAGTATATTTTACTTTTTTACTTTTTACTCGCTCCGTCGCCCCTTCAATCAGCTTCACCTACGACTTCGCGCTTTATAAAAACACTCTAGGGGTAGGGCAGACAAGATTAAGTGGAGTCGAATTTGGCCAATTCGGTTCTGTCACACTATTCGACCTAGTCTTCTGGCGTAGCCTATTTGTTAAGTAACTTGTATAAACTTGAGCAATTATTAATGCAACTTGAGCAGTTTTTTAACACTTTGAGTAATTTAAAATATGGTATATGTACATCAAAAGATATAGGAGTTTGAAAGTATGGATAAATGAATTTTTTTTCAACGACTTTATTGATTTTTAATTAAATAACATAAGGTGAGCAGTTTTAAAGGACAACGTAGTTGAATTGAGCAATTGGAAATCTATCGATTAGTATTTTTTTTATTACAAATATCATTATTTTGCAGGCTGGGGTGGGGTAACTTGCAGATGAATGCAGTGCACAACACGAAGCTATAGGTAAATAATAGAATGCTTACTACACTTGATTGAAGCCAATACCTACTCATCGCTATTCCACTTCAAATAGTAACAAATAAACAATCAGGTCAAAATTGTAATTCCGATTTCGTTCGAATATAAGCGAATAACAAAAACGACACGGGTTTGTCTGACCTAAACTGTCGGATAGGTCAAACAAAAAAAAGTGATACGCTGAGCAGGACAAGAGACAACATTTTGTCGCTCTGTCACTCCTTGGCATTAGCTTAAAATATGTAACACATTTCGCTCACCTGTGGTATTATTTATACATTGTCTGCTCGGTATGCTCTTGTTACGTAGACAGAGAAAGAGATATAGACAGAGCGTCAGCGTATACAGTATGTGATAGCGATAGTCTTAATGCGATATTTTCTTAATGGTAAATAAGTATTTTTTTTATTATTTCTATACTTTGTAGCATTCATGAGTCTTTACAAATTTAACCTGTTTTTATCTGTAACGATCTGGTCAAAATAAGGTCAAAATTCTAAACTTTACATTATGGGGACACTCCACTCATTCACTCATTCACACACGCTACACACTTATAATATAATATATACTTAACTAATCTATATATATATATATATAAAATCGTTATCTAATCAACGCACAGCCTAAACCGCTGGGGTTAGAAACTTTAAAATATAACAGTAGGTTCCTTTTGTGACGTAGGCGCACACTAAGGAAGGATTTTTCAAAATTCTACCCCTAAGGGGGTGAAATAGGGGGTGAAAGTTTGTATGAAAGTCCGTCATTTCTCAAGTTATATCCATAAAACTTGGTACACGAGGTACCGGTTAAAAATAAAGGAATACATGTTTCACAGTTTTTGAAAATTCTACCCCCGAAGGAGTGAAATAGGGGATGAAAGTTTTTATGAAAGTCCTTCAATGCTCAAGATATTCTGAAGTTAAATCAACGAAGCTTGGTATTTTGGCTTTCGGTAAGAAATAAAGAAGTACGTGTTTCGCAGTTTTTCAAAATTCCACCCAAAGGGGTAAAATAGGGGTTGAAAATTTGTATGATAGTCCTTAATTTGAAACTTAGCATTTAATCTTTCAGTTAAATATGAAGAAGTACGTATTTCACCATTTTTGAATATTCGACCCCCAAAGGGGTGAAATAGGGGATGAAAGTTGGTATGAAAGTCCTTCATTTCTTAAGATGTTTTACAAGTTATATCAACGAATCGCTTCCTGACCGCTATTGCGACGTGAGGTCCGCGCTCGCCTAGTGGCCGAACGCCAGGCGCGTACCTCGTATATCCAAGATCTTGATTGTTCCCTGTTTAGTCTGTAATATTTAATTTTGATTGTGTTTCCTTCCTGCCCGTGTATTTATTTGTAATATAATAGTGGTAGTCCTACAAAGCAGTTTTATTGACCACGCCTGCACCCACGACTACCATAACATATTGAGTTATGTTTCGTATTTACGTTCAGTTCGGCTTTTGCAGCCATACACCATCGTCTATAAGTTAAACCACTTTTTTCGTTAGCTACGAGCACAGATAACACTTTGTCCAATTCCGATTTCGTACGAATATGGGATAAATACAAAAACGTCACAGGATTGTCTGACCTAAACTGCCGGATAGGTCAAACAAAAAAAAGTGATACACTGAACAGGACAAGAGACAACATTTTCTCACTCTGTCACTCCTTGGCATTAGCGTATATACTCATTTCGCTCACCTATGGTATTATTATTACATTGTCTCCTCTTGTTATAATTACTCTATGTCTTGTTATAATTACTCTATGGTCTGTGCATATATATGCTGCAATATCGTCTGTTAACATAGAGATATAAGCATAGAATAATTAATCTCTAGAATCAAGGCCAGCCTGTAACTGAAAGGGATGGGTAATAACTTAAAACACCTTCCAAACGTCTTACAAACGTCATAATTTGTCTGGCACAATAGTATGCAATAGCCACAAAACCCGTGACACGCAGAAAGGGTTAGAAAAATCATACTTTTTCTCATTATATCTTGTGTAACATCCCAACACTGCATCTCTTTCATGTGGGAGTGAAAAGGAGATATGGCTTGGTCTATATACCTCTCTCTGTCTACGGAATCCGTAGATCGGATAAACTTATATCCGTAGTACGGATATAAGTTTATCCGATATGGATGGTCCTTGATCTTTTTTATTCTGGTTGGTGTTCCCGGTCAGAGATAACCCTAACAATTTAACATGGAAATAAAATTTTACGACTACGTGTCTTAGGTCCTAGTGTCCAGAGGCAGAGACAAGCTAAACCATAGAGGTATTATATACTTTATTATTATACCTAGAGCGTATTACTTAGTTGAAAGCAGAAGCATCACGATCTTACTACGTCTACGTTTGAAAGCATATTTAAGCAACGGCGAAATTTTTATTGACCACATTTACTAAATCTTGATTGTACACAAGTAAGGTAAAGACGAAAGTAATATGCTTATTTTTTTAAATTTTATTAAGTATTCACCTTAATTAATTGAACCTAGGTAAAAAAATAAAATATTTAGGGAATCTTTTTTGATTATTTAGTTCCCGTTTCTCAGTTTAGTGTTACCATTTTATCTATAATCTACCTAGTAGCTAGAATAAATCTAAATTAGTAGATTATTTTGTATCGTTTTAAAAATTGAAATTATTTCGTTTAATCAATTTTTGCATAAATAATAGTATTGCTCTTTTTTTTAGTGTATTTAAGTTAATTTTCCTGCATACATTAACCTCTAACAGAATGGTAATAATTGAAAGAATATTATGGCAGCACTGATGCTGATTGTCTGTGTTTACTAATGTAATGTTTTACTGGTCTGTGGTTGTCATCTGTCTTTGGTTTTGTGGCTTTCTTCCGGTTGTCATTTTTAGAAGTGACATTACCCATAGAGATATATTACCTCTATGGACATTACCACAGAACCTACAAAACTTTAGAACGAAATATCTTTTTTTTCTAGCCTCATAAAAAAAAAATTCTAGCTGCTGTGAGCTTCATAATCGACGCTTAGAAAAATATATTTTTTTCACACGTGTACATAATTATTTTTTCTCAATAATATTGATGTATGGAAGTTAGCCGTTGCTCTTTATGACGGCAGTCGTAATTCCTTCTTCCATGCTCTTTATGAATGAATGAATGAATGAATGATTCAAATTTCAAGCTGACATTTACATTTTGAATACGATTTTTTTAAGGTTATGTGATTATTTACATAAAAAAAGGATTATAACATCTATTATCACAGAAAGCATAGCAAAAGCGATGAACTTTAAACATTTTATTCATAAAGGAACATGCCCATTGTTCACACAAATCGCTGGAGCCCACCGAAAACCGAGATGGTTACCAGTGGCGAAGAGCAAGATATATCGTATTCCAAAACGCCCCGTTATTACCGAAGAAGAGCGTTTGGAGCTGTTACGTATAAATAACAATTATAAAACACAAATGCGGGCAATAAGGCGTTTTTACCACGAGGAAATGATAAAGGAAAAATCTTCACTTGAGAGTGCAAGTTCAGAGATGTCACAACGCTTGGAAGCCGATGAGTGGGAAAAATGTGTTATGTTAAACGAAGAGTGGAACAGGCAGGTGAGTTACTTGCGTTTGGTATCATACATCAAGCTTGAGTAGCTTTGAACTGGAACAAATTGCTATTTTATTTTGAAGTACTGATAGAATAAGTATTACAAAGAAGTTGATTTAAATAGTATCCTTCGGCGCTTAACACTCCAGTACCTGCGCCACTATTTGTTACACAAGTGCTCGCACGCTCTGCATATTATGTAGAACAATTTTACTTACTACTAGCCGATGCCCACGACTTTATCCACGTGGATATAAAGTAGCTTGTGTTATTCCTGACTATAATCTATCCCTGTGCCAACATCCAGATCCGTTTTGCCGTTCTGGTGTGATTGTGTAACAAACATCCATTCATCCAAACTTTTGCACTTACAATATTAGTTAGTTATTACTTGATCCTTCTTACAAAACTTGGGTAAAAAAATTACCAATTTTGTGACTCCTATTCTTTTTAGTTGCTTGTTTTTATTCTCTTAACCCTTAAATCGGCAAGACTAAAAATATACACTTAACATTTGTTTTATAGATTTTCTTGGTTCATGATGACCTCTGGACTCAGGGAAAAATATTGAAAAAAATATATGATTTTCCATTTTCGAGAAAATTAACGGGTCCCACAGGATACGATGCCGATTACTCTACGAAAGAACGATACTCCGTTACGGGTACCGTAGTGTACGTTGCCGAGTAGACTACGAAATACTTAGTATAGAATAAAACTAAAAAATTAGAAGAAAAAGCATTTTATTGTTTTGGAATTGACGGAGAGTTTCGCGATTTTTGCTCGCTTATCACAAAACGTAAACTTATTTCCATTTTATAGAATAAACCCTTGGTTTTCCTTCTTTGCAATAGCGATATCGGGCATTTTTCTCTTGAATTTCCTGAAAATGACCAATATAATGCAGACTAATACTGTCTACAGGTCGATAAGCTACCGTCTAGCAATTAAAAAATAATAAAGATAATATAAAACTGTAGCCATATGTGTTTTGTGAAGTTTCTGTAAGTCTCCATCTATCACAGCTCTATGCCTGAATGCAGCTTTTGTTCAGTTATAATTGAGAACTGACTTATTTTTTTTATCTTTTTTGCTATTAATATTTTGGTTAAAACCTAGTAAGCCCTTTAAATAGCGAATTTTTAGCTAGTGATGGAAAAAAACGACAGTATAGAATTCAGGGTGGGTGCAGCCTCTCAATTGTTTGTCGAAGGGGATGGGAAAACTTCATCGAATATTAGTGTGTGAGGCACATTTTCGAAGTTTTAAATATGTATTATGCAATCGAATAAATACCTCATTATAATCCCTACCATATCCTAAAATTTCAATTTCGTAAGAAGAATCTAAAGAAAGTAGATGAAGGTAGATCTGAGCTTATAACAGGAGAAGAATGTGATTGTAAATTGTCTCATTGTCAGAAGTAAAACTTTTATTATCAGAACATGCATTAATTATGCAAATAAAGAAAACATGCTTTAAGCAACCACACCTACATATAAAAAGCACAAAAAAATACTGACAAAATGATTTTAAAAGGTTTGAATGTATGCTGCCATTTGCCAAGAAATTGGCAACGTATCTCCTGGTACCCGTTACTCGTAATCGGCAAAAGCGGCAACGGGAACCACGGGGCACATACACTTTTATGAACCTATAATTTTATTATTGTGGATTGATGATCTAAATATGATATTGCAATCTATTATGTGACATTTATTCTTTCAATTTATAGCGAAAAAAACAGTTAGTTAGAGCAAAAAATTTAAAAAATCCGATTATAACTCAACTGTGCTGTTCCAACATACTGTCGCCTTGACTCTATTTTGAATATGACGGATGATTTTATTTGTACGAGCTCTAATTATTTTTTCTACTAATCTCAAATATACAAAAAATATTTCTATAGCGCAAAAAAATCATTCAGGTTATTAAATAATTCTCAGATTTAAAAAGAAAGTAACGTATCCCAGGGTTCCCGTTATCGATTTAAGGGTTAAGTCTCCTCTACCTGGTACTCATCACTTTTTCAGTAGACAGGTTATTAAAGAACCTCTTGTTGGAGACAAATTGTTCACTGATGGATTATGTAAAGTGCTCTTTTCCGCAAAAAAAAACATTTTTAATTCAACCAGTAATTGGTGGTTGTGCTGGACAAAGATGAAGCTGATATATAATTATTTAGACCCAGGGGTGCTTTTCCTTTCGTCTTATACAATTGTAAAAAAATGATGTAAATTTTACTAAGAACATAATTATGGCGTTAAGAAGATCTATTGTCAGGCGGATTGATAGGCTTAGTTGCAATTAAGCTTCACATTCATATTATTTAATAATAATAATAAATTTTAGGTAGCTGCAGAGAGAGAAGAGAGGAGGAAGATAGAGTTGGCGGCTATGGAGGACTATGCTTTGAAAAGGATGGAAACGAAAGACACAGAGCTTAAAGAGAGAATAGCAAAGGCATCAGAAAAAATTAGGGAGCAAAAGGTATGTTATTTTTGATTTCACCCGAAAAAAGAGAGTCAACCGTATAGAATCAAAGTTTGAGCTCATTGAAGTTGCTGTAGGTGATTGATAAGTGCATTTTTAAACTAGTTTAGTTTAAATTTTATGTTTTGCATTTAGTTTTGTTTTTAATGTACTTCATTAAAAAAAAGGAGAAGACAACATTTCACTTAGAAATATGAATCCCATTTATTCTTCTTACTAAAATTATTAATAATTTTATTGACATAATTATAATTCTCAGACCTGGGCGCGTTTGGAACCCTCGTAGCTTTAGTTTTAAGATACCGTAACAGATTATCACCTTCATATTTTTATTTTTATGTAACTGGACGTCAATAAGTGTAGTGTACCTACCTAAATTGAATAAATAGACTTTATTACTACCCCATGGTACCCCAGAGATGGCAAACGGAAAAAAGGTCACCAAGCTAGACGCTGGGAGGACGATCTCCGACTAACTCTGGGGGCCACACTGGACCAGAGTGGCGCTAGACAGGCACCAGTGGAGAGAGTTGGAGGAGGCCTATGCTAACAGGCACTCCATTTTAAGGGACATTTTATAACAAAAAAAAAAGTAATGTTCTAAAATGGAATAAAGGCTTTATTATTATTGATATATATCTTACTCTCACGCCCGCATACAAAATAAATACATATAATTATGGCCAAAAGAGTTATAATAAACTTATTATTATTAATTATAATTACTAAAAAAGCCTACTAGAAAAAGATAAAACGATTACGCATGGATGTATTAATTTTTTGACTACACTTGAAATATTTAACTATTTGATGAATAAACATTCATACACATAACATAACATATTTGATGAATATATTATGATTATGATTCTTATTTTAAGTTTTAATCCACAATATTTTTGTTATACTCAATATCTCAATGCATCAGCATTGAATAATCAAATCAAATATAAATATTATAAATGCGAAAGTTTGGATGGATGTATGGATGTATGGATGTTGGTTACTCAATCACGCTCCAACGGCTGAACGGATCTGGATGAAATTTGGCACAGAGATAGATTATATAGTCTGGAATAGCACATAGGCTACTTTTTATCCCGGAAAATTAAAGAGTTCCCGCGGGAACCGAAAACCCTCAATCCACGCGGACGAAGTCGCGGGCATCAGCTAGTAAATATTATAAATGCGAAAGTTTGGATGGATGTATGGATGTATGGATGTTTGTTACTCAATCAAGTCCGAACGGCTGAACGGATCTGGATGAAATTTGGTAGAGAGATAGATTATAGTCTGGAATAACACATAGGCTACTTTTTATCCCGGAAAACTAAGGAGTTCCCGCGGGAACCAAAAACCCTCATTCCACGCGGACGAAGTCGCGAGCATCAGCTAGTACTAATCTATTTCATTGTTCAAAAACATTTCATTGTTTTACAGGAACTAAGTTCAACGTTCATCACGCCAGAAACTTTAGAAGCGGCCATAGACCATGCCTTGGCCAATCCAGTTGACTACAACTACGCTATAGACCTACGCGGCAATCAGTTCCCTGGAAGAGACACTCCTATCAAATATGAGAAGAATACTGAGAAAAGCGAGAAAGCTTTCGCTCAGTAATTAACTGTCAGATAACTGTGAACTGTTAATTTATAAGTTGTTTAGGAAATAAATTGTGTATTGTATTATTATTTTTTGTTTTAATTTGGTTACCTTCTACTTACATAATCTTTCTAAAATTATTATTATTATCAAAAAAATAAAACAGCAGTTTTCTATTTACAAGTCTTTATTATTACTGTCCCAACAGAGGGACATAACTCTTTTATACAGCCGTCTGTTGTCCTCACAAACGATAAATATACTCTTTAAGCAGGACATTTCTCATAAAAAGGTCATGTTGTTTATATTGGACAATGGACATGTCCCATAAAAATGGTCATGCCATTCATAAAGTACACGTTCTAAAAAAAAATCCTTTTTATAGGACATGCCCCATAAAAAGATCACATGTTCCATAAAAAGTGTAGTGGTTAAAACAGTGTAAAATAGACGGCGCTAATTGGGTATTTGACAACTAGTCAAATCAGCAACTTTTTTCAAAACGCGTGCTTAGTATGGATTTTGTATGAAATTTTAAGTTGTGACGTCATCAAAGTTCGACGCACTTTTTTTACTTTAATCGGTAGTTCAAAATGGTTATCTAAGTACAATAAAACTAGCAGGGGCGTGGATATTACGACTTTTGGGACATCCTTTATTTGATAATAACTAAAAAGTAATTTATTTCACTAGTAGTCAAATAACCAATTGTATCTACATCACGGGATAAGGTCCCCGGGCAATCAATCCACGCATTTAAAGTTACACGAAAACAATGGTTACCCTCAAAAAGTTCTAAAAAAAAGTCCGCGATAGCATAATATATATCTTTCAAGGTTGACTCACAATAACCATTTTTATGCGAAGATGTTTTTACCGACTTATGTATACTTAGTATTAATATTAATCCATATCAAAATAAATATGTTATTCATCTCAAGTATCTAATCTTAATAAGTTCTTAAACCCGCGGTGGATCGCTAGTTGTGTTATAAAACCGGCCAAGTGCGAGTCGGACTCGCGCACCGAGGGTTCCGTACAAACCTGTAGTAAGTTTTACGATTTATGACGTATTAAAAATAAAAATTACGTTTGTTGTATGGGAGCTCCCCTTTAATATTTACTTTATTGATATTTAATTATTTATTTTGAAAGGTAATATACAAGTTAATATTCTGTGAAAATTTGAACCGTCTACCTGTTACCGTTTTTAATATTGAGCAAAAAAATACGAAAAAAACACGTTTATTGTATGGGGACCCCCCTTAATATATATATATATTTTTAATTTTTAGTATTTGTTGTTATAGCGGCAACGGAAATACATCATTTGTGAAAATTTCAGCTTTCTAGCTATCACGGTTTATGAGATACAGCCTGGAGACAGACAGACAGACAGACAGCGGAGTCTTAGTAATAGGGTCCCGTTTTTATCCTTTGGGTACGGAACCCTAAAAAGGTCGTCCAAAAAAGCATATGTCCGCTCAGAGCGTCATGTCGCGGAACAAGTCCCGCCAGTGCGGCGCCACGTTGAGCTTGTGTGTGAGCGCCCCGAGTGATACCATGCACGCCGAGCGAGACGCGGGCTCCGCTGCCACAGAGACCACCTCCTGGTGGAACGACGCCTTGGTGCCCGCGCACACCTGACAAGTGACAACCGGGGGAATATACACTAGGGGTGTGTTCCGAAATACACTGCGAGCACTGAACAGTGCTCTTACTGTGGAGAAATTCGTTCCGTTATGGACTGACAGTACACTGACGCAGTATCTGTAAGGTGTGACGTCAATTTAGTATACTGCGAAGCCGTTCCTTTATAGTTAGCTATACTGGTTACTGTTTAAACGGAATGCAATCAGCACTGAGAACACCTTAGGTACCTCGAAAACGCCAGTGCTCACAGTACAAAAATAGCGACGATTTATGACGTCATATATTTCCCTAGGATACTTCGGTAGTATACTGTCAGTCCATAACGGAACGAATTTCTCCCCAGTCAGAGCACTGAACAGTGCTCGCAGTGTATATCGGAACATACCCATAATATTTGTTTTTTGTTTTTCATATTTTTCAAGCAAAGATCTAAGACCATACAGCCTATTATTGTAATATCCTTTTCCGCATAAAACATACTGAAAGGGACAGACACACAATAAAAGCATTACTTTATAGTTACTAGCCTACAAAACTGTGCAAGTAATATTCAGTTATTCACTAGTGCAGTACCTAATAGACTTTATGCCCGTTTGCACTAAACTTAGGAATCGCCTAATTTCCTGCCCAACTTGT
This sequence comes from Erebia ligea, assembly GCA_917051295.2. Classification (NCBI taxonomy): domain Eukaryota; kingdom Metazoa; phylum Arthropoda; class Insecta; order Lepidoptera; family Nymphalidae; genus Erebia; species Erebia ligea. Next base: position 2,104,368 of record OU785240.1, on the reverse strand, counting down.
TTAGGCTTATCCTAGCGTTTAAAAAGCTTGCACTAACCTTAGGCCATTCCTAAATCCACTTAGGAGATGCCTAACTTTATGAGCCCGATTAGTAAGCGCCCAAGCGTAGGCGATACTTAAGTTGAATTTTTTGTAGTCTGTGGACCATTTTGTTGTCATTAATTGGTCTCACGGTTGATATGTACTCTGTGGTTGATAGGTATCACAACCACAGAGTACCTACATTGTTATTGTGATTTTTCGAAATATTCCAGTCACCACTACTAGTTCCCTTAATTCCTCGCCAACAGAAGCCCATAAACTTCTCAAGGATAATGTCACCGAGTGCAGTGTGCTGTTTAAGTTTAGACATGTGACTCCATATGAAATTATTAAAGTATTTAAATCTTTGGAACTTAAAAAAAACCGGAGACCTATGGGGGATATCCGTAAAAATAATCAGCAATATTATTGATGTTATTGCACCATATCTTGCTCTAATCTTTAATGAGTCTGTAGATTCAGGATCCTTTCCAGACCTTATGAAATGTAGTAAATTGATTCCACTTTTTAAATCGGGTAGCAAAAGCGATCCAAATAATTACAGACCAATTTCAATTTTGCCAACACTCAGCAAGATATTTGAAAAAATTATGCTCAACCAACTGCTTCAGCACTTTAATTCAAATAAACTTCTTCACTCTGAGCAGTATGGTTTTACTAAAGGTCGATCAACAATTGATGCGGGCGCAATGCTGTTAAAACATATATTCGATGCGTGGGAGAAATCACAGAATGCTATTGGTATTTTCTGTGATTTGTCTAAGGCATTCGATTGCGTTGAGCACGCGACGCTTTTAGTTAAGTTGAGCTACTATGGAGTCAAAGACACTGCGCTTGGCCTCATTGCATCCTACCTCAGTAATCGCATTCAAACAGTATGTGTTAACGATGTGAAGTCATCCGGATCAGCCTCGATAATGGGTGTTCCTCAAGGCTCCATTTTGGGTCCCTTCATGTTCCTGGTGTACATCAATGATTTACCATATTTTGTCCGTAACACTTGCGATATTGTACTATTTGCTGATGATACGTCCTTGATTTTTAAAGTCGATAGACATAAGGACAACTTTGACGATGTAAATACTGCAATTTCTCAAGTCACGAACTGGTTTACGGTAAACAATCTACTTTTAAATACAAAAAAAACTAAATGTGTTCAGTTCGCATTGCCGAATACCAGATCCACAAGCGATATAAAACTAATGGTGAATAATGATATGTTGAAAATAGAAGATACTACTGTGTTCCTGGGGGTGACCTTAGACGCAAAGCTTCAATGGGGCACCCATATATCAACACTTGCTGGCAAGCTTAGTTCTGCTGCTTACGCTGTCAGAAAGATTCGACAGTTAACTGACATCGAAACTGCCAGGATTGTATATTTTGCTTATTTTCATAGTATTATGTCTTACGGAATCTTACTGTGGGGTAAAGCGGCGGATATTCAAAAAATTTTTGTACTACAAAAAAGGGCAATACGTGCAATTTATAATTTAAAACCGCGTGATTCCCTTAGAGAGAAATTTAAAGAAATTGGTATTCTAACAGTAGCCTCGCAATATATTTACAGTAATATAATTTTTGTAAAACAGCACATCCATAATTACAAAAAAATATGCGATCTGCACGATAGGCAAACTAGAGGCCGTAATAGGCTCGTGACTCCATCGCTCCGCCTCAAAAAAGTCAGCAAGTCATTCGTGGGAATGAGCATTCTTTTCTATAACAAAATTCCACAACCTATTTTAAACTTGCCTATACACAAGTTTATGAAATCCATTAAAAGTATGCTCCTGAAAAAAGCTTATTATACTATTGAAGATTATGTAAATGATAGAGGAGCCTGGATTTGATCGCTCCAGCAATGCTAAGGACAGCGGTTAATTATGTACCTACACATTGATATAAGTTATAATGATAAATTGTAAATGAATTATCTAAAAAGAGCAACCACCGAGTTTCTTGCTGGTTCTTCTCGGTAGGAATGGCATTCCGAACCAGTGGTAGATTCACTTGACGATTCAAAAGTACTTGTAAAAGTTTATTTGAATAAAAAACATTTGAATTTTGAAAATTTTGAATTGTTAATTAGGTAGAACACTACACTGATCACAAGCAACAATGGCACAAGATTTATTAGATTCTTTCTCCTTCTTTCTCATTATGTCACCACTGGAATTGTGAATTTGGGTGATTTTTGCCCAAGCCTGTTCTTTCTCTTTATTTGATGCAGTATCGTGTGCTGTTACTTTGGAAATAATGCACTGCCCCTCTTCGCACAACAACCGTACAAACCGCAACTTCTCCTCTGCCGTAAAATTGGCAGTTCTTTTTCGTTTATTTATTTGTCTTTCCATTTTAATTGCTGATTTATAAAATCCCCTTAAATAAATAACCTTCAACTCCACGTACTTAATGTCACCTGTGCATTAAATAAACCAATAAAATAAAATACACTAATGTTTTAGCTTTTGTCTCTATTCAACTCATGCCTGAGGTTATGACAAGATAAGGTAAAAAAATATTCTAGTGTTTACATTACTTTGCAAGATATATTTAAAAAAAAAACCATAAACAATCATTCATTCCATTCGTTCCTAGAGATGCCTAACTAGGCAATGCTTATGTTACGACACAGCAAGGACAAGACTGTCAGTGCAAACGAATTTTTTTGCTAGGCCGTTCTTAAGCCTACGTGTATCTTAACTAGGACAAGCCTAACTTGAGTTTAGTGCAAACGGGCATAAGAGATTACTGGACTTTTGGTAACTATCGCTAAGAAGGCTGATTCAGTATTTGGTGCGTGTAGGGCTCTCCTCCGGTGGAAATAGTGACGGTCTGCTCGCATGCGGCTGTGACACGGACAACTTATCGCCGCTCAAAGACGAGTTATTATTACCAAAAAACGAACAATAACTAGGAAGGCTGATACTAGTATGCATTATGATATGAGTAGTACTTGTGTAAACAGTATAAAAACTGACGATATTCATTGGTCCATTCACTAGATATCACCTCTCAAAGACGTGATAAACTTACAAAAAATGAATCGCATTGATGTATAAATAAATATTATGAAGTAAAATTAATTGCTATCCTATTATAACTTGATATTTAGAATGGGTATAGGACCTAGAGAGAGAGACATAAGCTACTGTTTAACCCGGCAAATAAAGGAGTTTCCATGGGGATTAAAACAATATTTACCTCAAAAATAGTGTCTCCTAGCGCGAGAGTGACGCGGCCGGAGCGGTGGACACGCATCTTCCCTATCCTACCCTCTTCCAAGTCCGACAGGCGACATCTGTTATCCACCTGCGACAACGAAACTTGCTTAAACGCTGCATTTTTTTTTATCCACTACAAGTTAGCCCTTGACTGCGATCTCACCTGATGGTAAGTGATGATGCAGTCTAAGATGGCAGCGGGCTAACCTGTTAGGGGCATGGCAGTTATATTAAACCCATACCCCTATTCGGTTTCTACACGGCATCGTACCGGAACGCTAAATCGCTTGGCGGCACGTCTTTGCCGGTAGGGTGGTAATAAGCCACGGCTGAAGCCTCCCACCAGGCCATACCAGGGAAAATTCAGAAATTATAAATTCCCAAATTGACCCTGCCGGGGATCGAACCCGCGACGTCTGCAGGTTAAGACAACAGCGCTCAACACTGTGACACGGAGGTCGTCAAAACACACTGTTTCCTCAAAGAGAAATACATACTTACAAACTAGCGATGTGCCGGATCGTTAAATATGTATCTACTAGCTGATGCCCGCGACTTCGTCCACGTGGATTGAGGTTTTTGATTCCCGCACGAAAGGGCTAACATGTAGTGAATAAAAAAATTATAAAAAAAAAAAAGTAGTGGTGTTTTTAAGTAGTGGTGTTTTTGTACTCACGGGTTTGTCGTCGCCGCCCTCCCCCGCGGACGTGGAGGGCGCGTCTGGCGGCCGCCGCGAGTCCTCCCTTCCGCCGCCGCGCCCCGGCAGCGTGTCCGCCAGCTGCAAGGGACAACAAAAAAAAAAGAGTGTGCTTTAGGGCTCCCACACATAACTGCGATGCGAATTGCTGCGATGCGATTTCGTGCGGCAAAGCGTTGGTTCAGGTGACCATACGCTCGACGGTAGTCTACCGTACTGGACGTGTTTTTAGAAGTAGTGACATGGATCGAAAGAAGCGTGTTGCAGTGCTGTTATTGTTCATCCACTTATTACAATAATGAATGCTGATGGGAACTATTTTATTCGAAAATACAATGGTTTGAGAACAGAGGAAGATGAATTTTTTGATTATTTTAGAATGAGCATATCTTCATTTGTCCCAAAGGACAATGCTCCTCAATTAAAGTTATTAAACAATCCACGTCAAAGTTTGCCATTTTTCCACACAACGACGGCGGCGCCTTGCCCACACGTGTTCCGAAATACACTGCGAGCTCTGTAACGTCAATTCAGTACACTGCGAAGCCGTTCCTATACAGTTAGGTATACTGGGTACTGCTTAAAACGGAACGCTGTCAGCACTGAGACAAACACTGAGAGCACCTTACCTCGAAAACGCCAGTGCTCACAGTACAAAAATGGCGTCGATTAATGACGTCATATATTTCCCTAGGATACTGCGGCAGTTTACTGTCAGTCATAACGGAACGAATTTCTCCACAGTAAAGAGCACTGAACAGTGCTCTCAGTCTATAACGGAACGCACGGTCTATATCCCTGTCAACTTCCGTTCGCACTTTTCGTAACGCTCTCGTCACGCATTCACCAGCTTACTCCCCAAGTCAAGCGTGCGTAAAGAAGCATGTAGGACAAATTGTGCCACTTATGATAAGCCGTAAGAATCTACCACCGGTTCGGAAAGATGATTCTATTGAGAAGGACCGGCAAGAAACCCAGCAGTTGCTCTTTTCAAAAAAAGAAAAATGTAACAATTTGTATATAATATAAAATGCATACGCTACGTAACAAGTAGGTATTACACTGACTTGTGGGTCGCTGGAGGCAAAGCCGGTTGCTTCCATGCAACTTTGTCATCGAGAAAATCATCTATGCTATAATAACCTCGACTGAACAGATGCTGTTTAACAGTCTTTTTTATGCAATGGCAACTGGTACAATGGCAAAAAACAATGGCAAAATGGTTTCCGAGATAAAATGTATCAAAACTATGGTATCTGCTCAATGATGGCATCCAGTTCAACTTTGATAGCTTATCTCGTAAACCGGGCGCTTTTTAATTAACCGCAGCTATTGATTAATACAGTGGCGCTATTACGAACAAAAAATTAAAATGGCGCAACGGTAGGTAGGGCCAGACTCCATACAAATATATTCTAAACTATTTTACTGTCCCTTAAAAAGGACAAAATCTTTCAAAGTTTCTTTAAGTAACATTTGTCGCTACCTGCAATAGTATAAGAGCTGGTTTGTCGCCCCGCAACAAGTCTGCGACGCTGGTCTCCTCGAATACTTCCTTCACGTCTACCAACGGTGGCTTTGTATGAACATTTGCTACTGAAATACATGATTAATATATTATATTGATGCTAATTTAGTTGTGAAACACGACCCATGCCTTTCTATACTAATATTATAAATGCGAAAGTTTGATGGATGGATGGATGTTTGTTACTCAATCATCAACTCATCAAATACGGATCTGGATGAAATTTGGCACAGAGATAGATTATAGTCTGGAATAACACATAGGCTACTTTTTATACCGGAAAAGTTCTCGGGGGAACCGAAAAATACCTCAATTCACGCGGACGAAGTCGCGAGCATTAGCTAGTTATACATAAAGCCTGACCGGAAAATAAAAAACCTGTTTAGAGGCGCCACTGTTGCATTTCTCAAGTATTGGTCATGTAAAAATTAGTTCCAGTTTTTTCCGCAACATCGCGGTTTTATATTTTTCTGGTTATCGGAAAAGTCAATAGTCAATATCTTCATTTCATTTCATACAAAGGGGTTAAAAGACACCACCATGTGCTTAAACCATTGTATTGTAAGAATACAGCCTAATTTTGTATGATGTATGTTAAGAATTTATTAAATTGTGTATCGAGAATTTGTTAAATTTTGTTATCATCACATTTTGCAAGTTAATTCCTGTAGCACTATTCCATAAAAGCACCGTCAATCATTAGTACAATCTAAAATTATTTAATTCAACGGGCGATTCAAAAGGCCCTAGTAAATATTAAAAACTAGATGATGCCCGCGACTTCGTCCACGTGGAATAAGTTTTTTTAATTCCTGCGGGAACTCTTTAATTTTCCGGGACAAAAAATAGCCTATGTCCTTCCCCGTGATAGAAACTATCCCTATACCAAATTTCATCAAAATCGGTTGAATAGATGGGCCGTGAAAGTGTAGCAGACAGACAGACGGACAGACAGACAGACACACTTTCGCATTTATAATATTAGTATGGATATGGATAGAATTTAAACAAAACAGTGTGTGTGCAATTCACACACGGCAGAAGTGAAACTTCAGAAAAGTAGCCTACGGGAGAATGAGATAAATATTACTGGTATTCTCTCACTATAACTTAAGAATATCAAAAAAAATATGTTTGTCTCTTTTTAACGTCGCTTTTTCGTTTCATCGAATTTTCAAATCACAACGATTCTAAAGAATCACTTTATCATTCTAAAGTTTCACTTCAAAAACATAAGTAGGTACCTTCAAGGCAAGAGTGAATCTTCTAGGCGAGCGCACTCCAACCTAGACCTTATCATCGCTTTGTATGCATGATTGTCGTCAAGCGCAAGCCTATTTTGCAATAATTAAAAAAAAAACTTAAGATGCACATAGCTTTGAATAGTTGAGGTGCGTGTGTGTGTGTGTTTTGTGTGCGTGTGTCATGTGTGACATCATGATTGGATGATCTATACTCTATCCACGGAGACAAGTTAATAGGAAAGACATGGACTCGTTTGTGATTGGTCAGCGATCACCGTTAATGCAGTGTACAGACTACGTGTATATTTTAGTCTGATCGTGGTACCCGTACCCGTACCCGTACTCGTACCCGTACTGTGCAGACGCGCTCATATTTTATCCTTAAAGTTCAAGGTAAAGTTGCCGCTGAAAACACAACTTACAAAATGGCGGAATTAAGAAACCTTTTGAATAATGCGATTCAAAATATTAATGCTCAAAAGTGGCAAAATTGTATCAAACAAGTACAAGAAATAGTAGAGCCAAAAATGAACGCAATGGATAGGAATGTGGAAATAATGGCTGATAACTTCATAATAAATGTAGAAAACGATAGCAGTGACACGTCGTCGGATAGTGATTAATATATTTTGAATTATAATAACTACGTAAATTGTAAAAAAAAAAAAACAAGTGTAGTCGTGGGAAGAAAGCTAGTTAAATTTAATAGTAGCGCAGTGTGTACGTACATTCAGAATGGTTTACGCCCACTGACTTTTTTTGTCTTTGTCATTTGTATGGGATTACGTGACAGAGAGAGCGCTATATTAACTAGTCTCCGTGGATAGAGTATAGTGCGAAAGCGCTCTTACCGTCCGCGTCGTCGCTCGGCTCCTGTTTGACGACCACCTCCTGCTTAACCTTGACGCCCGACTTTACGTGCGACAACCCTATAAACAATTATTTATTATTTTACCTCCTTTTTATTTTGTATTTCATCGTCATCATCAACAATACAACAAATCACCGGCTCAATAGTCACTACTGAGCACGCATCTCCTCTCAGAATGAGAAAGAGTATGGCCATAATCCACTACAATAGCCGAGTGCGGATTGGTAGACTTCACGCAGTCTATTGAGAACACAAGCTCCTCTATCATTTACATAATCTTCAATAGTATAATAAGCTTTTTTCAAGTATGCTCCTGAAAAAAGCTTATTATACTATTGAAGATTATGTAAATGATAGAGCAGCTTGGATTTGATCGCTCCAGCAATGCTAAGGACAGCGGTTACTTATGTACACATTGATATAAGTAGATAATAATGATAAATTGTAAATGAATTATATCTAAAAAAAGCAACCACCGAGTTTCTTGCTGGTTCTTCTCGGTAGGAATGGCATTCCGAACCAGTGGTAGATTCAAAAGACGATTCAAAAGTACTTGTAAAAGTTTAGGTTAGGTTTTTGTGCAGGTTTAAATTCTTAATGCTAAATTCTAACTTAACCTAAAATACTTTTGCACGCCAAGCTTGGCAGAATATGTAGATAAGTTCTAATTTAAACAGCTATGTAATTATATGATGCATGTACCATATTCTTGCAAAATTAAAAATGATTATGATTATGATTATTATGATTATGCAATGCATGTGTCCTCACAAAGTTTACGTTCACCCTAACACAATTAATATTTAACTAGCTGATGCCCGCGACTTCGTCCGCGTGGATCGTGACACACACACGTACCTACAGAAGAATCTGTACTAATACTATCTACCGTACCGAAGGGACGAACGTCAAATGTTTGACAGGAAAGTAGCTTAGAACAGTTTATATGGGAAAGTGAAATTGTTGTTTTTACTATCTTCCTCGCAATTTTTCCATATTTTCTCAACGTTTAAACATTCCCTGGACTACGACAAACATTTCAAAACCAAAATCAGCTAAATCGGCCCAGCCGTTCTCGAGTTTTAGCCAGACAAACGAACAGCAATTGATTTTTATATATATAGAGATAGAGATTTATCACTATAGGGGTAAATTTATCTGATCGTTATCTATGCTTTCATGCATTGTTCATCCGATTTGTGCTGAAACTTCATACAGTTTTGTCGGCACTTGCGTGAAGGATTTATCGACCACAAGTTAACCCTTGACTGCGATCTTACCTGATGGTAAGTGATGATGCAGTCTAAGATGGTAGCGGGCTAACCTGTCAGGGGTATAGCAGATATATTAAACCCATCCCCTAATCGGTTTGTACACGGCACGGAACTGTCTTCTGACCGACAGAGTTCCTTTAACATAGCATAGCTGAAGAGCGAATTGCATTGCAATGCCAAGCATTAGATGGTACTTATAAAGTTACCTCCATCGTCCATGGGTAGTTTGACAGGGGCCTCGATGTCTAGGATGGTTTTAAAGTCTTCACTCTCATCTTCATACGAGGTGGAGTCGCCAAACGCTGCCCTGATCTTTTGCTCTTCCAGCTCTTTGTCTATCTGTTGATCACATGACTAAAGTGAATATATGAGAGAAGTGAAACAAAAAGAAAATGTGTAAAAAAAAGGTCTCAATAAGTTTAAAGTTTTTGTAAAGTGTCAACTAATTTAAAATTTGTATTACAATGTTAAGAGGCCGGCGAACGGCGCTCGCAACTTCTACTCGAGCCGCAAATATAAATTTGCCGGTATATTGCTATCCCTATTTGGCTGATGACACATGATCGCGTGCAAGCGCGATAGCAATATGAGCGTACAGAATTTGTTATACATTTAGTCTTGTTTCGTGAATACCAAAAATGATGAATGAAAAATTGTTGTGTTTTTAACTTCGTGTTGTTATTCTGTAACTTGACAATATAGGCTATGTTCGTGATCAATTAGTACGTGAGATATTGTTGGTTTTAATATGAAACAAATGAGGAGAAAATAGGTCGTTTATGTCGTAAAAACATGCAAAACGCAATGTGCTTACATTTAATTTTGGGAAAGTATTTTGAAAAAATTATTATCCAGGGACCTAGATAAATACAAGTTCAATCTTAATAATCGCATAATATGGAGGAAATATGCTTGAATTACAAATTATTTTGGTATTACGTTTGTATGAGCAATTCCCCCTCCGCTGGCACCTTAAGGATTATTTAAATGAAAAGCGTGGGAATTAATTGTTCCAGCGGCTAATTAATCTAACTGTTAATTATTGTAGTTCTATTAAATATACGATGTTTGTGAGATGGTGACAATATAACAAAACCTGGTAGTTAGTTGTGAGCTCTTCTCAGACCAGTATGGCTAGCATGCGCACTACGAGTAAAATTATGTCTACCCGTTATCTCTCTCTGTCTACCGAAGCTAACATGGTTACTTGTCTCGTTACGTCCAAAGTAGAGATAAAAGTAATATTTCTTATCTGTGGTATTTTTCTCTACGAACATACACATTTATTTAGACATGTCGACTATGTTTTTCTTGTAATATACCGCATTTTGTGCACTTCAGAGTGAATAAAAAATTTGCCGGCAACGACAACATCTGTCTCTCTCGTCGCGAGATAATCTCGTTGTGCGCATGCTAAGCACACAGGGCGCGTTTCGAACGCTCGTAGCTTTAGTTTTAAGTCACCGTAAATTGGATATCACCATTATGATACGTTTCGGACGTCAATAATTAGTGTGTGTGTTATCTATTATATAAATATTGATTGATTGAATGAATATGTTAAGTACTAGAACTTTTTTTTTTTTCAGCACAGCAACGTAACTTTAATTGCCCAATATGCAAAATACTTAATAGTACGTTTACTGTAAACAAAACTATACTTAATATTATAAATGCGACTGTGTTTGTTTGTTGGTTTGTCCTTCAATCACGGCGCAACTGAGCAACGGATCGACGTCATTTTTTGCTTGGGTATAGTTGAGGACTTGGAGAGTAACTTAAGCTACTTTTTATCTCCGAAAATTAAACAGTTCCCATATATAGATACTAGATGATGCCCGCGACTTCGTCCGCGTGGATTTAGCTTTTTTTGATTCCCGCGAGAACTCCTTCATTTTCCGGGATAAAAAGTACCCTATGTCCTTCCCCGGGATATAGCCTACCTCTATACCAAATTTCAGCAAAATCGGTTGAAAAGATGGGCAGGGAAAGCGTAGCAGACAGACAGACAGACACACTTTCGCATTAATAATATTAGTATGGATTACCATATTAAAAACACAAAGTCGCAGGCATCAGTTATTCTAAATAAAAATCTATCCGAAACCGTAACAAAACCAGCCCCCCGATTAAGTAAGAATTGTCGATCAAATCGTAATAGTTCGGCGTCAAAGTAAAATAAACCATAACAGCATTGAATTAGAGCTCCATTTCGTGTACCCATTCTTATATTGAGCAACCACCGAGTTTCTTGCTGGCTCTTCTCGGTAGGAATGGCATTCCGAACCAGCGGTAGATTCATATTATAACGATTCAAAAGCGCTTGTAAAAGCTTATTTGAATAAAAAACATTTGAATTTTTTTTTTTTAATATGTTTAGGTATGTACGATACCCTAAACGTATGAGAATGGATACACGAAATTGAGCTCTAATTTAATGACGTTATGGTTTATTTTACTTTGACGCCGAACTTTTAGTAGTCATCATCCCTAGTCATGTATAGTTCACGCGCGAGTTGAATGCAGAGCAAATGTATGGTGACACATATATTTACTCTGCATTCAACTCGCGTGCGAAACGTACCTTTACAACATCCTTCACTCTTATAGTTGGTCGCTGCAGCGTGGGCGTAGCCTCGGCCTCTCTGCCATATGACACTCTGCTTGAATGTCGCTCTGCACTGCCCAGACCTGAAGATGTTATAAAATTGGGTATTTGACTACTATTCAAATACATTATTTTTTAGTGATTAATTATCTCCCAAAAGTCGTAATATCCACATCACCTGATAGTTTTATGTTGAATAACAATTTTAAACAATCGATTAAAGTAAAAAAGTGTGTCGAACTTTAATGACGTCACATTTCAGAATTTCTTAAAAATCCCATACTAAGGACGCGTTTTGACGTTTGAAAAAAAGTTGCTGATTTGACTATTTGTCAAATACCCAATTGTACTCAATCTTATCTAATCTGTTGTTGTGCGGAGGTCCCGGGTTCGATCCCTGGCAGGGTCAATTTGGGAATTTATAATTTCTGACTTTTCCCTGGTCTCGCCTGGTGGGAGGCTACAGCCGTGGCTAGTTACTAGAGACATGCCGCCAAGCGGTATAGCGTTCCGGTACGATTCCGTGTAGAAACCGATTAGGGGTATGGGTTTAATATAACTGCCATGCCCCTAACAGGTTAGCCTGCTACCATCTTAGACTGCATCATCACTTAGCATCAGGTGAGATCGCAGTCAAGGGCTAACTTGTAGTGGATAAAAAAAAAACCTCGCCTGCGCGACACATGCATAGTGCAACATGACTCCTGACGGCTAGTCAGCAGTCGGACATCGCCGTAGGTTGCTGCAGCCTGTAACTGCAGAAGCTACTTTGTGAATAAAGTAGGAGCATCGATTTACCAACTAAGGATACAACATTACCTACAAATTAATACTCAATAAGCGTCCACATTCGCTTATACAAACACAGCTATAGATAATTGACAATGAGACACCGAACGGTTCACAAAAACCAACCATATAGTTTTATATTTAGGGTTCAATTTTGTAATAACAATTCAACACATACGACATTTTGTCGCCTAGTGTACTCATGCGCGACTGAGGCAAAAATTGTTCATTGTGCACAATTTGCCCGTGCCGTTTTTTGCGTTTCGATGGTGCGTCTGAGGTATTGGTAAGTCAATGAGTAGGAGGATAAAGTAGGAATTTTACAAAGGTAGTAAAAAGTTTGTAACAATAATATGTGTTGTAAGCAAATATGTATTTAATTGAAAACTCCTTAAAATTAGTGCTTCCACAGTGCATTTTACTTGATGTTAAGTTAAGTATGACAAAAGATACAAAACATACAAGAATAGAAGAGATAGATATATATTTTGTGACCCAAACGTTAATTTCAATTTTCCTTTAAAATTATTAATTAATATTAGTGATTAATTATGATTTATGTAATGATACCTTCAGAGAAAACTCCACTGGATTTGATAATATTGGGACCATTTTTGTTGAAGTTCTTATTCTTATCATTTTTCTTATCCTTCCTATGTCTGTTATCCTTATTTTGATCCCGAGAGTTTGCAGTGGATGGGCTGAAAAAAATTTAATAATAAAGAGTACTCAAAATAAAATAAAATTTTGAAAATAAAACTTTACCTAGTCCTTTAAAAGTAAATGTTTATATAGCCAGATTTGACTTAACACTTACTATTAAAACTAATAGCCTAGTGGTCAAGACACCCAACCTCCTGCATGGGGTAGCGGTTTCGATCCCCAGGCACGCACCTCCAACTGTTTGAAGTTATGTGCATTTTAACATTAAATATATTGCTTCAAAAGGTGAAGGAAACCATTTTGGAGAAAACCTGCACACCCAAGAGTTATTCACAATGTTCTTCAAGCAGGGCTTAAAACTAGGGTAGGCATATTAGTAAGTCAGAATACCTATTTACTGACTTTTATAATAAATAAACCAGCCAAGTGCCAGTCGGACGGTATTTTTTTCGACATTTTGCCCGATAAATCAAAAACTATTATGAATAAAAATAAATAAAAATCTGTTTTAGAATGTAGAAGTATAGCCCTTTCATATGATATCCCACTCATTATAGTTATCATACTTTGAAATTTCAAACCCCCGATTTTCCCCCTTTTTTAACTTAAACTAAAAATAATTTTCAATTTTTTTTTATTTTAATGATGTTAGGCCACTATTATACACAACTATTCCAAATTTCATGTCGATAGCTTTAATAGTTACTGAAATAATCGACTGTGACAGACAGACGGACAGACGGATGGACGGACGGAGAAAGTCGCACCGTAAGGGTTCCACTTTTACCATTTTGGTACGGAACCCTAAAAATGAGCATTTACGTATTTATATTTGGGAAAGCAGTGCTTTTATGCTTCTATAAACTGCACACCACTGTCTTCAAGGTATGTAAGTCTGCCAATCCGCACTTGGCCAGTGAGGTGGACTATGGCCCAACCCTTCTCATGCCGAGGGGACACTTGTGCTTAGTAGTAAAGCTCAGTAGAGAAGAGAGAGATACATAGATTCGGTCTACTGGCAATAAAACTTGCTGACTGCAAAAATTAACTCAGGCAAATCACTTGCAATGGTTAATGTTTACAGCTAGCCAGTTTAGTTTTAGCAAGTAAGCTAGCATAAAATGAAAACTGCTAGTTTTATTGATTCAATGAGCTTTTTATCTGCATTCTTTTCTGTTTCAATTTGTTATGTAAATGACACAATATTTAGTAAGTTTTCTGACCGTTTCTTACTGGTTCTTCCCAGTATGAAGGGCATTCTGAAGCAGAGGCAGAGGCTTGAAAATTCAAAAGCAGTTTTAAACGTTTATTTGAATAAAAGATTTTTTTCTATTCATTTTCTGTGGACGGTAGAAGTATGGATGCATGGATGATTGTTACTCAATCACCACTGAACAGATCTGGATGAAATTTGGCACGTGGATAGTCTGGCACATAAGCTACTTTTTATCTTGGAAACAAAGAGTTCCTGCAGGTACCATAAAACCTCAAACCACACAGACAAAGTTGCGGGCATCATCTTGTTATTTATAACGAAAGCCAGGCAGGCTTAGGCTGTGGCCCAACTTACTTTAAAATTTTCAAAACTAAGTGGTAGGTACTTGAACTAATAATCTTGCTACCAGCCCATCATGTTCACTACATTGTAAAAGTTCATCAAAATTAAATAATAGCAATATCCTAGAAAGAAGCTATTCTTCATTACTTACCCTTTATTTTTATTTCTAGCGACATTTAAGTTTGGCGTAAATATTTTCTTGTTGGGCTTCATTCCACCAAGTGAGAGATCTCTGGGGGGTTTGAGAGACGCTAATCTCTGTAGAGGGTCGCCACCCAGGCCGTTTGTATTGGATTTATCTTCCGTATTAGACATTTTCTTGGTTATAAGATAGAACAAATTTGTATGCCGTACATACAAATTTAATACTGGTGGGCGTTGCGACGAGAAACCGTTTCAAAAAACCGTTCTCGGCTCTGCGACGGTGAAACCGTTTTTACGTCCTGGGTAAAACAGTTAACAGTTTTCGTTGCACAAACCAGTCTTCGAATAACTGGTAGTCGTCCTCGTTCCACGTTCGTTTTTCAAAACAGTTATTACAATCAAAAGTGAACTTTATTTCGATGACATACAGTCGAAAATGAATGTATTCAACGACACGTTCGTTCTCAAAACAGTTATTACAATCAAAAGTGAACTTTATGTCGATGACATACAGTCGAGAATGAATTTATTCAACGACACGTTCGTTCTCAAAACAGTTCTTACAATCAAAAGTGAACTTTATGCCTATGACATACAGTCGATAATGTTAATGTATTACCAGTAGACT
The DNA here is from genome assembly GCA_917051295.2 of Erebia ligea. Classification (NCBI taxonomy): domain Eukaryota; kingdom Metazoa; phylum Arthropoda; class Insecta; order Lepidoptera; family Nymphalidae; genus Erebia; species Erebia ligea. The sequence goes on along the minus strand of OU785240.1, from coordinate 2,089,095 downwards.
AACCTACCTATGCTGTCGTTCGTGATGCGACGGTCAAATCCGTGCAAGCATAGATTTTAGATCTGTTTACTTAAAGCAAATATGTTTCGTTCTAAAGAACGGTTGTCGTCGCAACTGGTTTGCAAACCAGTTGCAACGATAACCGTTTTCTGCAACCGTTTTCGTCGTCGGCGAAACGGTTACGTTTCGTTTGTCGAAAATACGATAACGACCCACCACTAAAATTTAATATATAATTAATTTTAAATTTTAGGTAGGTTTTATTTTGTAAACACGCTCATTGACCACCGACCAGAAACAAAAGCTCATTGACGCTCACATCCACCGACCAGAAACAAAAGCTCAATCATAGATAACTCTGTGATAGATAAGTATGGCTCACATCAAAACGGCTGATTTTATGTCTGTGATTTTTTGGCAGCCGCTTCACACAGAACACATATACATTAAACTCCTAGCGTGCGCTACTCACAGACATATAAATATAAGCAGACACAACATAAATTTCACACCCACATAGACAAGTGTATGCGAATCAGTGTGACTTAGTGTGACCGTGTCCCTGCAAGCAAAAATGTGTATGTATTAATTTGCTGCAACACTGTGCTACACCAACGCACACATTGACAAAAATTCAATGCGTGGCAGTCATTATAAGACATCTATGAGACCTATGGCGTTTGTTTACATTGTTTTGTCTTGGGTGTCATAAGTTTTTTGTGAAATTTGGAGATTTATATGAATATTTACTGAAATAAAATGGTGAAGTGTTGTGTCCCCCTGTGTTACAACGCTTCGTACAGGAAAACCCCAGAAGTAACGTTCCATCGGTAAGTAAAATTCACGCTATCATGTAGCTTTGGAATGTTTTCGTATCGCATCGTATCAAGGCTAAGATATCTAATATTTTATAGTTGTTATGACGAAATATGTAGCCATGCATATATTAAAACTATAATATTATGGTTTTCTGTAGAAATACATGCTTTAAGTTGTTGAATAATCTTTTTTGACATTTGAGAACTTTAACAAATTACAGGGCCGGACTCGACGACTCTTTTATTTTAAGTATATAACTTCGACTTTTAATTTCAGGTTTCCAAAGGATGAATACCTGAGAGACCTATGCATAAAAATATTAATAGAAAAGACTGGCAGACGAACTCATGGAGTGCTATATGCTCCAAGCATTTTACAGATAATCTAAGAACGTAATATTATATTCCGTACAATTCTATCTCCTGGTGCAATACCGACCATTTTCAAAGAAAAGTTAGTTGAGGTCTTATACTAAGTAGGTACCAATTTACCTTATCTTCCATTAGGTGGATGAATTTCATTAATTTTTATTGAAAACCTCAATACAGATTCTAAAGCACTAATTGTAAAGTTTATTTGAATAAAAAACATGTGAGTTTAAAACACCTGTTGTAATTTTCTATTTAACCTGTTTTTGGAATAACGATTCGATTCGATTGTTTAACAACATTTATTTGGCTTACTGCCAAGAAATTATTGTCAATAGGAACTTTGAGCTAAAATCTGGCGGTATTTACACGATATCCGTTGGTACTGTTCTTCTAAATAATATCCCCATCATCTGCGCGTCGACGCAGAGCGAGAACGACGCGAGAACCACTGGCCATGATACTGACGGAGTCCTCAGGATTTGAGTTGTAACAGGAACTATAACTCCGCGCGCGACGGTGACGATATCACACGCAGCGCGGAGCTCACATCTATATTCACCACATTGACTAGGGTCCCGCACGTGGTGATGATTACCATTACTAGTGTTACTATATTGCAGTTGTGATCGCTTGTGATGAGGAAATTATAAAAGTACCAATAATAATTATTTTTAAAATCCTTACAAATTATAGCTTCCAAATGATAGGTGTCTTTAGGTCAATTTTTTTCACGCAACCTAACCCTACATATTAATATAATGTTTTATGCAGCAACAAGGTTCGGCCCTGAGTTTTGTGTATGTGTGCGTAATGTTTTCGTGTGTTTGTAATTGCCACGCTATTTTGTACGTTATCTTGACTCTGCTTCTCTTTATAACTCTGTGGCGCTACTGTGGTGCGGAGCGTAGACCACAGGGATTACGACTTCGTGTCTAAGATCTCCAAGATCTCCAGATCACTCAGATTAAATCGGCAGTCGTAATTCCTTCCTCCATGGATTAAATCTTTAATTATTTTATCGAAGATCGAAGATAGTAGACAAACAATAGACGAACAGACCACACACAGATCACCCACAGATTTATCAACTGACTATGTACTAAATTTCTGGCTCTGGATTCTAGCTTTTAGACTACATAATGTTGTTGAAATGCATCACACGATCTCTGAGCTGATCACACTCGCGGTCTTCTTTGCGCTAATATATTTTACATGGTTTTCTCTTTGATTAAGTTTAAAGGAGGGTTTTCTGAGAGAATATAATTTCAGATTCTTTATTTTGAGAGATGCAAAGTAAAATCTCTATGATTCTGTGTTAACCATAAATAAACAATTTGTAATCTGGAAGTGGGAAGGTGGCAAAAACGTAGTGGATAAATTCTCTTTGGATGGAAAACTGAAAAGGCAATTTGTCAAAAATTCAAAAGACTAACGAATCTCGCTGGCAGTTGGTGGTTGAACCGTTCACGTTTTAAAAACTTGCGAATACTTGCGAACTTGCGACTTGTTCGTGAATTTAAGTTATTCTTAGACGCATTTCGATAGTAATTACATAAATTAGATCAGCGCCATGGCACTTTTCGACATCTTTGGTGATCACCTAAATCTCACAAGGCAAACAAAGAAAAATGTTTCGAGGCAGCCCCTGACTAATATTGGTAAGAATGCTCAATTATTTTTCATCAAAAGCATCCTCATGCTCGATGCTCGACCAGCTATGTCTGGGTATCTACAGATTTCGTCGCACATGATAATATCTGCTACTGCAAAGCTGGCGCTGTTTGCAGATTACTGCAGAAAAAAAATGTTTTCTCCCTGGTCCTGATCAGCAGGATACAAACAACAACCCTGTTTTCGTATCCATATAGCAGAGGCAGAGTAAAGGGCTTTGTTGTTTGTAATAAGTATTAACATAAAAGTAGTGGTCATGAAGTTTGGTGCAACCTAGATTTTACTATAGGTACCTATGTAATTTAAACCGTCAGATTAAATGCAGATATACTTACTTTTTGTTTTTTTATAGAAAATATGGGCAAAATGGTCACACCAGGGCCAATCAAGCCAAATGAACCAGTCAAATCTATGAAAAAAGGTGGTGAAACAAAGAAATCTTTTCTCTCAAACACAGGCAAAGCTTTACAAAACACACCACGTGCTGCTTTCACTCCCAGAGCTAAAAACGTGGTGCCTTACATTTACAATGACGAAACAAATACAGTGGAAAAGGGTTACACGTTCGAAGAACTGGAATTTACCAAGCCTGCCTATAAGAACGGTATGTTGTTTTGCTATAATTATTGGAGCAAAATGGATAGATAGCAAATACTAAAGTAAAATAGTCTGTAAAAAAATCTTTTTCTGCAGTTTGAAGAAAATATAAGTTAAGTACTTTATTGGTCCAGATCCCTACCACTGGTTTTAAAAAAGATTATAATAATAACTAAATGATGCCTGATTTTTGTATAGGTGTATTTGAGGACCTAGAGAGTGACAAAAGCTACTTTTCCATGAAAATTAAGAGTTCCCTGAGATTTTACAACCCAAATCTACACAAATATTCATTGGCAATCGAGTCATAATAATTATTATGTCCCATTATTCTATGTCTATCAACACACAGATCAAACCACAGGACGGATTGGGCTGAAATTTAGAAAGGATTTCTGAAAATTCAACCCCTAACCCCAGGTAAAATAGGGCTTTGAAATTTGTATGAAAATCAAACCTAATATGAGGGAAACCGCAAGCAAAATCTTGTATGAAATAAAATTCAAATACTTTTAATTTGTTTTAGATAATTACCACAGAGATGCTCTAGACTTTCTCGCCATGCCAGAGCTACAGATAACTAAACATGTATCTCCACCCAACACACCACCGCCAATCATCGCCAGGCATAGCATGGACTTGGACTGCTCTTATCAGGATGAGTTTTTCACAGGTATGTTATTTTTAAGAAGCAGAAGATCCAGGCATTCACCTTAAACTTTTTTTTTATTCCACTACAAGTTAGCCCTTGACTGCTATCTCCTTTATGGCTACTGATAACTTGTGTAGTTATGTGTATTTTAAATTAAATCTCACTTGAATCTGAAGTTAACATATTTTGAGTAAACCTGCATGCCTGAGAGTTCTCCATAATGTTCTCAAAGGTGTATGAAGTCTGCCAATCTGCACATGGCCTTAATGGTGAACTAAGTAAAACACCCCTTTTCATTCTGAGTAGTGTGCTTGCTATGGATTGAGATGACGATGCTATTGGCTGATACATCCGTGTGACTGAATGCTTATCTATATAAATAAAATTCAAAGTCCTGACTGACTGACTTATATATCAACGCACAGCCTAAACCACTGGGGCTAGAAACTTGAAATTTTGACAGTAGGTTCCTTTTGTGACGTACTACTTACACTAAGGAAGGATTTTTCAAAATTCTACCCCTAAGGGGTAAGATTTGTTATAGGCACTTACAAATATGTATTATGTATTTTTGATGCAAAAAACATTTTTTTAGTGCCGCAGGCCGGGCACTGTGGTTCTATTGGTTTAATATACCCAAGTTAAGAAAAAAAAAATCATAATGAATTTTTTGCACCTCGTGAAATTATAAATGGGGCTCCAGGATAGCTTCCTTTTTTAAATTAAATTAAGGCTCACATATTCTATAGCGCACCCAAGTCGTGCATTGTTCTCGGTCACCAAAAATATTGCACTGAACTGTGCACTAATTAGTAGTTCTTAGTGTTGGCTTGTTCAATCATCTTAATTTTCTTTTTCAGATGATTTTTCTAATGACAGCATTCCAGATGATGACCTTGGGCTACCTGAGTTATATTGAAATTCATGTAGTCATAAATTCAATATGGAAGCTTTTATCTTTTTCAAATTATTGTTTTTAATATGTAATTCAATTAAGTTACACCTCTAATTGACTTGATTGTTTTCTAAATGGAAAATGATTACAGTGTCAATACAGCCTACAGGTGTTTTTGTATTTCTTCATGTCTTTATCATAATTTTTTAGAAGTATGCTTTCTTTTTTTATCACATCTATAAAGAAGATTTGGTAAAATAATTAAGTAATTGGTTATCAATGAAATTAAAACAGTATTATTGTATTTTAATAAGAACTTGTTACTTAAAATAAGATTTGTAAATACCTAGTTACTGTAGAAAGAAAAAAAAATTAAATTAATATTTTGGAATTAAATCATGAACTTTTACTATACTCGTAATAATAATATTATACACTTATATTACAGGATATTATTTTTATTATCATGATTATATAGGGCTTATAGCAAAAAAGAATAATTAAAACATGCTACGTTAGATACTTTTTTCCAAGTAACTGTACTTTCTTCTCAAAAGCTGGGAGAGAGATGGTGGTGTCCTCTTTATAGAATGGGTTGAGTAGCAGTTTGATGTATGCCTCGTACACATCTGTGAAGAAGTTTTTTATGCCATCCTCATTGCGAGCATCGTGGACCATGACAAACCTCATCTGAAAGAAGCTTGTTATTTAGTTTATAGATTGTGTACAATATAATTGGCCACATTAACTACAAATCTATATTATGACTACTAATGAATGCATAGAACTTTAAACTAAAAAGTAGGTAGATCCAAAGAATGTCTTTATGAGCAGCATATGGGATTCCCAAAAACAGTCTTTGTTGAAAGAAACCTGCCAATGAGAAGGGTCAAAAATACTACAAATTTTATAAAAGTTTACCTACCCTTGTGGAAACTGATAATTAAATTATTGAAAATAGCAGATACATATCAAAAAAGTGCAGAACCAGCATCTCTGGATATTGCGGCTTTGGTGCACCTTTAGAAATTTAATTAACAATAGAAATACACATACACCTCAATAGTGACTATAGTGGTGTATGGGTAATAAGACACTAGAGACTTGAGGGAAAAGTGGCCTAACTGCAACAACACACATCAGTTGATTGTGATTGTCAAGCAACGTTGACCCAAGTCGGTAATTGGATGGGTGACCGAATTTGGTCTTTTAGTTTCCTCTGTGCCTTGGAGAACACATTAAGCCGTTGGCCCCAGTTATTATGACTAGCATAAAATGACAACAATCATTAGAAACTAGAAAGAAGAATCTGGGAACCCACCGCATTATTATCCAAAGAAAACCCCGGCCATTATGTGATAAAGAAAGGGGTCACAACCCTCATCAATGAGGGATACTATGCAGAGAGACACCACAATATTAGCCTAGAGTTGGAATAGTTACCTGACTAGCAGTCACAAATGCGGAGACAAACCACTGGTTGAACTTGTCCACAGACTTGAGGTACATGTGTGTGACCTTCCACATGTGCTCATCCACCAGGTCCAGGGCAGCATGAGCTATGAACTGGTTCAGGTGTCTGTTGTCTTCTTTCTGTGAATTTAGTTATTTTATGTTCTGTTTGTGTAAATTAATTATTGGAGTAGACTTTATAAACTGGCTGCAAAACATTCAAATAAAATGTTCTTTCTATTCATCTGATCGAATGTACTAACTCATCTTCAGTGGCTGCTATAATACAGTTATATACAAGGCGTACTTGTAGTAATTGTTAAACCTAAAAGACAAAATCTCATCTTACAATAGGAACTTCATTCAGCGAAGTTGTGTGAACGATGAACCCCCATTATTTATATAAATATCAATAAGACGGCACGACCTTCGGCAAGAACAATATGAGTGGGAGCAGACTTTTGAGCACAACTCACTAAAATATTGAGTTTACCTTTACTTCCTTAGTGACTGGTATGAAGTCCATCTCGAATATAGGATTATCGGAGTGACCAACTATAACGAAATAGTATGTCCCTGCCATTTTATCATTCATTAATGTATGTAGTTCTGAAATGGGTGTTAAAATAGATCGAAAATGAGTTCACTAATATGGAACATGACGTCTATCCTCTCCTTGAAGGCTTGATCTGTCTTGTGATAGCAATTAATTTATGATTTACTCTTTTTCTACAAAGTACGGTGTTTCGACTTTCGGTCAAGTATTTTGCATTCGTTAAACTTTTAAATATTTAAAAATTGAAAAATCAACAACACAACCCAAAAATCAACAAACAAAACCGCTGTCTACTAGTCTCTGGACCAGCTGACTTTGACGTTGATATCAGTGGACAGATGGTGGACAGTGATGCAGCTTTTTTTTATTTTACTGACTAGCTTTACGACTCTGGGTTCCAGCTCTTTTGAGCTTAGTGACACGTGGACTTAACAAGGGTCTGTGGTTGTCGCCAACGGTGGTGTCCGACCTCTCGCTCTAATTTGGTAGTCGAAGTGGGATAATGACATAGAAGAAGGAATCTCTAGAATCAGGGTCAGCGTGTAACCGAAAGGGATAGGTAATACTATGAAACACCTCCCAAACGTCATACAAACGTCGCCACAAGATATGCTTTGTTTGTATACAATAGGCACAAAATCCGTGACACGCAGAAAGGGAGAGAAAAACACATATTTTTTTCTCATTCTATCTTGTGTAACATCCCAACACTGCATCTCTTTCATGTGGGAGTGAAAAGGAGATATGGCGGCGTCTATATATCTTACTCAGTTTACGGATAATAATAAGTAGGTATTTGCTTCAAGTAGATCACAACGAGTAAGCACTCCAGTCTTTACCTATAGCTTCGTGGCTTCAAATATGTATTTAGACCCTGTAGATAGAACGCCTTTCAATGACCAATTTTAAACCATAGACTACTATAATACAAACCTAGGAACAAAGAAGAAAACATTGAAATGCTTGAAAAAGAAACTATAAAGTTACGGCGGAAGTGGTAGATGTCTGACATAAGCTTAGGCGGGAAATTAGAAAAAATCTAAGGATTTAATTTGAATTACTGCTATAGAACGAAATATGAATCGTAATTATCTTTTTAAATTATTATCCTCCGAGTTAATTTGTCTGAGTTATTATCTATTCACGAATTATTGTTGTAATTCACACAATCGCCCAAGCAAAGTTACGATTCTTGTTTACAGATTCTATTGTGATGCGGATTGAAAATTTGAGAATATGGACTGGCGGAAGTTGGGTCAAATGTACCGTAAAATCTAATTTACTTCTAAGAATACATTACGACCAACTGCTTATAACTTGCGAGGATAAAGTTTTAGAATCGTTAAATACGATCAAGAAACTTAAGGGCATTATTAAAGGCGACATTCTTATTTTGATTGTGAACGCCAATGGTGATGAGGTAAGTAAATGTATGTAGGTCTCTCATAGCTCGGAATAAAATTACTGCGCTGAGAAAATATAGCTTCAAATATATCGAGGCTTGAGGCAGAATTAAAGACCATTTATTAGCTCCACTCTTGCTCCACTGCTACGAAAAAAAGCGGTGCATACAACACATCCATACATACAACCATCGAAAGAGTATAAAGAACTGCAGATTGTTTTTTATTTATAAGTTTGTAACTAAAACATAATTTTAAAACAGGTCAGGAAAATTAAATTTCAAATAAGAGAGAATTTAATTCAATGCCTGCAAGAGCTCAAAGCACGCTTTCCCGTAGTAAGCTATGGTTCCACGGCGAGTAAATGCAAAGTCAAAACGAAGTATGATAACTTAGGAGACATTTTTAAACGAGTTTTAGAAGACAAAGGTTTGAAATCTTTTTTTGTAAGCTTTTTACAGGCCAAACATCATCGTCTCAGTCTATTACTAGCCCAAAACTAAGGACGGGTCTCCTCTCAGATTGAACAGTTTTACTCTTCTCATTGTGAGGCCATAGTCCACCGCACTGGCTAAGCTGACAGCTTCACACAACTTTTGTTTAATCGTATGGCGTTTGCATATAGGCATTTTTATAAAAAGAACGCTTATTTCGCCTGCAAGTCCGTCGCTCGTTTAGCACCGCCCAGGGGGCACGTGCAGGGAGGTAGAAGGTAGTTCCTGCGGACGTGAGCGACGGGGCATCCCCCACAGTCCACACACATACACACCTTTGGGAGCGTTAAATAAATAAATATATCTTTATTTTGAATTATCAAGGACACAGTTACAGTACAATACAAAAACACAAAATTACTAGATCACAACTTAGGATCTAGACGGTGACACAAAAATAATTCCAAAAAGGGCATCGCCTCAGCGATTTTCGCAGGCGACCCCTATAAAAGTAGAGATGAAACGGATAGTTTTTTGGCCGGATACCGGATATCCGGCTAGCAACGAAGCCGGATGGCCGCATATCCGGCCGCCGGATATCCGACCCGTGGTCTCGTAGCAGGTTGTGACAAGTTTAGCGCCGCGAAAGCGATCGGATCAATTCGAGTGATTAATTATTGCATAGCGATACTTGCTGAGTAAGTGCGTGATATGAGTGTAATTGACAAAGTCAAAAAAAAGTATTTTTTGGAAGAGAACAATCTCCCTTGTGAGATTTTGTAACTTTTCAGTTATAAATAAAAGACACCATAAATGACCCGTTTTCTAATAATTATTTAAGTACCTCACAAAAACTTATGTTTTAAAGTTGATTTTAGAAAATTGTCGTAGTTTTTGAACATTCGGTATCCGGCCTGATATTGAGTTACTATCCGGTATCCGGCCGGATAGTAAATTAACGCCGGATAGGCCGGATACCCGATACCGGAGGATAGTTACCGGATATCCGTTTCATCTCTACCTAAGAGTTTTCGACGCCCCAGGCCGGCCCGCGCCACCAACCAGCCTGATGGAGAACTCACTTCCCTTAAAGTCAGTGATACTTAATTACTTACATACCTTATTAAAATGCACATAATCTGAAGAGATTTGAACCCCAAACCGTCCCCGAATAGGGGAACGAAGGACAAAGCCCTGATCACTAGGCTATCCAGTATCATCGCTCAGACCGAAAATGCAAAAAAATATAATTTTGTGATTATACCTAAGTACATATAAAAAGAAAGACCTTAAAAAAATATTTGCAATTTTTTTGGCCTGGTTCAAATCCTTTTAAGTTTATTTTAATGTCCTCCCGTCCGAATTACGACCACGGCGGCCAATATACAGAGAGATTAGCCATCTGCGCGGGAGATAATAATTATTATAGTGCACAGGTGCACTCTTTGTTTCTGGGACGGAAAATCCAACACGACCGGAGAGAGATTAAGCGCAGGGCGGACGGCTGTACGTGCTCTCCGGGGCACGGGGGTCATACTTCGCCAACTTGCTAACTCCGGGCTAGTACTGAGATTTTTTTGTTAGAAAACTCCAATACATAATTATGGCCCGACCCGGGATTCGAACCTATAGGACCGCGTTAGCCGCAGTCTAAGTAGGTACTAGAATTTTTTTTTCTTTCATCAGAACGTGTTCAAAGGCACACGTCCATACTCATTTTCATAATTTTTCGTTTCTTTTAGCAATACATGCGTCACCGGTGCCCGAAAACTTTTCAAGTTTCGTAAAACTTTGTTTGCTCGATCCTATGTTTCCGCAGTTGGTGCAGCAAACTAAACAAATACTTGATACAGAAATATTAAATAAAGATTCATCAGTGTAGACTTTTATAACGATGAATTAAATAAAATTTAACTTAAATAAAGTAAATTTTATTTCATTAAAATAAATATTAATAAACAAATCATAAATATGTGAATTATGAATTACGTAGTATTTATTTTGTGTTTGTGGTCTGTGATTTTGTTTGTAGTATTCTCAATTATAACCAGCTTCTTATTTTTAATGGTATTGGTACCTATGGAATTATATTGGGATTTGGGAGTGCTTATGGTTTAAATATAAACAAACTTTATTGGTCGGACATCAAATATTTCCTATTGTAATACCTACCAATAGATGTAAATCTAGAAATAGTAATTAAATAAAGTAGTACCAAGTATGAAGTAACCACTTCGTTCCATGCTTAGCAGAGTATTAACTCTATGGTTCCATGGCAGTACGACGTAGGAACCCACGGTAGGAACATGGAAGGTAGGCCCTTAGAGGCCCTTTAGGCAAGGATGTTTTATCATATTGAAGTAAAACTTCTTTACGCACGCTTGACTTGGGGAGTAAGCTGGTGAATGCGTGACGAGAGCGTTACGAAAAGTGCGAACGGAAGTTGAGAGGGAGATATAATAAGTTAGTGAAGTTAAAAAGAGAGAGAGTTACGTTTCGTATATTACTGTAGGGGCAAGAGAGAGGTGCGAGCACACATTTTCTTTTTCTCTTTCTGTTATAGCCAGCCAGTTACTAAGTTTTACTTCAATCGTGTGGTCTAAAGCACACTCGTTTTTTTAGCGTTATTGCCTTTGATTATGTATATAGGTTATTACTGGGTAACTGGTTATTATTTAATACTTATTACAACCGTAAAATACACCTCTAGCCGTAGACAGATGCCCCTAGCACACCACCACAACCACCACCACTACATCCCATTAACGTCCCACTACTGGGTACAGGCCTCCACTCTCATAGGAGAGAGGGAATTAGAGCTTAGACCCACCACGCTGCTCCAATGCGGGTTGGCGGGCTTTAACGACTATTATCATGTTAGTGATAATAACCGGGACCGACGGCTTAACGTGCTCTCCGAGGCACGGGGGTGAAGCACCGCCAACTGCCTAACTCCGGGCTACTACTGAGAATTTCTAGTCAGAAAAACCCAATACTCAATTATGGCCCGACCCGGGATTCGAACCCGGGACCTCGTCGGCCGCAGTCGAACATGCCAACCACTAGACCAACGAGGCAGTCACACCACTAGTCTAGAAAAATTGTCCATGGTCATCAATCAGCTGTCAACTTCAATGTCAATTCGTAATTTGAATTTTAAACCAACAAGCCAACGGTGATTTACAAAAACAGTGAACTTGCGATTTGTTTTGATTTGAAAAGTTAGCTGAAAACAAAGCTAATTTGCTGGAAACTCGTGATATACTGAGTAGTGAACAGTATCAAATAAATTAGACGAAAATGATGCCCAACAGATACGTCTCCGGCCATTCTTCGGCTATAAGAAAATCAAGGTAAAAATAAGTTTGTTTTTGGACCTTTAACTTTTTGTTACTTCTCTTTTAAAATATTAATTGAATAATTGATAGTAATTAAATGATACACGCTCTACGGTGAAAGAAAATCTCTCGGAAGTCTGTAGATAATATCATCACTTGAGAGAACTTTGTTCGCTTTCTACATTATGTAAAACTTGACGTACCTATGTATTATCGGAATATAATAAAGCGTAGCGTAAGTAATCTTTGTACAAGCTTATTTAAATAACTAGTGTTATTTGCCACTTATATCTATCGGTTCAGGCTAGATAACAAGCCGTCAATGCTGCCAGTCCGTCGTCAGGGCTCCACAGACCGCACATCGACGGAGGCCCGGCGCCCCTCCACCACTGGTGCGAGGTCCAGCAGTGCTGAGCCAGCAAGAGGCACGTTTGGGACACGCTTGAGCAAAGATGCCTCTGCAACTAAATTGTCTTCAAATGGGGTAATTTGTGCTCACATAATACTCATGGAAATAACTTGGTGCTCTCATCAGCCCACAAGTCAGTGTTGTACCTGATTACTTTACTGAAATTAAGTAAATACATAATTTTACCTAGTAATGTAACCAATTGACCCAGCCTTTTTATTCTCACAGGACCTTTTTTTTGTCATATAAAAAGTATCATATATTCTTCCCCAGGAAAAAATCTATCTCAGTACGAAGTTTTGTCAAAAATTGTTGAACATTTAGGACTTGTAAGCATAGCAGATAGATAGACAAACTTTAATTTATATTAAGTAATTATGCTTGATAATTAAATTATAATATTAAGTATGCAAAATTGATTTTGCTTTAAAAAAAGAGGTCTACACAGCTTGTGTTTTCTGAAGTATTAAATAAAATAGTAATAGGAAAATATAATGTACAATATGTACATTGGTTCTTTTCAGGCCTGTAACATTCTAGTAGGAATTGTATCATTGCCTGCAGCACAAGATTTTAGAGAGAGTTATCTTGATAAGTCATCGCCATCTATTGGCAATTCATAAAAGCTTCTTTCTCACAAATAAGAGAAAAGCACTGTACAAGTCTCGGCTGAAATAGCAATTTTTTAAAATCACTTGGAAAGTCCTCGACTTGGCCTTGCCTTCCAATATTACTCAGCTGTGAATTGTTGTATTTCCGACCTGGCCAGTAATGTACTATTATTTGTCTCCAGCGGGCTCGTTCTCAAACAGGTGAATACAGGTATGGGCAGACCACCACACCTCTGCGTAGCAGTCAATACTCCCGCCCCACCACTACACCTTTGGTGAGTACTTTTTTATTCTGTATAACACAATCTCTAAACTAAACTAAAATGGCAGCTTTAAATCTAGTTCTGTCCCTTTCCGTAGGGAGTATTATGAAAGGGTTAGCAATATTTGTAATGCTCTAATTTTAGTTTAGTTTCGAGATTGTGCACTAGAGAATCAGCCCCAATGTCTATGTTAATAAAAATTAAGTGTTGTTTGTTGGTAAGTGTGTTACGCAGGCGAAGTCGCCAGCTAACGCCAAGTGAGCCAGCTACATACCGTTTCTCACGGAAACACGACGCGGCCACCGCTGACGCGGTGTAATTAGAAGGAATCGCGATGTGGGAACGGGAATGACATTAATATGCAAAATTGCACTTGCAACTTGCAATATTCACCACACCACATAAATCTTCTGAATTATTCTCAACGTACCTTTCATTCCGACACCGGAGCATCTTCAGGAGATGTTGATTCGACAATGCACTTTACAATCGTGCATTGTCGAGTCAACATCTCCTGAAGTTCCTTCATAACTGCAATTATTGTGCCCCTGTAACATCATAAAGTCAACACACTTTTTTACCTGAATCGTAATTTAAAATGTCTGCGCATTGAATTATGGGCATAGAATCATCAGAGCTGTGTGATAATAATTTCAGAGGACTCCTGATGACAGAAACAGCCGCAACTGGGAAACCTGTCTAGAGAGGGCGCTAGCATTTGTCACTGTCAAGGATACGAGGTAATAATATAGATAAACTATAAATTAATAGACACCCTTGGGCGATAAAAATACTACTGCACATTTATCTGCACATCTTTATGCATGACATATAACATAAAAGCTTGCTATTTACTGATTGACTATCTACTTCTAGTGTAAGGCTGCAATTATAATTTATAAGGATATGTAAGTAACCCACCTAACTAATATTTGCAAACAATACGCAACTTAAAAGACTGTTTACGTTTAGTAAATTGTTCATGAAAGGCAATACACTCGTACGTGTGAACTGTAATGTGTACGTACGTGTGGGTACGTGAGTAATACTTACAAGTTTTTCATTTCAATTCAATATTTATTACTTAATTCAAATAAGGTATTGTAGTGTAATTAATGTGGGTATTTCAATAATTTAGTTTCTTTTGATAGTGTTCTGTCAATTGTATGATTAGTCTGGAATAAACCGTTGTTGCGACTCGGCGTTTCATTTAAATATATTACAGTGGCGCAGTCTTTTAAGTATTTTTTTGTAGTTTTAAATGGCGTGTAAGATGTCCGTTGGAAAGTTAGGCGAGTTTAATCTCAGTTCGGGTACATGGAGCACCTATATCGATCGGATGGAGCAATATTTTCTCGCTAATGATGTGAAATTTAACCTACAAGTGCCTACGTTGCTCGCGTGCGTGGGTGATGCAACATACGAGCTCATGGTGGATTTGTGTTCTCCAAAGAAGCCCGGGGATATGAAATTCAGCGAGGTAGTGCATCTAGTGAAAAAACACATACAACCGACGCCATCGATTCTCGCTGAAAGATATAAATTCCGGAAACGGACGCAGGCTCACACCGAAACGGTAGCTCAGTTTGCGGCAGCTTTGAAACACTTAGCCAGGGATTGTGATTTCAAAGAGAACCTAGAAGAGAACTTAAGAGACCAATTCGTGTGTGGCCTACACAGTGAACCTACTAGACAGAGATTATTTTGTGAAGACAGCGTGACCTTCTCGTCGGCCTTCAAAAAGGCTGTGGCATTGGAGGCGGCCGCTAATGACGCTGCGGCAGTCGAGCAACGGACGGGGGACGGCGCGGTGCATGCGGTGCACGCGCAGGGCGCGCGGCCAGCGAGCGCCGCCGAGCGCGCGGGCGCGGGGCCGCGCTGGCGCAGCCAAGGCTCGGGCGGTAGGGGCCGGTCGGATGGTGACTACAATGATCGACGGACGGTGACGAGCGGAGGGTGTTTTTGCTGTGGAAGCCGTGACCATACCCGGGCGGTGTGCCGCTTTCAAAACTATACTTGCCGGGTTTGTTTGAGACCGGGACACCTGCAGCGCGTATGCCCTAGGGAAGGACGGAAAGCGGAGGACCAGGTCCTTCGGCTAGACACAACGCGACAGGTGGATGAGATAGATCGAAGTGACGACAGTGACGGCGAGCGTGAGAGCTCGGCTGGTTATTATGATGACATGGGAGTCGGAGGCCCCGGCGGGCTGTATATGGTGCAGCTGACGGGATCCGATCCGGTGGTGGCCGAGGTGACCGTGGCGAGTAGACGGCTGGCCATGCATGTAGATACCGGTTCGCCTATATCATGCATAGGCGATAAAACGTATGCAGAGATGTTTCCAGAATACGAACTGCAAGATAACAGCTGTTGTAAATTAAAAGGCTACGATGGAAGTAATATTCAATGTTTCGGCTACATTACAGTGCCTGTTAAGTATGGCGTTATCAGTGGAAATCTTAAATTGTATATCATTTTAAAGGGTGTGTTGCCGTTGCTAGGCCGAGAGTGGATACAAATATTGTGTATGAGTGTTACGGTGCCAAAATCAGTGCTCGCTATTGATAAAAATAATAAAGGTGGCGAATGTGATAAAGACCAGTTTATAAGTAAGTACCCGGGATTGTTCAATGGCAAGCTGGGCCAGCTGCGCAGCCAGCGGCGCGCTACGCTGCGCGTGCGGGAGGGGGCGGCGCCGGTGTTCCGGCGCGCGCGTCCGCTCCCGCTCGCGCTGCGGGCGGACAAAGACGCGGAGCTACAACGCATGGAAGCTGCAAGTATTTTAGAACCTGTACCATCCTCGGACTGGGCCTTGTGTTTAGTGGTCGTAAATCCGACGTTAGAGATAAATAAATACCCGCTGCCTAGATCCGAGGTATTGTTTAATAATTTGAACAGGCCCGACGGGGGCAAAAGATTTACTAAAATAGATTTATCGCACGGGTTATTTAGGACGGATGACGAAGTTAGGACGGACGATAAAAAGGCGTTCCAGGCGTTAAAGGTAGTTTTAACTAGTTGTCCGGTTTTAATGCATTACGAGGAGCGGTTACCTCTTGCCTTGTCGTACGACGCGAGCGCGCGGGGGGAGGGCGAGTGGCCGGTCTCATACGCGTCTCGCACGCTTAGCTCCGCAGAGGCTAACTATAGTCAAATCCAACGCGAGGCGTTGGCGATAATATTTGCGGTAAAAGTAATTAATACATACCTTTATGGCCGTAAGTTTATGTTGCGTACTGACCAACAGCTAGTGATAGCCATTTTTGGGTCAAATAAAGATATTCCGTACATGGCGTCAGGTTGGATAATTCGATGGGCTATTTTACTGTCCGGGTATCAGGACGACATTGAATATGAACAATCCAAGGCGGATAGCGCGGATGCTCTGCCTAGATTACCCATAAAATCCAGGGAAGGTACTAGCAACGCGGATACTTTTATTAAATTCATCGAAAATAAGTTTCCAATTGATTCGAATCAGATTAGAGTTGAAAAAATTAATTTGAATAGTTTTTTACAAAGATTACGTCTTCTTGATTATCGAAATAGTATCCACGGTACAACGGAGGAAACACCTGTAAGATTAATGTTCGGCAGTCACCTTGGATCGCGGTTTGACCTACTACAGTCTAAAATCGTGGAATCCGTGTCGGATCGGTTCCAGGAAAGAGGGCTAGCTAAAGGGGGCACTGATAGGTCTTGGGTAGAAGGGAATAAGTTAAGGGCTAAAAATTTTCGAAAGAATAGAAGATGGGGTGTAGCGAAAGTTATAAATAGGAAGGGACGAAATATGTACGAGGTTGAGACCGAGGATGGGTTACGTTGGACACGGCATTCAGATCAACTGCGTTCTAGCTTAGTGGCGGCTAGTCGGGACTCGACGTCGTCATGTGACTTTGGTGGCCAGCCTACGGTATCGGCCCAGGCAGCTTTAGCGGACTATTCATGTCGTAATGATAAACATAATGCCAAGGACGTCGATGACACGTGCGAGTCTCGTACTGGAACATCCCCGGTACAAAATAAACGGGACCCAAGGCGACCAGTTCGTTTCGGTTATGATGATTCCGTTTGAATGTTATAATATTGTTATTATGGTACTCTAAGCAAATAATAGTAATAAAATATATGTTTCTAGGTGCACAACCAATTACAAATATTTAATCGTGTTGTTAGTTGTTAGTTGTTACCCATTACTTACTTTAACTATTATCATATTTTGTTTGTGAGACTAGAAACATACGTATAGACTAACATAAGAAATTAGGACTTACTAATATTAAAGGGGGGGATAATGTAGTGTAATTAATGTGGGTATTTCAATAATTTAGTTTCTTTTGATAGTGTTCTGTCAATTGTATGATTAGTCTGGAATAAACCGTTGTTGCGACTCGGCGTTTCATTTAAATATATTACAGGTATGATAATCAATTACGGTATTTTAAGACTAAATCTAAGATTATTATTTAATATCTGGGTGACCGAGCTTTGCTCGGTATTTTTTTTTTGGTAAATCAAATTAAAATTTAATAAAAAAACAAAATCGGGAAAAGAAGAAAAAAATAATCGGACTGGAGTCATCTGGACTCGAACATCTGGACATCTGGTTTAGGGGACCACCCGATTTACCACCTGAGCTCATTTAACCTTATAGATAGTGGCAAAATTTACCTCCGTATTCTAATGATATTGTAGCAGTTTTTCATTGCCTGAAAACACGGATAGAACGATATTTTCTAAAAATGAATTCTAGCTAGATCGATTTATCGCCCCCGAAACTCCCGGCTTACAAAATTTCATGAATATCGTTGGAGCCGTTTCCGAGAGTCAGATTATTTGCTCGTTTAAATTATTAGATGATTGTCAGGCAGATATCGAGCGTGGCGTGGCAGCGCGCGGAGTACGCGCGCGTGTGCGCGGCGCTGGGCGCGCGCGGCGCGGCGGGCGCGGCGCTAGTGCGGCCGCTCACCATCGCGCGCTTCGTCGACATCGTCGTCGAGCTGCTGGGCGCGGTCATCGGCGACCCCAAGCTCTCCACCGACAACTACGTCGCCAAGGTAAGCCGGAACTATCGACGCTATAGATAGCTAGTCTTAAGTTTTGTATAGGCCAGTGTTATGTATTAAATTTATTAAAAGTGCTTTTGAATCGTCGAGTAAATCTACCACAAATATATCACAGACTCTCAAACACAATATGTCCACAGCTGCCCAACGTAGTGAAGCGGCTTCTGTACCCCAGCCCGGTGTCCAAGTCCTGGCTGAAGACGGTCAACACGCTGCACGCCTTCCCGCACGCGCTGGCGCTCATCGCATACCTCCTGGACTTGGCCACGCACTGTGTGAGTATCATAAAGACAAGGTCCTGGCTGAAGACGGTCAACACGCTGCACGCCTTCCCGCACGCGCTGGCGCTCATCGCATACCTCCTGGACTTGGCCACGCACTGTGTGAGTATCATAAAGACAAGGTCCTGGCTGAAGACGGTCCACACGCTGCACGCCTTCCCGCACGCGCTGGCGCTCATCGCATACCTCCTGGACTTGGCCACGCACTGTGTGAGTATCATAAAGACAAGGTCCTGGCTGAAGACGGTCAACACGCTGCACGCCTTCCCGCACGCGCTGGCGCTCATCGCATACCTCCTGGACTTGGCCACGCACTGTGTGAGTATCATAAAGACAAGGTCCTGGCTGAAGACGGTCCACACGCTGCACGCCTTCCCGCACGCGCTGGCGCTCATCGCATACCTCCTGGACTTGGCCACGCACTGTGTGAGTATCATAAAGACAAGGTCCTGGCTGAAGACGGTCAACACGCTGCACGCCTTCCCGCACGCGCTGGCGCTCATCGCATACCTCCTGGACTTGGCCACGCACTGTGTGAGTATCATAAAGACAAGGTCCTGGCTGAAGACGGTCAACACGCTGCACGCCTTCCCGTTGAATAATTATGTTAAACTATCGATTAAAGTAAAAAAGTGCGTCGAACTTTGATGACGTCACTATTTAATATTTGATACAAATCCCGTACTAAGCACGCGTTTTGACGTTTGATAAAAAGTTGCTGATTTGACTAGTTGTCAAATACCCAATTGTACACTTTTTGAACGTCATGCAAAGTGAATACATGGAGGTTTGTTACTGGAATCACGCCAGGACGACTGAACGTATCTAGATAAAATTGAGCACAAACATAGATTATAGTCTGTAATAACTCATAGGCTCCTTTTTATCCCGGCAAATTAAAGAGTTTCCGCCTGATAGTCTAGGCGATAAAGCTAGTGGACCCCAAAAATCACCTCAGGCGACTAAACTTTACAGTATGCTAAAGTATCATGAGTCAACGTATATTATAAATATTCAATAAAAAATCAAGGAAGTAAGGTTTTTTATGCTATACCCAATTGTCGAAGCAGGAAGGTACATTATCGCGTAAACGCAGTTTAGGTTTGATAATAAAATCCGTTTAAATATCGATGTTCTGCATGATTATTTCGTTTGATATTTCGGTTTTGAGTGTAAATACAACTGTTACTATTATTTTAAAAAGAAATCGAGAAAATATTCAGTCATAAATATTAAGTTTTAGGTATAACACCATCACGCTGAGTCAAAGCGCTGATTTTCAGGCGATCCCTATCCTATGTGTACGGGCACGAAATGAGCGGTAACGGGACGACGCGCGGCGGTAGCGGGCCGATGCGATTAGTCGGCGAGCTGGCTACGAATTTCGGGAACATTTTGAAAGAGGTCTGGTAATACTTTATAACCGACACAAACGTCTGGGATTTTTTTTTCGAATTCTATAAGTATAAAATTTAAAGAAAAAGTCAAATTGCCAAAAAAATGTTTTTTCGTTTTTTTTTGCAAATGTTATATGCTGCGCAGTTGCGAAATAACCGCAAACGCTCTACCAGACTGGCAGAATTGGATTCGCCAATGAACGAAATTATATTTTTCCACAATTTCAGATGCCTATAAGACCTTCCCGAAATTCGTCGCCAGCTCTCGGACCCCATCGCCCCGCTGTCGCCGTCGCTCGGCCGTCGCTAGTTTCGTGTCTGACGCCTATAAGTCATCATTAATTTAACTTCAAATGTTGTTCTCAGCAAATGCCGCTGTCGAACGAGTGCCTTTATATCGCCAAGGACGATATATCATGCTTGCGCCGCGACTTCCTCGACAAGTGTTGGATACGGTGAGCCGAGCTCCTAGCCTTTTATGGCCCACAGAACAATAATACCCTAGCTATAGTCTAGTATAGCTGAGGAATCGGGGGCTGAGGTGGCGGGCGGGTGCGCCCCGCGCCCGACCCTCGCTTCATACCCCGCACGCTCCCATACTAGTGCCGCCCTTGACGCGAGAGTGCGTTTTACCGAGCTCTGTTTTTAATTTTGCGATATCAGGATTACATTGTACTATAAATAGTACTAAACTGAAAAGTTTAATTTTTAAATTCCTTTAATAGTACTGATTATTCTGATTGCGACAATGATTAATTAGATTTTACGTTCATTTTGTACAGTTCATTATAATTAAATTGTATGATACAATTTGTTTTTTCTTCCATATTGCACTTACTATCCTCATAGAATTATTATGTCATAATTAATTCAATACACGCGCACAGATACTGAGATGTGTTAGTATCGATAACGTAATATCGACTTAATCACAACTCTATCTCATTACGTCAACAATTTCCTTAAGATTCCTCGGACCTCGCGCGCGAACTGTATGTCTTCATATACGTAGGAATCAAATAAATATTATAAATGCGAAAGTTTGGATGGATGTATGGATGTATGTTTGTTACTCAATCACGCTCCAACGGCTGAACGGATCTGGATGAAATTTGGCACAGAGATAGATTATGGTCTGGAATAGCACATAGGCTACTTTTTATCCCGGAAAATTAAGGAGTTCCCGCGGGAACCGAAAAACCTCGATTCACGCGGACGAAGTCGCGGGCATCAGCTAGTAGGTACATAAATTCAAAATTCAAATGTTTTTTATTCAAATAAACTTTTACAAGTACTTTTGAATCGTCAAGTGAATCTACCACTGGTTCGGAATGCCATTTCTACCAAGATGAACCAGCAAGAAACTTGGTGGTTGCTCTTTTTAAATAATTCATTTACAATTATTATTATATCAATGTGTACATAAGTAACCGCTGTCCTTAGCATTGCTGGAGCGATCAAATCCAAGCTCCTCTATCATTTACATAATCTTCAATAGTATAATAAGCTTTTTTCAGGAGCATACTTTTAATGGATTTCTTAAATTTGTGTATCCACCACCACTACTACAGCCCATTATCGTCCCACTGCTGGGCACAGGCCTCCACTCTCATAGGAGAGAGGGAATTAGAGCTTAGACCCACCACGCTGCTCCAATGCGGGTTGGCGGGCTTTAACGACTATTATCATGTTAGTGATAATAACCGAGACCGACGGCTTAACGTGCTCTCCGAGGCACGGGGGTGACAACACCGCCAACTTCCTAACTCCGGGCTAGTACTGAGAATTTCTAATCAGAAAACCAAACACTTAATTATGGCCCGACCCGGGACTCGAACCCGGTACCTCGTCAGCTGCAGTCGAACATGATAACCACTAGACCAACAAGGCAGTAATTGTGTATAGGCAAGTTTAAAAAAGGTTGTGGAATTTTGTTATAGAAAAAAAAGCTCATCTTCTGACTTTTTTGAGGCGGAGCGATGGAGTCGCGAGCCTATTACGGTCTCTAGTTTGCCTATCGTGTAGATCGCATATTTTTTTGTAATTATGGATGTGCTGTTTTACATATTAGTATAGATTTTGGCGTCTAGTTTATCTGAAAACTATTCTTACTAATGTAAAAGTATCCCTGTACAGATTCCAAGAGCCGCCGGGCAATCAGTTCTCGGAACTGCAAGAGGAGTACCTGGGCCGCCTGCGCGCGCTGCTGGGCGACGACGACGATAAGATCCAGCAGCTGGAGCAGGACATCAAAGGTATGTACCCACGTGCACACACTTCTTAACCAGGTTACAGGCGTTCCGAACCAGTGGTAGATTCACTTGACGATTCAAAAGCACTTGTAACAAGTTTATTTGAATAAAAAACATTTGAATTTTGATTTTTTTTCACCTACGGTAAGCAGTACTTGTATGCCTCAATGAGCTGCACGCCACTGGACGTGCCCTCGTACAGCGCGCCGGCGATATCGCGCGATTTACAGTTACGAATCACAGTGTATAGTCCCACAAACTGACAGCGTCGCTAGAATATATAAAAAATAAAATAAAAACAAAAACTTAACAGGCATAAAAATTTGTTCCAATGATGCCTATATCAAAAATATTTTTTTTCTAAGTGATTATTAAATAGAGGGTCTTCCAAATGACCTAAAATTCACATCCTCGGTAAACTTTAAGGGCCGCTTGCACAAGGATACTTAGGGCCGCTTGCACAAGGACATTTAAACTGATTTAGTTAAATTTTGTAATGCCGACGTATGTCCCTTTGTATTGCCCTTTTTGGCAAATGTATATTGTAGTTGCCAAAAAGGGACAGCATTAAAATATTTAACTAAATCAATTTAAGAGTCCTTGTGCAAGTGGGCCTAAGTTTGATAACCATTTTAAAATATTATTTATGAAATTTGATGACGTCACAACTCACAACTGTGAATTTCGTAAACTTCCATACTAGAAGTGTTTTTTTAAGTTGATAGAGAGTTGCTGATTTGATTGAGTTGTCATCATCCCTATTTTGGCCACCGGGCCCATCGATTTACCAACTAAGGATGCAACATTACCTACAAATTAATACTCAAAAAGCGTCCACAATCGCTTATACAAACACAGCTATAGATAATAGACAAAGAGACACCAAACCGTTCACAAAAACCAACCATATACCTCTATATTTAGGGTTCAATTTTGTAATAACAATTCGACACATACGACATTTTGTCGCCTAGTGTACTCATGCGCGACTGAGGCGAAAATTGTTCACAATATCTATTTGTGCACAATTTGAGCGTGCCGTTTTTTGCGTTTCAATGGTGCGTCTAAGGTATTGGTAAGTCAATGACCGGGCCAGATAAGTTGGTGGTTGGTGGGCGAATATTTTTCGCAGTGCGAACGTAGCCTTATCGTCTAGTGACGAAACGCGACGCGAGTAGGTATGTTCAATAATGCTATCTGTTTCACAACGCATCGCTGCCTTCTCCGTATCGTGCGATAGAGAGAGTTGCAAGTCCAGTAGGCATATGCCTACATTTTATTCTTGAAATATTGTTTCGGGTGATAACGTTTTTACCCCCCCAAATGTTTACGAAATTAGACAATTTTGGTCTCAAAATTGGGTGGTCAGGTGTACTGAATCTACAGTACACCTTAATCTAGGCTCATACGTTTTATTTTAAAACTTAAAAAAATTAAAATACTCGAGGAAGTTTTTAGTTCAAAAATATGGATATTTAGACGCTAATAACTTTTAACATAAGCAATATTTCTTTAAAATTAAAACGTACGAGCAAATAGGTCTTCATTATATCTGCAACATTTCTAAAAATTATGAAAATTGGACAACATTTACGGGAAGAAAAACGTTATCGCTTTTTGTATGAAAATTTACAACTAGACGATCCTCTTAAATGTTGTAACAATCCAGAGTACGATCGCCGCTTGGAGGACACTGAGGAGCTAGCGGCGCGCGCGGACGAGGCGCGGCGCGTGGAGCGGCGCGACGCGCTGGGTGCGGCGCTGCGCGGTGTGCGAGGCGCGCGGCGCGCGGCGGCGGCGGACGCGGCGGCGCTGCGGGCCGCCGCGCACGACCACGCCGGGGCGCTGCGGCTGCTGGACGCGGAGATCGAGCGCGCCGGGTGAGACGACCTGCGGGTCTACTCTCTTTCTCTAAAAACTACTTTAGTCTCTCTCTAAAAACTCTTTCTCTAAAAACTCTAGAAACTTCGCAAACAAACGAACGAAATTTCGTTAACTCCTCTCCTACATAATATTATCTCTATGCTCCTCTCTATTTCGTTTTCGTACACGCAGACGAAGTACGGATCCATAGAAAATTTTCGTGACCGATTGGATTGAACGATTTTGTGTGGGTCTAATAACCGACTAATTACGTTCGTTTGCGAAGTTTCGTTGGAGAGAAAGAGAGTAGACCCCCTGAGCCTTCTCACGTCGCTGGGGGTCGGGGACCGTACTGACAACTCTTAAAAGCCATATTGTTTCATTATTTTTGACTTTCCAGTATATAATTATAATACTTATTTTAGGAATGTCAAGGTACGTGACTTCGAACTGTCACTAACCGTGTTTTTTTTCATTAATATTGTTTAAGTATTGCTTTAAGCGTTGGCAGTACTGCCACTGGTGGGAGGCGTCTGCCGTAACTCGCGAGTTCGACATCGACATCGCGACAATTCGCATAACATGGGCCACAGCTTCAAATCTCTTGGACAGAACAGGCGAGCCCAGCTACTGGCATGAAAGTACACAATGCGAGCAGCTGCCTGCTGTCGGGCCAACCGCTCGCTTTGCTTTACCTGAAAGATTGAGCGGAGAAGGGGGAGGAGGTTTTTAGTCCTTAGACCGCTGGGTTTCATCCCCAATGGAGTCGGGCATGCCTCCAAAAACTCCTGAGGTATCCAATGAGGATTTTCCTCCTCCCCAGAGAGAAAAAAAGGCCAACCGGTCGCAACGTGTAAACTAGAGTTCTAAACTGTTATAAATCCATAACACGGTACGAACTATAAACTATAAATTTTTAACATGCTTTTAAATACGCTATGTTATAACGCGCTTATTATAAGAACACGTGTAGGCGGCCGGCAGGCGCGATATGTCTTGCAGCACGCTAAATTTCGTAGCGCGCTAAATTTCGTAACACGCAAAGATGACGTTCACTCACAACAGCGCGTTACGCGAGACTAACCATCGGCCAGCGGCAGCGCGCTACCGGCAGGCGGGCGCCGCTACAAGTGCTACGAGGCGCAGCGCGCGATCGCGTGATATTCATAACGCCGTAGCGTCATGGCGGCTCCTCACATAACACGTTATCCCGTTATGAAACAATAACGCGCTATCATATTGCGATACATGTTATATTAACTACCTCAAGTGTAAACCAGCCATAGGATTTTAATGAAAATATATGTATTTGGCAGCGCGGAAATCGAGAAGCTCCGCGCGGAACTGGAGCAGCAGCCGTTGTCCGTGGAAGAGCGCACCGCGCTGCTGGAGCAGGTGGACTACTCCACGAGGGTCCACGACTCCAAGCGGGCGCTCGCCGAACAGATCTCCAAGGTGACTGCCTAGTGTCTCTCTCTGCGTTGTATTCCTCATTGCTGAGGGACCCCTTTCCATTTATCATATTACTAGCTGATGCCCGCGACTTCGTCCACGTGGTTTAAGTTTTTTTGATTCCCGCGGAAACTCCTTAATTTTCCGGGATAAAAAGTAGCCTATGTCCTTCCCCGGGATACAAACTATCCCTATACCAAATTTCATCAAAATCAGATAAACAGGTGGGCAGTGAAAGCGTAGCAGACAGACAGACACACTTTCGCATCTATAATATTAGTAGATATAGATTAGTATAGATTATAGCATTAAGTTTTTTTTAATTAACCCTGTGTAAGCAACAACTCAAAATGCTACGTTAGATGGCGCTACATTCTGTTACCTCGCGTTTGTGTCTGTGAGCTATTGTATGTATTTCCACGTGGCGTACAAAGTAACAGGTTAGCCCGCTACCATCTTAGACTGCATCATCACTTACCATCAGGTGAGATCGCAGTCAAGGGCTAACTTGTAGTGGATAAAAAAAAAAAATAAAAAAAAAAAAAAAGTACAATGTCATTGTTTCAGATGCTGACGAGCAAAGAGACGGAGCTGGCTCAGTGGCAGAAGCGCACCCTGGACACGTGCGTGGAGTACAAGCAGGGCCTCATCCACCTGAGCGCCACGCTGCCCGCGCTGTCGGGCCTCGCCATCGACGAACAGTGAGTCCCCACACTCAGTACCCTGTCACGTATAACTTTTTTTTTTTAATCCACTACAAGTTAGCCCTTGAACGCGATCTCACCTGATGGTAAGTGATGATGCAGTCTAAGATGGTAGCGGGGTAACCTGTTAGGAGTATGGCAGTTATATTAAACCCATACCCCTAGTCAATTTCTACACGGCATCGTACCGGAACGCTAAATCGCTTGGCGGTACGACTTTGCCGGTAGGGTAACTAACCACGGCCGAAGCCTCCCATCAGGCCAGACCAGGGAAAATTCAGAAATTATAAATTCCCAAATTGGGCCCTCCACACGTTAAGACAACAGCGCTACACACTGCGCCACGGAGGTCGTCAAATATATAACATAAGTACCTTCAAGGCAAGAGTGAATAGGCATTAGGCGTCAGACACGAAACTAGCGACAGCCGAGCGACAGCGGGGCGATGGGGTCCGAGAGCTGGCGACGAATTTCGGGAAGGTCTTATAGGCAATCTGAAATTGTGGGAAAATATAATTTCGTTACTTGGCGAATCCAGTTCTGCCAGTCTGGTAGAGCGTTTGCGGTTATTTTGCTACTGCGCAGCATAGGTATTACATTTGCAAAAAAAATCCGAAAAAACATTTTTTTGGCAACTTGATCTTTAAATTTTATACTTATAGAATTCGAAAAAATAAATCCCAGACGTTTTTGGCGGTTATAAAGTATTACCAGACCTCTTTCAAATTGTTCCCGAAATTCGTCGCCAGCTCTCCGACTAATCGCATCGCCCCGCTACCGCCGTCGCCCCGCTACCGCTCATTTCGTGCCCGTACCCTAAGGCCCACTTGAGTTGGGTCGTACCAGGGCAAAATTAAATACTAAGTGAACAGCGATTGTGACTTCAAACAACCTGTGAAAAAATACTAGGTTAAGCCAAGGACTCGAATCTTGATGCTCAGAAATACTTGCCTTCTGTCCCTATCTCTCGAGTGACCTGATGAGTGATGGGAGAAATAAACCTATTTTGAAATAATAAGTGCATCGCTCTCTAGTATTCCGAATCGGCTAGTATTCCTAATCTCCCAAATCCATTTATTGATGTTTTCGATGAACTACGGCGAAACTTGTCTTACCTGCATATAATATAGAAGATCCATGTACTTTTGTTAACTATCGCTAGGAAGGCTGATTCAGTATGTGGTGAGTGTCCTACAGTCGAATTCTTACTCTCGTATTTTCCTGTTGCTCCTCCAAAACTGAACCGATTTTAATTTTTTTTCAAGAATAATTATTTAACAAGGATTAAGACTTATGTCGGTATGTATTTCTTTTTTTGATTATATTTGTCAAGTTTGTTTGCGAAATGTCATGTTCATTGTTCTTAAAATTATTGATTTATTGAAAAAAGCTTTTGCTTTTTTTTTAGCCACATGGATTTTATGGTGCAAAAATATTTTCGCTATTGTAATTATCCACGGAGAAAACAGATAAATACGATTGTATGGGGAAGCCGCCGTGGCATTCCTCTTCAGAATATTTTAGATTTGTTTGATGTGAACGTGATGTTGTTTTGCCAGGGAACTGATGGGCGCGGAATGCGCGGCGTACATGGCTACGGCTGTAGAGACGCTGCGGGCGGAGGGCGCGCGGCTCGCCGGCAAGAAGGCCGAGCTGCTGCGGAGCCGGAGCGCGCTGGGCAGGAGGCGGGCCGCGCTGCTGGTGAGTGGCTCCCTGTGTGCCTTGTTGTGCTGCGTCAGGGAGCTGATGGGAGTAGAGACGCTGCGGGCGGAGGGCGCGCGGCTCGCCGGCAAGAAGGCCGAGCTGCTGCGGAGCCGGAGCGCGCTGGGCAGGAGGCGGGCCGCGCTGCTGGTGAGTGGCTCCCTCTGTGCCGTGTTGTGCTGCGTCAGGGAGCTGATGGGCGTAGAGACGCTGCGGGCGGAGGGCGCGCGGCTCGCCGGCAAGAAGGCCGAGCTGCTGCGGAGCCGGAGCGCGCTGGGCAGGAGGCGGGCCGCGCTGCTGGTGAGTGGCTCCCTGTGTGCCTTGTTGTGCTGCGTCAGGGAGCTGATGGGAGTAGAGACGCTGCGGGCGGAGGGCGCGCGGCTCGCCGGCAAGAAGGCCGAGCTGCTGCGGAGCCGGAGCGCGCTGGGCAGGAGGCGGGCCGCGCTGCTGGTGAGTGGCTCCCTGTGTGCCTTGTTGTGCTGCGTCAGGGAGCTGATGGGAGTAGAGACGCTGCGGGCGGAGGGCGCGCGGCTCGCCGGCAAGAAGGCCGAGCTGCTGCGGAGCCGGAGCGCGCTGGGCAGGAGGCGGGCCGCGCTGCTGGTGAGTGGCTCCCTCTGTGCCGTGTTGTGCTGCGTCAGGGAGCTGATGGGCGTAGAGACGCTGCGGGCGGAGGGCGCGCGGCTCGCCGGCAAGAAGGCCGAGCTGCTGCGGAGCCGGAGCGCGCTGGGCAGGAGGCGGGCCGCGCTGCTGGTGAGTGGCTCCCTGTGTGCCTTGTTGTGCTGCGTCAGGGAGCTGATGGGAGTAGAGACGCTGCGGGCGGAGGGCGCGCGGCTCGCCGGCAAGAAGGCCGAGCTGCTGCGGAGCCGGAGCGCGCTGGGCAGGAGGCGGGCCGCGCTGCTGGTGAGTGGCTCCCTCTGTGCCGTGTTGTGCTGCGTCAGGGAGCTGATGGGCGTAGAGACGCTGCGGGCGGAGGGCGCGCGGCTCGCCGGCAAGAAGGCCGAGCTGCTGCGGAGCCGGAGCGCGCTGGGCAGGAGGCGGGCCGCGCTGCTGGTGAGTGGCTCCCTCTGTGCCGTGTTGTGCTGCGTCAGGGAGCTGATGGGCGTAGAGACGCTGCGGGCGGAGGGCGCGCGGCTCGCCGGCAAGAAGGCCGAGCTGCTGCGGAGCCGGAGCGCGCTGGGCAGGAGGCGGGCCGCGCTGCTGGTGAGTGGCTCCCTCTGTGCCGTGTTGTGCTGCGTCAGGGAGCTGATGGGCGTAGAGACGCTGCGGGCGGAGGGCGCGCGGCTCGCCGGCAAGAAGGCCGAGCTGCTGCGGAGCCGGAGCGCGCTGGGCAGGAGGCGGGCCGCGCTGCTGGTGAGTGGCTCCCTCTGTGCCGTGTTGTGCTGCGTCAGGGAGCTGATGGGCGTAGAGACGCTGCGGGCGGAGGGCGCGCGGCTCGCCGGCAAGAAGGCCGAGCTGCTGCGGAGCCGGAGCGCGCTGGGCAGGAGGCGGGCCGCGCTGCTGGTGAGTGGCTCCCTCTGTGCCGTGTTGTGCTGCGTCAGGGAGCTGATGGGCGTAGAGACGCTGCGGGCGGAGGGCGCGCGGCTCGCCGGCAAGAAGGCCGAGCTGCTGCGGAGCCGGAGCGCGCTGGGCAGGAGGCGGGCCGCGCTGCTGGTGAGTGGCTCCCTGTGTGCCTTGTTGTGCTGCGT
Organism: Erebia ligea; assembly: GCA_917051295.2. Classification (NCBI taxonomy): domain Eukaryota; kingdom Metazoa; phylum Arthropoda; class Insecta; order Lepidoptera; family Nymphalidae; genus Erebia; species Erebia ligea. The sequence goes on along the minus strand of OU785240.1, from coordinate 2,059,220 downwards.
CAGGGAGCTGATGGGAGTAGAGACGCTGCGGGCGGAGGGCGCGCGGCTCGCCGGCAAGAAGGCCGAGCTGCTGCGGAGCCGGAGCGCGCTGGGCAGGAGGCGGGCCGCGCTGCTGGTGAGTGGCTCCCTGTGTGCCTTGTTGTGCTGCGTCAGGGAGCTGATGGGAGTAGAGACGCTGCGGGCGGAGGGCGCGCGGCTCGCCGGCAAGAAGGCCGAGCTGCTGCGGAGCCGGAGCGCGCTGGGCAGGAGGCGGGCCGCGCTGCTGGTGAGTGGCTCCCTGTGTGCCTTGTTGTGCTGCGTCAGGGAGCTGATGGGAGTAGAGACGCTGCGGGCGGAGGGCGCGCGGCTCGCCGGCAAGAAGGCCGAGCTGCTGCGGAGCCGGAGCGCGCTGGGCAGGAGGCGGGCCGCGCTGCTGGTGAGTGGCTCCCTCTGTGCCGTGTTGTGCTGCGTCAGGGAGCTGATGGGCGTAGAGACGCTGCGGGCGGAGGGCGCGCGGCTCGCCGGCAAGAAGGCCGAGCTGCTGCGGAGCCGGAGCGCGCTGGGCAGGAGGCGGGCCGCGCTGCTGGTGAGTGGCTCCCTCTGTGCCGTGTTGTGCTGCGTCAGGGAGCTGATGGGCGTAGAGACGCTGCGGGCGGAGGGCGCGCGGCTCGCCGGCAAGAAGGCCGAGCTGCTGCGGAGCCGGAGCGCGCTGGGCAGGAGGCGGGCCGCGCTGCTGGTGAGTGGCTCCCTCTGTGCCGTGTTGTGCTGCGTCAGGGAGCTGATGGGCGTAGAGACGCTGCGGGCGGAGGGCGCGCGGCTCGCCGGCAAGAAGGCCGAGCTGCTGCGGAGCCGGAGCGCGCTGGGCAGGAGGCGGGCCGCGCTGCTGGTGAGTGGCTCCCTCTGTGCCGTGTTGTGCTGCGTCAGGGAGCTGATGGGCGTAGAGACGCTGCGGGCGGAGGGCGCGCGGCTCGCCGGCAAGAAGGCCGAGCTGCTGCGGAGCCGGAGCGCGCTGGGCAGGAGGCGGGCCGCGCTGCTGGTGAGTGGCTCCCTCTGTGCCTTGTTGTGCTGCGTCAGGGAGCTGATGGGCGTAGAGACGCTGCGGGCGGAGGGATTTTATTATTTTTATTTAAGAAAACTACAAAAAGAACCACACCATAATATGCATTGGTTGCCCGGAAGAGATCGCTATGTAGCGATAAGGCCGCCAAATTGTATACTTACTTGAAAAAAGACGAATTGAAAAAACTTAGTCCACGCGGACGAAGTCGCGGGCATCAGCTAGTTGCTAATATTTTTTTACAGTAGATGACGTATGTAATTCATAACGTCTTTGAGAGGTGATATCTAGTGAAAGGCCCGATGAATAGCGTCAGTTTTTATACTGTGTACATAGGTACTGCGCATACTTTAATACTGTACAAGAATCAGCCTTTCAAGTAATGGTTCATTTTTGGTAACCATAAACCGTATTTGAGCGGCCATTTCTAGCGAAAGGCCCATCCGCATGCGGACAGACTTTCACTTTTGTCATCAGTGGAGAGCCCTACACCTACCTAACACTGAATCAGCCTTTCTGGCGATAGGTACCAAAAGTGCAGCTATCTTTTAGTCTACAAGACCACAGTATTATGTATCTCAAGCCTTTTTCTGTTTCCACAGGAGGAAACCCGCTCCAAAATCGGCGACATGAAGTCGAGCATGCAACGCGAACAGCAAGCGCTGGACGAGGAGGTGGCCAAGGAGTGCGCTGAGGCGGGCGCCTGGAGCCGCGAGCTGCAGCAGGCCAGCGCGCGCCTGCAGGAACTGCGGGCAAACCAGGAGGAGTGCGCCAAGCTTGCCGCTGAGCTGGCCTTCTGGGAGCAGCAGGACTGCGCGTGAGTACTGTAGTATCACTACTGTAGTATCACTACTGTAGTATCACTACTGTAGTATCACTACTGTAGTATCACTACTGTAGTACACCTTTTGACGACCTCCGTGGCGCAGTGTTGAGCGCTGTTGCCTTAACGTGCGGAGGTCCCGGGTTCGATCCCCGGCAGGGTTTGGAAATTTATAATTATCTGAATTTTCCCTGGTCTGGCCTGGTGGGAGGCTTCGGCCGTGGCTAGTTACCACCCTACCGGTAAAGACGTGCCGCCAAGCGATTTAGCGTTCCGGTACGATGCCGTGTAGAAACCGAATAGGGGTATGGGTTTAATATAACTGCCATGCCCCTAACAGGTTAGCCCGCTACCATCTTAGACTGTATCATCACTTACCATCAGGTGAGATCGCAGTCAAGGGCTAACTTGTAGTGGATAAAAAAAAAAAAACACTACTAATATTATAAACTAGCTGATGCCCGCGTGGTTTAAGTTTTTTCAATTCCCCCGGGAACTCTTTATTTTCCGGGATAAAAAGTAGCCTATGTCACTCCTCCAGGTCTAGCAGGTTCTCGGCTACACCCATGCCAAAAATCACGTCGATTCGATGCTCCGTTACGGCGTGATTGAAGGACAAACCAACAAACGAACATGGAGTTCTTGCGGGAATCAAAAACAACTTAAACCACGCGGACAAAGTGCAACCGCTGGAAGAGGAGCGCGCCAAGCCAAGCGAGTTATAAATAAAAGAACTTTTTTAAATAACACAAAAACGTCAGTAATGGCCACCCATGCCTACCATGTTTAAGCAAATACGACGGCCATCTTTGATTTCAAATGTTACAATATCACCCACCAGTATTAGAATTACGTAATGTAGGGTAGTACAAAAAAATGTCGGCCATCTTGGATTTTTAGAATTCATGTCATTTTTGACACCAATACCCCAAAAAACTGGAACATATTGATTTCTTCCAAAAATTCAGCGGAAATCATGGGTTTGAATTTTATACATAAAAAAAAATAACGTCAATAAAGTTCATACATGACGTCCGCTGAATTTTATTGACGTTATTTTTGCATTTATGAGTCTAGAGTCTTGGAAACAACACCAAAATAGGATAAACATGGGCAGTGGCACTGAGTCAGCCATTTAGGATTTGTAAATAAACGTCATTTTCGTGCGCTACGGATTCCGCTTACACGATGCGCCGGCACGATGCGGACGCACACTTAGACCTATGCTTACGTGAATCGTTATCGAAAATAGGAACGTTTTATGAAGATTATGACGCTGAGGTTTGTTTTCAGATGGCGCGCAAAGCTGAACGAGCTGCGCGCGTACGTCAGCGCGGCGCGCGAACGCACGCGTACGCGCGCGGCCGCCGTGCGCGAGAACCGCGCCGCGCGGCTTCGGGACACGCTGGCACTTTGGCGCGACAAACTCAACTGCTGATGTCACGAGTAGCGTCCGCATAATATAGAGATAGTGGGGCTGATTCTGTAGTGCACAATCTCTAAACTAAACTAAAAAAGTACAGCATTACAAATATTGCTAACCCTTTCGTAATACTACCTGCGGAAAGGGACAGAACTAGATTTAAAGCTGCCATTTTAAGTTTCGAGATTGTGTTATACAGAATTGGCCAATTGTCAATGGGCCTGTTAGCTTTTTTCTGAAACTGTACAGCCGATTCTATTCTGGATAATAGTTATACTAAATAAAAATAATATTATGAATAAACTGTGTGATTAAACTTTTGTTGTTTTCATTTAATTGTTAGGTACTTATAAATAATACCAATAACATACACATATAGTCGGGTCAGCCAGATAAAAATGCCTGTCCTTCCCAGGGATCCAACCTATAACCAAATTTCATCAAAATCGGTTGAACAAATGGGCCGTGAAAGCAGACAGACACACTTTCGCATTTATAATATTAGTATGGATCCTTTCTAATTTTTAATCATAGATGTATAAAGAAAAGATTATAAAAATTCACAGATTTCGCAGTCCCCGCAAGAATCGGAGCATTGAAAATGAATACAAAAATTTACGAATAAAAATCTCTGAAATGATAATCTCTTCAAAAATTTATTAACCGATTTTCAAAATTCTAACTCGAATGCACTTCTCGCCTGCATCCACATCTTTTAACACCATTACCATGACGATCGGTCAATAATCATAGAAGCTACATCACTTTTTATATACGGAAATAACCGTTTTTCTAAAATTCCAAATCGCAAGGGACCACCTACAGGTCACAATATTATTAACAGATTTTCAAATTTTTTTAAGACCTAGAAATACCCTAGGACCCTGTTTTCATTTTTTCTTGAGTCGGTTTTTTTCCCGAAATATTTACAATTTAGTAAAAAACCCCCCAAATTTTTCAAAATTCCAAAAAAAATACGTCTCAGGCGATTTGCATCTGATAACTATTTCTAATGGTAAAACACTGATAATGTGGTTACGTCGTGTATGATGAGTTGGTGGTAAAAGTCACTTTGAAATAAAAGACATTTGAAACAGTTCAATATTTATTGTACTACGCATGATTGAATTCATTTAACAACGTTTTCACTAAATGTCATCGCTACACTCTCCTCTATACCGTGGCAGTGGGCCTTGAGGTCGGGCTGGGCCCACGCGTGGACAGGCTTGGTCTTGGATTGGGCGCCGGGCTGGGGCGGCGGCACGGACGGCTTGAACGCCATCTGGGAGCCGTCGTATTGAGAGAATATCTGCATGGGCGTTCTGAAAGAGAAAAATAGTATTATACCATCCATAATATTCGAAAGTGTACCTATTTGTTAAATGGGTACTTATCTATTTTGGAGCTTAACTGCTCGAACCTTAGAGGTAGGATGTCAATATTTAACATCTTTGACTAGAACTATTTATGGACATAGACGGCTTTTAATGGAATGAATGGGGGGTCACATCGACCTCCCAAAGAAACTTGCCCACAGTGTTCTTTCTTGCGCCGTATTCCCCATTACTGGGGGTTGTGACCCTTTCCACCTATAATCCTTCTTTGAACGATGTCTCGCCATGTTGCACGATTTTTTGCGATATGCAGGGCTTTGTGGACCTTGCTATCGGGAGCGGCCGGATTTGATCTGACCAACCCATCGGGGTACGTCCCCGAGGTCTCTTTCCGTCCACTTCCACAACAACTCGTACAACTTCCATTTTCCCATTCCTATTCACTCCCCAATCACCTTCAAGGCAAGAGTGAATAGGCATCTTCTAGGCAAGCGCGCTCCAACCTAGACCTCATCATTGCTTTGCACTAAGCATGATTGTCGTCAAGCGCAAGCCAAGCATCACTGGCAAAGTTTTTTTATTTTTTTATCTCACAATAAAATAAAAAATAAAAACTTTGCCAGTGATGACAATCTTTCCAAGATTATGCCCCTCCCTTCTGGCAATGTGGCCGAAATAATCAAGGATCTTCTGGAGACAGGTGGTTGATAGCCTTTTCGTGATTTTTAGCTGTTTGAGGATCGATGCGTTGGTTCTGTGCGCTGTCCAAGGTATTCGAAGCATTCCCCTCCAGCACCACATATCGAATGCGCCAATATGATGCCCAAAGCTTATTAAGTTAATAGCGACCCTTGCCGAGTATACTCACAGCTTGTTGAGTTCCTGTGGCCAGTTCCGTCTCGCCAGCAGCGCGGCAGCGGCAGATCTGACGGTGGGGTGGTAATGGCTCCTCAGCAGACAAGCCTCGTACGCGCTCGCGGCGTGCGCGTTACAGTGTTCAGGAGACGGCAGGGTGGGGTCGAAACGACCCGAGCCCACCGTCTCGTCGGACCTCCCAAAGACCCTTGTCCACAGTGTACTCACAGCTTGTTGAGTTCCTGTGGCCAGTTCCCTCTCGCCAGCAGCGCGGCAGCGGCAGATCTGACGGTGGGGTGGTAATGGCTCCTCAGGACGCAGGCCTCGTACGCGCTCGCGGCGTGCGCGTTACAATGCTCTGGAGACGGCCAACGTGGGATCACATCAACCCCAGGAAATGCTCTTTTGCACGTTATGAAGTTAACTTAATATGGGGTCGAATCGACCTCCCCCTCTTCCTCCACTCTCGAATGGGGGGTCACATCAACCCCCAGAAACCCTTGCCCACAGTGTACTCACAGCTTGTTGAGTTCCTGTGGCCAGTTCCCTCTCGCCAGCAGCGCGGCAGCAGCAGATCTGACGGTGGGGTGGTAATGGCTCCTCAGGACACAAGCCTCGTACGCGCTCGCGGCGTGCGCGTTACAGTGTTCAGGAGACGGCAGCGTGGGGTCGAAACGACCCGAACCCACCGTCTCGTCGGTTTCAAACAGCGATGACACTGCTTTGCTTTGCTGGAAGAAAGTTTGCGTTTGAGTCTCTGTCAGGGCACCTATATTTTCCCTAAATAAAATTAACTGGCTTTACGACTCTGGGTAAATTTTTATAAAGAAACTAGCTGATGCCCGCGACTTCGTCCGCGTGGATTGAGGTTTTTCGGTTCCCGCAGGAACTCGTTAATTTTCCGGGATAAAAAGTAGCCTATGTGCTATTCCAGACTATAATCTATCTCTGTGCCAAATTTCATCCAGATCCGTTCATCCGTTGGAGCGTGATTGAGTAACAAACATCCATACATCCATACATCCATCCAAACTTTCGCATTTATAATATTTATTAGATGTGGCGGTCACTAAGGCATATAAAATAGATGGAGTGTGCACTCTAAATACCACTAAATACCGCGCTCCACCTTAGGCTGCATCACCACTTGCAAGCAAGTCTGAGTGCAGCCGAGCGCTAGGCCTATATATTAAAAAAAGAACCTATATGAAGCCAATCCCATATTAATTGTTTCAAGTAGATATTATGAGTTAGCACTCCAATCTTTACATAATATACGAGTAGCTTTGTGGCGGCGGTCACTACTGTAATAACTAGATGGCGCTTATTGCATCTATGTCACAATATTGTTAGATGCACCTATTAGCATGTATCGCTGTGGGGACGTTTTGTGAGAATGACGTTATATTTTTTTATTTTTTATCCACTACAAGTTAGGCTTTGACTGCGATCTCACCTGATGGTAAGTAATGATGCAGTCTATGATGTTAGCGGGCTAACTTGTCAGGGGCATGGCAGTTATATTAAACCCATACCCCTATTCGGTATATATATATATATACCTATATATTGAACCGTTAAACCTACAATGGTTGGAGCATAAAGGAACAACACCAGCCCGGAGGCAGATCTTTCTACTGTGGTGCGCGATTACACATCACTCACTCGTCCCACAGAAAGATAGATACTCCTAAAAATGAACGCGTCGGCCATCTTGAATATAAAAATGGCCGCCATTTACGTAATCAGCTCCCTGTAAATCTTTGTAAATGAAGGCCACATATGGATCGCTCACTTGCGTCAGATGGTGCAGCAACGCAAGCGCAGCGAGCGCGCCGTTGTGCTGCAGCTGCAGCGCGAGCGTGGCGAGGCGCTTGCTGAACGCGCGCAGCACGGCGGGCGTGACGCGCCGCGCGCGACCGCACAGCGCCCATATCGCCTCCACTATGATACTCGCGTCGCTGTGCGTTGCGCCTGACAATAACAATGTGGGTTATTCATTTGAGATGATGCCTACATCAAAAGTAAATTATTTCTCATTGATTTTTTTTTAGTTTTTTTTAAATTTCACAAATAAAATGTACATACATATATTTTTTGGTTGCTTCGTGCTTGTAAGCGTTTCAGAGACTACACAGAGGGTCTTCCAAAAGATCTCAATTTCACATCTTCTGTTAGTTTTAAGTCTGATAATTAATTAATCATTGTAACTGCATCTATCATTTAACCCAACCAGCAACCCACAAGCCAGTGTAGGTAATACTTGTTACGTAACGTATGCACTGTATATTATTTACAAAGTGTAACATTTTTCTGTAGAAAGTTGCCCACAAGTTGTCCTACGTATAATCCGCGCGCGATGAGAATGGGACGGAACCTTGTCAAAGTAAATCGAAAATGAGTAAAATAATATACTCAAACATTATTATTAAAAGGATTACAACAACGAAACATTTTTGTGTATTTTCATAACCATAAGATAGATCGTAGAAATAACTAATTTTTAATTAATATTCCGAACTTTTTTGCTAACACTTCTTGAAAACTGTTATTTTTGATTTACTTTGACAAGGTTCCATCCCATTCTCATCGCGCGCGTATTATAAAATAAATCATTTCATCATTTCAAACTGAGTACATATCACTCAGTCGTCCCACAGAAAGAAGGTAAGTAAGTCAGCATACCCGCGTGCACGTGTAGCGCGTGCGCGTACAGATGGTTGTGGAAGTGCACGGGGTCCACGTTGAGCACGTCGCCCGCGCCGCTCAGCACGGCGAGCACGGTGCGCACGCACAGCAATCGCTCCCGGTGCCCGATCAGCTCGTCCCTCAGCAGCCGGGACAGAATCGCTACAAGGTCCGAGTAGTACTCCAGGTTGATTACGTGAGTGAATCTGGAACAATAGGGACGATGGTAGCTCAATCAAATCAGCAACGTTTTATCAAATTTAAAAACGCGTGTGGCGCAACGGCTTCCATTTACATAGACGGGCCCTGACAAACAAAGAATGTGGACTTATTTTACTAACGCTAGTCGCTATCTCGTCTGAAAATGTTGATTTCCGTGTATGCCGCGTCTATTTGTAATAAGTCGTTATTTACTAAAAGAATTTATATTGTGTGGTGGTACAGAACCCTTTGTCTGATTCGCAATTGACCAGTTTTTTTTCTGTATCTGGTGTGTGTGTGTGTTATTATGTGGCGTGTGAGTGAGTGTGTGTGTGTGTGTGTGTGTCGAGTGAGCACTAACTTGGCGAGTCCGTCGAGCGCGGCGGCCAGCAGGCCGGAGCGCGGCGCGGTCTTCAGCAGACGGAAGTAGATGTGGAACACGGTCTTGGTGACTTCCGTGAGCTGCTTGTTGCGCGCCGCCTCGCTCTCCTGCGCCTCCGTCTCCAGCAGCTCGCGTTCTACTTCCTTCAGTTTCTTTGCGCGCTGTTACAAAAACAATACACAACAATGCAGTACGTTGAGAGTGATTTAGAGGATTTGTGTGGTGTGGTGCTGTGCCGGTGCGAGTTGCTGGGTGGTGGGTGTTCGCATGCTATTGGTGAAGGACACTCACTGTACCACATAGGTTTGTCTGCTGTGGCGGATTATAGCGAATTAAACTTCTGGTTCATTCATTAAAAAACAATACTACATTATGTCTCTTCCTCGTTGGTCTAACTTTAGTGGTTGGCATGTTCGACTGCGGCCGACGAGGTCCCGGGTTCGAGTTCCGGGTCGGGCCATAACAATTATTGGGTTTTTCTGACTAGAAATTCTCAGTACTAGCCCACAGTTAGGAAGTTGGCGGTGTTTCATCGGTCCCGGTTATCATCACTAACATGATAATAGTCATTAAAACCCGCCAACCCGCATTGTAGCAGCGTGATGGGTCTAAGCTCTAATTCCCTCTCTCCTATGAGAGTGGAAGGCCTTTGCCCAGCAGTAGGACGTTAATGGGCTGTAGTGGACTAGTGGATGTCTCCTCCATCTCGGGACCATGGGGTCCCGGATCTCTGGAAGGCGTACAAGGGGGCGAAACCAACTCGCAGACGACTGTTAGACCATTTTACTCTAAAGGAAATGTGACACCAACCAATATCCCTATATTATGCACTATGCGAGTGCTCTCAACATCGATTTACCAACTAAGGATACAAATACAAGGATATAAATACATTACCTACAAATTAATACTCAAAAAGCGTCCACAATCGCTTATACAAACACAGCTATAGATAATATAGACTGAGACACCAAACGGTTCACAAAAACCAACCATATAGCTTTATATTTAGGGTTCAATTCTGTAATAACAATTCGACACATACGACATTTTGTCGCCTAGTGTACTCATGCGCGACTGAGGCGAAAATTGTTCACAATATCTATTTGTGCACAATTTGACCGTGCCGTTTTTTGCGTTTCGATGGTGCGTCTAACTCTAAGGTATTGGTAAGTCAATGGCTCTCAAGGACAATCCTTGGTTAGTGCAGGAAAACTGTGCTATTGCAAAACATGGAAACAAATGATAGGTATGGGTCTACAGGTTAGGGTTGCTGGGTTAATGGACTGGTGACAAGGGTCTATGGAAGTACTATGGCCCCTGCCTGAATTGGTCTGGTTGCTCTTTTGAAAAAAATAATTTAGAATTACATCCGCTACATACATACATACATACACAAGTAACCGCTCTCCTTAGCATTGCTGGAGCGAGTCAAATCCATGGTTTTTTCAACAGTATAATAAGCTGTTTTCAGGAGCATACTTTCAACTTAAAACTTTTAAAGTTGTGTAAAGGCAAGTTTAAAATAGGTTGTGAAATTTTGTTACCGAATAGAATGCTCATTCCCACGAACGACCATCGGACTTTCTTGGGGCGGAGCGATGAAGTCACGAGCCTATTGCGGCGTCTAGTTTGTCTATACACTCACCTTCTTCTCTTTCTTGGAGAGGTTGACGATCCTCTTCTTGTGTTTCTCCTCCTGGCGCTTCTTGTGCTGTATGTCCGCCTGCTTGTCCAGCTCCACGCCCCGTATCCGCAGAGAGAGCAAGCAATCCAGGGCTGCTGGGTTCAGCCGCTCGCCACGACGCTTCACCAGCTGGTTGATTAGGCGCACTATCTGTGGAAACAACGGTTCTGTATGCATGACGTCTCAATCGAATATCGGCCAGTATTCGGTCTTTAAACATTTGAATTTGCTATACCTGCTATAAGTTTTAATTTTTATTGGCGAGTGTCAAAATATGCCGCATAAATGGCCGTATCTTTTGATTGTGTTGACTTGGAAGCTTGATTTTTTTACAGGTTCAAGGCCCTGTAGACCTTTTTAGTATCTGATATTAATTTCAACTTGATATCTCAACGCGTTCCCGAGCAACAGGTGGTTGACAGACAGACAGACAGACAGACAAACGGACAACAAATTGATCCTAAAGGGTTCCTTTTTCACTCTCGAGTTATGGAACCCTAAAATTTTATTTAAACAATACAAAAGCATAGCACACTCAAAACTCAACCTAACTATACAAAAGTAAGTTTTTAAGCAAGTAGGTATAGATGGGCGCATCCATACTAATATTATAAATGCGGAAGTGTGTCTATCTGTCTGCTATGCTTTCACAGCCTATTTGCTCAACCTATTTTGATGAAATTTGGTATAGGGATAGTTTGTATCCCGGGGAAGGACATAGGCTACTTTTTATCCCGGAAAATTAGAGTTCCTGCTATAATCAATATAGTTCCATCTAGTCAAATAAATATTATAAATGCGAAAGTTTGGATGGATGTATGGATGTTTGTTACTCAATCACGCTCCAACGGCTGAACGGATCTGGATGAAATTTGGCACAGAGATAGATTATAGTCTGGAATAGCACATAGGCTACTTTTTATCCCGGAAAATTAAAGAGTTCCCGCGGGAACCGAAAAACCTCAATCCACGCGGACGACGTCGCGGGCATCAGCTAGTTTTACATAAAAAGTAACATACAGTGAGAGTGATTTCGCCCCTCTGGTCGTCGGCAAAGACTTGCACGCAGCTGTCTGTGAGGACGCGGCGCGCGCGCGGCTCGCGGCTGTCGAGGAAGGGCACGACGCTCTGCGCGATGTTTGTCGCGTAGTTGAAGTTCGGTCGCGCGACCAGCAGCCCCGCCATGCACTTGATCGATACTAGCGCTAGGCTTACTGTTGGCTCGTCCAGTTTTCTGGACAGACAAGGTGTTTTTTTTTGGAACAAATAAAGATTTTATCTATTTATTTAAAATGAAACTGCAATTATTAAATTACAAACTTTCACATAATATTTTTGTCAATTTCCACTATCTAATACATAATTTTTAATAAAAATACAGATAAACTTTTTACTTTTGCAATTTGCAAATATTATGGTATTTTTGGCATGGGTATAGTTGAGGACTTGGAGAGTGACATAGGCTACTATATATCCAGGAAAATCGAATTTCATTCCACTACAAGTTAGCCCTTGACTGCGATTTCAGCTGATAAATACCTGTAATGAAAGTTCAATACCTGTTATCCCCTTTTTTTCTTCTGAGAACATTGGCAGCCTTTTCTAGCCTCTGTAGGTATCTCTTGTAGAACTCTAGCAACTCCTTTTCATACTTGTACAGTGCTAAGGTGTCTTTCTTCACTGAAAACAATAGGGAATATGCATGTAATTTAAATACATGTCAAATATTTTTATTTGTTAACTTTATTATTATGAAATTTTACTTATAGTCCCACAAACTTATTTACCATTTCGACGTAATCGTGACGTCATGGTCTTTTAAGGGTTTTTGTTCCCGCGGGAACCCTTCATTTGTCCGGGATAAAAAGTAGCCTATGTGTTATTTCAGAATGTAATCTATCTGTGTCAAATTTTATCCAGATCCGTTCTACTGTTCTGGCGTGATTGAGTAACACACATCTAAACCATCCAAACTTTCGCATTTATAATATTAGTATAGATTGGACGTCAAAAAGTATCTTGTTCTTTAAAAGAGCAACTGCTGAGTTTCTTGCTGGCTCTTCTGCTTTCCGAATCGGTGGTAGAGTCAAAACATGCCGTGACATAAGACACCTGAATGTCCTACATGTTATAAATAAATTAATTGAAAGTTGATTGATTACCTCTAGTTTGGCTGGAAGAGATCTCTTCTTAGCAATAAGGCCACCTATTGTACAGTTTTTCTTAATTCTTGTTTTTGTTGAAATGTTATTTTGTGTATACAATAAAGTATATTTTTATATTTTCATTACATTTAATTACCAAGCTAGACCTTCAAATTAAAAGAACTTACATTTAATATCGGAGTAGTCTTGATGTCGTATCTTGTAGTCTGGCAGTATGTCTTTGAACACCTCTGCAGCGGAGAGCGTGGCCAGCTTCCGAACGGACAGCAGGTTCAGTGCTCCGTCCTTCAGCCGATCTTCCATCAGGTACAGGATTGGGAATAAGTTCTTTAGCTGAAAAAGGAAATGATACATATTACATCATACTAATATTATAAATGCGAGAGTGTTTTTGTCTGTTGATTTGTTGATTTCTCTTTTCTCTTTTGAGCACAAATACTATAATTAATTTCGTTTTTGTAGTTACCAAGATTTTTTAGGGATCTCCACTAAACTAGACAGGGCTGTGACAAGGACATGAATACTTAAAACATCATTTTAAAATAAGTTCTGTTATCTCCCCCGGACTAGGGGAGACAACAGGACTGAAAAATCCTCAAAATCCGAGGGGGGGCAATGGGTCTGACAAACGTTTTTTACTTTACATGCCAAATAAATCTACAAAAAATTACGAGAAAAACTGTGTTTTTGACATTTTTCATATCTTTAAAAATGGCTTAGATATTTACGATCAAAGTGCGTATTTCCGGCCGAAGGTTTTTAAAAACGCGGGCGGGCGCTAACTAGCCGATGACGTCAGACACCCGGTCGCTGCGCAGTAAAAATCAAAATTATAAAGTTCTCTGTGGTAAAAATGAAAAAAAAAATACTGTATTGTGCCTTGGTGCTAAACTGCCCCCCGATTACGTAAGAATTGTCGATCAAACGTTAAAGATTTTCGTCAAAGTAAAATAAACCATGACAGCATTGAATTAGAGCTCAATTTCGTCTGCCCATTCTTATACGTTTAGGGTATCGTACATGCCTAAACGTATAAGAATGGGCAGACGAAATTGATATGATTGGGGCCCTGTTTATCTAAAAAGTTAAGCACCAATCTAAAAAGAGTTTATCAGGTGTTTTAACTGTTGAATTGAACAACAGTTAAAACACCTGATAAACTCTTTTTTATGTGCCCGAGGACCCAAAAATGAGTCATAACCGTGGGTGTGACGTCATAGTAATGAGCGCGCGTAATCTCGGAAATTCAAAAAAGGGCTGAAACTTCTCGTCGTTATAACTTCGGAAATACTGCATGTATTGAAGTGAAATAAAAACTAATGTAATATACATGATCTACGCTCCGATTTTAGGTATATTTGATAATAATATTTTGACCCTTTTGTGTTCTCCATTAAGGGAGACACGAGTCTGGAGCTAATATTGTTAACCCTTTCATAATACTCCCGCTCCTTTCTGCAGAAACAGACAGAACTAGATTTAAAGCTGTCATTTTAGTTTAGTTTAGAGATTGTGTTATACAGAATTGGCCACAATGATACCTTTTTCTCTGGGCTCTCTAACAGAGAAGAGCAAAGAGCGCCTATCCTCAGCTTATCATTCCTCAACTTGTCTCGTCTTGCAGCCAACAGTTCCACTGTCGTAATTTCGTCATCACCTTCAGTTGGTTGTACGATATCTTCAGTAACTTCCATGCCGGAGTCCGATCCAGAGTCTGTGTGTGTTTCATCTGTTTTGTCTACTTGTTTTTGTGCCTGATTGTCATCTTCTTGCTCTGATTCTGACTCTAGAATAAGGTAAGGTTCTATTCAATACACATACTAACACACATTGCTTATGGCCAAAGAGGTTCAGAACAAAGTAGACTATGAGTTCAAACTCAAACCCAATTGTATTATTTCATACAGGGCTTACAGGTGCCTCTTACGATACATCTTGTTGTGTCAAAAATAAAATTATTTCTTACTGATTATTAAATAGAGGATCTAAAGGAGGAGACCTAAAATTCACATCCTCGGTTATTCTAAGTTTTATAACCATTTGAAACTATAGATTAAAGAAAAAAGTGTTGTTGTTGTTGAAATTTGATGACATCACAACTATGTATTTCATACTGTTAGATTGAAAGTTAAATACAATTTATGTATGGTATCCCTGCTATGGTTTTGTAGAGTGGTAACACTGATATGGGTACTCGATGATGATCATCTAAGATGGCAGCGGTGTGTCTGTGTTTTTGAATTGCTGAATTAAAGTATTAAATTGGATAAACAGTGTTTGGATTTAATAATACAAACATCCATACTAGAAGTACTGATGGTAATAATTAATACGCGTCTTAAAACTAAAGCTGTGAGAGGGTGCAAATGCGCCCTGGTATGAGAAGAGCCCACAACTAACTCTGACAGGTTTTTTTTTCACTATCACCATCTCACAAACCATCTAAAACTAATTAGAACCATCAGAGCGGCTGACTTTGAAGTTTTCAGTTAAATAATCCTTTACATTGTAATAGGATTTTTGAATAAGTGGATAATTAGTAATTGTATCATGATTCTTTACCATCACATTCTTCTGCCCTCTCCATAACTCCTTCTTTAGTCTTGATAGGCAGTAGAGGTCTCATCTTCTTCGCTGGTCTCTCAGACAGCTCCTTCTCATATTTATCTTCCACATCACTGTCATCTGTGTCACTCTCAGCACCACTGTCACTGTCACTCATGTTAGTGTCAGCCGTCCTGATTGGTTTAGGGAGTTTCTCTTTGTTGTGTTTGCGTTTCGAACCTCGCCTGAAAGTGTTTTTTAAAGAATTTAATTGAATTTTTGGAATATAGTCCAATAAAATTGCATGTGGCATGCATTCTAAAAACAGCACAAGTAAGCAATTTCTTAAAAAATCATTATGTAGCTATTTTTATATAACTGCACTGTTGCATTAAGATGCAAAGCAATTTTTTGCTGTTTAGTATATATATTTGTTCTCAGGATTTCATGAGACAAACATAAGTCTTACAATAGGTTTCGCATCAGATTAGTGCTGCTAAATCTGGGCTCATAAAAATTAAACGTCTAAGTACTAAAGATAAGTATGTAATACCCCTTGTTCTCTGGTTCCTGTTCTGGTATGTTAGACAACAACTGTGGCTGCTTGGCGAGTCTGTTGACTATATACTGCTGCTCCTCCTCGTCTAACATATCTGCCCACTCGTTACTGGAAGACTCACTTTCACTGCTATACTCTGGTTGGGCCTGTACTGGCACCTTCTGCTTTTGAATCTTTTGTCTGTGCCGTTGTAGCTTCAGTTTACCCTGCTTCTTCATCTTATTAGTCGTCTGATTGTTCCTTTTTGTCTTACTTATCTTCATTTTACCTTTTTTCTGCAAAAAAGATCGTGTTTAAAAAGGTTAAACCGATAGTTTATATTTTTAGTTGTAAATGGAAAGTAAAGTAGTTGAGTGACTTACCGCCATTTTAATGGGTTTATTAAAACTTTTTAGTTCGATTATATGCTATTTAACATTAAAATTAATTAATTAAATAAATAAAACAACGTGCAACGTGCAACGTGCTTTTGACATTTCCCAAAACAATGAATATTTTGACATTGACAAATGACAAAAGAAAATGTCAGTTTTTGACTGCTACGGGCCGTGGTACGCAGTATCGTAAGCAGTTTTTAAAATTCATATTTTTTAAATATCTCATAATTTAAGAAGATTGCATTAAAAAAGTTATAAAAATGAAATACTGATAGAAAAAAAATAGATTTCTTCTTATTAGGTGGTAAATATTGTAAAGGTAGCGTGGGTAAATTAACGTGACATCCTCGCGATCCTTGCGTAAAACGAGAAAAACAAGTTTTGTTGTGGTGACTCCGTTTTTGAACGCACTCCAAACTTTCTAAATGTCAGTTGAGAAGACCTCGAAACTTTCTTGTGCTTTTAAATTCTTGTTTTTCTAGTTTCCCTGACTTTCAATTAGGGATCCGCAAATTTTCAAAAGTATCGATACCTACTCGATGCCAAGTATCGAATGAAAAGTATCGATACCGATAAAAGTATCGAATCAAAAGTATCGATACTACTTGGTATCGAATAGGTATCGAACAATATTTTAAAGAAATTTGAAGTAACAGAAAAACAACAATAATAATTGGAAATGATTTATTTAGTGATTATGTTTATAAATTAATAAAAAAAACGTGTGGTGTCGTGTGACACCAGATAGGAACGAAGATCCTTATAAAATATTTATTTGGATGGATGTATGGATGTATGTATGGGTGGATGTACCTATGGATGTTTGTTACTCAATCACGCCCCAACGGCTGAACAGATCTGGATGAAATTTTGGACAGAGATAGATTATAGTCTGGAATAACACATAGGCTACTTTTGCTACGCAGGAACCAAAAAAAACCTTAATTAACGCGGACATTAAGTCGCGAGCATTAGCTAGTTAATATATAATTACTTTGAACCACAAACATAATATTAAGGGGAGCACAGACATATTAAGGGATCTTCCCGGTGCTTTGAACTTAGAACCTATCAAACAACAACAACAAGTCAGTAAGTATTGCCATTTAATTATTATAAATAACTAGCTGATGCCCGCGACTTCGTCCGCGTGGATTGAGGTTTTTCGGTTCCCGCGGGAACTCTTTAATTTTCCGGGATAAAAAGTAGCCTATGTGCTATTCCAGACTATAATCTATCTCTGTGCCAAATTTCATCCAGATCCGTTCATCCGTTGGAGCGTGATTGAGTAACAAACATACATCCATACATCCATCCATCCAAACTTTCGCATTTATAATATTTATTTGATGATTTATCAATAAAAAAATAATCTTATCGTGTTTCCTACCCAATGATTACAGGTAGGTATAATATACTTAAGTATGTTATTTTATTACGTAAATAAATCACGTTTTATTTTTTAATTCAGATGTTTTGCAGTTTGATTCGATTTAAACAATTACCATAAACCAATGATATTATATATATAATATCATTGCCATAAACCAAATACATAATTACCACTTTTATTTACCTGGTCACACAAGCAATACATAGACTATAGTAGGGTATTCCCCGAAAGCTGTAGCCAGCCCCCCTAGCATGGGCCGAGATAATTTTCTCCCCGAGGAAAGGATAAATTTTTTATTCATAAATAAATAAATAAAAACGCTGAATAACGGTGGTTATATAGTCCCCCGAGTCCCCGTAATATGACAAACGGGGATAAACTTCTCCTCTCCCCTGTTGCCGTGTTCTGAGGGGTGGATAAGTTAATTTTATCTCTTGACAGTGGATAAAATCGGGGGATAAAATTTTTATCTCCGGCCCATGCTAGCCCTGCTGTACCACCACTCCATCAAGGGAGACAACGCTATACATCGAAAAGAGAAGTAGTATAGAAATTATGTTTGTTAAGCCTCGATGACACGGGGCGAGTTTACAAGTTACAAGCCAGCGAGTTCGCTAGCAGCTCGTAAACTCGCCCCGTCTCATCGAGGCTTAATCTAGTGATTGACAAAAGTATCGAGTAATTGGGAAAGTATCGATACTTAGTAAAATACTAGAATAAAAGTATCGAGTACAAAAATACTAGGTATCGAAACGAAAGTATCGATACTACTCAGGTATCGATACTTTTTGCGGATCCCTACTTTCAATAATCGTTTGGCGTAGCTAGTTCGTTATTAGACATAGTGTTTAAGTGAAAAAATGTGTGGGCGTTTTCATTTAGTGCTGTTTTATTAGTTAAAAAGTTGGTATGATGGTGCCTCAACAACAGAGGCGCAGACGTCGCAGGGCAGCTTTATCTAGGACTGCCGAGCGGCGCGTAGTGGTCGTGAGGGGTGCTGGAGGGTTTGGGTTCACTATAGCGGGGCAAAGGCCCTGCGTTGTGTCGGCAGTGGCTGCGAATGGGCCGGCGGAGCGAGCAGGGTTACGCGCTGGAGACGCGTTACTAGCCGTTGATGGAGCTAGTGTGGCTAGGGCTCCGCACGCCTCAGTGGCTAGGCTAGTCGCATCAGCCCCTGGGCCAATAGCATTGAGCGTGGCGCCAAGGGACTCCCCGCCGACTGATACTGAGGACACAGAGCCTGAGGAGAGAGCTAGGACCCGCAGGAGATACCCGCCGCCTCGCCGGAGGCCGCAGCCGGCTATGCTGCATCATCCAGGTAACTGCATATTTGTAGAAAATAATTATGCATCAGAATTTAATGCTGTGCATTCCCTGCCTGCCTCTATTTTTTTATCTAACTTTTTTGAAACATTTAAGCACCTTTTCGGAAAGGCCGATGTCCAGCAGTGGATGCATACAGGCTGATGGATGGATGGATGGATGGACTTATGCACCTCCTGTTGTATGGTGATACACCAGTGTTAAACCAGAAACCTTCATTTTTGTACTACTTAATGACTGTATGTAACATTTCAACTCAATTCGAAGAATTGTATGCAAATTGCAAACACAGAATAATTAAACACAATATATAAATTTTATGCTATTATGTAATACTACCATCTATCTATACTTATAATAAAACTTTGTCTGTCTGTCTGTCTGTATCTTGGCCGCGCATCACGCCGAAACTACTGAATGAATTCAAACGAAACTTGGCACAATTTGAGCCCATACTATGAGGTAGGACATAGGATACTTTTTATCCCGAAATTCTACCCCCGAAGGGGTGAAATAGAGGTTGAAAGTTTGTATGAAAGTCCTTAATTTCTCAAGTTATAGCCATGAAACTTTTAAATATATGAGCTGCGGGTTGAAAATGAAAACATATGTGTTTCACAGTTTTTCAAAATTCCACTCCCGAAAGGGTGAAATAGGGGTTGAGAGTTTGTATGAAAATCCTTAATTTCTCAAGTTATAGGCATGAAACTTGATATATGAGCTGCGGGTTGAAAATGAAAACATATGTGTTTCACAGTTTTTCAAAATTCCACCCCTGAAGGGGTGAAATAGGTGTTGAGAGTTTGTATGAAAGTCCTTAATTTCTCAAGTTATAGCCATGAAAGTTGATATATGAGCTGCGGGTTGAAAATGAAAACATATTATGTGTTTCACAGTTTTTCAAAATTCCACCCCCGAATTGCCACCCATGAATGCCCCCGTTTGGCATCCCAAAAATTACGTCGATCTGTTGCTTCGTTGCGGCGTGATTGAAGGACAAACCAACAAACAAACACACTTTCGCATTTATAATATTAGTATGATATAGTATGTGTTGTAGCTTAGAGATCCATTATCTGTGTTTATAGTTACAGTATGCGCTTGAATTGAATGCAGCTCTGAGCGATGCGTTAGTGCTGCAACCAAGTCGATAAAACACTATAACAATAAATGACGATTTATTAACTAGTGAGTGAACTATGTCATCACATCACTTTGCAGGCATTGAGGGAGTTGGTGGACGTCGCGTCGGCGCTTGCATCCACGCTCTAGTTCAGAGTCTGAATGCATTCACTTCGGGCGCGTACTGTAGTAATTCGCACTGATTTCCTTAGGACTAAGGCGTCAGACACGAAACTAGCGACGGCCGAGCGACGGCGACAGCGGGGCGATGGGGTCCGAGAGCTGGCGACGAATTTCGGGAAGGTCCTTTAGGCAATCTGAAACTGTGGAAAAATATAATTTCGTTCATTGGCGAGAATCCAGTTCTGCCAGTCTGGTAGAGCGTTTGCGGTTATTTCGCTACTGCGCAGCATACAACATTTGCAAAAAAAAAAACCGAAAAAACATTTTTTTGGCAACTTGATTTTTTTATCTTTAAAATTTAATCTTATAGAATTCGAAAAAATAAATCCCAGACGTTTTCGGTCGGTTATAAAGTATTACCAGACCTCTTTCAAATTCTTCCCGAAATTCTTCGCCAGCTCTCCGACTAATCGCATCGCCCCGCTACCGTCGTCGCCCCGCTACCGTCGTCGCCCCGCTACCGTCGTCGCCCCGCTACCGCCGTCGCCCCGCTACCGCCGTCGCCCCGCTACCGCTAATTTCGTGCCCGTACACTAAGCGTTTTAATAAAATGTTACAGGATGCCACGCGGCGCCAAGCACGTCAGGCGTCAACGAGATCCTGCAAAACTTGAGTCGAGCTCAGCTTACGCCTATTCATTTGGCACGGCTCGAGTGCCGAGCCGTGGTCGGATACCTAGGAACCATAGAAACACCCCAAGCATCACCGAACGCTGCCCCAGGCAACGTGAGAAATGCTGTGAAAAAGCTAAGACAAGAAAGAAGAACCGCTGCACCAGTTTTGCTCTCCGTACTTCCTAATGCACTACTTCTACGTCGTCCGAACGCCCAAATACTTGCTCAATATCAAAGAGAGAGGATATTATACGCTGGAAGTGGTTCAGATGCTGATAGAAGATTTTTTGGACTAGTAACAGCTGCTGAGATTACTGACCTAGAAGCAGAAGCGTCCCATAGTTGCCACGTTTTTGCTGTCGACCCTAGAATGGCAGAACACGAAGTCCATATTACAAGGGCGCGAGAATTCCAAATTGCTTGTACTCGTGACCCAGTTGCTGAAAGATGTCTTGAGTTTCCACCGTCTGCTGAATATGTCGTAGGTGTCGTAAGAGGCATGTATTCTTTACCACCTGATGACTGTTCAAGCCCCAGTATACAGCAGATTTCAAAGTTGGCGGTTAAAAGTGATAGTCCAGCATTAGGCAACTTTTCTCGAAGACCAGTGTTGCGAACACCTAGAGATCGCCGTCCATGTAGACACGAGGAAGTAAGGATAGACCCTCCAGATTTCGTCGCGAATTCTCCTCAACCAAGCAATCACAGTGAAGTGACAACTACATCGAGTAACAGTGATTCTGGTATCGGTTTCCATAATGACTGTCGGAATATTGCTGATAGGATACTTGTCGTAGATTTCGCCGGCCAGCAGCCGGCTCCGAGCCGATTCCGTCAAGAAATACCTAGAAGACCTATGGGCTTAGTCGGTTGCAGCAGCTTCGATGCCGATGGATCATTTCTATCCAACACAACACCGGTTGTGGATGGATTTGGAGGTCAAGGTAGACCGTTGAATTTAGACGATGTTATCCTCAACGCAAACGATCTACCCCGTCACGTTAACTTGAGAAGCGAAGAAGATACGTACAATTATAACAATGTATATGGAAACCTTCCGTCTGGTTCCAGAAGTTTTAACGGAGCGGTTTACGACCAGGTTTACACGGAAAACGAGGGACATTACGAATTTATTCCGTCACAATTGGAAATGGATGAGATAGATCGAGTGGCGGAGACGTTTAACTCTGTGGAAATATATGAAGAAAGGCAGCGTCGGTTTGACTACCAATCGAACGAGTCGGTAGAAAATGTTACAGTTATATCGGGTACAAGTAAAGCCAGTGCAGATTCTGTATCTGTTTATTCGTCTCGGAGTCACGAGGAAGCTAGACCATCTCGAAGAAGGCATATGCAGGCTTCGCTAGACGATATGCTGGTGATAGGGCTTAGAAACCAACCACCTTCTGAGGACAAGGATGATGATAAATTTTTACATCCCGCTGCTGTCAAATGCAAGGTGGGTTTATTTTCTGAACTTATTAGCCTAATTTTAATTTTGATTTAGTTTGAAATATACAAAACTGGTGTCTGCAACTTTGTGTCTCTGGATTTAGGTTTAAAAAAATCCAATGGCCCTTTTCTGTGGTAAAAAATCTTTAACTATATCCATGCAAAAAATCTCTACAGTCACTTAAAAGTCAAGTTGCCACATGATTGAAGGACAAAGAAACACATTTGCATTTATAAAATTTGTAGTTAGATATAATATGAGTAATTCACTGGATGAATAAAATGGTATGTTGGACATTTGGACACAGAAAAGCCTTATTCCCAAAGGAAAAAAACGTATGTACCGTGTGGTACCGTATGGACTGGTATCAGTCTAGTCTTTCGCCATAAATTGAAAAATTCAGGTAAAGTCTCTCGAAATGCATGGTCTATCCTTTTGCAGGTCCGCAAGTCACGACCGTTGAACATCCTGTCAAAAACCAAGTATATTCTCACCGGAAAAGCTGATAAGGAGAAAAAGGAGAGAGAAGAGAACACGGAGAGACGGAGAGCTATCAGCGCTAGTGCCGGGGACGTGTCAGGGACGGGGGAGGGGCTAGCGGCGGAAGGGTTGCCACTCGCAGCCAGCGAGCCCGATCTGAGAGACTCACAGGTAAGTCTACACCAGAGAGAGAGAGAAATCAGAGAGATTGAGATTTTATTTACAATAAAAGCATGCCGAATTGAGAATGTAGCGGTTACCACAGTGTAAAACTAGATGGCGCTAATTGTATCTACATCGCAAGATAGACAACACAGGTCAACACAAAATTTTACTTTGACTTTATTTACTTAAAGCATAAAATTTCGATATTTTAGGTCGTAATTAGAGAAAAAAAAATATAACATGAAAAAGTTTGCTTTTGTATAATTTAGGAGATTTTGTATTTATCAGACGATAAATTGATAAATTTACACGTTCGCGACGACAGTGTAAGTTTTTCTTGTACAAAACACCTGATCGTTGTTTATCACTCGAGTGCCGTCTAGCGGCACTATGTGAAAGTAAAACCCCTCTCTGATCGCGCGGTATTTTTGAATGTATTAAAATTTATAAAAAAAATTAAAAATGAGTATTATTACTATATCACAAAAGCAAACATTGTACCAAAAAAAGTTATTTTCTTTTCGTTTTTTTGCATTATTGACTGAATATTCATAAAATAAACTTTAGAACAAAGAACGAAAATTTTTTTGTAGAGTCGTGATAATCAACTGAAAACTTACAAGTTACATACAAACCTGAGAAACACAAGGAAGTTATATATAAATATTTACATGGATTACATAGGACAAGCACAATATATTCCATGTGGAGAAAAGCGCCACGCCATGGGCGCGCCATCTATATATCTCGTGTCCTTGAGTAATGAATGGGTTGTCTGGAGGCATTCTGGAGGAGATCACTTTTAAGTTTTAGTGATAAGACCACCCTTGAGCACGCGTTGTTTTCCGTTTTTTTAATAATTAAGTTATATATAAGTTATGTGTGGCAATAAAGAATTTATCTATCTATCTATCGTGTCTTATAACTCCCATATGAGACACTAGATGGCGCTTCACGATGTTCGATCACGCTAAACGTTATAAATATTTATTTCATCCACTACAGCCCATTAACGTCCCACTGCTGGGCACAGGCCTCCACTCTCATAGGAGAGTGGGAATTAGAGCTTAGACCCACCACGCTGCTCCAATGCGGGTTGGCGGGCTTTAACGACTATTATGAGTTAGTGATAATAACCGGGACCGACGGCTTAACGTGCTCTCCGAGGCACGGGGGTGAAACACCACCAACTTCCTAACTCCGGGCTAGTACTGAGAATTTCTAGACAGAAAAACCCAATACTTAATATGGACCGACCCGGGACTCGAACCCGGGACCTCGTCGGCCGCAGTTGAACATGCTAACCACTAGACCAACGAGGCAGTTATTCATGTATTCATGTTATTCATTTATTTCATGTAGGATGAATATATAGTGTCTCAAAAAAAATTTACCTGCTTATTAACTATTTCAACAAATAAATGGATTTTGATTATTTATTTTGAGAGCTTGTGCCAATTTTGAATTATCAGGAGTCAGAACTCTAATCACCATAATTATATTATCTATACTAATATTATAAAGAGGTAAAGTTTGTGAGGTTGTAGGGGTAATCTCTGGATCTACTAAACCGATTTTAAAATTCTGGCATCAATAGAAAGCCACATTATTTGTGACTGTCATATGCTATATAATATTATATTAACCCGAAAAATTAGGGAGTTCCCGTGGGAATCAAAAACACTTAAACCACGCGGACGAAGTCGCGGGCATCAGCTAGTTACAAATATTTTTAGCGTCAAGTACTGAATTGCAGTCATTTGGTTATATCAGCTGGAATGCTTTGGTCTTTGACCAATTAAGTAACCGAACTAATTTGCTACTGTGAATTTTTAGGGTTCCGTACCCAAAGGGTAAAAACGGGACCCTATTACTAAGACTCCGCTGTCTGTCTGTCTGTCTGTCTCCAGGCTGTATCTCATAAACCGTGATAGCTAGAAAGCTGAAATTTTCACAAATGATGTATTTCCGTTGCCGCTATAACAACAAATACTAAAAATTAAAAAAATATATATATTAAGGGGGGTCCCCACTCCCCATACAATAAACGTGTTTTTTTCGTATTTTTTTGCTCAATATTAAAAACGGTAACAGGTAGACGGTTCAAATTTTCACAGAATATTAACTTGTATATTACCTTTCAAAATAAATAATTAAATATCAATAAAGTAAATATTAAAGGGGGGCTCCCATACAACAAACGTAATTTTTTGATGTTAACAATAAACCTCTACAAACAAAGTTAGTTTTGCGGTTCATTTCGTCTTGTTTTTAATACGTAATAAATCGTAAAACTTACTACAGGTTTGTACGGAACCCTCGGTGCGCGAGTCCGACTCGCACTTGGCCGGTTTTTTTTAAAATTAGAACTCTTGAATAGGCTTGGTAATGTTAGGCTGAAAATTAAAATACATAAATTCAAAATCAAATATTTTTTATTCAAGTAGACTTTTTATTTTACAAGTGCTTATGAATATTCGAATAAATCTACCACTGGTTCGGGATGCCGTTCCCGCCACTGGAACATACTAGGCCTTATTGTCTCTATGGTTGTGGACACTAGGATACATCTATGTGCAATGGCGGCCGTGTATTGTAAATTGCGAATACGAGTACAATGATATACAGTTACAGTGTTTCTTTTAATAGAAAACACGTGACTATATCATAAAACAAAACTTTAATAAAAATAACTGACTTCAAAAGCACTGAAAAGCATTAAGTAAATAAATTTTTGATTACTTATTTACTTTCATCCAATGTTCTTTTAGCTAATAAACAAAAAATCAAAACTTATATTGCATAGTTTTTGAAGGCGGCGCCAAACCATACGGAAAAAAGATAACAAAATATAAGGCTTCATATAAGGTAAGTAATGATTTTGTAATGATTACATTCCTGCGGGTTTCGGTTACGCCGTACTCTAATAAATGTAAACATAATATTATTATAGCCTCTATACTAAAAAGATAATAGAACATGCCAAATTAATTTCCCATCAGATTTTTTGTTCATACTCGTATCTGCCATGTTGATATATTCATGACGTCATGCTACAGTCTATTTGTTTGACACGTACGTAACCGTATATTAAATGTAACAACTGTTTCCAAGAAAAAGTCTGCAGCCACTCAATGCTGCTAATTAGAGCCGAAACCTATAACGATATGGCGTATTAACAAAAAACCGGCCAAGTGCGAGTCGGACTCGCACACGCAGGGTTCCGTAGTCCGTACCAACGTACAAGGTTTAACAATAATATGTAATTTTTTAAATATGTTCAAAGAAACAAGAGAGGCGCTCAAAAATCAGTTTTCTTGTATCCCTCTTTATTTTTTATTTTATTTTTACTATTGAAATCAAATTATTTATTACACGTATAGATCAAAGTTGCCCACTCATGACATGTCATGAGTAATATCACCGTTTCGGAAAGTATGGGCCCTTCCTGAAAGAAAGTAGAATCTGCTTTCCGAAACGGGATGAACCGGCAAGAAACTCGGCAGTTGCTCTTTTTAAAAAGAAAAAAGAATGTTACAATATGTAGCTAATACCCAATGTACATTGTTTTAATGGCAAAATACTGTGAAAATTTCAACTGCCTCCCTACTAGGGATCATGAGATACAGCCTGTTGACAGATGGACGGACGGACAACGGAGGCTTAGAAATAAGGGGCCATACTGCCAATGCTTAAAGCCATATTGTTTCATTATTCTTAACTTTCGTGTTTTAGAATAATTATAATCGTTATTTTAGGAACGTCAAGGTACGCGACATCAAACTGTCATTTTGAGTAATATTGCATAAGTGCACGAGTAAAGCCATTCAAATAAGAAGTGAAGTGAAGTGAAGTATTGCTTTTTGACGTTCCTAAAATAAAGAGTAGAATTCTAAATCACGAAAGTTAACAATAATGAAACAATATGGCTTTATGCGTTGGCAGTATGGCCCAAGGTCCCGTTGGCATCCTTTGGGTACGGAACCCTAAAACTTTATCCATAGATAAGATGCGTAATACGGTGAACGCATATGCATATCTCACGTCATCATCTCCGCGTAATTACGCGTGTCTACGCGTTAGATAACGACTTGATGATATGATGTTATGGCTGGCTTGGTTAGCCGTGCGTTGCTGGTGCGTCAAATTTTGACGATAAAAAACGTTAGAAACGGTTTAATCTCTGTCTCTTTGCGTTGTAAACATTGATGTAGAATTTTAGAATACAATCAATTTCAATGGTTGTAAAAATACAAACCGTATTTTAACATGGAATTCACGTGCAGTATGACTGAATGAGTGTAACAGCCATTTTAGAATAAAACTAGCTGTAAGATAGAAGTTAATCAGTTATAACCTAGTAGTTTTTTAGGGTTCCGTACCCAAAGGGTAAAAACGGGACCCTATTACTAAGACTCCGCTGTCTGTCTGTCTGTCTGTCTGTCTGTCTGTCTGTCTCCAGGCTGTATCTCATAAACCGTGATAGCTAGAAAGCTGAAATTTTCACAAATGATGTATTTCCGTTGCCGCTATAACAACAAATACTAAAAATTTAAAAAATATATATATTAAGGGGGGTCCCCATACAATAAACGTGTTTTTTTCGTATTTTTTTGCTCAATATTAAAAACGGTAACAGGTAGACGGTTCAAATTTTCACAGAATATTAACTTGTATATTACCTTTCAAAATAAATAATTAAATATCAATAAAGTAAATATTAAAGGGGGGCTCCCATACAACAAACGTAATTTTTATTGTTAATACGTCATAAATCGTAAAACTTTTTGACGACCTCCGTGGCGTAGTGTTGAGGGCTGTTGCCTTAACGTGCGGAGGTCCCGGGTTCGATCCCCGGCAGGGTTTGGAAATTTATAATTTCTGAAATTTCCCTGGTCTGGCCTGGTGGGAGGCTTCGGCCGTGGCTAGTTACCACCCTACCGGCAAAGACGTGCCGCCAAGCGATTTAGCGTTCCGGTACGATGCCGTGTAGAAACCAAATAGGGGTATGGGTTTAATTAACTGCCATGCCTCTAACAGGTTAGCCCGCTACCATCTTAGACTGCATCATCACTTACCATCAGGTGAGATCGCAGTCAAGGGCTAACTTGTAGTGGATTAAAAAAAAAAAAAAAAAAACTTACTACAGGTTTGTACGGAACCCTCGGTGCGCGAGTCCGACTCGCACTTGGCCGGTTTTATTATTCTATTACAAGTTAGACAGCTTATTTTACGTAGGACAACTTGTGTCACTTATGAACTTATGAAACGTTAAGACTCTGCCACCGGTTCGGAAAGCTGGTTCTACTGAGAAGAGCCGGCAAGAAACTCAGCAGTTGCTCTCTTCTTAAAAAAGAAAAGGTTACAGTAAGTAGACAATACAACACATACGTTACAAATATTACACTGACTTGTGGGTCACTGGATGCGAGGCGGGTTGCTTCCATGCAACTTTGTCATTAATAAAATCATCGATAGTGTAATAACCTCAAATGCTGTTTAACACAGCCTTTAAATCTATGTAATGGCAAATCCAGAAACTCTTTGGAAACCATATTATTATAAAAGCTGAGTTAAATACTATATCAGACCTAAGCTTATGTACGATTTTTAAATTCTAAAATTGCCAGGAATCGATTCCTGGATCCCCCATTTATATGTTACCTCCCTGGCGTAGTGTTGAGCGCTGTTGTCTTAACGTGCGGAGGTCCCTGGTTCGATACCCGGCAGGGTCAATTTGGGAATTGATAATTTCTGAATTTTCCTTGGTCTGGCCTGGAGGGAGGCTTCGGCCGTGGCTAGTTACCACCCTACCAGTACGATGCCGTGTAGAAACCGATTAGGGGTATAGGTTATTTAGTATAACTGCCGTGCCGCTAACAGTTTAGCCCGGACTGCATCATCACTTACCATCAGGTGAGAGCGCAGTCAAGGGCTAACTTGTAATGGATAAAAAAAAATTGGCAGTCATAGGGAATTAGGGACAGATAGAAGTTAAAACGAATATCCATACTTCCATACTAAGAAAGTGCGAAAGTGTGTCTGTCTGTCTGTCTGTCTGTCTGTTACGCTTTCCCGGCCTATCTTTTCAACCGATTTTGCTGAAATTTGGTATAGAGGTAGGTTATATACCGGGGAAGGACATAGGCTACTTTTTATCCCGGAAAATTAAGGAGTTCCCGCGGGAATCAAAAAACCTGAATCCACGCGGACGAAGTCGCGGGCATCATCTAGTTTAAAATGCTAAAAAAAAAAAATTCAATTGTAATTAAAATATAAACCTTTAACCTTGCATTAAAGTTTAATAACGAATGTAGTATATTTATATTTAAGACCTTTTGTCTTCGTAACAACGCGAGCATGACTGCATGTTCGCGAGCATGTCGGTGTTCGCGAGCATGTCGGTGTTCGCGACCATGTTGGTGACGCGAATCCACAAGTTTACCCCTTAGCAAAAAGTGCTCAACGCGGCTAAAGAAGTTTTCACTTCAAAAAGTCCATTGCGCCAGGGAATGAGGGAAGTCGTCACGTCAATAATTGTTGGCCGCCGCGCCCGCAATTTCAATTCACTTGTAATTGAACATAATGCCAATGATTGTAGCTTCGCTGGCTATTGGCTGTTTTAGTGAAGGCGTTTGAAACATTTTAGCATAGGGACAATTTTCCGTTTTTTTTTTTTATCAAAATTGCGTCCCGCTGATCGCAATGAAACTTGTATACCTATTTGGACTACTAAGACTATTGGCCGTTTTAAGTTTAGAAGTGAAGGCGTTTGAAAACTTTTAGCATATTCTTCATAGCATTCCCTTTTTTTTCAAAATTGCGTCGCGCTGATCGCAATGAAACTTGTATATTTGGACTACTAAGGCTAAAAGTTTAAATTAATTAATATTTTAATTTATTATCTATAAGTAATATTATAAATGCGAAAGTTTGGATTGATGATTTGTTACCCAATCACGCCAAAACGGCTGAACGGATCTGGATGAAATTTAGTCTGGAATAGCACACAGGGTACTTTTTATCAGAGTTACCGCGGGAACCAAAAACCTCAATGCACGCGCACTGTCGTGGGCGTCAGCTAGTATTAAATACTTCTTTTTGCCCAGAGAGGTTTGATTTCCAAATCCTTCTATTTATGTAAACAGCCAATAATTGTGTGGCCACTATTGACCGTCCTATTGTGTTATGTCGCGGTCTCTGCAGTCACGAGACGGGGGATGCATGTCGCGCGCGTTTGCCCCCTTCCTCTATTTATTGCTACACTACGGAACCATAGTAGGGTAAGTTTATTTTTTTTATATACTAGCTGATGCTCGCGACTTCGTCCGCGTGGACTGAGGTTTTTTATTTCCAGCGGAAACTTAAAGAAGTTTCCGGGGTAAAAAGTAGCCTATGTGTTATTCCAGACTATAATCTAGCTCTGTGCCAAATTTCATCCATCCAGCCAAACTATCGCATTTATAATTTTAGTATAGATTAGTATAGATGATTTTGACGACACCCGTGGCGCAGTGTTGAGCGCTGTTGTCTTAACGTGCGGAGGTCCCGGGTTTGGGAATTTATAATTTCTGAATTTTCCCTGGTCTGGCCTGGTGGGAGGCTTCAGCCGTGGCTATACCCTACCGGCAAAGACGTACCGCCAAGCGATTTAGCGTTCCGGTACGATGCCGTGTAGAAACCGAATAGGGGTTTGGCTTAGACTGTATCATCACTTACCATCAGGTGAGATCGCAGTCAAGGGTGGATTAGGCTAACTTGTGGTGGATAAAAAAATTAATAAAAAATAATGTTCACACTGGGAATCTTTTTCGCAGTGCGAACGTAGCCTTACGTTCGAAGTATCCCAACTAGGGCGTCGTGTGTGTTCGCATGTAGACTTGATACAAATCTCGATCCCATGTGATGAGTGGAGCCGCGCCGGAAGTGGCCCCGTGAATCAGACATTCCTTGTTCAAGTGGCCGAGACCAATTGGCAATTAAGACGCCCCGCTGTCGCATCTTTTCTGACATCTTCAATACATATCTAGTATCTAGTATTTGTATAAAATAGTAACGATGTAAAAACTGTACATTGGATATCATACTAATATTATAATATGTAAATGAGAAAGTGTGTTTGTTTGTTGGTTTGTCCTTCAAGCACGCCGCAACAGAGCAAGGGATCGGCCTGATTTTTGGCATGGGTATAGTTGAGAACCTGGAGCTGAACCTGAAATTATTATATTTTTAATATATTAGAAAATCCTATGTATTTTCCTCTATTCATGGTAGAGTGTACAAAGAGTACACCGAAAGTGATCCTTCTCCTTTAGTATTAGAAACTTGGTATTAGTAATTAGTAACTTAAACTTTGCCCTGTTTGAGTAAGTTAATTAATTTTAAATATTATTTTTGTTTTTCATTTTAAATATTTTTTTACAACTTATAGTTGGTACCAGTGATGGTCCGTGACGTTTCGGCCCTTGGGCCCCTCCTGAAAATCAGCGTTGCAGTATATCAGGTAGGTACATGCCTACCTTTCATGCTGTGGCACAGGCTGAGGAGGTGGCCCATTGACCACATTTAAGTTCCATACTAGTAGGTACATAGGTACGTTATGTAATTAATTTGTAATTAATTTGTAAAGTGGTCAATAAACGTTTATTTATTAATTTATTTGTAGTGTGCGCTATATTTAGAGAGATAAGCCGTGATGCGCTATATATAGAAGCCATCGACCACACAACCAATAGACGCCTAATTACTATGCTTTCGTAATGCAAACAATTCAGTCAAATGACTCATAGTAAGCGGGCGCGGGGTACTAAACGCTGATTGGTCTACTCAAGGTCAAAAAAATCATAAATCAAATGGGATGGGGTCCTAACTCCTAATAATTATTTACCGATAATTAATTATCGATATACTCTAATTAATATTTAAATAACTCGGTAGGTTTTGTTACAAGGGCGTGGAATTATATAAGACCTATTAAGTCTGATGTGTTGTCTGAAAATGTTCGCCCTAATGAGGAGTCTATTAGTTGTATGGTCGATGATAGAAGCCTTCGAGAGCGTCTGATAGTGTGATAATGGCGATAGCAAACAAGCCACTGGAAAATTATTGTATTTCAGGGCGCTTGCTGATAAACAGTTTTCAACCGATTACGACTAAGCAAAAGAGGTTATGTTTTTTGACAGTACATAAGTTATTAGGTACCTACAAACAGATATTATAGGGAAACTAGCTGATGCCCGCGACTTCGTCCGCGTGGTTTAAGTTTTTTGATTCCCGCGAGAACTCCTAAATTTTCCGGGATAAAAAGTAGCTTATGTCATTCTCCAGGTCCTCAACAATACCCATGCCAAAAATCACGTCGATCCGTTGCTCCGTTGCGGCGTGATTAAAGGACAAACCAACAAACAAACACACTTTCGCATTTATAATATTAGTGTGATAATTTTTTGCAACGTCGTTTGTACAGCGTTGCCCTTAGGGTTTTTATTTCGAGCAATTTTTGGGGTAACTATAGGATTTCCCGGGAGTTCTCTAATATTCATAAACCCTTAAAAATGAGAAAACGGTGGTTCTAACTATAAAAGACTCAACATTTATCCACTTTCGATAAATGACTAAGTTAAGAAAATTTAGAAAACCTATACCCCTAATTATAAAATAGTAAGTACCTATTACTATTTTTCCGGGATAAAACTGAGTCCATCCCCGGGATTTTAATACGGTGACTGGTTACCTATGTTATTTATTTTTAAACATGTCAATCTGTGGTAAGATCGAGATTAGATTAAGATTTACAAATCTGAACAGCTTTAAGTATACCTATCGTGATTTCGCACGATGCTAATATCGATGAATTATCGATTTTTCTAAATCTCATAAAAGCAACCACTAAAGAGTACCTATTTATCCAAATCCCATAAATCCCATAACCGTTTGGGCAATTGTACCTAAGGAAATGTATAAATTGATACACACACACAATCTTAACACTATTTATTATGTACCTTCTCTATCTCTGCGTCGTATTCCTCATTACTGAGGGTCGTGACCCCTTTCCATTAATCAAATAATGGTAGGAGTTTTCTTGGGATAATAATGCGGTGGGTTCCCACGTCCTTCCGCATACGACTCGACTAAAAGTATTGAAACTCTTTAAGTTTCTCTAACGATTATTATCAGATGTTAGACGGCTTAACGTGCTCTCCGAGGCACGGAGGGTGCCCGAATTTGAACCTCCAAATTCGGTCACGCATCCAGTTACCGACTTGGGTCAACGTTGCTTAACATTCGCAATCGACTGATATGCGTTGTCACAACTAGGCCACTCGTCTATTATGTAAGTACCTTTCCAGTAATTAGGTAAAAATTAGAAATAAATACGTTTCACCTTATTTTGGAAATGGTATCTTCAAACATACAAATATTATTGACTACTACAATCATGGCCGTATGTCGAAATAATTCTGATCATAAAACGCTCGATATAGACCGATATCACTTCATTCGCTAGGAAATAGGTCAATAAAATATTCACAGGGTCATAGTATCGATGATGCGAAACAGAGCTGTCCGTTTGTATATTTGTATGGGGTCTTATTACGGAAAAACTATAGCTACAATAAAACGATCACCATCGCAATCACCTCTGTAGCTCAATCATGTAAGAATGTCCGATCAAACGTTTAAGATTTTCGTCAAAGTAAAATAAACCATAACTGCATTGAATTAGAGCTCAATTTCGCGTATCCATTCTTATACGTTTGAGTATCGTACATATATAAACGTATAAGAATGGGTACACGAAATTGAGCTCTAATTCAATGCAGTTATGGTTTATTTTACTTTGACGAAAATCTTAAACGTTTGATCGGACATTCTTACATGATTGGGGCCCAGGCATCGACCATACGACTAATAGACTCCTCATATAGGGTGAACACTTTCAGACAACACATCAGACTTAATAGGTCTTATATAATTCCACGCCCTTGTAACAAAACCTACCGAGTTATTTAAATATTAATTAGAGTATATCGATAATTAATTATCGATAAATAATTATTAGGAGTTAGGACCCCATCCCATTTGATTTATGATTTTTTTGACCTTGAGTAGACCAATCAGCAGCGTTTAGTACCCCGCGCCCGCTTACTTGAGTCATTTGACTGAATTGTTTGCATTACGAAAGCATAGTAATTAGGCGTCTATTGGTTGTGTGGTCGATGGGCCCAGGATTAGCAGGCGTAGCGGTTTGATGTTGATGTCATGCTCTTCCAAACACTTCGGACTGGTATAGCCCGTCAAACTTATCTTGGTCCAAGAGCTGGCAACGAATTTCGGGAAGGTCCTTTATGCAAGCTGAAATTGTGAAAAAATATAATTTCGTCAATTGGCGAATCTAGTCCTGCCAGTCTATTGTTGAAATTACTCAATAAATACCTACGTGATTAAAATTTCAGATTGCCAAAAGTATATTTTTTGGGAATTTTATTAAAATATTTTTGAAGAGGTCTGGTAATACTTTATAACCGACAACAACGTCCGGGATTTTTCTTTCGAATTCCGTACTAAATTAAAAGATAAAAAAAAAACAAGTTGCCAAAAAAATATTTTTTAATTATTTTTTTCCAAATGTTGTTTGCAATTGCAATTGCAATGCATTACTGGATTCGCCAATTGACGAAGTTATATTTTTTACAATTTCAGCTTGCCAAAAGGACCTTCCCGAAATTCCTTGCCAGCTCTCCGTCTATCTGGCCCGGAGGACAAAACTGGAACTAATTTTTATGCCTGTTTAGTTTTTGTTTTTATTTTATTTTTTACTAGATGATGCCCGCGACTTCGTCCGCGTGGATCGGTTTTTTTATTCCCGCGGGAACTGTTTCAATTTTTGGGATAAAAAGTATCCTATGTCCTTCCCTGGGATGTAACCTATCAATGTACCAAATCTCATCCAAATCGGTTGAACGGATGGGCCGTGAAAGCGTAGCAGACAGACAGACACACTTTCGCATTTATAATATTAGTATTGATATATACTAGCGACGCTGTCACTGAGTAAGATGAGTTTGTGGGATAATTTATTTTGTCATATTATCATACTAATATTATGAATGCGAAAGTGTGTTTATTTGTTGGTTTGTCCTTCAATCACGCCGCAACGGAGCAACGGATTGACTTGATTTTTGGCATGTATATAGTTGAGGACCTGGAGAGTGACATAGGCTACTTTTTATCCCGGAAAATTAAGAAGTTCCCGCGGGAATCAAAAAAACTTAAACCACGCGGACGAAGTCGCGGGCATCAGCTAGTTTTTCATATAACTACTAGCGACGATGTCACCGGGGCATATTGTGGTGGTATAAGAATTTATTATGTTATTTGCCTATGGGCAAAGTTTCTACTAGAGATAAAAGTATGTACTGAAATAGGCGTAGCCTGGGATCGCACCTAGTCGACTAGATGCGACTCATTGATTGTGACTGGATGTGTCGAGGCTGCGACCTAAATACGGGACAGAAATGCGCCTGCGCCGGCCATTGACAACGTCAACCTATATTGAGTGGGTTATATCTATGGGGGTATAAGGCGAAGGCTAGACG
The DNA here is from genome assembly GCA_917051295.2 of Erebia ligea. Taxonomy (NCBI): domain Eukaryota; kingdom Metazoa; phylum Arthropoda; class Insecta; order Lepidoptera; family Nymphalidae; genus Erebia; species Erebia ligea. The sequence continues at coordinate 2,023,811 of OU785240.1, read as the reverse complement.
TTCCTAACGTTGTCACCTATTATAGTGTATTTATATTTGACTAGCTGATGCCCGCGACTTCGTCCGCGTGGATTGAGCATTTTTGGTTTCCGCGGGAACTCTTATATAAAGATTTATTTATTTATTTATTCCGGGATAAAAAGATAGATGTCTTATTCCAGACTATAATCTATCTCTGTACCAAATTTCATCCAGATCCGTTCAGCCGTTCTGGCGTGATTGAACAACAAACATCCATCCATGGGACGCGCTTGCCTAGAAGATGCCTATTCATTCTTGATTTAAAGATACCCGAGTTGTAATTGATTGGTAACACAGTTTTAGGTAGAGTGTTCCAGAGCCTAGCCATGCGAAAAAGGAATGAAGACGCAAAGCGCTTCTTACGTGTGGATGGAACGTTGACGACATAGGGGTGGAAACTCGCACGGCGTCTTGCGGTACGATGGTAGGAAGGTGAAGGAGGTACAAGATCAAAAAGCTTCGAGCACACTCACCGTAATATTCCTATAGAATACCGATAGGCCGGCTACCTTTCGGCGGTGATCCAAAGTTTGGAGTTTCGCCAGAAGAGGTGAATCTTCGCCAATCAATCTCCTAGCCCGACGATCTACGGCGTGTACGGTTGTAATGACGACATGACAAGTAGCGTCTTGCGCCCCGATTCGATAAATTAATATGACCTGCAACCACGATAACCCGGCGAAATTGTAAGAGCCGCGAAACTTGGTCATCTTCATTGATAACCGCTTATCAATTATTTAGTGTTCCCTCTAATTATAATTAGTGGGCAATTCTGTAAATTGTCCATACTAATATTATAAATGCGAAACTGTGTCTGTCTATCTGTCTGTCTGCTACACTTTCACGGCCCATCTTTTCAAAGGATTTTAATAATAGAGATAGGTTGTATCCCAGGGCGGGAAATACTTTTTATCCCGGAAAATTAAGGTGGTCCCCGGGTGTCAAAAAAACTTAATCCACGCGGGCGAAGTTGCGGGCATCATCTAGTAATAGTATAAACCGTTCTAATTAAAATATAGGTATTAGGTTTGTAGATTTATTGCCTATCTATTGGTATTCTACAGAATATATTTTGGACAGTGTGCCTTTTTCTATCGTACCGCAAATATCGTCAGGATCTGCAGGTAGGTAGTAGGTAGTAGGTACGTAGTGGAAATTCCATATTATTGCATCATGATTCATGTACCCTCGTTTCTAATTCTATCCGTTTTTAGGGTTCCGTACCCAAAGGGTAAAAACGGGACCCTATTACTAAGACTCCGCTGTCTGTCTGTCTGTCTCCAGGCTGTATCTCATAAACCGTGATAGCTAGAAAGCTGAAATTTTCACAAATGATGTATTTCCGTTGCCGCTATAATAACAAATACTAAAAATTAAAAAAATATATATATTAAGGGGGGTCCCCATACAATAAACGTGTTTTTTTCGTATTTTTTTGCTCAATATTAAAAACGGTAATAGGTAGACGGTTCAAATTTTCACAGAATATTAACTTGTATATTACCTTTCAAAATAAATAATTAAATATCAATAAAGTAAATATTAAAGGGGGGCTCCCATACAACAAACGTAATTTTTTGATATTAACAATAAACCTCTACAAACAAAGTTAGTTTTGCGGTTCATTTCGTCTTGTTTTTAATACGTCATAAATCGTAAAACTTACTACAGGTTTGTATTTACAATTATCTTTAGTGATATTGTAGTACTCGATAAAATAAGTGAACCCTGCAGACTGCAGTGCTGCAGTTCCAAATACTTACGACATTTTCAGAACAAGTAACTAATTCATTGGTCAGTATTAAAGTATTGCCCCGATGTATGTACTATTCAAGTCTTTAACCGCGTCCCGTAATCCATTCCCCAAAAACAACCAACTTTGAACTCTAACCTCAACAAATGAACGTACAAATTAAATTGTCATTGCAATTGACTCCTTAGTATAATAGTTTTGAACTCTAAAGTTTAGTGTTAAAGTCTAAATTTTAATGGCTCTGGAATAGAGTGGCAGCATAAATAACTCCTCAATCAGTCGTTAACAACTCACTCGAGATGTTACACGTATTCTATGGAACGGTTTTCCTTTTCTATGTGAACTGTGGTTTGGGAAAAATTTAGATTTTCATACCAGTTTGTTGAAGTCATTAAAAAAATAAAACGATTTTGAGTTTTTAAGAACGCTTGGTTCCGGTATGTAGTGATTTCTTCGTCATCTATGTTTTGGTTTTGACTGATTAAAGAACCAGGATGTTTCTAATTGCCTTTACAGTTACGAAAGGTTTAATAGATTTTCAATTTTAAGTTTTAAGAACCCTTTAACTTTACTATTTAATCTGAAAGTTTACGAGTGATTTTTTTCTTATCTTTCAATGTTTTGGTTTAGACTAAATTGAGAACCAGACGCTTTTTTGTGTGGTTTTATTAGAACTACTCTTTATCCGTAATTGAGTCCATTAGAATTATTAATTGGTTAATAATTTAGACTCATGCGTGATGCGGGTTATCTATTTGTAACCAACTTCAGGAAAACGAGGAGGTTTTCATGAATTTCGTAGACCATGGAAGTGATGTTGTGACGTGATAAGAGTTGGAAATTGTGATGGTGATGTGATGGACATGGCGAACCGCGTGATGGGATACGTGATATGCGGTTACAACTCCGTGGATAATTTGATGGTGAGAAATAATTGTATCAAGAGCATAAATAAAACTAAATACTAACCCTTGCTTTGCTCGGGTGGAATGTTTCCCATGGGAATAGAATTATTAATAGAAAGCACATTATATACTTTACTTAAAAATTGGCGAATTTTTACACACACTTTCATCCCCTATTTAACCTACTCAGAGTTTGTATTTCCAAAATTTATCTTTTTTTTAATTTTTAAGTGAAAGCCCAAATACCAATTTCCATAGATAAAACTCGAAAAATTACGGATTTTATTACAAACTTTCAAGCCTGTATCTTCAACTTAGGGGTAGAATTTCCAAAAATACTATCATTGTGCGTGCCTACAGCCTACGCTATAATATGTCTTAACATAGACCTAAGGTCAAAAGTTCGAGTACCCTAGCCCCAGCAATTTAGGCTGGATGTTGACAGATCACTCGGTATTTCGTATTTTCCCCAAATTTTAATGCTGTGAAAATTTAATCCACAGTTCTATTTTTTTTTATATCGCAAGTAAGCATTGTGTTGTAGGTAAAGTACCTTTCCTGTTGGTTAAATAGCAGATTGATTAATAAACAATAACGGCTAACAGGCAAATGTAGCGTACATCCGTTTTCCTGTAAATGATGCATTGAGTTACGTTTTCCCTACTGTAAGTCTCAAGAGGAACGGTTTGCAATCTTATACAATTGATGTAACTGCTTCGAACCTCCAACCATATGGGGCCATACTGCCAACGCTTAGAGCAATACTTAAGCAATATTACTCTTCTCAGCAGAACTCGTTTCCGAACCGGTGGTAAAGTCAAAACATGAAGTAACATAAGAGACACCTGTGTGTCCTATACATGTTATAAATAAATAAATTGAAATTACTCACAATGACAGTTTGATGTTAGAAAGAAAAAAGAAAGAAAGAAAAACAGTTTATTCAACAGTTACGTACCTTGACGTTCCTAAAATAAGGATGATAATACTAACCTACTTACTTTCTATTTCTTACTTTTTTTTAAATATATATATATTTGTCCTTATGTATAAGTTTATAATATTGCAGTCACCTGAACTTCTCTCGTTTCGGCCTTACAAAATAATAGCGTTGTGGTTAAATTTTTTACCCACAACATTAAGCTGAGTCAGGACCCTTTTGTTGGCACGAAACATTCTAGACGATAATTAAGTTAAGTTAGATTTTAAGTACTTTTTGTATTTATTTTAGAGAGTGTGCTCAGGAACTTTTCAACCTTGTTCCCCCTTCACCGTTCTACCACAGAACAGCAAGAAACCGTTTGCGTTGGCATCCTTATGTGGTTGACGTCCAGTCAGCTCGAACGAAACGGTTCTGTTCTACGTTTCTAATTCGAACCGCTAGGATGTGGAATGCCCTTCCAGCACATGTATTCCCTGCCACGTATAACTTAGTACCTTCAAGGCAAGAGTGAATAGGCATCTTCTAGGCGGGCGCGCTTCAACCTAGACCTCATCATTGCTTTGTATTAAGCGTGATTGTCGTCAAGCGCAAGCCTATCTTGCAATAAAAAAATAAAAAAAAAATTATGTTTACTATGTGTTGGATAAGCAAATGAACCATACTCTATTATGATATTATCTGGACACAGGCCTCCACTCTCATAGGAGAGCTCTGGAATTAGAGCATAGACACGCCAATGCACAAACGCTGCTCCAATGCGGGTTGGCGGACTTTTACGACTATTGTCATATTAGTAATAATAACCGAGACCGATGGCTTAACGTGCTCTCCGAGGCACGGCGTTGGAACACCGCCAACTTCCTAACTCCGGGCTAGTACTGATAATTTCTAGGTAGAAAAATCCAACACTTAATTATAATCCCGACCCGGGGCTCGACCCCAGGACCTGGTCGGCCGCAGTCAAACATGCTAACCGCTAGTCCAACGAGGCAGTGTACTCATTCAACTATGGATCTACTCATTTCTGGGGGTCTACTCTCTTTCTCTCAAACGAAACTTCGCAAACGAACGTAATTAGTCGGTTATTAGACCCACTCAAAATCGTTCAATCCAATCGGTCACGAAAATTGTCTATGGATCCGTACTTCGTCTGCGTGTACGAAAACGAAATAGAGAGGAGCATAGAGATAATATTATGTAGGAGAGGAGTTAACGAAATTTCGTTCGTTCGTTTGCGAAGTTTCGTTTGAGAGAAAGAGAGTAGACCCCCAGATTCCTAGAAACATAGATGCGTGGTTACAAATAATTAATTAGCTTCAGCGACAAAATCTAATACACAAAGCGACATCGTACTGCGACATAATATTAAAAACTCGACATCATGCTACCGAGAAATACATGGGAAAGTTGTAACTGCAGTTATATTGTTCAAGTGTTCTCGTTTTTATGGCGTTCGAGCTGTTTATGGGCCACCATCACGCTTTTAGCGGTGAAAATGTCTTCCAGTTTCTATTAGGTCTATGTACCTGGCTTATGGGAAGTGGAACTAGAACTTTATCGATGGAAAATCCATACTAATCATTATAAATGCGAAAGTGTCTGAAAGAAAAGTCTGCCTGTTTGATTGACTAGCTGATGCCCGCGACTTCGTCCGCGTGGTTCAACTTTTTTTGATTCCCACGGGAACTCCTTAATTTTCCGGGATAAAAACTAGCCTATGTCACTCTCCAGGTCCTCAATGGTCCTATGCCCATGCAAAAATTCACGTCGATCCGTTGCTCCGTTGCGGCGTGATTGAAGGACAAACCGACAAACAAACACTTTCGCATTTATAATATTAGTATGATTATTGTTATTGAATATTTGTTCGTCTATTTGAATAATCATAGCTTCTTTGGCCGAGAAGTAGAATATAGATTTGAGGTTTAGCTGGTTCTCCTAGAAATATAGGTTTATCACCATTTGTTTGTAAACTCATTGATTTCCAGCGTAATCGATTCGGATATATCCTAATAAAATCGCATTATAAAAATACAAGATGATATCCGCGACTTCGTCCGCTTGGGTTAAGATTTTTTAATCCCCCGGGAACTCTTTATTTTCCGCGATAAAAAGTAGCCTAAGTCCTATACCAAATTTCATCAAAACTGGTTAAACAGATGGGCCGTGAAAACGTAGCAGACAGAAAGACAGACAAACACACTTTCGCATTTATAATATAAGTATGGAAGTATGGATTGAAAACTGTCGGAGTATCAGTGATCACTCGATAAGTTACCTAGCAACGTTGCGACTGCCTGAAAAAAGGAGTATATTGTTTTCAGGGTTCATGTATGTATGTATGTGAGTTTGTATATTCCACCATAACTTCTATACGCCTAAACGGATTTTGATGAATGAGGTATCGTTAGAATCCTTAGCTTATTCCGGGCATAGGCTAGTAAAATTTAAAAAAAAATTGATAGGGTGACCATGGTCCCGCATCAAAGACTAAAGTTGTTTTTTTTTCCAAAATGAGATTAAGTATATTGTCATCATCAAGAAAATTATGAGTAGATTCCAAAAATATATCCATACTAATATTATAAATGCGAAAGTGTGTCTGTCTGTCTGTCTGTCTGTCTGTCTGTCTGTCTGCTACGCTTTCCCGGTCCATCTTTTCAACCGATTTTGCTGAAATTTGGTATGGAGGTAGGTTACATCCCGGGGAAAGACATAGGCTACTTTTTATCCCGGAAAATTAAGGAGTTCCCACGGGAATCAAAAAACTTTAATCCACGCGGACGAAGTCGCGGGCATCATCTAGTAAGACTATATTTCAATAGCCAGCGATTTCCAAAAAATTATCATTTAACTATGGCAGTCATTCATTGATGTAGAATTTTAGTACCTGGCAGTCGTATTTTTTAATTCTTTGAGTTATTCACTTGTGTCAAAAGTTGTAATGTACATTTTTTCCAATAACAACGTTGCTAAGCTACCGAAAGATTACCTGAGATAAAATTAATTTCGGTCCCTAGCCAACACAATCGCATTTACTTATAATATTATATTTATCTATACTTATAATAAAACTGTAACAGGTCCAATTCTGTACATTGAAGATATTTTGAAAAATTTTTTTTGAGGGCACTCATTATTCGATACTGAAGCCAAATCTGTAATTTTTTTCATTTTTGTCTGTCTGTCTGTCTGTCTGTCTGTCTGTCTGTCTGTCTGTCTGTCTGTCTGTCTGTCTGTCTGTCTGTCTGTATCTTGGCCGCGCATCACGCCGAAACTACTGAATGAATTCAAACGAAACTTGGCACGATTTGAGCCTATACTACGAGGTAGGACATAGGATACTTTTTATCCCGAAATTCTACCCCTGAAGGGGTGAAATAGGGGTTGAAAGTTTGTATGAAAGTCCTTCATTTCTCAAGTTATATCCATGAAACTTGGTATATGAGCAGCGGGTTAGAAATGAAAACGTACGTGTTTCACAGTTTTTCAAAATTCCACCCCCAAAGGGGTGAAATAGAGGTTGAAAGTTTGTATAAAAGTCCGTCATTTCTCAAGTTATTTCGATGAAACTTGGTATATCCACGCGGACGAAGTCGCGGGCATCAGCTAGTATTATAATATTTTTTTTTTTTTTTAAAGAGCAACTGCTGAGTTTCTTGCCGGCTCTTCTTAGTAGAAGCTGCTTTCCGTACCGGTGGTAGAGTCAAAACATAACGTAACATAGTACTATGTCCTACATGTTTTAAATATAATTTACATCTCTCATATTCGGTAAGTAGGTCCTTATTACCCCCAAATGGAGCTTGTAGGTGACCAATTAGCGCTCTAGGGTAATAATGTAGCTAGAAAAGCCCTAGGGCGGTAAGTAATTAAAAAAAGTATGATGGTTAGATGTACGCGAAGTTTTTGAAAGAGTGAAGAGTTTTTTTTTTAATTACTTACCGCCCTAGGGCTTTTCTAGCTACATTATTACCCTGGAGCGCTAATTGGTCACCTTCAAGCTCCATTTGGGGGTAATAAGGACCTACTAACCTCACAATCGAGATGTAAAGCAGAGTAGTTAGCTCGGGTGTAAGCATCAATTGCACCCTCGAACTATAGGCGCCTAAATATTTCGGGCTGCAATTGATGCCTTACAGCCCTTGGCTACTAATCTACTATAAAGTATTGAGTATTAGTGCAACGTATACTTTAATATAAACTGGATACCAATATATTCTGTAGATAAACGGAAATCCAGCAACCTTGCGTCGATATTCTAAACTATGGAGTTTTCCATTGACTAGAGTTGTAAAAACGTTATGTTTTCACGCATTGTCTATGAATCAGCATCCCAGGGCTAACTCTAAAAACCAAACTTCATCAATCCTACTTACCAGTATTATAAATGCAAAAGTATGTTTGTATGTTGGTTTTTAATAAATAAATAAATAAATAAATAAAGTCTTTATTTGGGATTTGAACACACAAACAAAGAACAAACAAAAATTTCCAAAAACATAAAATTAAAACTAGAACTAAACTAACTTAACTTTTTTTTTTTTATTGTGCCACAAATAATCCCAAAAAGGCATCGCCTCAGCGTAATGCTTAAAGTGGTGTTTGAGCACCACTCCAGCGCTGTTCTTCCGGCGACCCCTAGTAGTTTCCTGAAATCCAGGTTTTTCCTGAAATCACACTATAACGGATTGACCTAATTTTTTGCATAAAAAACCTGAAGAGTGTCATAGTAATTTTTTTCCCGGAAAATCAAAGTTCCCTAGGGATTTTAAAAAAAGATAAATCCACAGGTCGCAGCCACACGTCAGCTAGTAATATTGCGAATGCGAATTTTTGTCTTCCTTTTCACGGTCTAAAGTTTGAACGATTGAAAATGTTTCAATCGTCTCCTTTTTATCGCGGAAAATGAAAGGATTCTCACGGGATTAAAAAAAAAACAAAATCCTTTCTGACGAAGTCGCAGACGTAACCTAGTCTTTTATCTTTACCTAGTATTCTAAATAAATAAAATCAATGTTTGTATGTTTGTCCTCTATGCGTTCCGAAACCATTGATCAGATTGTGATGCATCTTTGGTAGGGTGTTCTGGGGACGCCCGCGAGGGTTCCTGGCCCATAAAAATCTGTATAATATATTGTTTTTTTTTTCCTTTTTTATTATACTTTAGGTGGCAAATAGGTGGTATTTTCCTTTGCAACGCATGCCGGGTACAGCTAGTGATTCATAAAACTCGAAAAGAACTACAAACCCGGCAAACGGTAGTTGTATATCAGAAATAGCTGCGGTGTGTTGGTTTGTATGAATGGCGGCTATTTATAAAACTAATTCATTCTAACGCTAGGTAAGTACCTACTCGTACGCTTTGTTATGGGCTGCATCGACAATGAAGGCTGGAAATATCGTTCCTACTCACTACTGGCATTAATTAATCTATGCTACTGGTATTAATAATGCGAAAGTGTTTCTGTCTATTTACGGTCCAATTCAAATTCAAAAGTTTTTTATTCAAATAAACTTTTTACAAGTGTTTTTGAATAATCGGATGAATCTACCACTAGTTCGGAATACCGAGAAGAACCAGCAAGAAACTCGGTGGTTACTCTTTTGAAAAAAAAAAAATATATTTACAACTAGCTGATGCCCGCGACTTCGTCCGCGTGGATCAAGGTTTTTCAGTTCCCGCAGGATCTCTTTAATTTTTCGGGATAAAAAGTACCCTATTATTTAATCCGGACTTCTAACTTTACGTCTGCAAAATTTCAAAGCAATCGGTTCAGTAGTTACGGCGTGAAAGCGGAACAAACATACAAACAAACTCACTTTCCCATTTGTAATATTAGTAAGGATAATTACATTAATGTAAAGATATATTTAAGTAACCGCAGTACTGAGCATTGCTGGAGCGAGTCAAATCTATGCGCTTTTATCTTTATTATAATCTTCGACAGTATAATAAGCTTTTGCAAAGCAATGTACTTCTACACCACCACTACAGCCCATTAACGTCCCACTGCTGGGCACAGGCCTCGTTGGTCTAGTGGTTAGCATGTTCGACTGCGGCCGACGAGGTCCCGGGTTCGAGACCCGGGTCGGGTCACAACAAGTACTGTGTTTTTCTGACAAGAAATTCTCAGTACTAGCCCGGAGTTAGGAAGTTGGCGGTGTTTCACCCCCGTGCCTCGGAGAGCACGTTAAGCCGTTGGTCCTGCGCCTGATCTCTCTCCGGTCGTGTCGGATTTTCCGTCCCATCGGGCTATGAGAGTAAAGGAACAGAGAGTGCACCTGTGTTTGCGCGCACACTTGTGCACTATAATATCTCCCGCGCAGATGGCTAATCTCTCTGGAGATTCGCCGCCGTGGCCGAAATTCGGTCGGGAGGACATTATTAACCCGAAAAGTTCGGGAGTTCCCGTGGGAAATTAAAAAAACCGGCCAAGTGCGAGTCGGACTCGCGCGCCGAGGGTTCCGTACAAACCTGTAGTAAGTTTTAAATTATTAAAAAAAAACTACTTACTAGATCTCGTTCAAACCAATTTTCGGTGGAAGTTTGCATGGTAATGTACATCATATATTTTTTTTAGTTTTATCATTCTCTTATTTTAGAAGTTACAGGGGGGGGGACACACATTTTACCACTTTGGAAGTGTCTCTCGCGCAAACTATTCAGTTTAGAAAAAAATGATATTAGAAACCTCAATATCATTTTTGAAGACCTATCCATAGATACCCCACACGTATGGGTTTGATGAAAAAAAATTTTTTGAGTTTCAGTTCTAAGTATGGGGACCCCCAAAATTTATTGTTTTTTTTTCTAGTTTTGTGTGAAAATCTTAATGCGGTTCACAGAATACATCTACTTACCAAGTTTCAACAGTATAGTTCTTACAGTTTCGGAAAAAAGTGGCTGTGACATACGGACGGACACACAGACAGACAGACAGACAGACAGACAGACAGACAGACAGACAGACAGACAGACAGACAGACATGACGAATCTATAAGGGTTCCGTTTTTGCCAAATTTGGCTACGGAACCCTAAAAACGTATTTCACGCGGACGAAGTCGCAGGCATCTGCTAGTACTATATATGCACGTAATTATTTATATAAACTCATTCAACAAATACAATATGCTTTATGTTTCTATTTATTTCAATACACATAAAATCAAGACCATGATGTTAAAAAAACGATCATAACGGGGATATAAGGCTACAAGATAGATGGCGCTGTATTACTTTACATCGCGCTACTGTGAGAACTCCACTCTACGTATAAGGTCTGACAGTAACTTGAATCGTTCAATTTGTCGTCGTAACAACCGATAGAAATTTTTGAATAGGTGCAAAGTGGCGCCTCGTAATCTCTGAAAAAAAAAACCGGCCAAGTGCGAGTCGGACTCGTGCACCGAGGGTTCCGTACAAACCTGTAGAAGTTTTAAATTATTAAAAAAAAACTACTTACTAGATCTCGGTCAAACCAATTTTCGGTGGAAGTTTGCATGGTAATGTACAATGTACAAAAATGTACAATGTAAATGTAAAATGTAAAAAAAATATAAGTATGATGTACATTATACATCATATATTTTTTTTAGTTTTATCATTCTCTTATTTTAGAAGTTACGGGGGGACACACACACACACACACACATTTTACCACTTTGGAAGTGTCTCTCGCGCAAACTATTCTGTTTAGAAAAAAATGATATTAGAAACCTCAATATCATTTTTGAAGACCTATCCATAGATACCCCACACGTATGGGTTTGATGAAAAAAAAATTTTTGAGTTTCAGTTCTAAGTATGGGGACCCCCAAAATTTATTGTTTTTTTTCTAGTTTTGTGTGAAAATCTTAATGCGGTTCACAGAATACATCTACTTACCAAGTTTCAACAGTATAGTTCTTATAGTTTCGGAAAAAAGTGGCTGTGTTTGTTGTATTTACTAGCTGTTTTGATGATAAATACGCGTTGACGTGTTTCCATTTGGGTAAGCGATAAATACGCGTTGACGTGTTTCCATTTGGGTAAGCAGTGCTTTTATGCCTCTATGAACTGCACGCCACTGTGTGTACATACTTAAAGAGTAAATGTGGTCAATGGGCCACCTCCTCAGCCCGTGCCACAGCATGAAAGGTAGGTATGTACCTAACTGACATACCGCAAAGCTGATTTTCCGGAGGGGCACAAATAAATACTTTCAATATGTTTGGGTCTGTGGTTTGGGTTTACATTTACTTTGAACCTGTTTTTTATTTCAAATCAGGCTTTCGCTTGACGACTATTATGCTAAGTGGAAAGCAATAATGAGGTCTAGGTTGAAAGTTGGAAGGAGCTTGGCTGGAAGGTGCTACTTGATGTAAAACAAAAACAATGTTAAAGTAAGGCCGCGTGTTAGAAGATAAATGCGGAAACAATGGATGTCAACACATCCATTCACCATCACCTAGTGTAGAGATGTTGAAAGTAGACCAAGAACAACAAACGAACGTGCACCGGTGCCTATAACAAGGCTACGATGAAAAACAATAAACAGTTTTTCTTTGAAGCTTAGGACTCTGTAGTAAAATAATGAACACTAGCTGATGCCCGCAACTTCGTCCGCGTGAATTGGTTTTTTGGGATAAAAAGTAGCCTATAAATTCCAGACTATAATCTCTGTGCCAAATTGTATCCGGATCTGGATGCCGTTATGGCGTGGTTGAGTAACATCCATACAAACTTTCGCATTTATAATATCAGTATAGAAACAATAAAAACAAGTTAAAACTACGTTTCTAATTATTTCTAGTATTCATACAGATACGTTGTTAAAATTACTATTTGTGTATATGTACTAATATTATAAATGCGAAAGTTTGGATGGATGGATGTATGGGTGGATTTTTGTTACTCAATCACGCCCCAACGGCTGAACGGATCTGAATGAAATTTGGCACAGAGGTAGATTATAGTCTGGAGTAACACATAGGCTAATTTTTATCCCGGAAAATTAAAAAAGTTCCCGCGGGAACCGAAAAACCTCAATCCACGCGGACGAAGTCGCGAGCATTAGCTAGCAATTCTGTAAATAAACTCATTCAACAAAAATACTATATGTTTTCTGTTTCTATGGATTTCAATACATATCATACATACAATAAAGACAAAAACTCGACTATAACGGGGCTATTATATAGCGCTATTATAGATGGCGCTGTGTTGCTTTAAATCGCGCTACGATGAGACCTCCACTGCCACTACGTATAATATAAGTTCTGACAGTAACTTGAAACATTGGATGGATTATATTATCGTACCGACACCGGACATCGATACTAATTTTTGAACAGGTGCTAGTGTCACCTCATAATCTCCGTGTTATTCCAGACTATATTATAATATAGTCTATACTCTATAATATATTATCTCTGTGCCACATTTCATCCAGCCCCCCGATTACGTAAGGATTGTCGATCAAATGGTAAAGGTTCGGCGTCAAAGTAAAATAAACCATGACTTCATTGAATTAGAGCTCAATTTCGTCTGCCCATTCTCATTCATCGTACATACCTAAACGTATAAGAATGGGCAGAAGAAATTGAGCTCTAATTCAATGCGTTTATGGTTTATTTTACTTTGAAGAAAATCTTTAACGGTTGATCGGCCATTCTTACATGATTGGGGGGCAGATCCGTTCAGCCATCCAAACTTCCCCATTTATATCATTAGCGAAGTAGGTTGAAAGGCAGTCTGGGCCGGTCAGGGACGTCGGAAACTTAGGGGTCGCCGGAAGAACAGCGCTGGAGTGGTTCTTAAACACCACTTCAGCATTACGCTGAGGCGATGCCCTTTTTGGGATTATGTGTAGATTAAAAAGTTAGGTTAGCTTAGTTCTAGTTTTTAATTTTTATGTTTTTCAAACTTTTGTCTGTTCTGTGTCTTGTGTTTTCCCAAATAAAGATTTTATTTATTTATTTATTTAGGTATTCATTTAGTATAGATTCATAGTTTCATCCGGTCTGTCTGTGTGTCACAGACATTTCAAAAATCAAGCCTGCACTTGGAAAGGTAGACAGACATACTGTCGCATTTATAATACATATTAGTATGGATAACTTAACTAGGTATAATATGACGACCTCCGTGGCGCAGTGTTGAGCGCTGTTGTCTTAACGTGCGGAGGTCCCGGGTTCGATCCCCCGCAGGGTCAATTTGGGAATTTATAATTTCTGGTATAATTCCTGGTCTGGCCTGGTGGGAGGTTTCGGCCGTAGCTAGTTACCACCCTACCGGCAAAGACGTGCCGCCAAGCGATTTAGCGTTCCGGTACGATGCCGTGTAGAAACCGAATAGGGGTATGGGTTTAATAGAACTGCCGTGCCCCTAAAAGGTTAGCCCACTACCATCTTAGACTGCATCGTCACTTACCATCAGGTGAGATTGCAGCAGTCAAGGGCTAACTTGTAGTGGATTAAAAAAAAACTTTTTGGTGCCATGGGTATACTTGTGGGTGGGTGCACATAAACTCATGTCTATTTTTACGTACTTAAATTTCATTCATAATCGGACTCCATTGAGGTGCAGCCCCCCTAGCATGGGCCGAGACAATTTTCTCCCCGAGGAAATGATAAAAATTTTATTCCTAAATAATTAAATAAAAACGCTAAATAACGGTGGATAAATAGTCCCCCGAGTCCCCGTGAAATGTCAAACGGGGATAAACTTCTCCTCTCTGTTCCCGTGCTCTGAGAAGTGGATAAGTTAATTTTATCTCTTGTCAGTGGATAAAATCGGGGGATACATTTTTTATCTCCGGCTAGCCCTGCTGGGGGTTTAACTCGCGTGACCCTTGCCACTAATGCAATCTGTACAAGGTCATAACTGCGAGTTATTAACAATTGCTTATCAAATCAGGGCTGCCACCACTGCCTTGATGTACTAGAATAAAACTAGTATGCGCGTTTCTGCTTCTCCAAAATGCGAGCTTACACTAACTATTTTGATTATTTGATTACCTCCTGATTATGATAGGCATTTTTGAACGTAGAATTGTGCCCAACTAGTCCCCAGTAGTTTACGACGGCTATTACGCGCTCTGCCCAATACGCGCGCCGAAAAATCATGACCCTCGGTTATGACAGCCCTATTGCATATCCATACTAATATTATAAATGCGAAAGTATGTATGTCTGTCTGTCTGTCTGCTACGCTTTCCCGGCCCATCTTTTCAACCGATTTTGCTGAAATTTGGTATAGAGGTACTTAGGTTATATCCCGGGGAAGGACATAGCGACAATGAGTAATTTTTGGCATGGGTATAGTTGAGGACCTGAAGAATGATATAGGCTATTTTTCATCACGGAAAATTAAAGAGTTCCCGCGGGAATTAAAAAAAACTTATTCCAAGCGGACGAAGTCGCGGGCATTAGCTAGTATATTATAAACAAATCTATTAGGCGGCAGCCCTATTGCATATAAATAAATTGGCTATTAGACACGATGCCCACCGGCCGCTAATTGCGAGGGAGCGCGCGTGTAGCACGTCCTGTGAGGGACACATTGTTTCCACTGACGGCTGGAATTATGTAACTTCCGAATCTATTAACCTTCGATTAAAACCTTGGACTATAAATAGACGCTGCTCCTTTTTAGCGAGTAGATGATGCGAGTTGAATGGTGGATAAAAGCCTTAACGGACGAATTCGACCGCATGGATTTAGGTTTTCTAAATCTCCGAGAATCTTTGATTCTTCGGTATAAAAATTAAAAACCTAGTCTATGTTCGTCTCCAGGTACCATCGACATATTTTGCACCTACTAAGGTACCAGGTACAGCGTCAATGTTGGCCATAAAAAGATAACACACTCATGTGGATATTATGATGCCCGCGACTTCGTCCGCGTGGATAAAGATATTTGATTCCCGATGAATTTTCCGGGATATAAAGTAGCCTATGTCCTTCCCCGGGATACAACCTACCCCTGTACTAAATTTCATCAAAATCGATTGAACAGATATTTTTTTGTTTCCCGCGGGAACTCTTGAATTTTCCGGAATATAAAGTAGCCTATGTCCTTCCCCGGGATACAACCTACCCCTGTACCAAATTTCATCAAAATCGGTTGAACAGATGGGCCGTGAAAGCGTAGCAGACAGACAGACAGACACACTTTCGCATTTATCTAATATATATAAAATTCCCATGTCACAATGTTTGTTACCGTACTCCTCCGAAACGGCTTTACCGATTTTTACCAAATTTTATAAGCGTATTCAGTAGGTCTGAGAATCGGCTACTATCTATATTTCAAACCCCCACGCGGACGGAGTCGCGGGCATCAGCTAGTAATATATAAGTATGGATATACGTACTTTAAATATTTAATCTGGTGCCTATCAAACGAAATCTGTTTAAACGGTTTTATTTCACCTCATCTCTGATTTGATTACTAACTGTACAAAAAGTTGGATGAGCTGTAAGCTCAGTTCTAGATGTTTCTCAAAAATTGTTTATTAATGTTTAATTTAGTACGTTTATTTTCAAATTTGAAACGCTGTTCTGTTGGCCTATTTTCCACTTAATTGAATCGTCTGATCCAAAGGTGACGTATTCAGGGCGGGTCCCAGAATAAAGCAGACCGACGCGCCGCCGCCGGTGTCATCCGACAAATTGGGGCATGTTTCAAATTGGGCCAGCCTTACATTGGAACAGGATAAAAGACATTTGTTTTTTTGGTCCAGTCATCAATCATAGTGATCGTACTTACATTTGCCAGCGACTTCGCCCGCTTCGAATTCCATCCATCCATCCATCCACTACAGCTCATTAACGTCCCACTGCTGGGCACAGGCCTCCACTCTCATAGGAGAGAGGGAATTAGAGCTTAGACCCACCACGCTGCTCCAATGCGGGTTGGCGGGCTTTAACGACTATTATCATGTTGGTGATAATAACCGGGACCGACGGCTTAACGTGCTCTCCGAGGCACGGGGGAATTAAAATTAAATTTTCTCCGCTTCGAATTAAAATTTCTAAAAACTGGAAAACATATTTTTTTTTAATTTTTAAACGAAAGCACAAATACCACGTTTTATGTACCTATATACATATATAACTTAAAGCGAAATATGTATATATAGTTCCACAAACTTATCTGACCCGGTGACAGCGTCGCTAGTATATTATATGAATTACTAGCTGATGCCCGCGACTTCGTCCGCGTGGTTTAATTTTTTTGATTCCCGGAGGAACTCCGTTATTTTCCGGGATAAAAAGTAGCCTATGTCACTCTCCAGGACCTCAACTATACCCATACCAAAAATCACGTCCATCCGTTGCTCCGTTGAGGCGTGATTGAAGGACAAACCAATAAACCAACAAACCAACAAACAAACTCACTTTCGCATTTATAATATTAGTCCATTCATTCTAGATTTCAATGTATGGGCAAAACGGCAAAATGTATAACTCTTTGAAACCACTGTGGTTTTATACCTATGAGTGAGTACATTAAAAAAATTTTTATTTAAGCTCTCCACTGGACAGCGCGGATTAGTGCAGTGAGTGTGTAGAGATCTGTATAGAGTCTGTAGAGCAAATGGTAAAGTACCAACTTAGGGAATATTCTCGTCCTAGGACCGCTTTTTAGGGCTGTGCATTGTCATTTAGTTAGTTACACTCGGTAATTTTTAAATGAATAGATATTTTTTTTAATCTTTATTGAAATCGTTACAATAAAATATAAGTATAGGTAGCTAGCCTAAACAAACCCTGCCCGCGTGGAATGGTGGCAAGATAGATAGATTATACAGTTGAACAAGTATATTCGCGCGTTTAGTGTGACCTCCTGAAAACCTATGGAATACTTTCCGTCGCGCAACGCTGCCGCGTCTTGTGTGTCAACGCCTTATATTTTTAATACCATAGGTACAGAAGAGTATTATAGCTTCTAATTCATAACCAAACCGCCTGACTCACGACTTCCGACAGCGAAAATACATCGTTTGTTTTAACACAAAGCATCGGCGTGGCGTGTATGGTGATTGTATGTAGAATTTTAGATGTTGGCAGGTTAATAACATTCGGTTTTCGTTGTAGATGGTGTATTAAAATACAATATCTGGGTGACTGGTATTTTTTTTTTGGTAAATCAAATTAAAATTTAATAAAAAAAAATTAATAATTATCGGAAAAAAATGAATCTGTCATACTAATATTATAAATGCGAAAGTGTGTTTGTTTGTTGGTTTATTGGTTTGTTCTTCAATCACGCCGCAACGGAGCAACGGATCGACGTGATTTTTGGCATGGGTATAGTTGAGGACCTGGAGAGTGACTTAGGTTACTTTTTACACCGGAAAATTAAGGAGTTCCCGCGGGAATATAAAAAACTTAAACCACGCGGACGAAGTCGCGGGCATCAGCTAGTATTACTCTATATGACAGTTTGATGGCATGTACCTTGACGTTCCTTTAATGAATATAATTCTAAAACACGAAAGTCAACAATAATGAAACATGGCTTTAAAAGCGTTTGTAGTATGGCATAGACACAAATAACTTTCCGTTGCATTTACGCGAGAATTCAACTCATTTACTACGAATATAGGCGTGGCAGTTTGTATGTAATGTGGGTGCTCATCGCAATGTGTAAATACGTAGGAATGCGTCTTTACTGTCTGTTACTCTGTACCCGTATGTCGTCACGGATGACTCATAAACCTATGGTTATGATCAATACCCATCTTTATATGGGTTGTAGGCCTTGTAGCTATGATCAGGGGGTTTGATGTCACGTACCTTGACGTTCCTCAAATAAATACTAGCTGATGCCCGCGACTTCGTGCGCGTGGTTTAAGTATTTTTTATTCCCGCGGGAACTTCTTAATTTTCTGGGTTAAAAAGTAGCCTATGTCACTCTCCAGGTCTTCAACTATACCCATGCCAAAAATCACGTCGATCCGTTGCGCCGTGATTGACAAACCAACAAACAGACACATTTTCGCATTTATAATATTAGTATGATGTTAACACGTAAGTTAACAATAATGAAATAATATGGCTGTATGGCTCTTGTCTCTACCTAGTCCGTATTGTGGTTAGCTAATATACACAGCATTAGAATACCTAGTCATTTTCCTGTTTCATAAAAAGCTATCCCTAAATGACCTACATTTTTTATCCATTGAAGGTTTGCTATGAAGTATAACACATTAAACCACAGCAAAGCTTCAATGGATAATACCTACATATAGGTTAGTAGTGGCTTTCATTTTTTGATAGTCACTGAGAGAATAGGGCTGCATGAACGAATAAATAATATCTTACGGGCTTCATATTTATTTAAGAGGCCGTATACTCGCCATCGGTCAATTTTGGAATCTGTAGGAATACCGCACAGTAGACCGTTCGGCTGCACTCATACATAGACGACATAGGCCAGTAAAGATACTTTGATACTTTGCGTAGTCAAGTTCGTACGTACGTGCGGTCGTACGATCTGCAGTACCATTTCACACGTGAATTTGATCAGACTTTGATAATATTTTTTGGTCATATAGGTATTTTATAGAACTTTATTTTTACACAATTTGTGTTATATAAATACTAAACATTCATGGTAAATTTTATTTTATCAGTAATTTCGTCAAACTTTTAAGAAATACAGGTTATTGTGACGCGTAAATTTTGATAAATCGTGCACATTGATTTGATTTTTTTATTAACTCATTTTGTATAGAACGTATAAAAACGAATTGCAACAGTCCAATTTTAAGAGCGTGTTTATCATATTAGTATTTTTTATAAGTCATTTATTATAATTTTTCGTGGATTTATATGGGTGAAAAGTGTCACCCAAAAGTGCAAAAATGGTAAACGTATTCTGCAAGAATGAGAATTTCACTATTATATTTCAATAAAATTAAATTTTTATTTGCAACAGTCTACTAAGGAGGAATTAATCTTTAATGTTTTAATTTTCTTTTTGTTATAATACTAATATCTCATGCACAAAGCTCATCAAAAGTTCTTAAAATGTCGGTTTACGGGTTTACGGACTGTTAAGTATCATACAATCATACAATAATAAGTACTAATATTTATAATACTATACTTAATATTTAGTAAGTAGCATACAAATAAAATGTTTTAAGTATTTTAATTTTAAATGTTGATCTCAGTAATCTAAAATGTGTTTTTTTTTTGTTTTCAGGTACTATACCTTTCAATTACTTCATACCAGTAAGTTGATAGATAGATATAGATTATTTAATAGTAGATTAGTAGCCAAGGGTTGTAAGGCATCAATTGCAGCCCGAGATATTTAGGCGCACAAGCGCAGGGAGGGCGCCTATAGTTCGAGGGTGCAATTGATGCTTACACCCGAGCTAACTACTCTGCTTTACATCTCGATTGTGAGGTAAAGTAGGTCCTTATTACCCCCAAATGGAGCTTGTAGGTGACCAATTAGCGCTCTAGGGTAATAATGTAGCTAGAAAAGCCCTAGGGCGGTAAGTAATTAAAAAAAAACTCTTCACTCTTTCAAAAAGTTCGCGTACATCTAACCATCATACTTTTTTTAATTACTTACCGCCCTAGGGCTTTTCTAGCTACATTATTACCCCAGAGCGCTAATTGGTCACCTACAAGCTCCATTTGGGGGTAATAAGGACCTACTTACCGAATATGAGAGATGTAAAAATTATAATTTATGCATTGATTAATTAAGAATGAAAAATATCGTAGTTCCACGGGAAAATGAAAATACCTATCTAAAAAGCACAACTAACACCTTATAAACTGTATCCCTGTCTTTATCACATATTATCGACGACTTATATGTCGTTTTAAATGCGAGAGCCAAGTTAAACTTTCTAGTGTGTTAAGTAGATACTTAACTGTACTTGTACAAGTTGAAAGTCGGTAATGAAATACAAGTGGGTAATGACTCGATAGCTATAGATTTCATTTCGCTTTTCCTCCATTTCATTTAACTGTCTTTTCACGTTTTACTTTCCATTTAAAGTCAGGGTCAGATCTATGTAGTTAAAAACCGCGCGTGGATTTAATTAATTTCTATTACCTTCCTGGCGCAGAGTTGAACGCTGTGGTCATATAACTAGGAGGTTCCAGATTCGATCCACGGCAAGGTTAATTTGGGAATTTTTAATTTCTACATTTTCTCTGGTCTAGTCTGCTGGGGCTTGGGAGGCTGTGGCCGTGGCAACTTAAGACGTGCTGTCAAGCGATTGAGTGTTCCGGTACGTTGCCGTGTAGAAACCTATCAGGGGTATGGGTTTTAATTTTAATATAACTGCCGAACCCCTAACAAGTTAGCCCGCTATTGAGGCCAACTACTCGTATGGTGTACACCATCTCCTAAACTAAGCTAAAATTGTCAGCTCTAGGTATTTATCCATACTAATATTATAAATGAAAAAATAAGAACAAGTCTTACAAAGGAACTCCCTTTTTTACCAAATGGGTTGAGTCCTAATGAAATGTATAACATATTCTTTAATACTTTCAGTGAAATATTCAAATCAATATTCACCAGTAAAACGGTCTTAACTGCTGATGCAAATGTTTTTAACGAATGGGCAACAAATGAATTGCATAGAAAGAGGCAAAAATTATATGAATTGTATGCAGAGCGACAGTATGATACTAGTGATGAGTTCAAGCAGCTTGTTCAACTGTTTTCCAAGGAGTTTAAAAGAGATTGCATTGTGGCTAAATCAAAACATATTCAAACTAAGATAAAAAATAGCTCCAATGTAATCAAAACTACTTGGAACATAGTGAATGAAGAAACAGGAAGAGCAACACGGAAAAATTGTGAATTTAAACTTAATGTCGATAATAAGCCTGTAACTTCAGACTCCGAAGTTGCTTCTGTTTTTGAAGGCTTCTTTACGGATATTCCTGTTTCTACCACAGAATCGTTGAACTCCTCACCAAATGCCGCTCTTACTTTACTGGAGGATAACGTGCCTGAATGTAATAACGTTTTTAAATTCTGTCACGTTAACTGCTCTGACGTTATTAAAGCATTCAAATTAATTAACAATAAGAAGACAAATGATTTGTGGGGCATTTCCGTTAACGTTGTAAAATCATTGATTGATATCGTTGCACCCGAGTTAGCATTAATATTTAATAACTGTATTGATTGTGGTGAGTTTCCTGACTTAATGAAGCACAGTAAAATAATTCCTCTATTCAAATCAGGTAGTACCAGTGACCCCACTAACTTTAGACCTATATCTGTACTACCCACTTTCAGTAAAGTATTTGAAAAATTAATATTAATTCAATTGCTTAAGCATTTTTGTAATAATGACTTGTTACATAGTAAACAGTTTGGATTTACACGGGGTCGCTCAACAATCGATGCTGGTGTTGAGTTAATTCAAAATATATTCGAAGCCTGGGAAGAGTCACGTGATGCACTTGGCGTTTTCTGCGATTTATCCAAGGCTTTTGATTGTGTTGATCATGAAACATTAGTCAGAAAACTGCACCATTATGGAATTAGGGGTGTAGCACTGGATATGATGAATTCCTACTTAAAAAATAGGATGCAAAAGGTAGACGTCAATGGAAAGCGGTCTTCCGGATCGATTGTAAAAATGGGGGTTCCACAAGGTTCAATTTTAGGGCCTTTTCTATTCCTCATTTACATTAATGATCTTCCTTATCTTGCCAAAGATAATCATGGAATAGTATTGTTTGCTGATGATACATCACTTTTTTTTAAAATAAATCGTTACGAAACAACTCTTGACGAAGTAAACAATTCTCTCACTAAAGTGGTACAGTGGTTTGAAGCTAATAACCTACTCCTCAATGGAAAAAGACAAAGTGTATCAAATTTACATTACCTAATGTCAAACAGGTAAAAACCACTGTACAACTTGATCATGAGGAATTAGACTTAGTGGATACCGCTGTTTTTCTCGGAATAACGTTAGATGCTAAACTCCAATGGGGCCATCACATAAATGACTTGTCGAACAGGCTTAGTTCTGCTGCATACGCGGTTAAAAAGATTCGCCAGTTGACAGATATAGAAACGGCGAGATTAGTTTATTTTGGTTACTTTCACAGCATTATGTCATATGGTATATTATTATGGGGTAATGCTGCTGATATTAATTCTGTTTTTGTGCTGCAGAAGAGGGCTGTTCGAGCCATATATAATATGGGACCAAGAGAGTCACTAAGAGATAAATTCAAAAAATTCAATATTATGACAGTGCACAACCAATATATATTTGAAAATTTAGTATACGTGCATAAACACATTGATAAATTCAAGAAGAAAAGTGATTGTCATAATGTCAATACTAGAAATAAAAATAAACTTGTAATGCCTGCTTCTAGGCTTAGTAAAACTAGCAATTCATTTGTTGGAAAGAGTGTCCGCTTCTACAATAAGCTCCCAGAAGACATGTTGAAGATGTCTCTGAATAAGTTCAAAGTTAATGTAAAACGTAAACTCATTGGAAAATCTAAATTACCATGTGAAGGATTACTTAAATGACAAGGAAGCTTGGCAATAATTTGCTCTAATGGCTCTGATAGTTCCTTAGTTAAGATGATTTGTGAGATGGTGATAATGAAAAAAAAAAAAAACCCCCCAGCTGAGTTTGTTGTGGGCTCTTCTCAGACCTGGGCGCGTTTGGAACCCTCGTAGCTTTAGTTTTAAGATACCGTAACAGATTATCACCATCATATTTTTATGTAACTGGACGTCAATAAGTGTAGTGCATCTACCTAAATTGAATAAATATTTATGACTTATGACTTATGACTTAATGCGAAAGTGTGTCTGTCTGTCTGTCTGTCTGTCTGTCTGTCTGCTACGCTTTCCCGGCCCATCTTTTCAACCGATTTTGCTGAAATTTAGTATAGAGGTAGGATATATCCCGGGGAAGGACATAGGCTACTTTTTATCCCGGAAAATTAAGGAGTTCCCGCGGGAATCAAAAACTTAATCCACGCGGACGAAGTCGCGGGAATCATCTAGTATCGCTATATTCCTTTCATAATAATCCCTGCGGAAAGGGGCGGCGCTAGATTTAGAGATGTCATACTTTAGTTTAGAGATTTTGCTAAACATAATTGGCCTCATTATTATCTTACTACCTCCCAGTTATCCATACTATCCATACTAATATTATAAATGCGAAAGTGTGTCTGTCTGTCTGTCTGTCTGCCTGCTACGCTTTCCCGGCCCATCTTTTCAACCGATTTTGCTGAAATTTGGTATAGAAGTAGGTTATATCCCGGGGAAGGACATAGGCTACTTTTTATCCCGGAAAATTAAGGAGTTCCCGCGGGAATTAAAAAACCAATATACACGCGGACGAAATCGCGGGCATCATCTAGTAATAAATAAAATAAAAATCATTTATTTCGACCATAAAGATCATAAATTTTGTAAGTAAGAACACACACAATAATCTAATGTTAGTAAATCTAAAACTACCAAATCCTAAAACCTTATCTGAGTCAGCCTTGATTTGTCAGCACGTGGAGCATATGACAATGGTTCAGGTACTTTTATAGTACAACTGGTTATAAGACCACAGCGGTTTACGTTGCGCCAGGGAGGTCGTAAAAAATATGATGTGATTAATGAAAATGGGCGACCACAGTCCTTGTAAGTTTTGCTCTAAAATCCAATTTTAGTTAATTGATTGGTTCCAATGGTGTTTGTATAAACAAGTTTTACTAGTCACGCCCTATCGCGTCTTCCTAGTAGGTAGGTACACTGCCTACCGTATCGTATTCCTCGACCTCCTTTTCCTTGTTTTGCTAACCGTTGCATTTCGTCACGTTCGATAAACCGCAGAGGTTAGAAAATATTTTGATGGTCAACGACACAAAAATACAATAATTGTATTGTTGAGTCAACATCTCCTGAGGATGCTCCGGTGTCGGAGTGAAACGTGCGTTGAGAGTCCTGTAGAAGATGTTGGGTAAGGTTGGGACTTGTGGGTTTGCTTTTCCTGCATGTTTATAGAAGTGGGAGGGCGGGCGTTGCATATAGCATGCTGCAGGTTGTACCACATGGATTTGTCTGTTTTAGCCAATTAAGCTTCTTGTTGCTTGATTATCATGGACTTTCACAAAGTAGCGCCTGCTTCTTAATGAAGGGACTAAAAGTTTAATTCGCTATAATCCGCTACAATAGGTAAATCTATGTGGTACAGTGTGTATCTTGCGCTTAAAGCTTGCGATATTCACTACACCACAGAAATCTTCTAAATTATTCTCAACGTACGTTTCACTCTGATACCGGAGCATCTTCAGGAGATGTTGACTCGACAATGTACGATTGTAATGATGATCTTAACCATAGCGAATTAACCTTCTAGTCCCTTCATTATCATGGCCTTCCGCAAAATAACGCCTGTTTCTATGCAATACGCTTCTTACCAATATTTTGATGGTATAGGTGCCTTTTATGACAGTTTTTATTTTTGGAGCAGGTATAATCCTCATGTATCCCAGAAATTCTGCCTGAGCGATGCAGGTCAGATAGTTGTTGACAGGTATAGGTTTTCCTTAAGGAAACTTCTTACCGCCAGTCAACAATATTATTCATCAATATTAATTAGTATTCAAGGAGTGTTTCAGAGTATAATATTTAACTAGGCATGTCATACAATGCAAATGATCTGCATTAGAGTTGATGCCAAACTGCTAGTTCGCTCTGAAGCTTCGCGTCGTGCCCTTTTTATAAAAAAGATATGATTTTTTAATTTTTCATTCCCAGAGGTGATTTGTACTCAGTAGGTAGTGAGTTGATGATCTTCAAATTCTCGTAATGAACTTCATTGAGTAGGTACGTTTGAATGACATACACAAAAGACACGTCTGACTGCATTGTAAACATTGTCTGCCATTTCACTATGAGCTTTATATCGGTATCGTAGAGTCGTAATTTCGGGAACGCAGGTGTACCAATGACTGGGTTAACGATGCATGGCGGTTCACATATGGCGTAATTTATGTAGTGAACTAACTCGTGGTAGGTTCTTGTTACGGCAACTTTTCATTTCGTCACAAAATTTTTTGAGTGTCCACCCTCCGACAAACTTTCGTTATAATCGTCCCTTCAATTGATAGACATCCACTGTTTCATAGTTTCGAGTCATTGCCGGCCCACTAGCACTGAGCACGAGTTTCAGTATGAAGAACTCTCGGTCATATTGTAGGATGTTTCTGTGATTCCTCAAGATGTTTTCTTTCATCATGGATACAATTCATATACACCAATCTATTCATATAAATTTTTTTGACCTGACTGATTGATCTATCGGCGTCGTCTCTGACGTCTGCCGTTGCGAATATTTGGGCCTCAATGAACCTGCGGTAACCTGCTCGGTCTCACATAAAATTTTAATAAAGCAGGAGCTTCCTGCTCGGGCGGGGAAGCCCAAATTTACCTTCCCTGCGCTGGTAGTGTGTGGTGGCTTGACGCGCGTTGTTATTTCGTGAAGTCCTTAACATAATTCGTAAAAGAGTACTTTTGAATTTTGACTCGGACGTTTAGCCCTGCGAGGAAACTCAAGCTAAACTTATTTTTACTATTTTAGTCACAAACAAGAAACGCGAGGTATACTCGACGCCCGACTCGAGAATACCTCGGTATTAACTGTTTAATCAAACAGGCGCCTACCTTTACTTGAGGGTGAGAGGTTCAGGTCAATTCACCGCGTGCGTGGCGGAATACTCAGAGGTAAATAAAAATTAGACGCGATACAGAAAACTTGAATTGATTTTTGTTCAGATTTTTCACAAACCAGAAACATACCACGAGGGCGGATCAAGCCCGAAAATAGGTATCTCGTACCTCGTAGGGAGGGTGAGAGGTTCAGAACTTGTCAGTACTCAGTTCACCGCGTGCGTCGCGCGAGTGTGGTGGTGTGTTGTGTGTAGTGTGGTGGTTGGGTGACGTGAGGCATGATGTGCACGAGCGGGGCCGTCGCCGCTATGGACCGCGCGTACATGTCGCTGCGCGCGCGCAGGCCGCAGCCGAAGACTACGGTACGTGTGCACTAGGCTTTACCTATAACCGACTTCCAATAAGGAGGAGGTTCTTCATGCGGCACGTATTTTTTCAAGTTTAAAAATAATTTCCATTCATGCTATTCTCTTGAAGCGTTGAAGAAAGCGTTTGCGGGGTAGGTATATTGTGCGTAAGAAATGTCATTTTTATGTCAAAAGTTATGTAGAGAGTAGAGACCAACTATATAAAAGTACCTATAACCCGTGCAGTAAGTAGCGGTTAGATACGATATTGTTGAAATTTATAGATCCTGCGAGAATCAGAGTAGATGTTAAGCTTCTACTCAACTCTTCAATGTTCAACCATTACAAAATAAGGAGGTAGTAGGTACCTTTCCTATCGATTCCTATTGCCATGATCGCGTAGGCTTCAGTGGAAAACTGCGGTATCTTTCTATGGCCTGATAATTTAATATTAAACGTAAATTTTCGAACCACTGCACTGCTAAAAATTTCCACTTGTTAAAGTCTATTTTATTCACTGAGGCTGTGGCGCGACTTTGATAGATCTTGCAGTCTGTTTATGTACTTTACTGTAAGCTTACGTTACTGTAAATCACATCTTCTTTTGTAAAATCTTACCAATATTAAAAATGCGAAAGTCTGTCTGCTGCGTTCTCGCGAATCACCGCCCATCTGTTCAACTGATATTGACGAAAGGTTTATTGCACTGTAGGGAAGGACAAAGACTAACTAAAAGTTCTTACAGAATTTTCCTGTAAACGAAACGAAACGATCCACGCGAACGAAGTCGCGGGAATCATCTAGTTTGAATATTTTCCGCCATAGCTGAGTACCTATACTTTCGCTTGAATTACAAATCTTCACGGATTATGGAATAGATATAATTAATACGTTACGCGAAATACGAGTAAGAATTACGTATGAATTTACAATATCATGTAACGTGCAAGCTTCTAAACTTTCAGCTGAGCCATAACATACCTTATAGCTAATAGTAATAAAGTCGATAAATGTATACAAAAGTTTAGCGTATAAATTGTATCAAGTCGTGAGTAATGGATTTAGGTGTACCTATCATCGTTTCACGGCAACGGCGGTAATCATTTCTATACATATTTATAAAGTAACTAGATGATGTCCGCGACTTCGTCCGTGTGGATTAAGTTTTTTGATTCCCGCGGGAGCTCCTTAATTTTCCGGGATAAAAAGTAGCCTATGTCCTTCCCCGGGATGTAAGCGATATAAACTAAGAGATAACTGCACTTTTGGTAACCATCGCCAGAAAGGCTGATTCAGTGTTAGGTGGATGTTGGCTATGTTAAAACGAGATGGACTTATGTGAGTAACATAAATCTGTCTCGTTTTAACTATGTCTTAAGTCTAAGCAATGTCAAAGTTCGATAGTATAGATCTCACACTTTAGTATCTTCAAATTAACTCTGTATATACCTACCCGATGACCTTACCTTGACATTGGCATAAATTTAGCCCGTTCCATCATAGTGGTAGGCATACGCATACAAGATCAATCACCCGTGAAGATTTTCGTGTGCGGCTCAAAAAGGTAAGTATTTATGGTGTTTAGATTTTCAATCTTCGCTTTGAAGGTTAATGACACCGCGGTTCCTCTGAAGGTCTAGGAGTCATAGACTTTATCATGTAGGTGTAGGTATTTTTATAGTGTACACGTGTTTTCTATAAATCCCATTAAAATACTTGTTACATTACGTATGTATTGTGTATTAGCTACATTTTGTAAACATTATTTTTCTTTAAAAAAAAACCGGCCAAGTGCGAGTCGGACTCGCGCACCGAGGGTTCCGTACAAACCTGTAGTAAGTTTTAAATTATTAAAAAAAAACTACTTACTAGATCTCGTTCAAACCAATTTTCGGTGGAAGTTTGCATGGTAATGTATATCATAAATTTTTTTAGTTTTATCATTCTCTTATTTTAGAAGTAACGGGGGGGGGGGGGGGGGGGGGGGGGGACCAACATTTTACCACTTTGGAAGTGTCTCTCGCGCAAACTATTCAGTTTAGAAAAAAATGATATGTATTAGAAACCTCAATATCATTTTTGAAGGCCTATCCATAGATACCCCACACGTATGGGTTTGATGAAAAAAAAAATTTTGAGTTTCAGTTCGAAGTATGGGGACCCCCAAAATTTATTGTTTTTTTTTTCTATTTTTGTGTGAAAATCTTAATGCGGTTCACAGAATACATCTACTTACCAAGTTTCAACAGTATATAGTTCTTATAGTTTCGGAAAAAAGTGGCTGTGACATACGGACGGACAGACAGACAGACAGACAGACAGACAGACAGACAGACAGACAGACAGACAGACAGACAGACAGACAGACATGTCGAATCTATAAGGGTTCCGTTTTTGCCAAATTTGGCTACGGAACCCTAAAAATGGAACTGCTGAGTTTCTTGCCGATTTTTCTCAGTATGAGTTTATTTTCCGAACCGGTGGTAGAATCATGACATTTCACAAGTGGCACAAGATGTCCTACGTGTAATAAATTAGTACATTGTTCACCGAGGGGAGAAAGTGACCGATTACTATCGAGGGTGTAGTTTGAGGCCCGAGGCGTAGCCGAAGGGCCGCAATACACGCGAGGTAGGAATCGTACTTTCTACCGAGTGATACATAGTGCTTTATACTACACCTGCGAGGAAAATAAGCGATAATTAGTGACTAAACGAACTTACAAAGGTTTAAAATAATAAATAAAATAAATATTTTTTATTTCAGGCAATTTTACAAACCCATATTCAAAATACAGAAACATAAAAAAAAAAAAAAGAAAAAAAAACAAAAAAAAAAAAAAAAGAAAAAGGTTTAGGTTAATACTTAATAATAGTTAATAGTCCTTTATTAGGTTAGGCTAGCTAGCTTTAATTTGTAATGTAAGTACTTATTGTTTTCAAAAAATTTAAAAAAAAAATTTAAAAAAATTTAAAAATTTAGAAATGGATTTTCATACAGTTTTCTCCCCGCTTAGCACGTTAGAAATGAAATTTCATACATCTTTTCCTCCCGCTTAATTGGTTTGTAGCAATGACGTACTTTCTACCTCGTTTTGACCAAAGCAAGACGGTACTTTCCGAGCGGGTGTAGTATAAAAATAATTTCATTTCAAAAAGCCTCGCTAGCCATCCGCGCGGATGCATACCTGCTGTAGTCTCTACCTCTACTTTTAATACTGGTTCTTCAAATCAATACATAAGAGTGATTAGTGAACAAGTATCTTCTAGGCAAGCACGCTGCATTTCACCATCTCCAGCCAAGCGCTACTCTATAATAAAAATTATCTTATATAAGATAATTTTAAGAGTATATACTAAGAAGTAGTCCATTGACGCATCTTACTCTTTCTTTATTCTAAATGAAAAAGTTTGTAAAGAGCTATTGTTTCCCACATTATAAATTCTACAATATACATAGTCAAGTGTTCCCCGATTGCCGGACCGTTATAGTTGGGGTCAGGTGGGGGGTGCACCTGTCGCCGTCACGGCAGCTGGCCACCCCTCGTGACTGGCCGTGCCTCACGTATCTATGGTGATTTTGTTGGTCTATGGCACTGCCCCATATACAGGACTAGCTGATGCCCGCGACTTCGTCTGCCTGGATTGAGATTTTTTGGTTCTCTGAACTCTTTAATTTTCCGGGATAAAAAATAGTCTATGTGTTATACTAGAGTCTAGTATCTAATAACTAGACTATAATCTATCTCTGTGCCAAATTCCATCTAGATCCGTTTAACAGTTCTGGCGTGATTGAGTAACAATTATATCCATCCGTCCATTTATCCAAACTTATCATCCGTAATCGACCAGCTAGGCTTTGGGTATTTCAGATAATACCAGCGCCTCCTTTTGTTATTCCTCTCATGGCTTGGATATCCGGCATCCGCCAGAATCGTCGGATCCTACTAATTATCCTCACGACTGTGCTATTAGTAGAACAATGCACGTCGAACAAGGAAGCTAGAAGCATCTAGAGAGGATATGAGGATGCAGGCCATTTCATATTCTACATACGTTCTGTAGGGTGGACGTGTCATATTAATTACTAGCTGATGCCCGCGACTTCGTCCGCGTGGATTGAGGTTTTTCGGTTCCCGCGGGAACTCTTTAATTTTCCGGGATAAAAAGTAGCCTATGTGCTATTCCAGACTATAATCACTCTGTGCCAAATTTCATCCAGATCCGTTCAGCCGTTAGAGCGTGATTGAGTAACAAACATCCATACATCCACACATCCATACATCCATCCAAACTTTCGCATTTATAATATTTATTTGATTGAGTTTGACGGCTCCATATATTCATAATACTGTCTAACTCAAACTTATCTGACCCAGTGGCCAAAATATTAGAATGACTGGCATAAAATTTTTCCATGCTAAAACTTAAGTACGTAAATTAAAGAGTTATTCACCGTAAATCATACTATCATAGTTAATATTATAAATGCGAAAGTGTGTTTGTTTGTCCTTCAATAACTCCGCAACAAAGCAACGGATCGACGTGATTTTTTGTATGGAACCCAGAGTGACATAGGCTGTTTTTACCCGGAAAATTGTTGAGTTCCTGTGGGAATTAAAAAAAACAAATTGGCAGTCATAGGGACTGCCGAAAGAAGTGAAAACGGGTATTTATAATAATTTAAAAAATAAATTTAAAAGAAAAATTAAAAAAAATTAAAATATAAACTTTAAAACTAAGGCATTAAAGTTTTATTACGAATGTAGTATATTTATATTAAAGACCTTTTGTCTTCGTAATAACGCGAGCATGACGGCGTTCGCGAGCATTTCGCTACTCGCGAGCATATCGGAGCGAGGTGTCGGTAACGCGAATCCACAAGTTTACCCCCTACCAAAAAGTGCTAAACGCGGCTAAAGAAGTTTTCACTTCAAAAACTTAAACCACGCGGACGAAGTTACGGGCATCAGCTATTATAAAACACCTACATCCTCTTGATGAAGTCGCGGGCTGTATTTATTATTTCCCAAAATCTAAAAAGCGTGATTTGTCTACCGATCAACCCCAAAAGCTTAACAAATCAAATCACAAACAATGCTTTATTCATTTGGGCGTGTATAAAACGAGTGCAGTGAACAAAAGCCTTATTGTTCCCGATTGTTCTGCCCTAAATGGGTACAACAGGAAGTCTTGTGTCCAAACCATCTAAATTCTAAACTCTATGGAGAGTCGTTTGGAGCCAAATCGTTTATTTATCGGTTTTCGGTTGTAAGAGATACGAGATGAATAGATGGTATTCATTTGTATGTCAATGTACTATTATGTAATGGTAGCACGTGAAGTACAGGTTACAAATTGGTGATTTATTACTAGATATTCTCTTCTATTCAAAATCCATCGGCAAGAACTATAAAAGGCTATGTCCTGAGTGACTGACCGACAACCCAAAGCCCAAACGGCTGAACGTAGAAATTTGAACTTTTGAGAGAATATTCCTTGAGCACCCTAAAGGTGTACTAAGAAATGAAATGATTTATTTCATGAAGGACAACTTGTGCCACCTTGTAAGAATCTACCACCGGTTCGGAAAAATAAGAAGAACCGGCAAGAAACTCAGCAGTTGCTCTTTTCAAAAACAAAAAAGTGTAACAATTTAAGGAAGGGATTTTCGAAATTCCATCCTCAAGAGGGTTAAATAGGCGGTTCAAGTTATATCCTTGAAACTAGGTATTTTGTGCTTTCGGTCAAAAATTAAGAAATTTTATGTTTTTCATAGTTTTCGAAATTTCTCTTTTTAAGAACCTAATTTTTCATGCGGATGAAGTCGCTGGCAAAAGCTAGTACAATATAAAATCTGAGAATTCTAATGAAGTAGGGAGTTCTTGCTTCTACTACCTAGTACTACTTCCTTCTACTTGTCAACAAGACTTCTTTAGAAGGTAACAAAAGACTTCAACATGGGGCTGTTCATAGTCGATGGTATCACTAATCACTTTAACATTTTAGGTGATCAGTCGGATGCGACTCCGACTGAGTTTATTGCCGGCTCTTCTCAGTAGAATAGCTTTCCTAACCGGTAGTAGAGTCTTGTCGACTAATATCATAGGTAAGTGGCACAAGTTGTCCTTCGTGATAAATAAATAATTTGATTTAATTTCAATGCTATATAAAAAAATAAATCTAATGTAGCGTAACATACCTTAACTTGTAAAATATTTAAAGAGTTTAATAGTTCGGCAGTTTAATCAATTGAAAAGCGAAAAAGGGTGAAAGATTTGGGTCTTTAAAGAGGGAAACCTATACTTTTTAATTCGGATAAATAGTTTCCACACAATTTAAAAAAAACTCAAATCTCCAAGCGGATGAAGTTGAAATCGCGTGACATCTAAAAAATTGCAAAACGGGGCGGTTCGTTGTATAGAGACCCCCGCATTAAATCCTCAGTCGTTGAAACTTGACAGGGTTATAGTATGGTATGAACCAAAACTTATATAAAAATATCCAAAAAAAAAAACCATGCGGTAGTTAGGTTTTTATACCTAAAACTTAATATTTATGACTGAATATCTTCTCGATTTCTTTTTAAAATAATATTAGGTACGAGTAGTATATTTACACTCATAACCGAAATATCAAACGAAATAATCATGCAGAAGATCGATATTTAAACCGATTTTATTATCAAACCTAAACTGCGTTTACGCGATAATGTACCTTCCTTTGTCAATTGGGTATAAAAAAACCTTACTTCCTTTATGATTTTTTATTAGATATTTATAATATACGTTTAGCTCATGATACTTTATCATACTGTAAAGTTTCGTCGCCTGAAGAATTATTGTTGGGGTCCACTAGGTTTATTGCTTATTTATTCAAAAAATAAGCAACGATGTTGGCTTGAATAGGTAAGTGAATGAGTAACATAAAACCCACGACTATTCAGGTTCCAGTCCGGCCTTAAACCGCTGTGTTATCGAGGCTCCAGATCAAGACACGGTTGAGTCTATTTCAGTCCCAACAAACTAATTTTAGCCATTAAAACGTCCAGGAATTCGACTTTCCTGGCATCTGTTGCTGAGTCAATAAAGTTTCTGAACGTTGCGAGTGAAAAGATTTATGTGCCACCAGTTAAAACGCTTTTTAAACTTACGGTTTTGGAGTTAAAAAGATTTGTTTTGAAAATAAATAAATCTTTATTGACCAACACATTATATTATACGAGTACAATTTAACAAATTAACTTATAGTAGGTACCTATGAAATTAATTTAAAACAAGAGAAACTAGAAACTAAAAAATTTAAATTAATTATTGTATAGAAGCAAAAACCTTATGCCACACACTGATGTAGGTGTCCCACAAACCTTACCTGACCCGGTGAAAACGTCGCTAGTAGATATGAAAATTAAATTAAAAAAAACTTAACAGGACATAGTATAATATAACAAAATTTCTGTTTTGTAAAAATTGTAATGCTTCTTACGATGGCTGTGTACGTCGAAAGTAGAGCCATCCTTTTCACATTATTTATTGTGAAAAAGGATAGCATGATTTTTACACTTGTCAATTTCGTTAAAACTTGTTCAAATGAATGTTAATCAAAAAGATGGAAGAAGAAGAAACTGGCTATTTCCTAAAATTAAATCATTTATGTGCATGTGACCTACACACAATTTTAAATGATGCACGTTTTTCAAAACATGCATTATGGCGTGAGTCGTGACGTCAGTAAGTAATAGCAAAGAGTTTAGGCATTATCTCGAGATCACTTAGCACAGAATAACTGTCTATTACTATGTATATTCCTACATCCACGCTATTACTACATAGTACATACCTACTAAGTCATGTGACATAGACGTAAAGCTTACCTTTGCTAATAGTCCATTATCGCTGCTCTACCTATTGCTAATATACGTTTCATGACTACTCACTTTTGTGTAGAAATTAGAGTACCATTGTGTACATTGTCGCCAAATTGTCTGTGCAAACGTATTCTAGCGGTAACTTAGTAGGTATTCAATTTAAGATCAAAGCAATAGCAATCGTTAAAATTCGTTCGTGTTCTTAATTCTCAATGTCGGTCGACACCGTCATTCCAACATCCCGCGGGCAAACTCCTGTTGAGCCTTTCCTCAGCCTTCCTTCCAGCTTCTTCCCACCATCATCTTTGTATATCGCCAGTACACTGTCTCTGAGAGCGCCCGATGCAATGCTTACCTGTATGCGGTTTCCACTCTATTACTTTTCAGCTTCAACGGATATCGTCCCCACGACCATTACCTACTTCTTCAGCTGCTGATTTACATTGATTCATCATTAAGTCCTATGTCAATGAAGGAACTATAAATTTTATTCGCTATAATCCGCAACAGCAGGCAAATCTATGTGGCACAGTGTTTGCACTTGCAGCTTGCGATATTCACCAAACCACATAAATCTTCCAAATTATTCTCAACGTACGTTTCACTCCCACACCGGAAACGTAACATAGATTTGTTTCAACGTTTCTATCCATGTCCTACGAGTATGTCCCCCTTCGGGGAAGAGGGCAGGCACTTCTCTTTTCCAAGCCGATCTATCGGACGCCTTATGCTTCAGCTCGCCCCATTATGCCCCAACATCAGGTTTACATTTATAAGCTAATTTAAACATTGAAAAGCACTAAATTTTTCATCAGCACTTTAAAACAGTAATATTTCAAAATTTGGCATCTTTTGTCGGGTTTAATTGCGACAGGTATCCGATCTTTTGTTATTTTGATGTCTTGTCTCTTATCGTCGGGGATTAGGATGTCGATTACCTCGGAACTAACGATAAGTACTATCAATGTAACGGCCCTGGGATATGCAAAAAAAATATTCAGAATATCAATTTTTTCCGTCACGATTGATATGTATGGCCCGTTCGTGACCACGCAAATAGGTCTGTGGGTATCTTGTTTTGTCTAACAACCACTCGAGCTAATAGTGTTGTTATTAGCTTCGTACTGTTAGAAAGGGGACTGAGAGATTGTTTTTAAAAAAAAAACTTTCTTTATTACTAAAATAAAATACACTTGGAAAATAGAATATAGAAAATGAATTATTAGAAAGTGAATTTAGGAAGCGACTGGCTCCTTTAAGGATCGAGAGTAGACTGATGCAAAATGCAAATGGGTTGTTCCTCTCTGATGGTCAAGAGCGATCTTGTCTGATTCAGCATTCGGCCATACAGTTCAGGAATGTAACAGTACACGCGTTTAGTAATAAGGGCGCCTTTGCCTGTGGTGTATGAAGGTTAATACTTTGTTTTCCTGAGATTACAAGTATCATGTCCGTCTCAACTTCTCAAGGCTGGCCCCAAAAAGACCGTTTATTACAATTTACAACATTTGATACTGTAACAATGATTGATTCAAACTCAAACTCATATAACTTATATTTATTATTCAAATAATCTAATTAAAAGTGCTTAAAGTGCTTTTGAATCGTCGAGTCAATCTACTACTGGTTCGGAATGCCATTCCTAACGAGAAGAATCAGCATGAAACTCGGTGTTTTTTTAGGGTTCCGTACCCAAAGGGTAAAAACGGGACCCTATTACTAAGACTCCGCTGTCTGTCTGTCTGTCTGTCTGTCTGTCTCCAGGCTGTATCTCATAAACCGTGATAGCTAGAAAGCTGAAATTTTCACAAATGATGTATTTCCGTTGCCGCTATAACAACAAATACTAAAAATTAAAAAAATATATATATTAAGGGGGGTCCCCATACAATAAACGTGTTTTTTTCGTATTTTTTTGCTCAATATTAAAAACGGTAGCAGGTAGACGGTTCAAATTTTCACAGAATATTAACTTGTATATTACCTTTCAAAATAAATAATTAAATATCAATAAAGTAAATATTAAAGGGGGGCTCCCATACAACAAACGTAATTTTTATTTTTAATACGTCATAAATCGTAAAACTTACTACAGGTTTGTACGGAACCCTCGGTGCGCGAGTCCGACTCGCACTTGGCCGGTTTTTTCTTTTTTCTAAAGAGCAACCTTTTGAAAAAAATAATTTATTTATGCAGGTTATACTAATAATAAGTAACCGCTACTCGTTACAATACTGCTACCGGATTACCAAGTTGACGAAACGTATGCATTGTATATTATTTACAAAGTGTAATATTTTTCTGTTTATGAAAAGAGCAACTGCTGAGTTTCTTGCCGGTTCTTCTCAGTAATAGTAGATTAGTAGCCAAGGGCTGTAAGGCATCAATTGCAGCCCGAGATATTTAGGCGCACGAGCACAGCGAGGGCGCCTATAGTTCGAGGGTGCAATTGATGCTTACACCCGAGCTAACTACTCTGCTTTACATCTCGATTGTGAGGTCAGTAGGTCCTTATTACCCCCAAATGGAGCTTGAAGGTGACCAATTAGCGCTCCAGGGTAATAATGTAGCTAGAAAAGCCCTAGGGCGGTAAGTAATTTAAAAAAAAACTCTTCACTCTTTCAAAAAGTTCGCGTACATCTAACCATCATACTTTTTTTAATTACTTACCGCCCGAGGGCTTTTCTAGCTACATTATTACCCTAGAGCGCTAATTGGTCACCTACAAGCTCCATTTGGGGGTAATAAGGACCTACTTACCGAATATGAGAGATGTAAAAGCATTTTTCCGAAGCGGTGGTAGATTCTTACGACTTCTCTTTCTTCTTTCTTTGTATACTGGGATTGTTTTCCGCATTTTAGACACAGGTGTCCGCTGTACGTGAAACCGCTGGTGCGACTCTCCGCCGGATCATTCCAGCCAGCCGAGCTCTCTCCTGAATCCAAGCAGGCCGCCCAGGTCTTACGACTTATCATAAGTGGCAAAAGTTGTCCTACGTGCAATAAATCATTTCATTTCATTCCACGGTGTTGCAGCGGTCGGAAAAAGGGGGAAGATTCTGCGCGCTCCGGTTTCCGACCGTCCTCGAATTAGCAAGGCCACGCCAATTACACTAACGTGCAGCTAAGTCACGAGCTCTGCACAGATGAGCCCCCAGTTAGCACCTCTATACCTACCATATAACACCATATAACAGCTATTTACAGAACTGCTACACAAGTACACACACGACTCTGCATAAAAAAATTGCTTTGTCATAACGTAAATATTTATATGTTACTAGTGGACCCGGCAGACGTTGTCCTGCCTTTAAGCTAGAACCCGATTGCAGCGCCCCCTATCGGGTCCAATTGTGAATATAAACCATCCCGGGACTCACACAAACACACTAAAAAAAAATCCATCTAAATCGGCCCAGCCGTTTTCGAGTTTTAGCGAG
This sequence comes from Erebia ligea, assembly GCA_917051295.2. Lineage (NCBI taxonomy): Eukaryota > Metazoa > Arthropoda > Insecta > Lepidoptera > Nymphalidae > Erebia > Erebia ligea. Next base: position 1,985,848 of record OU785240.1, on the reverse strand, counting down.
ACAAACGAACAGATATATATATATATATATATATATATATATATATATATATATATAGATTAAAAGGAAAACACTCTAACCACTTGTTATTATGTTATTATGTATTCCACAATATTTAATCTCACAAACACGGCCGCCATTAACGATATCCCGCGATCTACCTGTATCGATCTCTTTAATCTCTATCCAAGCGTTCGCCGCATGAATGTAATACCTATGTTAATTCTCATCCTAACAATATCAATGGCAGCCGCAGCAGAAAAGGCTGAAACCGGCAAACGGCGGAAGTATGCCTCTCTCATAGAGAGTTGCACAATTGTTCCGTTTGCCGTGGAGACCCTGGGGCCGTGGAGTCTTAGTGCCAAAAATTTTTTGCGAGATATTTCACCGCGGTTGATTGCCTCATCTGGTGACAGAAGGGCTGACTAATTTTTTGCGCAAAGGATTAACCTGGCTGTCCAGCGCGGAAATGCAGCCAGCAATCTCGCCACCATTCCACGCGGGCATGATTATATAGTAATTAGGTTAGGCTAGCTAGCTTTATTTTCTGTTGTATTGTTTTCAATAAATATCAATGCGAAAATGTGTCTGTATATACAACCCTTTCATTATCAAGCTCTAAAGCGATCTTGACGAAAGGCACGGAAAAACGAGTAGTGCATTATGGAATTGGTCAAATGGAGGTGGAAACCGTCAAATATTAATTGCTAGGACAAATAAACCGTTCACGAATAATTCGTCCAAGAATAATAGTTTAACAGTGCAGGTAAAATAGAGTCCACCACGCTAGCCAAGTACGGATTAGCAGTCTTTACAACACATTAATGAAGAACTATTGGGAATGCAGTTTTCCTGTGCAGATGTTTAATTGCTTAAAACGTATCTACATAACTCAGAAAAGTTAGGAAAGCGTGACTGAGGATCGAACCCGTGACCACCCGACTAGGAGGTCGAACATCTTTTTACCATTGGGCTATCACCGCATATGTTCATGATGAACGTGCACGTCTACATATTTTAGTAATACACTTTTTTTGTTATGAAAACAATAAACTATTGCTATGTGCTTTGCAATTTTTTTGTGGGCATACTCTATAAGAGATAAGGCTTATCGCCTTAGTTTGTCTACATACCTTTATATCAATATCAATTTATTGTTAAGGTCTTATTGACAAAATATTTAACACCCTGACAAAAAAACATCCGAGATACCGTGGCGCATAAAGGGAGCTAAATATTTGCTTTGCCTTTGAGCAAACTTCCTTTGTCGTTGAAAAAACGGAATAACAGCATACACACAGCCTTGCAAGATTTATGGGCAAGACACGCTTTAAAGTTGACACGCCGATCGCCACAAATTCTAAGTCAGTTATTTCGTCGTCGTATCAACCAACATACGTCCACCGCTTAGCGAAGGTCTCCTGCATGGATCTCCGAAGAACACGGTCTTGTGCCGCTTACTTCCAGCGGCTCCCAGCTACTCGCTTGATATCGTCCGTCCACATAGTGAGGGGTCGTACTAAGCTGCGCTTTCTGGGGCCATACTGCCAACGCTTAAAGCAATACTTAAGCAATATTACTCGAAATGACAGTTTCATGTCACGTACCTTGCCTTCCTAATATAAGGATTATAATTCTGCAGCACGAAAGTCAACAATAATGAAACAATATGGCTTTATGCGTTCGCAGAATGGCCCCTGGTGCGAGGCCGCCATTCAAGCACCTTTGGGCCCCAACGCCTATCAGATCTTCGAACTTTGTGCCCCACGCGTTGCCACTCTTGCAGCTATATCGGTTACTCTGGTTCGCCTACGAATCTCCTCATTTCTGATTTGATCACATTGATGTCATAGTCAGAACACGTTCTCGGGTATCGGTCTTAAGACTGGTCTTATGCTTGGCACCTAGTTCTCATCATAAAAATGTACCAGGAAAGGCGTTTATTGATAAAAATCCATATAAAAGGATTCAGCAGTCAGCACACGTGATATGGTTAAAAGTGGCGTGTAATAAATGTGTCACCAGCATTATGGCGCTTATTCATCTCTTTCTGACCGCTTTTGTGTGACAGAGACGGTGTGATTTCAGTTTCAAAGACGCAATAAGATGCAAGCCTTATCAGCCAACAACCTTGGTTTCGGCTGTATCGTGAGACACACAGACAGAATATCATGGTTCTAATGCTATGTAATTGGGTTACGAATTGTTGACTTTCTTTTGATAAAAAAGTACCTAAATTATCTTTACTAATATTATAAATGCGAAAGTTTGGATGGATGGATGTTTGTAACTCAATCACACAGGAACGGCTGAATGGATCTGGATGAAATTTGGCATAGAGATATATTACCTATAGTCTGGAATAACACGAAGATTATGAGGTGTCACTTTGCACCTGTTCAAAAATTTCTATCGGTAGACACCGACGATTGAAAGCAATGCTTCAAGTTATAGTCAGATCTTATACGTAGTGTGGAGGTCTCACAGTAGCGCGATTTAAAGTAATACAGCGCCATCTTGTATAGCCCTTATAGCCCCGTTATGGTCGAGTTTTTTTTACAAGTCTTGATTTTATGTGTATTGAAATCCATAGAAACAGGAAACATATTGTATTTGTTGAATGAGTTTATTTATAGAATTAAGTATATACAAATAGTCATTTTAACAACGTACCTATCTGTATGAATGCAAGAAATAATTAGAATCGTAGTGTTAACTTGGTTTTATTGTTTCTATACTAATATTATAAATGCGAAAGTTTGGATGGATGTTTGTTACTCAATCACGCCAGAACAGCTGAACGGATCTGGATAAAATTTTGCAGAGAGATAGATTATAGTCTGGAATAACATAGGATACTTTCTATGCCGAAAAATTAAAGAGTTCCCGCGGGAACCAAAAAATTTCAATCCACGCGGATGAAGTCGCAGGCATTAGCTAGTCACATACATTAATTGAAGTCTGAAACATAAATCAACTCAACAAGTTAACAATTTTAGGTACAAACTTAAAATAAGTTTTTTAGGTTCTCCACATAGCGTGAGACTAGGGTCTAGGACAGGAAGAAGAAAGAAATAGTCAAGGCCCGGAAAATGAGTTATGAATCTATGAGATTCCAATATTAAAGGTCTAGCACCACTACAGATGCACGGCGCGGCACGTACCTAGTGATAAATATGAGTTTGTATGGATCTGGGCCCACTTAAGCGGCGCGGCACAAATTGTACAAAGAATACGTGCCGCACCGCGCTTCTGTAGTGGGGCTAGCCTTTAAGACTACACCTAGTGTGGAAAACCACCACCACCACCACTACAGCCCAAGAACGTCCCACTGCTGGGCACAGGCCTCCTGCACTCTCATAGGAGCGAGGGAAATAGAGTTTAGACCCACCACGCTGCTCCAATGCGGGTTGGCGGGCTTTAACGACTATTATCATGTCAGTGACAATAACCGGGACCGACGCGACGGCTTAACGTGCTCTCCGAGGCACGGGTGTGAAACGCCGCCAACTTCCTAACTCCGGGCTAATGCTGAGAATTTCTAGTCAGAAAAACCCAATACTTCATCATGGCCCAACCCGGGACTCGAACCCGGGACTTCGTTGGCCGCAGTTGAACATGCCAACCACTAGTCCAACGAGGCAGCGTGGAAAACAGATGCAATGAATAATGCACCTGCGTCAACCCGCATTCAGACGGCCATATTGGCGGTGAACAGCGTCATTCGCAGCCGTTCTAAATGGTTATCCTAGAATCTAGATTTTACCCAATGCTTCATTGTTCTGGGCTATGGACTGCACATTATCAGATTTACTAAAACTGGCTAAGTGCGTGTTTTATTTTTTTTATTTTTTTATTCCACTACAAGTTAGCCCTTGACTGTGATCTCACCTGATGGTAAGTGATGCCGTGTATAAACCGATTAGGGGTATGGGCTTAGCATAACTGCCATACCCCTAACAGGTTAGCCCGCTACCATCTTATACGTGTCATTGTCATTGTTGTTTCAAAGAACCACATTCCAGTATTCCAAGCATAGACAACAGAAACAAGGAAAAAAACTTATATTTCCCTACTCAGTGATTCCAAGTATAGGAATTGGGAAAGTGAAGTGAACGGCTGGATCTAACTGACCCCTAGGCAGTGGCGTGCAGTCCATAAAGGCATAAAAGAACTGCTTACCCAAATGAAATGCTTACTCAATTTCCATGAAAACTTTTATTAAATAGGTGTTCTAACCAACTAATGCCTACCCCAGCTTCAAACCCTGTGTACGCCACTGCCCCTAGGCTATTACCAAAGTACTGCTGTACATTTGTGACTAATTCCTCTACTTATTGGGCACAATAATAGCATCTTGCTAAGGGTTCTAAGTAACCCACTTCTGATTACTCCGAATCCGAATAGTCATCGCGAAAGTTACTTCGTTGCTATGTTTAAAGCCGATGCCAGTTCACTATTGTATTACGATTATTCCCGGTTTACATTAGTCTAGTTGCTGGATCCTGTAAGATTAACGGCCGTATACTGGAACACTGAAAGAGCGTTCCGTTCCAAGTAATATAATTTTTTTTTAATAACTGAACCGACTGAAAGCACTGAAAAGCATTAAATATTTTTTAATTAATTTCACCTATTGACTTTTAGCCAATGAATAAAACAAAAATTCGACCAAACAAAAAATCTTAAACTTGCATTGTAGGAAGTTTTGAAGGCGGTGCTAAAGCAATGGTTCTTGTCCAAATAAGTACGTGGGTACTAAATAAAGTAATGATTATGGTAGTGTTTTTGTTATATGGCTTGGCGTCGCCTGACTGGACTGGACTCTATACACTTACAGTGATACAGTTTTTACCTGGTAGCGACATCTCAAAATCTATACTTATAATAAAACTGTAACGTGTCCAATTCTGTACATTGAAGATATTTTGAAAATTTTTTTTGGAGGGCACTCATTATTCGATACTGAAGCCAAATTTGTAATTTTTATCATTTTTGTCTGTCTGTCTGTCTGTCTGTCTGTCTGTATCTTGGCCGCGCATCACGCCAAAACTACTGAATGAATTCAAACAAAACTTGGCACGATTTGAGCCCATACTACGAGGTAGGACATAGGATACTTTTTATCCCGAAATTCTACCCCCGAAGGGGTGAAATAGGGGTTGAAAGTTTGTATGAAAGTCCTTAATTTCTCAAGTTATAGCCATGAAACTTGATATATGAGCTGCGGGTTGAAAATGGAGACATACGTGTTTCACAGTTTTTAAAAATTCGACCCCCAAAAGGGTGAAATAGGGGATGAAAGTTGGTATGAAAGTCCTTCGTTTCTCAAGACGTTTTACAAGTTATATCAACGAAACTTTTTATTTTGGCTGACGGTAAAAAATAAAGAAGTACGTGTGTGACAGTTTTTCAAAATTCCACCCCTAAGGAAATAGGGGTTGAAAGTTTGTATGAAAGTCCTTCATTTCTCAAGTTATATCCATGAAACTTAGTATATGAGCTGCGGGTTAAAAATGAAAACATACGTGTTTCATAGTTTTTCAAAATTCCACCCCCGAAGGGGTTAAATAGGGGTTGAAAGTTTGTATAAAAGTCCGTCATTTCTCAAGTTATTTCGATGAAACCTGGTATATCCACGCGGACGAAGTCGCGGGCATCAGCTAGTCTCATATATTTTTATTATTAATTATTGTATTATAAATTGTTTGTTATTTTGTGGTTTTACTTTGCACACCTAAAGAACCTTATTCATGTAGTGCGATCTAGGATTACAATAAGATTAAAATCTTATTAGTTAAGACTATGTTAGATCGGTATTTATTGTAATCTGTTTTGGTTGCCAAATAAATAAAATAAATTTGTATAAAAAAAGTATAGGTACAAAACCACACAGTGGATACTATGAACAAATTCTTCATATCACTGTACTAATGATATGATTCAATCAACTCTGATTGCACTAAAGCTGCATTACGCTACTGGAGTGATGTGCAACGGCCATTTCATTCGTCGCCTGTTGCTATTGTATTTTGATTAGGGTTAGCCTGTGCTGAATCAGATAGTGTTGGTTACAAAGAAGCTGTATTAGGTTCCGTTGACGTCAGTTAGACAATGGATCGTTTCGACTGTTATGGTAGCAACCTCAGCGTAACCCCAACGGGTCACGTAGGCCAAATCTTGTTGACCTCATGTTCTTCGCTTCTTGTAATGGTGGTAACCGGTGACGACTTCCCTGGCGCAATGTAGAGCGCTGTTGTCTTAACGTGGGAGGTCCCGGGTTCGATTCCCGGCAGGGTCAATTTGGCAATTTATAAAATTTAACTTTTTGCGTATTGAACATTCTGCGTGTGATGTTGCGGTTTTGTTCAGTTATTTGCAAATAAAGTGGTATTTTAGTCCTTCCATTGGGTCAAGATAAACCTAAATCATCATCATAAACCAATTTATTAAATTTTCAGCTAGGTTAATTTTTAGCTCGCTACTTATGAATTGCTAGTCACGCTGAATCTCATGAATATCACAAATTCATTATCTTACAGAAAATAACCATGAAGAACATCATAACTTCGCAGAAGATGTATGATAATAAATAATCTCTTTTGCATGCATGTATTGAAAGAGATTATTATCACACCAACCTAAAGGTCAGAGCATACTAGAGAATTTTTATACTGCAGTTATGAACCTTCATGACACATGTGAGCGCAATTCATCATCCCCCGTCTGTGTTTAGACTTGTGTCAGGATGGGTATTTTTTAAAAAATAACTTGGTTATTTTAAAGTTAAACAAATTCTGTGAGGATTAAGTTATTACTTGTTTTAACTATCTACATTCTACAACTTTCTTCTTATCGGGCATTTTATGTTTTTCTAATGGAACTGTTATCTATGACCGAATTTCCACCTGCCCTATAAAAGGTCTGTCTATCGTCATCTAATGCAGCTGGTTAAAACTGCCTTATCGAGATCGCCCGCAAAAGGTCCTCTATCTTCGTCATACTTTTCGTCGAGCGTCATATCGCTTAGTATGTTTTCGCTTACTGGAGCTTCAGTAGGATATACACGTGAAAACATCTCGCCCAACGTCAGTTTGTATCTAATCATCACCGGTGACGGACGCGTCTGAGCGCTCTACAGAATTTACCGGTCGTTCGTATCTCAAAGATTATCTACGGTCGAAAAATTATTTTGCAACACCAATTATGTAGTTTATTGAACCTTGTCGGATCTACGGTGATGGTGCATACAACATAATACATAGCAGATATTGTTAACGCTTTGTGTGATAAAATTGATAGTGCTGTGTGGGTGGAGTGTCATATGAGGATTAGAGGATTAATGTGTTGTGGAAAGCGTGTTACCAATTGAGGAGTAGTAGGGATTTTTAGTCCCCGTAATATCTTTATTGAAACCCTTGTGAAGCAAGAATTGTTTATTAGAAAGGATTTTATATAAGTGACATTGGTTAAGAAATTCGTGCTTTTGAAGCCAGAAGGACTTAGGATCCTAGAACTCGAAGGATCAGGAGTATAGAGAATTGGTGATTCAGGATGGCTCGGTTGGCAACCAGTGCTGTCCAGCTCTGCCAGAGGCTTCAGGAGATGTACCCACAGAAGTTCCAGTTTCCAACTAACAAGGTCCTTTTAAATTTCTTTTTATTTGACAGTAAATAGTTTTTCGATTAGAACGATGTATGATATTTTTAATTCTAAAAAATTTAATCTTGTGATATTTATATGATTTGATTAATTATTGCTATCATTATTTATATCGACGATATTATTTAAATATTAAAAGTCTAAAAGATTATAAAAATAGAATTAGGTTGTCGATTTCTGAAGTTTTGAATATTATTAGATCACGTTGTTTGACTTCACTATCAGTTCATAATCATATCAAATAGGAATTCAAAGTAGGTGTACATGATCTCGGATATCTATGGTATGATCCCATTTTTAGTTATGAAATACTAGATAATGCCCGACACTTCGCGTAGTTTTTTTAATCCCATGGGAAGTATTCGATGTCCAGGGTAAAAAGTCCGAGATGCAAGCTATATCTCTGCCAACATTAAAATCGGTTTTAAACTGAACAGACAGAAGGACTGACATACTTTCGCATGCATAATATCATTAGAATGAATTACTTAAATGAATATTAGAAGGGAAATCATAAAAGTGGGCCAAGGAAAAAGACGTTTCGGAAACGTGAAACTTGGTCGGCTTGATCTCATCAATAATTAATTAATAATAAATTTAATTTAATTGATGCCTCGATGTGGGAAATCAGATAAGAACGTCGTATAAGTGGAGAGAGCAAATATTTGTACTAACGACGTCACATCGCTTTATTAGCAGGTATGTAGTGTGCGACATAGGAACGGTTCCACATCGGGAAATTACAGCATGGTTAAGATTCATAGTAAAAGTTATTTCGTCATGTCTTCGTTAACCAATAGTTAGATATTCACGACTACACATAGCTGTCTCTTGTAGAGACTTCCACACGTGATGTAATCAGTCTATCTAGTTGGGGCCGGAGGCCTGGCAACTCTGTGCTGGTGTGACGTTAACATACCAGCACCTTAGTTAGGAGTGGACCATAACGCATCGGATCTTCGAATGTGCCACGCCCATTGCCACTTCACTTACCGTTGAGCTATATTGTTTACTCTAGTACTTTTACGGATCTTTACATTTCTGATTTGAAGCTACTTACTAAGTAACTTGTTATTTTGTAACTTTCGTGACCGGCCGGGATGATAAGCACTGATTCTCAGTGATAGTGATGCCACGGACACGGTATAATAGTAACCGTAACATAATGTTTACCACCTGTTACCAATTACGTGTAATTGGATCTAAATCACATGTCCTCTGAGATACGCAAGAACTGCTGTCTCTATTGGCAATTGGTCGTCAAGGGGACAGGAATCTTTGTGACTATACGTTTTTAAATGTGACCCCGATGTACGTATTCACATAACACACCGACACGTTCCATTAGCGAATAACTACGACAGTGGTCGTGACTGACTCGTTTGTTTGTGACACTGTAATTTGTTACTATTTGTGTTCTTATTGTGTGGGCAAGTGATCCCCGCCATAACATGCTATTGCGTTGTTTTCTTTGTCCACTTCAATGCTTTTTCTTTGTTTTTTTCTTTATCGTTATCCCTGTTATATATTTTTGTCCACCTGCATTCCTGCAGGCTTTAATGGCAAAGTTTTACGATCGCAATCGATATAAATAATGATAGCTTATGTCACCAATCACTATCGCCGGTGATTGGCTGATTGGCTGGCTACTATTGGCTAAAATTCAAAAAATGACACTCATTCTTTTTTTTTATCCACCTTATTACGACAGTTAATATCGCGATGATAATCACAAAATCTACATAATTAACACTACATTCATTATGGACACATAAAAACTTAACAATCACTGACATAATGATTTGAGCTAATGTTAAACCAAAACAAGCGTGATCTCAGCATAAACCTGTTACAGTCAGAAAAGTAAAAGCTATCCAAACTACTTACTAACTTTGCATGATATGATGATATCATGCAATGTTTAGTCTATGGTATATTAACCCATAATATATGCAGAAGCATAGCGCCGTTATATCTTCACGATCGTACTAAAAATAACTTGTCTTGTTGATTTAAAAGTTTATAAATAACTAGCTGATGCCCGCGACTTCGTCCGCGTGGATTAAAGTTTATTGATTTCCGCGGAAACTCCTTAATTTTCCGGGTTAAAAAGTAAGTAAGCCTATAGGTACAACCTATTCCTGTAGGTATCAAATTTCATCAAAATCGGTTGAACGGATGGGCCGTGAAAGCGTAGCAGACAGACACACTTTCGCATTTATTATATTAGTATGGATTAAAGTTTAATGTTTTAAACCTATTTGCATACAATATAGTTCTGTTCATAGTTTTCAATTATTATGTTTTAATTAATATAATTTAATACCAAAACAACCTTTTCCTCGAGCAATTCTCTTAACCGCAAAGGTTCGTGGAGTATTTTAAGACTTTACGAGTATATCATTTTCATTACTTGGAACACTTGTAGGCGGCCTTCTTTTATTCCTATTATTATGATAACATTACAATTCAGCCTCGAATTACGTTTCAATTCATATTTAATTACTTTAGCATGAAATAGTAATTTTCATTTGTTCGCGGTTATATATTTTGATAGAACTTAAAGAATTAAATGAAATATTGATTTTGGTGGCTCGAATTATCTTGCCTCGATGTAAACAACAGTTTTCTACGTACCTAATTATGGTTAAATCATAACTGCTGAGGAAGGTAAACCTTTGTCCACTTTTTTCTATTAGTTTTAAGACGATATTTTGTGCAAAAACAATAAAAATAAACAAATAAAAATATAGCTTTTAAGAATGCATTCAGTATAATCAAATATATCCAGTCTTAATTTCCGTTCAACACCTGGATCGGAAAAACACGGAAAATTGCCTCTTTTTCTTCTCAGACCGATCAGGGACCTCTGAACCATTACCGCATCTAGATTCTAGATGTACCGTTTATATGGTCCATAAAGCTTAAAGCTTTACCGTTTTTACGTTTCAGTGGTCGCACGAACATTTTTATTGCGAACATTTTGGCAATAACACAGATCTGTAAAAATGTGTTTGGCATTTTACTGGTTGGTTAAATTTATTTAGGTTTGTTATGTTGATTCATATTTCAGTATAAATATTTAAGGTTGTCTTAAATAGTACTTCTGTGGCGCCTAGAAGCAAACAACTTCTTATCGTCAATGTCTTCAATTCTGAATGTTGTGATGTTGGCCGGGTCACTTTCCTGTTCCCAACTTGTATTCTTGTAGAGAATTTGGACAGCTAAGTTTATTTTGATGGTTTTTGTACCATTAACCGTAGTTTTAACTTGATCGTCATTTTTCTTCTTGTTATAATTAATCGTTATTGAGCCATTGTTAGAATCATATCATACTAATATTATAAATGCGAAAGTGTGATTGTTTGTTGGTTTATTGGTTTGTTGGTTTGTCCTTCAATCACGCCGCAACGGAGCAACGGATCGACGTGATTTTTGGCATGGGTATAGTTGAGAACCTGGAGAGTGACATAGGCTACTTTGTAAATTAAGGTAGGCCCGGAAAATTAAGGAGTTCCCGCGGGAATCAAAAAACTAAACCACGCGGACGAAGTCCTCAAGCTAGTTTCTCATCATCAGTATCATCAGTATCATTAGTAGCTCATCAGCTAGTTTTAAAATAAATAGTACTTCTGTGGCGCCTAGAAGCAAACAACTTCTTATCGTCACTATCTTCAATTCTGAATTGTGATGTTGGCCGGGTTTCTTTCCTAGTTCCCATCTTGTATTATTGTAAAGAATTAGGAAAGCTTTTGATTCACTCATTCTTTTAATTAACTCATCGCAGTTTTTTATCATGATCTTCATTTTCCTTCTTGTCACTCGTTATAATTAATGTTGCGCCATTATTAGAATTAAAAATTGTAAAATATAATCTAATTTGTTAGTGTACCTGACATTTAAATGTAAAGATAAAGATATGACGTATTCACTTAAATACAATAGTTTTGCGTAAATAAGACATTATAATTTTGGTCCAGATATAAATTCATGTGGTATGGAAGCTTTAAATAGTTTAAATGATAAGCCGGCTGATGCGACAATTTTCAGCGCAGACAAATTACAGTTAATTATGTCAGACGAGTATGGACATATTTGTGTAGTTAAACCTAATTGTGAGTCAGTGGACTTCGTCGAAGTGTTTGTTTTGGTTCATTAGGATATAATTGCAAGTGTGATAAATAAAACATTCGGAGCACTGGCTGTTTCCTCTGCTGTTCTCAAATATTTTGATGAATGAGGAAAGTAAGACGCAGAGACTTGAAGTGCGATGTTTCTAAAAATAAATCATTTTTCTGGCACGATTGTGGACTTTGATAATAAACATAATATATTTATTTTCAGTTAGTAAATATAATAAATTACAGAATTGAAAAACACAATGTTTCATAGTTGTTGTTTCCGCAGGGCGAGCACTGGCCCTATTATGAAAACCTACATCAATCATTGTTACAGTCTCTATTGTTGTGATTGTCTTTTCGTATTATTCTTGCTGCGATAATAGATTTTCGCCAATAGTGGAAGAGTATTAATTAACCAATCAGAGATGATTGCGATCGCTAGACTACAAGCCTTAAGCAATCATTTTACTTTAGGTTTTTACTTTTATTGTAACCGAGCAATATCCAAGTGATACAGAGATTCCAAAACAAAGTACTCAGGGAAATAGCCAATGCACCCTGGTACGTAAGAAATCACGATCTCCACAGGGACCTAGAGATAGAGTTCGTAGCCAAAATCATACAAAAATACGCAGAAGCTCACCAACATCGACTTCGTCAACATGTGAATCTGGAGGCTGTAAAGCTTTTGGATAACATGAACATCAAAAGGAAACTTAAAAGAACGAAACCATTCGAACTAGTGTAAAAAGTGTATAAGTGCTGTGTCAGTGAATCAGTGCTTGTGCTACTTATCTAGGTCACAAAAACGTAGTGAACACTAAGTATATTAGAACAAACTAAGGACAGTTGATGAACTGTAAATTAGACGTAGAAATTAATTATAAGTAGAAGTTTAAGCTAAATTAAAATTACTTATTAGCCCATAGGCTAGATGGTAGTAGTCAATAAAGTTGCCATTATATGAAATTGTAATGGAACTTTATGGCAAGGATAAAAAAAAAACTTTTATTGTAGTTTGACATCTACAATGCGACAATCGCATGCACCTCTGAATGACTAAAACTCTCTTATTCGATGTCTACAATTACTACAATTGCGATTGTATTTGCTAAGGAGGTAGGGCGTTAGCACTTTTGAGATAGAACCCGGGAAAATAAGTTTTAAAAGCAGCCGCCAAATCGGGGTAACTTAAATTGACAATTATTTATGAAGTATGTTATAAATTGTTTTCAAATTTTGAAAGTTTTTAGTATAATGTCAAATAATAATAACGATAGTCAACTTGAGTTCGGTTAAGTAACTTTCAATTAGATAATCATGTTTTGATCCATATAGTGCGCCAACCGGTCGTCGCACCGGTTCGTAATCATCATCATAATGATTGTCGCGATGATGTAATTGCAATGTAATCATGTGATTATGAGAAGTGACATTTTGATGCCGTGCCTTGCTGGAGCCGGGGTGTTCAATGACCTGGTGTGTTTTGTTGACATACTCGTATTATTATGTTATATCACAAATGATTACCTTATTAACATTTATGTAATCTTAGGATCTAGAACGAAATAGATGAAACGTACGCATGTTAAAAAGGCGATAACCTATTGCTTAATTATTTGTAGGTATCTGTGTTTTAACAAATTAAATATCACTTGACTAGCTGATGTCCGCGACTTCGTCCGCGTGGAATAAGTTTTTTTTAAATTCCCACGGGAACTCCACAATTTTCCGGGATAAAAAGTAGCCTATGTCACTCTCCAGGTCCTCAACTAAACGCATGCAAAAAATCACGTCGATCCATTGCTCCGTTGCAGCGTGATTGAAGGACAAACCAATAAACCAACAAACAAACACACGACGACGATAATGATCATGGAGTTCACTTGTTCCAAGCTAAGACTGATCAAATGAAGGATCAAATGAATACGCAGCTTATTAGGTAATAGATTGATGTTTTTTAATTCCAGCGGGAACTCTTTAATTTTCCGGTTTAAAAAGTAGCCTATGTCCTTCCCTGGGATGTAAACTATCTCTGTACCAAATTTCATCAAAATCTCTTGAGTAGTTGGGACGTGAAAGCGTAGCAGACAGACATACACACTTTCGCATAAATAACATTAGTATGGATACGATTTAAAGAGTTAGTTTTTTTTTATCCAGTACAAGTTAGCCCTTGACCGCGTCACATGATGGTAAGCGATGATGCAGTCTTAAGATGGTAGCGGGCAAACCTGTTAGGGGCATGGCAGTTATATTAAACCCATACCCCTAGTCGGTTTCTACACGGCATCGTACCGGAACACTTAATCGCTTGGCGGCGCGTCTTAAGTAGGTTGGTAACTAGCTACGGCCGAAGCCTGCCACCAGACCAGACCAGGGAAAATTCAGAAATTATAAATTCCCAAATTGACCCTGCCGGGGATCGAGCCCGGGACCTCCGCACGCTAAGACAAAAGCGCTCAACACTGCGCCGTGGAGGTCGTCAAAACCTTACTGTGTATAGGATGAATGGAAAAATCTGATCAATTGAAGAGCATTGCGTGGATGTGCCTGCGTAACTACAAAAATAAAATATTTACGCATACCCAAGGTTACGGATGAAAGGACGGAGCTATAGTTGTGAATACGTATCACACAAACATACACATGAAACGAATCAATGTAAACAATAAACACATACAGCTGGAAAAATTGATATCGGGAATGGCAAATCGAAAATGATTTTTGTGTAATTTTAAAATCTGAATGATTCCAGTTAAAACAATTGTTATGGTTAAATTCGTAACATCGGTTATCGGGATCAATAAATTAATGAACGTTGTTTAATTTTCCTCTTACCAGTTCCCTGTATTTGATCCAGTATGCTGAGGTTGTTATTGTAATATGTTATCCATATTTGATAGGTTATTATTAGTTTTTGGAAGACCATTTGCTCGTTTCGCTCGCACGAAACGTTTTTGCTCGACGTGTCTGATACGAACATTCAGGGTGTGGAAAACCCTCCCAGCGCACGTGTTTCCTGCCATCTATAACTTACTCGTAGGTACCTTCAAGGCAAGAGTGAATAGATCTTTTCTAGGCAAGCGCGTTCCAACCTAGACCTCATCATTGCTTTGCACTAAGCATGATTGTCGTCAAGCGTTATAAGCCTATTTCGCAATAAAAGAAGTGCGAATTCTATGGAAAAACGCCATGTCTGTGATTTGATAAGCAATTATAGTGGTTAAGACTTGGGCCTCCTCATCGACAGGTGCGTGCTCTTTCCCCGGGCACCCACCTCTCACCTTAATTTTTCAGATTAACTATATGACCTTTTTGGGAAAATTAAAAAAAAAATATTTTTGTACTCTATTCCTAATTATCTTTAAAATGATATACCCTATGTAACGCTATAAAAAATATTTTACTTCGCATTCGCTTCTATGAGAGCCCCCCTGTAATAAAGATTTTTGTAACTTTTTAAGCCATATTCGGCGGGAGGCCATGGGTTTACATATTATATTTAGATTTGAAGTAATTACGTTCAGTAATTCAGAAGTTATAAGGCTCTGACAGACGGACGGACGGACGGACAAGTGCCAATTCACTCAAGTAGACTCAGAGACCTTCGCTTCGCTCGGTCAAATATCTTACTCCACGCATTTTCATTACGGTCGTTTTTTGCCGGCTAGGGTACCCCTCCCCTTCCCATAAAGAACTTCTTTCCAATAAAAACAAAAACTGAACAGGCATTAAAATTAGTACCAATTTTGGCCACCGGGTCAGACAAGTTTGACGGTCTATATTTGCCGACTGACAACTAACACGCATCTCTTGTCTATGCTATCGGTCGTCGAGTAACGGTTACGGTTTCAGCTAAGTTTGTTTGTGCTTTTTTTTCGCAATGCGGAAGAGCTGTAGGAATATTTTACAGTTCGGCGAAAAACTGTTTACCTTAAACTTAGGTACTTGCTTGTTTTAAATTTCGCTTAAAAGCATTCAGGTTCATATTTGCATGTAAATTAGCAGTTGTATGCATTTGTTATCATTGGTAAATAAATGGTAACGTTACTTATAAAGTCCACAATTTATTTTAAAAGAGTTTTTTTAAGAAGCCACACAACTATTATCTCGCGTACAAGGTAGGTATAGGGTATAGATCAACGACAAACTTGTCTTGTCTTACTTTTCAGAACGGCTCGCTACTCAGACTATTTATGAACATCCAAATATTGTCTTGAAAACAATTTTTAATTAAATAGGTACTCGTACTAGGTAGTGCTCATTGTTGCCCATTTTATCTCAGGTAAATGCTTTTGTGTGCTTATTATTGAAATCTGCCTGTTCTCTGATCTCCCTCCAGTCGTTCCGTTCCATCGGGCTATGAGAGTAAAGGAACAGAGAGTGCACCTGTGTTTGCGCTCACACTTGTGCACTATAATATCTCCCGCGCAGATGGTCTCTCTGGAGATTGGCCGCCATGCCCGAAATTTGGTTCGTCGTCGTCGTCGTCGTCGTCTCAACCTATAGACGTCCACTGCTGGACGAAGGTCTCCTGCATGGATCGCCACAGAGAAATTTGGTTGGGAGGACATTATTATTATTTTATTCTTGAAATCTCCCAATACGTCTTATTTGGGGCGTCTTTTTGAACAAGCGGCAATTTTTTTTTCTACTTCACTGTAATTCATTAACTTCAACTGGTTGCCCTGCAGTAACCTCCAGGCATTTCTTTAACAACGCCAGTCACGGTGCAGTTTATCGCCCATTGTTAATTACTGCATTTACTGTACATCCATCATGCCTCCAACGATTAAGAGTCTTAACACATGGCGCGTTAGATCCAAAATTGAATCCTTGACTTTCTGAGACCGTGCGTCTTCCGTTAGTTTTATCTACTCATGTGTCTTAATCAAGGACTTATCGTGATTGTGGAAAATATTGCGTATTGACACTGTTTATTCCGCACACGATTTTAGCGTCTATATTTATGTCTTTAGGTGTTAATGTGGCTTCAATGATTTTTCAGTCATTGTTGTTTACATGTTCAGGGTGTTTGCACAAGTGCCGTCGCATGTGTTTTTGTGTTTTTTGTGCAAGATGGCGCGTGCGCGACTTTATAAAAGATGTTACTGTTATTTATATAATATATTTGCTGTTTACTTAAGATGTATTATTTATCTTGCTATTGTTTCGTTATTCTTCGTTTCAACTAATTTCTGATTTAAGTAATTTAATTTATTCGAGATTCTTTAAACTTTATTATTTTATGGTATCTTGTGTTTTTAGACGTAACTCAATGGTTACTCATAAATTAGAAGTAAGTAATTATTTTCCTTTGAAATACAGTTCAAAAAATCAAGTTCTTCCAAAAATAAGTTTTCAATGCTTCATCGTCTAACTGGAGTCTAAAGGAAACTCCATCCGGTAGGATATGGAACGCTCTTCCGGCTTCCGTTTTTCCATTCGCTTATAATATTGATAGTATTATTATTATTACATCTTTAAATCAAGAGTGATTAGGCATTTTCTAGGCAAGTGTGCTCCATTTTAGGCTGCATTACTACTTCCAGCAAGTCTTGATTGCAGCCAAGCGCTAATCTATTAATTAAAAAAAAAGTCATAGACCTACTCCTTTTTAAAAATAAATCTCAAAAAAAATATGCAAAACTCGTGTGTATCAAATAGCACTCAAAACATCAGTATTCCTGTAATTTGAATTTTAGTTCACGCAATGTATCTCTCAGCACCCAGTTTCTGACGCGTACCAAATAACAACGGTTCAAGCTCCTCAATCCAGATTCTAACTGTGAAATTAATCGTTACACCAAAACAAACATTTTCCTCTTACGAATTTAAAATGGGATAGAATTGGTCTTGCGTAACCTACTTTCTTTTTATTATTCACTAACGCCTATCGCCCGCGGCTTTTTCGAATTTGTCATGCAGTTTTTAAATCTTTCGATGGGCCTAGTTAGAGATTTTACCGACGTCTCGACAATGCAGTCAGATTTTTATATCGAATCGACTATCAACAGTTCATCAATACATCTATCACAGATTAAATAATAGTCAAGGATGACAATACATAGTTTATTTTTGGGATTTTTTCTGCTTTGCATGTAACTAAGATGTTCTGTTTAAAAAGTAAATGTCCCCAGATGTGCCAGAATACAAGTCTCGTACCAAATTACTTACTTCAAGACAATTTCATTGGCTAAAAAGCCAACAAACCGACGGAAGCACTTACGTATCATTAATATATTAAGATTTTTCCCGAAGCTATTAAGGTACACTTTAATTTGACTGACAATCTTATACTGAATGAATTAACGTAAATTAATCTTATGAGAGGAAAATTTTGTTTAATTATGCACTCTATGCTCTTTACTATAAGAGTAATTTATATTTAAAACTGATGTATAAACATTGTACAAATTAATGTGGGAACATTACATGAACCATGACAGTATAGGCTGTTGTTTTAACAGTTGGAATCCGAACGTAGGCTTCGCTGGGCGAATCCAACACCCAAGTCACAAACAAACTTATATTTGCCGTTAAACAATAATTTAATAAAATAAATATATGCCATAATGTGATGGCAATAAAAGTGTTGAAGAAATTAATCAAAGTAAAAGCAAGAGATTAACTGAATGAAGAAAACCAATATCAATGCGTGGATAGGATCACAAGTGTTAATCAAAATTGAACTTAAACGTGATCTTAATAAGAACGTTAGAAGTACTAGTTGTAGAACCTTATTTGTAAGCAGTGAAAGTTTTTAATTCGTTCGGAAAGCTTTCGATTGTGATAGACCGTATTACGTGCCTGTTAAGACTGAAATTTGGTGTTGAACATCGTGGATCGGAGTAGTGTCGTAGTGCTCAATGAACATTTCCTTGGTATGTCAGCTGTATGCATTTTAAATGGCTTTGATTCAACGCGCAACTAACTGGCTAAATATTTTTTTATGTCCGTCACCAGAATTCATAGCTTTCTTTCATCTAATATAGGCTTAAATGTTGGATAGAAGCAGTATCGAGTTTCTTGCTAGTTCTTCTCGGTAGGAACTATGGTAGGAACGGCATTCCGAACCAGTGGTGTTCACTCGACGATTCAAAAGCACTTGTCGAAGTCTACTTGAATAAATTAGAGATTGGAGTTTGAGTTTGTTACATTGTGATAGTCCATGATACGCAAGGAACAAGAAAAGTAAGCAAGCAATACACACCTCCACCGCACAACACCACACAAATATTCAAAAACACACTAGGTAGGTTAGGGACGTTTCACTCCGATGCCGGAGCATCCTCAGGAGATGTACATGCTATATAATTCATTGCAAAATCACCTAGACCCAGGTGATTTGAGCTGTGTGTTGAATAGTTTAACACTTTATAACTTCTCTGCGTCATTATCCTCACTGCCGAGACCCCGAGGCCTCCGATTCTTTCGCATAATAAGTTCTGATATGACACACAAATTTCACTTTCCCATTCAAGACTTCATACACAAAATAGCCTTAAATGACCAGTTTATTCCAGTTAAAATAACCCATGTAGAAAAGTTCATTTAAGCCCAGTTAACGAGTTGGTAGAAGTGGAGCTAAATGCTACAAAACCTCGAAAATTTACGATTCCTGATTCCGTAAGAGTGTGATTAAATCTTATCTTATTTGCATTTGACGCGCCTGACATTTCTATTTCTGTGTTTCTATTTTTACGTCTGTCTGATTTCAAATGATTACGATCAGACCTATTGTTCTGATTTCATTTTTTTCTCGTTTCCATTTCGAATGAAGCACTTACTTAGATTAATTTATTATATCATTTTTATTTCGAATTTCTCTAGTCTCTGTGTAATCCGCATCGTCATCCTCATCGTTGGAAATTGGAATACTTGGATAAACAGGGAATACCAAATCGTCTTACTATAGATATAGAAACCGTCATAAACTAGTAACCCTCACTATAATATTATGTACCGCTCGCGTAAAATACACATTTGTATGAAAAATTCTGCCAGCGTGGAAATAATACTCTCTCGTGTTGCCTCTTTGGATGACTGGTAGAAAATAAAGTATCTCTTTATACTGAGATATTGTGACCAATTCTGTATAACACAATCTCTTAACTAAACTAAAATGACTGCGCTAAATCTAGTGTTGCTACAGCTACAGGGTGTATTGTGAGAGGGATAGCAATATAAATAGAGCTTTTAAGCCTATGATTTTATCTTTTAGCAAACATTCCAGTTTCCACGTCGATCTGCTATTATTGCAATATATATTGTTGCTAGCGAATTTAAATTAATAAAGAAATAATAATATAATAAGCAAATAATAATATGATCTATCATGCAATCTTTATAAGCCTGCAATAAATTATTAAAATCCACTAAAAATTTTGGAACTGAGAAGTCTGCCAAACCGCACTTCGCCAGCGTAGTGGAGTATGATAGCATTAATGGAATTTCAAGAGTAAGTATATCAAGAGTTGATATTATACTCTTGAAATTCTATTTATTTGCTTACACATATGAATGGGCGTTTCTAAGTGACCAAGGTAAAGATGTTATTGTCTATTGATTAACGTTGGTATGTGAGATTCTTTACAATTTAGATTATGAATTATCAGTCATCTTATCTTTTACCTTTGGAAGGTTTTGTTTCACTTGTATTGAAGATATTACGAATTACATTGATATTGTATCGGGGCAACTATTTAATTTAGAACAAATAATTATACACCTTACAAATAATAGTCTAAGGTTTATTTTAGAAATTTCGATATATCAATGCTTTGATTTGGGAAAAGTGATTTTAAGTCTAAAGTTGTACTTGCTAGACATTGACTAGTTGGTAAATCGATGTTGCTAGAGCTTTTAATGTTAATAAAGACATGGCTTATAACTTATAAGCTATCTTTATTTGAGCCACTTTTTCTTTCTGTGTTTACGGAACTCTACTTTTTTCGATATCAGGTTTATACTAGATCACTATCTCATATCTGCATGACGGTGTGATAGTCCAAGATACCTAATCGCCAATCGGTTTATCTGACAATCCAGTATGATTTCTTGTACATCTTACTGGTACGATAGATAATATAAATGATATTTCGATCACTTGGTGGTACAGGGCACGGGCTTTGTCACCAGGGTGACGGACTGAACGGTGATCACTATTACCTAAACCGAAAAGCTTAGGTACCTAGTCTAGATTATGAGAGTTGCTAACCGACTTCCAAAAAGGAGGTTCTCAATTCGGCACGTATTTTTTTTTTAATATTACATAATATTAATGATAGGGTAATATAAAATTTGATCGATATGGAAAGCATTATTAAAAAATGTCTAATTTTTAAAATAAGTTAATAAATATTGAATTTATGCAAATAATAAAACTGTAACTGCACAACTCGTGTAATAATATACCTAACCGATAAAAATATTAATTCCTGATTTTTTTACGATTATTTTTGTTGGGTTTTTGTCTATATGGGATGCATCACTCTGATACATCTAGCAGATATTGCTGACTATTTCCTAAATCATTTTGATATCTCTAGGCTGTAGCAGCTCTAGCAGATATTGCTATTTCTAATTCTCTATGGTAATATTTTGTCATCTATATTCTATAGCTGTAGGGACATATAAATAAATAAATAACCTTTATTCAGCCAAAATATACAGTAACACAAAATTAAACAAACACAAAAAATGGAGTGCCACAGCTCCCAAGGAACCAAGGAGGCAACCTATGTAGATTTCAGCCAACCTTGGTTCCGGGGGATCGAAGCACCCACTCCTTAAACATAGCTGGAAAAACTATTTCGGCAGAACGAGGCGCTGCCTCAGCTTAATGCTGCAGTCCGACGGCTGCAGCGCTGATTTTCAGGTATGACCCCTGCAGGGCTAGCATGGGCCGGAGATAAAAATTGTATCCCCCGATTTTATCCACTGACAAGAGATAAAATTAACTTATCCACTTCTCAGAGCACGGCAACAGGGGAGAGGAGAAGTTTATCCCCGTTTGACATTTCACGGGGACTCGGGGGACTATTTATCCACCGTTATTTAGCGTTTTTATTTATTTATTTAGGAATAAAAAATTTATCCTTTCCTCGGGGAGAAAATTGTCTGGGCCCATGCTAGGGGGGCTGGTGAGGTCACGGGCTGATCGGAAGCTTTTAAACTCTCCTTTACTATTAAAAACTGCAGGTACGAAATATAAAACATCATTGGCTGTACGTACCGAGATATCGCGCTTCACAGCACCTTTATCCACGCATTCGAGACGTGTTTGATCTGATAAGGGCGCTGATAAGAGAACCAATTAAGCGCCGCCCACACTTCATTGTTCAGGCTACTACTATACTAACACTTGTCAGTTTCATCAGTACTGCTAGGGCGCTCCTGTAATACAGGCGCGACCGCGTGCGCGAACTAGTTTCAAAAAGATATAGTTTATTACTTGTTTAGGTATTATGCTATAAATATACTAGGGTGCAGTATCATAAACGGTGGTTGTTAATGTAATTAATTTGTATATCTTGTTATCTAAAAATAATCGGGTTTAGGTATTAGTCTGCCAGCGGAAAGTTACGTACGTTATGAGATTATGCCGTGCTATTATAATATTGTGTCGATCCTAATCCTTACATATTTAATACTAGTTGATACCCGCGACTTCGTCCGCGTGGATTGAGGTGTTTTGGTTCCCGCGGGAACTGTTTAATTTTCCGGAATAAAAATTAGCCTACATGTTATTCCAGAGTTCTAGACTATAATCTATCTCTGTGCCAAATTTCATCCAGATCCGTTCAGCCGTTCTTGCGTGATTGAATAACAAACATCATCCATCCACCCATCCACCCATCCAAACCTTACAGTTGGTTGCGTTATCTTATGTCCACTTCGACACCATTAATATCCTATTAAAGAATTTAGATATGAAAATAAAAAATATGTCCGGTGTTTTAAACAAGTGTTACTATATCCCCATAGTAATATATATATCATAATATATTATGTATTGTTTGTTGTTTGTCCCACAATCACGCCGCAACGGAGGCGCACGTGATTTTTTGATCGAGCGTAGTTGAGGACCTGGAAAGTATAAGCTTTTTTATCGGGGAATGAAAGAATTCTTCAAAGATTTTATAAACCTAATCCACGCGGACGTACTCGTATAGTCCATAGGTACGCTATGTCCATATTCCATACTAATATTTTATTAATGCGAAAGTGTGTGTCTGTCTGTCTGCTACGCTTTCACGGCCCATCTGTTCAACCGATTTTGATGAAATTTGGTATGGGGAATAGTTTGTATCCCGGGGAAGGATATGGGCTACTTTTTATCCATGTCCTTCCCCGGGACCCCCTTCCTAATTTTCCAGGGGAATGCGGGATGAAGTCGCAAGCATCATCTAGTTAATTTAAAAATTAGGAAATAAAATAACAGGCGTTATGGTACGGCAATATGGGATTTATAACAGGAAAGACGGTTCATTACGATCGTTACGGTACGGCATGGTTAACTAACGGGCTACGGGGACGCGGTGATAAAGTTTAATTTTACCGCGGGACTATTTACTGGTGTTTAATTTCAGACCGACCGTCTGTATACAGCTTCCGCTGGCTAGATTTATACTTTTATTTATATTACTAGCTGATGCCCGCGCCTTCGTCCGCATGGAATAAGATTTTTTAAATCCCACGGGCGCTCCTCAATTTTCCAGGATAAAAAGTACCAACTTAAGTTATTATCATGATCTGCCAAAAATATAAAGGCCATTGGCGTTCGCATCGAAAGGCGGTCACTGAAAATCAGCGTTGGGACACCTGGCACCTCAGACGCGAGTCCTGGCGGCATCACCAGTTTTAAGTCTGAGAGGTCAGGAGCCCCAACACAAGCTGAGTGACTCACCTGTTGGTAGCGTTGCACTGCTGTACAAACTTACATCTTATAATATGTATGTAACTCACTTTATTTTATTTTTTTAAATTTTGTGCATCTGTGTTTATTGCTGCCAATAAAGATTTTTCTATTCTATTCTATTCTATTCTATTCTATTCTATGCCACTCTCCAGATCCTCAACTATCCATTTATCCATCAGTCTAGGAGGCCTAGGCCTTTTGGAGAGCGCGCCACAACACATGGTCCTCCGCCTTCCTCATCCACCCGCTTCCCGCTATCTTTTTCCCACACTGCGTTTACCGGTCCGCGGTTTCCACTCCAGAACGCGTTTGCCCCAACGGCCATCGGTTCTGCGACAGACATGGCCTGCCCACTGCCACTTCAGCTTACTAATTCTTTGGTCTATGTCAGTTACCTTAGTTCTCCGGCGGATTTCCTTGTTACGGATTCTATCCCTCAGAGAAACACCCAACAAAACCCGCTCCATAGACCGCTGAGCGACTTTATATTTGTTTCCCCAGTGTCCCCAGGTCTTCCATTATACCCATACAAAAAATCACATCGATCCGTTGGTCTGCTGCGACGTGATTGAAGGACAAACCAACAAACACACTCTCGCATTTATAATATTGGTGTGATGTACTTATTAGTTAATATCGTTTCACTACAAAATCCCTCCCTTTTATCTATAGATACTAGATAACATTCCGAGGTGGAGTGACCTAGGTAGAGCGCTTAGTATCAAGTGCTGACATCCTGCAGGTGATCGCGTATCGAGGTCGTTGTATAGTGCTCCTGTGGTCCTAGTGCTTCCGGAGATGCCTACGCTTATCGTTGAGAGCCTGCTGAACAAGCTGCAATGGATTGTAAGTAAATAGCTGCTTTTTTTGAAGGGAAAACTTCTTTAGCCGCGTTAAGCTCTTCTTGGTAGGGGGTAAACTTGTGGATTCGCTTCACCGACACCTCGCCGCCCCATGCTCGCGTTGTTACGAAGACAAAAGGTCTTATAAATATAAATATACTACATTCGTAATTAAACTTTAATGTCTTAGTTTTAAGGTTTATATTTTAATTTTTTTTTTCTTTAAAACTTTAATAATAAAATTCTAAGTTTTTACTTCTATCGGCAGTCACTTGACTGCCAATTTTTTTTATCCACTACAAGCTAGCCCTTGACTGCGATATCACCTGATGTTAAGTGATGATGCAGTCTAAGTTGGTAGCGGGCTAACCTGTTAGGGGCATGACAGTTATATTTAACCCATACCCCTTAATTTAAATATTCGTATATGATTGCCAATTTTTTTTATTAGGATAGCGGATAGTTTTCAGTAAGTACTAAATCCCCCTCTATACGGATTTTTTTTTTATTTAGTTCACAAAACCGACTACAATTGCTTAAGGTACAACGCATAATAACTAAAGAGTAAAGAGTCTTCTTGATGTAGACATGGCATGTATGGTAATATAAGGATAGTCATTAGTCAGTAGGTACCTGAGAGGAGAGGACGCTGGGGATGGAATGATGAATTGTATTACAGTCTTCAAAAACCGCTCTCACATTGTAGTGTAAATACACAAGCAGCAGTAGGTACACAAGCACTTGCGTTCGACTGGCTCAAACATTAAAGGAAAATTGTATATTATTATATATATTATTTTTATCACTTGGTACTTGGAAGGTCGAACAGCTAAAAGGTTCGGTCCCTTTATTTACGAGTAATTGTATTTTGCAGGAAAGTTGTGATTTAAAATGAATTTTATCTACACTAATGTTATAACATTCTACTTATGTTTCCAATACTTGACTTATAATTACTACTGTTATAGCGCAGATAACAAAACACTCAATTTAAGCAATTTCACATGATGGTATAATATCCACATCGATATCGTAAAATCTCATTATAACATCAATAAAACGCGACCAATTAACCTGGCGAGCCTTATGTCAAAATCCTCATACAAGTTGTATAAATTTTTGATATTAGGCTGACTTTTGAAAACAGTTGGGTTATACGTGAAAACTTCGTCGAAACTACTAAACTTACATACACAAAACTCTTTGGTAAGATCTTGTGCCAATTAAATAAAAAAACTAACAGCACGCGCTCGCTCCTGATTGGCCCTGCGCGCGCAGCTGCGCTCTCATTGGTTAGATTTTAATGGCGGCAAGTTCACTGTGACAATACACGTACGCGATAAACTATTGTCAGCTTTTACTCTTGTTGTTTGATAAATTGCATTAGTGAAGATAAAGTAGTGTATGCAACTGCATATAACACGGGTATTAAAACACTCGTTACTATTATGAAACTCGCTGCGCTCGTTTCATAAACTCACACTCGTGTTTTAATACCCTTCATTATATGACAGTTGCATAAACTACTATTATTTGTTGTAATTTGTACGTCACTTCTAGGAAAATAAGAATTTGTATTCTCGTAAGCAATGGCAATAGGGATGATGCATATATCAAAAATAAATTATTTCTAATAATTGATTATTAAATAGAGGGTCTTCTAAAAGACCTAAAATTCACATCCTCGGTTAGCTTTAAGTTTGATATCCATTTTAAAATATAGATTAAAGAAAAACGTGCGTTGAAATTTTATGACGTCACAACTCACAACTGCGAATTTCATACAACTTCCATACTAGAAGTGCGTTTTTAAGTTTGATAGAAGATTGAAGTGAAACTTCTTTAGAATCGTTGTGATTCGAAAATTCGATGAAACGAAAACCGACACCAAAAAGAGACATTAATAGGATTTAGCCTGCGAGAGAATGAGATATGACAAGTTATATTTATCTTATTCTCTCGTAGGCTACTTTTCTGAAGTTTCACTTCTGCCGTGTGTAAATTGCACACACACACTTTATTTATTTTTAAAAGAAATTTCATGTCTCACTGTTTCGAAAAAAGTTAGTTTAAAAAAATATTTTAACAGATTTTTAACACATTATAAGTCGATCATCATACTAGTTAATATTATAAATGCGAAAATGTGATTGTTTGTGGGTTTGTTGGTTTGTCCTACAATCACTCCTCAACGGAGCAACGGATCGACGTAATTTTTGGCATGGGTATAGTCGAGGACCTGGGAGAGTGACATAGGATACTTTTTATCCCGGAAAATTAAGGAGTTCCCGTGGGAATTAAAAAACTTATTCCACGCGGGCGAAGTCGCGGGCATCAGCTAGTCCTCGATAAATATAAAATATCTGTCATTAAAATACAAGTTATTTTTAAATCACTACATCGATTAAAGCAACGATTACGAAAGTGGACCGGTAAATATTTTATTAACCGCTTCCATTACATATTATGTTAGCAGTCACCGCGAATTGTTGCAACTTATTACTGTAAACGGCGGTAATTAAAATACCTAGACGCGATAAGAAACCAGTTAGGGTTCCGTACAAGGAACCCATCGTGAAAAACCTGATGGGGGAAATCTGTACGCTCGCACGCAGTTCAGAGGCCCAATTATTGAAGCAAATCGTAACCATTTGGACAGCTTGAAACGTGTTACTCGAATACATGCATGCTGGAGTTCATACATGCTGTATGTCGTGCATACTGAATGCGTGCTGACTGCCTTGTTGGCCTAGTGGTTATCATGTTCG
This sequence comes from Erebia ligea, assembly GCA_917051295.2. NCBI lineage: Eukaryota > Metazoa > Arthropoda > Insecta > Lepidoptera > Nymphalidae > Erebia > Erebia ligea. The sequence goes on along the minus strand of OU785240.1, from coordinate 1,958,529 downwards.
ACTGCGGCTGACGAGGTCCCGGGTTCGAGTCCCGGGTCGGGCCACAACTAAGTGTTGGGTTTTTCGAATTAGAAATTCTCAGTACTAGCCCGGAGTTAGGAAGTTGGCGGTGTTTCACCCCCGTGCCTCGGAGAGCACGTTAAGCCGTCGGTCCCGGTTATTACCACTAACATGATAATAGTCGTTAAAGCCCGCCAACCCGCATTGGAGCAGCGTGGTGGGTCTAAGCTCTAATTCCCTCTCTCCTATGAGAGTGGAGGCCTGTGCCCAGCAGTGGGACGTTAATGGGCTGTCCTGCAGGCATGTAGGAACTCCTTAAACAGGTCGAATTATACGTTTGACAAACGACTACGATTACGATTTCCTTACACAATCGGGGGGCAGTTCAGTTCAGAGAACTCACGAGTTCTTCATAATGTTCTTAAAGGTTTGTGAAGTCTGCCGATCCGCACTTGGCCAGCGCGGTTGACTATGATCAAACCCATATGGTCAACCGGGTTCCATTGATTCCTACATCCATATGTAGGAATATATCAATAGTCATATAGGCATTGCTTACCCAAATGGAGATTCGTCAATGCTCATTTTTCATCATGACAGTCAGTAGGTATTATATTGTATTAATAACTAATGCCTACTCTAGCTTCAAACCCTGTGCACGCCAATGCCCGTTGTTCTAGGTGAGCGACAGTAACGCGAGGTGACGCGACACGACGCCATAGAAAATGACAAACTTGTCTACGCGACAACGTAGGCCACGTGAAGGGTCAGCTACTGTCTGATACCGTCGCGTCGCGGCGTATCGAGTCGCGGTGTCGCGATTATCGTTCATGTAGGACAACGGGTTATCCCCTTCAGGCGCCCGGGAGGCGGAAATCGAACCCGGAACCCCCTTCGCGATATTTTCTCGTGATTTCGTTAAATTGGCGAGATCAGACGGAGCGGAACGTTACAATTACAAACATCCTGAATTCGCGCTATACGCTATGAATCATTGCGTTTTTACACCCGATTCAGTGGCCAATTTAGATAAAACTTCACTGTGTTTACAGATATAATAACCAAACTAATATTATAAATGTAAATGTGTCTGTCTGTTGACTTTTCACGGCCACGCGGTTTGTACGCGTTTGACGTAAAGTTTACATGACAGGCTTCTTTATTCCAGATCAAATAGTTTCCATGGAAATTTTTAATATCTTGTGGCAGTCTCCACACACACGCTAATAGATTGCACTACTAGTGGCATGAGAAGAAATCCCAACTAGTAAATGAGTCTGAATCGCGCTATCGAGGTTTTACTACATAGTACTTACAACTTGCAAGATCGAGCCCTTTCACCTATGTCTATCATCTTACAAGCTACTCGTAATTCAACGCGGACAATGTCACAGTCGTCATCTAGTACATTAAAAAGTACGTTGATTAGGATATTGAAAACATCATCGAAACCGGTTTATTGGTTTCCGAGAAAATCGCGATCAAACAAACATACATTACATCGGGTCTAATACAGGTCTAATACAGAACCTTTTTATCACCGACGTCAGAGTCGCCAGTGAAGCAAAGCCACCCATATTGGGAGAACAATGCGAATTGTCCTTAAGTTCTCATTCAGTAAGCTGGACGTTAGCCAGAAGCCATGATTTAGTCGCGGCCCTGTAACATGTGACGTCAAATGATGAGCTTAACGTTGTCCAAGCCACAAGCGATAGCGTTAAATATATTATGGAAGAAATTGGCTTCGCATGCGGCAGCCTACAAGTCAGTGTAATTCTTGTTACATTACGTATGTATCGTGCATTACCAGCATATTGTAACATTCTGTTTTCTTTTTAAAAAAAAGAGCAACTGCCGAATTTCTTGCCGGTTTTTCTCAGTAGAACGACTTTCCGAAACGTTGGTAGTTGGTAGAGTCTTGACCTTTTAGAAGTGGCACAAGTTGTCCTACGTGAAATAAATCATTGACCGAGCGAAGCGAAGGTCTCTGAGTCTACTTGAGTGAATTGGCACTTGTCCGTCCGTCCGTCCGTCCGTCCGTCCGTCCGTCCGTCCGTCCGTCCGTCCGTCTGTCAGAGCCTTATAACTTCTGAATTACTGAACGTTATTACTTCAAATTTAAATATAATATGTAAACCGATGGCCTCCCGCCGAATATGGCTTTAAAAATTATAAAAATCTTTATTTCAGTGGGGCTCTCATAGAAGCGAATGCGAAGTAAAATATTTTTTATAGCGTTACATAGGGTTGCGGTATATCATTTTAAAGATAATTAGGAATAGAGTTAAAAAATATATTTTTTTTAATTTTTCCCCTAAAATTGACGAAATGGGGGGCTTTCAAAGTGGAGATTTTCTAACGTCCAAAGTTGACCTGAGAACTCTCAATTTTCTGAAAGGCTGGCTGAAACTTATCAATTATTTGAATTATACTATACTTGAACAACAAATACTAAAATTAAATAAATATTCTAGGGAAACGAAATTATTTAATTTTTAATGAGCTTCACTATTTTTAACAGAGCTTCACAATGATGTCAATAGATGGCGCTCTGTACAAGCTTATGGATACCGCGAGGTCTCAGTTCGGGGCGAACCACTAGTTTATGAGTATGTTAAGTTTTATTTTGTTTAGCTAACTACTCCGTAAAACCTGCAATCTTAATTGATGTGATTATCTGAATTTATAGTGCTACTTTGCCAACCGATTTCGTCCAATTGCGAGTGTTAGCCAATCAAAGGTGATTGCGATCGTTATACTGTTTTATTAAAATCCCAAATATGTTCAGTAAATAGGAGAAGTTTGTTGGAGGCCGACTTAAAAGTTTAAGATTGAAAAATTATGAATTGGGGTTTTATCTTGAAGTTTAGGAAAATCAAAGAGTTATCAATTCTCACGAGCTTTTTAAAAGCGTACTATTTCTTATTCCAGAAAATAAGAGAATTTCTACGGGAGTTTCAAAACTATCTCTACGCGGACGAATTCGCGGGCATTATTAAGTCTAATCTATAAATAGTTTATTTGTAACCGCAATGCAAACTTTGTCATAAACATCGATCTAATCTTAGTAATAAGCAGATTCCTAGTTCCATGAATCTAATCTAATGGATATGACATTGATGTCTCTCAACTCTCGAGATGCAGTGATTACCTCTTTGATCATCTATATCATTTATATTTACATCCAATCCAGGACGTCTAGAAGGAGGTCATTCGCTGGATCTGCGCCAATTGGATATAAATTAATTTGACCCCGACCTTCTCGTGATCTGTCATTTAGCTTCAAATGCGAGTTTATGGATACAGCCATTTAGCTTCGTTGGTTTTGACCTTCGATATGTTTGTATGGTGGAAGATATCTGCCTTATTTTTATTATTAGATAAACTCGTGATGATTTTGTATTCAACTGATCTTTTGATCCATACTAATATTATAAATAGTTTATTTTTATTTCATTTCAAAATGCGAAAGTGTGTCTGTCTGTCTGTCTGCTACGCTTTAACGGCATATTTTCAACCAATTTTGATAAAATTTGGTATAGAGATAGGTTGTGGCCTGAGGAAGGACATAGGATCTTTACTTTTAATCCCGAAAATTGCGGAGTTCGAAGACACTCATCTATCCATAATCCAAGGTTGGCTCGGCTTGGCTGAAGTATAAAGTACTGTTTAACTATTAATTTTGCACCACCAAGGGGATTTATAAGGGACTAAGTTAATAAGGAGATGAAAGTTTGTATGAAAGTCCGTCATTTTTCAAGTCATTCCGTGAAAATTCGAATCTGGGCTTTGGTTACAATTGAATGAATACGTGTTTCAGGTATATTAAAAAACCCCACTCTACCGAAATAGAGATGGGCCTTCTAGCTGTCGATAACCCTCTTATCGACTCACCCGCGTAAGTTTGTAACTCGTGCCCTAACCCGCCGGAAACGGGGCTGTTTATGCTGTGATTGTCATTATAATTTTCGCATTATGCCCACAATGGCGTTGGCTCGTCACTCGGCTTCAGTTCGCTCGAGGACGCGATATGAAACGCTTTCGTTCATACGAGTAACCAACCAGCCTTTTTTAATAACTCTATAAAAACAGTATTTGATAACAAGACGTATTTTAATTAACATTTTAGGATATTGTACGGAATTTAAGTGTTTCTATAGTGTATAAATAGAAGGTATTTCCCATGTTTTCCTGTTTATAATATTGTGAATGTGTTTATTGATTTCAATTCTGTGTAATCCGCGATGTGGACCACAAAACTTAATTATTATAGCAATTAGTTGAAAACAAACTTTATTTTCTCATTTCGGGATATGAAGTTTTTTATAGTGGTTGTCTAAATGGTATTTCCCGGTGACTTTTGTGTTGTGATTAAGTGTACCTATGCTAAATCATCTAATAAGGATTTGTAAAGTGATGTTTGCCAATTGAAGTATTTATGCAGTATGATTATGGACGTGTGTTGTGCGTGATATTTTAGCGTGTTTTTTTTTTTATTGAAGTGTTATCGATAAAATGGTTGTATGGTACATCACTGATTGGCAAGTTGAGGTGAATAGAAAAGCTTTATACCTATATTATTAAGACCTTACTTTATAGGATCATTTCTTTAGTAAGCTCTATATAATTAACTCACGAGATACGTATATAATGAATGAACCCTGGACCTTCCACTTGTAAGACCATAGTGCTCACCACTGCGCACTTAAAAACTTTTTATAAACGTGATGTTTGGTATCGACTTGGTCCCATCTGCCCCGCTGGCTCTGCCCCGTTAACGGGGCAGTTGGGAAAAATAGTGCCATCGGCCCCGCTAGCCTCGGCGTTGTCGCTTAACGGGGCAGATGAAACTTTTTTACACAGATCAAGTGTCATTTGCCCCGCTACGCTTCCGTAAGAAACTTACGAATAACTTATTGAAGTGAAAACTTCTTTAGCCGCGTTGAGCACTTTTTGGTAGGGGGTAAACTTGTGGATTAGCGTCACCAACACCTCACTCCGATATGCTCACGAACAGCGACATGCTCGCGAACACCGACATGCTCGCGTTGTTACGAAGACATTCTTAAATGTACTACACTACATTTATTAAACTTTGATGCCTTAGTTTTAAGGTTTATATTTTAAATATTTTTATATTCGCTTTCACTTCTGTCGGCAGTCCCGATGACTGCCAATTTTTTTTTTTTGATTTTTACCTATAAATGAAAAAGTTTGTATATTATAATCAGCTTTCATTTTTTGAACAAATAGTAGATTGTTACACAAGGGACGTAAGTAAGCTATTACAGAACAAGATCCAATTTGGCGCCAGTGCGAGCGCAGCTCGCATAGGGCGCTAATGGATCGCGTGCACCCGAGATATTTAGTCACACGAGCGAGCGCAGCGAGCGAGGGTGAATATAGTTCGAGGGTGTAATAGCTACTTGCAACCGAGGTAAGCATTCTACTTTATATCATTCTTGCGAGGTAAATAAAACATTGGTAATGCAAAATGAAATTTTAATTAGAATAATTAGCAAAGGACATGTCCCAGTTCAGTATGGAGGGTGGTTTTTTATTCTGAGTGTCAATGAACCAGAACTAAACTGCCATCACGTGAAAGAGAAAAAAATATAATATTAAACGCCATTTAAATAATAATTTTAGAAAACCCCGTTTTTTTAAAAATTAATTATGAAAAATATGGTTTGTAGAAAATATTTTTCGATGGATGGCAACACTAAAACTTGGGTAATGCGCATTAATTGTGATTATTAATATTCCATTTCGATAAACTACCCATTTTCCACTACATAGGTAGTACATACAACATTATAAGATTAATAAATAATAATTGAGTATTACGTAAATAATTATTAGACATCAATAAATCACCAATAACAAATCTGACAGTGACATTTGACAATCACCCAATGACATACGTGACAAAAAAATCAAGTTTTTTTTTACTGTTGATAAAATTCAGACAAAGATCTAAAAAAGCCACAAAATAAAAATATATTTTTCTCCAAATTGGGGTCCTTTAAAAATGTGTAAATAATTCTAAAAGCCATATTTTAGGATCTCTATTCACGTGTATTAAAATCATCTTGGTTCATGTTCAAGGCCCAATCTTGGACAAGTCCTTTAGAGAAAAAATAGAAAAAAATGGTTACTTGGTTCTTGGTAATGGTTCCTGAGTTCCAAGGAGTTTTGCATAGTTTGAAATGTATGGAAATTAAATGCCGCCATGTTCAGTGTTTTTTTTTCAGTAAAAAGTTTTCTTACCATTTTATAAGAAAAGAGATTGTTTACCAAGGAGTTTTGCATAGCTTGAACTGTAATGTGAACATTACAATTCAAGCATAGTGCGACGTAATGTTGCCTTGAATTGCAAACACCAACTTACAAGGAGACTTTCCACCATAGTAATCCCTAGTTACTGAGCAAGTATGATATAAAATAATATTAAGAAAAAGAGAATCAACACTATAAAACATTATAAAATAATTACCTAAACAGCAACATTGATTAGTCTTTTTATATCACAGGTTAAAAAAAACACAGTCAAAAATCAACATTAGGTACAAAACAAGATCATTATAAAGTATTTTAACTACTAGTTACTAAAAACTATTAGTTACTTATATATATTAATCTTTATAAGACATCTGAGATTTAAGAAGTTAAAGAAATTATATATTTTGTTGATTAGGGGTCATCCATAAAGTACGTCACACGTATGATAAGAGGGGCGGGGGGAGGGTCGACAAAGTGTGACAAGGGGTAGGAGGGGTCCTAAGTTTCGTGACGTCACATTTCAAAATCTTTTACATCTTAGTGTTAAAATGCCAAATTTGAACTATTAACGAACAACTTAAAAATATTATTAAGTTTTGTTTGATTTTGATTAAGTATATTAAAAAATCATTTAAATGGAATAAAACTAATTTCAGAAGTGCTGTTTTTTAATTTAATTATTTCTAGATGTAAAATTGCAAGATATATGTGTCACACTAGGGAGGGGGGGGAAGGCTTGTCTCACAAATGTGAGAAGGGCGAGGGAGGGGTCAAAAAATCACGAAATTAATGTGACTTACTTTACGGATGACCTCTTGTTTGCAAATTATAACCTAAATGTGATTTAAGTAGTCTGAGGGGTTACTGCCATCGCTCAAAACAGTATTGTTTTAAAATGACAGCTTAAGTCACGTACCTTGACTTCCCTAAAATAAGGATTATAATTCTAACACACAAACGTCAACAATATTAAAACAATACGGCTTCAAGCGATGGTAGTATGCCCTCTGAAGTATGTTGAATGTATGAAGTATGTATGTTGTAATAAGTAGGTAGTAGTAAATTTACTTTATAATGTTCTTGTTTTGAATTGTTTATTTTTGACTGTGTTTTATAATCTGTAATAAAAGACTTATCAATTTAGTAATAGTAAAAATACTTTATAATGATCTTGTTTTGTAATGTTGATTTTTGACTGTAATATAAAAAGGCTAATCAATGTAGCTGTTTAGGAAATTATTTATAATGTTTTATAGTGTTGATTTATTGCCAAACTCTTATTCTTAATATTATTTTTGTTCAAAAAATGAAAGCTGATTATAATATTCAAACTTTTTCATTTACAGGTAAAAAAACAAAAATAAGTTTTTTCGTAAGTTTCTTACGGAAGCGTAGCGGGGCAAATGACACTTGATCTGTGTGAAAAAGTTTCATCTGCCCCGTTAAGCGACTACGCCGAGGCTAGCGGGGCCGATGGCACTTTTTTTCCCAACTGCCCCGTTAGCGCCAGCGGGGCAGATGGGACCAAGTCTTGGTATCATAGACAAACAGCTGGCGGAAGAGGTGTTCTGTGTGTTTATACAAATCGATTTTTTTAAACATCGTGTTAATACTTAATACATCCCCTGGAACGGCTTTATACCAAATACTCGTATGAACCTACCTTGTAATTTAAGTGCTAGGTTAGGTACCTATATGGGTAAAATTATTATTATGCACCTAATTGAAAAAAAAAGTTCATCCCATCAAAAATGTTGTTGTAAATTGAAGAGTATTAGGCGTAGGATAGATCGACTTGTAGCAACTTTGATTGGAGTATCTTAGTGCTGACGAAGTTTAGTTTTTTTTTACTAATTGATGTCCGATGCTGCGTCTGGGATCAAAATCTTTTAAATTCTCATGGGCTCTTTAATTTTCCTTGATAAAAAGTATATCAATACTCGATTTATTTATTACATGTAGGATATACAGGTGTCTCTTATGTTACGACATGTTTTGACTCTACCATCTATCCGTCTTCAAGATACAAGCTGTATCTTTTTCTGTGCCAAAATCCTTCAAGATCGGCGTATAGCGGTTGATCCGTGCAGAGAATAACAGACAGAACGACATACTTTCGTATTTACATATAATATTAGTTTAGATGTGTGAGGTGTACTTAATTAATTTTATCTGAAAATAAAAAAGTTAGGTATACTTTTACAAAATACTTTAAAGAAATCTTTCTACAGCTCTTGGTGTACATTGTATTACTTTTTTCTTGTACACATCCTATCCATCAACGTGTATGCTCTACAAACTGTACACATAAAAATTATTAACTTTGGATTTAATTTTGTACACCTTTTTTTTTGAGTGGCATATTTCTTTGCTGGTTGTCATCTGATGATGCAATCTGGATCCCACGGTGTAGCCTAGTGGTCCAGACACCCAACCTCCTACACGGGGTCGCGGGTTTGATACCCGAGTACACACCTCTAAAATTTCGGCGTTATGTGCGTTTTAAGAAATTAAATGTCTGCACTTACTTTAAACGGTGACGGTAAACCTCTTGACGAAACCCAAATTTTTTCAAGCAAGGAAAATAAGTTCTTTTTTACCGCGGGTACTCCTTTATTTTCCAGGATAAACATATGTCCTTCCCCGGATGCAACCTACCTCTATACCAAATTTCATCAAAATCGGTTGAAAAGATGGGCAGTTAAAGAGTTTCAGAAAGACAGACAGAGAGACACACTTTCGCATTTATAAAGTAAGGAAGTATGGATTCTATAGAACCGTCTTTCTGTCCTTCGTGAAATGATTTATTTCACATAGGACAACTTGTGTCACTTATGATACGTTAAGACTCTACCACCGGTTCGGAAAGATGATTCTACTGAGAAGAGCCGGCAAGAAACTCGGCAGTTAGGCATAATGTTCCCACGCCTGCAGCGAAATCCGATCGTCGATCTGAGCTATAGGTATTGTGCGGGGAGGTATACCGAGCGCGAAGTTCTTGGAAAACTTGGACGGTCCTGTACTGATATCGTCGTTTTAATCGATCATCCAAATTAATGGAATTTTAAATGTACTGTATAATAATTATGTTTGATGACCCATCTACTACCCAGTACCTATTCCTGATAAGGGCAATTTCTGAAATTTGTGAATTGTAATTTGAATTTATACCTCTAGCTTTACGGAGTTGTCTTTAAAAGCAATTAAATATTATTAGTTACTAAATCAGTGAAATAAAACATATTGCAGAGACCAGCATGACTGAAACCCTTGCTGAAACCTCTATATACTTATTATAGTTCATTAAGTATACTATATTATGTATAAATAATTATTTATGGTAGATATCTATATGTGTATTTTTAGTATGTAGTGTTTATGTAGTCTATCTTATTCTATAAAAACTAAATTGATTGCCATACAATGCCACACAACCCCGGTTTTCGCCTTTCCGATCACCAAAGGTTGTCTGGGAGAGATCGCTTTAGCGATAAGACCGCCTTTGCACGCTTCGCTAAGATTAAGCTTCTTTTTTTTTGTATTTATGTTTCTATGTCTCTTGTGTGCAATAAAGAATACAATAATAATAATTATTATTATTATGAAGGACTCTCGGGCATGCATGTTTTCCTTCACCGTTTTAAAGCAAGTTAATTTCTTGAAACGCTCATTACCCCGTGCTGGGGATCGAACCCTCAAAATAAAAGGTCGAGTGTCTAAACTTAAGCTGTCGCCGCTTTTATGTTTACTTTAGGCTCTAGTTAATATGGAACTGATGTTGAACTCCCTTGTCCACAGAGCGAACAGACGTCGCCGTTCCGGCGCTGGACCACCGGCAGCGGCTCCGGCTCCTCGTACCGCCATCACGACCACCGCGGCATCTATACCAAGGTACGTCTCCATTCCCCCCCTGAGGGTGTCCCCAAACCTATCGACGAGTATGTTTTGTATGAGAATAGAAAACGGCTTAAAAAAGAAAACGGATTCCGTTCGAGGCATTGGGGTCTCCCCAAAATCTATCGACGCGGAACCTGTCTTGAGTCGGTCAGAGAAAGCTTTATGTATACGGTATTAAGGGTGAAAACGACGTCGCTCGCCTCGGCCGACGACGCGACGCGCTTACTACTAACGACTTGGCGTCTCTTTCACCCTCAATACCATATACATGAAGCTTTTCCTGATCGATTCAAGCTGGTTGCGTGTCGATAGATTTGTGGACACCCTAATTCCTCCAACGGAATCAGTCTCCTTTTTTACCCCTCATACAAAAATATTCTCACTAAGTATCTGCCACTTTATCCCATAATAAGATTCCGTAAAAGTCAGGACATACAAATATCAAATGAGCAAAACAAACATACAAGGAAAGGTTTATACTTTACAGGAAACAAAATCTTGTGTCACCACCCTCTGTTTACCCATTACAGCTTAATAGGCATTATTTAAGCTAGAACGCTTTGTAGCCTTTTTTTGTAGGAGCTGGGAGAGTGAAAGAGTGAAATTAAATAAATACTAGGCGATGCCCCTCCTGGGCATTGAGGTTTTTTTGATACCCGCGGGAGCTCTTTAATTTTCCGGGATAAAAAGTAGCCTATGTCTTAATCCAGGGATAATCTATCTTCATTCCAAATTTCAGCCAAATCCGTCCAGTAGATTTTGCGTGAAAGAGCAACAAACATACACAAACACATACAAACTCGTCTTAATAATATTAGTGTGATTACCTTTGACATAGTTCTGTTTCGTTATCAGCAAATGAGCGAAGGCACGGCGCCTTTGCCACAGAACAACAACGGCAGCTGCGGTGGCGTGGCGCGCTGGTCTCTAGGCCTGGAGCAACTGCTGGCAGACCCGGCTGGTGCCGCCGCCTTCGCGCACTTCCTCGCTAAGGAGTTTGCTGCTGAGAACATCAGGTATAATAGCCGCCGCGTAAGTTGTACTATGCGCAGAAACACATTTCGGGAGTTAAACGAAGTGCGGTATGAGGAGCGCCGCGAGAGGCCGCGCGTTACCATACCCCTCGCTCCCCGCGCATGCTCCGTTCGGCCCTGTAGTACAATGTACCTGCGCAAACGACCGCCATTTTGGGTCAACTTATGGGACGCGATTTATATGTCAGGAGATTGTTTCCCACGGGACGAGAGCAAAAACATCATGAAAGAGACTTTAGTACGTTCTTGATGGGATATCAGCATGTTGTTCCACAGTATGAATTGAGGGTAGACACATATGTGTAATAGAGCTGAAGATCTCCAACAGAACAACAACGGCAACTGTGGTGGTTACTTTAGGATTTAGAAGGCAAAATAGTCAGGGTGTGGGTATGATGAAATGATCAGCATGCGGCATGAATTTATACGTAGGTTTATGGGCGTATCCTACTCATAGCTACATTTCTTGGTGTCTGTAATTTTGGGTTAAAAATGATTGTGCGACATGGTATTCCGACTTACGTTGTTACTAGAAGCTTTACACCTTTAGTTTTTCGGAATGAAAAGTATTTTTATGCCGGGATACAACGTATCCCCGTACAAAATTTGATCAAAATCGGTTGAACAGATGGACCGTGAAAGTGTAGCAGACCGACAGACTGACACACTTTCGCTTTTTAATATTAGTATGTTATAATATTAAAAAAAATTAATCAGAGCCCCAATAGTCTAAGCAAATCGTAATCATTTGACAGCTTAAACTCGAACTGTTTAAGAAGTTCATACACGCTTGTTGTCGTGCTGAACTCCTTGAACAGGTCGTATTATCCGTTTTACAAACGATTACGATTTCCTTGCACAATCGGGGGGCAGAGTCTAAAGCCTAAAGATTCGTGTCGCCTTGTGTCAGATTCTGGTGGCAATGCGAGCAGTACCGTACGTGCGAGGACGATGAGCGCAGATCGTCTCTCGCGGCGCAGATCTGGCAGACGCACCTGGCTGAGGGCGCCTCGGAGCCTGTCAACGTGGACGCGGCGGCGCGGCGCGCGGCGGCGTTGCGGCTGCACCACACTCCGCCGCCGCACGATCTGTTCCTGCAGGTATGACGACTACGCAGCAACGGGTATAGACCCGTTGTCCTTGGTTAACGACGAAAGCGATGCGATACGACTCCATAGAAAATGACAAACTTATTTTCGCGACAACGTGAAGGGACAGGCTACCGTTTGTTCCTGTCGCATTACCGCATTTGTCGTTCACCTAGGAGTTTGAAACTACGAAAAACATACATTAATAGTGAAAAAATGTAAACTTTCGTATTTCCATTAATAGTGTTGTTGTGTTGTCAGGCGCAGAAGCAGATCTTCAACGTGATGAAGTTCGACAGCTACCCGCGTTTCCTGCGCTCCGGCGTGCACGCGGAGTGCGCGCGCGCAGACTTGCGCGGACTTCCGCCGCCCTACACGCCGCACGAACCCAACCCTGACACCCCTAAGGTAAATATAAATAAATGAATATGTAGTCCTGTGGCGGCCTTCGCGGTCCGCACATAATCCAACAGATGGCACTACTAGTAGCGCACTAAAACACAAAGAGCCTGAATCGCGATTACGAAGTTTTCTCTGAATTACGCTATATATTGTAAGACTTCCAAAGATCAATGGTCCTACCAGTGGTCCCCGAGCACAACACCCGCTCGGAGAATGATCATCCTATTGTTACGGTCGAGCCATATCACCTGCTCCCGTACAGTCCCACAAGCTTATCTGGCCCGGTGGCCAAAATTGGAATTAATTTTTATGACTTTTTTTAAATATATTTAGCGAGCAAACCGGCAGGCGGGTCACCTGATGTTAAGTGATTACCGCCGCCCATAAACATTTACAGCACCAGAAGAACCGCCAATGCGTTTGCCGGCTTTTGATGATTATCCGCCCTTTGAAGAACCCCATATTATTATAATCATGAGGGAACACAAGATGGTAGCTGGTTCCATAATTCGCAGGTCTAATGCCTGCGGGACAGTTACGCATTCTCTTTTTCAAAACTTATTTGTTACCTGTTACTTTTTATAACCACGTGTCAAATCGTGATTCATCGTATAATTGACGGTGGTATATTTTATCTTTGCAGCTAAAGAAGTCAGCGTCGAACGCGTCAGAGAGACGTCGCAGCGGCGCGTCGCTATTGCCATGGAAGGCACGCGCCGCGTCTCGGGACAGAACCAACTCGGCTGCCTCTACCAACTCCACCGCTGAAGAAAACGAAGTGAGTACATCTTTCGAAGCGCAAAATTTGTCACTCGATTAATTAAAAATCGAGTAAATTACTAGCTGATCGCCTCGACGTGGTCCGTATAAAAATTTTCAAAATCCTTAGCGGACAGACAGACTGGACAAAACTACTGGGTTAATTTAAAAATACTACTAACCAGTTAAGGCTAGTAGCTTCTATACATAATACTGAACGAAATTGTTCTACAACTTTCAAAATTTTTCAAAATATGTATTAAAGTAAATAGGGTATATTAAAATTAGCTGCTCTAAAATTACATTGCTGTACACGACGCGCGGCCGGCGGATATCGTTTCGAGTAGTGCCTGCTTCAAACACAGAGTTGAAAAGTGTCTCGAGCGTAGGTACAGCCAAAAACTTTAAATTCTTTCTTTTTAGTTACCTATAAAATAAAATTAATTAAAATGCACGGATTTTAATGTAACCATAATACAAAAACCCATGACAATAAACAATAGAATAATATTATCGCGTAATTTACAACTAATTACACATTCTTTATGTACACAGCATGTTTTTAGCAAATAAGAGTTAAATGGCAAGTCATTATGATCGTATAAAATGTTGGGACAAGATGCAATGTTGTGAAATTGTACTGTTGATTCGAATTGTGGTATAAAAGTGCTGTATGCGTACAGGTTCGCTGCCACCCCCGCATGGGTGCGGGGTGAGTATGTACACCTCACCCCGCACCCGTGCGGGGGTGGCAGCGAACCTGTTAAGTATTAGGGTCAAATGCACCACAGCTTGCTATGGTTAACGTTAAATTTGACCACCTATGAAAGGCATCCCTATATAGTTGAAATCCCACGGACGATTTGCTTCCTCGTTTCTAATTCGAACCGCTAGGATATGGAACGCCCTTCCGGCTTCCGGTTTTCCCTCCGCATATAATATTCGTATCTTCAAATCAAGAGTGAATAGGCATCTTCTAGGCAAGCGCGCTCCACCTTAGGCTGCATCACTACTTCCAGCAAGTCTGATTGCAGCCAAGCGCTAGTGTATAATTTTTTTTTTAAATCCTTTGGGTTGCCAAAGTGTTCTACTACTATTCGCCAATATTTTACTAATAATCTTAAATGAAGTAAGAATAATATTGACCTGTACCACTCACTTTGCTTGCTTTTTGGTGCGTAACGATAACTTTGCTTAAATATTTTTCGTCAAAGTGACTTTAAGTCAAAGTGAAAATATTTTATACTTGCTACTACAAAGGGTAACCCCTTCCAGTAAATCCCATATGCATAATGCATAAAATAATACAGCTATAACTAGTTTCAATCACAAAAAAAAACTCTTTTTTATCTTCAATCAAATTCTCATTATTTTTTTAATCGTATTTAATAAATAGTGCTGTAATTTTTAGAATGGAATAGTTTTTATCGCGATAAATTGTCCCCGCCCCTCATTTGTATACTCTACACGTATTTTTGTCGACGTTATCACACTTTACAGAGCGTCGGGGAAAATAAACTCCGGTTTATTTATAACAAAACCCCGTTGTAAAACCTGGCTTACACACTGCCATAAATGAAATGAATGAACGACTGATCCACTTTGATCTGTTAACTTCTGCCGGTCTATAAAATAAACAGTCAATTTAATTTATTCTACTTTACTTTTAGCGTAAGTATACGCTTGACAAAAAATTTGACATGCACAAAAAAATACCTCCTCCATACATATTCATGATTCCAAAAAAAGTTGCCCAGTATTTCCGATGGTTTCGAATTTCCTCGCACTGTCCCAGCTAACAAAAGCACACTGTATTTATGTAATCCCACCTCCGTCTCACGCCTGTCACCTTGCAGGATTGTTGTTAATAATTAAACTCCTGTCTCCATCGACAGACTGTATTACTATTATAATATTTTTAAACTGTGACACTACCATTTTATATGCCACGTAGGCTTGCATAGTCCCACAAACTTATCTGACCCGGTGGCCGAAATTGGAACAAATTTTTATGCCTGTTTAGTTTTTGTTTTTATTTTATTTTTCATATATACTAGCGCCGCTGTCATGTCAGATAACTTTGTGGGACTATATTATATATAACTATATTATTATACTTACTTTGACGATTACAACGCGAGCAAAAAACCTACATTTTATTTTTGATATGCAAATACCTGCTATTTAGTATTTTAATTTCGTGGTAGTAAAAATGTAAGTAGGTATTTAAACAACGATATCAGCTGTACCAATTAAGAAACTGTGTTACGTGACACACCTCTGAAAACTGTGATAATTTTTATGACATTAGGTACTTTAACTAGCTGACCCCCCTGACATTACTTGCTGTGTTTTTTAATTTATTGATTTTTAATTTATTTGATATGCCAGCGATACATTATAACGACATTTTATAATAGGTAAAGGTATATAAAGACTAATAATAAAATATATAATAATAATAATGTAAAATAGTTTCTTGCTGGTGCTTCTCGGTAGGTACGGCATTCCGAACCAGTGGTAGATTCAATCAAGGATTCAAAAGTGCTTGTAAATGTCTACTTGAATAAAATATTTGAGTTTGAGTTCAAGGATCTTAAAAAAAACTGTGGTGTCGTGGGATACAAGCTAGGAACGAAGTTCCTAATTACATAAATATTAATTTCAAGTTCTAGTCGAGGTAATAAGAAAATAATTATTCAGGTATAAATTTTTTATTATGATTTTTTTATCGATAAAAATCAAAAACTACTTAACAAAATTATCAACACTTTTATTTTATTCACAATGATTCATAAAAATATATAATGACAGTCATCACGTAGCCTATACATTAGACACTGTATAGCGAACATACATAAACTATACATAAAAATCTTACTCCACGCATATTCGTTACGGACTTTTTTGCTAAAGTACCTCTCCGCATCGTCCCATAATGAACTTCGTTCCAAAAACTTATTAAAAACTTTGCTAAAGGGTCCACGTTTGTTCCCAGGCGGTGAAATCAAGTCAGACAGCGAACGGCCACTGTCTATGGTCGGGCAACTCGTCGTTGTGTCGCGTGGTGTTGCCGGACGGCGCGACTTCTGTGGTGGGCGTGTCGCCCGACGTCACCGTGCGGCGGCTGGTCGACCGGCTGCTGCAGCGGCGGAACTTGGTGTGCACCACCTATGATGTCATCGTGAAGGACGGCACTCAGGTTAGTTGCAGTGATTCGGCTATAACCTGCCCCCCGATTATGTAAGAATTGACAATCAAAGCGTAAAAGTTCGGCGTCAAAGTAAAATAAACCATAACAGCATTTAATTAGAGCTCAATTTCGTGTACCCATTCTCATACGTTTAGGTATGTACGATACCCTAAACGTATGAGACCTTCTCCATCGCCCGCTGAGTGACCCTGAGCCTTCTTATCAGGCCCATAGTTAGCGACCATGTTTCGGAGCCGTAAGTCATCACTGGCAACACGCACTGTTCGAAGACTTTTGTCTTCAGGCACTGAGGGATTTTGGACGAGAAGATATCGCGAAGTTTCCCGAACGCTGCCCATCCGAGTTGGATGACCTCTTTCTCGAAACCTTGACCTTTCCTTGACTATATACTTAATTCATGTTATTTTCATCAACTCTTAGGGCTCGGGGCGCGTGGTCGACGTGAACGCGGCGTCCACCACGGTGGGGGGCCGTTGTTTGGCGGTGGAGAGGCGCTGCGTGGTGCGCGTGGTGGTGGCGGGGCGCGCGGTGGCCGTGCGCTGCAGGCCGGCGCGGCGGCTGCGGCACGTGCTGCGACCCGTGCTGCAGCGCTACTGCCCGCCGCTCATCTCGCGCCACGCCGTGCTGCTCGGCTCCACGCCGCTGCACCCCGACACACTTGTGCAGGTATTGTGCATGCCGATGGAAGTGAAAACTAAATCCATTCAATTCTACTTGTAATCGCATACTGTATACGCTGACGCCATGTCTATATCTCTTTCTCTGTCTACGGTCGCGAGCATGTCGGTGACGCGAACCCATAAGATTTTCCCCTACCAAAAAGTGCTCAACGCGACTCAAGAAGTGTTCACTTCAAAAAGTCATTCACACGTACATAACATAACAAGTAGTAATTTTTCCATATTTTGTTCCAGGAATTAGACGGAGCGCGTATCCAAGTGGTGGAAGTTTCCAATACAGTGGGCGTGCCGAGCTCCGCCGTCCTTGTCACTCCGGAGCCGAGGGAGAGGGACGATGATACCGACTCGCTGAGCGACGTAGCCTTAAGGATACAGGATGAAAATAATGAGGATGCACAGGTATTTAATAGTGATAAACTTCTAATTCAAACTGACTGACTACAAAAAGTGTACTAAACAACGATTATCTTATTCATCAAAATAGTGTGTTGTAATAAATCTAAACGCACGCGCGATTAATTTTTTTATATCATGTAGCCATTGACTTACCAATACCTTAGACGCACCATCGAAACGCAAAAAACGGCACGTTCAAATTGTGCACAAATAGATATTGTGAACAATTTTCGCCTCAGTCGCGCATGATTACACTAGGCGACAAAATGTCGTATGTGTCGAATTGTTATTACAAAATTGAACCCTAAATATAAAGCTATATGGTTGGTTTTTGTGAACCGTTTGGTGTCTCAGTTTATATTATCTATAGCTGTGTTTGTATAAGCGATTGTGGACGCTTTTTAGGGTTCCGTAGCCAAATTTGGCAAAAACGGAACCCTTATAGATTCGTCATGTCTGTCTGTCTGTCTGTCTGTCTGTCCGTCCGTATGTCACCGCCACTTTTTTCCGAAACTATAAGAACTATACTATTGAAACTTGGTAAGTAGATGTATTCTGTGAACCGCATTAAGATTTTCACACAAAAATAGAAAAAAAACAATAAATTTTGGGGGTCCCCATACTTAGAACTGAAACTCAAAAATTTTTTTTTCATCAAACTCATACGTGTGGGGTATCTATGGATAGGTCTTCAAAAATGATATTGAGGTTTCTAATATCATTTTTTTCTAAACTGAATAGTTTGCGCGAGAGACACTTCCAAAGTGGTAAAATGTTGGTCCCCCCCCCCCGTAACTTCTAAAATAAGAGAATGATAAAACTAAAAAAAATATATGATGTACATTACCATGCAAACTTCCACCGAAAATTGGTTTGAACGAAATCTAGTAAGTAGTTTTTTTTATATTAACAATAAACCTCTACAAACAAAGTTAGCTTTGCGGTTCATTTCGTCTTGTTTTTAATACGTCATAAATCGTAAAACTTACTACAGGTTTGTACGGAACCCTCGGTGCGCGAGTCCGACTCGCACTTGGCCGGTTTTTTTGAGTATTAATTTGTAGGTAATGTTGTATCCTTAGTTGGTAAATCGATGCATGTAGCACGTAAAAAATAGAGCGTTTAATCTATACCACTAACTTCGTACTTATAAATACTTCGATAAAAGATGGCGGCTTCTAAACAACTCTCATGTTTGGCGGTTAATTGGTTATTTGACGACTAGTGAAATAAATTATTTTTTTGGGATTATTAAATCTTAATTAAAGGATCTCCCAAAAGTCGTAATATCCACGTCCCCTGCTAGTTTTATTTTAAATAACCATTTTAAACTATCTATTATTCTAAGAAAAGTGCGTCGAACTTTGATGACGTCACAACTTAAAATTTCATACAAAATCCATACTAAGTACGCGTTTTGACGTTTGAAAAAAAAGTTGCTGATTTGACTGGTTGTCAAATAACCAATTGTCTTTAGTGACATTGATCTAAGAACGTTACTTAAGTTCGAAAAAGGAAAAAAATATCGCAATGGTGGCTATACCCCTATAAAATAGTTATTAGTTTTTATAATTCTAATTGTGAATTTTCGTTGCGCAGAGTGCAAGTCGGAACAGTGTGTCCAGTACGTCAAGTATTTACGGAGATGGGGGGCAAAGCACCCGCGAAGGGGGGCAGAGCGCCCGGGTACTCGCCGCGCTTCGCCCCGGGCATCCGGTACATCACCACCCACCAGGTTAGTAGGATTTGTTTAGGGAGGTAATGGGGCTGATTCTGTATAACACAATCTCTAAACTAAACTAAAATGGCAGCTTTAAATCTAGTTCTGTCCCTTTCCGTAGGGAGTATTATGAAAGGGTTAGCAATATTTGTAATGCTCTAATTTTAGTTTAGTTTAGAGATTGTGCACTACAGAATCAGCCCCAGTGTTTTAAGGGAAGTAAGTGTTGGAATTACTTACCGCCACCAATACGAAACTTAAATTTAAAAACTGTTTAGTGACGATTAAAGTAGTCTGTCCGTCTTTTTTTTTATCTACTACAAGTTAGCCTAAGATGGCAGTGGGCTAACCTGTTAGGGGCATGGCAGTTATATTAAACCCATACCCCTATTCGGTTTCTACACGGCATCGTACCGGAACGCTAAATCGCTTGGCGGGACCGCCTTTGCCGGTAGGGTGGTAACTAGCCACGGCCGAAGCCCAGCAGGCCAGACCAGGGAAAATTCAGAAATTATATATTTCCAAATCCTGCCGGGGATCGAACCCGGGACCTCCGCATGTTAAGGCAACAGCGCTCAACACTGACCACGGAGGTCGTCTCTGGAATTCAAGCTGTCTGTATTCGTAATATCAATCTAATATCATATTTTACTGACTCATTGTAGTAGGTTATTGGAAACAAAGAGCGATATATTAAATTCGGCATCTAAAATAATTTTAATAAATAATTGCACACTTTCCATGCTAAACCAACAAAGTTATTACGTCAAGTATAGATATTTTATGGACCCTGATAAAGGAAAAATCGTTCTTAATAAAATAACTAGCTTATTCTGTATCTTAATCCAATACAATTTTAAGGGTAACCTGGTAAACTAATACCTAACTAAAATATTATTGTTACAGATTTTCTGGACAACCTTCGCGAAACGCAAAGACAAAGGCTGCAGCCGCGAACCCCTCCCCCGCTGCCCCCTAAACCGCGATCCGCGCCGACCGTCGTCTGAACGCACAACTGTGAGCCTTATGGACATGGCATTAAGACACAGTATCGCTCGTATGGGCAGAAAGTCACTTATGGGAATCTAACCAATAACGTTATTAGAATCCACACCTACCGTTGTCTGAACACAATTATGAGCCTTATGGACATGGTTCTAAGACATAATATCGCTGGTATGGGAAGATATCATTTAGAAAGTTGAAACAATTTATCGATTTAACAATCTGCGCTTATATTTGTCTGAACTCAAAGGAATTTATGCCTCTTATGTACATGATGTTAGGACATAATATCGCTTGGATAAAAACGCAAAACGTTCCTAACGAAATCTCACGAATAATTTTGTTTTAACCCTAAATAATATAAACCTTATGCATAAGATATTAAAACACAATATCTCTCTTCTAAGCTCAAGGTGAATTTTACCAAGAATGCCTAATACGTTGCTTATATCGATAGATGAATATCTGAATGAAATGGTTGTATAAATTAAACATGTTAATGTATTTAATACACTTAATGATTAGGTTGTATTGTTACATAATATCTAAAAACTAATTTTATTGCAATCTCATTTATTGTAAACATCATTACTGGTATAGGATTACATTAAAATTTAACCATCCGGTGTTTAGTTTGTATAGTTACTGAATATAATGGATAATATAATGGACGTTAAATGTACCGATTAACTCAAAACAGTATATTATTGCATTTATCAAATTGTTAGCTATATTCCATTAAACCATGTTAAGTTTCCACGTCCGAAACTGTTATAGGTATAAATAGATCTAAATAATAATGTACAAATTATATAAGACTAGCTGATGCCCGCGACTTCGTCCGCGTGGTTTAAGTTTTTTTTGATTCCCGCGGGAACTCCTTAATTTTCCGGGATAAAAAGTAGCCTATATCACTCTCCAGGTCCTCAACTATACCTATGCTAAGAATCACGTCGATCCGTTGCTCCGTTGCGGCGTGATTGAAGGACAAACCAACAAACAAACACACTTTCGCATTTATAATATTAGTATGAAGTATGATGATAGTAAAAGTAAATATAATAGTATATCTATAAAATCATAGTGAAAACCTTAATTTATAGTCATCTTATTAGATGACCAATTGTTTGTTAAAAAAATTATAGTCTTTTTCTAGCTTCCATATCGATCTAGATTTGAAATGATTGTACTTTGATACTGATTTGATACATAGCCATTTGTAAATATTAATATATGAAGGAAGATCTTTTATTTTTGTAACTATAAAGTATAAATAAGTATATAGATCAAATATATTCACTTTGGTTGTTACTAATTTTGTACGTCTTTACGTGGATATCATACTGAGTATGAAGGCAACTATATAAATATATGAAATGTGTATGTACATTAATGTAATTTATTGTAAAGTTTATTTGGTTACATGAAGCTCAGAGTAATTTGGTTATATGAAATAAAAACTTGTGTAACATATTATTATATTTTGTTTTATTACAACTTTCCTTACAAACAAGAAAGAACCTCATTTAGTATGAACTTTAATGAAGGAACTAGATCGCATTCACAATTACAAAAAATAATGCGATCTGCATGATCGGCAAACTAGAGGCCGCAATAAGCTCGTGACTCCATCGCTCCGCCTCAAGAAAGTCCGAAGGTCGTTCGTGAGAATGAGCATTCTATTTTATAACAAAATTCCACAACCTATTTTAAACTTGCCTTTACACAAGTTTAAGAAATCCATTAAACGTATGCTTCTGAAAAAAGCTTATTATTTCTGTTGAAGATTACGTAAACGACAAAAGAGCATGGATTTGTATTTGACTAAGGACAGCGGTTACATAATATGTATCTATAGGTACATTAATAAAATTCTAAATTTTTTGTCAAAAGAGCAACCGCCGAGTTTTTTGCTGGTTCTTCTCGGTAGAAATGTCATTCCGAACCAGTAGTAGATTCACTTGACGATTCAAAAGCACTTGTAAAAGTTTATTTGAATAAAAAACATTTGAATTTTTAATTTTATAATCCGCCAAAACAGGCAAATCTATTTAGTGCAGCGTGTAGCTTGCGAAATTCACCGCCCAGTAAGCCAGCAATTCGCACCGGCACAACACCACACCACACAATTATTATCGAGTCAACATCTCTATTAAGATGCTCCAGTGTCGGAGTGAAACGTAGGTACGTTGAGAATAATTTCGAAGATTAGTGTGATGTCGTGTTGTGGCGGTGCGAATTGCTATTACTGGGCGGTGAATATCGCAAGAGGTCGCCATTGCAGCAGCTTGAGAGCCTAACGGCTCTTAGAATAACTACCTATAGAAACCTAGTACACTCGCGAAATGTAAGCCGTTTAATTGGTGCCATAAATGGCATCGTACGACGCTCGCGCAGTCCGAAAAAAGCTGGTTTAACTTAGTTTTAGAAGCTACAATGCTACAAAAAAAACAATTATTACCCAACTATTAGGTGGAAAACATTTAAACTGGCAACATTATGTTTGCGTTTACGAGGCAAGTAAACACAGCACACATAGCGAATTTGTAGCTTACGTTTTGAGAAGGCGTTGTTTGGAAACATACCTTCTATAGGTAGTTATTCTAAGCTAACGGCTAATGTCTATCGGCCAGCTCTACATGGCTCCACCTAAAGACGGTATAGTACACCGAGAAATCATAATTTCTCGATGTACTATACCTCCTAATATCTACTATACTATACATAATTTTCGGTCCATAGACCGAAATAGACTAGTAGTTACTTTCCGTACTTATTTTTAATAGTAAATAATGATGCGGTCTAAGATAGTAGCGGGTTAACCATTTAGAGGTAGGGTAGTTATTATAGTTATGTAAAACCCATAGCCCGACCACAGAGTACTATATATACTCGTGTGGCCCGACACAGAAATCGTACCTACTTTACTCTGACACGGTGTAACATGTCTGTGGGTGTAACTTAACTGACCCGGTGGCCAAATTGGTATTTTTATGCCTGGTTACTTTTATTTTAATTTGATTTTTAATATAAACTAGCGACGCTGTCACAGGGTCAGTTAAGTTTGAGGTACTATTATACCTACCTACCTACTTGGGCAAGATTCAGGTAGATAACCTTCAGGAAATACTTCAGTTATTAAATCAGATTGATTTCAGATTAGATTAAAATGAAGTGTTTTGTTAATTCAAGAGAAATGACGGTCGGATAATAGGAAGATTCGTAACAACCTTGAAAGTGAAAATAGACAGCAAATTCTTTGAGATAGGTACAGAATTATGAAAAAAAATTCCTGTCTCAATGAAAATCTTTAAACAGCCCCGCATATCCTCTCGTATAAACTCGTGACAAACAGTACATTGAGCGACATATTAGTTAAGGTACTTAAAAAAATCGCGCAAAAAAAAAAACAATCTTATTTGACACTTACGGTTGTTTTTTAGTTGACGAAAGCCCTAGTATTATGCATGCTGTTGACATGCATTTGCAAAATCTTGCAAAAAAACTTTCGAATGACATCAAATGTTCGTCAACTTTGCAGTACATGGCGCGTAATTTTGGTGATTTTTCGGTCTTTCCGCATAATTATGCATCTGTGGGTTTGTCAGCTTGACTCTCAAATGCCATGACAGGAAAAACACCTTCTTAAACACTCTCTGTCTACGTTCATATACTATTAATTCTAAAAGTAGCCAAAAGGTGGCGTCACCAAAGGGATTTATTCAAAATTCCGTTTCCGTATTTTCGTTGACACATTAGCAGGACAGAAGCCTATCCCAATTTACCACCGTAAGGTCACAGATAAGGGCTAAGTTTTATTTGTATAAATAAAAAAAATATCATTGATGGAAGGCTCCCAGAGTTGCATATGGTGGCTTGAAAAGGTACTCAATAAAACTGCAGTATGCTTTTTCTGACCAATAATGATTTATTTATTTATAATTTAATTAATAGCTACATTAATGATTACTACTAGATACAAATAACTCATTTATCAGCTATCGCTGGTTGTTCTTCGGCTACCGTTTCCTCTTCCACCTGCACGGGCTCTGGGTCGGCCTTCACTCTGTGGAAGACAAAAAATAACTAATTTTAGTACTTATTTGACGACGATTCAGTTTCAAATATAAGTGTACTAGATGAATCCTGCGACTTCACATGAATTAAGTTTTTTATTCCTTAATTTTCCGGAACAAAAAGTAAACTTAATATCCTTCTCCGGGATCTACCTATCTCTCTACCAAATTTCGTAAGTCGGTTGAACAGATGGGCCGTGAAAGCGTAGCAGACAGACAGACAAAGTCGTCGGTCCTGCGCCTGGCCTCTCTCCGGTCGTGTTGGATTAAGGGAATAGGGAGTGCATCTGTGTTTGCGCACACACTGGTGCACTATAAAATCTACGCACATGGCTAATCTTAGATCGGCCGCCGTGACCGAAATTCGGTCGGCAAGACAATAATTATTGTGTATGTTAGGATTTAATATTTATGTATATCCCACCGTAGCGCCCAAATTACTGAGTCGATTTTGATGAATCAATCGCTTCGTTATAATGGTCTGGGTGATGTGATGTTACCCAGTTTGTTTTTTAACCGACTTCATCAAAAGGAAGTAATCAATTCGACTCGAATTGAACTTCTTTGACTTCGAATGTAGATGTAATACTAGATGATTCCCGCCACTTCGTCCGCGTGGACCAATTTTTTTCGATTCCCGCGGGAACTCCTTAATTTTCCGGGATAAAACGTAGCCTATGTCCTTACCCTGGATTTAACCTATCCCTGTACCAAATTTCATCTAAATCTGTTATATAGGTGGGCTGTGAAAGCGTAGCAGACAGACAGACAGACACACTTTCGCATATATATTATTATAGTATGGATTATTGGAACTGCAAAATATGGAACTGCAAAATATTCACATAATAATATGATAATCTATATGGGCTTCTACAAAATTTTATAGGTTTATGTATGTATGTTATGATATGTTATGATATGTTATGATATGTTATGTATGTTATGTATGTATGTATGTTGTCCATGCATTTCTCCGAAACTATTGATTACTTACGTTTACTTCCACAGTGCAGTAGTTTTAATGATATAGACTAGGGCTGTAACGGAGGCGTTCTTAGCGGAAGCAGAGGCGGACGCGGAGGTGAAGGGGCTTTGTTTCCGCGGATGCGGAGGTTAAATAAACCTCTGTTACAACTCCGCAAAAAAACGGCGGAGGCGGATGCGGAAGCGGAGGTACAATTTCTTGCGAAAGTTCCGCACTTACGGAAGCGGAGGCGAGGTTCCGTTAAAACCCTAATATAGACTGTTAGGTGTGTGAAGTCGGTTTACCTTTCAATCTTTTGGATTATCACTTGTTAAACTTTTTCTTGCAAATACAAACCTGGTAAGTTTGGAGGGGTCCTTGGGTGGCGCCCAGTCGGGTATGATCTTGTCGTGTATGCGCCATGTTCCGTACATATTGGACAGGTGTTTCTCGAACACCACATACTCCAGCACGTCTTTTTTGTAAATCACCACCACTTATCATCACTTACCATCAGGTGAGATCGCAGTCAAGTTCTCACTTGTAGTGGATTAAAAAAAAATACAAACCTGGTGAGTTTGGAGGGGTCCTTGGGTGGCGCCCAGTCGGGTATGATCTTGTCGTGTATGCGCCATGTTCCGTACATATTGGACAGGTGTTTCTCGAACACCACATACTCCAGCACGTCTTTTTTGTAAATCACCACCACTTATCATCACTTACCATCAGGTGAGATCGCAGTCAAGTTCTCACTTGTAGTGGATTAAAAAAAAAATACAAACCTGGTGAGTTTGGAGGGGTCCTTGGGTGGCGCCCAGTCGGGTATGATCTTGTCGTGTATGCGCCATGTTCCGTACATATTGGACAGGTGTTTCTCGAACACCACATACTCCAGCACGTCTTTTTTGTAAATCACCACCACTTATCATCACTTACCATCAGGTGAGATCGCAGTCAAGTTCTCACTTGTAGTGGATTAAAAAAAAAATACAAACCTGGTGAGTTTGGAGGGGTCCTTGGGTGGCGCCCAGTCGGGTATGATCTTGTCGTGTATGCGCCATGTTCCGTACATATTGGACAGGTGTTTCTCGAACACCACATACTCCAGCACGTCTTTTTTGTAAATCACCACCACTTATCATCACTTACCATCAGGTGAGATCGCAGTCAAGTTCTCACTTGTAGTGGATTAAAAAAAAAATACAAACCTGGTGAGTTTGGAGGGGTCCTTGGGTGGCGCCCAGTCGGGTATGATCTTGTCGTGTATGCGCCATGTTCCGTACATATTGGACAGGTGTTTCTCGAACACCACATACTCCAGCACGTCTTTTTTGTAAATCACCACCACTTATCATCACTTACCATCAGGTGAGATCGCAGTCAAGTTCTAACTTGTAGTGAATTTAAAAAAAATACAAACCTGGTGAGTTTGGAGGGGTCCTTGGGTGGCGCCCAGTCGGGTATGATCTTGTCGTGTATGCGCCATGTTCCGTACATATTGGACAGGTGTTTCTCGAACACCACATACTCCAGCACGTCTTTGGCGAGGATATCGCTGCCGTGCAGTAACCGCCCGAAGCGATCGTACACAGACAGCTGTTGCCGGGTGTGGAAACGCACCGTTATCTGGGGACAATGGACACCACCACTACAGCCCTTTAACGTCCCACTGCTGGGCACAGGCCTCCACTCGGAGAGGGCTGTGCCCAGCAGAGCTTAGACCCACCACGCTGCTCCAATAAAATAAAATAAAATATTTTTGCCAGCATCATTGGCTGACCGAAATCTAAATATCGTAACGTTTAAACAAAAAATTAAGGAATTTATGCTGAAGAAAATATATTATTACAGTTAACTCTATTTAACAGACACAAATATATAGATAGTTTGAACATTTAAAATAAGACTGCCGGTTTGACAACAATAAATTTTTAAAAAATAATTTGATATAAATATTGTATAGAATAATAAATATATTATGATACTAGCTGATGCTCGCGACTTCGTCCGCGTGGATTTAGGTTTTTCGGTTCCCGCGGGAACTCTTTAATTTTCCGGGATAAAAAGTAGCCTATGTGCTATTCCAGACCATAATCTATCTCTGTGCCAAATTTCATCCAGATCCGTTCAGCCGTTGGAGCGTGATTGAGTAACAAATATACATCCATACATCCAAACTTTCGCATTTATAATATTTATTTGATAATTGATGATAAGATTTAAATGATGTTCAGAATAAGTATTTATTATTATTAGATAATTTTTGCATGCCAATACACGGCAGATTGTAGTTCATACTAATATTAAGAATATAACCTACGCAATCTATGCAAATAAATGATTTGAAGAAAGAAAGAAAGAAAGAAAAAACATTTATTCACAGCATTGTGCCACACAAAACAATACCTTAAGGTAAATGTTACCATGGCGCTTCCAGTACCTGAGCATTAGACTCATGATCAAGTCATAGAAGCACCATGATAACATTTGTGGTGTGTGGCACAACCTGAAAAAAGGCATCAGCTCAGCATAATGCTGAAACCCTTGCAATGAATTACAAGGGCATTCAGCGCTGATTTTCAGCTGAAGCCCTCCTCCAGGTGACACCACGGCTACGTAACTATACTAATTAAAACTAAACAATCTCTAATTAAGGCTTTAGGTACTAAATAAATAAATAATAAATAAGTATACATTTATAATATAATATGCATATAATATACTACTTAAATAGTGATTTATTTAAATAGTGATTGATTGAGATTTGATTGATTTTATTTATTTCCAAAAAAAATCAAAATTACACCACAATTTCGCACTAGACTAAAACACAGGCTGACGTTTGTAATTTACAGCCCACATAGACATAGTAGTCTGCGTTAGGGCCAACCAATAGTCCATACTAAAATAATAAATGTGAAAGTGTGCTTGTCCGTCTGTCTGCTACGCTTTAACGGCCCATATTTTCAACCGATTTTGATGAAATTTGGTATATAGAAAGGTCCAGGGAAGGTTTTATCACGGGAAATTAAGGAGTTGGAGTTCCTGCGGGAAGTCATAAGTAATATTTATTCAATTTAGGTAGATACACTACATTTATTGACGTCCAGTTACATAAAAAATATGATGGTGATAATCTGTTACGGTATCTTAAGACATAAAGCTACGAGGGTTCCAAACGCGCCCTGGTCTGAGAAGAGCCCACAACAAACTCAGCTGGGGTTTTTTTTGTTTTTTTTTTAATTTAAAAGACCCACGCGGGCATCATTTAGTAACAGAATACTTAAACGGTGTTAATGGGAAATCGTACCTGTCCAAAAATGTTCTGCTTACTGATGACATCAGTGCACCTCGCGTGGACAATCCTCGGCGGCTCCAGAGACTCAAGGAACTTCCACCGGATTGTCTTCAGCTTTGTGTTGTGCCGGAACTCAGGGTAGGCCTTCTCTGTCACGAATGTCCTTAACGCGTGCCGGTCATCTGGATAGATAGATAGATAGATAGATTCTTTATTGCCACACATAACATAGAAAAAACTTTTAAACAAAAAACAGAAAGCAAGGGAGGTCTTATCACTAAAACCTATTGTCTAAACTGTTTTACTGAGTATATAATACATATATCTATTGTTTAATAAAGTATATCTACGTTTATTCTTTGTTATGTCTAACTAATTGTATATCAGTAACTTTGCATGTTTTGTATTATTGTATTATCAGTCGCCAATAAACATTTTAAGAAGACACCCGCATTTTGAATTATTCATGTCAAAGAAAATTGAACCTTAAGAGGATCGTCTAGTGACGAAATGCGACGCGAGTAGGTATTTTCAATAATGCTATTTCACAACGCTTCGCTGCCTTCTACGTATCGTGCGATAGAGAGAGTTGCAAGTCCAGTAGGCATATGCCTACATTTTATTCTTGAAATATTGTTTCGGGTGATAACGTTTTTACCACCCCAAACGTTTACGAAATTAGACAATTTTGGTCTCATTAGATTCAGTACACCTTAATCTAGGCTCGTACGTTTTGTTTTTTTAGTATTTTAGTTTAGTTAAATTTTAAAAAATTAAAATACTCGAGGAAGTTTTTAGGTCAAAAATTCGGATATTTAGACGCTAATAACTTTAACATAAGCAATATTTCTTTAAAATTAAAACGTACGAGCATAGTTCTTCATTGTATCTGCAACATTTCTAAAAATTATGAAAATTGGACAACATTTACGGGAAGAAAACCGTTATCGCTTTTTGTATGAAAATTTACAACTAGACGATCCGAGTGAGAGACAACCGACTAGATTATAAGTTAGTAAACACCTACTCTACTACTACATAATCTAATATTTCTCACCATTAACTAAACTTTCATGTGCCTTAATATAAATATCCTGAGCTAGTTGACAAAACTCCTTGGTGTCAAAGTCCTCATCAAAAGACTTGACCTTGCGTATCGCCATCATGGATTTGGATTTCTTCTCAAGTAGTGTCACGGTTTGTTTGGCGCGGGACGTGGAGACGAGGGAGGCTTTGCCGTCACCCTCTGGTGGCACGTAGGCTTCGAACACTCCACCTGGAAATATCAATGTAGAAACTGACTAACTGATCATCATTCAGCTCAAGGTTTCAACCAATACCTATTACAATAATATTACTATTACAATCAAATAAATATTATAAATGCGAAAGTTTGGATGGATGTATGGATGTATGGATGTGTGGATGTATGGACGTATGGATGTTTGTTACTCAATCACGCCTCAACGGCTGAACGGATCTGAAATTTGGCACAGAGATAGGTTATAGTCTGGAATAAACCATAGGCTACTTTTTATCCCGGAAAATTAAGGAATTATGGATAGATGGATGGATGGATGTTTGTTACTCAGTCAAGTCAGAATCGCTGAACGGATCTGGGTGAAATTAGGCTTAGAGATAGATTTATAGTCTGGATTAAGTCATAGGCTAATTTATTTATCTCGGAAAATTAAAAACGGGACCAAAAATCCTCAATCCACACGGATGAAGTTGCGGGCATCGTCTAGTTAAATATATTGCTAACCCTTTTACAATACTCCCTGTGGAAATGGACAGAACAAGATTTAGAGCTATTAAATTTCGTTTACAGATTTTCTCTTCCTCAGGGAAGCATTCTGGGACCTATGTTGTATCCTTTGTTTACTGCTGACCTGCCCACAGACAAAAGTACCACGACAGCTACATACGCAGATGACACAGCAATTTTTTCGGTACACAAAAACCCAGACGTTGCATCGCTGAACCTACAAAACCATCTACACGCCATCGAAGGGTGGCTCACAAAATGGCATATAAAAGCGAACCAGAGCAAATCCACGCATGTTACCTTCACTCTCTGCAAAAAAACATGTCCGCCTGTGAAACTCTATGACGAAGAGCTACCCCAAGCAGAAGACACAACATATCTAGGCATGCATCTCGACAGACGGCTCACTTGGAGAAAGCATATCTGGGATAAACGTAAGCAGCTCGACATGAAGTTACGAAGTCTGTACTGGCTTACTGGCAAGAAATCGCAGCTTACCTCCACCAGCAAGATAGCCATCTACAAAGCAATAATAAAACCCATATGGACCTATGGTATTCAGCTCTGGGGTACAGCCAGCACAAGTAATATTGAGATCCTTGAAAGATTTCAAAACAAGGCCCTGAGAATTATGTTTAACATCCATATATATATAAGCAACAAAATCATTCAAAAGGATCTCAACATCAAAACCGTCAGAGATGAAATTGAGAAAAATATCAGGAGCGACTCGCGGTTCATGTAAACGATCTGGCATATAAATTGGAGGGAGAAGGCAGCCTCCGATTTTGCAGATTGCACTTTTGCAGAAACGCAAGTGTCTCGGATCTGCCCAATAGAATCTACAGCAAATTCAGCAATTCAGCAGCAGTTTAGTACAAGATACTTATTTAATATTATAAATGCGAAAGTGTGTCTCTTTGTCTGTCTGTCTGTTCGTCTGTCTGTCTGTCTGCTACGCTTTCACGGCCCATCTGTTCAACCGATTTGGATGAAATTTGGTACAGGGATAGGTGGACGGTGGTATCCCGGGGAAGCACATAGGCTACTTTTTATCCCGGAAAATTAAAGAGTTCCCGCAGGAATCAAAAAACTTTAATAGTCGCGGGCATCATCTATCGCAGGAAGAATCTAGTAAGATATATACAAAAGATAGAAAACTACTGTACCTGTAGCGCCAATATAAAACGGGCGTTCCATCCACGGTCTAGGAGGCAGGATTCCCCGCTCCTTCATCTTCTGCCTCATTCTCTGTTCCGAGAACTTGCTCTCGTCTTCATTCATATCAGGCAGGTCTATTTTGAGGAACTTCTTGGCTCTGTGTGTCCTGAATTTGGGATTGTAATGTTTTGAGGTGGTTGTTCGGGAGGGCAGGATTGTCACTGGCGAGGGCCGCCATAGTGGATTAATCTGTAGAACGTAAACGCTTTTTTTATATCATATAATTTTTCTTTTTGATTGACCATGTGGCTATTGCTGTTGTTGGTATACATTGGGGCTAATTCTGTAGTGCGCAGTCTCTAAGTTAGCCCTTGACTGCCATCTCACCTGATGGTAAGTGATGATGCAGTCTAAGATGGTAGCGGGCTAACCTGTTAGGGCACGACAGTAATATTATACCCATACCTCTACTCGGTTTCTACACGGCATCATACGCTAAATCGCTTGGCGGGACGTCTTTGCCGGTAGGGTGGTAACTAAGCTAAAATGACAGCATTAAAAATATTCCTAGCCCTTTCATAATACTTCCTTTGGAATGGGACAGAACTACATTAAAAGCTGTCTATTATGTCATTAAAATGACAGTACTTACACTGTAAGTACTGTCATTTTAGTTACAGTCTTACAGCATTTACAGCTATAAATCTGACAAGTACATAGGCTACTTCCCACTATTACAACAAATTAGTTTAACTGTTGAACTAATGGGCTTGTTTCCCAATAGTTCAACTGCAGATAAATCATTTCATATCACTTACATATGGTGCTCAGACTTGGTCCCTGAAGAAATCTCAAAAGTCCAAGCTCAAGGTTTGCCAAAAAGCCATGGAAGACAGCAAACTTGGTTTAAAACTAGCAGATTGTGTAAGAAACTTGGAGGTACGATCTAAAATGCTAGTAGCCATAGGCCTCGCAGCAGCTACACTCAAGTGGGACTGGGCCAGTCATGTGAGCCGTATGCCAGATTACTTGTGAGCTAAATCCGCTTCTTTATGGACCCCCCCAAAATCATCAATGCCAGCGTGCTAGACCGAGGCGACAATGGCGTGATGAATTAGATAAATTCAGTTGAGTGGCCCATAGAGGCACAAAATAGGAAGATGTGGAGAAATCAGAGGCTTTTGCCCAGACAGTGCAGGCTAAATTAGATAGATTAGGAACAATTTACATCACATATAAACTTGCCCACAAAGGCTGGTAGCCTTGAGTTTAGTACATAGGTACTAGGTAGTGACACATCACACAATCAGTCAACGGAAACATCTATACAGTACAAATAATGCGGGTTACAGCCGCTGGGGAGAGTTATACATAATATAATTAAGTAATTTCCTATATTTGTGAGATGGTGATAATAGAAAAAAACCCGGCTGAGTTTGTTGTGAGCTCTTCTCAGACCAGGGCGCGTTTGGAACCCATCAAGTCGTTACTTAACACCATCAAGTCTTATATTCTTTGTAAACATGACGTTCATGAGTAGATCCCCTCCCCTTCACCCTCCGTCGCGGACAGTATACTAAAGCCCAGCCCGTGCTCGTCTACAAACATGAAGGGCGTCGTTTCACTACATGTATTAAGGTAGAAGGCTTTATACTGCTAATTCTGGAGACTTGAAATTTTGTATGTAGGATTTCTCTGTAAGACAGTAGACCCCCACTAAGAAAGGATTTTCATTAATTTTAATTCTATCCGAGCAAAGCCGGGGACATAATCTTTTGTAAATAATGATAATACATATATATATTGCGGTGAGCCTAAACTTTGAAAGTAAATACACAAACTCACCTTAGTTAATATAGTATTAGCCATGCTTTAGAATAGTCGTAGTGTCGATTTATAGTTTTGCTTGGTGTATTAACATGGATATACTTTCTTTATTTAATTAAAATCGCATTATTTATTTTATATTTAAATTAGCTTAACCACAAAATTACAGCTGTCCAATGACGACCATAGATAAGTATTGTATATTGATGACGACTGACGTATCTCTGTCTCTAGAGAGATCTTTTATTTAATTGGCTTTACGGTTCTGGGTTCCAGCCCTTCTGGTAGAAAATGTTTTGATTTTAAGGAATCTTCACACCTGCTGATCCTGACGGATCGTGAGTTTAAAATGCCTATGCCAAAAGTAAAATAAATCGAAAAAAACAAACGAACATGAGGCCGTTCACTAAATAACGTTTGGTCATCAGTTGAATTTTGTAAGATCGATGTTTGTATTCGACTGGTATTAAATAATACTTGAACCCGCTTTCATGGCCCATCTAGGTTGTATCCCGGGGAAGGACTTAGGACTATATTATCCCGCAAAATGGAAGAGATCCCGCGAGAAATAAAAACCCTAATCCACGCCGCACGCGGACGAAGTGGCTAGCATCATCTAGTTTAGAATATAATAAATAATAATGCTGCCTGCTGGCGTGATCGAAAGGTGTAGTGAATCATTGAATGCTTAAATTAGGGAAGAGAAGAAAAATAGATTGTCTATGAAAAGTTCTTTCTGCCATTTTTAGTCATATGTTTTCCTTTCAAACTGAGATTTTGTAATAAAGTATTACTAAATTGAACAAATTATCGTGTTGTCTTTATAAAATAATAAAATTAAATTTAAGATTTATATCACAACGTTTACAATTAATTTTTTTTACGTGAATTCATGTTGTGATTTGAATATTATCATCTCTTATCGAAGAATAGAGATATTTTAATTACATCTCCCTATTTGGATATTGCTTCCCTAAATTATCCCTTCAGATTTATGGTGATAAAATAAATATTTACAACTTGAGTGGAAAATTGAGGCAAGATATTTGAATCAATATTCGTGACCTACAAACCGGATATCCGGCGCCTCCATACACGTTGTCTCTAGTTCTCGAAGGAATAGAGACCGCAGCAGCGTTTCTTTCTTTTCTGAACAGGCGCAGTCCGAGAGAACTCGCAAAAGGAGTAAAAGGCTCCTACGTAACCTGTAATAATGTAAGTATCCGTGCATCTATAATTCTATAGGTAGATAGCGAATGATTTGGGTCGATCTTTTTCCCTTCGGTGTTGAATTTGGTAGAATCACGCGATTTTCCCGTAGTCTTTGCTGAGTCATACAAAGGTGTTAACTTGTTCAAATAAAGGGGAAACGCGGTCCCTCGGTGCTCCATCGACGATCCCTACGCTTGTCTAGTGAGTAGGCGTCGCCTAATACATAAATTCATCTTGTTTTATTGTAAAAAACCTTTGTGCATTTATAGGATACATAGAGGGGCGATGACCTCCTGACGTACATAACGGGCCCATAGCAATAGCATCAATCTAATTGCCACGTGTTTGTTTCAGCAATATATTGTATGAGTCAAAAGGTAGAAAAACCAGTATTATCGGGTCAACGGATCAAGACCAGAAAAAGAGGTGAGTGCTTTTTGGAAAATTTCGTTTATTTTCGCAATTTCAGCCGTCCTAAGTGTTGCACGAGGTAAAATGGCAGTATGTACCTGGCGTTAACGTAGCAGGAACAAAATATGCGCTAAATAAAACTTTTTTCATAATAATTATAAGTAAGTAGGTTCTTAATAATGTAGTTAGGTATACTACCTACTGAAGTTTGAGTCATTATTTTAACTGACAAAGGAATAACAAACATATGGAATTGGTTTCATAAGAAAACCACATGATATGGCGCGAAAATGGTGCTGTAAAATTTAATATTTCCTTGAATAAATTAGGTAGGTACCTACACATACAAACAACATTGATATACAAACCCAAAGATACTGTTGTTTGATAGTTACTGTGTTGGAAATCATCAGTTACACTGATAGCTCCACTCTGTATTTGTTCAGTCTCGTACCTTAATTTTTCATTGTTCTTGTATTTTTACTCCTTTTGTAATTAAAAAAAAAACATTTGTCAGATAATTTTATTATTATAAATTTCAGTACCTGTACTATTCAATCAGTCCATCTTTTATGCCCTACTACCTGAGGTCAGCGACGTCCCCATGGATTAAGATTTTTGGTTCCCGTGGGAACTCTTTAATTTTACGGGATAAAAAGTAGCCTGTGTTATTCCAGACTATAATCCATCTCTGTGCCGAATTTCACCTAGATCCGTTCAGCTGTTCTGGCGTGATTGAGTAACAAACATTCATCCATGAATCCATCCATCCAAACTTTCGCATTTATAATATTGGTATAGATGCTTGTTGCGACTTGCGATGCATAATAGAAGCTGCACATCTTTCTGTAAATTTTTAATATTATGGTTCTTTAAAACATGTATAAATAATTGTTAGTCTCAATTGTTGTGATTGGCTATGTATATCTTCTAGTATTTTTGTTGTAACATTGGATTTTAGCCAATAGCATAAGAGTTACGAGGTGATTGCAATTGGTACACTATAGTGAGCATTTTTTTACAAATTAAGGCCCAGATTACAGAAAGATTGAATATAGAAATTAGACAAATATATCTTGTTTTTGTTTGTCAATGATTTCTCAACCTTGTTAGCCAGTTATTTGGCAGTCTATTGATTGTTTGTTCAACTGTACGTACAGAAATCTCCATAGCTGGCAATAAGTCTTACTAGGTCATACTCCAATATTGTTGCATTCTTTGAATAATTCAAAGTTATATTTGGATTTTGGGCTGCATGGCATTTTGATAATCAAAATTTACTCAAAATAAGCTTTTGTTATATGTAATTGATTTTTTAAATCCTGTTTAGTAAATGATTTGTATTGCAATAAGATAAGTAAATAAAGCTTAATCATTAGGAAAAAGTGCAATACAATTTCTGGTCTCGAAAAAGTATACCTACCCCACTTCTGCAACAAGTTCTTAAGTACCTACTAATTTTCACTGAAGATATAATAATATCTGCACATCAACCAATCAGGAAGATTCTAGTGTTCGCCTTGTTTATTCCTACATGAGAATGTGAATTGGTAGGACTTGTTTTGTTTTTTTGCATTTCCTTTAAGTTTTACTATGAAACCACAATGCAAATCATTATACAGGGCGGAAAAAACGAATGTGAAACATGGAGGTGAAGGACATTAAATATTGAAGATATCAAATTTCAGTCAAAGGAAACATTCTTTTCTTTTTAAAATTAAGAAAATCGGCATAAAATTTACCTGCAGGCCAAGTGAGAGACTTTTTATGTATTTGATCGCGTTAAAACTACTATTTATATGGAAATGATAGCGCGATAGCTTGATATAATATCTTCAATAATAATGCTGTTTTATATCATACTTGCTCAGTAACTAGGGATTACTATGGTGGAAAGTCTCCTTGTAAGTTGGTGTTTGCAATTCAAGGCAACATTACGTCGCACTATGCTTGAATTGTAATGTTCACATTACAGTTCAAGCTATGCAAAACTCCTTGGTAAACAATCTCTTTTCTTATAAAATGGTAAGAAAACTTTTTACTGAAAAAAAAAACACTGAACATGGCGGCATTTAATTTCCATACATTTCAAACTACGCAAAACTCAGAGCCGTAAAAAAAAAAATGGAAAACTATTTACGAAAAAAAAATGGAAATGGCGGCATTTCATTTGATCTGAAAGTTTGTGAAGTTTGTTCGTAAAGTGATTTTGCATTACCAATGTTTTATTTACCTCGCAAGAATGATATAAAGTAGAATGCTTACCTCGGTTGCAAGTAGCTATTACACCCTCGAACTATATTCACCCTCGCTCGCTGCGCTCGCTCGTGTGACTAAATATCTCGGGTGCACGCGATCCATTAGCGCCCTATGCGAGCTGCGCTCGCACTGGCGCCAAATTGGATCTTGTTCTGTAATAGCTTACTTACGTCCCTTGTGTAACAATCTACTATTATTCTGCAAAGATCACTACTAAGGGGATAATAATATATTTAGAATTGTCATTGTAGTTTAGAGATTGTGTACAATAGAATTAGCCACAGAGTCTGCTAAAAATAACCATTTGTATGTCAGCAGGTAAAGTACGTACACGTAGTATCAAATGCGTAAGATCAATATCATTGAAAGTAACAGAATTGGGTCACTTCCAACTCGTACTTCCCTGTTTGGCAAGTCCCTCTGCGGTGCTTTGAAAAGTGTACCAAACGTTAGGTAGGTATAGTCGCGCACATAGAGCTCTAAATAAGCTAATAGAAAGATAATCTTCTATACAGTCCGTCAAATTTATCTGGTCCGGTGGCCAAAATTGGAACAAAGCCTTTTTAAACATATCGATTCTTATGACGTGCTGCTGTTAGAGATAAAAGTAATATTTCTTATCTGTGGTATTTTTCTCTACGAACCCTTACATGTCGACTATTTTTTTCTATATACCGCATTTTGTGCATGTTAGGGTAAATGAAAAATTTGCCGGCAACGACATCAACGGGTTGCTAAGTCAATTTACATAGACACAAGGTGCTTCGAGACAATGGCATTGAAATCGACTGTTCATTAACACTTCCTTATTAGATACCCCGATTTGATGAAAAAACTATGCCTACGTACGGTGAATCGATTCGGTAATGGATTTCCTTGCTTCCGCCTTTAGGTTTAAAGGTGAAATTCAAGTGCAAAATCGCGAGCGGTTTTCCCGGCGTGAAAATCTCTGTGTTTTGTCGATTTTGTGGGGGTCTTCCGACACCGTGTTTTTAGTAAAAACTTGTACTCGTATCTCGTCCCACAAACTTAGGGGTCATCCATAAAGTACGTCACACTAATTTCGTGATTTTTGACCCCTCCCCCGTCCTTGCCACACTTGGTCACATTTGTGAGACCCCTTCAAACTTGGAACTTGGAAATATTTTTAAGTTTTTCGTTAATAGTTCAAATTTGGCATTTTAACATAGGACCCCTCCCACCCCTTGTCACACATTGTCACACTTCGTCGACCCCCTACGTTTCAAAATAGTTTTATTTTAGGTTTCCTTAAAAAGATTTTTTAATAAAATTACAAATGAAACTACATTTATATGCTATTTGCACATTCATGTTTGAAATCATTGTTCTGTCTCAGGCATGCAGTAGATTTCTCTATAATACACAAGTAAACTAGACAAGACACGTGCAGAAAAATAATCGCTAATAATGAATAAAAGATAATGTAAATGTTTGTACATAATAAATACATTGTATGTAACCATGTACCTACAATACAAGAAGTATGGTGGGTATACCTAGCATGAGATTATGCACCTCGCGTCGAAACTCGAAACATTGTAACGTCTTTAGGGTTAGTTCTAAATAACCAAACACTAGGTACTAAGCTAAACCTTATGGCATTCCGAACCAGTGGTAGATTCACTCGACGATCGGCACTCGGGACGAATTCAAAAGCACTTATAATAAGTTTATTTGAATAAAATAAAAACCGGCCAAGTGCGAGTCGGACTCGCGCACCGAGGGTTCCGTACAAACCTGTAGTAAGTTTTACGATTTATGACGTATTAAAAATAAAAATTACGTTTGTTGTATGGGAGCGCCCCCCTTTAATATTTACTTTATTGATATTTAATTATTTATTTTGAAAGGTACAGGTCTACCTGTTACCGTTTTTAATATTGAGGAAAAAAATACGAAAAAAACACGTTTATTGTATGGGGACCCCCCTTAATATATATATTTTTTTAATTTTTAGTATTTGTTGTTATAGCGGCAACGGAAATACATCATTTGTAAAAATTTCAGCTTTCTAGCTATCACGGTTTATGAGATACAGCCTGGAGACAGACAGACAGCGGAGTCTTAGTAATAGGGTCCCGTTTTTACCCTTTGGGTACGGAACCCTAAAAATATGAGTTCAACATTAGGTATGTACCCGAAACGTATAAGAATGGGCAGACGAAATTGAGCTCTAATTCAATGCTGTCATGATTTATTTTACTTTGACGAAAGTCTTTAACGTTTGATCGACAATTCTTACGTAATCGGGGGGCTGATCCGCTAATGATTTTCGGGATGATGTAGCGTTGGGTCCCAACCCCCTACTAGTTTTACTAACTAGATGATCCCGCTAATTCGTCCGCGGTGATACACGTTATTTCGTTCGGGATAAAAGCAGTCTCCGGGATGCAGGAAACAGACAGACAGACACACTTTTTCATATTTATATATTATTATTTATTAGTAAAAGCAACCAGTCACAACTTCGATTCAGTGGGATTTTCGAATAATCCCCCCTTGTTGCATAATATAAGTCTATGCCTTATTATTTTATGCCTTGTCTACTAGTACTAGGGTTCGTTATGTGTATTGATTTATGGCTATAATATAATATGTATACTAGCTGACGCCCGCGACTTTGTCCGCGTGGAATGAAGTTTTTTTGGTTCCCGCGGGAACTCTTTAATTTTCCAGATTAAAAGTAGCCTATGTGTTATTCCAGACTATAATCTATCTGTGCCAATATGCAGATCCGTTCAGCCGTTCTGGCGTGATTGAATAACAATAATCCATCCATCCATCCATCTATACAAACTTTCGCATTTATAATTTTAGTATAGATGTAGTTTTTTAAGATACTGTGGCAAGTTTAATATATCCTGCTCCTTTTCATTTGATACCAATGTCAATACAAAATAATATAAATTTATCCTCCCTCATTTTATCGCATTTACCTATACAAGAACACCTTCGAGGCAAGGCAAGGTAATATGATACGTTGTATGTTACTATCTACGGCTAGTCTTACAGGGCTATCGCTTAGTTAGAACTTATAATATGTAGTTCAAAGCTTCATTCTAGATTTCAATGTATGGGCAAAACGAATTTATAACTCTTTGAAACCACTGTGGTTTTATACCTATGAGTGAGTACATAAAAAAAACAACTCCCCGGTGGTGGCTTCTCCCCTCCCCGCCTTGAAAAGTGTGCCATTTTGCAGATTTTCTAGATTTTCAAGAAAACTATACAAGCTAGGACAAAACTGTGAAAGAGAACACTGTTCCTTAATAAATTACCTACAAATAAGTTCATAATATTTATTGTGATAGAAGTTATAGTTTACAAGCTATGATGCGTTAAAAAAATAGGGGTTAATTTCTATTTATTCCATACTAATAAGTAAGTCAAGATGACTACCACCGGTTCTTACAAAACCGTAAGGCATATTTCGAAAACTATTTGTCCTATCAAAATAAACTAAACACTATCAGTTCAAGAAGAGTCATAGCGTATAAAACAGAGATTTTTGACATCTGCACTAAAATCCCTATTTTAATATTATTTAATGAAAAGGGTGACCCTCGGTAATGTTCGAATCACGAGCATGTCGGTGACGGTGACGCGAATCCACAAGTTTACCCCCTACCAAAAAGTGCTCAACGCGGCTAAAGAAGTTTACACTTCAAAAAAAATAAAAACTGTACATTTACAATTTGCAATACATACCATTTTTCATATACCCTCGTCCGGCGCCGATGTGCCCGCCCCACATCTGTCGTCCGCATGGCGTCCTTTCGCCTGGATAACATTGACGCGTATTTCATGTCGCTACCAGCATATTATGAGCCATGTT
Source organism: Erebia ligea (assembly GCA_917051295.2). Classification (NCBI taxonomy): domain Eukaryota; kingdom Metazoa; phylum Arthropoda; class Insecta; order Lepidoptera; family Nymphalidae; genus Erebia; species Erebia ligea. The sequence goes on along the minus strand of OU785240.1, from coordinate 1,917,217 downwards.
TTATTCTTGTTGTCAACTCGCTAAAACCATAATATGTAACGTCATCATCAATTCATTGCCGACCACTCAGAATACAGAACAAACTGTATTTTTTTTTCTGTATTCTGAGGCTGACCATTACTGAGCACGATTCTCTTCTTTAAATATTTTACCATATTACACACGCTGGCTAAGAGCGGATTTTCAGACTTTACACCTTTGAGAACATTTTTTTTTATTGCGAGATAGGCTTGCTTGCTTGTATGAGTGACGTCACTCCACCAAGTCTTGAAGTATTTTTAATATTTTTCTTTCCAAAAATTGGAGGTGAACATATCTCTTAACAGATGGTATTTTTTAAAGACAAAAAATCGGTATACATACAGCAAAAAATGTACCGAAAGTCGCGATGTTTTGTGCGAAGAGGTGTCGGAAAATCTTTTTATAGTAGGTTTAAGTAAAGATTTTTAACAATGTCATCTCCAAAAATTGAAGATAAAGGATCAATCTATGTGTAGTAATTTTTAGTTCCATTTTATTTTGTCCGACTTAGTCACAAAATGTACCGACAGTTCTAATCATGTTCTAATATATTTTTCATCCCATGTATTCGAAAAGGACGACTTGGTTCGCCTTTATGTGCGCCCAAAGGTGGTGTTTTCTATAAGAAACTTTTAGCGGGCAGGAATGAGTTTTTAATCCTCTTTATACTCGTAAGTGCGCCGCAATTATCTTTGCCGCGCACTTATTGAATTTGGAACATCTTAGTGTTCAGCGCCAACGCAAATTGACGACCTCCGTGGCGCAGTGTTGAGCGCTGCTGTCTTAACGTGCGGAGGTCCAGGGTTCGATCCCCGACAGGGTCAATTTAGTAATTTATAATTTCTGAATTTTAACTAACGAAAGGGCTATATGGATATATATATTAAAAAAAAAAAAAAAAAAAAAAAAAAAAAAAAAAAAAAAAAATTAGATAAATATTATTATAAAGGCGAAAGCTTGGATGGATGTGTGGATGTATGGTGGTATGGATGAGTGTTACTCAATTACGCCCGAACGGCTGAAAGGATCTGGATAAAATTTGGCACAGAGATAGATTTAAAAAAAAAAAAAAAGATTATAGTCTGGAAATAGCACATATGCTTTTTATCCCGGGAAATTAAAGAGTTCCCGCGGGAACCAAATTTTCTCATACAGGGTGATGAAAAGTAGAGTGTATCATTCGGGCGCAAATATATTTTTGGCTCGGGCGACGTACTTTGAATCCCTCGCTTCGTTCAGGATTCTACTAAAGAATCCCTCGCTACGCTCAGGATTCTACTCTAGAATCCCTCACTTCGTTCTGGATTCAAAAAAGCGCCCTCGCCGTAAAAATATTATTTTGCTCCCTTATAATACAATCTACTATTTCATCCCATGTATTCGAAAAGGACGACTTGGTTCGCCTTTATGTGCGCCCAAAGGTGGTGTTTTCTATAAGAAACTTTTAGCGGGCAGGAATGAGTTTTTAATCCTCTTTATACTCGTAAGTGCGCCGCAATTATCTTTGCCGCGCACTTATTGAATTTGGAACATCTTAGTGTTCAGCGCCAACGCAAATTGACGACCTCCGTGGCGCAGTGTTGAGCGCTGCTGTCTTAACGTGCGGAGGTCCAGGGTTCGATCCCCGACAGGGTCAATTTAGTAATTTATAATTTCTGAATTTTAACTAACGAAAGGGCTAGATGGATATATATATTAAAAAAAAAAAAAAAAAAAAATTAGATAAATATTATTATAAAGGCGAAAGCTTGGATGGATGTGTGGATGTATGGTGGTATGGATGAGTGTTACTCAATTACGCCCGAACGGCTGAACGGATCTGGATAAAATTTGGCACAGAGATAGATTTAAAAAAAAAAAAAAAAGATTATAGTCTGGAAATAGCACATATGCTTTTTATCCCGGGAAATTAAAGAGTTCCCGCGGGAACCAAATTTTCTCATACAGGGTGATGAAAAGTAGAGTGTATCATTCGGGCGCAAATATATTTTTGGCTCGGGCGACGTACTTTGAATCCCTCGCTTCGTTCAGGATTCTACTAAAGAATCCCTCGCTACGCTCAGGATTCTACTCTAGAATCCCTCACTTCGTTCTGGATTCAAAAAAGCGCCCTCGCCGTAAAAATATTATTTTGCTCCCTTATAATACAATCTACTATTAACGGATTTGCGGAAATACGCCCTTAAACAGTTTTATACCTAAAGTAATTATGTGTCTATGAAATATCTTATGTGCGGCAACGTATAGCCAATTATGTAAAACCTGCATCAATCATTGTTACAATGTCAATTGTTGTGATTTTTTTTTTTTTAGCGCAAGAGTGTTATATAATCAGGATCATTACACTGTAACGATGATTTTTACGAGATAAGGTTCTCTGTTACGTTGTTTCATTCAAGTTTTTACTTTTTTCTGTGACTCGTAATAAGCATACGCGTACCCGCTTGTTGCAGATGAGAAAGAGAAGTACGACCCGAACGGGTTCCGCGACGCCCTGGTGGTGGGGCTCGAGCGCGCCAACGGCGACCTGGAGGCGGCCTACAAGTTCCTAGACGCGGCCGGCTCCAAGCTCGACTACCGCCGCTATGGCGAGGTCATATTCGACGTGCTCATCGCCGGGGGACTGTTGCGTGAGTAGCCCTTCTACATTACTCTTAATAAGATCACTCACGCCCGCAAAGCCGTGGGTGAGCATGTTCTTCGGGGCAGGGGCCCCCTGCATGCAGTTGCTGACGCCTGGGCCCTGGCGTCAATACGCCAAGGACTTTGGGTCGGCCGGAAGGACCTATTGGGGACCAAGCACTTGACTCAGTGCCGTCGCGGATCGGCCCAGCAGGGACCTACCAGCGGTCATGCGGGAGTCCACTGATGGAGTTTTTCTACAGGTGCTCAGCAGTGGGACGTTAAATGGACTGTAGTGGTGGTGGTGGTTCTAAGAGGCATCACCAGGGGCTCAAACGCATGAGGAGACTGGAGAGCAGCTACCCGATACCTCCGGTGATGTTGATGGTGGGTTGGTCTTCTGTTCTCCCAAGGGTTTTATGTGTAACTAGATTTTACCCACAGCTTCGCTCACGTTAAGTTCGATTTTCATACAAATTTCAAAGCCCTATTTTACCACCTTAACGGTTGAATTTTCAAAAATGCTTTCTTAGCTGATGTCTATGTCATAAAAGCTGTCTGTATGCAAAATTTCAGCCCAATCCGTCCAGGGGTTTGAGCTGTGCGTTGATCGATCAGTCAGTCAAGTAACCTTTACCTTTTGCAATTATTTAGAAGATGATCCCTTTTACTTATAATTATTTAGATATTGCTTTCATATGAAGCCCTACCTAACATTTACTAGATCTGTAACCTTGGCCAGGCCGATCTTCCAAGATGTCTCTCAGGGAGACGCATAATCTGCGAGATATATTATCTTAAATGATGAAACAATTAGGCTAGAGTCCTGAACAACTTGTGTTGACAAAAACTTTTCGTTCGTTTTTAATCTGACAACAAATCAACAAGACGCCCAGATGTATCTCTAACGACACATGTGATAATGACCACTTGTCGTCAACAGTGCCCGGCGGCTCGGTGTCGATGGATGGGGAGTCACCGAAGACCAACATTTGCATCTTCAGCGCCAGCGAAGATATGGAGACTATGCGCAACTTTGAACAGGTATATCTCACGAGGATGAAAATTGAAGCATTTATAAAATGTGATAGAAAGTCTCCTATGAAGAAGAAGAAGAGTTTCTATCATATTTTAGATAGAAGGAAGATAGATAGAAGGTCCATAAATAGATAGGGTTTTAATTTAAGTGTTTAAAGTCGATCTCTTCCACTACATAAATTCTATACAGGTTAGTGTTGTGTGCGAGAAGTTGTTGTTTAATGTGAAAAATAGATAGATTTTTCAGTTGAGTATTGGCAAAGCCAAAAGGAGCGTTTATGATTTTAGCAATCTGTGTATGTATGTATGTTTCATAGTAGCGCCTAAACCACTGACTCCGATTTTGATGAATGAGGTGTCTATCGATTCGTTATTATGGTCCGGTTGCCATACCCGTCATATCGATTTTGTTGGGAGTATTTTACTCCCAACAAAATCGATTGACGGATGGTCACATCCAAAAACCTGTAACCATAGTCTGATTACAGTTTTAAAATTACTTACTTACTTAGTTACTTAGTATGATTGAAAATTATATTATTGAGGAATTTTAAAGATCTATTACAGTATTTGATGGGAAAATGGGTAACCTGAATGATGAAAAAAATGGCTAGAGTCCTGAACACTTGTGTGGACAAGCACATTCTCGTTCGTTTTTAATGCTGATTTAACAAACGAAAGCAACCCATTGGCGTTTAAAATTTGCCAGTTCAGTAATCAAGAGTTCGTTCGTTGCAGGTATTCGTGAAGTTGATGCGTCGTTACAAGTATCTTGAGAAGATGTTTGAGGAGGAAATGAAGAAGGTCCTCGTGTACCTGAAAGGGTTCGAACCGCTGAATCGCATCAAACTGGCCCGGATGACTGCCCTCTGGATTGGTATGTTCGAATTTTATACTTAGGACGCTTGGCTTGTGTATAAGTACCATTTGAATCCGAGAAAATATGTTCAAAAATTGCTTTAAAATTCCCTACTAAATGTACTAAAACTATAAATGCGAAAGTGTGTTTCTTTGTTGGTTTGTCCTTAAACCTCGCTGCATCAAAGCTATGATTCATTTTCGATTTTTGCGTCCAGGGTATGTTTGAGGACTTGAAGTGTCGTAAAATCAAGGAGTTCCCTCGGGATTTTTAAAACCTAAATCGACGCGGACTTAATCATTTTTCTGAAACCAGGGCGCGTTTTTAATCTTCGTGGTTTTAGATACCGTATTTAATTATCACCATCACGAGTTATACTTTGTGTTTTGACCTTCAAAATGTGTACTGTGATGTGTCTGGTACACTTCATAGTATCTCTGTGCCAAATTTTATCCAGATCCGTTCAACCGTTCTAGCGTGATTGAGTAACAAACATCCATCCATCCAAACTTTCGCATTTATAATTACTAGATGATTCCCGCGACTTCATCCGCGTGGATTAAGATTTTTGATTCCCGCGTAAACTCTTTAATTTTCCGGGATAAAAAGTATGTCTATGTCCTTCCCCGGGATACAGACTATCCTCATACCAAATATCATCAAAATCGGTTGAACCGTGGGCCGTGAAAGCGTAGCAGACTGTCGACAGGCACGTTTTCGCATTTATAATATTAGTATGGATTAAATATGATAATGCACACGATTAGAGCCAACGCGTGCGTTTGACAGCCGCGTTGGTGTCGAAGTGTGCGACATTGACTGCGCAGCTTCGTCCTTGGACGCTGTTCATGCAGTGCTCCTACTCACTGGCTGCGGAACAAACAAACTTATTTCATGAAAGAACTAGACTTGTAGCTTGCGATATTCACCACACCACACAAATCTTCCAAATTATTATCAACATACGTTTCACTCCGACACCGGAGCATCTTCGGAGATGTTGACTCTACAATGCACGATAGTAAAGACAACATTATTATTGCAATTGAAAATAAATTTCATTTCATTTCATTTATTTTATTTGCACAGATTGAAGATATAAAGGTCTTATAATAATTTTAGCAGTAGCATACAATCTGCCATGGAGATGGCATGCAAAATTCAGACGTAATTATTATTATACTTAGCATAATACTTAAACAATATACAGTATTAACAATAAAAAGTATACGACGATAACAATGCTAAGATAAAATAAATATTAAATAGTTACATTCCACCAAAGCCTCATTCTTATTTATTATTCTCTAATTTTAATTCCTTCATTACTACTAACTATAAAGTGTCTGATAAATAGTCTTTAATAGTGTAGTATCGTTTTTTTAACAACAATTCCTTTATTTTATTTTTGAAAGCTATTGTACTCAGATAGATAAACTTCTAGTTCTTTCATTATCATGGACTAAACTTATTTCATACATTAAAATCTTAAGCTCACGCAAATTAATGGTAAGACATCGGTCATAAGTTCAAAAACTCAAGTGAAATGGATGGATCAGTCTAAAATTAATTTCTTGATTCATACTTTATATCTCGAATTCAGTCAAATGACTTGGCCAGCTTTACCGTCTAATATGTCCAGGTTTACATGGGAGTAGCATGTACTAATCATGAATTATTATAATTCACTAGCTGATGCCCGCGACTTCCTCCGCGTGGATTGAGGTTTTTTGGTTATCGCGGGAAATCTTATATTTTTCGGGATAAAAAGTAGCCTATGTGTTTGTAGACTATAAACTCTATCTCTGTGCTTAATTTCATTAACAATTTCCATGATTTTGACTTGGTATGCTTGTATTTATCCTATTGCCTCTTCCCCCGGACCCTCGGCACAGAGTAGACGTGTTAAATGTGTTTTATTCCGTTTATTTAATTAAATTATTATCATTTTTACTTAAATTCGGCCAAATAATTAACGCGAGTGTACCAGGAGCATATAAAAACGAAGAGTTAACCGGTATTGAAGATTGCACACATAGGCAGATTGATGCTTGTGTATGCGCTGCTTGCATCCCTGTCTTACTACACTACAGCCCGTGATGTGACGTATTGCCTTCACTTACTACGGTAATGCACGCGGTCACGCTACCCCAGAGGAGAGCTGAGCTTGATTACATTGCCGCTGCGTGTCGAGAACGAGTGAGACAACGAGACGTCGGCGCTTACGCATCTTCATTTCACGTGATCGAGTTTGTTACAGTCGTGCATTGCTCAGCGCTTCTACAAATTTGGACTCTATTCGTATGAACCATAAAAGTGAGTGTTGCCTGGTGTTTTTTCTGATAAATACGTAATAACAAGTGCATCTAACGGAATCTTTCAGCTGCGCTTTAATACTGAACCTTATTAATAACCATTTAAGATCCTTGCATACTATCAGTAACCTGCAAATTCGAAAATAGATTACTTGCATCAACGAACAGCATACCCGGCAAGTGTCAACAGTACCTACACCTTGTTTTCGCTCATTTATGAACTTACTTTGAAGAAGAATTGTTTAATTTTTTACTCATGCCACAAAAGAAAACTCTCGCGCTGCCATCGGCAGACTTACAAGTTGACTCGGATTCAAACTTAAGTTCCACTGCGATGACAGACACCGACACACAAGAGACTACGAACCCAGCCACCATGTCCAGACCACGGTTACGGAAGAGACAACATGATGACGATTTGAGTGTTTTTATGACAGATATGAAGAAAATGTTTCAGGAATTTAGATCACAACAGGAAGAGAATTTCAGGGCTTTCCAAAATTCACTGTTCGTTACGATTGAGGATATTAAAAAGCAAAATGGGGAAATTAGATCCTCAATGGAATTTTTATCTAAACAATACGAAGACATACAGAAGAAAATTGAAAAAATTGAGAAAGAGAAAAAAGGATTTAGTTACAACATAGAACAGATTGAAGAGAGGATAGAGTTTTTAGAGAAAAAATTTAAGTCACCCTGCCTAGAAATTCGAAACATCCCTACCAAGAAATCGGAAAATAGGTCACATCTTCTAGATCTGACGCAAAAATTAAGCCTGGCGTTGAAAGTGCCCCTGGAAAGCTATGAAATCCGCGATGTCTACAGGGTGAACACTAAGCCTGAAGCAAATAAACCTATAAGCATAGAATTCTCCTCTGTAATTACAAAAGAAAAAGTTTTACATGCATTTAAAAACTATAACAAGGAACACCGAGGCAGTGATAGGCTGTGTACAAAAACCCTAGAGCTTGACTGTCCTTCCCAGCCCATATTTATTTCGGAAGCCCTCACCTTTAAGTCTAAAAGGCTCTTTTACCAAGCACGAGAGTTTGCCAAAGCAAACGATTATAGTTTCTGTTGGACATCCCATGGAAAAGTCTACTTGCGTAAAAGGGAGGGGGCTCCCTTTATTTATATTAAGTCCGAACAGAGCCTTACAAACCTAGTTGGCGGGGAAGTCAAATGACTAGCTTATGCAAGGATTACTTTTCATTATTATTGTATTTTATGCATGCTTGTAATCTACACTTTTACACAAACCATTATTATCATATTTTGCCAATTATCAAATTCTGTTGTAAAATGTCTAGCTTTATACATTAAATTTTCCACACGTCTAAACTACTCTCAAATACCACAAACTTTACATTGTCACTTTTATACTACCCTAAGTCAAGAGCTGTTGAATGTGCTCGCATATAACATATTTTTTTCAAGAAGATCTCTCTTAAGAAATATCGATAGAAATTCTTCTGGGTCCCCTTCTTTTCTCGATCATATTAATTTTTTTCATAAAATAAAATGGATAGCAATTTAACAAATGTGCATGAAATTGACAACTCAGAGATCTCGCAGTCATTACAGTGTGATGTTGAGGATTTACCTAAACATTTACATATTAAAAAACATGATATTACCGTAATATCTCAAAATATTAGGAGCATTTATAGTAACATAGACGACCTACAAATTACTCTTTCATCACTTAATTTTGATCCGGACATTATTGTCTTAACTGAATGCTGGTTAAACACTAATAAACCCATACCAATATTACAGGGGTATAACTCCTTTGCAACAACAAAGCACTTAAACCAAAATGGTGGCGTCGTTATTTATGCAACAAAATCACTTACTGTTAATCCTAGCGAAATAATATTATCGGATGCCTCATGTATGCAAATAGAACTTGACAGAAACATTATTCTAGGGATTTATCGCTCACCCTCCAACCCCTACGCAGATACTTTTATCGATTCCCTAAACAGCTACTTGGGTAATCTCAAGACGCATAAAAATTTAATATTAACTGGAGATATCAATATAAATATTACCCCAAAATTAACCGAACAAAGTTTCGAACGAAACAACAGGTCGAATTATTTAAATATGCTCTCTACCCATGGATTATTACCTGGTCACGTACTGCCAACAAGAGAGGCTAATTGTCTAGATCAAGTCTTCTTGAAAATAAACAAAAATAAAGTATCTGCGTATATAGCTGTCCTAAATACTACAATCACAGACCATTTGATGATTCTTCTTAATTTAAAATCGGTCAAAAACAAAAACCAAGTCCCAAAAACTAAAACTATAACAAATTTTAATGACTCCTTAAATAGCCTTGCTACAAAAAACCTTCCTTTGCTACTTTTTAGTAATGATCCTAACTTCGTAATTGAACAGCTAATACAGAAAATAACAGAGTCTTTACAAGAAAATACTAAAACAGTTAAAATCCCTAAAAACAAACGTATTATTAAACCATGGATTACAACAGGTATCCTAAGGTGTATTAGAAACCGAAATAAAATGCAAAAAAAGTTAAAAATTAATCCACTGGATGAAACTTTAAAAATATCTTACAAACGTTACCGTAACTACTGTAATATAGTCCATTCATTTTAGATTTTTTCGCGGCAAAATTTATAATTTTTTGAAACCACTGTGGTTTTATACCTATGAGTGAGTACATTAAAAAACACAACTCTCCCCCCCCCTCCGGTGGTGGCTTCCCCCCTCCCCGCCTTGAAAATTGTGCCATTTTGCAGATTTCCTAGATTTTTCAGAAAACTATACAAGCTAGGACAAAACCGTCAAAGAGAACATTGTTCCTTAATAAATTACCTATAAATAAGTTCGTAACATTTATTATGATAGGAGTTATAGTTTACAAGCTATGGTGCGTTAAAGTTGACTAAAAATCGCAGCTCAGTAAAATAAGCCAATTTTCAACATTTTATATGTATTCTGTAATCTCTACAAAACTATTAGAGTTAGGCAAAAACTGTCAGGAGTAAAAATAAACACCATTTAATGACCTATAAAAAAATATTTAGTTCATAAAGATAGGACTAATAATTTCGCATATATATCCACGTATTGTATACGAAGAAAAATAAAAAAATTGTTAGAATCCTGTGTTATTTGCAATTTGCACAAAAACTATTAGAGCTAGGAAAAATCCTTCGAAGAGTAATTAATTTCATTAAATTACCTACAAAAAAATGTTATGGTTTATTTAGATAGGACCAATAGTTCGAAAAATATGACTACCTTTATTCCATGAAATTTTTTTTTTTTCAAAAACCATGTATATATTTTTTAATTTTCACAGAAACTATTAGAACTAGGAAAAAAAATATCATAAGCAAAAATCAACTTCATTAAATTACCTCCAAAATAGTTTTTAGTTTATTTTGACAGAACTAATAGTTTCGGAAATATGGCTGTCTAACTTGCATAAAAAAAGAAACCCTTGTAAAATCCGTGAATGTTTTTTGTAATTTCAAGAAGAAGTATTAGAGCTAGGAAAAAAGCTGTCAGGACTTAGGACAAAGATAATTAATTTACCTATAAAATAGTGTTTAGTTTATTTTGATAGGACAAATAGTTTTTGAAATATACCTTGCTATTTTGTAAGAACCGGTGGTAGTCATCTTGACTTACATAATAGTATGGAATAAATAGAAATTAAATAACTTTTTTTTTAACGCATCATAGCTTGTAAACTATAACTCCTATCACCATAAATGTTATGAACTTGTTTGTAGGTAATTTATTAAGGAACAATGTTCTCTTTGACAGTTTTGTCCTAGCTTGTATAGTTTTCTTGAAAATCTAGGAAATCTGCAAAATGGCACACTTTTCAAGGCGGGGAGGGGGGAAGCCACCACCGGAGGGGGGGGGAGAGTTGTGTTTTTTAATGTACTCACTCATAGGTATAAAACAACAGTAGTTTCAAACAATTATTAATTTTGCCGTTTTCCCCATACATTGAAATCTAGAATGAATGGACTAAATAGTCTTATCAAGAAACTTAAACATAAATACGAAAGCGACCAGTTAGTTAAATCTTCAGGAAATTCTAAAGCGCTTTGGAAAAATATAAAAAATGTAACTTATTTAACTTCAAATAGATCAGATAATACCCCATTATTAAATATCAAGCCATCCCCTACCGAATCTGTCAACCATGTAAATAATTTTTTCGCGAATATTGGAAAATCCCTTGCAGAGGAAATTATTTCAGGCAATAGGTCTATTTTAATATTAATTCAGAAATATCTCACCCCCAACTCTCGTCCTTTGTTCTTCTGGATACTTCAGTCCACGAAATACACAGCGTGATTTCCGGCCTTAAATCGAACAGTTCAGCAGGGTGGGATAACATCTCGACTAGTTTCTTAAAACTGGCCAGAAATGAGGTCGCTCCGATTATCTGTCACCTTACAAACCTTTGTTTTGCAAGTGGTACTTTCCCGTCTCCCTTAAAACAAGCTATTATCACACCAGTTTATAAAAATGGTGACAGAAGTGATGTCAACAACTACAGACCAATATCTGTCCTTCCAGCAATCTCGAAAATACTAGAAAAATGTTTGAATAAAAGGTTGATTAACTATTTAGACAAATACAATTTAATCTCTACTTCTCAATTTGGCTTTAGACAGGGAAAATCTACCGAAGATGCTATTATTAATTTAACCTCTAAAATTGTTGAGAAACTTGACCAAAAGAAAAAGTGTCTGTGTGTATTCTTAGACTTAAAAAAAGCGTTTGACACCGTTTCTGTCACCATCCTTGTGAACAAGCTGGAACGAATGGGAATTCGAGGGACACCACTGAAACTTTTTAACAGTTACTTAAGTGATCGCAAACAAAGAGTCAAAATAGGGGAACATGTTAGTGCTGAGACAGATATAGCTTATGGAGTCCCTCAAGGAAGTGTTCTGGGGCCGACCCTGTTTCTGGTTTATATTAATGGATTATGTAACCTTGGTTTAAATAATGGTCAGATCTTCTCATACGCTGACGATACCGCTATTGTGTTTTCTGGTAGCTCCTGGGAAGAAGTACAGAGGACGAGTGAGGAAGGCCTCGCAAAGATATCTGCTTGGCTTAATTCAAATTTATTAACCCTTAATGTAACTAAAACTAATTACATTTGTTTTTCGATTAAGAATAATATGCAACCAAATAATGATTTAACTGTTAAGATACATAATTGTGGAGACACCTATAGTCAAAATTGCTCTTGTTCATCTATTAATAAAGTAACTTCTGCTAAATATCTTGGTGTTATCCTAGATCAAAGATTGTCCTGGTATCCTCAAATAGAACTTGTGGCAAGTAGGGTGAGGAAACTCACCTGGATCTTCAAGAAGCTGAGACATATCGCCCCAACTGACATACTACATAAAATATACGTAGCTCTTGCCCAATCAATCATTACTTACTGTATACCAGTTTGGGGAGGTGCTGCAAAGACTAGATTCATTGAAGCAGAAAGAGCACAGCGTTTTTTACTGAAGGTAATACATTTTAAGCCTTATCGATACCATACTGATATGTTATATTCAATAAGTAATGTACTTACAGTTAGGCAATTATATGTTCTCTTCGCTATCCTAAAGTTACACAAAACCCTATATTTTGACCCAAGTATCTTAAATAAAAGAACAAATAATACTGTTGTGGAACTAGTACACGCAAGATCTGCTTTTGCTGGGTATCAATATCAACATAAATCTACTTACTTGTATAATAAAGTTAACAAAGTTCTGAATATTTACCCAAAGAAAATTCATGACTGTAAAAGAACACTTAAAAACTGGCTAAAAGCACTATCTTTTGATGAAACGGAGGCTCTTCTGCAAATTGTTCAATAGGTGTAACTGTGGTTTTAACTGGAATATACATGTATGCGCACACTCATACAATACACACACACACACACACACACACACACACACACACACACACACACACACACACACACACACACACACTTGCTATCACTCTTGCATGCTTGCATGATGATAATTAAATAATTAAATATTGTCTCAAAAATTTGTTAATGCTCTAATGTAATTGTTAAATTTGGAAGAGCTAGGCCTTCTGGCACAGGTATTCTTATGCTTAACAGAAGGCCTCAGCCACAAATATTTGTTGAAAATGTATTTTTTGAAATAAATCATTTTTCATTTTTTCATTTTTTTTCATTTATGTGAGGGCCTGCCTAAGCCCTTCGTGTTCACTGATTTGCTTTACAGTTTTCGTGTTCTATCAGCCTCGTTCGTGGGACTGCCTCGTTGGTCTAGTGGTTGGCATGTTCGACTGCGGCCGACGAGGTCCCGGGTCGGGCAATAATTAAGTATTGGGTTTTCTGACTAGAAATTCTCAGTACTAGCCCGGAGTTAGGAAGTTGGCGGTGTTTCACCCCCGTGCCTCGGAGTCGGAGAGCACGTTAAGCCGTCTGCCCCGGTTATTATCACTAACATGATTATAGTCGTTAAAGCCCGCCAACCCGCATTGGAGCAGCGTGGTGGGTCTATGCTCTAATTCCCTCTCTTCTATGAGAGTGGAGGCCTGTGCTCAGCAGTGGGACGTTATTGGGCTGTAGTGGTGTCCTATCGGGTTAGGTTGTGCTATTTTCTCCTCCTCGTTATTTTCCTCCAGCTAGCTGAAGTTCTTTTCTGTGATCAGGTAACGGTTGCGTGCCGCCGTCGGTTCTGCTGGTGCTCCAGAACGAACATATACTGAAGGACAACCTCGCGCTGGACTTTGTGCTGGAAGTGTTCGCCACAGTCAAGCAGGAGCGCGGCACCACCTCGCTGGTCACCGCGCTCAAGCGGGGGCAGCTGGAAGGCAGGTGTGTATCCCACTGCTGGGAATCTGGTGTGTAGCGTGGACTACGGTGACGTCCACACTATGCTGGGTGACTTTTTTCGGCGTCTCGAAATTATATCATACTAGCTTTTGCCTGCGACTTCGTCCGCGTGGCATTAGGTTCCTAAAAATCCTATACAACCTTTCATTGCCTATTTAATCTCCATGGTGGTGGAAATTGTGAAACACGTACTTTCTTCATATGAAACCGAAAGCCCAAATGCTAAGTTTCATGGCCATAACTTGAAAAATGAAGGACTAACCTCCTTGGGGGTGGAATTTAGAAAAAAATGTGACACACCTTATTTTGTACTGAAAGCCAAAATGCCATGTTTTGTTGATATAACTTGAAAAATATCTTGAGAAATGAAAGACTTTCATACAAACTTTCATCCCTATTTTATTTGGGGGTAAAATTTTCAAAAACTGTGAAACGTATTTCTTCATCAAAGAACTAGAACTTTAATTTGTTATTTAAATCCACCACAGTAAGTAAATCTATGTGGTTCAGTATGTATCTTGCACTTCTAGCTTGCAATATTCACCACACCACACAAATCTTTCAAATTCGTTCGTACGTTTCATTCCGACACTGGGAGCATCTTCAGGAGATATTGATTCGACAATGCACGATTGCAAGTTGAGGGTGCAAGTCTGCAAGATACTGATTTTCTGATTTCATATAAGCCTTATGTGGCTGGTATACCCCAACATATTTAGTGTGGTTTTGTTGATAGAAAGCACAAATAATGTTAGGGTAGAGTAACGCAACATTGTACTGGCATGTCGTTTACTTGGCGACAGTGTCATTGGTGTTGCAACATTATTTTGAAATTAAGCCTCACGTATTCTGTAGCAACCCCTTTCCTTCGTTACTTGGAATATTTTAAACGTGTTTTCAATGAATATTCAAGGCCACGTTTGTTATATTAATTTATTTATTGTGTATTTATATTTTTATGTATTTTATATATGTATTTAGTTTGTGTAAGTAGTATGTCGTTTTTATTTAAGTTGTATGACTTAATATTTTAAGTAAATATTGTAGAATTTTATAATTTCAATAAAATATATTATTTATGTACCTACACCACTTAACAATTTCACCTTACTCACTTTCAAGGAAGGCTGGAAGAGATTTCTAAATAGAGATAAGCTTCATTTTTTTTTCTATTAGTTTAAGACAATATTTTGTACAAAAATAATAAAAATAAAAATAAAATTTCAATTTGTTTTTCGCAGGTTGCTGGAGTTCCTGCCTCTGAATCGTCGCAGCGAAGAGGTGCTGGCCTCGTCGTTCGCTTCGCGCGGCCTCGCTGAGCTACTGAAACTGCATCGGGCGCAGGCTTCACAGGTCAGGCTTCTTATGCTATCTTTGGGCTTGTTATCAAATCAAATATTCATTTATCTACTCCCATGCTATAAATCCTCTATAACAGGTTCTGAAACAGTTAGCTATTTGCCAACATTAAAACACCCAATGTCCTAATAACCATTACATCATCCAAACGAGTGATGTAATGTTGTACTGAATTTCATTACAACACCCCTTTTTTTTCGATCCCCTCTGCGCAAAGGGTTTACTCAACAGACAGCCACATCTGCTCGATGCGTGGTATCTGTATGAATTACAAAAAAAGAACATCTGTACGAATTTCAAAAAAAGAACATTGTCATACACGCGCGTTTCACTACCAGAACGCCGCGCGCTGTAAAAAAAAGTAGGTTATTAGAATTTTCCCCGCCATTTTTTTTTTATTGTTTTGTTAACAAAAAAAAAATAAAAAAATAAAAAGAGCGATTCAAGTTTTGAGTTTTGATGATATTAGGTTACTAGGACTGGATGTTTTATTGTTAGCAGTAAGCTAACTATTTCAGAATCTGTTATAGAGGATTCATATTATGAGTGTAGATAAAGTCTTGTATGCAACAGTTGATAATTAGGTATTAAAACACTCATATGATACTATTATCACACTCCGCTACGCGTCGCGTCGTGTGATAAACCCACATTCGTGTTTTAATACCCCTTATTACACAACTGTTGCATAAATAACTATTATTCAATTTAGGTACACTGTAGGTACACATATTGACATCGATTACTTACTTATAAAACATGATGGTGATAATAGTTACGCGGTATCTTAAAACTAAAGCTACGAGGGTTCCAAACGCGCCCTGGTCGGAGTAGAGCCCACAACAAACTCAGCCGAGGGGTTTTTTTTTTTCATTATCACCATCTCACAAATCATCTTAACTAAGGAACTATCCTAACTTTTGTTAATTTCCAATATAAACTATTAAAAATCTAAAGGGGTTGTTTCAAATTTATATGGAGCCTGGGCCAGGTATTTGTACAGTATTTTAAAATGTTCGGGGTCATAAAATAATAACATTTTTTTCTTTATTTCTTACTAAAAAGTTCTATTTACGAGGTGCAATGCGAAATTATTTTCCTTAATAAAAGCGCAACAACATGCGTCCATTTTGACATTGACGTAGGTATATTACACGTGTCATGATGACATTTGACATAAAAATAACCTGAGAAATGAGAATTAACCTTAAATATCCAACAGCAGCAGATGGATGGATGGATGCGCTGCGAGAGTTGCTATTCTACAAATGTACCTAATTAAACATTTTATTTTTGTACCTCTTAATCACAAACTGCCAAAAAGCATATTTTATTTTGTTTTCTATGATTTTATACTATTTTTTGGAATACTGTACAAGTACCTGGCCCAAGATGAAACAACCCCTTTTATGACGTCACAACTGCGAATTTCATACAACTTCCATATTAGAAGTGTGTTTTTAAGTATGATAAAGATATGCTTTTTTGATTTAGTTGTCATCATCCCTATTGCTAGTAGAGAATGTTACATGGAATTGACTTGCTCCAGCAATGATTAGGACTACGGTTGCTTATGTATCTACACATTGGTTTGTCACATTTTTTAAGCAAGTTTCTTGCCGGTTCTTCTCGGTAGCAATGGCATTCCGAATCAGTGGTAGATTCACTCGACGATTGATAAACTTCGATATATATGTAGGTACTAGAATGGGCCCTTTCATAGAAAAAAATTGGGCGTCCGACCTGTGGAGCCCGCTCCACACCTGTATAAGCCTGTCCTTGTCCCCGCCATAGCGCTGACTAGATGGCGTTAGTAAAATACGCCCACATTCTTTGTTTGTCAGGGCCCGTCTATGTAAATTGAGGTTGTTGATAAAAAAAGAAATGTGAAATAAAGATATGTTTCGTTGTCCAGGAGGCGCGGCGCGACCTGACACAAGCCCTCCTGGAGCAGCTGGCGGACGAGCGCCCCATCCGCGACATCATCTCAGACCTGCGCGAGATGGCGCTGCGCCACGACATCCCCGAACACGAGGTCGTCGCCATTGTGAGTGTGACGACACCTTTACACTTTATTTAATACAGTATAGGGGTATCAAATATAAATATTATAAATACGAAAGTTTGGATGGATGTATGGATGTATGGGCGTTTGTTACTCAATCACGCTCCAACAGCTGAACGGATCTGGATGAAATTTGGCACAGAGATAGATTATAGTCTGGAATAGCACATAGGCTACTTTTTATCCCGAAAAATTAAAGAGTTCCCACGGGAACCGAAAAACCGCAATCCACGCGGACGAAGTCGCGGGCATCAGCTACTGGGTTTAATATAACTACCATGCCCCTAACAGGTTAGCCCGCTACCATTTTAGACTGCATCATCACTTACCATCAGGTGAGATCGCAGTCAAGGGCTAACTTGTAGTGGATAAAAAAAAGTAGCAAATGCCCGCGACTTCGTCCGCGTGAACTAAGTTGTATTCGTGCGGTAATTCCTTAATTTTCCGTGATAAAAAGTAGCAAATGCCCGCGACTTCGTCCGCGTGAACTAAGTTGTATTCGTGCGGTAATTCCTTAATTTTCCGTGATAAAAAGTAGCCTGTCTGTTATACCAGTGTACCACATTTCATCCAGATCCGTTCAGCCATTCTGGCGTGGACTAACAAACATCCATCAATCATCCATGCATAATATTAGTATAGATTTTTACTAGCGATGCTGTCAACAGTATGCTTAGCATGCGCGCAACGAGATTATCTCGCGACGAGAGAGAGAGATGTTGTCGTTGCCGGCAAATTTTTCATTTACCCTAACATGCACAAAATATACCGCATTTTCATAAAAAAATAGTCTACATATAAAGTTTCGTAGAGAAAAATACCACTGATAGGAAATATTACTTTTATCTCTACTTTTGACGTTACGAGACGAGTAACCATGTTAGCTTAGGTAGTCCGATAGAGATAACGGGTAGACATAATTTTACTCGTAGTGCGCAAGCTAGCCAGCCATACAGGTCATATACGTTTGTGGGACTATACGTCCGCGAGGCGTATGCTGAGCTTTGGACTTGGTATTCAGATGTTTTTTTTAGTCAAATACATATAGACTTATTAACTAGTAGGTATTAGTCGTAGTGTAATGTTAGGCTGAACATTAACGTATTACATCCATGGCCTTACTGTTTCTATGACTCTCTAGAGTGGCAATACAGCCCCCCAATCATGTAAGAATGGCCGATGAAATCGTTAAAGTTCTGCGACAAAGTAAATAAACCATAACAGCATTAAATTACGAGCTCAATTTCGTGTACCCATTCTTATACGTTTAGGTATGTACGATACTCTAACGTACGATACGATATTCTTATGAATGGATACACGAAATTGAGCTCTAATTCAATGCAGTTATGGTTTATATTACTTTGACGCTGAACCTTTACCATTTGATCGACAATTCTTTCATAATCGGAGGGCAGAGAGTGTTTTCCTTTTGAATAGTAAATTATTTTTTCCAATGATGAAACCTGATGACGAGTCGGAGCGATGCGGCTAAAACTTCGCGAGTTTGGTCCGACCGAGTCTTTCGGTCTCTCCAACGCTTGCTTAGTTCACCGCATCGCACTGTCGACATGGCAATCTGAGCTACTAAAACCACTAGCAAAACAACTAATTAGTGGACTATTTAGTTAAATATAATCATTTTGTTGTAGATCTGGCAATGCGTGATGTCCCGAGGCGAGTGGAACAAGAAAGAGGAGCTTTTGGCCGAGCAAGCAGCTAAGCACTTGCGCCACTATACGCCTCTACTGGCCGCGTTCGCTCAGTCGGCTAAGGCTGAAACTGCGTTATTGTCTAAGGTAAGCGTTGTTTATATCTGCAGATTATGCCAGGAATCCACTGAGACTCCGCTGCATATTATCTGCCATTGTCCCGCTTTAATGCATAAACGAAGCATCCATCTGGGCAAACATATTATTGACCCAGAGGAGGCTTCCCGTATTCCAGTCAAGAAAACGCTGCTATTCCTGGCGGAAACAAGTATTGGCGAGGAAATTTGAATAAGAGGTGATCACAATAGATCGGAGACAGTCGCAGTGATACAGGACATATGGAACTGGAGCCTTAAGAAGAAAGAAAGAAGAAGCGTTGTCTATGGTTGTTCTAAGTCGAGTTTTTTTTATCCACTACAAGTTAGCCCTTGACTGCGATCTCACCTGATGGTAAGTGATGATGTAGTCTAAGATGGTAGCGGGCTAACCTGTTAAGGACATGGCAGTTATAGTAAACCCATACCCCCAATTGGCTTCTAGTTTCCAGAAACGACGCCACAACGTCAAAACCGCGTTTGGGATTTTGTATGAAATACTGAATTGTGAATCATCAAAATTCATAGGCGTTAATGCGTTAATCGATACTGTAAAATGGTTATTCAACATAAAACTAACAGGGGAAGTGGATATTACGTCTTTTGAGAAGATCCTCTATTTACCGTGCGTTCCGTTATAGACTGAGAGCTCTGTTCAGTGCTCTTTACTGTGGAGAAATTCGTTCCGTTATAACTGACAGTAAACTGCCGCAGTATCCTAGGGAAATATATGACGTCATTAATCGACGCCATCTTTGTACTGTGACTACTGGCGTTTTCGAGGTAAGGTGCGCTCTCAGTGTTTGTCTCAGTGCTGACAGCGTTCCGTTATAAGCAGTACCCAGTATACCTAACTATAAAGGAACGGCTTCGCAGTGTACTGAATTGACGTCACACCTTACAGTGCTCACAGTGTATTTCGGAACACACCCTTAATTATCACTAAAAAATAATTTATTTGTCTAGTTATCAAATACCAAATAATTTCTTCCAATGATGAAACCTGATGACGAGTCGGAGCGACGCGGCTAAAACTTCGCGAGTTTGGTCCGACCGAGTCTTTCGGTCTCTCCAACGCTTGCTGAGCTAACCGCACCGCACTGTCGACATGGCAATCTGAGTTAATTTTAGTTTTTCACATAAGAAGTCTTCGTTTTCCCATCGAAAATTCTAATATATATTTCATTTTATCAATACTAATATTGTAAATGCGAAAGTGTGTCTGTCTGCTACACTTTCACGGCCAATCTGTTCAACCGATTTTGATGATATGGTACAGGGATAGGTTGTATCTTTTTTTTTTTTTTTTTATTCACTACAAGTTAGCCCTTGACTGCGATCTCACCTGATGGTAAGTGATGATGCAGCCTAAGATGGCAGCCTAAGATGGCAGCGGGCTAATCTGTTAGGGGATGGCAGTTATATTAAACCCATACCCCTATTCGGTTTCTACACGGCATCGTACCGGAACGCTAAATCGCTTGGCGGCACACTGCGCCACGGAGGTCGTCAAAACCTCGGGGAAGAACATCGGCTACTTTTTATCCCGGAAAACGAAGGAGTTCATGCGGGAACAAATATACCTTAATCCTCGGCTGAAGTCGCGGGCAGTCTAGTTTCTAATATCTTAGTAAAATCTGTACAGCATTGTTATTTGAAAGAAGTTCAAAGTGTGCTTATTTTCTTTATTCTTTATTTATGAAACACACCCATATTTAAATTTATATATTAGCAATGCGCCCAGTTTTTGTTAGATGTGAACACAGGTTATGACGTCACACAACCGAGTCGCATCAATTTCCTCGCTTTTTAAACAAACAGACTATTATTTTTGATGTAACATACATTTTAAAAGCTAAAGAGAAAATTAGAAACCTCGGATTAATAATTAGAAGAACTAAACAAAGACTTTGTATGTGAAAAACATAATGTATGAATAAAATAAATAAAATCAATGAATTTTCTTTAGTAAAAAGCGTGATTTAAATCTTTCTCTATTTGTTTTCCAGGTCCAAGAATACTGTTACGAGAACATGAGTTTCATGCGCGCGTTCAGCAAACTGGTGCTGATGCTGTACAAGAGCAACGTCATCTCTGAGGAGGTCATCCTCAAGTGGTACCGCGACCCCAACTCCAGCAAAGGAAAGATGATGTTCTTG
Source organism: Erebia ligea (assembly GCA_917051295.2). Taxonomy (NCBI): domain Eukaryota; kingdom Metazoa; phylum Arthropoda; class Insecta; order Lepidoptera; family Nymphalidae; genus Erebia; species Erebia ligea. Next base: position 1,896,080 of record OU785240.1, on the reverse strand, counting down.
GACCAGATGAAGCGCTTTGTGGAGTGGCTCCAGAACGCTGAGGAAGGTATGTGGACCCAGAGCCCTATTATTTTGTGTGTTATTTTGTTTGCAACCGCAAATATCCTCGGCAGAGTTTGTTGTCGGCTCTTCTCAGACCAGGGCGCGTTTGGAACCCTCGTAGCTTTAATCGCTCTCCGGGACAGTTTTAAATTCGCGGCAACGAAATGTTGGAAGTTTTGACAGACTGCCTCCTCCATGTCGAAATTTAAGAACTATATAATAAAACTAGCTGATGCCCGCGACTTCGTCTGCGTGGATTGAAGTTTTTCGGTTCCCGCGGGAACTCTTTAATTTTCCGGGATAAAAAGTAGCCTATGTGCTATTCCAGACTATAATCTATCTCTAATAAAACTATGTATTAATTTGGAAGCCGGCAGCCGACATTTTATTTGCAGAAAGAAGGGAAGTACAACCATAGTGAACATAGAATGCTACATGTGAACCACAAATAAGATCTACAATAGTCTATTACACAGAGTATATAATACGCATACAATATAGACGAATTACTTGTTTATTTGATGTAAGAATGTAATAAATAATTAATATTTCTAACACCACAACTACAGCAAATAAACAAAACATTTAAGTAAATTAATAAAATAGTTTTAATTTAACACTGACTCTATTTGACTTATCCCTAGACCATCCAAACATCTAAAATGCGTTACTGGACTTAAACTTTTTGTTAAAACATCAGCTGGCATTTCAGTTGATGGTAAATATTTCAATTTAATGATTTTACTATTTATTACATCCTTTATAAAATGATATCTAATATCAATGTGTTTACTTTTTCTGTGTGACACATAATTTGCAACCAACTTCTGTGCACTCTGACTATCATTATATAAGAGCACAGTACATAAATTGCCAGTAAGTTCACAAAACAAAGATCTCAAATATATGGCTTCTTTACATGCTTCTGCTATGGACATATATTCGGCTTCCATACTGGACAAAGCCACGGTCCTTTGCTTCCTACTTTCCCACGAAATAGCTGAGCCTGACATAACAAAACAATAACCTGTATAAGACCTGCGATCCAAGGTATTATTCCCCCAATCAGCATCAACAAAACCCACAAGCTCAGCTTTTTCTTTTACATATTTTAAACAATAGTTTTTAGTTTTCTTTAGATATCTAAGTATTCTTTTTGCATAATTCCAATGAACATTGGTATGACATTTATTAAATTGACTGAGAAAACTTACTGAAAAAGATATATCTGGTCGGGTAAGAACTGATAAATACATTAGGCTTCCAATTAATTGTTGATATGGAATTTCACTATCGCAAGTTTCAGGCTTTTCAATATCCAACTTACTTTCCATTGGAGTACTAGCAACTTTACAATTTATCATATTGAATTTATCAAGTAACTGGTCAATATACTGCTCCTGATCCAAAGTAATTACATTAGACTTCTTATCAATTTTAACTCTCATACCTAAACATTGCTGAACCTGTCCTAAATTCTTTATTTTAAATTTAGAACTCAACACAGAAATTAGGTTTTCAGTCTCCTGATTGTTATCAGAATAAATGAAAAAATCATCAACATATAACGCAATAATAATTTTTGAACTATCATTCATTTTTGTAAAAACACATGGCTCTAAGCGACTCTTTTTAAACCCTAGCTCACATAAGCAATGCTCAACTCTCTCATACCAAGACCTTGAGGACTGCTTTAACCCATAAATTGCTTTATTTAATTTAACAATAACCTTTTTCGTTTTGACACCACAATTTATTTCTGGTTGAACCATATAAATGTCCTCTTTGAGAAAACCATTTAAGAAGGCTGTTTTCACATCTAAATGAATGATATCCAAATTCAATTGTACAGACAGTGCATATAACATTTTAAGAGTAGAATGTCTAACCACAGGTGAAAAAGTCTCTTCATAATCTATACCAGGCCTCTGCGTGAAGCCTTTAGCCACTAGACGCGCTCTGAACCGCACACTATTATCACTATTGACCTTTCTTTTATACACCCACTTGCACTGCACTAAAGTTTTATCAGAAGGTAACTCATCCACCTGAACCCATGCATCATTTTCCTCAAACGCCTGAAGCTCCTCCTTCATTGCTGCAATCCATTTGTCTCTGTCCTGACTGGCCAGAGCCTCTTGGATGCTAACAGGATCACCACTGAATTCTGGACAGGTTGTACACAGGTTTGTATAACCAAATCGCTCAGGCTGCTTCCTTACTCGTTTGTTGATTACTGGTTCTTGTGGAACTGGCTCCTCTTCAATTTCTTGAGATTGCTCGCTCCTCCAATTGAGTTTGTCTCCATTGGTCCGCAGACATCAGCATGCACAGTATGCAGTGGCTCGCTGCTCCTTGTTCCTGCATGGCCAAATGGTAATCTCGACTGCTTTCCTTCACAGCACACACTGCACGTACTTTTGTTGATATCAGCTTTATCTGGGTATGATATACCCATAACTGCCCCATTCTTCATTATGTTTTGGTCGTTCATATTCAAATGGCCTAATCTCCTATGCCAAACTTCGGAAGTAGACGTAAACAAACAGGATTTGTACTCTATGTCTAACTTGTAGACACCATCTGTCTGATAGGCTATGCCTACTAAATCATTATTTTTATTAAAAATTTTACAACATTTCTCTTTGAACTCCACTCTATTTCCATTTTTGAGAAGTTGACTCACAGATATGAGGTTAGTGGTAAGGTTAGGTACACATAACACATCCTTAAGTGTGACCTCATATTTGAAACTTGGAGTGACGGTCATAATCTCCACATCACCCGAGCATAACACTGGCATAGCAGTTTCATTAGCCGCTAATATACTCCGGACACTCGGCGTGAACGATGCACTTTTCAACAAGTTTTTATCTGGCGTCATGTGAACACTCGCGCCACTATCTAAGTAAAAATCTTTTTTATTGTAATTCCCGTTCAAGAAAACTGCGGAAAATGCGTTTGTCTTTTTTACTACTTGCTGTTGTTTACACTGAGACTTAAAATGGCCTTTTTGTTTGCATCGATAGCATTGTATAATCCTTTTCGGTTTGTTTACATTAATTATTGGGCCCGCGGCCATAGACGATGACGCGCCGCCATAATGACTTCTAGAATTATTGTCATTTTTGACATGGCTGCCAACTTTAGAATCTGAAATTTGCCTTCTGCTAAGGAATGCATTTCCGGTTTCCGAATCGTTTCCTGCTAAGTCAATTAACTTTGTTTTAACAACGTCAGCAGAAATGGAGATTCCGGAATGTTCTATCGCCATGATCATAGGTGTTGTGAATGAAACGAGCACTTGATGAGAACTGACATTTATTGTTACTTTACTAAGTACCCACATAGCAATATTATATAAAAATCACATCATCTTTCCCTTTTATATTTTTAAAGTATAAGTACATGTAGTTTTATTATAATTTTATGATTGGCTTATATATGTATTTATATATTTTAATAATACGTATCTAATTCTATCTTATACATTGCAATTATTTAATCCTATATTAATACTATTCATGCACTATTATTATTTTCCATTTCATTTGATATACATATATATATATATTTTTTTCATTATTTCATATGTTTTAAATTAATGCGAGCATTGACAGCCGCCGGTCTGCGTGTTGTTAGTTTATTTGCATATTTATCATCAATGGTTGGCGAGTTCTCCCTACCATAGACTGTGGGGGGTTCCGCGGTAGTAGTAGCAGTGGAGGGTTGCTGAGGAGTACTATGATCGTCACTTTCTGCGCTACTCCACTTATCCTCCTCTTTAGGCGTTGCGCAAGCTTCAGTTGGAGGCATACCAATCAAATGACGTCTATTTCGTCTATATCGCCTCCCGGACACGTTGTCCTGGACGAAGTACGAGCGCGGTTGAGGCGCCGCACCTTGTACTACAGCATGTTTGCGTCTGCCTTTGTCGATCATAACAACACCCTGCCCCGGCACCAGCTCGGTCAAGGGTCGCGAATGTTGATCATAATAAGTTTTACTTTTGGCCTGCTTAAACAATATGCTTTGGTAATCTGCGGTATTATCGCGGCAGGGCCTTAGGGACTGCTCATGGGAAGGTAGCCTAGTATTTAATCTGCGCCCCATGAGCAGTTCAGCCGGAGAACTTAACCCGTCGCGTGGGCACGCTCTAAAGTTCAACAGACCCAAATAAAAATCAGATCCTGAGTTAGTCGCTTTAATTAATATGTTTTTAATTGTTTGTACGCTTTTTTCACTTCGGCCATTAGCTTGAGAATAGTTGGGTGACGTAGTGACATGCGCAAACCCCCATTTGGACCGGAAATCGGCAAATTCCCTTGAGGTATAAGCCGGACCACCGTCAGTCATCAGCTGGACTGGAATTCCGTGCCTAGCGAATTGATCCTTCATAGCTCGTATTACTGCCTTACTTCCTATACTACTCAGCGCGCTAACCTCAATAAAGTTAGAAAAATAATCCACGAGAATCAAAAAGTATTTATTCCGATATTGAAAAATATCCGAGCCTACCTTCGACCACGGGATATCCGGTATCTCGTGCGGTATCATCGGCTCCCGCGAGGGTCGCGGCTTGAGCTCCGCGCACGTCGCGCACCGGCGCACCGCACGCTCCACGTCGCGCGACATGCCCGGCCAAAACATCACCTCTCGAGCACGTCGCTTGCACCGGTCGATGCCCATGTGACCCTCGTGAACGCGGTTTACCATTTCTGCACGAAGGCCTCGAGGTATATAAACCAAGTTGTCTTTTAAAATGATATTATCTATGTATTCGAAACATTCCCTATAAGACCATAAATGCCGCACACATTCATCGACATTATACTTATTTACTGGCCATCCTTCTTTTATATACTTGATAATACTTTGGCATTCTTCGTCCGAGTCTATATATTCTTTAATTAATTTAATTTTTTCATCAGTAAATCGAACGTTATTAATAACAAAACAAGATTGCTCCTCGATTTCAGCCGAGACGTTATTTTTCATCAGTTCCGGTAGCGGAGCGCGCGACAGTGTGTCCGCAACGAACATATATTTGCCCGGCTTGTACACTACCCTAAAATTGTAACCTTGAATTCGTAACATCATGCGCTGCAACCGCGCGGGTACCGCATCTAACGGTTTATTAAATAAGGCTTCTAGAGGCTTATGATCCGTTTCAACTGTGATGTCACCTCGGCCAAACAGATATTGATGAAATCGCTCTAGAGCGAATACGATGGCGAGCAACTCCTTTTCAATTTGCGCATACCTAGTTTGCGTGTCAGTGAGAGTGGAGGACGCAAACTCGACGGGGCGGCCCGCCTGCAGCAGCACGGCGCCGAGCGCGCGCGAGCTGGCGTCCACGGACAGCAGCACGGGCTCGCGCGCAGAGTACAGCGCCAGCACGGGCGCCGCGCACAACTTCTGCTTCAACTCACGCACGGCCTTCTCGTGCACCTCTTCCCAACACCACACTACGTCTTTTTTCAATAAGCCGCGTAGAGGTGATGCTATTTCAGAATAATTCGTAATAAATTTAGACAAATAGTTGACCATACCCAGGAACCGTTCCAAAGCGGACCTATTTTGAGGCGTAGGCATTTCCTCGATAGCCTTAAGCTTACTTTTGTCGATCGCCATGCCCTCCGAGCTAAACGTGTGCCCCAAATAACTCACTTCCTGAACCCTAAACTCACATTTTTCTCTATTAAATTTTATACCTACTTGCCTTGCCCTTTCTAATAAACGTTTTAGCCTTTCGTCGTGCTGCGCCATAGTCGTACCCCATACGATGATATCGTCCACGAACGAATCTACACCCTCCAGGTCTTCCAGAAGTTGCCGCACTCGAGCGTGGAACACCTCCGAGGCGCAATTAATTCCGTAAGGTAAGCGTAAAAATTGATATCGTCCGAAGGGTGTTCCAAACGTACATAAATCGGCGCTTTCATTATCAATCTGAATCATCCAATACCCCGATCGAGCATCTAACTTGCTGAAATATCGCGCGCCCTGCAACTTGGAAGCTATTTCCGTGAGCGTCGGCAGCGGGTAGTGCGCGCGTCGCACCGCCCGGTTTAGCGGCCGCGGATCGAGACATACACGTAAACTACCATTTTTCTTCGCTACTACTACTATCGCGTTCACCCACTCAGTAGGATGCGATACTTTCCTTATAACACCCATTCCTTCCATACGCTCTAATTCTACTTTTAACTTATCACGAACGCCGATAGGTATTTTCCTGACAGGACAGACCGACGGTTGTACCCCGGAATCAACAATAATCTTATACTCGCCAGGTAACTTACCTAACCCTTTAAACAAATCAGCATACATATCTATATTTATAGTGAACACACGTTTCACAATACCTAATTCTTCACATGCATATTTACCTAACACGCTCTCACAATCATTTCTACAAATGCAAAAATTAAGATTGTATAAACAATTTTTATAAATCCAGGAAATATAGCACGAACCCAATATCGGTATTTTATTACCACAAAAAGATTGAGCCTTAACGTTGTTTTGATGCAAGGACGACAACTGAAAACCTAATTGTTTATATTTTTCCAAAGACATAACATTTAGGTCCGATCCAGTATCGAGTTTAAAGTTCTCTTTTTTAACACTATTATATAAATGCAAAGTTTCATACCATCTGTTGTTGCCCTTGCAAGTAAAGTCACCGTCGATCGTAGAGATCATGTATAATTCTTCATCTGTATCACTATTTTCCACTATTTGATACACATTTTTTCTTGGATTTAGGGCACACAATTTTTTAAAATGGCCAACTGCACCACATACGAAACACACAGCCCTGCGCGCCGGGCAGTAATTATCACCATCGCACTGAAACGCGCCACATTTTTTACAAGACCGCGACCGCGCCGCCTCCGCTGCGACACGTTGCGGTGGGCCGCGGGCCGCAGCGCTCCGAGCGCCGCCGCCGCCGCCGCCGCGCGCCCAGCCGCGCCCGCGCTGGGCTCGCGGCGGCGCCCAGCCGCCCGCTCGGCCGCCTGCCCGCGCGCCACGTATGACGTCCACTGCCGTTGATGATGATGACGCGCACGCCTCATCAGCTTTCGCCTTGGCGCTCTCGATGTTCTGCTTCTCTTCAATTGACATCTCATTAGCCCGGCAAATTTTCAAGGCACTTTGCAAAGTTAACTCTTCTGCCCTTAGTAATCTGTCCCGTACTTTGCTATCCGCTACGCCGCAAACTATTCTATCGCGGATAAGGCCTTCCTCTAAGTGCTCGAACTCACAGTGCTCCGATAAAATTTTCAAAGCCGTCACGTACTCGTCGATCGACTCACCGGATTCTTGATTTCGCGTAAAAAACTTGAAGCGAACCATAGTGGTATTCTGCTTAGTGCCAAAATGTTCGTTGAATTTTCTCACTAAAGTATCGATATCTTCACGACTCTCATCCTTTGCATATTTAAAAGTCGTATAAATATCATAACCCTCCGGGCCTATCAAGTTGACCAACAGACTGGCTTGGACATCCGTAGATTCCTTGTGAACACCGGCCGCTTTTAAAAAGACGTAGAACTGCTGACGCCATTTTCGCCACGCAGTTGCACGGCACGCCGGCCCCCCTTCTAAGCATAATTCCGACGGCGGTCGCGCGTGTTCCATTATTACTACTTATTTAACACTGCACACTGCATCCAAAACTTATCTCGCGATTATACACCAGTAGTTTTCTTCGTAATTATTATTTAATACTTTTACCGCTGTCACCATGTTGTGAATGAAACGAGCACTTGATGAGAACTGACATTTATTGTTACTTTACTAAGTACCCACATAGCAATATTATATAAAAATCACATCAATAGGGAAGTATTTTTCAGGTAGACCAGCCAATAATAAACATCCAATCCACTCGTCGTCAACTGAAAATCCTGTTCCCGATAATTTCTGGGCCGTCTCGATAATTTGCGTGACGTAATCTGTCATCGAATCGCAATTATCGAGGCGAATTGATATCAAATTTCGCAGCAAATTTATTCTTCGTGAAAATCCCGAATCATCAAACATAGTCTTCAATTTTAACCACAAATTTTTTGTACTTGTAGCTTCCTTTAAGTGAACGTATAACGACGGATCAATCGTTAGAATTAATTTGGCTTTCGCTTTCGCATCTTCTGCGGCTGCTGTTGCTGGGCTTTCTTGCTTGATGCAATTCGCCATGCCCTCCAAAACAAGCAAATTCTCCGCTGCAAACGCCCATTCGTGATAGTTCTCACGCCCCTTCAGCTTAGGCACGTTGGTCAAGAATGAGTTCGAAGCCATAATTTCACGAAATAAATACACAAAACTAAGAGAACACTACTTTTAAAACTGATTAACACTTATTAAAGGGTAAACTGGGCCCGATAACCTAATAAAACTATGTATTAATTTGGAAGCCGGCAGCCGACATTTTATTTGCAGAAAGAAGGGAAGTACAACCATAGTGAACATAGAATGCTACATGTGAACCACAAATAAGATCTACAATAGTCTATTACACAGAGTATATAATACGCATACAATATAGAAGAATTACTTGTTTATTTGATGTAAGAATGTAATAAATAATTAATATTTCTAACAATCTCTGTGCCAAATTTCATCCAGATCCGTTAAGTAGTTACGGCGTGAAAGCGGAACAAACATACAAACAAACTCACTTTCCCATTTATAATATTAGTAAGGACTAGTAAGGATAAGGATTTGATAACATCTTCTCCGCTTTAAAAAAAAAAAATTGACTTTGGCTCAATCGCTCGACGCGCGGAGCCCTAAACAAAACAAGAAGAGAAATAATAACATCGTTAAACTAAAAGGGGAAATCTATAAGACAGTCGTTAGACCTGTCGCATTGTATGGTTCAGAATGTTGGGCGGTGAAAGGGACGGATGAAAGAAAAGTACATGCGACCGAAATGCGAATGTTGAGATGGATGTGTGGTGTGACTAGAATGGATAAGATTAGGAATGAATATATAAGGGGAAGTTTGAAAGTAGCGCCAGTGATAGAAAAGATGAGGAGTAATAGGCTAGGCATATTACGAGAAGAATGATAGATATGCATGTGGAAGGAAAAAAGAGTAGAGGGAGACCAAAGAAAAGATGGATGGATTGTGTGAAAGAAGATATGCGTATAAAAGGGGCGAATGATTGGTTGACGAATAACAGAAGTGAGTGGAAGAGAAGATTCAATATAGAAAAAACTATTTTTAACAGTTAAGAGATTATTCCGTTCTCTATCCTGTTACTAAAAGAACGTTACACATAATGAATGCCCTTTATCTTATTCACTTTTGACGGGACTTTTAAAAGATGGCTGACTACTTATGAACCTATACTTAATAATATAATTGCGACAGTTTGGATAGATGGATGGATGCTTGTTACTCAATTACGCCAGAACGGCTGCACGGATCTGGATGAAATTTGGCACTGAGATAGATTATAGTCTGGATAACACATAGGCTATTATAGAGTTCCCGCGGGAACCAAAAAAACTCAATCCACGCGGACGAAGTCGCGGGCATCAGCTAGTTTTACAATAAATCTGGTTATTTATCGTGTTGACATTAAAACTTGGTATTTTTTTTCACAGAATCTGAGAGCGGTGAAGACGAAGATTAATTTTAAGGGCAGCGAGTGAGACTGAACACATACCGCCGTCCCACACCAACCACACAACCACAACCACAACACAACCGAGCGGCAACCGCAACCACGCGACAACCGCAACCGCGACAACCGACTACCATCGAGCAACCACACCGCGGCCGCCTCACGAACAATACAATAAAAAACATAAAAAATAAGATAAAAATAATAAATAATGTCATAATAATCGTAGCACACATCGACAAGTGCGGGACGTTTTCTACAACTGTATATTATTCATTGCTAAAAGTAACATGTTGATGAAATACCATATTTTTTATTCAATTTTTTTAGTAAAATTCAAATAAATGGTGGCAACACTCAATTTGGTTTTTTAATTTATCTCTCGTACTTATAATAATTATTCAAGTTTGATTCGTTTCCTGTTACGAAGAATATTGAAATACTCCCAATTTTTTTTTCAAAACCGTAGAGCTCTATGATACGTCAAACTGGCGTAAATAAAATTTGATATTATTCGTCTTTGTTACAAATTACAAAACCTAACATACGTTGCCTATAATCGAATCTATCCCTCATTCATGTCGAAAAGAATCTGGATATCCGTTTTTCCTCTGACCAGCACCTTACGTCTTGTACTACGATCTGGGGTGGATCTGGGGGTCTACTCTCTCTTTCTCTAAAACGAAACTTCGCAAAAAAACGAACGAAATTTCGTTAACTCCTCTCCTACATAATATTATCTCTATGCTCCTCTCTATTTCGTTTTCGTACACGCAGACGAAGTACGGATCCATAGAAAATTTTCGTGACCGATTGGATTGAACGATTTTGTGTGGGTCTAATAACAGACTAATTACGTTCGTTTGCGAAGTTTCGTTTGAGAGAAAGAGACCCCCTGATTCTAACCTATGGGCCATAACCTAAAAGTATAGGTAATAAGTATTACGTTAACTTGCACCCCGGATAAGATGAAACTACATAATAACTTGGAAAAGAGTCGCCACAGGATTTTCAAAAGTAAATTTCAAATCCACCCTACCTACCGTAAACCCCAAATCCACAAAAACCAAGGCTCTTGCCTCGTCTATTTTTAGGATTCCGTAGTCAATAAGGAGCACTTAGGCGCGGGACATACAGAAGTGTCGACGGGTGTGTCGAGAAGCGAGCGGTCGCCGCCGCTTCTATGTATTTCATACAAAATGTATGCAAGCGGCGAGGCGCCGAGCATACTGAAGAGGCGCGGCGCGGGTATGGTGGGGGCGACGCTTCCTCGACATACGGCGCACCCGTTCGACAGTGGCACACCGCTCGAAACGCACAGGGCCGGATTGCAAATGCACGACGATACGGAATTTAATATCGATTTTGCCAGTTCGTGGAAAAATACCTAGAACTTAACGACTAGTTTTTTTAGTTTGTAGGTATAATGCTGGGCACAAACCAGCCCCCCTATTACGTAAGAATTGTTCATCAAACGTTTAAGATTTTTGTCAAAGTAAAATAAACCATAACTGCATTGAATTAGAGCTCAATTTCGTCTGCCCATTCTTATACGTTTAGGTATGAACGATACTCGAACGTATAAGAATGGATACACAAAATTGAGCTCTAATTTAATGCCGTTATGGTTTATAAACTTTGACGACGAACTTTAACGTTTTGATCGGACATTCTTACATGATTGGTACCCTGAGCTGTAGGAGCACCCATTCCGGGTGGTGTCACATGCAAACATATTCTTATGTACAATAATTGTATGTTAAATGTTTGTCTGTGTCACCATTGTGGAATAACATATTTTCTTTCTTTCTTTTCTTTCTCTCAATTAAATTAATAAATCTTGTATAGTCTAGGAAACGGGGCGGTTCGTTGTATGGAGACCCCTGCATTAAGTCTTCAGTCGTTGAAACTTGGCACGGTTGTGGTAATGACCAATGTACCAAAACTTACAAAAAAAATCCATGCGGAAGTTAGGTATTTATACATAAAACTTAATATTTATGACTGAATATTTTCTCGATTTCTTTTTAAAATAATAGTAGGTAGGTAGTATATTTACACTCAAAACCGAAATACCAATATAATCATGCAGAACATCGATATTTATACCGATTTTATTATCAAACCTAAACTGCGTTTACGCGACGATGTACCTTCCTGCTTTAACAATTGGGTATAGCATGGGTATAGCATTTTTTATTGGATATTTACCACCACAGCTAGCATATCTTCATCTGACGAAGAAAACATGTTGTCGCATCGAAATCAAACACTAGTATGCCCCAAATACGTCCCACTGCTACGTCACACTGTCGCGCATCTTGCGCACCTCACCACTCGCCACGACACTTCTGGGAGCTTTCTAGTACTAACAGCCGCTGACGGACATGCCCATGGCGAAACTAAGGGTTCTTTGTTAACTACGGAACTCTAAAATGCAGCTTCATGGTACAATCTCAATTTTTATGATGGAATGGTATTCTTTATGCGACAAAGGATTTTTACCAATAACAAAAGAGTTACAGTTCGCGCGCGAGTTGAATGCCTAGAGTAAATGTATGTGTCACCATACATTTGCTCTGCATTCAACTCGTGCGCGAACTATAGTTAATCAGGGATGATTGCGACCGTAGTGTAGACTGCTGCGTGCAATCATTTTATCGTAATAGAGCCCCGGGTTCACGCAGGAAATACGCCCGCTGATTGGCTGATACGCAAAATATGTCATTGCGACGCGACATGTTGTCCGACCGCGAACCTTGTGAATTTCCGGGATAAAAGTATCCTATAGTCCCACAAACTTATCTGAGGGTGACATCGTCGCTAGTAGGTATATATATGTATATACATAATATTGAAAATGAAATAAAAACAAAAACTAAACAGGTAAGTAGGTATAAAAATTAGTTCCAATTTTGGCCACCGGGCCAGATAAGTTAGCGGGACTATATTGTAACTATACTTTTAAAAAATTACGTGTTCATACGTTGCTCCGTAGCGTCGTGATTGAAGGACAAACCAACAAAGAATTAAACTGAAAGAGCAACGGCGAAATTATTATTGACCACATTTACTAAATCTTGATTGTACACAAGTAAGGTAAAGACAAAAGTAATTTGCTTATTTTTTTTAATTTTATCAAGTATTCACCATAATTAATTGAACCTAGGTAAAAAAATAAAATATTTAGGGAATCTTTTTTGATTACTTATTTCCCGTTTCTCAGTTTAGTGTTACCATTTTATGTATAATCTACCTAGTAGCTAGAATAAATCTGAATTATTGGATTATTTTGTATCGTTTTAAAAATTGTAATTATTTCGTCTGATTAATGTTTGCATAAATAATAGTATTGCTCTTTTTTTGGTGTATTTTATATTATTTAAGTTAATTTTCTTGCATACATTATTTAATAATCTCTAACCATAGAAATAGTATGTATTACAACTAGAAGGATCACTTAGCGCACGAAACGCGAGCCGAAAGAGAGCTAATATTTCTCGCGTTGTCTCTTTCTTACCGCTACACTGGCATGACACCATAATTATTATTAATTGCACGAGACACAATAGTGAACACGAGAGTGAACGAGACGCGCGAAGAAAAAGTGAGTCCTTGTCGAGACCGAAATTCCTTATGAGTGAAAGGTAATCTAAATTGAACTTTATTATTTAGGGAAAAAGGTGTGAATTTGTTTAACAAAAACACATAGTGATCCTTCTAGTTGTATGAATATACATACTATTTCTATGTCTCTAACAGAATGGTAATAATTGAAAGAATATTATGGCAGCACTGATGCTGATTGTCTGTGGTTGTGCCGAATGTTTTACTGGTCTGTGGTTGTCAGTTGTCACCTGTCTTTGTTTTTGTGGCTTTCTTCCGGTTGTCATTTTTAGAAGTGACATTACCACATAACCTACAAAACTTTAAAACGATATATATATCTTTTTTTTCTAGGCTCATAAAAAAAAATTCTAGCTGCTGTGAGCTTCACATTCGACGCTTATAAAAACATATTTTTTTCACACGTGTACATAATTATTTTTTCTCAATAATATTGATGTATGGAAGTTCGCCGTTGCTCTATCTGGATTTGTAGGTCTAAATTTAAAAAAAACTTTATTTGTAATGATTTATGAATAGTAGAGTCATACCAACATAGCATACCAAGGACAACTTTTGTACACAATCGAGCAATTTGGAGCCCCTTGCTTGGGTTTACATAACAAAGACCCTCTAGCCTTGACCATGACATAAGATCGGGTTTCTTTTTGATTCGATCGCGGATCGAGGGACCACGGGGATCCACGTGGATTTGTTATTTGTGTATTTTATTAGTAGGTAACTAGTACCTACCGCAAACGGTATATATGTATCTAAAAATGGTTGCCTATCAAGTAAAAATATATCTTGCTCGTCTAACTATATATCTTAGTTTCATTTTCTTTCATCTTTGTGGCTTATATTATCACCAAGTATATAAGTAGGTAGACAAGTTACATTTTCTTCTTTCATTTTAGTTTGCTTTTTTATATAGCGAGCAAACGAGCAGGCGGGTCACCTGATGGTAAGTGATTACCGCCGCCCATGAACATTTGCAGCACCAGAGGAACCGCCAATGCGTTGCTGGCTTTTGAGAAATTTGTTTATCCGCCCTTTGAAGAGCCCCATATTATATGTAATCATTAGGGAACACAGAAGATGGAAGTTGGTTCCACAATTTGCAGGTACGTGGCAGAAATGACCTGGAATAACGGGAGGTGGAAGAAGTTGAAGACCAGGCATCCAGGTGGTGAGGGTGAAATTTGTTTCTGCGACGACGAATGCGACTGGAGAACACGAAAGGTGGTATTAGATTAAATAACTCCGGGATTACTTGTAGATAAAGTATCTTTTAAGATACTGGCAGCACTCGAACTTCCACAGCCCACCACGCTGGGCAAGTACGGAATACGGATGGACCGAATTCATACACCTTTGAGAATATAAGAATACTACTTAGATGATGCCCGCGACTTCGTCCGCGTGGACTAAGTTTTTTTTATCCCCGCGGGGAACTCCTTAATTTTCCGGGATAAAAAGTACCCTATGTCCTTTCCCGGGATGTAACCTACCGCTATACCAAATTTCATCAAAATCGGTTGAATAGATGGGCCGTGAAAGCGTAGCAGACAGACGGTCGACAGACAGAAAGACACACTTTCGCATTTATAATATTAGTAAGTACGGATATGGATATGGATTAGAAGAAGTCTCAGGCATGCAGTTTCCTCACGACGTTTTTCTTGGGCGTTTCCTCGTGCTCCTATTAATTTGTCTTATTGATTGGACGAGGAATAATTGGAAATAGGTCCTCCTCGTGCTCCGTAGTCCTATTTCAGTTGTCTATTACAGGGATGTTACGGAGCTTCGATTCCGATTCCGTTAAGTCGGAACTTCCGATTATTATTATTACACTTTCGGTTCCGAAACTTTTTAATCGGAGGTTTTAATCGGAGGTCGAAGCATAGCAAATAGAAATTTAACGATAAAAGGTTATTTTATAATTAAAATGAAAAAAGGTTGACTGAATGATGTTTTTGTGTTCTTATGAAAAATATCTCTCTTATGACCACTTCTGACTCTGCCTCTGACTCCGACTCTGCCTCCGACTCCGATTCCGGTTCCGATTCCGATAAATCAAATTTTAAAACTCCGATTCCGAATTCAGTTTCGATAAACTTACCTCCGTTACATCCCCTGGTCTATTATCAGTATTTATTTATTCTGTAGGTATGCGTTCATCACCGTTTAAAGTGTGATATTAAAAATGCAGTTAATTAAAAAGCACATACCTACCTACTTACTTACTTAAAAAGTTAAACTTAACTTTGAAAAGATAGAAGTCCGCGCCCGAGGTTCAAATATAAACTCGTGTGGTTCAAATTCCGACCAGCCGAACTTGTTACGTACCTATTATTAATGTTTGTATGGCCTTATTATTTAGAATAGAATAGGTACCTACCTTCACTAAGGGTGTGTTCCGAAATACACTGCGAGCACTGTAAGTCCCCAGTAAAGAGCACTGCCAGTGCTCGCAGTGCTTATATCGGAACACCCACTAGATCTGTGCCTACCTTGATATTTTGACAATAGGTTAATATCCTACACATAGAACAGTCGTAATTCCTTCTTCCATGATCCTACAGGACGTCAAATGGCGAACTTTTTTGGAGCCCACAGAAACTTTCAAAAGTTGTAAACCAAACTATAAAACCAAATAATACTTCAAAATCCGCAATTTGTTTTACAGTTTCACCTATTTACTATTGTTATATAGGCACTAAAATATGAGTACAAAGAAAAAATGGGGGTCTTTACACTATTGTAATAAGAGTTATTCCATTTTAAGTGCCGGCTAGACTGGGGATTTTGAAAAAAATCTATTCAGCTTTTATGTAGGGCTTAGTCGTTGTTTGTAGGTACTTATTGCTTGAATGAACTGTTATCATAATACCTCATAATACCTTAATATAGGTACCGAGTGCCTATGGGTAGTTTATAATAGGTAGTCATTAGGTATAGGTACCTACTATAGTTTCCTAGTTTTGACGACCGTGGCGCAGTGTTAAGCGCTGTTGTCATAACGTGCGGATGTCCCGGGTTCGATCCCCGGCAGGGTCAATTTGGGAATTGATAATTTCTGAATTTTCCCTGGTCTGGCCTGGTGGGAGGCTTCGGCCGTGGCTAGTTACCACCCTACCGGCAAAGACGTGCCGCCAAGCGATTTAGCGTTCCGGTACGATGCCGTGTAGAAAGTAAGTCAATGGGTATGGGTTTAATATAGGTAACTGCCATGCCCCTAACAGGTTAGCCCGCTACCATCTTAGACTGCATCATCACTTACCATCAGGTGAGATCGCAGTCAAGGGCTAAGTTGTAGTCGATAAAAAAAAATTACCTTGTAATTTACCCTGTAAACTGACATATTGAACAGACGAGATAGATACTTTCTGCATGCTGCGGTCGTACTTATTCGCCGTATAAGTTATACTTATAGATAGATAGATAGATAGATAAATTATTTATTGCCACACATAAATTACAGAAATAATTTAATTATAAACAAAATACATAAAACAACACATGCGCATGGGCGGTCTTATCACTAAAAGTGATCTCCTCCAGACAACCCATTTCATAAGGAAAATTAAAAAGAAGCGCGGAAGGGTTATAGTTATGTCTGTCCAAAAGTAAAACCCAACTATAATAATTCAATTCAAAATAATATACGGTCTGTAGAGGTAAGTATGTTAACAAGATTGCTTATATAGCGCTTTTAAAAAGCGTTTATAACATCTCACAATAAACATTTTCTTAAATTTATCGCGTCACAGCTATCACCATTTTACTTACTACCTACTTGAATGCAAAATGGTCACACATATTACCTACCATAACTTTTACAAAACAGTCTTTACAATACAAGTTCCATTATAAGAACTAGATGTTGCCCGCGACTTCACTCGTGGACTAAGGTTTTTTGATTCCTGCGGGAACGCTTTAATTTTCCGGGATAAAATTAGCCTATGTATTAATTCCGATTATAAGTAATTATGTCCATTCCAAATTTTAGCCAAATCGGTTCAATTTTGGCGTGAAGGAGTTAACAAACATCAAAAATTGCACATTAATTATAATATAAGACTCGTAAAGGCTATGATGATGCCCGCGACTTCGTCCGCTTGGATAACCAAAAACCTATAAATATCCCGGTGAAACTTACACTCTAGGGATAAAAAGTTAGTAGTAAGGTAACATATGCCACTCTCCTGGTCCTAAATTTTAATACCTGCCACAGATGAAAACAATTGTAATAATACTTAACTTCATTTATACTAATAAATCTGAGCGTCGCGTCGATTCGTTGCCTTTTTGCGGCGTGATTGAAGAAAAAATCAACAAACAAACACTTTCGTATTAATAATACTAGCACGGATAGGAAATTCGTTAAACCGCCATCGAAATTTTGCAAGCTCCGCATAATAACAACACCGCATAATGCCCGGGGCAAGGCAAGGGGGACGTTTCCGGGGCATTCAGGACTCGTTTAACGGCCCGGGCCCTTTGTTGCGGGCCTAGGGCTCGGCCCCAAGGCCACGGAGCGCCAAGGTCAGCGGCAGGTGTTGGTGTTAAGATAAATTGTCGACGCGAAGATGCTGTACTTGTATAAAAGATACTTCAGGTTTAAAAAGTTGGGGCTTATAGTTATACCTAGTTAGTCTAACGTATGTTTGGGTTTTATCATTTTAGTTCGTTCAAAGCCGCAGGCATAGGTACCTAGGTATTTTAAATTCAAAATTCTAATGTTTTTTTATTAAAATAAACTTTTACAAGTGCTTTTGAATCGTCAAGTGAATAGATCTACCACTGGATTCGTAATAAAATTCCTACCGAGAAGAACCAGCAAGAAACTCGGTGGTGTCCTTTTGAAAAAAATAAAATTTACAATTTCATCAAATGTGTAGCTACTAGCTATACATAAGTAACCGCTGTCCTTAGCATTGCTGGACCGAGCAAAAAAAAAATTTACGAAAAACTAATAAAATATTTAATATGCACGCACTTCTCCAGTCTCCTTCGGTGACTTCAAAAGCATGGATAAAAGGATTTGGAAAAATCCAAATGTTCAATTATAATCCAATGTACAAATAGGTATTTTCAGTGGCGGACTTAGGGGGTGACAAGCAGGGCAAGCGCCCGGGGCCTCGCTCTTGCAAGGGCCTCGTGCCCTCGCGCTATAGCCCAAGTAGAAAAACGCGCTAGCCTATATATTAAAAAAAACAAAGGATCTATTCCACCTATCAATAGGAAGTGAGCTAGAAAGATCCAAACTAGTGACAAACTACATAGACAATCCACTATCTATTCTATTTATTGATCTGCTGACAGTGCTGTCAACTGCGAAAGGTTAAAAAAACGTGGATGAAGAAGAGTGGACTTTAGATACTCCACAAAACATAAGGGCCTCGCAAACATCTACCGCCCAGAGCCTCGCAATGGCTAAGGCCGCCCCTGGGTATTTTATAGCCATTATATGACCTATTTTATTTTACTAAGAAATGAAATGAAACATGAAATACTACCTATATGGTATACAAAAGATAGCTACATACCTACTTACTTAAATGTTAAAATGAGAACCCCTCCTGTCTTGAAGTCAGTTAAAAGGGTGTTAACGATCGCATTGAAAGGGCATAAAAATTGTAATAAAAACAAATTGTGAAGGGCCATGTTAGTTTGATTTGATATTCACCGTTATAATGTTTAGATGGAGAGAGTTCTAAAGTTTACAGTATTATAGTTATTGTAGGAAGGTATTCAAATCATTTAATTGTATTTTCACAATGGTATAGTCTTTTGGAGTGACACACTTGGAAGGTTACGTGACGTTAGTAGAAAAAATAACTCATCTCTATTGG
This sequence comes from Erebia ligea, assembly GCA_917051295.2. Taxonomy (NCBI): domain Eukaryota; kingdom Metazoa; phylum Arthropoda; class Insecta; order Lepidoptera; family Nymphalidae; genus Erebia; species Erebia ligea. The sequence goes on along the minus strand of OU785240.1, from coordinate 1,876,933 downwards.
AACAGACTAGGTATATAGGACTAGTATTACTTATTGAAACACTATATAGAGTATAGACGATGTCGGATGCCTGCCACTTCGTCCGCGTGGATCAAGGTTTTTTGATTGCCGCTGGACTGCCGAACTCTATTATTTCCAGGATAAAATGTAGGTAGCCTATGTGTTAATTAAGGTTCTATGCTATCTTAATTTTCAGCTAATTCGGTTCAATCGTTGTGGCGTGATGGAGACCATAGCTATATCAATATCCCGGGTACAAACACACTATAAAGTTTTTTTTATCCACTACTTTTTTACGCCCTTGACTGCGATCTCACCTGATGGTAAGTGATGATGCAGTCTAAGATGGTAGCGGCCAGCGGGCTAACCTGTTAGGGGCATGGCAGTTATATTAAACCTATACCCCTATTCGGTTTCTACACGGCATCGTATCGGAACGCAAAATCGCTTGGCGGCACATCTTTGCCGGTAGGGTGGTAACTAGCCACGGCCGAAGCCTCCCACCAGGCCAGACCAGGGAAAATTCATAAATTATAAATTCCCAAATAGATCGAACCCGGGACCTCCGCACGTTATGACAACAGCGCTCAACACTGCGCCACGGAGGTCGCCACGGGGTAACTTATTATAGACCATACTAAATTACTGTAGTTAAAAGGTGCAGATAGTTAATAGCATCGACAACATAAACAGTACCTATCCTAGCATTAGCACATAGCATTAGTTTGAAATAATAAAAACTCCAAAATGGCCGTCCCTATACCCTGTACTTAGTCTGTTCCGTCATCCGAATTACAAATCCCTTTTGGCTGAGCCCAGGTAAGTATATCGTTGAACGAAATCTTTATCCCCTGCCCGTCCAATTGTGAACGGATAAGTGAACCAGTTTTTGTCTGTATGCGCGATTCAATAGTCCAAACCCCAGGTGCACTATTGAGAGTGCGTCTTGAGTCGGTATCCCATTCTCTGAGTTTTGCAGCTGTCTCGAGTCTTACCTACTCGGATTGGGTTTGTAGCTACGCGGGTAGGGTGACTAGGTGACAGGATTGGTCAGGATTAAGGCTAGAAATGTCAGGATTATTGAGTTTTCAATGTAAGTAGAACAGCAGGACGATTATGTAAAACCTGCATCAGTCATTGTTACAGTATCAATTGTGATTGGCTGAATTTATAATTTCTTGCTGCGTCAATGGATTTTGTCCAATAGTGGAAGAGTGTTAACCAGACAAAGCCTATGTGTAAATTAAATTAGGTTTAAGAAATCCATACTAATATTATAAATGTGAAAGTGTGTCTGTCTGTCTATCTGTCTGTCTGTCTGCTACGCTTTCACAGCCCATCTGCTCAACCGATTTTGATGAAATTTGGTACAGGGGTCCACCCCTGCCTATGTCCTTCCCCGTGAAAGTTATAGAGTTCCTGTGGGAATTCAAAAAGTTAATCCACGCGGACGAAGTCGCGGGAATCATCTAGTAAATAATAAAATCATTGTTACAGCCTTAATTGTTATGATTGGCTGAAATTATGGTATTCTGGTTGCTGGAATGGATTTTAGCCTATGGCGTAAATGTTAAAAGCCAATCTGAGGTGAATGCCAACATGTCATGTCTCATCATGTATGTCATGTCTGTGTGTTGTTTTTTTTTTTCTTCTTTCTATTGTTTGTTTTTATGGTGGTACAAATAAAGAGCATATAATAATAATAATAATGCGATCGATACACTGTAGCAATCATTTTACCGTCACAGGGATCCATATAGCTTTTTTTAATCCACTACAAGTTTGCTCTCGTAAATTAATTATCTATCTATCTATCTTGTCTGCGATCTCACCTGAATGTAAGTGATAATTCAGTCTAAGATGGTAGCGGACTAACCTGTTAGGGGTGTGGCAGTTATATTAAACCCATACCCCTAATCGGTTTCTACGCTAAATCGTTTGGCAGTACGTCTTTGCCGATGGGGTGGTAACTAGACACAGCCGAAGCCTCAAACCAGGCCAGACCAGAGAAAATTCGGAAATTATAAACTCCCAAACTGACCCAGCCGGGGATTGATCGTGGGACCTCCCACGTTAAGGCAACAGCGCTCAACACTGCGTCAGGAAGATCGTCAAAATTTTTGTCAGGACTATATTACAATTTACATGGTTACCCTATCCATGGATCTCGGTAGATACATGATTATGAATTCCAATTTCTAACTAAGTAGGATAGTAGGGGATTGTCATTGGACAATTTTTGGGTATTGTATTATAATAAAAAGGAAACAGTTTTTGTTGATGGCGGAAGTATAACGTCAATGGAGGTTGTGATTAAATTCAAATTAACGGATTAATGAAAAGTATGGTATAGACTTTGGGTATAGAGGACATAGAGTAGGTAGTCGTCGATTCAAAGATTTTCGACTAGTTTAACTCTACCTAATTTTCATCTGGAACGATAACTGTAAAAATGATCGTTAAAATGAAATAATGTTCAAGGGAACCTAACTATGATTTTACAAGACCTATTCATCGATACCCCACTTGCCATAGTTTATTGACTTTCATTTTTAAATTTGTTACAATATGGCTTCCAGTGGGCGCCGTTTTGTTTTTTCTCAAATTCGGCTTCCGTTATGACACTCGGAAGATTAAGACAAATCTAGTGGTGCAAGTATCATCAAAATCGGGTCAGCCGTTTTGTCTGTAGTGCGACACAAAGGAAATATACATATATAGACTGATGAACACATAACCCTGTGCGTTCCGCAGTCGGGTAAAAATAGCGCTAGCTGTAGATAGTGATAACGACAGCAAAAGAAGATAGGTATGCCGATGTAATACAGGAGTTATGCTGAATGCTGATGTAGTAGGTAAGCACATTACTTACGTTTGGTATTTGCCCCCCGATTTTGTAAGAATTGTCGATCGAATGGTAAAGGTTCAGCGTCAAAGTAATATAAACCATATCTGCATTGATTTAGAGCTCAATTTCGTGTATCCATTCTTATATGTTGGAGTATCGTACATATACATAAACGTATAAGAATGGATACACGAAATTGAGCTCTAATTTAATGCGGTTATGGTTTATTTACTTTGCCGCAGAACTTTAACGATTTCATCGGCTATTCTTACATGATTGGGGGGCTGATACTGCAGCGCGATTGGTTCGTCAATCAACTTCTCGTTCCCCACGTAGAATGATAGAACCTTATTTTTGTTAGATACAAAGTTAAGTTTGGTGTCTACTGTCTAATGATGCAGCGCGATTGGTTCGTCAATCAACATACCGTATTCTCAAGCAGAATTATAAAAACCTATGATTATTAATCTAAGAACTGTCTCCACGCAGACATACATCCATCTGTCTCCACATGTCATGCACTTCATACACGCATAAAGGCCTAGCCTACCCCGAAGGATTTCTACTTTCTATAGGTAGACCTAGACACTGGTAGAGAAACCAGCAGGAAACGCTGACAGAGAGGTCGTCGAAAATAAATCATTTTGTAAATCCTAATAATTTGTTTAACTGGCTTTCCGCCGGTCTAATTTATAGGCTAATTTGAAGAAACTGCCTTCTGTAGATCTAAACGGGTTGGACTCGCCTAGGGTTGCCAATTCAGACTCTTGTTATAGCGGGGCATTTACGAGATTACTTACTAATCTCGTTAATGCCTCATATAGTTGAGGATATGGAGATTGGCATAGTTAGGCTACATACTAGAATTGGAATTAAAAAAATTACTCAACGTCTTAGCCAAAGTCGCACGCATCAGCTACTTCTTAATACCTATTACATTTTTTTCTATATTTTTTCCATCGATGATAATGGGCGATGGAAAATGATTTTTTTTAATCGTTGGAAAAATGCTTTTACGCATTCCGCATATAAGCGGTTATTGTGGGACTCACTCCAGAATACCCACTAAAACCAGCGGCACAGTCCGCATCGGGAATGAACCGTCTCAACTCTCAGGGTCCCAAATCTTGGATACGACTGAGAGTTTATGATATTACTAGCTGATGGCCGCGACGTCGTCCGCGTGAAATAAGTTTTTTCAATTCCCACGGGAACTCCTTAGATTTCCGGGATAAAAAGTAGCCTATGTCACTCTCTAGGTCCTATACTATACCCATGCAAAAAATCAGGTCGATCCGTTGCTCCGTTACGGCGTGATTGAAGGACAAACCAACAATCACACTTTCGCATCATACTTCTTACTAATATTATAAATGCGAAAGTGTGTTTGTTTGTTGGTTTGTCCTTCAATCACGCCGCAACGGAGTAACGGATCGACGTGATTTTTGGCATGGGTATAGTTGAGGACCCTACTTTTTATCCCGGAAATAAGGAGTTCCCGCGGGAATCAAAAAAACTTTAACCACGCGGACGAAGTCGCTGGCATCAGCTAGTTTATAATATTAGTATGATATGATGTGCACTTTATAAAGAATCGAATTTAATACTCATTTGGGCAAAAGCATGGTGACAGCCCTTACTGTTGTAGGCTCGAAAGTCAGAGGTGAGGCCCTGTGGTGAAACGGTACCGGAGCTGACATACTCCGAGCGATGAATCATTGGTAGATACTAGGTACATAGGTAATACATATTCACGAGAAACACACACTTTGGAACTGTGGCTTATCATAATCGGGATGATGACAACTCAATCAAATCAGCAACTCTTTATCAAAGTTAAAAACGCACTTCTATGGAAGTTGTATGAAATTCACTTTGCACTTTTTAAGGGTTCCGTAGCCAAATTTGGCAAAAACGGAACCCTTATAGATTCGTCATGTCTGTCTGTCTGTCCGTCCGTATGTCACAGCCACTTTTTTCCGAAACTATAAGAGCTATACTGTTGAAACTTGGTAAGTAGATGTATTCTGTGAACCGCATTATAAGATTTTCACAGAAAAATAGAAAAAAAACAATAAATTTTGGGGGTCCCCATACTTAGAACTTAAACTCAAAAATTTTTTTTTCATCAAACCCATACGTGTGGGGTATCTATGGATAGGTCTTCAAAAATGATATTGAGGTTTCTAATATTATTTTTTTCTAAACTGAATAGTTTTGTCGGGAGAGACACTTCCAAAGTGGTAAAATGTGTCCCCCCCCCCCCTGTAAATTCTAAAATAAGAGAATGATAAAACTAAAAAAAATATATGATGTACATTACCATGCAAACTTTCACCGAAAATTGGTTTGAACGAGATCTAGTAAGTAGTTTTTTTTTTTAATAATTTAAAACTTACTACAGGTTTGTACGGAACCCTCGGTGCGCGAGTCCAACTCGCACTTGGCCGGTTTTTTTCTTTAATCTTTATTTTAAAATTGTTATCAAACTTAAAACTAACCGAGGATGTGCATTTTAGTTCTTTCGGAATTCGGAAACCCCTCTATTTAATAATCAGTTAGAAATAATTTATTTTTGAGACTGCATCATCCCTATTCAGATTGCCTAGTCCAAATCCAATTCTCCTTTTCATTATTTCGGCTTTTGACTAGTTTAGACACGTCGAGATTGGCCTGAAAACTCGTTAGGCAAAATCCGAAGTGACCAAGCGCTATCTATAACTAGGTAGCTATAATCTATGATTCTATGATACTAATATTATAAAGAGGTAAAGTTTGTGAGGTTGTATTCTCTGGATCTACCGAACCGATTTTGAAAATTCTGGTACCAATATAAAGCCACATTATTTGTGAGTGTCATAGGCTATATATTAACCCGAAAAATTAGGGAGTCCCCGTGGGAATTTAAAAACTTATTTCACGCGGACGAAGTCGGAGGGATCTGCTAGTACACCTAAATAAAATATGTTCTAAAATATTATTAAATCAGAGTTAACAATAAGTAAGGAGATACCTAGCCAGGTAGAGCAATTTTTTATGAACATCTTAATTCTTAAGTTCTTTACTCAAAATTCAAAAATCATAGTTACTAGTAGGAACTAAATTATTTGGTATGATCTATGTAACTTGTTATCGATCTCTTACAATTTATTATAGTGTTCTGTATTACAAATCTCTTAAAAACAGCCGCATCCCTGTACCAATAGTCTAGAAATTTCCAAAAAAAACCTCACTCCATTATGTAGCGATAACAGTAATTCTGTACAATTTCAAACAATTGCAACTTTCTCTACAAATCACAAACTTCAAATTGCACCCCAGTGATAAATCATAATGCGCTCATTGTGTTCCTCTACCTGCGTTTCGGGGAACCATAGACTCAATACTATAGACGCGGCACAAAGAGTCCCAAAAAGACCCTTTGTGTCGATTTCCGGGGTTCCATCCCTGATCATGCTCGGTGGAATTACCCCGGTGTAAAGTTAAGAACTTGCGTTTTCTGGAATAATCTTACCTACCAAACTACCTACCTATAGTTCGCGCGCGAGTTGAATGCAGACCAAATGTATGGTGACACACATTTACTCTGAGTTCAACTCGATATTTTTATCTTGACGAATGATATAATATTAAGTAGGTACTTAATATTATATCATTCGTAGTAGGTACTACGAGTACCTATGTCAGATCCCATACATAAAGAAACTATACCTACTCGGAATTTTATTCATAAATAGAACTAACTTAATGAATCAATAGCTGGACCATCATGGATTTTTGACGACCTCTCTGGCGCAGTGTTGAGCGCTGTTGTCTTAACGTTTGAGGTCCCGGGTTCGATCCCCGGCAGAGTCAAAATTGACTCTGCCGGGAATTTATAATTTCTTAATTTTCTCTGGTTCGGCAGTGGCTAGTTACCACCCTACCGGCAAAGACGTGCCGTCAAGCGATTAAGCGTTTCGGTACGATGCCGTGTGGAAACCGGTTAGGGGTATGGGTTTAATATAACTGTCTTACCCCTAACACTTACCATCAGGTGAGATTGCAGTCAAGGGCTAATTTTGATTTTTAAAAAAACCATCATCAATCTCGCGAGATCTAGTAAAGTCGTAATGAATAACTTACATGACTAATAAATTATGAGATCTGGCGAGAATAAACTTCCTGATAGCGCCTTGGCTACAATCTACCGAGTAGGTAGTTAAGTACCTACTCGTTAGATTGTAGCCAACAGCGGAGAAGGGGGAGGAGGTTTTTAGCCCGTAGGCCGCTGGGTTTCATCCCCAAAGGAGTCGGGCATGCCTCCAAAACTCCCGAGGTATCCAATGAGGATTTTCCTCCTCCCCAGAGGAAAAAAAAAAAAAGGTAGTTAAGTACCTATCTACCTACATACATTCGTTATCATTATCATCTTCATTAAAACGACGACTTCCGATTTTGACGACCTCCGTGGCGCAGTGTGTAGCGCTGTTGTTTTAACTTGCGGGGGTCCCGGGTTCGATCCCCGGCAGGGTCAATTTGGAAATTTGTAGTTTCTGAATTTTCCTTGGTCTGGCCTGGTGGGAGGCTTCGGCCGTGGCTAGTTACCACCCTACCGGCAAAGACGTGCCGCCAAGCGATTGAGCGTTCCGGTACGATGCCGTGTAGAAACCGAATAGGGGTATGGGTTTAATATAACTGCCATGCCCCTAACAGGTTAGCCCGCTACCATCTTAGACTGCATCATCACTTACCATCAGGTGAGATCGCAGTCAAGGGTTAACCTGTAGGAGATTAAAAAAAAAAAAAAATCACTACCAGCTCACTATTGAGCACGAGTCTTCTCTCGGAATTAGAATGGTTTGGCTATGTCCACACTCCACCAGTACCACCGCGCTGGTCAAGTGGGAATTGGCAGACTTCATACACCTTCGAGACACACACTGCCTCGTTGGTCTAGTGGTTAGCATCTTGCGGCATCTTGTAACTGCGGCTGACGAGGTCCTGAGTTCGAGTTCCGGGTCGGGCCATAATTAAGTGTTGGGTGTTTCTGACTAGAAATTCTCGGTACTACTACTAGCCCGGAGTTAGGAAGTTGGCGGTGTTTCACCCGGTTATTATCACTAACATGATAATAGACGGTAAAGCCCGCCAACCCGCATTGGAGCAGCGTGGTGGGTCTAAGCTCTAATACCCTCTCTCCTATGAAAGTGGAGGCCCGTGCCCAGCAGTGGGACGTTAACGGGCTCTAGTGGTGGATACACCTTCGAGAACATTATAATATGAAGAATGAACATTATATTATTATAAAGAAGTTAAGAAGTCGGGCGTGTAGGTTTCCTCACGAGAGCTCACGATGTTTTCCTTCACCGTTCACAAGCAAGCTGAATACATACATTACATTATGTACCCACCTATTACACTCGTACCACTCTGGCACAATATTACCGTGACTCTCTCTGGACTCTACACAGTATAGGTACTATAAACCAGGGGACATACCGTAATGTTTTAATATTGTTGACGTTCGTGTATTAGAATAATAATCCTTATTTTAGGGACGTACTCGTATGTGACATAAAATTGAATAAACGTTCTCTACATCCGAATCGCACTTTTTGATACCGGAGCTTTGTTTGGAGAACTTTAGAAATCATACTGTTTGTCGTAGGGCTTTCAACATTATAATTGATGATTCAACATTATAATTTTTACTTGAATTAGTAGATAATGCTACATTTCTGTTTCCAAAAAAAAACGAAGGAGAATTCTGAGTTTTGCCAAAAAAAAATTGGTGATTTTGGGCTATTGATCATAAAAATAAGGGCTGTGTACTGTGGTGGTGTGGTGGCTGCATGTTATATAAACCACCCTGTGAGGGTTCTAAATTCTAATGGGGTTTTAGGAAACTTAAATCAGTGCGGATTGCGAAATAAGCATCATCTTTTTAAGTTTGTCTTATCTACTAGCTACCACTACCACTATAACTCCAGCCGGTACCTTCTTCATACAAACGTAAACTCGGAATTTCTACATTATTTAATATTGTAAGTACGCTCAAAACTAAGTATTATTTCGATTTGTCTCGTCATTATCTAGGTTTATTGATACATAAAATATTGAAAAAAATATTGATTTTAAAGTTACGAGCCTCGAAAGATTCCTATTTTCATACTAAATTGATGACAACTTTGGGCGCAAATAAGTAAGATTAGGAGTATGAAAATTACAAAACAATTTATCAACAAACAGTTTATTTATTCATTAATTGAAATAACTTTACTTTGTAAACATACATTTAGTTGTTTTTACAAACAAACGGGTTTCCCAAACGACTGTTCAACCCTTTTCGCGCGCTTGATTTCGGTGAAAATCATCGTGCCTCGCACCCGACACGCACTTTCTCACACAATGTTAGGTGAAATAGCAAACAGGTTACCCACGTGCGCCGGCAACTTCGGTGGCGCGTAATGAGCCCTCTCGTCCCCCTTCAAGGCACAGGTCTCCACTCTCATAGGAGGAAGGGTATTCGAGCTTAGACCCACCACGCTGCTCCAATTCGGGTTGGCAGGCGTCTATCTACTAGTCTACCTATTTTAATAAAATTAAACTAAGTAGGAAGTGCCAACCCTAGCAAATAGATTTTCATTATAAATGATTATAAACAATGCAGTGCTTGTTACGCTGCGGTATTTTTCGTCACATCAACAAGTTACAAGTTATGAGAATAATAAACAATGATCCTTTATTTCACTAGTTCGGTCGGCCACTTTTAACTAAGTACGTACAGTATTATAATCTTGCTATTATTAAAATAAATAAATTGTTTTATTGATGCTATAGTTTACATAAGCAATACTTAGTAATATCACAGGTAATATGGTCGGTCTCAGCTGCCTAATTTAGGTTACGCTTTCCTTGAGCCCAAGAGGGGATGTTTGGATTTAGGTAGGTAGTTACCATATTCCTTGGACGGTTGGACCCTGTAGAGTACCTTCACCATATATAAGCCTTGTATACAGGCGCCTCTGCCTAGGACAGCGGATCAGAATAGTAAAAAAAATCGATCATCATAAAATACTTAGGTTTGTACTCGAGCGCGTCAGATTAAGGTAGCGTGAGATAACTACGAGTACGTGCTAAAAAGCTGTGCTAAAAAGTGTATATTCAAAATAATCTAATGATTTATGCGAGACCTACAGGAGTGGGAGAGTAACAAACTTGCAAAAATAAAAACACCTCGTCAAACTCGTGCGCGGGTGATTTTTTTTTATTTTAAAGGAAATAAAATAAGGAACAATAAATTAAAAATTTTAATTATTTTAATTTTTTTTTTTTTAAATTTTTTAATTTTAATTATTAATTTTTTTTATTTTTTTTATTTTTTTTTTATTAATTATTAATAATTTTAAGGGAATAATACAAGAATGACGGGAATACCTTATATAATCTTTTGTTGGATTGTCCTTCAATTACGCCGCAACGGAGCAACGAACAATGTGATTTTTGGCATGGGTATAGTTGAGGACGGAGAGTAGAGAGTGACATAGGCTACTTTCTATCCCGGAAAATTAAGGAGTTCCCGCGGGAATCAAAAAAATTAAATCACGCGGACGAAGTCGCGGGCATCAGCTAGTGTACTCATAAGTTAAAAAAAAGTGAGTGATTACAATTGATAATATATTAGTACCTATTATATTCTACGAAATATGGGCCCCTTCTCGGGTAAAGGCCTTTAGTTTACTCCACATAATCCCGGATAACCCGAAGCGGCGCCGGGGGCAGCGCTAGCGAGCGGCACGTGGGCTGGCGAGGCAAAGTAACGGTTGGCCCGGATGCGACCGGTCCCAGGCACAGGCAGGCATACCGCGAGAATCGAGATGCCTCTTTGGATACAACTCACTCCGCAGACTCCAAAACTTTTGTTCATAAAGTGAAATGAAGTAAAAACTTCTTTAGCCGCGTTGAGCACTTTTTGGTAGGGGGTAAACTTGTGGATTCGCGTCACCGACATGCTCGCGTTGTTACGAAGACAAAAGGTCCTAAATATAAATATACCTACTGCATTCTTAATTAAACTTTAATACATACTTTAGTTTTAAGGTCTTAAATTTTTTTTTTTTTAATTATTTCAAATATTCGTATTTATACACTTCTATCGGCCAAATTTTTTTTAGTGCAGCATGCCAAAACTATAGCTGAATGCTGATACCTGCGGACTTCTTCCACGTGGTTCATTTTCCGGAATAAAAAGTATAGCCTACTTCTACCCCGGGACACGACATACCTATTATGTCTACAACTCTGTACCAACATCAAAATCGGTTGAAAAGATGGGCCACGAAAGCGACAAACATACTTATATATTCGCATCCATACTAATAAGTAATATTATGCGAAAGTTTGTCCGTCTGTCTGTCTGATTGCTACGCGTTGAATGAATAAAGTCACGGGCAAAGATTACTACAAAAGAGACTTACATTACAAATTGCAGCCTAGATGTGAAAATGTACAAGTTTGCTGGTTTGTCTTTCAATCACGCCGCAACAGGTCTACGGATCGACGTGATTTTTTGTATATTCCTGGACCTCAAAGTCGGGAGTGACAAAGACTACGAGTAAATACTTTTACCTCGGAAAATCAAAGAATTTAGCGTTCCGGTACGATGCCGAGTAGAAACGGACTAAGCGGGTTTAATATCACTGCCATACCCCTAACACTTTAGCCCGCTACCATTCTTAGACTGCGTCATCACTTACCATCAGGTAAGATCGCACTTTTCAGTTTTTCTTTTAAGTGCAGTATTAAATGGTATTACGAGTATTATGAAGGTTAAGCCCGCACAATTTCACCGGCCTACGGGCCTATAGTGAATGCAAAGAATATCGAAAGAGGTATCGGATAGCACGGTCAGCAAAAAAAAGTATTTTACATCTCTCATATTCGGTAAGTAGGTCCTTATTACCCCCAAATGGAGCTTGTAGGTGACCAATTAGCGCTCTGGGGTAATAATGTAGCTAGAAAAGCCCTAGGGCGGTAAGTAATTAAAAAAAGTATGATGGTGTACGCGAACTTTTTGAAAGAGTGAAGAGTTTTTTTTTAAATTACTTACCGCCCTCGGGCTTTTCTAGCTACATTATTACCCTAGAGCGCTAATTGGTCACCTACAAGCTCCATTTGGGGGTAATAAGGACCTACTTTACCTCACAATCGAGATGTAAAGCAGAGTAGTTAGCTCGGGTGTAAGCATCAATTGCACCCTCGAACTATAGGCGCCCTCCCTGCGCTCGTGCGCCTAAATATCTCGGGCTGCAATTGATGCCTTACAACCCTTGGCTACTAATCTACTATAACTGTATGTAAATTCTGGCACACTTGAAATTCTGAATGGCTATTACTTACCTACTGAAAATTTCTATTGGACATATCGCCGCCCTAAACGAATAATGTCGTTTAATCGAAAAATCTAATTGTTCAGGAGAAATAAGAAACCATTTTTGGACAATATCTAGACAGCAGATTTATGGAATGGGATGTATCTATCATCATCTATCTATATTCTATAGTTTTGGCAGCAAGCATTTTACAATGCTAAAGACAGCCGCGGTTACCTACTTACCTATTTAGCGGTTACATTGAAGTATTAACTTTTTTCAAAAGAGCATCGAGTTTCTCGCTGGTTCTTCGCGGTAGGAATGTCATTCCGAACCATTGGTAGATTCACTCGACTATTCAAAAGCACTTGTTAAAGTCACCTTGAATAAAAAGTTTTGTATTGTATTGGTAGTTTGACAAGTTAAAATGGCGTTATATTCAAATACGCGTTGTCTTGCCCGCATTGGAGCAGCGTGGCGGGTCTAAGCTCTAATTCCCTCTCTCCTATGAGAGGCCTGTGTCCAGCAGTGGGTCGTTAATGGGCTGTAGTGGTTGTCTTGTCATGCTGTTTGTACAACAGACACGCCGTGTGAGATGCACAGCTGTGGGCCCAGCTGTCGGCGGCAGATTGCAGCCGACCGGCCAACCATTGCCGCCAGGGTACAGGAACATTCAACAGACACACGCCGCGACACTTGCCTAATGGTGTGATTTGGCTAATGATAGTGATTCGTGAGCCAACCAAAGGTCCACAATAAACAGATATCTTTTTCTGTGCAAAGGTCTGTTCATGGAATGAAATTAAATTTCCGCGTTTTTAATTTCCACAGGAACTCTATCTGAGATAAAATTTTTGACGAACTATGGTATAAATATACTAGTTTGCATCCCGGGCACAGTCCCGTCCCGGGGAACGACAGGCTACTTTGTTCCCAGAAAAACAAATACCTACGATACTACCAGGATTTTAAACAATCTTAATCCTAAGATACCTATAGATCCATACTAATATTATTATAAGTGCGAAAGTGTGTCTGTCTGTCCGTCTGTCTGTCTGTCTGCTACGCTTTTGATGAAATTTTGTATAGGGATAGTTTGTATCCCGGGGAAGGACATAGGCTATCACGTAACACGTTATATCAACGTTTCAAAGGATTCTGTAGATTGGTTTTCGTTCACCTCCTAACTACAAATCTATACTTACTTACTTTAATATTTTAAATGCGAAAGTTTGTATGGATGTTTGTTACTCAATCACGCCAGAATGGCTGAACGCATCTGGATGAAATTTGGCACAGAGATAGATGCTACTTTTTCTCCCGAAAAATTAAGTAGTTCCCGCGGGAATTAAAAAAGCTTAATTCACGCGGACGGAGTCGATGGCATCATCTAGTACCTAATATGAAAGCATCTAAGAAGTAACTATAAGGCGAAATCACCTTAGATTAATCGAAAGTTCAAAACGCGTGCTAAAAATCGCAGTGTTAGAGGACCCTGACCCTCTCCACCTGTCTCCAATCACTGTCCAATGTGCAATATGATGTCCAGCCGAGCGATCGCGTAACTTCTGCATCAATCATTGTTACAGTATCAATTGTTGTAATTGGCTGAATTTATGGCATTCTTGCTGCGTCAATGGATTATGTCCAATAGTGGAAGAGTGTTAACCAATCAGAGGTGATTGCGATGTATCAATGATTGATGCAGAAGTTACGCGATCGCCCGGCAGTGAGAGCATCAGATGCTCTCTACCATAGAGATACTATTATAATATTAATCATTACACCTCTATGCTCTCTACCATAAGATTGCTTTATGACGTCCACTTTTTCACGTCGACAATTAGTTAAAACAACTTGCCGAGTGACAAACTCGATTGCCACCTAATCATCACTTATTAAGTTACGATTGGTTTTTTTTAAAGTTTTGACACTTATTAATTAGGTACTTACTTACATAGGTATCATACTAATATTATAAATGCGAAAGTGTGTTTGTTTGTTGGTTTGTTGGTTTGCCTTCAATCACGCCGCAACGAAGCAACGGATCGACGTCATTGGCATAACTGAGGAGTGGCTGAGGAGTGAGGACCTGGAGAGTGACATAGGCTACTTTTTATCCCGGAAAATTAAGGAGTTCCCGCGGGAATAACAAAAAACTGAAACCACGTGGACGAAGTCGCGGGCATCAACTGCGCCGCGGGAACACTTTAATTTTTCGGGATAAAAAGTAGCATCTATCTCTGTGCCAAAATTCATCCAGATGCGTTCAGCAATTCTGGCGTGATTGAGTAACAAACATCCATACAAACTTTCGCATTTATAATATTAAAGTATAGATTTGTAGTTATGAGGTGAACGAAAACCAATCTACAGAATCCTTTGAAACGTTGATTTATTTTAATTTTTACGTAACATTATATAACACTTACTTTGATTGAATCTAGATGACGCCCGCGACGTAATCCGGGTGGATTTAGAATTGTTTTAAATCCAGTGGAAATAAATGCCTTCATTTTCCGGGACATAAAATAAGGAAAAGGTACCTATTCAGGAATTCCGCCTACGCAAAGCGGGATCATATCAGCTAGTGTTTTAGGTAGGCAAGACATAAACTGCTTATCAGTTGCTCTCGTAGCCTCGTAGGTATCATATTATTTTGTGGCAGCCTGGGACTCCCCCCCATGGTGTCAAATGTATTATGAACGCAGAAATTGTTTATTTCTCTACATTTTCACCTACACAATGTCTATACCATGTAGGCTAAACGTCGAACCAAACTATAGAAATCACTATCGACGAAATTTACGATAGGACTATTACTATTTGTATACCTACGTAGCTTTTGAATTTAGTATTTCCATGTGGTTTGAGTGACTAGGACCAGAGGCCCGATTGTCTCAGCAAATCGGAATTATTTGACGCTTTTATGGAGTTCATACAGATACCTGCAATACATGCTTTTTGACGCGCATTCATCTATGAACTCCTAAACGTCGGATTAAATCCGTTTGACAAACGATTACGATTCTACTACTTGCCCTTTTCCCAATACAGGGGAAAATACCATTTTCCTTTTACACAATAGAGGGGCAGACCGGAAAAGTCTAGAGCTTTTTTATTGCGAAGCCTGGCCGGGGCAGCTAATTATATGACCAAAGTCGTGTATGACGGTATGAGTCGTATGATATAGGTCTGTACGAAATAGGTACTTACTTATCTAGACCTACCCAATACATAATGGTACCTACTGGGTAGGTATGCAGTATGCACCAAGCTGTCATCCATCCAATGCGTCAAATTAAAATCAAAGATAAAACTGAAGACAATTTACCAACTGTTCAACAATAACAAAAAAAAATAGGCTTTCTTCCAAGGTTATAATGGCATATAATAATGAACGATTGGATATGTTCGATGTATGGTGTACGTACTCTATACGATTAGAAACTTCCAAAATATTTAAACACAAATACGAATATTACATAGGTACTTAGATATAGTTTTTGATGCAGTGGTGAGCGCTATGTGAATATCATAACTGGGTGCCCTGTGAAATCCACGGTAGGGTCAATTTCTGATTTTTCTCTGGTCTGGTTTGGTCAATAATTCTGATCTGGCCCCTGCTCTGACCCTCAGGGATAGATGGGAATAAAAAGGCTTCGGCCGTGGCTAGTTGCAACCAAACTGGCAAAGACGTGCCGCCATGCGATTTAACATTCAACGTTCCGGTACGATGCCGATTGCCGCGTTGAAACCGATTGGGTTGCAACTTGCAACTTGTAAGGTGCAGGATAGTGCTAGTAGTGTAGTAGTAGTGGTGCCATTTACTGACTAGTGACTACTAAGAATACAATTAGCGGTCAAGAGCTAACTTGCACTATTATAGTTATTATTTCTAGAGTTGTACATTATTTTTCACATCCGTTCACAATATAAGTTTTTAAATTAAAAACAAAACATTACAAATATCATCCAAACCGCTGCAATGAGGCAATGTTCTCAGAAGTCAGAACGCTGGCTGCGTTTCCTCGCTGAATAGCCAAACTTATAAGTTGGCCGAGGTAACTGCCAGACTTCCGTTCCTATTCCTACAATATAAGTTTCTATAATAATATACGTGTTGGGGCGTTTTAACCTATTTTATATCCAACTAGCTAATGCCCGCGACTTCGTCCGCGTGTAATAAAATTTTTAAATTCCCACGCGAACTCCCTAATTTTACGGGTTAGTATATTATAGCCTATGACACTCACAAATAATGTGGCTTTTGTATTAGTATCAGAATTTTCAAAATCGGTTCAGTAGATCCAGAGATTACGCCCTACAACCTCACAAACTTTACCTCTTTATAATATTAGTATCCAATAATATTAAATGTCTTTGGATGTTTCTATACGAGCACAGCGTATGAGCGGCCATCGCGGCAGATGTGGGCGCAGCTGCGTGCGCACGCGTCGCGCGGCGTCCACCTTTGCCGCGCTTTTTGTTACTCTTTGTTCCAAGATTGATCCGTTCGGAAACTACATCTGCATAGGAAATTAATACGACTACTGCTTATTATATGTATGCCAGTTTATTAATAGACATATTAATTAGGTACACGGTAAGTAGAACAACTTTAACCGACTCAATCAAAGACTTAACCCGCAATGGGCGGGACATTTCTGCCTATAATAGGTAGGTACACTATTATAGTCTGTTCCAATAGCTAGATGAGCTATTTTTCAACTTCTTTCACGTCCGATCATCTCATCTTACCTGTCTGCCACTTGACCAGTGATGGGAGTACTGAAAGACTACAAGTCCAAGCTTCCGGGTCGTGAGTCGTGACGTCACATAAGGCTCTGCCTGAAAATCAGCGCTGCAGTTATCATATAGGTACTGCAGCAACATGCTGAGGTAGCAGCCTTTTTAGCGATTGCACGGAGAATTTAATTATTTTGTAGTTATTTTGTAAAAAACATTTTGTATTTTTAGTAAGTACTTAAGCTTATATATTTAGTCTGTAGTTATAATTTCTCATTTCTGTGTTTCTTTTCCGTGTAAAGCTAAATAAACATTTATTTATTTATTTAAGTTTCTAGAATATATTATTCGAATAGGTATGATGACAACTCAATCAATTAATCAGCAACTCTTTATCAAACTTAAAAACGCACTCCTAGTGTGGAAGTTGTATGAAATAGGTAAGTAAGTACCATAGAGGTATAATAGAGTAATAATTACCTCTATGGTAAGTACATACCTACCTAGGCTACATTCTATCCCGGAAAATTATGGAGTTCCCGCGGGAATCAAAAAAACTTAAACCACGCGGACGAAGTCGCGGGCATCAGCTAGTTGTGAAATAAACTTTGAATTTGCGTTTCTTATCCAGCTCCGAAACAAAATACCTATGGAAAAATCCTAGGGTATACAATTTCACCGGTAAGCAATTTCGCTAGGTAGGTATAATACCTATGTCCACAGAACGTTCGTAATGTTCTCACTGTAATCCCATAGCCTAAACATCCTCCGCCCACGGGGTCTCCTATGGTGATAAAGTAATGCTGATCCACAATCTGTTTCAATTACAGGAAATAGTGGCGTTCATTTTGTAAGCTAGGTACCTACTTGCGACTTTTGGCGACCTCTCTGAGCGCAGTGGCGTTGCTGTAGACTACTTATAGACCTCCCACTTTAGGACTACATCCTCCAGTCTTAAAGTGGGAGGTCCGGGGGTTCGACTTTTTTTATCTACTACCTACAAGTTAACCCTTAACTGTGATCTCACCTGATGGTAAGTGAAGATGCAGTATAAGATGGTAGCGGGCTAACCTGTTAGGGGCATGGCAGTTACATTTAACCCAAACCCCTTTTCGGTTTCTCTTTCTACACGGCATCGTACCGAAACGCTAAATCGCTTGGCGGCACGTCTTTGCCGGTAGAATGGTAACTAGCCACGGTCGAAGCCTCCCACCAAGCCAGACCAGGGAAAATTCAGGAATTATAAATTCCCAAATTGACCCTGCCGGGGATCGAACGAACCCGGGACCTCCGCACGTTAAGGGCTAAGGCAGGGTCAATTCGGGAATTTATTTCTGAATTTTCTTCAGGTTATATTACGTACTTAGTGGGTGGTTAGTGGTTACGGCCGTGGCTAGTTATCACCGTACTAACAAGTGACACACTTTTAATAGAGCGCGCATACCTACTAGCGCGACAAGACAAAACGTTTCACGCAGACTCGTTGGTCGTCCTCGCAGACCCTTTCGGGTCTCGGGGTTACTGCTCAGGGCGATGGCCCTCTTCAGTGGTTGCAACGCCGCCTGCAACTACAGGCGGGGCACTGGGTGGGACCACTGGTCCGTGGAGTCATGTCCGTGTGTCACGCCACAGTGCGATCGAGCCCGCGGTGATTATCGCGAGCGATCGGCGGACTGTAGCGGAGTGGTACGTCCGTGGTGGGCTTGCGCCCGCCGCTCAGCGAGGTCGAGCCCGCCAGAGAGATCCTGGCGGGCGCCCATCAGCCAGCGGCGAGGAAGCGATCATGTCCGATGTGAGACCAGCCGAGCGATCGCGTAACTTCTGCATCAATCATTGATACATCGCAATCACCTCTGATTGGTTATCACTCTTCCACTATTGGACATAATCCATTGACGCAGCAAGAATGCCATAAATTCAGCCAATTACAACAATTGATACTGTAACAATGATTGATGCAGAAGTTACGCGATCGCCCGGCAGGTCTCGTGGCAGTCCTCTTACGTCCGGTGGTCGTCGATGGTATGGCGCGATTCCCCGTAGGTGTTGGAATCGCGCTCCGTCGGCGCGCGCGAACATAGAGGCACTCGGGCGGCGAACGTGGTCGTCGAGGCTCTCCATGCGCAGGTCCCTGGAAATGACCTGGTTCCGTACGAAGCGTGGTGCTCCGGAGATGGTGCGTAGCGCTAGCGACTGCTGCGCCCGCAGCGACTTGCGGCCCGTCTCGCTAACTAGTGCGAGCCAGGCTGGGGCTGCGTAGGTGAGTCGCGTGCGGATGTATGCCTTATAGACGCACAGCTTCGCACGGAGAGGTAGGTGGGATGCCAGCACGGGGCGGAGGAGGCTTCGTGTTGCGCGCGTCTGCGCGACCACGTTTTTCACGTGGGGTTGCATTGAGAGTTTCCTGTCGATGGTCACCCCCAGGTATTTAGCCGTCGGGGACCATTCGATGGTCTCTCCCAATAGCGACACCGGGGGCGGCGGAGCTGCCCGCCCGATGGATTCGCCTGAGTCTTTGCCACGTTGACCTTCAGTCTCCAGTCCTTCAGCCAGAGAGCTAGCGAGCCGAGCGAAGCACGCTTGCTCCCAGCTCCACCTTAGGCTGCATCACCATTCACCACATGCAAACAGGTCTGATTGGAATTTGCAGCCAAGCACTGGTTAAATATTAAATAGGTACTATCTAAGTAGGTACTTAGTACTTACCTACCTATCTAATTCTATACCTACTAATTTTTTTTTTCTTACCATAAAGTCCCATTACTTAGAATAGGTAGTTATTCTAAGTCCCATTACCCAGTATATAAAAAGGGAGTATATAATCAAAGTCCCATTACAATATTATAATGGCAACTTTATTGTGTAGGCACTACCATCTAGCCTATGGGCTATTATGTAATATATATATTTAATATATAATTTATCGGCCAACATATAAGTTTGGCAATATAAGTTTTACATTGCCTCATTACAGCGGCATAGATGATATTTTTAATGTTTAGTTTTTAATTTAGATTTAATTTAGTTTTTAATAGTATTATATTATATATCATTAATAATAAATTTGTATATTACCTTTAATATATATATATTTAATTTTATAATTTTATTACAGTGCTTCACACACGAGGAAAGTTTCTAAACTTACATACATATCAAAAATTTTCGGAACCGACAGGATTTGAACCTGCGTCTCTAAAGGGAATCGCATGGATATGGATGGGGTATTTAGCATACACTTCTACTTAAAATTAATTTCTACATCTAATTTACAGTCCAATAACTGTCCTTAGTGTATTCTAATTCTAATGTAGGTGTGCTACTAGTTACTGAGTACTAATATTATAAATGCGAAAGTTTGGATGGATGGATGTTTGTTACTCAATCACGCCGGAGAGATGATTATAGTCTGGACTCTATGGTCTGGAATAACACATAGGCTACTTTTTATCCCGGAAAATTAAAGAGTTCCCGCGGGAATCAAAAAACCTCAATCCACGCGGACGAAGACGCGGGCATCAGCTACTAGCCTATCATACTAATATTATAAATGCGAAAGTGTGTTTGTGTGTTAGTTTGTTGGTTTGTCCTAAAACCACGCCGCAACGGAGCAACGGATCGACGTGATTTTTGGCATGGGTATAGTTGAGGTGATCTGTGGTTGAGTGTTGAATAAAAACTCCTTTGACCTTTGACCATAGTGTGTAGACCGTAGATTTTAGAAAAAATATGTAACCTAGGAAACGTTATTATAATAATAAAAAATATGTTCCTAATTTAATATAATATAAAAATGTCTGAATATAAAATTATATTACTACTTAAAATATAAAAGATGTTTCCATAAAATAAATCCACTACCTATAGAAAACCACTCTGCACAAGAGGTTATGGGCCCAGTGGACGCGAGAAAAATAGAAATCGCATAAAATAAAAAACTGTAAGTACATTACATGTACATTACACATAAAAATTAAAAATGGCGAAAGCTTCGAATGAAATTGAAATTGAAAAATTGAATGGACCCGAGAGCTTTTAGATGTGGAAGTTTGAGATAAATATTTATTTGAAAGCACAAGGGTTATTGCACACTTTAATAAAGAGTGAAGAAAAGATTGATGAACTAAAAGATGCCAAGACACAAAAGTTAATAATTTCATCAATCGATAAAAAATTCAAATATCATTTGTTAACTTGTAATTCAGCATATGAAATGTATAACAAAATCTGTACCATTTTTGAGGGGTCAGAAAATAGAAACAAATCTAATTTACTACAAGAATTTTTTAATTTCAAGTACAATAATAATCTGTCTATGAACGAAAATTTAGTAAATATAGAGAATTTGTCATTACGATTAAAAAATCTTGGTCATGAGATTAGTGAAGACCTTGTAATGACAAAGATACTAACATGTCTCCCAGATTCATACAAATTTTTCACAACCGCATGGGAAAGTACCTCAGATAATGAAAAAACTTTACTTAATCTTAAAAATCGACTGCTGCTCGAAGAAACACGAGAAAGTAATAAAATTGAAAAATGTGATAATGTAGCGCTAAAGGTAGAAAAATATAAACAAAAACAGTTCAAATGCAGATCATGTAAAATGAATAACCACCTAGAAAAGGATTGCTGGTATAAAAATAAAGGCTGTAATATATGTAAGAAAAACAATCACAAAGCAGAAAATTGTTTTTTCCGCAATAAAAATAATAAAATTAATAACAATAACGTAGCCTTGGTAACAACCAGTAATACTTACAAAGAAAACGAAATAATAAAACTTGTGGTTGATTCCGGAAGTACGTCACACATGACAAATAATATTAATAATTTAAGTAATTTTGAAGAAATTCAGTCGCAAATATCAGTGGCAAATGATGAAACGATTAAATCTCAAGGAATTGGAACAATTCAAGGTATAAACTGTACATTGAATAAAACATTATATGTTCCTGACCTAACACACAACTTAATGTCAGTTACTGCTGTAACAGAAAATAATGGTTCTGTTTTGTTTACAAAAGAAAGTGTAAAAATATTTAAAAATAAAAAATTGATACTAGAAGGTAAAAATGAAAATGGTTTATATTACATTAATATAAATAAAGAAAATTGTGAAGAGCATACACTATTAGCAAAAGAGAAAGATACAGCTTTGGAGTGGCATAAGAGACTAGGACATCCCGGAAAAGATATTTTGCGATTCCTACCCAATGTAGCTCAAGGTATAAAAATAGAAGGAGTTAATAGTAAAGAAGAACCGTGTGAAATATGCATAAAAGCAAAGCAAAGCAGACTACCCTTTAAAACAGAGAGGCAGAGGGAAGAATTCTAGAAATAATGCATACAGATGTTTGTGGACCAATAGAAACAGAAACTCACGATGGAAAGAGATATTTTGTTACAATTTTAGATGATTATAGTCATTTAATTAAAACTAATCTTATAAAACATAAAAGTGAAGTTTCAGAAGTAATTAAGAATTATATAGAAGAAGTAGAACGAGAAAAGAAAGAAAAAGTGTCTTGTATACGATGTGACAACGGAGGAGAATATACAAGCAATGAATTTAAAACATGGTGTTTAAAGAAAGGCATAAAATTAGACTATACAATTCCATACACACCTCAACATAATGGGAAAGCCGAACGATTAAATCGAACAATATTAGAAAAAGTCAGAGCATTGTTATTTGAGTCAAAATTGAATAATGAAATGTGGGGTGAAGCTGTTTACTGTGCTACTTACCTTCTTAACAGATTACCCAGTCAAACAGTTAATAACAAAACACCTCATGAAATATGGAATGGAAAACAACCAAATCTTTCCAACATACATATATTTGGATGTACTGTATATGCTAAACAACTAGGACAAATAAAGAAGCTAGACTCAAGAAGTAAGAAACTAATAATGATAGGATATACTAACAATGGATATAGACTGTGGAATGAAGAAAGTCGTAGAGTAGAATACCATAGAGATATAGTAATTCTCAATAAAAAAGAAAGTAACATAGAAATTAATGAAGAAAAAAATGAAAGAGATAATATATTACAAATAGAAGATAAACAAATGGACGAAATAGAAAATGTTATACAAACAGAAGAAGACGTAACTAATATTGAATCAGAAATACATGAAGAAGAAGAAGAAGATGTTCAATATTATGATACAGAAGAAATAGACTCTCAAGTACTGGGAAGTTCTCCAGAAAATGAAGAAGTTACAGAAGAGTTAAGAAGATCTCAGAGAAAGAGAACTCAACCAATCAAATTTGATGACTATGTACTACTTACATATAATGAGGCTATTACAGGTAACGAAAAGGAAAATTGGGAGAAGGCCATAAATTTAGAGAAGGAATCTCTGTATAAAAATAATACATGGAAATTAGTTGACAGACAAGAAGCACAAGGACATAAAGTATTAAGTAACAAATGGGTATTTCGTGTGAAGGAAGATGGTATGTATAAAGCACGTCTCGTAGTGAGAGGTTTTGAGCAAAAAGGTATTGACTTCAACGAGATATACAGTCCAGTGGTAAGTCAGTCATCACTCAAATCTTTATTTGCTATAGCTGCTAAATGTGAAATTGTCACATTTGACGTAAAAACTGCATTTTTATATGGAGAGCTTAGTGAAGATATTTATATGAATATCCCAGAAGGTTTTAAAAAAGAACCAAATAAAGTTTGTAAATTAATAAAATCATTATATGGGCTCAAACAAGCTCCAATAACATGGAATAAGAAATTCACTCAAACTATGTTAAAACTAGGTTTATTTTCTACAAAAACTGATCGTTGTGTATTTACAAATGTTAATAAAAGTATTATAATAGCACTTTATGTAGATGATGGACTTGCAATTGCTAAAAATAAAACTGATTTAGATAGAATTCTGAATTGTTTGCAAAAGGAATTTGAAATAAGAGTATTTAAAAATCCTAAAAGTTATATTGGTTTAGAAATTCATAAAGATAGTTCAGGAATAACATTAAAACAAGAACTTTATACAGAAAAGTTGCTTAAAACTTATAATATGATTGATTCAAAACCCACTAGCACACCATGTAGTGAACAGACTGTTAAAGACGAGACATTGGAAACAAATTTTCCCTACAGAGAGTGTGTGGGTGGATTATTGTATCTATCTACTAGGACAAGGCCTGATATAGCTCAAGCAGTTAATCATGCCAGTCGAAAAATAGAAAACCCTAGTAAAAATGATGTCATAGCTATTAAAAAGATTTTGAAATATTTAAAGGGTACAAAAGATAAGAGCATAAAATATTTTAAAAATGAAAATTTGTCTGTTATAGATGCATATTGTGACGCAGATTATGCAAATGACTTAGAAACTAGACGGAGCACAACTGGTTACATAATATTCTTAGCAGGTGGACCCATTGCATGGTGTTCCAAAAGGCAACCAATTGTTGCTTTATCCTCAACTGAAGCTGAATACATTGCAGCTGCGGATTGTTGCAAGGAAACATTGTATTTAAGATCATTATTGGGTGAACTTGTAGATTTTAATATAAAAATATTGTTAAATATTGACAATCAAAGTTCAATTCAGTTAATTAAAACAGGTTCATTCAATAAGAGATCAAAACATATTGATGTTAGATATTATTTTATACATGAACATTATTTAAAAGGTAATATTACTGTAAAATATTGCTCTACAGGTGAGCAAACAGCTGACATATTAACAAAACCGTTAAATAAAATTAAATTTGAAAAACATTGTTCGAAAATACTAACGTAAGTTAAAATGTTAAAAGTTAGTATTTTTTTTGAAGAAAAGATTTTATTATGTTTTAAAAAGTTAGTTTTTATTTTAACGGTATAGATATAAAATTAAAAAACGAGTAAAGTTAATAATTTTTATTTTAAGTTTATTTTTAAATTTGTAAACATACAAATTTTAAAAAATAGGAGAAGGTGTTGAATAAAAACTCCTTTGACCTTTGACCATAGTGTGTAGACCGTAGATTTTAGAAAAAATATGTAACCTAGGAAACGTTATTATAATAATAAAAAATATGTTCCTAATTTAATATAATATAAAAATGTCTGAATATAAAATTATATTACTACTTAAAATATAAAAGATGTTTCCATAAAATAAATCCACTACCTATAGAAAACCACTCTGCACAAGATTGAGGACCTAGAGAGTGACATAGGCTAGGTACTTTTTATCCCGGAAAATTAAAGAGATCCTACTTCCCGCGGGAATCAAAAGACCTCAATCTACGCGGACGAAGACGCGGGCATCAGCTAGTAGCCTATAAAATATAAATTAAGTTGGTGCCTACTTAAATAAAAACTTTTGCACAAAATAGCCGAATTCGGACCTCCAAAATACCCAGGTCTAGCCCCATCCAGTTACAGATTGGGTCAAACTTGCTTAGACTGCTTATGTACCTACCTAGCAATTAGCACTCAGTACCTACCTTATGTACTATATTAAAAAACCAACCGCAGCATTGTTCCCAGAAAAATGATTAGAACCTTGTCTAACATAACATACTCGTATACATAATACCCTATTTAAATGTATATCTAACTGGAAATTTTAATTAATAATTGTTACAATGTAAGAACAATGATGAATGACCCTATAGACTTACCTAGGTAGGTATAGTTACAAAAAAATTGAGCTTTCTAGCACTAGAAGAGTCTCCGAGCCACAGATAAGAGAATCAAGGTTCTCTGATCTGTGCTCCG
Source organism: Erebia ligea (assembly GCA_917051295.2). Lineage (NCBI taxonomy): Eukaryota > Metazoa > Arthropoda > Insecta > Lepidoptera > Nymphalidae > Erebia > Erebia ligea. Next base: position 1,851,236 of record OU785240.1, on the reverse strand, counting down.
AGCTAAGCCGCGCGGACGGACATTGCGAAAATCTTGCATGATCTGGCGAATTGCTTGTTGACGACGGAACTCTAAAACATGGGAAGTATTATACTATGGGTAGAAACTTTATAGTTATGTATCTACGTAGGTAGGTAATTTATGCCATAGAAATATGAAGAGAATCTATTAACAATGAACTGTTTATCTTTCGAGTTATTTAGATTTTGCGTCGACGAAAACTTGTGTGCAAAAATTTCATTGGAATGGGCACTTTATGCCTTCTTAGAATCGATGCCTCGAGATGGCTTTTGAGGCGAAACATAAACATTCGTTTTCAACCTTATGGATATAGTACGAGAGTGTAAAATCGCATGTGGGTTTAAATCCCAATTTGCAAAACCATCCCGGTCCTTTTCTTTTGTTCTAAATTGAACGAAATTCGCCGCCCGATTTGCAAAAACCGTAGGTTGCTATATTATATCCATTGTATTTATAGATCTAGGTTGTATGTAGGGTTGGCACCAAAATAGAAAGAAAATTTTGTGGTTGGCACTTGGCAGTTTGGCATACCTACCTAACCTAAGTTCTCATCCAAATTATAAAATAGAAATATAAAAATTTCGGCCACTGCGGCCAATCTCTTTAAGGCGTCAGACACGGAACTAGCGACGGCCGAGCGACGGCGACAGCGGGGCGATGGGGTCCGAGAGCTGGCGATGATTTTCGGGAAGGGCCTTTAGGCATAATATATACAATATAATTTCGTTCATTGGCGAATCCAGTCCTGCCAGTCTGGTAGAGCGTTTGCAGTTATTTCGCTACTGCGCAGCATATAACATTTGCAAAAAAAATCCAAAAAATCATTTTTTTGGCAACTTAATTTTTTTTATCTTTAAATTATATACTTATAGAATTCGAAAAAATAAATCCCAGACATTTTTGTTGGCTATAAAGTATTACCAGACCTCTTTCAAATTCTTCCCGAAATTCGTCGCCAGCTCTCCGACTAATCGCATCGCCCTGCTACCGCTAATTTTGTGCCCGTACACTAATCTCCACAGAGTTTAGCCTGTGGTTTAGCTATCCACATTCTGCGCGTGATATAGTTTGATGGGACGGAAAATCAGGGCCGAAGGATTTACGTGCTCTCCTAAGCAAAGGGGTAAAACACCCCAACTTCCTAAATTATTATACATACAAGAGCAACTGCTGAATTTCTTGCTGGCTATACAGTAGAACTCCTTTCCGAACCGGTGGTAGAGTCAAAACATGACGTAGGTAACAATATAAGAGACACCTGTTGTCCTACGTCATGATAAAAATAAATTGAGCATTGAGTTGGTATTATTTAATTTAGGTAGGACGCAACCTGGGAAGATACTGACCCTTATCTGTTAGCTGGGAAGATACTGATAGCTTGGGTCCAGGAAATTTTACTAAAATTGTTCTCTTTCTTTTGGAATAAGTAGTGGGTACTTATGTAAGTAGGAAATAATTTATATAATTTGCTTACCGCGTACCGGCAAGCGCAGTGTAGGACGTCCTCCTACAGCTCGCTGGTCCGATGACCTTAAAAAGGTGGCGGGAAGCGGGTGGATGAGGAAGGCAGAGGACCGTGTTTGGTGGCGCGCTCTCGAAAAGGCCTATGTCCAGCAGTGGATGCATACAGGCTGATGGATGAATTGCCAGAAAAGATAATTGTTAAACAGCTATTGTATTAAAAAAAAGTTGGATTACAGGCTTACAGAGGTGGCAAAGTGTGGATGTGGCAGCCCTATTTATTTGTAAAGATCGTGAATGAGCAGGTACCCAGGCAGTATGTACTTATACTACACTAGCGGCACGCTATGATGGCCGGTTGACACATTACAATAGGTCAATTTATTCTCGAACAAAAAACAATTAAGTTTTTTTAAATTTATGAATCTCTGCACATCACTATCGTCATAGCTATCGTCAATAAAGTAATACAATTATTTCCTTCAAAGTCGTTATCAATTAATACGGAACGTTTGTCCAACCGGCCATCATAGCGTGCCGCTAGTGTAGGTTTGCCAACATTTTTTTTCAGCCTCAAGGGACAAACGGTTAAGAATCTTAAAAAATACGGGATTTATAATTTTTACCCGGGACAGAAAAAAAAACATTGCATTTTCAGTTAGGTATTTTATTTAGACTTAAAACCATTGGTACTTTGTTACAGACTTTACTGCACGCAACAAATCTTTTTGTGATTTAATCCATACTAATTCCATACTAATATTATAAATGCGAAAGTGTGTCTGTCTGTCTGCTACGCTTTCCCGGCCCATCTTTTCAGCCGATTTTGCTGAAATTTGGTACAGGGGTAGTTTGTATCCTGGGGAAGGACATAGGCTACTTTTTATCCCGGAAAATTAAAGAGTTCCCGCGGGAATCAAAAAAACTTGATCCACGCGTACGAAGTCGCGGGAATCATCTAGTATATTTATAAAAAGTACACAAACAAAATCGTAATTAAACATGGTAAGCAGTTCGGCTCTAATTTTTTTAGGGTTCCGTAGCCAAATTTGGCAAAAACGGAACCCTTATAGATTCGTCATGTCTGTCTGTCTGTCCGTCCGTATGTCACAGCCACTTTTTTCCGAAACTATAAGAACTATATTGTTGAAACTTGGTAAGTAGATGTATTCTGTGAACCGCATAAAGATTTTCACACAAAAATAGAAAAAAATACAATAAATTTTGGGGGTCCCATACTTAGAACTGAAACTCAAAAATTTTTTTTTCATCAAACCCATACGTGTGGGGGTATCTATGGATAGGTCTTCAAAAATGATATTGAGGTTTCTAATATTATTTTTTTCTAAACTGAATAGTTTGCGCGAGAGACACTTCCAAAGTGGTAAAATGTGTGTCCCTCCCCGTAACTTCTAAAATAAGAGAATGATAAAACTAAAAAAAATATATGATGTACATTACCATGCAAACTTCCACCGAAAATTGGTTTGAACGAGATCTAGTAAGTAGTTTTTTTTAATAATTTAAAACTCCGGAACCCTCGGTGCGCGAGTCCAACTCGCACTTGGCCGGTTTTTTTTGGTGTGCATTTGTTACGAACATCAGTCCATTTTAGACTCATTTGCAAAAACACCCTTTCGGCGTAACAATTTGAGCTAGGAATGCTAAACATAAAAGAAAGCGTACCTAGTGTTATTTTTTTTTTTTTTTTTTTTAAATCATATTTATTTAAAGGGATTTGGTCACGTAGTGATCATGTCACCCCTGTGAAATCTGAAACCTTACAAGTCATGTACTCTGCGTCTTAAACCTATTAATACTAGTTTATACAGCATTCTTGCCTTTTCAGATGTCGGAGAGGCTACCTAGTGTTAGGTAAACTAGGTACGCACTTCTCTGGTTAACCGGTCTGGACCCCTATGATCTAACTCAGTGGCTATCAAAAAATGAAAGCAACTGACATATATTTTTTTTCCATTGAAGGTTTGCTACGAAATAAAAAATAACATTTCATAATAAACCTTCAATGGATAAAAAATATATGTCAGTGGCTTTCATTTTTTGATAGCCACTGAGTTATAGAATATGGGCCCTGTGCGCACTACGCACTACCTACTGTATATCTAATTACCAAAATACGGGACATGAGCTGTCCGGTGTCCCGCCGGGATTATGCATGAAATACGTGACGTCCCGTGAAATACGGGACGGTTGGCAACACTAGTAGGTACTTACCCAGTACCCACCTAACTTCTCTAGTTGTAAAAATGACTTACCTGCTGTTTGAATGTTTTTTTTCGGATTTAGTAGGTACTAGCCTTTTAATCAAAGGTACTAGCTGATGCCCGCGACTTCGTCCGCGTGGCTTAATTTTTTTATTCCCGCGGGAACTCCTTAATTTTCCGGGATAAAAAGCCTATGTCACTCTCCAGGTCCTCAACTATACCCATGCCAAAAATCACGTCGATCCGTTGCTCCGTTGCGGCGTGATTGAAGGACAAACCAACAAACCAATAAACCAACAAACAAACACACTTTCGCATTTATAATATTATGTATTAGTATGATATGACTAGTTACTAGATACTAGCCACTATAGGTAGTTAGCTATACTGCGTAGGCCCTAGGCCGCTACAGCGTCACCCCCCTAGGCGAACGTGGCGTCGCGTCGCCGAGAAATGAGCCTTTGCCTCCGCTACACTATGCTCCTTGCGCTGCCGCGTAGCACGCCCTCGCTCTGCCGCGTTGCTGCCCTCCGTGGCCACACACTGCTCTCCTCGCGCGATTAATCGCGACGCTCCACACTAGGTCATTTGCACTTGCTACACGAAAAGGGCTTGAAGACATCGGGGGGGCAACGTTTTCTTGGACGCTTCATATGAGGGTCGGACCACGGCTTAGGATGACGTTAAGAATAAGATGGATGCGAGGTCGGTGGAGGTCGGTTTTAACTTATAATGTACCTATAAGTACCTTGTTTAGTAAATGTTTGAAAGTACCTACTTACCTTATAATTTAGTATAGTTAGTTATCATAGTTACCTAGTAGCCAGTAGGTACCTTACCTACCTACTAGGTATGATAAACTTAAAATACTTAAAAGCTTTTTGACATACCTAGGTCTAGTTAATAATCTCCATAACATTTATAGAATACCTACCTACCTATTACCGTCCTACTTACATAATTAAATAAAATTATGTAAGGTACAGGATTATATTATGTAGGTACAGTACGTATACTACAAAATGTAAGTTTTTTTATCCATTACAAGTAAGCCCTTGACTGCGATCTCACTTGATGGTAAGTGATGATGCAGTCTAAGATGGTAGCGGGCTTACCTGTTAGGGGCATGGCAGTTAGCCAGTTACCCATATAATATACTAGAAGATGATTCCCGCGACTTCGTCCGCATGGATTAAGATTTTTTGATTCCCGCGGGAACTCTTTAATTTTACGGGATAAAAAGTAGCCTATGTCCTTCCCCGGGACACAAATCACAATCTACCCCTGTACCAAATTTCATCAAAATCGGTTGAAAAGATGGGCCGGGAAAGCGTAGCAGACAGACAGACAGACAGACAGACGGACAGACAGACAGACAGACACACTTTCGCATTTATAATATTAGTATGGATATGGATATGGATTAAACCCATACCCCTATTCGGTTTCTAGTTTCGGACTAGCCATGGCTGAAGCCTCCCAAGAGGCCAGACCGGAAAATTCTGAAATTATAAATTCCCAAATTGACCATGCCGGGGATCGAACCCGGGATCTCCGCGTATTAAGACAACAGCACTCAACACAGCGCCACGGAGGTCGACAAACCAAGTCATACATACCTACATAGTCAGAAACGGTAATATCCGTTCATTTCATATATTTCTTACCTACATCCTACTATTATACCTACCTATAGAGGTAGGTATAATTATGTATATCATAGGACATACGTTTAACTAAAAGCCGTGATTAGGTAACATTAAAAACAAAAGTTTGATTTTATGTAGGTATGAGGCACAAGATGAATAAATGCTTTTTCTTTCTTTCTTTCTTAAATAATATAAGTGTTTACCTACTTACTCACTTATCGCGTCAAGCAAAACAATGTCATTACAGTCATTATTAATTGCAGGGCACTTGAGATATTTTTTGTTGATAAGAGTGACAAGGCTGGCCACACATTGGCTCCTAGCCAATTATCAAGCCATAACAATTACATGAGCAATTTTTTAATTAACAAGATGAGACAGCCTGCAAATTTAATTTATTCAACAAGATTTTAAGCTTTCACATGCAAAAAAACCTGTGCTTAGCTTAGTAGATGCTACTACCATAGTATTTACGTATGTTCTACACGTGCCTAGTCCCATAGCACACCTTTGATTTAATTTGAACGCGACCTGAGTCCTGACACGAATGTGTGAACAGGCAAAAGTTTCAACTTAATTAAACCGTAATTTTATTAGAAGAATTTTAATCGGGTACTTTCGATGGAAACACAATATTCATAGACGGGCGTCACGTACCTATACTAAGGTATATCATGTATTTATTTCTTCCATAATGTTCTAGTATCCTTCAGAGTGTCCAAACCTTAAAAAAGAACACATTTAGAACATAATATTGTTTCTTCTTCTTCTTGGAAAAAAATTTCTTCCAGGTTACGTTTGGGATAGGTAAAATAAAAAAAAAGTCAAGCAAATAAAGTCAAGAATAAACAATAACACTTACGTTTACGATGATAATATGTAATAAGTACAGCCTATCCGTGCAGGACGCGATAGCAGCCAATGTGCGTCCAGCCTTACTCGAGAGAAAACTTTATCTTGAACAAGGGCATAACTTCAACAACTTTTACTTACGAAATCACAACTTTCTAGCGAGCTTAACGCTATGCTTTATTTTATTTAAGGTGAAGTTCACGAACCGTTCGCCTACGAACTACAAAATAGCTGCAATTTGTTGTGGAGTAAAATAAAATAAAAAACCGGCCAAGTGCGAGTTGGACTCGCGCACCGAGGGTTCCGTACAAACCTGTAGTAAGTTTTAAATTATTAAAAAAAAACTACTTAGGTACTAGATCTCGTTCAAACCAATTTTCGGTGGAAGTTTGCATGGTAATGTACATTATATATTTTTTTTAGTTTTATCATTCTCTTATTTTAGAAGTTACAGAGGGGGGGGGGGGGACACACATTTTACCACTTTGGAAGTGTCTCTCGCGCAAACTATTCAGTTTAAAAAAAATAATATTAGAAACCTCAATATCATTTTTGAAGACCTATCCATAGATACCCCACACGTATGGGTTTGATGAAAAAAAAATTTTTGAGTTTCAGTTCTAAGTATGGGGACCCCCAAAATTTATTGTTTTTTTTCTATTTTTGTGTGAAAATCTTAATGCGGTTCACAGAATACATCTACTTACCAAGTTTCAACAGTATAGTTCTTATAGTTTCGGAAAAAAGTGTCTGTGACATACGGACGGACAGACAGACAGACAGACATGACGAATCTATAAGGGTTCCGTTTTTGCCAAATTTGGCTACGGAACCCTAAAAACAGTAAAATAAAAATAAAATGTACCTACAATATTAGATTACAATAGAATCTATACTTTCTAAAGTTTCTATAGGTAAGTAAGTACCTACTAATATTATAAATTCAAAAGTTTGGATGAATGGATGGATGTATGGATGGATGTTTGTTATTCAATCACGCCCCAACGGCTGAACTGATCTGGATGAAATTTAGCACAGAGATAGCTGATCATAGTCTGGAATTACACATACATATTAGGCTACTTTTTATTCGGGGGAAACAAAAAGCCTCGCGGGGGAAGTCGCGGGCATTAGCTAGTAATTTATAAGTACATAGAATAGAAGGTATGAATGTGAAGGTGTATTGTTTTGATTATAAAATAATGGGTGAAAACTGGTGAAAACTCAAATCAGCCCCCCTATTATGTAAGAATTGTTCATCAAACGTTTAAGATTTTTGTCAAAGTAAAATAAACCATAACTGCATTGAATTAGAGCTCAATTTCGTCTGCCCATTCTTATACGTTTAGGTATGAACGATACTCGAACGTATAAGAATGGATACACGTAATTGAGCTCTAATTTAATGCCGTTATGGTTTATAAACTTTGACGACGAACTTTAACGTTTTGATCGGACATTCTTACATGATTGGTACCCTGATGTTGGCTTACGAAGTTGGAATAATGAAGGAATGGTTAATGAAGTTGGAACTTGAAAGCTTCAAAACATGAATGGATAATGGTTTTTTTAAACAGCGCATTTTACCATTTACCACTGTCTACAGTTTTTTTAGGTAGGTAGGTACTAGGTACCTAAGTCTGGCTGCAAAATGAGGCAAGTTGCAAGAGATGATTCAGCCTATATTTAAATGATAATTGATACCTAGGTAGGTAGGTATCTTCAAATCAAGAGTGAATAGGCATCTTCTAGGCAAGCGCGCTCCACCTGGCTGCATCACCACTTGCAAGCAAGTCTGATTGCACCCAAGCGCTGGCCTATACATAAAAAAAAAAAAAAAAAACCTAGGTAGGCAGTAGGGCACCCGAGTGAGTTTGACGTCTGTTGGAGCAGGGCGCGTTTGGAACCCTTGTAGTTCTAGATTTACTTAATAATTGAAGGTTTGACTTTAAAGTGAGGGGTACCTACTGCCCAAAGGCCTACCTATTCCGAAAATCAAATAGGTACCTAATTAACCTGCGTAATACCTAGTACCTATCTACCTGCGTATAATTTAGTATAAACCACGAATTGGCCGTGGTAGGTAGGTATAGTTATAAACCTACTTAACTAGGTAGGTACCTAGTACAGGTACCTAAGTTACCAGTAATTTTTATAGGTTCTTTGCAAAAATTAAAACATTTCGTTTGGAAGGTGGGTACACGTACCTACAAGGCTACAACCTATTTCATTCAGTTAAATGAAGAATGTAAAAGTGACGATAAATAACTAAGTAGGTAGATACTAGCCTACTACCTAGTTATTGGTCATAGAGATTTTAATAAAAATTTAAGCTTACAAAAAATACGTTAAAGGACAGAGACAACAAGAATGAGGAAAATAATAACATTATGATATTGTAATCTAAATTCATTCAAATTGTATGACGAATAGCTAGCACGTGGTATTTGTTGTGCTAATAATAGAGAATATCCTTGGACCTCGTGGTCTCTGGACCTTGAATGCTCTGTATTTCGGCAGGCAAAGCCACTAGCCAGGTAGGTAGGACGAGATGATCAACGATCCGTTTGGGGTTGCCAGGGTGGGACAAAACTTTGCCTGAATTTTTGAAAAAAAAACACGCTGACTTCAGAACCTATAAGTACCTACTCCTTTTTGAAATTAGTTTTAAAAGTTTGTTGTGAATTGTGCTGATCAATCATTTTTAGAATCTTTGCATTATAGTAGTAGTAGTAAAAGGACGTGACATCATAGAGCTTTTCCTCCTAGAGAAGGACTGTTTGGCATTAATAATTTCCTCTCAGCTCTCAGTCTATGTTACCATTCTTTATCAATTTAGCACTGCTATTAAATACTTATTTATTTACCTGTTGGTTACTCTATTGACATTGGGTACAGAGTTAACTCCTTAATATTATAATACAATTCACAATATGTACCTATCATGACTTTTATTGTTACAGAAATATCAATCTAGGCTGATGTCTACAGTGCACCGGCTGAGAAAATTGCTGATATTAATTCTTAAGTGTATAGAAAGACTCTCCTGAAACCAAGCTAAGCACTATTTCGATTAAACAAGCTTTCGAATAATAAAACCGTATTCAAATCTGTCCATCCCCAAATTGCGCCGACAGGCAAACATAACACAGCCAAAGCGGTCAAAGTTTTGGTCAAACACCTCTTTTTTCAAGTCCTAAATGGGCCATGCGTTTGCTTAATTTTCCTTCTAGCTCGGTTAAAATATTATAGACACACATAGACTTGACTTAAGTATAAGGTCGACCACCAGATTAATAAGTAGGTATATGTGTTATACAAGCCATTCATGAATTAATGGAGCAAGCGGCAACCTTGTAAAGTGAATACTTTCGAGGTGATCAACGCTAAAAGCTCCGATAAAATAAGTATTTACAACGTCATAACGTCACGATACGTAAACTATAGGTAGGTAGTAAGTAGTAACTCGCCATTGCGTGTCAAGGAGTACAACTTTTACACTACGCTTGCGTCTAGCGAACTTTATGGGGAAAATTTTCCCACGTAAAGAGGAGTATTTTGTTTCCAAACAACTCAGCCGGGAAGTTAAGGAACCATTTCCCAGAACGATAAAGGGCCGGGGGGACTGTAGGAGGGGGAGGGGGTGCGACAGCTGCGCGCGCGTCGCTACTCGCTTTCCCCGCGCCGCCGCACTCCGGCTTCAACCGTCGCGCGCGCAACACGTATTTTGCGCTCTGGTATACCGTTCGCGAGTTTATGAACTAAGTTTATGGAGCTGTACATCTACGGGTGCGGCGGCGGTCTTTGTTCTCGGTGGCCCGCGTGGCTGGGTTGTGACTGGCGCTATATTCTGTTAAGTCGATATTGCACCAGTCCCGGCCTATCCAAGCGGGCCCGGCCTTCGGAGACCGCTACATGGCTACAAGACAGCATCCGCGGCCCGCGGTCCCGTTACCCGGCTCGGTCGTTCACTGCTGTGGCCACGCATAGGGCGTGATTCGGTGTAACCGTTGTGTTAGCTATCAAATTGCACCAATCCCGGCCTGCACGCGGCCACTGAGAGTGTTGCCTTTGTGTGATGACTTTACCGGTTACCTCGCCGAGTTACCTGTTACCTTCCGAGACGTTTTGCACGTGGCAGCTCGCATTCCAGGTAAAATGAACACTTTATCTCACAGTTGGTACCTACTTAAGAAGTTAAGACTTAACATCTTAACATAAATTCCTCACGAGTAGGTATTTTGTTCTGCGATCAATCAAAACCATAGAAATAGTAGGTAAAAGCAGAGAGTAGATAGATATAAATGCACTAAGACTAAGTAGGTAGGTAGTCTTTGTGAGAAAAGTTTTAAGTTCTGACTTTTACTTAGGTACTATAATGTAAGTAATTGCATTACGTACCTATTCAAATGTAAAATGAAGTTATAGGTCTATTCTGTATTTATGTAATCCTTTGTGACTTAAAAGTTCTTGGAAATTAGTTTTTGAAAAGTTCTTAGTTTGAATTACAAGTTACAGACTAGTGTTATGCGTGGAATTACGGTTTTAAAAAGCCCGTAATTTGTAGTTTCTTAGTTACCCTTGATTTTCCCGTTTTCAAACCTAGTCAGTCCCCACAGTCATAATTAATAGTTCAGGCTTTATCAAAATTTCTTAGCCCGATATTAACATAAAATCGTTTATAAAACGAATGCTTTTAATTGATAAAATATTGTTAAAGTCATAACATTATTATGTTTAAACTTTGCAGCTGCAAACATGGCAAAAAATAAAAATACAGGCTACGTCAAATCAAACAACACGGCAATTTTAGGGGGGTTGAATTGTGGATAAAGTTTTCGGGAGAAACTTTATGGGTAGAAAGAAGAAAGAAAAGCCTTTCAATCTGACTCATGTAGTGAATAAAAGTTTTTCGCTGTAACTTATTAGGTAACTACGAAAGTTTTTGTTTTTACTTCGTGATTCATGTCATGTTACGGCCCAAGAATGCAGCGTGTGCAATGTTGACAATGCCCGGGTGTTCTCAACTGCTGCCTACATTGGCGGGACATGAATAGGACATATTTCGTAATAGGGACATGAATTTCCTGACGGATGACTATTTATTATTCAGTGTTTACTAGGTTTCGATTATGAAGGTCTAGTAATTTTATTTTCACAAAAAGTTGGCTCTTACTTAGGTATAGCCCGACAAACTTATCTGTCCCGGTGACAGCGTCGCTAGTATCTATGAAAGACTAGCTGATGCCCGCGACTTCGTCCGCATGGATTGAGGTTTTTCGGTTCCCGCGGGAACTTTAATTTTCCGGGATAAAAAGTAGCCTATGTGCTATTCCAGACTATAATCTATCTATGTGCCAAATTTCATCCAGATCCGTTCAGCCGTTGGAGCGTGATTGAGTAACAAACATCCATACATCCATCCAAACTTTCGCATTTATAATATTTTATTTGATTAAATAAAAACAAAAACTAAACTGGCTTAAAAATTGTTCCAGTTTTGGCCACCAGTTCAGATAAGTTTGTGGGACCTACGTTGATGACCTTGACAGTTGACACTAGAGACCTTGACAGTGGGTGTTAATCGATCTATTTTCTGAATAGGGGCGCTCGACGGCAGTTGAGTCGGTAGTAGGTACGTGCCGCCACGGTCGGTTGAGTAAACGGAACCAATGCGCGGACGAATAGACGCCGATGTTACTGTTTTCGTACAACCAAATAAGAGTAGATAAATCGTCTGCCTACACTGCGTACCTAAGTCTGACTACCTGTTTCTTCGAGTTTCTGTGTCCAAACCACTCCAAACTCCAAAAAATTCAAACACAAAAACATTTTGTGTTTGAATTTCGGAATGACTGAGACGATGCACGGTGCACCTACTTAGTTGTAAAAATAATCTATACAAATCTTAATAATTATTGTACTGTCTATCTGCTACGTTTCAGTAGTTTCACGCCCATCTTTTCAACCGATTTTGACGAAATCTAAATTTATAAAAGGAGAAGGTGACTGACTGACTGATTTATCAACGCAAAGCTCAAACCACTGTACGGATCGGGCTTAAATTTGGCATATCGATTACTTTTATAACGTGGGCATCCGCTAAGAAAGGATTTGTGAAAATTCAACCCCTAAGGGGGTAAAATAAGGGTTTGAAATTTTTATGAAAATCTGACTTGAGCGACGTGAGCGAAGCTGCAGGCAAAAGCTAGTTTAGTACCTATAGAAGATGAGCTTCATTAATTGGAATAGTTGGTTAAAGCGCTAAAATATAAAATACTAAAATTATATCCAGACTCAGTGTGAGATCTATAGAGCAAACTTTGACTTTGCTTAGACTTAAGGCGCCAGCGGAGAGTGAATTGCTCATACAAACGTAATACCAAAATAATTAGTAATTCGAGCATATTTCCTCCATATTATGCGATTATTAAGATTGAACTTGTATTTATCTAGGTCCCTGGATAATTATTTTTCCAAAATACTTTCCCAAAATTAAATGTAAGCACATTGCGTTTTGCATGTTTTTGCGACATAAACGACATGTTTTCTCCTTATTTGTTTCATATTAAAACCAACGATATCTCACGTACTAATTGATCAGGAACATAGCCTATATTGTCAAGTTACAGAATAACAACACGAAGTTAAAAACACAACAATTTTTCATTCATCATTTTTGGTATTCACGGAACAAGACTAAATGTATAACAAATTCTGTACGCTCATATTGCTATCGCGCTTGCACGCGATCATGTGTCTTCAGCCAAATAGGGATAGCAATATACCGGCAAATTTATATTTGCGGTTCGAGTAGAAGTTGGGAGCGGCGGTCGCCGGTCCCTTAAGACAATATGGTTAAAACGAGACAGATTTATGTTATTAACATAATAAGTAGGTACATCTCGTTTTAACTCTAAGCAAAGTCTGAGCCAAGTCAAAATACGCTATAAAGATCTCAGCATCAGTGCTGTGCTGAAAACACTAAGTTGGCTTATCGCTTTAATGATGAGTGATGACAATGCCCGGACAATGACCGCGGCATTGTCATCATTGCACACATTAAACACTTGGGCTGTAACATACAATATAGCTTGGAACATTGGTAGTGGTAGTTACGGGTAGACTGAATCGATGTAGACAGTACCAGCGCCGATGCAGGCAGACCGGTTCGCGAAATTGTATCACATACCTATAACGTGTATGTTTTAACTTATAAACGCCCGCAGAAGTGCCGAAAGCTTGGCTAAGGGTGGCCGCACATTGGTTCCAAATTGCAATCGCCGGCGTCATGGCCATCGTTAGTGGAAGCATCGCAGTCATTCACTTCAACCAATTGACGAGTCACTACTGACTTGAGCACAAGTCTCTTTACAGAATGAGAATGACGACTTTATACTGAGCACGGACCTACTTTCAGAATGAGAAGTGTTTGGCCGTAGTCCACTACACTGGCCAAGTGCGGATTATTAGATTTTGCAGTTCACACACCTTCGAGAACCTGGTACGGGTCTACGGGTGGACTGAAGCAATGTACCTACCTAGACAGTAACTTGCCGACGATGCAGGCAGACTGGTTCGCGAAATTGTATCGCATAGGTACCTAGTACCTAACTAGTAACTACCTACCTACCTTTAACGTGTATGCTTTAACTTATATTTTATATGTTCATAAACGCCCGAAGAAGTGGTTGCAAATCGCCTTACTAAAGGAGACGGTCCAGATTTGTATGGAGCGTCGGTCCGGTCCTTTTACAAGTAGAGAAATTTAAAAAAAAAATACTAAACTAGTTTTGATCGTTCAAATCTACGAATTCATCGTAATTTCAGTGGTGTAATTATTTAATCTTTCTACGATAAGCAACACTAACGCGGGTAACAATGGCGGATTCATATTTTTTGATGGTTTCTGTCAAGTGTCAACACAACACCGGGAAAACCTTAGGGAAAAACACGTTATTTTGACAGTGACTGTCAGAAATGACATTTGATACATTTCGCGCCTACGGCCATCTCTATGGCTATCTTGGAAACGTATCGAAAACTTGAAATACATTTTATTTTATTTCTCGTTATTTACTTTAATATTCTAAATTATTATATTTTTAATACAATCTACGTATTTTCCTCTATTCATGGTAGAGTGTACAAAGAGTACACCGAAGGTGAACCTTCTCCTTTCTCTACGTCATTTCGGAAGTAAAGCCAAGCCACGGCGTCTCGTCGGAAGACATAACCTTCTAAAAATCAGCCTCTCTGCTGCTGAAAAGAAGCGATCGTTCACGCGATAGTACCTAGTCAGTTCACGCGATAGTAGTCAATGAGTGCCCAGCCTAAGTTGAAGGACATAATATCTACCTAATATTTTGAAGCGCAAAATAAAAGTTCGACTAGCATAATATTTCGCTGTACCTATAAGCTCGGGCATAGAAGATTATTTGTTCCGACAAGCATAATTTGGCCATCGGCTGTTTAAAATACATAGTTAAATACCTATTAGTAGGAAGGGTAAATCACCCAGAAGTAAGCCTTTTAGTGGAAATAGAAAATTCAAACAAGTTTAGTTAAATAAAGTTTACCTACTTACTTAAGTACTTAAATAGGTATAAAATAATAAATAAAAATATATAGGTATTACTGACTATAAGGTTAACTTATAGAGAACCTGCATACCTACCTACATAATTATTAATTACAATATGTTTCTGGTTCTATCATAATATAGAATAGGTATGTAGGTAGGTAGGTACATCATTTATCAAGTAATTAAACATGTAACGCCAATTTCTCTTTGTCGTTAAAGTGGATATAAATTATTATTAGGGAATTGCTTAACGCATTCCCGTGTATTGTTCTGGCAAGTAAACGTACGTATTGAATAACTCTGCTAAAGGCCGTGTCACACACGATTCGAGTATCAAAGAATAAAAAAAATATTAAACAAATCTATGTTGTCGATGGTGAGTGGTGACTACTGACTACCTACCTCCCTGGCACATTGGCGAGCGCTTTGATCTTTTAAAGCAGGCCCTGGGTTCCACTTCCACCCTCTGGAAATTTATAATTCCCATCTACATCCATCATTATGCCACGGGATCCTGGAATTACCTACCTAGTGGGATCCCGCAAAAGGAATTTACAATAATTAGTAATGTAATCATAAGGACAAAGATGAAACCTTAGAATAACTACCTATAGAAACCTAGTACCAATTGGTGCCATAAATAGCATCGTACGACACTCGCGCAGCCCGAAAAACTTAGTTTTAGAAGCTACAATGCTACAAACAAACTAATCAATTACTTACCCAACTTTTAGGTGGAAAACATTTAAACTGGCAACATTATGTTTGCGTTAATACGAGGCCATTGATGTAGAATTTTAGTACTACGAGGCAAGTAAATACAGGCACACATAGCGAATTTGTAGCTTGCGTTTTGAGGCGTTGTTTGGAAACATACCTTCTATAGGTAGTTAGTTATTCTAAGGATGAAACCAAAATAATCATCTAATAATTGAGATTCAAAAATTGGAAATAAGTACAGTTTAACTGCTTAAAAACAACGTTTTAACCTCCGCGCTGCTTTGGGTTAGCTCTGTCACACGTTAGCGCGGGTGCTTAGGGACAGATCTGTCCGGCCTTCAATCGATTGTGTGTCGCTCGCGTTTTATGTAAATTTTAGATTTATTACTTTTGAAATAGAGTATAAACTTGCTTGAAAAATTATCTGAAAGAATGAAGGAACCAATGACAACATTCACTCAATCGTAGCTTCATACTAATTTTTCATAGAAAAAGCATTCAAATTCTGTGGTCGTTACTCGTCGGTTACGCGCGCGTCCATTTGAAGCGAGGCTGAAGCAAACTGTTTGTTTTATTCGAGAATACTAAATAAAGGTAAGTGAATGTATTATTTATCTATTATTTACTATATTTAGAAACTATATATACAAATAAAATATGTAAACTTCAGCTAATTTTCGTAAATGTCTCGATCAAAAGTTTGACCTGATACAACCGTTATGCGAGTTGTATGTTTTCTAATTGTTTTCTAAGGATTTGTGCATTATTTTTATTGAGTGGCTTATATCATTTTGAAGAAAATTTTATCGGCATTTCAAAAACATTGAGATTTTTTACGATACTTTGTAAGGTTTTGGTAAAACTCAATATTTATCGAGTTGAATGCTCTAAACACACGCACACATGTGCAAAAACAATATGAAGCGAGATGGCGGCAACTTGCATACCTATATGGCGTCGTCATGGTGATATACAGAGTGTTCATAAAAATATTTTTCTTTCTAAATTTGTTTACGTTTTAATTTTATTACTCGTCTTTTATATAAAAAAATAACTATAATAAATCATCCCACGCAGTACTTTTTTTAATAAAATGATATAAGTAGTGCCTTGAAATGTTTTTGAATAGTGGATTACGATTTTTTAGTTCTATTTAAAAAATAACTAGCCATCGTATCACGTTGAGCTATATTTGTCCTACTCATATTACACCATATTCGATTTACAGTTATTGCGCACAATTTTCATAATATTATTTTATAAGAATAAGAAATTATTCAATAAATGAAGTGGTTAAAAATATTTTTTTTGAGATTATATTTAATAAAAAAAAACTGTATTTTATTTATGTGAAATAGAAGAAACGGCACCTATCCCCTCATATTTTTACCTAAAATTGAACAGCCTGTATACTTGGACAGATCTGGGACAAGGCAGACGGTGGTTTTCTAAGCGCGCCCATATCTGTCCCAAGGCATCCGAGCGTTCGAGAAAATCTACGCACACATGCAAACAATGTTTCGGTCATTTATAATTTTAGAAATCTAGTTTATTTCGTTATTTTTTATTATGTAGATTATATATAAAGCAAATAAGTTTGATGTATAATCCGAGCTGTTTCATTCTTCTGTGTAATGACACCATTTTCGTAAGGCATAGACAACATAGAAATTCAGAAATTGAGTATGAAGTTTCAAGATTGAGTGAAATGGTGCTATTTTCAGTTTATTTTTCCGAAAATATAATATTTATTTTTACTCTTTATTAATTATAGTAGATTAGTAGCCAAGGGCTGTAAGGCATCAATTGCAGCCCGAGATATTTAGGCACACGAGCACAGCGAGGGCGCCTATAGTTCGAGGGTGCAATTGATGCTTACACCCGAGCTAACTACTCTGCTTTACATCTCGATTGTGAGGTCAGTAGGTCCTTATTACCCCCAAATGGAGCTTGAAGGTGACCAATTAGCGCTCCAGGGTAATAATGTAGCTAGAAAAGCCCTAGGGCGGTAAGTAATTTAAAAAAAAACTCTTCACTCTTTCAAAAAGTTCGCGTACATCTAACCATCATACTTTTTTTAATTACTTACCGCCCGAGGGCTTTTCTAGCTACATTATTACCCTAGAGCGCTAATTGGTCACCTACAAGCTCCATTTGGGGGTAATAAGGACCTACTTACCGAATATGAGAGATGTAAATTAAAGTTAATGACTCTCTTTAGTTAACTGACTTTCGATAACAATCGCTAGTTCATAGATTGTCATGGAAATATATACGTAGAAACATAGAATTGTGTTGAAGGCGTGATTACGCTTCGTAACACGTCAAGTCCAAGCGTGATCACGGCAGCCCCAAAAACTTGCTTTTTCACATTCTGGGTCATGCTAGAGGTTAATGGTGATATCACCTCCTCCTTTTTTTGAAGTCGGTTAAAAAGTATAAGACGTGATGGTGATAATTGACAACGGTATCTTCTTAAAACTAAAGCTACGAGGGTTCCAAACGTGCCCTGTTCTGAGAGGAGCCCACAACAAACTCAGCAGTTTTTTTTTATTATCACCATCTCACAAATATCGTAAACTAATTAAGTAGATTCATAATTATAACAATAATTATCCGCTGGAACAATCAGACCCATGCTTTTTGCACCCATGATCATTTAAATAATCCTTTACACTGTAACAGGATTTTTGACCGAGCGAAGCGAAGGTCTCTGAGTCTACTTGGGTGAATTGGCACTTGTCCGTCCGTCCGTCCGTCTGTCAGAGCCTTATAACTTCTGAATTGCTGAACGTAATTACTTCAAATTTAAATATAATATGTAAACCTATGGCCTCCCGCCGAATATGGCTTAAAAAGTTATAAAAATCTTTATTTCAGGGGGGCTCTCATAGAAGCGAATGCGAAGTAAAATATTTTTTATAGCGTTACATAGGGTTCCGGTATATCATTTTAAAGATAATTAGGAATAGAGTCCAAAAAATTTTTTTTTTTAATTTTTCCCCTAAAATTGACGAAATGGGGGGCTTTCAAAGTGGCGATTTTCTAACGTCCAAAGTTGACCTCAGAACTCTAAATTTTCTGAACTCTCAAGCCTGAAACTTGATCAATTATTTGAATTATATCCTGTACTTGAACAACAAATACTAAAATTAGATAAATATTATAAGGAAACGAAATTATTAAATTTTTAATGGTGATGATATTTTTAACAGAACTTCACAATGATGTCAATATATTATGGCGCTCTGTGATACCGCGAGGTCTCAGTTCGGGGCGAACCACTAGTTTAATCAGTTTACGTCTTGATTTGTGTGTGCAAGCCTTCAGAGTCCAGTTCATAGTACAATACAAAGCAGTAGTGAATCAGGCGGAAAGATGATTCACCGGCGACTCGAGAGTCGCGACTCGCGGGTTAAGAAGTAACGAACCGTTATGATCCGAACCATGTACCCAGTGAACCGCAGTCAATAGAGTTACGTTCTTTCCTACCAGTCGTTCGGTGGCGCCTAGGTATTACAACAATGCGGGGTGACAGGGAATTGACGAAGGAAATTGAAAAAACTGGAAGTTTAATTCGCTATAATCCTCCACAATAGGTACCTAAATCTATGTGGTGTCGGTGACCGGAGTGGAACGTGCGTTGAGAATAATTTGCAAGATTTGTGTGGGGTGATGAATATCGCAAGATACACACTGTACCTACCACATAGATTTACCTATTGTGGCGGATTATAGCGAATTAAACTTCCAGTTTTTTCATTATCATGGACTTCCAAAGTAACGCATGCTTCTATCCAATACGAAGGAAATTGTTTATTTACGTCACTACAATTTAACCTTTGACGGTAACTTGGTGCCTTGCCTGTTGGGTAGGCTTCCGGCTTCGGCCGGGGCTAGTTACCAGTTACCACCCTACCGGCATAGACGTGCCGCCAACTGCCAAGCGATTTAGCGTTCCGGTACGATGCCGTGTAGAAAGTAAATTGGTATGGGTTTAATATAACTGCCATGCCCCTAACATTTTAGCCCGCTACCATCGACTGCATCATCACTTAGCATCAGGTGAGATCGCAGTTAATGGCTAACTTGTAGTAGATAAAAAAAAATAAAAAAACCGTTGTTACAGTCTCAATTGTTTTGATTGGCTGAATTTATGGTATTTTTGCTGCGTCAATGAATTTTGACCAACAGTTGAAGAATGTTAACCAATCAGAGGTGATTGCGATCGTTACACTCTACACTGAGAAAAAAGACCTTCCGAAATACGGAAGGTATTACCGTCCCTTTTGACTCGGTAGGAAATTTACCTTTCAACTTGGAAGGATATTATTACTGTCCAAACTCCAAATATTTCCTTCAACAACTTTGGATTTGAATTCAGAAGGACATTAACATCTAATTTGGAAGGATAAATTTGGGAGGAATTATTATAATGCATCCTTATTTAGTAGGAATATTTAGCTGGAAGGAAATTCCTTCTTGGTTAGTTCCCTCCAACAAATTTCCTTCCTTTATGTTCTTCCGTATAAGACGGATAAAATTCATTACCTTCTAAATATCGGTAGGAATTTGGCAGTTCCCCGATTCAGAAGGTAATCGGTGGAAGGAAAAGACCCAATTTTGGAAGGAATCTGTTTTAGAAGGTAAAAATCGGAAGGTAAACAAGGAAATTTTTCTCAGTGTAGCTGTCATTTTGAGACAATTGCACAATCGCCCTCCTGCACCTCTATGTGCTAAAATTGTCATGGTAGCCGGTAGTCCATTCATTTTACATACTTTCGCGGCAAAATTTATAACTCGTTTAGACGTTTTTTATGCAAGTTAGACAGCAATATTTCCGAAACTATTAGTTCTATCAAAATAAACTAAAAGAGTTGTGTTTTTTAATGTACTCACTCATATGTATAAAACCACAGTGGTTTCAAAAAGTTATAAATTTAGCCGTTTTGCCCATACATTGAAATCTATATTTATATAAAATTCAAAGTCCTGACTGACTGACTGACTGACTTATATATACATTTATATCAACGTACAGCCTAAACCACTGGTTAGAAACTTGAAATTTCGACAGTAGGTTCCTTTTGAGACGTAGGCGCTCACTAAGGAAGGATTTTTCAAAATTCCACCCCTAAGGGGGTGAAATAGGGGGTGAAAGTTTGTATGAAAGTACGTCATTTCTCAAGTTATATCCATGAAACTAGGTATTTGGGCTTCTGGTTTAAAATAAAGAAATACGTGTTTCACAGTTTTTGAAAATTTTATCCCCAAGGACGTTAAATAGAGAGTTAGTCCTTCAATCACGCCGCAACAGAGCAACGGATCAGCGTGTTTTTTTGCATGGGTATAGTTGAGAACCTGGAGAGTAATATAGGATTTATCCCGGAAAATTAAGTAAGCCTGTGGGAATTAAAAAAACTTATGCCACGCGAACGAAGTCGCGAGCATCCTCTAGTCTAGAATGAATGGACTACGGGTCTGTAATTTGTATGGGCGTCGACCATCGACCATACAACTAATAGACTCCTCATATAGGGCGAACACTTTCAGACAACACATCAGACTTAATAGGTCTTATATAATTCCACGCCCTTGTAACAAAACCTACCGACTTATTTAAATATTAATTAGAGTATATCGATAATTAATTATCGAAAAATAATTATTAGAAGTTAGGACCCCATCCCATTTGATTTATGATTTTTTTGACCTTGAGTAGACCAATCAGCGTTTAGTACCCCGCGCCCGCTTACTTGAGTCATTTGACTGAATTGTTTGCATTACGAAAGCATAGTAATTAGGCGTCTATTGGTTGTGTGGTCGATGGCGTCGACCCACTGTATGACAATGTACTCGCGCCGCGGTTGAACTGTGAACAGAACAGCTGTCGGTTAATGTTGCGGTACCTACATACCTAAAGTTATCCGAGCGAGATCGTGCACTGCCTAAACGGTAAAATAAACGAGTTTTATATCCAACTGCAGGCTAGCCGACCCGACCCGGCTTCGCTCGGGGTGAATGTAAGAAAACCCGCGTTGAAGATAACCTATACACGAGTAGCGTCCTTTCAAAAGGATCAGCCTGGCTGCCCAGCGCGGAGATGCAGCCAGCATTCTTGCCACCATTCCACGCGGGCATGATTTATAGGTATAGTAATTAGGTTAAACTAGTTCTATTGTATTGAAAAAAAAAACAGGTATTTTTTTAAACTTACTCAGGCAGTTTGAAGTTACCTAAGCGTCGTCGTCGTCGTCGTCGTCGTCAACAGATGGATGTCCACTGCTGGACATAGGTCTCCTGTAGGGTCCTCCACAAGTCACGGTCTTGCCGCGCCGCCTGGATCCAGCGACTCCCTGCGACTCGCTTGATGTCGTCTGTCCACCGTGGGGGGGTCTGCCGACGCTACGCCTTCCAGTGCGGGGTCGCCATTCCAGCACCTTGGGACCCCAACGTCCATCGGTTCTCCGAACTATGTGCCCCGCCCATTGCCACTTCAGCTTCGCAACTTAGGCCTGTAAGTACTAAGTACATAATCTTGCAACTTTAAACGGATATTCTACATAGTAAGATGGACTTGACAATGCTTTTTCTAAATAAAACAGGGATAACGGAATTTTAAAACATAAACCCACGCGGAGGAAATCGTGGGTATCCACGGGCATGTATTTAAAATTTACTTAATATAGGTAATAGGTATAAAACCGCGGTTAATTGCCTCGGCTGGTGGCAGAAGGGCTGGTTACTTCTTACGCAAAGGATCAACCTGGCTGTTCAGCGCGGAGATGCAGCCATCATTCTTGCCACCATACCACGCAGGTATGAAATACTAATTTGATTAGGCTATTATTAGTTTTAGATAATGTAATTTTTTCAACAAAAAGTCAAAATATATTTGCATGTGACGTCACAAATAACAATATGGCGGAAACACAGTCCTATTCTTGTTTTGAACGCGTGGTATTTTCGTCATACGTCACAAAGGCTTGCTTCATTTTCCCCATGCGCCTGCGCAACGCAAACAGAGCCACAGCCTATCGATTTCCTTTGTTGATCTTAGATAGTGATGACCAACCGTCACCTGGACTGCGCGTTTACATACTTTATACTTATACCTATTTATTTACAGTGATAAACGTTGGTTTGTGTATCTGTTTTGTACCTTTAACTCATTCTAAGTCAAGAGAAAGGTTGAATTGGCTCTATTTTCCTAGAGAAAATGCATTTTTTTCATTTGGGTCTAAGCTCTAATTCCCTCTCTTCTATGAGAGTGGCCTGTGCCCAGCAGTGGGACGTTAATAGGCTGTAGTGGCAGTGGTAGTAGTCCAAAGGGAAACAGGAAGATTTTGGATTACAACTTTACATTTGTAATTATTTTTAAGTTTTTATTGTTACCTACCCTCAGAAGGAAGTGGTTTCCACGACACAGGGAATCCTAGTGTAGAAACCACTGCCCCAATGGGCCAATATTTCTAACCAAAAATATTGTGCTTAATGTGTTTCAAAAAAAATAAAATAAATGAAAAAAAAAAACTTAATTTCCACGTGACCGAAGTCGCGGATATCGACGTCACGTTTTGAATTTAAAAAGGCTATAAACAAATTAAGTAATTTAATATTCAACGAACGTAGACTGGTTTGGACAAATTGTTTTATATTTATTTTAAATCTAGGTGGGCGGCTTCCGGTGGTCTTGATATTGATTTTAGGAGCTTGCATGATTAATCTTGAATCCATAATATTACTTTAAATATTATAATCAAATAAATATTATAAATGCGAAAGTTTGGATGGATGTATGGATGTATGGATGTTTGTTACTCAATCACGCCCGAACGGCTGAACGGATCTGGATGAAATTTGGCACAGAGATAGATTATAGTCTGGAATAACACATAGGCTACTTTTTATCCCGGAAAAATAAGGAGTTCCCGCGGGAATCAAAAAACCTCAATCCACGCGGACGAAGTCGCGGGCATCAGCTAGTATATTATAAATGCGACAGTGTCTGTCTGCTACGCTTGTCGCTTTGACAACTTATAAGATCAAAAGATTTTGACGAAATTCGAAATACATAGTTTAATTTAAGTAAGTAATTCATAGGTAAAAAAATGTATGCGGCCGAAACAGAATTTCTGCTTCGGTCTCAGTTTCGGCCGAAATTAAAACTTTTATAATTTTTATAAACTTTTAATAATAAGTAATTAAGTCTTTTTCTTACAAAAACTTTCGTGATTTTGTGGGAACAATATAGTAAACATTATCATCTTTCATACAAGTAATCAGTTTTTATTTTTTATTTTTCATGTCATGAGGCGACAGCGGGGCGCGGCAAAATGACGCTCGTCGCTCGCAGCTCAGTGCAGCGAACATATCCGATCCCAGCGCGAAAACCCCCGAATTTAGTTCCGGTTTCGGCCGGAGTGCAATCGAAACCCGTTTTTTACCGAAACTAGGCCGAACTGGAGTTCGGTCGGACACTAATAAAATCTTCACAGATAGCACAAACGCTGTGCGTGTGCGCAAACAGGTGCACTCTATTCCCTTACTCTCATAGTCCGACGGCCAAGGGTGTAGAAAACATCTACACTGATAGATATTTTCCTTCACTGTAAAAGCAAATTACTAAAACGCATACAATCACGCAACGCAACGGTTATCACTATTATGAAAATAGTCGTTAAAAAGCCCGCCAACCCGCATTGGGTCTAAGCTCTAGTTGCCACTCTCCTATGAGAGTGGAGGCCTGTGCCCAGCAGTGGGACGCTGATGGGCTGTAGTGGTGGTGGTGGTGGTGGAAACAATATACTACAATGCATCCAACCGGGATCGAACGGGCCACCACGCTCACTACTGAACCAGAGGGGTCACCAAGTTCCACCCTTTTTGAAGTCAAAACGTCTTTAGCCGCGTTGAGCACTTTTTGGTAGGGGGTAAACTTGTGGATTCGCGTCACCGACATGCTTGCGTTGTTACGAAAACAAAAGGTCTTACATATAAATAAACATACTACATTCGTAATTAAATTTTAATGCCTGTTTTAAGGTTTATATTTCAATTATTTAAATATTCGTTTTCACTTTTATTGGCAGTCCCTATGACTGCCAAATTTATTTTTTACTAGCTGATGCCCGCGACTTCGTCCGCGTGCTTTAAGATTTTTTATTCCCGCGGGAACTTCTTACTTTTCCGGGATAAAAAGTAGCCTATATGTCACTCTCCAGGTCGTCAACTATACCCATGCCAAAAATCACGTCCATCCCGATTCGTTCGTTGACGTTCGTGTATCACGAACTTTTATACAAACTTTCAACCCCCATTTAACCCTTTTGGGGTTGGAATTTTTAAAAATCCTTTCTTAGCGGATGCCTACGTTATAATAGCTATCTCAGTGCAAAATTTCAGCCCGATCCGACCAGTGGTTAGAGCTGTACGTTGATAGATCAGTCGGTCAATCAGTCAGTCAGTCAGTCACCTTTGCCTTTTATAGGTATATATATCTAGATTACAGTGCTTCTCTCACTAGGAAAGTTTCTAAACTTACTTAAATACATATCAAAAATTGCGGAACCGGCTGCATTTGAATTTACCCTCCAATTTGGATTTGGGTTCCAGTAAGTTTAGAGACTAGCACTTGCACTAGATTGCAATCAGACTTGCTGGAAGTAATGATGCATCATGCAGCCTAAGGTGGAGCGCGCTTGCCTAGAAGATGCATATTCACTCTTGATTTGAAGAGTTATGTTAAAAGTTAAAAGCACCCTTTCTTTCTTCATCAGTCATCTGTTAACTAAACTCACGCAAGATTATGTTAAAAGTGAAACATAGACGCTCCAGTAATTTGGTGTCAAGGTCCGTGCCTCCCCTACTGTTTACTGACTGACTGTAACGTGCGGTAACTGTGTGGGTAACTGCCACATAACTGTCTTTTTGTAATAAAGCTCGCGTGCTCACGGGAATTAATTAGATTAGTTACCAGGGTTGCCTGTGAAGAATTCCTTCCCTATTTTTGTGCTTATTTCAAACTTCAAAATGTTTTTTATTCAAATAAACTTTTACAAGTACTTTTGATCCTACCGAGAAGAGCCGAAGAAACTCGGTGGCTGCTTTTTTCAAAAAGTACAGTCATTATTGGGATACAAGTGGCTGCAGTTCCAAGCATAGCTGGAGCCTGGACCGAGTCAAATCCATGCTCTTTTATCGTTTACATAATCTTCAACAGTATAATAAGCTTTTTTGCTCCAATAAATATCCGTTCCATTTCTGTGCTTTTCCCCCAATGCAAAATTTCAAGTCGCTAGAGTCTAGCTAGACCGTTTTCAGCTTAAATAAATTAATTCAGTTTCTTTATTGACCCAACATTCGCCCAATTATTTTCCCCTAGTTTGCCAAAAATCCCCTAAAAACAATAAATTAATTAAAGTATGTTTTAGGAAGTTGGCAGGAAAATTTCGTCAATGTGGCAACCCTTTGAAGTGGAAACATTCAATTGTCAATGTCAAGCACCCTACGAGAGCAGGACGGAGCTACACAACACACGAGTGCGAGTGAGAGAGAAGAGGGAGCCGCCATATTGACGTTCATTGGGCGAGCGGAAGAGGTGAGGTTTTTTGTTTTCTATAAAACGAAAGTCATGTACGTTATCAATTGCGGACGTAAATAAGCGTATGCTCATCTCAACGGCATGTCGTTCGACAAAAAGTCGCTTCTGTGACTGTGTCTGTGTCCTAGCCCCTAGGTGAGCGACAGAAGCCACGCGACGCGACACGACGCCATAGAAAATGACAAACTTGAAAAGGTCCTTCACGTGGCCTACGCGATTACGTAGCGTCGTATAGAGTCGCGGTGACGCGTTTGTCGCTCACGTAGGATAAGCGGAAGATGAGAGAGATTTTTAGATTCTGGAAAAACTGGGATACCTAGGTATATAAAAAATAGAGAAAATTAGTACGTTAGGGGATAACCGTCTTGCGATCTACATGAAGGGGGATGCCCCGTCGCTCACGTCCGCAGTAGGTAACTACCGTCTACCTCCCTGCACGTGTCCCCTGGGCGGTGCTAAACGAGCGACGAACTTGCAAGCGAAATAAGCGTTCTTTTTATAAAAACGCCTATATGTAAACGCCATACGATTAAATAAATTTGATTGTCGCCAGCACATATACACGTATATAGCATACTAGCTGATACCCGCGACTTCGTCCGCGTGGAATAAGGTTTCTTGGTTCCCGCGGGATCTCTTCAATTTTCCGGGATAAAAAGTAGCCTATGTGTTATTCCAGACTATAATCTATCTCTCTGCCAAATTTAATCCAAATCCATTCACACGTTCTGGCGTGATTGAGTAACAAACATCCATACATACATCCATACATCCATCCAAACTTTCGCATTTATAATATTAGTATAGATGTACGTTGTCGTAACGTGGGAGGTCCCGGGTTCGATTCCCGGCAGGGGCTATTTGGGAATTTATAATTTCTGAAATTTCTCTGGTTTGGTCTCAGCCGTGGCTAGTTACATTACCGCCCTAACGGCAAGTGATTGAGCGTTCCGGTACGAATGCCGTGTAGAACCCGACTAGTGTTGTGGGTTTAATATAACTGCCATACTAACAGGTTAGCCCGCTACCATCTTAGACTGCATCGTCATTTACCATCAGGTGAGATCGCAGTCTAGGGCTAACTCAGCAAGTCGCAAGGGCGAGTCAGCAAGTTTGAGACAGGACAAAATGTCGACACACTAAAAGTCGTTAATTAGTCACCGCTCTAAACACAAAAGTAGAGTACTCGACGTTATCAAGTGTAGTTATAAATTACGCTCGAGTTTAACGATACGTGAAAGTTTCGTTTCCCGCGTGTTACGTTGTATTCTACGAACTACAGACAACAGTAGGTTGTATTATAGTGTATATCTGAGTTCCGTTAAAACGGTGCGATCCCAAGTCCCACCGCGTCATTATATAAAAAAAAAAAATCTAATGTTTTATTTTGGTAATTTCAGATGCAGCATTTAAAAGATGAAAAGTGCTGTGATGTTGCTGGAAGATAATCATATGCTTCGTGTACCTACAGTCTTTTTTTGTGCGGCCGATGGATAGAGATATCTGTAGGAGAATAAGAGTAACCGACATAGCTCGAATTGGACGAAGTACCTACATAGTTTTAATAAATTTTAGATTAGAAGCACTCAGAATTTAAAATAACTGCAGTACCTACCCTAACAGGTTAGGTTACCATCTTAGACTGCATCATCTGACATCGCAGTCAAGGGCTAACTTGTAGTGGAGTAAAAATATGACGTCACATCACAGGCGCGCGTACGTGTGTACGATTCGAATGAAAATGGACGAATGGATGGATGCGTTACTTTGTAAGGCTGAAAAATTCAAAACAGTTGAAGGTGATTATCATTTTGCAAAGGACATTCAACTGTTGAATTAATAAAAGAAAATTGAAACGAACTTCTTCCTAGAAATGTTATAGCTAGAGAGCCAGTGGGAGAATGAGTTAAGGTAATTGATAAAAGCTGACGGTAATAAAGTTAATCCAATGCTGTGGCCATAACCAATGGTTTTAATTAGCCGAAACCGCTGATGCATTTAGCCAATAGCAGAAAAGTGTACTTACTCTTTGATTTTATTTACATTTCTAGTGGTAGTACAAATAAAGAGTATAATAATGAAATTCTGGACTTATGCTACCATGTCCTTTTCAGGGATGCATCCTTGGAAAGGACACTAAGCGTACAGGATTCACTCGAGTACACTCTGCATTGCAAACTGCAACCACTACGAAGTTCCTATTGAAACTCAAACTCATATTTTTAAAATTCAAATAAACTTATTACCAGTGCTTTTGAATCATCGAGTGAATCTACCACTGGTTCTGAATGCCATTCCTACCGAGCAGAACCAGCAAGAAACTCGGTGATTGCTCTTTTTAAATAATATAATTCATTTACAATTATTATATCAATGTAACATAAGTAACCGATGTCCTTATCATTGCTGGAGCGAGTCAAATCCATGCTCATCTATCATTTACATAATCTTCAACAGTATAACAAGCTTTTTTCAGGAGCATAAATTTAAAGGAGCATACATTTAATAAATTTCTTATGTATCTATAGGCAAGTTTAAAATAGGTTGTGGAATTTTGTTATAGAAAAGATTCAATTCAAAATCTCCCACTAGCTCTCGGATCGGAAAAAAAAACCAGTCTTGTAAAATTTTACGACACAAACTAATTACGATCGATCGCCGAGCTTTAAATGGTTTGCTGGTTACCATTAAATTGTGATTAATTTGGAAATCGGTTCACGGCGCTCTCTCAAAGGTAACCGACAGAGAAATAAACCACTCGCCCTTTTATGGGGGGCATCGATTGTGTGAGCATCGGTTTCTTAAGTTCATCACATAATAGTCCCACAAACTTATCTGACCCGGTGGCCAAAATTGGAACTAATTTTTATAATCATACTTAATCATAATATTTATTTGCTGATTGTAGGTTATAAACTTATAACATAAGAAGTTCTTAGTTCTTACAATAAAGTCATAGTATCGAGCCACAATCTACCAATCATAATATTATGGTGTGCCAATTAACATAAAATACATTTATTAATAGGTATGTACTTACTTAATAAATTCAAGAAATTTTATACAATTTACCACTATAATATTTATCTAAGTACTAGCTGATGCCCGCGACTTCGTCCGCGTGGTTTAGGTTTTTTGTTATTCCCGCGGGAACTCCTTGATTTTCCGGGATAAAAAGTAGCCTATGTCACTCTCCAGATCCTCAACTATACCCATGCCGAAAATCACGTCGATCCGTTGCGGCGTGATTGAAGGACAAACAATGAGTAAATAATTAACTTCCTTCGTCATTGAGGACAAACCAACAAACAAACACACTTTCGCATTTATAATATTAGTCTGATATCAATAACAATCTTTATTATAGAATCTATCATTAGAATTTTAATCAGAAAATAAAGAATTGTTATCATATAATATTATTATGTCCAAATAGGTAATTATGGTAAAATGATGTCACATAAATTATACTTAGTCAAATTCAATAATAATTAGAAAATAAAAATACCATTAAGAGTGATTTAAATAATCTTTAACAGAATAAAATTGGCGGGCCAGTAACCAATCGATGACTTTTAAATTAAATTAAATTTAAGCCTCTTAGTTTTTTATTTTTATTTTTCATAGATAGGGTCAGATGAGTTTGTTGATACATCCTTTTGATGACCTCCCTGGCGCAGCGGTGTGCGTTGTGTCTTAGGGGTCATCCATAAGACCCCTCCCCCGTCCTTGTCACAGTTGGTCACATTTGTGAGACCCGCCCCTACCTAGTGTGACGTCACATATCTTTCAATTTTACATCTAGAAATTATTAAATTAAAACGGCACTTCCGAAATTAGTTTTATTTCCATTTACTTAAAATATTTTTTAATATAATAAACATCAAATCAAACATTTGAAAAAATTAATAAAACTTGGAATAATTTCTAAATTTTTCGCTAATAGTTCAAATTTGATGAATAAGATTTTTAAATGTGACGTCACGCAACTTAGGACCCCTCCCACCCCTTGTCACACATTCACACTTCGTCGACGTTAACGTGTGACGTACTTTATGGATGACCCCTTATAGTTAGTTCTATGTATTGAAGACCAAGTATTGTTCTGTATTTAGACATACAAATGTTAATGATAATTCATTATTGTGTTCTATTAATGTGTATGCATCAGTAACTTATATTAAAATAAAATGCTATTTGCTCAATTTATTTATATGACGTTATAGTAATGTACGTCTATCTATGTAATTCGATAATTATCATCTTCAGAAAATAAACAATACAAATAAAGTGGCTTGGGTATTTGACAATTAGTCAAATCAACAATTTTTTTCTAACGTCAAAACGCGTGCTTAGTATGGGATTTTGTATGAAACATCGCATAGTGACGTCATTAAAGTTCGACGCACTTTTTTTTACTTTAATCGTTAGTTTAAAATAGTTATTCAACATAAAACTAACAGAGGACGTGGATATTACGACTTTTGGGAGATCCTCTATTTAAGACTATCGTCTAGTGACGAAACGCGACGCGAGTAGGTATTTTCAATAATGCTATCTGTTTCACAACGCTTCGCTGCCTTCTCCGTATTGTGCGATAGAGAGAGTTGCAAGTCCAGTAGGCATAACTATGTCTACATTTTATTCTTGAAATATTGTTTCGGGTGATAACGTTTTTACCCCCCCAAACGTTTACAAAATTAGACAATTTTGGTCTCATTAGATTCAGTACACCTTAATCTAGGCTCGTACGTTTTATTTTTTTAGTTTAGTTAAATTAAAAAAATTAAAATACTCGAGGAAATTTTTAGGTCAAAAATATGGATATTTAGACGCTAATAACTTTTAACATTTAAGCAATATATCTTTAAAATTAAAACGTACGAGCATAGTTCTTCATTGTATCTGCAACATTTCTAAAAATTATGAAAATTAGACAACATTTACGGGAAGAAAAACGTTATCCCTTTTTTATGAACTAAACGATCACTAAAAAATAATTTATTTGAATAGTGGTCAAAAACCCAATTGGAACTTTTTATGCCTGTTATGTTTTTAATAATATACTGCGATCCCAAGCATTGCTTTAGCGAGTTAAATACACGGCCGCACGACATTAGAACTTTCGTGAGGCGGAGCGAAGAAGTCGCGATGTCTATTGCGATTTTCTAGTTTGTCTATCATGCAGATCGCTGATTAGATGTGTAAAAATATAAGCCTTTCATGTTTGCGTACGACCTAGTAGGTATCATTAGACTGGACGTCGCGTCGTTTTGTTTACTTATTTCACTTCTTGGAATTTAGATCTCTATCCAAAACATCCGTTTAACTTCACTTAAATCTGCACATTCTATTGTAATTTATATGCGAAATTAAGATGTGCGAAAGATAAAATATTAAAAAAAAACTAATTTTAATAGGCATAAAAGGAAGGACACACTGAATTAACAGTTTCTTATGACTAATTCATGCAAATAAGCGAAATTTATTCCTATATAGAATGCCTAGGTAGCTAAAGTATAAGCTATTTTTTTATAAGTTAATGCTAAATTTATGCGCCATTATTAAAATATTAATTGATTTGTTTGTTTATAAATAAGGTGTTAATTACTTTTTAAAAGCATGCCTCTGTTTTCATCACCGTCAATTGGATGATAAATTGTAAAATAATTTATAATATAGTAAGTACATATTATATAGAAAGTTAAAGAATTTTTTCCTAATGAACGAATTTAATAAATTTATCTATTATGTTAATGATGTGTTTTATTTATCTAA
Organism: Erebia ligea; assembly: GCA_917051295.2. NCBI lineage: Eukaryota > Metazoa > Arthropoda > Insecta > Lepidoptera > Nymphalidae > Erebia > Erebia ligea. Next base: position 1,819,343 of record OU785240.1, on the reverse strand, counting down.
ATCCTACTCTCTTATTGTAATATTAGCTGATGCCCGCGACTACGTCCGCGTGGCGTTTTTTTTTGTATCCCGCGGGAACTCCTTAATTTTCCGGGATAAAAAGTAGCCTATGTCACTCCAGGTCCTCAACTATACCCATGCCAAAAATCAGGTACATCCGTTGCTCCGTGATTGAAGGACAAACCAACAAACAAACACCCTTTCGCATTTATAATATTAGCATGTTTTTAATTATACTAACTTTTGTACGCAATAAATGTAAGTACTTTGTATTTTTCTCATCTCTGTTATATAATAGTAAACATGCTGTTTGTTTCAAGACTTAAAAATTCTGGTAGAAAAAACATTTCCATACAAAAATAATATTATTTTAATCGACTGCTCCAAGACGGTATTACTGTGAGAGACGCGCGGTCGGCGGATCCAGTACAGATGACTGACTGCTGCATTCTAAGGAGCCTTTAACTGCAATCCTACTGATGGATGCAGTTTAAGATGGTAGCGGGATAACCTGTTAGGGGTATGGCAGCTTGAATATAGCTACTCCAAATCGGTTTCTAAACGGCATGGTACCGGAAAGCTAAATCGCTTGGCGTTAGGTCTTTGTCGGTAGGGTGGTAACTAGCCACGGCCGAAGCCTGAATTTTCAGTGTAAAATTGCTAAAGTATGCAGTTTCCTACCTCTCAAGTCTCAACCACAGGTAATAATTTTTTTTTTAATAGACCTTGACTGCGATCTCACCTGATGGTAAGTGATGATGCAGTCTATGGCAGTGATGATAGCGGGTTAACCTGTTAGTAATACTGTACCTCTAGGACCTAAGTGCTAAATAATATCATAAAATATATAAAGATGTCCTCCCGACCGAATTTCGGCCACGGCGGCCAATCTCCAGAGAGATTAGCCATCTGCGCGGGAGATATTATAGTGCACAAGTGTGTGCGCTAACACAGATGCACTCTTTGTTCCTTTACTCTCATAGCCATATGGGACGGAAAATCCGACACGACCACGACGACGACGTGAGAGATCAGGCGCAGGTCCGACGGCATAACTGTTTGTTTTTATACTTGCCAATTATGGACGAAATTCAGGCGAACGACAATGAGCACCATGAGGGTGCAGTATAATGATGCATACCGCATCCTCATGAGGTTACCGAGGTATTGCAGCGCGTCGGGCATGTTTGCCGAAGGGGGAGTCACTGATTTCTTCGCGATTAGGCGAAATCGAATAGCTTCTTTCTGGGATCGATTGCGGCAGTCAAACAATGTCATCCTTAAGGTCATCGGTGAGGATATGTCCGGTGATATAATTAATCACTGGCGCTCTGTACACCGAGACGCAAATAAGAAGTAGGGTTAGATTTAAGAATTAGCATGTGCTATATTCAAGGTGCTATTTTTATTTTATTGTAATTCTATTTTATTTTATTTTTATTTTATTTTGTTCGTATGTATATTAACAGTGGATTTTTATCCTTAATAAAGACATTATTATTATTATTATAACGTGCTCTCCGAGGCACGGGGGTGAAACACCGCCAACTTCCTAACTCCGGGCTAGTACCTACTGAGAATTTCTTGTCAGAAAACCCAATACTTGCTATGGCCCGACGCGGGACTGGAACCCGAGACCTCGTCGGCCGCAGACTAATCTACTGACTGATAGAAGGTAGGTACTAGACGATAGTAGTGCAAAGTTTTTATATTTTTTTGGTAAGACCAAAAGTTTTTAGTATTATCTACGTAGGGAAGTTGTCAAAATATGCCGGGTTAGTTTTTAAATACTAGTATTTAAAAATTAACCCGGCATATTTTGGTGTCAGTTAACCCTAAACTACGATCACGCTGCCTTTAGATAATTTATATACCTGTCAAAAAAAAATAATTAAAATTAATTAATTTAAAAATAGCCTGGTTAGGATTTTGATAGGCAAGCTATTTTAGGCGTATATTTATCTATTAAAAATAAAAAGTATGTTTCATCTAGATAATAGGTGAAGGTAGTGGTAGGTATATATCCGGCTCAAGGACCATAGCGGTCACCGGGCGAGATATAGAATGTCCGATCAAACGTTTAAGATTTTCGTCAAAGTAAAATAAACCATAACTGCATTGAATAGAGCTCAATTTCGCGTATCCATTCTTATACGTTTGAGTATCGTTCATACCTAAACGTATAAGGGCCCCAATCATGTAAGATTGTCCGATCAATCGTTTAAGATTTTTGTCAAAGTAAAATAAACTATAACTGCATTGAATTAGAGCTCAATTTCGTCTGCCCATTCTTATACGTTTAGGGTATCGTACATACCTAAACGTATAAGAATGGGCAGACGAAATTGAGCTCTAATTTAATGCTGTTATGGTTTATTTACTTCGCCGCAGATTTTTAACGATTTCATCGGTCATCCTTACATGATTGGGGGGCTGAATGGGTACACGAAATTGAGCTCTAATCAGTGGCGATTCCTGGTGGTCAATCTTGGGTTTGCGCTAGTTGATGGTTACTTAGGTATTTTCTCATTAAAATACATTTACCTCATATATCACTGATTAGGGGTATCTAAGTATAGGTTTAATATAACTGATAGGTAGGTATATCCTAACAGGTTTGCCCGCTACCATCTTAGAGTAGGTACTTACATCATCACCCACCACCTGGTGACATTGCAGTCAAGGGCTAACTTGTACTTACTAGAATAAAGAATACTATTTTTATTTATTTTACACTAGCAGATTCCCGCGACTTCGTCCGCGTGAAATAAGTTTTTTAAATTCCCACGGGACCTCCCTAATTTTTCGGGTTAATCTCGGTTCTCGTACCAAGCCTATGACACTCACAAATAATGTGACTTTCTATTGGTACCAGAATTTTCAAAATCGGTTCAGTAGATCCAGAGATTACCCCCTACAACCTCACAAACTCACAGTAGTGCGTGTTACATTATTACTATGATATCTTCTAAGATATTCATCTGAATTAAGTGGTGTAAGGGCGAATTTGATCTATATTAAATACTTGAGATGAACAACCATTTTATCTTGATAAGGATTAATACTATATTGTTAAAACACCTTCGCGAGTAAAGCATGGTTTTAGACCAAATTTGAAAATCATAATGACTGTTATTGTGAGACGACCTTAAAAGATAGCTATATGCTGTCGCGGACTTTTTTTTAGAACTTTTTGAGAGGAACAATTCCACCATACATTGTTTTCGTGTACCTTTTACCATTTACGCAGCGCACGCCACGGAAGCTCTCAGATGAGACAATTTTTTCCGACTTCATTCACATTATTGCAATTTTCGTAGGGATCTTTATTGTTTTTGAAAATAAAATACAGCCTATGTTACTCGCTGATAATGTAGCTTTCTATAGGTGAAATTTTTTTAAAAATCGGTTGAGTAGTTTTTGAGTTTCGGCAAAAGCGAGTAGCTCGCAATGCGCAACTCATAGTGCACGCCTTCGGCCCGTAGTGAGCGGGGAGTAAGCGGGCCGACGGAGTTCGAAGATTCTCGCAGTACGAGCCACGTGGCGATGCGGCGCACGTCACAAGTCACAACTCACAACCAAGGTGCGAGGTGGTCATGGAGCGTGCGTGATTTTAAATAATTATCGATTAACGCAATCATTTAATTGATAAACTTATATGTTTTGTGAATGGTACCTATTTCATGTTATAAAATATTAGTAGGTATATTACCTAAATAGATCTAGTATAATTGGTAAGTAACTTATTCATAATTATTGGTATTGCGGCGCAAGCTGCGCAATCTTAGAGGAATCGCCACTGGCTCTAATGTAATGCTGTAATGGTTTATTTACTTCGCCGCAGATTTTTAACGATTTCATCGGTCATCCTTACATGATTGGGGGGAAGTTTGTGGGACTGTAAGATGTTTTAAAAATGGTTGCCATAAAGCTGAACCAGGAAACAGTACGAAAACAAAATGGTTTTTAGTAAAAAACGTTTATTTCATCACTTTGGGAAACAGAGTAAGTAATAATAAATACTTAAATAGTAAATTACATTAATAAATTATGATGTATACCAAAATATTTAAGTTCTTTTTCGCATACCTAACTACATGTGATAACATTTCACGTCGATCCCATTGTTTCAGTATTTTGAATGCAAACATGATTTTGTGCATTTATTATTTCGTTCCACAAAATACTTGTGTAAAATACACAAAATATATAACAAAAAACGAAAACGCCGCGCGAAATATAACAAAAAACGAGTGTGCTTTTGACCACACGACAAGTAAAACTTATTAAGGTGGACTACACGGGTCTGCCCGCGAAATTCAAATTTAATTTGGTTTTTCGCAATTTATAAACTAATACGACAAAGTAGGCCTTACGGCATTCTAATTGCGCCAATGGCAGTATCATCTTCACAGGGTTATATAAAAATCTTTACTTGAAAGTGTCCAGTTTAAGTAATTAATCAGATTATCGACTAATTTGTGAGTAACTCACATCCAACTCGATATTCTGACTAATTTCTTAAACTGGACACTTTCAAGTAAAGATTTTTATATAACCCTGTGAAGATGATACTGCCATTGGCGCAATTAGAATGCCGTAAGCCTACTTTGTCGTATTAGTTTATAAATTGCGAAAAACCAAATTAAATTTGAATTTCGCGGGCAGACCCGTGTAGTCCACCTTAAACTGGCTGGCTATGAGAGAAAGAGAGAAAGAAAATGTCTGCTCGCACTTCTCTCTCTTGCCCCTACAACAATATACGAAACGTAACTCTCTCTTTCTATCTTCACTAACTTATTATATGTCCCTCTCAACTTCAGTTCGCCTCTTTTCGTAACGCTCTCGTCACGCATTCACCAGCTTACTCCCCAAGTCAAGCGTGCGAAAAAATTTTTTACTTCAAAAATAAGTAAAAATCTTCGCTTTTTTTTTCTTATCGTCAAATTTAAATAAAGTGCCTTTTCATCAAAGTTCAATTTAACTTGAGTTTGCGCGCAAAGGCGGCCATTTTGTGTCACCAAGTCTTCTTTGGTAATTGTATTCAAAATGTGCCCACCATTTGAATACAATTAGTGAAAGAAATACGACTAAACTTTAAAAAACACGAGTAAAAGCTAGACATTTATAAACCCTCAAGTAACCCATAATTTTGGATAAGTTCGGAGAAAATATTGGCAAATTTATGACAAAACACAGACAAAGCCATGTGCAAAAACTATTCTTATACTCGGATTTTTAATTGCGTGGAATTCTGACGTTTCTTGACGTTTCTTGGTTAAAACAGTGTTACAATGGTAAGGGGGCGATTGGAGTACCAAAAGTAATCCCTTGTTCTGCTGCCACCTCGTCCACGACATTTCTATTACATATTAATATGTCGTATTACCCATTTGATTGACAGTGTCTGTGGATGACGAGGATGATGAGGATGACGACGACAACGACGATCATGATGATTTAATTTAATACTGTAACAAGCATTGCACGCGCGGCTCGGCCTCGTATACTTTCCTGCTTACACATCGACTAAATTTCTCGCTCGGAGCGCTTCGACCAACGTGTCTCTGCGAAGAACAATGCGGCGGAGCCCTATATAAGCCCGAGCGCGACGAAGATATTCTCCATTCGCTAGTTAGCGACCGTACTATCAGAAGCCGCTGCAGTCGACTTTCACGTTTAAAGCTAGGGAATCTAGGATTTAGCTAGATTTCGTTATTCATAATATAATACTAGTATGGCGCGTGGCTGCGCGGCCCGCTAAAGCGGACCGCGTAGTGGAGCGCGTGGTCCACTGTCTACTTACTCGCTGTCCTACTATCCTGCCCCCCGATTATGTAAGAATGGCCGATCAAATCGTCAAAGTTCGGCGTCAAAGTAAAATAAACCATAACAGCATTAAATTAGAGCTCAATTTCGAAACACGAAATTGAGCTCTAATTTAATGCCGTTATGGTTTATTTTACTTTGACGCCGAAATTTGACTATTTGATCGACAATTCTTACATAATCGGGCAGCTGGTTTACTGTCTACGTGTTCTGAACTGAACAACACACTGCTATGCTAGTGAGCACAGTGGAAGCGCCAGCACGCCAAGCGTCCGACGTAAAAGAAAATTCTCATAAAGGAAAAACATAAAACAAAGACCATCAACCCCCTCCCCTCCCCTCCCTTTTTGTTTGAGTAGCCCCTAAGTAGGTACCTATCTTTAATACCCTGACCGTGCTCCTCATCCGAACCTTCGATCATCATCTCTCTCCATATTTTTTTCTCCGAACCATTCGTCAAAATGAGATTTCTTGCATAAAAACAAATCTTGAAAAGGAACCGTAGCCTCTTCAATATTCGCCATACCTTTTCTATGGAAAAATAAATTCCGCCATCTTGAATTTTTTTCCTGTTCATCAAGTAGAACCTCACGTCCTGATCATCTTTTGCCAAGAAACCACTCTTCCATCTTTTATACTCTCGGAGATAGACACCGTCGAAATTTGTATGGCGGCCATCTTAAATCCGCCATTTTGAAATTTTTTTCAGCTAACTGTCAATTGGATGAAGTTTCGAGTGACATTTGGTCGAGCACCCCCCACCTATCTTCGATACCCTGACCGTGCTCCTCATCCGAACCTTCGATCATCATCTCACTCCATATTTTTTTCTCCGAACCATTTGTCAAAATGAGATTTCTTGCATAAAAACAAATCTTGAAAAGGAACCGTAGCCTCTTCAATACTCGCCATACATTTTCTATGGAAAAATAAATTCCGCCATCTTGAATTTTTTTCCTGTTCATCAAGTAGACCCTCATGTCCTGATCATCTTTTGCCAAGAAACCACTCTTCCATCTTTTATACTCTCCGAGATAGACACCGTCGAAATTTGTATGGCGGCCATCTTAAATCCGCCATTTTGAATTTTTTTTCAGCTAACTGTCAATTGGATGAAGTTTCGAGTGACATTTGGTCGAGCACCCCCCACCTATCTTCGATACCCTGGCTGGTGCTCTTCATCCGTCTTCGAAATCCTCAATCATCAGCTCTCTCCGTATTTTTCCTCCGAATGAATTTTTGTCTTCTATACGAAACGATGAGTGAAAAAAAATATTTTCATACAAAATTTTACAGGAGAGGTGATCAATGAGTCAGTCAGTCAGCACGAGCAGCTATATATATATTAATGCTAGGAGATCGATAGCCGTACAATACATACGAGTTACTGTCATTGGCGTTTCTTTTACTTCTACCCTACTACAATACTTAATTATTAACCAGCTGATGCTCGCGGCTTCGTCCGCGTGGAATAAGTTTTTTTCATTGCCTTAAAAAAGGATCCATACTTCCATACTAATATTATCAATGCGAAAGTGTGTCTGTCTATCTGTCTGCTACGCTTTCCCGGCCCATCTTTTAAACCGATTTTGACGAAATTTAGTATAGAGGTAGGTTGTATCCCGGGGAAGGACATAGGCACTATCCCGGAAAATTAAGAAGTTCCCGTGGGAATCAAAAATCCTTAATCCACGCGGAATTTAGTTTGTAAGTATGGATAAAGTTTATTTTTATTGGTTGCTGTTCCTTTTTTTTAATCTTTTAGCCTTTCTTAGCAAAAATTAATTCTAATAAAGGACTAATTCAGTCTTTAGTCAGTAATAATTACTTATTTGGATTTTGCTTGTGACAAATGATAAATTATTTATTTCAGGTAATAGGTGCATGTGATCAATTTGCTTCATACAGTAATTGAGTCTTGAAATAAAAAAAGGCATACAAAAATGTTTGTGACAACTGAACGTCACAAACGTCGGAATTCCACGCAATTAAAAATCCGAGTTTAAATACCGTCGCGTAGTTCTCATCCTAGCGGCCGCAACGCTATCGAAAACCCATTTCGAACTGACTTCGCCTTTCCCTTTACCAACTGTCAAATCGAAATCAGCTGTTAAAGTACCGGCGCCATCTTGAATTTGCGCGCCAATTCGGCGGCCATTTTGCGTTATCTCCTTTTTGCTGCCATTTTGATTTTGAATTCGAGCGATGAGACTGGTGAAAGTTATTTTGGCGCCATTTTTACCGCTTTTTGGGTTGTTTTGGGTGTTTTCAACGTCTGGTTGGTCGCCATTTTGTATCACAGCACCACAGAGTGTCAAAAGTTGTGTGATGGCGTCTTTTTGGTCGGCGTCCGGTGATATTCTCACTCGCATGCCGTGGAAAACGTTGTAAGCGTATTCCGTATGCATTTTGTTGAGCGCTGAACGTTCCACGCGCGCTTTCTGTAAAAAACGGGTTAGTTCTTATTTAGCTCGTTAAACTTTTGCTAACGAAAGACCCACAAAGAAATTTTAAATGGCTTTTATGCCGCGTCCTCACGCTTGGCAAACCTCAACAAACCATCACAAATTCAAACGTGTGGATAGTGTTTGACTTGGTTTGTGTAGGTTTGCAAGCGCTTGTAGCCGATCCGGCGAGTGTCGGTTTTTTGTTCACAAATCAAAGGGAATTTGCCGCAAGCGCTTGCGACGAGTCCACACGTTTGCGCGGACCTCTCACCTCAGTCGCGTTCGTGCACCGGCGGCGAACAGACGTCTGTGTGACGTGTGTAAAAAATGAGTTATAATCTGAATCTCGGAAACGGCTCCAACGATTTTCATGAAATTTAGTATGCAGGAGGTTTCGGGGGCGATAAATCGATCTAGCTAAGATTAATTCTTAGAAAAAGTAAAAAAAAAAAATACCGAGCAAAGCTCGGGCACCCAGCTGGTACAAGAATAATACATTGAATTAAATACACACATGAAATCATAAAATACCTCTAATCAACGGTAGTTAGAAGGTTTCTATGAATTTTTAACATCCACCATCTTTTTTGTCGTATTTTTCGTTTTCTTTTATTTAGTTTCTCCTTTTTATAATAAAAATAACTTAAGCCGAATGTTAAAGCCGACACAAGCTCGATGTCCGTCATGCTTGCCTGTTCAGAACATACTAACGCGCTCGCAAGCGTGTGGATGGCGGAGTTTGATTCCCAAAATCAAGCCAAACGTTTGTAGAGGTTTGGAGTTTGCGCCAAGTGCCAAGCGTGAGGACGCGGCATTAAGGTTTAGCACAATCTCCTTCCTCAATCCCTCCCTGGCGCAGCGGTGAGCGCTGTTGTCTTATAAGCGGGAGCTCCCGGGTTCGATTCCCGACAGGGTCAACTTTGGACTTTATAATTTCTGATTTTTTTCTGGTCTGGTCTGGTGGCATAACAACTAGGTCCGTGAAATGTAAGCGATAATTACTCTATAATTCACTTATAGTCTCACTTACTTACTCGTATCTGACCCGGTGGCCAAAATTGGAACTAATTTTTATGCCTATTTAGCTATTGTTTTTTTTTATTTTTAATATAATATACTTATTTAGATTTAAATATGCCTATTTAGATTTTGTTTTATTTTTATTTTTAATATAATATAAGTACTTATAGTGACGATGTCACCGGGTATGTCTCTATTATCTTGACATGTCCTTAGAAACGTCAAAAATCTAGAGTAGTATTTGAGGATCTCTTGAATTTTGGACAAAGTAGGAAAATAGTAAATTAAAATGCGTACCTGAGAAATCTTCTTCAAATGCCGTACTTCATACCCAATATGGTGCAACCATCTATTCGCCCTTAGCGAGTCTCTAATCCATTCCAACCGCAAAACCCTACAACCGCAAGCTGCACCCAGCAAAGCATTGACCGTTCTGGGTTTACTATTAACCACATTTTCCATATTAACTTGCCTATTTTCTGGAATAGTACCCAAATTGTTATTGTTACTGGGTGTAATTTCTCTTTCGGGACCCAAATCTTCAATATCCTGACCATTTTCTGGATTACTACCAAAAATGTCATTATTCTGTTCATTTTCTGAAACACGACCCAAAATGTCCCTCTGTCCATTTTCTCTATTGGAACCAAATATATCAAAACTCTGCGAACATTCTCTAATAATATCATTATTTTGGGTACGTTCATTAGAATTAAGGTTAATTCTATTATTATTGTCACATCTTAACTCCACAGGAAATATTAAATTGTTATCAGAAACATCAGAAATGGTTTTTACACCAGAAATGTCACAATCGCAATGACATATGACATGTCTGTCATTTTTGTTCTTCTTCGAATAGTCCTCAACTGTGACATTTGTTGAGAACATTTTGGAGAGAATTTGTCCTGGGCTATTGCATTTGTTGCACATTGTTAATGGAATTTCTGAGTTCTTTGACTGTCTTGGTGATTTTCTGGTGGTTTTTGGTGATTGTCTTGGTGTTTTTGGTGATTGTCTGGCGGTTTTTGGTGATTGTCTTGGTGTTTTTGGTGATTGTCTGGCGGTTTTTGGTGATTGTCTTGGTGTTTTTGGTGATTGTCTTGGTGCTGTTGGTGATTTTGTTGCGGTTGTCGGTATGTCTTCGGTATGAAACGAGCCCATGACGACATGTGTTGTTTTTCTGTCGACGTGCTGTTGTACTTTGCCGTTGAGCTGTTTGATAGCTAGCCACGCCTCGTGACGCTCCATGCGAGACATGCCCGTTAACACCTGAAAAATTGAATATTACATTACAGTGTTGAAATGTTAATATCTTTTTATATAGGAATGGCATTCCGAACCAGTGGTGGATTTACTCGACTATTCAAAAGCACTTGTCAAAGTCAATTTGAATAAAAAGATTTGAATTTATTACATGAAATTGTTATGGTTGTCTATGTTGTTATCCGTGCATTCGCTCATCCGATTGAGTTGTAACTTTGTACAGTTGTTGTTGGCACTTGGGGGAGTCATAGTAATTAGTAACATCAACGTGTAAAATTCGAAAATATCAACTCATTTTAAAAATAATTTCTCTCTCTCTCCAGTCGTTCCTTCATTGCTGAAGATCGTGGTCATGGGGATTTTGCAACCTTGTGCGGATTATATTAAAAATGGCGGTTTCAAAATAGCAATTTTTTTTGGCAGCCATTTCCATACGAAAAAAGATTTAAACGTCGCGTACTATCAAATTGAACTTATAGAAGTACTAACCCAACAAGCAAAATTCAGTACCTAAAACGATCTTAACTTATTTCCATCGAATTTAAATCGTCAAGTGAATCTACCACTGGTTCGGAATGCCATCCCTACCGAGAAGAACCAGCAAAAAACACAGTGGTTGCTCTTTTGAAAAAATTACATCAATGTACACATAACTAGTGGTTCGCCCCGAACTGAGACCTCGCGGTATCCATAAACTTACAGAGCGCCATCTATGTGAAGTTCTGTTAAAAATAGTGAAGCTCATTAAAAATTAAATAATTTCGTTTCCTTAGAATATTTATCTAATTTTAGTATTTGTTGTTCAAGTACAGGATATAATTCAAATAAGTGATCAAGTTTCAGGCTCAGCCTTTTCTTTTTAAGCACAAACGAATAAGTTTGTACAGAGCGCCATCTATTGACAACATTGTGAAGTTTGTTCAAAATACGTAAGCTCATTAAAAATTAAATAACTTCGTTTCCTTATAATATTTATCTAATTTTAGTATTTGTTGTTCAAGTACAGGATATAATTCAAATAATTAATCAAGTTTCAGGCTCAGCCTTTCAGAAAATTGGGAGTTCTGAGGTCATCTTTGGACGTCAGAAAATCACCACTTTGAAAGCCCCCCTTCTATGAGAGCCCCCCTGAAATAAAGATTTTTATAACTTTTTAAGCCATATTCGGCGGGAGGCCATCGGTTTACACAGTATATTTAAATTTGAAGTAATTACGTTCAGTAATTCAGAAGTTATAAGGCTCTGACAGACGGACGGACGGACAAGTGCCAATTCACCCAAGTAGACTCAGAGACCTTCGCTTCGCTCGGTCAATTATGTAACCGCAGTCCTAAGCTATATATTTAGAAAGAGGAATATAACTTCAAATTATTGAGTACCAATGAAAGGTGCTCAATATAATTACAATCTAGGCCAAACTTTGTGACGAATAAGTAATTTTTCTTTAACCTAAGCTTATAATTATCTTATGTACTAAGAAATTGTCCAATGACGTATCTTAGTACCAAAAAAGTTTCTGGAGTTGGCATTACATAAATTTAAAGACTGTGTTAAATAGCATCTGTTAAGTCGAGGTTATTATAGTATAGATGATTTTCTCGATGACAAAGTTGCATGGAAGCAACCGGCTTCGCATCCAGCAACCCACAAGTCAGTGTAATACCTACTTGTTACGTAGCGTATGTATTTTATATTATATACAAATTGTTACACTTTTCTGATTTTGAAAAGAGCAACTGCTGAGTTTCTTGCCGGTTCTTTTCAGTAGAATCATCTTTCCAAACCGGTGGTAGATTCTTACGACTTATCATAAGTGACACAAGTGGTCCTACATGAAATAAATCATTTTCATTTTCATAGTTAGTCGTAACTTAAAAAATCTAAGATAAAAATATTTTATCAACACACTATTTTTGGTTGTTTATTATGCTGTGTTCCAACTGTAGGTTTGTTTGTCTGCGTGGTTTTGCACGTCCCCATCAGAAGCCTCGCCATTCGCTCCGCTTTGGCCAAGTCTTTTCTGTCCCGTTGCGTCATCTTCGACGGTTGCATCCTTTTCGGGCCAGCCGTTGTTTCGTTTTCTGAAAATATTAAAAAATATATATAAATATTATCTGATGCCGGCGACTTCGTCCGCGTGGATTGAGGTTTTTAGTTCCCGCGGGAACTCTTTAATTTTCCGTTATAAAAAGTAGCCTATGTGTTATTCCAGACAATAAATCTATCTCTGTACCAAATGTCATCTAGCTCAGTTCAGTCGTTCTGGCGTGATTGAGTAACAAACATCATCAACATGCATTTATAATATTAGTATAGAAGTATATATAGGTTTGTCTCTTTTTAGTGTCGCATTTTCGTTTTTTTTTTTTTTATCCACTACAAGTTAGCCCTTTACTGCGATCTCACCTGATGGTAAGTGATGATGCAGTCTAAGATGGTAGCGGGCTAACCTGTTAGGGGCATGGCAGTTATATTAAACCCAGACCCCTATTCGGTTTCTACACGGCATCGTACCGGAACGCTAAATCGCTTGGCGGCACGTCTTTGCCGGCAGGGTGGTAACTAGCCACGGCCGAAGCCTCCCACCAGGCCAGACCAGGGAAATTCAGAAATTATAAATTTCCGATTCTAAAGAAGTTTCACTTCCAAAATAAATTAAAATGAATAAGCATACCGCTCTCCTCGTCTGTGGTCTGCAGTTCTGGCTCCTTCTGTGTGAACAGTTTCCGTTTGGATTTTACTGGTTTTCTATTGGCCACGGGCTCTTGAGGCTTACGTCTCGGCGCTGTGTTCACGCGGGTCTCTATGTTTGAAACGAATCGAGTGGTGGTATAAATGGTAAGCAACGTATCGGCATTTTCATAGCATAGACGAATTCCAAACGAGAGCTAAGCGCGTGCAATTTAAAAAAAAAATCTAGATGATGCCTGCGACTTCGTCCGCGTGGATTGAGGTTTTTCGATTGAACTCCTTAATTTTCCGGGATAAAAAGTAGCCTATGTACTTCCGCGGGACGCACCAAATTTTTACACAAATTACAAACTCAAATTGTACAAAATCCTCTGTACCAAATTTCGTCAAAATCGGTTGTAAAGATGGGCCGGGAAAGCGTAGCAGACAGACAAATAGACAGACTCACTTTCGCATTAATAATTTTAATATGGTTCAATATTTAAAAGGTCAGTAGGAAAGAGGGTTTTGTGGGATTCCTTCGTATGATACAGGTAAAGACATATCTACATAAGCAAAGTTTTGGTGAGAGCGTAGCGAGCGTTAGATTTTTAATGACTTTGATAATGTTCGTATAATCTGCCAAGACAGAATGTACCTAATGACAACTATAAAATACATAAGACGAAAAATAGTGGGGCGCGTTTTCGTGATTTGAAATAATGACACTTTGCCTGACATAGAAAAGGGGGTGTCGGTGTGAAATTAGGATAGATAGATAGATAAATACTTTATTGCACACACACAAAAATACAAAGAGTACAGATATCTAAAAACTACGTATGCAAAGGCGGCCTTAACGCTTACAGAGCAATCTCCACCAGGCAACCTTTGGTGAGATGATAGAACAAGGTGTGTAGGGTAGTATGGCAAAATACACGTTATTATTAAAAGTAGATAAGTTAGGCAAGCTGAGGTAGTTAAGGTAAGGTAAAAGTGAGATAGCAGCGTTAATTGGGTATTTGACAATCAAATCAGCAAATTTTTTCCAAACGTCAAAACGCGTCCTGAGAATATTAGATTCCTGATTAGTATATAGAATAGTAGTCAAATACCCAATTCCGATTTTGTCCACGTGTCAAAAGATCCATATTGCACGCACTCACCTGTGGCATCGTGGGAGGTGTCTTTGGAAGTGTCGCGACTGGTGTCATGACTAGTGTCACGACTGGTATCGCTAGAGAGGCGCAGCGGCGGACGCTTTTCCTCTGGACTGTCGGAGAGCAGGTTTTGGAGCGGTATGTTCTCTCGTTCCGCTTTTTTCTGGTAAATCAATAAAATATGCATGAATAGCTGATGCCCGCGACTTCGTCCGCGTGGTCTGAGGTTATGAGGGTCCCGCGGCAACTCTTTAATTTTCCGGGAAAAAAAGTAGCCTATGTGTTACTTCGGACGATAATCTATCTCTGTGCTGAATTTAATCCAGATCCGCTTATGGCGTGATTGAGTAACAAACATCCGTCTTGCGCGAGCAAAAGCGGACTGTGCAAGGCGATCTCCTGAAGAATATGAATCTCTAGGAGAAGGGTCCTCTCAAAAGGGAAGATCTATGTTCAGCTTTAACTTCAGAAGCTGATGATAATAAAATGTCGTAATAGAATTGGAATCTGCAGATTTTTCTTTGTATCCACTACAAGTTAGCTTGACTGTGATCTCACTGATGGTTAGTGACGATGCAGTCTAAGATGGTAGCGGGCTAGCCTGTTAGGGGTATGGCAGTTATATTAAGCCCATACTCCTATTCGATGCCACTTGGCGGCACGTCTTTGCCGATAACTAGCTACGGTCAAAGCCTTCCACCAGGTCAGACCAGAGAAAATTCAGATATTATAAATTCCCAAACTGATTCTGCTGGGGATTGAACCCAGGACCTCTCACGTTAAGGCAACAGTGCTCAACACTGCGCCAGGGAGGTCGTCAAAAAAATTTCAAATAAAGCTCAAATTTTCAAATAGCCCGAGCGTAGCGAGCGCATTTTTTTTTATTAATCAGAAAATATGTAATATGCTTTACCAGGAACTTCCTCAGAGTGGCGGGCGAGGGCAGGTCGGAGGGCCGAGTGGGCGCGGGGAAGATCCTCTCCGAAAGCTTCCTACCCTCGGCCGCGCAGGCCTCCACCCACAGCGGGGACACGAGGCTACACCCCAACACCCTGGCTTTGGCTCTGGTGCTCCTACAGCCCCCTAGAACATACATTTTTTATTGTGAGATAGGCTTGCGCTTGACGACAATCATGCTTAGTGCAAAGCAATGATGAGGTGAGAACGAGATGAGTATTCACTCTTACCTTGAATAATTACCATCAATAAAGTAGAGGATCTGGAGAATGACATGGGCTACTTTATATTTTGGAAAATTAAAAAGTGCCTACAACATTAAAAAACATCTAAGTCTGGTTGCTGAAAGTTTAAGTTTTTGTTTTTGAATATTCTTACATATAAAAATGAATTGCTGTTCGTTAGTCTCGCTAAAATTCAGAAACGGTTTGACCGATTTTGATGGATTTATATGTGAGAGTTTGAGTGGGTCCAGGGATGGTTCATATTCATAATCAAATATCAAATATAAATATTATAAATGCGAAAGTTTGGATGTATGGATGTATGTTTGTTACTCAATCACGCTCCAACGGATGAACGGATCTGGATGAAATTTGGCACAGAGATAGATTATAGTCTGGAATAGCACATAGGCTACTTTTTATCCCGGAAAATTAAAGAGTTCCCGCGGGAACCGAAAAACCTCAATCCACGCGGACGAAGTCGCGGGCATCAGCTAGTAAATATTATAAATGCGAAAGTTTGGATGGATGTATCGATGTTTGTTACTCAATCACGCCCGAACGGCTGTACGGATCTGGATGAAATTTGGCACAGAGATAGATTATAGTCTGGAATAACACATAGGCTACTTTTCATCCCGGAAAGGAGGAGGAGGACTCTAAGGAGTTCCCGCGGGAACCAAAAAGCCTCAATCCACGCGGGTCGCGGGTATCAGCTATATATTCATAAATCACAATAATTGGACCCGGTAAGGGGCACTGCAATTGAGATCTTGGTTCAGGACAGGACAGCGTCTGGGTAGTGGGCCCGGCCCACTAGTAATAAGTAATTACACATACAAGTACACTAGTTTTTGTACCTACTGTATTCACAAATAAATAAACGAATACGAATTATTCATACCTTGCGTCCAAACTAGATGTGTGACGAGGGGGCTCCAAGCCGGCACCACGGAGGCCCCGAGCGCCGACAGCGCGGCCCGCAGCGGTAGGGCGCGGGTTTCTGACCCCACCTCCACCAACACCACTATTCCTCGGAGGATCTCATTCACTTCCTGGTGACAAATATGTAACCTCGTACAAGTTCAAGATGAGCTGTAGTCTTATGCTGAGATATATAGAGCATACTTTGACTTTGCTCAGACTTGTGACTTGGTTAAAACGTGACAGATTTATGTTCTCACATAAGTCCATCTCGTTGTACTAGCTGATGTCCACAACTTCGTCCGCATGGATTGAGGTTTTTGGCTTCTGTGGGAACTCTCCGGGATAAAAAGCTATTTAATGTTTAAAAAAAAAACTCATACCAACTCATTAGAAGTGCAATGAAACCCTAAAAATCATGCATATTTTGATAAAAGTAATGGGGAATGCAGAGTTATACTAAACTAGCTGATGCCTGCGACGTCTTCCGAGTAGATTTAGGTTATTTGGCTCCCACAGGAACTTTTAATTTTCCGGGATAAAAAGTAGACTACAATCTATCTCGGATAAAAAGTAGCCTATTCTAGACTATAATCTATCTCTGTGCCCAATTTCATCCGTTCAGCTATTCTGGTGTGATTGAGTAACAAACATCCATCCATCCATCCAAAATTTTGCATTTATAACATTAGTATACATTTCTACAATGTAACTTGAAGGTATTTGATACTCACTTTTGACCTATCACTTCTACTGATAACCTTGTTTGCTGCAGTATTCTTATGGGACTTATATACAGTATTTTGCTTTCTAGCTTTTGTGCTAGGTTTCTGTCTTCTTTCTGTTTCATTTGGAATCTCTTTTAAAGCAGACCATTCTTCTCTGAGCCGCAGTCTTTCAACTATCGCTGAGCGTCTCTGGAAATAGAATCAGTAAATTTTATATTTTATTCTCTATTAAATGATGCCTTAATATAAGAGGTAGAGTGTTCAATAGGAAGACAGCCTCACACGCCGCGGAAACTCTCAAAAACCTGCTTAAAGCCCTTGCAACTGATCACATGAGCGAAAAAAAAAAATATGCCTGAAAACTTGTTGCATGTATTAGTTGTTTTTAAAATCCTGTACTCAAGTAGATACTCTTCAAATTCTATTTCAATTTCTGTGATCAAAAGTTTCTGTGATCAAAAAATTAAAAAACGCTAAATAACGGTGGATAAATAGTCCCCCGAGTCCCCGTGAAATGTCAAACGGGGATAAACTTCTCCTCTCCCCTGTTGCCGTGCTCTGAGAAGTGGATTAGTTAATTTTAGCTCTTGTGAGTGGATAAAATTGGGAGATAAAATTTTTATCTCCGGCCTATGCTAGCCCTGCTGGGTTGCAAGCTTTCTCTGTTCCAAATTGTGATAAGGTATTAAAACGACAGACACATACCCTTTGCTATGGAAACTATTATGGTTTAGTATTATGCAAAGAAAAGTAAAATGATATGGCTCACAGTTAATTACTTTAAGTGCTTCATAAACCAATTCTTTGCAATTTTATTAGCAGTGATTATAAGAAAGATTGGCATTGATTTACATGACATAATGACAGTATGCACAATTTGTTGTCATATAATATTGTGATTTTTATTTGCTACTAGCAGATGCCCGCGACTTCGTTCGCGTGATATAAGTTCTGTTTAATTCCCACGGGATCTCCTTAATTTTCCGGGATAAAAAGTATCCTATGTCACTCTCCAGGTCTTAAACTATACCCATGCCAAAAATCACGTCGATCTGTTGCTCCGTTGCGGCGTGATTGAAGGACAAACCAACAAACAAACACACTTTCGCATTTATAATATTAGTATGAACTTAGTTTTGCCCAATTAAGTAAAAATATAATAAAATATATAGTAATACTTACAAGACCAGCCGCACCACACCTGGTGCTGTCCTTATTCATTGTCACAAATTGATATTCTAATTTATAACTTATTATTTCAGTATGTAGGTAGGTACTTATCACAAAAAAATATTAAAATTACATCTCTAGAAAAATAAGTTTACAAAACACAACCAAATAAAAAACGGAAGGTACACACTTTATTGAATATTCCTTTTGATTATGATTTCATACATCTTATAATTTATTATATAACAAAATTAATGAAAATAGAATATAGCACCTTCATGTTGCAACAAGTTACAGAAACTCACAGATCACTATTATAATTTATAGTTAAACTAGTCCACTGTCCAGGGACTTTCGTAATCGTTTAGTGTTTACCTTGAATAGGGATGTACCCAGTACCAGAGCGGCAGAGCCTAGTACAACCGATGTTCGATGCTCTTTGCACCGATGGCTAAATCGATTTGATATTAAAAAATCGACTATTATACACAAGTTAAAATTTTAGACTAGTAAACGATATAAGATTTTTAACGTGATACTTAAGAGGACCGTGTATGTTTCTATTTCAGTGAAAATTGTATATACGTTTGATTAAAAGTGTATCTAATCGATTTAGTATGAAATCGAGTTTTAAGCTGTGGTATTAAGTTCGAATAGAACTTGGAATCCCTATTACTAATTGTCACATTGACATTTAGATCCCAATGTCAAAAATCAATTTGGATACTTGTACCTTGTGTACCTACTCTCCTTCAACGCGACATTGGCGGAATATTTGTGCCCAGTGCACGAGTAAAGCCATTCATAAAAGAAGTGAAGTGAAGTGAATAAAATGATAAGCCATAAAATCAAGAATTAGCTTATTATTTATTCATTTAAATTAGCATAGCTTGCATGTTTATTAATATTGGTAAGTATCAGAAAAAAAAACTGTTTTTATTAATTTTTATTTGAATATAAGTACTTAAATACAAGCTTTATGTCTGTAGTGAAAGCGGCGGTAAATTAGAATTTCAATCTGGCGGTAAATTAGAAAAAAAGCTTGTGTATCTCTTAGGTATCCCCGGATAAATTATTAGTAACTTGACCTTCATGTATTGTCCCAGTGTTGCCAGTATTTAAAACCCTTAAATAATATTTTCTCAGCTTTCACTAGACCGACTATAGGTAATAATACTAACTTAGTGGTTTCCCAAAATAACTTCGTTTTGTACTTATGAACTAGTCTGAACTTCAAACAAGCTTTTAAGAGTCAATCCTTCTTTCAAAGGCTCGATAGCTAGCCCTAAATAGGGACTATAGACTGGCTGTACAGCTCTATCTTCTCTACTATGGGCTTGCTGAGACGCTAAATACAGACTCGGACCCATTTCACCTCTCGGCTCTCCGATTTCTTCTAAATCTTCTAATTCGTCTTGACTTGGTCTTGATACCTGGAAAATAATGTTTTTCATAAAAAACGATCTTTCTGATCAATAATAATTAGTTATTAGTATTTGTAATGGCAAATGGCAATATTGTAATAATACAAGTGCAAGCAATATAGCTTGCTAGCTTTCAATAAAAGTCCTACTACAGAAATAATTTTATTAAAACTACCTCACTCCCCCAATTCATCTCGACTCCAAGCACAGGTTTTTCAGTATACGCCTGGTGTAGAGCCTGCAGCTCTTTTAGCAATGGAGCCAGCCTGTCAAGAGGATCAGCTCTGAAACCCAGCACATATCCACCGCAAGCAGGTCGTATTACTATGACTAGAGCATCACCGAACTTTGAATCGCGTATTGCAATCTGTGAATAAAAAAAGACATGAAATTCACTGAGATATCCGGGCCAATAGAAGTGTAGCTTCCAAGGCATCTATACTTCTAAACTTAATATTATAAATGCGAAAGTTTGGATGGATGTAGGTATGGATGGATGGATGTTTGTTACTCAACGCCACAACGGCTGAACGGATCTGGATGAAACTTGGCACAGAGATAGATTATAGTCTGGAATAGCAACTTATGCCCGCGACTTCATCCGCGTGGATTAAGATTTTTGATTCCCGCGGGAGCTCCCTAATTTTCGGGGATAAAAAGCCGAGCGGGGTAACCTATGTCTTTCCCTGGGATACAAACTATCTCCATACCAAATTTTATCAAAATCGGTTGAACAGATGGGCCGTGAAAGCGTAGCAAACAGACAGACAGACACACTTTCGCATTTATAATATTAATATGGATCTCATGTAAGCTTCCTTTAAAGTCGTTTACGAAATGTTAAACCTAGTGAATTAGCCGTCAAAAATCGTCGTTTAAAACTCTCGTAATAATTAATTAATTAATTGATAGTAATGTTTGATTAAAAACAACATTGTTGTTGGTACGAGATAAAACAACTAGAGTCTGTTTAGTGAAAGCGAGAGAGCAAAATGGCGAGAATTGAAGAAAAATTAGGTTGGGTATCCCTCAAATATTAGTTAGGTTAGTTTTTTGTAATTTTGCTTTGAGTTTTGTATTGCCCCAGTTTTTACTCCAAGCTTTACAGTAAACTTACACTTTCAATTGTAATATACGGCATTGAAACGTTAAAGGCGTCGTTTACGTCCGCATACCAGACAATCCTCACGTTACTTATCACCATAGTGCCCAAATTTCCAGATTCACTCGATAGATTCCAAATGCCGTGCTCCATGCGACAGATCTAAAAAGTTTTTTTAAAATTTTAGTTTCTAATTTAAAATATATTTCATCAAAGTATCCGAACACAGATTCAATGTTGAGTGTTGCCTCATTGGTGGCCATCATGTTGCTAACTTTGATTATGGCATCAACGACTTATTACAAATAGACGCGTCATACGCGAACATCATTACACTAAAAAACGGCGTAAATATTACGTGCGCGGAGAAAGGGAAAGAACATAAAGGTCAACATACGCTATACCTGTTGTTAGAAAGAGATGAATATAGATTCTGAGTTACACTGTTGTTAACTGCAATGTACGCAAGTGAGGGCAAGTGCCTTCTTAAATTCTTGCCAAAATAAAGCGCGGTACACTATGCCCTCAGGCCAAAAGTCCGCACTGAGGAACACATTTTTGCACCGAGCTGGAACTGTCAGTACGTAGGAGTTAAAATAGGTCGTCCTACTCGACTTCAGTTCTTCCAGGTTCATCTGCACTTCTTCAGTTGGTCTTCCATCTGCAGATGTACCATAGCGTTCGTCGTACGTATCCGCGATATACTGGATGACGTCCCCCTTAGATGTTTTGGGGCTCACGCGCGAGACGTAAATCTTCACGTTTGGCATCGCCGCTTTCAACGTTGAATCAGCTGTAGGTTGCCGTGGTTGCCAAGAAGATTTTTTAATTCCAAAGTGTTGTCAACATGAATATTATATCCTCATCCTATTTTATATTTGCGTACCTAAGCGTTCAGTTAATCATTACCTAAGCGACGGCAAGGTCCTACCTTTTCTAGAGGCAATACGCGTAGTTGCTTGTTATGTATGAAGGGCCCTCTTAGTTTCAAATCACGATACATTCGTGATGCTGCGTATGCTCTGAAACATTATGAAGCTTGAGCAAAGCTAGTGCAAACATCAAATCAAATATCAAATAAATATTATAAATGCGAAAGTTTGGATGGATGTATGGATGTATGGATGTTTGTTACTCAATCACGCCCCAACGGCTGAACGGATCTGGATGAAATTTGGCACAGAGATAGATTATAGTCTGGAATAACACATAGGCTACTTTTTATCCTGGAAAATTAAGGAGTTCCCGCGGGAACCGAAAAACCTCAATCCACGCGGACAAAGTCGCGGGCATCAGCTAGTAATAAATATTATAAATGTGAAAGTTTGGATGGATGTATGGATGTTTGTTACTCAATCACGCTCCAACGGCTGAACGGATCTGGATGAAATTTGGCACAGAGATAGATTATAGTCTGGAATAGCACATAGGCTACTTTTTATCCCGGAAAATTAAAGAGTTCCCGCGGGAACCGAAAAACCTCAATCCACGCGGACGAAGTCGCGGGCATCAGCTAGTCTTTAATATTGGTAGACTGTTCTGTCAATAAATTCTTAGTAGGTACTTAGGTAGTAAATAGCCAGTAGATACTAACTAGCCCGGAGTTAAAAAGTCGGCCTAATGCCTCGGAGGTTACGCAAAGCCGTCGATCCTGCGCCTGATCTCTTTTGCGTTGTGTCGGGTTGACTATGAGAGTAAGGGAATAGAGGGTACACTAGCGTTTGCGCACAGACGTTTTACCCGGGGACCGCTGGTTCAACGTGAATCGTGAAAGCTTTTAAGTATAAGTAACGCTCTGGGGTGAACACTTCGATAGCGTAATTCAGACCCACTCTCAGTTCGTTTGCCACATAGAGGTAATAACCTTTATGGTTTGCCAGTATAACAGTAGCGCCACCTATTATCGTATGTGCAGAGATCACCCAAGGAGATCACCACAAAAATTAGATATTTAAATCATGGAATTAGTAATTACGACTTAATTTAAATATCGGAGAATTAGTTACTTGTGAACCCCGACAACGGAAGTGTAATGGCGCACGCAGTTGGGCGCCAGGTTAGTGAAGATGAACTCGTATCGGTTAGTGTTGTACCCGGCGAGGATATACAGCGCTTGCGTGGCGCCGCGCAGGCCGGAGTTCACCACTTTGGTGCTCGTTGATATGAAGCAGTTCAGGCCGATCGCTGAAAGAAGCACAAATTGTAAAAAAAATTGTTAAAAGACAAAGCTTCGTGAGACGGAGCTGAAGCTGGGCTTTTCCTTAAAAGCAGGTGGAACTTGGACTTCGCACGAAGTAATGATAAGTGGTTCCATGCTGATCCTTAAGACGTGGGGGGAGGTTGTTTTAGTCCGTGCAAGTCGGACACGCCCTGCCGACAGGCAGAAGTCCGGAGGAATTTTTTCCTCCCCCCACAGGGAGAAAAAAAAAGGTGGAACTTGGAACGAGGGCTTATTTTTCAAAAGTACCCGAGGCTTTGAAATGTTTGGGCAAAGCTCTTAATTGCCTCTACAAGTGAGCGAATCAAACAAGAATCGATGTTTTCTTTGAAATCATCGTTTTTCAGCACTGGGATTGCTTACTACTTTGATGCTCGTTGGTATGAAGTATTTAAGGCCGATCGCTGGAAATACCATAAAACCCGAAATGTGGGCAAAGTACCTATATAAATTATTAAAGGTACTTTTACTTTACTTTAGGCTGGGCAGCTGTACCTATGACCTACGCGGAAGAAAGAGTAAGTAGGTACCCTACAGCTTCGCTTCTGTTACGTCTTTTTATGATTACACACTGCGAGCGAACCTAAATTATTGGCTGGGCAAAGTTAAGTAGGTACAGATTCTGTCTTACTCAATGCTCTGCCTACTCTCCCACAGTAGGTACACGTTACGATTAAAATAAAAATAATCGATTTTTATTTTAATCGACTGTCGCGGTCGGCTGGATGCGCCATATTATCTATTACATAAATAATATATCCTGCAAGCGTTATAAAATAATCGATGAAAATAAAATCGATTTGGTACATATCGATAGTTACACACACAAGTTGATCCTGGGTGAGGACAGCGAGTGCCACAGCACCCTCAGGCTGGTGACGACGAGCCGGCCCTTCATCCCGCTGTTACCCTTCGTGTCCTCTATGGGCTCTATTCGCTCGAACACCTTCTCCCCCTGACGTAGTCGCAGGTAACTGATAAAACAGAAACAGTCAGTTTATACTCCAGCCTAAAAGGAATTTTGATGAAAGCGTATATTGTCAGTGGTATAGTTAGCGCCAATCAAATTGTCAATGAAAGAACTGGGGGTCTACTCTCTTTCTCTCAAAAGAAACTTCGCAAACGAACGTAATTAGTCGGATAATAGACCCATACAAAATCGTTCAATCCAATCGGTCACGAAAATTGTCTATGGATCCGTAGTTCGTCTGCGTGTATGAAAACGAAATAGAGAGGAGCATAGAGATAATATTATGTAGGAGAGGAGTTAACGAAATTTCGTTCGCTCGTTTGCGAAGTTTCGTTTGAGAGAAAGAGAGTAGACCCCCTGGAAGTTTAATTCGCTATAATCCGCCACAATAGGTAAATCTATGTGGTACTTAGAGTATGTATTCTTCGATATTCACCACACCACACAAATCTTCCAAATTATTCTGAGCTACTGTACGTTTCACTCCAACAGAGGAGCATCTTCAGTACATGTTGACTCGAAGATGCACGATTGTAAAGTCAATCAATCTTAAATTAAAGTTAGTAGTTGTTCGCTTGTTTTTTTGTAAGTAGGTACGGCCTTTTTTCATTCTTTACCTAGGTACTGTTTTTACTCACAAATGTGAAAATTAAAGTCTCAGCGCTAAAAATAATGTGTAATTTATTGTAGTGGATAAAAAAAAAAAATCATCACGCTGCACTTGCAGGGCTAGCATGGGCCGGAGATAAAAATTTTATCCCCAGATTTTATCCACTGACAAGGGATAAAATTAACTTATCCACTTCTCAGAGCACGACAACAGGGGAGAGGAGAAGTTTATCCCGGTTTGACATTTCACGGGGACTCGGGGGACTATTTATCCACCGTTATTTAGCGTTTTTATTTATTTATTTAGGAATAAAAAATTTATCCTTTCCTCGGGGAGAAAATTGTCTCGGCCCATGCTAGGGGGGCAGTAGCATATTAGGTACTGCTTAAGTAACTATCGCAAGTGAAATGAAATGAAAATGAAATGATTTATTTCATGCAGTTCCAATTTTGGCCACCGGGCCACTTGTGCCACTAATGATAAGTCGCAAGAATGTACCACCTGTTCGGAAAAATGATTCTACTGAGAAAAGCCGGCAAGAAACTCAGAATTTACGTTATTATTGAAATTAGAGATAAGGTGAATAAGGTGAATTAGGGATAAGGGAATAAATGACGTATTATTTAAAATTTTGAATATTCCAAAATAGTTAGATATGTCTTTTGATATCCTTTGTTTATTGTGTCACAATTCTAGCTGAATAAAGCTGAATTTTCATGGGGTTTCTTTTATAAATTACGTATCAACACATGATTTAAATTGAAAAAGAATTAATAGATAACGTAGCATCTCACTTGAAGGGCAAATCGAAGAGCACCTCCCGGTCTTCCCACACGACATTTTTCTTGGCCTTTGACATATTTACAAGTAGATATTTGTTCCTTTGTTTTTTACGAAAGAAAACATACGTATTTATTTCATTTTTATTTGGTAAAATGTTTATATGTCCGTTGCCATGGTGGCGTGTTGAACGGTGAAGCGATTACAGCGCTGGTTCTGAAGTTTATGAAGCAAATCGAAGAGCACCTCCCGGTCTTCCCACACGACATTTTTCTTGGCCTTTGACATATTTACAAGTAGATATTTGTTCCTTTGTTTTTTACGAAAGAAAACATACGTATTTATTTCATTTTTATTTGGTAAAATGTTTCTATGTCCGTTGCCATGGTGGCGTGTTGAACGATGAAGCGATTACAGCGCTGGTTCTGAAGTTTATGAAGCGCTTTATATTTATGTATAAATACTACAATAAAAAGAAAAGTCCTCTGCCCTGTCCCAGCCTCTATCAGTGGAGGCTAGGTGTCTGTTACGGCTGCACAAGAAAGCCCTACGTAAGATTATCTAGATTTTAGGTAATTAATTAGTTAGGAGATTTGTGTGTGTGAATTTTTGAAGCCCAAATTCCACCAGCATCCCACAGCTCAGTGTAAATACTTGTTACGTAACGTATAGATTGTAGGTATATAATTTATATTAGTTACTAGCTGATGCACGCGACTTCGTCCAATGTACTGTAGATTATTTTGTACAGTACTGTACATTATTTTGATCTATCTCATAGGGTTCATCCAGCGTTTGCAATGTAAGCGCAAAAAATGTGTTTATTTACGACATCACATTAGAAACCTCTAAAATTATCAGTGTTTCTCTACTATATTATGCAGGTATTATACATATAAACCTTCCTCTTGAATCACTCTATCTATTAAAAAAACCGCATCAAAATCCGTTGCGTAGTTTTAAAGATCTAAGCATACATAATTAGAGACAGACAGACAGCGGGAAGCGACTTTGTTTTATACTATGTAGTGATAGTCCTATTTGATTTTTTTTTGTTTTTAATTAGTTTTAATAATTTTAAATAAGATTTAACTAGTTGTTTTTTTTTTATAAATTGTAATGCATGAATTGATTTTGTGTTTGTTTCTAGTTATACGAGTAAGTTGTAAAAGAGCTTACCTACCACTAAAGCGCATGCGGTGTTTACCTTTAAGTGGCTAGTCATTTTGTTTTAGTACCTAAAATATTGTAAAACTGCTGATGTATGTTTTAAATGATGTAACTGCTGGTAGACCGATTAAACGAAAAAAAAAAAATATATATTTTAAGTATAACATTTCTCTTTTTATGAAAAGAGCAACTGCTGAGTTTCTTGCCGGCTTTTCACAGTAGAATCAGGTTTCCGAACCGGTGGTAGAGTCTTGACTTCTCATAAGTGACAGAAGTTGTCCTACGTGAAATGATAAATCATTAATTTAAATCATTTCATACTTAGTAGCATAGCGGCAGGCGCACCCATTGGGTTCCTTTTATTACATTTTAGTACGGAACACTAAGAACACAAATTCACGCCGACGAAGACGCGCGACAAACTATAGTCTCGCTCAATACAAAGCTACGGTAAGTATGTAATAAAAAAAACAAGTAGGTGTTGTTTATTTGTTTATTATTCAAATAGAAAACTGTTTGTAGTGAAAATAGAATAAACGCTCCCTTGTTTATAGAACGTGAACATTTTTGTTTTTTTTTGCTCGCCGACGAAAATCTTTGTGTATTGCCTTTATAAACGCGATTTCGTTTAGTCTCGAATTTCCTTTGAATTATCTCTGTTGGTACAATAATATTTGGGCAAAATATTTGTACATACCAATAAATATAAATGCGAAAGCGTGTCTGTCTTTTTTTTTATCCACTACAAGTTAGCCCTTGACTGCGATCTCGCCTGATGGTAAGTGATGATGCAGTCTAAGATGGTAGCGGGCTAACCTGTTAGGGGCATGGCAGTTATATTAAACCCATACCCCTATTCGGTTTCTACACGGCATCGTGCCGGAACGCTAAATCGCTTGGCGGCAGGTCTTTACCGGTAGGGTGGTAACTAGCCACGGCCGAAGCCTCCCACCAGGCCGGACCAGGAAAAATTCGGAAATTATAAATTTCCAAACCCTACCGGGGCTCGAACCCGTGACCTCCGCACGTTAAGGCAACAGCGCTCAACACTGCGCCACGGAGGTCGTCGAATGTCTATCTTTCTGTCTGTCTGTATGCTACACTTTCACGGCTCATCTGGTCAACGTCTGCTTTTAACGACCTCCCTGGCGCAGTGATTTTAAAAGTGGGAGGTACCGGGTTCGATTCCCGACTGGGTCGATTTGGGAATCTATTCATCATCACTTACCATCGGATGAGATTGCAGTTAAACGGGCTATTACGAAATTCGGCACAGGGATAGGTTGTATCCCGGCGAAGGACAAAGGCTACTTTTTATGCCGGAAAATCTAAGAGTTGACACGGGATTTGTCAAAAACCTAGAATCCACGTAATATGAAACATCTAGTATAAAAAAATGGTTGCATAAAATAGTGACTGCCTAATTTTTGCATTTTGTTAATTCGATTCTCTGCTCAGGCAAGTTAAAAAAAAGTTATAATGCAGTTATTTTTATTTAAAAAAATAAAAGAATGTTTCCTTTGAGTGAAATTTGATTGCTTGAGTATCATGACTGTTTGTTTGTTGGTTTGTCCTTTAATCATGCCGTGATAGAGCAACGGATCCACGTAATTTTTTACATGGGTATAGTTGAGGACCTAGAGAGTGTAATACTTTTTATCCCGGAAAATTAAGAAGTGTCCGTAGGAATAATGAAACTTTATTCCGCGCGGACGAAGTCGCTTTCATCAGCTAGTAGCACATAAGTCATACTCATAACATAAGCATAAAACCTCTTTATCCAGGATCAAACCCCCTATCGCCCAAAATATAGAAGACCGAACGATTAAGACCTTAACTTTTAACGATTAAGATTTTAACTTTTAACCACTCTAGTATAATCGAATGCAGACTCTCAAATTAACTGAAAAGTTTTCGTTAATTTGCGGGTGAACTCGGGCGTTGCAATTCAAGTAGAACGACAATAGATGCCGTAATAAAAGCTCCTTTGGGCAGCATTATGGACGAACTTTATAAACCATTTCTACTTCCTTTGTTCTACAAGTTTTTAAAAACTATTCACAAAATCTTGATGCTGTCTTCGAGCAGCCAATTTAAATATTTCTATTTATGTTTGTAAAAAAAGTTTGTTATTACTTACAATTTAATTAAGTTTAAAAGTTCTTCAATATTACGTACAGCAGCTTAAATGGGTTTTAGTACAATTTTTAAATTAATCCTTTAATTAGCCGATTACAAAAGCCTAAAACCCCTAAACACCTAGGATCGGTCCACAGATCCAGAACATCTTAACCATTAAGTTATTACCAGTCTAGCTAAGTCGAATGCAGACTCTCAAATTAACTGAAAAGATCTCGTTAATTGGTTTTTAGTACAATTTTTAAATTAATCCTCTAATTAGCACATTACAAAAGCCTAAAACCCCTAAACACCTAGGATCGGTCCACATCAGCCCCCCGATTACGTAAGAATTGTCCATCAAACGTTAAAGATTTTCGTCAAAGTAAAATAAACAATGACAGCATTGAATTAGAGCTCAATTTCGTCTGCCCATTCTTATACGTTTAGGGTATCGTACATACCTAAACGTATAAGAATGGGCAGACGAAATTGAGCTCTAATTCAATGCTGTTATGGTTTATTTTACTTTGACAAAAATCTTTAACGTTTGATGGACAATTCTTACATGATTGGGGCCCAGATCCAGAAAGTCTTAACCATTAAGTTATTACCACTCTAGCAAAGTCGAATGCAGACTCTCAAATTAACTGAAAACCTCTCGTTAATTTGCGGGTGAACTCGGGCGTTGCAGCTCAAGTTGTACGACAATCGATGCCGTAATAAAAGCTCTCTTGGGCAGAATTATGGACGAACATTATTAGCCATTTCAAGCTTAATCAACCGTTCAATATACCTAATTATTGTGAGAGTGAGTAGGATATTTTTAACGTTTCCCTAATAATTGCTTTTTTATTGCTCTTTTTAAGATGAAAAAAGGATATTTAAAAAAGCGTTGTTTGGAAACTACTGTAAAAGTACTGGTACACCATACACATAATAAAATTAGGTAATTAATATGAATTGTAAGCAAAACATTTGTGTGCTTTTTTTAAAACAATAGAATACAGAAATATGTTATGCGAAAAATTCAAAGAAATACTGAACCAAGACGAGAGGAGCCAATTTATATGTTTTGCTTTTTTTCTGTCAAGCAGTACCTAAATTCTCATAATTTAAAGTTGAAATGCGAGTCAAATTAAGTTAAAAAAGTTCCCGGGTGAACTCGGGCGTTCCTACTCATGGTGTACGACAATTCGATATCGCAATAAAAGTTCTCTTGGGTAGAATTATTATGGACGAACATTATTAACTGTTCAATATATTGTGGGATTTGGATTAGGGTATTTTTAAGGTTTTGTTAAGGTTTAATTGCATTTTTATTGCTTAAAATTAGGGGTATGTCCTGTAGGTACACCTGATAGTAACCCGCTACCATCTTAGCATCGTCACTTATCACCAGGTGAGATCGCACTTACGGATAAAAATAAGTTTTTTTTAATTCTACTTGACTACGATCTCACCTGATTGTAAGTGATGATGCAGTCTAATTGGTAGCGGGGTAACCTGTTAGAGGTACCTATGGCAGTTATAGCTAATCGGTTTATACACGGCATCGTACCGGAACGCTTAATTGTTTGTGGGCACGTCTTTGGTAGGTAGTAACTAGCCACGGCCGAAGCCTCCCACCAGACGAAACCACAGAAAATTCAGAAATTATATTTTTCCAAATTGACCCTGCCGGGGATCGAACACAGGACCCCCCACGTTAAGACAACAGCGCTCAATACTGCGTCAGGGAGGTCGTCCAATAACTGTACAATGTAGCGGTTGAGAAAATTTGCTGGGGCCGTTACTGCCAACGCTTAAAGCTATATTGTTTTATTATTGTTGACTTTCTTGTTTTAGAATTATAATCCTTATTTTAGGAACGCCAAGGTACGTGACATCGAACTATAATTTCGAGTAATATTGCTTAAGTATTGCTTTAAAGCGTTAGCAGCCCCAGATAACTTAGCATATTTTCCGGCGAGCGAATTCAGCCGTCCAGTCTCAAGTGAGACGACAGTCCCTTTGCCAGTATTAAATACCTACTTGAGGGGAATTGGCTGAGAGCATTCGTGGACTGGAGTGGGAAATAATTAGCCATTTTAAGCCCGTTTCACCATTAGGATTTGAGTGTACTCGCGGGGCTCAAAGTGGGATATATTTCAGGTACAATGGGCTGCAAAATGTGCTCCATATTATGATCTTTGTTGCTAGTTCCGCCACAGATAAAAGTAAGTAGATAATTCTTATGTAATATAAGTAAAGTAAGTAACTGGGGGCCATACTGCCAACGCTTAAAGCAATACTTAAGCAATATTACTCAGAATGACAGTTTGATGTCACGTACTTTGATGTTCCTAAAATAAGGATTATAATAGGTAATTCTAAAACACGAAAGTCAACAATAATGAAACAATATGGCTCGTAAGCGTTTGTATGGCCCCAAAAATATGCCTGAAATGCATAAACCTAAGGTAAACCTGTTTGCAGAAGATCTAGAATCTAGATTATATAATAATCTATCGATTACTTTAGTGTTTTAACTTTTAGTTAATTACCTAGTAGGTACTTGTGCGCCACAGTACCTTTATCTCTAAAATGCACTTAGGTATAGTAAAAAAAGTGAAGTTTCTTCAAGTAAAAATGAACTCAAACTGGGTAACATTGTACACTTTTTTAACGTAAATAATTATGTATCTGTTTAAATTAAATATTTTAAATATCTTAATGGTATCTAAGAACGAGGGTTCCTAACGCGCCCTGATGTGAGAACACAAAATACTAGTATGAGAGCGTCTGTTTTTTTGGAACTGACTGTACACTAGAATATAAAATGTTACGACGCACGATCCCAGCTAGTCGCAGCCTGCCCAACTTAGTTAATTAAGAAATTGTGCAGTTAAAAAACAGATGACAACGTCTTTTTTTTCTTAATTTAATAAGCTTAAACCAGAAAGAAGTAAATTAACATTATAACAACTATTAACATTATAACAACTAGGCACGCAGGCGATCGTAGCGACGACGACGACGCGACACACACCATTAGATACCGACTCCGCGCGCAGCGGCGACTCTATCGCCCGCGACGCGGGGTCCACCGGCTTTGACACCATATCTCGGCACGCGAGAGCGACCCCATTGCCCGCAGCGCCGAGACATCCCAGGACGAGACACGGGTCCTGTACCCTTACTCTGAGATTGATCGAATTTAAAATACGGTCTCACTAAGTGAGGTGAATTACATATGCATCAAACTAAAATGAATCTTAATATTATTAATTTAGAGCTCAATTTCGTGTATGCATTCACAGCTAGCGCTCCAAACGATACGTTTCGAAATTTGAATCGGTTGCACTGAATTTGTGGCTTTAAAACAAGAGTTTTTGGGTCCATTTTAGTTTGACTCAAATGTGATTCACCTCACTTAGTGAGACCGTATTTTAAATTCGATCAATCTCAGAGTAAGGGTCCTGCACGCGGAGGTGATGACGTCACCGGTAATGACACTCCACCTAGGGGCCCGTAGCCTACAAGGCAGACCGTAGCCGTTCGTAGGCAGATATTCACCGGGGCACAATGTTACCCCGCGCCCCACCCGGGTAAGGAGGCCTGCAGCCTCGAAGCCCGTACGGAGAGGACCCACATCTCTTCTAATGTGCTATGAAGCTATACATATCTAAAACAAAAAATCACATCTATAACGGTCCATTAGTTTTACAGAAAAATGGTTATAAGAAATAAACAAAATAAAATGGATGCGCAACTATATAGGTAGGTGCCAAATGCTTACCCATGCAAAAAATCACGTCAACCATCACGTTGCTGTGTTGTTGCTTAATTGAAGTACAAACCAACAAACAAACACACTTTCACATAATTTACAATATTGGTACGTACCTATTGTAAATTAAAAAGCTTGCCGCGCGTTGTTTTTTTCTTTTTCCCTTTTATTGCCGCGATAAATAACATTAGGGGTTTATGAGGCGTATAAAGCGTAACGCACGCTCTTGAATTTTTAATTTCCGATACTCCGATACGGGACGCCGCGCCGTGAAATTTTGCCGCTTTTACAAGTTACAACATAATATTTATATCGGTTTTTGATCTTGTTGACCTAGAATTATATTAATGTACCGAAATCTCATTTTTTTCCATCAATTCAACCCTTCTCTACATTATACCATTGGTTGAAAGAGATATAGACACTCGAAAACACACACACACACACTCAAACTAATGAAAAAGTTTGAGTTAATAATAATATGTACGACTGTATCGTATTACTTTTTGATTAGTGTGCATCATGTCGATTGTATGTTTTTGAATAAATATATTATGAAATTAAAAAAAAATAGAGATAAGAAACTGCATATACTTGTCCTACTTGTTGTTTTACTTTGTCCGCGTGGATTGAGGTCTTTTTGGTTCGGGAACCGCGGGAACCCGCGGGAACTCTTCAATTTTCCGGGATAAAAAGTAGCCTATGTGTTAATCCAGACTATAATCTATTTCTGTGCTAAATTTCATGCAGATCCGTTCAGCCGTTTGGGCGTGATGGAGTAACAAACATCCATCCACACATCCATCCATCCATCCATCCATCCATCCAAGCTTTCGCATTTATAATATTAGCATCCATATAATCCATATAAATATTATAAATGCGAAAGTTTGGATGGATGGATGTATGTATGTATGGATGTATGTTTGTTACTCAATCACGCTCCAACGGATGAACGGATCTGGATGAAATTTGGCACAGAGATAGATTATAGTCTGGAATAGCACATAGGCTACTTTTTATCCCGGAAAATTAAGAAGTTCCCGCGGGAATCAAAAAAACCTCAACCACGCGGACGAAGTCGCGGGCATCAGCTAGTAGATAGTATAGATTAGAGTTGGTTAGAAGAAGTTGGAACATAAACATAAAATTTTTACTACGAGTGGAAGAATTGTTTGCATTGAAAATGTTGCCAGTTTCCTCTGTCACGCCTCTGTCACCCAGCAGCGTTGCTCTATCTAGACTCCGTCGAACGACTGATAAGAAAGAAGGTAGGTACCTATCTCCTAAGAACATAAGTATAAGTACATAATCATATTTAGGCGGAAAACGATTTCAATCTGCCCAACAATAGAATAAAGAAGCTAAATTCAAATGTTCGTAAATACTTATAATTGGATAATTTTACGCATCTGTCCGTCCGCCCTCACTCGTACCTACTTCTGAACTCGTCCAACTTAATTACACGAGTCAATTATGAACGAAACAACCTTTAAAAACACTTAAAACAAACAGAAATAAACTCTACAGCTTTAAAAGCAAGGAAAATGTGACTGCAGAGATAAATTTGTCAGAGAAGGTTGAGACGGCAAGGTAATAGGCAGCCATTTTCTCAAATGATTCCGTGATTTCTTTTATCTCAAAATATTATTTTGGACGGAAGTTCCGAAGGGATTAGTTCGGGGAATTGGGAGATCAAATTAAATCATTATTATGTAAGGCTTAGGCGCGACGCCCACAGGCTGAGTGGAGTGGCTTCTATTTCTTTTAAATCGGAAGTTGTTTATTGAATCGAAGCAGGCGTTACTTTGCGGAAGTCCATGATAATGAATGAACGAGAAGTTTAATTCGCTATAATCCGCCACAGCAGACCAATCTATGTGGTACAGTGCGTGTCCTTCACCAATAGCATGCGAACAACCACCACCCAGCAATTCGCACCGGCACCGCACCACACCACACAAATCCTCCAAATCACTCTCAACGTACGTTTCACTCCGAAACCGGAGCATCTTCAGGAGACGTTGACTCGACAATGCACGATTGTAAAGTCTTTACAATCGTGCATTGTCGAGTCTGGGTGGTGGTTGTTCGCAATTCGCATGCTATTGGTAAAGGACACGCATACCACATACATTGGTCTGCTGTGGCGGATTATAGCGAATTAAACTTCTCGTTCATTCATCGTAAGTTGTTTGTATATTTGTTGTTTATATATTCTGAGGATATTTTGGCCGGAAGTTATTTCTAACATAGACCTATGGAAACTATGTCATGAACAACCCGTAGATCTTCAAATCCGACGCTGAAAATGGAACTGGATCGGTCATACACTGCGTCGAGCACCTGACCATATACCCAAGCAGGCGTTGGATTGGAACCCGCAAGGTCAAAGAAACCGCGGGCGGCCAAAACAAACTTGGCGGCGTACTATACTTGATGAGGCAAAAAAGATCAGCCTTACGTGGGGCGAGCTGAAGCATAGAGCGTCCGACAGATCGGCTTGGAAAAGAGTAGTGTCTGCTCTCTGCCCCGAAGGGGGGACATAGGACTTCATTGTTGAAGTTGTTTGTATAGGAGCGAAGTTAAGCTGTAAAAGTTGCTTCACCGTAATAAAAACTATAAAGTACACTTTTCCCACCCTTGGGCGATAAAAATGTTACCGCCGATATTAGCCACTAATGTACTTACATATCGAATTTATAATTTCTGAGTTTTCTCTGGTCTGGTATGAGGCTTCGGTCGTGGCTTGTTACCATTCTACTAACAAAGCCGTGCTGCTAATCGATTTGATTTGGTGTAGAAACCGTTTAGGGATTATAACAGTTAGACTACGGAATCCTAAAAAAGAGCGGGCAAACGTACAAGGTACCAGACAGATGTCCGCAAGAAACGTCCGCGACGGAGGGGACTAAGTTTTGTCCTGTCGCCTAGTGTGCGCGTTCCATAACCTATGTTTGATGTTTCCGGTTGTTGTGTATTTTGCTCATTACTTAAAACTAAGATTTTCTCTCTCTCTATCTCTGCGTCGTATTCATCATTACCATAGTATGTCATTACTGAGGGTTGTGACCCCTTTCCATTAACCACATAATGATAGGAGTTTTCTTGGGATAATAATGCGATGGGTTCCCACATACGACTCGACTAAGAGTATTTAAACTCTTTAAGTTTTTGTAACGATTATTATCAGATTTTATAGTGATAATAACCGGGACCAACGGCTTAACGTGGTCTTCGAGGCACGGAAGAAATAAAAGGCCAAATTTGAACCCCCAAAATTCGGTCACCCATCCAGTTACCGACTTGGGTCAACGTAGCTTAACATTTGCAATCGACTGATATGCGTTGTCATAACTAAGCCACTCTTCCCTCAACTAAGATGTAAAAACAATCTCTTCCGGTTAAAGAGAATTCTTAAAGAAAATACTTAAGTGGTAATTATATTATCCTTTACTTCATATACACGTATAGACTCATCAAAAACGAATACTCAAACGTAAAATGAAACGTTAAAGGTAGTTTATGGCCCTTAATGGTTGAACCGTTAAATTGATGGAGATCCGAGCATAAAAAGGTTTTATGGAACATACCTCTAACCGCTGGGAGCCGCACCTAAGTTTTTTAGACAGGTTGCTACTAAAAGTAACACGCCTAAAAGAAATCCCAGCATCTGGGGCCTTACTGCCAACTCTTAAAACAATACTTAAGCAATATTACTCAAAATAACAGTTTAATGTCACGTACCTTGAAATAAAAAGAAAGAAAGAAAAACATTTATTTTCAAGTTCTGCCACACATTTGTTTACAACAATAATGAAACAGCCTAGGCTTTAAGCCTAGGGCAGGCAGTATGGCCCCTGCGCTGGCCTAATTTAAACCGCAGCAGCTAATCTTAACTCAGACAGGCCAGTCACTCAAGAGAAGTTATAGTAAACAAATTTGACTGCCCAGGTCTCTCGTATTCCCTCACTCTCATAGTCCGATGGGTTGAACTGCTTAATTGATCGAGATCCGAGCAAATAAAAGTTTTATGGAACATACCTCTAACCGCTGGGAGACTTAAGTTTTTTAGATTACTAAGTAAAGTGCGAAATTTGGTGAAGTCAAAACTATGTATTTCACACAAACTTCCATACTAAAAGCGCATTTTTGAGTTTGATAAAGATTTGCTGATTTGATTGTCATCATCCGTATTATAAAACACAACAAACATAATCTTGACCATGTGGTCATAAACTTTGGACGGGCTGTGTAGTACGTAGAGCGTCTTTTCTGCCAGGAAAAGAAACTTCTTTGCCTTCAGGTTATAGGGATCGGTCGATTAGTATACATGATGGCGTAAAATGTCTCCGAGATGTTCTTGAGTAGATTTATTATCGACGGACATTATTGACGATTCATATCAGACTAGCTGCTGCCCGTGACTTCGTCCGCGTGGAATAAGCTTTTTTAAATTCCCGCGGGAACTCCTTAATTTTCCGGGTTGAAAAGTAGCCTATGACTGTCCAGGTCCTCAAGTATACCCATGCAAAAAATCACGTCGAGCCGTTGCTCTGTTGCGACGTGATTGAAGGACAAATCAACAAACAAAAACACTTTTGTATATATGACTAGCTGATGCCCGCGACTTCGTCCGCTTGGAATAATTTTTTTTATTTCCCTAGAAAACTCCTCAATTTTCCAGGATAAAAACTAGCCTATGTCACACAGTCTGGTCCTCAGCTAATAACTATGCCCATGCAAAAAATCTCGTCAATCCCTTGATCTGTTGCGACGTGATTGAAGGACAAACTAACGAACAAACACTTTCGCATTTAGAATAATATTCTAGTGTGGTGATATTGGGCTTTTTTATTAAATATTTTATGAATAGCATACAGATACAGTGAAGGAAAACATCGCGAGGAAAATTGCATGCTCGAGAGTTCTTCAAAATGTTCTTAAAGTACTAATTAATAGGACCATGGGGAAAGGCCCCTTTTTAGCAAGTATTTTAAACGCCAGGATTGTGGCTTTTTGTTTCCCGCGGGAATTCTTTAATTTTCCCGGATAAAAAGTAGCCTTTATACTATCTATACTAATAGGTAGGTATTACAAATTCGAAAGTTTGGATGGATGTTTGTTACTCAATCACGCCAGAACGGCAGAACCAATTTAACAAAAATCCATCCAAATTCGCATCTATACTTATAATAAAACTGTAACAGGTCCAATTCTGTACATTGAAGATATTTTGAAAATTTTTTTTGGTGGGCACTCATTATTCGATACTGAAGCCAAATCTGTAATTTTTTTCATTTTTGTCTGTCTGTCTGTCTGTCTGTCTGTCTGTCTGTCTGTCTGTCTGTATCTTGGCCGCGCATCACGCCGAAACTACTGAATGAATTCAAACGAAACTTGGCACGATTTGAGCCCATACTACGAGGTAGGACATAGGGTACTTTTTATCCCGAAATTCAACCCCCGAAGGGGTGAAATAGGGGTTGAAAGTTTGTATGAAAGTCCTTAATTTCTCAAGCTAAAGCCATGAAACTTGATATATGAGCTGCGGGTTGAAATAGGAGACATACGTGTTTCACAGTTTTTGAAAATTCGACCCCCAAAAGGGTGAAATAGGGGATGAAAGTTGGTATGAAAGTCCTTCGTTTCTCAAGATGTTTTACAAGTTATATCCACGAAACTTTTTATTTTGGTTTACGGTAAAAAATAAAGAAGTACCTGTGTCACAGTTTTTCAAAATTCCACCCCTAAGGGGGTGAAATAGGGGGTGAAAGTTTGTATGAAAGTCCGTCATTTCTCAAGTTATATCGATTAAACTTGGTATACAAGCTACCGGTTGAAAATGAAGAAATAAATGTTTCACAGTTTTTCAAAATTTCACCCTCAAAGGGGTGAAATAGGGGTTGAAAGTTTGTATGAAAGTCCTTCATTTCTCAAGTTATATCCATGAAACTTGGTATATGAGCTGCGGGTTAAAAATGAAAACTTACGTGTTTCACAGTTTTTCAAAATTCCACCCCCAAAGGGGTGAAATAGGGGTTGAAAGTTTGTATAAAAGTCCGTCATTTCTCAAGTTATTTCGATGAAACTTGGTATATCCACGCGGACGAAGTCGCGGGCATCAGCTAGTCCATACTAAATACTAAGTGGATTTCATTTACCTATTACGACCTTGGTTGTAGCGACCATTTACATTTATTACGACCTTGGTTGTAGCGACCATTTACCTATAGCGACGTTAAATCTAAAGTCCCTTGAATTTAAAGCATACTTTAGTACAAAATTCATGTGGCTATAGCGACTTTGTATGTAACGCCGAGTTCGGGTGTAGAGACTGTTTTTAATGAATCATTTGTAACAAATTCCTAGAAATCCCATGCAGATATTGCGACCGAAGTCGGCCACCAAAGACACAAAAGATTTCTTTCTTTCACAAACATTTCTTATCTTTTGTTTACATCCACACAGATGGTCAGCAAGTGTGGAGACCTCTTTGAGGAATTATACATAATAATTCAATGGGAGACCTTTACCTTTTGTTTATAGATATCAGCTAAGTAGGTAGGGAAGCGCGTACGTTTCGGAGGTAAATTGAAACAAACTATTATTAAACATTTTTTTAAATGTACCAGTTAATGTGTGCAAATATTTTCAATAATAAATGAATATAAACTATACATGTGTACGTATCTCTTTACCATTGCCTGTAACAACTTCCGGATATAACGACGAAAATAGAGTGGTCCCTTCATCGTCGTTATACCCGAAATCCACTGTATTATAAATGTGAAAGTGTGTATGTATGTCTGTCTGTCTCGCTAAAACGGCCCATCTGTTCAACCGATTTTGATGAAATTTGGTATAGGGATAGGTTGCATCTCGGGGAAGGACATCGGCTATTTATCCGGTAAATCAAGGAGTTTCCGTGGGATTTCAAAAAAACGCGGAAGAAGTCGCGGGCATCATCTAGTTAATAATATTAATATAGATTTTGAATCAAATACCTACCATTTGGCCCTAAGTTAAGGCGGCGCTGTCTATTTAAAAGCGGTTAAGTACAAACGACAAGCTCTTAATTGATGGAAACATCTTAAAAGCCCGCCCTTATCGGATTTGTCTTCTTTTGTCGGTTATTGCTAATTCTATTTCAATTTCGCGTCGGTCAGACTAAAACCGTTTTGACAGCGTTCAATCTTTCAGCTTTCGCCTTTCATAGTTGATTCATCGAATTAAAGTTATAATACCTAAACTAAATATTAAACCAGACTTTTTCTGAAAATATTTGATTTACCGGCAAAGACGCACGCCAAGCGATTTAAGGCGTCAGACACGAAACTAGCGACGGCCGAGCGACGGCAACAGCGGGGCGATGGAATCCGAGAGCTGGCGACGAATTTCGGGAAGGTCCTTTAGGCAAGCTGAAATTGTGGAAAAATATAATTTCGTTCATTGGCGAATCCAGTTCTGCCAATCTGGTAGAGCGTTTGCGGTTATTTCGCTACTGCGCAGCATATAACATTTGCAAAAAAAATCGGAAAGAAACACTTTTTTCGCAACTTGATTTTTTTATCTTTAAATTTTATACTTATAGAATTCGAAGAAATAAATCCCAGACGTTTTTGTCGGTTATAAAGTATTACCAGACCTCTTTCAAATTGTTCCCGAAATTCGTCGCCAGCTCGCCGACTAATCGCATCGCCCCGCTACCGCCATCGCCCCGCTACCGCTAGTTTCGTGCCCGTACACGTGTTCCGATACGATGCCGTGTAGAAACCGATAGGGTATGCGTTTAATAAACTGCCGTACCCCTAACAAGTTAGCACGCTATCATCTTAAACTGCATCATCACTTACCAACAGGTGAGATCGTAGTCAAGGGCTTGCAAATTTGATTGATCTCTGCCCTTGATTTAAAGTCACAAATTCAGTACAACAATTTTTAATTTCGAATTTCAGGGACATCATGGTCAAGGTTTGTCACAAAAAATCAGTTTTAATATAATACTCGAGTCAAAAGAGCATTTGACTCACTCCAGCAATGCTAAGGACAGCGGTTATTTATGTATAGTACACTAATTAATGTGTACTATACATAAATAATTGTATCTAATATACGTATAAATTATTATTTATTTTAAACATATTATTTACTTGGATAATTACAACTATGAAATAAACAAACTATAAATGAAATCTAAATTAAAACTAATATTACAAACACTATTAAATTAAAACTAAGTATTGTATCTAATTGATTTTTTTTTTCAAAAGATCAACTGCCGTGTTTCTTGCTGGTTCTTCTCGCTAGGAATGGCATTCCGAACCAGTGGTAGATTCATTTGACGATTCAAAAGCACTTGTAAAAGTTTATTTGAATAAAAAACG
The DNA here is from genome assembly GCA_917051295.2 of Erebia ligea. NCBI lineage: Eukaryota > Metazoa > Arthropoda > Insecta > Lepidoptera > Nymphalidae > Erebia > Erebia ligea. The sequence goes on along the minus strand of OU785240.1, from coordinate 1,778,397 downwards.
TTTGAATTTTAATTTTTGAACTGCGTTAAGCGATTTTAGTAAGTCCCCAGTAACGTTATTTGAAAGTTAAAAATAAATAGGTAAATGTTGAATGAAAACTGTTACAAAACAAATACTAAATAAGGCAAAGCATAAAATAACCGGACGAAGGCAAAGTTCAGGTGAAACTGATCTCGAATAATCAAGTTGAATACTTTTACTAAGCGAAAGTTAGTAGGTAACGTAAATATTGTACAGATTTGGGGTCCTATCTGTAGTCCAGTCCTCAGAATTTGGACCAGCCTTCGCTTCATTTATATTATCACTAGATGATTCCCGCGACTTTATCCGCGTGGATTGAGGTTTTTTGTTCCCTATGTGTTATATGTGTTATTCCAGACTATTATCTATCTTTGTGCCCAATTTCATCCAGATCTGTTAAGCCGTTCTGGCGTAATTGAGTGACAAACATCCATCCATCCAAACTTTCGCATCTATCTATCTATACTTATAATAAAACTGTAACAGGTCCAATTCTGTACATTGAAGATATTTTGAAATTTTTTTTTGGAGGGCACTCATTATTCGGTACTGAAGCCAAATCTGTAATTTTTTTCATTTTTGTCTGTCTGTCTGTCTGTCTGTCTGTCATGTTCATTTTTGTCTGTCTGTCTGTCTGTATCTTGGCCGCGCATCACGCCGAAACTACTGAATGAATTCAAACGAAACTTGGCACGATTTGAGCCCATACTACGAGGTAGGACATAGAATACTTTTTATCCCGAAATTCTACCCCCGAAGGGGTGAAATAGGGGTTGAAAGTTTGTATGAAAGTTCTTAATTTCTCAAGTTAGAGCCATGAAACTTAATATATGAGCTGCGGGTTAAAAATGGAGACATACGTGTTTCACAGTTTTTGAAAATTCGACCCCCAAAAGGGTGAAATAGGGGATGAAATTTGGTATGAAAGTCCTTCGTTTTTCAAGATGTTTTACAAGTTATATCAACGAAACTTTTTATTTTGGCTTACGGTAAAAAATAAAGAAGTACGTTTGTCACAGTTTTTCAAAATTCTACCCCTAAGGGGGTGAAATAGTGGGTGAAAGTTTATATGAAAGTCCGTCATTTCTCAAGTTATATCGATTAAACTTGGTATACAAGCTACCGGTTGAAAATGAAGAAATAAGTGTATCACAGTTTTTGTAAATTTTACCCCCGAAGGGGTGAAATAGGGGTTGAATATTTGTATGAAAGTCCTTCATTTCTCAAGTTATAGCCATGAAACTTGGTATATGAGCTGCGGGTTAAAAATAAAGACATACGTGTTTCACAGTTTTTCAAAATTTCACCCTCAAAGGGGTGAAATAGGGGTTGAAAGTTTGTATGAAAGTCCTTCATTTCTCAAGTTAGAGCCATGAAACTTAATATATGAGCTGCGGGTTAAAAATGAAGACATACGTGTTTCACAGTTTTTCAAAATTCCAACCCCCAAAGGGGTGAAATAGGGGTTGAAAGTTTGTATAAAAGTCCGTCATTTCTCAAGTTATTTCGATGAAACTTGGTATATACACGCGGACGAAGTCGCGGGCATCAGCTAGTTTATAATATTAGTATAGATTGAAAACTGCAACCAGAACACAGCGAACGCTGTTCGTCTGTCATACGAAGCTGTGAGTTGTGAGTTGTGATAGATGGATAGACTTATGGATTGAGTCCGAATAATAAGGGCCACTAAAAAGGATCACTAAAAAGGGTACCTATGTAGTCAGTGATGCAGCTTATAGACTAAGGGCGCTGATCGTTCGTTGATTAATTACATGCAATGAAATGAAACTTACTAAGTGCTAGGTAGCAGACAAACACCTCCACGCTTGGCATCCGGGATTTAAATAAATAAATAAATAATTAAAACTTTATTTTGAAACATTAACCTAGGACTTAAAAAACATATATGAACGATTATCCTGCAAAAGTTAAAAACTGCGTTGCAGTGATGATCGCCCTCCTCAAACATTGTACATTGTTTTTACAAAATCTAAACTAAATTTTTAATATTAAGTTAAACGTATTCACAATTTTTTCCTAATATCTAACAAATAAATTTAGATTTTTAACTATAATATTATGTGTGGTTATTCTTCACGATTGTCACCGGTTACACTCGTGGTACAGGCCTCGAGGGTGTGCTTCCTTACCCGGGCAAAATGCTACTTGAGAGGATCTCAGGTGGCGTTTTGCCGCCTGGCTCGTCATTTAAGGCCTAAAAGGCCAAGGCCAGTGCCATTCGTGGCATTCAGCCTGATGGAAATCTTTTCCGTTTATCGTGTTATTTATCCAAGTAAGTACTCTACTTTGCGTCGTCCTCGTCGCCTTCAGTGCCTGCGCTGGGATCAGGCTGTGGTGAAGGAGACCGTAGAAACTTGCGAGGTTGGGGGCTTTGACTATAAATACTACACAATAGAAGTTCCCCCGTCATCCGACAGATGGCGCTGCGTGATTGATGGCGGAACTTGATTATAATGCTTATTCTTTAAATTGCTTTCCCCACTTAGCGCTGCACTCCACTCCGCTCCACTCCGGTACACTTCAGGTGAGAGAGAACTTCGCGAAACTTTCGCGGGATAACGTAAAAAATATAATGGCTTCCGCACTTAGTGTGCGCTAAGTTATAAGCTAAGTTGTTGTGAGTCAATAAAACTGTTTACAGCACTTTGTAAGAAAGTAGTTAATTTTTAGTAGTTTGTGATATAAGGGCGGTAAATAGGTTTTTACATACGAGTTGACTAATGTCAGCCCGATGACGCGAGTCGAGGGCTGACCATCGTCACGAGTATGTAGAAACCTTAACGCCCGTGTATCACACGATATTTTTCAATACATTTGTGAGAAAACTTGAAAATAAAACTGGAGTAGGTACTGTACTCACTAGAAAATGGTTTCTCACGCCCATACTTATTTCGAGATTTTTGGCAACTATTAATAGCGCGACTTTTTTCTCACATCTAAAATACCTAATTGTTGATTTACTTATTTTTATTATTACACATCACTTTTTACCACTCATATTATTTAATAATTTATAAGAATAACTCAATGAAACTTTTGAAAATAACGCGCACAGATTAAAGATTTTAATAGGGAGATAATAAGGCGCGTTGTTGTAATTGCGTTTTTTTTTAAATTAGCTTCATGGCTCTAGGTTCTAGCTCTTAACTCCCAGCCTGGACTATTCAGCCTTTAGTTTTTGATTTATAAAACTTAAAACAATTTTAATTAACTAAATTAAATACAATTTGTATTTTCATGAATTAATTTCATCAATCCACATCTAAATGTTATTATTTTTTAAGTTTTCTACATACACAGTCAATATCAATAAGAACATTCTTGCGAGAAAACTTTTTATTTAGAAGTAACTTTACTTACAAAAATTAAAAAAAAACTGCAAAAAAATAGCACGTGGGCAGTAAATTCTGCAAATAAAGCACGAGGGCAGTAAATTTAACTTACAAGTCCTGTTTACTGCCTCTGTAAGTGAATTTTTCGAGCAAGTGTATTGAAAAAAGTTAATTTAATTTTAGATGCGTTCCGCGAAGCTGGCTGTTGCAGACCCTTGCAGCCGTAGGCTCAGGCCGCAGGCGTCTATCGTAGTATATCGAGCACGTTAGCTCGTTTTAATCTCTTGATTCTTGGGGTCGTTACTTAGTGAGTTGGCAAGTACATTTGGATGTTCGGTGAGTCGATCTTTGTGCTTTATAGAGTATTTCTTTATTTCTTCTTCGACTGTTGGTAGATTTTTATTTTATTTATTTTATTTTTGTATTTCGGTATACCAACGGCGAGTACACAAAGCTTAAATAAAAAATAGTACATAAGGTCTTTTCCCGTGTGGCACGCCACTTACAAGTATACACAGCTATTAAAAATAAGATATTACAAAAAAGAAACAACCGATCACAAGTACGAGTAAGTCATGATAAAAATAATATAAATCAAAGGAACAATGTATCTATTACTACTACTATTGTAAATAAATTAATCTACTAATTTTATAAATACAACTTATCTCTAACTAAAATTACGAGCTAAGACTGGCCGATTTGTCCTTCAGAGCAGAGACAGCCGACGCTATAACTTTTTTAAAGGTATTTGGACCCTGACAAAAAATATCGACGTCATCTTGTACACAGGCAAGCTCGTTGTAAACATGAACAAGACGGTTTATTGCAGCATTTCTACCCAAGTTTGTTTTGCTTAAATTAACACGAAATGTTTTCCTACAAGCTGATCTTCTTGACTTCTTTGGAGCAGTGAAGGTAAGAGTTTGTAGTAGGTCAGGAGCGTCAACTTTACCGTTTATTAGTTTATGCAGGAAAGACATGTCAGTAATACAGCGGCGATCGCTGAGGGAAAGCATGTGGAAGTGCTCAAGCCTAGCCTCATACCTGGAGCGATAAGGACAAGTGCGATCACGGTAGGCCAAATATTTTGAAAAATTTCGCTGTACCCTTTCGACCCTGGCAACATGGACTTTATACATTGGGTTCCAAATTGAGGACGCGTACTCGAGCTGGCTGCGTACCATAGTATTGAAAAGTAACTTCATCGTACTAATGTTATTAAAAGTTTTACACTGACGCTTTATAAAGATACTGGATACTGGTGGGATAGATCCTCTACTGATGGATTTCAGTGTAGCATGTGAACCATGGTGCGTTAGTTATCGTCCTCAGTATTTTACTTCGCGGAACGCATCCGATTATAGTCTCACGACTGATTGCGGGTTTAATTTAAAAAAAAAAAAAAATTTAAAGTAGTTAATTTTAAAGCATCAGCAGGCCAAGTGGGAGATGTGTTCCCTATTCGATCGCGTTAAAGTTAACTACCATTAGCGTGCATTGGTATAGAGTTTGATCGAGAGATGCTATCATCCATCATCAAGCGTTTGACCATTCCGCAAAAAATTCAAATTGTAAACAAGGAAGCATTAGAGATCTCTACGTATGGGCACTCTTTCTTGACTCTCGATTCTTACTGGAAGTACCCCCCTTGCGCCAGAGAGGTAATCCTATTATACCTATCTAGCTGAACCCCGCGACTTCCACCGCGTGGAATATTTTAATTGCCACGGGAACTTCTCAATTTTCCGGGATAACAAGTAGTCTATGTCACTCTCTAGGTCCTCAACTATACCCGTGCAATAAAATCACGTCGATCCGATGTTCTGTTGTGGCGTGATTGAAGGTCAACCCAACAAACCAATAAACCAACAAACAAACAAAGTAGTCTATGTGCTATTCCAGATAACCTATCTCTCATTGAGATCCGTTCAGCTGCTATGGCGTGATTGAGTAACAAACATCCATCCATCCATCCATACATACATCCATCCAAACTTTCGCATTTATAATATTAATAATAATTTAGTATAGAAGTAAGTATGATCGTAGGAGAGTGTGAGATCAATAAGAAGGATAACGATCACATTGTCGCTATGAAACTTCCGTGTTAAGCACCTCTAGTGTGGATTACGTCAATTTGTAAAGTTTTGTGTGCAACATACTCCTATTTAGCTTTGTAAAGTTCCTAATTTAGGTCGGAAACAGATTACTCAATGCTTATGTAGCGGTTACCACAGTGCAAACTAGATGGCGCTAATTGTATCGACACCACAGAATAAAGATACTCGACTGAAAACTCATAAGTTACATACAAATCCTAAATCACGCTATCGAAGTTTTCTGAGAATAGCGCTATATATAGACCGTTCCAACTTACAACGGTTGGACCAGAAAGGTCCCCGGGCACAACACCAGCCCGGAGGAAGATCTTCCTATTGGTGCGGACGAGTACATATCACTCACTCGTCCCACACTTAGGTAACAAACATCGATGTACATACGTAGATCGTTATAGATAAAAACCAGCCAAGTGTATGTCCCACACCATGTGCATGTGTCACTACAAGTTAGCCCTTGACTGCGATCTCACCTGATGGTAAGTGATGATGCAGTCTAAGATGGTAGCGGGCTAACTTGTTAGACGCATGGCAGTTAATTAAACCCATACCCTTATTCGGTTTCTACACGGCATCGTACCGGAACGCTAAATCGCTTGGCGGCACGTCTTTGTCGGTAGGGTAACTAGCCACTAGTAACTGGTAAAAAATCATACTAATATTATAAATGCGAAAGTGTGTTTGTTTGTTGGTTTGTTGGTTTGTCCTTTAATGACGCCGCAACGGAGCAACGGATCCACGTGATTTTTGGCATGGGTATAGTTGAGGACCTGGAGAGTGACATAAGCTACTTTTTATCCCGGAATTAAGGAGTTCCCGCGAGAATCAAAAAAAACTTAAACCACGCGGACGAAGTCGCGGGCATCAGCTAGTAAATAATAATTGGTAAAAAATAAATGGTATAAAAGCGTATGGAGTCGGGAAATAATTTGCTCCTTTCGTCCCATATTTCAGTGTGGGATGCCATCTGTCGGAAGTATTAGGCTCGGCCCGAGATGGGTCCACGGATAGGGCGATGTGGCGATTTGTGGCCATTTGTGGCCATTTATAGGCGTCAGTGGCCTCAAGGGACGGACGGCTGACAGCCCTTTGCCGTTCACGAAATATCTTTGGCTGATTGGCTTTAACGAAATTTAATTTAGAGAGATAATTTTACGTTTTTTAGAGTTTCCTATATGTATTTAACGTATAATTCGAACTGTTTAAAGAGTTCATAGATGGGTGCGTGTCAAAAAGCATGTTTGAACTCCTTAAACAGTTCGAGTACTTAATACGTTTTGAGGTGTCAAATGGGCCTCGACAAAGATAAGTTACGTTTTACTGATCGTGAAAAAGTTTGAAAGCTTCTCGCAACAGTCTCTCTCTCACTGTGCGTCGTATTCCTCACTAGCTGATGCCCGCGACTTCATCCGCGTGGATCGAGGTTTTTCGTTTCCCGGGGGAACTCTTTAATTTTCCGGGATAAAAAGTAGCCTATGTGCTTTTCCAGACTATAATCTATCTCTGTGCCAAATTTCATCCAGATCCGTTCAGCTGTTGGAGCGTGATTGAGTAACAAACATCCATCCATACATCCATCCAAACTTTCGCATTTATTATATTTATTTGATTATTTGATTGATTGCTGAGGGTCGTGACCCATTTCCATTAATCACATATTGGCAGGGGTTTTCTTGGGATAATAATGCGGTGGGTTCCCAGGTCCTTCCGCAATCCGCATACGACTCGACCAAGAGTACTATTTCAACTCAGGTTACTAACGATTATCGGATGTTAGTGAAATATTTGACCGACGCGACGCGACGACTTTTTGACGACCTACGTGGCGCAGTGTTGAGCGCTGTTGTCTTAACGTACGGAGGTCCCGGGTTAGGGTCAATTTGCGAATTTATAATTTCTGAATTTTCCCTGGTCTGGCCTGGTGGGGGGCTTCGGCCGTGGCTAGTTACCACCATATCGGCAAAGACGTGCCGCCAAGCGATTTAGCGTACGATGCCGCGTGGAAACCGAATAGGGGTATTGGTTTAATATACACGATAACTTCTTTACAATCGTGCATTGTCGAGTCAACGTCTCCTGAAGATGCTCCGGTTTCGGAGTGAAACGTACGTTGAGAGTGATTTGGAGGATTTGTGTGGTGTGGTGCTGTGCCGGTGCGAATTGCTGGGTGGTGGGTGTTCGCATGCTATTGGTGAAAGACACGCACTATACTACATAGATTTGTCTGCTGTGGCGGATTATAGCGAATTAAACTTGTAGTTCATTCATTATCATGGACTTCCGCAAAGTAACGCCTGCTTCCATTCAATAATTGTAATCCTTATTTTAGTAAGGTCAAGGTGACATCAAACTCAGTCATTTTGAGTAATATTTCTTTAAGCGTTGGCAGTATAGCCCCATGAATAAGTTTGTAAGCTTCTTACTGTAACTGTACCTACACTTTATCGTGTAAACTGCAAGGATCAGCCCCCCGATTACGTAAGAATTGTCGATCAAACGTTAAAGATTTTCGTCAAAGTAAAATAAACCATGACTTCATTGATTTAGAGCTCAATTTCGTCTGCCCATTCTTATACGTTTAGGGTATCGTACATACCTAAACGTATAAGAATGGGCAGACGAAATTGAGCTCTAATTCAATGCATTTATGGTTTATTTTACTTTGACGAAAATCTTTAACGATTTCATCGGCCATTCTTACATGATTGGGGGGCAGGTAGCTAGTAGCTACTAGGATCATTTATAACGGCTCTGCAGGTCACGTCTCAGCACAGATTAGCTAATCTCCAGTCGCGGGTGCCGGGGCGCCTGTTAGCGGACGCTTAATTACATGATTAAACTTGAGCGTTAATTCATCTGGATTTTCCTCCATTTTGCTTAACAACTCGGCATATTTTTATAAACAAAAATATTATTTATTATTTAAGTTATTTTTGATTCCAGCTCAAACTCCTTATGTTAACTCATATTATGTGTTATTTCAGAATATAATCTATCTCTGTGCCAAGTTTCATCCAGATCCGTTCAGCCATTCTGGCGTGATTGAGTAACAAACATCCGTCCATCCATCCAAACTTTCGCATTTTTAAATATGGGATTGATGCAGGCGTTACTTTGCGGAAGTCCATGATAATGAAGGAAGCAGAAATTTAATTCGCTATAATCAACCATAGTAGGTAAATCTATGTGGTACAGTGATATCCTCAAATTTTTGAGAATCATTCTCAAATTTTTCAGAATTATTCTCAAATTTTTGAGAATAATTTGGAAGATTTATGTGATGTGGTGAATATCGCAAGCTAGAAGTGTACACACTATACCACATAGATTTATCTACTATGGCGGATTATAGCGAATTAAATTTCTGCTTCCTTCATTTCGCATTTTTAATTATATTAGCATAGATTATTTTGTACCAGAAAATTAAAAACTAAAACATAAGCATTGAAAGGACATGCACAAGGAATTCTTCCACCTCCAGTTCTAGCTCAAGAGGCTTGAGCTGTAAGTTCATATTATGTAGTTGACAGATTTAGAAAATGTATAACGTGAAGAGAAGATAGGTCATCCACCTCCCCCAGTACCCTTATGCCTCTAATGGGCCCCGGAACACTCAACCTTATCAGGGAGACCCATCTCGTTGGAAACGTCCCTAATATTTCCGACTCGTGACGCTGTTAAGTAAAATACGACCCGGGATGGACCGATTATTTCCTGACTTTATGTCATTATTAAAGTGTTTGTAAAATTAATGAATGAAACCTGGCAATCAAATAATTTCTGGGGTCAATCCCTTATTGCATGCCATATTGTATTTAAAATGACGTCACTTAGCTAACCATGCATTCAGATCAATCGGTTGGGGATAATTGTTTTTAAATTCAGTTCAAGATTTGACCTAAACAAACCTACAACCATACTAGAAGTTAAATAAAAGCTTGTCAAAATTGAAGCTTGTGAAGAAAAGCACCACAGAAATCAGACTCGTTGGAATCTGCCCCCCGATTGTGTAAGGAAATCGTAATCGTAATGGTTTGTCAAACGGATAATTCGACCTGGGCCCCAATCATGTAAGAATGTCCGATCAATCGTTTAAGATTTTTGTCAAAGTAAAATAAACCATAATTGCATTGAATTAGAGCTCAATTTCGTCTGCCTATTCTTATACGTTTAGGGTATCGTACATACCTAAACGTATAAGAATGTGCAGACGAAATTGAGCTCTAATTCAATGCAATTATGGTTTATTTTACTTTGACAAAAATCTTAAACGATTGATCGGACATTCTTACATGATTGGGGGGCTGTTTAGGGAGTTCAAAGATGCCTGTAGGTGAAAAAGCATGTACTGTACTCCTTAAACAGTTCGAGTAATACGTTATAAGCTGTCAAATGATTACGATTTGCTTAGACAATTGGGGCTCTGAGGTCCAATCGTAATGATTTGACTGCTTATAACGTATTACTCGAACTGTTTATGGAGTACAATACATGCTTTTTCACGTACAGGCATCTATAAACTCCTTAGACAGGTTTTTTTCCCCTTTTAGTTCCTGCTATTTTTTTTAATTTTTTTTTTAAATAGAGCCAAAATCCCTTAGACAGGTCAGATTGCCCGTGACAAACGTGATTATACAATCGGGGATCTAGTATGTCGTCTTAGCGCGTACTTTAATCGATCCGTAACCCTCGTACAGCGAAACAGGTACAGACGAGAGCTAATATTAACTGCAGCGCTGATATTAACTGCACACAATCTGTTTACTGCTCTAACACTACGCTCTAATGAGCTCTCCGTGCTTCTAAAACTACTTAGCTAGAAGTCAATTTGGAAAGTTAGAACATAACTTGACTACCTCCCCCTAGTGCAGTAGTGAACGCTGTTGTCTTGTAAACGGAAGGTCCTGGGTTTGATCACCGGCAGGATCAGTTTGGGAATTTGTTCTGAATGTATCTATAGTAATACTAATATTATAAATGTGAAGTGTGGATGGATTGATGTTTGTTACTCAATCACGCCAGAACGGATCTGGATGAAATTTGGCACAGAGATAGATTATAGTCTGGAATAACACATGGGCTACTTTTTATCCCGGAAAATGAAAGAGTGCCCGCGAGAATCAAAAAACCGCGAAGTCGCGGGCATTAGCTATTGCGTTATTATCTACTAGAGGATGCTCGCGACTTCGTTCGCGTGGCATAAGTTTTTTTAATTCCCACAGGCATTCCTTAATTTTCCGGGATAAAAAGAAGCCTATGTCACTCTCCAAGTCCTCAACTAAGTAGGTATACCCATGCAAAAAATCACGTTGATCCGTTGCTCTATTTCGGCGTGATTAAAGGATAAACTCTCTATTTGACGTCCTTGGGGATAGAATTTTCAAAAACTGTGAATCACATATTTTTTCATTTCAGACCGAAATCCCAAACACCAAGTTTCATGGCTACAGCTTGAAAAATGACGGACTTTCCTACAAACTTTCAACCCCTGTTTCAGCCCTATGGGGGTAGAATTTTCAAAAATGGCGATACACTTATTTCTTCATTTTAAACCGATAGCTCAAATACCAAGTTTCATGAATATAACTTGAAAAATGACGGACTTTCATACAAACTTTCAACCCCTATTTTACCCCTTTGGGGGTCGAATTTCGAAAAATCCATTCTTAGTGGATACCTACTCTTTACAAAGAACACACCTTCCAAATTTCATGTCTCTAGGACCAGCGGTTTGGGCTGTGCGTTGATATATAAGTCAGTCAGTCAGGACATTGAATTTTATATATATAGATTATGATGACGATAATGATGTGTCCATACTTTTTTTTTTCTATTATTGAGTACCAATGAAGGGTGCTCAATATAATTACAATCTAGCCAGACTGTTCGACTTATAAGTAATTTTTCTTTTAAACGATCAAAAACAACAAACTTTAACTAGGTCCAGGTTATTTAGCTTGGTGGTTTGAAGCTGCTATATATGTACTCACATAATATGCCTATTATATTTTATTATACATATTAATCTATTTCATTTTTCTATTATTATCTTTTAAATCGCTATCTGTCATATTTAGTTATACACACCAGGTACACTCACTGCGCAAATTACATATTTTATTTTACTCCATTTTATCTCACTCATCCCGTTGCTGCGGACGGGTGCGAAGACTGTCGAGCTCGTGCGTGTCACTCGTTTGGGCTCCGGCAGAATACCAGCGCTCAGGTTTTGCTCTCAAAACCTGCAGCATTAATGCTGAGTCGGGGGCCTTTTCATCTTGTGCCATGTGGGTGCAAAAGCCATAGCTTAATTTTAAAGTTTGATTTTATGTACGAGGCATAAGATGAATAAATGGTTTTTCTTTTTTTCTTTCTTTAACCTAAGCTTATAATTATCTTATGTACTAAGAAATTGTCCAATGACGTATCTTAGTCTTTCTGGTTGCAAATAGACACTTCACTACACTATCACTTATATACTCGTACATACATACCTAATGAAAATATCTAGACTCTATAGTGTATATAGAGAATCAAGCTATACTCCTCCTCGATAAGCAGTATGTATGTATGTTAGTATGGATCGTTCGGAGTGGATACGAGCTGTTTTTAACACGCAAATTAATTTATCTAGTTTCAAGTTTAGAGTTTCAATACTCTTAGTCGTTTCGTATGCGGAAGGACGTGGGAACTGGGAACCCACCGCATTATTATACCAAGAAAGCTCCTACCATTGTGTGATTAGTGGAAAGGGGTCACGACCCTCAGCTATGAGGAATACGACGCAGAGAGAGTGAGAGAATTTATTTAGACTCCAGAGAATTCTAGAAACATCCTAATACTGATCCTCGTTAAGCAGTATGTATGTATGTTAGTATGGATCGCCCCGAGTGGATGCGAGGCGTTCGCCGTTAACTGCTAATTGGAGTTCTACTTGTTACTGTTATTGCAGTGTTTCCGTTATGTTTATTGCGCGAGCTTTGGGGTTGCGCGGGCAAATTCGCACTACGTTACTTTGGAAGTCGAGTGAAAATGTTTGTATTGGTTTTTAGGATTCCGTGGTCAAACAAAGAACCTTATAGTTTTATCTGCCCAGTATTAAAACATATTAGGTATAGGAGCTGTTTTTAACATGCAAATGAATTTATCTAGTTTCAAGTTTAGAGTTTCAATACTCTAACTCGTATGCGGAAGGACTTGGGAACCCACCGCATTATTATACCAAGAAAGCTCCTACCATTGTGTGATTAGTGGAAAGGGGTAACGACCCTCAGAAATGAGGAATACGACGCAGAGAGAGAGAGAGAATTTATTTAGACTCCAGAGACTAGAGAATCATCCTAATACTGATCCACGATAAGCAGTATGTATGTATGTTAGTATGGATCGCCCCGAGTGGATGCGAGGCGTTCGCCGTTAACTGCTAATTGGAGTTCCACTTGTTACTGTTATTGCAGTGTTGCCGTTATGTTTATTGCGCGAGCTTTGGGGTTGCGCGGGCAAATTCGCACTACGTTACTTTGGAAGTCGAGCTGAGATGTTTGTATTGGTTTTTAGGATTCCGTGGTCAAACAAAGAACCTTATAGTTTTATCTGCCCAGTATTAAAACATATTAGGTATACGAGCTGTTTTTAACATGCAAATGAATTTATCTAGTTTCAAGTTTAGAGTTTCAATACTCTTAGTCGTTTCGTATGCGGAAGGACGTGGGAACCCACCGCATTATTATCCCATAAAAACTCCTACCATTGTGTGATTAGTGGAAAGGGGTAACGACCCTCAGAAATGAGGAATACGACGCAGAGAGAGAGAGAGAATTTATTTAGACTCCAGAGAATAGAGAATCATCCTAATACTGATCCACGATAAGCAGTATGTATGTATGTTAGTATGGATCGCCCCGAGTGGATGCGAGGCGTTCGCCGTTAACTGCTAATTGGAGTTCCACTTGTTACTGTTATTGCAGTGTTTCCGTTATGTTTATTGCACGAGCTTTGGGGTTGCGCGGGCAAATTCGCACTACGTTGCTTTGGAAGTCGAGCTGAAATGTTTGTATTGCTTTTTAGGATTCCGTGGTCAAACAAAGAACCTAACCTAAGTTTTGCCCAACTGCCCAGTTTAAACATATTATTAACTTATGCCCGCGACTTTATCCGCGTGGAATAACTTTTTTTTTAAATTCCCACGGGAACTCCTTAATTTTCAGGGATAAAAAGTAGCCTATGTCACTCTCCAGGTCCTCAACTATATCCAAGCAAAAAATCACGCCAATCCGTTGCTCTTTTGCAGCGTGATTGAAGGACAAATCAATAAACCAACTTTTAACACACTTTCGCATTTATACTATTAGTATGAAAAGATTAGTATGATAGGAGTTGTTTTTAACATGCTAATAAGTTTATCTAGACTCCAGAGAATTCTAGAATCATGCTAATACTGATACTCGATAAGCAGTATGTATGTATGTTAGTATGGATCGCCCCGAGTGGATGCGAGGCGTTCGCCGTTAACTGCTAATTGGAGTTCCACTTGTTACTGTTATTGCAGTGTTGCCGTTATGTTTATTGCGCAAGCTTTGGGGTTGCGCGGGCAAATTCGCACTACGTTGCTTTGGAAGTCGAGCTGAAATGTTTGTATTGGTTTTTTTAGGATTCCGTTGTAAAACCAAGAACCCTAGTTATTTCCTGTCCGCCTGTCAGTCTCACATTTTAAAAATCAGTTGTAGAGCTGGTTTAACATGCGTATTCTGACGGGAAGAACTTTTTTTTTTTAATCCGCTACAAGTTAGCCCTTGACTGCGATCTCACCTGATGGTAAGTGATGATGCAGTATAAGATGGTAGCGGGCTAACCTGTTAGGGGCATGGCAGTTATATTAAACCCATACCCCTATTCGGTTTCTACACGGCATCGTACCGGAACGCTAAATCGCTTGGCGGCACGTCTTTGCCGGTAGGGTGGTAACTAGCCACGGCCGAAGCCTCCCACCAGGCCAGACCAGGGAAATTCAGAAATTATAAATTTCAAAACCCTGCCCGAACCCGGGACCTCCGCACGTTAAGGCAACAGCGCTCAATACTGCGCCACGGAGGTCGTCAGACATGGGCTTTTTATCCCGGAAAATTAAAGAGTTCCGCGGGACTCAAAAAACCTTCATCAAAGCGGACGAAGTCGCGTCAACTCGTAATTTAATATACGGAACCCTTTTCCACAACTTTCTTAGTAATCCAGCATTTCATGTCAGCTACTAACATTTTTGATGCGGAGAAGTTAATTTGATTTTATTTATTCCCTCCGAATTACCAGTTACCACTCGAGTACTATTGCCCTAAATAACAAGGTCCTTCCCACGTTCTTCCCGACAAGGTAAGTTAGCCCTTGACTGCGATCTCACCTGATGGTAAGTGATGATGCAGTCTAAGATAGTAGCGGGCTAACCTGGTAGAGGTATGGCAGTTATATTAAAACCCATACCGCTATATTCGGTTTCTACACGGCATCGTACCGGAACGCTGAATCGCTTAGCGGTACGTCTTTGCCGTTCAGCCGTTCTGTCGTGATTGAGTAACTAACATCCATTTTACATCCATGATGATACACATGATGAACGACTGAAAGGATCTGGATGAAATTGGCACAGAGAGTGAATATAGGCTGAAATAACACATAGGCTACTTTTTATCCTGGAAAATGAAAGAGTTCCCGCGGGAACCAAGAACACTACATCCACGCGACGAAGTCGCGGGCATCAGCTAGTTGAATATAGTTTGTATGCCACCCGACGCCACGTTCCTATAGGTAGAATCTAGTACACTAGTAGTAGTAGTGGTTCGCCCCGAACTGAGACCTCGTGGTATCACAGAGCGCCATCTATTGACATAATTGGCTATTTGACAGTTTTCGGAAAAATACTTAAAAATGTACGTGGGTTCATTTTATACCTCTTACAATGATTTTTTTCTCAAAAAAAGCGTTATTTATTAGAAAAAATTACATTTTTAATACAGTAATTTTAAATTCGCGCGAAAACAGCCGGTCACGTGACATTTGTTAGCTGTGACGTCATAGCTCTAAATAAAACAAAGCTAACTACGACGCTCCAAGTCATAAGTAATTTCGAGTGGAGAGTTTACAGCTTTTTTAATGAAATTGTGAAAATTACAAGCTACAAGACGTGTGTAGAAATACTATAAATAAAATAATTAATTAATATCCTGCCAAATTGTATATAAACACATACCTACAATCATCGATTTACCTACTATGGTAATTAGTCAATGCCTACAATAGTATGTCATAAACGTCGAAAGCAGTGGTTACAGTTAATCTGCCGAGACCCGGAATTTAAATCGGATAAATCTGCGATATCACTTTGTGAAGACCACTTTGATGTTAGTAGTTATTAGGAAGAAATCAACTCCAGTCTCGATCTAGCAAAAATGAACATGATCTAACATTTTCTTCATAAAACATGACATAAAATTAAAATAAATTATTTTTCTGTCACCTTACAGCACTTTCTTAGGTCTTAAACACAAGACCTAAGTAATATTACTTTGTTTATTTCGGTACTTACATGGAAGTTTTTACATTACGAAACTTGGCAGAGCAAAAGTTAGGATTACACTGTGGATTACACGCAAATAAATTTGCAACCATAAATGAATCGACTTTAGGCAGATTTGCACTATCAGCTTTTGTATAGCCTGACTCCATTTCGTAAAACCTTTCACAAGCTCAAATCGAAATATTTTATGTTAATTTTCTCAACAAAACGAAAACGATTTATAGGTATTAACACACGACCTCACAGTGACGTTTGCATGAGATACAAAGTACCCTGTCTGTGGTTTGAGAGTTGTGACGTCACACGATGCTAAATCAATGGCGCCGCGTTTCGGGTCTTGCAATCCACAGATAAAAATCTCAAATTTGTTTTGCTTAAATAAAATATATACAATTTATTTTAATGCAAAATACATATTGCATAATTATTGTTAACCTACAAGCTACCAAATCTAACATATTTCATATTTTATAGTTACAGCTGTCAAGTAGCCAATTGTGAAGTTCTGTTAAAAGTACTGAGGCTCATTAAAAATTAAATAATTTCGTTTCCTTATTACATTTATCTAATTTTAGTATTTGTTGTTCAAGTACAGGATAAAATTCAAATAATTGATCGAGTTTCAGGCTCAGCCTTTCAGAAAATTGAGAGTTTAAGGTCAACTTTGGACGATAGAAAATCTCCACTTTGAAAGTCCCCCATTTCGTCAAATTTAGGGGAAAAATTAAAAAAAATATATTTTTGGACTCTATTCCTAATTATATCTTTAAAATGATATACCGCAACCCTATGTAACGCTACAAAAAATATTTTACTTCGCATTCGCTTCTATGATAGCCCCCCTGAAATAAAGATTTTTATAACTTTTTTATTCGGCGGGAGGCCATCGGTTTACATATTATATTTAAATTTGAAGTAATTACAGACAGACGGGCGGTCAGACGGACGGACGGACGGACGGACGGACAAGTGCCAATTCACTCAAGTAGACTCAGAGACCTTCGCTTCGCTCGGTCAAAAATATAAACCTAGTAACGTGGTTTATATTTTGTACTACATTCTATATATGTAGGTTGTTTTATCGGCGTTTATTCGACGCCTGTACATGAACGGAGAGGCATTAGTCCGTGGCCACACCTGCGCCGCAACAATGCATGTCGCACGTAATAGCTTCACGTCGGGTGCACCTGTGTTTATGACTCGGCGAGTTGATTAAAATATAGGAGGATGTCCCTAAAGCTTACGTGTTTTCCCTTAGCTTCGATTAAATTGAAGCTGCAATAGGTTTAGGGTTCCTGGATGGACCGAATTGGGACGTTCGGCCTTTTCGTTTCCTCCGTGCCTCGGAGAGCACGGTCCCGGTTATTATCGCTAACATCCATACTAATATTATAAAAGCGAAAGTGTCTCTGTCTGTCTGTCAGTCTGCTACGCTTTCTCGGCCGATATTTTCAGTCGATTTTGCTGAAATTTGGTATAGAGGTAGGTTAAATCCCGGGGAAGGACATTGGCTACTTTTTATCCCGAAAAAATAAGCAGTTCCCGCGGGAATAACAAAAAACTTAAATCACGCGGACGAAGTCGCGGGCATCAGCTAGTTTAATAATAATCATTTCAAAAACCTAAGAGTTTAAATACTCTTAGTCGAGTCGTATGCGGAAGGACGTGGGACCCCACCGCATTATTATCCCAAGAAATCTCCTACCATTATGTGATTAATGGAAAAGGGCCACGACCCTCAGTAATGAGGAATACGACGCAGAGAGAGAGAGGTTAAAGGCCAAATTCATCTCGTGAAATACATACATGCCAGAGGGATTTTCTTAACGCTCTCAAAGATGTATCAAATCTGTGATAATGTACTTTGTGAATTTAGTGCTTACTAGCTGATGTCTGCGACTTCGTCCGCTTGGATTGAGGTTTTTGGTTCCCGCGGGAACTCTTTAATTTTCTGGGATAAAAAGTTGCCTATGTGTTGTCTATCTCTGTGCCAAATTTTATCCAGATCCGTTCAGCCGTTCTGGCTTGATTAAGTAACAAACATTGTGGCGGATTATAGCGAATTAAGCTTCTAGTTCATTCATTATCATGGACTTCCCCAGAGTAACGCCTGCTTCGATTCAATATATAACAAACATCCATCCATCCATCCATACATCCATCAATCCATCCAAACTTTCACATTTATAATATTAGTATAGAAGTATAGATCTGCATTTGGCCAGCGTGGTGGATTATGCCCTAAAACTCTTCACACAATCATTCTCGTAGCTTTAGGTAAAAAGTTGAAAAAGGTTGGAATTAAGGCCTACCTACGTCAAAATTTGAAATCTTTTTTATTCAAGTAGACTTTGTGAAGTGTTTTTGAATCGTCGAGTAAATCTACCACTGGTTCTGAATGTCTTTCCTACCGAGAAGAACCAGCAAGGAACTCAGTGGTTGCTCTTTTAAAAAAAATATTTACAATTACATCAATATAACCGCTCTGTCATTAGCATTGCTGGAGCGAGTCAAATCCATGCAATGATAATAGTACATTACTGCAGCGGCCATCAAAACAGGCATTGAAGGACGAACGTGTAAATGTGGGCCGAGGCGAAGCCGAGGCACACATACGTAAGTCCATCAATGCCTAGTTGTGGCCAAGGCTTGTATAGTGCTTTTCTCAAATAATGCGCGGAAATTAAAACTAAGTGTTCATCACACTCATTGTCTTCACTTGAACTCATTTTGTCAAAAACATTTCAAAATCAATGACGAACAACGAACAACAATAATTTTTCCCGCGTCAAAGTGTTCATTTGTTTTTTTTTTCAATAAACAGCTTTCTATTTGCAAGCTAGTTCGAAATTTAAATAAAACCTTTGAAAAGTTACCTCCTTGGTTGCCATGTTTCGGAGTAAAAGATCGTTCCACTTTTAAACTACACGACAGATATGAATTTAGTATGTAATTTATTTGGCCGCTAAACCACGACAGATACGGATTTTCATACAACTTTAGAAGGCCGCTGCTCGCATGTATTTGGCCAGTACAGCAATTTCGATTTATCTCGAAGAAGGTTGTCAAAATAATGCTCAAATTTTCAAGCATGTTTGAGAAAAAAACATTTATAGTATAATAAGCTTTTTTTTCAAAATCATATTACTTTTAATCATTTAATGGATTTCTTAAACTTATGTAAAGGCAAGTTTAAAATAGGTTATGGAATGTTTGTTATAGAATAGAATGCTCATTCCCACGATCGACCTTCGGACTTCCTGCCAAGCTTAACAAAAAGCTAAAAATAAAAAGAAAACAAGTCTAATATTACCCACTGAATTCTTCATTCGCATCCAACAATGGTCGATGTCTTCAAAGAAGGCCGCATGTGTAATTATACAAATACTTAATTATACATCGATAGCTCGCGCCACCTGCGTTTATAATTCACGCGCCTTAGCTTGATATGACGTCAAGAAACGTTATTTTTTACTAGATGATTCCCGCGACTTCGTCCGCGTGGACTAAGTTTTTTCGATTCCGCGGGAACTCCTTAATTTTCCGGGATAAAAAAGTAGCCTATGTCCTTTCCCGGGATATAACCTACCTCTATACCAAATTTCAGCAAAATCGGTTGAAAAGATGGGCCGGTAAAGCGTAGCAGCCGGTAAAGCGTAGCAGATAGACAGACAGACAGACACACTTTCGCATTTATAATATTAGTATGGATTGATAACCCAAATATATTATAAAATGCAAAGTGTCCGTCTGTCGTCTGCTACGTTTTCAAGATCCATCCGTGCAACAGATTCATATTATGAAGGTAAGTTGCATCATCGGGAAGGACTTTAATGCAGCTAGGAAGGACTTTTATCCTGGAAAATAAAAAAAAAATCCCCACTGAATTAAAAAAAACCATCCATGCGCACGAAGTCTTCCTAGTTCCATCACACTTACACTTTGGGTTATATTAAATTTTTATGTAGGCATAGAACATCACTGCTATAAATCTTAAAGCTTTTTAGCCCACGTGGAATTGTCATTAGGTTACAGGCTGCATTTTCGCGTTGAATAGCTAGACTTAGCTAAGGGCTTAGCCAGCCCTTCTATTTGCAATGAGGCAATAACCACAGTGTCATTTCTCGTAAGAATTCTTTGCACCAAAACTCCACTGGCCACTGTCCAAAACATTGAAATCGAAAACGGCTTTACTTTTTTTTCATATTGTATGTTAGTACTTATACATTCCTTTTACATAGTAGGTATTTCAAATTTAGGTATTAGGAATTGTAAGTAAAGCAAGAAACGTCAATTCTTTGTACTATAAAACCTTTCTTCTCTTGCATTAACAGAGCATGTAAAATTATTATTCATGAGATGTGACAGTAGTTACAATAATGTGAAATATAGCGTTATCTAAATAAATATGGTTCCGATCAAACGGAGAATAATAATAGATTCTCCACTGAATTCTTTATTCGCCGTCAACAATAGCCGATGTACAAAGGCGCATCTGTAATTATATATCGATTGCTCGCAGGCCACCTGTGCACATTTTATAAGTATTATTCACGTCTTCGACAAGAAAAAATATTTTCTTTCTGTCGTCTTTTGGTATTTATGTAATCTTTTTTAATATCGAAAGTAACTTGTCACTTCCTATTTACGACTGTGCCAAGGAGGTCATCAATTGTCCTTTAAAAACTACTCCAAGAGTCATTTTCGTCGGAACTACTCTATGTAGTAGAGTCGTTAAGGGGCGGTGAAACGTTAGGGGACGTGGCAACAAACGATAATGGCAAAGTGCAAAGTGTTCGATACGAATCGATCGTAACTCCGCCGCCCGCATTATCATTGCAGGCAACATACTGCGCTCTGAAAATGTTCTTAGCGTGCAAGCAATAATTGTAAGGTGTAACACGACGATTAAAATATAATAAGTCGTATCACTAATAATTACAATGGGTGACTTTATAACGCGATGATACCCTTAGATCGCGGAGTGAGACACAACTTAATATCGCACGTCTGAGGGTGAAGACGGTGCGGTGCCAACTGACTATCTCACTGAATGTCGCCAGGCGCTAAGCCTGAGGACCTACCTGGACCAAGACCCTTACAACGGGCCTGTCCCCCGCACTCCTTGGGTTTAAACCCCTTTGCCTTCCTACATACTCCCCCTTTTGACCTAGTCAAGTGACCTCACAACTGGTCAAAACCAAAACAGGGAAAATGAAAAATAAGGAAATGACAAAACAAGAGAGAATACTACAAAATCTACAAACTTAGTATATTATGATTAAGCCTAACTTAACATAAATGTTTACGCACGAGGTTTGCGAGGTCGTCCGCGTCTCCGCTTGGGGTGGACGGGCTCCGGAGCTTCACTCTCTCGAGCGTGGTGTCTACGTAAATCTAGACGATACTTACCCACGGTCTCCTCAGGCCTTCCACAATGCGCCAGTACGTAGGTGCTAGGCCTTACCTTCTTATCACTAATAAAGCGGGTGCGGTCCATGCCGACTCGCACTCTTCTATGATGCCGTCGTTGAGCATTTTCTCTAGAAGCAGGAGCTATTGGAGAATACTCACCTGTATCAGTACTATACTCTGCATAAGGACTCTGTTCTCCCCCTGCTCGGAAGGCATCGTCATTCTCGTGGAATACCTCTGCTGGGCAAGAGCTCTCTGAGAGTGTAAACATTGTTCTCTCGTTAGCTCTAACTAAATTAATAGAGGAACACCCTGTATAGCTACGTGACGTTTCATATTGTAACGCATAAACCTTACGAGGAGAAGTAGCTTTATGCCACAGATTGTTATATAAATCTAAAACTAGACCTGCCTTTCTTAAGAAATCTATCCCCAAGAGCGTTTCATTATCACGCGCCTGGGGTAGCACTATAAACGTGAGTTCTACCTCTATGCCTTGAAGTGTAACCTTAAGATCGGCTAGCTTTACCTCAAGGTCACGCACTATGCCATCTGCTAGCTTCACTTCCATCCGACTGCTACGTAAAGGATGCCCTAACTTTAATAACAAAGCGTACAAGCTCGAGCCTGCAACGCTACGCTTCGCAGCTGTATCGACTAACCCAGTACCGTTATGACCCATAATGTTAATGCTAA
Source organism: Erebia ligea (assembly GCA_917051295.2). NCBI lineage: Eukaryota > Metazoa > Arthropoda > Insecta > Lepidoptera > Nymphalidae > Erebia > Erebia ligea. The sequence continues at coordinate 1,756,222 of OU785240.1, read as the reverse complement.
GAATAGGTCTACTATTACTATTGTTACCGTTTTGGGGTTGTGCCTCAGTCGCTAAATTATCACTAAAACTAGTTATACAAATACTCTTAGAGTCCATAGAGTAGAAAGAGTTCTTTATGTCTCTACCTGAGTTGCACTTCTTACAATTAGAACGGGTCACGTTTTTGTCCCCACAAACGTAACAAGAAACGATTTCTTGCTTATTCCGCAATTTATAGCACGTTGCACGGTCATGGTTTGACTTTTTACAATACACGCAAAACACTTTCACTCTTTCACTGGACGATCGCTTAGCGGCGACCGTATCTTCAATCACGTCGCGAGGAGGCGCCTTATCCGTTGAAGCACGCGACGCGATAGCCGGCGCCGTAGTAACGCCAACATCAGGAGTCACAACGCGAGCTGCTTTCTGGGTGCTTCTTGATTCCTCCGAGGATGACCCTGCTTCCTCGAACAGGTCTTCCACACGCCGCGCGATGTCGAGGAGATCCGCATAGGTGCTAAACTTATGACGAGCGATTCTTTCTCGTATCCGCATATGAAGTAAACCATAGACCATGTCTAGCTCGACTTCTTCCGTAAGAGCGGTAGACGGAAGTTGAGCAAACAGCGCGCGAAGTCTGCACACAAACTCGTCGGTTGACTCTTCGTTTTGCTCCGCTTTGAATATTTCACGGTAGAGCCGATGCGGCGGTAGGCGTGGCCCGTACGTCTTCTTTAAGAGAGCTATTGCGTCGGACCAAGACTCCACAGAGCGTTTAACGCCTTGCCACCACGTCGCTGCATGTCCGCTTAAAAGTATGGGCAGACCACGCAAAGCTATGATATCATCCATACATACACAGTCTTTGTAGATTTCGATGGCCTCCGTAAATGCCACGATGTCGCTGTTTCGGGATCCGTCGAACCGTGCTGTACATCTCGAAAAATTACCCGACGCGGCCTGTGTCGGGTGAGGCGAAGCAGGTATAGATAACGGGCCCCGCAACATCTGCATCAATTGTGCGAACTGGGCTTCGGACATAACTACTTGCGACCCAACCGTACCCGGCGAGCACATGTTGCTATTGTCTACGCCGTCAGCGTCGGAGTCCGAAGGATGGCTACGTGTACGCGGCATAATTTTTGTTGCCTTAAAAGTATAATGCGCAACTAAAATACCACGCGCATGGAACGCTTGCCACTACGAAACGCGTAATGTATGAAAGACGAAAGTCCTGATGAAAATGTTATTGTTAACACACTTTAAATTTTGCGCCGTTTGCGAAAAACTTTAACACAAAACTTGAAAAGTTCACTGACTCTAAAATTCACAAATAGGTTCGGCCACTAGTTGGGACGCCAATGTAACACGACGATTAAAATATAATAAGTCGTATCACGAATAATTACAATGGGTGACTTTATAACGCGATGATACCCTTGAATCGCGGAGTGAGACACAACTTAATATCGCACGTCTGAGGGTGAAGACGGTGCGGTGCCAACTGACTATCTCACTGAATGTCGCCAGGCGTTAAGCCTAAGGACCTACCTGGACCAAGACCCTTACAACGGGCCTGTCCCCTGCACTCCTTGGGTTTAAACCCCTTTGCCTTCCTACAAAGGTTGAATAAATATTTATTTGTTCCTATTAGCTATTTAGCGGTGACATCCTAGTGGTTAAGACTTGTCTTTTATTTGCTGGTCCAGGGTTCGACAACGATCTAAAACTACAGAGTTTTGGGAGTTTTATTATGCAATTCAACATAATTTGCGTTAAGATTAAAGAAAAACATTGCGAGGAAACCTGAGTTCTCCATAGTGTTCTTAAAGGTGTGTTAAGTTTGCCAATCCGCTCTTGATCAGCGTAGTGGACTGTAGCTCAAATCCTTGTCATTCTGACTAGACCTGTGTAAATTGGCCGGCAATGATCATGAACTGAAAATTGTCCACGGCTCTACACTATTTACAGTAGATCTCTCACAGGCACTTCCACGTTCCATATATCGTGGTCTTGTGCCGGAATTAAGTCCTTTAAAAACCAGTCCAAGAGTCATTTTCGACGGAACTACTCTATGTATAGTAGAGTCGTTAAGGGGCGGTGAAACGTTAGGGGACGTGGCAACAAACGATAATGGCAAAGTGCAAAGTGTTCGATACGAATCGATCGTAACTCCGCCGCCCGCATTATCATTGCAGGCAACATACTGCGCTCTGAAAATGTTCTTAGCTTGCAAGCAATTCGAAGTAAAAATTAATATTTACTAGCTGATGCCCGCGACTTCGTCCGCGTGGATTGAGGTTTTTTGGTTCCCGCAGGAACTCTTTAATTTGCGGGATCAAACGTAACCTTTGTGTTATTCCAGAATTTATTCTATCTCTGTGCCAAATTTCATTTAGATCCGTTTAGCCGTTTTGGCGTGATTGAGTAACAAACATCCATCCATCTAAACTTTCGGATTTAATATATTAGTAAAGGATATTAGTATACATTTGCATGACACACAAGTAATATTATAAACCCTAAAGTGTGTCTGTCTGTCTGTCTGCCTGCCTTTCACGGCCCATCTGTTCAACCGATTTTGATGAAATTTGGTACAAGGATAGGTTATATCCCAGGGAAGGACATGGGCTACTTTTTATCCCTGACAATTAAAGCTTTCTCGCGGGAATCAAACATTCTTAACCCACGCAGACGAAGTCCCAGGTATCATTTAGTATCACTATACTTAATGATTAAACGAACTTACCTGTACGTGAAGTTCGATCATAATTATACGAAGGCTTCGTCCGAAGAGATTAGCATAGACACAATGTAGTAACACGTACGGTGTTGCCTTCACGCACTGAAAGTTGAAAGCCCTAAACTAAAAATAACAGATTTTTATTTGTTAGGTGAGGGTAGGTAGGTATTTCTGCCCTCCTCGGCATTGTGTTCGATAGCTCATTTAGTTCAGAGCCTCGATTCTCCAGTCCTGATTTTTGATATTTCAGGAAATAGATAAGGGATTATTTGTTGGGGGAAACAAAAATATGGGAGGGTGGGTTGCTAATCTCTTCGGACGAAGCCTTCGTATAATTATGATCGAACTTCACGTACAGGTAAGTTCGTTTAATCATTAATTATACTCAAGCTTCGTCCTCGAGATTAGCATAGACACAATGTAGACTTTGAGAGTCACTGAAATATCAAAACACACTTGTGTAACGATAGAATCAGATTTAATTAATCAAAATGTACAATCATTGTTGTTATTATCTGGACAATATATTATATTATTCAATAAGTAGTTATTTGATTTTTATTATTAATAACTTATTATTATTAGGTATTATGATTTTTAAAATAACTTAGAATTACCCATTTGAGTCAGTTCATCATATAGTAGGAATAATTATTGTGTGAACTGGTTTATGATAGATATCCAATTTGTATTTAATTACAATACAATATGTAGGATACTATAATATTATATAAAAATAAATAAAAATAATAATAAATAAAATACCACCGCCGGGTACAGGTCCCCACTCTTACAGGAGAGAGGGAATCAGAACCCAGACCAACCACGCCGTTCCAATGCGGGTTGGCGGGCTAGAATTAAGCAGTATTATTGAATTATTATTAGCCATCTACATTACTATTATTCAGAATTGACCTACCAAATGAATCTTCTTTGTCGACTTGTACTTTTCTATTATAAAATTTGCCAAATACCTGCGAGGAACCGCTCCAGCCAGCGGTTTTTCTAATAATTTCTAAATTTATCCCTAATTTATGCGCCTTAGAGGTGGAGGCATGTCGGGTGCTATGAGCTGTAAATATTGATATGTCTACTCCACACTCACCCAGCGTGAGCTTTACCCAACGGGCCAATGTCTGTGCTGAGACTAATTTATGGGGTTTCCTTAAACTTATAAATAGGTTTTCGACGTTGCCCCGAAGTGAACTAGTCCGTTCTAGATAAGCCAAGAGGGCCAAGACTGGACAAATTTCTGGTTTTTCTCGGTAGTAAGGTAAGACGAGATTTGGTTGGGAAGTACCAATCTTTGATGTCTTTATTATTTCAGGAATTTTAATGGTAATTTTGTCTGGAAAATTTTGAATATTATTAATGTTAATTTTTTCCAAAGTTTGCATTCTGTGTGCTGTCACCAGGGATAATAAAGTGACTAACTTTCGTGAAAGTTTGTCTAACCCTAAACTATCATTAGGATACCAAGAGGCTAACCTGTTTAAAACTACGGAAGTATCCCAAGTTATATTATACTTTGGTAAGGGTGGACGAAGTCTATATACACCTTTAAAAAACCGTTTTACAACCTCGCTATCGCTAATTTTTTCGTACAGAATCAAGGCTAAGGCTGATCGACAGCTATTTAAAGTGCCATATTGAGCACCTGATTCAAACAAGGTTGATAGAAATAGTATCACTTCACTGGCTGAAGCCCTATACATATCAATACTTTTACATAAACAAAAATTATACCATTTCTTTAGGCAGGTATCGTATTGTTTTATCGATGATTCGGAGAGTGAAGCCATCATAATGTCAAGGGCCGCTGAAGGGACATTTTTTCTCAGCATCGACTCCCGGATAAGAGACCTGCAGCCAGGGTAAACCGTAGGCGTGCATGGTTGTTGCTGGAAGGGGATAAAATTGTTTGTTTATTTGGATCAAAGTATAAAATTTGTGATATAAGAAGCTTTTTAAATAAGGGGTACCAAGGTTGGGTGGGCCATAGAGGAACCACTACAATACCTGTAGCCCTATCCTTTACAATCTTCCGTAGCGTTTTTAGGATCATAGAAAAAGGAGGGAATGCATAGAAAAACATTCTTGACCATGATAGGGTAAAAGCATTAATAGCCGAGGCGTCAGGATCTCTAAACCAGGATATATATTTAGAACATTTTTTGTTAACACGACTTGCAAACATATCTACATCAGGAGAACCAAACGTGCTTATAATTTGGTTGAAAACAGAATCACTCAATTCCCATTCTACGTCTGGATGAGTTCTACGTGATTCCGCGTCAGCTACTGCATTGTCCGCCGAACGTATGTATGACGCATACACAATAATATTTCTGGATTGACACCATTCCCATAATTCTTTTGTTATGCGTGTTAGATGGGGATACTGTATGCCCCCCATCCGATTTATGTAAGATATGGCAGTAGTGTTATCAATGCGAAGAAGTATTTGACAGTTTTTCATTGTTGCAGCGAAAACTTTTAGACCAAAAAATGCAGCAACGAGCTCTAAATAATTGATATGATAAGAGCGTTCCTCTACTGTCCAAGCTCCGCTAGCCGTTTCCTCCCCGCAAGCCGCGCCCCACCCCGTAGTCGAACTATCGCTAAAAATTTCTAAACAGTATTCATCATATTTAATTTTACAAATAGGATTGTCTAATGCATTAATCCACCAGTTGAAATCGGGTGATAAATAAGATGGTATGTTCATAGAATTTTCATAATTTTCTGGGTTATTTTTTAAATTTAAAAACTTGCATCTTTCGAATTCTTTTGTATAGAGCCAACCATATTCAATGGCTGGACAGGCGGAACATAATAACCCTACCAAACTAGCAAAATCTCTAATTTTACACCGTGACTTATTTCGAAAGCTTTGTAATTTATTTTTAATTTTCAATGCTTTTTCTGTAGGTAGACTGATTTGAAATTTTTTAGTATCAATTATGAAACCTAAATATCTACAAGATTTATGAGGTATCAAATTGCATTTATCTTTATTTATGATAAAACCTAAGGCTAGCAAAAGTTGTTGTGTTACTTCTATATTTTCTAAACAACTATCGTAAGCATCGCCAATAAGTAGTATATCATCTAAGTATATGCTAGAAAAATAGCCACAGGATCTAAGCAGCCTGATTACAGGTTTCATTATCTTTGTGAAAACAAATGGTGCCGTGTTTAAGCCGAACGGTAATACATTAAATTCATACAAGTTGTTATCGAATTCAAATCTTAGATATTTTTTGTAGTTATCATGAATTTTTATTAAAAAGTAAGCGTCTTTTAAATCTATTGTTCCCATGAAATTATTCTCTGAAACGAGCTTAATTGCCGTACGTAAATCTTCAAGTTTGAAATGTTCAGTTTTTATGAATTTATTAAGATGTTTTAAGTTGAGTATGAATCTATGTTTACCGTTAGGCTTTGGTATCAAGAATATACTTGATATAAACTGCTCGTCACACGGATTACACTGAGAGATAGCTCCAGAGCATAGCAATTCATCAATACATTTTTGGAAATTACATTTCTCAGATGACGAGTACCTTTTCTTACTAGGGATTGTGTTCTGTACAACACGTGTAGAAAAGGGTATTTTATAGCCAGAAATCCACGATAAAATAGTTGGATCAGAGGTGAGTACTGACCAGGTATCATAAAAAAATGCCAGTCTACCAGCGTTGTTGCTTACCATGCCGCCTATCGACGACTGCGGTGGCTGGTCCGCGGCGCGGGCGCTGTCGACTGCCGAGCTCGATATGACCCGCGCGAGTTGCTCGCGGGCGGGTTCCTCGGCGCAGGCTCCCTCCTCCTCTGAGTCCCCGTTTGCCTGCGACTCGGGGGAGGAGCCCGCCAGTTTAAATTGTTCCTTTGTTGGAGTGTCGACTGCGACTGAAGAGGCGCGGTTTTTGCTCTGGTGGTAGGTGGTTTGGATACTGTTGATTTTAATTCTGCTCCGGTTTTTGTTATTGTTTTCGCTATTTTTAATGTTTCTGCTAAGTCTGACCCAAATAGATGTTTATCAACTACCGTTTTTTGCAATTGTTCTTTCATCTCTTTTTTTAAATTGCTTAGAATAAAGTTTCGGCGAAGTATTGAATCGGAATGTTGATTGTCACACATGAGGCGAATTGAATCCATCAACATTTTGATTATCTCTGTGTCCTTGTCCTCTTTAGCGATCATTAGGGTGATAGCATTTCCTAAACAGGAAATAGCACAGCCCAGTTGTTTTTGCTTTATTTCGATGCCTTTATCCCGTTTTAAAATGATCTCCGAAATAGCGGCTTTTATTTCCAAATTCAACTCTGGCGCATCAGTTAGCGTGCAATTACTAGGAGGTAGGTATTTTTCCGTCAGCTCCTTACGCAGTTCACTTGTTAAGCCTTTTGTAGCCACATGTTGTAAACGAATGGCAAGGTCTGATTGAATTTCGTTGCCATATAGTTTTTCTACTGACGGGTCGTCTCCAAATATTTTTAAAATCTCAGAGTCCAGCTCGATGGTCGGAGGTGTGGCGTCAGTTGGAACCACTGTCTCTGTTTCCACGGTTGCGACTTGTGGTTGCGAAGCGCTAGTGGACGGAATTGGTTCTGACTGGGTGGCGTTTGTGGAGGGAACTGCGTGCGTGATTGAATCGCTCATAGCTTCCTCTTCCGAATAGTTACCTAGCTCCGATTCCACTATTTCCTCTATTGGTTCGTCTTCATAGTATGTATATCTCGGAGAGGGTGTGTCCTCTGCAAGGTATATGATTTTTAATTAATAACGACGTAGGTCGTTAACTAAGGCTGCTATTGCAGCTACAAGAAAAAACCAATGCCTAGGTATGTACTTTTGTACCAGCTATCCAGTACGGGCATACAGCGTGTACAATTACAGTGAAGTGACAATCCCAAAGATTGCCCGCATCACTCGTATGATGGCCTCACGTATGCTAATAAAGTAACAGTCCTTGTAACTGCTCGCAGTATTAGCCTTGCACGTGATAATTAACGCGATTACCTACTTGTGTTTGAAGTGTTAACCCCAAAAGTTAACCGCAACAAAGCTTTATTAGGTAAGTTAATTTATGTTTCATAATATAGGTATTATTTAACACTGGACTAACCTCTGGAACTCGACGTTGATCGATCTCTGCGGAGTTTCCTTTCCAATTTTCGCAACTTCCTTGCAATATAATCGTAATCATGATTACGTTTTCGTTTCCCCATGACCTAAACACTTTAAATTTAGAATTTAATAACTTTTGACAGTATTTAAAAATATTTAAAAAATGCGTGCGCTCCGGCAGAGCACTGAACTGTGAATGAGCTATCGAACACAATGCCGAGGAGGGCAGAAATACCTACCTACCCTCACCTAACAAATAAAAATCTGTTATTTTTAGTTTAGGGCTTTCAACTTTCAGTGCGTGAAGGCAACACCGTACGTGTTACTACATTGTGTCTATGCTAATCTCGAGGACGAAGCTTGAGTATAATAAATGAATTAGTTCAGTAGTTTTGGCGTGAAGAAGTAACAAACAGCCAAGCATACAAACTTAAAAACACAAACATCCAAACTTTCACATTCTTGATATAAAGTGAGATCTGTCGCATTCCAAAGTCTACAAAAAGTACAATACAATAATCAAATTATACGTTCACAAAAGGCTTTCTTATTTCGTATTCACTAAAGACCAATTTTACAGAATTGTACAATAATAAATAACTGTTAAACGCAATGCAAATTGAACCCAATTTTTCGAAGAATAGAGTACATTTTACATTGTTGTATGGAACAGATTAGTTGCTTAACGTTAGCGATTACAGCACGGGGATTGTAATGAGCCGATCGATTGTACACCCGCAGGAACTTTCTAGACTATTCCAAGTTAAATCTAGGTAATAAGTTAAAGATATTAAAAAAAAACTTATATTTTAAACTATTTTTGGTTGGTTGTTGGGAATCATTTCATTTCAAATCTTTTCATTTCAATCATTTCATTTCATTTCATTTCATTTACCTTGAGCTGACAGAAATCATTTTTAAAGATTGTTTGATTTAAAAAAAGGTTAATAAGTTTGCACTTCAGAAAAAAAATGCAGGGGAAAGATGTAAAAAACCCTTTAAAATAATACATATTTAAAGCCATCGTAGAGCACTAGTTGACTGTTAAAATCAGTTGATATTTGATAGAGTTGATATTTGGCCTGGTGGGAAGCTTCGGCCGTGGCTAGTTACCACCCTACCGGCAAAGACGTGCCGCCAAGCGATTTAGCATTCCGGTACGATGCCGTGTAGAAACCGAATGGGGTTATGGGTTTAATATAACTGCCATGCCCCTAACAGGTTAGCCCGCTACCATCGTAGTCTGCATCATCACTTACCATCAGGTGAGATCGCAGTCAAGGGCTAACTTGTAGTGGATAAAAAAAAGAAAAGAAAAAAGGTGATGCTGTAATAGACAGACAGATAAAAATTGTTCTACAGGAATCGTCAGTTTTAATATAAGTTTAAATACTAAACAGTTACTAACTCACTGTAGCCAAGATAGAAGAACCAACCTTGACGACCTCCGTGGCGCAGTGTTGAGCGCTGTCGCCTTAACGTGCGGAGGTCCCGGGTTCGATCCCCGGCAGGGTTTGGAAATTTATAATTTCTGAATTTCCCTGGTCTGGCCTGGTGGGAGGCTTCGGCCGTGGCTAGTTACCACCCTACCGGCAAAGACGTGCCGCCAAGCGATTTAGCATTCCGGTACGATGCCGTGTAGAAACCGAATAGGGGTATGGGTTTAATATAACAGCCATGCCTCTAACAGGCCGCTACCATCTTAGACTGCATCATCACTTACCATCAGGTGAGATCGCAGTCAAGGGCTAACTTGTAGAGGATTAAAAAAAAATATATCAATAATAATTCCCCTAGGTCTGTGCCAGAACGCCAGGTGCGCAACGGTTCATGGTTTATTTAAGCCACAGCACTAGCTATACTATCGATATACGCCACTATCGATATTGGATTCCATTCGAAGAGTTAGAACGCCCTCATATTTCATCATATTTCACCATGTTACGTAGTTTTTTTGATACGTATTTTCAGCATTTCTACGATTAATTTTTTTCCACGTTTTAAGGTCTAGTCCTACTACAGATGCGCGTCGCGGCACGGGGCGGAATATATTCTACTAGCAGATGCCCACGACTTCGTCCGCGTGAAATAAGTTTTTCAAATTCCCACAGGGAACTCCCTAATTTTTCGGGTTAATATATAGCCTACTAGCTGATGCCCGCGACTTCGTCCGCGTGGATCGAGGTTTTTTGGTTCCCGCAGGAACTCCTTAATTTTCCAGGATAAAAAGTAGCCTATGTGTTATTCCAGACTATAATCTATCTCTGTGCCAAATTTCATCCAGATCCGTTCAGCCGTTGAGGCGTGATTGAGTAACAAACATCCATACATCCATCCAAACTTTCGCATTTATAATATTTATTTGATGACACTCACAAATAATTTGGCTTTCTATTGGTACCAGAATTTTCAAAATCGGTTCAGTAGATCCAGAGATTAATAAAATAAAATAAAAAATAAAAAGCCATTTATTTCCAAACTATGTACACATGAAATAACAGTTCACTTCTTCACTTACAGTGATCTTGATCCAGAGATTACCGCCTACAAACTTACAAACTCACAAACTTTACCTCTTTATAATATTAGTAAAGATGTATGAGTTTATACAGAGCTGGCACAGAGATGCACTGTATAAAACAAAGTACTAAGTAAGTAGTATATAGATTCAAGATTCAGATTCAAGATTCAATTCAGTTATTCAACATACGAGTAGGTACACTGTGGGTACACTTATTGACGTTAAAAATTACTTACTTATAAAACACTAGCTGATGCCCGCGACTTCGTCCGCGTGGATTGAGGTTTTTCGGTTCCCGCGGGAACTCTTTAATTTTCCGGGATAAAAAGTAGCCTATGTGCTATTCCAGACTATAATCTATCTCTGTGCCAAATTTCATCCAGATCCGTTTATCCGTTGGAGCGTGATTGAGTAACAAACATACATCCATACATCCAAACTTTCGCATTTATAATATTTATTTGATTGATGATGGTGATAATCAGTTACGGTACCTATCTTAAAACTAAAGCTACGAGGGTTCCAAACGCGCCCTGGTCTGAGAAGAGCCCACAGGCCACAACAAACTCAGGCGGGTTTTTTATTATCACCATCTCACAAATCATCTTAACTAAAGAACTATCAGAGCTATTAGACCAAATTATTGCCAAGTTTCCTTGTCGTTTAAGTAATCCATTATAGTATAGTACAATAAATACTTGCCGCCGCTGCGCCGCGCCTTTATAGTGAGGCTAGACTTTTAAAGTTACTGGTAAAGCTGCTGGCCTATGATGTAAAACCTGCATCAAACATTGTAACAGTCTCAACTTTTGTGATTGTCTGAATTTATGGCATTCTTGCTGCGTCAATGGATTTTGCCCAAAAGCAAAACAATACAAATCAAACGTGATTGCGATTTTACACTGTACCAAACATGCTTGCTTGCTTTGCTTACTTGCTTGCTTGCTGGCTTACTTGCTTGGTATTTTTTTTAAAGTTTTAATTTCGTTATATTAGTTTTAATGACAGCATTTAGCTAAATATTATAGCAAAGTGTAAGGCATGAACGAAATTAGTATTGTTAATGAAATAAAGAGCAAGTGCAAATGGCTGAGAAACTTCGTCCGTCGCTATAGTTTATAGAAACCCTACCGGGATTCAAGGTCTGATAATTTTAATGGCAAAAAACTCAAGTAAGTGAAATTAATTTTTTTTAAATTCATTATAGGCTCACGCTTGACCACAATCACACCTGATGGGAAGTGATGATGCGGCCTAAGATGGGACGCGCTTGCCTAGAAGATGCCTATAAAATTAAGTATACCCGAAATGTAATTGGTGGGAAACACAGTTTTTGGTAGAGTGTTCCAGAGACTAGCCATGCGAAAAAGGAATGAAGACGCAAAGCGCTTCGTGCGTGTGGATGGAACGTTGACGACATAGGGGTGGAAACTCGTACGGCGTCTTGCGGTACGATGGTAGTAAATATCCTTATTTCTTCTTTATTTTAATCGTAGCAGTCAAATATGAGGCAAATGCCATATAGCAAAGTGTAAGGGCATACACGAAATTACTAACAAGCATTGTTAATGAAATAAAGATCAAGTGAGAATGACTGAGAAACTAGGAAGCAGTGTATAATTAGTGTTACACGGTGTACTTCAGTACTCAGAATTGCATCAGCTACGGAGTCACGGAGCGGACGGTGCTCGAGGAAATAGTACCGGCTGTGGCCACTAAACTTAGCGACACATTAAATAAATCCATACTAATATTATAAATGCGAAAGTGTGTCTGTCTGCCTGTCTGTCTGTCTGTCTGCTACGCTTTCCCGGCCCATCTTTTCAACCAATTTTGCTGAAATTTGGTAAAGAGGTAGGTTATATCCCGGGGAAGGATGTAGGATACTTTTTATCCCGGAAAATGAAGGAGTTCCCGCGGGAATCAAAAAAGCTAAATCCACGCGGACGAAGTCGCGGGCATCATCTAGTTGATAATAATTAAAGAACTAGAAGTCTAATTCGCTATAATCCGTTGACTCGACTTGATGCACGATTGTAAACGTCTTCTGAAGATGCTCCGGTTTCGCAGTGAAACGTACGTTGAGAATATTTTAGAAGATTTGTGTGGTGTGGTTAATATCGCAAGCTCAAGTGCAGGATACGCACTGTACCACATAGATTTACCTACTGTGGCGAATTTTAGCGAATTAAACTTCTAGTTCTTTCATTATCATCTACTTCCGCAAAGTAACGCCTGCTTCTATGCAATTTCTTAAATTGATAACCTCTTTATTTGCCAAAATATAAAGGTTTATATTATACTATCTGTGTTATTAATACTGTGGCCTCTATATCCCAAAATATTAAAAACAGTTTTAAGGAAGTTAGTGCCTTCCCTATTAGGTAATAGGTGCTTTTTTGGAACTTTTTGGCTAAGTTTAACATATAGCCCAGGTTAATCAAACTGACTGGCTAGGTCTAGTATGTAAGAGAGAGAGATAAGAGAATAGATAAAGATGAGAGATGAGAGATGGTAGAAAGTAGAGTATACCAGTGGTAAGGTTGAATCGTCCTATACGTGCGTAATTGGGCGGCTTACAAATTTTTTGTGTTCGTTAATGCTTTTAAGATTAAATAAATTAAAATAAACTGTGAAATCATTCTTTTAGTGGCCCGCATGAAAATTAAAAGTAGCATTTGTATGCAGGAGCGACGCGTCAAGTTTTACAGCCGTCGCCGATTTGAATCAATTCCTCGCGAACCCGACATAAACCTGAAGATAAACCCTGCATCTAACTTTAATTAAATTAGGCAGATTTTTTTATTCAGTACAAGTACCCTTGACTGCGATCTCACCTGGTGTAGTCTAAGATGGTAGCAGGCTATAGCCTGTTAGGGGAACCGCAGTTATATTAAACCCCTACTTTCTACACCGCATCGCACCGGAACGCTAGATCACTTGGAGGCACGTTTTTTCCAGTAGGGACATAGCGACGGCTGAAGCCTCCCACCATACCAGACAATAGAAAGTCAAAGTATATTTACTCAGTCAAAATTGGTACCTAGTTGCCTACACATTACTCTTTTTGAACTTTTTTTGATGGTCATATAATAATTTACGACGATAAGAGGGTTCCAGACGCGCCCTGGTCTGAGAAGAGCGCACAACAAACTCAGCCGGGTTTTTTTTTACTATCACTATTTCACTTATGGCTAACTTGTAGTGGAATAAAAAAATGGATTTTGAGAAATTCCAACGGGATCTTTGAAACCCGAAAATCACGCGGTAAAAATCCCGTAAAAAAGAAAGAAGGTATTTTATAAGACCATGTAGATGTCAGGCTGACGACCATATCACGAGACGTTAAATGTTTTCCGTCCTAAGCAAATAAAATACTAGTATGGCGCGTGGCTGCGCGGCCCGCTAAAGCGGACCGCGTAGTGGAGCGCGTGGTCCACTGTCTACTTACTCGCTGTCCTACTATCCTGCCCCCCGATTATGTAAGAATGGCCGATCAAATCGTCAAAGTTCGGCGTCAAAGTAAAATAAACCATAACAGCATTAAATTAGAGCTCAATTTCGAAACACGAAATTGACGATTTGATCGACAATTCTTACATAATCGGGCAGCTGGTTTACTGTCTACGTGTTCTGATCAGCCCCCCTATTACGTAAGAATTGTCCATCAAACGTTAAAGATTTTCGTCAAAGTAAAATAAACAATGACATCATTGAATTAGAGCTCAATTTCGTCTGCCCATTCTTATACGATTAGGGTATCGTACATACCTAAACGTATAAGAATGGGCAGACGAAATTGAGCTCTAATTCAATGCATTTATGGTTTTATTTTACTTTGACAAAAATCTTTAACGTTTGATGAACAATTCTTACATGATTGGGGCCCTGAACAACACACTGTTATGCTAGTGAGCACAGTGGAAGCGCCAGCACGCCAAGCGTCCGACGTAAAAGAAAATTCTCATAAAGGAAAAACATAAAACAAAGACCATCAACCCCCCGCCCCTCCCTTTTTGTTTGAGCAGCCCCTAAGTAGGTACCTATCTTTAATACCCTGATCGTGCTCCTCACCCATTATCCGAACCTTCGATCATCATCTCTCTCCATATTTTTTTCTCCGAACCATTCGTCAAAATGAGATTTCTTCCACAAAAACAAATCTTGAAAAGGAACCGTAGTCTTGCATAGTTGTACACTTGTAGCCTCTTCAATATTCGCCATATATTTTCTATGGAAAAATAAATTCCACCATCTTGAATTTTTTTCCTGTTCATCAAGTAGACCTTCATGTTCTGATCATCTTTTGCCTTGCTTGGTTTCTTGAAACCACTCTTCCATCTTTTATACTCTCCGAGATAGACACCGACGGAATTTGTATGGCGGCCATCTTAAATCCGCCATTTTGAATTTTTTTTCAGCTTACTGTCAATCGGATGAAGTTTCGAGTGACATTTGGTCGAGCACCCCCCACCTATCTTCGATGCCCTGGCTGGTGCTCTTCATCCGTCTTCGAAATCCTCAATCATCAGCTCTCTCTGTATTTTTCCTCTTAATGATTTTTTGTTTTCTATACGAAACGATGAGTGAAAAAAAAAATGTTCATACAAAATTTTACAGGAGAGGTGATCAATCAGTGAATCAGCACGAGCAGCTATATATATATTACTAGTATGGCGCGTGGCTGCGCGGCCCGCTAAAGCGGACCGCGTAGTGGAGCGCGTGGTCCACTGTCTACTTACTCGCTGTCCTACTATCCTGCCCCCCGATTATGTAAGAATGGCCGATCAAATCGTAACACGAAATTGAGCTCTAATTCAATGCTGTTATGGTTTATTTTACTTTGACGCCGAACTTTTACGATTTGATCGGCCATTCTTACATAATCGGGCAGCTGGTTTACTGTCTACGTGTTCTGATCTGAACAACACACTGCTATGCTAGTGCAGAGCACAGTGGAAGCGCCAGAACGCCAAGCGTCCGACGTAAAAGAAAATTCTCATAAAGGAAAAACATAAAACAAAGACCACCAACCCCCCGCCCCTCCCTTTTTGTTTGAGCAGCCCCTAAGTAGGTACCTGTCTTTAATACCCTGACCGTGCTCCTCACCCATCGTCCGAACCTTCGATCATCATCTCTCTCCATATTTTTTTCTCCGAACCATTCGTCAAAATGAGATTTCTTCCATAAAAACAAATCTTGAAAAGGAACCGTAGTCTTGCATAGTTCTACACTTGTAGCCTCTTCAATATTCGCCATACATTTTCTATGGAAAATAAATTCCGCCATCTTGAATTTTTTTCCTGTTCATCAAGTAGACCTTCATGTTCTGATCATCTTTTGCCAAGAAACCACTCTTCCATCTTTTATACGTTCCGTGATAGACACCGACGAAATTTGTATGGCGGCCATCTTAAATCCGCCATTTTGAAAATTTTTTCAGCTCACTTTCAATTGGATGAAGTTTCGAGTGACATTTGGTCGAGCACCCCCCACCTATCTTCAATACCCTTTTCTATGGAAAAATAAATTCCGCCATCTTGAATTTTTTTCCTGTTCATCAAGTAGACCCTCATGTCCTGATCATCTTTTGCCAAGAAACCACTCTTCCATCTTTTCTACTCTCCGAGATAGACACCGAAGAAATTTGTATGGCGGCCATCTTAAATCCGCCATTTTGAATTTTTTTTCAGCTCACTGTCAATTGGATGAAGTTTCGAGTGACATTTGGTCGAGCACCCCCCACCTATCTTCGATACCCTGGCTGGTGCTCTTCATCCGTCTTCGAAATCCTCAATCATCAGCTCTCTTCGTATTTTTCCTCCCCATGAATTTTGGTCTTCTATACGAAACGATGAGTGAAAAAAAAAGTTTTCATACAAAATTTTACAGGAGAGGTGATCAATCAGTCAATCAGCACGAGCAGCTATATATATATTAACTAGTATGGCGCGTGGTTGCGCGGCCCGCTACAGCGGACCGCGTAGTGGACCGCGTGGCCCACTGTCTACTTACTCGCTGTCCTACTATCCTGCCCCCCGATTATGTAAGAATGGCCGATCAAAGCGTCAAAGTTCGGCGTCAAAGTAAAATAAACCATAACAGCATTAAATAAGAGCTCAATTTCGAAACACGAAATTGAGCTCTAATTCAATGCTGTTATGGTTTATTTTACTTTGACGCCGAACTTTTACGATTTGATCGACAATTCTTACATAATCGGGCAGCTGGTTTACTGTCTACGTGTTCTGATCTGAACAACACACTGCTATGCTTGTGAGCACAGTGGAAGCGCCAGCACGCCAGGCGTCCGACGTAAAAGAAAATTCTCATAAAGGAAAAACATAAAACAAAGACCACCAACCCCCCGCCCCTCCCTTTTTGTTTGAGCAGCCCCTAAGTAGGTACCTATCTTTTATACCCTGACCGTGCTCCTCACCCATCATCCGAACCTTCGATCATCATCTCTCTCCATATTTTTTTCTCCGAACCATTCGTCAAAATGAGATTTCTTCCACAAAAACAAATCTTGAAAAGGAACCGTAGTCTTGCATAGTTCTACACTTGTAGCCTCTTCAATATTCGCCATACTTATATGTATTTTCTATGGAAAAATAAATTCCGCCATCTTGAATTTTTTTCCTGTTCATCAAGTAGACCTTCATGTTCTGATCATCTTTTGCCTTGCTTGGTTTCTTGAAACCACTCTTCCATCTTTTATACTCTCCGAGATAGACACCGACGGAATTTGTATGGCGACCATCTTAAAACCGCCATTTTGAATTTTTTTTCAGCTCACTGTCAATTGGATGAAGTTTCGAGTGACACCCCACCTATCTTCAATACCCTTTTCTATGGAAAAATAAATTCCGCCATCTTGAATTTTTTTCCTGTTCATCAAGTAGACCTTCATGTCCTGATCATCTTTTGCCAAGAAACCACTCTTCCATCTTTTATACTCTCCGAGATAGACACCGACGAAATTTGTATGGCGGCCATCTTAAATCCGCCATTTTGAATTTTTTTTCAGCTCACTGTCAATTGGATGAAGTTTCGAGTGACATTTGGTCGAGCACCCCCCACCTATCTTCGATACCCCGGCTGGTGCTCTTCATCCGTCTTCGAAATCCTCAATCATCAGCTCTCTCTGTATTTTTCCTCTTAATGAATTTTTGTCTTCTATACGAAACGATGAGTGAAAAAAAAAATGTTCATACAAAATTTTACAGGAGAGGTGATCAATCAGTGAATCAGCACGAGCAGCTATATATATATTAACTAGTATGGCGCGTGGGTGCGCGGCCCGCTAGCGGACCGCGTGGTGGACCGCGTGGCCCACTGTGATCTACTGTCTACTTACTCGCTGTCCTCATATCCTGGTTTACTGTCTACGTGTTTTACGACCTCCGTGGCGCAGTGTTGAGCGCTGTTGAATTAACGTGCGGAGGTCCCGGGTTCGATCCCCGGCAGGGTTTGGAAAATTTATAATTTCTGAATTTCCCTGGTCTGGCATGGTGGGAGGCTTCAGCCATGGCTAGTTACCACCCTACCGGCAAAGACGTGCCGCCAAGCGATTTAGCGTTCCGGTACGATGCCGTGTAGAAACCGAATAGGGGTATGGGTTTAATAAAACTGCCATGCCACTGCACCACACAACACTGCTATGCTAGTGAGCACAGTGGAAACGTCAGCACGCCAAGCGTCCGACGTAAAAGAAAATTCTCATAAAGGAAAAAACATAAAACAAAGCTGGCTTTCCTAATGGCAAACCGACAATAATTCTTCCATAAAGAAATAAAGAACATATCTTGTAAAAAAACCATATCAAAATCATGCATATTATTTCCTAACTTCTTGTACTCTCTTTAATGTTCGTAGATTCTGCCATCTTAATATTTTCTGCTCATCAAGTAGACTTTCTGGCCCTGATAATTTTCTACCCAAAAACCTCTCTTCCATCTTTTAAATAATGTCTGAGATAGCCGCTATCTTGAATCCGCCATTTTGGATTTTTTTTTCAGCTCACTGCCAATTGTATGAAGTTTCGAGTATTTTTTGTTTGAGCAGCCCCTACCTATCTTTAATACCCTGACCGTGCTCCTCACACATCATCCGAACCTTCGACCATCATCTCTCTCCATATTTTTTTCTCCGAACCATTCCTCAAAATGAGAATTCTTCCTTATAAACAAATTTTGGAAAGGATATTATATCCGCCATATATTTTCTATGGAAAAATAAATTCCGCCATCTTGAATTTTTTTCCTGTTCATCAAGTAGACCTTCAAGTCCCGATCATCTTTTGCCAAGAAACCACTCTTCCATCTTTTATACTCTCCGTGATAGACACCGATGAAATTTGTATGGCGGCCATCTTAAGTCCGCCATTTTGAAAATTTTTTCAGCTCACTTTCAATTGGATGAAGTTTCGAGTGACATTTGGTCGAGCACCCCCCACCTATCTTCAATACCCTTTTCTATGGAAAAATAAATTCCGCCATCTTGAATTTTTTTCCTGTTCATCAAGTAGACCCTCGTGTCCTGATCATCTTTTGCCAAGAAACCACTCTTCCATCTTTTATACTCTCCGAGATAGACACCGTCGAAATTTGTATGGCGGCCATCTTAAATCCGCCATTTTGAATTTTTTTTCAGCTCACTGTCAATTGGATGAAGTTTCGAGTGACATTTGGTCGAGCTCCCCCCACCTATCTTCGATACCCTGGCTGGTGCTCTTCATCCGTCTTCGAGATCCTCAATCATCAGCTCTCTCTGTATTTTTCCTCTTAATGAATTTTTGTCTTATATACGAAACGATGAGTGAAAAAAAAAATGTTCATACAAAATTTTACAGGAGAGGTGATCAATGAGTCAGTCAGCACGAGCAGCTATATATATATTAATTAAAAACCTCCATCCCCGAAGCTCAGGCGTGCTTCTTTGAATAAGTTATTTATAGAGCTTTTTGTACTGAAGTAATGTGGTTTTTTGGTTCGTATAAAATGATAAGATATTGGTGGAGACGTCTTTATTCCAAGGTGTCTTAATATCTACTCTTTACATACTAACAGAAAGAATAACGAAACCTTACATGCTATTGTTATAATATTATTTCCTAATCTAACCTACTTACATTTTCAATGCACCTTTCTTCCAAATCGATGAGTATACAACCTACATCGATTTATTGAGGAGTTGCATCTTTATGTTGAACTGAGTACATATTACAACTCCCCCGAAAATCTATGCGGTTCACCCCTCTTCTTAAAGAAAAAAAAATGTTGAGCGGTACTCCGATTGGGAAAAAAGGTGATATACAAAAAAATCTAACCCTAATGGAGAAAGAGAAACATTTTTTTATGCTTGTGCTTGTGCAATTTATTTTACTACTTCGTATGGGCATCCGAATAATAATATAGAACAATAATAATAAAATAATAGCGAATAATAATGGATCCACTTTACATTGTAAAGGGATAATTCTACAAAATAAGGTAAGAATCTATGATCAACTCACGATCGTGATTATCTTACTTCAAAGCTAAATGTAAATATTATAGGCCTATTTTGTCAAATCAAGGTACCTACGCAATTCAAAATCGCTTATTTACTCTGTCACAAAATATTCTCTGTACCAAGTTACTCGTATCTCTGTCATAATAAAAATATCGTCGTAGCATCGCTTCGAGCATATAACTCAAAATAGCATCATCGTTCGACATGCTTGTCCTTTAAAATAATACCTATGAGGTTTCTATACCATCATGTAACGTCTTAGGTATTTATAATACCTGAATCGTCATAATATTTCATAATAAATCTTCGAGCCTCTAGTCTTCATCTTTCTTTGATATTTCTCCCTTGCATATCAACAAATAAATAAATTAACGCGGCGCGGTACACTCCTAATTATAAAACATAACATCCTTTCAAATATTTATCATAATAAGTATATTCTTCATTATTAACATTCAACAAGGCTCTAGGTCTTTCACTAACACCAGCGCGGTAGATAATGATCAAGAGTCTAGACAAAATATACATCGTTGAATGAGGAGGTACTAAGTATGCGCAAAATATCGCGTTCAAATAATAATTAATCATCTTCACATATAAACTTCTGTCATAATCCGATATAAATATTCGTCAATTCCTATCTATACGTAGCACTTCTACTGCCGAAGGGTGATCAAGCCTTAGGTTAGTAGAGTCCTAATTTGTCCTAGTCGGGTAAAGTCTCTATTTAATTCACTATAGCACGAAATTTCTGTGCTTCAACAGAAAAAAAGAATTCTCCTTATTTCGTACTTATTTAATTGTATTTACAAATTGAATCTCGAGCAATATCATTGTCTCGTAATACAATGAAATTTTAGGTGCGCGTGTGTCGTTGACCACGCGATTACACCGTGATAATTTTTTGAATTATTATTTAACTTCGATATAAAGTAAACTAACATTGTAGGAAAAAAAATTATGACATCTACTTGATTAAAATAATACCGTGAAAAATACGTACTAAATGCTAATTGAAGAAAAAAAATACCGAAACGCCAAAATAATAATAATTACAAAAACTAATAATTTTAAACCTATTGCCCATAGCGAAGTAATAAATGCACTTACTTTATCGACGCATATCAATTTTTATTTATTTGGCCTGTGCTTCGTCGCCGTCACGTCTTCGTAGAATAACTGGAAGATGCAATGGTCTTCGGATAACAGCTTTGGGGTCTGGACCTTTTCATGCTGCATCTGGGTGGGCCGGGATAACCCTGGACTACTCGGACATGTTTCGGGAATACCCTGGACACCTCCTAGTTGTGGCCGGGATAACCCTGGACGCACGGTGATGGTGGGCGATGTAGAAATCTTCTGAATTGCAAACTAATTGATGTGCTTCTTTCTTGGTAATTTAGTGCTTCTCTTCTTAATTATGAAAATTGGGTGATATTCATCTTTATCTTCTTTTCACTGGCTGGGTCTTGATCTATGGTTGATTTTTTCTTAAATCTTGGTAACTAATAATATTCTTCGATATTCTTCTTAAATGACTTGGCAGGCCGGGTCTTGAGGTTTTGTGGTCATCTTCGTATTCGGTGCCCAGCCGGTGCACGCAGATAAGTAGCGCGCACCGACTGGCAGGGTCGCCATGAAGTAATGTGGTTTTTTGGTTCGTATAAAATGATAAGATATTGGTGGAGACGTCTTTATTCCAAGGTGTCTTAATATCTACTCTTTACATACTAACAGAAAGAATAACGAAACCTTACATGCTATTGTTATAATATTATTTCCTAATCTAACCTACTTACATTTTCAATGCACCTTTCTTCCAAATCGATGAGTATACAACCTACATCGATTTATTGAGGAGTTGCAACTTTATGTTGAACTGGGTACATATTACAGTACATCATTTATTATGAACTACTCGTAGCTCTGATGTCTGCGACTTAATCCACATGGATAGTCAAAGTCAAAGTCAAAGTATACTTATTCAAAACTAGCTGATACCCGCGACTTCGTCTGCGTGGATTGAGATTTTTTGGTTTCCGCGGGATAAAAAATAGCCTATGTGCTATTCCAGACTATAATCTATCTCTGTGTCAAATTGCAGCCAGATCCGTTCAGCCGTTCTGGCGTTATTGAGTAACAAACATCCATCCATCCATCCAAACTTTCGCATTTATCATATGAGTATATCGATGTATCTAATGTTTAAATGTTTTAATCAAATAATCAAATAAATATTATAAATGCGAAAGTTTGGATGGATGGATGTATGTATGGATGTATGTTTGTTACTCAATCACGCTCCAACGGATGAACGGATCTGGATGAAATTTGGCACAGAGATAGATTATAGTCTGGAATAGCACATAGGCTACTTTTTATCCCGGAAAATTAAAGAGTTCCCGCGGGAACCGAAAAACCTCAATCCACGCGGACGAAGTCGCGGGCATCAGCTAGTTTATTTATATAACATACCATATCTCGGAGAGCACGTTAAGCCGTCGGTTCCGGTTTACTAACATGATAATTGGAGCAGCGTGGTGGGTCTAAGCTCTAATTCCCTCTCTCCTATGAGAGTAGAGGCCTGTGCCCAGAGGCTGTCGTGGTAAGTACTTACTGAGAGTCAAACTCACAACCGCTTACGAGTATACATCCATATAAATATTATAAATGCGAAAGAAATATTATAATTATGTATGTTTGTTACTCAATCACGCTCCAACGGATGAACGGATCTGGATGAAATTTGGCACAGAGATAGATTATAGTCTGGAATAGCACATAGGCTACTTTTTATCCCGGAAAATTGAGGAGTTCCCGCGGGAACCGAAAAACCTCAATCCACGCGGACGAAGTCGCAGGCATCAGCTAGTAATATATAAGTCTTACAACTTTCCCACTTTAAAAAAGATTGCGAACATAAAAACGAAAGCTTTTTAAAGAAGCACATGCAGCAATAACAATAATTCGGGAGGGTATAAATTCCCCGGGGCTATCGGCGGGATGAGGCCCCCGATCCCGGGCAATCCGGCCGCGTCCCGGAAATCTATCGACTATGCAATATATGGCCTTCCCTACAAACTATGTGTGGTTTCGCTTGTAAAGGATATACTCCTGACTAATATTGTAAAGGCGAAAGTGTGTTTGTTTATTGGTTTGTCCTTCAGTTACGGAGCAACGGAGCAACTGATCGACGTGATTTTTGGCATGGGTATAGTTGACGACCTGAAGAGTGACATAGGCTACTTTTTATCCCGGAAAATTTAGGAGTTCCCGTGGGAATCAAAAAACACTTAAAACCATGCGGACGGAGTAGCGGACATCAGCTAGTTTATAATAATAGTAGGATGTGAATGTTTGGATGGTTGTAAGTTTGGATATTTCGTCTGGTGGAAGGCTTTAACCGTGGCTAGTTAAAAATAAAAAATTAGAAAATAAAATTCAGAAATTGTAAATTCCCAAATTGACCCTGCCGGAATCGAACCCGGGACCTCCCACGTTAAGGCAACAGCGCTCAACAATGCACCAGGGAGGTCGTCACATCTTATGGACACACACATTATGCAAATAAAAAATATTATATTCTATTCTATTCTATAATTACCCAGAAACGGTAATAAAAACAAAACATAATCGATGGATGACGATAATATAGGTTTTAAAAATAAAAATACCTACAAGCTTTCAACTATAACAATAATTTCGAACGTACGTTGTATTCATTTCGAACAAAAAATAAATTTTCCCGGGATTTTCCTCGCGATCCGGGAGAATCCTGTAACGTTAGTACGAGATTTTACATCTCGACCACGTCGGTAGATTTCGAATTCGTTGTAGGTAGTATAATTATTAATGGGAAATTATTAATCGAGCGACTAAAAAATTGATTGGCGACTGTTAAAGGGATACTTTAAAATTTTCAAAAAATAAAAATAAAAACCGACTTCAAAAACCACAAACACTAAAAAGTAAAAAATAATTTAATTTATTATGTATACAAGAGTTAATGTAGTTCTATAATAACATTTTTTGGAGTCGGTACCAATTAGCCGCATGAACCGTCTACGTACTCTTCATTATTGTTGACGTGACTCCACATTGGCACCGACTCCAAAGAATGTTATTATAGAACTAAATTAACTCTTGTATACATAATAAATTAAATTATTTTTTACTTTTTAGTGTTTGTGGTTTTGAAGTCGGTTTTTTTTTTTTTGAAAATTTTTTATTTCACAATTTTTAGTGGCCCCACTGTTTTAAAATACAGGATGTAACCAGAACGAGATATGCTATGCATGGTTAAAACATACTGTTTACAAGACTATCACACTGATCGCGAGCAATTTACTCTTATCCATGAGGAGTTCCGTTCTCCATCTCCGGAGATATTCATCAGATCTCACCAAATTGAATTGGGACCACACGGGAAGCACCAGCTTTCAAATAAAAAAAGAATCATCCAAATCGGTCCACCCAGTCAAAAGTTCTGAGGTAACTCCTCCTTTTTTTTGAAGTCGGTTAAAAACCGAGCGCGTCGTTAAAAAAAGTTAGCGAAAAATTATTTAAGTAGTTACTTAAATAATTTTTTAAGTAACTATAGCTGATGCGTGTTCGCGTGGATTGAGGTTTTTTGGTTCCCGCGGGAACTGTTTAATTTTCCGGGACAAAAAGTAGCCAGTTAGAAATAATTTATTTTTGATATAGGCATCATCCCTATTATGGCCCGACCCGGGATTCGAACCCGGGACCTCGTCAGCCGCAGTCGAACATGCTAACCAGTAGACCAACGAGGCAGTCAAATACATGTTTGTTTTTTCTTGGGGAGGAGAAAATCCTCATGGATGCCAGCCAATTGGTGGCATGTCAAACTTCACCGTAATAGTGCCCTACGGACTAAAACCTCCTCAAGTCAAATATATGTTGTCCTCACAATAATAAGTGTACAGGGAGCAAGGCGAAGTATTCCAATCTCATGTAGATTCGCTAAATGCCGATACCGCCGACGCCATTGGCCGCGCCTTTCCCTTTTCATTTCCTTCCCCGCAACTACAAACAAATGCCTACGCGTGCGACCCGTTTTACAGCGGATAATGATCCAAGATCCTAGAGCCGTCAGACCTTACTTATTTTCTGAGTAACGAAATGTGTGTAATATAGTAGCTAACTTAAGAAAAGTTAGCAATGTTTTTACGTACATTTAGCACCTTATAACTATAAATTGGCCGTCGCCCCAAATTAGCGAGCATGCGTACGTTAAATCTACGTACCAAAGCTATTGTATTACACACATTTTGATACTCAGAAAATAAGTAAGGTCTGGCGGCTCTGGGATCTAGTTCTATTACTAACTCTGTCAACCACAATCTTTAAATGAAACGAAAATGACAGCATTAAAAATACTAACATAACCTAACCCTTTCATAATATTCCCTGTGGAAAGGGACAAAACTATATTTAAAGCTGTCATTTTAGTTAAGTTTAGAGATTGTGTCATCCTCAAAGGTAAATTCTGTATTACACAATCTCCTCTTCTGTATAGCGATTAGCGATATATTTAGGGCTGTCAGTTTAGTTTAATGTGATTGGAACTAAATCATAGAATTGAGGTTTTTTGGTTCCCGCCGGAACTCATTATTTTCCGGGATCAAAAGTAGTCTATGTGTTATTCCAAACTATTTATTGTGTGCCTTTCATCCAGATCAGTTCAGCCATTCTGGCGTGATTGAGTAACATCCATCCTCATCATCAGTTTGACGACCTCCGTGGCGCAGTGTTGAGCGCTGTTGCCTTAATGTGCGGAGGTCCCGGGTTCGATCCCCAGCGGGGTCAATTTGGGAATTTATAATTTCTGAATTTTCCCTGGTCTGGCCTGGTGGGAGGTTTCGGCCGTGGCTAGTTACGACCCTACCGGAACGCTAAATCGCTTGGCAGCACGTCTTTGCCGGTAGGGTGGTAAGACAACAACGCTCAACACTGCGCCAAAATTATGATGATGGGGGATGACTGATGATGAGTCTATAATAAGATTAAGCTACTTTTTCCTTGGCAAAGAGAGCTTTCGCAAGTCTCAATAAAATTGCTCTTCTCCTACCAACCCGCTGAAACTGCAGCCCGACCTTCATGTTCAAACCTTCAATTTCCTTTTTCCAATCTGAGATATTGAATTGCTTTTCGTAGACCATAATATAACACTTATTTCATGTGCGAAACACATTGTAATACATATTTACTTCTGTTAGGAATTGCTAGGACAATGCGATGTTATTCCAATTCGGTGTAACACGCGAGGCCGTAGCGAAATACGATTTGTATTACGATTTTACATGTAAGAAAGAAAGAAAGAAAGAAAGAAAGAAAATACATTTATTCAAAAATGGTGTTGCAGACAAACACCTGTCATACATATCTGTACACACAAATATGTTTGTCTGTGACACTACCCGGAATGGGTGTACAGCTCAGCCGTGTGCCCACCATCATACATACAAATGCATGCATGATGCCGGACGCTGATTTTCAGCCGTGACCCGGGTGACGTCACAGACAACGTATGCGAATACTTATACCTCTATAAACTTTAACAACAATTAACAAATCTTTATTTCACTAAACATAAGACTAACATAATATGTACTTACTGGTTAAGGACTGCCTCGTTGATCTAGTGGTTGGCATGTTCGACTGCGGCCGACGGGGTCCCGGGTTCGAGTCCCGGGTCGGGCCATAATAGAGTATTGGGGTTTTCTGACTAGAAATTCTCAGTACTAGCCCTTAGTTAGGAAGTTGGCGGTGTTTCACCCCCGTGCCTTGGAGATCACGTTAAGCCGTCGGTCCCAGTTATTATCACTAACATGATAACAGTCGTTAAAGCCCGCCAACCGGCATTGGAGCAGCGTGATGGGTCTAAGCTCTAATTCCCTCTCTTCTATGAGAGTGGAGGCCTGTGCACAGCAGTGGGACATTAATGGGCTGTAGTGGGCGGGGCACATAGTTCGTAGAACTGATAGGCGTTGGGGTCCCTAAGTGCTTGAATGGCGGCCTCGGGAAGCGCAGCATTGGAGACCCATATTTTAAAATAATTAAAAAATAAATAAATTCGTTTTCACTTCTATCGGTTCCTATGACCGGCATTTTTTTTTAAATTGGCTTTTTGGTTGTAGGTTCTATAAATAATTTCATCAACTCACATGACGTAATGTTGGGTTTCTACATACAAAGTCAATATCATTATGAACCTACTCGTACTTGCAAGATTTTTTTTTATTTAGAAGTAAAGTGGACTTACAAATATTAAAAAAAAAACTGCAAAAAAAATCGCTCGAGTGCAGTAAATTTAACTTACAACCCCCGCTTACTACCTCTGTAAGTGCATTTTTCGAGCAAGTGTATTGAAATAGTAGTTTTCATCCCATGTATTCGAAAAGGACGACTTGGTTCGCCTTTATGTGCGCCCAAAGGTGGTGTTTTCTATAAGAAACTTTTAGCGGGCAGTAATGAGTTTTTAATCCTCTTTATACTCGTAAGTGCGCCGCAATTATCTTTGCCGCGCACTTATTGAATTTGGAACATCTTAGTGTTCAGCGCCAACGCAAATTGACGACCTCCGTGGCGCAGTGTTGAGCGCTGTTGTCTTAACGTGCGGAGGTCCCGGGTTCGATCCCCGGCAGGGTCAATTTAGGAATTTATAATTTCTGAATTTTAACTAACGAAAGGGCTATATGGATATATATATTTAAAAAAAAAAAAAAATATTAAGTATAATTAAATAAATATTATTATAAAGGCGAAAGTTTGGATGGATGTGTGGATGTATGGATGTGTGTTACTCAATTACGCCCGAACGGCTGAACGGATCTGGATAAAATTTGGCACAGAGATAGATTTAAAAAAAAAAAAAAAAAAGATTATAGTCTGGAAATAGCACATATGCTTTTTATCCCGGGAAATTAAAGAGTTCCCGCGGGAACCAAATTTTCTCATACAGGGTGATGAAAAGTAGAGTGTATCATTCGGGCGCAAATATATTTTTGGCTCGGGCGACGTACTTTGAATCCCTCACTTCGTTCTGGATTCAAAAAAGCGCCCTCGCCGTAAAAATATTATTTTGCTCCCTTATAATACAATCTACTATTGTGATATAAGGGCGGTAAATAGGTTTTTACATACGAGTTGACTAATGTCAGCCCGATGACGCCAGTCGAGGGCTGACCATCGTCACGAGTTTGTTAAAACCTTAACGCCCGTGTATCACACGATATTTTTCAATACATTTGTGAGAAAACTTGAAAATAAAACTCGAGTAGGTAGGTACAAGGTACTCACTAGAAAATGGTTTCGCACGCCCGTACTTATTTCGAGATTTTTGGCGGCTATTAATAGCGCGATTTTTTTCTCACATCTAAAATACCTAATTGTTGATTTAATTTTATTATTCCACAACACATAAACCACTCATATTTATTTAATAATTTATAAGAAAAACTCAATTAAACTTTTAAAAATAGCGCGCACAGATTAAAGATTTAGTATCTACGGCGCGTTGTTGTAATGGCTTTTTTTTAATTGGCTTCATGGCTCCAGGTTCTAGCTCTTAACTCCCAACCTGGACTATTCAGCCTTTACTTTTTTGATTTTTAATACTTAAAATTTTTTTAATTACTTATATTAAATACAATTTTTAATTTCATGAATTGATTTCATCAATCTACATCTAAATGTTATTATTTTTTAGGTTTTTTACTTACAAAGTCAATATCATTATGAACCTTCTTGCAAGAAAACTTTTTAATTAGAAGTGAAATAGACTTAAATTTTTTTTTAAAAAAACTGCAAATTTACCGCACGAGGGCAGTAAATTCTGCAAATTTACCGCACGAGGGCAGTAAATTTAACTTACAAGCTCTGTTTACTGCCTCTGTAAGTGCATTTTTCGAGCAAGTGTATTGAAAAATAATTGTTGTTCTTTACTTGACGCTTTCATTGGAATAATCATCAATCATCATTAGCCAGTATCAGTTTATAAAAAAGCTTTTTAAAAAAACCAGAAGTTAGTTTCCGTGGCCAAAAAAAATCTTACCCCGTTGTTAAATTAAAGAGGTACGTGTAACGTGCATGCAATTCGGACCTCCTTTCCAAAAAATCTTGCTAATCATGTAACTCCATTGCACGGTGCACCCTTCTAATTAACATGCATTAGTAGTTTGTGATATAAGGGCGGTAAATAGGTTTTTACATACGAGTTAACTAATGTCAGCCCGATGACGCCAGTCGAGGGCTGACCATCGTCACGAGTTTGTTAAAACCTTAACGCCCGTGTATCACACGATATTTTTCAATACATTTGTGAGAAAACTTGAAAATAAAACTCGAGTAGGTAGGTACAAGGTACTCACTAGAAAATGGTTTCTCACGCCCGTACTTATTTCGAGATTTTTGGCGGCTATTAATAGCGCGATTTTTTTCTCACATCTAAAATACCTAATTGTGGATTTAATTTTATTCTTCCACAACACTTATACCACTCATATTTATTTAATAATTTATAAGAAAAACTCAATGAAACTTTTAAAAATAGCGCGCACAGATTAAAGATTTAGTATCTACGGCGCGTTGTTGTAATGGCTTTTTTATAATTGGCTTCATGGCTCTAGGTTCTAGCTCTTAACTCCCAACCTGGACTATTCAGCCTTTACTTTTTTGATTTTTAATACTTAAAACAATTTTAATTAATTATATTACATACAATTTTTAATTTCATGAATTGATTTCATCAATCTACTAATCTAACCTAAATGTTATTATTTTTTAGGTTTTTTTTTTACTTACAAAGTCAATATCATTATGAACCTTCTTGCAAGAAAACTTTTTAATTAGAAGTGAAATAGACTTAAAAAAAAATTTAAAAAACTGCAAATTTACTGCACGAGGGCAGTAAATTCTGCAAATTTACCGCACGAGGGCATGGTAAATTTAACTTACAAGCCCTGTATACTGCCTGTGTAAGTGCATTTTTCGAGCAAGTGTATTGAAAAATTAGTTACAATAAGCACCTCTGGGTATGTAATGTAAGCCAGCCTCAATTCAAGCGAGATGTAAAAGTACACAGCGCCATCTAGATCTGCCGCGGGTAACTACTCCAGTTCTTTAGTCTCGTGACGCAGTGATGAGTGTTGTCAGCTGTTGTGGTCTTGCAATAATCAGTGCTGGGTCGTAACTATTACCTAACCTGTGGTCATATATTCGGTACTCGGGTGCGACAACTTGAGAATTTATAATTTCGTAATTTTTACCCATGACGGAACGGAGCCCTAAGAGGATGTGCGTAGGTTTGTGCACTTTTTGAAAATGGTAACAAAAAAGCCCTTGTCTGCGATCTCACCTGATGGTAAGTGATGACGCAATCTAAGATGGTAACGGGCTAACCTGTTAGGGGTATGACAGTTATATTATACCCCTAGTCAGTTTCTACACGGCATCGTACCGGAACACTAAATCGCTTGGCGGTACGTCGTTGCCGGTAGGGTCGTAACTAGTTTATATTTGACCCTGCCGGGAATCGAACCTGGCTCAACACTGCGCAAGGGAGTTTGAAAGTATGGATCAGTATAGATTAATCCTCAAGTCAAACATCCTGATTCATGTTACATTACATCCTATAAAGTTTTAAAGATTTAATAAAACCGATACAAACAAAGTGTAGCGGCAATATTATATAGAAAGTTTTAACCCCCAATAAATATACTGAACCTATTCGAGGCGCAAACTGGGTACCATATGCGAAAAGTTTCTTATTTATCTTGACTTTGAGTCGGGGGTAGGCGGGCCACGTGGATGGGGATCCGTGGTGAAATTTGAAAACGTTTCTCTTAAGGCTGTCTGCTACCCCAGAGCTGAAATTTAATTTTGTGAGAAAGGTAACAACTAGCTCACTCCAACGTCCCTTACCGGTTGCGAATGGCCACAGTGTAGGGTAATAATAAAACGACGCACCGCTTTTGCATAAATTCGTTACTTCTTTAGTTCCATTCAAGTTTTCTCTATTAGTTAGCGCGAATAATAATATGTTTATTAATCTTAATACCTAATATATGAGGCGCCTACTTAACTTTTTTTTCAAAAGAGCAACCACTGCGTTTTTTGCTGGTTCTTCTCGGTAGGAATGGCATTTCGAACCAGTAGTAGATTCACTCAACGATTCAAAAGAAAAGTTTATTTGAATAAAAAACATTTGAATTTAAAATTTTTGGATGATATTGATTAAGTACCTTTAATCTTTATAGTCTAAAATCGTAGGCAATACTTAAATGAAATTAATATTAATTTGATAAAAAATATATTACCAACATATTTATTACTAGCTGATGCCCGCGACTTCGTCCGCGTGGATTGAGGTTTTTCGGTTCTCTTGGGAACGCGGGAACTCTTTAATTTTCCGGAATAAAAAGTATCCTATGTGCTATTCCAGACTATAATCTATCTCTGTGCCAAATTTCATCCAGATCCGTTCAGCCGTTGGAGCGTGATTGAGTAACAAACATCCATCCAAACTTTCGCATTTATAATGTTTACTACTAAGATTACTAATATTCATGTCATTACACTTTTGTTATTCATTTTATACAAGAAAAAAAATGCGAAAGTTTGGATGGATGGATGTTTGGATGTCAGCTACTCCTTCACGCCACAACGATTGAACCGATTTCGGTGAAATTTGGAATGGAGATGGCTTATAAATTAACACATATAAGGCTACATTTTGTCCCGGAAAATTGGCAAGTTCTTTAACCTTAAAAACCTTTATCCACGCGCCTATGTCCTACCCTGGGATGCAACCTATCCCAAATTTCGTCAAAATCTATTGAAATGATGGACTCTATCGAATTTATAACTTTTGTATGGATTAGTTTAGAAATATGGATTGAATCATTGAGCGACGAAATAAAAAGATCTACGGAACACGTTTTCGTCAGAGCGTCTCGCGCCAATCATGTTTACCTTCTCATCTCTTTGTCACATATTTCTGACGTACACACCTTAATTTCTTTTTCAATATCATAAGCGATACAAAGGGAAAATCCAATGGAGAAAGCTGTTCGGAAATAAATATATTAAACAAAATAAAATAACTGTGAATGATTGACGATTTTCTCTGGCATTTTTTTAATATATCGAATGTCGATGACTTCTTTACACCAGGAAATAAACATATAAGGCCGGCCATACACGGACAGCTTGAAGCAGTCAGGATGGACTGCTTCAAGCTGCGACTGCATAGTGAACTACAGTCTTCTACGTACACACATACATGGAACCGCTCGAGTAGTTGCGACTGTTTCGGGCGGTTGCAGCAGTTATCAATGGTAGCTTCATGCTGTTGACTATGACTGCAAGAGCAGTCCATGTAAGTTGATCACTGGCTAACTGTCGTTAAAGCCCGCCAACCCGCATTGGAGCAGCGTGGTGGGTTTAAGCTCTAATTCCCTCTCTCCTATGAGAATGGAGGCCTGTGCCCAGCAGTGGGACGTTATTGGTGGGTGGTGGTTCCAAAAGACCTAAAATTGACATCTGTTAGTTTTAAGTTTGATAATCCACCTATATCCAGCATTGGTAGTCTATTATGGAGGGATGGGACAATAATATTATCTATACTAATATTATGAGATCTCTCTGTCTGTCTGTCTGCTATACTTTAACAGCCCATCTTTTGCATTACGGGGAATGTTCCCTCGGGACGACAAAACATCTTAATTAACGCGGACGAAGTAGCGGGCATCATCTAGTTTATCCATAAATATCTCAAACTAATTCTTTAATCCATGGATACTAATATTATAAATGCGAAAGTGTGTCTGTCTGTCTGCTTTCACGGCCCATCTGTTCAACCGATTTTGATGTTTGGTACAGGTATAGGTTGTATCCCGGGAAAGGACATAGGCTACTTTTATCCCGGACAATTCATGATTTCCTGCGGGAATAAAAAATCTTAATCCACGCGGACGAAGTCGCGGGAATCATATGGTAATTATTAATTATTGCCATTTTGAATCTCAATTTCAAACCATCGATGCCCAAGCTTTGTTAAATTAATAATTCGATATTAAATTATAATTAATGTAACATACGATTGTATTAAATAACACGATGGCAAAGGGAATCGAAATATAATTTAAAATAATCGGTTTCATATTATTATTATACTATACGTCAATATACAGCGTGCTTCAGACAAACAACAACGAATATTTTTCCATTATTTTACGGCGCAATTCATAAGCGATAAGCGGTTTACTTCGTATTTTACAAACTCTTAGGACGTCGGAAACTCTTAGGGGTCGTCGGAAGAACAGCGCTGGAGTGGTGCTTAAACAACACTTCAGCATTACGCTGAGGCGATGCCCTTTTTGGGATTATGTGTGGTACAGATCAAAAAGTTAAGTTAGTTTAGTTCTAGTTTGAAATTTTTATGTTTTTCAAATTTTTGTTCGTTCTGTGTCTTGTGTTTTCCCAAATAAAGATTTTATTTATTTATTTATTGAATCGAAGCAGGCGTTACTTTGCGGAAGTCCATGATAATGAATGAACGAGAAGTTTAATTCGTTGCAATCCGCCACAGCAGACAAATCCATGCGGTACAGTGCGTGTCCTTCACCAATAGCATGCGAACACCCACCACCCAGCAATTCGCACCGGCACCGCACCACACCACACAAATCCTCCAAATCACTCCCAACGCACGTTTCACTCCGAAACCGGAGCATCCCCAGGAGATGTTGACTCGACAATGCACGATTGTAAACGTGCAATTCGGTGCAGTTTCGGTTAAATAGCTTGGCGGCACGTCTTTGTTGGTAGGGTGGTAACTAGCCACGGCCGCAGCCTCCCACCAGGCAAACTCACTTCAACTTGTATTCAATCTCATTCTCTCGCATATGTATTTCTCGCATCTCGAATAGTTTTGTCTCTTTTTAGTGTCGCTTTTTCGTCTCAACGAATTCTGAAATCACAACGATTCTAAAGAAGTTTCACTTCAAAAAAAAAAACTGCGCCAGGCAGGTCTTCAGATTTACGCTAGAAATACACTACTGTGACTCGTCAAAAGCATAACGATCTGTTTCACACATTAGACATACGTTAGAGAGAGACACGGCGCAAGGCGTCGTGTGACTTCCTGTGTCGTCTCTCTCTAACGTATGTCTAATGTAAGAAACAGAGGGATAGGTTTGTGACGCGTCACAGTAGTGTATCTTTACTCTTCCGCCTATGTCTCGGGCCACGGGCCGCGCAACTGGAGCGTGTAATCACGATCGCTCGTCGATCATTTAGCTTCCCTCGCGAATACACGCCTGTTTGGGAAATCAGCACTAATTGACACATTTAACATTTTATTTCCACTGCGAGCACATCCCTATCCTACAATAATATTTTATCGTCGTTTTTATTAAACGGGCATCGACTGTCGATAAAAATGATTAGCTTCGGTTATTTTGATAAAACTTGGGTTTTGTGGTTTGGAGTTTAGATCGCATTACCTTTTATTATAGTGCGTGATATTACTTACCTTTTATTTTAGTGCAAATGTAAATTTGATTTTAAGAAAAGTCGTACTTTTACTTACACTACCGCAATAGCAATACCCATCAAATAAATATTATAAATGCGAAAGTTTGGATGGATGTATGGATGTATCGATGTATGGATGTTTGTTACTCAATCATGCCCCAACGGCTGAACGGATCTGGATGAAATTTGGCACAGAGATAGATTATAGTCTGGAATAATACATAGACATAAATTAAGGAGTTCCCGCGGGAACCGAAAAACCTCGATCCACACGGACGAAGTCGCGGGGATCAGCTAGTAATATTATAAACTAGCTGATGCCCCCGACTTCGTCTGCGTGGAATAAGTTTTTTTATATAAGTTCTTAATTTTCCGGAATAAAAAGTACTTATGTCACTTTCCAGTGTGCTTAGCATGCGCACAACGAGATTATCTCGCGACGAGAGAGAGAGATGTTGTCGTTGCCGGCAAATTTTTCATTTACCCTAACATGCACAAAATGCGGTACCTATATTACAAGAAAAAAATAGTCGACAT
Organism: Erebia ligea; assembly: GCA_917051295.2. Taxonomy (NCBI): domain Eukaryota; kingdom Metazoa; phylum Arthropoda; class Insecta; order Lepidoptera; family Nymphalidae; genus Erebia; species Erebia ligea. Next base: position 1,721,230 of record OU785240.1, on the reverse strand, counting down.
GTAAAGGTTCGTAGAGAAAAATACCACAGATAAGAAATATTACTTTTATCTCTACTTTTGATGTAACGAGACAAGTAACCATGTCAGCTTCGGTAGACAGAGAGAGATAACGGGTAGATATAATTTTACTTGCATCCCTTCGATCTGTTACTCAGTTGCGGCGTGATTGAAGGACAAACCAACAAACCGAAAAAACAGAAACACTTTCGCATTTTGCTCCTCATTACTAAAATTCTACATTAATGTTGCTCCTATTTCAGTGTTTAATGTTTATAGCAAAACTAGCTGATGCCCGCGACTTTGTCCGCGCGGAATAAGTTTTTTTAAATCCCACGGAAAGTTCTTAATTTTCCGGCATAAAAAGTACTTAACATAATATGTCACTTTCCAGGTCCTCAACTACACCCATGCAAAATATCACGTCGATCTGTTACTCTGTTGCGGCGTGATTGAAGGACAAACCAACAAGCCAAAAAGCCAAAAAGCAAAAATACTTTCGCATTTTTGACCTCATTACTAAAATTCTACATTAATGTTGCTCCTATTTCAGTGTTTAATGTTTATAGCTAAATTTATGACCAGGGTTCTGTATATTTTAAACTTTTTGTTTTGCATATTTAACCGACGTTAAAACAGGAGCATAATTTAAGGCGGGTATAACGAACATGTTCGAATAAATCTCGCAAACATTGGGTTAGTCGGGGGTTTTCGCATGAAAATTATAAATTTTCTTCATACAGCCATTTAAAATGGTTAATTTTTTGAACGTGGTTTATAAATAAAATAGTTTTTAACCGCGACTTCATTCGTGTCGATTAGAGTTTTTAAAGTCTCGTAGTCTATACTAGTATTACTAATGCGAAAGTTTGGATGGATGGATGTTTGTTACTCAATCACGCCAGAATGGCTGAACGGATCTGGATGAAAATTTGGCACAGAGATGGATTATAGTCTGGAATAACACAAAGGCTACTTTTTATCCCGGAAAATTAAAGAGTTCCCGCGGGAACCAAAAAACCTCAATCCACGCGGACGAAGTCGCGGGCATCAGCTAGTAGGAATTAACGTATCTGGCATATAACAACAGTTACTGTACACCTACTTAATGTAACAATTTGCATCTGAAAAAAACAACTACCTACTGAGTTTCTCACTGGCTCTTCTGAGTAGAATATGCTTTCCGAATCGGTGGTAAAGTCAAAACAAGATGAGTTTGAGTTTAATAAAAAAACGTTGCATTATTACCCCCCAGGTGGTTAAGAATAAATAAACTTAATTTTAACCACCGTTTATTTTGGTTCGATTCTCGGTTAGTGCAATGATTGTGTTACAAGAAAAATAAACTTACATTTCTTTGTGAGCAATGTGTTTCGGATATTTTCGATTTTATGACTCCCATCTGTAATCAGAATTTATTTCTTACTACCAGCTTGATAATATAATTATAGATTAGGTACTAGATGATGCCCGCGACTTCGTCCGCGTGGATTGAGGGGTTTTAGGTTCCCGCGGGAACTCCTCAAACCCGAAATAAAAAGTAGCCTACGTCATTCTACAGGTCCTCAACTGTACTTACTTACAAAAAACTCACATCAAACCGTTACTCTGTTGCGGCGTGATTGAAGGACAAACAAACAAACCAATAAACAAACACACTTTCGCATTATGATATTAGTGTGATTTTTGAGCTTTTGGTTGTGATATTGTGACTTTGCTCGCTTGAAATTCGTGTTTTGCTTTAGGTGTTTTCAACTGTAATCATACTTGGAACAGCTACTTTGATGACCTCCCTGGTCTTATGTGTGTGGTCTTATAAGTGGGAGGTCCCGGGTTCGATCGTTGTCAGGGTCTATTCGTTAGTTTATAATTTCTGAATTTTCTCAGGTCTGGTCTGGTGGGAGGCGAGGGCCGTGGCTAGTTACCACCCTACCCGCAAAAACGTAGGTACCTACGCAAACGAAACGTAAGAAGCCATTTAGCGTTCCGCTACGATGCCGTATAGAAACCGATTGGGTGTATGGTTAGGTATAATATCTTTTGACGACCTCCGTAGCGCAGTGTTGAGCGCTGTTGCCTTAACGTGCGGAGGTCCCGGGTTCGATCTCCGGCAGGGTTTGGAAATTTATAATTTCTGAATTTTCCCTGGTCTGGCCTGGTGGGAGGCTTCGGCCGTGGCTAGTTACCACCCTACCGGCAAGGACTCGCCGCCAAGCGATTTAGCGTTCCGGTACGATGCCGTGTAGAAACCGAATAGGGGTATGGGTATAATTAACTGCCATGCCTCTAACAGGTTAGCCCGCTATCATCTTGTCTGCATCATCACTTACCATCATGTGAGGTCACCCCTATTAGTTCGTAAGAGGGAATCCATTTGCACCTCGACGCACATTCACGCAAAGGTAAATATAATTAGCGAAGTCTAAACAGCATCGCAAAAGCCCTTTCTTTCAGCAACAGAGTAACTTCACGCTTTTAAAGTGCGAAAGTTACCGTAATGTACAGGCAGCTTTAAATAAAACGGAGATTATAATAAGCTTTACAGATTTTCAATCGATTTCTTATAGGGTTCTAAATTTTTCTACCTATGTACACAGGTTTCTTTTAATGCATTAATATACTAAAATCTAAATATTAAACTAACTATAAAATAAATTTAATATAAACTCTTATAGACTTACTAACAAAAAACAAACTCTAATAAAAAATACCTGCCCTGGTTGCCCCTGGGTCAAAGGTACCCATCAAGCTTGCAGCTTTGCCACGCTGAAAGGCGATGGATAACCTTTGGACCAGCCCCCCGATTAAGTAAGAATTGTCGATCAAATCGTAAAGTTTGGCGTCAAAGTAAAATAAACCATAACATCATTGAATTAGAGCTCAATTTCGTGTACCCATTCTTATACGTTTAGGTATGTACGATACCCTAAATCATCCAAACTTTCGCATTTATAATATTAAGTATTAGTATAGACATTATTTGTTTCCGACTGTACGTACACATAAAATATCCTGAAAAGCTCGACTGAGAAAGATTTTTTCTAGACTTTCCGGCTCATTACTCCTTTGAAAGCATACCGTGTACGTATAAGTGATTGTAGATCTTTACAGGGCGTTAGAAAAAATATAAAGCCAGTTTACATAACGTACTAACGAGCGTTCATACCGTTCCGCGTACATAATACTAACCGCCCGATTTTAAACAGTCCTTCAGCCTCCTTTTCAGGAAACCACAGCCTGGAGTTTGAACCGGTCGGGTAATACTACGGTATGAAGGTGTAAACTGAAAGGTTTATTTTATTTCAGTGCGCAGTGGACCTCCGTGGGGGGTGGACGTTACGTTCCGTGAATTTTCCGCGTAGATTTCCCGCGACGAAACTTTTCCCGCGCTGAGTTTTTGGATTTTGACTGAGTGCTTGCAAGTTTCTGATTAATAAACTGATTTGATTAAACAAAAGTGTGTTTTAAATATTTTTTTTTGAGTGAATTTGGACGTTTTTGGTGGAGAAATATTGTTTTTTTTATTAGGTAAGCTGTAATGTTGTTTTATTATTGCGGTTATTTGCCACGGAAGCGAACTTTTACGATGTACCTAGAAGGTTCAATGTAGCCAATTTATCCAAACGTCGATCATAATGTCGTTTTATAGCTATGATGCCTAATTCGACTGCCTAAGTATTATGTAGAGATATTCTATTCGATACACGCTATCCTTTACCGACCAAGGTAGTTAAAATAAATTCAAATTCAAATGTTTTTGTATTCAAATGAACTTTTACAAGTGCTTTTCGATCGTCAGAAAAACCAAAAAGAAACGCGGCGGTTGCTCTATTTTTTTACAAATAAAAAATATCAATATCTAAGTCCTACAATATTATATAGTGTAGATACTATATTTATAGTCGAGAGAGTTAAATCCACGATCTTAAGAGTATATCATTTAAGTACATAATCTTTGACACCTAAGTAGATAAAATTTACTTATTTCAGGAAAAGCACATTTTCGAAATGGATTGAATTTGTAACATAGCAAAAAAGCGTACGTTCATGCTCATGAATGGTTTTCGGACTTTTAGAGACGGAGCGAAGGAGTCACGAGAAGAGTGCCCTCTACAGGGTAGCTCTTGATTGCGATCTCATCTGGTGATAAGTGATGTTGCAGCTTAAAATGCGGGCTAACCTTTTAGGGGTTTAATCGGTTCCCGCGCGGCATCGTACCAGAACGCTACATCGCTTGGCGGTACGCCTTTGCTTTTTTTTGCTTTTTTTTGCTTTGCTTTGCCTCGGCGTTGGCTAGTTAAGCATCCTACAGGATGCTTAACTAGCCAACGCCGAGGCCCCCCACAAAACCAGACCAGAGAAAATTCAGTAATTATAAATTCCTAAATTGACCCTAGAATCGAACCCATGACCTCCACACGCAAGACAACAGCGCTCAACACTGCGCCAGGGAGGTCATAAAAACTACTACTACATTTAATTTAGCTTCCTGTTCCAAACAATAGTAGCATAATTGAGATTCAAAATGAATTTTCTTGCTTTACTTAGGTACTGGCACAAAAGAATTTTACTCCAGCTTCGAAAGTTGGATTGTAAAGAAAGTGGAATTAATTTTTAAAATGAAGATTTTAGTACCACTTTTATATTATGAGTTGTAAAATGTTTTATTGAATTCGTCCAGTGTCCACGTCTATCATGAATCTAATACTGGGTTCAAATATGGTTCACATAGACTTTGTCTCTCTCTCATTACTGAGGGTCGTGACCCCTATCCATTAATCAAATAATGGTAGGAGTTTTCTTGGGATAATAATGCGGTGGGTTCCCACGTCCTTCCGCATACGACTCGACTAAGAGTGTTTAAACTCTCACCCTCTTATTAATAAACGTGGAATAGCGGTGGAATAGTTATAACCTGTTTTGTCTTTGTTTGTCAACAGTAATTTGACATTCGAAGGAAAAAGACAAAACAGGTTATAACTATTCCACCGCTATTCCACGTTTAAGGGTTAGGTTTTTGTAACGATTATTATCAGAGGTTTTTGTAACGATTATTATCAGATGTTAGTGATAATTCTTGCTTAACGTACTATCCGAGGCACGGAGGAAACGAAAAGGCCAAATTTGTGCCTCCAAATTCGGCCACCCATCCAGTTGCCGACTTGGGTCAACGTTGCTTAACATTCGCAATCGACTGATATGCGTTGTCACAACTAGGCCACTCGTACCCTCTAAGTACTAGTAGGTACTCGAAAACTGTAATTTGCCATGAGTATACAATTACTCGTCTATAACTGAACAATTACTCGCTTAACTGCCTCGTTGGTCTAGTGGTTGGCATGCTCGACTGCGGCCGACGAGGTCCCGGGTTCGAGTCCCGGGTCGGGCCATCATTGAGTATTGGGATTTTCTGACTAGAAATTCTCAGTACTAGCCCGGAGTTAGGAAGTTGGCGGTGTTTCACCCCCGTGCCTTGGAGATCACGTTAAGCCGTCGGTCCCGGTTATTATCACTAACATGATAATAGTCGTTAAAGCTCGCCAACTCGCATTGGAGCAGCGTGGTGGGTCTAAGCTAAGCTCTAATTCCCTCTCTCCTACGAGAGAGGAGGCCTGTGCCCAGCAGTGGGACGTTAATGGGCTGTAGTGGTGGTGGTAGTGGTGTAGTTTGAGGCCCGAGGCGTAGCCTAAGGGCCTCAATACACACGAAGTAGGAATCGTACTATCACCTAGGCATCTATGAACTCCTTAAACAGGTCCAATTATTCATTTATAATTTATCATTATTATCTACTTATATCAAAGTGTACATAAGTAACCGCTGTCCTTAGCATTGCTGGAGCGATCAAATCCAAGCTCCTCTATCATTTACATAATCTTCAATAGTAGTATATAATAAGCTTTTTTCAGGAGCATACTTTTAATGGATTTCTTAAACTTGTGTATAGGCAAGTTTAAAATAGGTTGTGGTATTTTGTTATAGAAAAGAATGCTCATTCCTACGAATGACTTTCTGACTTTTTTGAGGCGGAGCGATGGAGTCACGAGCCTATTACGGCCTCTAGTTTGCCTATCGTGCAGGATCGCATATTTTTTTGTAATTATGGATCAATCGGGGGCAGGTATAACCAGGTATAACAAACAGAACAGAGAGTCTATTTTAAATTCCCGCTTTGTTTTGCGACTCGAATTCAAACATAATATGGAGCATATTTGAGTCTCCCACAGGAATATTGCTCGGCGCGCCGGGAAAGCTATTCGTTAGACTCTACGCCTGTGACAAAGTTGGGCTGAACGTTTAAATGTGTTCGTATTGTAGTGACTGTATTGTGTTGAACATTGGGTTTTAGATGTTTTAACTTTATATAAAACTGACTGATGCCCGCGACGTGGATTGAGGTTATTTTGGGTCCAGCGGGAAGTCTTTAATTTTCCGGGATAAAAAGTACTGAGAATTTCTAGTCGAAAAAACCCAATACCTAATTATGGCCCGACCCGGGACCTCAGCCGCAGTCGAACATGCTGCAGACGACCTCCGTGGCGCAGTGTTGAGCGCTGTTGTCTTCACGTGCGGAGGTCCCGGGTTCGATTCCCGGCAGGGTCAATTTGGAATTTATAATTTCTGAATTTTCCCTAGTCTGGCCTGGGAGGCTTCGGCCGTGGCTAGATACCAAATACCACCCTACCGGCAAAGACGTGCCGCCAAGCGATTTAGCGTTCCGGTACGATGCCGTGTAGAAACCGAAGGGGTATGGGTTTAATATAACTGCCATGCCCCTGTCAGGTTAGTCCGCTACCATCTTAGACTGCATCATCACTTACCATCAGGTGAGATCGCAGTCAAGGGCTAACTTGTTGTGGATAAAAAAAAATGCTAACCATTAGACCAACGAGACGCTTTTACTACGGATATACGGAACTCTAGAAATCATAACCGCCGTTTGTTGTGCGGTAGTTAGATACCATCTTTTCTTCTCACCGTGTTTCCAGGTATTTCCATCGCCGCAGGTGGCTAATGCACACAGCGTCTTTCATTTACATCGTGATGGCAGAAAAGGTTTTATTCAATTTACACCTCACAACACCCCATTTACACCCTTATTTTCTTTTCTTTTATAACTGTATATCTTTTTTTTTACTTAACTACAAGTTAAGGCATTGTCATAGAGTAAAATCGTAGAGAAATATTAAGATGATGTTTTCAAGAACTTGAGTATCCCAAAATAAAATTAAAACAACTTCAAACATACCTCTTACCTTTACAATGTGGCCAATTCTGTATAACACAATCTCTAAACTAAACTAAAATGGCAGCTTTAAATCTAGTTCTGTCCCTTTCCGTAGGGAGTATTATGAAAGGGTTAGCAATATTTGTAATGCTCTAATTTTAGCTTAGTTTTGTCAATTGTCATCTCTTAAAGCAGTTTTTCTCCCCATTGACTAGTATAATTTACAGTAAAAATTTAATATTAAATTTCAAATTCTAAATCCATCAGTTGTATTTTTATTAAAGGAATTAAAAAATAAGGATTATAATAATTATTATAATCATTATTTTTTAATTCCTAAAAAACACGAATGTCAACAATATTCAAACAATACGGCTTTATGTGATGGTAGTCTGCCCCCTGTAGAGAATTATTACGGTATAATGGAAAACATTCAGGATGTTTTTAAAAAGTAAAAAAAAGCAGTAAAACCAACGGTGTCGAGGTCTATTATGCTGAAAATTAAATTAAACGTTTATTGTACGCGGAAACTAAGGGTAGAAAATTTAACTATTTACCCAACTACGAAGTGCTATATCTACTAAGGGGTATTAAAAGGTTGTTTGTTTGTGTGTACGTTTGACGACCTCCCTGGCGCAGTGTTGGGCGCTTTTGTCTTATGGAAGATCCCGGGTTCAATCCCTGGCAGAGTAAATTTGGGAATTTATAATTTCTGAATTTTCTCTGGTCTGGCATGGTGGGAGGCTTCGGACGTGGCTAGTTACCACACTACCGGCACATTCGTGTCGCCAAGTGATTTAGTGTTCCGTTACGATAACTTATGGAAACCGATTAGGATATAATTGTCATACCCCTAACAGGCTAGCCTCATCATCTTAGACTTAACATCACTTACCATCAGGTGAAATGGTGAAAAGGTGTCTAACTTGTCATACTAATACTATAAATGCGAAAGTGTTTGTTTGTTGGTTTGTCCTTTAATCACGCCACAACGGAGCAATATATCAACGTGAATTTTAGCATGGGTATAGACGAGGGCCGAGAGTGACATAATGCTACTTTTTATCCCGGAAAATTAAGGAGTTCCCGCGGGAATAAAAAAAAACTTAAACCTCGCGGACGAAGTCGCGGGCATCAGCTAGTAGTGGTCAGCTAGTAGTGGAATAAAAAAATACCCCTAGCAAGCTAGTCCGCTACCATTTAACACTTGATCTTCACGTACTGACCGTCAGGTGAGATAGCAGTCTAATTAACATAACTGGCTCGTTGGTCTAGTGATTGGCATGTTTGACTGCGGCCAACGAGGTCCCGGGTTCGAATCCCGGGTCGGGCCATAATCGAGTATTGGGTTTTTCTGACTAGAAATTCTAGTTAGAAAGTTGGCGGTGTTTCACTCCCGTGCCTCGGAGAGCATACGTTAAGCCGTCGGTCCCGGTTATTATCACTAACATGATAATAGTCGTTAAAGCCCGCCAACCCGCATTGGAACAGCGTGTTGGGTCTAAGCTCTAACTCCCACTCTCCTATGAGAGTGGAGGCCTGTGCCCAGCGGTGGGACGTTATTGCGCTATAGTGGTGGTGGTGGAGGTGGGCTAATTGGTAGTGGAATAAAATAAATATTCGAAAGCAGTTTCATAGTCCCGATTTTGAATGTTTATTTAAACCGGCGAGTGTATAAAATGGAATGGTCTCTTTAATCCCTTGGCACATTTTTGTTAAGCGCAGCATGGGCGGTGTATATGAACCGCACGGTCTGAGATAATGTGGCATGCGAAAGGGCGCGGTGCAAGTGAGAGCGGGGTATACAGTCCACTTGTTAAAATAATTGTCATACCCCTAACAGGCTAGCCCACTACCATTATAGAGTTAGACATCACTTACCATCAGGTGAAATCGTGAAAAGGTTTCTAACTTGTCATACTAATATTATAAATGCGAAAGAGTGTTTGTTTGTTGGTTTGTCCTTCAATCACGCCACAGCGGAGCAACGGATCGACGTGAATGTGACATAGGCTCTGTCTCTGCGTCGTATTCCTCATTACTGAGGGTCGTGACCCCTTTCCATTAATCACATAATGGTAGGAGTTTTCTTGGGATAATAAAGCAATGGGTTCCCACGTCCTTCCGCATACGACTCGACTAAGAGTATTAAAACTCTTTGGTTTTTGTAACGATTATTATCTGATGTTAGCGATAATAACTGGGACCGACGGCTTAACGTGGTCTCCGAGGCACAGAGGAAACGGAAAGGCCAAATTTGAACGTCCAAATTCGGTCACCCATCCAGTTACCGACTCGGGTCAACGTTGCTTAACAATCGCAATCGACTGATATGCAAATTTGAAACCCCTATATTACGCTCTTAAGGGTTGATAAATGATAAATGATTGATTTATTTCACGTAGTACAACTTGTGTCACTTATGATACGACAAGAATCTACCGCCGGTTCGGAAAGCTGAGCCTACTGAGAAGAGCCGGCAAGACACTCAGAATTTTCCAAAATCCTTTCTTAGCTGATGTCTATGTCATATAGTAGCTATCGGCATGCCAATTTTCAGCGCGTTTCGTCCAGTGGTTTGAGATGTACGTTGATAGATCAGTTAATCATCTTTTATATTATTTAGACTAGCTGATGCCCGCGACTTCGTCCGCGTGGTTTAAGTTTCCGCGGGAATTCCTTAATTTTCCAAGATAAAAAGTAGCCTTTGGCACTCTCCAGGTCCTCAACTATACCCATGCCAAAAATCACGTCGATCATTGAAGGACAAACCAACAAACAAACACAATTTCGCATTTATAATATTAGTATGATTATCATATTTATAATTTTTTCAAAAACCATAAGGAACTGCACCCTGCAACTACATATTTAAAAAATAATTCCAGTGGGAAATCTTTGATTTTCCGGAATAAAAAGTAGATGGTCAGATTTTTATCTATTTAATTTTTTTTTAGGAATTGTACCACTGAAACGATGAACTTCCTAGTCATAAGTATAATTTCAATGCCACTAGATAAATGGCTAAGCAGATAATTCCCCGATGGGGCACATTAATGTTTTATTGGCACATAAACCGTCCCGCGGGCCCCGGGGTTATGATACGTGCCCACTTTTTACGATCATATTTCACTGTTGGGTACTTGTACTGACAGTTTCTGTAATATGGGCGTAACGGCTCTATGGTTCTACCATTTTGACCCACTGGTAGGACTAATGGATGGTACCCCAATGTACACGTGGTCACACTATAAGTACAATTAGTATAAGTACACAGTCTGGTATTAAGGGACAGTCTCCATAAATCTATAAGAGATGAAACTTTTCTTACATACAGACACTAGCTTATGCCCGCGACTTTGTCCGCGTGGATTACACATATTACAAACCCCCATTTACCCTCTTAGTAGTTGAATTTTCAAAAATTCTTTCATAGCCGAGGTCTACATCATAGTAGCATCTACATGCAAAATTTCAGCCCGATTCGTCTAGTGTTTTGAGCTGTGCGTTGATAGATCAATCAGTTAGTTCTTATATATATTTACGAGTAGATAATCATTAAGTAAACCCTATAAAGCAGTTATCCGCTATTTATTCAGTGGAATGTCCCCGGGTTTTATGACCCCAGTCCCCGCAAACATCGGCAGCGCTGTCCCCGCACGGGCGGATTAATGCGCGGATGTATGTTAATGCGACTATCACTGCCCTACATGAGCGCTCTATTTGCATTGACATTGATATTATGAAGTGATTTTCTTTATTGATGCTAACGCATGTTTTAAAAAAAAAACGGCTTCTTCGATTTCTTAGTAAAAACTTACATAATAGATAAAATGATAATTTAAAAAAAACTTTCCTTATAATTACATAAAAATAATGAAACACCTACCAACCTAATTCTGAGATAGATATGTCTAGTCCAAGACCTTGCGACTCTGAAATTCTGTCTCTACTCTGTGAGACAAAAATGCTTACAATATTTTACCATACACATTACAAAGTATAATAGCAGTTATCCGCTATTTTTTTTTTTTTTTTTTTTTTTAACCACTACAGTTTAGCCCTTGACTGCGATCTCACCTGATGGTAAGTGATGATGCAGTCTAAGATGGCAGCGGGCTAACCTGTCAGGGGCATGGCAGTTATATTAAACCCATGCCCCTATTCGGTTTCTACACAGCATCGTACCGGAACGCTAAATCGCTTGGCGGCACGTCTTTGCCGGTAGGGTGGTAACTAGCCACGGCCGAAGCCTCCCACCAGGCCAGACCAGGGAAAATTCAGAAATTATAAATTCCCAAATTGACCCTGCCGGGAATCGAACCCGGGACCTCCGTACGTTAAGGCAACAGCGCTACACACTGCGCCACGGAGGTCGTCAAAAATATCAGGTCGTATTCAGTATAATGTCCCCGGGTTTTATGACCCCAGTCCCCGCAAACATCGGCAGCGCTGTCCCCGCACGGGCGGATTAATGCGCGGATGTATGTTAATGCGCCCTATCACTGGCCGACAGGAGCACTCTATTTACATTGTATTTAATACTATAGAGGATTTGCTTTGATTTTATGAAATGGAAATTCTTATTGATACGAACGCATATTTTTAATCAAAAACATTGTATTCTAGGTTTCTCCGAGCTCTTTACAATAATAACTAACACGATAGATATTTAGTAAAAACTCTTTTACTTATAATGAAAGAAAAATAATGAAAAACCTACCAACCTAATTCCAAAAACTTCAGGCTCTGATAATTCTGTCTCTACTATAAGAGACAAAAAAATGCTGACAATAATTTAGCATACGCTGTAAATAGCAGCCGCTATTTATTCAGTGGAATGCCCCCGGGTTTTATGACCCCAGTCCCCGCAAACTTCGGCAGCGTTGTCCCCACACGGGCGGATTAATGCGCGGATGTATGTTAATGCGTCCTATCACTGCCCGACAGGAGCGCTCTATTTGCATTGTATTTAATACAGGAGAGGATTTATTTTGATTTATGGAATGTAAATTGTTATTGATACAAACGCATATTTTTAATCAAAAACATTGTATTCTTTGTTTCTCCGAACTCTTTCAAAAATAACTAACACGATAGATATTTAGTAAAAACTCCTTTACTTATAATGCAAGAAAAAGAATGAAAAACCTACCAACCTAATTCCAAAAACTTCAGGCTCTATAATTCTGTCTCTACTATAAGAGACAAAAAAATGCTGACAATAATTTAGCATACGCTGTAAATAGCAGCCGCTATTTATTCAGTGGAATGTCCCCGGGTTTTATGACCCCAGTCCCCGCAAACATCGGCAGCGCTGTCCCCGCACGGGCGGATTAATGCGCGGATGTATGTTAATGCGCCCTATCACTGGCCGACAGGAGCGCTCTATTTGCATTGTATTGAATACCAGAGTGAGAAGGCGCGGTCTTACTGACAGCGGTTTATTGGATACATACGAAATTCGGCGAAAATATTATTGCTTTTTTGTTGTTTTGTTAAGGTTATTTTTTTTTATTTTATCTGAACTTTCTTTATCTAATTCAATTTGAAAACACTTCTTAATCAAAATCAATAATTTATTTGTTGAAATAGGTGGTAGTAAGTGTGACACTTACTATCAAAATAACAACTGTGACGGACGGACAGATGAACAGACAATCTGACAACAAGACCCTATTTCTACGCCTCCGCTTTCCGTCCGTCCGTCTGTTTGTCTATTGCCGCTTTAACAAGTCTATAGTTCCATACTAATATTGGATGGGTGAATGTATGGATGGATGGATTTTTGTTACTCAATCACGCCACAACGGTTAATCGGATCTGAATGAAATTTGGCACAGATACCTATATATTATAGTCTGGAATAACACCTAGGAAAATTGAAAAGTTCCCGCGGGAACCGAAAAACTCAATCCACGCGGACGAAGTCGCGGGCATCAGTTAGTAATAAAATAAAAATTTAAAGTGGCTCCCATACAAATATCATGATTTTTGAGCGCCTCCCTTGTTTCTTTTATGAAAGTATTTAAAAACTACATAGTGTTAAATCTTGTGTTAAATCATAGTGTGTTGTTCCCTCTTTTTTTTTTATCCACTACAAGTTAGCCCTTGACTGCAATCTCACCTGATGGTAAGTGATGATGCAGTCTAAGATGGTAACGGGCTAATCTGTTAAGGGCATGGCAGTTATATTAAACCCATACCCCTATTCGGTTTCTACACAGCATCGTACTGGAACGCTAAATCGCTTGGCGGCACGTCTTTGCCGGTAGGGTGGTAACTAGCCACGGCCGAAGCCTCCCACCAGGCCAGACCAGGGAAAATTCAGAAATTATAAATTCCCAAATTAGCCCTGCCGGGGATCGAACCCATGACCTCCTCACGTTAAGAAACAGCGCTCAACACTGCGCCACGGAGGTCGTCATCAGTCGTCGTCATCTTTCCTATGAGAGTGGAGGCCTGTGCCCAGCAGCGGGACGTTAATGGGCTGTAGTGCTTAAATCTTGTACGATGTTACGGAACCCTCGCCCGGTTACTATCAAATGATAAATGTAGCAAATAATAATTCCCCGATGGGTCACATTAATGTTTTATCGCCGAATAAACCCAAGGGCCGGCCGAGATGATCGGTGGGTTTTAATACCCATGTTTTTAATGTATCTTCGCTTTTTTATCGATTTTCATGTTTTATAAGATAAAATTCTTTTAACCGAAAATGTTACTGGCTAAAAACGAGATGATGCCCACGTAGATTTAGTGTTTGATTTTTTAATATAAAAAGTCTAAAATCCTATGTCCTCCAGGATGCAAGCTATCTCAGTGACAAAGGAGAATGGGCAAAGTGGTCTACCTACTCAACTCAAATGAAACCTATTGCAATAAAAAGCTTATTTTTAGTACTTAATTTTAATAAATGGAAGCAAAGCTGTATGTCTTGGGTTGGGCTATTAATTAAATTGATAATAGAACAACTTATATAGAAATATAAATTATTTTTAAAACATTTCTCATCAAACTTCTTTGTTTATTTTTGAAAAACTCCCATATATTTTGGCGTAAGCGCTATCCGTTATTTGATTAACTACTTATTAGCTTCTTATTTCCATAGAAGGCGTTAGTGTTGATTAGGTAGACCAACGTTCATACATTTTTGCCCATTCTCCTTTCGTCAAGATCGGCTTAGCTCTTCAATAGTAAAAAGGTAACTTACAGATAGACAGACAGAAAACAGATAAACGGACTGAAAAGTGGATAGATAAACCCCATTTCGCATATACAGAAATATTAGGATGTAATAATTATAAAAATCAAGCGCCACAAGTTAAATTTTCTATATAGCTGTCCTTTTCATGTCAACCCCGTAATAAGCTTATCAAAAAGTGTCAGTATCAAAAATTTAACTAAATTAGATTAGGCAGTGTTTTGCAATTCGGCCTTAAAGATATCAAAAATGCTGATTTATTGCCTAAAGTAATCCACCACCACCACCACTACAGCCCATTAACGTCCCACTGCTGGGCACAGGCCTCCACTCTCATAGGAGAGAGGGATTTAGAGCTTAGTCCCACCACGCTGCTCCAATGCGGGTTAGCGGGTTTTGACGAATATTATCATGTTTGTGATAATAACCGGGACCAACGGCTTAACGTGCTCTCCGAGGTACGGGGGTGAAACACCGCCAACTTCCAATTCCGGGCTGGCACTAAGAATTTCTTAACTGAAAAACCCAGTACCTAACAATTTTTATGCCCGACCGCGAATCGAACCCAGGACCTCGTGAGTCGTGATCCGCAGTCGACTATACTAACCGCTAGACCAACGAGGCAGTCAAAAGCCATGTAATGTTTCATTATTGTTGACTTTCGTGTTTTAGAATTATAATCCTTATTTTAGCAACGTCAAGGTACGTGACATCAAGCTTTCATTTTGAGTAATATTGCATACTAGCTGACGCCCGCGACTTCGTCCGCGTGGTTTAAGATTTTCCCGCTTTTCTGTTGAAATTTTTCCTGAATTTTCTTTGCTATAAACCCCACGGAGCCCGAGACCTTTCCAACGAATGCAAAACCGTGGAAATCGGTTCGTGCGTTCTGGAGTTATAGCATCAGGAAGGAAAACCCGACTTATTTTTATATAGTAGACTAGCTGATGCCCGCGACTTCGTCCGCGTGAATATACCAAGTTTCATGGATATAACTTGAGAAATGAAGGACTTTCATACAAACTTTCAACCCCTATAACACCCCTTCGGGGGTAAAATTTACGAAAACTGTGAAACACGTATTTCTTCATTTTTAACCGGTAGCTTGTATACCAAGTTTCATCGATATAACTTGAGAAATGACGGACTTTCATACAAACTTTCACCCCCTATTTCACCCCCTTAGGGGTGGAATTTTGAAAAACTGAGACACACGTACTTCTTTATTTTTTACCGTAAGCCAAAATAAAAAGTTTCGTTGATATAACTTGTAAAACATCTTGAGAAACGAAGGACTTTCATACCAACTTTCATCCCCTATTTCACCCTTTTGGGGGTCGAATTTTCAAAAACTGTGAAACACGTATGTCTCCATTTTCAACCCGCAGCTCATATGTCAAGTTTCATGGCTCTAACTTGAGAAATTAAGGACTTTCATACAAACTTTCAACCCCTATTTCACCCCTTTGGGGATAGAATTTCGGGATAAAAAGTATCCTATGTCCTACCTCGTAGTATGGGCTCAAATCGTGCCAAGTTTCGTTTGAATTCATTCAGTAGTTTCGGTGTGATGCGCGGCCAAGATACAGACAGACAGACAGACAGACAGACAGACAGACAGACAGACAGACAGACAGACAAAAATTAAAAAAATTACAGATTTGGCTTCAGTATCGAATAATGAGTGCCCTCCAAAAAAAATTTTCAAAATATCTTCAATGTACAGAATTGGACATGTTACAGTTTTATTATAAGTATAGAATATAAATTATTTTTAAAACATTTCTCATCAAACTTCTTTGTTTATTTTTGAAAAACTCCCATATATTTTGGCGTAAGCGCTATCCGTTATTTGATTAACTACTTATTAGCTTCTTATTTCCATAGAAGGCGTTAGTGTTGATTAGGTAGACCAACGTTCATACATTTTTGCCCATTCTCCTTTCGTCAAGATCGGCTTAGCTCTTCAATAGTAAAAAGGTAACTTACAGACAGACAGACAGAAAACAGATAAACGGACTGAAAAGTGGATAGATAAACCCCATTTCGCATATACAGAAATATTAGGATGTAATAATTATAAAAATCAAGCGCCACAAGTTAAATTTTCTATATAGCTGTCCTTTTCATGTCAACCCCGTAATAAGCTTATCAAAAAGTGTCAGTATCAAAAATTTAACTAAATTAGATTAGGCAGTGTTTTGCAATTCGGCCTTAAAGATATCAAAAATGCTGATTTATTGCCTAAAGTAATCCACCACCACCACCACTACAGCCCATTAACGTCCCACTGCTGGGCACAGGCCTCCACTCTTATAGGAGAGAGGGATTGAGAGCTTAGTCCCACCACGCTGCTCCAATGCGGGTTAGCGAGTTTTGACGACTATTATCATGTTTGTGATAATAACCGGGACCGACGGCTTAACGTGCTCTCTGAGGCACGGGGGTGAAACACCGCCAACTTCCAACTCCGGGCTGGCACTAAGAATTTCTTAACTGAAAAACCCAGTACCTAACAATTTTTATGCCCGACCGCGAATCGAACCCAGGACCTCGTGAGTCGTGATCCGCAGTCGACTATGCTAACCGCTAGACCAACGAGGCAGTCAAAAGCCATGTAATGTTTCATTATTGTTGACTTTCGTGTTTTAGAATAAAATTATAATCCTTATTTTAGCAACGTCAAGGTACGTGACATCAAACTTTCATTTTGAGTAATATTGCATAAGTATTGCTTGAAGCTTTGGCAGTATGGCCCCAAGTCTGACTGATTGTTTGGCTGACAAATAGTCCGCGCGCGCACTTTTATATAGCTGCACAGAATACCGCGACATGTTGAAAAGTAAAATGTTTTTCCCATATTTCGCGGACGTTTCGCATGGACGTTTTAACCTGTCGGTAATGTGCTTTCGCCCTTAGAATAGAAATTGGAGGTATAACGTTAAACGTAGGTATGTATTGTCCTACAAACGGTGGCCAAAATTGGAACAAATTTTTAGCCTGTTTAGTTTTTGTTGAAGTGAAAACTTCTTTAGCCGCGTTGAACACTTTTTGGTAGGGGGTAAACTTGTGGATTCGCGTCACCGACACCTCGCTCCGACATGCTCGCGAACACCGACATGCTCGCGTTGTTACGAAGACAAAAGGTCTAAAATATACATATATTACATTCGTAATTAAACTGTAATACCTTAGTTTTAAGGTTCATATTTTAGTTATTTTAATTTTTTTATTTTTTTCAAATTTTAATACTAAAATAATCTAAGTTATAAGTTTTCACTTTATTTCTACTTGAGATAAAAAAATACTTGACAAGTAACCAGTTTAGCTTCGGTAGACAAATAGACATAATTTTACTCGTCGTGCGCATGCTAGGCCCTACAACGTAGACACTATTAACTATTCTGATGTATAACGTTAAGTGTATGTAAGTGTTAAAGTAACGATATTGTTAGGAAAGTGTCCTCATAATATGGACGTGTCACTTGCAGGCTTTGCTTGCAGGTAGGTTTATTTGGGCTAACAAAATATGGAATACTATTCGTATTTGTAACTTTATACCTGCCATTATATTCTATAGAGTATATTTATTTAACTAAAACCCGTTCAAGAGATTCGCTATTACACTATTTTGATGTATTTCGGTTTGAAAGTCACTTATAATGTCACCTTCCGACCGAATTTCGGCCACGGCGGCCTATCTCCGGAGAGATTAGCCATCTGCGCGGGAGATATTATAGTGCACAAGTGTGTGCCGCATTCACAGATGCACTCTCTGTTCCTTTACTCTCATAGCTCGATGGGACTGAAAATCCGACACGATCGGAGAGAGATCAGGAGTAAAGCCGACGGCTTTACGGGCTCTCCGAGGCACGGGGGTGAAACGGTGAAAATATGGTCTTCTCTTACCAGGGCGCGTTTGGACCCCTCGTAGCTTTACTTTTAAGATACCGTAACTGCTAGATGATGCCCGCGACTTCGTCCGCATGGATTAAGGTTTTTTGATTCCCGCGAGAACTCTTTCATTTTCCGGGATAAAAAGTATGCCTCAGTTACTCTCTCTCTCTATACCCATGCCAAAAATAATGTCGATCCGTTGTCTGTTGCGGCGTGATTGAAGGACAAACAAACTTACGCATTTATAATATTACTTATTGGTATGATTGGACGTCAAAAAGTGTACAGTGTATCTAATTTAAATAAATATATATTGATTGATTGATCGCACTGTACTTACTGGGTACAAAACTATTGTCTATTTAACAATAATCTCTCAAAATACATACGTCCGCGTCCTACGCCATTCACATTTGTGTCTGGACGGACTGAGGATTGTGTAATGTGCATCCACCTTAAACCTGTTGCTTGTTCGGTTTTATATTTCCTGTTGTTAGGTCACTGTTGCGTTGAGGACATCAATTATACTCTATTTACTGCCCAAGGGTGTAAGACTGTCTTTACAGCTTTATTCTCGGAACTTTTCCACTATTTTAATGACGGTAGGGCTCGAGTGACAAACGTCTATAGTTTACTAAGTACTAGATGACCGTTAAGATAAGACTAGATTTTTCCTATGACTTTGTATATACATATTTTGTGGATTCGGATAGTTTTAAGGCAATAGATGTTTGATATTTCATCGCTTCGCGAATGGAATAAACCTACTAGCGAGATTACATTAAAAAATAAATTAAGAAACTTCTACTTAAACGCCCAGATAGAGGCAGCTAAATTTATCTATTCTAAATAATTGAATTAAAATTAAATAAATTATTATAAATTATTGTCTGTATTGGATTGAAAAACTATTCGTGTTATTAAATATGCTTATTTTTTATGTGCTACATTTATTATTATTATTATTTTTTTTTTTGTTTTTTTTTGCTGAGATTGTCTCCAATTGTTTTGTTGTTAGTTTTTATTTTTATTTAGTTTTAAGATAAATTGTGATCAACCACTAGCAATAATGCAAACAATAAAGCTTTTATTTATTTATTAATTTATAATTATGCCTAGACTAGCTGATGCCCGCGACTTCGTCCGCGTGGTTTAAGTTTTTTTGATTCCCGCGGGAACTCCTTAATTTTCCGGGATAAAAAGTAGCCTATGTCACTATCTAGGTCCTCAACTATACCCGCATTTACAATAATAATAACTAGATGATACCCGCGTCTTGGTCCGCGTGGATTAAGTTGATTGGTGGATTGGTTTTTTGATTGATGAGAAACTCTTTAATTTTCCGGGATGTTAATACGGCCTATGTCCTTACCCGGGATACAGCCTACCCCTCTACCTAATTTCCTCAAAATCGGTTAAACAGATGGGCCGTGAAAGCGTAGCAGACAGACAGACAGAAACACTTTCGCATTTATAATATTAGTATGGATCTATACGTTTCTATTCTATAGGTACGTGCCTACGTAGAACCCCAAAAACATTTTCAGAAAAAAAATCAGCAAGTACATGGCAAGTCTATAATAATATTTCTTTTTATTGTTGCAGATAACATAAAGAATGAGTGTGTAAAGTGAGAACAGTGTAATGTCGAAGCGTTTCACGGAATGGCGTCGTTAGAGTGAAGCAAGATGGCGGATGCTTTTGGCGGGAAATGCGCGTTTGTGCTCCTGCTACTGCTCGTCGAGAACGCTCTATGTCAACTGGCAAGGGAGAGCGAGGATCTAGGTTCGATTATTTTCATTTAATTGTAGATTAAATTTCGTAACAAACAAATTTCACTTGCCACTTTGCCACTTTTTGAGATCGTTATTTCAGGTCTTTTCTGCTACGCAACTGTATGTGTTCCCTCAAAAAGTTAAAACTACAATATGGGGCTTCTTTCTTTCTTTCTTTGTGTCCTGGGATTATTTTGCGCACTTGGGCGCAGGCGTTCGCTGTGCGTGAAACCGCTGGTGCGACTCCCTGCTGGATCACTCCAGCCAGCCGAGCTCACTCCAGAATCCAAGCAGGCCACCCAGGTCGGCGAGGACTTCCGGTAGTGTTGCTGGGGAGCCAATGTAGGCTTCTCGTTGGGTGGAAACACCGCTGCACTCGAGCAACACGTGTTTTGGTGTCTCGTCGCTCTCCATGCAGGCTCTGCATAGAGGGCTGTCGGTGATGCCTAGAATAGATAGCTGTTTGTTTAGAGGGCAGTGTCCTGTTAGCATACAAGGGGGCAGACAAACAAATTCCTAAAAAGCCGGCAGCGCACTGCTGTTTTGTACTTAGAAAATATGTAAAGGTTTATTTCCTGAAAAATCTACACCTATGCGAAACGTAAATAACCTCACGACAAATAATTATAACAATAAATATATCTAAGTATATATATCACCAACACATCTGGAACAACTAAAAAAAAAAATCTAAGCGAAAGATTTCTCTTTTACATAATATATTGTAGAACTCATTAAGAATAATAAGCTTTATTCATATCGATTCGATCGATTTAACAATATTTTCGAGTTTTTCATTGTATGTATTTATATTTTGACACGTTTCCAATCACGTGGACCTCCCACGAAGTTGCCTGGCATGGTTCTTTAAATAGAAAAATGATGGCGTGTCAGCAAGGCGTATTATAATAATATTATAAATGCGAAAATGTGTCTGTCTGTCTAGCTGCCACGCTTTCCCGGCTTTCCATCTTTTCAAGAGGAAGGACATAAGCTACTTTTTATCCTGAAAAAATAATGAGTTTTAGGGATTAAAAAACCTTAATCCACGCGGACGAAGTGGCGGGCATCGTCTAGTTTTCATAGAACATAAATCATACTAATATTATAAATGCGAAAGTGTGTTTGTTTGTTGGTTTGTCTTTCAATCACACCGTAACGGAGCAACGGATCGACGTGATTTGGCATGGGTATAGTTGAATACCTGGAGAGAGACATAGGCTACTTTTTATCCCGGAAAATTAAGGAATTCCCGCGGGAATAAAAAAAACTTAAAACCCGCAGACGTAGTCGCGGCCATCAGCTAGTAATACTTATTATATCTGTTGAAATTGTAAGACGAATTCTTGAAAAGCAAACAAGCTGATATAACAAGCAAATAAGTTCTTGAACAACTTTTGCGGCGTTCAGCAAATCAAGAACTAGGCCGATGTTACAATGTGCTCCTATTTCCCTATTTTCCCCACAAATGCTCCTTGACGATAATAATGCTGGGGAAAAACAACTTTCCACATGCTAATAGGCTAAAAGTTTGTCTGCTTTTCTTTAAATAAAAGTATTCTGTTTATTTTCTCACTTATTTTGATAAGCATAAAATGTTTCTTTTCACCGAAGACATTTTATTCTCTACTAGCTGATGCCCGCGACTTCGTCCGCGTGGATCGAGGTTTTTCGGTTCCCGCGGGAACTCCTTAATTTTCCGGGATAAAAAGTAGCCTATGTGTTAGTCCAGACTATAATCTATCTCTGTGCCAAATTTCATCCAGATCCGTTGAGCCGTTAAGGCGTGATTGAGTAACAAACATCCATACATCCATACATCCATCCAAACTTTCGTATTTATAATATTAGTATGATCTATTCGTAAGTAAGACCTCTCACTCTAGGTTTACCATTTCTGTACCTTGATTTAGAATTCCGTATGTTTTGACAAATTTAATAATTGCTTCGTTGGTCTAGTGGTTAGCACGTTCGACTGCGGCCAACGAGGTCCCGGGTTCGAGTCCCGGGTCGGGCCATAATTAAGTATTGGGTTTTTCTGATTAGAAATTCTCAGTACTAGCTCGGAGTTAGGAAGTTGGTGGTGTTTCACCCCTGTGCTTCGGAGAGCATGCACTAACATGATAATAGTCGTTAAAGCCCGCCAACCGAGCAAAGCTCTAATTCCCTCTCTCATATTATGAGAGTGGAGGCCTGTGCCCAGCAGTGGGACGTTAATGGGCTGAAGTATAGCTATATTTCTTTACAAAAAATAGTAAAAATTATAGGTAACAATACAAAAGCAAGCTTTGTATAAAAGTTCAAAGACAAAAACAGTTTTATCAAAATAGTGCGTTTGGTTTTTCAGAAGATATTAAATTATGTCAAAAGTACAATACTAATAGATATTTAATACACTTTTAATCTGTTTTTCATTAATAAATAATTACCTTTTACGAAATTGCCGAAATCAGGTAATTGTCGAATTAAAAACAAATCAGGATTTTGTATGCCGCGTGATACTAACAAAAGGTTTTCATAGCTTTCAAAGTTTCATAATTGCAGCTCAAAAAATCTATAGTAATATTATAAATACGCAGGTTTGTCTATTTGTCTGTTTGTCTATCTGCACGTATGGCTGTCTGCTCTTTTCCTTACTTACCTTTTCATTTAACCACGACTCTAATCTACAAAGGCTATCCCGGAAAATCAGAGTTTTCAGGTATTTCAAAAACACCGCAAATTTACCGCAAACCATGTAGTCGAAACTCCAGCGATTCCCACGCTAGCTATACACGATCAAGTGTACCGTTAAGTTTACAGCGGACTTCGAACCCTTAAAATAACATTATATTATGAATATAATATAACTGCCTTGTTGGTCTAGTGGTTACCATATTCGACTGTGGCCGACGAGGTCCCGGGTTCGAGTCCCGGGCCGGGCCATAATTAAGTGTTGGGTTTTTCTGACTAGAAATTTTCAGTAGGTACTAGCCTGGAGTTAGGAAGTTGGCGGTGTTTCACCCCCGTGCCTCGGAGAGCACGTTAAGCCGTCGGTACCGGTTACTATCACTAGCATGATACTATTCGATAGAGCCCGCCAACCCGCATGTAATTCCCTCTCTCCTATGAGAGTGGAGGCCTGTGCCCAGCAGTGGGACGTTATTGAGCTAGCTAGCTGGTAGTGGATAAATATAATACCTATGTTATCATTAGATCCCAAATCCGCAAGATATCCGAATTCTGAAATGGCACAACCGCCGAGGGCTGTATAACATGTAACATAACTTTAATACAGCCCATTATTATTTTAGTGACATTTCGGGCGTATTTGAAATGCAAATGGAACTTAGGTGCCATATATTTGCCCGGAGTTTATGTACAGTGAAATTTTAATGGAACACGTCCATCCGTGCGGCTTTAATGGTGGTTTTATTTTTATCTATACTATGCTAATATTATAAATGCGAAAGTTTGGATGGATGGATGTTTGTTACTCAATCACGCCAGAACCGCTGAACGGATCTGGATGAAATTTGGCACAGAGATAGATTATCGTCGTCGTCGTCGTCGTCGTCTCAACTTATAGACGTCCACAGCTGGACGAAGGTCTCCTGCATGGATCGCCACAGAGCACGGTGTTGTGCAGCTTGTTTCCAACGGCTCCCAGCTGCACGCTTGAGATCGTCCGTCCACAATGTTTGTATACGGTTTATCTTTGGCTTACGTAAGTATGATCATGTATCTGCTTTTCGTGCTCAGTTAAAGCGGCTGCCAATTCGTTCACGTAGAAACTTACATGCTCTTTCCCTCTTGTACTCGATATTATATTATCCTCAAACGCCACCTTACTTAAAAGAGCGGTTCCAATTTCTTGGCAGCAACGACTTGTCTATTTATTTGCGGTCTAAAGATGACAACAGGTTGAGAATACCATCTAGTCATACGGAGGTATATGGGAATTCCTTTACAGTAAAGACGGTTAAGCTTTGGAATGTCCTACCGAATGACATTAGACAATCGAAATCTTTAAATATATTCAAGAATCGTTTAAAAGATTATTACTTATCTAGTACTAGTATGCTATAGAATATTTAAGTATTGTATATGTAGGTTTATAGGTATAATATATTTATGTTTATTTGTATTTATAAAATTATTTATGTATTATTGGTATGTAAAGTTTATGTAGTATATTGTATAGCAGTCTATATTGTTGCACTATCCCGCTCCTGTCATAAGGTTCTTAATTAGTGGGTTGTCTGGAGGAGATCACTTTTAGTGATAAGACCGCCCTTGCGCACTTTGTTTTGTTTTGTTTCCTTTTCAATGTATTTTTTATGTCTTGTGTAGCAATAAAGAGTTTATCTATCTATCTATCTATCCACCTAGTGGGGGGTCGTCCAACGCTGCGCTTCCCGATAGATAGCGTAGCGATAGATTATAGTTTGGAATAACACATAAGCTACTTTCTACCCCGGAAAATTAAAGAGTTCACTCGTGAACCAAGAAAACACAATCCACGTGGACGAAGTCGCGGGCATCAGCTAGTATAGTCTATACGGACAAGATTGTGGATGGAAACTATAGCGTACAAGAGATAGGTAATAAAAATTTTAGCACGTGCTAAGAAAAATCGGAATTATGTTTCGCTGCCCGCTGAGAATTTCCGCTGGCAAGAAAATATTATATTTTATTATGAAATTAACATCTAAGCTTTCTCGTACGGCGATAGAATTTTTAATTTATTATTTTTTGAACTCGCTTTGGTATTTTAACGCTAGAAAACTGTTTTTCTTGTGTTTTACACATTCGTCGGGTAAATTGGACCAATGTGTACAAGTAGGTAAGTATAAACACTTTATTATACACCAACAAATAACAGAACAGAGGTAACACGAATCGTAACAAAACTAACAACTGTTAACGGTGTAAAGGCGGCCTTATCACTACGAGTGATTTCTTCCAGGCAACCTATATGAAAGCCGAAAGGAGATAGTTTGCATGATGACTGGGTGATACAAGGCTCTTTTTAGAGATAAATATCGCCTTGGAAATTAAAAAAAAAGGTTTAACTTTAATAGTGTCCGTCGTTACGCGTGGAATAACTAAGTTTTTAATTCCATAAAAAGCATATGTCACTCTTAAGATCCTCAACTATACCCCATCGATATATATGTAGGGCAATAGATGGGCCCATTCACAGAAAAAAAATTGGGCGTCCGACCCGTGGAGCACGCTCCACACCTGTATAAGCCTGTCCTTGTCCCCGCGATAGCGCTATCCCGCTTTTCAGACTAGATGGCGTTAGTAAAATACGCCCACATTCTTTGTATGACTGGGCCCGTCTATGTAAATTGAGGTCGTTGCTATACCCATGCAAAAAATCACGTCGATGCGTTGCTCTGTTGTGACAAATTGCGATCGAAGGAGAAACCAACAACCAAACGCACTTTCTCATTAAAAATATTAGTATGATCCTGTAAGCCTGGCATTAATCTTGTAGATAATAAAACTCAGTCTGATTTTTCTTTCCTAGCGCTAGAATCCGCAGCGGCGTTCTGAACAGCATCTTGGGACACTTTAGTTTATCTACAGTTTAATGCCGGCGGGGGAATAGCGGCTTATCTCACGGGGGAAATTCGATAATCCTAAATAGCTGGAGCGTGGAGTGAATTTTGCCCTCTAAGATAATAAATAATCCATACTGATATAAAACTGTGCTAATATTATTAACTAGCAGATGCCCGCGACTTCATACGCGTGGAATGCCTAAGTTTTTAATTCCATAAAAAGCCTATGTCACTCTCCAGGTCATCCAAAAAATCCCATCCCAAAAATCCCCATCAATACTCATCCAAAAAATCACGTTGATACGTTGCTCTGTTGTAACAAATTACGATCGAAGGACAAACCAACAAACAAACGCACTTTCTCATTAATAATATTAGTATGATCCTGTAAGCCTGGCATTAATCTTGTAGATAATAAAACTCAGTCTGATTTTTCTTTCCTAGCGCTAGAATCCGCAGCGGCGTTCTGAACAGCATCTTGGGACACTTTAGTTTATCTACAGTTTAATGCCGGCGGGGGAATAGCGGCTTATCTCACGGGGGAAATTCGATAATCCTAAATAGCTGGAGCGTGGAGTGAATTTTGCCCTCAAAGATAATAAATATTGTGAGTTGGTAAACATCTCTAGGTACCTTCAAATCAAGAGTGAATAGGCATCTTCTAGGCAAGCGCGCTCCACCTTAGGCTGCGTCACCACATTCAAGCAAATCTGATTGCAGGCAAGCGCTAATCTATATATAAAAAAATTGGCAGTCATAAGGACTGCAGATAGAAGTGAAAACGAATATTTATAATATATATTAAAAAAACAAAAAATATAAACCTTAATGTTTAATTACGAATGTAGTATATTTATATTTAAAACCTTTTGTCTTCGTAACAACGCGAGCATGGGGCAGCGAGGTGTCGGTGTCAGGGTCGGTGACGCGAATCCACAAGTTTACCCCCTACCAAAAAGTGCTCAACGCGGCTAAAGAAGTTTTCACTTCAAAAAATACATCTCAAACTCTGTCCAAACTTTTTATTTGCGGCTCTACAAGTTGGCCCTTGACTGCAATATAAGATGGTACCGAAGTCTAAGATGGTACGGGCTAACCTGTTAGGAGTTTAGCAATTATATTAAACCCATACCCCTAATCGGTTTCTTCATGGAATCGTACTGGAACGCTAAATCGTTTGGCGGCACGTCTTCGCCGGTAGGGTGGTGGGAGGATTCAGCCACGGCTGTGATTAATGGCTCCCACCAGTCCAAACCAGAGAAAATACAAAAATTATAAATTCCCAAATTGACCCTGCCGGGGATCGAACCCGGGACCTCCCACTTATAACACCATAGCGCTCACCACTGCACCAGGAAGGTTCTCAAAACCTTCCTTCGGAACCACATTGTAAAAGGGAATCAACCCCAAAGGTTAACCTGTAGTGGAATAAAAAAAGTTATATCTACGCCAATCTACGCAGACAAAGACGCGGGCATCACCTTGTTTACAGTAATCCGATAATGTATCTAAAACGCTTATTTTTCAATATCCTCTTAAAATACTAAGATTCTTGGAAAAGCGAATAACAAACGAAAATGTGATATTTATTTTTGAGATCCATTTTTGTAATCATAAGTACGTCCTACATAATGTTTGTAAGGAAAATTCATAAGCACGTTCCATCGACCAATTTCATAAAATGCGAGGAAGGTACAATATCCACTTGGTTGGTTGGTATTTTAAGGTGGAGCCCCACTTGAGATTCACGGAGCGGCGCGACACGTAGCGGCAAATATTTGTATGAGTTTGTATGGGGCCGTGTCGCGCAGTGCATCTATGTGCCGCGTCGCTGGCCCAGCTCCATACCACCACCACAACAGCCCATTGACGTCCCACTACAGGCCTCCACTCTCATAGGAGAGAGGGAATTACAGCTTAGACCCCCCACGCTGCTCCAATGCGGGTTGGCGGGCTTTAATCATGTTATGTTAGTTTATGTCATCGACCACACAACCAATAGACGCCTAATTACTATGCTTTCGTAATGCAAACAATTCAGTCAAATGACTCAAGTAAGCGGGCGCGGGGTACTTGCTTGGTTTTCTCGCTAATTGTGAGCTTCAAAAGCAACAAGAAATAATTTAATCAGTCCAGTGCTGGGGGTCTACTCTCTTTCTCTAAAACGAAACTTCGCAAACGAACGTAATTAGTCGGTTATTAGACCCACACAAAATCGTTCAATCCAATCGGTCACGAAAATTGTCTATGGATCCGTACTTCGTCTGCGTGTACGAAAACGAAATAGAGAGGAGCATAGAGATAATATTATGTAGGAGAGGAGTTAACGAAATTTCGTTCGTTCGTTTGCGAAGTTTCGTTTTAGAGAAAGAGAGTAGACCCCCAGGAGCGATGCTACTCGACATGGCCTCAGGGGGGTTACAACCAACGCCTAAAGCAGTATTACTTCGAAATAACTTAAGTACCTTCAAGGCAAGAGTGAATAGGCATCTTCTAGCCCAGCGCGCTCCAACCTAGACCTCAGCATTGCTTTGTATTTAGGGGATATGGGACGGCGGTTTCCCTATATAATCGTATTAGTCTGTTTTCTCCGTGGATAATCCGAATTCCAAAAAAGGAGGAGGACCTTTTTTGGAATTCGGTTAAAAACTGCACGTAAAGTAAAAATACCTAATTGGAAAAAAATCATAAAAAGCAACGAACTGAGTACTGATCCTGTAAAATGGAATTTCCCGCCGTTTTCTCGCTAATTGTGAGCTTCAAAAGCAACAAGAAATAATTTAATCAGTCCAGTGCAGGAGCGATGCTACTCGACATGGCCTCAGGGGGGTTACAACCATCGCCTAAAGCAGTATTACTGACAGTAATGACAGTTTTATGTCACGTACCTTGACGTTCCTAAAATAAGTCTGTCCTCTGTCCTTTCTTTTATATTTTACTAGCTAACGCAGGAGACTTCGGCCGCGTGGAATAAGTTTTTTTTCAATTCTCACGGAGACTCCTTAATTTTCAGGGATAGAAAGTATCCTATGTCACTCTCCAGGTCCTCAGCTATACCCATGCCAAAAATCACGTCGATCTGTTGCTCCTTTGCGGCGTGAATGAAGGACAAACCAACAAATAGACCCACTTTCGCATTTATAATATTTGTATGATTTTGGACTTAATTAGTTTATTTTGATTGTTAATGTGTTAAATGTTGCCTGTAAGTTCTATTATTGAGTATATTTTGGTGTTTTAGTAATGAAATTCGATAAATTTATGATATACAATAATCATACTTTAATAACTTGACTATAATTTTATGATAATATTCATCTAATGAAATAACATCAAAAATATCATTATATGGTAGAATATGCAAGGAAATACTTTTTTAAAATATATATCTGTACCCATATTCCTGCAAATAAAATATTATTTATTTATTTTATTTATTTATTCAAGGATTATAATTCTAAAACACGAACGTAAACAATATTAAAACAATACGGATTCAGGCGATGGTAGTATGCCCTGGACGCGCGCTTTAAATAATATTTGCCTTCATCGAGATAAATTTCAATTTTTACCCTGTTAAAATTACCTACCACATCAAATTAGTTAAGAACTAATTATGATTACTTACACTTATTTATGTTCGTACTAAAGTCTATTTTAGTTTTGTAAGGTCGCAATTGCACTTGTAAGTTTTTACATAAGTAACTTTAAATGATATTTGCCTTCAGCGAGATAAATTTCAATTTTTACCCTGTTAAAATTACCTACCACATCAAATTAGTTAAGAACTAATTATGATTACTTACACTTATCTATTTTAGTTTTGTAAGGTCGCAATTGCACTTGTAAGTTTTTACATAAGTAACTTACATAACTAACATTTTCTTTTACATTTCGTAAATAACTCATGTAAGCGATTTCATTGAACACATTACAATAAAACTTCTTTTTATATTCAAATTTCAAATTCAAAAGTATTTTATTCAAATAGACTTTTTACAAGCTTATGAATAGTCGAATGAATCTACCATATACCAGGGTATATACTTCGTACATATTTGCATTAAAGCTAAGATAACTTTACCTATATAAACGGAGTTGTGCTGGCTGCATTGACTGATCCTTCGCGCAAATAATCATCCAGCCCTTCTGTCACCAGATGCACAATTAGCCGCGGTGGAATATCTTGCAAGAAGTTTTGTGATGTGACTCCATCCCTCATGACCTCAGGGTCTCCACGGCAAACGTAACAAACATCTCATATTATTTCACTAGCTGATGCCCGCGACTTCGTCCGCGTGGATCGAGGTTTTTCGGTTCCCGCGGGAACTCTTTAATTTTCCGGGATAAAAAGTAGCCTATGTGCTATTCCAGACTATAATCTATCTCTGTGCCTCCAGATCCGTTTAGCCGTTAGAGCGTGATTGAGTAACAAACATCCATCCATACATCCATCCAAACTTTCGCATTTATAATATTTATTTGATGACCCCATCCCTCATGGCCTCAGGGTCTCCACGGCAAACGTAACAAACATCTCATATTATTTCATAACAGTGTGAACATACCTTTACAGCGACTGGAACGGGCTGATTGAAACTTGGCAGATCCAACTTTAGATTTTGATTAACTACGCTGATTTAAGATTTTCGAGCGAGTAACTAGTAGCTCTACCCACTCCATTCGAGCTAATATTTGCCTTTGCACTTTAATTCGGTAGTATTGAATTTTGGATTAAGTTCTGCTTCAATTTTAAACTAGAGTCTCAATCTGGCCAGTGAAACGTGCTATTCGATAATTGTCAAAGTTTAGAGTAACATTTGGAACTGTAATCCATACTAATATTATAAATGCGAAAGTGTGTTTGTTTGTTGGTTTGTTGGTTTGTTGGTTTGTCCTTCAATCACGCCGTAACGGAGCAACGGATCGACGTGATTTTGGCATGGGTATAGTTGAGGACCTGGGGAGTGACATAGGCTACTTTTTATCCCGGAAAATTGAGGAGTTCCAGTGGGAATTTAAAAAAACTTATCCACGCGGACGGAGTCGCGGGCATCAGCTAGTATTATAAATGCGAAAGTGTGTTTGTTTGTTGGTTTGTCCTTCAATCACGCCGTAACGGAGCAACGGATCGACGTGATTTTTGGCATGGGTGTAGTTGAGGACCTGGAGTGGCATAGGCTACTTTTTATCCCGGAAAATTGAGGAGTTCCCGTGGGAAAGTAAAAAAACTTATCCACGCGGACGGAGTCGCGGGCATCAGCTAGTATTATAAATGTGAAAGTGTGTGTGTCTTTCTATCTGTCTGCTACGCTTTCCCAGCTTATCTTTTCAACCGATTTTGACCAAAATTGGTACAGAGGTTAAGTAGCATCCCGGG
The DNA here is from genome assembly GCA_917051295.2 of Erebia ligea. Classification (NCBI taxonomy): domain Eukaryota; kingdom Metazoa; phylum Arthropoda; class Insecta; order Lepidoptera; family Nymphalidae; genus Erebia; species Erebia ligea. The sequence goes on along the minus strand of OU785240.1, from coordinate 1,690,197 downwards.
ACAGGACATAGGCTACTTTTAATCCCGGCTAATACCCTTAACCTTTTTTTTTTTTTTTAAATGTATAGGCCAGCGCTTGGCTGCAATCAGACTTGCTTGCAAGTGGTGATGCAGCCTAAGGTGGAACCTACCTATGGTAAATTGAGTCATTCTACCACTAAATTTACAGTTTTTTTTATCCACCACAAGTTAGGCCTTCACTGCGATCTCACCTAATGGTAAGTGAAGATGCAGTCTAAGATGATACGGCATGGACGGGCTAACCTGGTAGGGGCATGGCGGTTATATTAAACCCATACCCCTATTGGGTTTCTACCCGGCATCGTACCGGAACGGCGCAACACTAAATCGCTTGGTGGGACGTCTTTTCCGGTCGGGTGGTAACTAGCCATGGCCGAAGCCTCTAGACCAGTGAAAATTCAGAAATTATAAATTCCCAAATTGACCCTGCCGGGGATCGATCGCGGGACCTCCTTACGTTAAGACAACAGCGCTCAACACTGCGCCAGGGAGGACGTCAAAAGTCCACTTAAGTTACGTTTTACATCAACTGTACAAGTCTAGATACAAGCACAAGTCTAGATAAGTACATCTACAAGTCTAGATATTACAAAGAGATGTGGAAGAAAACGCTCTGCGCCGCCATGTTTCGCATCTAATGACCTTAAGATTTTTCTTTTTTATTTATTTATTTTATCATATCACCTTTACCTTTCTTTTTCTTTTATTAACTAAAGTCAACCAACCAATAACCACACAATAAAGCTAAGTTAAACCTCAAAAATTATGCCCGAACTAAGTAATTCTCGTCCATTCAAAGAATCCCGGAAAAAGTTAAAATTAAACAAAGCAATGCGCGGCAAACAAATAAATTGCGAGAAAAATTAATAAAGAAAACGCGTTTCCTTGTAACCCCGTTTTTTATTGCAGCCAGGCGTTATAGGGTGTACAGAATTACTCTTTGAAGTTACCTTCTTGCTTGGAGTAAAATTATTCCTATTTCTACACTTTCGTAAACTACGGAAGTAACTCAAAATCAAATCGACATGTATAAAGAATTCTCTCTCTTATAGTCCGGTCAAATCCTTACTATTATTATAAACGCGAAAGTTTTTATGTATGGACTAGAGGATGCTCGCGACTTCGTTCGCGTGGTATAAGTTTTTTTAATTCCCACAGGCACTCCTTAATTTTCCGGGATAAATCCTATATCACTTTCCAGGTCTTCAACTATACCCATGCAAAAAATCACGTGGATCCGTTGCTCTGTTGCGTCGTGATTGATGGACAAACTCTCTATTTAACGTCCTTGGGGATAAAATTTTCAAAAATTTTCAAAAACACTTATTTTTTTATTTTAAACCAGAAGCCCAAATACCAACTTTCATGGTTATAACTTGAAAAATGAAGGACTTTCAACCCCTATTTAACGCCTTTGGGGGTAGAATTTTCAAAAACTGTGAAACACATATTATTTCTTTATTTAAAACCAGAAGCTCAAATACCAAGTTTCATGGCTATAACTTGAGAAATGACGGACTTTCATACATACTTTCACCCCCAATTTCACCCCCTTAGGGGTGGAATTTTGAAAAATCCTTCCTTAGTGAGCGCCTACGTCACAAGAGGAACCTACTGTCAAATTCTCAAGTTTCTAACCCCAGCGGTTTAGGCTGTGCGTTGATATAATATAAGTCAGTCAGTCAGGACTTCGAATTTTATATATATAGATGTATGGATGTTTGTGACTCTTTCACGCCAGAACGGCTGAACGGATCTGGATGACATTTGGCACAGAGATAGATTACAGTCTGGAATAACACATAGGCTACTTTTTATCCCGAAAAATTAAAGAGTTCAAGCGGGAACCAAAAAACCTCAAATGCATGTTTGTTACTCAACCACGCCAGGACGGCTGAACGGATCTGGGTGAAATTTGGAACAGAGGTAGATTATAGTCTGGAATAACACATAGGCTACTTTATATCCCGGAAAATTGAAGAGATCACGCGGGAACCTAAAAAGCTAGTTAGACATAAAAATAGTGATCAAATAACAAAAAATCCGACAGAGCTGAATTTTGCTAGAGACCTTGGGTACACCAGCATATTATATAATGTAGAATGTTACACCTTATATTTTTAGAATCACGATATCTTAGGAATGGTAATTGTTGGAAAAGAAAGTATTGGGACCTTTTTTGTAGATAATTTAATGATAATTTTATGACTTTAGGGACTTTATTTCTACTGATGTACCCAAGGTCTCTAGCAAAATTCAGCTCTGTCGGAGTTTATAATATGTAATTCGAAATGTCTATTTTGACCGGACTATTATCAACCTTTAAATATCAACCCCGGGATTTTTTTGTAGAGTTGACATCTCTATCATTTGAAAAAAAAAATAAGTGAGCTTTTTATTTCGCTGTGTCAGAGAGGCAAGCATGCCGGCAAAGGCAATCAGAGCTGTTAGTGTAGTCTCAATAATTCTACCTTTACTAACGAGTTCTACAAAAGCTCCGTCTTTTCACGAGCATTTTATCTTTCTGCCCTGTTGCAAATGTTAATATTTTTGAAGTGAAAACTTCTTTAGCCGCGTTGAGAACTTTTTGGTAGGGGGTAAACTTGTGGATTCGCGTTACCGTCACCAACATGCTCGCGAACATCGACATGCTCGCGAACACCGAGCTCACGTTGTTACGAAGACAAAAGGTCTTAAATATACATATTCGTAATTAAACTTTAATGCCTTAGTTTATATTTTAATTATTTCAATTTTTTTTTAATCTTAGATTTTTTTTTAATTTTAATGAAACGAAAATAGTGGTGAGTATATAACCTAAGTGTCCATAGTACACTAACCCGATGTGTGTAAAAATTTACGACAAAATTTCAGACCATATAAAAAGCTTTGGAAAGTTATACAGTAATTGTTAACTAAAAGTCAAAAAAAATTGGTAGTCATAGGGAATGCCGATAGAAGTTAAAAAAAAAATTAAAAAAAAATAACCTTATTTATTATTTAAATATAAACCTTAAAAGTAAGGATTTAAAGTTTAATTACGAATGTAGTATATTTATATTTAAGATTTTTTGTCTTCGTAACAACGCAAGCATGTCGACGCGAAGCATGTCGGTGACGCGAATCTACAAGTTTAATGATTGTTTTTCAAAATCTAAGTCCCAAACCATCAAATAAAACCCATAAGCCAACTAAATCTCATAAATTGGGTTAGCTGTCGATAACTCCCGAGGACTCTCACAAATTCGCAAAAGGCGTTCTCAAGCCGACAGGCAATAAGAATTGGGGCAGAAGTCAAAGAGATTACGAGCACATCCGCATAAAGGGTCTGTGGGAATGTGACACACATCCTGTCTCAACTCTCAATAGGTACAATAATTATATACTGACATGACACCTCTGCCTGACACCTGAAATCTTTAAGCTTTGTCTTTTAGAAGTGAAAACTTCTTTAGCCGCGTTGAGCACTTTTTGGTAGGGGGTAAACTTGTGGATTCGCGTCACCTACACCGACACCTCGGTTTGTTACGAAGGCAAAAGGTCTTAAATATAAATATTAGCCGCGTTGAGCACTTTTTGGTAGTGGGTAAACTATAATATTATACCTCTATGGGGGTAAACTTGTGGATTCGCGTCACCGACACCGACACTTCGCGTTGTTGCGAAGACAAAAGGTCTTAAATATAAATATACTAATGTTTAATGCCTTAGTTTTTTAAGGTTTATATTTTAATAATAATTATTATTAATTATATTCGTTTTTATTTTAAATACTTTTATTTTGTTTTTTTTTTTAAATTTAAGAATTAAAAAAAAATTAACATAATTAAAAAATTTTTTTCGTTTTCACTTCTATCGGCAATCCTTATGACTGCCAATTTTTTATAGACTAGCGCTCGGCTGCAATCAGGTACTATACTGCCAACGATTAAAGCAATACCTTAGCAATATTGCTTAAAATGTCAGTTTGACGTACCTAAAATAGGGATTATAATTCTAAAACACAAAGTCAACAATAATGAAACAATATGGCTTTAAGCGTTGGCGGTATGGCCCCAGACTTGCTGGAGAGTAATGAAGAGTCTACTTGATGATACAATATAAGCACTTGTAAAAGTTATACTTATTTGAATAAAAAACGTTTCATTTTAGATTTTTTTTTTAAATTTTGAGAAGCACTAACTGAGGGCCGGGTGGGAGTTTTTATCGTACGTATTCGATCACGTTAACTAATATTTATATGGAACTAGCTGATGCCCACGACTCCGTCCGCGTGGTTTTATTTTTTTTTAATTCCCGCGGGAACTCCTTAAATTTCCGGGTTAAAAAGTAGTCTATGTCACTCTCCTGGTCTTCAACTAAGCCCATGCCAATAATCACGTCGATCCGTTGCTCCGTTGCGGCGTGATTGAAGGACAAACCAACAAACCAACAAACAAACACACTTTCGCATTTATAATATTAGTATGACTAGAAAATGCCCGCGACTTCGTCCACGTGGATTAAGTTTTTTTATTCCCGTCTGAACTCCTTACGGCTTTTTGGTTTTAAGGCTTATTATACTGAAAAATAAATTAAAGAATTCCCGCGGGAGTCAAAAACCTTTATCATCATCTAGTAATTAATAAAATGTCTATACTCTTGTTTTTTAACAAGGTAACTAATTTAAAAGTTAAAAAGTAAATTCTAAACAAAGAAACTTGATGTACCTAAGAAGTTCACTTTGCAAGTATTCTTTTATCTTATCAATAACAGCTACAAAAGGCTTTGTCCTGAGTGACTGACTGACAACCTACAACCCAAACGGGTGAACGTAAAAAATTTAAATATTGAGAGAATATTTTTTTTTTAATTTTTGATAGGCTTGCGCTTGACGACAATCATGCTTAGTGCAAAGCAATGATGTGGTTGGCGTTTGCCGCGTTCGCCTATGAGATGCTTATTCACTCTTGCCTTGAAGGTACTTAAGTTATAAGTGGCAGGAAACACGTGCGCTGGGAGGGTGTTCCACACCCTAGCGGTTTGTATCAGAAACGTTGAATATCCCTTGAGCCCTACTCTAGAGGAAGGAACCACCTACCATGGAAGGAATTTTGAAATTCTATCCCTAAGGAGTTTAAATAACCGGTTCAAGTTATATCAACTTGGTATTCCTTGACTGCGATCTCACTTGATGGTAAGTGATGATGCAGTCTAAAATGGGAGCGGGCTAACCTGTTAGGGGCATGGCAGTTATATTAAACCTATACCCCTATTCGGTTTCTACACGGCATCGTACCGGAACGCTAAACTTCCTTAAATACCTAATTTCATAATAGTCTGTATATAAGTTAAAGTGGACCGCTTATCTGTATTAAAGTGGCTTTACGAAAACCCGAAATCAGCGGAACTAATCTAACGCTGGAGCTAAATCTCCCAAATAACCCGCTTTAGCCAATTGTAAAGCTGCCTGCACACTGTAGCAAAGGAGATGTACCCATGCAATGGAGACTATGGGTAGTATTACACGACTGCCCAAAAAAGGAATGTAAAGTTTTCAGGGTTTATATAATAACTAGCTGATGCCCGCGACTTCGTCCGCGTGGATCGGGGTTTTACGGTTCCCGCGGGAACTCCTTAATTTTCCGGGATAAAAAGTAGCCTATGTGTTATTCCAGACTATAATCTATCTCTGTGCCAAATTTCATCCAGATCCGTTCAGCCGTTGGGGCGTGATTGAGTAACAAACATACATCCATACATCCATCCAAACTTTATTATATTGATGTACTAGCTGATGCCTGCGACTTCGTCCGCGTGGATTGAGGTTTTTTTGGTTCCCGCAGGAACTCTTTAATTTTCCGACATAAAAATAGCCTATGTGCTATTCCAGACTATAATCTATCTCTATGCCAAATTTCATCCAGATCCGTTCAGCCTTTGCGGCGTGATTGAGTAACAAACATCCATCCATACATCCATCCAAACTTTCGCATTTATAATATTTATTTGATTTATGTGAGTGTCTTTATTCCATCATAACTTCTAAATGCCTGAACAGATTTTGATGTCAGGGGTATCTTTAGTATTCTTACATCCTTCCGAGTGAAACTGGCTATACATTTTTTGAAGAAAAAAAAAATATGGTAGGGTTGTCGTATTTTTATTATGTTCACTTGTTAATCTGTGACACCGGCGAGTTTAAAATGTCACATCAAAACATTGAGGTATTATGTACTAAATGCATCAAAATAGGACAAAGCCGGAAACCATATTTTATTTTGTTACTAATTTACTGTATACTTAATTTTTGGACAGCAAATATAATTGTTTAATTTAACAACTAAATACTGATGTTATAACAAAGAGTTCATTCATCATCCATCCATCAGCCTGTATGCATCCACTACTTGACATAGGTGGTTTCGAGAGCGCGCCACCAAACCCGGTCCTCCACCTTCCTCATCCACCCACTTCCTGCCACCTTCTTCATGTCATCGGACCAGCGAGCTGGAGGTCGTCCTACACTGTGCTTGCCGGTACACGCTCTCTACTCCAGAACACGTCTGCCTCAACGGCCATCGGTTCTGCGACAGATATGTCCTGCCCACTGCCACTTAAGCTTGCTAACACTCAGAGCTATATTGGATAGAAGCAGGCGTTACTTTGGGGAAGTCCATGATGATTCCAGTTCCTTCATTACTCAGAGCTATGTCAGTCACTCTAGGTCACTCTAGTTGCTGTGGCACAAGCAGCCATATGTCATAGCGAGTGTTGTTGTTTGGGGCGTGAGCACCGGGATGAGCCCAACGGGCATTGCGCAAGGGAGGCACCGATGCGATCTTTAGAGATCTCGGAGCCTCCCGATATGCAGATGGTGGCCACCGAGGGGGTTTTAGTAGGTACAAATCCTACATAACCCAACTTCTCCCCCAGCCCCCCTAGCATGGGCCGAGACAATTTTCTCCACGAGGAAAGGATAAAAAATTTATTCCTAAATAAATAAATAAAAACGCTAAATAACGGTGGATAAATAGTCACCCGAGTCCCCGTGAAATGTCAAACGGGGATAAACTTCTCCTCTCCCCTGTTGCCGTGCTCTGAGGGGTGGATAAGTTAATTTTATCTCTTGTCAGTGGATAAAATCGGGGGATAAAATTTTTATCTCCGGCCCATGCTAGCCCTGCTGAAGTTGGGTATCTTAGGAAGATTTCCCCCTCGAAAAAAAAAAAAAAAGGTCACTCTAGTTCGAGAACAAAGATCCCAGGGAAGGACATGGGCTATAATTTTTATCCCAGATAAAGATTTCCCGTGGGAATCAAAAACTCCTAATCCACGTGGACGAAGTTGCTGACATCTAGTTGAGATAATACATTGTGAACGCAGCTTAACATCCAAGCTGCTTGCTCGAGTTTCAGGAGATTTTTAATTCGATTCAATTACTGTCTTTGAGCTAATCAGAAATTGTTAGTATATTTCACTTAGAAATGAAAAATGCCGACCATATTTTTGTTCGCCAAGTAAAGTTTGAGAAATTTAATAATGCAACCCGAAAGGAAATGTTGTTACGAGTATGTTGTGGTGTACCTCTTTTAATTTGATAGTTTTATTCAACATACTATGTTTTGTAAGGAAAATGAAAAATTCACAGCAAGAAAGTATTGTCGGCTCACTGCTGAGCACTTGTCTCCTATCAGAATGAGAAGGGTTTGGACATAGTCCACCACGCTGACCAAATGCGGATTTTGCTGACTTTAACTTTGAGAACAATATTATGAATATATACATAAACGATTATTGACCACCTTAAATTTTTTTTTTTTTTTAAATTGTTTTCTATCCACTACAAGTTAGCCCTTGACTGCGATCTCACCTGATGGTAAGTGATGATGCAGTCTAAGATGGTAGCGGGCTAACCTGTTAGCGGCATGGCAGTTATATTAAACCGATACCCATATTCGGTTTCTACACGGCATCGTACCGGAACGCTAAATCGCTTGGCGGCACGTCTATACCGGTAGGGTGGTAACTAGCCACGGCCGAAGCCTCCCACCAGGCCAGACCAGGGAAAATTCAGAAATTATAAATTTCCAAATCCTGCCGGGGATCGAACCCGGGACCTCCGCACGATAATACGAGAACTTATAGTTAGTAATATAGGTACCTCCTCTTTTAATATAGGTACCTTCAAATCAAGAGTGAATAGGCATCTTCTAGGCAAGCGCGCTCCACCTTAGGCTGCATCACCACTTGCAAGCAAGTCTGATTGCAGCCAAGCGCTGGCCTGTACATTTAAAAAAAAAAAAAAAAACTTAAGTGGGGTCAATGGGCCACCTCCTCAGCCAGTGCCACAGCGTGAAAGGTACATTTCCCGCCAGGTGATTGCCAATTTTTTTATTTTCTTCTAAAATAAACTGAGTTTTTTTGCCGGTTCTTCTCAGTAGAACCGGTAGTAGAGTCTTGACATTTCCTTATATGGCACAAGTTATCGTACGTGAAATAAAAAAAAACATTTCAAATCGTTTCACAAATCATTTCATTTCATTTATATTTACATGATTATGACGTGATTGTCATCGAGCTCAAGCCTCTCCTGCAATTAAAAAAAAGAAAAAAAAGTAATTTTACCAAACTTGTATCGACTTTCCCGCCGCTCAAATCTGGAAGTTATTCCACGGTTCGCATTAAATTCAGACGACTCGACAGAAAACGGACTTATAACACCCATGTCCCTTTGAAGCCAGAGAGTTGGTATGCTACGAGAGGCACCGATGCCTTTTGTATAACACTAGATTTTGCCTGCGACTTCGCCGCTTGGATTAAGGTTTTTTAATTCCCGCGGGAACTCTTCAGGACAAATGTGGCCTATGTGTTAATTAGGATTTTGCCTATGAAATTAATTAATAAATTAATGCCAAGTTTAATTATTTATATCCATATACTTTTAAACTCAAATCAAATAGTCTAAGAACACAGATAATAATAATTTTACACTGCCAAAGAAAATTGGGCCACAGTTATGGCATAGATGTAATGACAAACTAGTTTTAGTTTATAGTTCACACATGAAACCATAGACAAATAACAGTTTACCGTAGACAGAGTTTTACCAGGAAAAGGGGAGCCGATTGTGCCGATTAGTTTAACTAGCGGGTTCAAACTAAAATTCCTTTGTATGTTTAGGTGATAGTAATAATTATATGCAAGCTTAGTTATAATCTTAGTGGGTAGGTATTACATTACATAATAGGCGTCGCACAAGAGAGGGGCACCGGCGTAAGTTATTTAAGAGTTCCCGGGGCCCCTCTTTATGAGCTGAGGACGGTCACCGAGGGGGTTTTAGTGGGTAAAAATCCCACATAACCCGATCCTATGTGGTCGGGTATCTACTAAAAAAAAAACTACATTAAATTTCCTGTTTTGCTGATCAGCGTAGTCAGATTGATGGGCAGCCAGAGCCGGTCCGGGACGTCGAAGTTCTAGGGGTCGACCGAAAATCAGCGCTGATATGGTGCATCTACACCATATCAGCATTACACTGAGTTCGATGTCCTTTTTGGGATTTTCTACGACACAGATTGTGCAGTCTTTAGTCTCTAGGTTTTTTCTGTATTTTCTAATTTTGTTTGTTTTCTGTGTTATTTGTTATCCCAAATAAAGATTTTATTTATTTATTTATTTACAGAGCGCATGTTTTGGTGTTAGAAAAATCGAAAATTTGCTGATTTGAATAATTGTCCTTACAGCAGACCGTAGTGGCGTAGCTACTGACGTAGCGACTACGGCGTAGCAGGCAGCTACAGTACTTGTTACGGAAAGATTTGTAGAGTTCCCTAACAAAATATAAATTTTTTTATACGAGTATATAATATCGACGGCCCCTACGTAAATCATCGAAAGTCAAAATTTGCGATTTTTTTTTATTAGTTCAATAGGCTTATATTAAGCTATATTTTGACCCCCGCTAATAAAAAAAATCAAATTCTAGATATTAGCTGAGATTTGAATCGTAAAACATCGAAAGTGACACTAACCCTCCGGGCTATATCATCGAAAGTCTTTGATTCGATCAATTACGCCGGAGTGGTCTACGACGAAACTGCCATTTTCGAGAATTTACGTAGTAATTCAGTTTAATTTTTTATCGAAACTGGTAGTTTCATTTTTATACTGCGGAGATGAAGCTCGATTGTAAAAGGAAACAAATCGAAACTACCAGTTTCATTTTTTTACTGCGGAGTTAAATCTCTATAATAAAACGAAACTACTAGTTTCATTTTTTTACTGCGGAGTTAAATCTCCTCAATAAAACGAAACTACCAGTTTCAATGATTTACGCAGATATTTTTTTTATTTCTTATGTTGTTTCGATATATTTTTCATTAATATTTTTGTTATTTTTGACAAAAAAAGTTATTTTTAACTTATCAGTTAATTTGATATCAATAGTTTTGTATATGTAAATGAAAACTGACAACTCCAACCACAATATTACTAGTTCTACTTCCTACCCATTTCCATCAACATCGGTATTGACTGAGAATCAATAACAACTTACGCCTGATGATAGTTCGTACCTAGCCAATTGCCAGCGGAAGCTTTTTCATAACTGTCTTGGAGTGTGATTCACTTAGCACGAGCGTTACATCAAAACAAAAGAGAAAGACTACGTCTAAAGAAAATCACGGAAAGAAAAGCTTATTGATGCCTCTGTATAGCTAGTTCTCGATGATTTCGTGTAAAGGATCAAACTAATTTTCAAATCTTCGCTACCACGGGAAAACCTGTGGCCCAACATGTTACACCGCACCGCCAATGCCCTACGCTCCCTTCTTATGTTTACTACATTCTTAAGGCCATCAGTAACCACGTGTCCCAGATACTTAAATTGTTTAACACGCTTAAGGAGTGCTCCATTTAACAAGATGTTATGTTCTACCTGGCCCTCCTTGTCCGGTATACCTGTTGACCTAAAGATGTTGTAAATTCACTCTACTTTTTATCATATAAATCAGCCCATGACTGGCTGCGTACTCTTGGCATGTTTTTAATAACTCCCTTACTGACCTAACCATTGGACCCAGCAAAACCATGTCGTCCGCGTTTACACAGACGTTTTTTATCCAGCAGCCTACGTGCCTCTAGCTGAGCACCGATCAGGTCATTCATAGGCTAAAGAAGAGTGGCGGGGACAAACCTCCTTGCCTAACATCACACTCCAAATTATATAAGTACGTGGAAGAGCGCATTACCGCACACAACATAGTTTGGTATGAATACCAAAATTTTAGACTCTCCTAATCCCCAATGGTATGCCCGCTCTCTTAAGCTTATCCCAAAAGACATTATAAGACATGTCGAATAACCTTGAGAAGTCCAAAAAAAAAGCTTAGATAGAAAGGTTTTCGTCTCTCTTTGTTATAATGGACAGCCTGATTTACTTGATTGCACTCTCCGTATATAACCCGCGTTACCCATTACGGACTAAACCGAATTGACCATTACGGAGATGCAAAATCGGTTTCAGTTTGTTGTTAATCAAACTGTCCAATATTTTAACTATAATAGTAGCCAACGTAACAGCCTTTTAATTTTTTTAATCCAAAATGTCTCCAGTCTTGTTCTTCGGAATAGGCACTGCACGCATCATGTCATGGCGGATATAGAAGTGACTAAAACATAGAGAGTAAAACATAGCTAACACTCTAGGCAACTAAACTCCGTCAAGGTGCTTGATGAGAAGGTCATCGTGCCCAGGAGATTATCCTCTACTCATGTTATTCAAAATGTTGGTATGTACTAGGCTGAAAAACGTGGAACTTCTCTCTCAGTAACGGGCTCAGCATCCTCACCCAAACTTGAAGGTCTCAGAGGGGATGTAACATCAAAGTGGACTCTACTACGTTAAAGATGAGAACGACTATGTTAAAAGATGAGCAGCATCGCTTTAACTCTGTTATTACAAGAAGACGTGAGAAAATAATAAATATTAAAAATAACGATGATCTCTGATCATCGTTATTTTTAATATTTATTCATCACGATGAAAAACTGCTCTTGCCAAAGTGCCATTCTTATTACACTTATTTATTTTTATCCGTAGTTTATTTTTGCTTACTTGTTATTTTGATTTACTCAATTTGATCTCAATTATTTGTATTACTAAGTAAAAATAATATTACTGCGTTATTTCAATGAAAAATTTTTATCAACCCGGTTGTGATTTCCAATTGACTTTCTTTAAAACGTAATTAGCTCAAATCTTACCAAATTATACCGAAACTGGTAATAGTAAACACATTTCATTTGGGCGTAACTCATCGAAACTACCAGTTTCTTTGGATACTTCAATAATATATCCAACGTAAATTATCGAAATTGCCAGTTTCGATCATAACTTCAAAAATATTCCCAAGGTACAAAATCGAAAGTGCCAGTTTCGATAAAAATTATTGTCAAAAATCAAAAATATTACGACGTAAACTATTGAAACTCAATTTTCCAGAAAAGTATTATATATTTTCACAAATGTATATATTTGAATAAATATATAAACAAAATAATTTATGATGGGTACCAAAGTTTAGAGGTAATTCTTTAAAAAAAACAAAATATAACAGAAACAAACTTTAAACGGCTCTGGTGAAAAGTGCCAATTTTGACTTTCGATGAATTACGTAGGGGCCGTCGATATATTCGTTTGTCTGCAAGTCACAAGCTACTTAATTCTGTAACTCCATGTAATTGGATGAATCGATACCTACTTAATATTAGTCTGTATGTCTGCTATGATTTGACGGTCCATCTGTTCAACCAATTTTGATGAAAGATACATAGATAGGATGTATCCTGGGGAAGGTATACTTCCCATACTTTTCAAGCCAGAAAATCAAAAAGATCCCCTGGGATTTTTGAAACTTAAATCCACGCGAACCAAGTTGCATTTATCATCTCGTACTTAATTATTACTAACGAGACTAACGTAAGAAGATTGCTACTCCCAGTATATTTAACTCAATGTCCTTATCCCTTTGCAGCCGACAGAAAAAATCCACTTACTTTGTTATCAGCGAAATTGATTTGGACAAAAAAGGTTCACCTGGGGACCCGAAAGGACAGCCAATGCCCGCGCGTCGTGTAAATCTCTCATAAGATGTGTATATGGTTGGCCAACAACTAATTCTCGGGGGTCCTGCAAAATTTATATCAGACTTCGAGTCCAGGGTTGAATAGAAATGTTGTGACCAGACCTTTATGTTTATAGTGATATAAAATGTGTATTTTGTTATGGGCAAGTTATATATAAGCTACTTTTTATCCCGGAAAATTAAGGGGTTTCCGCGGAAATACAAAAACTTAATCAATGTTCCCATATGCCCCGCGTTAATAAATTAATTAAATTTTATTTAATTTATTAACGTGGACGAAGTCGCGGGCATCATCTAGTATGAACTAAGCTAACAGGGTTATTTGTTTACTAGCGATCCGCCCCGGCTTCGCACGGGTAGCACTAATAATCCTAAACCCAATATAGCTATAAAAATGGTTATTGTGAGTCAACCTTAAAAGATAGATGTATGCTATCACCGACTTTTTTTAGAACTTTTTGAGAAGAACAATTCCACCATACATTGTTTTTGTGTAACTTTAACTATTTACGCAGCGCACGCCACGTAAGCTCTCAGAAGAGAGGATTTTTTCCGACTTAGTTCACATAATTGCAATTTTCGTAAGGATCTCTAATTTTTTGAAAATAAAGTATAGCCTAAGTTACTCGCTGATAATGTAGCTTTCTATAGGTGAAAGAATTTTAAAAATCGGTTGAGTAGTTTTTGAGTTTATCCATTACAAACAAACAAACAAACAAATCTTTCCTCTTTATAATATTAGTTTAGAAATATGGAATCAACAGTTAAAGACGGACCGATAGGTAGGTATATAGATAGGAATTCAACACCAACGATCTTGAGGAACTGCCTCGTTGGTCTAGTGGTTAGCATGTTCAACTGCGGCCGGCGAGGTCCCGGGTTCGAGTCCCGGCCCCCGGGTCGGGCCATAATTAAGTATTGGGTTTTTCTGTCTAGAAATTCTCAGTACTAAGCCCGGAGTTAGGAAGTTGGTGGTGTTTCACCCCCGTGCCGCGGAGAGCACGTTAAGCCGTCGGTCCCGGTTATTATCACTAACATGATAATAGTCGTTAAAGCCCGTCAACCCGCATTGGAGCAGCGTGGTGGGTCTAAGCTCTAATTCCCACTCTCCTACGAGAGTGGAGGCCTGTGCTCAGCAGTGGGACGTTAATGGGTTGTAGTGGTGGTGGTGTTGGATCTTCAGGAGAGGTTGTCGAGTCAACAGAAGATTCTCCGGTGGCAGAGTGAAATGTACTTTGAGAATAACTTGAAAGATTTGTGTGGTGCGGTGAATATTGCAAGCTACAAGTGCAAGATACCACATACTCGTAGAATTACCTATTGTGGCGGATCATAGCGAATTAAACTTCTAGTTTTTTTTATTAGATAGGAATTAAATCAGTATGGTTCTCTACATAACCATGCAAACTTTGCAGAAGTGAAACTTCAGAAAAGTAGCCTTCGAGAGAATGAGATAAATATAGTTGTATTATATCTCATTCTCTCGCAGGCTAAATCCTATTTATGAATATGTTTTTGTCTTTTTGGTGTCGCATTTTCGTTTCATTTTTTCATTTGAATAAAGAAAGACTAAAGAGGCGTCAATGGGCTACTTCTTAGTATATAAGATAATTTATAAGTTTAGGTTAACGTAAAATTACTCATTAGTCTAATTTTAAGGCTAGATTGTAATCTTAGTGAGTATAGGTTGTATATGTTACTGGAGAAGCCCGAACCACGGTAAATCCTAAGATTTTCCGGTAAAACCTAAGATTTACCAAACCTTAATGGTAAAAGTCCGAATAGTTCAGTGATTATCGTTCATTTCGATCTTTTACCCCATTCACTTGGCAAATCTTAGGATTTACCTCTAGGCACGGTATATGTTGAAAGTAAGTCATAACGTGTAGACTGATTTGTAATATAAATGATTAACAACTACTTTCATCATACTAATAGACTTCACCCTCTCCCTTTCACCCCCTCTAAGGCCCGGTCGACTTATTCTGGGTGGTATAAAAAGGAAATAACCTCCTAAATTATCCGAGTCGGAGTGCCCCCAGTCCCGAGTTCGCTTCGCTCGCTCTTGCAGACGGAGTCGCGGGCATCAGCTAGTATAATATATAAATATAAAATGTAAGTAAGGTTAAGACTGATGAAATAATAATGATGATGGGTTAATTGAAATAAATGATTAATAATTAATTATTCATTGTTTCATTTCGAAAACCTACTTTTACAGCCGTCACTGGTAAAACCTAGCATGTACTAAACTCTGATGGTAAAAGCCCGAAAAAATTGTCTCTTTTTTGTAAATCCTTACATTTACCAACTCAAAAACCTAAGATTAACCAACAAACGGGCTTTAACAGTAACATAATCATACTATATACTCATCTTAATGGAAAAAGAAAATTTTTTTTTCGTTTCGTTGAATTTTCAAATCAAAACGATTCTAAAGAAGTTTCACTTCAAAAAGTCATAGACTCACTTAGTCCTCGAAGGAAATTTGGATTAAGAATTCAAGTAAGCCCTTCCAACTTTATTTATTCCCCGGGAAAGTAACAACGGTCGGTAGTCAACAGTTTTTATGTTCGACACGTTTTTCTTATTAATTCTCATAATTTATTAGCTCTTTGCCCACTTTCATTTTAACTTGGGCCCGAGTTCGCATTAAAGTCGTAATATTTTTCGGATAGAGCTGGGCTGTTTTCATTATTTCATTAGTGTTACTTATTTTTAATCTTTGACCGCATAATTTATGGATGTTTTTTATCTATTTCTAGCGACTTGGTAGGCGTGGAATAAGTTTTTTTAATTCCCACGGGAACTTCTTAATTTTCCGGATTAAAAAGTAGCCTATGTCACTCTCCAGGTCCTCAAATCAAATAATAAATATTATAAATGCGAAAGTTTGGATGGATGTATGGATGTATGGATGTATGGATGTATGGATGTTTGTTACTCAATCACGCTCCAACGGCTGAACGGATCTGGATGAAATTTGGCACAGAGATAGATTATAGTCTGGAATAACACATAGGCTACTTTGTATCCCGGAAAATTAAAGAGTTCCCGCGGGAACCGAAAAACCTCAATCCACGCGGACGAAGTCGCGGGCATCAGCTAGTATAACCATAAAAAAATCACGTCAATCCGTTGCTCTGTACCCTTACTCTGAGATTGATCGAATTTAAAATACGGTCTCACTAAGTGAGGTGAATTACATATGCATCAAACTAAAATGAATCTTAATCTTATTAATTTAGAGCTCAATTTCGTGTATGCATTCACAGCTAGCGCTCCAAACGATACGTTTCGAAATTTGAATCGGTTGCACTGAATTTGTGGCTTTAAATCAAGAGTTTTTGGGTCCATTTTAGTTTGACTCAAATGTGATTCACCTCACTTAGTGAGACCGTATTTTAAATTCGATCAATCTCAGAGTAAGGGTACTGTTGCGTCGTGAATGAAGGGACTTACCATCAGGTGAGATCGCAGTCAAGGGCTAACTTGTAATGGATAAAAAAAAACCAGCAAACAAACATACTTTCGCATTTGTTATATTAGTGTGATTGTTAACGCTCTTGTTTCAGTATTATAATCCTCATTTCAAGGTTATAATAACGTTAATTTAACGTTATAAATCTGCTGTGTCATAATCCTGCTTGGAGCGAAGCTAGTAAGCCAGGCCACAAAAATCTAGTAAAACATCAGTGCGCGACTGTACGTAATGGTGATGTTTCATGTTGCCTATGTCAAAAATATTTTTTTTTTTAAATTTAATTATAAAGGACCTCCCGAATTACGTGAAATATTCACGTCGCAATAAGATTTTAAAATATCGATTAAAGTAAAAAAGTCTATCGAACTTTGATGACGGCACAAGCTTTTTTTTTTCTATGTATTTTAGTTATTTTTAATTTTTTGTCTGTTAGTTATATTTTCTCACATCTAAAAACAGTAGATTTAGTTAAAAAATAGTTAGAAAATATATATATAAGGCAGAGGGCGCGGCACAGTATGTAACATGTTTTTTCTTGAATGGAGCAAACTGAAAACCAGCGCTGAGCATTGTAGCCAATGCTCAGCAATGCTGGGGTTGTGTCCAATTGTTTTATTGTTAGTTTTTTTATTTAGTCTTAAGAGATATTGTGAATAACCTAATCTAACAATAATGTAAACAATAAAGCTTTCATTTATTTATTTAAGTATTTCATACAAAATCCCATATAGGTATCGTAGCGTCTTGACGTTTGAAAAAAGTTGCTGATTTGACTAGTTGTCAAATACCCAATTCAAATACCCAAAATACAGCAACTAACTTTATTTGATCACCTAATGTGGAATTATAACCCAGGATTTAGCGGTCATGATAATAATTTTACTTAAAATCCATTAAACTACGCGCGTTTGTAAGCAAAGTGATTAATTCTCAAACCTTTAGTAAAACTTTCTTAATAGGAAACTGGCCCGAGAATTCCAAATTTTCGTCAGAATAGAAACACTTAAAAGACCTGAGGCCACGCGCCGCCTCCATCGTCTTTATACTTATTTCGGGTCCACTCTTGGACCTAGTTTATGCTCGTAAAGATTCTAGCTAAAGCCGCGTTTACACCAACATTTTTTTTTCACTAGGCGTCGTAATCTGTGAAAAATATTTTGCAATACTTTAATGTGACCGTGAGAATGCAAACTAATATTTTTTGTCTTGACTTTATTATGTACATATGCACTACCACAAACATAGACAAACCATAGTTGTGAAAAATAACATCTAGTATACTTATATTTAATGAAAAACCTTAAGTTATTATATAAAACTGTATTGTATTGTATTAGTTTTTGATAACTGTGCTTCATGTAGATTGTATGTTTTTGATCAAATAAATGAAATTGAAATTGAAAAATTTAAATATTAATATTATGAACTAGATGATGCCCGTGACTTCGTCCGCGTGGACTAAGTTTTTTCGATTACCGCGGGAACCTTGTCCATGTCCTTCCCCGGGATACAACATATCCCAAATTTCATCAAAATCGGTTGAACTGGTGGGCCGTGCATGCGTAGCAGACAGACAGACAGACACACTTTCGCATTTATAATATTAGTATGGATAGTATGGATATGACTGTGTGTGTATCACAACCCATCTGTTCAACTGATTCTGATGAAAAATACAGAGATAGGTTACATTCCAGGAAGCCTACTTGTTATCCCGGGAAATCAAAAAGTATCCACGGAATTTGAAAATACTTAAATAGACGCGGACGAAGTCATCATCTAAAAAAAATAACAATTATTATAATTAGTCGTACTTATATCAAGACCTTTCGTGCATAGCTAATAATATACAGCTATTATGGTTAATAAAAATAATAGAATTTACGGCGCAAAATGTTTATGGTTATAGGTGAAGACGCGGACTAAGGTATAAAGTTTACAAAGCTAATGTAAAAGCTAAAATTCTAGAATTTTCTATAAAGCAATGTTAGCTAAGGCTATCTCAAAGAAAATGACGAGGTGTGGACGAGGTCAAGATTCGTTATTGCCTTTGAGAAAATGTTTCAATTGATAAGCGCTTGGGTATGGAAGTATAATACCTACTAGCTGATTCCCGCGACTTCGTCCGCGTGGATTGAGGTTTTTGTTTCATATTACGTTCATACATCCATCCATCCAAACTTCCGCATTTATAATATTAGTTAAGTATAGATGCGAAAGTTTGTATGGATGTTTCTTACTCAATCACGCCAGAATGGCTAAATAGATCTGGATGAAATTGGCACAGCGATAGATTATAATCAGGAATAACACATAGGCTATTTTTTATCCCGGAAAATTATTTCAGGGGGGCTCTCATAGAAGCGAATGCGAACCAAAATATTTTTTAAAGCGTTACATTGGGTTGCGGTATATCAATTTTTAATGAGCTTCAATATTTTTAACAGAACTTCACAATGATGCCAATAGATGGCGCTCTGTAAAAGTTTATGCGTTTGTGCTTACAAATAATAGACGTTAGCATCGTCTTACGTGGAATAAAAAAATAGTCTACTGATAGTACTGATGTCTATGAACGTTAAGATAGTTAAAACTATTTTATGGATACCGCGAGGTCTCAGTTCGGGGCGAACCACTAGTTATTGTTAACATTTGTTTGCAACGCTGTTGATTACTTACAAATAAATAAAATAAAATAAACTAAAGAGTCCCCGCGGGAAAGACGAAGGACGAACGCGGACGAAGATGCGGGCATCAGCTAGTTAATACTATTAGTTTTAGATAATAATCATAGCAGTATGCTCAGTAAAATTATAGACGCAGGAGCATAAAACGCTTGATCTGTGATTCTGTATGCGGTTGGGTATTTCCCCCGGGTTCGCATGTCTCAATAAAGTTATAACATATTATTGAGTTAACTCGCTTCGAGTCAGAGGTAATATTATGAGCACTCAGGTAATGAAACGCTGTGGTGAGGATAATCTCTAGTTTTTATTATTTTTAAACAATAAGTAAGGATCACTTTTATCTTACAAAAATATAAGAAAATACACATTTTGGTACAGGTATAGGTACATACATTTTAAAGTAAGCTTATGTACCTATTGTGAAATAATTATCATGATAACTGAAACTTGTTACTTTCAATTGCATTACATATATCCTTTAAACTAGGGTATACATTTTCACTATAAGGCAAGTGTGAGATGTGAGATGGTGATAATTATAAAAAAACCCGGCTGAGTTTGTTGTGGGTTCTTCTTAGACCAGGGCGCGTTTGGAACCCTCGTAGCTTTAGTTTTAAGATACCGTAACTGATTATCACCATCATGTTTTTTATGTAACTAGCTGATGCCGGCGGATAAGTTTTTTTAAATTCCCACGGGAACTCCTCAATTTTCCGGGATAAAAAGTAGCCTATTTCACTCTCCAGGTCCTCAACTATACCCATGCAAAAAATCACGTCGATCCGTTTCTCCGTTGCAGCGTAATTGAAGGACAAACCAACAAACCAATAAACCAACAAACAAACACACTTGCGCATTTATAATATTAGTATTGGACGTCAATAAGTGTACAGTGTCTGTCGGTCTGTCTGTCTGGTGGGAGGCTTCGGCCGTGGCTGTGTACCACCCTACCGGCAAAGACGTACCGCCAAGCGATTTAGGGTTCCGGTACGAGCCGTGTAATCAATCTACATGCTCAAACCTTCGAAAAGTTAAGAGGTGCGTTCCCGGGATTTCCCGGGATTTGCCATTCCGAACCAGTGGTAGATTCACTCGACGATTCCAAAGCACTTGTAAAGGTTTAGTTGAATAAAAAACATTTGAATTTTGAATTGTTTTTGAGTTTTGATTTCCAATACCCCATGAATAGAAAGCCAAAGCATCAAGCATTAACTTGGCTATCACCACACATTGGCCCAGCAACAATCTCCAGTTCGTTTACAACTAACAAAATATCCATTCTGGCCCAAGCCTTATTAAACACGGAGAGAGATATTCCGCCCAAGTAACGTTCTGTATGGTTAGTATGAGATTACACATCTCACCAACGGTGAAAGTATTCGATCAGTTTAAACATCAAAGTGATCTTATCATCTAAGGTTTAAGGCTCAAGTGCCTTCAGACGTGAAGTGCTTCAAGCGGATGCTTTGCGTAATTAAAATCAGTGGTATTGAATGTATGAATTTGGATCAGAGCTTGCCGGATACATACCAATCCAAAGTGGGACAAACTATGATGGCAGGTCCCTGTTGGTGAATAACCGGCATTATATTATCCATCGGGGTACAAAGTTAGATTACATAATATGAGATGTACAGAGGACCGGAAAAGACTCCAGAGGAATGCATGACTTTAAATCAATGGCTTGGCCCCTAAGATACGGGTCTTCCTAGTTTAGGGGTCAGGAATTCATTATCGAGCAGCGGCCGCGTCGCGCGAACAGCCTCATGAATAAGGGCCCCGAACGGGCTCGAAACTAGTCGGGCATCTTTCCGACAGAACACGTGAGTTTATCCGGGTATTAGGTATAGGAATTCATTGTTCTGTACATTAGTTGATTCCAATAATAAAGATTTCTATTTCTATCAACGACATTTCTGTCTCTTTTAATCCATCTCAATAAGAACGTTTCTTATGTAATTTTTTTTTGTGTTCCAAAAAACTAAAGGTAAGAACGGATAGTGCAAGTAAAACGTAAACACACAATATAATTAGTCAAAAAAAATGTACTAAAGTATGTATTAATATTATACGTACACTACTACTACTACCTACTTATAGAGTTGTTACTGATTCGATTAGTTTTTTCAAATATCCAATTATCTGTTTCGATATTCGAATACTACCAACGTTAGCGAGACGTGCACTAACCCTGACAACATCCGATTTGCATAATAATGGCTGACCGAAGCTACCGATGATAACTTCCAGCCTTGATTGCAGTCTCTTTGAAAATCCCCGCCCAAAATGCTTTCACGGAGATTCCCAATTTACCTTTTGTGGCTATTTACAGGTAATCGTGTTTGGTGAGCGGTGCGCCGTTATTGGATTTACCTTTAGGTTGTTACGCTACATAATATAAGGTTTTAGGACGAAAGTTTGCTTAAACTGTATAATATGAGTGACTGTTTCACTCTGACTCATAGACATACATATGAGTCGGAGTGAGAGAATAGATATTCTCTATTCTCGCAAATTGTCTCAATCAATCAAATAAATATTATAAATGCGAAAGTTTGGATGGATGTATGGATGTGTGGATGTATGGATGTATGGATGTTTGTTACTCAATCACGCTCCAACGGCTGAACGGATCTGGATGAAATTTAGCACAGAGATAGATTATAGTCTGGAATAGCACATAGGCTACTTTTTATCCCGGAAAATTAAAGAGTTCCCGCGGGAACCGAAAAACCTAAATCCACGCGGACGAAGTCGCGGGCATCAGCTAGTTTATAATATGCTCGAAAATAGCATACCTATATACATGTGATCATGTTTACACAAACACAGCAATATGTGATAGAAATCGCATTACAATATGCTCGGAATCATACGATATGTCACTGAGCCTAATCCCTTTGTATGGGGAATCAATAGGACGCACTGAGGACGGGAATGTATTGCTGGAGTGGTGTAGAGATAGTAGCTGTCATAACAATGATAAGAGATATTGATTGTATTATTATGTAGTGACTAGCTGATGCCCGCGACTTCGTCCGCGTGCTTTAAGTTTTGTTTTATTCCCGCGGGAACTCCTTAATTTTCCAGGATAAAAAGTAGCCTATGTCACTCTCCAGGTCGTCAACTATACCCATGCCAAAAATCACGTCCATCCCGATTCCTTCGTTGACGTTCGTGTATCACGAACTTTTATACAACCTTTCAACCCCCATTTAACCCTTTTGGGGTTGGAATTTTCAAAAACCCTTTCTTAGCGGATGCCTACGTTATAAAAGCTATCTCAGTGCAAAATTTCAGCCCGACTCGTCCAGTGGTTTGAGCTGTGCGTTGATAGATCAGTCAGTCAGTCACCTTTTCCTTTTATATATATTTAGATAACTGATAAGATAAAATCTGAATTAGGATATCCTTTATTCAAATTTAGTACCTACATTTAGTGGGTTTTACTCAACCAGAAATTCTCAGTACTAGCTCGGAGTTAGGAAGTTGGCGGTGTTTCACTTCCGTGCCTCGGAGAGAACGTTAAGCCGTCGGTCCCGGTTAGTATCACTAACATGATAATAGTCGTTAAAGCCCGCCAACCCGCATTGGAGCAGCGTGGTGGGTCTAAGATCTAATTACCTCTCTCCTATGAGAGTGGAGGCCTGTGCCCAGCAGTGGGACGTTAATGGGCTGTAGTGGTAGCGGTATATATCAATAGATACCTACACGGTTTTTTTTATTCCATTACAAGTTAGCCCTTGACTGTGATCTCACCTGATGTACTCGTAAGTGATGATGCAGTCTAAGATGGTAGCGGGTTAACCTGTTAGGGGCATGGCAGTTATATTAAACCCATACCCCTATTCGGTTTCTACACGGCATCTTACCGGAACGCTTAATCGCTTGGCGTCAGTCTTCACCTGTAGGGTGGTAACTAGCCACGGCCGAAGCCTCCCACCAGGCCAGACCAGGGAAAATTCAGAAATTATTAATTTCCAAACTCTGCCGGGGATCGAACCGGGACCTCCGCACGTTAAGGCAACAGCGTTCAACACTGCGCCACGGAGGTACGTGACATCAAACTGTTATTTTTAGTAATATTGCTTAACTATCGCTTTAAGTTATGTTTTAATATTGATGACGAACGTGTTTTAGAATTATGATCCTTATTACAGAGACGTCAAGGTACGTCACTTAAAACTGTAATTTTGAAATAATACCTACTGCTATAAGCGATAGTAATAGCCGCCCAGTACACTTTTTGAACGTCAATATTATACAGTTCGCGCGCGAGTTGAATGCAGAGCTAATGTATGTGTCACCATACATAAGCTCTGCATTCAACTCGCACGCGAACTATACCTCTCCTTTCAGATTAAAAATACAAAAAATACGTTTTAAAATATCAAAGTTGTTATATTTATCGCTTTCAAACATCGATTTATAAGTCAATGCTTTCAAATAACAACCTTTTAAAAATTGCAAAAGTATTCATATATCCCGTTAAGTTATCGATACAATTAGACTTTAAAACTCATTCTTTTTTAAGTAATTTTCAATATTTTCCCAATATACTTGAGCTAGCAAAGATGAGCTGCAGAGTCTTTAAAAATAGCTGATACCAATAAAACTTTAACTTGAAGTTGGAATATTCTTGCTCACTCAGCGCGAAAGTGCATCGGCTCCCAATCGTGGATTGCACGAGTAATCCGAATAAAGGCTTGGGCAGACATGAAGAAAAGCGGCGGCATTAGCTACGTAGCTTCAATCGATTTATGAAAAAGTTTTCTCGCGGTTCTCTTAAGCTTCCAAGAAAAATTTCTTTCTTTCTGTACCTACCAAATTTTTCCAAAATTACTTAAACATACTACATTTGTATTTAAGCAATTTTGCCTTGACCAGTCAAAGCCTCAAAGGTAACAGATAGACAGGCACGAGTGAATTGAAATGGATGAAAATATGCCTATTGTATGGGCTGATCGTGGCTTATTTTTTTGCAATACTTCTTTTCAATGCCTATTTAATCTTGCACATATATGAATTATTTATTTATTAACTTTAGTGTACTTACACCAAATAAGTATTATGTATATCTAGTGTGCAGTGCAATGCTGCACATTGCACCACATAGTTTTGTCTGTTAGATGATTATTAACAAATTAAACTTCTTATTCTCTTGATTCTCATGCCCTTCTGCAAAGTAACGCCTGTTTCTATCCAAAATTTAACCTACTATGCGAACTACAACTACCTACATATGTTTTTCTCACCTTTTATTTTAAAAGGTAGACATTGCACAAGTTAACATAAGCACATAACCGCTAACCGCACCGCATTTAGTTTGACCGCAGCCTCAAGCGTCTAATCTCGTATATCGGGTTAGCGTAGCCTATAATTCTCTTGGGCTTTAAAAAATTCATACAAAGCTTCTGGGTCCGGGTATGGAATAAAAATGGCGGCAGAAGTCAAAGAGATTAAACCAGTTCGCGTACGGCATGAAAGGCCGTATATATTTTCTTATCTGAATTGAAAAGTAAACATGTCACTTCTCATAGAAACGCATAGCGACACGTTTTGCCTGGCTTTAAATTAGTTTTGTCGGGTGATTTTATAATTTCAACAAACTATAGCGCTGTGGTTTTATAAGTTAGAGGTCCCGGGTTCAAACCCCGGCAGGGGCAATTTTGGAATATAATAACTTCTTATATTGGGTCCGGTCTGGTGGGAGGCTTCAGCCATTTTTAGCTCCTTAGTGCTACTTTCTAGCACCGAGTCGTGAAATAGACGGTAGAGAATGGAAAGCGCGAGGTAGCGCTGGACGGAGAGTGACTCGAGAGAGAGAGACGGAATATATACCTAGCTGTTGCCTGCGACTTCGTCCGCGTGGATTTAGGTTTATTGGTTCCCGCGGGAACTTTCGTATTTTCCAGGATAAAAAGTAGCCTATGTGTTATTTCAGACTATAATCTATCTCTGCGCCAAATCTCATCCAGATCCGTTCAGCCGTTCGGCCGTGATTGAGTAACAAACATCCATCCACCCATCCATCCAAATTTTCGCATTTATGATTAGTTTAAAATGTTGTATCAGCAAAGATTTTAATTCTCGGTTCACACATGTTTCACACCAAAGAAAGGCGGGAAGGGACCTGAAATTTTGCTAATTCAAATTCAAATTCATTTATTTAAAACATGTAGGACATACAGGGTCTCTTATGTTACGTCATGTTTTGACTCTACCACCGGTTCGGAAAATAGATTCTGCTGAGAAGAGCCGGCAAGAAACTCAGCTATACTTTCAATTCTCGTCTCTCCTCGCCGGATTTAAACCACCTTAAGACTATGCTACCGACATGTGCTTTAGTTTTTGGAGAATTCTTCGTTGAACATCGACTAAGCCTATAACTCTCCGGGGCTATAAAAAATTCATACAAAGCTTCGTCGATCCGGGCACGGGATAAAAATGGCGGCAGAAGTCAAAGAGATTATAACCCGCTCGCGTACCATGAAAGGGTTGATATTTGATTCCATACGCGGATTTCCTCCCTCGGGGCATTGTCTAACTTAACTTTTATATAAATCACAATATTTTTGTGTTTTACTAGCTATGCTAAGAGTTTGAGATCAAATTAAAAAAAAGTGTGGTGTCGTGGGACACCAGATAGGAACGAAGTTCCTTATTACATGAATATTAATTTCAAGTTCTAGTCGAGGTAAAAAGAAAATAATTATTATTCAGGTATCAATTTTTTAATATGATTTTTTTCGATAAATATCAGAAACTACTTTACAAAAATATCTTAACACTTTTATTTTATTCACAATTATTCATAAAAATATATAATAATAATAACAGTCATCACGTAGTCTATACATTAGACACTGTACAGCGAACATACATAAACTATACATAAAAATCTTAGTCCACGCATTTTCGTTACGGACGTTTTTTGCCGGCTAGGGTACCCCCCGGATCGTCCCATAACGAACTTCGTTCCAAAATGGTTACTAAAATATGCAAAACTAGCTGATGCCCGCGTCGTCGTCCGCGTGGATTAAGATTTTTGGGCCTATGCGTTATTCAAGACTATATAATCTAATATCTCTGTGCCAAATTTCATCCAGATCCATACCAGCTCTAAAAGTACATTGCAGGTCTGAGTACCTATTAGAAATAGGAATTAATAGAAAATCGGACGATATTAAGGAATCTCGTTCTATTCTGAGATTAGAATGAAGAACGATCGCCGGCTTTCAATCTTTTAAGTGATTTTACTATTTATAAAACTAGAAAGTCTGTAATAATATTGTACGTAGGTTTAATCCTACGAATGCTTGATGGTTTAAAAGCTTCTATTAAAAGAATCGTCCTAAAAGGATAAAATTATCTAGAGTATTTATGTCACCGCCAAATTTAATTTCAGTTTCTTTGGATACAAGAGATAAGTCTTATGTACTAAAATTTTAAATCATGGTCTTATAGGTTAGTTTCTGTGTTCAAAGTCAAAGTATGTTAATTATTCAAAATAATTTGTACCTACACTGTACACTTTTTCAAGGTCAATTATACAAAGTATAAGACGTGATAGTAATAATTAAGTACGGTATCTTAAAACTAAAGCTACGAAGGTAGCCGACAACAAACTCAGCCCAGACCAGGGCGCGTTTGGAACCCTCGCAGCTTTAGTCTTAAGATACCGTAACTGATTATCACCATCATATTTTATAAGTAACTGAACGTCAATAAGTGTACAGTGTACCTAAATTGAATACTTTACTTTGACTTTATCACCGTCTCACAAAACACAGGAGCCGCTTGAACATGTTCATTTTGTAATTATTCTACTTACAAAAATGAACAAACTAATCAAACATACGTTTGCACAATATAAATTGTATTGTCGAGGCAGCTACTATCGCGTAGCTATTCCGTAGCATACGGCTACGACAAAGCGTCTACGTTGCAGAGATCATTGCGGAGTTGGTACGTTTCCATCAGAGATTTGTTAAGTTTCGTCGTGTCGCGCTTGTCTGTGCTTTCTGTCAGCCAGACATTTTTTTATCCGTAGTGTGTTTCCACCCGTAGGCATCGGCTAAAAATATTTGATTTTATATTAGAAAAAGGCCACCACTACTGCCCATTAACGTTCCACTGCTGGGCACAAGCCTCCACTCTCATAGGAGAGAGGGAATTAGAGCTTAGACCCACCACGCTGCTCCAATGCGGGTTGGCGAGGCACTGGGGTGACACCCCGCGAACTTCCTAACACCGGGCTAGTACTGACAATTTCTAGCCAGAAAAACCCAATACTTAATTACTGACCCGGGACTCGAACCCGGGACCTCGTCGGCCGCATCGAGCATGATATCCACTAGGCCAACAAGGCAGTTGCGAGTTAGAAAGGCGCTTTTACCCAAAAACTTTCACTCGATTTTAGTGTCATACATCTTAATTCTAGTACAGTTAGCTCGGTTGGCCTCAATTCATCTGTCAGCTGCATCGGAAGACGTTAACTGAGACCTAGGTCTTAGCTGTTAGCGCTGATATATAGCCTAGCTGAGCCGGGATTGGAAATAGATTGGATTATTTTGGTTGAATCGAAACAAACAGCTAACTATGATTGCAGAGTTTTATTACCTTACAATCTAGCTTTGTGTTATATTCCCTTCATCTTAGAAAAAGTATTTTAGGACTCTTTAAAATCAGACCAGAGGCCCAATTGTCAATCGTAATCATTTGACAGCTTGAAACGTGTTACTCGAACTGTTTAAGGAGTTTATATATTATGCTTTATGACGTGCAGGCATTTATGAACTCGTTAAACAGGTCGAATTATATCGGGGGGCAGAGATTTGATTAACACATCTATATCTATACTTCTATGCTTATCAAATAAATACTATAAATGCGAAAGTTGGGATGGATGTATGGATGTATGGATGTTTGTTACTCAATCACGCTCTAACGGCTGAACGGATCTGGATGAAATTTAGCACAGAGATAGATTGTAGTCTGGAATAGCACATAGGCTACTTTTTATCGCGGAAAATTAAAGAGTTCCCGCGGGAACCGAAAAACCTCAATCCACGCGGACGAAGTCGCGGGCATCAGCTAGTAATATTATAAATGCGAAAGTTTGGAAGGATAGATGGATGTTTGTTACTCAACCACGCTAGGACGGCTGAACAGATCTGTATGAAATTTGGCACAGAGATAGATAACACATAGGCTACTTTTTCCCTCAAATTAAGGAGTTCCCGCGGGAATAAAAAAAATCCACGCGGGCTAAGTCGCGGGCATCATCTAGTATAGCGTACTCATATATATAATACCGATCCAATAAAGGTTTGCCAAACGTTAGCGAATTTGGGAAACTATCTACCGCAGAAGGCCGGGACCACCTTTGATAGACGAAAATTGCTAATAAAACCACCCTTTAGATATTTATTTGAATGGGATTCCTTCGGTTGCGAAATCGAATTGATCTATCGATGTGTTATTAAACCGATTTTTGGAATCGAGTACCCAAATATTTGGGCATTATTTGTTTCATTAGTGGTCTGCATAGTTAGTATCTATTGTAAACATAATTCCAGAAGTGGGTGAATAATTAAATTAGTTTTAAATATTTGTACTCTCTTTAAAACTTGCACGAGTAAATGGTTAAACGTGTAGCGGTTTCACGAGATATTTAATGTAATTAGATAATTATAAAACTTGGCCAAACTTAAAGACAATATTCATTTGATCTGGCCACGATTGTTACCGATAAGCTCTTAATCAAATTGCGATCTAAACACAAAAGCCATCGATTTACCAACTAAGGATACAACATTACCTACAAATTAATACTCAAAAAGCGTCCACAATCGCTTATACAAACACAGCTATAGATAATATAGACTGAGACACCAAACGGTTCACAAAAACCAACCATATAGCTTTATATTTAGGGTTCAATTTTGTAATAACAATTTGACACAACGACATTTTGTCGCCTAGTGTACTCATTCGCGACTGAGGCGAAAATTGTTCACAATATCTATTTGTGCACAATTTGACCGTGCCGTTTTTTGCGTTTCGATGGTGCGTCTAAGGTATCGGTAAGTCAATGACAAAAGCATTCAATAATCACTGAGTCTGCCGGTAGACCTCTTCAGACCTTTCAATCGTCAAAATACTCGTAAGTATTTATGTGAATAATTCGAATATGGCGATCCCGCCAAAAAATACGTCAATAAACTAGTAAAATACGCCGAATGAGTCAAATATCTGTTTAACTAAACCTTCATCAATAAATAAATAACCAATCTTTTATCTTTTCTAAAAATTCAACTTTAACTTTAAATGTAAAGCTGACACTATTCAAACTGAAACTTACACTAGTAAATGCGAAAGTGTGTTTGTTTGTTGGTTTATTGGATAGTTGGTTTGTTCTTCAATCACGCTGCAACCGAGCTACGGATCGACGTGATTTTTGGCATGGGTATAGTTGAGGACCTGGAGAGTGACATATCTAATTATTATCCGGGAAAATTAAGGAGTTCCTGCGGGAATCAAAGAAACTTAAACCACGCGGACGAAGTCGCGGGCATCAGCTAGTTATTTATAAGCTGATCCGTGGGGGTAGAATTTACCTATTTTAAGTATCTAAAACTATATGACGCCCGCGACTTCGTCCGCGTGACTCATCACGATCTCATTTCTAATTTGGTCACGTATCGGGTACTCCGAGTACGAGTATATCTCTCTCCATCGCCCGCTGAGTGACCCTGGGCCTTCTTATCAGGCCTTTAGTTAGCGAAATCTCGGTCAGAGTGCCTAGTGGGAGATTTTCTTCTCGATCGCGTCAACTTTAACTATTTTGTACGGCTCTTCTCAGTAGAATCTTTCCGAACCGGTGGTAGAGTCTTGACTTATTATATGTTGCACAAGTTGTCCTACGTGAACTAAATAAATAATTTCATTTCAAAGGTGACTGACTGATTGACTGACTGATGTATCTACGTACAACTGAAACCACTGGATGGATCGGGTTGAAGTTTGGAATACAGATAGCTATTAAGACGTAGGCATCCGATTAAAAAAGATTTTTTAAAAATTCAACCCCTGAGGGGGTAAAACAGTAAATTTTTATGAAAATCGTTAGTGAAGCTGCGGGCAAAAGCTAGTTCCATAATATAAATATAGTTTATCCATTGAAGGTTTCTTATGAAATAAAAATAACATTTTCATAGCAAACCTTCAATGGATAAAAAATTTGTGGCTTTCATTTTTTGATAGCCAGTGAGTAGGGTTGTAACGGAACCTCGCCCCCGCCTCCGTAAGTGCGGAACTTTCGCAAGAAATCGAATCTCCGCTCCCGCATCCGCCTCCGCCGTTTTTTTTGCAGAGTTGTAACGGAGGTTTATTTACGTTGACTTACAACGCGAGAGGTACAAATCAAAGCAGATGACGTCGGTTACACCATTACAACAAACAAAAAGACAACTGTCCTTAGAAGAATCATACTAATATTATAAATGCGAAAGTGTGTTTGTTTCTTGGTTTGTTGGTTTATTGGTTTGTTGGTTATTTGGTTTGTCCTTCAATCACGCCGCAACGGAGCAACGGATCGACGTGATTTTTGGCATGGATACTATAGTTGAGGACCTGGAGAGTGACATAGGCTACTTTTTATCCAGGCAAATGAAGGAGTTCCCGCGGGAATCAAAAAAACTTAAACCACGCGGACGAAGTCGCGGGCATCAGCTAGTCCTCAAAAATAATCAAATGTGCTATTTATCGCATCCTAAACCACGGATTTGGATGATGTGATCGGAGAAATCCACCTCCGCCTCCGCCTCCGTAAACCTCCGCATCCGCCTCTGCTTCCGCTAAGAACTCCTCCGTTACAACCCTACCAGTGAGTGAGAGAATAGGGCTGCTGCACGACGTTATATGACTTGCTCGCAATTGCCAACCCTACTTATATTCTGTAGGGAAGCCAGCGGAGCGCGTTATCGCTATATTAAAAGAGCAAAGAACCTTTGAATTCAAAAGGGTCGGTACGTCTGTATTTAAATAAGATATAGCTCCGCCATCCGGGGCGGAACCTTTTGGGCTGTTTGATGAATAGTTTATTAATTCGGTGCTTATTGGTATACTGGAAAGAAGCGAGTCTATATATTATGGAGATTAGTTCCTACTAGCTGATGCCCGCGGCTTCGCCCGCGCGGATTGAGGTTTTTCAGTTCCCGCAGGAACTCTTTAATTTTCCCGGATAAAAAGTAGCGTATGTGTTTTTCTAGACCATTAAATTTCATCCAGATCCGTTGAGCCGTTCTGGCGTGATGGAGTAACAAATACCTATCCATCCATCCAAACTTTTGCATTCATAATCTATATATATAAAATTCAAAGTCCTGACTGACTTTATAAATCAACACACAGCTTAAACCGCTGGAGCTAGAAACTTGAAATTTTGACAGTAGGTTCCATTTGTGACGTAGGCGCTCACTAAGGAAGGATTTTTCAAAATTCTACCCCTAAGGGGGTGAAATAGGGGTTGAAAGTTTGTATGAAAGTCCGTCATTTTTCAAGTTATATCCATGAAACTTGGTATTTGAGCTATCGGTTCAAAATGAAGAAATAGATGTTTCGCCATTTTTGAAAATTCTACCCCCATAGGGCTGAAACAGGGGTTGAAAGTTTGTAGGAAAGTCCGTCATTTTTCAAGCTGTAGCCATGAAACTTGGTGTTTGGGATTTCGGTCTGAAATGAAAAAATACGTGATTCACAGTTTTTGAAAATTCTATCCCCAAGGACGTCAAATACCTAGAGAGTTTATCCTTCAATCACGCCGAAATAGAGCAACGGATCAACGTGATTTTTTGCATGGGTATACTTAGTTGAGGACTTGGAGAGTGACATAGGCTTCTTTTTATCCCGGAAAATTAAGGAGTGCCTGTGGGAATTAAAAACTTATGCCACGCGAACGAAGTCAAAGTAGTATAGAAGTCGAAGTAGTATAGAAGTATAGATTAAAACGTTGGTGACTGCCTCGTTGGTGTAGTGGTTATCATGTTCGACTGTGACTGACGAGGTCCAGGGTTTGAGTCCCGGGTCGGGCCATAATTAAGTGTTGGGTTTTTCTGATTAGAAATTCTCAGTACTAGCCCGGAGTTAGGAAGTTGGCGGTGTTCCACCCCCGTGCCTCGGAGAGCACGTTAAGCCGTCGGTCCCGGTTATTATCACAAACATGATAATAGTCGTTAAAGCCCGCCATTAACCCGCATTGGAGCAGCGTGGTGGGTGTAAGCTCTAATTCCCTCTCTCCTACGAGAGTGGAGGCCTGTGCCCAGCAGTGGGACGATAATGGGCTGTAGTATAGTATATAGTATATATAGATTAAAACATGAATTATTACATAAACATGAATGGATCATTATTACGTAAAAGCTATTACCTATTCTGTGGTAAAGATAGTTTTTTCTAAACCTGTCTGAGAAACCTTTTGACAACCTCCGTGGCGCAGTGCTTCGGCCGTTGCTAGTTACCACCCTACCGGTAAAGACGTGCCGCCAAGCGATTTAGCGTTCCGGTACGATGCCGCGTAGAAACCGAATAGGGGTGTGGGTATAATATAACTGCTATGCCCCTAACAGGTTAGCACGCTACCATCTTAGACTGCATCATTATTCACCATCAGGTGAGATCGCAGTCAAGGGCTAACTTGTAGTGGATAAAAAAAAAGATTTTTTTAGATACTTACTAGACAGCGAAATAGAATGAGTACCTACTACTACATCAATGTTACTAGACGATTCCCGTAACTACGTACGCGTGGATTAAGTTTTTTATATTATTATTATTATACTCTTTATTTGCACCAAAAAAACAAAAAATAGAAAGAAATAAAAACACTCAGATATGATACAAAAGGCGGCCTTATCGCTTACTAGCGATCTCTACCAGGCGACCTTAGGAATAGGAAAAAATAAGGAAAAAAGGACTGCAGGTGGTGTCATCCTATAACATACATACATTCAAATAAAGTCGATGTCGATAGACTTGAGATAAAATGTAAACAAACACACCTTTCTGCCAACCCGTGACTTCGTCAACACTTTTCACTATGATGGAACAATTAAAAACACGCACAAACGCCTTGTGGTCTACAAACAACATCTATAGTAAATTATTCACGTCTTATTTCTTCAATTTATCCAGGATTAAGCTAATATTTTGGTACAAACTTGAAGAAAACATAAATTATGACTCACAGATTAAAGCAAAATATCAGTTTTGACATGACGCATTCTTGACTTTTTATAGCGTTGTGCAGAGATTACATTGCAACCACAGACTGAAAATGAATGAATGATATGAAGTGAGTGACCATAGACATCGAGTATACTCGATATATATTCGTTCAAAATCGAATACCTAATCGAGTTATGTAAATCAAGTAATTTAAAAATAGCGTTGTTTACCTACACATAAATAGATAGTTAGAATGATATGCGTTTCCGAAATAATGTTTTATTCTATTAAATTTTTACAAAGGGGTGCTGTTTGTAAAAAAAAAGTTAATATCAAGAGAGTGCGAAATATGAGTAAAATGTGCGACAAAAAGAGATAGAAAGATCTAATCTAATCCTACCTACACCTCATCTGTGGCGTATTGTTGCAACTATACGCTCAAGGCCTCAAGCTTCAATGCTCATTCGTTTCGTAACTTTGCTTAATGCTGTGCGTCTCGGGTGCTCTCTGGTGGTTTTTATTTCTAACGACTTGGCTTTTTTATCGGATTTGTGTATTTGCATTGCGATTTGGATTTTGTTATTATTTGGACAAACAACTATCTGCTATTACATATTTTTATTATTGTAATATCAGTAGTATTTAATCTATTAAATACTACTTATTTAAACCATTCTTCTTCTCTAGAAGAAGAATGGTTTAAACATTCAGTATTTTTCATCGCCATTAATTTTCTCTATCAAAACTAGGTTTGTTAGGTTATCACGGTAAAAATAAGCCTAAAAAGAACGCAATTTTATTGTTTAGGACTTGGCTGAGCCACATTTGTTAAAGTTAGAAAGTGTACGGATTCTTTCACAATCATTGAAAATTTTAGAATGTGCGAGAGAGAAGGAAACTTAGGTAACCATACCGCCTTCATAAGATTATTTAAAATAAATTATGTCATAAAAAGATTGTACTTTTATTTATCATCCCCTATCGCATAATATGCAGAATCCACAGCGCACATATCAAACACTCGACTAGTTTGAACTTGTCCGGAGAGCAAGCGGTCGCACTCTTAAAACTGATGAGTGAAAATTTCGTGCGCCGCGAATTCTGCATATGCGATGCACCGTTACTCAGACCTAGGACTCAGTCACAGAAGTTAGACGCGAGTATAAGTTCGCGCAGGTATCCCGCTGATTTTTCTATAAAGAATACATTTTGTATATAATATCTTTAAAATATTGTCTAAGTAGGGTTTTGCAAGTAGAGTATATAAAAAGAAATTATTCTTTGCATCAGAGTTTATTCGTTCAATAGCTCATTCCCAATATAGTTCAGCAATGGTACATCACTAGAGGTCATGCCAAAATAAAGTCACGTGATCAGTACCGCCATATTTGTTTACTGTCTGGCTCAATTCAATTGACATCGACTATAGTTACATACTAATACATAAACCAATAATAAACATAAAAAAACAACAATATTATATATATATATATATATATATATATAATAAATAATAGACTAATATATATACTATAATTCAGTTTAAATAAGATAAATAGTTAATATAATTTTAATAATGTCTTCAGTTTGAAAGAAAATAGTTTTTTACTGCATTTTTGAAAATGTCTAGTGACTTATATTCCTGAAGAACAGACAATAAATAATAGCCTATGTCCTTCTTCGGGATGTAACCTACCCCTTTTTAAGTATGAAATAGCCACCGGCAATTGGCGAAAAATAATAATCACGAAATTTGCGTCGAATTAAGAGCATCATATTTTGATAAAAATGAACATTCAAGGGATTTTCTTGACAATAAAAAGCGAGAGGCGATATTTTATTGAATGAATGAATGAATTAATCGAACGCGGGACTTCCTACTCACCAAGACCACTACGATCACCACTGCGCCAGGGAGATACGGTCAAAGTTATTATTAGTGAATTTTCTAGATTGAATTTCATTTCGAATATTTGTCGAAAGCTTCACCAACTTTTCAAATTGGGGTCGAGTAATATAAATTTTGGTAAACCACTCGAACTCCCTCTTCTGTAGAAATGGCTTTAGCGTTCTCAGTTGGAATACTTAAACCCACTCTGGGCTTGAGAGTCAAAAATATTCGTATTTTCTTTGGCGAGAGGAGAGACCGAAGGTAATTTTATAATTTTTTGTCACTGTACTACATTGCACACACTTGATGTTTATAATATTATGTTCAATGTTTATTGTAATAAGGTATTATTAATTTAAAATTTGCAATGCCCTGACAGGGCCTCATGCCAATATTGTATGTTCATGAACGCAAATATGAATAAATGAATGAATCTAAATGAATAAACGTTTTGAGAAAAGCTTGCACTATTAAATCATAGTAATATTATAGTAGTATATAAATGCGAAAGTGTGTTTGTTTGTTGGTTTGTCCGTCAATCACCGCGCAATGGAGCCTGCATGAATTGAGGACCTGCGGAGTGACATAGGCTACTTTACATAGACATAGGCCGGAAAATTTAGGAGTTATCGAGGGAATTAAGAAAACTTAAACCATGCGGACCAAGTCGCGGGTATCAGCTAGTGATAGATACATATTAAAATACACATTGCATGTTATGTCACTACTTTTTGAAATTTAATTTTTAGAACTTTTTTAACCGACTTCCAAAAAAGGAAGAGGTAATTAATTCGGCGCGTATGTTTTTTGTAATTTTAATTTACTTTACAATGGGTAACAATTCAGGTTAAGTATAAACTATCTCCATTCCAATTAAAGTTTACAATTAACTAGCATATGTCCGCGACTTCGTCTGCGTGGATTGAGGTCTTTGGTTTCCGCGGGAACTCTTTAATTTTCCGGGATAAAAAGAAGCCTATGTCCTTCTCTGGGTTGTAACCTACCTCTATACACAGCAAAATTGGTTGAAAAGATGGGCCGTTAAAGCGTAGCAGACAGACAGACTTTCGCATTTATAATATGAGTATGGATTAGGCAATTTTTAGGGTTCCGTACCCAAAGGGTAAAAACGGGACCCTATTACTAAGACTCCGCTGTCTGTCTGTCTCCAGGCTGTATCTCATAAACCGTGATAGCTAGAAAGCTGAAATTTTCACAACTGATGTATTTCCGTTGCCGCTATAACAACAAATACTAAAAATTAAAAAAATATATATATTAAGGGGGGTCCCCATACAATAAACGTGTTTTTTTCGTATTTTCTTGCTCAATATTAAAAACGGTAACAGGTAGACGGTTCAAATTTTCACAGAATATTAACTTGTATATTACCTTTCAAAATAAATAATTAAATAAAAAATCAATAAAGTAAATATTAAAGGGGGGCTCCCAAGTTACGTATACCTACGGCGTCATGGAAAAAATCACTTTCATTGCAAGATCGCAACCTTGCACCTCCAGCGAACGGCCATCGTACCAGTGCGTAGTCAGCGAATTCCACGGAATTGCATCACGTCCGAAGAAACGTGACATCAGGCATCGCTTAGATTTTAGTATGAAAATGTAAGATATAAAAGCTAATGTAATAATGAGAAGATCGTTCATTATTCCTGTCGTCTAACATCGACGCAGGATGTTAGTTAGGGTAGGTTAGGTTAGCCTTAGGTAGTCATAATGTAAATCGCTGCGTCTAAAATCGACGTAGCATTAGGTTAGGATTGACACATTAGATCTGTGTTCTAAGATTGACGCAGGAATAAGTTAGGCTTAAGTACTTTGAAAGTAAAATTAGTATTAATCAAAAGTCTTCGTTTCTTTCCGTCAACCCATCCCAGCTGCCGCAAACGTAAGTGGCACAGTCGAAGGATACTTTAAAGGACCTGCGTGCGGCAGAAACAGGAGGGGATCTTAAACTTCAGATCAAGACTGGAAGAAGCGGAGTAACCACGGGAATGGATTTCATGTGAGTGCATCAGAATCGTTCTTATGTTGCTTCCTTGATTCCGCTAGTTCCTATACCTAATTTAGCCTATATTTCCTTTATACCATTCCAATATTTAAGAGCCTTTTGGGTTTTATTGGGTTATGGTAGTAGTAGTAGGATAGGGTAATCGATCTTGATTGCCACCCCTTAGAATAGGCTTCAGGGTCTCACATCGTGTAAGATCTACCGAAGAAATCCCTTTTAGTCTTTTAGGGCAATCTATCTTGATTGTCAACCAATAGAATAGGTTTCGATCTTGTTTCGATATTTCAAAAAATCTCGATTTCCGCGATGTAATCTAACAGATAGGCGCTTTAAAATGTAGGTGTATTACGGTCACGAATTATCATACATCGTCAAATATAGAAAATGATTAAATACGTTTATTACATTATAATAGAGTCAAATTTTAACGCCGGCTATGCTGACTATATATTTTCTGATTTCGCTGATGATTCAATATGTATTATTGTCTAGGTCAAGAATACCTTTTGTAGGAATAATTACGCTGACATGTCCGAGTATCTAATTCTTGTCATGAAATAGTATTTGCTAGATAATTAAAATCCAAGATTCACTTAGGTTAAAAGAAAGGGTGTATAGTAGTAAAACCATGGACTTAATGAGTAGGTACTTACTAGGTGCAACCGTGCATCACCTCGTAGCTCCGTAAGAAAAGCCCATTTTTGAAATAACTCTCTAGTTGTCAGTTATCAAATAATTACGCCAAATTGCATGAGGAATTACTTTTACTTTGACAAAATTTTATTTCTAGAATTCTTTCAAGATCCTTTAGGATTCCTAATACAATCCAAGATTATCCCTAACCGTTCCTTGCAACCAATGAGATACTATTCTGGTGTCTACGATAGAGACAGAATGTCCGAAGCAAAAATCTGGTACGGGGTACCCAATCCCACAGCTGTAATAAAAATTAGCCACTCTTCATCAAGTTCATGGAGCCTAGAAAAACCTATCAACTCAATTCAAACAGAAGCCACATCTGGAGAAGACTACCTACAATCTGGGCTGCAAGACTACACAATGATCCGAGCATAAAAAATATATCGCTATTTCTGAATATAAGTACTTCTTCTTAAACTGCAAACGGATGCTGATGACAACCGTCGTACGAGGGAAGGTTAGTTATTCGGTCACCTGCAACGAGGATCCCTTTATGAATATCCACGGTTGATCTTCGAAGACAAGATATTGGAAAGAAGGACCTTGACGAAGGAAGTGGTTCGACGATATAGGGGAATGGACGCAGAAATAAAGAGAATAGCACATGACCGGAAAAGTTTTCTCCGAATGATCGCCGAACTTCAGTTTGAAGATGACACCGTGATGATGATGATGATCGCTATTCCTAATGGATGTCAAGGAATCCATGTATTTCATGAAGCTGTTGAAGAATTCCACCCAGGATCTATGAAAAAGACTCAATGGTATCGAGAACATTTTAGAAGACCAGGCTCGGCAACATTTTTTAACATTAAAAAAATATTTGTCTCTCTTAGGGCGGAGGAGTTACGTATACCTACGGCGTCATGGAAAAAATCACTTTCATTGCAAGATCGCAACCTTGCACCTCCAGCGAACGGCCATCGTACCAGTGCGTAGTCAGCGAATTCCACGGAATTGCATCACGTCCGAAGAAACGTGACATCAGGCATCGCTTAGATTTTAGTATGAAAATGTAAGATATAAAAGCTAATGTAATAATGAGAAGATCGTTCATTATTCCTGTCGTCTAACATCGACGCAGGATGTTAGTTAGGGTAGGTTAGGTTAGCCTTAGGTAGTCATAATGTAAATCGCTGCGTCTAAAATCGACGTAGCATTAGGTTAGGATTGACACATTAGATCTGTGTTCTAAGATTGACGCAGGAATAAGTTAGGCTTAAGTACTTTGAAAGTAAAATTAGTATTAATCAAAAGTCTTCGTTTCTTTCCGTCAACCCATCCCAGCTGCCGCAAACGTAAGTCCCATACAACAAACGTAATTTTTTGATATTAACAATAAACCTCTACAAACAAAGTTAGTTTTGCGGTTCATTTCGTCTTGTTTTTAATACGTCATAAATCGTAAAACTTACTACAGGTTTGTACGGAACCCTCGGTGCGCGAGTCCGACTCGCACTTGGCCGGTTTTTTTGTCCAACATGGGTTCTGCAACCGAGACTTCATGATCTGTAGCCGAAAAGTTACGAGACCAACGAGACAGTTAGACTATAATACAGTCATTGACTTACCAGTACCTTAGACGCACCATCGAAACGCAAAAAACGGCACGGTCAAATTGTGCACAAATAGGTATTCTGAACAATTTTCGCCTCAGTCGCGCATGAGTACACTAGGCGACAAAATGTCATATGTGTCGAATTGTTATTACAAAATTGAACCATAATATAAAGATATATCGTTGGTTTTTGTGAACCGTTTGGTGTCTCATTCTATATTATCTATAGCTGTGTTTGTATAAGCGATTGTAGACGCTTTTAGAGTATTAATTTGTAGGTAATGTTGTATCCTTAGTTGGTAAATCGATGAATACAGTATATTTAAAGTGTATTTCGCAAAATATCGCTTTTGCTATTAATCAATGCTATCGCTTCAAGCGCTGCGATACATAATGTCCTGAACGACAGCGCAAAATATATATTTATATTGTAATGCCATTGATATACGTAGGCTACGATCGCACTGCGAAAAATATTTAACACTACAGCTAGCCTTAACGGCTTAACGGCTAGCCTTTGACTGCCTGCGATCTCACCTGATGGTAAGTTATGATGCAGTCTAAGATGGTAGCGGGCTAACCTGTTAGGGGCATGGCAGTTATATAAAACCCATACCCCTATTTGGTTTCTACACGGCCGCGTATCGGAACGCTAAATCGGCTGGCGGTACGTTTTTGCCGGTAGGGTGGTAACTAGCCACGGCCGAAGCCTCCCACCAGGCCGGACCAGAGTAAATTCAGAAATTATAAATTCCCAAATTGATCCTGCCGGGGATCGAACCCGGGACCTCCGCACGTTACCACAACAGCGCTCAACACTGCGCCACGGAGGTCGTCAAACCATAGTCGCTGGTTTGATATAATTTCAATAAGAATAATATATTCGCGCGAATATTTTGTGCTGTACGGAGTTGTATGACGCTCATCGTACGAAGTAGATGAAATCCGTACCATATATCCATATCCATATGATTTCTAGTGTTACATATCCATCCATAGTATATGTAACACTAGAAATCATATGGAGGAGGAAAGATCCTTACACGGGCACGCATCTCTAACTTTCAGGAGTTATAAAATATCAGATGATGGCCGCGAATTCGTACGCTCGATTAAGTTTTTTTGAGTCCCGCGGGAACTCGTTAATTTTCAAGGATAAAAAGTAAGCAGTAAGTACGTACCCTTATTATCCTGGAATACAACCTATCCCTGCACCAAATTTCGTCAAACTTGGTTGAACAGATTTGCCGTGAAAGTGTAGCAGACAGATAGACAAACAGACAGACACATGTTCGCATTTATAATATTAGTAACGATTAATTATTATTAAATATAAGTATTTTTCCTCAGTGTCACGGAGGAAACGAGAAGGCCGAATTTATAAATTCAGTCACCCATCCAGCTACCGACTTGGGTCAACGTTGCTTAACAATCGCAATCGACTGTTATGCGTTGTCGCAACTAGGCCCTCAAACTCATTAAAAACTCATTATACTAAATTATAAATGCGAAAGTATGTTTGTTTGTTGGTTTGTCCTGCAATCACGCTGCAACAGAGCAACGAATTGACGTGATTTTTTGCATAGGTATAGTTGAGGACTTGGAGAGTGATCTAGACCGTTTTATCCCGGAAAATTAAAGAGTTCCCACGGGATTAAAAAAAACTTATTCCAAGCGGACGAAGACGCGGGCAGTGAAAGCGAGAAACTAGTTTAAAATAATACCAGAATCATATTTGTATACTTACAGTGAAAAAGTGTATCTTTGTTGTTTCCTATCAATGTATAATACCTAGATATTGTAGTATTTGCATAAATACAGCGCTGCCGATGACCTAGTTCTACTTTCAGTTGATAAACGATTCATGTAATATATCATGCTTGGATATGCTATTTTATTCAAGGGATTTAACGACAGTTTTCTTGCAGCTTTAACATCCTTATTTGTGCTGTCAATTCAATTCTTATGGATTGTTAGTTGCACTTCTGCTATAAGGTTCGGCCATTGCTAATTAGTAGAGTTGTTCAAACTGTTATAAATCCATAACACGCTACGGACTATAAACTATAAACTTTTAACATGCTTTTAAATACGCTATGTTATAACGCGCTTGTTATAAGAAAACGTGTGGGCGGCCGGCAGGCGCGATATGTCTTGCAGCACGTTAAATTTCGTAGCGCACTAAATTTCGTAACACGCAAAGATGACGTTCACTCACAACAGCGCGTTACGCGAGACTAACCAGTAACCATCGGCCAGCGGCAGCGCGCTACCGGCAGGCGGGTGCCGTTACAAGTGCTACGAGGCACCGCGCGCGATCGCGTGATATTCATAACGCCGTAGCGTCATGGCGGCTCCTCACATAACACGTTATCCCGTTATGGATTAATAACGCGCTATCATATTGCGCTACGTGTTATATTAATCACCGCTACTAATTACCACCCTACCGGCAAAGACGTGCCGCCAAGCGATTAAGCGTTTCGGTACAATGCCGTGTAGAAACCGAATAGGGGTATGGGTTTAATATAACTGCCAAGCCCCTAACAGGTTAGCCCGCTACCATCTTGGACTGCATCATCACTTACCATCAGGTGAGATCACAGTCAAGGGCTAACTTGTAGTGGATAAAAAAAGGTCAAAGGAGCCTAGCTAGCTAAAAGTCTGAGTTTGTTGTGGGCTTTTCTCAGTTCTCAGACTAGGGCGCGTTTGGTGTTACAACCGTCTTTCGTATATCCGGTTTTGTCATTTGTATGGCTGTCGACCCACTGTATACTTATGCATATATACTTAAGCTGTGGTTATACTAAAGCTTTTTGGACCAGGTAAAAAGTAATGCAAATCACGAAGTAAAAGGTTTACAGTTCTCATTACGAAAGGGAGGTACATTCACGCAAAAACACTCAATTTATTTTTATTCACCTCACAGATGTAACGAATGACGGCGAGTGTACTGAAGACTCTATTCCGCCCGGAATAATAAAATTTCTAAGCAAAAAATAACAGCGCAGGTCATGAGGAAGAGCACATTAAGTGTAAAATATATCCTCAAATTTAGCAGACGCCTTCTTTTTTTCGACCCATCCTAGATTGATGCGAGTTATAAGTGAAAAGCGATTTTAATAATAGTAAAAAAAAAAAATTTATTCAAATAAACTTTTACAAGTGCATTTTTTACCAATCACTTATTATGAATTAAAAAAAATATTCACCAAAACAATGTGTAGGTTCATAATCCATAGCTTAATTAGCTAATTTCCCGCAGGAACTCTTCAATTTTCCGGGATAAAAAGTAGCCTATGTCACTCTCCAGGTCCTCAACTATACCCATGCCAAAAATCACATCGATTCGTTGCTTCGTTGCGGCGTGATTGAAGGACAAACCAATAAACCAATAAACCAACAAACAAACACACTTTCGCATTTATAATATTAGTATGATAGTATGAAGTATTATTAGCCTTGGTAAATTTTTACAATATGATTTAAGACATAATTCTTAGGTAACTAGGTGCATTTTCCATAGTGAATGGCAATCCTTCATATAGCATAAATACCTGTAATGCCAAATTTCAGCCCGATAAGTCCAGTGGTTACAGCTGTGTCCGTCAGCAGTCAGTCCATCATCTTTCCTTTTAAATATTGAGAAAACCGCTTTAGCTTATGCCTTGGACAGTGGTCCCGTAACAAATAATTGCCATGAATATTTCACCCCTTTTATTACCCTCGGACTCCTCAGACACTGAGAAACCTCTGACAAGCGAAACCAGAGTTAGTAATTTTTAATAATTTATTTATTTATGAAAACTGACATAAACATTGTTTTTTTAAAGGAAATATAGTACAAATACAAACTTAAGTGGTAGGTAGCAATATAAAACAAAAACAAAAATAGTGTCTAGCTAAGGTTCCTGGCCACTAAACTAGGATTCCCTGTACTATGAGAAGCTAGTCCTTCGCCCGATTGGTCAGCTATTTCTTATTTATCAAACCGCTTCAGCCTTGGTCTGTGGTCCCGGGATAAATAATTGCCGTAGGTATTCTGGCCTACAATTATGTTTATGTGCACACGTAAGGCCCGAGTCCAGACACGCCGGATTATCCTTTTCATCCAGAATTAGCTGCTACTTTGACAGAATTTGTATGAAACTTCGGGTCAAAATTTCAAATTTATTCCTGGGTTAAATCTAACCCGGCAAGCGGGACTGAGTTAAAACCCGCTTCCGCGTGTGTCTTGGACAGTGGTCTCGTAACAAATAATGACCGTGTAAATTCCACCCATTTTAATTAACCTCAGACTCCTCAGAAACCTCTAACAAGCGAAACCAAGTTAGTCAGCTATTTCTTTTTCATAAAACCGCTTCAGTCTATGTCTTGCACGGTGGTCCCGGAATAAATAATTGCCGTGGGTATCCCGGCCTACAGTTATCTTTATGTGTGCGATACGTGTCTGGTCACCGTTATGCTGCGATTCAGCTCGCTTTAATCTCAGAAACCGCCGCGTGGCTCTTCATCATAAACAGTGTGAGGTCATTTTTGGGTCACCTGAACCTTGAATGTTTGTGGGAACTTATATCTTTATAAACATTACATATTAAAAAAGTACTCTATAATTATATACTCACTATCTTTTGCACGCTTGAAGAACTGTGAAAGTGCAAAAAGTACTTCAAGTAACTGACCTCAACAAAGGAAATCGCTCGCCACGCAAAAAGACCGGTTTTTTCCTTCAATACCGTTC
This sequence comes from Erebia ligea, assembly GCA_917051295.2. Classification (NCBI taxonomy): domain Eukaryota; kingdom Metazoa; phylum Arthropoda; class Insecta; order Lepidoptera; family Nymphalidae; genus Erebia; species Erebia ligea. Next base: position 1,645,731 of record OU785240.1, on the reverse strand, counting down.
TTAAAAATGCTTATGGATAGTTTCAATGAGGCGCTCATGTAGAGACAATATAGATATAGAGCGGGCAAACTCAGCTCGGCTGCTTTTGCTGTCAGGAAAATTAGTCAATTTACCAATACTGAAACGGCTGTCTTGTCTACTTGGCCTTCTTACACGGAATTACGGCATCTAATCGTTGCGCAGAGCAGCTGATATCTAAACAATTTTTAAATCGTGGAAACCAGAAAAGAGTCATCCGTTCTATTTGTAATCAATGTGAAGTTCGAGTGTGCGCTTTTACAACATGGTTCCAAAGGAGTACTTAGATTTGCCATCACCAATTCCACCAAAGGAAATAAGTACTAACTACGTACTAAGTACCTTGAGATCAATTTGCGTAAAAGCTTCCAGAAAGTGCTTCAAGTAACTGACCTCTCCCAACAATCAAAGGAAATCGCTCGCCATGCAAAAAGACCGGATTTTTTCCCCCAACATCGTTCTTAAAAACGCTCATGTATGCAGATTGTTTTTCAATACCGTTCCACGACGGCCGAAATCATTTTCGGGCTGAAAGAGCGGGCCCTTTCGTAGCAGACATTGTATAAAAGGTTTGGAACGAAAATCGTGTACCATTTAGCTTTAGTTCTATAGTTTTAGTCCTTTTTCTGAAAGTATTTGGGCTAAGTAGAATCATGTAGGTTTTGGAACGAACTAATAATCCTAATAGTCTATACCCAACATAGCCAGTGGGCAGTGGGCAGGTTTTACAGTTTTAATATTACACTGTAAGAGTACGCCCCGTCCTCACCACAACTGCCACAGCCGCCAGCCCGCCATGATGTAAAGGACAATTTTTATCTTAATTAGATGCTTGAGATGAATAACATATTTATTTTGATAAGGATTATTAATACTATGTCTTTAAAAACGTCTTCGCAAGTAACGCATTGGTTTAAACCAAATTTGAAAATCGTAAAAATGGTTATTGTGAGTCAACCGTAAAAGATAGATAATATATGCTATCGTGGACTTTTTTTTAGAACTTTTTGAGAGGAACAATTCCAGCATGTAATTGTATTCGTGTAACTTTAACTATTTACGCAGCGCACGCCTCGTAAGCTCTCAAAAGAGACGATTTTTTCCGACTTAGTTCACATTATTGCAATTTTCGCAAGGATCTCTAATTTTTTTGAAAATAAAATATAGCCTATGTTACTCGCTGATAATGTAGCTTTCTACAGGTGAAAGAATTTTTAAAATCGGTTGAGTAGTTTTTGAGTTTATCCATTACAAACCAACAAACAAATCTTTCCTCTTTATAATATTGGTTTTAATATAAATGCGAAAGTGTGTCTAGCTAATTCTATAATATTTTCAATTATTATAAAAGTCTAGTCTTTTTGAAAAATGTGGCCAATCCAAGTTCTTGACGATGAAATTTCAGATATTTTAAATAAATTTTTACGATCTTAATATAGGTACAGTCCGCGCGCGAGGTCCGAGGAATCTTAAGGAATGTTGACGTAATGAGATAGAGTTGTGATTTAGTCGATATTCCGTTATCGATACTAGTTTTTGATTGAGAAAAATGGCGAAAATCACTAGTAATTATCCTTGTCATTTTCACTACCAAAATCTAGGTATTCATCGAATTACAAAAAACGTACGTACGTATCCACGTATTACAAAAAAAAATATCTATATAATAAATATATCTAATCTATAATATCTATAATTTTACAGACACGAACTTGGTTTGGCTGCATATTATTATGTTTTACAACACTAGGAATTTGCTAAAGTGGTGAAGATAAAAAATTAAACGACAATACTGTATTTTTGACGACCTCCGTGGCGCAGTGTTGAGCGCTGTTGCCTTAACGTGCGGAGGTCCCGGGTTCGATCCCCGGCAGGGTTTGGAAATTTTTAATTTCTGAATTTCCCTGGTCTGGCCTGGTGGGAGGCATCGGCCGTGGCTAGTTACCACCCTACCGGCAAAGAGGTGCCGCCAAGCGATTTAGCGTGCCGGTATGTTGCCGTGTAGAAACCGAATGGGGGTATGGGTTTAATATAACTGCCATGCCCCTAACAGGTTAGCCTGCTACTATCTTAGACTGCATCATCACTTATCATCAGGTGAGATTGCAGTCAAGGGCTAACTTGTAGTGGATAAAAAAAATCGTATCAAAATACGAAAATCCAATTCCGAATATGGAGAAACTTTCTCTCCGAGCGAAGCAATGTGATCACACTCATACCACGCTAAAATTATTTAATTAAACTTACATAATTTACTCCGAGCTGTAACTAGATAAAGTCTATTAGTGAAAATTAGATGACTTTCGCAATTTTGGAACGTGACAGTATCATCTGGAATTATCTGGAATTCGAGTCAATTCCACTCTAATTCATACAAATTATTCAAACGTGTTAATTATTCTAATACGAACTGATGTTATTAATAAGATAGCGAGTTTATTCGTCTGGCTGTTTTTAATTAGAGAATTATTTATTACTAGCTGATGCCCGCGACTTCGTCTGCGTGGTTAAAGTTTTTTAGAACTCCTTAATTTCCCGGAATAAAAATCATAGATGTCCTTCCCCGGGATACAACCTATCCCTGTACCAAGTTTCATCAAAATCGGTTGAACAGGTGGGCGGTGAAAGCGTGGCAGACAGACAGACAGACGGACAGACAGACACACTTATGCATTTATAATATTAGTATGGATGGATTGTTGTCTCTGACTATGGTTCTCTTAAAAGACTATGATATTTGACGACCTCCCTAGCGCAGTGTTGAGCGCTGTTGCCTTCACGTGGGAGGTGCTGGGTTCCATTCCCGGCAGGGTCAATTTGGGAATTCATCATTTTTGAATTTTCTCTGGTCTGATCTGGTGGGAGGCATTCCGCATTTGACACGGCCGTACTCGTAACTCTCTGCTAAGTGATATTTTATGAAGAACCTATGTGCTCACTCAGATAAATAAGAAGGCCTTAGGTTTTGCTATACTAATGGAGTTTGAAAACTTTTGTCATTTCTTGCATGCATTTTTTCCAAAATAGACGCACAATGTGGCCAACTCTGTATAACACAATCTCTAAACTAAACCAAAATGACACTTTTAAATCTAGCTCTGTCCCTTTTTGCAGAGAGTATTAAGAAAGGGTTAGCAATATTTTTAATGCTGTCATTTTAGTTTAGTTTCGTGATTGTCTACAACAGAATCAGTCCCAATGACTTGTACATTGGGATTGGGGAAAAATAAACAAGCCAAAAAAGGTTTAAGGACGTAGAAATGGGAAGAAATAATAGAGAAATAAACAAAAACAGCTCCGTCACCTTGAAGGTGTACGTTGTAAATATGACGGCGCGAAGGCCGTGCGTGGCGCTTTAATAAAGGTAATAACTCAAATTTTCTCATTTCTGATATAAAGGACAGGCATTCCGCATTTGACACGGCCGTAACTCTCTGTAATGCGATTTTTAAAGAAGATCCTATGTGCTCACTTATATAAATAGAGGCCTTAGGTTTTGCTATACTAATGGAGTTTGAAAACTTTAACATATACGATATGCATTTTTTTTTCAAAATAGACACACATTTGTAAATTGGGATTGGGGAAAGATAAACAAGCCAAAAAATCGTTATTTAAAGGACGTAGAAAAGGCAAGAAATAATAGAGAAATAAACAAAAAAAGCTCCGTCACTTTGAAGGTGTACGTCGTAAAGATGACGGCGCGACGGCCGTGCGTGGCGCCTTAATAAAGGTAATAACTCAAATTTTTTCATTTCTGATATAAAGGACAGGCATTCCGCATTTGACACGGCCGTAACTCTCTGTTATGTGATATTTTATGAAGAGCCTTAAGTGCGTATTCGGGTAAATACTTACAGGCCTTTTTTTCAGTAATTTTTGTGAATCAGAAATAATTATTTAAGGCGGGGTACCAAGATTTTTCCTGTGTCTCGCGTATTCTAACATTTTCAATGATTGTCGAAAATGGTGCGGATAAATACCAATAAAGATGATGTTTTCGTTTTTAAAAAAATAAAAAGATACGCGCCGAATTGAGAACCTCCTCCTTTTTTGGAAGTCGGTTAAAAATGTTAGATGGATCTCCGTCGCCGCCGATCACCGTCTTACAAATAATCATCATCATTATCTCCTCTCGGAAGGGATTTAGCCCATAAGAGTAAACCCATAGAATCGAGCTCAGTAGCGGGCTGGCAATGGGTTAAGATGATGGATGATGAATGATGATAAATTTCTATTCATCACCAAATTCTATTTCTAAAAAAAACTTCGTCATAAGTCGTGACGAAGTTTTTTTGTCAAAACTCTTTAGTTATGGCAGCGTCAAACTTGTGATTTATTTTATTTTAAGTAGCTATTTAAAACAACAAGTGAATGTCATAATTAAAAAAAATTCAAAACACGACTGCTCGGTCATATTGTATTAAAAAAAATTATAGTCAGTGTTAATTGGGAGGATGTAATAGATAGATAGATAGATTATTCTAACCATACCCCATACATCCACATCTCTTCAGACATTTAGAAGTTATGGTAGAATAAAGAAACTCCCATGTCATACATGAACCTTTTTCGTCGTTTAAAAATACCTACCTACTAATTAATATTATGTGGTAGGTACCTAAAATACAAAATGATAATAAAATATAGAGACCCAACGTAGTCCCGTAAAGTATCAACCGAAACTTATCAAACACCCAATTACATTGCAACGTACAATCGCCCGTATTTCGCAGCAATTTATGGCATAAAATTGCTTGCATAAAATTCAATGGTCGGCAGTTAAGCAGGCAGTTATCGCCCTTATCGAGTTCGGAACAGGGGCGGAAGTCGGTTACATCCTCGCGTAAATGCAGCCGATTGGTATATGTTCCAGTTTCGATGCACAGGTCCCCGCGCTAGATGGATATACAACTACTAGAAACGACTTCCAATTTCAGGTGATATTTTGCTAGTGCATATTTGGACATTATAAAAAACCACAGTTGTCCTTTCTACCAATAGCACTATGTCCACTGCTGGATGTAACCCAGGGTAAACTCAAAAGTGTATTTTGAAGTGAAAACTTCTTTAGCCGCGTTGAACACTTTTTGGTAGGGGGTAAATTTGTGGATTCGCGTCACCGACATGCTCGCGTTGTATAAATAAGTATACTACATTCGTAATTAAACTTTAATGCCTTAGTTTTAAGGTTTACCTATATTTTAATTTTTTTAATATTTTTTTAATTATTTTAAATATTCGTTTTCACTTCTACCGGCGTCCCTATGACTGCCAATTTTTTTTTTTTCATGTTCGTCGGGTGAACTGCTAAAGTACTTATTCGGATCGGCCTTCCTACCGAGAAGAATCAGCAAGATACTCAGCGAATGCTCTTTTAAAACAGAAATATTAATGTAATGTTTACTTAATCGCATGCTTTCGGAAATAAAGGCTATTTTTATTATTTATTTGTATTATTCCCTGATTTTAAAGATGTCATTGCATGATACGTCTTGTTGCTCTTTTGCATTTTTTACGATACTCTTTTTTAACTGAGAAGAGCCGATCAGGAAAACTCAGCCGTGGCTGTTTGATGTTTCATATTCCTTTTTTAAAATTAATGTTACTGGCACATCCAGTGACCCACATTGTGCAAGGGAAATCCAACGCGCCCGGCGCAACCAACGCCTAAGCGCCAAGTGCCAACGCTTCCGCTGATAGCGCGGCGCTTAATGCCTCCCCCGGGAAACTCGCGCCTGTGTGTGTTGCGCGTTATGAATTTTTTAAATTCTACTCATTTTAATTAATTTTACGGACACATCCAGTGACCCGACATTGTGCAAGGGAAATCCAACACGCCCGGCGCAACCAACGCCTAAGCGCCAAGTGCCAACGCTTCCGCTGATAGCGCGGCGCTTAATGCCTCCCCCGGGAAACCCGCGCCTGTGTGTGTTGCGCTTTATTGCGCTATATTAATACTTAACTGGCGTTAACAGCCTGTTACCTATTTCCAATATTCATTTACGAGTACATCTACTCAAAAACAACTTGTGGATTGCTATTGTGTTGATAAGGTTATAAAAGGATTAAGGATAATTAAAAAAACAACTAAATTTAAATGTTTTTTATTCAAATAAACTTTTACAAGTAATTTTGAATCGTCGAGTGAATCTACCACTCGTTCGGAATGCCATTTCTACCGAGAAGAACCAGCAAGAAACACGGCGGTTGCTCTTATGAAAAAAATAATTTACAATTTCATTAATTTGTAGTTACATAATAATAATTTTATAATTTTATTACAGTGCTTCACACACGAGGAAAGTTTCTAAACTTACTTAAATACATATCAAAAATTTTCGGAACCGACAGGATTTGAACCTGCGCGTCTCTGGGAATCGCGCCCTGAGCGCCTTGGCCACTCGGCCACGGTTCCGAAAATTTTTGATATGTACATATTTATGTAAGTTTACATAATAATATGTAACCGCTGTCTTATCATTGCTGGAGCGAGTCAATTCCATGCTCCTTTGTCATTTACGTAATCTTCAACAGTATAATATGCTTTTTTCGGAAGCATATTTTTAATATGCAACATGTGTGTTATTCCAGACTATAATCTATATCTGTGCCAAATATCAGTGTTTCAATTGTGTTTTTGTAAGTCCCTAAATTAAGTCCAATATAAATGCTATTTGAGAACAAGACTGTAACACAATAATAGTAGATTGTATTATAAGGGAGCAAAATAATATTTTTACGGCGAGGGCGCTTTTTTGAATCCAGAACGAAGTGAGGGATTCTAGAGTAGAATCCTGAGCGTAGCGAGGGATTCTTTAGTAGAATCCTGAACGTAGCGAGGGATTCAAAGTATGTCGCCCGAGCCAAAAATATATTTGCGCCCGAATGATACACTCTACTTTTCATCACCCTGTATGAGAAAATTTGGTTCCCGCGGGAACTCTTTAATTTCCCGGGATAAAAAGCATATGTGCTATTTCCAGACTATAATCTTTTTTTTTTTTTTTTAAATCTCTCTGTGCCAAATTTTATCCAGATCCGTTCAGCCGTTCGGGCGTAATTGAGTAACACACATCCATACCACCATACATCCACACATCCATCCAAACTTTCGCCTTTATAATAATATTTATTTAATTACTTATATATTTTTTTTTTTTTAAATATATATATCCATATAGCCCTTTCGTTAGTTAAAATTCAGAAATTATAAATTCCTAAATTGACCCTACCGGGGATCGAAGCATGGACCTCCGCACGTTAAGACAGCAGCGCTCAACACTGCGCCACGGAGGTCGTCAATTTGCGTTGGCGCTGAACACTAAGATGTTCCAAATTCAATAAGTGCGCGGCAAAGATAATTGCGGCGCACTTACGAGCATAAAGAGGATTAAAAACTCATTACTGCCCGCTAAAAGTTTCTTATAGAAAACACCACCTTTGGGCGCACATAAAGGCGAACCAAGTCGTCCTTTTCGAATGCATGGGATGAAAAAGCTTTTTTTGACGTGATAACGTGTTATAAATCGATGAACACCGGCTGCACGCACGAAAAAGTGTCACGTATCGCCTGAGCCTGAGCGTGCAAGTGAGAGCGCGGAACAAGCGATAGAGAGGCACGATCGGCCCAAGCGTTGGTTTGTGGCACATATTTAAATCTCTTCTCGCGTGACGTCAGAGCTCTAGCAGTTCGAATAGTTCTGTTAATAGAACCGCGCCGCCTACTTCGAGAACTTCTAGTTATCACGTAAAACCCGATATTTACCAACTAAGGATACAACATTACCTACAAATTAATACTCAAAAAGCGTCCACAATCGCATATACAAACACAGCTATAGATAATAGACAATGAGACACCAAACGGTTCACAAAAACCAACCATATAGCTTTATATTTAGGGTTCAATTTTGTAATAACAATTCGACACATACGACATTTTGTCGCCTAGTGTACTCATGCGCGACTGAGGCGAAAATTGTCCATCGTGCACAATTTGACCGTGCCGTTTTTTGCGTTTCGATGGTGCGTCTAAGGTACTGGTAAGTCAATGCGTGAAACCAATATTTTTATTTATTTATAGAAAGCAGCTCACCCACTTCGGTTAAAATGCGGCAGGGATAGTATTCGCGACTGGTTTACGACGCGAGTTACGACGTCGTAACTGCTTGGCATTTCATACAGTAATGAGTAATTATTGCTGCAAGCCTCGCGAGCGCGGTGCCGTGGATATTATACACGGTAGTGTTAGGTAGGCACTGTTTTACGAACGAATTTAAAAAATAAATAATTAGTATATACTCCGCATTAATATATAGGCGGCATTTGGAAAATTAAGTCAGGTCTTCTCATCGTCAATATACCTCAATGCCTGAAGACGAAGGTCTTTAATCAGTGTGTCCTTCCCGTCCTCACATAAGGCGCTGAAACGTGGACACTAACAAAAGGCTTGATCCACAAATTTAAAGTCGCTCATAGAGCTATGGAGAGGGCTATTGAAATGAGTTTTTTAACCATTTCAGTTAGCCGTAAGTTTGAATGTTTTATAAACTGTGTATTATTGTGTTTTGTGATTTATTTTATATTGGGTTTATTGCCTTATAGTAAATACTTTATTGTTATTATATTGCGTCGCGTTGCGTCACGTAGCTTTCGTCGCTTACCTAGAACATCGATTCATGTTTACACTTTACAGACATTCATGTATGGCTTTGCGGATTTACCTTCAGTAAGTACTGCAATAATTACTATATGAAATTACAAGAAGTTACGATGTCGTAAACCTAGGAAATACTGTAATAGGTACATTCCGGTTAAGCGCTGCCGGCGCTGCGTTTTATACGCAGTAAAAGTAAAGTAAAACGACCATAATGACTCACAGCATTTGGTTTAAGCCCCTTAAAATAATCGAGGATCTTGCAGCAAAAGGGGGGGCAGGGCGCATACTTCACTATTCAAAATTCAAATGGTTTTATTCAATTAAACTTTTACAAGTGCTTTCGAATCGTCGAATGAATCTAACACTGGTTCGGAATGTCATTCCTACCGAGAAGAACCAGCAAGAAACTCGGCAGTTGCTCTTTTGAAAAAAAAATCATTTACAATTTCATTAATGTATAGGTACTATACATAAGTAACCGCTGTCCTTAGCATTGCTGGAGCGAGTCAAATGCTCTTTTGTCACTTCCGTAATCTTCAACAGTATAATAAGCTTTTTTCAAAAGCATACTTTTAATAAATTTCTTAAACTTGTGTAAAGGCAAGTTTAAAATAGATTGTGGAATTTTGTTATAAAATAGAATGCTCATTCAAAATTCAAAAATTCAAAATTCAAAAGTTTTTTATTCAGATAGACTTTTTACAACTGCTTATGAATAGTCGAATGAATCTACCACTGGTTCGGAATGCCATTCCTACCGAGAAGAACCAGCAAGAAACTCGGCGGTTGGTTTTTTTATCCCGAACAGTTCCCACGGGAATTAAAAAAACTTATTCCACGCGGACGAAGTCGCGGGCATCATCTACTTACCTATATACTAAACGCTGTGATTGGAAAAAATTGTGAAAAAAAATGTATAAAAAGTTTAAAAAACTTAATAGTCACAAGCCGGTACGTGTTCAATGCGGAATAGTTAAAATATTGTACATTGTATTTTTTAAACTCAGATTTAATTAAATTTTTAACTAAATGTACTGTTCTAGTTAAATACATTTTTCAATTACAATCTGTGCAGAATTTGCCGTTGGGAAATTGTTAAAACTTTATGATATAATGGTTTTATAGAGATACAATTTTTTATTAAAAAATATTATACTAGATGATGCGAGCAACTTCGTCCGGGTTGATTGATTTTTATTCCAGCAGAAACTCCGTAATTTTCCGTGATAAAAAGTAGTGTCATGCTATGATCTTTAAAACATAATATTTGTTAAAAGTCGTTGGCCTTATGTCCTTCCCCGGGATACAGCCTGAGTTTTTCTGTCTCAATTAATATCATCAAAATCGGTTGAAAAAATGGACCGTTAAAGCATAGCAGACAGACAGACACACTTTCGCATTTATCTTTACTTCTTTACTATTATAAATGCGAAAGTTTGGATGGATGGATGTTTGTTACTCAATCACACCAGAACGGCTGAACGGATCTGCATGAAATTTGGCACACAGATAGATTATAGTCTGGATTAGCACATAGGCTACTTTTTATTTCGGAAAATTAACGAGTTCCCGCTGGAACCAAAAAACCTCAATTCACGCGAACGTAGCCGCGGGCATCAGCTAGTATAGAGATAAAATTTAGTTTTTTTTAAATATTATACTAGATGATTCCAGCAACTTCGTCCGCGTTGATTATTTTTTTTATCTAGTGGAAACTCCTTAATTTCCCGTGATAAATAGTAGCCTATGTCATTCTCTAGGTCCTAAATTATACCCATGCCGAAAATCACGTCTACCCGTTGCTCCGTTGCGGTGTGATTGAAGAACAAACCAACCAACAACAAACAAACACACTTTCGCATTTATTATTTTAGCATGTTATGTATTGATGCGTAATGATAACTCATGAATATTAATATAGTATATTCATTAAACTATGTGAAGCTGATAATGGTATAACCATAAATTAGATTTTATGATAATATCAGCGTCGATCGAATAATTAGGTTCTATACAAATATGTTAATTGTACAATATGTAAGGACGTTTAATTATTAATATACACTAGACGATGCCCGCGACTTCGTCCGCTTGGATTTAGAATGAATGAATGAATGAAATATTCTTTATTGTACACCAAATTACAGGAGATATAATTTAAATAATAACACTAAAAATAAGAAAAAATTCGATACAAATGGCGGCTTGCTTTTAAGCGATCTCTTCCAGGCAACCTTCTTCCTTCTTGTCTTAACGTGCGGAGGTCCTGGGTTCGATCCCCGCAGGGTCAATTTGGGAATTTATAATTTCTGAATTTTCTCTGGTATGGCCTGGTGGGAGGTTTCGGCCGTGGCTAGTTACCACCCTACAGTCAAAAATGTACCGCCAAGCGATTTAGCGTTCCGGTACGATGTCGTGTAGAAACCGAATAGGGGTTTAATATAACTGCCATTCCCCTAACAGGTTAGCCCGCTACCATCTTAGACTGCATCATCACTTACCATCAGGTGAGATAGCTGTCAAGGGCTAACTTGTAGCGGTAAAAAAAAATACTTGTACACTACCCGCGTATCTGGCCACCGATATAAGTCAGTTGATATTCTGTTGGAAGGACGTTGTTACTTTCTCATTGCGCTAGGTCAAAGCTCGAAACGGTTCTGCTTTTAAAGTAATGATATAGATATTTTCAGGTTAACAAAGCTACCTTTATTTCCAAAACATACTCTACGTTATCGAAAATCCAGCGCTCGCTACAAAAATACAGTCCATATATTTTATTGTATTTTTCTTACAAACACAAATAGTATTGGAATTTGTTCAGGTTAACTGAAAAGCACAGATATACGAATTTATCTGTAGGGTAAGTATGAGATCTTAAATCTCGCCAGCGTTGTTCGAGCATCGAAAGTCGAAACACGAGGTGTATATCATATTTCATATCATACTAATATTTTAAATGCGAAAGTGTGTTTGTTTGTTGGTTTGTCAATCACGCCGCAACGGAGCAACGGATCGAGTAGTGGCGAGCATTAGCTAGTTCACATAATAATATGAAACCATACGGCTTGTTTATAAAAAAACACATGGACATGGTTTCGTTGGACATCCCGCAAAAGCATAATAACTTTTGCTTTTCTATTAAAAAAATGTCTGTCTGTCTTTTTCTAAGTCTTTGTCTTAGTCTCAGATAGTAGCGGGCTAACCTGGTAGGGGTATGGCAGTTATAACATACAGTTAATCGGTTTCTACACGGCATCGTACCGGAACGCAAAATCGCTTGGCGTTACGTCTTTGCGGATAGGATGGTAACTAGCCACGGCCAAAGCCTCCCACCAGACCAGACTAGAGAAAAATTTAAGAAATTATAAATTCCCAAATTGACCCTGCCGGGAATCTAACCCGAGACGTTAAGACAACTGCGCTCAACACTGCGCCAGGGAGATCGGAGGTCTCTCTTCATCTATACCTACTAAAGGGGGAGAGACAAAGAGACGTTTTTTGTCACGTACGATTTTTCCAGGCAGGGCCCCGCGTTTCTATATGCCATAAAATAAGCCATGTTTTAATATGGATGGCAATAAAAACATGGACACTGAAATAAACGTAAAAATAAACAAAAGTCTGAAAATTCACCATGAGAAATAAATGAAATTCGCACGCCGATTTTCATATTCATAGTGATTTCAATAGCGAAAATTATACTTTCGAGGTTGTAAAGAATAATTTATTTATGCATATCGATTGATTTCCGAAATGAAATCGGAATGCAACTTTGATTGACTGTTTGTTCCTGGAAATCGTCATAATATTCAATTCGGTGACTTGTTTGCATGTCAAATAATGTATAATTTTGGGAATCTATAATTATTTTCTGAATTTTCTCTGGTCTGGTGACGTTCCACGCACCACTCGACACGCGTGGCGTGCGTGGAGTCTGTGTGTTATGTTTATAAAACAATACAAAATGTTGAGCAAAAATAAAATATCAATATATCAAATCGATTAAAACTTCTTCATAAATAAAGTCAATTGTTGTCAAAAATCGAATCGGTAACGCATTACGACATCATTTACTCGAGCTGGCAAAAGTTAAATAAATGATTGGACAGAGAATAACTCCCATACTAAGCACGATTTTTGTCAACTAGTCAAATACCCAATTGATTGCAATCAACTTATAATCCAACACTCTTTCACTATAATATATGCGTAAGTGTTTACATGTCTGTCTGCTTCGCTTTCACGTTTCGTCTGTTCTGTATTTGGTACATACATTGTTTCATTGTTTAGTTATTAGGTTAATATTTTAACGGTACATTGTTAATATGTATACTTGAATGGGTTTTAATGCCTCTAATAAAAACTTGATTAAGTCAAGTCATAAGTCATAAATATTTATTCAATTTAGGTAGGTACACTACACTTATTGACGTCCAGTTACATAAAAATAAAAATATGATGGTTATAATCTGTTACGGTATCTTAAAACTAAAGCTACGAGGGTTCCAAACGCGCCCAGGTCTGAGAAGAGCCCACAACAAACTCAACTCACTTATTATTATTGTATCCCAGAGAGGGACTTACAATAAGCTCATTTGATTCCGCGATCATCCGCTCTTTTGACGACCTCCGTGGCGCAGTGTTGAGCGCTGTTGCCTTAACGTGCGGAGTCCCGGGTTCGATCCCCGGCAGGGTTTGGAAATTTATAATTTCTGAATTTACCCTGGTCTGGCCTAGTGGGAGGCTTCGGCCGTGGCTAGTTACCACCCCACCGGCAAAGACGTGCCGCCAAGCGATTTAGCGTCCCGGTACGATGCCGTATAGAAACCGAATAGGGGTAAGTAAGGGTTTAATAATATAACTGCCATGCCCCTAACAGGTTAGCCCGCTGCCATCTTTGACTGCATCATCACTTACGATCAGGTGAGATCGCAGTCAAGGGCTAAGTTGTAGTGGAAAAAAAAATCTCCCGAGTTCCCGTGGGAAACAAAAATATTAAGCCGCGGGAACGACGTCGCGGGCATCATCTAGTAATAAGTACTTATATAATATTTAGAATAGAATGTTTTATTGGTTGATCCAACACCCAAACAATACATAAAGTAACTACTTAAACTCTAACTTAATGATCATCTAGAAACAGATTCTAGAATGTGTCGTGCTAACAAAAGGGTCCTAACTCAGCTTAATGTTGTGGGTACAACATGTAACCACAACGCCGTTAATCTGTATTTACGCTGTCATATTAATATTGTTAGTATGGATAACTAATAAATATAGTAATTACTTATTGCTATCGGTAATTCAGTACACGCTGGCGTTAACAAAATGTCCGGAGATAATAAATAACTTATTGGTATAGAGCGCCAATGAATCGTTCCCCGACAGAGTCATATTTCACGGATGGGCAGTTTTGCCACACTTTTTCACATTAACTAAGCCGTAAATAACGAATTTTACGGAGCTAGTTTGGATATGGGACTTTGGATAATCGTTTTCTATTTTAAGCTGGCTTCAGAAATTGGAGAATCACATCGATATGTATTTTTAGAGAGCTTCGTACCTACTTGTTGCTCAAATTATGACAATTTTTACGTAAATGCAGATGTTAATATTTACTCCAGATAATTTATACCTAAGGATTACATAGAGATAATATCTCTATGATCGTTTCCTTAAAAGTTAAATATTAATCTCTATGATAGGTATATTTCTTATAATTCGGTCGATCATTTTGTCAGCCCTAACGCAGTCTAAGTATTTTTTAAAAGGCAATTCACCACCACCACTACATCCCATTAACGTCCCACTGCTGGGCACAGACCTCCACTCTCACAGGAGTGAGGGAATTAGAGCTTAGAACCACTACGCTGCTGCAATGTGGGATTGCAGGCTTCAACTCGTGTGCTTCAACGGCTATTAGGTATCATAAATGTTAGTGGTAATAACCGGGACCGACGGCTTAACGTGCTCTCCGAGGCACGGGGGCGAAACACCGCCAACTTCCTAACTCCGGGCTAGTACTGAGAATTTCTAGTCAGAAAAATTTAAAACTTAATTACGGCCCGACCCGGGACTCGAACCTGGGACCTCGTCGGCCGCAGTCGAACATGCTAACCACTAGACCAACGAGGTAGGAATTTATTTAAAGGCAATAAATAAAATCCATACTAATGTTATAAATGTGAAAGTGTGTCTGTCTGTCCGTCTGTCTGTCTGCTACGCCTGTCTGTCTTTCCCGGCCTATCTTTTTAACCGATTTTGATGAAATTTGGTACAGAGGTAGGTTGCATCCCCAGGAACTGGAAGGACATAGGCTGCTATTTTTTATTCCGGAAAATTAAGGAGTTCCCGCGGGAATCGAAAAACCTTAATCCACGCGGACGAAGTCGCGGGCATCATCTAGTATAAAAAAAAATAGTTCTTCTTCTTATTTTGTTCTATGGCGTTTATTAGTGCCGCACCAGCACAATGCACTTTGCCAATGTCAGGTGAAAAAATTAGTTGTAAAGCTAGTGTTGTTGTGTGGAGTGGTCAAATCAACTCAGCCGTAGTGGACTTTGTTCCAGTGTCGACGATGGACGTGGAGGCGGTGGTGGGGCGCACGGCCTCGCTGCCATGCGACATCGAGCCTGACTCCCACGAGGACAGAGTCTACATGGTGCTGTGGTTCAGACACGCTGGTGGAAAGCCTTTGTACAGGTAAGTCTAACAGAATTGAAGCTGATTTACGTCAATTAACCTTGGATGAAATATGTAACGGAATAGGAAACTTAAGAAAAATGTATATGAAATCACGTTCGAATAACTTTTGTGGGGCGAGGGGAGAGTTCCTTGTTATTTCTCTGCCCAATCATTGACACTAGTGCATGAAAAAGTCGATCACTATGACAACACAGTCCATACTTCTGTCTCTGACACATAACACTCACAATCCATACTTGTGTCTGTCTGTCTGTGTGTCTGTCTGTCTGCTACGCTTTCACAGCTCATCTGTTCAACCGATTTTGATGAAATTTGGTATAGAGATAGGCTGTATCCAGGGGAAAGGACATAGGCTACTTTTTAACAGGGAAAATTAAAGAGTTCCCGCGGGAATCAAAAATCTTAATCCCGGGGGACGAAGTCACGGGCATTATCTAGTCTATACTTATAATAAAACTGTAACAGGTCCAATTCTGTACATTGAAGATATTTTGAAATTTTTTTTTGGAGGGCACTCATTATTCGATACTAAAGCCAAATCTGTAATTTTTTTCATTTTTGTCTGTCTGTCTGTCTGTCTGTCTGTCTGTCTGTCTGTATCTTGGCCGCGCATCACGCCGAAACTACTGAATGAATTCAAACGAAACTTGGCACGATTTGAGCCCATACGAGGTAGGACATAGGATACTTTTTATCCCGAAATTCTACCCCCGAAGGGGTGAAATAGGGGTTGAAAGTTTGTATGAAAGTCCTTAATTTCTCAAGTTATAGCCATGAAACTTGATATATGAGCTCCGGGTTAAAAATGGAGACATACGTGTTTCACAGTTTTTGAAAATTCGACCCGCAATAGGGTGAAATAGGAGATGAAAGTTGGTATGAAAGTCCTTCGTTTCTCAAGATGTTTTACAAGTTATATCAACGAAACTTTTTATTTTGGCTTAGGGTAAAAAATAAAGAAGTACATGTGTCACAGTTTTTCAAAATTCCACCCGTAAGGGGGTGAAATAGGGGGTGAAAGTTTGTATGAAAGTCCATCATTTCTCAAGTTATATCGATTAAACTTGGTATACAAGCTACCGGTTGAAAATGAAGAATTAAGTGTTTCACAGTTTTTGTAAATTTTACCCCCAAAGGGGTGAAATAGGGGTTGAAAGTTTGTATGAAAGTCCTTCATTTCTCAAGTTATAGCCATGAAACTTGATATATGAGCTGCGGGTTAATAATAAAGACATACGTGTTTCACAGTTTTCGCAAATTTTACCCCCGAAGGGGTGAAATAGAGATTGAAAGTTTGTATGAAAGTCCTTCATTTCTCAAGTTATATCCATGAAACTTGGTATATGAGCTGCGGGTTAGAAATGAAAACATTCGTATTTCACAGTTTTTCAAAATTCCACCCCCAAAGGGGTGAAATAGGGGTTGAAAGTTTTTATAAAAGTCCGTCATTTCTCAAGTTATTTCGATGAAACTTGGTATATCCACGCGGACGAAGTCGCGGGCATCAGCTAGTATCATAATAAATCGCGAAACTGCCCAATACGTGGCTAAAGGTTTAAGGCGAATATGGCCGGCCGATATCACGCGTCCCGTGGTTAATTCGTCCAAGCAAGTCGTTACATACATACTACATAACAAGTTGAATTAATTTAGGGTTTAACGCTGAGCTGCACACCCATTCTGGGTGGTGTCACAGACTAAATTGTTACATCTGTATCTATTTTGTAACTTTATTACAGTGCTTCACACTGTGACGATTCGTACCTCTCAGTCAAAGTATATATATTTAAAACAATATTAGAGAATAAAATATAGTATATATAGTGGAGGAGCGATCTCGGTCCATGCTAGAAATATTTCCGACAAACGGACTGGTCGCCGAACAAGCGACGGCGATGCGATAGTATGCTGTGGTAGCTTGTGGATGTGATGGTGCACAGCGGTGCTGTGGTGTATGCTTGATGCGTGCAGTATGTGTCACGATGTCCACCGTCGTTCGCGGGCTGGTGCCGAGCAAAGTGGATTCACTGTTCGTGTAATGGTGCGTGCAGTATGTGTCACGATGTCCACCGTCGTTCGCGGGCTGGTGCCGAGCAAAGTGGATTCACTGTTCGTGTAATGGTGCGTGCAGTATGTGTCACGATGTCCGTCGCTCGTTCGAACGCATAATGTCGTTGGAGGCTTCCAACGATATTTGATCCGCCTATGGTGGATTTATATACATATTTTAATACAACATACTTACACGTATATTACCTACATATAATCATCGCTGGTTGAGTTGGGGCTGCGGAATGTAGTTACTATGTTCTGCAGTATATCTGACTCTGCCATGCGATCTGCTTATAGATGATTACTTATGCTTACATTATGTAAACCCGTAACTATCGTTACATTCGAACGACAACTAACCATGGTTGATAGGACGCCGTTTATTATTACCGAAGGTTGGATCACACGTGAGATACCGGATATCTAACTATGTTTTGCGATACGCCTGACTCAGCCTCGACACTTTCATAGTTGCATGGATTCACAACCTGTGCTACTATACTATTTACGGTTCCATAGATTCACAACCTATGTTACTTGTAAATGCATAGATTCACGACCTATGCTGCGTCACATTGGCTCACAACCTATGTAACGTACAAACGACGTCCTACTACCCATGGTGGTTTCCGCGTTGTATTTAACTAAATTAAAGTATGATTGCATACGTCTCGCTATTTCCCCAAATGGTGGCCTAGTGGTTTAAGGAGGGGAGGCTGCTGCCTTTTGGTATACTTATGAGACCTATTAGTCGATGACTAATTCCTCTTGGGATACCAAGAGAGGGACGAAGCCTATCATTGGTGAGCGGGGTGGAGCTACCAATCACCATTTACTTTACATTAAATCAATACTTGAAAGCGTTTATAAATTATTTAAAACTTGAACACGTCACTATAGATCGGTATATAAGCAAGTCGTTGGGATGGTTGAACTCGGGGCTTCCGAAACTCTAAAAGATCTTGGTTTATTATGGACACAACATTATGAGTGTCTTACTGCTGGATGATTCACGTGCCATTTTAAAGAGATATTGAATTTTATAGGTAGAGTAAGGTATAGATTCTTAGGGACCCCGTCAGGTTAGTTACAACACACGAGGAAAGTTTCTATACTTACATACATATCAAAAATTTTCGGAACCGGCAGGATATGAACCTGCGTCTCTCTGGGAATCGCGCCCTGAGCGCCTGGACCACTCGGCCACGGTTCACTTACCTGCCAGTGACGAAATTTGAGATATGCATTTTTAATCCAGTCTTTTAACGCGACTGTTTATGCCATCCAGTAGCGACACATTGCAGTATCGTAATCCTGCCGGTTCCGAAAATTTTTGATATGTATGTAAGTATCCAGGTATCTATGTTTGGTCTGTGACACCATTGGAGAATAAATTGTTTTTCTTTTTCTTTCTATTATCTTTGTGTGTTCTATTGACTCTATAACTCAGCTCTATAAACTCCAACTATTCTCTGCCATGTACCTGCAAACTTGGAACCAGCTTCCACCAGCTGTGTATCCTCAAAACTACAATATGGGGCCCTTCAAGGGGCGAATTCCTTAAAAACCCGCTACGCGTTCCGCTGGTACTGAAATGAAATGAAATGAAATGAAATTATTTATTTCACGTAGGACAACTTGTGCCACTTATGATAAGTCGTAAGAATCTACCACCGGTTCGGAAAGATGATTCTACGGAGAAGAACCGGCAAGAAACTCGGCAAATTTTGATGGGTGGCTCTAATCACCTAACATCAGGTGACCCGCCTGCTGGTTTGTTTGCTATTTATAAAATTACTAGCTGATGCCCGCGAATTCGTCCGCGTAGAATAAGTTTGTTTAATTCCCACGGGAACTCCTTAATTTTCCGGGATAAAAAGTCACTCTCGGTCTTTAACTCTATATCCATGCAAATCACGTTGATCCGTTGCTCTGTTGCGGCGTGATTGAAGGACAAACCAATACACTTTCGCATTTATAATATTAGTATCGTTATGGATTTATTGACAAGTTAGCCCATTAATTAATTGCCTATCTAGAAATACTTAGCAAGCACTAAGCAGTGCGTGGGCCTGACTGACCTCTCAAAGTTACTCTCGTAATTTGGTTCGAGATAAAAGTTAATTAAGTAAGGGATAAGGACAGCGCGTAATGTGATTATAACAGATTTTTAGGATTACCAATTAGCCAGACGAAGCCTTGACGATGCCTTATTAAAAAGTTTTACTCGATAATGAACTTATTTTGTGTTTTTCCAAATGGCTTTAGCATAGATTAGAAATAATTTTGTATTTAGGTAAGTAGAAAATCCATTAATACCCAGTGGCGTAGTCAATACTAACGGTCAGTTATTAATATAAACAACTAGCTGATGCCCGCGACTTCGCCCGCGTAGTTTTAGTTTTTTTTTCTGATTCCCGCGGAACGCCTTAATTTTCCGGGATAAAAAGTAGCCTATGTCACTCTCCAGGTCCTCAAGTGTACCAAAAATCTCGTCGATCCGTTGCTCCGTTGCGTCGTGATTTAAGGACAAACCAACAAACAAACACACTTTCGCATTTATAATATTAGTACCTAGATAAATAATTAATAACTAACCTTACGAGATCAAATCACAATTGGGTAAAGGTGACTGACTGACTGATCTATCAACGCACCGCTCAGAGCTCTGAACTTTGAAAGGAAATTTGAAAATTCAGGGTGAAATAGGGGTTTGAAATTTGTATGAAAATCTAAATTAATGTAAGCGAAACCGCGGGAAAAAGCTAGTAGATAGATACAAAGCACGGTCGATTTGTTTCATAACCCTGATAACATATGTATCGGCAATATCGCGTGAGAGATAATAATTTATACGGACAGACGAATCGCTTTGCGAATGAATTCATATTTCATTTGTACGAGGTAACCGTTTTATCCGACTAGTTTTTCCTTGTTCTATCATATTTTTCTGATAGATACGTATAGTCGTATCACATTATGAGGGTTAATAAATTGCTATATTGTAATGATATGACATATAGTTTCTGTTTTCGATTTTATAATGTTAAGAAAGTTATTTTTCGAAAATTAGTGTAGCTTTAGTTTTAAGCTAACGTAATTATTTCCATTCACTTTTTTTTAAAATTAATTACTGCCATTCACTTCTTTTTTTTAACCGACTACCAAAAAAGAGGAGGTTCACCAGTCGGCGCGTAAACATGTTTTTTTAAATAGATGATGCCCGCGACTTCTGGATTTTGGGTATTTGAAATTCCTGTGCCTGTGAGAACTATTTTTCCGGAATAAAACACATGTCCTTCCCCGGGATACAACCTTTATAGTCTTTTGTACCAAATTTCGTCAAAATCATTTGAACAGATGGGCCATGAAGCGTAGCAGACAGGCAGATTTAAATTTTAACTAGATGATGCGCGCGACTTCGTCCGCGTGGATTGATTTTGTTCGTATTCCCGCGGGAATTCTTTAATTTTCCGGAATAAAAAGTAAGTATCCTATGTCCTTCCCCGAGATGTAACCTATCTCTGTACCAAATTTCATCAAAATCGGTTGAGTAGTTGAGCCGTGAAAGCGTAACAGACTGACAATTTTATCCCGGAAAATTAAGGAGTTCCTGCGGGAATCAAAAAACCTTGATCCACGCGGACGAATTCGAAGCCACGGCGGATCTAGTTTTGAATAAATATCCTTTGACTTTGACTTCGATTTTGAAGTTCTTGCTATCACCAGATGTCCGAGAGGTCTCTAAAATAAATTCAGAAACAAGATCGTCAACAAGATTGAAATAATGCTGCTTAATGCGATGATAGTAAGTCCTATGATGAATATTATCGTGAATTATGAATATCATACTAATATTATAAATGCGAAAGTGTGTTTGTTTGTTGGTTTGTCCTTCAATAACGCCGCAACGGCGCAACGGATCGACGTGAGTTTTGACATGGGTATAGTTGAGGACCTGGAGAGTGACATTGCTACTTTTTATCCCAGAAAATTAGGGAGTTCCCGAGGGAATCAAAAAAAACTTATATCACGCGAACGAAGTCGCGGGCATCAGCTAGTCATTGACAATACAAAGAACAAACCAATAAAATTAATGCTTAACCCACTAACTTATCACATAAACAATCACTAGATAAATTGTTTTTTTTTATTAACAAACCCACAATAAACTCGGAAATGACTTGTCAATAGCAAATAATGGAAGCTAAAGCTTAAAGCTAGGTGTTACCCTGTAACTGGTTCCGATTTATTATTAGTGATGTGGAATTTAAATTGTTACATTGAATCGACTTTATTTTATTTGATTTCGAAAGGTTTACACTGAATCGACTATGTTTTATTTGATTTCGAATGGTTAAGTTGTCAATATATTTCAACATTATTATAATCTTGAGCTCTACCCATAATCTAATATGCATTTCATTTCTATTTACATATTTTCTGGTTTTATATTATGAAATCGTTACAAAATTTGGTTGGTTTTTTAAATCGATGCGAAAGTTTGGATGTATGGATGGATGGATGTTTGTTACTCAATCACGCCAGGACGGCTGAATCAAAAAACCTCAATCCACACGGACGAAGTCGCGGGCATCAGCTAGTAAATCATAATATTTCCACTTAACTGCATAAAACCTGTAAACACAAATGTGCAACGCAACGGATCTCTTTAGGTAATTTCATGCCCAAAAATGACAAATTCTTTTTAATATTCATGTGTATGAAATTATTTTAAATTCTCATTTCACACTGATTAAGAAGTAAATTGGCGAATCATTAAGCTGAGGCCTTATAATATGAGGCCTTATATATTAGTATGGATATGGATTCTGATATGTGTAGTCATTAAAGTTCGAAGCACTTTTTTACTTTAATAGATTGTTTAAAATGGTTATTCAACATAAAACTATCAGGGGACGTAGATATTACGACTTTTGGGAGATCCTCTACTTAAATAAATAAATAAATAAAGCCTTTATTGCTGATTCATGTTTACAATACACATTAAATTATAAGACTAGTCTAAAAACTTTGCACTTTAGCGTCCGTTGCGATCAGCGCGCCCTCTGGCGCATAGGCCTCCTCCAGGTGTTTCCAGTTAGTTCGGTTTTGAGCTTCTCTTGTCCATAGTGCCCCAGCCGTCTGCTTTATGTCGTCAACCCAGCGTTTCCTTTGTCTACCCCTTTTTCGCTTCGAGCCATCCCTAACTTCCCATTCAGTCAATGGGAAGTTAGGGATGGCTCGAAGCGATCCTCTCCTACTTAATAATCACTAAAAAATAATTTATTTTAATAGCAGTCAAATACCCAATTGATATTTAAATACCCTAAATACTTAAATACTTTGCTGATATATAACCCGTGAACGCTCATTTGCAACGTTGGGAATCTTTTTAGGTAATTTCTGCTTCATAAAGGTCTTCTTGATTTCAAATCTCTTCACACTTTGAAGTCAAGTGGCGCATCACTAAGCTGTGACCTCGAGCTTAAGCTCTTTCTGTTCGACTTAAATCGATTCTCAAGTGATTCAGCACATCACTACTTCATAGTATTCAATAGGCTTCACTTCAATATTATAGTCTGAGAGATGGTGGACGATATTTCTTACAGTTTTAGACCCAGTTAAATAGTACTACTAGACTAGCACAGAATAGGTAATAGTACAGTTGCGACTAGCTTGGGTTTGAACTTAACAAATTCAAAATTTCTAGAAGTCAGATTTGGATTTTTAACTTTTTAATATAATGTTTTACACTTCGAGGAAACTTCCAAATAAATTAAAAAACTACTTACTATAATAAAAATTGCCGTATAAAGAGCTCTTTTGGAATATGGGCTTTTAAGAGGTTTTTTTTAAATATATAGGCTAGCGCTTGGCTGCAATCAGACTTGCTTGCAAGGGGTGATACAGCCTAAGGTGGAGCGCGCTTGCTTGGAGTAATTTTTAAACGTTGTAATCACTATACTTAATAATAATTATTAATTACTAATAGAGTGTCATTAAATGCATATTAAAACAATCGAAAGACACAAGGTTTGAAAGCAACCGGTTCCGCAATTGTGATCTATAAAGCTCACGACTAATATTAGTTTTTTTAATTCTCGCGGGAACTCCTTAATTTGCCGAGATACAAAGTAACCTATGTCACTCTCTAAGTCCTCAACTATGCCCATTCAAAAAATCACGTAGATCCGTTGCTCAATTGCGGCGTGATTGAAGGACAAACTAACTAACTATTAATTATTCTGTTTGTAGACTGGGACAAATTAATATACACTTGGATTTATACTTTTAATCACACACTTTATTATTTTAATTCTTTTACACCATTATACAAAAACTTGACTTCTTTCGATAGCACATGCCAGAGAACAAGACAACATAAAGAAGAGATCATAGATCATAGAGTGCCTTATCCAAACCACAGATCCAAACACAGAGTTATGCAACACAGAGTTATGACTACTTAAAAATGAAATATAATTGTATCAATAGTTCAACACTAACAAACACACTTTCGCATTTATAATATTATGGAAATACAACGAATTCTCTGAAGTGTGATTTTTTTTTTTTTTTTTTTTCCCTTTATTGGAATACATACAGCATATTAATTATCAAATAACTACTTACATCTAGTTTGCACATTCGCCATTTAAGTATTCACTATTGAGCTAAATGTAATGGTTAGTGCGGGAGTTATTATGTGAAATACAAAGCAATAATAACTAGTGAAGTTACAATTATTACAAGTGTCTATAGAATTGAATTTAAATTTAGTTACCAATATAATATATTATACATTCTACACAATAATATGTACTTTATCTATTTTTTTTTAATTCTGCTACGAATTTTCCAATGCTGAGGTGAAACTGGTCTAATTGTACATATTTTTTATTGAAAATGCTACATGCTCTGATTAAAAATCTATTTTGGCCATAGTTGGTTTTAGTTTTAGCAAGGCTAAAAGTTTTGACACTACGTCGAGATAATCTGGGTACAAAGTAATTAATTTTCCCTAACAAATAGGGAGAATCAACTGAACCATTTATAATTTTGTATAAGAAGACTTGATCCTTGTGTTCCCTTCTAAGTTCTAAAGATATTATTCCAGTAGTGTTGAAGGACTTAAATCTTTTGTTTAAGCATTTTAGAAATTTGCGCTGAATATTTTCTAACATATTGATATAAACAGCGTACTGTGGATTCCAGGCAGTGGATGCGTGCTCTAAGTGAGATCTTACAAATGAGTTAAAAAGCAAGATAAGGGTATTTGGGTTTTTAAAATCAACTGTCTGACGGAGAACAAATCCTAGCATCTTATACGCTTTATTTCTAATTTTAGTCAGATGAGAATCGAATAATAGTTGACTGTCTAGCTGAACTCCCAGGTCTCTCACCTCGTTGACTCTTAGTACCGGTTTTCCAAGTAAATGATAAGCATGATGGATGAAGTTCTTTTTTCTCATAAAGGTAATAGTGCAACATTTATCAACGTTTAAATCCAATCCATTATTTATACAATATGCACTTATGCGATCTAAGTCATCCTGCAGATCTTGGCAGTCTTCTACCGTTCGGATGACTTTAAATATTTTGGTGTCGTCTGCGTATAACAATAAATTAGAGTTTAAAGTACACTTTACAACATCGTTTATAAAAATATTAAAAAGCAATGGTCCGAGGTGAGAGCCCTGGGGCACGCCAGATGTTATAGGGACAAATGTGGTAGTGAATCCCTTAACTGTAACTGCTTGGGTACGTTCACGCAAGTATGATGTGAGCCATCTTAAGAGATCACCGTGTATTCCGACTGCTCCAAGTTTCTTGATTAAGATATCATGTGAAATTTTGTCAAACGCTTTGGAGTAATCGGTATACACGGCATCAACTTGAA
Source organism: Erebia ligea (assembly GCA_917051295.2). NCBI lineage: Eukaryota > Metazoa > Arthropoda > Insecta > Lepidoptera > Nymphalidae > Erebia > Erebia ligea. Next base: position 1,620,391 of record OU785240.1, on the reverse strand, counting down.
AACCTTTGTCCATCGCATCTAATGTCACGTCAAGCAATTCGCAAAGATTGGTTTCAGTGGATCTTTTATTTATAAACCCATGTTGCAGCGGTGTTAATAATGGCCGTACAGCAGGGAATAACGTATCATATATAATCTTCTCAAAAAGTTTGGGAATAACTGATAATTTGGAAATACCACGATAATTACGTATATTGTGTTTATCTCCATTTTTGTGGATCGGTACCACAATTGAACGTTTCCAAATTCTTGGCAAAATACCAGAGCTCAGCGAACTTTGAAACAAAAGAGTTAAAGGGGTGGCTAGCTGCTTACTACATTTTTTAAGAAGTAAAGGGTGTAAGCCGTCAGGGCCAGTGCCTTTGGTCGTATTCAAAGCGGATAGATATTTTTGAACAGTTTTTACATCTAACCCTACATGTCCAATAAGAGCTTGCGAAGATTCAACTACGTCAGCGTTTACTGTTAAGTCAGATGGTTTTTGGAAAACTGACTCGAAGAACTTATTGAATAGATCAGCTATTCGTTGCCCTTCTTGGGCAGTTTCATCATCCAGGTATAAAGTGTCGGGTATGCTACTAGTGTTTTGTTTTGAATGTACAAACGACCAAAAGCATTTAGAATTAGCTGTTAATATGTTGGCTTCTGCGCGCTCAATATACAAACTATAGCACGAAACCTCTAAATTCTTGAACTCATGCCGAAGATCTGAAAACAAAATATAGTCGGATTGGCGGCCATATATCTTCCATTTTTTATGTAATCTTAATTTTTTATTGACAAGTTTTATTAAAGGGCGTGAATACCAAATAGGATATCTAGAACTATTTATGACGAGTTTAGAGGGAATGAGTTTATCAATTATCGAGTTCACTATTGCATAAAATTCATCGACCGCTTCATCCACACGTTTATCACCGAGACAATCACTCCAATCAACTTTTGCTAATTCAGCATTAATAGCGTTATAATCAGCTGTATGAAATCGACGCACAAGACGAGGGGGTGGTCTTAAGGTAGGCTGCAAATAGTCCACATTTACATTTACGTTAAAAGCAGGATGGTGATTATCTTCGGGGAGGGATAAAGGTTCCGATCTTGACACAGAGCAGTGAGAGCTAGAAATCACTAAGTCCAAATATCTGTTGTTCGTATTACTTATACAGTTAAATTGCGACCATCCGGTAAAATACAAAAATGAAGAAAGTTGGGTTGTGAGTTGATCCACAGCTGGATTCAAAATAACGTAATTTAAATCGCCAGGTTTAAGTTGCCACTCGGCATTCCGGATATTAAAATCTCCCACTACTAAATAAACATCAGCAGGGTTTTCGATGTGTAAGTCCGACAAATGTTCGAAAAATTGTAGCTGAGACCATACTTGATGTGCATTCTGTGGGAAGTAACAACAAAATAATCGAAGATTTTTAGTAGTCGGACCGCGACATAAGGATATATTTATTTGCGTAATTTCTGCATCGGGAAATACCGGTAATGGACGAACATTTGAGATGTTAGTGGTGAGCGTACGGTGTACCGCGATCAGGGTACCACCTCCCATTGTCATTCCTAAACGTTCATAGTCCCGATCGGTACGATAAACATTATATCGGGAGTCAAATAATTCCGCGTCATTAATTCCCGGCAAAAGCCAAGTTTCGCTCAGACATACAATGTCATAGTCATGTTTTAAAATATTTTTAAAAAATCCGGTAGTCTTTGTACGTAATCCACGTACATTCTGATAAAAAACACTAATTAACACCGCTGCAATTCTTGCTTTATATTAACTCTGAGTATAACGTACGTCGATAAAAGTATAACTATAATATTATGATGAATTCCACTGACAGTACTACGGATTTGCATGACGAACCTTACTAATACATTTGCTCTAAATACACAATGACCCAGAAAGAATAAAATCGGGACTAAAGATAAATCGATATAACGCATCATTTTGATCAACAAACACAATAATATTATAATATACGGTAATTTCAGGTGACAATCATAATATACCAACATTACAGCATCACAAAGAAAAATGACAAATACGATAAGAAATACTAAGTTGTAATACACTGCACTCCCAGAAACAATACTGTGCGAGTATGCGCTTACTAAGCAGGCAATGTATAGTACACTGTTAGGTAAATAACCATTGCGCACTTTATCGCAGTACCGGTGTGGGAACAAAAGGATCTGCAAGTCATACGAGTAATCAGGTGTCAGAAACATTTTACGGATTCTATCATTTTTTGATTTTCTTAGGGTTGATAAGTATTCAGTCTTAAGAAAATATGTATGCCGCTTAATGATATAAATCACACAGGACACTACTTTAAAAATGTTATGATAATACATATAGATAGTACTTAAACAATTTTTTTTAAGGACTCTTCCGAAGTAATGTGCAATATTTTCGAGTTTTCGTCTTGTCGGACCATGACCGTGCAGTTGCGTACCCAGCAATACTTATATTTCTTTTCTTTTACCAAGGCTTTAGCTTTCTGCAGTAGCATTTTATTAAAAGCTGATAAGTGGTCGTTTATGTATATACGTGTCTGATTACCGGGGAACCCTACGTCCGATGCCTTCAAGTCTTTTAGACGACGCAGGCAAGCTAAAAAGTCGTCTTTTTTGTACCTCGATAATAATTTCAGTATAATAGGCTTCGGATATGAGGTGTCGACGTCATTCCTAACAGCGACTCGAGTGACGAAGTCTATGTCCCTTGCTGGATCTAAGGAGAAACCACTCTTCTCAGCCAAGGTATTTATGACTTTGATGAGGTCCTCGTCCTTTCTGGATGGAATGCCGTTTATTTGTATATTAGACCGACGCACCCATTGATCATTCTTCAGGTTATAATCCATCATGTCAGCGACTTTCGATTTAAGTTCTTCTAATTCCGACTGAAGATTACTCATTTGGGATAATTTTAATTCAACAACGGACATACGATTATCCAGGTCTTCGACCTTAGCGGAGAGTGTGTTTTTCAGCTCCGAGATATCCTTTTTCAAGGCACTTACATCGTTTTTTATCGTATGTATAGATGTCATTTGCATCTGTAGTTGGGAGATTTGCAAGGATATATTATGTAGTAAAGCATTTTGCGATAGATCCGAAGGTTGACAATCCCCGATCGGAGACGATGTTGTGAGGGTAGGAGTCGCCGTTTCACAGTTTTGAGGGTCGGCTGCGATTTCTTGGATTTCGGAGCCTTCGGAACTGCTGGATTCCTCCGCTGCATCTACTGAACTTTTGACCGGAGTGTCATCGTGCCTTGCAGTTTTATTAGGACAAGTTGGACAATTCCACTTTGGCTTATTCTTAAGCCTGTTGAACTGCGCCGTAGGCATATTTAAGCACTTCACATGGTAATTTTTTTTACATTTGGCACAGGTCAGGCCTGAGCCATCCTTGAACTGCTTTGAACATCCCTCGCACGTCTTCATTGTTTGCGTTGTTTGCACACAGATAACTTATGTGTAGATACCTCAAAACATCGAAGGCCTGGGTTTTAAGCGCTTAGAATAGTACCAAAGAGCGAGTAGATATATGAGGCAACTTGCAATAGATAAATATTGTACACGGCACTTAGTCACCTAATTCAGATAAAATTAATGTAACTCACTTTGCGCACGTCTTTCACGTTACAACTCCCGCGCGGGTATACTTCAATAGAATAATACTTCAAAGAATTCGTTTTATTTCCATCTCCTACACTATAATAGTAGGTATTCAATAGGCTTTACAGGCGATCGATTCCACGTGATCTTGTATAATTAATGTATACGCCATTGTAAATGGGTTTGATTAATAATAATTGTTATTGTGTGCACTCACCGAGGAGATTAAGGGCCGATGCGTTCTATGGCTAATTTACATCGTATGCTTTGCTTTGCTTCACATATTGGTACCAACGTTGGCTCCAATGCTACTCGTCCAACATGTGGTTCTAGAAATTGGCATTGGCCCCAACGTTGGCTTGAGTTAGGGTACTAATTTCTCAATCAAACTACTATTTTTCCACCGATTCGGAAAATAATTCTACCACCAGAACAGCTATTACTGCTTTTAAAACTATTATAGTTAGGGATATGGATTTAATATAACTGCCGTACCCCTAACAGGTTAACCCGCTACCATCTTAGACTGCATCACCACTTACCATCAAGTGAAATCGCAGTCAAGGGCTAAATTGTAGTAGAATCTATAAGATAATATTAAAAATGCGAAAGTTTGGATGAATGGACGGATGTTTGTTACTCATTCACGCCAGAATGGCTGAACGGATCTGTATGAAATTTGGCACAGAGATAGTCTGTATTATATTCTGGAATAACACATAGGCAACTTTTTATCCCGGAAAATTTAAGAGTTTCCGCGGCAATCCTCGCGGACGAAGTCACGGGCATCAGCTAGAAAAATAAATAAATAAATAGTTACAAAAACTTTTTTTTTATCCACTACAAGTTAGCCCTACCTATATTAGAACTGTACAGCATATAGTGAATCAGCACCTTCAATCATCGACCATACAACTAATAGACTCCTCATATAGGGCGAACACTTTCAGACAACACATCAGACTTAATAGGTCTTATATAATTCCACGCCCTTGTAACAAAACCTACCGACTTATTTAAATATTAATTAGAGTATATCGATAATTAATTATCGATAAATAATTATTAGGAGTTAGGACCCCATCCCATTTGATTTATGATTTTTTTGACCTTGAGTATACCAATCAGCGTTTAGTACCCCGCGCCCGCTTACTTGAGTCATTTGACTGAATTGTTTGCATTACGAAAGCATAGTAATTATTAGGCGTCTATTGGTTGTGTGGTCGATGCCTTCAATACTCGGATTATTATAGTAGCTTATTCTAAGTATAGTAGATATTTTCTAGTAGATATTACGTGAATCTAGTAGATATTACGTGAAATGCGTCATATTTCCGAAGTGTACTAAGCGGGATCACTCGTCATTTGCGGCGAGCGCTGAGCGAATATCGCTCCATTCTCGCTATCCATTATATACTGCGTCATACGAAATTGAGCGACATTTTGTGGCCTATAATGGATAAGGGCTTGTACACACCTCGCGATTTTACTCATTAAAGCGATAATTATTTAGTGGTTTCCAAGACGCCTGTCCTCCTATTTTAGATTTTATGTTAGATTTTACTCAAAAAGCGGTAATTACCTAGTTTTTTTGTAAGACGCCTGTCCTCCTATTTCGGTGGTCGCTAGCAGATTAATAGAATAGCTTCCGGATTCGAATTGTTGGGGATTCGATACCCGGGCATGCATCTCTAACTTTTTGGCGTTATTTAATGTCTCATAAGAAACAGGTTGGCCCGCTATCATCTTAGACTGCATCATCACTTACCATCAGGTGAGATCGCAGTCAAGGGCTAAATTGTAGAGGATAAAAAAAAAAAATGACACTTGCTCTAACGGTGAAGGAAAAGTTCGATAGGCTTCATTTTATTGTCAAAGATGTGTATTTTGTGCTAATCCTTTGACGACCTTTGACGACCTCCGTGGCGCAGTGTGTAGCGCTGTTGTCTTAACGTGACGAGGTCCCGGGTTCGATCCCCGGCAGGGTCAATTTGGGAATTTATAATTTCTGAATTCTCCCTGGTCTGGCCTGGTGGAAGGCTTCGGCCGTGGCTAGTTACCACCCTACCGGCAAAGACGTGCCGCCAAGCGATTTAGCGTTCCAGTACGATGTGTAGAAACCGAGTAGGGGTATGGGTTTAATATAACTGCCATGCCTAACAGGTTAGCCCGCTACCATCTTAGACTGCATCACCAATTACCATCAGGTGAGATCGCAGTCAAGGGCTAACTTGTAGTGGATTAAAAAAAACCACACTTGGCCAGCTGTGTGGACTATGGCCAAACCCTTCTCATTCTAAGAGGAGACTCTGCAGAGATATCTGCAGATTATGCCAGGAATCCATTGTGACTCCGCTGCGTATTATCTGCCAATGTCCTGCTTTAATGCATAAACGAAGTATCCATCTGGGCAAACATATTATTGACCTAAAGGACGCTTCCCGTATTCCAGTCAAGAAAACGCTGCTATTCCTGGCGGAAACAAGTATTGGCGAGGAAATTTGAAGTAGAGGTGATCACAATAGATCGGAGACGGTCGCAGTGATACAGGTCGCACGGAACTGGAGCCTCAACAACAAAAGAAGAAGAAGAAGAGGAGACTCGTAGTTAAAAGTGGGTGCTCGTGCTTGATTTTAGATAAAAAGCAGAGTTAGCTTAACGGTTTAGACGAAAAACTTCCTATTCGTGTGATCGGGTAATCAATCCCTTGGATTTTCTCTAATCTTTCGTGGTTGTTCTTGCTTTACCGGTGAAGAAAAACATCCTGAGGAAACCTGTATGCCCGAGAGTTCTTCATAATGTTCTCAAAAGTGTGTGAAGTTTGTCACTCTACACTTGGCAAGCGTGGTAGACTGTGGCCAAGCCCTTCTCATTCGACGGCATTAATTTGTCGGCAATGAGTTATGATGAAGTTTAAGTATGGCGAAAACGCAGCGTTTTTATTTTATTGATCGCATGTCACCGTTAAAACTCCCAGTGTGTAAGCACCCTTAAAAACATCCGTTAATGCATCGAGTGTCAATCATTTGCGGGAGATAATCCACTTTGTGACACGCTTCGTTACACCCAGGGCTGCCACTTGCCGCTAGTAGATCGCATTTTAAATTAGAAAGAAAGAAAGAAATAGTACATTATTGCCCCGTTCGGAAATGAAGCAATTCACGGCTGAGTAATATTGAAAGGACGAGACGAAGCCGAGGACCGAGGCCTTTTTAAGTAAACGAGGCCGTGAATTTCGGCCGTGATCTCTGATTGGCGAGGAAGCTTTTTACATTGCCGATAGACGGCGTTGATTTATCTTAACTCAAGCTAAAATCTCCTTATTTCTTATTCGATCATGAAGAAATTTCAAGTAGTCCTTTCCATCGCCCGCTGAGTAACTCTAAGCGTTTCTATGAAGTTAATATAACTCCCTCCGTCTCTATCCTCTCTATGACTCTGATCCGTATGGCAACGGCGTCGAATTGAATTTAAATTAGATAATGATATTAGAATTAGATAATAATAATTTAGAAGTACATTACTGCAGCGGCCATCAAAACAGGCATTGAAGGACGAACGTGTAAATGTGGGCCGAGGCGAAGCCGAGGCACACATACGTAAGTCCATCAATGCCTAGTTGTGGCCAAGGCTTGTATAGTGCTTTTCTCAAATAATGCGCGGAAATTAAAACTAAGTGTTCATCACACTCATTGTCTTCACTTGAACTTATTTTGTCAAAAACATTTCAAAATCAATGACGAACAACGAACAACAATAATTTTTCCCGCGTCAAAGTGTTCATTTGTTTTTTTTTTCAATAAACAGCTTTCTATTTGCAAGCTAGTTCGAAATTTAAATAAAACCTTTGATAAGTTACCTCCTTGGTTGCCATGTTTCGGAGTAAAAGATCGTTCCATTTTTAAACTACACGACAGATATGAATTTACTATGTAATTTATTTGGCCGCTAAACCACGACAGATATGGATTGTCATACAACTTTAGAAGGCCGCCGCTCGCATGTATTTGGCCAGTACAGCAATTTCGATTTATCTCGAAGAAGGTTGTCAAAATAATGCTCAAATTTCCAAGCATGTTTGAGAAAATGATAATTTATTATGCCAAATTGTGGGTAACAACAGTTGTTTTCATAAAAATAGTCCCGTTCACAATTTACTGCCAGCGGCAGTCTGCAAAGATATACATATTATACAGCCTTAAATAAAGTCGACGACGATGCCGAGAAGGGACTGAATAGGGGTATGGGTTTAATATAACTGCCCCTAACAGGTTAGCCCGCTACCATCTTAGAATGCATCATCACTTACCATCAGGTGAGATCGCAGTTAAGGGCTAACTTGTAGTAGATAAAAAAAAGTCCTTGTCCTTTTTTTTGTTTAAAACACAGAAACATTATAGCCTTTTAACAACTCGAGTTGGTGGTTCAAACTCAGCGTTGGCAACCCTACTAGACGGCTAACGATGTGTAGACACGCCGCGTCGGCTCACCCCTGCCTGCAAATTCGTATGTTCGCCACATCAAAGCGCTTTTCTTTTTGCCCCTTTTTCACTGGCTGCTCGTTCATCGATTCCACACCATCAAAGTTTGTCTCTGGTATGTTTTAGTTTTTTTTAATTTTAGCTCCCCTCGAAGTGTAAAGTTAAATATGAAAGGAAAAGGTGTGACTGATCTATCAACGCACAACTCAAATTACTGTACAGATCAGTTTGGCATACAGATAGTTATTATGACGTAGGCATCCGCAGAAAGGATTTTTAAAAATTCAACACCAGTGGTAAAATAGTATGAAAATCAAACTTAGGGCCACTTGCACAAGGACATTTAAACTGATTTAGTTAAATTTTGTAATGCTGTCCCTTTTTTGCTAATGCATATTGTAGTTGCCAAAAAGGGACAGCATTAAAATATATAATTAAATCAATTTAAGACTCCTTGTGCAAGTGGGCCTTAATGTGAGCGAAGACTAATTAGAAGAATAATGTTAATTATTAAGTCTCGTAATAATAGCATCCGTTCGTCGTTAGAAGCGAGTTCGCTTCGTCACAAATACTTTATTTCTTCCTTATTTATCAAAACAAACATCATCCTAAAAGGGCAAGACGATTTCCAAACAAATAGGATTAAAGTAACTGAGTTGACAAAGTAAAAAAAACAATAACTGATAAAATAAACAGAGATAAGAGGTGGAATCCGGAAGTTGTGACAAAAGAAATGGTCCATAGCCTCCAGGGGAAGATTATACAAACGTTGTTTTGTTCAGAAGGCATATACTACCTTCGCTTGAAGCCATATTGTTTTTGAAGCGAAAACTTCTTTAGCCGCCTTGAGCACTTCTTGGTAGGGGGTAAACTTGTGGATTCGCGTCACCGACATGCGACATGCTCCGTGCCGACATGCTCGCGTTGTTACGAAGACAAAAGGTCTTAAATATAGGTAAATATACTACATTCGTAATTAAACTTTAATGTCTAGTTTTAAGTTGTATTTTATTTTTATTTTTTAGGGTTCCGTACCCAAAGGGTAAAAACGGGACCCTATTACTAAGACTCCGCTGTCTGTCTGTCTGTCTGTCTGTCTGTCTGTCTGTCTCCAGGCTGTATCTCATAAACCGTGATAGCTAGAAAGCTGAAATTTTCACAAATGATGTACTTCCGTTGCCGCTATAACAACAAATACTAAAAATTAAAAAAATATATATATTAAGGGGGGTCCCCATACAATAAACGTGTTTTTATCGTATTTTTTTGCTCAATATTAAAAACGGTAACAGGTAGACGTTTCAAATTTTCACAGAATATTAACTTGTATATTACCTTTCAAAATAAATAATTAAATATCAATAAAGTAAATATTAAAGGGGGGCTCCCATACAACAAACGTAATTTTTATTTTTAATACGTCATAAATCGTAAAACTTACTACAGGTTTGTACGGAACCCTCGGTGCGCGAGTCCGACTCGCACTTGGCCGGTTTTTTTTAAATATCAATACTGAAATTCTAAGTTATAAGTTCTACCGGCATTTAAAAAAAAAAAAAAATATAATTTACATCTCTCATATTCGGTAAGTAGGTCCTTATTACCCCCAAATGGAGCTTGTAGGTGACCAATTAGCGCTCTAGGGTAATAATGTAGCTAGAAAAGCCCTCGGGCGGTAAGTAATTAAAAAAAGTATGATGGTTAGATGTACGCGAACTTTTTGAAAGAGTGAAGAGTTTTTTTTTAAATTACTTACCGCCCTAGGGCTTTTCTAGCTACATTATTACCCAGCCCCCCTAGCATGGGCCGGAGATAAAAACTTTATCCCCCGATTTTATCCACTGACGAGAGATAAAATTTACTTATCCACCTTTCAGAGCACGGCAACAGGGGAGAGGAGAAGTTTATCCCCGTTTGACATTTCACGGGGACTCGGGGGACTATTTATCCACCGTTATTTAGCGTTTTTATTTATTTATTTAGGAATAAAATTTTTATCCTTTCCTCGGGGAGAAAATTGTCTCGGCCCATGCTAGGGGGGCTGGAGCGCTAATTGGTCACCTTCAAGCTCCATTTGAGGGTAAAAAGGACCTACTGACCTCACAATCGAGATGTAAAGCAGAGTAGTTAGCTCGGGTGTAAGCATCAATTGCACCCTCGAACTATAGGCGCCCTCGCTGTGCTCGTGCGCCTAAATATCTCGGGCTGCAATTGATGCTTTACAGCCCTTGGCTACTAATCTACTAATAGAGTAGGTTAGGCTAGCGCTTGGCTGGTAATGCAGCCTAAGGTGGAGCGCGCTTGCCTAGAAGATGCCTATTCACTCTTGATCTGAAGATACCTATATTAAAAGAAGAGGAGGGGAAAACGGAAGCCGGCAGGGCATTCCATAACCTAGCGGTTTGAATTAAGAACGAGGAAGCAAATCGCCTCGTACGAGTACGAGTTTGAATATTGAGTTTGAGTTTGTATATTCGACTTTCATGTTTTAGAATTATGATGCCGGCGACTTCATCCGCGTAGATTAATTTTTTTAAATTTCAACGGGAACTTCTTAATTTTCTGGGACAAAAAGTAGCTTATGCAACTCTCCAGGTTCTCAACTGTCCCCATGCAAATTGCAAAATTTGATGGTGCGCACGGAGGAGGGCCCGGTGTACTACCGGGACCTTGTCTCGTCGGAGGCGAACTCCCGAGGACTGCGGGAGTTCGCGCACGCTTGGCACAGGAGGCGAAGCGGCTCAGACGTACGGCGGCGGCGGCGGAGAGGAGGACGCGGAGAGGAGGACAGTGAGGAGGAGGAGGAAAGTGAGGACGATGATGATGATGAGGAGGAGGAGCACTCGTCCACGGAGGAGGAGGAGGGAAGCGAAGGAAGAAGGTAAAGGCGATGCCACGGGGAGGATGCGGGGATATCTTCGTGTATTCGTAACGGCAGCCCCGGAAAGGGGAGAATGACAATAGGGACAAGGAGATGAAAGAAATAACTTGTAGGGAGTCAAGAAAGCGCCCCGGGAAAACGCCAAGAGCAAGTACCGAACGGGCGCTCTCCCGCGATTCGGCCCATATAACCGCGAGGTTGGTGGGGCCATGAGAGGTGGTGGGTTGTCCCCACAGAACATTTAATAAGAGGTTAGAAAGGCGATGTGGGCGGGTCACGCGCGCCACTACGTTGACCGAACGCTCATATATGGTTCAAACGTACCAAAAACACACCTCAGTCGGCCGCGGACTGTCTTGGGAAGTTTTACGCACAAAAAAGTGTGTAAAATGCCTTCTTGCTCGGTAATAACCTGCAGAGCTAGAAGCCAAAATGTCAATGTGACTAATGGCAAGATATCTTTTCATCGGTAAGTACATTAAACCTTGATTTTAAATGATTTAATTGAAAATACTAAAGACATTATGTTTTCCTTCACTAGTGTGACTGGATCGCAAATTTGTATGTACATCGCTGGTTTTATACCTTTGCGAACAACGCGCTCCAACAGTCATGTACGCGAGCGGCAATGTAAAGCGTAGTGCGTATGAACGATCAACTCCACTTGTTACCTGGTATTACCCAATAAGAGTAGCTTGACGATAGGCCGGTAGCATTTTTCCACCGTATCGATAAATAGTTTATTTGTTTCTTTTTACCAGAACGAGATATGCTATGCGTGGTTAAAACATACTGTTTACAAAACTATCACACTGATCGCGAGCAATTTATTCTTATCCATTGAGGAGTTCCGTTCTCCATCTCTGGAGATATTTATCAGATCTTCACCAAATTAAAATGGGACCACCTCTGAAGTATGACCTACCAAACAAAAAAAGAATTATCAAAATCGGTTCATAATTGGCGGAGAAATCGCGTAACAAACATACAAAAAAAAAAACATACAGTCGAATTGAGAACCTCCTCCTTTTTTTGAAGTTGGTTAAAAATAGTAAAATCTAAAGACATAGAGTCCAACTTAAGTTAACAATATGAATATTAACATGCTGTCGACCGTACGAAAAATAAACATCGATAAAAAATATTTTAGTCAATCCCTAGCGTATGTTGCTGTTTTACACGACAACACGCGCAAGTTTAAAGTTTCACTAGTGTGCGTAGCTTCGCCAATCGCAGCGCTTTTTTCTGCCTCACGCACACATGGCAACTCTCGTGTGTATTCGTTTAGATTAGTAGTAGTGAAGAATGGTGGGATCAAAACGGCGACAGCGGTTTCCGTACAAAATTTGCACTAGGGCCTTTCTAACCTCTTATTAAATGTTCTGTGGTTGTCCCCATGCAAATAGAAACGTCGATCTGTTGCTCTATTGTGGCGTGATTGAAGAATAAAACAACAAACAAACACATTTTGGTATCCATACTAATATTATAAATGCGAAAGTGTGTCTGTCTGTCTGTCTGCTACGCTTTCACGGCCCAACTACTCACCTGATTTTGATGAAATTTGGTACAGAGATAGGGAACATCCCGGAGAAGAACATATGCTTTTACTTTACTCTTACTTACTTTAGGCTTACTTTTTATCCCGGAAAATTAAGGAGTTCTCGCAGGAATCAAAAAAACTTAAACCACGCGAACTAAGTCGAAGGAATCAGCTAGTAACTGATAAAATAAACAGAGATAAGAGGTTGAATCCCGGCGAAAGTTGTGACAAAAGAAATGGTCCACATCCTCCAGGGACAGATTATAAACGTCGTTTTGTTCAGTGCTCTTTTGGGGCGGGATTTGGATTCCAAGCAGTATGATGTTATCTTTACTTGTGCTTCCGTGTCCATACTTCTATTTAATAAATAATTCTGATTATTCTGATATCCATACTAATATTATAAATGCGAAAGTATGTCTGTCTGTCTGTCTGCTACGCTTTCACGGCCCAACTGTTCAACCGATTTGGATGAAATTTGGTACAGGGATAGTTTGTATCGCGGGGAAGGACATAGGCTTTTTATCCTGGAAAATAGAGGACATTATTATTATTAGAAGATAGATAATAGTGTATATCTAGAACGACACCTTGGATCCCCAACCTCGCTATAAGAGGCCCTAGACAACCTGGGCGGTCTTCTAGGCTTCTGGAGCGAGCTCGGATGGCTGGACTGAAAACTCCGACGGGGAGGGGCAACAGACCTCCAACTGGAGATTTTAGTGCGGACACTTTCCCAGTAGAAAGAAAGAAAGATATGAGCGTATAACTTGCGCCACACGCCAAGGTAACGAAGCGATAGAACGAGTCACTTGTCGTTCCGCTCCACGACATCTCAATATGGCAACAATGCGCGCCGATACACAGACAGCCTTTGACGCGACCTTTGCTATGTGAAAGAAGACACAATTGTTATCTACCGCTCCTATGAGTATGTTTTACACGATAGCTATAGTTATTTTAATACTAGATGATAAATGCGACTTCGTCCGCGTATTTTAATTTTTTTCAATTCCCACGGGAACTACTTAATTTCCTACCCCGGGAAGCAACCTTTCGTCACGGTCTTTCGTCAAGATTCTATGTTCATCAAAGTGAGACGTCAATTAACGCTCAAAGGCGCCGATACGGGCAATCACGTCAATCGACGTCGAGTGCCGTGTCACGGTAATGGTGTCGTGCGAACTCTGGGCGCGGTGTAAGGCATATTGAAATTTCGGTGCAAAACTCCCTGTTGCATCGCTTCGTTACATAAGGGACTTACGTGGGACCACAAAAACTGAAATCTACGCGGACGAAGTCACGGGCATCGTATTGTATAATGGTAAGTATGGATTATCTCATTGGGTTACATTACTTAACATTAGCCAAGTAAAGTACAGCATTACAGTGCACTAGAAACACGGACAGGCTTGTGTTGCAGTGTCGGCCGAGGACGGAATTCTATTTGAAAAATTGCTCAGCCTTATATTGTGTAAAAAAAAATTACAATAAGCTGCCAAAACATATTAAGGCATTAACAATTAAATTTTATTTAATAATTTTTACCATGTAAAGACTTCTTGTATTATAAAACTTAAGAAGTACCGATTTAAACTCTAATTTGCTATTTAATTTGATAATTTTAAGTATTTTGCACGCCATTGCATGGCTGATTGTAACTTGCTCACCTTATTACTTAATAACACCTTACTTAACTTACAATAATGCAAATAAAAATATTCTATTCTATTCTATAAAAGCATCGTTGTTCATCAACGTGTGACGTCAATTATCGCTCAAAGGCGCCGACACGGGCAATCACGTCAATGGGGACTATCGTTTCTTTGCTCACCAGTTGGCGCCACTGTTGACTAAGGCCCAGAGGTATAGCTGTCAAAGGCGACTTTATAAGATCGGCGCCGAAACAAAGTTTTAAATCTTGAATCTCATTATGTTTCATAATTTATAACTATCATCATAATATCGAGTAGCTAGTTCCGCAATGTTGTGCAGTTCCGTTTTGTTCGGAAAAAAAGGAGAACACATGTTTCCAAAAGATAAAACTGTTCTAAAACAGTGGCTAGTGGCGTTTCGCAGGAATTCGCAGGATTCTGAGGAATTAATTATATAGGCACTTAATAAATAAAATAAAAATAAATTAATTACTTATTAAACTTATATTTATCCTTCCCTTTCCCTTTAAAACACACTGCTATACAAAAAAATATTAAACATTGTACTTAAATCCATACAATGGATATGATACTGAAAGATGGTTGAGTTGTTAGTTGAAACTACTAAACAATGGTAGATACTAGATTAAGCTGGAAAATTTTCTAGCAATAGCAGGTATCATGTATGTATGATAGTAGGGGCTACTTTCTTTCAAGCAATAAGTATTCATTATTGATCATTTTTATGTGCTTATAATAATTATCACACTGATAAACTCATCTTATAAAGAGAAAGTACATTTCACTTCCAATACTGTTAGTTAGTTCTCCAATTAATCCTTCTGGAGAAACCTGAAATGAAACATCTAATATTAATCAAGAGAAATACCTACTATTATTAAATTCTGGTCATCTCACACATAGTAATCTGATCCCAAGATAGGTGTGTTCTCGTTAGTGATACCTACTGTGGGTACATAACCAGAGACATAGGTATATTTCAATATCATGTAGTAAGTGTGTCCTTGATGTGCATGAAACCCATAACCTTTCATGCAGAAGTCTTAGTAAGTAAATATATATAATACCTATATTAGGTAAATATATGTAAAAAGAAAAAACATAGCTGTTACCTCGGCAAACAAGCATACTTTTGGCAAAAAATAAGTTTGGAAACAGTAAACAAACTAACCTCTGAATTAGCTGCTCTTTGAGGCCGCCTATTTTTGCGCCTCTTTTTCTTAATTCCGCTTTCAAAGCGTTCACATTCATCGCCAAATAATCCATATTTGCGATAATTTCACGAAGGAGATCACTTTTCAACAGGTAAATTAAAGAAATTATAATTTATGTCACGAAGCCCGCCAAAACCAGTGAAAAGTGAATGATATTGGACCTCACGCGACACCAGCGCCCCTAGCGGCAAATTCATACGCGATAGCCCCCATTGACGTCGAGTGCCGCGTGCCAAGTCTTGGCGCGGTGTAAGCCATATTGAAATTTCGGTGCAAAACTTCCCTGTTGCATCGCTTCGATACCTATGGAACTTACGTGTATGGTGCAAGTCATAGACTCACATGATAAAATCTTCATAGAGGAACTTCTAATTTTATTAATTTATTTTTTCTCTTTTTTCCATTTGAGGCAATCTAATCAGATATCATTTTATCCTTATTATTATTTTTTAAGTCAATCTGTCATCATGACAATTTTTTTCGTTTTTTTGTAGTAGAACTTAATCTTATTGCATCATACTTACTACTTAGTACCTACTGTCTAACTGTGATCAAACCTTTAATCAAACGCAAATCTGCTACTGAATAAAAAGAAAACTACTTATCTTAAAATATTAAATCCACCAACGACTAGATCTACAAACCGCTGCAGTAAAATAATAAAAAAATAAATGTATTTTTTTTAGAATAAATAATATTTTTTATTTATTTATTTTAGTATAGAGCTTTAAAGTGTTACATTCCATGTATTAAATGTCTGTGCTACACTGCTTCTAAACATCTTTGTTCATCGACGTGTGACAATTAACGCTCAAAGGCACGTCAATTGGCGTCTAGTGCCGTGTGCCAACTCCGCGCGTGTTGTAAGGGCGTTTGCAGATTAGCGTTTTTTCGGCGCGTTTGAGCTCGTTTTTAAAAGCGCATATATGCGCGCTCTGTGCCACACGAGCACGTGCTTATAAACTCGTATACTATGGACTAGTACTATGACTTACCCACCGGTTCGAGATTTAGCGCATGTATACGCGCGTTCGGTTTTTTTGAAGCGCAAAATGTGGCACGCGTGTAAGCGCGTAAGCTGATAGCTTATACGCGTAAAAAAATACGCTAGTCTATAACCGCCCTAAGTCTTGTAATTTGAGCACACGTTCGTGACATAAAAGTGACCTACCTATCGTAGAATTAATGTAAACTTAGATTTCTCTCATGGAATTAGGAATTACGACTTACGATTTCTCTACTCAGTGATGTCCTAAATCCCAAAGCATAAACTGTATCTAGAGAAGGTCAAACAATACACTGTCATAGTTTGGTGTAAAGTATTGCTAGTTAATATCTGCTTAAATGACCCAGATAAAAGCTAGTAACTTCTGACCGTGAGTTTCCACTGACGCTACATTAAACATGTAATGTCTCGCAACTTGTCGGATGAAACAAATCCAAAACCTTTTTTCTTAAGACTGACGTTCACACTACAAGAAACTGGGTAAAATCATGTAAGTAAATAAAATGGATTACGAAGATTAATTAATTATCGATGTAAAATATTTAAATAAAACCTTCATTGTGTAGCAAGATTTGTAATTAGATTGAAAGTAGCGCAGCGACAGTGACAGAAAAGATGAGGAGTAATAGGCTGGCATGGTATGTGCATGTAATGCGAAGGGAAGAAAGGCATATTACGAGAAGAATGATAGATATGCATGTTGAAGGAAAAAAAGAGTAAAGGGAGACCAAAGAAAAGATGGATGGATTGTGTGGAAGAGGATATGGGTATAAAAGGGGTGAATAAAAGGTTGACGGATAACAGAAGTGAATGGAAGAAGAAAACATGTTGTGACGACCCCACATAGGTGGGAAAAAGGATAAGAAGAAGGATTCTGTAGCAAGATTTGTACAAAACATTTAGTTTTAAACATGTCTCAAACATGTCTCAGAAGACATGTCTCGATCGGGTATGAAATGTCAAACAAGTCTTTACGCAACAAGTTGTGTGACAATGGATAATATGGTTCGAGACATAGAGTTTTCAACATGTATTTATGTCTATGTTGCGTCAGTGGAAACTCACAGTATTGCAATCTCATTTATATGTGAAAGATCAATGAAATTCTCAAGTGTCTGAAGCTAGCTTCGGTATCTATTCGTGTACACGTCCGCGACATAAAAGCGACGTGAAATGACGTTGTACTAGCGTTCGGTAGACGACTGTCTTAACGCTTCGTTTGATGCGTGCGGTACAAGGAGTAAGATGAAGCGGGGAGCGGGGTTTTAAATTTTTTGGACGGATCCCTTTTGGAAGTAAATTAGTACATTGTTCACTGAGGGGAGAAAGTGACCGATTACTAACGAGGGTGTAGTTTGAGGCCCGAGGCGTAGCCGAAGGGCCGCAATACACGCGAGGTAGGAATCCTACTTTCAACGTAATTCAACTTCAATACTAAGGTATTAAAGTATAAATAAAATAATTAAAATATAAAGGTTTATATTTTAATTATTTTATTATTTTAAAGGCCTGTTTCACAATTGCCAAATAAACCTTATCTGACGGATAAATTTGATGTTTTGACAGATAGGTATTGTATAGGAATCCTGTCAAAATTTCAAATTTATTTGTCAGTTAAGTTTTACTTGGCGATTGTGAAACAGGCCCTCAATATTCGTTTTCACTTCTATCGGCAGCCAATTTTTTTTTATTATTTATTTATTTATTTCGTTCCGTTACCATTAAGTATACCAACTAAGTATTCTTTTATTGAACATATAGAGGGGATGCCGTGGTGATTATTAACTTGAGAATTCAACCCCCTAAAAAATACACTATCGCTTCCATTTTAATCCACATTCTTATTTTCAGTGTGAAGTAATACGTCTGATATTTCACGATAATATCCTCAAGGGGTTCCGTTTACTCCGGGTTCCGTGATAAAAGACGTGCTTAGTGGCGGGGAAAAATCTAAAAACCTTTAGTGCTCGCAGGTATAACGTTATGCTAGTTTTCAAAATATCTCACATGGAAAATGTTGCTTCTTAAATAATTTTCTCTAATAAATCTCTCTCTGTGTCGTATTCCTCATTGCTGAGGGTCGTGACCCCACTCCATTTATCACATTATGACAGGGGATTCCCAAGGAAACTTGGGATAATAATGCGCTGGGTTGCCAGGTCCTTACATAATATACGACTCGATAAAGAGTATTTCATCAAATGTAAGTCATTTTTGACGACTTCCGTGGCGCAGTGTTGAGCGCTGTTCCCTTAACGTGCGGAGGTCCCGGGTTCGAACCCCGGCAGGGTTTGGAAATTTATAATTTCTGAATTTTCCCTGGTCTGGCCTGGTGGGAGGCTTCGGCCGTGGCTAGTTACCCTACCGGTAAAGACGTGCCGCCAAGCGATTTAGCGTTCCGGTACGATGCCGTGTAGAAACCGAATAACAGGTTAACCTGCTACCAGGTTAGCCTGCATCATCACTTACCGTCAGGTGAGATCGCAGTCAAGGGCTAACTTGTAGTGGATAAAAAAAAAGTGTAGGAGGAAAAGCACATCAAATATTGAAGCTATTACTACAGATGCACGGCGCGGCGCGGCACGCAGCGGCAAGTATTCTTTGTATGATCTTGTATTGAGCTGGGCCCACTTAGCGACGCGGCACCATATTCTGTGGCGGCACGCAGATGCACTCCGACATAATTGTACAAGGAATACTTGCCGCTAAGTACCGCGCCGCGCCACGCTTCTGTAGTGGGACTAGACCTTCAAATTTTGTGACCTACGTGACTCTCCAGGTCCTCAACTATACCCATGCCAAAAATCACTTCGATGTGGCTTAGCATGACGCACAACGAGAATATCTCGCGACGAGAGAGAGTTATGCACAACATGCACAAAATGCGGTAGGTATATTACAAGAAAAAAATAGTCGGCATGCAAATGTTCGTAGAGAAAATTACCACAGATAAGATTTTTTTTTTTTTATCAACTACAAGTTAGACATTGACTGCGATCTCACCTGATGGTAAGTGATGATGCAGTCTAAGATGGTAGCGGGCTAACCTGTTAGGGGCATGGCATGGCATTACTCTTATCTGTACTTTTGACGTATCGAGACAAGTGACTGCATGTTAGCTTCGGTACACAAATAATATACTTAGGTAACATTAGAAGCAATCCGATGTCAACTATTACGGCGAAACGGCTACTAATTGATGGCTCAATGAAAGTTTAATGAGACCCTTCTGTTGTTAGTCTTGAGACCTATTATAATACTACATGTTACTCAGGACTTGTTACGTAAAGTATATATTTACTGTAACAGTTTAAAGGGGTTGTTTCAAATTTATATGGAGCCTGGGCCAGGTATTTGTACGGTATTTTAAAATGTTCGGGGTCATAAAATAATAACATTTTTTTCTTTATTTCTTACTAAAAAGTTCAATTTACGAGGTACAATGCGAAATTATTTTTCATAATAAAAGCGCAACGACATGCGTCCATTTTGACATTGACGTATATTACACATGTCATGATGACATTTGACATAAAAATAACCTGAGAAATGAGAATTAACCTTAAAATATCCAACAGCAGCAGATGGATGGATGGATGCGCTGCGACAGTTGCTATTCTACAAATGTAAAGTAAAGCCAATATAAGCGTGGACAAAAGTTCATTGACGTACCTTCACTATGAAACCCTCACGAAACCAACTAACTACGCCACAACTATAACTGTCTCTTTCGCGCATAGTGATAGACTTACGCGCGACGCGCTTACGTGGTCGACAGTGGATTTCATAATAAAAGTCGTGACGTCTCACCGGCGAAACATAGCGGTAAGTAACATTTTACGCGTCGGTCCGCCATTTGCCGTTCACTCATTCCATTTCGGAACGCGCTCGCTGGATGTACTGTATTTTATATCGTTATTCATAGTGGAAGTTATTGTTTGTTTGTTACTGTTGTTATATTTTGTTACTGTTGTTATATTTTGTTATTTTTGTTACTATGCTAGTACTAACGTATGTATATTATGTACTTAGTAGTTCAGTAATCAACGATCAATTAATGTTGCGAATAATTACACAATTGCTATGTGAACCTTAAGAATTTGTGAATTTTTTTTAATAAAAACATTAATAATTACTTCATTTGTTTATTTTCTTTGCCTTTGAATTAAATATAATAAAATAATCATATCTATCGACTTTCCAAATCACACAGTTGTTCAGACTGTAAGCAAAACTAAACCGAATTCTGCAACTAATGACTGAAAAATACTGTTTGTGTTTACTAAACTATTGCAACGGCTACGAGTGATTATTTTCTAAGATCAAAAATTTCGGGCTTCATCTTCACACATATTAATACGTAAACGTAGCCCTTGACGGAACTTCAATACTTACATAGGTACATCTGATAATATAATATTTTTTACAGAAGACCAAAGTGTTGTTTACCCCTTCATTAGGCGAACGACCTCTCGTTTGTTTGTTTACATTTTGTCAACGCTTATATTGGCCTTACTTTAGTTAATTAAACATTTTATTTTTGTACCTCTTAATCACTGTAAAACTGCAAAAAAGCATATTTTATTTAGTTTTCTATGATTTTATACTATTTTTTGGAATACTGTACAAGTACCTGGCCCAAGATGTAACAACCCCTTTTTTAAAAAGAGCAACTGCTGAGTGTCTCGCTGGCTCTGCTCAGTAGAATCATTTTCCGACCCGGTGGTAGGGTCTTAGGCTTTGAAAGCGTAGCAGACAGATACTTAGACAGACGGACACACTTTTGCTCTTATAATATGTATTAGTATGGATGTACACGTTTGGATGTTTGTAAGTTTTAATGTTTTTAACTTTGTTTGTTTGGATATTTTTAACTACTTCACACCACAATGAGTGAAATGATTCGGCTGTAATTTGGAATGCAGCTTGCCCTGAATGAACAAATTTTATACCGGGCTAGCTGATGACCGCGACTTCGTCCGCGTGGACTAAGTTTTTGTGAATTCCCACGGCAACTCCTTAATTTTCCGAGATAAAAAGTAGCCCACTCTCCAGGTCCTCAAATACATACTTACCCATGCAAAAAATCACGTCGATCCGTTGCTCTGTTGCAGCGTGATTCGAGGATAAACCAACAAACGGACACACTTTCGCATTTATAATATTAGTATAATACACACACAAAAACCTTAATCCACGCGGAAGAAGTCGCGTCATCTAGTACGTATATACAGAACCGCTACCTCGTTATCTAATATGTAAAATTGAGAAAACAAAGTTCAAAGCTCATATTTACCATCATTTACGAGGGCAAACAGGAAAATAAAATCACTACGCGAAAAAATCTACGAGAGATAAACCCTCAGAGTGGATAAACGAATATTATTCAAGGCCTATTTGCTTAATTTTCAAAACTCGACGGCACACAATCTGATTGGGCAAACAAAATGCTCCGAACAAGGAAAAATAAAATTCATTTTTCCCTCACTTGTGTACCAAATTATTGACATCAAATACTAAACTCTACTACGAGTATCTAAACTAATCATACTAATATTATAAATTATACTAATATTATAAATGCGAAAGTGTGTTTGTTTGTTGGTTTATTAGTTTGTTGGTTTGTCCTTAAATCACTCCGCAACGGAGAAACGGAAGTACGTGATTTTTGGCATGGGTATAGTTGAGGACCTGGAGAGTGACATAGGCTTTTTATCCCGGAAAATTAAGGAGTTCCCACGGGCATAAAAAAAAACTTAAACCACGCAGACGAAGTCGCGGGCATCAGCTAGTATATTATAAATACGAGAGTTTGGATGGAGATGGAGTTGAAAAACAGACAGACAGACGTACAACGAAGTGATCCTATAAGGGTTCATTTTTCCTTTTAGGTACGGAACCCTAAAAATATGTAATTGCATTTGTAATATCAGTGTGTAGAATACTTATTAATTACTAGCTCAGCCCGCGACTTCGTCCGCGTGGATTGAGGTTTTTTTGGTTCCCGCGGGAACTCCTTAATTTTCCGGGATAAAAAGTAGCCTATGTGTTATTCTAGACTATAATCTATCTCTGTGCCAAATTCCATCCAGATCCGTTCAGCCGTTCTGGCGTGATTGAGTAACAAACATCCATACATCCATCCATCCAAACTTTCGCATTTATAATATTAGTATAGATTATTTTTACATTTAACGACGGAACCCAAAAATGTCTGCCTAATTATTTGTAGCGGCACACTAATTACAGGGTTTATTGTTGATAGAGTAATTAGGGAGGCGAAAGAAAATTACCAAAGGAAATAAAGAAAAAAAAACGTTTTATTTAATGGACTACATTACAATATTTTTGAAGCTGAATATTTTAGTAGGTAGTTCTCAACGTAATGAATAATTAATTTGCCTTTAGAAAAAAAAAGTTCTCGATTTCGATCTTGTGTCAATTCAGATTTTTGTAAGTTTTTAGAAAAAAAAAGTTCTGTTTCAAAAATAACTAGAAATAGAGAACTTTTTTTATCCATAGGCTAATTAATTATTCATTACTTTGTACTGAATTAAATTATAAAAAGCCGCTGAGAGAATCTATGAATATTCTTTGTCTCATTTCTATTTGATGCTACGATTCTCTACAAATCAAAGTCTCTTCAACAAACTTAAAAACGCGCTTCTAGTATGGAAGTTTGTATGAAATACAAAGTTGTGACGTCATTAAATTTCAACGCACTTTTTTTCTTTTATCTATAGTTTACTATAGCTATATGAAACTTAAAACTAACCGAGAATGTGAATTTTTGGGTCAGTAAGAAATAATTTATTGTTGACATAGGCATCATCCCTATTTTGATGAAAATTGGCATAGAGATAGGTTGCATCCTCGGGGAAGGACATAGGCCAATTTTATCCCGGACGAATTCGCGAAATCATCATAACTTAATCCATATCCATACCTACTAATATTATAAATGCGAAAGTGTATCTGTTTGTCTGCTACGCTTTCACGGTCCATCGTTTGAACCGATTTTGATGAAATTTGTTACAGACATAGGTTGTTTCCTAGGGAAGGACATAGCTAACTTTGTATCCCAGAAAATTAAGGAGTTCCCGCGGGAATCAAAGACTTTAATCCATTATCCACCCCAGTCAGTACGTCTTCTTGGCCATCAACTAGTAATAATTTAATGTATATATCCTGTGCCAAATACTAAATAATATACGCTCCTGCATTAATCTCGACGCGCCTTAATATCGTGCCAAGTATCGTGTATGCTACTCTATTTGCTCATTTGCTTCATTATGCTTCGCTACGAAGCCATTAAATCTACCGAAGCACAATTATACAGGAACGTATTATACAACATACAATGTACCGTATAATACCCGAACCGGGGATCAAAGCGGTTCATATTAATTAAATCGCTTAGAGATATTTTGGCCTCTGATTTCTTAAGCGGTATAATTGCTTTATTATATACCGCGAGGAAGTGATCTTGGGGCTTAAAAAAAGATAAAAGAATAGGTACTTCAAGAGAATTTCGCTGAAAAGTCACTTATTATAAGCTGTTGTGGGTATTTAAATTTTTTTTTTATCCACTACAAGTTAGCCCTTGACTGCGATCTCACCTGATGGTAAGTGATGATGCAGTCTAAGATGGTAGCGGGCTAACCTGTTAGGGGCGTGGCAGTTATATTAAACCCATACCCCTATTCGGTTTCTACACAGCGTCGTACTGGAACGCTAAATCGCTTGGCGGCACGTCTTTGCCGGTAGGGTGGTAACTAGCCACGGCCGAAGCCTTTCACCAGGCCAGACAAGGGAAAATTCAGAAATAATAAATTCTCAAATTGACCCTACCGGGGATCGAACCCGGGACCTCCGCACGTGACAAAAGCGTCCGCACTTAACACTGCGCCAGGGTCGTCAAGAAATTCAGTAACTAAGCCCATATTCCTTCCACAGTTTCGACGTGCGCGGGCGCAGTTTCAACAAGGCCCTCCACTGGTCCGACCCCCTCGCCTTCGGGAGACGAGCGTACTTCGTCACGATGTCTCGCCCCTCATCCCTCACCGTGGACGCTGTACAGCTGGACGATGAAGGAGTCTACAGGTGCAGGGTGGACTTCAAGAACTCTCCTACTAGGAACTTCCAGATACGACTCAATGTTGTGGGTAAGATTCTTTCTCTATGTTACATCAGCGTTGAGATGATATTATAACATAGGCTGCTTAATGTTGTTGGTAAGATATTATATTGTATGAGCTCCTCGCGTTCGGGAGATGCGCATACTTCGTCACGATGTCTCGCCCCTCATCCCTCACCGTGGACGCTGTAAGTACAGCTGGACGATGAGGGAGTCTACAGGTGCAGGGCGGACTTCAAGAACTCTCCTATACTAGGAACTTCCAGATACGGCTCAATGTTGTGGGTGATATCCTTTCTTTATGTATCCATCAGCGTTGACGTGATTTTTTGCAAAGTTGGAGTTTAACATAGGCTGCTTAATGTTGTTGGTAAGATATTACATTGTACTAGATGATTCTCGCGACTTCTAGACGGATAAAGATCTACTGGTGGCAGCTTAAATTCGTATAACACTAGAATTAATTAATATAAACCCAAATTAAAGCGAAAATGTGTTTGTTTGTTGGCTTGTCCTTCAATCACGTCACTTATGCCAATGTGATGTGATTTTTTGCAAAGTTGGAGTATAAACGCTGCTTAATATTGTTGGTAAGAAATTATATTGTATGAGCTCCTCGCCTTCGGGAGACGGGCGTACTTCGTCACGAGTTCTCGCCCCTCATCCCTCACCGTGGACGCTGTACTGCTGGACGATGAGGGAGTCTACAGGTGCAGGGTGGACTTCAAGAACTCGCCTACTAGGAACTTCCAGATACGTCTCAACGTTGTGGGTAAGATTCTTTCTCTCTCCGTCTTTCATCAGCCTGCTGCTTCCAGACATTTAAGCGACCGAGAGGACATCTCCATATTATGACCCTCTGTCTTACTCTTTACTCAATTTATTTATTCCATTTCAGATACACAAGTGTCTTAAGTTAGTCATGTTTAGATAGATAGATAAATTATTTATTAGTCCACATTCACAATATGTGCTTACTTAATTAATTATTGCCTATTAAAATCATTCGCGAACAAATAAAGCTTCTCGCTCAGCACAAAGCCTCAGCAAGCTGCAGCGCTGGTATTCAATCAGGAGGAGCCTTGAAAGTGTCCATAGACGGGTTTCCGACCGGCGAAATATACTCCATAACTTGCTTCTACTATGGAAGTTTGTAAGAAATACATAGTTGTGAGTGATTGTGACGACATCTTTCAACACAATTTTGTCTTTAATCGATAGTTTAAAATTATTTTCAAACTTTAAACTTACAGCAGATGTGAATCTTAGGTCTTTTGGAAGACCCTCTATTTAATAATCGGTAAGAAATAATTAATATTTGACATAGGCATCATTCATTGTCTTCACTCATGCTGCAGGGCTAGCATGGGCCGGAGATAAAAATTTTATCCCCCGATTTTATCCACTGACAAGAGATAAAATTAACTTATCCACTTCTTAGAGCACGGCAACAGGGGAGAGGAGAAGTTTATCCCCGTTTGACATTTCACGGGGACTCGGGGGACTATTTATCCACCGTTATTTAGCGTTTTTATTTATTTATTTAGAAATAAAAATTTTATCCTTTCCTCGGGGAGAAAATTGTCTCGGCCCATGCTAGGGGGGCTGAGGGTCTAAAAGTTTTCCTACTATCTTGTTTGAGGTTTGAATTCACGACCCTGAGTAATAATTACTTACATGACTTATCACAAGAACTCCAAAGCCATGCCACATTAGCTTGGCTTTACTCAACTCGTCAAAAGATTGATCGTCCAACTGCTCTTCGAACAAGTTGATTTCGAATCAAATGTTTGATATTTCGACCTTGAACTCTGTTGAAGTATTAATCTTTAAGCCCACTTCAATACGGTTTCAAGGACTCCTACGCTTTATGCTGGTAAAGGAAATTAATTAGCATAATAAGTATTTATTTGCCTGTTAATTTACGCTTCGGGCGCTGTCGGATCACGAAACTAAACGTCAGGGGTCATAATCGTATTATTACCTACTAGCTGATGCCCGCGACTTCGTCCGCGTGGTTTAAGTTTTTTAAATTCCCGCGGGAACTCCTTAATTTTCCGGGATAAAAAGTGGCCTATGTCACTCTCCAGGTCCTCAATTATACCCATGCCAAAAATCACGCCGATCCGTTGCTCCGTTGCGGCGTGATTGAAGGATAAACCAACAAACCAACAAACAAACACACTTTCGCATTTTTAATATTAGTATGATTCTGTGGTATGTGGTAGTGGTAGTGCCAACGCATAAAGCAATATTTGAGCAAGGTTACCCAAAATGACAGTTTCATGTCACGTAGGTACCTTGACGTTCCTAAAATAAGGATTATAATTATTCTAAAACCCGAAAGTCAACAATAATGAAACACTCTCACACAGCAAGCGACATGCAGTTTCGCCTGCGTGAGTGATTGATCGCCAATGATTTTTCGGGCCTCGGAAACTGCCTCGTTGGTCTAGTGGTTAGCATCTTCGACTGCGGCTGAAGAGGTCCCGGGTCGGGCCATAATTAAGTATTGGGTTATTCTGACTTGAAATTCTCAGTACTAGCCCGGAGTTAGGAAGTTGGCGGTGTTACACGTTAGCACGTTAAGCCGTCGGTCCCAGTTAGTATCACTAACATGATAATAGTCGTTAAAGCCCGCCAACCCGCATTGGAGCAGCGTGGTGGGTCTAAGCTCTAATTCCCTCTCTCCTATGAGAGTGGAGGCCTGTGCCCAGCAGTGGGACGTTAATGGGCTGTAGTAGTGGTGGTGATTCTTCGGGCGCGGCGATCAATCGAGTCTAATGGATCCATCCCAAAGGTGGCAGCAGTACTCCATGCCAGAACGAACTTAGGCCTGGTACAGAGCGAGGCACTGTTCAGCTATTTTGGCCTTTAACTCGATGCATTTCCTGAAATTTAGATTGTATGAGATTTCAATACCCAAGAGCTCAATATGATCCCTTATCGGGACGGATATACTCTGGAAAGTCGGAGAGGGAAAGGGGCTTCCAGCGGAAAGGAGCAGCATTATATAGATTTAGATTAGAGATGTCGTTTTAGTTTAGTTTAGAGATGGTTTAAACAGAATTTGCCACATTATGGCTTTAAGCGTTGCCAGTATGGCTCCTGATATGCGGGGGTGAAATCGACTTTGCGTATGTCGCAAAAAATGAAAGAAATAATAATTTGTTAAAAAATTGTGAAGGAAACAATTGAGCGGAAAATCTTGCAAATCAAAAGGAAATTCCCGGACGCATGTAACATACGCATTTAGAAAAATACAAATTGCGTGTGAAGCCAAATATTGCTGCAAATTTCCGGGCTGTATCTGGGCCACGGTATTGTTTATAGAAGCGGTCATATTAAAGACAGCAAATTCACCGTTACTCAATGTTAAATTACATGCAATAAAAGAAGTCTAAGTCACCTATCAAAATGCTAGAAGCCAGAAATACCTATTAGAGAATTTGGTTAAATGTTCTAAGCTATCCGGATTTAAATCTAGAACATAAGGCCAGATAGGTATTATTTATCAGTGATATAAACTGCTACTATACGGGTATGTTAGGAAGAAGGGTCTTCTAGAATTCTGAATGTAAAATTAGAACTAAGGAAGATTAGACGATCACTGTTTTACAGGCGAAAAGTAATGGTGTACTTATAATTTATAGATCTAGGATAATAATATATTTATTTTAACGGTGTGCCAAAATAAATAAAGCCTAGTTTAAAGTTGTCATCAAAATCATAGGTAGATTCATTCGACTACTCATAAGCACTTGTAAAAATTATATTTGAATCATAGATTTAATTTGGTCTCGCTGGCGTAGGGACCGCAGCGGATGATAAATCTATGATTTGAATAAAAAAACTTTTGAATGTTGAAAAAGAAGACGCTTCGCCTCGCCTCACCTCTTCTTCTTTCGCTTGTCGCTTTCAGTCAAAAGCCATGGCCCCGGTTACAATTTCCACGCGCTCGTTTTCGTTACATATTTTAACTGGTAATTTAAGGTAATTTGACCCCTACCGCGAAACCCGGAATATTCATGCGGTAATAGCGTATAGATTACATCGCCGCCGCAGAGACCGCGATAGTATCGGAACAATATAGCAGACAATATCGCGAAGCTTGCAAATCTAGCAAGGGCTGTAAACCCCTTTTAGCCTTCGTAGATTATTTTGTAGATTCGAAAGAAGTTTGATAATATACTTACGTATTACGTAACAGGAATAATGGTAGTTTGTGGTTTAAGAACGGTAAGGAGGTTTTTATAAACGAGTTGACGCTTGTAAGCCCGAGCTAAAAACAAGCGAAGTAAATTTTGTGTGTTCCGTTATAAGCACTGCGAGCACTGGCAGTGCTCTTTACTGGGGACTTCCAGTGCTCTCAGTGTATTTCGGAACGCACCCTTTATCAATACACTAGCTGACCCGACAGACGTTGTCGTGTCTTACGACAGTAAGACACGACAACGACACTAGCAGTTATGTATATCAAAAGCCATAAGGTTACAAAAGTAGAAAAGGTGAAAAAAAGGTTATATTGAGGTTAGAAAAGTTAATGGGGCTGATTCTGTAGTGCACAATCTCTAAACTAAACTAAAACGACAACATTCAAAATATTGCTAACCCTTTCAGAATACTCCCTGCGGAAAGGGACAGAACTAGATTTAAAGCTGCCATTTTAGTTTAGTTTATAGATTGTGTTATACAGAATTGGCTTGGCCACAATATAGTCGTTAAGTTTTCTTCAATTTTCTAATGTTCCGCGCAACTTTCAATAGTTTTTTCTTTCTTAAGAACCTTCTGCTTACAATAACAAACACAACAAAAAAGAATTAGCGAAATTGGTCCAGCCGTTCACGCGTGATGCCGTGACCAAGGGAAATTGACGACCTCCGTGGCGCGGTTTTGAGCGCTGTTGCCTTAACGTGCGGAGGTCCCGGGTTCGATCCCCGGCAGGGTTTGGAAATTAATAATTTCTGAATTTTCCCTGGTCTGGCCTGATGGGAGGTTTCAGCCGTGGCTAGTTACCACCCTACCGGTAAAGACGTGCCGCCAAGCGATTTAGCGTTCCGGTACGATGCCGTGTAGAAGCCGAATAGGGTATGGGTTTAATATTAACAGGTTACCCCGCTACCATCTTCGACTGCATCATCACTTACCATCAAGTGAGATCGCAGTCAAGGGCTAACTTGTAGTGGATAAAAAAAAAACAAAAAAAAACCCGAATGCACCCCACCGGGGATCGAACCTGGGACTCCCACTTGTAAGGCCACACCGCTCACCACTGCGCCTAGGAGGTCGTCAAATTAAATATACTTAATCCTACTTCATATCATCATACTAATATTATAAATGCGAAAGTGTGTTTGTTTGTTGGTTTGTTGGTTTGTTGGTTTGTCCTTCAATCACGCCACAATGGAGCAACGGATCAACGTGATTTTTTTGCATTCGTATAGTTGAAGACCTGGAGAGTGACATAGGCTACTTTTTATCCCGGAAAATTGAGGAGTTCCCGTGGGAATTAAAAAAACTTATTCCACTCGGACGAAGTCGCGGGCATCAGCTAGTAGTTGTTTATAACGTAATGTCTTGTCCCACAGTGCCTCCACATCAACTGCTGCTATACGACGAGGCTGGTCGAGATGTGGCTGGTGTGGTCGGACCCTTGGAAGAAGGGGGGAACTTCACGCTGCTTTGCGAACTTAGAGGAGGTAAGCTGTCATCTCTCTGAGTCATTTTCCTCATTATTATTATTATTATTAATACTCTTTATTTGTACACCACAACACAGAAAAATAAAGGAAACACAAATACACAGGAAAAAAAAATAATAAGTAGAATACCATTGACTTACCAATACCGCACCATCGAAACGCAAAAATCGGCACGGTCAAATTGTGCACAATGAACAATTTTTGCCTCAGTCGCGCATGAGTACACTAGGCGACAAAATGTCGTATGTGTCGAATTGTTATTACAAAATTGAACTCTAAATATAAATATATATGGTTGTTTTTTGTGAACCGTTTGGTGTCTCTTTGTCTATTATCTATAGCTGTGGTTGTATCAGCGATTGTGGACGCTTTTTGGGTATTAATTTGTACGTAATGTTGTATCCTTAGTTGGTAAATCGATGTAGAATACAAAAAGGCGGCCTTATCGCTTAGTAGCGATCTCTGCCAGGCAACCTTTGGATTAGGAGAAGTTGAGGAGATTAACTTGCGGGTGGTGTATTAACATAAACATACACACAAGTACCTACATACTAATACATAAACCATTTACACAAATAACATAATACTTATAATAAATATATGAAAATAAACTAATATATATTATGTATTTAATATTACTTAAACTAAATAACAAGGAAAACTAATCGTCAGTATTAAGATAAATAGAAATTTTTAACATATTTTTTAAATATATGAAGTCCCTCATTACTGAGGGTCGGAACCCCTTTCCATTAACGACGTAACGTTAGGAGTTTTCTTGGGATTATACTTCCATCCCTGCCCCCCTAGCATGGGCCGAGACAATTTTCTCCCCGAGGAAAGGATAAAATTTTTATTCCTAAATAAATAAATAAAAACGCTAAATAACGGTGGATAAATAGTCCCCCGAGTCCCCGTGAAATGTCAAACGGGGATAAACTTCTCCTCTCCCCTGTTGCCGTGCTCTGAGAAGTGGATAAGTTAATTTTATCTCTTGTCAGTGGATAAAAGGGGGGGATAAATTTTTTATCTCCGGCCCATGCTAGCCCTGCTGGGGGTCTACTCTCTTTCTCTAAAACGAAACTGCCCTGCATCGTATTCCGCATTACTGAGGGTTGTGACTCCTTTCTATTAATCACACAATGGTAGTAGTTTTCTTGAGATAACAATGCGGTGGGTTCCCAGGGCGTTCTGCATACGAATCGACTAAGAGTATTGAAACTCTTAGGTTTTTGTAACAATTATTATCAGCTGATGAAAGTGATTCCAGCTCGCGAAATGCATCGCCCAATAAGCCAGCATGTAAAAATTGAATTATATTATAAAGAGTAGCACCATATATACAGACTATAGCTTTTGCCTGCAGCTTCGCTTACATTAAGTTCGATTTTCAGACAAAAGAGAATGTTCATTTTTGGCGGACGCTTTGTACACTCTGCTATGAATAGAGGAAAATACATAGATTGTATTAAAAATATAATAATTTAGAATAGTAAAGTAAATAACGAGAAAAAAATAAAAATGTATTTCAAGTTTTCGATACGTTTCCAAGATGGCAACCTTCAGCCATAGAGAAGGTAGTATGCGCGAAATGTATCAAATGTCATTTCTGACTGTCACTGTCAAAATAACGTGTTTTTCTTTTGAAAACGTCAAAAAATATGAATCTGCCATTGATACCCACTCATGTTTAGTGTTGCCTATCGTGGAAACATTATATAATTTCACGACTGAAATTAAGTCAAATTCGTAGATTTGACCGATCAAAACTGGTCTGGTATTTTTTTTTCTTTCATTTCTCTACTTGTAAAAGGACCGGACCCACGCCCCATACAAATCTGAACCGTCTCCTTTCCCGTTGACAGATCCGTTAGTCGGTCAGTCACCTTTTCCTTTTATATATTTAGATAATTAAAAAGAGTAGCACCATATATACAGACTATAGCTTTTGCCTGCAGCTTCGCTTACATTAAGTTCGATTTTCAGACAAACCCGTTGACAGATCCGTTAGTCAGTCAGTCACCATTTCCTTTTATATATTTAGCTAATATAAATAAGCATTTAGCATCTCAGTTTCCCGGTTAAAGTATTTCACAACAAGTTTCCTAGTTTTTGACAGAAAAGATATATATTTGTGCGAGCGAGGCATCCATCACGGCCACAACCGTACAAAGGGTGTGCGTAGGGTTGACACTTTGACTTATTGCCTTTGATTTAGGACACAAGTTACATAGGTAAATTAGGGTGCCAATTGAACGACAATAGGTAAATTCGGTTTTTATTTTTATTCCATTACTAGTTCGCCCTCGATCTCACCTGATCATAAGTGATGATGCAGTCTAGATTCTAGATTCATTTCTTTTTATTATTTTTTTATTTAATTCTTCATTTTATAAACTATGCAAATACAACATGATAACTTCGTACCATTAAGCCTCGTCGGCTTGTCTGGGTACTGCACATTCCCCTACTATAAATACGTATACTTACAATAACTACAATATAAGTAGGTAGTTAGAAACGAATTAAATTTAACATATAACATGAACAATTGTACAATAATTGACATGTCTATAATGGTAGTGGGCTAATCTGTCAGGGGTACGGCAGTTATATTAAACCCTTACCCCTGATCGGGTTTTACACGGCATCGTACCGGAACGCTTAATCGCTTGGCGGTACGTCTTTGTCGGTAGGGTGGTAAGTAGCCACGGCCGAAACCAGCAGAAGGCCAAAAATAACTATTATTTATGTTACTAAGATTACTATTTTGTATTAGGCTCATCACTACCCATATCATAATACTAAACTATAAAAACAAAGAAAATGAACATTTCCTTATTTAGGAAATTATACACTAATTTCCTAAATAAGGTATTCATGTACCATTCTTCTGATTTCAATGAGACTTTATTCAGTTGTTTCTGAGACTAGCTGGTAGGAAAGGAAGGCTAGGCGGTACAAAAAATGGTGAAAGAAGTAATCGGTTATCATATAATTAATTAACCAAGCGAAGCGAAGGTCTCTGAGTCTACTTGAGTGAATTTGCACTTGTCCGTCCGTCCGTCCGTCCGTCCGTCTGTCAGAGGCATATAACTTCTGAATTACTGAACGTAATTACTTCAAATTTAAATATAATATGTAAACCGATGGCCTCCCGCCGAATATGGCTTAAAAAGTTCTGAAAATCTTTATTTCAGGGGGGCTCTTATAGAAGCGAATGCGAAGTAAAATATTTTTTATAGCGTTACATAGGGTTGCGGTATATCATTTTAAAGATAATTAGGAATAGAGTCCAAAAACATGTTTTTTTTTAATTTTTCCCCTAAAATTGACGAAAAGGGCGACTTTCAAAGTGGAGATTTTCTAACGTCCAAAGTTGACCTCAGAACTCTCAATTTTCTGAAAGGCTGAGCCTGAAACTTATCAATTATTTGAATTATAAATACGCGTGGCAACCCTATCTGATACACGCGTAAAGTAAAAATAGGTGGGATCGAAACTGCACGAACTATTAACGTTACAAATAACGCTCCTCACAAATAAATAACGGTCCGCGTACGAGAGGAGGAGTATTATTCATTTTCGATGTGGTAAACGCCTTTATGTAGACTTACTTATAAGCCAAAAAACCGGCCAAGTGCGAGTCGGATTCGCGCACCGAGGGTTCCGTACAAACCTGTAGTAAGTTTTACGATTTATGACGCATTAGAAACAAGACGAAATGAACCGCAAAACTAACTTTGTTTGTAGAGGTTTTTTTTAATTAAACTAAAAATAATTTTCGATTTTTTTTATTTTAATGATGTTAGGCCACTATTATACACAACTGTTCCAAATTTCATGTCGATAGCTTTATTAGTTACTGAAATAATCGACTGTGACAGACGGACGGACGCACGGAGAAAGTCGCACCATAAGGGTTCCATTTTTATCATTTTGGTACGGAACCCTAATAAGACTTGAAAATCAGGGATAACTGATAATCTAAAAGTACAGAATTTAACCTACTATTAAGGTAAGAAACCCATGCGCACTCCTTTGAAAACAAACAAACCAACAAAAGTATGCACGTTTCCTCACGACGTTTTACTAACGCATATGAGGCCAAAATCTTACCATTTAATAAATAAATATCAGCCAAATGTACGATAAGAAATAAACAGAAAAAATTAATAAAAAATAGAAGTGAAAACTTATTTATCTTAGAATTTTAGTATTAAAATTTGAAAAAAAAAATTAAAATATGAACCTTATAAGTAAAGCATTAAAGTTTAATTACGAATGTAGTATATTTATATTTAAGACCTTTTGTCTTCGTAACAACGCGAGCATGGGCAGCGAGGTGTCGGTGTCGCGAATCCACAAGTTTACCCACTACCAAAAAGTGCTCAACGCGGCTTAAGAAGTTTTCACTTTAAAAATGGAGTGCCACAGCTCGCAGGGAACCAAGGAGCCAACTTAGATTCAAGCCAACCTTGGTTCCAAGGGATCGAAGCACCCACTCCTTAAATCTAGCTGAAAAACTATTTCCGCCGAAGGAGGCGCTGCCTCAGCTTGATGCTGCAGAAAAATAAAACTAACTGACGACCTCCGTGGCGCAGTGTGTAGCGCTGTTGTCTTAACATGCGGAGGTCCGGGGTTCGAGCCCCGGCAGGGTCAATTTGGGGATTTATAATTTCTGAATTTTCCCTGGTCTGGCCTGGTGGGAGGCTTCGGCCGTGGCTAGTTACCACCCTACCGGCAAAGACGTGCCGCCAAGCGATTTAGCGTTCCGGTACGATGTCGTGTAGAAACCGAATAGGGGGATGGGTTTAATATAACTGCCATGCCCCTAACAGGTTAGCCCGCTACCATCTTAGACTGCATCATCACTTACCATCAGGTGAGATCGCAGTCAAGGGCTAACTTGTAGTGGATAAAAAAAAAAAAAAAAACTGCCAACTCAGAGTCGCTTTATCATTACGTAAGTAAGTACCTAATTAAGAAACTCCTTAGTGTAGATTTCAATATAAAATATTAGAATCAACTTAAATAAATCAATTAGATTAATAATGTAAACGCTTCAAGCGGTCCTACTTAGGTCAAAGAACAAGAAACTTGACTTCGTGATTAAGTAAAGAGCAAGAGAGTGAATTGTGAAAGTTGAGATTTCACTATGCGGGCATTTTGGAATTACGACGGAATCGGTAGTGCGGCAGTTAGTCTCTAATAATTTAGACTAGAGGACGCCCGCTACTTCGTTCGCGTGGCATAAGTTTTTTAATTCCCACAGGCACTGCTTAATTTTCCGGGATAAAAAGAAGCCTATGTCACTCTCCACTCTCCAGGTCCTCGACTATACCCATGCAAAAAATCACGATGATCCGTTGCTCTATTTCGGCGTGATTGAAGGATGAACTCTCTATTTGACGTCCTTGGGGATAGAGTTTTCAAAAACTGTGAATCACGTATTTTTTCATTTCAAACCGAAATACCAAACACCAAGTTTCATGTCTATACAGCTTGAAAAATGAGGGACTTTCCTACAAACTTTCAACCCCTGTTTCAGCCATATGGGGGTAGAATTTTCAAAAATGGCGAAACACGTATTTCTTCATTTTGAACCGGTAGCTCAAATACCAAGTTTCATGGATATAACTTGAAAAATGACGGACTTTCATACAAACTTTCAACCCCTATTTTACCCCTTTGGGGGAAGAATTTCAAAAATCCTTTCTTAGTGGATACCTACTCTTCACAAAGAACACACCCTCCAAATTTCATGTCTCTAGGACCAGCGGCTTAGGCGGTGCGTTGATATATGTCTTGAATCGAAGCAGGCGTTACTTTGCGGAAGTCCATGATAATGAATGAACGAGAAGTTTAATTCGCTATAATCCGCCACAGCAGACCAATCTATGTGGTACAGTGCGTGTCCTTCACCAATAGCATTCGAACACCCACCACCCAGCAATTCGCACCGGCACCGCACCACACCACACAAATCCTCCAAATCACTCTCAACGTACTCGCACGTTTCACTCCGAAACCGGAGCATCTTCAGGAGATGTTGACTCGACAATGCACGATTGTAAATTTAAAAAAAAATATTTAATTACTAGCTGATGCCCGCGACTTCGTCCGCGTGGATTGAGGTTTTTCGGTTCCCGCGGGAACTCTTTAATGCGAAATAGGAGTGCGAAAATATGTCCTTATCGCCTAGACAAATACAATGCCAAGGCCAAGTGGACAGTGTGGAGGTCACGCGGGGGGGTGCAGCTACAGGGGCGTTGTCGAACATGCGCAAAGTAGACGAGTGCGCTATCTCCGACGCCCAGGCGAGGAAAAGCGAGACGACACTACATCCAAATAAAGAAGACGGCGGCACCGGCGGCGCGAGCGCTTTGAACGAGGCCTTAGCGATGCCGATGACTGACGGAACGGAGCGGAAACGCACGATGGCTGAAGTCGTATGCGAGAGGGCCGTTTGTAATAAACGTGAACAAAATTTAGTAGATTCGGATGGTGAATGGATAACAGTCCAAAGAAAAAAGCCAATTTTGAGAAATAGATTTATCAGCGAGACTGGTCGTGCAGGCTGTGATTTGAAGTTTAGAGCTGCGCCAGTAAATAAAATTCCGCTGTACATATCTAACGTCTGTAAATCAACCACTGAAAGTGACATTATTGAGTACATTTTTAATAAGACGAATGAAAAGGTAGTATTAGAGAAAATAAGCTGTAAAAGGGAGAGAGATTATAACTCCTTTAAGTTGTTTGTGTCAAAGAACAAGTTTCCTATATTTATGAATAGTGCAATTTGGCCCGAAGGAATTTGTTTTAGGCGATATGTAGTGTTTAATAATATAGATAGACAGAATTCTGAGTCGAGAAATAAAGTCTCTCAGTTAAAGTAGTTAGTTAAGTTAAAGTAGCGAGTAAGAATGGATAAACGAGCCTTTAAATTGGCGAGTTTTAACTGTAAATCATTTAAACGATCGGTGGATGGCGTCAGAAGTATTTGTATGTTTGCGGATGTCATAGCTCTGCAGGAGACGTGGCTTCTTCCCTATGACCTGCCTTTGCTTGGCACAGTAAGTAAGGACTTTGAATACACTGGTAAGTCTGCAGTAGACCTGTCTGACGGTGTATTAAAGGGCAGGCCGTATGGAGGGGTGGCCCTCTTGTGGCGTAGTGGCGTCTTTAAATCGGTGACAGTGATAGGCTGCGATAATACAAGACTATGTGCTATAAAAGCCACTCTGAGTAATGAGCAAGACATCATTGTTTTTAGTATTTACATGCCAACAGATTCACACGAAAATATAGTCGAATTTACAAATTGTTTGAGTGAAATCAAGGCGATAATCGAAAACAATGATGTTGAATGTGTCTACATGTTAGGAGACTTTAATTCTCACCCAAACCAGCCCTTTTGGAACGAACTTTGTGATTTTTGCTCAGATCAGACATGGATATGCGCCGATACTGATATTTTAGGCTTAAATTCAAATACGTTTACATATAGGAGTGACATTAATGGTAGCCTGCGCTGGCTGGATCACTGTATAGTGACCCAGTCTGCTCGACAAACTGTGATAAATGTTAGCATTCGCCATGATATCTATTGGTCGGACCATCTGCCGCTTATTATAGAGTGCAATCTTAATAAAGTCGTCACCAAAACCTTTACAGATGACAAGTTAATTAATAAAGTACTGTGGGGTAATAGAACAGACGAACAGATCAATAGGTATCATGACGAGTGTAACAAGAGGCTCAGAAATATATGTTTCCCAGAGCTGTTTGTATCGTGTGGCGGAAAATTTTGCGCTGAGCCAGAACATAAGCTGGGACTAGATAGTATATATAAAGATGTAGTTGAAATATTATCCCTGGCCGCGACTGTGACATATAAGGGCTATAATGGGCGCGAGAAAGGTCATGTAGTTGGCTGGAATAAGTACGTCCGGAGCGCTCACTGTGAGGCTAGGTCGAAGTATCAGACTTGGTTGCTATATAATAAACCTAGGACTGGAAGAATTTATGACGACATGTGTGAGAGTCAAAAAATTTTTAAAAGTAGGTTAAGGTGGTGTCAAAACCACCAAGACGAAATAAAAATGGATATAATCGCCTCACACAGAGCGGCTAAAAATTTTTCTAAGTTCTGGAAATCAACCAACAAATTGAATGTTCGTCCAAGTTTACCAGTGAGCGTTGCGGGCTGTACCACACAAAGAGATATTGCGAACTTGTTTAAGGATCACTTCAAGGTCTCATCGCCATTGGGGCCGTCGAGGATGGTGGTCGATGCTGACGTATGTTATGACAGGGAGCTGCTACGATTCTCAAGTAAACAAGTTGCAGAAATAATTAATAGAATGACCAGGGGAAAATCGCCTGGACACGACAGCCTCAGCATCGAACATCTGAAATACGCGGGTTTTCACTTACCCAGAGTATTGTCGATGTTTTACTCGCTCTGCGTTAGTCACTCGTATATCCCTAGTGACATGATGAGAACGCTAGTGGTCCCCATTGTTAAAAACAAAACCGGTGATATTTCAGACCAGTCTAACTATAGGCCTATATCGCTTGCTACCATAATCGCGAAAGTGTTGGATAGTCTGTTAGACAGGAAGCTTAGCGAGACACTTCAGTTTCATGATGCACAGTTTGGGTTTCGACCGAAACTGTCTACAGAAACCGCGATATTAAGCCTCATACTGCCCAATACTATACTAGCCGTAAGACGCCGGTGTACGCCTGTTTTCTCGATCTCTCCAAAGCCTTCGATTTAGTGTCATACGATGTGCTGTGGGAAAAGATGGAGAGAGCAGGTGTGCAGCCGGAATTGCGTGGTATCATGCGATTTTGGTATGCAAACCAGGTGAATCATGTCAGGTGGGGTAAGGAGCTCTCTGAGCCGTACAGGTTGGAGTGCGGGGTGAGGCAGGGGGGGTTGACCTCGCCGAAGCTCTTCAACC
This sequence comes from Erebia ligea, assembly GCA_917051295.2. NCBI lineage: Eukaryota > Metazoa > Arthropoda > Insecta > Lepidoptera > Nymphalidae > Erebia > Erebia ligea. The sequence goes on along the minus strand of OU785240.1, from coordinate 1,581,141 downwards.
TGTATGTGAACGAGCTGATCGTGGAACTCAGCAACAAGCCAATCGGGTGCTGGATAGATGGCGTCTGCGTGAATAACTTAAGCTATGCAGACGACATGGTGTTGTTGGGTCCCACGGCCGGCTCGATCAGAGAGCTGCTTAAATCTTGTGAGCAGTACGCCACTAGACACGGGCTGATTTATAACGTGGCCAAAAGTGAATACCTGGTCTTTGGGGCTCCCCGTAAGCAAGTGCTATACGAACCCAGAATCGCACTCAATGGGGTTTTATTAAAACGAGTATCACAATTTAAATATCTGGGTCACTATATTACGGAGGACCTTAAAGACCAGGTAGACATTGAACGTGAACGAAGAGCCTTAGCCATAAGGTGTAACATGTTGGCCCGCAGGTTCGCCCGCTGTAGTAAGGAAGCGAAAATAACGCTATTTAAAGCTTATTGTCAAACCTGCTACACGGGGAGCCTGTGGACCAACTACACACAAAAGGCTATAGATACATTGCGAGTGCAGTATAACAATGGATTCAGGATACTGTTGGGCTTCGCGCGATTTTGCTCAGCATCAGGCATGTTTGCAGAGGCACGTACTGATGATTTTTATGCCGTCATCAGAAAAAAGACTGCATCTCTCCTGGCAAGGCTGCGCTCAAGCTCAAACAGTATCCTGAAGATGATAGCGGGTAAAACTGAATCACCGATCCTGCAACACTTCATTAAAGTGCTCGTTCGGTGAGTTGTGGTACTTGTTTTGTTTTATTTTATTAAGTATTAAAAAGTAAATTTAAATATGTTCATAGATATTAAATAATTACTAACATAGTTTTTAATACACCTGTATTTTTACTAACAAACATGGGCCTCAGTTGCCAAAATAAAGAAAGTTATTTATTTATTTATTTATTTATTTAATTTTCCGGGATAAAAAGTGGCCTATGTGCTATTCCAGACTATAATCTATCTCTGTGCCAAATTTCATCCAGATCCGTTCATCCGTTGGAGCGTGATTGAGTAACAAACATACATCCATACATACATCCATCCATCCAAACTTTCGCATTTATAATATTTATATGGATTTCACAAAAAAAAAACCAAAAATAAAACCTTTTCACTTCTATCGGCAGTTTCTGTGACTGTCAATTTTTTATGTATCTAAGTTTATGTATGTTCGCTAATACGGTGTCTAATTATTATTATATATTTTTATTAAAAGTGTTAAGATAACTTTGTAAAGTAGTTTGAGTTTTTATCGATAAAAAAATCATAATAATATAAATGAAAAAAAAAATGAAAATGATTTATTTCATGTAGGACCACTAGTGTCACTTATGATAAGTCGTAAGAATCTACCACCGGTTCGGAAAGCTGATTCTACTGAGAAGAACCGGCAAGAAACTCAGCAGTTGCTCTTTTCAAAATCAGAAAAATGTAACAATTTGTATGTATACTTAATATAAAATGCATACGCTACGTTACAAGTAGGTATTACACTGACTTGTTGGTTGCTGGATGCGAAGCCTGTTGCTTCCATGCAACTTTGTCATCGAGAAAATCATCTATACTATAATACCCTCGACTTAACAGATGCTGTTTAACACAGTCTTTAAATTTATGTAATGGCAACTCCAGAAACTCTTTTGGTACCATGTTATAAAAAGCGTATACTCGACCCCACAAAGGATTTCTGCACCTTGCGCACGCGATATGACGCTGTTACAAGCTTATGGCGGTTTCTAGTACATCGATTGTGAGTATCACTTATTTGCTTATAAAGATTAATGTTCTGCCTAACAAAGATTATATTATTGTACATGTATTGTGAAGGCACCGTAAGAACACCAATCTCTTTGAATTTTTCACGAAGTGATACGCGTGATCCGAGTTTATAAATAGAACGGATGGCTCTTATAAAATTTATACCTGAATAATTATTTTCTTTTTACCTCGACTAGAATTTGAAATTAATATTTATGTAATAAGGAACTTTTTTCCTATCTGGTGTCCCACTTTGTGTGTTACCAGAATAAACGTTAAATTATTTACTCTCACCTACTATAAACCTTTTTAGTATGAAATTTAGGTGGCTTCCCAGATCCCTAATTAACGTAGGTATAAAATTAAAATAGTAACACAGAAAATAGGGTTAAATTAGAATGATTAAATTAAACCGTTCCGAATCGCAAAATGTCTTCAGAGCTCAAACTAAGAACGGACACAGTGAATAAATTATTAAAGAGAAATGAATTCTGAATTGAAATCTCAGTTGGCGGCCATTTTGGAATTGGTCTGCCATCTGCAACTCGTTTGGAATTTATGCAGTTAATCTGTGTAGAATAAGGGCTCGTCCAGTGAGACGCGGGGCGTCGCGCGGTCAAATACAACGTATGCTAATATAATATGAGAGCGTTTCCGTTGAAGCGTATAGTCCCACAAACTTATCTGACCCTTATTTGACGATCTCCGTGGCGCAGTATTGAGCGCTGTTGCCTTAACGTGCGGAGGTCCCGGGTTCAATCCCCGGCAGAGTTTGTAAATTTATAATTTCTGAATTTTTCCTAGTCTGGCCTAGTGAGAGGCTTCGGCCGTGGCTAGTTACCACCCTACCGGTAAAGACGTGCCGCCAAGCGATTTAGCGTTCCGGTACGATGCCGTGTATAGAAACCGAATCGGGGTATGGGTTTAATATAACTGCCATGCCTAACAGGTTAGAACCGAATAGGGGTATGGGTTTTTAATATAGCTGCTATGCCCCTAACAGGTTAGCCCGCTACCATCTTAGACTGCATCATCACTTACCATCAGGTGAGATCGCAGTCAAGGGCTAACTTGTAGTGGATTAAAAAAAAAGCCGCGTCCTCTGCCTGATATATATATTTTATAACTATTTTTAACTAAATCTACTGTTTTTAGATGTGAGTAAAATACTAACAGACAATAATAAAAATAAAAATAATAATAAGTATAAATAAAAATTTAAAAAATTGGCAGTCATAGGGACTACCGATAGAAGTAAAAACTAAATCCATTCAATTTTACTTGTAAAGATATACACAGCACTAATGTTGTACAATACGTCACCTGTGTAGCTACAGATATACCTACTGTCGCGAGCATAAAGTATGTCTCTTTTACTGTCTACGGTCGCGAACATGTCGGTGACGCGAACCCATAAGATTTTCCCCTACCAAAAAGTGCTCAACGCGGCTAAAGAAGTTTTCACTTAAGAGGATCGTCTAGTGACGAAACGCGACGCGAGTAGGTATTTTCAATAATGCTATCTGTTTCACAACGCTTCGCTGCCTTCTCCGTATCGTGCGATAGAGAGAGTTGCAAGTCCAGTAGGCATATGCCTACATTTTATTCTTGAAATATTGTTTCGGGTGATAACGTTTTCACCCCCCCAAACGTTTACGAAATTAGACAATTTTGGTCTCATTAGATTCAGTACACCTTAATCTAGGCTCGTACGTTTTATTTTTTTAGTATTTTAGTTTAGTTAAATTAAAAAAAAGAAAAATACTCGAGGAAGTTTTTAGGTCAAAAATATGGATATTTAGACGCAAAAGCAATATTTCTTTAAAATTAAAACGTACAACCATAATTCTTCATTGTATCTGCAAAATTTCTAAAAATTATGAAAATTGGACAACGTTATCGCTTTTTGTATGAAAATTTTCAACTAGACGATCCTCTTAAATAAAAAAAGTATATCCCACGGCAAGTCGTCCTAAGTATCTTCCCCTCTTGCCAAGTCATTTGTCCGTATTAGGGCAGTAATGTGCTCGGGCCCTAATGGGTGGGAATGTAACTTCATACACTCTATTTATTTTCATTTGACCCCCTTTTGTATGAGGCCACATTGACAGTGCATTTACTTATTACTGTAATGCCGCGTTCTATTTTTATCTCTTTTCCTCTTATTATTACAGTCACTCGAGAGAAAAGGATAGAATGCTAACTGTCATCCTAATAGTATCTGGATATCATGATAGTACTGGAGTCTAAAATATATTTATAGTAGACTAGCTGATACCCGCGCCTTCGTCCGCGTGGTTTAAGTTTTTTTGATTCCCGCGGGAACTCCTTAATTTTCCGGCCGAGCGATCGCGTAACTTCTGCATCAATCATTGTTACAGTATCAATTGTTGTAATTGGCTGAATTTATGGCATTCTGCTGCGTCAATGGATTATGTCCTATAGTGGAAGAGTGTTAACCAATCAGAGGTGATTGCGATGTATCAATGATTGATGCAGAAGTTACGCGATCGCTCGCCGGGATAAAAAGTAGCCTATGTCACTCTCCAGGTATACCCATGCCAAAAATCACGTCGATCCATTGCTCCGTTGTGGCGTGATTGAAGGACAAACCAACAAACCAACAAACCAATAAACCAACAAACCAACAAACCAACAAACAAACTTTCGCATTTATAATAATAATAATAATAATGTCCTCCCGACCGAATTTCGGCCACGGCGGCCAATCTCCAGAGAGATTAGCCACACAAGTGTGTGCGCAGACACAGGTGCACTCTCTGTTCCTTTACTCTCATAGCCCGATGGGACGGAAACTCCGACACGACCGGAGAGAGATCAGGCGCAGGACCGACGGCTTAACGTGCTCTCCGAGGCACGGGGGTGCAACACCGCCAACTTCCTAACTCCGGGCTAGCACTGAGAATTTCTTGTCAGAAAAACCCAGACTTGTTGTGACCCGACCCGGGACTCGAACACGGGACCTCGTCGGCCGCAGTCGAACATGTTAACCACTAGACCAACGAGGCAGTTCGCATTTATAATATTAGTATGACTATGATGACCGCGACTTCGCGTGGATTAAGGTTTTTTTGATTCTCGCGGGAACTCTAATTTTTTTTAAAATGCAGCCTTATATTCAGGTTATTCATCTCCATTCCAAATTTCAGCCAAACCAGTTGTCATTGTGGCGTAAAGAAGTAACTTCAAAACATACAAACATCCAAACTTACAAATTTATAATTTAAGTATAAGACTAGATGATGCCATCGATTTCGTCCGCTTGTATTTAGGTTTTAAAAAATAGCACTAGTACCTACTATTTTATTTTCTGGGATAAAAGGTAGCCTAAATCACTCTCCAAGTCTTCAACTATATATGTATGAATAACTATACCCATCCGATGCGCCGTTGCAGCGTGATTGAAGGACAAAACCGACAAATTAACACTTTTCGCATTTACTACCATTATAGTCGGAGTAGCTGATACCCGCGACTTCATCCGCGTGGAATAAGTTTTTTTTTCATTCCCACGGAAACTCCTTAAATTTCCGAGATAAAAGTAGCCTATATCACTCTCGAAGTTTTCAACTGCGGCGTGATTGAAGGACAAACCGACAAATAAACACTTTCGCATTTATTACCATTATAGTTGGATATCCGCCATATTGGATTTATCGTGACGTCATAATATTGTAAGCAAACACGCTCACCTGTAAGAGGCATGGCACTTTTATAAATCCATATCCCTAATCGGTTTCTGCGCCGCGGCGTACGGGAATGATAAATCGCTTAGCTGAACGGCTTAGCCTGTACGTAGGGTAAGTAAAATGCAGGCATTTTAGAAAAAAAACTTTAGTGTGGTATGACATTTGCCTTTGATTAGGAATGCGTATTTATTACTTGCTAGCTGATGCCTGCGACTTCGTCCACGTGGATTAAGTTTTTTGTTTCCCGCGGAAACACTTAGACTTGCCGGGATAAAAAGTAGCCTATGTCACTCTCCAGGTCCTCCACTATGCCCATGGCAAAAATCACGTCGATCCGTTGCTCCGTTGCGGCGTGATTGAAGAACAAACCTACAAACCAATAAACCAACAAACAAACACACTTTCGCATTTATAATACTAGCTGATGCCCGCGACTTCGTCCGCGTGGATTATGGATTAGCCTATGTGGTATTCCAGACTACTTATAATCTATCTGTGCCAAATTTCATCCAGAACCGTTCAGCCGTTGGGCGTGATTGAATAACAAGCATCCATACATCCATACATCCATCTAAACTTTCACATTTATAATATTTATTTGATTAGCATGATAGTATGATTTGACTAGCTGATGCCCGTCACTTCGTCCACATGGATTAAGTTTTTTGTTTCCCACTGTCTCTTATTTTCCGAGTTAAAAAGTAGCCTATGTCCTTCCCCGGGATACAACCTATATAATATGTACATCATGTAAAAGAAAAAGGTGAGTGACTGACTGACTGACTGATATATCAACGCACAACTCAAACCACTGGACGGATCGGGCTGAAATTTGGCATGCAGATAGCTAATATGACTTGGACATCCGCTTAGAAAGGATTTTTGAAAATTCATCTCTTAAGGGGGTTTGAAATTTGTATGAAAATCGGACCTAACGTAAGCGAAACCGTGGGCAAAAACTAGTATATTATAAGTTAAGTACCTATAGATATTTCATATTCTAAATTGTGTTTTACGTGTCTGCATACCTACGTATAATATTTCACGTCGCACCGCGAAACACATATAGTCGGATATAAATTTTAACGAGCGCTCGTAAATATCCGGCTAATCCGGGAATAGGTGAGATTTGAGGCTCACTCCGCGCGCTGATTACATCGGCGCTTTGTTTTTCTTACACTTTCAAAAAAACTATAGGTAACAATTAATAATCATCAAATAAATATTATAAATGCGAAAGTTTGGATGTATGGATGTATGTTTGTTACTCAATCACGCTCCAACGGCTGAACGGATCTGGATGAAATTTGGCACAGAGATAGATTATAGTCTGGAATAGCACATAGGCAGCTTTTTATCCCGGAAAATTAAAGAGTTCCCGCGGAAACCGAAAAACCTCGATCCACGCGGACGAAGTCGCGGGCATCAGCTAGTAATTTAATAATTAAAAAACACGACTGCCTTTCCACGTTGATTTTTTTTCAAATTTATAGCCATCCAATGTAATTTGGGAGGATGTAAGGATTCTATGTATGATAGGATAGCTCTGAGGATTAGCAGGCTGAAGTGGCAGTGGGCGGGTCATATCTGTGGCAGAACCGCAGAAAGATTTCGTGAAGTCCAAAAAACTTATCTGGCCCAGTGTCTGCATCGCTAGTAAATATTAAAAACTAGCTAATGACCGCGACTTCGTCCGCGTGAATTGAGGTTTTTTGGTTCCCGCGGGAACACTTTAATTTTCCGAGATATAAGATTTTCAAATTCCCACAGGGAACTCCCTAATTTTTCGGGTTAATATATAGCCTACTAGCTGATGCCCGCGACAACGTCCGCGTGGATCGAGGTTTTTTGGTTCCCGCGGGAACTCGTTAATTTTCCGAAATAAAAAGTAGCCGTTATGTATGTATGTGTTATACCAGACTTAATCTATCTCTGTGCCAAATTTTATCCAGATCCATTCAGCCGTTGGGACGTGATTGAGTAACAAACATCCATCCATCCATCCATTCATCCAAACTTTCACATTTATAATAATATTAGTATAGATAAAATAAAATCAAAAACTAAAGAGACATAAAAATGGAATCCAATTTTGGCCATCGGGCCAGATAAGTTGGTGGGACTATGAATTTGATGTTTTGACAGAAGTTGTATAGAAATTCTGTCAAAGGGCATTGTCCAAATTCGCCTAAGAATCAACATACGTTTGAAATATACAGTAATTCTTAGCTTATTTTTTAATCTTTATTCCAAATATTAGAATTCAACGGACACTTCAAATTAATTAAAAATAAATAAATGGGTATTAAATTGACTACCGTACTTTTCCGCCTCTCGATTATTATCAACAGATCAGTAAAACTGAGGAATTAAAGTTTAATTACGAATGTAGTATATTTATATTTAAGACCTTTTGTCTTCGTAACAAAGCGGCGGTGACGCGAATCCGGTAACGCGAATCCACAAGTTTACCCCCTTTTTTTTTTGTTGACGGTGGGAAATCTTCTTAAGAATACGTAAGATACCCGATCTCTTAGGGGGGAGACCGGGTTATGTGGGATTGTACCCACTAAAACCCCCTCGGTGACCATCCTCAGCGCATGATGAAAGGCTCCGGGAACTCTTACGAACTTGCGGCGGAGCCTTCCTTGCGCGTCGCTCACGCTGTGCTCGTCCCTGGGCCAACTGAACCCGACCTCATGTTCTTTCCAACAGCTGGATCCACAGCCAGCTGCCATCGTCCAGGGGTCACATGGTATTTGGAGGAGCGGAAAGAGCCCCCTACCAAAAAGTGCTCAACGCGGCTAAAGAAGTTTTCACTTCAAAAATCGGACCTTTACGGACATGTTTGCGGATTAAGCGTCATTCCTTTGTGATCAAAATAAAGTAAACCTCGTATTTCGCAATTCCCGGATTAGCCATATATATACGGCTTGTTAAAATTTATACGCGAGAGTTTTGTAGTTACGATACAAGAGGAAGGGCTGACTGCACACGGAACTTTAGCTCGCTTTGGAAACCGCCGATTAGTTTGCGAACTGTTGATTAAAATATACTGATAAGAAAAACTTATGCCAACAATCTATAAATAAAATACAGTGTGGAACTCATTTATTTAGTTTAGATAATATATCTAAATATATAAAATTCAAAGTCCTGACTGACTGACTGACTGACTGACTGACTGACTGACTGACTTATATATCAACGCACAGCCTAAACCGCTGGGGTTAGAAACTTGAAATTTTGGCAGTAGGTTTCTTTTGTGACGTAGGCGCTCACTAAGGAAGGATTTTTCAAAATTCCGCCCCTAAGGGGTCGAAATGGGGGTTGAAAGTTTGTATGAAAGTCCGTCATTTCTCAAGTTATATCCCTGAAACTTGGTATATGAGCTACCGGTTAAAAATGAAGGAAGTTCGTGTTTCACAGTTTTTGAAAATTCTACCCCCGAAGTGGTGAAATAGGGGATGAAAGTTTGTATGAAAGTCCTTCATTTCTCAAGTTATAGCCATGAAACTTAGATTTTAAGCTTTTGGTTAAATAAGAAGTATGTGTTTCAACATTTTTGAAAATTCGACCCCCAAAGGGGTGAAATAGGGTAGTCTTTTATTTAACAATTTTTTGTTATGTTAGATCTACGAAACTTGGTATTTTGGCTTTTGGTAAAAATATAGAAGGATGTGTGTCACATTTTTAAAAATTCCACCCTCAATGGGGTTAAATAGGGGTTGAAAGTTTGTATGAAAGTCCGTCGTTTTTCAGACTGCTATAGCCATGAAACTTGGTATTTGGGCTTCCACTAATGATGAAATAAGGATTTTAAAGTTTTTGAAATTTCTATCCCCAAGGACGTCAAATAGAGAGTTTGTCCTTCAATCACGCCGCAACAGAGCAACGGATCGACGTGATTTTTTGCATGGGTATAGCTGGGTACTTGGAGAGTGACACAGACTTTTTAGCCCGGAAAATTAAGGCGTGCCTGTGGGAATTAAAAATCTTAAGCCACGCGAACGAAGTCGCGGGCGTCCTCTAGTACGAGTATAAAAGGCAAAGGTGACTGACTGACTGACTGACTGATCTATCAACGCACAGCTCTAACCACTGCACTGGTCGGATCGGGCTGAAATTTTGCACTCAGATAGTCATCCACTAAGAAAGAATTTTTGAAAATTTCAACCCCAAAAGGGTTAAGCGGGGGTTGAAAGTTTGTATAAAGGTTCGTGAGACACGAACGTCAACGAACGAATTGGGATGGACGTGATTTTTGGCATGGGTATAGCTGACGACCTGGAGAGTGACATAGGCTACTTTTTATCCCGGACAATTAAGGAGTTCCCGCGGGAATAAAAAAAACTTAAAGCACGCGGACGAAGCTAGTTTAGATATATCACAGCGTATAAACCCAGGTGTAATCCCATACCACAATATCTGAAAACATTTTGAAATTAATCTATTAATAGATTAATTATTATTAATAAAGCCGGGATCCGCAGCAGAAAAGGCTGAAACCGGCAAACGGTGGAAGTATGCCTCTCTCATAGAGAGTTATATATTTGTTCCGTTTGCCGTGGAGACCCTGGGGCCGTGGAGTGGCAAAAATTTTTTGCGAGATATTTCACCGCGGTTGATTGCCTCATCTGGTGACAGAAGGGCTGGCTCATTTTTTGCGAAAAGGATCAGCCTGGCTGTCCAGAGCGGAAATGCAACCAGCATTCTTGCCACCATTCCACGCGGGCATGATTTATATAGTAATTAGGTTAGGCTAGCTAGCTTTAAGTTCTATTGTATTGTTTTCAATAAATGTTTAAAAAAAATAGATTGTTCCTTAGTGCGAAAATACCAAAAGTTTGTTGTTGAATTTTGGTTTTTGTGTAAAGTTCAGATTTACACTTAGCTCCTAGAATGAAAAACAGTTCTGAAACCATTTCGTAAAATTCCAAAATGGCGGATACCAATACGCCTTCAACGGGGGCAGAACTAAGAAACTCAGTTGGAAAAAGTAGGGAAACTTTGGAAAGTATAACTTATATAGAAATCCAACTTTCACAAAGTTTCACATTTTCCGCATTGTACACTTATTTCCATAGAAATTTGAAATAGAAACTCCAGTTTGTGAACTGTCTGGTGTTCTATTGTAGGATCCTAGAACCTTGTTGCCAGTGATGACGTATACGGATCCGAGACCATATAAACTGTTTTTAGGGTAAAAGTGTTTTTAGAATTTTATTTTGAATATGTAACGCACGATCTCTATATAATCTAGTCAGTCGCAAATAAATAATCAAGTGATGTAGACGTATTTAAACAAATTGAACCTTATCACCCCGTATAATTCCGTACCTCAACAGGAAATAATAAACCCTTTTTTAGGGTTCGGTACCAAAATGGTAAAAATGGAACCCTTATGGTGCGACTTTCTCCGTCCGTCCGTCCGTCCGTCCGTCTGTCACAGTCGATTATTTCAGTAACTACTAAAGCTATCGACATGAAATTTGGAATAGCTGTGTATAATAGTGGCCTAACATCATTAAAATAACAAAAATCGAAAATTATTTTTAGTTTAATTAAAAAAGGGGGAAAATCGGGGGTTTCAAATTTCAAAGTATGATAACTATACTGAGTGGGATATCATATGAAAGGGCTATACTTCTACATTCTAAAACAGATTTTTATTTATTTTTGTGCATAATAGTTTTTGATTTATCGGGCAAAATGTCGAAAAAAATACCGTCCCCTGTAGAATGAACCTGTAGAATGACATATGCTACTTTTTATCCCGGAAATTTAAGGAGTGCCTGTGGGAATTAAAATACTTATGCCACGCGAACGAGGTCGCGGGCTTCCGCTAGTTTTGCATATTTTGACACTCGCCAATAAATCAAAACCTAGGTACACCCGTTGATCTAGAATCATGAATTTTGGCAAGAAGAAAGATCACACAACACAAGTATAGGAAACATCTCAAAATCGATAATTAGGGTTCCGTACTCATAGGGAATTCGAATTGTTTGTTTGGCGCTAAGAATTTAGCGCCATATTATGTAAGCCAGTTATTTCACAGCTTCACAGCTAATTACGTGTTGTTATGACATCTTTCTTGTTATTTACCAAAATAATTCACATTGTGTGTTGTTACGGAACCCTTTGTGCTCGAGTCTATCTCGCACTTGATCGGTTTTCCTTTAAAGTTTAGATTTCAATTAAATCTGATTGCATTGCAAACTTCCGAGACAACTATAAGATTTAAGGCTAGACTCTCCATACACCACACTAGATTTTGCCTGCAGCTTCGCTCACGTTAAGCTCGAATTTTATACAAATTTCAAAGCTCTATTTTACCCCCTTAGGCGTTGAATTTTCATAAATAGTTTTTTAGCGTTTGCCTACGTCATAAAAGCTATCTGGCTAGCTGTCCAATAGATTGAGCTGTGCGTTGATAGATCAGTTAGTCAGTCAGTAAATCAGTCAGTAACCTTTTCCTTTTATATATTATAGATTTGAGTATTTTATTTCGTTTACCACATTGGGATTTTTGATGAGATACCTCTACAATACTTATTTATATTGAGGTGAATGTCTTTTATTCCCCGACTCCGTTGCCAGTACTTCAAACACTCCAGTAAATTAAATTTTATTTCAAAATGGCACTCTGTAACAATGTAGGGTAGGCACTTTATTGCCGTAACATTTCTCGCCCTCGTTTTCCAAAAACAAAAGCGCTAAAAACGAGAGAGAATAAAATAATTGGGTGCTATTATTTCGCAGCTTATCCAGCATTTTGCAAGGATATCCAACACCGCACTAATAATTTTGTTTAAGTATGTCTGCCTGTTTGTTTCTTTTCCACATTATCATGGCCAAAGGTGTTATTATCACCTAACCACGTTAAGCCGTCGGTCCCGGTTATTATCACTAACATGATAATAGTCGTTAAAACCCGCCAACCCGCATTGTGCAGCGTGGTGGGTCTACGCTTTATTTCCCTCTCTCCTATGAGAGTGGAGGCCTGTGCCCAGCAGAAAAAATTCTCTTGATGGCCTTTCTCTTCTTCTTCTTCTCCTCCTAAGAAATGCAAGATAATATTATTCTTTATTTAAGTTAATCAAATGAAATGAAAAAATATCAAATTAAAACTATGAAACACATTAAAATCTAAATTAAAGCTAAATTAAAAACTAAACATTAAAAATATCATCCAACCCGCTGCAATGAGGCAATGTGCCCAGAACGCTGGATGCGTTACCCCGCTGAATAGCCAAACTTATATGTTGGCCAAGGTAACTGCCAGCCCTCCGGTCACCTGTGGACTCTGTGAGGCGAGAAGATAGATCCTTAAAAAAGGATCCTTAAGAAAGGCGAGTGCACAATCTTCATCTTATTCCATAGCCGGGATGAGTTAGAAGGAATGAAGAAAAGGAAGTAAGGATTTGAAACATAATAACCCTAGCAAATAAAGAAAAAAAGTCCTAGTAGAAAAAGTTGCGTATATCAGCTAGTTTTTGATGAGACCGCAGATAAAGGAGCTCAAATGAAAATAATGGAAATAAATAGCCGAGATGAGTTACATTTAAAACCATTAAGGCCCGACGCTTACTGTCTCTCTAATCCTGACAAATGACGGGAGCGAGTGAAAATGATATCAATGCTTCGCCCCCTTAACTCCTTGTTTTTGATTCTTGTGATTGATAGAAGGAGGTGATGTTTTATGAAAATTCTGGACAAACTTATACTCAAAAAAATCAAAATTTTTTGATTTGTCAACAAATTTTCCTTTTACCTCTTACTTTTGGTAGTCAGTTTGATTGGTAAATAGTACTTTAATGCCCAGGCCGGAAATAGAACAATTCACGGCTGAGTAATATTGGAAGGACGAGGCGCAGCCGAGGACTTCCCAAGGGATTTTAAAAAGACGAGGCGGCAGCCGATGCTTTTTTAAATAAACGAGGCCGTGAATTGCTATTTCGGCCGAGACTTGCATAGATCTACTTTTCTCTAATTTGGGAGGTAATAATTTACTAAGAAAGTTTTTCTACATTGCTGATAGATGGCGTTAGACTTAACTCACGCTAAAAGTCTACTGTTGTTTGGAAATGATATGATTTCCTACTTGATTATTATTAGATGTCAGAAAATAGTCAACGTACGTATAGTTTTTTTTTAAATGAAGCTACTTCCGAGCAAATATGAGAAAAGGAATTATTTTCACATGTTAAAGCTTGTTTAATTTTAAGTGGACATAGTAACGTCCATTCATGACATATCAATTTCTGATCGCAATCATCAAAAGTGTTTGCATAAATTCTTCCCGTTTTTTATACGATATCCAAAATCACCCCGCCGCGGCGAATTGGATATTAATCGACTCGGATATTGGCCGGTGACCGGATATGGATAGCTACTGTTAAAAATTTATGCTCATCCGGTACAAATTGGAAATGAGAATGGATGGAACGGAAAGTTTCACATTTCCGCGTTTTTAACGTAGATTTATATTTATGTTCCATTGTCGTTCTGTTATGGAATATTACCTATATATAGTGCGTTGGTTTTTAGAGATCCTTAGTGTATCAAACAACCATTAGATTAGGTTAATTTAAAATAACGAATTAATTAGGTACGTCTTTAGGGCGACTTCTCTACATAATGCTGAAAACTTTAATTATTGTTCAAGGTACTTTTATAAAGACCAATCCGATTTCCCCACCAATGCTTAAAGGGGTTTGAATTTGTTTTTAGGACGTCGTCAAAATTCACTTACCATCAGGAGAGTTCTAAGTCGAGGTCTAGTAGTGGCCAAAAATGAGGGTTCCAAACGCCTCGGTCTTAAGAGAGCCCACCAAAAACTGACCCATATTTGGGGTTCCTTACCTCAATAAAAAAAGGAACCCTTATAGGATCACTTCGTCGTCCCTCTGTCTGTCTGTCAACCACCTTTTTCTCGGGAACGCGTGAGGGGTATCAAATTAAATTAATAATATCAAATACTTCCTTGGAGCAGTTGGTTTCCTTCCTTGCCTGGTGGGAGGCTTCGGCCGTGGCTAGTTACCACCCTACCGGCAAAGACGTACCGCCAAGCGATTTAGCGTTCCGGTACGATGCCGTGTAGAAACCGAATAGGGGTATGGGTTTAATACAACTGCCATGCCCCTAACACGTTAGTTAGCCCGCTACCATCATAGACGCATCATCACTTACCATTAGGTGAGATCGCAGTCAAGGGCTAACTTGTAGTGGATAAAAAAAAAACGAGTTATTCGTAAAGAGCAATTACTGAGTTTCTTGCCGGCACTTTACAGTAGAATCGGTTTTCCGAACCGGTGGTAGAGTCTGGACTTATCATAAGTGTGAACTATATAAATCATTTATTCATTTTTAGGGTTCCGTACCCAAAGGGTAAAAACGGGACCCTATTACTAAGACTCCGCTGTCTGTCTGTCTGTGTGTCTGTCTGTCTGTCTGTCTCCAGGCTGTATCTCATAAACCGTGATAGCTAGAAAGCTGAAATTTTCACAAATGATGTATTTCCGTTGCCGCTATAACAACGAATACTAAAAATTAAAAAAATATATATATTAAGGGGGGTCCCCATACAATAAACGTGTTTTTTTTCGTATTTTTTTGCTCAATATTAAAAACGGTAACAGGTAGACGGTTCAAATTTTCACAGAATATTAACTTGTATATTACCTTTCAAAATAAATAACTAAATATCAATAAAGTAAATATTAAAGGGGGGCTCCCATACAACAAACGTAATTTTTATTTTTAATACGTCATAAATCGTAAAACTTACTACAGGTTTGTACGGAACCCTCGGTGCGCGAGTCCGACTCGCACTTGGCCGGTTTTTGACATTTGTAGCGGAAACTCAATAGGGCATTTTTCATCAAAGAAACTTGCCCTCAAAACGCTAAATCAAGTTGTGTGCCTAGACCTCCAAGAACTCACAATTTTAATCAGTTCCAGTGAACTGCAAATGCTGCATCACCCGGAAAATGGCCGCCCCCGACAAGTTTAAATCCAACTTCATTCCTTCCCCCTTTATTTATTCACGATGTCACTCCGTTTTTTTGAGTTTCGGAGACAGTTCGACGGTTTTTGTTATCGAGCTTAATTTAGGTTTATGGTTTTTAAATCATACTTATATTAAAATTGCGAAAGTGTGTTTGTTTGTTAATTTGTTGGATTGTTGATTCGTTCGTTTGTCCTTCAATCACGCCGTAACGGAGCAACCGATCAACGTGATTTTTGTCATGGATATAGTTAAGGACCTGGAGAGTGACATAGGCCACTTTTTATCCCGGAAAATTAAGGAGTTCTCGCGGGAATCAAAAAACTTAAACCACGCGGACAAAGTCGCAGGCATCAGCTAGTAAAAGAATAAAATGGAAATGAATTCACTGTTCATTTCTATATCCACCGTCAGCGGGTAGTGGATACATTTTTAATACTAGATATCTGCCCAATAGGCAATATCGGTGCTGATCCATATTTGGCTCGATTCGGGGATATAGATGTTCAATATTTCATTGCATTGTTTTTGATCTATAAAAAAATAACCCGGCTGAGTTTTTTGTGAGCTCTTCTCAGACCAAGGCGCGTTTGGAACCCTCGTAGCTTTAGTTTTAAGATACCGTAGTTAATTATCACCATCACATCTTATACTTTGTAAACGTGACGCTTAGAAGGTGTACTTTGTAGGTACCTATTTTGAATAAATATACTTTGAGTTGAGGGACGAATGGCCTAGCTGTGACAGCGCATATCAGTCGATTGCGATTGTTAAGCAACATTGACCCAAGTCAGTATCTGGATGGGTGACCGAATTTGGAGGTTCAAATTTGGCCTTTTCGTTTCCTCCGTGCCTCGGAGAGCACGTTAAGCCGTCGGTCCCGGTATTATCACTAATATCTATATATATAAAATTCAAAGTCCTGACTGACTGACTTATATATCAACTCACAGCCTAAACCGCTGGGGCTAGAAACTTGAAATTTTGACAGTAGGTTCCTTTTGTGACGTAAGCGCTCACTAAGGAAGGATTTTTCAAAATTCCACTCCTAAGGGAGTGAAATAAGGGTTGAAAGTTTGTATGAAAGTCCGTCATTTCTCAAGTTATATCCATGAAACTTGGTATATGAGCTACCGGTTAAAAATTAAGAAATATGTGTTTCACAGTTTTTGAAAATTCAACCCCCAAAGGGCTGAAATAGGGGACAAATCTAAGAGTTTAAATATTCTAGTCGAGTTGTATGCGGTACGACGCAGAGAGAGAGAGACACTTTGAGTGTGAGTTTGAGTTTTGTCAACTACCTTTTTATCGGGAACGTCTAGTTCCAATAGTGAATGGCTGCCTTAACAGTAGAGCTGCGTTACTGAGCTACTAATTAGTATAACCACCATTGTATTATTATGCTGGGATAATAATTGTTTAATTTTAGGTTAAAAATAATGTTAATTAGTAAGTTTGTGTTGATAATATTATGTTATTATTCACACTACTTATTATAAGATCATTGATTGACCATTGATAATATGGGGCTCTTCAAAGGGCGGATAAACAAATATCTCAAAAGCCAGCAACGCATTGGCGGTTCCTCTGGTGCTGCAAATGTTCACGAGCGGCGGTAATCACTTAATATCAGGTGACCCGCCTGCTCCTTTGTTCGCTATATATATAAAAAAAAAGAAAAAAAAGAGACCAATATTTGTACGCCTAGCGGCATGAAATAGTGTTTCGATAAAAGAAAGAAAGAATGAAAAGATAGAAAGAAAACGTTTTTATTCGATCACAATATTTAGTTTTTTTTTTTTTTTTATCCACTACAAGTTAGCGCTTGACTGCGATCTCACCTGATGGTAAGCTGATGGTAGGCTGATGATAAAAAATGTACCATTTTACCTATTACAACAAATAAATGGATTTTGATTTTGATGTCTAACCCAATATACTTAATAGGAGCGCTTTACATAGCACATCTCTGGTGGAAAGACACCATAGTCTATGAAGTCTACGTTCCAAACAATGTCAAGAACGACTAAAGAACGACTTTCTAATTTTGAATATAATCTGCAGAATGATGACCGTGTCCCAAAAAGTTCAGTCAATTCTGATTTTAAATTCGTAACTCATTCCGTTCCCCTTGATTTATTCATATTCCTTTATTATTCCCGCGAGAAATTTCGACGTTCTTTGACATTATTGGAACAGTTTCATTCCAACTTGGTTTCTCGTGGTTTTTTGATGAATGATTACTTATATTAGCGGTATATATCTACATTGGTGTACTTAATTGGGTATTTAACAACTATTCAAATATATTATTAATTTTTAGTGATTATTAAACAGAGGATCTCCTAAAAGTCGTAATATCCACGTCCCCTGTTAGTTTTATGTTATTTATCTATTTAAAACTATCGATTAAAATTAAAAAAAGTGCGTCGAATTTTGATGACGTCACTATTCAATATTTCATACAAAATCCCATACTAAGCAGGCGTTTCGACGTTTGAAAAAAAGTTGCTGATTTGGCTAGTTGTCAAATACCCAATTGTAATTTTTTTTTCAAAAGAGCAACCACCGAGTTTCTTGCTGGTTCTGCCTGGTAGGAAAAACCTGTCTGAGTTTGTTGTGGGCTCTTTGCAGACCAGTGTGCTTAGCATGCGCACAACGAGATTATCTCGCGACGAGAGAGAGAGATGTTGTCGTTGCCGGCAAATTTTTCATTTACCCTAACATGCACAAAATGCGGTATAGGTATATATTATTACAAGAAAAAAATAGTCGACATGTAATGATAAGAAATATTACTTTTATCTCTACTTTTGACGTAACGAGACAAGTAACCATGTTAGCTTCGGTATACAGAGAGAGATAACGGGTAGACTTAATTTTACTCGTAGTGCGCATGCTAGCCATACAGGGCGCGTTTGGAACCCTCGTAGCTTTAGTTTTATAGGTTTCGGACGTCAATAAGTGTAAAGTGTACCTAAATAGAATAAATAAATATTGATTGATTGATTGAATGGCATTCCGAACCAGTGGTAGATTCACGAGTCAAAGTCTATTTGAAAAAAGATTTGAGTTTCAGTATTGCTCGTGCTATCAATTTCGTAAGATACCTACTTACAAAGAAATACCTCAGATAAAAACACCTCACTTTGTAAAATATTGTGTCATCCCGGATATCCGTAAAGCGGAATTCTCTCTGGAACTTTCCACACTTTTTCTAACTAAATATCTCGAGCGTTTTACGCCCCGCCGTCCGCCATATTGGATACAACGAAACCGTTCGGAAACGATTTGAGAATTTACTTTCCTTTTTATATTTTCTTGACGTTCTTTAGTGCTTTGTCACTTTATTTTATTTTTATTCGGTAGGAACCTTCCCCAAGCTCCTCATTATTTGGAATGATAAGAAATGTGCAAAGTTCTTGAATTTTTATGAGTTGTTTTATTTTTTTTATCAATGTTGTCCATGATTTATAATCCATATTCCAAACTAATATTATAATGTCCGTCTGCTACGCTTTCACGGCCCAACTACTAAACCGATTTTGGTGAAATTTGGTACAGAGATAGTCTATATCCCGGGGAAGGACATACTTCTTTTTATCCCGGAAAATTAAAGAGTTCCAGCGGGAATTAAAAAACTTTAATCCTCGCGGACGAAGTCGCGGGCATCATCTAGTACCTAATAAAAAGCATCTATATTATGAACTTCATAGATCTGAATTTGCTTAAAGAACATACTATATTATGTTATACGTGGCAAAGAACAGGCAAAGAACAGAATGTTGCCAAAATAATAATATGTACCACTATTTTAGTCGATAAGGAGGTACACCTTCTCTAAACTAAACTAAAATGACAGTTCTATTTATATTGCTATCCCATTCATAATATTCCATGCGGAAAGGGGCAGCACTACATTAAGAGCTATCATTATAGTTTAGTTTAGAGATTGTATGCAGAATTGGTCACATTGGGATTGATTCAGATAAACACAATCTCCAAACTAAAATGATAGCATTAAAAATATTGCTAACCCTTTCATAATATTCACTGCAGAAAGGGACAGAACAAGATTTAAAGCTGTCATTTTGGTTTAGTTTAGAGATTGTGCTATACAGAATTGGCCACATTACCTACATACCGGAACATTTTATAGCTTGACGGCAGGGCTTTAAGCCTTGACTTAGGGTGGAAACTAGCATTATATCTGATGCATCCTACCCTACCTTCAGAAATTAAAGTTCGAATTATTATTACTGTCTTTATTACCTACTTTATAAATATAACTTGTTCGCCAGGTCGACCGCAACCAACGCTATCCTGGCTCATAAACAACAAGCCACTAGAAGACCACACGGTCCTAAAGAACGACGGGAAGATCATCATCAGCAGGATCAGTGTCCACGGAGCTGAGCGGAGCTGGCTGAACACCACTGTCAAATGTCAAGCGGCAAACACACCCCTATTGAGCCCTCATGAGAGAACAGCTAGAGTTGAGATGAACCGTAAGTATCTACCTCACGAAGCTGCTCAATCGCTTGAGGTCAGGGTCTGCTATTGGATAGAAGCAGGCGTTAATTTGCGGAAGTCCATGATTTTCTCGTTTCTTATTCGAACCACTATGAATGACCGTCTTCTAGGCCAGCGCGCGCCACCTTAAGCTGCATCACCCTAGCCAGCAAGTATGATCGCAACCAAGCGATAGTCTATAAATTTAAAAAAAGACGTTCTACTGTGGTTTTAGTCTTTTCTATGACAATGTCGACTCTACTTCCATTCTTTGTTGCAGTACGCCCAACTTCAGTGTCAATATTGGATAAACCTGGACAACTGTCAGCGGACTCTGAGGTCATATTGGTCTGTGTCACCCACGGGAGTCGACCGGCAGCTCTGGTGACTTGGTACAGGGAAAATAGGAAATATACAAGAGGGAAGGTAAGTGTCTAGCAGCAGGGGTCTTCTCCAGATAGTCTGTGAGGGCCAAGCGGGGGTACGGGCTTCGAGGCCTGGCCTCATTACCCGGGCGGGGCGCGGCGTAGCATTGTACCCCGGTGATTTTCTTGTAGCCGTGTGTCGGTTAGGGCCTGCCTTGAAGGCTACGGGCCCCTAGGCCTGGTGTCCTCCGGCTCCGGTGTTGGGTCCGCACTGTGGGTGACGTCGTCACCGCTGCGTGATCTGTGTCATGTCCAGGTGTCTCGGTGCTGCGGGCAGTGGGGTCGCTCTCGCGCGCCGAGATGGTGTCAGAGCCGGTGGACCTGGTAAGTTTCTAATCAATAGTGATTGTTTAGTATGTATTAACGATCATAGATGGCGCCAGTTGTAAGTTAGCTTGCAGTAATGTTTGATGTCTTATAGAATGTTGAAATATCAGTTTTGTATTCAGAAAAACATAAAACAGCAACTAATAAAGTAATCATTCTGGGGTTTTAATTGCCAATGTTCTAAAATTGACCATGTAGTATGTACATTTAAAAAAATAATTGTAAAATTTCTTAAGTCCATATTCCTGCAGCACAGCGAGTCCACAAACGAGACTTCAACCGTCAGCCGCCTGGCGATGCTGCCCCAACCTGAGGATGATGGCTCAACGATCAGGTGCAGAGCTGACAACCCTGTGCTCAGGGTGGCACTGGAGGATTCCTTCAAAATGAGCGTCGTTTGTAAGTTCGTTTGGCCAATAATTACTTATATATCAATCCAGGAGCCAATTTTCCTTTCAGTTTGAAGGATATAATATCTCCTAAATATTTATCCCCCGATTGTATCCACTGACAAGAGATAAAATTAACTTATCCACTTCTCAGAGCACGGCAACAGGGGAGAGGAGAAGTTTATCCCCGTTTGACATTTCACGGGGACTCGGGGGACTATTTATCCAGCGTTATTTAGGGTTTTTATTTATTTATTAAGGAATAAAAATTTTATCTTTTCCTCGGGGAGAAAATTGTCTCGGTCTATGCTAGGGGGGCTGCTGATCTATCAACGCATCGCTTATACCACTGGACGGATTGGGCTGAAAGGCAAGCATATTGTGACGTAGACATTCGCTAAGAAAGGATTTTTGAAAATTTAATCCATAAAAGAGTAAATAAGGGTTTGAAATTTGTATGAAAATCGAACTTAACGTGAGCGAAGCGGCGGGCAAAAGCTAGTAAATAATAATATCGTTTATGATTCTGAGACGCTTTTACCAGATTTTTATTTGGATGGAACTCATGTTTTTTGTTCATTTTCCAACACCCATGCGTAGTTGCAAGCAGGAATGCTCAAGTTATACTTTGGTGCTTGTTTAATTAAACTCTATTTTAAAAATTGGTAAAGTAATAGTAAAATATACTTTATTGTACACCATTAAAAGAAATACAAACACAAAACAATCATAATGGATATGGCACAACAGGCGGCCTTATCGCTTAAATAGCGATCTCTTCCAGGCAACCTTAGGGCAGAGGAAACTTTTAAAAGAAAGATTGGTAAATTTAAATAGTTCCAATTAATTCTAAGATCAGGTATATTATATATCTTCTCTTCATCATCTTGACCAATTTGAATTTGGTGGTACCAATATCCTTTCGTAATCTTTACCAATACGATAGGTACGTTCTCATACTTTGATCTTAATTCTGACTTCCTATTATGGAGCTAGATTCCGAACCCTATTAAAGATCTGAAAAGGGTAAAGGGTTCTGGGTTGTTATCAGGGAATAGGGGAATAGTCACAATTTGCTACAAACTACAGCGGGTACGTGAGATGGTCGCGATAGGGCAGGACGGTATCGTGCTTCATAATCTTTGCCAATATTCGAACCCTTGTCGCAAAAATAAAACTAATAAACTTGTGTGAGAAATTTTCCTTTTTATTGATGAGATAGGTTTTAAAAATCTGTAAATTTACGAGTATCTGTATTTCTTTTACAAAATTTAAAATAACCCACGATATATTGAAGGAACAGGATACCAATTTTATCAACTTGAAATGACCTCATTGATGATCTTCAAACAGCTGAACTTTTCTTGAATCATAGCTAAGAACATTCTAGATTGCTCTGTGCTCTAGCGGTTCGTATCTAAAAACCAAAAACGTTTCATGCGTAGATTGTAAGTTAGCCACATACAGATTTTGACGACCTTTGTGGCGCAGTGTGTAGCGCTGTTGTCTTAACGTGCGGAGGTCCCGGGTTCGATTCCCGGCAGGGCTATGGCTAGTTTTATGGCTTATGGTTGGTTTTAGGTTTATGGTTTTATGGCTAGTTACCACCCTACCGGCAAAGACGTGCCGCCAAGCGATTTAGCGTTCCGGTACGATGCCGTGTAGAAACCGAATAGGGGTATGGGTTTAATGTACCTAACTTCCATGCCCCTAACAGGTTAGCCCGCTACCATCTTAGACTGCATCATCACTTACCATCAGGTGAGATCGCAGTCAAGGGCTACCTTGTAGTGGATAAAAAAAAAAAAAGATGGCAACGCCCTCCATTTCTCGCTGTTCTGTGGTAGAAGTGTGAAAGAGGAACAAGGTTGGGAAGTTCCTGAGCACACTCACTAAAGTATATTCAATAAAATCCGATAAGCAGGCGACATTGCATCGGTGCTGTAGTAAGTGCAAAGGTGTACCTTTACCCTAAGATTTAATACGATAGTATGTCTAAGCATTTTAAGCCATTAGCGGTAAAGTAAAATGAACCTTAACAGCATTGATTTAAAGTCACAGATTCAGTACCTACAATTGATTTTAATTTGGATTATCGTATACGGAAACGTATATGAATACATATTATACGAAATTGAGCTCTAAACCAATTGTTTTAAGGTTAATTTTACTTTTACGCTAATGCCATCGAATTCTTATACGATTAATCGAATACAAACTCAGGGTATCTTCTGATAATAATATGATAAGTGAGCCTTATGTGGTTGTAATAAGGTCTATTTCCGCAGACAGGCCAGTACTGACCATGTCCCTGGGAAGCACGTTAAACCCCAACGACATAAAGGAAGGGGATGACGTATACTTCGAGTGCAACATAAGGGCGAATCCGAAGGAGCACCGCATCTCATGGTACCATAACGTGAGTGAGTTAAGTTTATTTTACGACTACCTACATTTTTTAAATATATGTCTCTACTAGATGAAATCCACGACTCTGCTTGAATTTAGGTTTTTTGAAAATCCAGTGGGAAGTTTTTGATTTAGCCCTATAAATAGACATAATATTATGTCCTTCCCGGGGATACAAAATATCAAACCAACATACAAAATTTCATCAAAATCGGTTAAAAAATGGGCCGTGACAGCGTAAAAGGCAGACAGACAGGCAGACACACTTTCGCATTTATAATAATATGAGTGTGATTTTTTTAATATATTTTATTGATTTTGAATATTCAAAAGAAACTTTTAATATTTGTGCTTTAGGCTGCATATCGTTCAATTAATATACCTACATCTATTATAAGGATCTAACATAGCATAACAACATAATTTCTCTATGGCAGGACCATCAAGTGACCCAGAACATGTCTTCAGGGGTCTTCATCAGCACCAAGTCGCTGGTGCTCCAGAAGGTGACGAGGAGGGACGGCGGACTGTACTCGTGCAGGGCTGCCAACCAAATTGGAGAGTCGAGCAGCCAAGCTGTGTACTTGAGGGTGCAATGTAAATATATTTATTTTTGTGACTACCCTAACCTTTGCAGGAGGTTCTTATCGTAATAATAAGTTTTTTTGTAAATTGCCTCGTTGATCTAGTGGTTAGCGTATCCGACTGTGGATGACTAGGTTCTGGACTCGATTCTCGCGTCATGGCATACAATTTTTCTCAGTGCTAGTCCGGTAGTAGGCGGTATTTCACCCTCGTGCCTCGGTCGGCCGAAGCTGATGAAAGAGGTTATGAGTTCAATAAAAATGTCCAATAAACAAATGTGAAAAAATTAATTTAAAAAAAACAAGTAAAAAAATAGGTAATTAAAATCTACAATCCTCTGTATCATTTATCATTATGGTCAAGTTGCGGGCCTAGAGAGTAACAAAAGTTTCATTTATATCCCGGAAAATCAAGGAGTTTCCCGAGATATTTAAATCTTAAATCCATCTTAGTTGCGGTCAGCATCTAAATAAAATAATACATTTAACTAATAATTTAACTTTTTCTTTTTTGACTTATTTTTTCTAATACTTTTTTTTACTTACTAATATTATAAATCCGAACGTGTGTCTGTTAGTTGGTTTAAATCTTTCAATCACGCCGCAAAAATGCAACGGATCGACGTGATGTTTTGCAGGGATATCGTCGCGGACCTAGAGAGTAACATAGGCTTCATTTTATACCGGAAAATCAATTATTATATACTTACAAATATATTTCATCCAACAGTCGCCCCGCTATGCGCCCAACTGACTCCGCTGGTGATCGGCGCCCGCTTGGACGAGTCCCTGAGGGTACGCTGCACGGTCAGCGCTGACCCCGCAGACGTTGCCTTCTACTGGCAGTTCAACAACAGCGGCGAAAGCTTCCAAGTCTCCCCCGCGAGATATGGTAAGCTTATTTTCAATACACTTGCTCGAAGAATGCACTTACAGAGGCAGTAAACAGGGATTATTAGTTTAATTTATTGCTATTTTATTTTGTTTTTGTAAGTTCACTTCACTTCTACATTGATTCCGAAAGGCCCAGACACCCATTCCTTAAATCTAGTTTGATATTCAAGTAGCTGAACTGCCTCAGGTTCTTTACCAGAAATATTCAGCGGTGAAGGGGAGGAGGTTTCTAGTCCGAAGGCCACTGGGTAACATCCCCAATGGAGTCGGGCATGCTTCCAAAACTCCCGAGGTATCCAATGAGGATTTTCCACCTCCCCACAGAGAAAAAAAAGGTTGATGCTCTTCTATTTTGTATGATTGTTCAGAATCAGTGTAACTTGCAGCAGTGTCAACGGGCGGCACGTCGAGCGAGCTGCGATACCGTGCTGCAAGCGAGCGGGACTACGGCGCGCTGCTGTGTCGCGCCACCAACGCTGTCGGGCGACAGAAGAAGCCTTGCGTCTTCCAAATCGTCCCCGCTGGTATGTTATACTCGCAGCAGCGCCAACGTCGAGCGAGCTGCGCTACCGTGCTGCAAGCGAGCGGGACTACGGCGCGCTGCTGTGTCGCGCCACCAACGCTGTCGGGCGACAGAAGAAGCCGTGCGTCTTCCAGATCGTCCCCGCTGGTATGTTATACTCGCAGCAGCGCCAACGTCGAGCGAGCTGCGCTACCGTGCTGCAAGCGAGCGGGACTACGGCGCGCTGCTGTGTCGCGCCACCAACGCTGTCGGGCGACAGAAGAAGCCTTGCGTCTTCCAAATCGTCCCCGCTGGTATGTTATACTCGCAGCAGCGCCAACGTCGAGCGAGCTGCGCTACCGTGCTGCAAGCGAGCGGGACTACGGCGCGCTGCTGTGTCGCGCCACCAACGCTGTCGGGCGACAGAAGAAGCCGTGCGTCTTCCAGATCGTCCCCGCTGGTATGTTATACTCGCAGCAGCGCCAACGTCGATCGAGCTGCGCTACCGTGCTGCAAGCGAGCGGGACTATGGCGCGCTGCTGTGTCGCGCCACCAACGCTGTCGGGCGACAGAAGAAGCCTTGCGTCTTCCAGATCGTCCCCGCTGGTATGTTATACTCGCAGCAGCGCCAACGTCGAGCGAGCTGCGGTACCGTGCTGCAAGCGAGCGGGACTACGGCGCGCTGCTGTGTCGCGCCACCAACGCTGTCGGGCGACAGAAGAAGCCGTGCGTCTTCCAGATCGTCCCCGCTTACTTGCAGCACGATACGTTTACGACTTTAAGATAACAGTACTGAAAATTCGCAACTTTAAAGTCACCTATTTACCTTGCCTATAATACCAGCCCGGAGGAATATCTTCCTATTGTTCTGGATGTGAGCACGTCACCCAATCGTACCACAATACATTATATCTTTTCACGAAGATAAGGTGAGTGACTGATATATCAACGAATAGCGTCAGCTAGTTTTAGGTATAAAGAATATCGCGTGGTTTAAGTTTTTTTATTCCCACGGGAACTCCTTAATTTACCGGGATAAAAAGTAGCCTAAATCACTCTCTGGTCCTCAACAATATCCATGCCAAAAATCACGTCGATCCGTTGCTCCGTTGCGGCGTGATTGAAGGACAAACCAACAAACCAACAAACTAATAAACCAACAAGCCAACAAACACACTTTCGCATTAATAATAATTTAATTTACAGATTCGGTGTCATCAAAATAATCAAAAGGACATTGCCCTGTCCCCATACAAAGTTCGCCTAAAAACCAACCGTCAAACCACATTGAATACTGGGTTCAAAATAATAACCTTTTAATACTTGAGGGCAGATTGAAACAACGGACACTTCTGAGAATTTATTTATTACCAAATATATTTTCAATTTTGAGGTTATTTCGACTCAATCTGCTTGAAAAATAAATATCATCTTTATCCAATTGTAATAGAGCTGTAAACAGTATGTAGAAAAGACAAGTTTCGTCGTAGTTCACCAAAAACGTTACAGATGGCCTTACAAATATTAATTTATCGTACTTTCAATAGATGGCGTTGCGATATTCAGACTGCTAGCGCACTCAGCGCTTCAAGCTGCTTTTATCTTATTTCTTTAGTTACGGAACCAGCGCTCAAGCGGTGGTAATGTTTATTATTTTAACATGTAAGTTATTGATCTGTGGATAATAATCGAGAGGCGGAAAAGTATGGTAGTCAATTTAATACCCATTTATTTATTTTTAATTAATTTGAAGTGTCCGTTGAATTCTAATATTTGGAATAAAGGTTAAAAAATAAGCTAAGAATTACTGTATATTTCAAACGTATGTTGATTCTTAGGCGAATTTGGACAATATCCTTTATCGCATATTTATTTCGTCTAGAATTTTTTATATTATTATCGACACTGTAAACACATTTCACGCTTGACAGATTCGGTGCCAAAATCAAATAAAAAACTTTTTACGATGGACGTTTTTAAAACCGGTCTCGTAAATCGGGGGATCCGGAGTGATTTGCAAACTTTTCGTGATTTAACCCTGCATGGGGGATTACCATCATCGCTAAGAACATTTAATATTGTTTAATATTGTTTACCTATTTTAATATTGTTGACACTATTGTTTTAGAATTATAATCCTTATTTTAGGGACGTCAAGGTACGTCATATAAAACTGTAATTTTAAATAATACTACTTTATGCAATGGTAGTATGACACCTGAAATTGTATTGGACAGAAGCAGACGTTACTTTGCGTAAGTCCATGATAATGAACGAACTAGAAATCTAATTCGCTATGATCCGCAACAGTAAGCAAAACTATGTGGTACAGTGTATCTTGCACTTGCAGCGTGCGATATTCACCACACCACATAAATCTTCCAAATTATTCTCAACGTACGTTTCACTCCGACACCGGAGCATCTTCAGGAGATGTTGACTCGACAATGCACGATTGTAAAAACTTACAAGTGCAATACACAGTACCACATAGATTTGCCTACAGTTGCGGATTATAGCGAATTAAACAAAATAAAAATAAATAAATAAAAAATAAATTTCTAGTTCGTTCATTACTTGAAATTGTTCCACATAATTTACTAGTTCATAGGCATAAAACCCTCTGGCGCCGTTCTTAGGATATAGGATTCAGAGTGGTGAAATTCTGTGTTCTTAGGGTTATGCATTCTGCGTGTGCACTAGTTTAAGCGATGGCTTGGCTCAATTACTCGATTTTTTAATTCACTGTAGGACATACAAGTGTCTCTTATGTTATGTCATGTTTTGACTTTACTACCGGTTCGGAAAGAAGATTCTACTGGAAAGAACCGGCAAGAGACTTAATAGAGTCTTGAGTCTTGGCTAATGTTTTGATATGTGACAGAAGTTGTCCTACACTGAGAAAAAAGACCTTCCGAAATACGGAAGGTATTACCGTCCCTTTTGACTCAGTAGGAAATTTACCTTTCAACTTGGAAGGATATTATTACCGTCCAAATTTTCCTTCCAAACAATGTCTGCATTCTATTTTGGTGGGTAATACGTACCTTCCAAATTTCGGTCGGAAATTCCTACTGAGTCAAAAGGGAAGGTAATTTTTGGAAGGAAAATAAAGGACGGTAAATTTTGGAAGGGTAATGGGGTTAATTTTAGCATTATCCTTCCAATTTAGAAGTATTTACCTTTTGCGAATCTCAGTAATCCCCCCAATCTAGAAAGTAAATAACGAAGATAATCGGATATAATAGGAAGGTAATTTCAAAATTTTCCTTCTAATTTAGCGATGTTATCGTATATTATAAATTTTAGGCTTTCAAAACGCCCAGTTCCAGCAAGGGTGGAAGCAGGGGTCTGTATACCACCTATTATTTATGCTCTGCTATGTGCTTTCAATGAATGTCCCAACTAGGTGGAAGCACCATTTGGCAGTTGGCACTATGCAGGTATGGAATACCGATACAAGCGGACTTGGCGATATATATGTGTTTGACCGGCGCCACCCTATACCGCGAGCCAATATACGCGTAGCGACATCTAGTGGTAGGATCAGGTTACAATTTCTGTTTAATAAAACTTAGGAAGATTAATATTCGTTTTCCTTCCGATACCGAAATATTCCAATTTGTTTGGAGAGATATTATCATCTTTAGAAAGATGTTCCTTGTGTTATTCCCTCCAAGTGTGATCCATCTAATTTGGATGGTAATTCCTTCCAGCGAGTCTTTCTAATCCTTTCGTTTTTGATGGAATAGTAATGTCACTTTATTTCCTACTAGATAAGAGGGTAAATATCCTTCAATTTCGAAGGGTAAATATGCGTTTTCCTTCGGACACTGTTCCTACCGAAAAATTATAATTGATTTAGAAGGATATTATCATCTAATTTAGAAGGATGTTCCTTGTGTTATTCCCACCAAATGTGATCCATCTAATTTTGATGGTAATTCCTTACAGCGAGCCTTTCTAATCCTTTAGTTTTTGATGGAATAGTAATGCCACTTCATTTCCCACTAGTTAAGAGGGTAAATATCCTTCAATATCGGGAGGTTAGCTGCGTTTTCCTTCTTACACTGTTTCTACCGAAAAATTATAATTGATTTAGAAGGATATTATCATCTAATTTAGAAGGATATTCCTTGTGTTATTCCCTCCAAATGTGATCCATCTAATTTGGATGGTAGTTCCTTCCAGCGAGCCTTTCTAATCCTTTCTTTTTTGATAGAATAATAATGTCAATTTATTTCCCACTAGTTTAGAGGGTAAATATCCTTCAATATCAGAAGGTTAGCTGCGTTTTCCTTCCGACAACTTTGGATTTGAATTCAGAAGGACATTAACATCTAATTTGGAAGGATAAATTTAGGAGGAATTATTATAATGCATCCTTATTTAGTAGGAATATTTAGCTGGAAGGAAATTCCTTCTTGGTTAATTCCTTCCAACAAATTTCCTTCCTTTAAATTCTTCCGTATTAGACGGATAAAATTCATTACCTTCTAAATATCGGTAGGAATTTGGCAGTTCCCCGATTCAGAAGGTAATCGGTGGAAGGAAAAGACCCAATTTTGGAAGGAATCGGTTTTAGAAGGTAAAAATCGGAAGGTAAACAAGGAAATTTTTCTCAGTGTACGTGAAATAATAAATCATTTATTATTTTTTTTTTAAATTCATTTACTTATCAAAAACAGAAAAAATAGAAATGACGTCAAACTACGAACCCTCCGTTTACGAAAAAGGTTGGAACAAGCAATAAACAGAGCCGTAAAAAAGTTCCTCTCACGGCATTTTTACGCGTTTTCCGATTAGAGAATTTTTTCTTTCACTTTAATGGCCTAATAAAAATCGATTTTCTAACTTTTTGAAAGCTTATTTCCCGATTATAAATTACTAGCTTTTCCCCGCGGCTACGCTCACTTTAAGTTCGGTTTTTATATTTATTTCAAACCCCCATTGAATTTTTAAAAATCTTTCTTATTGAATGCCTTCGTCACCTAAATATTAGCTCCAACCAAATCCATACATAAGCTAAATTTTATTTCGGTTTTTTTTATCCACTACAACTTACAAGTTAGCCCTTGACTGCGATCTCACCTGATGGTAAGTGATGATGCAGTATAAGATGGTAGCGGGCTAACCATGTTAGGGGCATGGCAGTTTACACATACCCCTATTCGGTTTCTACACGGCATGGTACCGGAACGCTAAATCGCTTGGCGGCACGTCTTTGCCGGTAGCGTGGTAGCCACGACCGAAGCCTTCCACGAGGCACAATCATTAATTAAAGGGAATTAAAGTGTTCCCGCATGAATCAATAACCTTAGTACACGAGGATGAAGTTACGGACAAAATCTAGGTCCGAGTATATTATAAACTAGCTGCTGCCCGCGACTTCGTCCGCGTGGAAGAACATAGGCTATTTATCGCAAAAAATCACTTAGTCCCCACGAGATTTATAAAAATCTAAAAACACGCGGACGAAGTCGCTGGCATAACCTAGTAGCGAATAAAATGGCACACGGTAATCGTTTAAAAAGGTGTATGGCCACCTGCCAACAGCGAAAAAAAAATTAGCGAATTGACAACCTCCCTAAAATAGTAAAACTTTAATAAATTTTCGCAAAAACTGTTGTATGATTTAATTCAGCCCAATCCGGTCAAATTGAAAATTTTATTTGAAATTCGAATCCGGAACCGGTTTAAAGCATTGCCCGGGTCCCGGACGCGACCGTTAAAAAATAAAACTAATAAAAAGTCGGCGAACGCGCGCGGGAATTTCAAAATGGCGGCCTAAAAGCACGCTTTACATTTTTATATACCTTTGTGCGTACTTTTAATAGCTTTTGGTAGCTCTGTTGCGAGGTTTTCGCGGCTTCTAATGGAAAATAAGCTAATTTCTTCCGTACCTACTCTACAGTGTTTTTTTAGGAAGTTCCTTTATTTTGTTTTTTTTTTCAAAACCACCGAGTTACTTTCTGGCTCTTCTCGGAATGGCATTACGAACCAATGGTAGCTAATTTAATGAGTGGTGAAAGGTACAAGTGAATACTTGTACTTCACAAAAGTGCTTGTAAAAGTTTATTTTAATAAAAAACATTTGAGCACGTAACGCCGTCCGTTTTACCACCCTATCAGCAAAGACGTGCCGCCAAGCGATTTAGCGTTCCGGTACGATGCACGATGTACGATGTGTAGAAACCGAATAGGCGTATGGGTTTAATATAACTGCCATGCCCCTAACAGGTTAGCCCGCTACCATCTTAGACTGCATCATCACTTACCATCAGGTTAGATCGCAGTCAAGGGCTAACTTGTAGTGGATACAAAAAAAAAAAAAAGTTTTGCGCCTTATCTCTGTCCGGTCGTGTCGAATTGCCGAAAAGAGCGGGCATCTATTTTTTTCAATACACTTGCTCGAAAATGCACTTACAGAGGCAGTAAACAGGGCTTGTAAGTTAAATTTACTGCCCTCGTGCTTTTTTTGCAGAATTTACTGCCCTCGTGCAGTAAATATGCAGTTTTTTTATTTTATTTTTGTAAGTCAAAACAGAATTAACAACCATTTTGAAACGACCACCATTAACTTCTCGTTTGACCTGGAGCTGAAATTCTTGTAATAATTTCATTTCAATAAATTCATTAAATATTTTTCATAAGCGCGTTCAAAAGTTCATACCATAAAGAACTAGACGCCGAAATTAAAATAAAAAAAGGTTTTTTTACGCGGACATTCTTGAAACTGGGCGCCATAAATCGAGCTCGCGGGTTGATTTTCTAACTTTGTCAGAGGACGACGTACCTAACCTAAATAAATCCAGCCGAATTAAAAAAAACCGGCCAAGTGCGAGTCGGACTCGCGCACCGAGGGTTCCGTACAAACCTGTAGTAAGTTTTACGATTTATGACGTATTAAAAATAAAAATTACGTTTGTTGTATGGGAGCCCCCCTTTAATATTTACTTTATTGATATTTAATTATTTATTTTGAAAGGTAATATACAAGTTAATATTCTGTGAAAATTTGAACCGTCTACCTGTTACCGTTTTTAATATTGCGCAAAAAAATACGAAAAAAACACGTTTATTGTATGGGGACCCCCCTTAATATATATATTTTTTTAATTTTTAGTATTTGTTGTTATAGCGGCAACGGAAATACATCATTTGTGAAAATTTCAGCTTTCTAGCTATCACGGTTTATGAGATACAGCCTGGAGACAGACAGACAGACAGACAGACAGCGGAGTCTTAGTAATAGGGTCCCGTTTTTACCCTTTGGGTACGGAACCTTAAAAAAGAAACGGATTGGCCAATTCAAATATTTTTACCAGCTGACCGCCGCGACTTTGTCCGCGTAGATTGAGGTTTTTTGGTTCCTGCGGGAACTCCTTAATTTTTCGGAATAAAAACTAGCCTACGCTAATCCAGACAATAATCTATCTCCGTGCCAAATTTCATGCAGATCCGTTCAGCGTTCTAGCGTGATTGAGTAACAAAAAATTATCTAAAAGTTTAACAATAATTATTAATAAAACCGGTAAAGTGCGAGTCAGACTCGCGCACAAAGCGCACAATATAACTTATTCGTTTAGTAAATAACCACACAAAAAAATACTGTAACTGGCTTACACATGGCTCTAAACTGGTAGCGCCTGAAAAAAAATTCGACACCCTATGACTACGGAACCATATAATTAACGATTTTCGCGCGTGGAATGGTGGCAAGAAAGTCAGATCAGAAGAAGTGGCAGCCAGGCTGATCCTTTGTGCCAAAAATTAGCCAGCCAGAATGTGATAGAATTTAGATGTGGTAGATTTTGGTGACCTCCGTGGCGCAGTGTTGAGCGCTGTTGCCTTAACGTGCGGAGGTCCCGGGTTCGATCCCCGGCAGGGTTTGGAAAATTATAATTTCTGAATTTCCCTGGTCTGGCCTGGCGGGAGGCTTCGGCCGTGGCTAGTTACCACCCTACCGGCAAAGACGTGTAGTGGATTAAAAAAAAAAGAATTCAGAGCTAGCCTACATGAATCAGAAGAATTAAAAAAAAAAAAAAAAAACCGACTTCAAAAACCACAAACACTAAAAAGTAAAAAATAATTTAATTTATTATGTATACAAGAGTTAATTTAGTTCTATAATAACATTTTTTGGAGTCGGTACCAATTAGCCGCATGAACCGTCTACCTACTCTTCATTATTGTTGACGTGACTCCACATTGGCACCGACTCCAAAGAATGTTATTATAGAACTAAATTAACTCTTGTATACATAATAAATTAAATTATTTTTTACTTTTTAGTGTTTGTGGTTTTTGAAGTCGGTTTTTATTTTTTTTTTGAAAATTTTTTATTTCACAATTTTTAGTGGCCCCACTGTTTTAAAATACAGGATGTAACCAGAACGAGATATGCTATGCATGGTTAAAACATACTGTTTACAAGACTATCACACTGATCGCGAGCAATTTACTCTTATCCATGAGGAGTTCCGTTCTCCATCTCCGGAGATATTCATCAGATCTTCACCAAATTCAATTGGGACCACACGGGAAGCACCAGCTTTCAAATAAAAAAAGAATCATCCAAATCGGTCCACCCAGTCAAAGAGAACCTCCTCCTTTTTTTGAAGTCCCTTAAAAAGAAGAAGAAGCGTGCTTGGGATTTGAATTCTGGTCTACCCGAAGCCATTTAAAATTCACTCAATATTAAGTGAGGATATAGGAGAACGGTATAAGGAAGTTATAAATTAGTAATAACCACGACTCCGCGAGCCGGCCGCGCTTCCTTCAGATATATTTTAATTAGTGCTAGTTAGCCCTAGTTAGCTAGATGCCCGCGACTTCATCCGCGTGGTTTAAGTTTTTTTTATTCCCGCGGGAATAAAAAGAAGCATATGTCACTCTCCAGGTCCTCAACTATACCCATGCCAAAAATCACGTCGATCCGTTGCTCCGTTGCGGCGTGATTGAAGGAAAAACCAACAAACAAGCACACTTTCGCATTTATAATATTAGTATGATTTCATCAAAATCGGTTGAAAAGATGGGCCATTAACGCATTGCAGACAGACAGGAACACTTTCTCATAATATTAATATACAAGCTGCTAGTTAATTGGTATAACATACGGCCGGCTACCTATGCAATTTTGACCATATAAACACTATGGCGGAGTTAAAAAGTCAAAATTAATTATAAAAAATTTCCATACAAAATTAATTAGTTAATTAAGGAAAATAAATTTTGGCAACCCTTACTGCCTTTTATTACCTACCTATGTAATTTATACTAAACATCGCGCAACATTTACCTATTCCCTTTTAATTCCTGCCAGCCTAGTACAAACTACCTAGGTGCAAAGTCGATGAACTCTTGCCAGTCCTTTGACCGAATGCCGACGCGCCATCTTTGACGTCACTGACGACCTGACCTGACGAAGACGGTATCTACTGTCTAGTAGTGTTGTCATTGATGATAATGAGGTCTTGGGTTCGATTCCCGGGTCGGTTAAAATCTTGACTATTGACTAGGGATTCTCAGTAGGAGTTAGTAACGAAATTGGCGTTGATTACTCCCGTTCCTCGGAGAACATGTTAAGCCGTCTATCACTAGTAACGAGATCCTATCCTACCTAGGTATTAGTCGCTAAAACCCACCAAACGCGGGTTAAAGTGGAGCAGCTTGGAAGCATGGATGTACCTAGTACCTACTTCTGTTCTCGGAGGGTCTCATTTTAGCTCTTAATCACTCTCGCCTGTGAGAGGCATCGAACAGTGGACGGGAGAGATTTTGAACCTAACCCTCCACACGTTTTTTACCAATGCGGGTTGTAGTGGGTTATAACTTATAACGATTATTAATTTTATTAGGTACCTATCATTTCATGAATAAGTAATAACAAGGATCGACGACTTAACGTAAATTAGCTACCTACTTGCCGAAAACCCAAGGTGAAACGAGATCGACCCTATTTCCCAGCAGTGGGCTGGTGCCGGTTACTTACTGAGAAATTCTTTACCTAAAACTCAAACCTAAAAATGTTATGACCGAAACAGGACTCTAACCCAGACCAAAAGATTCGCAACCGAACCTGTAAACCACTAACTAGTCTGTAGTCACTCAGACGCATTACATGTAGGTATCTACGCTAATAATTCATCATACAATTTAATAATAATACAAAATGAACTCCAAATCAACTTACTACATTCAATCTTTTTAATTTTTATGTTAGCCTAGTACAATTCTAGTATCGAATGCTACCTACTCATATGCGGCATCCTCTTTGCAAAACACCGCGCCTTTGAAAATGCCGCCGCTCGCGCCGGCAACATTTTATGGATAGTTTTACACCTAATTACGAATACCTCTACCAATACATCTACCTAGGTATTAGGTACTGAATACTGATTAATAAATTAATAACTACTTAATACCTAAACAGTTACTAGTATCTACTACTACCTATCTACTTACTCGTAAAAGGGATCCAGTCTCCAGTGTCCTGATCATAGTTACCTACTAGTACCTAATCCGTGGTCCTGATGAAAAGACGACAGACCAAAGCACGCGCCTCGTAGAGCATACACACACACACACACACAAAAATGTAAGCTTGCTCACAGAAAGCGTTCAATGTGTAAACCTTTGAGTAATTAATGGTGTAAACCCGCTTTTTCTGTGCACAAATTATTCCATCCTGCGCAGCACTGAGCCCATCACACGAATAAGCATTTGGGGTTACTACTTACTACTTCTCGTAAAAGGAGTCCAGATTCCACTATCCTGGAGATAGGATGACAACAGTATCACAGCACTCAACAGTTAGTTACGCATATGAACCTATGCCTACCAGAACTAGGTACCTTTTCGCTGAAAGACAATTCACATTGGATGACGTGAAAGCAGGATACCTAGTTAGTTAGCCAAAAAACAACTCAGCTAGATGACATAAAAGCAGATACCTATCATAATACCTATTCTGAATTTAAATACATAACTCATTTTCCCGATTTCACACACTAGCTGCACGTACTCACCGTGTTCCTGTTTACGGGTAACTGTCGAAACCTCGAAAAACTAGTAGGTACTTAAATTGTTTCAAAAACAGGGTTTCCAGTCACGATTTTGATTTTACCCTAATTTAAAAATATTCTTATGAAACCCTAAAATCTTCTGAATTTAAATTTGGCAAATAACTTTTTAATAATCAAAAAACATATTATTTTAGGTACCTATACCTACCTAATAATTTAAAAAATACTGCTAAAACAACATTCAAGATTTAAGATTTCGAAAGCCAAATTACACATTTTCCGATCAGGAACGTAACATTAGGTACCTAGTACCTACCTACTACTTAATTCCAAAATCAACTTTTTTTAAACAATGCACTCCCAAATTACCCTCAATTCTAAAATAAAAGTCTTACATTTTGTTATGTTTTTCCTCAAGAAAGGACAAAATTTCGAAAAGTGGAAACACTATCAAAAATTTATTTTCTTAAATCTACTTAATTCCCATGCGTTCCTAGTAATCTGTCGTCCGTCAGCTCGGTTTATTATTAACCAAAAATCCCTATGTAGGTAGTAAGTAGGTACACTAGACACGTCTGACTCCGCCCTACGACAATATGGCCGAATTATTAGGGTTCCGTTGCAAGATATTTGCAATTATGGCATTATCTTGAGTCACGAAGAAACTAAGTTCGGCGATACAACCCTTAGTGGGTCTTGGCGTCCTCCACAGTCTACATGTCCTACTAAGTACCTACTAGCTATCAAAAAATTATTGTAATTTGTGTATGAGTTGAAGGGATTTTTGTTCACCAATTATTCCACTGTTGGGCACTGCAGGCCTACTCTCTCATAGAGAGAGAGAGAGAGAGAGAGAGAGAGAGAGAGAGAGATGTAGAAACTAACCTTTCACGCTGCTCCAGTGCGGGTTGGTGGGTTCAAACGATTATTATGACCCAGTTCAGGGTAAGTACTGATAAGTGATAATAACTGGGAAATGCTACGGTGTAGAATCGTGGAGAAAAATTCATCGACCGACCGAAGAACACCCTTCGTTTCTCGTTGGTACTAAAAATTTCAACACAACAACAAAACAACAAAAACAACTCAAATTCTAAAGATGGCTGACGATCGAATCTGGAACCCCAAGATCCGCAGTCGATCAAAGTACTACCGAAGACCATTAGAGACATTAACAACTAGTTAAAATTTAAACATACAGGACCCACCTCGTGAATTAAAACGATTTAATAGGTTATTTGATTCTCTTTAATTTTCATGCTAGCCTGGTATCCCGATTGTTTACTTACGTAAAATACACCAGTGGCGGTGTGTCCTTTGTGCCTTCTACACCTAAAGACAGAACTGTACTACAAGCGATAATAATAATTATTGTATCGTTATGCAATTTGACAAGAATATTTCAATTTACAAATCATTGAAAAAGCAAACTACACAAAATAATTAATGATCAAAACGTCAACGAAGTAAGTTGAGAAATTAATCACAGAAAGAGGCGGCTCATAAATTAAGTATAAGGGGCTGACTTCGACTTACGAAGGCTGTCCCTTGTCCGAAACTAGTCGGGCATTTTCTTACAAAAATACGCGAGTTCTAGCCGGACTTTTACTTTATGAATTTCATTTCAAGCCGAATAGTTAATGATTACTTTAGTATCGCTACTGGATTTTATCGCAACGCTCGCGCTGGGACAGTAGCATTTAGTAAAAACATTTCATTCGAATTGTTCGCAGTTCATTGATATTGAATCAGCTGTTTTTAGGGATGGCACCTAACCATTTATGGTAAAATTTTGAAGTCCTCATAACTCCCCCAGGATATGAGCTACACGTCTCATGCCATTTTTCCAATATATCTATACACCATCTAACATGGATAGCCGAAGGCATGTTATGGTTTTTCACTAGCACGTTGTATATGGATATTATATATGGATTAGAAGAATTCACGAAGCAGAAGAAAGAAGCGTGCTTGGGATTCGAATTTAGAGCTACCCCAAGCCATTTAAAATTCACTCAATATTAAGTGAGGATATCGGAGAACGGTATAAGGAAGTTATAAATTAGCAATAACCACGACTCCGCGAGCCGACCGCGCTTCCTTCAGATATATTATAATTAGTGCTAGTTAGCTGTACTGGATGCTAATTTATGTTAATAAAATACAAATATTGACTTCAGAGGCCATACTGCCAAAGCTTAAAGCTATACTGGGGCTGATTCTGTAGTGCACAATCTCTAAACTAAAATTACAGAAAAATACAGCAATTGGCAAAAAATTGGACTGCCGATAGAAGTGAAAACGAATATTTAAAATTAAAAATAAATAAATTAAAATATAAACCATAACACTATGAGGCATTTAAGTTTTACGAATGTAGTAAAATATTTAAGACCTTTTGTCTTCGTAACAAGCATGTCGCTTCGCGAGCATGTCGGCGTTCGCGAGCATGACGGCGTTCGCGAGCATGTCGGCGTTCGCGAGCATGTCGGTCACGCGAATCCACAAGTTTACCCCGTACCAAAAAGTGATCAACGCGGCTAAAGAAGTTTTCACTTCAATATTGCTAACCCTTTCATAATACTCTCTGCAGAAAGGAACAGAACCCGGCTTATAGGTGTCATTTTTAGTGTTGTACAGAATCAGGCACATTGTTTCATTATTGTTGACTTTCGTGTTTTAGAATTGTAATCCTTATTTTAGGTACGTCAAGGTACGCGACATCTAACTGTCATTTTGAGTAAACTTTCGACACGATCCGTCACTTTACAATCGTGCATTGTCGAGTCAACATCTCCTGAAGATGCTCCGGTATCAGAGTGAAACGTACGTTGAGAATAATTCGGAAGATTTATGTGGTGTGGTGAATATCGCAAGCTGCAAGTGCAAGATGCACTGTACCACATAGATTTGCCTACTGTTGCGGATTATAGCGAATTAAATTTATAGTTCCTTCATTAATATTACTTAAGTATTGCTTTAAGCGTTGGCAGTATGGCCGCATTTTGTTTTACCAAGGCTCTTGATTAGTTTGAGAGCTTAGGGTGAAAACGCGCTACGGATAAAAGAAATTCGCCGACAAAAAGATCGCGCGCTTTTTTATATGTATCTGCACAGACCACCGCAACAGGATGAAACGGTTTTCCCATTCGACGTGAGCGTTCCGCGTAGACGTTTTCTCCTATCGTGTAGTGTGTTTTCGTCCATGCAGACCCTGGTAAAACTGGATTACTCTATGGAAAACATTTTTTTCCACTACAAGTTAGCCCTTGACTGCGATCTCACCTGATGGTAATTGATGATGTAGTCTAAAATGTCATGACTGCCTCGTTGGTCTAGTGGTTAGCAAGTTCGACTGCAGCCGACGAGGTCCCAGGTTCGAGTCCCATGGGCCATAAAAAGTATTGGGGTTTTCTGACAAGAAATTCTCAGTATTAGCCCGGAGTGAGGAAGTTGGCGGTGTTTCACCCCCGTGCTTCGGAGAGCACGTAAAGCCGTCAGTCCTGCGTCTGATCTCTCTTCGGTCGTGTCGGATTTTCCGTCTCATTGGGCTATGAGAGTAAACGAACAGAGAATACACCTGTGTATGCGCACACACTAGTGCACTATAATATCTGCCGCGCAGATGGCTAATCTCTCTGGAGATAGGCCGCCGTGGTGGCCGAAATACGCGGGAGGACATTATTATTATTATTAGTTTAAAGTGGTACCGGGCTAACTTGTTGGACAGTGGACGTCTTTTGTTCCGACGACGACGACGCAATGCCCCATTTGTTACGCTGCCGTCTAGAAGTTCCCTATTTGTTTCAGCCTTAACTTTGAGACAAAATTAATGGTTTCAGAGTCTATCCGCGTGAATGTTCAGCCTTATTCGCGCCACGTTTTAAAATACGACTCGAGTATATGGGATAACGAGAAAACTTGTGCCAACTTGACTTTTACAGCCTTCGATTTTCGATATAACTTTCGCTTCACTTTTTAATTATGTAGTTCTAGTATATGATGCAGTTACTGTAATCCATACCAATCTTATCTGTACTAATATTATAAACGCGGAAGGATGTATGGATGGACTAGCTGATACCCGCGGCTTCGCCCGCGTGGGTTGAGGTATTTGAGTTTCTGCGGGATCTCTTCAATTTTCCGTGACAAAAATTTGCTTAATTATGTGCTATTCCAGACTAAAATTAGCTTATGTGCTATCTCTGTGCCAAATTTCATCCAGATCCGTTCAGCCGTTCTGGCGTGATTGAGTAACAAACATACATCCATCCATCCAATTTTTCGCATTTATAATAAGTACTAGCTGATGCCCGCGACTTCGTCCGCGTGGATTGAGGTTTTTCGGTTCCCGCGGGAACTCTTTAATTTTCCGGGATAAAAAGTAGCCTATGTGCTATTTCAGGCTATAATCTATCTCTGTGCCAAATTTCATCCAGATCCGTTCAGCCGTTGGAGCGTGATTGAGTAACAAACATCCATCCATACATCCATCCAAACTTTCGCATTTATAATATTTATTTGATTGATTAGTATAGATGGATGGATGTTTGTTACTCAATCGCGCCAAAACGGCTGAACGGATCTGGATGAAATTTGGTACAGAGATAGATTGTAGTCTGGAATAACACATAGGCTACTTTTTATCCCGGCAAATTAAAGAGTTCCCGCGGGAACCAAAAAACCTCAATCCACGTGAACGAAGTCGCGAGTTAAGTGGTAAAAAGATAAAACACGGAACCTAATTTCGCAGATTTGTTGTACGCTGCTCAAAATTTACTGATCCGGCTTACAAACTTTCCTAGAGTGAGAATACACTAGCGACAAAAATGTCGCATGACTCAGTTGTCAGCTAATGCCCGCGGCTTTGTCCGCGTGGAAGTTTTTAATTCCCACGAGAACTCCATAATTTTCCGGTATAAAAAGTACCTAGCCTCTGTCACTCTCCTAATTTTCCAGGATAAAAAGTCTGTGTCACTCGCCAGGTCCTCAACTATACGAGTGTCAAAATATGCAAAACTAGCGGAAGCCCGCGACCTCGTTCGCGTGGCATAAGTATTTTAATTCCCACAGGCACTCCTTAAATTTCCGGGATAAAAAGTAGCCTATATCATTCTACAGGTCCTCAACTATACACATGCCAAAAATCAAGTCGATCCGATGCTCCGTTGCGGCGTGATTGAAGGACAACCCAACAAACAAACACTTTCGAATTTAAAATATTACGTATGTGTGTTCGTTTGTTGGTTTGTCTTTCAGTCACGCCGCAACAGAGCGACGAATGGAAATGATTGTTTCCTTTTTTTTTTTTAATTTTTTAATCCACGACAAGTAAGCCCTTGACTACGATCTCACCTGATGGTAAGTAATGATGCAGTCTAAGATGGTAGCGGACTAACCTGTTAGGGGCATGGCAGTTATATTAAACCCATCCCCCTATTCGGTTTCTACATATGCATAGTTGAGGTCCCGGAAAGTGACACAGACTTCTTTTTATACCGTAAAAAAAACATTTTGTCTTGCGACAAATCGCTGGTGTGCTAAACGCTTAACGGGAGAACACACAAAAGTTATAAATTGCAAAACGTGCGATTTAGTCCGCCATTTTGGAAATTCTCGCGCGCATAGCTCCCGCTACTTTATTAGTTCTATTTTATAACGGTTAGCGTCCGGTCCGTATTTTAACCGGCCCGGATGCAAAATTCAAATGAAACTTTTAAATCGTTTGACCAGTCACTGCAGCCAAATTAAATCATTGAACCCCGCAAAGCTCATTTGAAACTAGATGATGCCCGCGACTTCGTCCGCGTAAATTAAGCTATTTGAAATTCCCATGGAAAAAAATCACAAATTATATTTATGACAGGTTTCATAAATTACTTACCTTTTTACCTAATTTACAAAGGGGTTGTTTCAAATTTATATGGAGCCTGGGCCAGGTATTTGTACGGTATTTCAAAATGTTCGGGGTCATAAAATAGTAAAATTTTTTTCTTTATTTCTTACTAAAAAGTTCAATTTACGAGGTACAATGCGAAATTATTTTGCAAAATAAAAGCGCAACAAAATGCGTCCATTTTGACATTGACGTAT
Organism: Erebia ligea; assembly: GCA_917051295.2. Classification (NCBI taxonomy): domain Eukaryota; kingdom Metazoa; phylum Arthropoda; class Insecta; order Lepidoptera; family Nymphalidae; genus Erebia; species Erebia ligea. Next base: position 1,538,498 of record OU785240.1, on the reverse strand, counting down.
ATTACACGTCTCATGATGACATTTGACATAAAATTACCTGGGAAATGTGAATTAACCTTAAAATATCCAACAGCAGTCAGACTGATGGATGGATGCGCTGCGAGAGTTGCTATTCTACAAATGTACCTAATTAAACATTTTATTTTTGTACCTCTTAATCACTGTAAAACTGCCAAAAAGCATATTTTATTTTATTTTCTATGATTTTATACTATTTTTTGGAATACTGTACAAGTACCTGGCCCAAGATGAAACAACCCCTTTGAACGTCAGCAATGACGAAACATTTTTGTTCTTTAATTAGTTGGTCATCTTAATTATTATGTATAGGTACTATAGTTTATTAAGGCGAACTCGCCATCCTCACCATAAACGTCAAGTTTTTTAGAGGATGGCTCAGATATTAAGATTTGTAAATTGTAATGTTTGTTTTGATCAATAACTAAAAAAAAAAAAAAAAATTGTACAATGTTCCTTGCAAATAAACGAATGATTCATTGATTGATTTAGATTTAGATAGGTGCCATGATAGGTACCTTTTTTTATTAACTCCTACAGTTACAAACAGATAATTCTAAGAAATCCATTAAAAGTATGCTCCTGAAAAAAGCTTATTATACTGTTGAAGATTATGTAAATGACAGAGGAGCATGGATTTGACTCGCTCCAGCAATGCTAAGGATAGCGGTTACTTATGTACACATTGATAATATAATAAATTGTTAATGAATTATTTAAAAAGAGCAACCACCGAGTTTCTTGCTGGTTCTTCTCGGTAGGAATGAACATTTGAATTTTGAAAAAAAAATCTCAACTAAATTAGTATAATTCTTCTCCATAGCTCGTCCATCACCGCCAAGAAACTGCACAGCAAAGAAAACGATGAAGAACAACGAAGCATTCCTCACAGTGCGCTGCATAGCTGGCTACGACGGAGGGCTGACCCAGCACTTCACCCTCGAGGCTGTGGGGGAGACGGGGAGGATCCTTGAGAACAGCACTGCTAGTAAAACTGGTGCGTGATTCTATGAAGATGAATATAGAGTGATTGCTAATTCTTCTGCGACCAACAGAAGCCAATGGAAACAAATAATCCGTTCGAGGTTGGGATCCGGCCAGGATCACGATCTTCAGCAATGAAGGAACGACCGAAGAGAGAGAGAGCTAATTCTTCTATTCCTGGGCCCTAGTATTGGAACTTAGGTGTATGGTAATCCGTTATAAGCACCGAGTATTAATTATTGCATGTTTATGATTACAATAGCTGATATTATATCCCGTTTGGATCGCATGGATTGAGGAATTTTGGTTCCCGCGGGAACTCTTAATTTTTCGGGATAAAAAGTAGCCTATGTGTTATTCCAGACTATAATCTATCTCTGTGCCAAATTTCATCTAGATCCGTTTAGTCGTTCTGTCGTGATTGAGTAACTAACATCCATCCGTACATATTTACATCCATCCATCCATACATCCATACATCCATCCATCCAAACTTTCGCATTTATAATATCAGTATACATTAGTACAGAATAGTATAGATTAAAAACAAAGTCTTCTCTCCAGATTTCGTGGTATGGCTGAACGTGAGCTGGTCTGAGCTGGAGGCCATGACGGATGACGATGTCATCACCGTGACAGCGCGGAACAGCAAGGGAGTCTCAGATCCCGTGCTCATACGAGATCTGGTCTACCGGGATGCTGCGAAACATACAGGTGAGATTTACTCCTAATATACTGAGTGACTACTTTTGTCATCTCGATTTTTTTTGTAAGACGAAAAGCTAACTCTAGGATCTAGACTTTTGCAAAAAATAAAAAAATATCTTGTATACGTAATGAAAAAAATATATATTGTTTTCTTAATCTAAATTAACTAAATATCATAAAGTAATTTTGTACACCTTTTGACAGCAAATAGTTTTGACGAATAAGTAATTAAGTAGATTATTTACGGTCTAGAAATTTTACTCTAAGCACTTTATAATATAATATCTAATGTAAGATGGTAAAATACCAAAACGAGACTTCCAATTTCGGTTTCCTAAGAACATAACCGTAATAACAAGTTTACACCGCGTAATCCAAACATCTTTAATTCTCCAAACATCTTCAATTCAAGTCGCGAGAGACAATAAATTCAACAAAGTTGAAGCGTGTTGAAAATTAAAGCAATAACAGTTAGAATTACCCCGGTACTCGGTTTGCATTACAAATTGCTGGATCCGATCTAATATGTTATATAACATGTATTATTACAACATAATAAGTGTAACAGCATACTAGAGACTTTTTGTTTTGTCGTTTACTTGAAGCTGTTGTCATATTGATATGCCGTCATATTCATGGCCGTCATATTCGTCAACCTTTAAGGGCAAAACGATTTTATATGGACGACATCACCCAGCGTCACCCGCCACGCGTCTGACCCGCGCCCGCGTTCTGTGTGATGTCGTCCATATAATTAAAAGGAATACAATCCGCCGCGCACTCGACCCGGCCCGCGCCCGACCCGCGCCCGCTCCCTGTGTGTTTTGCGCTTTAAACGTACATATGGGTTGTCTAATTTAGGGTATGTTACACTAAACACTGCGATCACTGTTAGATGTGATCATGTGCAGTCAATTTAGTATACTGCGAAGCCGCTCCTTTATAGCTATACTGGTTACTGTTTAAAACGGAACGCAGTCAGCACTGAGAGCACCTTGCCTCGAAAACGCTAGTGCTCACAGTACAAAAATGGCGACGATTTATGACGTCATATTATATTACGTCCTAGGATACTGCGACAGTATACTGTCAGTCCGTAACAGAACGAATTTCTCCCCAGTAAGAGCACTGAACAGTGCTCCCAGTGTATATTGGATGATATAGGTACACTGCATACCCTTAGAATGATAATTTTGGCAGATGCCATTTGCATATTACTGTTTCAGTCTGTTTCACTTTAGTCCTTCACCTCTCATCTGTCAAAATTATCATCCTAAATTAGGCAAACTCAGACAAACAAACTCAGACAAAATTATCATCATTAAAATCAGTGTTTACCTTTAAATGTAAGCTCAAAAAGATTTTATTAGACAAGCAAAAAATTTAGTTATGTGAAAATGTATTTACGTATGCTTAATTGCTTCGCGTTTTCATCCAAATACCCGGAGAGGCAGCACAAATAGGTCAAAATGTGTCTTTTGTTGTTTGAATCAGTCGGCTTTAATGAAATATACCCCAAAGCCCAAATAAGTATTTTTTAGAATCATTTACAATAATAATTGGTCATTTGTTTTTTTGTTTATGAATAGAGACAAGTAACTTATTATGAACACAGATAATAATAATTTTTACACAGAGTCATAGAATGTCACTTGGGTACTTTGCTAGTGTATTAAAGAGATAGTCGTAAAATTAAAATTCCTAATTCCGTGATTATAAACATAAAACCATAGAGGAATCATAGAAAACGACCAGGAATAAATAGTCCAGAATAGTGATGCAGACTCAGACGCATACAGTTTATTAATATTAGTGTCACGTTATGTCACAGAGCGTTATGTTTAGTAATAATTATATAGTTATATGCTTAGTTATAATTTTAGTGGGTAGATAGTATATTAAGTTTCCTGTTTTGCAAATTAAGTTTGTTGATCAGCCCGGACCGGTCCGAGACGCCGAGGATTTTATAGGGGTCAACTGAAAATCAGCGCTGATATGGTGCATCTACACCATATCAGCATACGCTGAGTTTGATACCCTTTTAGGATTTTCTACAACACAGATTGTTAGTCTATAAGTTTTATTTTCTTTTTGTCACTATTTTGTAATTTGTTTTTTTGTGTTAAGTACTTGAAATCCTAAATAAAGATTTATTTATTTATTTATTTATTTATCCTAAATTAGACAATCTCAGACTCAGAAATTAGACTCTCAGATTAATCCGTACATCCGTTCTTAGCGTAGTGGACTATGACCAAATATTTCCCATTCTGAGAGGAGACTCTTGCTCAGTGGTGTGCTAGCGATGGGTTAAATGATGATGAATAAAGCTATAAGTGTACGCCACTTTATTGTCCCATACACATACCACCACCACTACAGCCCATTAATGTCCCATTGCTGGGCAAGGGCCTCCACTCTCACAGGAGAGTGGGAATTAGAGCTTAGGCGCACCACGCTGCTCCAATACGGGTTGGCGGACTTTAACGACTATTATCATGTTAGTGAAAATAACCCCGAAAAAATCCATACAAAACATGACCACGTGATTTGATGTCCCATACAAAATTAGGTAAATCAACGTTTTGTCGCACGACAGTCGTTAGTGTGCTCCTGCAGTTAAAGTTAGCCAGGTTTCGGTCTGCATCACAAATTGCTAGATCCGATATACAACATAACATAATATAACAGCGTGTAACTGTAATTCTGTTTGCGGAATCATCGGGGAATACTCACTACTGTAATATACGGTCGACTCGGGTGACCACGCGATTTGTATTGTTTAAAATCTATAGGACTTCTGCTGAAAAAGATTTTTAAAGCCTTATTGATGGCAATGACTCCATTGCCGAGTTTGCCAACAACAACTGAATCTCTGATAAGTATTTGAATAAGGGTTTCGCTTAAAAAAGCCTTATTAGCAAAAGTTTTATTAGTATACTAGCTGATGCCCGCGACTTCGTCCGCCTGGATTGAGGTTATTTGGTTCCCGCGGAAACATTTTAATTGTCAAGGATAAAAAGTAGCTTAAGTGCTTTTCCAGGCTATAATCTATTTCTTTGCCAAATTTCATCCAGATCCGTTCAGTCGTTCAATCGTTCTGGCGTGACTGAGTAACAAACATCGATCCATACATCCATCCAAACTTTCGCATTTATAATATCAGTATAGATGAAGATGAAGTCTAAGATGGTAGCGGGCTAACCTGATAAGGGTGTGGTATTTATATTAGTAATCTTTCTACATTCTATACGTAGATAAGTAGCCTATAACTTTTCCTAATTTTTTTTTCTAATTCTTCTGCGACCTGGTCACCCTACGAGTGGCTTATTACGGCTGCCTTGAATCATGCTCCAGCGGGAGCGGGGAATATTACGGGTACTTTATGGATGAGGATAGATGCAGTCTGCTACCTTTGCTGCTCGCGATATTATAAACTACTTACGTACCTCGTGATATAATAAACTACTTAGGGTACAGATTCAATAATCCGTAAGATTGAGGTCTTCTCAGAAATTTTATGAAGCAGTGTTGAAAATAATTATTGTGATGTGATTTTAGAATATGTAGGTACTCCTTCAAGCTGCTTACGGTCATGGCAACTGCTTCAAAAGAACTTCTGAAATGTGTAGGGTCTTTAGTGATCAGGGAAACCTGACGCTTAAGAAGATTTTATCTTATAAATACTTGTATTAATGCCAGCTATATAAATGATTTGCCGCTTTTTCAAAAATAAAAATGGCGGAACGGCTAAACTTTCAAACCCCAAAATCAAAATCTGTGGACAAGAAAGGCCGTTAAAGCGTAGCAGACAGACAAGCTTTCGCATTTATAATTTGGATATATGCGTTAGTCATTCAGCCATCCTAGTATATAAAAAATAGAGACACTATAATTTTTTTTTCTCAACAGAAGAAACGACCAGAACATCGTCCAAGTTCCCAGCAGCGGCGGCCATCGCAGCTCTTGCAGCTGTGTTCACGGCAGCTGCTGCGATCGTCGTGCTTGTACTACGAAAGTAAGTACATACCCATAACTTTTTGTACCTACAAGTGTTGAGGCCAATCCTAAGGCTTTGACCCGCTGTTCAGCGTTCAAATAACGCACCGAGGGTTCCGTACAAACCTGTAATAAGTTTTAAATTATTAAAAAAAAACTACTTACTAGATCTCGTTCAAACCAATTTTCGGTGGAAGTTTTCATGGTAATGTACATCATATATTTTTTTTAGTTTTATCATTCTCTTATTTTAGAAGTTCCTGGAGGGGACACACATTTTACCACTTTGGAAGTTAGAGACCACAAGAAAACAATTATATTAGAAACCTTAATATCATTTTTGAAGACCTATTATCCATAGATACCCCACACGTAAGGGGTTGATGAAAAAAAATTTTTGAGTTTCAGTTCTAAGTATGGGGAACCCCCAAAATTTACTGATTTTTTTCTATTTTTGTGTGAAAATCTTAATGCGGTTCACAGAATACATCTACTTACCAAGTTTCAACAGTATAGTTCTTATAGTTTCGGAAAAAAGTGGCTGTGACATACAGACGGACAGACAGACAGACAGACATGACGAATCCATAAGGGTTCCGTTTTTTGCCATTTGGCTACGGAACCCTAAGAACGGTGGCCATCGACGGGCCCATAGGTCGATAGTGCGCTTCGCTGACCCAGCTTAAGGGGTTATAAATTGCGGGCAGTTCCTGTCTTACAGTAAATACGGTATGTTTTAAGCTATTCTATTACTTACGTGGCGAGCACCATCTTGAACCAGCGAATCACGTCGCTCGTCGCCCAGTAATGTTTTTTTTATTCTACTACTAAATCACTAAAAAAAAGTGTGTGTGCAATTCACACACGGCAGTGAAACTTCAGAAAAGTAGCCTAAGAGAGAATGAGACAAATAACTTGTATTCTGTCTCATTCTTTATTTTATTATGAATATGTTTGTCTCTTTTTAGTGTCTTTAGTAGCTTTAGTTTTAGGATACCGTAACAGATTATCACCATCATATTTTTATGTAACTGGACGTCAATATGTGTAAGTGTGTCTACCTAAATTGAATAAATATTTATGACATAATAAGTCGCTTTTTAGTTTCATCGAATTTTCAAATCACAACAATTCTAAAGAAGTTTCCCTTCAATAATTTATAAAAACAGGTTTTTATCATCCGCCATATTGAATTTAGTGTGACATATATAAATAATGTGAAATGTGAAATAAGTGTAAAATTGTGTGCAACTCGCAAGTGGAAGCGTTATCTAAAATATATAACGTAAAATAACTGTGAAAAAAGGCCGAGAAATACGCCGTCTGTTAACTGTTCGTCAGTTCGAAATAAAAGTGTAAACTAAAGTGAAAAAGGACATAAATCCACTGAAATCTGGACTGTGGTAACTAAAAAACACTATTTAATACCTAGAACAATATTAATATTATAATTATAAAGTGAAATAAACATTTTTTCATACTAAAATAACAAAAGTTATAAAATAACTAGTGAGGGTTGTTTAAAAATACGAAGTGTAAACAGGGCGAGTAGATAAGACTCACGTATTTCATCAGTCTATCATAGTTGTCTGGTGGCCGATTCGGAACCACGCTGGTTTAACATCACGAGGCACCCAGATCGAGCCCCGGTCCCGGAGTTCGAAAATTTGCTTTTTCGATTTTAATAGTTATTTGTTATACAAGAGTGAAAAGTTGTTTTTTAACCGCGTGCTCAATTTTGATGACCGAGCAAGCGAAGGATTCTAAAATTGAATCACGAGCGGAGCGAGTGGTTCAAAAATTAGAATCCTGAGCGTTAGCGAGGGAATCAAAAGAGCACGAGGTGAAAAATCTTTTCACTCGAGTGCAACACGTAACTTTTCATCCCACCTCAGCGAGGAAATGAATAAATGCAAAAAAAATCACAAGGTAACTTTTCATCCCACCTCAGCGAGGAAATGACTAAATGCAAAAAAATCACAAGATTAAATTCAATTCTGTTAATTTCTTCGTCACTAGAATCACTCATTTTAGGTTTTTCACTTATTTTCAATTTTCTTGTTTTTAATCGGTTTTAATTTTAAACAATATGACGTGAAAGAAAATGGTGCGCGCAAAGCAAATTAAAAAAGTACACCAAGAAGGTTACGAGTGTGAGTTTTTAACAAATTAAAAACGATTGTATGGAAATTCGGCACCATAGAGGTACAAGTAAATAGGTTTTAATGATGTTTTGAATTCACAAACTTCATAGACGAGTGATATTTACTAACGTGCACACGATGTTCTAAATTCAATTTACTTTATCCTCTAGAGGATAATAACGGCTTTTACCATCAGATATCGAAGAATAAAAATACTCTTTCCGAGATGGTGGGATGAAAAATTTATTTAATAACTTTACAAAGATGGAAGAAATCTTACAACGACTAAAAAAGATACAAGACGACATCAACGAAACAAAAGAAAGTGTCAGAAAGAGCGAAACAAACCTGCTTAATAAAATCAACGAGAAGTTCGACGATGTTCAAATTAAATTGCAAAATTTGGAGGCAACCGTTACTTCGCAAGAACAACGTATAGACTATCTAGAGAAACAAGCCAGGCAGCGAAATATCGTAATTTTCGGTGTTGAGGAAAAAGAAAAAAGCTATGAAGATCTGCACAATATTATCTTGGGAATATTCTATGATATTATGAAAATAGATTGTGCGAGCTTAGAAATACAATCTGCGAGAAGACTGGGTAAAAAAGGTGAAAACGCCAGACCAATTGTAATCACACTTTCAACACTAAAAAGAAAAATCGAGATTCTACGTAATAAAAAACAACTGGAACGGATGAAATATTATATAAAAGAAGACTATCCGCCAAAAATTTTGCAAATTAGAAAAGAACTTCAAGAAAAAGCGAAAGAAGAGAGGGAAAATGGGAAAAAAGTATTTATCAAATATGATAAACTGATTGTTGTCCCACAAAAAGAGACAAATGACAACCAAACCAGAGGAAACAAACGCTACCTCTCAGAGACATCTCCTGACAATCATATTAAACTTATGAGGCAACCAAAAAAGACCCAGACACAAAAGAAGAATACCCTGACTACGTACTGGACCAACAAACAAACCCCAAACTTGAATAGAAATAGTGAAAAACACATTACTCCAGAGTCTACAGCAGCACCCTACAATACAGACGCAGCAGAGTAGCAATTACTATCTAAGGACCCTCCCCCTCCTCCAACACGGTTGGTCGCCGTGGAGGAGTATGACCAAAACCCCCCAGTTTCTAATACATTACGTCAACAAAATATATTAAAAATTTGCACATACAATGCTAGATCCCTTGCTTCTCCAGAGAGACTCATAGAACTAAAACTTGCAGTACAGAAAATTAATTATGATATAATTGGTCTCGCGGAAGTTAGACGAGAAGGATGTCACATAGAGGAACATACAGACTTCATCCTATTCTACAAGGGAGAAACTCCAGGACTACATGGCGTGGGATTTATAGTGAAAAAAGAATATAAAAAGAATATAATTAGTTTTACTGGACTCTCCGAAAGAGTAGCACTTTTACAGCTAAAATTTAATTGTTTAGATCTGTCAATAATACAAGTTTACGCACCAACAGATTCGTCAACCGAAGAGGACACACTTCACTTTTATGAAACCCTAGAGAAAGCACATGGAATAGCGCAAAAAAATGTTATTGTAATGGGCGATTTTAATGCCAAAATTGGTCAACCAAAAAACCATGAAAAGCTAACAATGGGCACATATGGCTACGGAACAAGAAATAAAAAAGGAGAAATCTTAATATCATACGCCTACGAATATAGACTAGCTTTTGTTAATACTTATTTTAATAAAAAGGCAAACAAAAGGTGGACCTGGATCTCTCCAGACCGAAAGTCTAAAAATGAAATAGACTTTATCTTAACCAACATACTGAAACACGTCAGAAATATCGAGGTACTTAATAAATTCGATTTTCCATCCGACCATCGTTTAGTTAGAGTCACTTTAGAAATTCAAAACTTGAAAAAAAGCAGGAAAACATACAAATCTTCTCTATATATTCCAAAGAGTGAACCTGAAATACAATCGTATATCACAAATCTCAAAGCAAACCTCAAAGAATTAGATACATTTAACATAACAAATGAACCGACTTTTATTCAGACTTACTACAATATATTAGAAAAATCAATTAAAAACAGCTTGACAACCATAAGCAATCGGGGTAAGAATAAAGTTGATATTATAAGCGATGAAACTAAAAATCTTATAAAACAACGCACCGAACTTATGCAAAGTACAGCTAAAGATAAAGACTCCAGAATTAAGTTAACAGAATCATTCAAAAAGACAAACAAAGCAATCCAAAAAGATTACGAAGAATACAGAAAATCTATAATAGTGAAAAATGTAAATAAATTTAGAAGCAGTAAAAAGGCTCTCAAAGAACTAAATACACATAAAGACTGGATTCAGACTCTGAAAGCAGGGAATAGAGAAACAAGGACAAGGAAAGAATTAATAGACTGCGCCACCGAGTTTTACAGACAGCTATATGCTTTACCACCAGAGACACGAAGTACAGGAATAGAGGGTGCTGAAAATTTATGTACAGAAAATGATTTAAAACCAATAGATGAAATTGAAATACTAGAATGTATAAAAACATTAAAAACAGAAAAAAGCACTGGGCCAGATAATATACCTAATGAACTGTTAAAAATTGCAGCATTTCAATTGGCCACACCTATGGCTATCCTTTTCAATATGATTTTAAATAGTGGATACATTCCCGTACAATGGACTACATCAGATATAACACTACTGTATAAAAAGGGAGATCCTTTAGACATATCCAATTATCGACCAATCAGCCTCCTTTCAAACATTTACAAACTGTTTACCAGTGTTCTTTTGAACAGAATTGGCCCTCAAATCGACAAATATCAAACAATCGAGCAAGCAGGATTCCGAGTGGGCTTCTGTACAATCGACCACATACACGCAATGGAACAAGTCATCGAAAAATACAAAGAATTTAACAAAACTCTTTATATCGCTTTTATTGATTATACTAAGGCATTCGACAGTATCTCTCATGACTCAATTTGGAACGCATTAATCGAATGTCAAATAGACAGAAAATATATTGACGTACTCAAAACAATCTACAGTAATAGTACCAGTCGGATAAAACTAGAGACCAGGGGTGATTTGATACAAATAAAGAGAGGAGTCAGACAAGGAGACCCCGTGTCTCCGAAGCTGTTTATTGCGGTATTGGAAAGCATATTCAAAAAACTAGATTGGACACAACAAGGTGTTAAGGTCTCAGAACGTTACCTAAGTCATCTGCGGTTTGCAGACGACATTGCCATTTTTGCCGAAAACAGTAATGACCTCGAAAAAATGTTACAATCCCTAGATAAAGAAAGTAAAGAGATCGGTCTTCATATGAACATTAGTAAAACTAAAATCATGACTAACAGTTACCCTAAGAAAATATATCTAAACAATCTGGAAATCGAATACGTAAATTCTTATATATATTTGGGAAAACAAGTGTCATTTAATGATTCCAACATAGATGAAGAAGTAGACAGAAGAATTAGTTTAAGCTGGAACAAATACTGGGCCCAAAAAGAGATTATGAAAGGTGATTACAGCATGCATATCAAAAGGATCATAATGGATACGTGTATTCTCCCTACACTAACTTATGCCAGCCAAACTTGGGTGTTCACCAATAGAATTAAGAATAAGATAGCTGTTTGTCAAAGAGCCATGGAGAGAAGCATCTTAAAGATACGTCGCATAGATAAAGTCGCAAACAAAGAAATAAGAAAGAAGACGAAGCTGACAGACGCTTTGCAACGAGCATTACAGCTAAAATGGAGATGGGCAGGACACCTCGCTAGAACAAACGACCAAAGGTGGACCCTTAAGACAACTACATGGCCTGGCCCTAAAGGGAAAAGACGTGTAGGAAGGCCAAGGTCACGATGGAGTGATGATTTGATATCCGTAGCCGGAAAGGAATGGGTAGAAAAAGCAAAGGAAAGGATTAAATGGCAGAAACTGGGGGAGGCCTATACCCAATGAGGGATCCTTATCTAAAACGATATAAATATACCTACATTTATATATACAAATATGTAACTATGTCTAACAATAACTAATTCTTAACTCACTAACATTACTTTAAAAAATTAAATAATATACTAACAAATAACAATACTAACATTAGGTTAAGTGAATACATTGTGTAGTTAAGTTTAGTCATAAGAAAAATACTAATGTTACAGTTTAGATCATAGATTATAGATAAGTAAGTCAATAAAGGCTTAATAATAATATATAAATACGTGTACGTTATTTGGCGTATACTTCTCGGCAAACCCATTGATACCCTTATCATAGGGGTGCATAAAAATTACTAGTCCGACATCTTTGGGAGTCCGCCATATTGGATTTAAAATGACGTCACTTAGATAATCACGCATTGTGATCCAAGCTAAATGTGTACGCAACATTTTAGCTCAATCGGTAGAGGAGTTTGACCACGGAACAGAAATGACCGAAACAAACACATAAACATTCGGGTTAGAATAAAAACTTGTAAGGTTCAGAAGGTGTACTTGTTGGTACCAAATTTGAATAAATATTATTTGACTTTGAGTGTTTGCTTTTTTAAGGGCGTCTTGCACAAGGACATTTAAACTGATTTAGTTACATTTTACAATACTGTCCCTTTTAGGCAAATGCATATAGTAGTTGCCAAAAAGGGACAGCATTAAAATATTTAACTAAATCTATTTAAGAGTCCTCGTGCAAGTTTGCTAAGGGCCTAAGTTTGCTTTTTTCACTAACAGGCGTCATGAAGCAACGTCAAGCAGCAAGCGACCTTCCCAGAGCGTTGTCCAGGTGGACGCCAATGGGAGACGGTACCTCATCGCCTACCCAGCTCCTGCTGACAAGCCGGAGACAAAGCCTGACATCCTGAACCCTAAGGCTGGTGAGTATCCGAGTATCTAGGAGTACCTTCACTTATAGAAAAAAAAAACAAGAAAGAGACAATATTATATTGGAAGCCAGAATGTAGAAGCAGTGGTAAATAAACCTCGACCCCCCTCGATTCGATTCGATTGAGATGAATGAGGGGGGGGGGGGTATGGACTACTCCCCCCCCCCTCCCTCATTAAACCTTAATTAATTATTAATTTTAATTATTATCTAATCTATTTTTCTATCTATCTATCTATCTTTTATCTATCTATTTTGTAATTTTATAGAACACTTATGCTAATTTAATTAGTATTTAATTATAAAACACAATATGTATGTTGAGCAGTGGGTATGACGTACCTGTACCCACTGTCAATTATTTGGAAAAATGTGTCAGACAACAATCCAATTTCCATCCTACTATGTATTTGAATTACTCACATTTGGCAAAATAAAAGCATTTGTATTTGTAAGGCTTTAAATGTTATTAAGTTTCCCACATTGTGTGATTATGAAATAAATTTATCTTTATCATGATGATGATGATGATGATGATGGTGATGATGATGATGATGATGATGATGATGATCTGCTTCTCTAACAGAGACTGAGCCTCCCCGAGTGGTGCTGGAGTCCAGTGACAGCAAAACCTACACCATCAAGGAGGCCAGCCAGCCGAGCAAGTCTTCCTACCAACCACCGCGCCATGAGGATGATATGGTAATGAAATGTTATCATCTATATCTTTACTAATATTATAAATGCGAAAGTTTGGATGGATGGATGGATGTTTGTTACTCAATAGCGCCAGAACGGCTGAACGGATCTGGCTGAAATTTCATAATAATCCCTGCGGAAAGTGGCAGAACTAGATACAGTCATTTAAAAAAAAAACCATAAACCACAAACCAATACCTACTTTTGAAATAAAAGCTTCCAAAAGTCGTGTAATTTTCAATAGACCCACAATTGATTGCACACGAGTTTACCTACAGTAATATTTTGTTGCTGATCATAAAGTTTATGGTAAAATCAATTATATTATATAGCGGGTCGTTAATTATGCCGCAGACACCAATTCCCGTTCGCACTCTATTGAATTATGAGTGTGCACGTAATTATGTAGACAGGATGTTTTCACACTACTGACAACGTAGGTGCATTGCTGGGATGAAATAAACACGGGATAGGATAAGAAAAATGTATGAAATCACGTTCGGTTAACTGTTGCGGGGCGAGGGGAGAGTGCCTTGTCATTTTGTAATACAATAGATTACGTTTAGGTATGAGTTACCACGGCACTTTCACTATATTCAGTACTAACAAAAAAAAAACTTATAGTCCCACAAAATATAATTTGACCAGGTAGCCAAAATTGGAACTATTTTTTATGCTTGTTTTGAGCATGCCGCGTTGAGCACTTTTTGGTAGGGAGTAAACTTGTGGATTCGCGTCACCGACACCATCACCGGCATGCTCGCGTTGTTACGAAGACAAAAGATCTTAAATATAAATACTACAGTCGTAATTAAACTTTTATGAATTAGTTTTAAAGTTTATATTTTAATTATTTTAATTTTAATTATTTGAAATATTCGTTTTCACTTCTATCTTCTTCTATTAGCCCATAGGCTAGATGGTAGTAGGCAATAAAGTTGCCATTCTATAGTAATGGAACTTTATGGTAAGAAAAAAAAAACTTATATCGGCAGTCCCTATGACTGCCAATTTTTATTTTTTAATATATTATACTAGTGTATATTAAAAAATAAAAATTGGCTGCTTTTTTCTTTAGCTGACCCGGTGACCCGGGTCAGATAAAGAAAACCACCACCGGTCATCGGGCCGAAGAAAATTCAGAAATGAAAAATTCCTATATCGACCCTGCTGGAGATCAAACCCGGGACCTCCCACTTGTAAGACCAAAGCGTTCACCACTGTTGGTCATCAAAAACTGACTACTAAGTCAACACAGCATTAAATTAGAGGTATTTTCATAAGAATGATAATACCTCTAATTTACTTAATGCTTTTATTATATATATCTTAAGCATTTATAAGTCTAAATCGAAGAAAGCCTAAAAATAAATATACCTACATGTAAATATTTCGTAAAATGTGGACGTAGAATCATTGTTGGTTGTATTAGTAATGAAGTTCCACATCAATTCCACAAACTGCCCTCCAGCCGGTCATCCGTTCCCTCCCCCTCCCCCTCCCCCTCCCCCCTACTCATCCCCTATAACCCCCCTCTCCTGCAGCACAATAACATCGTATGTAATTATACAAGCGCTTGAATGTACCGCGGAGACCTATTGATAATAATTGATTATTGAAACATACTACCATGGGCCCTACCACCATCGCTTCAATCCGTATTGTTTTAATATCGTTGACGATCGTTTTGGAATTAATTAAAATCTTGTTTTAGGGATGACCTCCGTGGCGCAGTGTTGAGCGCTGTTGCCTTTACGTGCGGAGGTCCCAGGTTCGATCCCCGGCAGGGTTTGGAAATTTATAATTTCTGAATTTTCCCTGGTCTGGCCAAAAATGGTGGGAGGCTTCGGCCGTGGCTAGTTACCACCCTACCGGCAAAGACGTGCCGCCAAGCGATTTAGCGTTCCGGTATGATGCCGTGTAGAAACCGAATAGGGGTATGGGTTTAATATAACTGCCATGCCCCTAACAGGTTAGCCCGCTACCATCTTAGACTGCATCATCACTTACCATCAGATGAGATCGCAGTCAAGGGCTAACTTGTAGTGGATAAAAAAAACAAAAATATCTATACTTCAGCTAGTAATATTAAAAATTTGTAAGTTTTGATGGATGGATGTTTGTTACTCAATCACGCCAGAACGGCTGAACGGATTTGGTTAAAATTTGGCAGAGAGATAGATTATAGTCCGGAATAACACATAGGCTACTTTTATTCTGGAAAATTAAAGAGTTCCCGCGGGAACCGGAAAACCTTAACCTACGTATCAGGTAGTACCTACACAATTTTTTTTTTTTTTGGGGGTGACCTTGGATAATAAGCTTCAGTGGGGCGCTCATATAGATACACTAGCAGGGAAACTCAGCTCAGCTGCTTTTGCTATCAGGAAAATTAGACAGCTTACCGATATTGAGACGGCTAGGCTTGTATATTTTGCCTATTTTCATAGTGTTATGTCGTACGGCATCTTATTGTGGGGCAGAGCTGCCAAACAATTTTTGTTTTGCAAAAGAGGGCGATTCGATCAATATATAAACTCGGATCACGCGAGTCCCTTCGTGAAAAATTTAAAGAAATTGGCGTCCTTACGGTTGCATCGCAGTACATATACGATAACATAATGTTTGTGAAACAAAATATTCATCTCCATAGGCAAAGAGGGGATACACACAATCGACTTACTAGAAACCGGCATAAACTAGTAATGCCGCAAGGTCGTCTACGTAAGGTGCAGAAATCCTTTGTGGGGTCGAGTATTACCTTTTATAATATGGTTCCAAAAGAACTATTGGACTTGCCGCTACACAAATTTAAAAAAACCGTAAAAGAACACTTGTTGAGTCGGGGCTATTATACAATTGACGAATTTCTTAATGACAAAGTTGTATGGAAGCAACCGACTCTGGGTCAAGCTCCCCACAGGACAGTATAATAACATACAATATTGTATTTAATTTACATACTTATTACTTCAGGGAAGCCAGATCCAGAATCCCTACAGTTTTATAATTATATTTTCATATTTATGTATTTAGTTTATTTTAAGAATTTTTTATTTTGTATGTTATTAAATGTTTTATATTTCTATGGGCCTAGTTGCCTGATTTAAACAAATAAATAAAAAATAAAAATTACACTAAGCTACGTAATGTATTATATTATTGACTATTGTATGAAAAAAAAAAAAAAGAGCAACTGCTGAGTTTCTTGCCGGCTCTTCTCAGCAGAATCTGCTTTCCGAACCGGTGGTAGAGTCAAAACATGACGTAACATAAGAGACACCTGTATGTCCTACATGTTTTTTAAATAAATGAATAAATGAAATTATTGTAATCAAAAAATAATATAATAATGAGTTCTTTACACTTTCAGATGCCTCAGAGATAACATACGGAACCGGAGCACCGCGTCGTGTAAATATACCATTACATTTCATTGTACATTTCTTGATTGCCAATGAACTTAGATAAGGGAATTATAGACGAATTCTTCCATATCACTTTAAATTATAACGTTTATAAAGAGAAGAGATCTTGAAATTGCTGTAGAGTCAAACTCTTGCATAAACTTAATTTAAAAAATAAAAAGATAAGAAATTTTCTTTATTTTAAACACCTACGCAATCTTAAAAATAAATATTATAATATCAAGTTAATTTACGATAAAATCTTTATCAAATGTTGCTGTATGTAGTTTTAATATTTTAATCAATTGTAAGAAATAAAAATAATGTAAAGAAAATAAATTTTATTTCTTAAATTAGACGGAACACTAATTTAGGACGTAAATACGCAAAGCTTATATTACCCGTGTTATAATTCTTTTTTTTATTGGATTATGAACGATCTCTTCTTTTTATACAAAAAATTAATTATGGTAATATTATGATATTTAATGTAAATTCTATTATATTCTATGAAATAAACGTTGATACTTAAATATTTGTTTTACTTGATCCTGATAATACCTACTTTTTGATATAGAGCTATTCACTAGTACATTTAGGTATTTCACGAATTATCTCACTACCTCTCTACCCACTTAGTGTAGTGCAGTCATTACTTGTTGGTTTGTCCTTCAATCACACTGCACCGTGCGGATCGACATGTTTTTTTGCATGGATATAGTTAACGTCTTAGCAGATGGACAAACAGATAGAAAACCAAATATACCACTGTCATGGTCATATTATGTAAAACCTGCATCAACCATTGTAATCATAGTTGATATTATGTTTGGCTGAATTTATGCTTTTATTGCTACGACTATGAATTTTGGCCAATTGAGTACTTAAGAGTTTTAACTATCAATGTATTACTAACCAATCAGAGGTGATTGCTACCGTTATAATGTAGCAATCAATTTTTAACATTTTTTTTAAAATGTATTATCGGTGCTTAGCTCCCTGGTTTCTGAACCGATTTAAAACATTTTTTCTTCAGTGGTACGACGAAGGTAGTTACTGCACTCCTAAGCCGTGGGGAGAAACTGTTGATGGCGAATTGATAATAAAAGCACCGAACATGGACTTCATCATTGAAGTTTAAGCTAAGTACACTAAAAAGTTATAAATAAAAATTATTTCCAATAAACAGACTTCGAAAGCCACTGTGAAGTAAAAAATAATTTGGATTTCTACACACTATGTTGAAGCCGGGCGGGTATAACAAAGATAGGCAAAGTTGACGCGTCAGGCTCGCCCGACTTCAACATAGTGTGTAGAAATCAAAATTATTTTTTACTTTACAGTGGCTTTGGAAGTCAGTTTTTTGGAAAGAATTTTTACGTAATAATGTCCCTGGTACGGATAGATGCAGATAGACGATTAAGAGATACGATTCATGACTAATGACATGATATACGATCCGAATATCAGCGTATCCCGATAATCCTCTTGGATAGCTATCGCGTATCGCTGTATCCTCGAGACGCGGCAAATGGATACAGATGTTCCGACGAGCGAGCATGGAGATCAATCTCTCCACTAACGAGCGCAAGAGAGCATACTTTTACCTTGTATATTTGGACATTTAACTAGGATTTGAATCACTACCCATATAAAGGCAGAAGTATACTTGTTTGTTGATTTGTTAGTTTGTTCTTTTATTACCTACGCTGTGACGGACCAACGGATCAAGGTAATTTTTCTCATGCATTTAGATAAAGACCAGCCCCTCGATTGTGTAAGGTTAATCGTTTGTCAAACGTGTAATTCGACCTGTTTAAGGAGTTCATAGATGCCTGCACTTCAAAAAGCATGTGTGAACTCCTTAAGGCGCTCCTTACACTAATCCTTTGAAATAAGTGATATTGAAGATCTATCTCCTTCTTCAAATGACATCACATAATTTTTTTAAAAATGTAGTGCTATACTTAGATTCATGCTCTTCAATATAGCAGAAGTCTTTTTTTAATTTTTTGATTATTTAGGTTAAATACAAGGAATATAAAAATAAGTAGCTTCACATTAGAATGTCTTATAACTTCTTTACCCGTGCACAAACGGAAGTGAAACTTACTTAAAGCTATAGAGAATATTTTTGTAGTAAATCGTGCAGAATTATTTTTTTGGATTTTGGAGATTTTAATACGAAAAATAATAAGCAACGTATATTTCGGCCAAATAATCCTAGCGGGTGTTGCGCGGGCGACGGGCGGCAGATGGCAGCCGCCTTTCAGACGGAGTGGATGTACGCAATTTTCCCGCCAACATGCGCCTGTTTACGTGTTTTTGAGAGTTATCAAAAATAAAATTATTGTATTTAGTGATCATAGTAAATAAGAACTGAATTAAGATTATGGACAATTTTTATTTATTTTAGTTTTGAATTGTGTTTTGTGCATGTAAGGTTAGGTATTAGTTTATAGTGGACTACATCTTAGCACTAGGTTATACGTTTATTATTATTTTCATTATCAATACTCATCAAGATGCCCAAAACACAGATATAATAATACTTGCCCAAAATAACAAAAGCAAAACGATATCAATTACAAATAATTGAACATATGAATACCGCGTAAGTACCTACTTATAAATATTTTTGTCCTTGATAGGTAAACAGCTTACGTAATATTTTTAAATTTTATTATACCTTTCATCAAAGTCCGCTAGTGAGAATAATAGATATACCTAATTATGCAAATAGGTAAGTACTTACTTACCTATATAGGGATACTATCTACCTAATGTTTATTTTTATTTTAGAAAAGCGAGAAAAAGACAAGCTTCCTAACCAATAGACCAAAATATCGCTTTTCCAGAGTCAGAGGTCGGACAATCCGAATCTGTGAATAACACCGATAAGTAAGTACCTACATAATTATAGTGGTAAAACTCGTAAACTATTTTTTAATAAACTATAGCTTCCTCCAATAAAAATTTTCAAAAAATAATAATTTATGCACATACAGAGATCTTCTAAAATTTACAGTTTTATTTATGTACCTATAGATTTATGAATGCACATCATGGCCCCAATCATGTAAGAATTGTTCATCAAACGTTAAAGATTTTTGTCAAAGTATAATAAAACCATAACTGCATTGAATTAGAGCTCAATTTCGTCTGCCCATTCTTATACGTTTAGGGTATCGTACATACCTAAACGTATAAGAATGGGCAGACGAAATTGAGCTCTAATTCAATGCCGTTATGGTTTTATTTTACTTTGACAAAAATCTTTAACGTTTGATGAACAATTCTTACGTAATAGGGGGGCATGAACCATGATATTATTTGCGTAAGTTACCTTGCGTCATGGCTCATATACGTTATGGAGGCGGCAAATAAAAAAAGGGCGGAGGTTCTCCAGTATGCTTATTACATATTATATGTATATTATCCAAAGTGAAAATTCTTTATCGGCGCTAGGAATAATTATAAAGATATATAATAGTAATTAAATATATAATACATCTATGGTATGGATGTTTAAAAAAATTATATTATCAAAGTCAAAGTCACAGATGTAGTACCAGATACCGCGCTCGGAACACGGCAGACGCGCCAACAAAGCGAATACAAAACGAAAAGCAAATACAATTCTCAGTTAGTTGGATGCGACGCGTCGAGAAGTTTTGACGTGACGTGTGTGTAGACAAGTTTCTCAAAATAATGCCGTCTTGTGTCTTGAAACACTGTCAAAATTGTTACCAAAAATTAAAAAAGGAAGATGATGTTTCGTTTCATAGGCAAAAATTTATATTTTCATTCTGTTAGATTTTTTTTCCATGATAATTAATTGCTGATGACTTGAAACACAAAACCTCAACGATATCTATCAGTGTTGCTAATTTACATTGAAATATTTTCCCTTAAATTAAAGGTGTAAATGGGCTGTTAGTAGATAGTTTTTTTTTTGTGAAACAGCTACGCTGCCGGCTTATTTCGAAGTACGCCGATTAATTTATAGGTACGCCAGCTGCTTGGTACGCAGATGGTACGCAGGCTACTTTGGTGGTACGTAGGCTACTTTTAAGGTACGCCAGCTACTTTCGAGGTACGCAGGCTACTCTGGTGGTACGTAGGGTACTTTGGTAGTACGCAGGCTACTTTTAAGGTACGCCAGCTACTTTCGAGGTACGCAGGCTACTTAGGTGGTACGTAGGGTACTTTTAGGGTACGCCAGCTACTTTGGAGGTACGTAGGCTACTTTGGTGGTACGCAGGCTACTTTTAAGTTACGCCAGCTACTTTAGCGGTACGCCGGCTACTTTAGAGGTACGCAGGCTACTTTTAAGGTACGTAGGCTACTTTTAAGGTACGCCAGCTACTTTCGAGGTACGCAGGCTACTTTGGTGGTACGTAGGGTACTTTTAAAGTACGCCAGCTACTTTG
This sequence comes from Erebia ligea, assembly GCA_917051295.2. NCBI lineage: Eukaryota > Metazoa > Arthropoda > Insecta > Lepidoptera > Nymphalidae > Erebia > Erebia ligea. The sequence continues at coordinate 1,517,204 of OU785240.1, read as the reverse complement.
GAGGTACGTAGGCTACTTTGGTGGTACGCAGGCTACTTTTAAGGTACACCAGCTACTGTAGAGGTCCGCCGGCTGTTTTAGAGGTACGCAGGCTACTTTTAAGGTATGTAGGCTACTTTTAAGGTACTCCAGCTACTTTCGAGGTACGAAGAGCTGTACGAGGTACGTACGTACCTCTTAAGTAGCTGGCGTACTTTAAAAGTAGCCTACGTACCACCAAAGTAGCCTACGTACCTCGAAAGTAGCTGGCGTACCTTAAAAGTAGCCTACGTACCTTAAAAGTAGCCTGCGTACCTCTAAAGTAGCCGGCGTACCTCTAAAGTAGCTGGCGTACCTTAAAAGTAGCCTGCGTACCACCAAAGTAGCCTACGTACCTCCAAAGTAGCTGGCGTACCTTAAAAGTAGCCTACGTACCTTAAAAGTAGCCTGCGTACCTCTAAAGTAGCCGGCGTACCTCTAAAGTAGCTGGCGTACCTTAAAAGTAGCCTGCGTACCACCAAAGTAGCCTACGTACCTCCAAAGTAGCCTGCGTACCTCTAAAGTAGCTGGCGTACCTTAAAAGTAGCCTGCGTACCACCAAAGTAGCCTACGTACCTCCAAAGTAGCCTGCGTACCTCTAAAGTAGCTGGCGTACCTTAAAAGTAGCCTACGTAACACCAAAGTAGTCTGCGTACCGCTAAAGTAGTCGGCGTACCTCTAAAGTAGTCGGCCTACCTCTAAAGTAGTCTACGTACCACCAATTTAACTGGCATATCTTGGAAGTATTCGTCGTACCGCTAAAGTACTCAGCGTAGCTCCAAAGTAGCCAGCGTACCACCACAGTAATATGCGCATCTCCTTTTCCAGGATACAAGCTATTCTCCTACCATAAATCGTTGAAATCGAAGGCCTAAAGAAAGAACCAACAAATAGATTTTCTTTCATTATATTGGCACTTTTTCATTAATCTGGCAACATTTCACGCACACTGATGCATGTGTTCAGACAGTGCTGTCACGCACACTCGAATAAATTTTGGCCGCACTTCCATGTTCCGAGCGCGGTATCTGTTTACTACATCTGTGGTCAAAGTCATCATAAAATTTTCTTCATTTTTCAAATACGATCTTATTATGGATGGATATAGCGGTGAATTGAAACGCAATATAAATGCAATCATTGTTAATATCAGTCAATGAAGCGAAAATTTTATGTAATAAAATAAAGAGATATTAATTTGGGTTTAGTTCCTGACCTGTGTATGAGATTACTTAAAAATCTTTCTGAACGCAGCTTTTATATTATTTTAAGAAAGGTTAAATGGTTCAGGTTCGTTCTCACAAGAGTTTAGAGTTTATACTAAGAAAAAGCATTGTCAGAAATTCCCAGCTTTGACTGCCTCGCCGAACCCATTTTTTTTTATTACTGAATTGTTATACCTACCTTCTTTAGAATTGAGTATTATATATTTTTTCTAGTGTTAACGAGGATATCAATGGAAAAAATGAGATAATTAACAAGGAAATTACAGAAACTCCTAATATATATTTCGTAGATGAAAACAATCAATCCGATGTTACAAATGAGAATAATATGGTACGTAATCCAATTTAAACTACGGTATAAGGACAAGAATACTATAGGTAGATATTTTACTTGAATATTGTTTCTTGTGTGGGTAATGTTTAAGGTGCTCTCAGTTTGTGAAATCGTAGAGAACTGGGGTACTGATTGCGTAAATTGTAATGGATTTGGTTCAATCCTCAGGGATCAGGGTAGTGACGAAATCAGTTTCGTCACTACCCTGCGATATTTGCACACACAGACAAACGCCTAAATTTGCTTACATTCGTGCATTTCTTGTTTCAGCTTCACATAGAATTTGAACAAACAGTTAACCCAAATATGAAAAAATATGGCAGAAGAATTGTAGACAATGACATTGATTAGATACGCACACCGCGGATTCCATACCTTAGCTTGGAAGGTAGAAAAGAATCATTCTTTAATTGGTTTAATTATAAAAAAAAATTATACATACTCAGCGAGTATGTTTTTGCTACTTCAATTTGAATAGAATTATAATACATAATTTAATTCTAGTAAACTATCTATGTAAAAATTATCTACGTAAAAAAAATTTGTTGGTAATGCAATGTTGTTCTCTAGTGTTCATTTAAGAGCAACCGCCGAGTTTATTGCTGGTTGTTCTCGGTTGAACGGCATTCCGAACATTTGACTATTCATAAGCACTTGTAAAAAGTCCATTTGAATAAAAAACCTTTGAATTGAGATAAATTGAATAGAATATATTTCATTTATTAATATCTTACATAATTTCAACTTATCTTACATAATATTTAACAGTGTTGTATGGACCAGTTTCAATAAGTAGAGAAACACCCATCTATAAACCTTCTCAGATGTATATGTACCTATCTAATGTAAAAGTCACATTATAATCGGTCCAGTGCTTCAGGAAAATGGTAACAAAAGAGTACACAAGTAAACAAACATATATACAAAACATACAACGCTTAATATACCGTAATTCTTTCTGTGTGTTTAAACTGTTGAAATAAATTTTTACAAATACAAACAACCATTTTATTTCACATCGTCCAACCTTATTGTGTAAGTAATAGATCTCCAAACAAGTTTAACTTGTATAGTTTTTTGTAGCCTGATATTTTTAAGGAAGGCATCCATTCCATTTCAGTGTGGAGAACCCGCCGAGCGATCGCGTAACTTCTGCATCAATCATTGTTACAGTATCAATTGTTGTAATTGGCTGAATTTATGGCATTCTTGCTGCGTCAATGGATTATGTCCAATAGTGGAAGAGTGTTAACCAATCAGAGGTGATTGCGATGTATCAATGATTGATGCAGAAGTTACGCGATCGCTCGGCCGGGTTCGATTCCCGTCAAGTCTGCAACATTGTCTCTTGCCATCTGGTGAGACATCTTTTTTTAAATAAAAGTACCTAATTTAGGTTATTAATAAACATCTAGCTCTCATCATAAAACTTAATTTAATTTAATTAATTTTGAATTTTCGACATTACCGAATCCGACCACTTACTTCGCTCTATGGTGCGTCGATACGTATCGGTGAAAAGTTGAATGTTGTAAGAGATGGCGCCACCGATTGGAGAGACGCGATGTAATGACGCGAGATGGCGCGTTGATGACCTCATGTCATGTTCAGTAAGTTCAGTACATTTCCACTAGTTGGCGGTAAAAGAAGTGAATCGTGAGCGAAGATCGCCAAACGCTCAAGGCCATTGGCAGCTTACAGACCCTTAAACAGTTCTAGTAATACGTTTTAAACTGTCAAATGATAACGATTTGCTTTGAAAATTGAAAATTGGACCTCTGAAGAGTGATATAGACTACTTTTTATACCGGAAAATACAAAACTCTTACGAGATTTTTAGAATCTCGTTAGATTATTTATGCATTTAACCCATTGATGTAGAATTATAGTACCTATCTATTTCAATGATTTAACCTCCTAATCTATAGCCAAATAAGCTAGCCACTAGCCAACGAGGCAGTTGGTTAAATATATCAACGGGAAAGCAGGTGGGTCGATGGAAGCAGACAATGGCGCGATTTATAGCGCGCGAGTAATAATTGATGAGCGACAGACACCCTTGTGAATAAAATAAATCTTTTTGCCACTGCACTTAATTACGAGTGAGTACCTCGAATTGCTTAACTTTTTTTTTTCATTTCACTACACTGCGATCTCAAATGATGGTAAGTGATGATGCAGTCTAAGATGGTAGCGGTCTAACCGGGTATGGTATATTAAACCCCTAGTCGGTTTCTACACGGCATCGTACCGGAACGCTAAATCGTTTGGCGGTACCAGGCCAGACCAGAGAAAATTCAGAAATTATGAATTCCCAAATTGATCCTGCCGCTAATCAAACCCGGGACCTCCCACTTTAAGACAACAGCGCTCAACACTGCGCAGGGAGGTTGTCTAGACTTTGTTTTGTTAATATAAATTTACTCTGGTTCAGATAAGCAAAAAGGTTCTTGACATAATATTTTGTTAATAGAAGCTGAGAGAAGCCTTCTGTCTTATCTGGTGCCATACTACCATTTCTCAGAGCAGTTGCCCCTAAAATTGGGATTGTATTACAGAAACTGAGGGACGAGTGGCCTAGTTGTGACAACGCATATCAGTCGATTGCGAATGTTCAGCAACGTTGACCCAAGTCGGTAACTGGTTGGGTAACCGAATTTGGAGGTTCAAAATTGGCCTTTTCGTATCCTCCGTACCTCGGAGAGCACGTTAAGCCGTCGGTCCCGGTTATTATCACCAACATCTAATAATAATCGAAAACCTAAGAATTTCAATACTCTTAGTAGAGTCGTATGCGGAAGACTGGGAACCCACCGCATTATTATCCCAAGAAGACTCCTACCATTATGTTATTAATGGAAAGGAGTCATGACCCTCAGTAATGAGGAATACGACGCAGGGGGAGAAGATATTGTGTATACAAAATTGTCACGTAGATAACAGTAGATAGGTACAATCCACGAAATTGGGCAGTACAAATCTTACCCTTGAAAATACAATGCCCCCAGGTGTCATAATAGGTCAGAATTCAATAAACACACACATAATTCATGGTAACGATACACTAGAGAAAACCCATAGTCATACTAAAGGTACCCTGAGCAACATAACATAACCTCTCATACGAATACAGACCCAATTTTAAGCAGAACAGGTATCAAAATCGTTTGATAGATCTGCTTAATGACTCGTAAGTCGATTACAGTACATAGACGACCCAGAAAAGTGTACACTAGAGAATAAATTCATTAGTAAGTTACTAAAAGCCTTTATAGTTCGATTTAAGTAGTTTTGTAACTTTTTCATAATACATGTGCTCATGCTTGACTACTTACAGCAACTTCTAGGTTCTACGTGAAATTGGTTGGAAAGGGATAGTCAATGATGATGAAGCCATGGTGGTGATAATCAGTAACGGTATCTTAAAACTAAAGCTACGAGCCCTGGTCTAAGAAGAGCCCACAGGCCACAACAAATACAGCCGGATTTTTTTAAATTATCACCATAATTCCTACACGATATCGTAATGGAACGCTTTGCCGGTAGGGTCGTTATATAGCCACGGCCGAAGCCTCCCAAACTAAATACCCAAATAGCAAAACAAAAAATAAAAAAATAAGATTTTGTTCGTGTAAAATGTAACCCTGGACCATAATAACGAATGGTTTGACACCTCATTCATCAAAATCGGCACATTATTTTAGATGCTAGATCATACTAATGCCTACTATAAATACGAAATTGTGTTTGTTTGTTCGTTTGACCATCAATCACGTCGCAACAGAGCAACGGATCGACGTGATTTTTTGCATGGATATAATTTTTTTTAAAAATTCAAGAGTTCCCGCGGGAATTTAAAAGAAATGGCAGTCATAGGGACTGCTGATAGAAGTGAAAACGAATAATTAAAATAATAAAAAAAAAAAATTAAATAATTAAAATAAAACATACATAATTACATACATACAGACTGTTAATTTTAACCCTTCCTTTTGTCGTAGTCGGTTAAAAGGCCATTAAAACTGCATTATTATAATGCAAACATTTCGTAGTCGTGTTGTACTTGTTTTAATGCAAATCTTGTTTCAAACAACACTCAGAACTTTCATCCCAACTCTCAACAACGAAGTGAATCTTTGAAGTTACTTTAATTTCAAAGTAAACTTGCAACACTCGCTCACTATTTTGTGGTTAATTAAGGTATATATTATAACGACATACTAATAAATAAGTTAATAAATAATTATAAATAAGTGTGTATGTCTGTCTGCTACGCTTTCCACCACTACAGCCCATTACAGGCACAGGCCTCCACTCTCATATAGGAGAGTGGGAATTCGAGCTTAGAGCCACCACGCTGCTCCAAAGCGGGTTGGCGAGCTTTAACGACTATTATCATGTTAGTGATAATAACCAGGAGCCACGGCTTAACGTGCTATCAGAGGCACGGGGGTGAAACACCGCCAACTTTAACTCCGGGCTAGTACTGAGAATATCTAGACAGGAACACCCAATACTTAAGTAATTATGGCCCGACCCGGGACTCGAACCCGGGACCTCGTCGGCCGCAATTGAACGTGCTAACCACTAGACCAACGAGGCCAATTTTTTATCCCGGAAAATTCAAGAGTTCCCGCGGGAATAAAAAAACTTAATCGTAAAAGAGTAGACTTAACTTAAAAGGGAGACCCGTGCTCAGTAGTAGGATGAAAGAGTCCTTGACTGCGATCTCACCTGATGGTAAGTGATGATGGTAGCGGGCTAACCTGTTACAGGTATGGCAGTTATATTAAACCCATACCGCGAGTAGGTTCTTCACGGCATCGTAAGTACCGGAAAAATAACTCGCTTGGCGGTACGTCTTTGCCGGTAGGGTGGTAACTAGCCACGGCTGAAGCCCCCCAGACCAGACAAAATTAAAAAATTATAAATTCCCAAATCCCAAACCCGGGACCTCCCACGTTAAGACAAAAGCGCTCAACACTGCGCCAGGGAGGTCATCATATACCCAAAAGCAACATTTCTATACATTCGTATTCATTTTAATCCTTACTCCTTACTTATTATCAAATATCAAATATAAATATTATAAATGCGAAAGTTTGGATGGATGTATGGATCATGGATGTACCTATGGATGTTTGTTACTCAATCACGCCCGAACCGCTGAACGGATCTGGATGAAACTTGGTACAGAGATAGATTATAGTTTGGAATAACACATAGGTTACTTTTTATCCCGGACAATTGAAGAGATCCCGCGGGAACCAAAAAACCTTAATCCACGCGAACATCGTCGCGGGCATCAGCTATTCACGAATAATAAAGTCCAGGGGTCACAAAGCAAGGCTAATAATTATCACAAAGCGTGCCAGTTGTTGATAATCACACACGTTTGTTGGCGCAACGCGTTCATCTTCATTAGTAATGATATATCGCTGAAAACTCACTGCTGCTTACTGCATACGTGTTATTTTGCACTATTATTATTATTCATTTATTTCACTTAGGTCCATATTGTTTACATTTTTAAATATTTAACTATGAAAACAAAAAAAAAAAACATTTAAAAATATAAAAAATATTGTTCCACCGATCTCGGGAACAGGGTTCAAGAAACCGGCGGTCAGGGCCCCAGAGAGCGAGCCGTGTCCAGGAGTACAGCCTTCTGGACCCAGCTACCCAATGAGAGCCTCGAAAGATGTTGGTCGAGGCTCTTGGCTATAAGACCGTTAGTAGTCACGACTATCGGTACAATGATTGCTGAGTCCACACTCCACATGCGACAACCTCATGCGCCATCTAGATACTTGGTTAGTTTCTCTTTCTCAGCTTTCACGAGGTTCTCGTCATGCGGGACAGTAACATCAACAATCATTGCACGGCGCTCTGATCGGTCTATCACCACTATGTCAGGCTTATTGGCTACAATTATTAGTCCTGTCTGTAATGATAGACCGATCCCAGTATAGTGTGATATGACCATTTTCAATTAACCAATTATTATTATTATTATTACTCTTTGTACACCACAACACAAAAATATAAAAAAACACAACACAGACAACACTAAGAAAGAAGTAGCATACAAAAAGGCGGCCTTATCGCTTAGTAGCGATCTCAGCCAGGCAACCTTTGGATTAGGAGAAGTTATGGAGATTAACTTGCGTGCACTATGGGCAGAGCAAAAGGATAATGTTATACTAGATGATGCCCGCTACTTCGTTAGCTTGGATTCAGGATTTCTAGGTTCCTTCGGGAATTCTTTAATCTTCCGGGATATAAATTTATTAATGTGCCAATTAATTTCATCCAGATCCGTTCAGTCGTTCTGGCGTGATTGAGTAACAAACATCCATCCATCAAAACTTTCGCAATTAAAATATTAGTATAGATAGATAGATAGGAATAAAAGGTTTTTATTCCGGAAAACCAGGCTGATTCTTTGTGCAAAAAAAGAGCCAGCTCTTCTGACGATGAGGCAAACAACCGCGGTGAAATATCTCGCAAGAGATTTTCGGCACTAGACTGCATGACCCCAGAGTTTCCACGGCAAACGGAATTATGTAACGAAGGAACTAGAAGTTTAATTCGCTGTAATTCGCCATAGTAGACACATATATCCTCCGTCCGTCATCGAGGTATTTGACGACCTCCGTGGCGTAGTGTTGAGGGCTGTTGCCTTAACGTGCGGAGGTCCCGGGTTCGATCCCCGGCAGGGTTTGGAAATTTATAATTTCTAAAATTTCCCTGGTCTGGCCTGGTGGGAGGCTTCGGCCGTGGCTAGTTACCACCCTACCGGCAAAGACGTGCCGCCAAGCGATTTAGCGTTCCGGTACGATGCCGTGTAGAAACCAAATAGGGGTATGGGTTTAATTAACTGCCATGCCTCTAACAGGTTAGCCCGCTACCATCTTAGATTGCATCATCACTTACCATCAGGTGAGATCGCAGTCATCGCAGTCAAGTCAGTAGGTGGCTAACTTGTAGTGGATTAAAAAAAAAAAAAAAACTATGTGTGTACTTGCAGTTGCAGCTTGCGATATTCGCTGCGTAGTAAGACAGCAATTCGCATCGGCACAACACCACGCCACATAAATCTTCCAAATTATTCTCAACGTACGTTTCACTCCGACACAGGAGCATCATCAGTGTGCTTAGCATGCGCGCAACGAGATTATCTCGCGACGAGAGAGAGAGATGTTGTCGTTGCCGGCAATTTTTTCATTTACCCTAACATGCACAAAATGCGGTATATTACAAGAAAAAAGAGTCGACATGTAAAGGTTCGTAGAGAAAAATACCACAGATAAGAAATATTACTTTTATACTTATCTTTTGACGTAACGAGACAAGTAACCGTGTTAGCTTAGGTAGTCAGATAGAGATAACGGGTAGACATAATTTTACTCGTAGTGCGCATGCTAGCCATATGCGACAATGCACAATGGAATAGGGATGATGCCTGTACCAAAAATAAATTATTTCTAACTGATTATTATTTAATAGAGGGTCTTCCAAAAGACCTTAACATTCAGATCCTCAGTTAGTTTTATGTTTGATAAAATTGTTTTTGCCTCATCTGGTGACAGAAAGGCTGGCTCATTTTTTGCACAAAGGATCAGCCTGGCTGTCCAGCGCGGAAATGCAGCCAGCATTCTCGCCACCATTCCACGCGGGCATGATTTATATAGTAATTAGGTTAGGCTAGCTAACTTTAATTTCTATTGTATTGTTTTCAATAAAAGTTTGCTAACCATTTTAAAATATAGATTAAAGAAAAAAAGTGCGTTGAAATTATATGACGTCACAACTGTGAATTTCATACAACTTCCATATGAGTTGCTGATTTGATTGAGTTGTCTGTTATGTAACTCTCGATGAGAGAGGCATTGAAGTACTTCCGCCGTTTGCAGGTTATTTGTTTGTACATTTTAATTATCAAACTTATTATAAAGAAACCTTGCAAACATTTCTTTGTGGTGCTCAAACTAATTGTAAAGAAATAATTTCCCTCAAATACGCGCTTTAGAAAATATTATTTTGTTTCTGTTTTTTATTTTTTTTCAATAAACAAGTTTCCGAACTTCCAGCGAGTTATTGTTTGATTGAATCCTTTGGTTTTTGAACGTTATTGTTTTTGTTTTTTGGCTGATTATTTCAATGTTTTTAACCGACATCTAAAAGGGAAAAGGTTTTTAATTCTGCGTGTATCAGATCATAGTTATTTTTGACACGATTAAACGCAAAGACCTGGGGGTCTACTCTCTTTCTCTAAAACGAAACTTCGCAAACAAACGAACGAAATTTCGTTAACTCCTCTCCTACATAATATTATCTCTATGCTCCTCTCTATTTCGTTTTCGTACACGCAGACGAAGTACGGATCCATAGAAAATTTTCGTGACCGATTGGATTGAACGATTTTGAGTGGGTCTAATAACAGACTAATTACGTTCGTTTGCGAAGTTTCGTTTGAGAGAAACAGAGTAGACCCCCTGGGGCTGGAAAAATCGTACAATCAGAATAAAATCTGTCTCTCTTACTCTAGTATAGATGGAGAGAGACAGGGTACCTGTAATTTGTAAATGTAATTTATCTATGTATGTAAAAACAAACATTTTTCAGTAGATAAATCAGAAAGCGGGTCGTTATGTTCAAAATTAAAAAAAAATTGTTCGGTTGATCGCGTTTTCCAAATTCCTGACTGCTCATTTCGAACGCAAAATTACAATTTAAAAAAAATTGTGGAAAACAAGGTTATGGATGGGGATCTTAAAAACGCAGCCCGCATTTTGTTTTCTAATGATACGCTGGCTCCATTCAATGATGAAACGCTAGAAGCCTTACGTGACAAGCATCCTTTACCAAATCCCGACTCTTTGCTTCCAGACCCACCTTCAAACGTTTCATTTTTACAGATAAAGGATGAAGAAACTTACGCTGCGATAATGTCATTCTGCAGTGGCTCTGCTGGTGGCATGGACGGCATAACTCCACAACATCTGAAGGATCTTGTGGGAGTTACTGCTGGGGACGCCGGCAGGGCGCTTCTGAGTGACATTACCAGACTTTGTAATTTGATGTTATCTGGCGAGGTAAATTCATCCTTTTTGCCATTCCTTTACGGTGCGAGGCTCTGTGCTTTTAATAAAAAGGACGGTGGGATCCGGCCCATCGCTGTTGGCTGCACTTTTCGCCGTTTGGCATCAAAATTAGCGTGTAGACACATAGTTTCGACCCTAAAGGATAAATTCCAACCTATTCAAGTTGGATTTGGCAGTAAAGGTGGTTGTGAGGCAGCAGTGCATTCGGCTCGTACTTTCTTATCGAATGGCGAGGTTGAGGTACTGCTGAAAGTAGACGTAAAGAATGCTTTCAATTCATTGGACAGGGCAACTCTGCTTAACGAAGTTTCAACACAGCTTCCCGAAATTTACCCATATGTTTGGCAATGTTACAGCTCTGCTTCCAAATTATTTTTTGGAGATGGCGATATTAAGTCCTCTGTAGGTGTTCAGCAAGGGGATCCTTTAGGTCCAGCCCTGTTCAGCTTAGGGATCCATAACCGTATCTCAAATTTAACATCTAAATTTAACATATGGTATCTTGACGATGGAACCATTGGAGGCAACGTGGATGACGTTCTAAAAGATCTTAACAGCGTTAAGCAACAATTTAGCAAAATTGGTTTAGAACTAAATTTTTCCAAATGTGAACTCTTTTTCACAGAAAAACTATCGCAAGATAGAATATTATCGGCCTCAGAATTATTTAACGGAATTGCCCCTAATATTAAGATTCTTGATAAACATTCACTTTGTCTTCTTGGTGCTCCTCTTTTTAACGAAGCCATACAACCAATCTTGGACAAAAAAATCAGAACATTTTCGGCACATTCTGACAAATTGGGCGCTCTAAATTCTCACATTGCATTTTCGATCCTAAAATATTGCCTTTTTGTACCTAAATTAATTTACATTCTCCGTGCGAGCCCAATTTGGAAATTTCCTGGACTACTCGATATTATGGATGCCACCTTAAGAGATACGCTAGAAAAAATTCTAAATTTATGTTTTGATGATCAGTCCTGGAATCAAGCTACTTTACCGGTCAAGTATGGTGGCATCGGCGTGAGAAAAATTTCCAGTGTTGCTCTTCCGGCTTTTCTGTCCTCTGTGCATAGTATAAAAGAGCTCAGTTCTCAAATTCTTAATTCTAATTCAGTTTCATTGACCTATGCCACAGAGGCCCTAGAGAGTTGGAAGGTCAGGTGTCCCAATGACGACATCCCGAAGGAATGTTTCACACAAAAACTTTGGGATGTGCCGTTGGTTCGGCTGACACATACAAATTTGGTTCAAAATCTTACAAGTGAAAGAGATCGAGCAAGGCTTCTAGCCTTATCTGAAAAAGAATCCGGGTATTGGCTTCATGCCTTGCCATCCAAAAATCTAGGCACGCTTTTAGATAACGAAAGTTTTCGTGTGGCTCTAGGTCTCAGATTGGGAACACCCCTGTGCTATGAGCACAGATGTCCGTGTGGAAAAGAGGTCGATAAATTTGGAATTCACGGACTCTCTTGCCAAAGGAGCGCTGGTAGGCTTTTTCGGCATGGCTCTCTCAATGATACGATCAAAAGGGCTCTTGCCACCATAGATATTCCTGCGCTCATTGAGCCGGCAGGGATTAGTCGGGATGATGGCAAGAGACCTGATGGATTGACGCTGGTTCCCTGGGAACGGGGACGGGCGCTAATGTGGGACGCAACATGCGTAGACACATTGGCCCCGTGTCATATCAGGGAAACAGCATCAAGGCCGGGAGCCGCAGCAGAAAAGGCTGAAACCGGCAAACGGCGGAAGTATGCCTCTCTCATAGAGAGTTACATATTTGTTCCGTTTGCCGTAGAGACCCTGGGGCCGTGGAGTCTTAGTGCCAAAAATTTTTTGCGAGCTATTTCACCGCGGTTGATTGCCTCATCTGGTGACAGAAGGGCTGGCTCATTTTTTGCGCAAAGGATCAGCCTGGCTGTCCAGCGCGGAAATGCAGCCAGTATTCTCGCCACCATTCCACGCGGGCATGATTTATATAGTAATTAGGTTAGGCTAGCTAGCTTTAATTTCTATTGTTTTGTTTTCAATAAAAAAAAAAATGTATGTAAAAGGTACTATCTTTTGTAGTGTAATTATCCAATTATTATTTTAGTTAGTGTTGAACAAATGAAAGCAAGATGTTGCAGGTCCGAATTTCAGATGTCATCCACAACTGGGGTGTTGCATAAGTCAAAAATAAATTACTTTTACTTATTATTAAATATAGAGGACCTGCCAATATATCGTTATTTAAACTATCGTTTACTTAAAGTAAAAAAGTGCGTTGATTTTTAATGACGCCAAAGTAAAGTATTTCATAAAAAATCCCATACTAAGCGCGCGTTTTGAAGTTTGAAAAAAAAGTTCCTGATTTGACTAGCTGTCAAATACCCAGATACATAAAATAGAATAGCGAAAGTTTTTATAGTCCGCCAACGCCAAACTTATCTGACCCGGTGGCCAAAATTGGAACAAATTTTTATGCCTGTTTAGTTTTTTAGGGTTCCGTACCAAAATGGTAAAAATGGAACCCTTATGGTGCGACTTTCTCCGTCCGTCTGTCCGTCCGTCACAGTCGATTATTTCAGTAACTATTAAAGCTATCGACATGAAATTTGGAATAGTTGTATATAATAGTGGCCCAACATCATTAAAATAAAAACAAATCGAAAATTATTTTTAGTTTAATTAAATAAGGGGGAAAATCGGGGGTTTGAAATTTCAAAGTATGATAACTATACTGAGTGGGATTTATTATTTAGTTTTTGATTTATCGGGCCAAATGTCGAAAAAAATACCCGAGTGCGAGTCCGACTCGCACTTGGCCGGTTTTTTTTATACAGATAGGTACTAGCGACGCTGTCACAGGGTTAGATAAGTTTGTCGGATTATAAATAACTAGATGGACATTGTCAAACGTCCGTGAACTACTGCGTATTCTTGGATGATTTTGTACACACTCGATCTTTAAAAAACATAGACTTATAAGCTTTTAGAAGTTCCAGTACGCAACTGCAGTTTATTTTTTTAAGTAAATCCGGGTTCGAGCCACACTCGCAAGTTCCATTGACGCGGTCGGCTACTCGTGTTTCCACCACACTTTTTAAGTAAAGTTGGGAAACTACTTAATTTAACTTTCGTACCCGTCTAAGTAATTTATTATTTGGTCGAATGCAAAGCACTCATGAGCTATGGTAGAGAATGTTCCTTTTCTCCCACTTTTTTTTTTAAATCCATTACATGTTAGCCCTTGACTGCGATCTCACCCGATGTAAGTGATGATGCAGTCTAAGATGGTAGCGGGCTAGCCTGTTAGGGGCATGGCAGTTACTTGCTCATAATTTGCTTCATAATACTTCCATACTAATATTATAAATGCGAATGTGTGTGTTGTCTGTCTGTCCGTCTGCTACGCTTTCACGGCCCATGACACAACCGATTTTGAAGAAATTTGGTATAGGGGTAGGTTGTATTCCGGGGAAGGACATAGGCTACTTTTTGTCCCGGAAAACTACAACGTTCCCGCGGGAATCAAAAATCTAGTTTTTTTTTAAAATTATTATTATCAAACACAGACCATAATTTTTTTTTGTATATATTTAGAAAATCAATACGTAAGTTAAAAATAAAACAATACGTACATTGGCTCTATTGAGGTCTCTGAAGTAGGAAATCAAAATTGTTCAAGTCCATTCGAGAGCTCGTAGATAAAGTACGTACAAAAGTTGTGAATGTCTGCAAAGAGTACCTATTTACATCACAATACAAACCGCAAATGAGATTCTTGCGTCTTGTGACGTGGATAATATAAGCTTGTTCTTGTTTAAAAAAGGGGGCCCGGCAGTATTGCCTCGAAACCCGCATGGTTTTGATGTGCTAACTCGTGTTCAATATAATATGGGGTCATCCAAAAAGTACGTTTCACTAATTTCGTGATTTTTTGACCTCTCCCTCCCCTTTGTGAGATTTGATGTTAATATAATCAACATCAAATCAACAATTTGAAAAAAATAACAAAACTTGGAAATATTTTTAAGTTTTTCGTTAATAGTTCAAATTTGCCATTTTAACACTTAGATGTAGTATAAGATTTTGAAATGTGACGTCATGAAACTTAGGACCCCTCCCACCCCTTGTCACATTTCGATTGATACCTGGCCCGGCTGACATTGTCCTGCCCTGAACCTAGAACCGGGTTAAATTGTAAATATAAACCATCCCGGGACCACACACACACACACACACAAAATTCGATCAAAATCGGTTTCTGAGTTTTAATAAAAGAAGAAAGATAACTATACATCGCTCATACAATTTTTCTATTAGATTTAAGTATAAAAAAGAGCAACAAATGTTGCACAAAAAAACAGATTTTAGTTTAGTGTAGTTCACGCTAGGGGTATAAGGAGTACGTGTACGGGCACGAAACTAGCGGTAGCGGGGCGACGGCGGTAGCGGGGCGATGCGACTAGTCTGAGAGCTGGCGATGAATTTCGGAAACAATTTGAAAGAGGTCTGGTAATACTTTATAACCGACAAAAACGTCTGGGATTAATTTTTTCGAATTCTTTAAGTATAAAATTTAAAGATAAAAAAATCAAGTTGCCACAAAAATGTTTTTTCGGTTTTTTTTTTAATTTTATATGCTGCGCAGTAGCGAAATAACCGCAAACGCTCTACCAGACTGGCAGAACTGGATTCGCCAATGAACGAAATTATATTTTTCCACAATTTCAGATTGCCTAAAAAGACCTTCCCGAAATTCGTCGCCAGCTCTCGAATTCCATCGCCCCGCTGTCGCCGTCGCTCGGCCGTCGCTCATTTCGTGCCCGCATACTAAGAGAGGGGAATTCGTTCAAATAAAACAAATGGCGTGTGCGATTTAATCGTCAGCGGTGCGACTCCAGCCCGCAGCATCAAATTAAAGGCTGCAGGGCGGGAATCGATGGCGACTATCGTAAAGATCTTTGAACCCTACCTTTGGTTCAAGATAGGTATGGGAGTGTAATTATATTGTTTTAAAGCAATAGGTATGATTACACTCCCACATTTGTTGAATATGTGAGATACTGTGAAAATGCGCGCTACTTCATCCGCGTATCTTGAGTTTTTTTATTCCTGCGGGATCTCCTTAATTTTCCGGGATAAAAAGTAGACTATGTCACTCTCGAGGTCCTCAACAATATCCATGCCAAAAACTAAGCCAATCATTTGCTCTAATGAGGCGTGTTTGAAGGACAAACCAACAAACAAACACACTTTCGCATTTATAATAAGAGTATGATATTCGCATACAAGCAAAGCAATCATAAAAATCATTTATTCGGAAAATAAAATATAAGCAGCTTGAGATGTCATCACGGATGAAATTTTATACAGAAAGTGGATAACATTAAACTGGAGCTTAAACTACACTGACTATAACTGACTCTCTAGCGAGAGTCCGTTGAGAACCTATTGACCTACATGCCTACCTGCCCATATCATTCATGCTAAGCTCGGGTGGAAAGGGGTTGTTTCAAATTTATATGGAGTCTGGGCCAGGTATTTGTACGGCATTTCACAATGTTCGGGGTCATAAAATAGTAACATTTTTTTCTTTATTTCTTACTAAAAAGTTCAATTTACGAGGTACAATGCGAAATTATTTTGCAAAATAAAAGCGCAACAACATGCGTCCATTTTGACATTGACGTATATTACACGTGTCATGATGACATTTGACATAAAATTACCTGGGAAATGTGAATTAACCTTAAAATATCCAACAGCAGTCAGATTGATGGATGGATGCGTTGCGAGAGTTGCTATTCTACAAATGTACCTAATTAAACATTTTATTTTTGTACCTCTTAATCATTGTAAAACTGCCAAAAAGCATATTTTATTTTGTTTTCTATGATTTTATACTATTTTTTGGAATACTGTACAAGTACCTGGCCCAAGATGAAACAACCCCTTTGGAATTATTTCTCAAACTCTAGAGTCTTGACGTTTCATAATTAGTGACACAAGTTGTCCAACGTGAAGTAAATTAATCATTTCATTTCAAACTCCAATGGTGCGATCCTATGTGCGGCACAAGCAAACCTGTTCGCACTGTTTTTCTGCCCATCCATTCGGGATGAAAATGTAAGTACACAATTAATGTGCTGAACCCAATTTTGGTGGAAACGCATCATACGTGGAGAGTTATCCCACTGAAACTGAAATTGATAAAATAATTTCTAATCTCGATCGGTCATCGAGTACAAATGGTTGGGGCTCCGAAGCAGGAATGCGTCGTGGCGTGAAGTTCGTTCTGGGACATGTCGGGAGGCGTTTGATTGTCTTGTGGCGTAAGGGTCCATACAGACGGGCAGCAACCTAGGGTAAGAAAAGGTGTCTAAAACAATAATTTATGACTTACATATAGATGTTCATATTATTTTATTTAACTGTGTACGTCTTGCCAAATGTAATGCATATTTCTCCTTTTGTCTCTTTGCTTAGGCTTGAAATAGTTATCTAAGCTACTAGTGCAGCATGATGAAAGTTTCACTCGAGTTGTGAACATTTATTTAAATAGAGTATAAAGAGCAACCACCGAGTTTCTTCTCGGTAGAAACGGAATTCCGAACCAGTGGTAGATTCACTCGACGCGACGATTCAAAAGTAAGTACCTACTTGTAAAAGATTATTTGGATTAAAAAAAAAACATTTAATTTATTATTATTTTTTATTTATACCTACATTTAATTTAAAAGCTGAGTGTGCTATTTTCAATACGCAAGTGTTTCATATCTTAAAGAAATATGTACCATTTTTCACTATAACAAAATATCTACAAAGGCACGTGAGGTAGAGATTCCAATCCGACAATATATTTCTATATTTATATAATTATTAGGGTATCGTACATACCTAAACGTATAAGAATGGGCAGACGAAATTGAGCTCTAATTCAATGCAATTATGGTTTATTTTACTTTGACAAAAATCTTAAACGTTTGATCGAACATTCTTACATGATTGGGGGGCTGGGTGAACTAATATTATACGAGCAAATGCGAAAGTTTGGATGTATGGATGTTTGTTACTCAATCACGAAAGAACGGCTGTACGGATCTGCATGAAATTTGGCACAGAGATAGATTATAGTCTGGAATAGCACATAGGCTACTTTTTATCCCGGAAAATAAAAGTTCCCGCGGGAACCAAAACACCTCAATCCACGCGGACATCGGCTAGTAGTCTAAATAAATCTGAAATTTCAGGCTCCGAGGAGTGTGAGGAAGGTACCCACTCTTACACAATTGGTTGTGGTCACGTGACACCGGAAGCAACCTGCGACAACCCTAACCCTGAAGCTAACAGCCGTGGTGACACCTGTGACTACTCCGCTTGCTACTGCGACCCCCCCACTGTACGGGATACTGCTACTAAAAAGTGCGTGCCCTTGGAGGAATGCCCTAAGAAAGAGGAGCAGAAGGAGGTGGAGAACGGTTAAATACAGAGCTACAAAATTATGAGTGGTGTAGCAAAATAACTGAAGTAAAATAGATTGTCTCTGAAACGTGGTTTGTTGGTTTACGTATATATTTTTTTTCTTCAATATTAATAGACACAAAAATAAAGAAAACCACATTTTATTAACTGTTTAATAAATTATAATAATAACTAAAAAAATAAAATTATTCTATTCTTTGTAATTACACCTGATCTTGTATCAATTTTGACAGGGGCCATACTGCCAATAAACACTTAAAGTGCAATATTACTCAAAATGACAGTTTGGTGTCACATACCTTGATATCCCTAAAATAAGGGTTATAATTCCAAAACACAAAAGTCAACATTAATGAAGCAATATGGCTTTAAACGTTGGCAGAATGCCCCCAGGTCTCGTTTAACTTTGGGACAAATCTCTTTATACCAAACCAGTTTGTTTTATATATTTGTATCCACTACAAGTTAGCCCTTGACTGCGTTCTCACCTGATGGTAAGTGACGATGCAGCCTAAGATGGTAACGGGCTATCCTATGTTAGGCGCATGGCAGTTAAATTAAACCCATATACCCCTATTCGGTTTATACACGACATCGTACCGGAACGCTAAATCGCTTGGCGGCACGTCTTTGCCGGTAGGGTGGCTAGCCACGGCCGAAGCCTCCCACCAGGCAAGACCAGGGAAATTCACAAATTATAAATTTCCAAAACCTGCCGGGGATCGAACCTCCGCACGTTAAGGTAACAGAGCTCAACAATGCGCCACGGAGGTTATTTGCATGAAAAGCATGGTTTACTAATGAGATTTGTTTGTTTCTCTTATTTATTTACTGTTTAATGAATGATAACAATAATTAGTACTAAAATTAAAATTCAGTACAGGACTCTGTACTGTATTTGTTTATTTCCTTAAATTGATTATACCTACGGCTAAAGTGCTATTTTATTAGACTACATCTTATGTACCTATACCTAGACACACTATTCAAATAAATGATTATTGTATTCATCGATTTACCAACTAAGGATACAACATTACCTACAAATTAATACTCAAAAAGCGTCCACAATCGCTTATAAAAACACAGCTATAGATAATAGACAAAGAGACACCAAACGGTTCACAAAAACCAACCATATGGCTTTATATTTAGGGATCAATTTTGTAATAACAATTCGACACATACGACATTTTGTCGCCTAGTATACCTACTCATGCGCGACTGAGGCAAAAATTGTTCATTGTGCACAATTTGGCCGTGCCGTTTTTTGCGTTTCGATGGTGCGTCTAAGGTATTGGTAAGTCAATGATTGTATTGTATGTTTGTCCGACTAATTTCGAACTCGTCCGGGGTCCTAATATTATGATTCATGAGCCTGTTTGCGCGACACGGCGGCACAACGAAGTTTAAAAGCTAAAAAAATATTATTATGTATTTTTGTGACTGCCTCGTTGTTCTACTTCTAGTGGTTAGCATGCTCGACTGCGGCCAGCGAGGTCCAGGGTTCGAGTCCCGGGTCGGGCCATAATTAAGTATTGGATTTTTCTGACTATAAATTCTCAGTACTAGCCCGGAGTTAGGAAATTGGCGGTGTTTCAGTTTGGTTTAATTAATATACCTGCCATACCCCAAACAGGTTAGCCCGCAACCATCTTAGAGTGCATCATCACTTACCATCAGGTGAGATCGCAGTCAAGGGCTAACTTGTAGTGGATAAAAAATAAAAAAAACATTTTCAGAGGAGACATTATTTATTTTACATCAGTTATTATTCCTTCTCCACATCTTTCTGCTCCTCCTTCTTAGGGCAGTCCTCCAAAGGCACGCACTTCTTAGTAGCAGTATCCCGTACAGTGGGGGGGTCGCAGTAGCAATCGGAGTAGTCACAAATCTGGGCGCTGGTGTCGGGTACCGGGTTAGGGTTGTCGCAGGTCGCTTGTGGAGTTTTGTAACCACATCCGGTTGTGTAAGCGTGGGTGCCTTCATCACACACACTGTAGCCTGAAATTTAAGATTTATCTAGACAAGTAGTTCACCCAGACATCATCATCATTTCAACTCATTGCTCACTACTGAGCACGAGTCCGCTCACGAAATGAAAGAAATAAAGAAAGAAAAAAAAATTATTGCCAAATCTTGCCACACATAACAAACATACCTAAAGAGGTAGATCACCCCTGCACCTCGACGATGTAAACAAGATTAGATTGTATCTAAACAACAACGATGAGGCGCAGGGATGAAATATATCATGCATGGCTGATGGCACAACCCGAAAAATGGTCCAGGCTCAGCATAATGCTGTATGTTCAGTGCAAGCACTAACCATACAGCGCTGATTTTCAGCCTGAACCCTGATTCAGGTGACACCACGGAAAAAAAAACCGGCAAAGTGCGAGTCGGACTCGCGCACCGAGGGTTCCGTACAAACCTGTAGCAAGTTTTACGATTAATGAATTTAATGAACCGCAAAACTAACTTTGTTTGTAGAGGTTTTCTGTTAATATCAAAAAAACTATGCTAGTTAGAGCATTGGCTATAGTTTTCCTGTAAAATATACATAAATTCCTATTGACCATAATTATTTCAGATTTTTCGATTGGTAAACTCCGGAGATAAGGGGGGGGGGGAACGGTATTTTTTTTGACTTTTTCCCCGATAAATCAAAAACTATCATGACTAAAAATAATTAAAAATCTGTTTTAGAATGTACAAAGTAAACCCTTTCATATGATACCCCACACAGTACAGTTATCTCACTTTTAAATTTCAACCCTCCGATTTTCCCCCCTTTTTAAATAAGAACAAAAATAATTTCCAATTTTTTTTAATTCCAGTGTCTTTGGGCCACTAATATACACAACTATTCCAAATTTCATGTCGATAGCTTCGGTAGTTACTGAAATAATCGAGTGTGACGGACGGACAGACAGACAGACAGACAGACGGAGAAAGTCGCACCATAAGGGTTCCATTTTTACCATTTTGGTACGGAACCCTAAAAACTACGTAGCTGCAAGCTAGTAGGATGCTTAAAAACTATAGTTTTATAGCAAATCTATCTATCTAATTATCTATCTATCTAATTATCTATCTATCTATCAAACTAAAGTGCTATACCTACGTCTACAAAAACGACTACAAATGTTCATTAGTACTACTTACATACAAGTGAGAAGGGTTATGGTCGAAGGGTGGTGTCGTTGGATAGTTCGTTCAAAAATATTGCAGTTGTGGGAACAGCATTTAGCGAATCAGGGTTCCGTTTGCGAAATATTAAGCTTTAGTGTATTATTTTTGGTGTTTGTTGTTTTAATTTTTGTTGAGTGCTAACCCTAGTCCGCCAGCTAAATGGTTGTTTTTGGATATGCGGAAAAATTAATGGCAGTAGTCTATCATTGTTAATGGGAAAACTATCAGAGCTATATGAATTTAATCAAAATTACTTAATATTATTAATGCGAAAGTTGGATGGATCGTATCGATGCAATGGATGGATGGATGTTTGTCCAATCACGCTAAAACGGCTGTACGAATTGGATGAAATTTGGCACAGAGATGGATTATAGTCTGAAATAACACATAGGCCGGAAAATAAAAGAGTTCCCGGGGGAACCAAAAAACCTCAACCCGCGGACGAAGACGCGGGCATCAGTTAGTTTATAAAATTTATACGCCGATATGGCTAATGTGCAGGACTCTGTTTTATTAGACCTTACATCTTATATACTTACAAACATTATGCAAATAAAGAATCGTCCATTGTGTTCTAGCTAAGTAAGCTTTAGAAGATAACGAGTAAATACTCTAGCAACTTATAAAATGTGCATCGTACGGGCAACTACGGAACCCTACACTGCACTGTGTCCCGACACGCACTTGGCCGGTTATTTTTAACACATGCATACTAAAATAATATCTACTACTAGCTGATGCCCGCGACTTCGTCTGCGAGGATTGAGGTTTTTTGGTTTCCGGGGTGAAAAGTATTAGACTATGTGTTATTCCAGACTATAATCTATCTCTGTGCCATTTCATCCAGATCGTTCAGCCGTTCTGGCGTGATTGAGTAACAAACATCCATCCATCCATCAATCCATCCATCCATCCGTCCATACATCCATCCACGCAAACTTTCGCATTTATAATATTAGTATAGATGTAGACATTATTAGACATTGGTGTAAACTGTCAACATTCAGGTTCAGAGAGCTGAACTAATATCTCGTTTAAACTTATAATAACTTAAAAGCTATGGAAAAATAACTTACAGTTTCCAAGAACATAATAGCAGCCTCTCGAATTTATCGTTCCGGCCAAGGATAACCCGACCAGAGCGACGTAGCCCAAAGCAATCAGCAACTTCATTATGACAGGTATTTTTAATTTGTCCGTGTTACACAAGTAAGTTGTATGGCGTCCGAAAATGCACTGGCCACTGGTCAGGTTGACTTTAAATAAGCTTCGATGATGATGATAATATGATGACGTCAGATAGTGGCCATAACAAGTATTAAAAGGCCGTATTCTCGTCATCGGTCAATTTTGGAATCTGTAGGTATACCGCACAGTAGACCGTTAGGCTGCACTCACACATAGACGACATAGGCCGGTAAAGATACTTTGATACTTTGCGTAGTCAAGTTCGTACGTACGTGCGGTCGTACGATCTGCAGTACCATTTTACACGTGAATTTGATCAGACTTTGATAATATTTTTTGGTCATATAGGTATTTTATAGAACTTTACAATTTATGATAAATAAATACTAAACATTCTAATTTTATTTTATCAGTAATTTCGCCAAACTTTTAAGAAATACAGGTTATTATGACGCGTAAATTTTGATAAATCGTGCACATTGATTTGATTTTTTTATTAACTAATTTTGTATAGAACGTATAAAAACGAATTGCAACAGTCCAATTTTAAGAGTGTGTTTATCTATTAGTATTTTTTATTAGTCATTTATTATAATTTTTCGTGGATTTATATGGGTCAAAAGTGTCACCCAAAAGTGTAAAAATGGTAAACGTATTCTGCAAGAATGAGAATTTCACTATTATATTTCAATAAAATTAATATTTTTTTTGCAACAGTCTACTAAGGAGGGATTAATCTTTAATGTTTTAATTTTCTTTTTGTTATAATACTAATATCTCATGCACAAAGCTCATCAAAAGTTCTTAAAATGTTGGGTTACGGACTGTTAATATTGTCTATTTTAATATAGCATTTTTTCTTTCTAAAATAAGAGCCGAGTTTCTTGCGAGCTTGCCTCAGTAGAATTTATTTCCGAGCCGATAGTAGAGTCCTGTCATATCATAAGTCACGCTCAATTACTACAGGAAATATATAAAGCAAGAAGTAAGTAAAGTTGAAAGAAAACTGAATTATTTTTATTGTAAACTGCATACATTAAAAAATTGAATTTTTGGCAAGTACTCATAGAAACAAACCGTGGCATGGAGACAGACGAAACGCTGATGTACTTGTTGCTAGAATGCACGGGCGTCACAGACCACCGCGAACTACCTCGGATCCCCAACCTCGCTACGAGAGGCCCTAGATAACCTGAGCGGTCTTCTAGGCTTCTGCAGGGCTAGCATGGGCCGAAGATAAAAATTTTATCCCCCGATTTTATCCACTGACAAGAGATAAAATTAACTTATCCACTTCTCAGAGCACGGCAACAGGGGAGAGGAGAAGTTTATCTCCGTTTGACATTTCACGGGGACTCGGGGGACTATATATCCACCGTTATTTACCATTTTTATTTATTTATCTAAGTATAAAATTTTTATCCTTTCCTCGGGGAGAAAATTGTCTCGGCCCATGCTAGGGGGGCAGCGAGGAGGGGCATCTTTTTTTTTTATCCACTACAAGTTAGCCCTTAACTGCGATCTCACCTTCACGTACACGGTACAACAGACCTCCAACTGGAGGTTTAAGTGCGGAAACCTGTCCAGTAGGAATAAAGTAAGAAAGAAAAGAAACAAACCATGTTTTTTCATAATCATAATCATAATATTTGAAAAATATTTTAATCCGGCGCTGGTCTCAGTACCGGATTAAAAAGTATTTTGATATTTTTTTACTAATGCTGTTTATTAAAACCATCTTTTCAGGGCCAATTTTCAAGTCATTACAATTTTTTTTTACATTGCAATTTAAAAAAAATCTTGTTTACACTTTCTTAGGGCATTCTTCTAAAGACACGCGCTTGTCCGTTCCGTTCCGTCATTACAATATTTTTTTTACATTACAATTTAATTAAAAAAAAGTAACTTGTTTACACTTTCTTAGGGCATTCTTCTAATGGCACGCACTTGTCAGTAACAGTATTCCGTACAGTGGGGGGTCGCAGTAGCAAGCGGTTGCAGCTAGGGCTTCCAATACCGGGATCCCTGACTTTTTTCGCCGGTTTTCAATACCGGTATTGAAATGTCTAATACGGTATACCGGTATTGGTGACACTGTAAACGAAACAGTGACTATTGCATATATTTCTTGGAAATGCCACTGTTTTTTATTCGGCTAATTTTAAAACTTGTTTCTTAAGCACATTAGCTCAAATAAATCTAAAAATCAATACTTGGTGATATTTAAAGAAAATACAATTTCATAAAATATTGCATAAAATAAAATAGAGTGAAGGAGTTACTTATCGTGAGGCAATGAAATAGACATACCAATCCACAGCATTCTAAATCCGAAATAATTATTCACATTTTGAGTTAATTTTGTGAAATATTGTGAATTTTTTTTATGAAAAAATCTGTTTTCTCACCTCCGGGCGGAAAGCGTCAATTTTCCTCCCGCTGCGCTAAACGAAAATGCCGCTTTCCGCCTCCGTCGAGGAGAAAAATAGTATACACACCACGGGCAGTAAATAAGAAAGCCTCAGATCACATGTTTATTGACCTCGGCTTCGCCTCGGACAACAATTACATGTGATCTGAGACATTTCTTATTTTACTGCCCTAGATGTGTAATATACTATTGTTATGCTGCCGTTTGCTTCAGAAAATACTAGTTTTAAGTTAAAAAACATTTTAAATTTTCTCCAATACCGGGATCCCGGGATCCCGGGATCCCGGTATTGAGAAAAATCTTTCCGGTATTAATACCGGTATTGAAAAAAACCGGTATTCGAAAGCCCTAGACTTGCAGCAATGTAGTCACAGACCCTGAATAATTAGACCTCAGGCTCCGGGTTAGGGTTGTCGCAGGTTGCTTGTGGTGTTTTATAACCATAGTTGTGGTTACAAAAGAAAGAATAATGCTTTGATTTTGTTCTTTATTTTACTTGAACAATCATTAAAAAAGTATTTTGATAATTTTTTTTACTAATCCTGTTTATTAAAACCATCTTTTCAGGGCCAATTTTTAAGATATTACAATATATAAAAAAACTTGTTTACTCTTTCTTAGGGCATTTATCTAAAGGCACACACTTGTCAATGGTAGTATCCCGTACAGTGGGGGGGTCACAGTAGCAAGCGGTTACAGCAGTGAAGTCACAGACCCTGAATGCCACCTCAGGTTCTGGGTTAGGGTTGTCGCAGGTTGCTGGTGGTTTTCTGTTTTCACACCCGGTCAGGTAAGCGAGGCTGCCTTCCTCACATTCACGTTGGCCTGGAAGGAAAATCATAATAATATTATAAATTCGAAAGTGTATTTGTTTGTTGGGTTGTCCTTCAATCACGCCGCAACGGAGCAACGGATCGGCGTGATTTTGGCTCGGGTATAGACTATAGTTGAGGAGCTGGAGAGAGAGCTGACATAGGCTAAAATGAAGGAGTTCCCGCGCATGAATAAAAAAACTTAAACCACGTGGTCGAAGTCGCGGGCATCAGCTAGTATATTTTAACAAGGCGACTTACCTGTTGACCTAGGTGAACGACGAAAACGACAGGATACGACTTCGTAGAAAATGACTGACTTTAGGTATCTACGCGACAACCTAGTCCACGTGATGGGTCAGAAATAAAGTAAACTCCCAAAAAGGTTCCCAAAAAATTTTAATGTTGTCCACCTGAATGCTCAAAGTATCCCTGCCCATTTCCCAGATTTCTTAGCCTCTTTTGATACTAAGAACATCCATGCCATTCTGGTATCGGAGACATTTTTGCAGCCGTGCCTCCCCTCAACGTCTTACTCACTCCCAGGTTTCCATCTAATCCGTAATGACCGTGAGGGGAAAGGTGGTGGAGGGGTTGCAATTTATCTGCGAAGTCATATTTCCTTTTCCA
Organism: Erebia ligea; assembly: GCA_917051295.2. NCBI lineage: Eukaryota > Metazoa > Arthropoda > Insecta > Lepidoptera > Nymphalidae > Erebia > Erebia ligea. The sequence continues at coordinate 1,490,784 of OU785240.1, read as the reverse complement.
TCATGAGTAAATCCCCGTCTGCTTATACGGAATCATCCGAACACTTGTTTTTAGAGCTGCTGTTTGGTAGCCGTAAAGTGCTCTTAGGCGTGTTTTACAGTCCGTCACTTCGCATAGACTACTTCCAAGAGTTTGATGCACTACTGGAGAATTATGTACCTAACGTCGATCACATCATCATTATGGGTGACTTCAATACTTGCCTAGTTAAAGATGACTCGCGGGCGCATAAACTTAAACATATAATCAATAGCTCAAATCTGACTTTGCTTCAAACGAACCCAACTCACTACTTTCCAAACTGTACTCCTTCACAACTTGATCTCATGATCGTCTCTAATAAGGAATATGTAGATGTGCATGGGCAATTCTCTGCTGAAGCATTTTCGTACCATGATTTAGTATACTTATCATATAAACTGCGCCCAACTAAGATCAAAGCAACAGTTGTTATGCGACGCAGCTTTAAAAACTTCAATAATGACAACTTCTTGCGTGATTTAAACAACATAGACTGGGATTCCGTTTTCAATGCTCCTACTTTAGATCACAAATTTAATATCTTTAATTCTCTCTTAACCGGTTTGTTTGATATCCATGCTCCTTTTCGCCCAATTAAATTAAAACATTTACCTGCGCCGTGGCTTACTCACGATATAAAGTTGCTAATGAATAAACGGAATGCTGCCAAATCAAAATATAAGTTAAAACCTACTGAACCGAATTTGCTGAAGTATAAACAGCTGCGTAATCGTTGTAATAAGATCTGCAGAGATGCTCAACGTAATTACATACACTTGTCTGTTGATGGCAAAAATACATTAAAGGTGTGGAAATTCTTGGAGTCTATGGGTATTGGAAGAATAAAAAAGGGCGTATCTCATGATGTAGACATTGATGCCCTCAACTGCCATTTCACTAACGTCACCACTGATATACTGAAGAAGTCCGAAACGCTCTCTTCCATTAACCTGCGTCCAAAACCTATAGCTACGACTTCTTCAACTTTAGCACAATCAGCCCGAGTGAAATAAAAAAGCAAATCGTTGCCGTAAAATCAGATGCTATGGGTAGTGATGGTATTAGCCGCAAGATGATTCTATTAAGTCTAGACTCTATCCTACATGTGTTGTGTCACCTATTTAACTACTCCCTCTCTTCTAATACCTTTCCTAGTGGCTGGCGAATTGCTCAGGTCATTCCTGTACCTAAAATTTCTAATCCATTATTGTTTTCCCAATACCGTCCCATTTCTAACCTTCCTTTCTTATCAAAGGTCCTTGAACGCATTGTCCATTCCCAACTCACAATTTTCCTGAATAGAAATAATATACTTAGTTCTTTTCAGTCTGGGTTCCGCCGTGGGCACAGTACGGTTACGGCACTGACCAAGGTGTGTGATGACATACGGTTTGGAATCGATAACAAGCAAGTAACCATTTTAGCATTGCTCGATTTCTCTAACGCGTTTAATACCGTCGACCTAGATATTCTGTTAGCAATTCTCAAATCAATAAAGTTTTCCTCTGCTTCTATCAGTTGGTTCAAGTCTTACCTATGTGACCGGTCGCAATGCATACGTGTTAGAGGAAAACTGTCCTCCTACTGCCGTCTCCGTGCTGGTGTTCCACAGGGTGGTGTCCTTTCTTCTCTGCTCTTTTCCATCTTCATAAATACTGTCACTAATCTTCTTTCCTTGCCATTTCATCTTTATGCTGATGATTTCCAACTGTACATATCTACTCCTGTTGATCAGATCTCTGAAGCTGTTAAACGATTAAACGACGAACTTAATATTGTCTGCAGCTGGAGTGAGTCCTTTGGTCTACTAGTGAATGCTAGTAAATCACAGGTCATTATCATAGGTAACTCCAGACAAATGTCTAAACTTGATTACTCTACTTTACCACCTGTGGTCTTTGATGGTTCTGCGCTAGCTTATAGTCATACCGTAAAAAATCTTGGAGTTATCATAGACAGCAATCTATCACGGAAATCGCAAGTTTCTGAGGTTAGTAGGAAAATCTTTGGCGCTTATGCATCTATTAAAAGGTGGAAAAACTTTTTACCAATAAAAACCAAGATCTTGTTAGCAAATACACTTCTCCTTCCCATCCTTGATTACGCCGATGTCTGTTATCTCGACTTGACCGAAGACCTTTTAAATAAGTTAGAACGCTTGCAAAACTTGTGCATTAGATTTATTTTCGGCCTAAGGAAGTACGATCATGTTTCGGAATATAGAAGGAAACTTAACTGGCTCCCTATCAGACAAAGGCGTAATCTCCATGTCCTCTCAGTTCTCTATGCCACTCTTTACCACCCATGGTCGCCCCCTTACCTAAAGGAACGATTCAGGTTCCTTAGCTCCTTCCCAATTCAGCATACCTTGCGGTCTGCCAGTGACAATAAACTTAAAATCGCCACACGTAACGCCGAGGGATACGCAGACTCGTTCACCCTAAAAGCAGTTTTATTGTGGAACGCGCTCCCAGCTGATATCAGACGATCAAAATCTCTAGCGGCCTTTAAAGGTCGTGTCAAGAAGCATTATCTATCGCTGTAAACTTATTCTTATTATTATTATTTGTGTTTAGGTATTTTAAATTAATCATATTTAATTTAATATTTATGTATATATGTACTTATTATATTTAATTAAGTATATATTTATATTATTTATGTGTAATATTTTTATCTGTTTATAGTATGTACGTATTAGAATGTATGTTTAAGTAATTATGTTTTATTCAATTTCCCGTCTCACAGCAAACTTACGATCCATCCACGTAGGTTGCCTGGCAGAGATCACTTTAGTGATAAGGTCGCCTTTTGTCTGTAATTTTGTATATTGTTCTTTGTATATGTCCATTTTTTATGCAATAAAGAATTTAATAATAATAATAATAAACTAAAATAAAATATTTCTAACCCTTTCATAATACTTCCTGTGGAAAGGGACAAAACTAGACTCAAAGCGGTAATTTTAGTTTAGTTTAGAGATTGTGCTATACAGAATTTGGCCTTACTCTGGCCAATTCTGCTAAACTAAACTAAAATGACAGTCTTCTAACGCTGAGTTGCACGAAACAAATTCCAAAATTTAAGTGGCAGTTATACTAATAATCGCAAGAATTGAAAGTCTTGTGATTAAATTAGTTTAATCAACACTTAAAATAAAATTGTTTCGTGCAACTCAGTGTAAGTCAGATTAAATCTAGTTCTGTTCCTTTCTGCAAGGAGTATTATGGAAAGGTTAGCAATATTTTTAATTCTGTCATTTTAGTTTGGTTTAGAGATTGTGCACTACAGTGACAGAATCAGACCCAATGTCACTTATGATAATGTCAAATCTAACTATACTTTTTCGGCATTCCGAACTAAATTACTATAATATTCTGTGGTAGTAGTGTTCGCGCGCGAGTTGAATGCAGAGTAAATGTATGTGTCACCATACATTTGCTCTGCATTCAACCCGTGCGCGAACTATAGATAGATACACTATCTAGGTATAATTAGGTAAGTAAGATTAGAAAAAACGAATTGACTTTTGACATAAGATTCTAATTAATATAAAAAACGGAATGTTTTAAAAAGATAAAAATTAAGCAGATATCGTCTTTATTTTTCTGTAACAAAAACAAGAACTATTTTATTTTTTAAGACATAGGTCACCTAACAGATAAAATTAACAAGATAATTAAATAAAAAAATAGCCTATAATACCTATAAGCTTCAATACTTATAAAAAAACGGTAACTGGAGAATTACTGTAGGTACATTGAATATTTTTCGAAAATTTTAACTAGAGGAAGTTACCGATACTTATCCCGAAAAACAACAGGATACATCTATACCAATATTATAATTACGAAGGTTTGGATGGATGGATGGATATTTGTTACTCAATCACGCCAGAATAGCTCAACGGATCTGGATAAAATTTGGCACAGAGATAGATTATAGCCTGGAATAACACTTGGACCCATTTGGACCCATAGTTTTTGTGCCGGAAAATTAAAGAGTTCCCGTGGAAGCCAATATAGATTTATAATATTAGTATGGAATATGTATTAGAAGGGATATTGATATTATATTCTGACTAGCTGATGCCCGCGACTTCGTCCGCGTGGTTTAAGTTTTTTTATTCCCGCGGGAACGCCTTAATTTTCCAGGATAAAAAGGCCTACGTCCGGTCCTCAACTATACTCACGCCAAAAATCACGTCGATCCGTTGCTCTGTTGCAGCGTGATTGAAGGACAAACCAACAAACCAATAAACCAACAAACAAACATACTTGCGCATTTATAATATTAATTATATAAGTATGATTATCGTTAGTATTGAATACTCATTGAAGTCCAAGACTATTTCAAAAATACTTACATACTCCTTGAACAAAGACACATCCTCTTGTATGTGAGCGTTTTGGTACTGCCAAAGATAACCCGACCAGAGCAACGAAACACAAAGTAATCAGCAACTTCATGCTGACAGAGGTATATTCAATATGTCCGTGTTATACAAGAGTAATGTCTGGTGTGGGGTAACGTGCTGGTTATTTGGCCTTAAATAGTTTGCCTTGATGCTCTTGTCTGGATGTTATGATGACCTCATTCGTTTATATCAATACCAGATAACCCGTCCCGGATTAGCGCGAGTGGGCTTGCCACCACCCAAATCATTTACTTATGTATTACATAGTATGGTAAAAAATCGAGGTTATTATACTATGGATGATTTCCTTAATGATAAAGCATGGAAGCAACTGGCTTCGCATCCAGCAGCCCACGAGTCAGTGTAAATACTTGTGTAACGTATCAATTGTATATTTTTTATATTTTGTAACATTTTAAAACGTAGACAAAATGTAATTTTTTATAAATACAATAACTTTAATATTTATAAATGAAATCTAAATTAAAACTAACATTACAAACACTATTAAATTAAATCTAAAATAAATTAAATTAAATCTTAAACCTCATCGAGACCACCGCAGCGAGGCGTTGTACCCAAGATGCTGGCAGCATTGCCCCTTTGGATGGCCAAACTAATTCTTTGACCAAGGTAGATGCCAGCTCTCGGGTCCCCGGTTGACTCGATAACCCTTTTAGAAATTGCCTCAAAAAGAGCTCGAGCCCCCGGGCCCCACGGCCCCAAGGTCTCCACACCAAAAGGCACGAATATGAAGCTCCCAGCGAGGTTTTCATATTTGCGCCTCTTGGCCTGTTCGGCGCTGATGGCCGCTGCACCCGCCGTAGAGGAGGTCGCCTGAATGTGTGATGCAGCTAAAATGTCTGCACTTTGCATCCCAAACAAGCGACCTGCCCATCTTCCAAGGTATGAGCGTCATATCATCAGGTCTCTTGCCATCGCTACGCGCCAAACCAATAGGTTCCAGTACAGCTGGCACATGGGCGGTGGCAAGTGACCTCCGGATGACGTCATTAATGGAACTATGACGGGAGAAGCGACCAGCGCTTCTCAAACAGGATAGCCCATGGTGGCCGAAGGCGTCAACACAGTCACCGCAGTGGCAACGGTGAGGCTGGTTTATTGTGGTGCCAAGCCTAAGACCAATTAAAACAGAGTGTAGTATGGTCCAACATAGTGCCCAGGTTAAGAGCATGTAGCCAGTAGCCGGACTCATTTGCAGAGACAGCGAGAAGACGAGCACGGTCTTTTTTAGAATTTGTCTCAGCTAATAAAGTGTCAAAAGTTTTTTTGCAAAGAATGTCGTCCCACTGTCTCTGGGAAGAAAGAGAAACCGGCACTTGGCTGGGACTAAATATGGACCATTCATTTCTTGCCTCTGCTAAGCAAGACACATCCATGGATCCTAAAGAATTGGATATAATCGGCTTATAATACAGTACAGTAGCAAGCGGTGTAATCACAGATCTTGCCGCGGGTCCAAAGTACCAGATCAGGGTTGTCGCAGGTTGCTGGTGGTATTTTTTGTAACCACAACCGGTTGTTTACAAAAAAAAAAGAAAAATGCTTTGATGTTCATTATTTTAATTAAAAATCATTAAAAAAGTATTTTGCTCCAATTTTTACAAATGCTTTTTATTAAAACCACTATTTTCAGAGCCAATATTTAAGATATTACAAAAAATCTTGTTTACACTTTCTTAGGGCATTTATCTAAAGGCACGCACTTGTCAATGGTAGTGTCCCGTACAGTGGGCGGGTCGCAGTAGCAAGCGGTTACAGCATTGAAGTCGCAGCGCTTGATGGTGGGTTCCGGGTCTGGGTTAGGGTTGTCGCAGGTTGCGGGTGGTTTTCTGTTTTCGCACCCGGTCAGGTAAGCGAGGCTGCCTTCCTCACATTCACGTTCGCCTGGAAGGTAAATCATACTTAATAATGCGAATCATCATACTAATATTATAAATGCGAAAGTGTGTTTGTTTGTTGGTTTATTGGTTTGTAGGTTTGTTGGTTTGCCCTTCAATAACGCCGCAACGGAGCAACGGATCGACGTGATTTTTGGCATGGGTATAGTTGAGGACCTGGAGAGTGACATATACTTTTTATCCCGGAAAATTAAGGAGTACCCGCGGGGAAAAAAAAAATTTAAACCACTCGGATGTAGTCGCGGGCATCAGCTAGTGCTTTATAAATGCAAAAGTGTATTTTTTTGTTGGTTTGTCCTTCAATCACGCCGTAGTTTGTATGTCCTTCCTACTTGTTATTGTTTTTAAAAGAGCAACCACCGAGCTTGTACCTGGTTCTTTTCGGTAGGAACATGAATTTGGCATTCCGAAACAGGGTACCAATCATGTAAGAATGTCCGATCAAAACGTTAAAGTTCGTCGTCAAAGTTTATAAACCATAACGGCATTAAATTAGAGCTCAATTTCGTGTATCCATTCTTATACGTTCGAGTATCGTTCATACCTAAACGTATAAGAATGGGCAGACGAAATTGAGCTCTAATTCAATGCATTTATGGTTTATTTTACTTTGACAAAAATCTTAAACGTTTGATGAACAATTCTTACGTAATAGGGGGGCAGATTTAGTAGTAAGTAGGAAGATTATCTTAAAGATTCGAAAAAAAATATTGACTTTTGACATTAGATACTAACTGTAGTGGAAGAGGTCCACTACTTCTAACAATTCGGGAGATTACAGTACGAGGGCGTTCGGCCGTAGGCTGATGCACCTTCGTCGCTGTATACTTTGGGTGATAGTTGGAGGGTGTTCTGCTGAGAGCTGATGCACCTTCGAAGCTTGTCGCACTCGGTATGAGGAGCCCGAATTGGATCCATAGTTGTAACGTGTAGTGGAAGACGTCCACTACTTCTAACAATTCGGGAGATTACAGTACGAGGGCGTTCGGCCGTAGGCTGATGCACCGTCGTTGCTGTGCTATGCTGTGAGCTGATGCACCTTCGAAACTTGTCGCACTCGGTATGAGGAGCCCGAATTGGATCCATAATTGGATGTCGCTCATTGTTACATGCGGGGTCTTTTAATAACTTACATTACCAAACGCTAGCACGAGGCAATATACTAGTGGCACCATCTATTGGCTGACAATGTAATTTAAGTGACTATTATGATTGTTACTTATCTAATATAAATACGGAATGTTTTTAGAAAGATAAAAATTTGGCATCTACTTATATTTTTCTGTAACAAAAACAAGTCGTATTTTTTTCATATAGCATAGGCATAGGTCACCTAACAGATAAGTAACAAGATAAGAAAGTAAAAATTAAAGCACTACTTTTACCTATTCTACGACTATCTATACTCAATACTTATAATAACTGTGACCGGACAATTTCTGTACATTGAATATTTTTCGATAAATCTGGAGGAAACTTAAACCGATACAGAGCCCAAAACATTTTTATTAATTTTTAACATTTTTATTAGGAAGTTGGCGGTGTTTCACCCCCGTGCCTCGGAGAGCACGTAAAGCCGTCGGTCCTGCGCCTGATCTCTCTCCGGTCGTGTCGGATTTTCCGTCCCATTGGGCTATGAGAGTAAAGGAACAGAGAGTGCACCTGTGTATGCGCACACACTTGTGCACTATAATATCGCCTGCTCAGATGGCTAATCTCTCTGGAGATAGGCCGCCGTGGCCGAAATTCGGTCGGGAGGACATTATTATTAATTTCTGTATCACAATAAAACTACTGAACGTTTAAACTCTGCGTTAATAAATATAAAAAATACTACTTTTTATCCCGAAAAACATCAAGATTCAATTTTCAAAAAAAAATACACGACGCGCAGTTCGGTTTCAGGCCAGATCTATCAACAGAGAGCGCAATACTGTGTCTCAAGCAGACTGTTCGGTACTACACGGATAGAAAAACACATGAGTATGCGTGTTTTTTAGATTTGTCCAAAGCTTTCGACCTCGTGTCCTACAAAGTTTTATGGCAGATGCTTAAAAAGGAAAGTAGCTTAAGACCTGAACTAATTTCGCTTTTCAAGTACTGGTATGGTAACCAGGCTAATGTGGTTAGATGGGGTAACGCGCTCAGTGATCCATACAAACTGGAGTGTGGAGTGAGGCAGGGGGGGCTGACATCACCCAGGTTGTTCAACCTCTTTGTAAACCGGCTGATAGAGAGGCTCAGCAGAGCAGGTGTCGGTTGCTCAATAGATGGCGTAGCCATGAACAATTTTAGCTACGCGGACGATATGGTTCTGTTGAGTCCCTCGGTCAGTGGTCTTAGAAGGCTGTTAAAAATCTGTGAGGACTATGCGGCGGAGAATGGACTCAGCTACAACTCCAAAAAGAGTGAAGTTTTGATTTTCAGGGGAAAGAACAAATCACTGAATTTTAAACCATGTATTCAGCTATGTGGGACTCCCCTGAAACACGTAGCTGAGTTCAAGTACCTCGGTCACATTGTAACCGAGCGCCTGGATGATGACAGTGACATAGAGCGTGAGCGCAGGGCTCTGTCGGTTAGAGGCAACATGTTGGCCCGTAGATTTGCACGTTGCACGACACAAGTCAAGTTAACTTTGTTTAGAGCTTATTGCCAATCTTTTTACACGTGCAGTCTATGGGCGAACTACACGCAGCGGACCTACGGTGCCCTGCGTGTACAGTACAACAATGTGCTGAGGGCGGTGCTGAGGAAGCCTCGACACTGCAGTGCGTCGGCAATGTTTGCGGAAGCTCGGGTGGACGACTTCTACGCGATCGTACGTAAACGTGCCGCGTCCATAATGAGCAGGCTATTGAGTAGCCCCAACACCCTCCTTGGCACATTGGCGGGTAAACTGGACAGCCCTCTCTGGAGGTGCTGGAACGGTGCACACAGTCGCGCTAGGAGGCCTCAAAGGGCCTTGTAGTTGTGTTTTTTAGGTATAAGAGTAGGTTAAGTTTATTGTATTTACTAACATAGGTTAAGTGTTTTGTTACTAACAAATTATGGGAGTTTTCCTGAAATAAAAATTATATTATTATTATTATATTATCAATCGGTATTATGTACTATTGGGGATGAAAGTTTTGGTCTGAAGTTTTTTTTTTAACCACTACAAGTTAGCCCTTGACTGCGATCTCACCTTATGGTAAGTGATGATGCAGTCTAAGATGGTAGCGGGCTAACCTGTTAGGGGCACGGCAGTTATATTAAACCCATACCCCTATTCGGTTTCTACACGGCATCGTACCGGAACGCTAAATCGCTTGGCGGCACGTCTTTGCCGGTAGGGTGCCGGAAGTTTGCCAAAATCAGTAGAACAGATGGCGTGAAAGTATAGCACACGGACAGAGCTCACGTTTGCACTTATAATTGACCGAGCCAAACGTAGGTCTCTTAGTCTACTTGGGTCGATTGGCACTTGTCTGTCTGTCTGTCCGTCCGTTCGTTTTTTTTTTAATGTTTCGCACTCAGTTATCCTCTGACATGATATCAGAGACCTTTTTAATGCGAGTCCGTCCGTTCGTCTGTCAGAGCCTTATAACTTCCAAATCAATGAATATAATTACTTCAAACTTACTTAATTATATTATTGTAAATCGACGGCCTAAAGTTATAAAAATCTTAATTCGAGGCGAAGCAAATGAGAAGTAAATTATTTTTCTTAGCTTGACCTGAGCTTGTCGGATGTCTTCGAATAGCTGCTTTCAACTTGATTACAAAAATATATTTTTTTTTTTAATTTTTACTACAACGCTTTGGGGGGCTACAAAAGTTGCTTTTTTAGACCAATTTTGTCCCGGGTGCTATCTCAAAATCGACTTTACATCAAACGCTGTAGGTAACTTACGCATAATTTCAAGCATATCCTTTAACTACACGCTAAATACTAATCATAATCATAATCAGTCAATTATCAAAAAAATATTCAATTAACACACTTTTTCCTCAAACAAGTAATCCTTTGGCAAAATCTGTTCATACTCGTAGCTATCGCTACATCGGCAATGTTCAATTCTTTTTGGGGTAGAATAAAATACTGAATGAACGACAAGTTTAATTCGCTATAATCCGCCACAGTAGACAAATCTATGTGGTACAGTGCGTGTCCTTCACCAATAGCATGCGAACACTCACCACCCAGCAATTCGCACCGGCACCGCACCACACCACACAAATCTTCCAAATCACTCTCAACGTACGTTTCACTCCGAAACCGGAGCATCCTCAAGAGATGTTGACTCGACAATGCACGATTGTAAAGCACTTTAACATGGACTTCCGCAAAGTAACGCCTGATTCGATTCAATATTAGAATAAAATAAATCAAATATAAAAAAGATCATAAAATATATTACAAGACGTGAAAAAATAGGTAAATTACGTCATGATTACGTCCAAGTATTTGTAGGTCCGAACTCATAGGACGCGAGGCCTTAGTTGAGGGCGAACCACTACTATTATTATCGAACATGTATTAATAGATATTATATATTAGATATTATATTAAACTCAATTAAAAAATTGGCAGTCATAGGGACTGTCGATAGAAGTGAAAACGAATATTATTATTATTATTTTTTAAAATATAAACCTTAAAACTAAGGCATCAAAGTTTAATTACGAATGTACCGTGAAACATGTCAACTTTGCCATTCAAGGATACTTTGCCCTAAAAGCAAAATTTATGCAAATCCACATACTATACGATTTTTTTTTAGTTTTATGGCAATATTCATTACTTTTTTTTTTTTTTTTATCCACTACAAGTTAGCCCTTGACTGCGATCTCACCTGATGGTAAGTGATGATGCAGTCTAAGATGGTAGCGGGCTAACCTGTTAGGGGCATGGCAGTTATATTAAACCCTTACCCCTATTCGGTTTCTACACAGCATCGTACCGGAACGCTAAATCGCTTGGCGGCACGCCTTTGCCGGTAGGGTGGTAACTAACCACGGCCGAAGCCTCCCACCAGGCGAAAAAAAAATACTTAAAAAATACTTGGGTAAAAATAGATTATATTTGTGACCACAAAGCGTATCGCACTCGTTCCCAACTTGAAACAGTAACCCGTCAGAAATTGTCGAATGCAGTGTGTGTTTTGGCGGGCAAATTTCTCGAGTGAAGTGGTTGTGGATTTTACATCATAGCAAAAACGCTAGTAAGTTTATGTTACTGTATGTCATAGATTCACAATTGTAGAGTATTTTAATTATAGTTTCAGAATTCAGATGATTATAAATCTAAACTTCAGATGATGGGCAAAATTACCCTTAACTTTTCAAACTCGTGCATGCCAACATTGCCAAATTGTATACTTACTTTGTTAGTAGCTAAGTTTTCTTTTTTATAATTTCCTTTGTGGTGTACAATAAAAGTGTATTCATTCATTCATTCATTGCCCGTTAACAAAAAGTACCCAGGGTTGTCACATTTAGATATTTTGTAATGGGTTAAGTACCTGTACAACATGTGATTGAATTAATAACGTAATTTACCTCGGAAACAAAACACCAAATACTATTCCTACTAATAAAAAACTATACCTTTCCCGATGCACTATTTTTTATTATTATAGAGCGCCACTTTAACTTTTTCTATAATTTTTTAGCTTTCATTTAGTTAATGTTATTTTAAATTTCAGAAAAACCAACACCAGTCCAGAATTCGACAAAGAAAATCAAGACGTGAAAAAGGGTCCCGAGCCTATAAAAATTACTACTTAGTGCCTCATAAAAGTATAACCTAAACTTTAATAAACATTTACTTTAATAAACATAGTGTTTGATTTAAATATCACTTCCTATTTCTAAAACATACATCCAAATGCATATTATAATATTTGGTCCAACACCTCCAACAAAAAGGTTAATATATTATTTATTGAATCAATAATTTCCTGACGTGACAACCCTTAAAATTTTAAACTGCTCGATGGAGCTTGTATGGAAATGAGAAATAATCGCTAGGTAACATTGCCCACTCCTTTTATTGCGAAAATATGTATACTACCAAAAAAATTTTGGAACCTAGGCCAAGATTGCCCTAAATTCTAGTCATGGTGTCTGTTACGTATTTTTAAGAGTTATATTGCATGAAAACTCGATGTGGGCAATGTTGGCTAAAAGTCCAGATTATTTTGCCCGCCATTAAAATCGAACAAATTTTGGTTTAAATGTTAATTTAAAAAAAAAAATACAAAGCGAATGCTTGCGTTTAATCATATACCTAGTTGTAAGAAATGGAGAAACATACTTCACTTTCTATAGAAAAATCTCGAAATTAATTCGATTTTAATAAAAAAACGGGCAAAGTTGGCTAGTTTCACGGTAGTATATTTATATTTAAGACCTTTTGTGCATGTCGGTGACGGTCACGCGAATCCACAAGTTTACCCCTTACCAAAAAGTGCTCAACGCGGCTAAAGAAGTTTTCACTTCAAAAACTCAATTTATTTATAACATGTAGGACATACAGGTGTCTCGTTACGTCATGTTTTGACTCTACCACCGGTTCGGAAAGAAGATTCCGCTGAGAAGAGCCGGCAAGAAATTCAGCAGTTGCTCTTATTTTTTTATTCTGTTTATCATTAGTATTGAGAAGGTACTCATTGAAGTCCAAGACTATTTCAAAAATACTTACATACTCCTTGAACAAAGACACATCCTCTTGTATGTGAGCGTTTTGGTACTGCCAAAGATAACCCGACCAGAGCAACGAAACACAAAGCGATCAGCAACTTCATGTTGACAGAGGTATATTCAATATGTCCGTGTTATACAAGAGTAATGTCTGGTGTGTGGTAACGTACTGGTTATTTGGCCTTAAATAGTTTGCCTTGATGCTCTTGTCTGGATGTTATGATGACCTCATTCGTTTATATCAATACCAGATAACCCGTCCCGGATTAGCGCGAGTGGGCTTGCCACCACCAAAATCATTTACCAATATGGTAAAGAATCGAGGTTATTATACTGTGGCTAACTAGCTGATGCCCGCGACTTCGTCCACGTGATTTAAATTTTTTTGATTCCCTCGGGAACGCCTTAATTTTCCGGGATAAAAAGTAGCCTATGTCACTCTCCAGGTCCTCAACTATATCCATGCCAAAAATCACGTCGATCCGTTACTCCGTTGCGGCGTGATTGAAGGACAAACCAACAAATCAACAAACAAACACACTTTCGCATTTATAATATTAAAGTATGATTTCGTTAATGAAAAAGCATGGAAGCAACCGGCTTCGCATCCAGCAGACCGCAAGTCAGTGTAAATACTTGTAAGTAACTTATCAATTGATATTTTTTACATTTTGTAACATTTTTCTTTTTATGAAAAGAGCAACTGCTGAGTTTCTTGCCGGCTCTTCTCAGTAGAAATCTTTCCTAGCCGGCGGAGTTTCACTTCTCTTAAGTGTCTTCTTCTCCGATTTAAGTTATTAACGATTTAAGTAGGTATTCAAAATAACATATATCCCATTTTAGATCACCTGTGATAATACTAATATAAATATATAAATACAATCTGAAACAGGAAAATTAATAGTAAGGAGATATTTAAATACTTCACACAAACACTAACTTAATGGTCCAAGATCCCGCGACGACCAGACCTACGTTATTTTATTAAAGCTGAAAGTTTTTCTATGTATGTCTCTAATCTATATATATAAAATTCAAAGTCCTGACTGACTGACTGACTGACTGACTTATATATCAACGCACAGCCTAAACCGCTGGGGTTAGAAACTTGAAATTTTGACAGTAGGTTCCTTTTGTGACGTAGGCGCTCACTAAGGAAGGATTTTTCAAAATTCCCTCCCTAAGGGGGTGAAATAGGGGTTGAAAGTTTGTATGAAAGTCCGTCATTTCTCAAGTTATATCCATGAAACTTGGTATATGAGCTACCGGTAAAAAATTAAGAAATACGTATTTCACAGTTTTTGAAAATTCTACCCCCGAAGGGATGAAATAGGGGATGAAAGTTTGTGTAAAAGTCCTTCATTTCTCAAGTTATAGCCATGAAACTTGGTATTTGGGCTTCCGTTTTAAAATTATGAAATATGTATTTCACAATTATTGTAATTTCTATCCCCAAGGACGTTAAATAGAGAGTTTGTCCTTCACTCACGCCGCAACAGAGCAACGGATTAACGTGATTTTATGCACGGGTATACATGAGGACCTGGAGAGTGACATAAGCTTCTTTTCCCGGAAAATTAAGGAGTTTCTGTGGGAATTAAAAACTTATGCCACGCGAAGTCGCAGGCGTCCGCTAGTAGAGGTATAAACGATCCCCGATTATGAAGTTTGGATCGCGGTTGCTTTGGGAGGTATCTGCCCCCCGATTATGTAAGAATTGTCCATAAAATGGTAAAGGAGCAGCGTCAAAGTAATATAAACCATAAATGCATTGAATTAGAGCTAAATTTCGCGTATCCATTCTTATACGTTTGAGTATCGTACATACCTAAACGTAGAATGGGTACACGAAATTGAGCTCTAATTTAATGCTGTTATGGTTTATTTACTTTGCCGCAGATTTTTAACGATTTCATCGGTCATTCTTACATGATTGGGGGGCAGGTTGAAAAGGTGGCACCTCAAATTCGTTAAAGCATTAAGCTCCGTTTTTTTATATTTTTCTTTGGAATAATATTAGAAACCACGTTGTCCATTGTCAGACACCTAGTACGATTGCAACCCCCTGTCAGACACCCTGTTGTTTTATAATTTAAGAGTATATATAGCAAAGCATAGGGTTCTACGCCTTCATAATATTCATTAGCACATCAACGCGGCGACACTTGAGCTATTTTGTTAGTTTATTACGTCTTTGAGAAATGATATCTAGTAAACGATTAATAGCGTCAGTTTTTATACTGTTTACATAGGTCCTGCGCATACTTTAATACTATACAAGAATCAGCCTTCCTAGTTATTGTTAATTTTTTATACGACTGCCTGAAATAAGGAGTAGGTATATTGTTTTCAGGGTTCATGTATGTATGTATGAATGTGAATTTGTATATTCCACTATAACTTCTATACGCCTGAACGGATTTTGATGAATGAGGTATCTTTAGAATCCTTAGCTTATTCCGGATGATATAGGCTAGTAAAATTTTAAAAAAAATTGATAGGGTGACCATGGTCCCGCATCAAAGACTAAAGTTGAATTTTTTATTTCTAAAATGAGATTAACTATATTGTCATCATCAAGAAAATGATGAGTAGATTCCAAAAATATATAAGACTATATTTCAATATCCAGTGATTCACAAAAAAATATCATTTAACTATGGCAGTCGTATTTTTAAATTCTTTGAGTTAAGTATGGTAACAATAACTCGTCTTTGAGCGGCGATAAGTAGTCAGGTCCCCAGACGCTTGCGGGCAGCCTTCACAAATTCCACCAGAGATCCCTACACGCACCAAATACTGAATCAGCCTTCCTGGCGATAGTTATCAAAAGTACAAAATAATTATCTCTTAGTCAGTGACGATTCCTCTAAGATTGCGCAGCTTGCGCCGCAATACTAATAATTATTATGAACGGATCTGGATGAAATTTGGCACAGAGATAGATTATAGTCTGGTAGGTATAACATAAAGGCTACTTTTATCCCTGAAAATTAAAGAGTTTCCGCGGGAACCAAAAAAGCCTCCTAAAAACCTAGGGATATGGCAGATATAATTAACCTATACCCCTAATTAGTTAAATATTTTATTATTTAGGTAAATGTATTTTATTGAAAAAATACCTAACCATCAGCTAGCGCAAACCCAAGATTGACCACCAGGAATCGCCGCTGCTCTTAGTCTATTAATAATCAGTAAGAAATAATTTATTTTTGACATAGGCATCATCCCTGTTCATGATCGGGTTGACGCAGATAGCTTGTGGGGTACAACCACAACCGGGTGTGGTAATGTGGTTGCAATAGAAAGAAAAATTATTTCATTTGGTTCAACATTTTATTTAAACAATCACTAAAAAAGTATTTTGATCCAATCTTTACTAATGCTCTATAATGAAAACTTTTAAGACACTACATTAATGAAAATGAATTGTTTACTCTTTCTTAGGGCATTGTTCTATTGGCACGCACTTGTCAATGGTAGTATCCCGTACAGTGGGGGGGTCGCAGTAGCAAGCGGATAAAGTTTTGACATTACAGATCCTGCCGCTGTTCTCAGGTTCCGGGTTAGGGTTGTCGCAGGTTGCTGGTGGTTTTCGTGGTTTTCTGTAACCGCACGCGGTCATGTGAGCGTGGCTGCCTTCGTCACATTCACGTACGCCTGGAAGGAAAATATCCATACTAATATTATAAATGCGAAAGTGTATCTGTCTGTCCGTCTGTCTATCTGTCTGAAGTGTTGTGAGAGGAGTTTCCGTGGGAATTTAAAAAAACTTATTCCACGCGGACGAAGTCGCGGGCGGTAGCCTATGTCCTTCCCCGGGATGTAATCTACAGCTATACCAAATTTCATCAAAATCGGTTGAATAGATGGGCCGTGAAAGCGTAGCAGACAGACAGACAGACAGATGGACAGACAGACAGACACACTTTCGCATTTATAATAGGTATTAAGTATGGATAGGTAGTATGGATATCTGCTAGCTACCGGTTCGGATATGTTTGTGGGACTGTGCGGTACCTATCATGGTATGAGAATTAAGTACTCATTGAAGTCCAAGACTATTTAAATATACTTACATACTCCATCAACATAGACACAGCCTCTTGGGTATGAGCGTTTTGGTTTTGCCAAAGATAACCCGACCAGAGCAACGAAACACAAAGCAATCAGCAACTTCATTTTGACAGAGGATATTCAATATGTCCGTGTTAAACAAGAGTGATGTATGTTGTGTGAAAATCTATTGACTATTTTTGGCCTTAAATAGTTTGCTTTTGTTATTTTGTCTGGATGCTATGATGACCTCATTCGTTTATATCAATACCAGATAAAACGCTCCGGATTTCTACGAGCGTGCTTGCCTTTTATACCAAATCATTTACGTACCTAAAAATCTAAATAGAATACAACATAGTATATTCCAAGGTACACAAGTTTTTTTTTTAATCCACTACTAGTTAGCCCTTGACTGCGATCTCACCTGTTAGTGATGCAGTCTAAGATGGTAGCGGGCTAACCTGTTAGGGGCATGGCGGTTATATTAAACCCATACCCCTAATCGGTTTCTACACGGCATTGTACCGGAACGCTAAATGTTAGGTCTAATTAAACAGAGTCCAGCACATTAGCCAAATCGGCGTACAAATATTATAAACTAGATGACGCCCGCGACTTCGTTCGCGTGGATTAGGATTTTTTGATTCCAGCGGGAACTCTTCAATTTTCCGGCATAAAAAGTAGCCTATATCCTTCCCCGGGATACAACCTACCCCTGTACCAAATTTCATCATATCAAAATCCGTTGAACGGATGAGCTGTGAAAGCGTAGCAGACAGACAGACAGACACACTTTCGCATCCATACTAATATTATAAATGCGAAAGTGTGTCTGTCTGTCTGTCTGTCTGCTACGCTTTCCCGGCCCATCTTTTCAACCAATTTTGCTGAAATTTGGTATAGAGGTAGGTTACATCTCGGGGAAGGACATAGGCTACCGCCCGCGACTTCTTCCGCGTGGAATAAGTTTTTTTAAATTCCCACGGAAACTCCTCTCACAACACTTCAGACAGATAGACAGACGGACAGACAGATACACTTTCGCATTTATAATATTAGTATGGATATTTTCCTTCCAGGCGTACGTGAATGTGACGAAGGGAATATCCCGGGGAAGGACATAGGGTACCTACTTCGGGTAAATCCACGCGGACAAAGTCGCGGGCATCATCTAGTATATAATATTAGTATGGATAGGCAAAATTAACAACAAGAATCTAAAAACTATACTTGGAAATCACACAGCTAAAAATAACAATACGTATTTGAAAGTAGCTGATGCCAGGGACTTCGTCCTCGTGGAATAAGTTTTTTAATTTCCACGGCAACTCCTTAATTTTCCGGGATAAAAAGTAGCCTAATGTAACTTTCCAGGTCCTCAACATTACTCATGCAAATAATCACGTCGATCCGTTGCTGTGTTGCGGCGTGATTGAAGCTTAATTTTTCTTCGCCTCCTCTTTCTTACGGCTTACCTCCAAAAGCACGCACTTGTTAGTAGCAGTATCCCGTACAGTAGGGGATTCGCAGTAGCAAGCGGAGTAGTCACAGATCTTGCCGCGGGTATCGGTTACCGGGTTAGGGTTGACGCAGGTTGCTGGTGGTGCTTTGTAACTACACCCAGTAGTGGTTACAAAACAAAGAAAAAATATTTTATTTAGTTCATAATTTTAATTGAAGAATCATAAAAAAATATGGGTAAGTATATATTTTTTACTGTAAACTGTTTATTCATTTTTATTAGACATTACAATAATTATTATATAAAAAAACTTGTTTAATATTTCTTCTCTTCTTTATTCTCCACCTCTTTACTCTCCTCCTCTTTTTTCTCCACCTCTTTCTTAGGGCATTCCTCCAAGGGCACGCACTTTCTAGTAGTAGTATCCCGTACAGTGGGGGGGTCGCAGTAGCAAGCGGAGTAGTCACAGATTTTGCCGCCGTAATTAGTTTCCGGCTTAGGGTTGTCGCAGGTTGCTTCCGGTGTCAAGTAACCACATGCGGTTGCGAAAGCATGGGTGCCAATATCACACTGACGGGAGCCTGAAATTAATATGTATTTAGACTAGTGATTCGTTCATACCTCACATTTTATAAATTCTTGACGACCTCCGTGGCGCAGTGTGCAGCGCTGTTGCTTAACGTTGCTTAACGTGCGGAGGACCCGGGTTCGATCCCCGGCAGGGTCAATTTGGGAATTTATATCTTCTGAATTTTCCCTGGTCTGACTTGGTGGGAGGCTTCGGTCGTGGCTAGTTACCACCCTACCGGCAAAGACGTGCCGCCAAGCGATTTAGCGTTCCGGTACGATGCCGTGTAGAAACCGAATAGGGGTATGGGTTTAATATAACTGTCATGCCCCTAACAGGTTAGCCCGCTACCATCTTAGACTGCATCATCGCTTACCATCAGGTGAGATCGCAGTCAAGGGCTAACTTGTAGTGGATAAAAAAAAAAGGATTACCTTTGTTTTTTTAAACGGTAATTACTCAGTGGTTTAGACCCTCAGCTTCCTATTCGCTGGTTCGATTTCCGGGCACGCAGCTCTATCTTTTCGGAATACAGATGCTGCCCATATCAAAAATAAATTATTTTTATCTGATTATTATATAGAGGGACTTCAAAAGGACCTAAAATTCACATCCTCGGTTAGTTTTAAGTTTGATAACCATTTAAAAAAATGGATTAAAGAAAAAAAGTGCGTTGAAATTTGATGACGTCACAACTATGAATTTCATACAAGTTCCATACTAGAAGTGTTTTTAAGTTTAGTAGAGTTGCAGATTTGATTAAGTTGTCATCATCCCTAATAGGTATGTGTGGTTCAAGAAATTGAATATCGCTACTTTAGCGGTATTAGTTCTTAAAGTACCTATTTGTTGTATATAACAGTACCTAAACTTAAAAAAACTTAAACCACGCGGACGAAGTCGCGAGCATTAGCAAGTACTAAAATAATAATATGTAAAATACATATTATTGTGACATTCAGAATGCAGATTTGAAGTTTATAATATTTAAAGTTATAATATCTTGAAAAGTATTAAAAAAAACTAGCTGACGTCCGCGTCTTCGTACGCGTGGAAGTAGCCTAAGTGTTATTCCAGACTATAATCTATCTCTGTGCCAAAGTTCTTACAAACATTCATCCATCCAAACTTTCGCATCCATACTTCCATACTAATATTATAAATGCGAAAGTGTCTGTCTGTCTGTCTGTCTGTCTGCTACGCTTTCTCGGCCCATCTTTTAAACCGATTTTGCTGAAATTTGGTATAGAAGTAGGTTATATCCCGGGGAAGGACATTTTTATCCCGGAAAATTAAGCAGTTCCCGCGGGAATCAAAAAACTTAACCCACACGGACGAAATCGCGGGCATCATATATTTTATAATATTATAGTATAGATTACTTACATCTTCCAAGAATGTAAATACAGCCTCTGTGATGTGTTTGGGTTCCGGCCAAGGATAACCCGACCAGAGCGACGAAACACAGAGCAATCAGCAACTTCATTATGACAGGGGTGTTTATAATTTGTCCGTGTTATACAAGTAAGTTGTGTGGCGTCCCAAGATGCACTGGTCAGGTTGGCCTTAAATACATTGCCTTGATGATATGATGACGTCAATTAATGTCAATAATGTGCCAATATTGTATATTTTCAAGTAAATCGTCTCTTACAAAATATTGATCTCTAGTCCAGTGGTTAAACCTTCGGCCTTCTATTCGATGTTTCGCGGGCTCTAATTCCGCGCACGTACAGTCAAACAACGAGACGAGGGACGAGTGACCTAGTTGTGTAGTATGTATTATCCGGTTACCCAAGTCGGTAACCGGATGGGAAACCGAATGGAGGTTCAAAGGACATGTCCCAGTTCAGTATGGAGGGTGGATTTTTATTCTGAGTGTCAATGAACCAGAACCAAACTGCCATCACGTGAAAGAGAAAAAAATATAACATTAAACGCCATTTAAAAAATAATTTTAGAAAACCCCGTTTTTTTAAAAATTAATTATGAAAAATATCGTTTGTAGAAAATATTTTTCGTTGGATGGCAACACTAAAACTTGGGTAATGCGCATTAATTGTGATTATTAATATTCCATTTCGATAAAATACCCATTTTCCACTACATAGGTAGTACATACAACATTATAAGATTAATAAATAATAATTGAGTATTTGAGACATTCGTAAAATAATTATTAGACAACAATAAATCACCATTAAACTAAGGGTGCGTTCCGAAATACACTGAGAGCACTGGAAGTCCCCAGTAAAGAGCACTGCCAGTGCTCGCAGTGCCTATAACGGAACACACACTAAGATAAACAAAACTGACAGTGACATTTGACAATCACCCAATGACATACGTGACAAAAAAAATCAAGTTTTTTTTTAATTGTTGATAAAATTCAGACAAAGATCTAAAAAGCCACAAAATAAAAATATATTTTTCTCCAAATTGGGGTCCTTTAAAAATGTGTAAATAATAATTCTAAAAGCCGTATTTTAGGATCTCTATTCACGTGTATTAAAATCATCTTGGTTCATGTTCAAGGCCCAATCTTGGACAAGTCCTTTGGCCTTTTCGTTTCCACGGTGCCACGGAGACCACGTTAAGCCGTCGGTCCCGGTTATTATCACTAACATCTGATAATAATCGTTACAAAAACGAGGTATGATGGTAGTCAGGTAGGACATTTGTGAAATTTTTGAAATAATTTACACGCAATCCTTTGTTGAATTTAAGTATGCGTCAATGTGCTATGTTACCCATCGTCACCTACACGTACAGCTCTGTGGTACAGCTCAATGGCTATGGTTTTAATGTATTTTTTTTAATTCCTTCTTGTTAACAATAAGGAGAAAAATAAAGTTGGTATTGCGGATTGCCGCGAAATCTCTAATATTTTTATTGTACCTAATTACATAATACATAATTTATTTAAGGAGATGTTTATTTAATCCATTTCGGATTTCAATGCACAATACGTACTTACCTAACACAAGGTGAAGGCATAGGGTAAAGTGAATGTGACTATTAATTATTTGTTAATTTCATCGAGTGAAAATAAAGATCTTACTCCTACTATTAAAATGTAACAATAGAATGGCAAAAAAATAATTAAAAATCGTTATTTATTTTATTTTCTCGCAATCGAAGTGAAAAGTAGAGTGTTTACCACGGGACTAAAAGCCATTCTACTCGACACTATAGCATACCTCGCTACGCTCGGTAAGCTAAACATCTCGTATGAAATGGCTCATTTTAGTTCTTTGATGAACAATCTACTATTTTCTTTCTTCAAGACTCAAGTTTTTGTATAGAATAATTGCATTTAATTTGCCACGGTCCTTTTCCGATAGTGAACTCGGAAGTGTGTTATTCTGTTCAATAACTTTTCCAATATTTCCAAGGACTTGCATAGAGGAAAATGCTGAAATGTGGTAATAAGAACAATATTTTGTTTAATTGATCGATCCTCGAATGCCAGCTGGCTTGATTCAATTATTCCGGCATAATACAACACGCCTGACACATTTAACTACTGAAATAAGCACCATTAATAAAAATGTACTATAATATGCAATGACGCAGTTAAAATAGCGTTTTATGCATTTGCATATATGCAAACATGCAAAAAGTGTGTTTTTTTTTATCCACAACAAATTAGCCCTTGACTGCGATCTCACCTGATGGTAAGTGATGATGCGGTCTAAGATGGTAGCGGGCTAACCTGTTAGGGGCATGGCAGTTATATTAAACCCATACCCCTATTCGGTTTCTACACGGCATCGTACCGGAACGCTAAATCGCTTGGCGGCACGACTTTGCCGGTATGCCGGTAGGTACATGATTTGTGGTATGGGTAGTTGAGGACCTGGAGAGTGACATAGGCTAATTAAGGAGTTCCCGCGGGAATTAAAAAAAACTTAAACCACAAGGACAAAGTCGCGGGCATCAGCTAGTAATTCTATATAAGAATCATCGATGATAAAAAGCTTATAACAGTAATTCTTTATTTATTTAGGAAAATTCTTCATTAAGCTGTCACGCAAAGGCGGTGCCGAGACGGGCTGACGTTTGTGATACGAAAATAATAATATCATCAAAGTGTTCTTTCTTTATTATACGACTGCCTGAAAAAAGGAGTATATTGTTTTCAGGGTGCATGTATGTATATATGTGAGTTTGTATATTCCACCATAACTTCTATACGACTGAATGGATTTTGGTGAATAAGATATCGTTAGAATCCTTAGCTTATTCCGGGTGACATAGGCTAGTAAAATTTAAAAAAAAATTGATAGGGTGACCATGACCCCGCAACAAAGACTAAAGTTGATTTTTTTTTCCCAAAGTGAGATTAACTATATTGTCATCATCAAGAAAATGATGAGCAGATTCCAAAAATATATAAGACTATATTTCAATACCCAGTGATTCACAAAAAAAATATCATTTAACTATGGCAGTCGTATTTTTTATTTCTTTGAGTTATATTCACTTGTTCTTATACATATTTGGACACACGGCGGCTCTACCTTTCGTAGAGACGCTTGTGTCACTTGATGACCTCTTTGGTACAGTGGTGAGCGCTTGTAGATTTGAAGACCCGGGTTCGATTCTCGGCAGCAACAACTGGGTGGTTTCTACCCTGGATTAGTAGGAAACATGGACTGTTGCAAGCTCTACCAGCAAAAAATTGCCAAAAAGACCAACTTTGACAATAATTGTTGTGCAGAGAGGTGCCTAATTTGACACTCAATTACCTATTAAGTTTTGCATGTAGGTATGTACCCATTTTACTATCTAACAGGCATAAAGAAAAGTGCACGTAAAACAAAACTCAATTTATTGAAATCTACCAATAATAAAAAAATCGTAATAATATCGTTAATTAATGCTTATATTATTTACTAGCTGATGCCTGCGAGTTCGTCCGCGTGGTTTAAGTTTTTTGATGCCCGCGGGAACTCCTAAATTTTCTTCACTATCCAGATCTTCAACTATGCCCATACCAAAAATCACGTCGATCCGTTGCTCCGTTGCGCCGTGATTGAAGGACAAACAGACAAACCAATAAACCAACAAACCAACAAACAAACACACTTTCGCATTTATAATATTAGTATGATAAAAATCAGTATAAAAATAAATAGGAGATATCGTTAATGCTGTATAATAAAATAATCTTTTCAAAGCCAATTTTTTTAACATTACAATATTTTCGTTAAAATCACTCTGTCTTCTTCTCCTCCTCTTTTTTCTCCACCTCTTTCGTCTCCAACTCTTTCTTCTCGACCTCTTTCTTAGGGCATTCCTCCAAAGCCACGCACTTTCTAGTAGCAGTATCCCGTACAGTGGGAGAGTCGCAGTAGCAAGCGGTGAAGTCACAGATCTTGCCGCGGGTCTCGGGTACCGGGTTAGGGTTGACGCAGGTCGCTTCTGGTGTTTTGTAATCACACCCAGTTGTGTAAGCGTGGGTACCTACCTCACATTGACGTTGGCCTAGAAGGAAAGGATATTTTAATAATGTGCCGACTTACAGCCGAAATTAATGATCAATATATCCTTCAAAACTGTAAATATACTGCAAGTTCAAGATTCGCACTTATATCACATAGATTTACCTTCTGTGGCGGATTATAGCGAATTAAACTTCTAGTTTTTTCACTATAAACATACTAGCTGATGCCCGTGACTACGTCCGCATGGAATAAGTTTTTTTTAATTCCCACGGGAACTCCTCAATTTCCCGGGATAAAAAGTAGCCTATGTCACTTTCCAGGTCCTCAACTATTCCCATGCAAAAAATCACGTCGATCCGTTGCTCCTTTGCAGCGTGATTGAAGGACAAACCAACAAACCAGCAAACCAACTGACAAACACACTTTTCGCATTTTTAATATTAGTATGATCACCGGTTGTAACTCACGTGTTTTGAAATGAAATGAAATGTCCGACTAGTTTCGAACCCGTCCGTGGCCCTTATTCATGAGCCTGTTTGCGCGACACGGCCCCTTTATGGGCCCCGGGCGGGTTCGTGACTAGTCGGGCATTTTTCGACAAAACACGTGAGTTATAACTAGAGATGAAACGGATAGTTGTTTGGCCGGATACCAGATATCCGGCTAGCTATGAAGCCGGATGGCCGAATATCCGGCCCGTGGTCTCGTAGCATGTTGTGACAAGTTTAACGCCGTATAGGTACAGCGAAAGCGATCGGATCAATTCGGGCGGTTTCGGGTGTCATCGTGAGTGATCGTATGAGTGATTAATTGCATAGCGGTTGTTTACTTGCTGAGTAAAGTGCGTGATTTGAGTGTAATTTAAGACAAAATACCAAAAAAACTAAGTTTTTTGAAAGAGACCGAACTTGGAAGATTTTGTAACTTTTCAGTTATAAATAAAAGACATCATAATAATTATAACCCGTTTTCTAATTAATTATTTACCTCACAAAAACTTGTTTAAAGTTGATTTTAGGAAATTGTCGTAGTTTTTGAACATTCGGTATCCGGCCGGATATTGAGTTACTATCCGGTATCCGGCCGGATAATAAATTTACGCCGGATAGGCCGCATACCGGATAGTTACCGGATATCCGTTTCATCTCTAGTTATAACCGATGATATATTTATAGATAAATAATAAATTAATGAATATCACTAAGTACGTTAAAATCTATCAATTTTTGAAAACCGTTTTTAACCGAAGTATTGGTTTATTTATTCATAAAAGTATAGTTCGAAAGCGTCTTCCTGTCCACCTGTTATATTTCGGCAGAACAACTATATTCAATCCATGACCACATTTAGTGTAGTGCTTTGGTCTGCAAAATTGTGGTTGTGTTTAGAACTTTTTTAAAAGACAATAAATAAATAAATAGTTTTATTAATAGTAATTAAAATATGTCTGAATTAATGACATTCTCGGTATTTATACCTACACTAGGAAGCACCCCTAGATTGGCGGGCCGCCATTTTGTGAATCCGGCGCATCTGCGGCGCCATTTTGAGGTTTGCGGCCGCCAGCCGGCCGCGCAATTATAAATATTTATATCTCGAATTACCTGTTCGAGTTACTTAAACACAGAACATCAGTCAAATCGTTACGAACTAGCGCTATAGATTAAAGTTAAAAAGGTTATTTGTCTTCTTTATGGTTTAAAATAAAAAATACCAAAGAATAAAACAAAAAATATCCTGTTTTTTTTTTGAGAACCTATAAAATAAACATTATCACCAGTATCAAGCCAGTATCTTTATTTTAAATCTCTGGTTTACTCTATGGTTAGTCATTTTAGAGTATAAAAACACGAAACAAAGACTCTTTTAAATTATTCTCTGTCTAGCACAAAATCAAAAAACAAATATAAAAAAAAAACAAAGGATCAAATTACAGGGTCAAATTACAACTTCTATCCATAGAGATAATTCACTGAGCACGGCCCCCAAAAAATTCACACTGTGTCCTTGTCTATCCTACTATGTTTTACTAAAGTTAGAGAGGGATCCAGATAGTTTAATATTTTGAACAATCGAAAGTTGGGTCTCCTGTCGGAGAGGCATCGCGGCCATACTAAATCGGCCTTTAGAAGGTCGCTCCGCAGACAACGGTTTTTCAAGGGCGACCTTCTAAATGTCGATCCGCAGACTAGGGGATAAGACATAATAAACTTGTTAAATTAAAAAAAAAACAAAATTCAAATGTTTTTTATTCAAGTAAACTTGTACAAGTACTTTTGAATCGTCAAGTGAATCTACCACTTAGTACCACTTAGTTATTTTGGTAGGTAGATAAATTTATATTTTTATCGAACTAATATTTATTTACCAAGCACAAACTTTGATATCTAATAAATAATAGATAAGTGAGTGACCTATTCAACCGGTATTATTATAATATGTATCTATCTCTATGTGGTAAAGTTATGTTTACCTGCTAATAATAATGATCGAACTTCACTTCAGGAAGTTCCTTTGATCATCTATTATAAACTACGCGATTCCCTTCGAGAGAAATTGAAGAAAATAGGTTGTCTCAGGGTAGCCTTGCCTACACTAGTTTAACCAAAACAAATATAAATATCTATGCTCTTAAAAAATCATTTTATGTAAATAAATGTAGCTTGGGTTTGACTCTCTTAACTATACTTGGAACTGCTGCATATAGGTATTTACGTATGTACTATCTAAACTTTTCTCACTATATTTTTTTTAATTACTTATTAGCCCTTAGGCTAGATGGTAGTAGTCAATAAAGTTGCCATTACATGAAATAATTTTTTCCCTTGCCATAAAGTTCCATTACAATTATTGTAATGGAACTTTATGGCACCATTACAATTATTGTAATGGAACTTTATGGCAAGGGAAAAAAATAAATATTTTTTTAAAGAGCAACTGCTGAGTATTTATTTGATTTTTCTCGGTAGCAAAATTATTCCGAACCAGTGGAAGATTCGCTTGACGATTTGCAAGCACCTTAAAAAGTTTATTTGAATAAAAAATCTTTTGACTTTTGACATGCAAGATTAGATTAATAAAAATGCGGAATGTTTATAAAAGATAATTAAAATAGGTACCTACATTTTTCTCTTACGAAAACAAGTAAGTACTAATTTTTTATCAGCCATTGGTTATAACTGATACCGCGTAATGAGAACAAAATACTAATATGTATTTAAAAATGCGAAAGCGTGTCTGTCTATTTGTTTGTCTACTACGCTTTCACGGCGCATCCGATTTTGACAAAATTTTTAGTCCGATTCAAACTTTATGACTTCTCGGAACATCGTGCGTTTCGATGCGCAGAATATAATATTAGATAAGCAGCATAGTAGTTTGAATCGGACTGTATGGTGAGTCGGTATGTTCGGCGGCTTTTAACCAGTCCTAAGTAATGGGATTTATTCTATTGAATGATGTTATTACGTTTTAAATACTTGGAAAAAGAATGAGATCCCAAAAAAACATTATAGAGTGAAATTATATGGCCAAATTCCTGTAATAGTTATTTGTTATGACCAAGTTCTGTGCTTCGGTGGTTTGGCGACACATATTCAAAGACGTAAATACGAGTAAATGATGCCTTGGCTAGGCTAGGTAACAAAAGCCCACCAAAAAACTTGGTCATAATTTTAATTGATCTGAGTACATAAGTATTGTCCATAAGGACAATAATATTTTTGATAGGAGGTTGGCCATATGGGTAAAAATACAAAAGTTGGACAACTTTTTGACCTATTTTGCAAACATATTTTTTAACCATAATATATACATATATTGGTTTGTATGCATATTATATCTTATAAATATACTATCCTATGCCGGGCCAGTCAGTTTTTTAACTATTTAATGAGTTATTTGCATTTTTTCAAATTTGATCGCCAAAGGACTGACGAGGGTGGCAGAGTACTGATTAAAAACACATATTCGTAGGAAAAAATAAGATTTATTGTAACTTGAGTATTTGCAAGTACAAATAGCTTAGAATCTAATAAAGGCAAATTTCTTAAGAATTAAATCAGATTGATCTTTGAGTATTTTCAAGCACACATATCTTAGAATCTAATAACGACATATTATATCTTATGAATGAAATCTCATTGTAACTATAAACATTACCTCTAAAACTATTGAATGCTGAAAATATGAAATACTTTAGTCTTCAAAACAGCCTGTTCAATTTGTATTGCTTATTTATACTTTGAGGTAGTTTTCTTAACATTAGACAATTCTGAGAAATTTAAAATTAGAACAAAAATAAAGCTGCTTATAGCAATACTGTATTTTCTACTAGCTGATGCCCGCGACTACGTCCGCGTAGATTGAGGTTTTTAGGTTCCCGCGGGAACTCCTTAGTTTTCCGGGATAAAAAGTAGCCTATGTGTTATTCCAGACTGTAATCTATATTTGTACCAAATTTCATTCGGATCCGTTCAGCCGTTCGGACGTGATTGAGTAACAAACATCCATCCATGCATCCATCCAAACTTTCGCATTTATAATATTTATATTATTTAATTACAAGGTAAAAATTGCGGAATGTAATGACTATTAGATACAAAAAATAAACAAAAATCAGCTACAACAAAAATATCAAATGCTGCAACAAAAATAATGCTTCTAAATAATAAAATTCGTTAACATATAAATAAAAATTACTTTTCAAAAACGTCAATCTTCTCTTTAAATTGGTAAAATATCCTATGCCCTCTTGTAACCAGGTTTGGTACTCGAAGTTTTTTTATTTACTTGGTCCATTGGTACATCTGACACATCGCTTTCATCCAATTTAAACAGAGTACCATCATCATTACAAATTTTAAGAAAAGTTACTCTCAATTCACCATCTTCATTATCGACAAAGGAACTGATCCCTGCATAACGATATTCTGCTTTTCCCACTATGTATTTAATCAAAACATAATCACCACTGCTATAATCATTTTGAGTTTGTGCTGTTCTGTAGTCACTATCTCCTGGCATAGATTGATTACATTTGGAAGAAGAGCTGCTAACGTTGTTTTTTGCGTAGGTGGATAGTGGCAGAGTATCGTCTTCAGAGTCAGAGAATACGGTCGAAACATTTGTATGTCTATCTGGCAGTTCTCCTTCATACCTAATAGATGCGAGCTTATAATGTCATCAGGGTCACAGAAACAACTAAGTGACTTCATTGTAAGTTGATTTGGCCAATAAACAGAGCCGGTCACCTGATACACATTAAGCGTCCCCTTAAAAGCGAGAAATTTAGTGGAGTCTTCGTTGATTGTGGAGTTCATTTGTTCAATTTCACGGTCTTCAATCACATATTATGCGCGTACCTATACCATGGCATCTCTCGCGAATGACAGAAACGAACTCTTTCAAGTCAGTTATATCACCTCTTTTATTTTTTAACATCTCTTCCCTCGATAACTTTTGTTTCTTTTTAGGCGGCGGCATAATGTATATAGTCTGAAATGAGTAAAATAAATTATTTTATACTTTAACATAGTAGTAAAATGATCTGAAATATATAGAACATCAGTTCCCTGGAATCACGTCAGTCCTGTGGCGCAAGTTTAGACAGCGGACTGACGGCAGCGGACTGATGAATTGGACATTAATTTGAGGTTATAATTGAAACGTAATTATTTATCCATATTTTTAATCATTAAGATGATATATTTATACAAATCACATGTAATCATGCATAAATTAAAACAAAACATAGCCATAAAAGAAAATAAAGACTCACCAAAGTACTGAAAACTTGACTGGATCAGCACAAACACACGCGGTAACAACGGAGCTAGCACTGGCCTCGTAATGGCTGCAGTCAATGTGGCGCGCTCTGCACCTAACTTCACTACCAACATTCAAACTGTACAACAAGTTGATGAAAGTTCGGTAATATTTTGCGGGAATTTCACATTTTAACTTGGCACAAAGGACTGATGGATAAAAATAATGACAAAGTTTGTTAATTTTTTTTAAATAGCTTTTTACAAATTCTGTTAATAAATCTGTGAAATATGTTTTAAACATATATTAAACAATCTGTAGAAATAATAAGATTAACAATAAATACGGAATATTTTTTTATACAACCACTTCATTATGTGTTTTTGTGATTGTGACACGCCAAAGAACTGACGTTTTCAGGATTTATCGCATTTTTTTACAAATTAGCTTTTAGAATATGTAATTTAAATTGAGTGGATACATAAAAAGGATTTTAGAATTTCATAATATATTGTCACATAACGAAGTGCATTAATATTTTCGATTTTATTGGCTGATGACAGCGAGTTGTCCAACTTTTGTATTTTTACCCATATAAGTAATTTCACATTATAATGTTTTTTAAAGTGAAAGTTCTTTAGAATCGTTGTGATTTGAAAATTCGACGAAACGAAAAAGCGACACCAATAAGAGATAAACATATTCATAATAGGATTTACCTTCGAGAGAATGAGATAGAATACAAGTTACATTTATCTCATTCTCTCGCAGGCTACTTTTCTGAAGTTTCACTTCTGCCGTGTGTGAATCGCACACACACACTTTTTATTTGAGATAATACCAATAATACTTACATTTTCCATTTACATAGATACAGCCTCTCGGATATAACACTCTGTCGGCCAAGGATAACCCGACCAGAACGACAAAACACAAAGCAATCAGAAATTTCATTGTGGCAGAGGTATTTATAATTTTGTCCGTATTATACAAGACTGTTGCACGCTGTCCGAATATGCACTGCCCATTTGGCCTTAAATAGATTGGTCTCCTTGTTGAGATGATGTCACATCTCGATAATATCAATAATATTATATCAATAATTGAGCGAACGCTTAAGCGAAGGTCTCTGAGTCTATTAGGATTGATTTTTAGTAGATTAGTAGCCAAGGGCTGTAAGGCATCAATTGCAGCCCGAGATATTTAGGCGCACGAGCGCAGGGAGGGCGCCTATAGTTCGAGGGTGCAATTGATGCTTACACCCGAGCTAACTACTCTGATTTACATCTCGATTGTGAGGTAAAGTAGGTCCTTATTACCCCCAAATGGAGCTTGTAGGTGACCAATTAGCGCTCTAGGGTAATAATGTAGCTAGAAAAGCCCAAGGGCGGTAAGTAATTTAAAAAAAAACCTCTTCACTCTTTCAAAAAGTTCGCGTACATCTAACCATCATACTTTTTTTAATTACTTACCGCCCTAGGGCTTTTCTAGCTACATTATTACCCTAGAGCGCTAATTGGTCACCTACAAGCTACATTTGGGGGTAATAAGGACCTACTTACCGAATATGAGAGATGTAAACATCATTTGTTTTTGTTTTTTTAAGTTACAAAAGTTACTAAAATCCTTATTTAAGGGGGGCGCTCGTAGCACCTACAAGCGAATGGGAAGTACCTCTTCATCATAGAATGATATATATCATAATATAATTATGTATGAGTAAGTATATATCATTATATTTACATAAATGCTAAAGTGTGTTTGTTTGTTGATTTGTCCTTCAATCACGTCGCAACAGAGCAGCGGATTGACGTGGACTTTGCATGAGTATGGTTGAAGACCTGGAGAGTGACATAGGCTACTTCTTATCCCAAAAAGTTAAGAATTTCCCGTGGGAATTTAAAAAAACCAGGTGGACGAACTCGCGGGCATCAGCTAGATCACTCAGTAGGTATATATAAAGGTATTTATAATCAAACTGAATGATGCCCGCGACTTCGTCCGCGTGGATTAAGGTTTTTTGATTCCCGCGGGAACTCCTTAATTTTCCGGGATAAAACCTACCTCTATACCAAATTTCAGCAATATCGGTTGAAAAGATGGGCCGGGAAAGCGTAGCAGACAGACAGACAGACAGACAGACACACTTTCGCATTTATAATATTAGTATGGAAGATATTCATTGAAAAAATTATTTTTTGTACAAACAGTAAAACAATGCCACTTATATTAATAAACGAAGTAACAAAATTCAATAATATTTTATTTTTCAGCAACTTTTTGTCATTATGATATTTTTGGTAAAATCACTCTGTCTTCTTCTCCTCCTCTTTCTTCTCCGCCTCTTTTTTCTCCACCTCTTTCTTAGGGCATTTGTCCAAGGGCACGCACTTGTTAGTAGCAGTATCACGTACAGTGGGGGAGTTACAGTAGCAAGCGGTGTAGTCACAGATCATGCTGCGAGTGTCGGCTACCGGGTTAGGGTTGTCACACGTAGCTTCCGGTGTCACGTGATCGCATCCGGTTGTGTAGTCATGAGTACCATCAGGACACCCTTCAGTACCTAGAATCAAACATGTTGGATTCATTTTTAAATATTATTGCTGAATTTATTTATTGAGAACTAGATGATTCCCGCGACTTCGTACGCGCGGATCAAGTTTTTTTTATTCCCGCGGGAACTCTTTAATTTTCCGGGATAAAAAGTAGCCTATGTCCTTCCCCGGGATACAAACTACCCCTGTAGCAAATTTCAGCAAAATCGGCTGAAACGATGGGCCGGGAAAGCGTAGCAGACAGACAGACAGACAGACAGACAGACAGACAGACAGACAGACAGACAGACAGACAGACACACATTCATTCATCGCATTTATAATATTAGTATGGATGTATATATATTATATTGGTAACTAAATTTAAATTTAATTTTATAGTCACTTGTAATAATAATTGTAACTTCACTATTTATTATTGCTTTGCATTTCACATAATAACTCCCGCACTAACCACTTCATTTAGCTCAATAGTGAATACTTAAATGGTAGTTATTAGATAATTAATATGCTGTATGTATTCTAATAAAGAAAAAAAATATTGAATCGAAGCAGGCGTTACTTTGCGGAAGTCCATGATAATGAATGAACGAGAAGTTTAATTCGCTATAATCCGCCACAGCAGACAAATCTATGTGGTACAGTGCGTGTCCTTCACCAATAGCATGCGAACACCCACCACCCAGCAATTTGCACCGGCACCGCACCACACCACACAAATCTTCCAAATCACCACTTCCCACTCAAACACTTCACACTTCCCATTCAAAGGTCCCACTTCGCTAAACATCTTTTGGACAGTGGACATGAGGTGGGCAATAACCATTCATATAAAATCTTACATAAATGTAGTAAAGGGTTTCGACTGTGCGTTTGGGAGCAATTAGAAATAATTAAACACAAGGATTTGAGTTGCTAAATGAACAAATAAATGTATCAAATTCACCTTTGCTCGATTTATACAGAGGCGGGGAGGGGGCGGGGCTTCAGTATGAGTTTTATAATTTTTATTACAGTGCTTCACACACGAGGAAAGTTTCTAAACTTACTTACATAATATACATATCAAAAATTTCGGAACCGAAAATTTTTCATATGTATATTCAGTATGAGTCATGCTAAAAAGGTATAAAAACCGGAACTTTCGACACGTTCGTCACTTTACAATCGTGCATTGTCGAGTCAACATCTCCTGAAGATGGTCCGGTTTCGGAGTGAAACGTACGTTGAGAGTTAACTACTCGAAAGTTATTTGGCCTATTTTTAGTTTTTAAGAGTCATTAGCCAAATAAAAAATCAATCCTACTACCAATAAAGTAAGACAAATACTTACAGTGTCCTTCAACCCAGATACAGCCATTTGGATAATATGAGGACTGTGGTTTTGCCAAAGATAACCCGACCAGAGCAACGAAACACAAAGCAATCAGCAGCTTCATGTTGACAGAGCTATATTAAATATGTCCGTGTTATACAAGAGTGATGTCTGGTGTGTGGTAATGCACTGGTCATTTGGCCTTAAATAGTTTGCCTTGATGCTCTTGTCTGGATGTTATAATGACGTCATTTGTTTAATATCAATATTTTTATAAAAGATAAGGACAAATCGGTCGGAATTCCGCCCAAGAAAATGGAATTATGGTACTGCGTAGTTACGTATGAGAATCAAAAAACTTAATCTTTGCGGACAAAGTCACGTCTATCTAGTTATATAATAGAGATCAATGCGATAGGCAAACTGGAAATCACTATCTAGGCTCGTGATTCCATAGCTCTACCTAAAAAAAGTCCATAGGTCGTACCTGCGTAGCAATGAAATTGTTTCTGTTTTGGAAATAGATCCAAGATCTATCATCCTTTTATGTAACACACATTTAAAATTTAAGATTTTTTAAATCTGTTTATTTAACTATGTATTTATTTTATTATATAAAATCGTTAAGGGATCAACGCACAGCCTAAACCACTGGGGTTAGAAACTTAAAATGTTGACAGTAGGTTAGGTGCTTATGTGACGTAAGCGCTCAATAAGGAAGGATTTTTCAAAATTCAATCCCTAAAGGGGTGAAATAGGGGTGAAAGTTTGTATGAAAGTCCGTCATTTCTCAAGTTATTGCTATGAAAGTTGGTATATGGGCTTCTGGTTTAAAATAAAGAAATAAGTGTTTCACAGTTTTTAAAAATGTTATCCCCAAGGACGTTAAATAGAGAGTTTGTCCTTCAATCACGCCGCAACACAGCAACGGATCAACGTGATTTTTTGCATGGGTATAATTGAGGACCTGGAGAGTGACAGCCTACTTTTGACGGAAAATTATGGAGTGCCTGTGGGAATTAAAAAACTTATGCCACGCGAACGAAGTCGCGAGCATCCGCTAGTCTTTTATAAGTATACTTATAGAAGAATTATTTAATACTCCTGAAAAAAAAAAACTGCAGTATATGTCTGCCTACCTACTTGTAATTATTTTTAAATGAGCAACCACCGATATTCTTCCTGGTTCTTCTTGGTAGGAACATCAATTTGGCATTCCGTATCAGATTTGGTAGTGGATAGGTAGGTATTCACAAGATTTGAAAAAAAAAAGGATTGACTTTTGACATAAGATTCTAATTAAATAATATAAATACGGAATGTTTTTAAAATGATAAAAAATTTTCTGTAACAAAAACAAGTATGTACTTACATATATTGTTCTAGATTTTTTTTCTCCGGCACTCAACAGATAAGTAACAAGATAAGTGGCTAAAAATTAAAGCACTACTTTTACCTAAACTTCCTTACTATACTCAATACTCATAATAAAACTGTAACTGGAAAATATCTGTACTTTAAATATTTTTCAAAAATTTTAACTGGATGTAGTTACTTACCGATACAGACGGAAAACATTTTTTTTAAAATTTTTGTCAGCCTGTTCGGATATCACGCCAAAATTACTGAACGTTAAAACTTTGGGTTAATAAATCCATACTAATATTATAAATGCGAAAGTCTGTCTGTCT
Organism: Erebia ligea; assembly: GCA_917051295.2. NCBI lineage: Eukaryota > Metazoa > Arthropoda > Insecta > Lepidoptera > Nymphalidae > Erebia > Erebia ligea. The sequence continues at coordinate 1,454,871 of OU785240.1, read as the reverse complement.
GCTATGCTTTCACGGCTCATCTGTTTAACCGATTTTGATGACCTCAAAATCGGGGGACCTCCAAAAGTTAAGGGAAAGGTTGACTTATAGATAGACACACTTTCGAATTTATATTAGACTAGACCACAGATAACGGAATCAATGAAATCGTCTAGTCCCTTGATTCTCTGATCTGTGACTGACTGTGACTAGACGATTTCATCGACGTCGAAGAATATTTCTTGTACCTATTTGCGGCACATTTCTTTAAGTAACTAACAATCATGCAATAAATGAATAAACTAAACTACACCAGAAAATAAGTAATGACTGAACTCAATGCGGAAGTGTAGGTAACTGTCTGTTTAACTGCTACGTTTTCAGGGCCCCTTCTTTCCAAATGATTTTGATTAAATGTGGCATAGAGATAGGTTACATCCGGGGGAAGGACATAGGCTACTTTTTACCCCGAAGAATGAAGAAAATACCACGGTAATTTAAAAAAAAACTTAAACCACGTAGATGCAGTCGCGGGCATCTGCTAATTTTTTAATAAACATACTAACAAAATTCAATAATCAAATATAAATATTATAATTGCGAAAGTTTGGATGGATGTATGGATGTATGGATGGATGTTTGTTACCAAATCACGCCCGAACGGCTGAACGGATCTGGATGAAATTTGGCACAGAGATAGATTATAGTCTGGAATAGCACATAGGCTACTTTTTATCCCGGAAAATAAAGGAGATCCCATTTGAATTAATAGAACCTTATTTCACGCAGATGAAGTCGCGGGCATCATCTAGTATTTTGTATATTAAGTATTTTTTTTACATTACGATATTTATTAATATTTATTTGACCTCCCAAAAAGTAAACACTGTGTACGTTCTATTACATAGGTGCTTTTTTAAATAATTGGCTAAGGTTATCATGCAAAATATTTATTTACGGCGGGTTTTACGATAAGGCAGCAACACAGTTTATAACTTTGCAGGATCATCGTATCATCTTATCACCGGATCACCTTAAGTATTGAGTAATACTGTATTTATTTATTAGATTAGGACATACAGGTGTCTCTTATGTTCCGTCATGTTTTGACTCTACCACCGTTTCGGAAAACATATACTACTGAAAAGAGCCGGCAAGAAACTCAGTTTTTTTTATAGATTTAATTAAATTTGTATGTACATGTGATTTTGTTTCAAATAAAAGTTTATTTATTTAAATATACTTACTCACTCACATTGTCCCTCAATCCAGATGCAGCCTCTTGGATGTGAGGGCTGTGGTTTTGCCAAAGTTAACCCGACCAGAGCCACAAAACACAAAGCAATTAGCAATTTCATATTTACAGTGAGAGTTTATTCAATACTAGCTGATGCCCGCGACTTCGTCCGAGTGCTTTAGGTTTTTTTTATTCTCTCCTCTCCTCTATTAACTCCTTAAATTTCCGGGATAAAAAGTAGCCTTAGATGTCACTCTCCAGGTCGTCAACTATACCCATGCCAAAAATCACGTCCATCCCGATTCGTTCGTTGACGTTCGTGTATCACGATTCACGAACTTTTATACAAACTTTCAACCCCCATTTAACCCTTTTGGGGTTGGAATTTTCAAAAACCTTTCTTAGCGGATGCCTACGTTATAATAGCTATCTGAGTGTAAAATTTCAGCCCGATCCGACCAGTGGTTAGAGCTGTGCGTTGATAGATCAGTCAGTCAGCCACCTTTGCCTTTTATATATTTAGATGTCCATGTTATGCAATTAAGGTAAATGTTACAAACAACACCTTAAGGTAAATGTTACCATGACGCTTCCAGTACCTGAGCATTAGACTCATGATCAAGTCATCATCATATAAATATTTTTATTAAAGCTTATAGGACAAATTGACCGCAATTCTGCCCGTAACCGTATTCTGAAACCGTAGCAAACAGATAGACAGACGGCCGGATAGAGTCACATTTTCGCATCAAATAAATATTATAAATGCGAAAGTTTGGATGTATGGATGTATGTTTGTTACTCAATCACGCTCCAACGGATGAACGGATCTGGATGAAATTTGGCACAGAGATAGATTATAGTCTGGAATAGCACATAGGCTACTTTTTATCCCGGAAAATTAAGGAGTTCCCGCGGGAAACGAAAAACCTCGATCCACGCGGACGAAGTCGCGGGCATCAGCTAGTTTATAATATTCAATTAAAAGATATTCCTAAAAAAAAAATGTGAGCCATCACGTGACAGCTGGCAGATGTGAAACATCGAAATTATTTTGTACAAGTAATATGCATAAAAGTACAGATTATGACAGGAACTAAATATGGCATGATGAAAAAATACAATATTACGAATTTTCTCCAGAAAATGATGACAGTTTATTTAATAAACATTTATTTTCTTTATATACAAAATTTTTTAATCCAAAAATTTCGTTAAAATCGCGACCACTCAATTTTTTTCATACTATAGTATATACCTAGTACATCATTATATTCCATCATATAGCCACAGAATAGGTAATATAGCGTGGCGATGCGTCGCCACGGCCTGTATCGCCACGCCAACAATCAGGTTTTTACCCTCGCCTATAGAAGTTTCACATCAAAAATGTATTTTTCATCATACCTATTCGAAAAACGCATATTGCCTTCAGAGGATAGCGGGAGCAAAGTGTAACTTGTAGGCCCATAGGACTTTTCATTTCTCTCTTCTGATTGGTCCGAAGTCACGTCATCGATTTGTTGATCGAATATACGACTTTGCATTTCTCTGTTCTGATTGGTCCGAAGTCACGTGATCAATTTGTTGATCGGATATACGTCTTTACATTTTATTTAAACTTTAAATATACGTCTAAATAATGTCTATACAATTACATAGAAGGTTGATAGGAGTATCTTCTGATTGGTGCTTAAACGTATAGGTAATGCCCATACATAGTAGGTTGATACTCCTAGCTTTTTCTCATACGTAATGATGAAAAATAGTGTGTGTCACTCGGGGCCAAATTTTTTGTTCTCGGGCGGCGTATATTGAATTCCTCGCTACGCTCAGGATTCTACTTAAGAACCCCTCGCTACGCTCGGGATTCTACTATAGAATCCTTCACTTCGCTCTGAATTCAAAATAGCGCCCTCGGGGAACAAAAATTTTCTTTGGCCCCCATGTAACACAAATAACTATTGTACAAACAGTAAAAAAGACTTGCCACATTTTTTTAATACACATACTTCTAAAATTCAATGATACTTTATTTTTCCAGTATTTTTTTAACATTACGATGTTTTTGGTAAAATCACTTTGTCTTCTTCTCCTCCTCTTTCTTCTCCACCTCTTTCTTCTCTTCCTCTTTTTTCTCCACCTCTTTCTTAGGGCATTTGTCCAAGGGCACGCACGTGTTAGTAGCAGTATCCCGTACAGTGGGGGGGTCGCAGTAGCAAGCGGTGAAATCACAGATATTGCCGCTGCGGGGGTCGACTACCGGGTTAGGGTTGTCACACGAAGCTTCAGGGGTCAGTTTTCCGCATCCGGTCGTGTAGTCGTGAGTACCTTCCGGACATTGTCGGGAACCTAGAATCAAACGTTGGTTATTTTTTACTAAATACTAAAGTTCAGAATAATAATTTGTTCTTTCAAAAAGTAAAAATGGTGCTTTCCTTTCCTAATTAGTTCTATTACAAAGGTGCTTTTTCCATCCCCGAGATGTAACTTATCTCTGTAAAAATTTCATCAAAATCGGTTGAGTGATTTAAGTAGACAGACACACTTTCGCATTTATAATATTAGTATGGAAGTATGGAATAGAATGTATTGATTCCCACGGGAACTCTTCAATTTTCCGGGATAAAAGTAGCCTATGTCCTTCCACTGGATACAAACTATCCCTATACCAAATTTCATGCAAATCCGTTCAGCCGTTCGGTTCATCAAAATCGGTTGATTACGTGAGCCATGAAAGCATAGCAGACAGACAGACAGACGGACAGACAGACACACTTTCGCATTTATAATATTAGTATGTATAATACTATGTATGGATTATATGATGTGTATTGTGCATGTATGTGAATGCTCGTGTTTGAATTATTGAGGAATTTTTAAAAGCTCTTCAGTATCGTCGCAACTTAGATTTTTAATGAATAAATGAATTTTTGTTTGGGCATAGTAGTAGGTAGTAATTACTATTTTCAATTACGCACGGACACACATACATACACACTATTCTCCAGTTCCCATTGCCTAAGATAACTAATAACGTAAAATAATATTTATTTTTAGTGTATAATATAGTAATTTATAGTATTTTTAGTGAATGCATAAATAACTACTTGTATATAAACATGTGCTTGTGCACACATTTGGTTATCGAGGGAGAGGGCTGGTTATCCTTAACGCAGATCTAAAAAATCTAGCTAGGATTAAGTTCTTGATCTTGCAACATTTTATCGATTTTTTTTCTTGTTATCACAATAATTGTTAACTTAAAATAAGTAGTTCCAAGATCAATTACAATGCAATACAAAATGATTGAAAATAAACGATTTATTTATTATTTACAACTAGCTGATGCCCGCGACTTCGTCCGCGTGGTTAAAATTTTTTTGATTCCCGCGGGAACTCCTTAATTTTCCGGGATAGCCTATGTCACTCTCCAGGTCCTCAACTATACCCATGCCAAAAATCACGTCGATCCGTTGCGGCGTGATTGAAGGACAAATCAACAAACCAATAAACAAACACACTTTCGCATTTATAATATTAGTATGATTAGGGTTTTTCTGACAATCAAATTATTTACAATAGCAATTTATTCCAGCTTCGCGCATATAATTGGGATAGCTTTACCATCTTGGTTCGAAACCTTAATTTTTGAGATTATATTATTAGGTATTATTATAATCGTAAAGGGGTACAAATATAAATAAATAGACTTTTATTAATGACACCCATACTAATATTATAAATGCGAAAGTGTGCCTTTATGTCTGCAAAGCTTTCACGGCTCACATGTTCAACCGATTTTGATGAATTTGGTACAGGGATAGATTGTATACCGGGGAAGGACATAGGCTACATTTTATCCCGGAAAATTAAGGAGTTTCCGCGGGAATTGAAAAAACTTAATGACGCGGACGAAGTCGTGGTCATCATCTAGTAAAACATATAGGGCGATTGTAATTGCAATACAGTTCATACATTTGCAGGATCGTTATTATTATGTTTTTATGAACATGTGTTTTTGTTTCAAATAAAAGATTATTTATTTACCTAATCAATGTTCAGTAAATTGACAAATAAATAATTAATCTACTAACATTAAAGTAAACTTAATACTTACAGTGTCCCTCAATCCAGATGCAGCCTCTTGGATATAAGGACTGTGGTTTTGCCAAAGATAACCCGACCAGAGCAACGAAACACAAAGCAATCAGCAACTTCATTTTGACAGAGGTATGTTTAATTTGTCCGTGTTATACAAGAGTGATGTCTGGTGTGTGGAGATGAACTGGTCATTTGGCCTTAAATAGTTTGCCTTGATGCTCTTGTCTGGATGTTATGATGACCTCATTTGTTTTATATCAATATTTTTACTAAAGCTCACGACAGATCGAGCGGAATTCCGCTCAAGGAAATCAAGGAGCGAAATTCCGCAACAATTCCGTGATACAGTCTGTGTTACAAATTAAAAAATGATTGGTACAGTGTAACGATCGTAATCACCTAACAGGGCTTACTAATATCGCTTAAAGTAGTATTATTTTAATACTAGACGTTGCCCGCGACTTCGTCCACGTAGATTGATGTTTTTGATTCAATCTCCAATCCAATCTCTGTACCAAATTACATCAAAATTGGTTGAAAAGATAGGTCGTTACAGCGTAGCAGAGAGACGGGCACACAGACAAACACACAGATATACACATTTTCGCATTTGGCTTCTGATCATAAAAAACCGGCCAAGTGCGAGTCGGACTCGCGCACCGAGGGTTCCGTACAAACCTGTAGTAAGTTTTACGATTTATGACGTATTAAAATTAAAAATTACGTTTGTTGTATGGGAGCCCCCCTTTAATATTTACTTTATTGATATTTAATTATTTATTTTGAAAGGTAATATACAATTTAATATTCTGTGAAAATTTGAACCGTCTACCTGTTACCGTTTTTATTATTGAGCAAAAAAATACGAAAAAAACACGTTTATTGTATGGGGACCTCCCTTAATATATATATTTTTTTAATTTTTAGTATTTGTTGTTATAGCGGCAACGGAAATACATCATTTGTGAAAATTTCAGCTTTCTAGCTATCACGGTTTATGAGATACAGCCTGGAGACAGACAGACAGACAGACAGACAGACAGACAGACAGACAGACAGACAGACAGACAGACAGACAGACAGACAGACAGACAGACAGACAGACAGACAGACAGACAGCGGAGTCTTAGTAATAGGGTCCCGTTTTTACCCTTTGGGTACGGAACCCTAAAAACGGATCAACAGTGATATTACAAAAAAATAATTCTATGATTAATCAAGCTTTTTAATTTTTAACCTAAGTAAAAAATTGTTAATAAAAAATTGAAAAATAACAATTTTTTAATTTTTCCAACGGGTATCTCTTTTTGAGGCCTTTCCAAAATAGCTCCAAAAAAGGAAAAAAATCTCAGATTTGTTATTTAACAATTATCGCACTTGCAATGTTCATGTTCAAGTAGGAAAAACTTACTAATTAATTAATGCATAATTAATAGCAAATATCTCTTATAATTTTTTAACTTTTATAATTTTTGCAAGCGGGTCTTGAATTTCGTTCGAAAATGATCTAGGTACATGCTATTCCGAATCGAATGATACCTCGTTCATATTTTTCGGAGGCGGAGAAAAAGTTTGACCCAAAAAGCACTTGTTGACTAGTAACTAGATAAGCGCCAAAAAAGCACTACTACCACAATCAGTGTTTACTTTTAGATCTAAACTCAAGAAGATATTGTTAGACAAACAAAAACAGCGATATTTTCGCTTATAGCACTTTGCATAGTTATTACTTCGTCTGCGTGGTTTACGTTTTTTCGATTCCCGCAGAAAGTCCTTATTTTTCCGGGATAAAAAGAAGCCTATGTCCTTCCCCGGGATGAATCCTATCTCTATATCATATTTCATCAAAATCGGTTAGAAAGATGGGCCATGAAACCGTAGCAGACAGACAGACGGACGCACAGACAGTCCCATTTTCGCATGTTTAATATTCAATTAAAAAGATATTCCTAAAAAAAATTCCATAAAAAGGTAAAATAAACTTTTGCCACATTTTTAATAAACATACCTACGAACATTTTTTTTTTATCCACCTCTCGATCTCACCTGATGATAAGTGAAGATGCAGTCTAAGACAAAACACAACATAATTCAATAATACAATAATACATAATTCAATAATATTTTATTTTTTCAACAATTTTTGACGTTAAGATATTTTTGTTAAATCACTCTTTCTTAATCTCCTCCTCTTTCTTCTCCACCTCTTTCTTCTCCTCCTCTTTTTTCTCCACCTCTTTCTTGGGGCATTTGTCCAAGGGCACGCACTTGTTAGTAGTAGTATCCCGTACAGTGGGGGGGTCGCAGTAGCAAGCGGTGTAGTCACAGATATCGCCACCGCGGGTGTCGGCTACCGGGTTAGGGTTGTCACACGAAGCTTCAGGGGTCAATTTACCGCATCCGGTTGTGTAGTCGTGAGTACCTTCCGGACATTGTTCGGAGCCTAGAATCAAACATGTTGGTTTGGTTTTTAAGTGATATTAACTCAAATATTCGTACCTAATCAATGTTCAGATAATTGAAAAATAAGTAAATAATCTACAACCAATAAATTAAGACAATTAATACTTACATTGTCCATTAATCCAGATGCAGCCTCTTGGATATAAGGACTCTGGTTTGGCCAAAGATAACCCGACCAGAGCAACGAAACACAAAGCAATCAGCAACTTCATTTTGGCAGAGGTATATTCAATTTGTCCGTGTTATACAAGAGTGATGTCTGGTGTGTGGAGATGCACTGGTCATTTTGCCTTAAATAGTTTGCCTCGATACTCTTGTCTGGATGTTATGATGACCTCATTTGTTTCATATCAATATCATACTAATATTATAAATGCGAAACTGTGTCTGTTTGAAAGAAAAGAAAGAAAAGCGTTTATTTGGAACCACAATACAATAATTATATTGGAGAGACATGAGACAGAAATATGAGTTGTGTGGTCCCAAAATGGATTCCACTCAGCATTTTGCTATGACTGTGGTTCGAGCACAGGCACAGCGCTGTTGGTTTGTTGGTTTGTCCTTTAATCACGCCGTAACGGAGCAACGGATCGTCCTGATTTTTTGCATGGATATAGTCACGGACCGAGAGTGACATAGGCTACTTTTTATCTCGGAAAATGATAAGAGTTCCCGCGGGAATAAAAAAAACTTAATCCACGCGGACGGAGTCACGGGCACACTTTCGCAATTTATAATATAAAGTATGAAGTATGATGAGTATAAAAACAAAAAGAAACCAAAGTTTTATTAAATTGAGATTAATAAACAATTAAATTAAATTGAGATTTTATTTTGTTTTATCAGTTTAAGGAAATGGTGTATTTATTGATTTTTAAGTGGTTTTGATTAGAAATCAACATTTCCTAACATTAAAGTACGTACTGTCAAGATATAAATCAAGAAAAAATTATAAAATCTCGCCTTTAGCAGTAATGCGTGTGTTTTGTTTTAACAGAGGTCCAATTCTTTAAGCAAATCGTAATCATTTGATAGCATCGATTTTTTTTTTTAATGTGTGTCTTCTTTTTTGTGCTCCGACATGATGATCGGAGACCTTTTAGCATCGATTTATGTTCGACTTTATGCATCGACTCAATGTTTGATAGCCTAAAACGTCGTATTACTCGAACTGTAGGAGTACCCTACATGCTTTTTGACGTGCAGGCATTTATGAACTCCATAAACACGTCGAATTATACGTTTGACAAACGATTACGATAACGATTTCGTTGCACAATCGGGGGGCTGATCCTGGAAAAATTAATCAGACCTTAAGGCGTCAGGCACGAAACTAGCGACGGCCGAGCGACGGCGACAGCGGGGCGATGTGGTCCGAGAGCTGGCGACGAATTTCGGGAAGGTCCAATTTCAATTTATTTATTAGTTGCAATTCCATAGTTTACATTATTTCTTAATTAGCATATTATAGTCGTTAGTAAATAAGGCATGCTATGGATACCCAGTTTGGGTGTGGCAACAGAACAGTAGGTACATGGTGGTAGGGAGGCCGATTTTATTAGTGTTTGTCAGTATCATTTATATATGGTAGTAACATTTTTTAATCAAATAGTTTTTTAGCGTGTTGTTAAACTCTTTTCCTTTCCATAAGCAAGCTGAAATTTTGAAGAAATATAATTTCGTCAGTTGGCGAATCCAGTCCTGCCAGTCTGGTAGAGCGTTTGCGGTTATTTCGCTACTGCGCAGCATAAAACATTTTTTTGGCGACTTGATTTTTTTATCTGTTTAATTAGTACTTATAGAATTCGAAAAAAAAATCCCAGACGTTTTTGTCGGTAATAAAGTATTACCAAGTCCTCTTCAAAATTCTTCCCGAAATTCGTCGCCAGCTCTCCGACTCATCGCATCGCCCCGCTGTCGCCGTCGCTCCTCCGTCGCTAATTTCATGCCCGTACACTTAGAAATAATTAATTATTATAGGACCAGAAGCCATACTGCTAACGATTATAGCCATATCAAATATCAAATAAATATTATAAATGCGAAAGTTTGGATGTATGGATGTATGTTTGTTACTCAATCACGCTCCAACGGCTGAACGGATCTGGATGAAATTTGGCACAGAGATAGATTATGGTCTGGAATAGCACATAGGCTACTTTTTATCCCGGAAAATTAAAGAGTTCCCGCGGGAACCGAAAAATCTAAATCCACACGGACGAAGTCGCGAGCATCAGCTAGTATTGTATAACTAGCTGATGCCCGCGACTTCGTCTGGGATCGAGGTTTTTCGGTTTCCGCGGGAACTCCTTAATTTTCCGGGATAAAAAGTAGCCTATGTGTAATTCCAGACTATAATCTATCGCTGTGCCAAATTTCATCCAGATCCGTTCAGCCGTTGGGGCGTGATTAAGTAACAAACATCCACACATCCATACATCCATCCAAACTTTCGCATTAATTATAATAATTATTATTTGATTATTGTTGACTTTCGTGTTTTAGAATTATAATCCTTATTGTAGGAAAGTCAAGGAACGTGAAATCAAACTGTCATTTTGAGTAAAATTGCTTATGTATTGCTTTATGTGTTGCCAGTATGACACCTGCACTTTTCGCATTTTAAAATATTATCGTGTAAAAAACAAAACAATACAGGAAAACTTCCTTAAGTTTTTATATAATATTTTTTGCCTCAACTTCGGTTATCAATTAGCATAGTATTGTGAAGTTTAAATTAAAATATTGATTGAAGAATCGTGTCTTAGAACCTCTAGATTCAGGTATTTGATTAATACCAACCAATTAAACAAAATAACCTTCTATCACGATTTAAATACAACTGTGTATGGTATTGCTATGGTACTGCCTCGTTGGCATATAGTGGTTATTGCGGTTAACGAGGCCCGTCCCGGGTTCAAGTGCCGGGTCGGGCCATAACTAAGTGTTGGGTTTTTCGAATTAGAAATTCTCAGTACTAGCCCGGAGTTAGGAAGTTGGCGGTGTTTCACCCCCGTGCCTCGGAGAGCACGTTAAGCCGTCGGTCCCGGTTATTATCACTAACTTGATAATAGTCGTTAAAGCCCGCCAACCCGCATTGGAGCAGCGTGGTGGGTCTAAGCTCTAATTCCCTCTCTCCTATGAGAGTGGAGGCCTGTGCCCAGCAGTGGGCTGTAGTGGTGGTGGTGGTGGGTGTATGGTATTGTATGATAGGCCCTTTATGACGAGCGGCCTAGTCGCGACAACGCATATCAGTCGATTGCGATTGTTAATCAATTGACCCAAGTCCGTAACGGGATGGGTGACCGAACTTGGTAGTCCGAATTTGGCCTTTTCGTATCCTCCGTACCTCGGAGAGCACGTTCAATATTCAAGATTCAATTCATTTATTCAATATAGGTACACTGTGGGTACACTTATTGACGTTAAAAATTACTTATTTATAAAACATGATGGTGATAATCAGTTACGGTATACGTTAAGCCGTCGGTCCCGGTTATTATCACTAACATCTGATACCTAATTGTTAGGAACCTGTTGAAATAGTAATCTGACGCTGAGTTGCACGAAACAAATACAAAAATTTAAGTGGTACTTAGACTAATTTAATCGCAAGAATCGTATGGAGTCTTGTGATTAAATTAGTTTAATCAACAATTAAATTTTTAAAATAGTTTCGTGCAACTCAGCGTTAGTCGAGTCGTGTGCGGGGGAGCAGGGAACCCACCGCCTTATTATCCCAAGAACACCCCTGCCATTATGTGATTAATGGAAAGGGGTTCACGACCCTCAGCAATGAGGAATACGCCCAATGATCATTCTTCTAAGATCATTGAATACGACGCAGAGAGAGAGAGAGTCAACAAAGAACTCTTACACTTAGTTTCGCCATGTTCGTCCGTCTGTCTGTTTGTCCGCGGCTTAGCTCAGGAGCTGTTAGGACTAGAAAGCTTAGGTTAGGTTAGGTCGATAGTGTCTTATTAAAAAAAATTGGCAGTCATAGGGACTGCCGATAGAAGTGAAAACGAATATTTAAAATGATTAAAAAATTAAGTAAAAATAATTCAAAAAAATATAAACCTTAAAACTAACGAATTAAAGTTTAATTACGAATGTAGTATATTTATATTTAAGACCTTTTGTCTTCGTAACAACGCGAGCATGGGGCAGCGAGGTGTCGGTGTCTGTGTCGGTCACGCGAATCCACAAGTTTACCCCCTACCAAAAAGTGCTCAACGCAGCTAAAGAAGTTTTCACTTAAAAGTTAGGGTACCTCCCCCTACACGTTAAATGAGGACGATTTTTTTCCTCGCCTATCCCATGGTTTGGGATGTCGTTGGTCGTTCAAACTTCAAACCTATACCTAATAGCGGGTTTGGGTAAACCATTTTTCGATTCAGAGATCCGTTTGCGAAATATTAAGATTTATATTGCTAATTTTCGTTAGAAACCATTGACCCCCGGTGACCAATTCCCCAGTGAAAGGTAGGTACAGAGATAGGTTATATCCCGGGGAACCTACGTCCTTCCCCGGGATACATGAAAAATTGGTTGATAAGATGGGCCGTGAAACTGAAAACGTAGCAAAAATCTTAATCCACTCGCACGGTAGGTACATCTAGTTTGCAATAAACTTTACAAAACCCAAACTCTTCTATAAAAACTTGTTTTCAATTGATTTCTGTTCAGAATATTATCTTATCTTACACCTAGCTTGTTTTGAATTGATTTCGGTTCAGAATATTATCTTATCTTACACCTAGCTTGTTTTGAATTGATTTCGGTTCAGAATATTATCTTACACCTATGAGCTTATTGACTTACACCGGTCCTCAAGGTCGGCATTGGCTGGACGAACTGGATGTTATTGTCTACTGCATACATAATAACCGGTTAGCGCCATCTTGCAAAAATCTTATGTAATTTTATTTACTTAGCTTCATTCGCCTTGAACTTAACAATCTTGACTTGTTACTACCATAATAAAGCGTTATTTATTTATTTATTTAGATAACATACCCGAAGACTAAAAGTTATGGGTAGGCTGGTACTTTTTAGGGTTCCGTACCAAAATGGTAAAAATGGAACCCTTATGGTGCGACTTTCTCCGTCTGTCTGTCTGTCTGTCTGTCTGTCCGTCCGTCACACTCGATTATTTCAGTAACTACCGAAGCTATCGACATGAAATTTGGAATAGTTGTGTATATTAGTGGCCCAAAGACACTGGAATTAAAAAAAATTGGAAATTATTTTTGTTATTATTATTATTATTAAACTCTTTATTTGCACCACACAAGAAAATACAAAAACAATGACAAAGGACAAATAATGAAAAAGGACAGGTACAAAAGGCGGCCTTATCGCTAAATAGCGATTTCTTCCAGGCAACCTTAAGATTAGGAAAACGCTAGGAAAATAGAAAGCAGGTGGCTCAAAATTATGCTACATAACAATACATAAACACCAATACACACAAATACATACACATACTATAATACATACATATACTACACATAATATAATACATAAATATTATACTCAAACTTAAATATATATATATATATCTAAATAAGTACAAATAAATAATATATACATACGCATACATACGATAGAATTATATAAAATAAAATAAAGTCGTCTTCAATTTGAAAGAAAATATGTCTTTAGAGCATTTTTGAATGCGCCCAGCGATTTCGACTGTCTAATACTCAGAGGAAGTGCATTCCACAGTTCAATTGCCTGTACAGTAAAAGAATTTCTGTAAAATTTTGTTTTGTGTGTAGGCATTTTCAAGGTAAGAGTTCGACAAGACCTTATGTCTGATTGCACCCCAAGAAATTGAAACTTCTCCTTAAGGTAAGAAGGAGTTTTTAGGTGAAATAAAACACAGTACAGAAGAGAAAGAACATGCATATCCCGGCGACGGCGAATAGGGAGCCACTTGAGCTTTTGACGGAATTCGGAAACATGGTCATATTTGCGCACGCCGAATATGAACCGAATAGCAATATTTTGAAGTCGCTCAAGCTTATTAAGTTGGTCCTGGGTCAAGTTAAGAAAGCTTGCATCCGCATAATCGAGAATAGAGAGAAGGAGAGATTGTGCCAACATAATCTTGGTAGGAATTGGCAAAAGATTGCGTAATCGACGTAACGAGCTCATAACAGCAAACGTTTTCCTGCTCATTTCCTTAACCTGCACAGACCAGGACAGTTCCGAATCCAAATGTATACCAAGATCTTTAACGGAGGCGCAGTATGGTATAGAAACGCCATCAAACATAATCGGAGAAATGCTTTGCCAGTCAACTCTAGAAATAAACCCAGGACTGCCAATAATAATTGTCTGAGATTTAGCAGGATTTACGCGAAGTCCATATTGTCTGCTCCACTCAGAAATTGCAGCTAGGTCGTTATTAATGGCGGAAATGGCTGAACTAAGATCTTCCAGAGTTGCAGACCGATAAATCTGGATATCGTCTGCATACATATGGTAGAGAGAAGAGATATACGGAGTGATAGAGTTAATGAAAATAGCAAATAGTAAAGGAGACAACACGCCACCCTGAGGTACCCCGGCCGTCACATCACACCACGACGAAAAGACCTCGTCAATTCGAATGCGCTGTCGACGACCATTGAGGTAACTCCGAAACCAATCAATCACCGACGGAGCTATGTTAAAAGAAGAACGCAACATACTCAGCAAAACGTCATAATCCACGGTATTAAATGCATTGCTAAAATCGAGCAACGTTAAAATTGTGAGCTGTTTATTGTCCATTGCCCATCGAATGTCGTCGGTAACCTTGACCAGCGCTGTAACCGTACTATGACCAGGACGAAATCCAGATTGCAATGGACTGAGAAGGCAATGTTTATTAAGGAACAGATTTAATTGTTGATAGACCAACTTCTCAAGAACTTTTGAAAGAAAGGGTAAAATAGAGATGGGACGAAAATCGTTTACAGATATTGGTTTAAGTTTTTTGGGAAGAGGAATAATTTGTGCATTCTTCCAAGCTTCAGGAAATTCACTGATACTAATAGAATAATTCAAAATGTGGGTAAGGATAGGGCATACAACATCAAGGATAGGAATAATCATATTACGGCTAATGCAGTCTGTACCGACAGCATTCGATGAAATAGACAATACGTTCTTCCTAACATCACATTCGGAGAATGACTCGAAAGTAAATGGTAAAAAGTCAGGAGTTGAAGATGATGAAAGAATACTAATAGTGCGCTGTTTTTCGCCACTATCAATTACATCGCAAGTAGAAAAGTGTTTATTAAGGAGTTCAATATTAATATTATTAGAAGGTTTGTGGGATGTTTTACCAACTCCAAGTGACTCAAGAAATTTCCATGTTTTAGCGGTATCGCTATTTTCGACTGACTTATGTATGTGGCGTCGTTGAGCGTCTCTACATAATGTATTACAGCGATTCCGAGCTTTGTGATACTTCAACCGATTGGCGTCGGAGTCATTTATTTTAAATTTATATTTGGCTGAATTCTTTTTATCCATTGATGTTTTTATCTCATCCGAAAGCCACGGAGCTGGTAAGTGTTTAATTTTAACTGGTCTTAAAGGAGCATGTGAATCGTAGAGTTGTGTCACCAAGGTATTGAAAATTTCAACTTTTTCATCAATCGAATCAACACCTTTGATGGCATCCCAATCTACTTGTCTAGCGTCATCGCAAAGGCAACCCCTGTCAATCCCTCCAAAATTACGCTGCAGAAGAATTCTCGATTTGGCTTTGGGAGGACGTATTTTGTAGGAGAGATAAATCAAGTCATGATAAGAAAATGCGTCAGCTGAACACTGTCCATGCTTATAGACGAGATCCGGAGAAGAGACCATGATTAAATCAAGAAGAGAGGGAGCACATCCTGGTGAGAAGTGTGTAGCAGAGAGGGGCATAACATGTAAGTTACAGGATTCCACTGTAGCTAAGAGTTTTTTACTTCGATAGTTATCTTTGAGTAAGCAAGTATTAAAATCTCCCATAATAATAGTTTGATTGTACGAGGGGATTAGCTTTTCTAGTAAATTTTCAAAAGAATTAAAATAATTAGGTTGAGAGGGAGGAGAGTAAAACACACCAAGAAGGATTTTAGTGTGCGATAACAGAACTTCGATTAATAAGTGCTCGGCCGCATCAGGTAGTGGAGGCTGTGAAGACGAACTAATAACAGTGAAAGGAATATGAGAACGTAAGTAGATCGCTACTCCACCGCCTCCTTTACCAACACGGTCATTGCGAATAAGCCGAAAACCTGGCAGCGAATAAGACGTTGAGGGTAAGCAAGTTTTAAGCCAGGATTCGGAGACTAGAATGGCATGTAAGTTACGAGTTTCAAAAGATGCAAGCATATCTGGATAATGAGCCGGGATACTTTGTGCATTAATATGAACAACATTGAAGTTTTTCACACAGTCTGAGAAACAGGAATCAAGGAAGTCATCGAGCGGAAGGAAAGATGTACTGTGAAAGCTAGCATCACTGGACAGTTCACCACTAGACGCAGACAGAAAAAGATCGCTATCCATGTCTAGACTGGACGACGACATAATATAAAAAAATATATATATAAATAAATATTAAGTATACAAATATAATATAAATAGTATAAATTTGTTCTTATTTCAAAAGGGGGGAAAATCGGAGGGTTGAAATTTAAAAGTGAGATAACTGTACTGTGTGGGGTATCATATGAAAGGGTTTACTTTGTACATTCTAAAACAGATTTTTAATTATTTTTAGTCATGATAGTTTTTGATTTATCGGGGAAAAAGTCAAAAAAAATACCGTTCCCCCCCCCTTATCTCCGGAGTTTACCAATCGAAAAATCTGAAATAATTATGGTCAATAGGAATTTATGTATATTTTACAGGAAAACTATAGCCAATGCTCTAACTAGCATAGTTTTTTTGATATTAACAGAAAACCTCTACAAACAAAGTTAGTTTTGCGGTTCATTAAATTCATTAATCGTAAAACTTGCTACAGGTTTGTACGGAACCCTCGGTGCGCGAGTCCGACTCGCACTTTGCCGGTTTTTTTTTTGTTTATAATTAAGTTATTTCTAAGTTATGTGTGGCAATAAAGAATTTATCTATCTATCTATCTATCTGGTATTGTTCGGTACAAATTTTAACCAGTGGTAGATTCACTAGACGATTCAAAAAAGCACGTCGTATCCATATCAATATTATAAATGCGAAAGTGTGTCTCTCCGTCTGTCTGTCTATGTGCTACGCTTTCACGGCTCATCTGTTTAACCGATTTTGATGAAGTACTGGGATAGGTTGTATTCCGGTGAAGTGTAAAGGCTACTTGTAGGCGGGAATGAATAAAGCTTAATTCACGCGGACAAAGACGCGGGCATCAGGTAGTAATAAATCCATACTTAATATTATAAATGCGAAAGTGTGTCTGTCTGTCTGCTACGCTTTCCCGGCCCATCTTTTCAACCGATTTTGCTGAAATTTGGTATAAAGGTAGGTTATATCCCGGGGTAGGACAAAGGCTAAAAAAAATAATTTTAATTAATAAAATTTAATTTGAGTCAATTTTCGCTTGGGGCAGGATTTGGCTGGTTCACCAGGGTTCAGCCATTGCGATGAGCGTTTCCGATTATCGTACAGGATCCACTTTTCATCACAGGTAATGATTCGATTTAAAATCCCTTCATTATTGTGCCGGTTGAGTAATGTAACACAGCAGTCGACGCGCGTTTGTCGGTTTGCTGCACTCAATTCATGACGTACCCACCTTTCAAGCTTTTCACCTTCCCAATTTGCTTCAAGTGGATTAAAAAAGTTTTATCACTAACACCGCAGCCTGCAGCTAGCTCGGACGTGGTTTGCGATGGATCCGCTTCCACAATAGCCTTCAATTCTTGATTATCAACTTCGGTCTCCGGCCGTCCACGGGGCTTGTTCTGCTTGTCGAAATTTCCAGAACGAAAACGTTGGAACCAAAAACGTACTGTGTTTTCTTTTGCGACACCGCCACCATACACATCATTAATCCTTCGAGCCGTTTCTGCAGCACTGGTGCCACAATGAAACTCGTACTCGTAAATAACGGGATATTTCAAGTTTTCCATTTTGTAAACTGAGTGACGCAAAGAAAAACCCAAAAGAGGAAAAAACAAATTAATTAGGGTTTTCAAAACACAAAAGCATGAGTAAATAAAGGAGTAAATACTTAGCTGTATAAATTTGAAATTGTAATTCCTACCCAAAGAGGAGATATTTGAGATCAAAGTGGCCAGTACGACAAAACGCCAATTTCATATTATGTAAGGACCTAATAATTATAACTGCCATGCCCCTAAACTTAGACATCATCATTTATCTAGTAAGATCGCAGTCAAGAGAGCTAACTTTTAGGGGTTGAGTTAAAAAAACAGAGTTTTTTGAATGTTCTTTAGCTATGTTTTCCAACTTTTTTCACAAAACTCAACCAGAAAAAAAAACGTGAACCAAAAATTTCCCCAGGTAAAGAACACCGATCCACGCATTAAGATTTCAATTTGGAGATAGCTGATCTGTTGCGGAGATACCTTAGAGCGAACACAGCAGCGAAACCAATTTGTCACGTGCTACGTAATTGATCACGTCTTCAGGATCATAAATATGTAAGGCAAAGCCCTATGTATGTTAAATAGCCGATGCCCGCGACTTCTTCCGCGCGGTTTAAGTTTTTCTTAAGTAAAGAAGTATGCTATGTCCCTCTCCAGTCCTCCTCTATACCCATGCCAAAAATCACGTCGATCCGTTGCTCCGTTGCGACGTGATCGAAGGACAAAGCACCAAACAAACACACTTTCGCATTTAGAATATTAAGTACTAGATGATTCCCGCGACTTCGTACGCGTGCATTAGATTTTTTTGATTCCCGCGGAAACTCTTTAATTTTCCGGGATAAAAAGTAGCCTATGTCCTTCCCCGGAATACAACCTACGCCTGAACCTACCTACCAAATTTCATCAAAATCGGCGTAGCAGACAGACAAACAGACAGACAGACACACTTTCGCATTTAGAATATTAAGTATTAAGTAGCAGATACCCGCGACATCGTCCGCTTAGAATAAGTTTTTTTATTATTCCTGCGGGAACTCCATAATATTCCGGAATAAAAAGTAGCCTTTGTCACTCTCCAGGTCCTCAACTATACCCATACAAAAAATTACGTCGATACGTTACTCCGTTGCGGCGTGATTGAAGGACAAAGCAACAAACAAACAAACAAACATGCACTTTCGCATTTATAATATTAAGTATGATGTATTGTCTCAGGCTCGATACCCGAAAGGTGCGAATTTATAGGAATTAATTTTAATTTTATTTATTTGGGACAATAAACAATTACTTACCTACATGCTATCTTTTAAATCTAACTTCGATCAGACATAAATTAATAATATTGTCAAATAATATCTGTCCACGAGATAAGATTAATTAAGAGTTAAGATTAAGATTAAACAATTTAAGATTAAAGGCGACACAATGTAAATGAACTAAGCTTAGCTAGATTATTAAAAATTAAATTTAAATTAAGACAATATTCATGATTTGTAAAGTATAATCTTCGGCCGTGGTTAGTTACCACCCTACAGACAAAATCGCGCCACCAAGCTTGAATGAGTTGATAGAGCAATCGTTCCTTAGTGGGGATTAGTTAATAAAATTCTTGCAGGCGTTTCATTTAACTTAATATTTAAATTTTATCAGGGGCCGTATCTACTGGCAACGCTTAAAGCCATATTATATTGTTTCATTATTGTCGACTGTCGTGTTTTAGCATTATTATAATCCTTAACTTAATAAATCAAATCACACATCTCTTTGCTTCCTCGTTCCAGTCCCCGGATCATGTAAGAATTGCCGATCAAACGATAAAGATCGCCGTCAAAGTAAAATAAACCATAACGGGATTAAATTAGAGCACAGACCTGGGCGCGTTTGGAACTCTCTTAGCTTTAGTTTTAAGATACCGTAACAGATTATCACCATCATATTTTTATGTAACTGGACGTCAATAAGTGTAGTGTGTCTACCTAAATCGAATAAATATTTATGACTATGACTACCCATTCTTATACGTTTAGGTATGTACGATACTTTAACGTATAAGAATGAATACACGAAATTGAGCTCTAATTCAATGTAGTTATGGTTTATTTTACTTTGACGAAAATCTTTAACGTTTGATCGGCCATTCTTACATGATTGGGGGGCTGATTCAAGCCGAGCCTCTAGGATATGGCATGGAGTAAATAGACATCTTCTTGACTGCATCACTGCCTAGCAGCCCAGATTGCAGCTAAGCGCCTAGCCTATATATTTAAAAAAACCGTGCGAAGTCCAACCCAGGTTCAAGTCCCGGGTCGGGCCATATTTGAATATTGGGGTTTTCCGACTAGAAATTCTCAGTACTAGCCCGGAGTTAGGAAGTTGGCGGTGTTTTACCCCCGTGCCTCGGAGAGCACGTTAAGCCGTCGGTCCCGGTTACTACCATTAACATGATAACAGTCGTTAAAAGCCCGCCAACCCGCATTGGAGCAGTGTGGTAAGTGTGGTGGTTATTCCCACTCTCCGATGAGAGTGGAGGCCTGTGCCCAGCAGTGGGACATTAATGGGCTGGAGTGGAGTGGTGCGAAGTCGGGACGGGCAGGTTATAGTGATATAATATAAAGCAGTTGCAGGCTGCCGTTGGCTCGATTTATTGCTTTTAAATAACAAGTCTATATCTATATATACCAATATTATAAATGCGAAAGCTTGGATGGATGGATGGATGTTTTTTACTCAATCACGCCAGAACGGCTAAGCGGATCTGGTTAAAAGGCACAAGGAATAACACATAGGCTACTTACTTACTTTTAACCTTTGAAGTTTACCTCCATAAGAATCGATTTTCACATATAAGCCCGGGGTATGAAAATTTATGGGGAGTAAAATCAAACTTTCTCCGTTACGTTACGTTATGTTTGTTTCCATGGTAACACTTTTCGTTCATAATGAGTAAACTTCAGTCGTGCGTCGGAGCTGACACAATTTTTTTAAGCTCAATCCACGCGGACGAAGTCGCGGGCAACGTTTAGTATTTTCATAACACAAATGCAAACAAATATTGACAATCCCTGCTCCGTTATTCCCATGTACCGGTATTGAAAACTTGTTGCATCCGTGTGGATACGAAACCAGCGATTCAGTTTACATTTTTTTAGAGTAGAAAGAACAGAGGCCCGATTGTATAAGCAAATCCAAATCATTTGACAGCTTAAAACGTATTACTCGAACTGTTGAAGGAGTTCATACATGCTTTATGACGTGCAGGCATCTTTGAACTCCTTAAACAGGTCGAATTATACGTTTGACGATTACGATTTCCTTACACAATCGGGGGTCAGGAAGTACCGAGGAGAAGGCAGTTTTTACATAAAGGAACAATAAACTAAACCAGACAAATCAGTTTTATTTGTGCAATGTGTATCGTGTAATGTTTAATGTGTAGTAAACTCTCAAAGTTTTCGTAAACTATTTAAAATTATGTTAAAAAAAATTATTCAAAGTTACAAATTATTCATGTAGTGCGACCCTATAGGATTCGGCCTATTGCGCATTATAAAAAAAATTCTAGTGTCTTACAAGTATTGTCTTATAAGAAATTCAGTCACAATGGTTGTTGTATGAGACCATACTTATTACAAGATATTTTTTCTTGTGTCTTAGCAGACACGCGCATCAAACTTATAACTTATAAGACCCAAGAATAGGCCTTACAATAAGAATAAAATGTTATTAATAATTTATGATGTTATTAGCCCGCCAACTCGCATTGGAGCAGCGTGGTGGGGCTAAGCTCTAATTCCCTCTCTCCTATGAGAGTCCAGGGAGGCCTGTGCCCAGCAGTGGGACGTTAATGGGCTGTAGTGGTGGTGGTGGTGGTTATGAATAAAGAGTTTAGGCTAGATCAGTATTTACTGTAATCTGTTTTGGTTGCCAAATAAATAAAATAAAACAGACACAGATGTATACAAAAATTATTTCACCTCATATTTCGTGGCTCTACATTTCCATTCGATATCTCGATTCGATATAGCGTGTAAACAAACCTTTATACCATCGTTAAAATAAAAATATCTTACGTTACAGTTACTATATACATAACAGCTGCAGGTGCATTTACCTTATTTTGTTATTTTTTTATTATTAACATTCTTTTTCGATTTCCGAACAGTATACTTCGGTTTTCTTTTTCTTTTACATTGTTGATTTTGTATTGCGTACATGACCTGAATTTAAAAAAAAAAATTAAAAAAAACCTAAATCACTTTACGCTTCGTTTTTAATATAATTACAAGCTGATGCCCGCGCCTTCGTCCGCTTGGTTGAGGTTTAGTGGTTCCCGCGGGAACTCGGCCTATCTGTTCAACCGATTTTGATGATATTTCATGCAGGGATAGATTGTATCCCGGGGATAGACATGGGCTACTACTAATTTTTATCCCGGAAAATAAAAGAGTTCCTGCGGGAATCAATATAAAATATAAAATACATACGTTTTCAATAATAACAAAACAATGCGCATTGCTGATTGAGTGACAAGTCAAAAAACAGTGCATTGTCTTTTTATTTTATTGTATTGTATAATTATCTCTTATTCGAATCTCATTTGCATTGTTTACTAGCGCAATCATATACAAGTATACATACACGCGTATGAATACTAACTGTGACTTTACGACGTCAATATTAGGTGTCTAGCCCACTGCGAGCATTCAGAGTTCTGATTTGGGAGTTATTTCTCTCTCTCTGCGTCGTATTCCTCATTACTAAGGGTCATGACTCCTTTCCATTAATCAAATAATGGTAGAAGTTTTCTTGGGATAATAATGCGACGGGTCCCGCATACGACTCGACTAAGAGTATTTAAGAGGATCGTCTAGCTGTAAATTTTCATACAAAAAGCGATAACGTTTTTCTTTCCGTAAATGTTGTCCAATTTTTACAATTTTTAGAAATGTTGCAGATACAATGAAGAACTATGCTCGTACGTTTTAATTTTAAAGAAATATTGCTTACGTTAAAAGTTATTAGCGTCTAAATATCCATATTTTTGACCTAAAAACTTCCTCGATTATTATAATTTTTTTAAATTTAACTATAAAATACTAAAAAAATAAAACGTACGAGCCTAGATTAAGGTGTACTGAATATCTAATGAGACCAAAATTGTCTAATTTCGTAAACGTTTGGGGGGGGTAAAAACGTTATCACCCGAAACAATATTTCAAGAATAAAATGTTGGCATATGCCTACTGGACTTGCAACTCTCTCTATCGCACGATACGGAGAAGGCAGCGAAGCGTTGTGAAACAGATAGCATTATTGAAAATACCTACTCGCGTCGCGTTTCGTCACTAGACGATCCTCTTAAACTCTAAGGTTTTCAGATGCTAGCGATAATAACCGGGACCGACGGCTTAACGTGCTCTCCGAGGCACAGAGGAGACGAAAAGGCCACATTTGAACCTCCGAATTCGGTCACCCATTCAGTTACCGACTTGGGTCAACGTATCTTAACCTTCGCAATCGACTGATATGCGTTGTTACAACAAGGCCACTCGTCCCACAGTGAGTTATTTAATGAGTTTCATAAGTGTACAGTGATATCTTATCTACATCTATCTATACTTTTAACTGTAACTGGTCAATCTCCGTACATTCTGTAAGTACTACTCGTAGGTATATACAATTTTAATTCAATGAAACTATCAATACAGATTTTAAAGAATTTTTGTCTGTCTGTCTGTTACGGTATCACCCTGAAAAAACTGGACGGATTTAAATGTACGCACGTATTCAAAGATTTACAAAAATCTCATACACTAAAAAAAATTAACCCAAAAAAAAAACCGTTTAAAACTATGCCCGTCGGCAGTGGAAACGATGCTTTAGTGAATAATTAATTAATTCTTGAAATGTATTTTGATGACTAAATTATGATTTATTAAAAGGTATTCGTGCACTATATTTTGTGAAAAAGACAACATCGAGATCGAAGCTATCAGCGAAGCGATCAAGGGCTAACTTTTAGGGGTTAAATAAATTAAAAACCAGAGTTTTTTTGAAAAAGTTCTATGTTTACTAACTTTTTTCACAACACTCAACCAGAATGATTTGTATTCTTGAGAATTCACTCGGTTCCATGCGCATAATATTATGCAAACTTCATAGATTGACCAATGCTTAACAGGGATAATAAAACCAAAAAAAACATAAAATTTACCAGTCTTTATTATAAATTACGTTCATACATCTACTTGAGACCTTTCTTAAAGCGAGCTTATATTTACGATCACATTTACAATTCGACCATACGTCTTTCCGTTTCAGGCTAATCAATTCAAGCCTGACTGTTACCGAGACCCATGTTCATGGCATTTAGTAAGTCACCGTTGTCCGCGTCGATTTCCCATGCGAACAGACCACCGAGCTTGTTCGCTCGTACGTATTTACCCTTCTCAATAACAGATCTCGCATTATCATAGGTTACTAGATCACCTGTAGATGGTCTGAAGACGTAAGGAGCCTGTGCGACACTGTCGTAGTGGAACTCCCATTTGTTTGCTGCAATTTCGTTGGCAATTTCCCTATAATCTACTACTCCATCTTGCCATGTTCCTTTGACCGGTCCTGTCGCATTTCCTGTGAAAGGATTTCCATCTTTGTATCCGTGGACTCCAGTCCAGCCACGCCCATACATAGCAACACCTACTACAATCTTCTTTGGTTGCACTCCTTGAGCCAGCAAGTATTTAACACCAAAGTCAGTTGTGTAAGTCTCCTTTGGATTCCACGCGGGAGCATAAAGTGGGGTTTGGTGACCCAAAGTGTCGTTGGACCAAGCTCCCTTAAAGTCGTAACTCATCAAGAAAATATGGTCCATATAGTTCTGGGCTTTGCTGTAATCCACAACCTGGATCTTGTCCCAACCGGAGCTGATAGCTGAAGTCAATTCGTATTTCTTTCCAGTTGAAACCGATAGTTCATCCAGCATTTCACGTAACTCCTTCATCAGGCTGACGTAGACTTGACCATCCTCTGGGCTTCCAAGATCAGGGTTAGCTCCCTTACCACCAGGGAATTCCCAATCAATATCGACACCATCAAAGAACTTCCAAGTCAGAAGGAACTCTTGCACTGAGTCTACGAAACGTTGTCTCTTTGACTTGTCGGTGAAGAAGAAGAATGGATCAGCGAGAGTCCAACCACCGATTGAGGGCATGATCTTCAACTCGGGTCTTCTTTGTTTCAATGACATCAGCTGACCAAAGTTGCCCTTATAAGGTTCATTCCAAGAAGAAAGTCCCTTCTGAGGTTTCTGTAAAGCTGCCCACGGATCGTGAATGGAAACTTTGAAGTCTTCACGGCCACTGCAAGAGCGTTGTAAAGCTTGGAAACTTCCCTCGATTTCTTTTAAACTGTCGTTGATACCGTCTCCACCACAGATCGGGATAAATCCATACAGCAGATGAGTTAGATTTGGAACTGGGATGCGGTCGACTGGGAACTTTCTAGGATAAACACCCCATTCAACAAAGTAAGCACCGAGTACTTTTCCTGAAGTTTGCTTGAACGGCTTATTTCTCTCTCCCATGGAGAAGTCTAGAGGAGGTAGATGGCTTCCATCGGTATCTGCGACAACGATTTCGGTTGGTTCACATGAAGTACACCCATCTGCGTTGCAGAGTTCCACGCTCATCATGTATCTTCCTCCCTTTTTGACCGGGAAAGTTGCTGAAGTTGCCGCACCAGTTCCTGACCAGAACTCCTTGCCATTGAGAAGGACTTTAGAGCTGGTAGCCGGGTCTCCAGACCAAGTATTCCACGTGACTGTAACATCAGCTGCATCCTTGCGTTTGACAAGTTGGTTGTACGCTGTGGCTGCTTGGTTAACTTCGACGATGGCAAACGTCCGTTCGCCCCATCCCAAGTTCGGCTTTCCAGGCGGTAAGCAGTCAGCAAACGCGATTATCGCCGCGAATATCAACGCTCGATGCCCCATAACCGGTTCTAAAAAGAAATAAACAAGTGAAATTGCGAGCGCGATCTTTACATCTAAGAGATGGTTGCGTACTGAACTTGCATCTCGCTGGTATCTTTTATATACGGGGAGCATAGTAGGCCAACCGCTAAGACGGAGGATCGCTTCAACGGAATGCCGATACCGATTTTGAGATGCGTAATAAAATTCGTTAGCTTACTTTTTTGTCCCGGTCACGATAGTGGGTCGGTCAAGGCGACATTATCTTTTTAATTGTCTTCGCTAATGGTATGTTTTTGAATATGCCGAGCTAATGAACCGAGCCCGTTATGAGTGAGCAGTAATCTCGATAGATGAACCGGTGTTACGTATCCTGTTCTCGGGTAGCTAACGGTTGAACGCTACTTTGTCCCCGTGAGAACGGAAGCATAGTCAATGCACGGTTATAAATACAACTTTTACAACTAATAGTTCAAAAAATAACGTAATGCCCTATTATTACAAACGCGAAAGTGTGTCCATCAGGCTGACAATTTTAACGCCTAACCTTGTAACCGCTTTTGACAAAATTTGGTGCAGATGAAGTTTGAAGACCTAGGCTTTTAACCAAAGTTTTAACTGTCGTGGCTTTAGGTTTTTTTAATGATTTATCTGGATAAAAGCAGTTATATAGTCAGTTTCCGGGATACAAGCTTTCTGTATCGAATTTCATGAACATCACAACATGATAGACGGACACACTTTCGCATTAAAATATGAAGTGCATAAGGATAATATGAATAGATAAGATAGTAGAGCGTTTTTAAGCATCTGGCTGCGACCAAGCTTTGCTCGGTGTTTTTCAATTTTATTTGAATTATCCATAAACTTTTATTTTACTTTATTAATATTTTATTTATATATAAATGCTCAATATTATAGAAAGCAGAAAGCAATTGATGATTTTATTACATCCCACGCCGGAAAAAATGTGCCAGTCCTCCTTTGCATGTGATTTGCATATTGCCGAGTAAAAGACTTCAACGGGTCTTTGTACCACCGATAGTATGGATCTATATGCTCTTATAATTTACTTGTGGGTTGTGCGTACAATACAATGAGTCCGTTTCTGTTGTAAACAATCTCTAATCTAACCTAAAATGATAGCATTAAATATATTGCTTACCCTTTCATAATACTCTCTGCGGAAAGGGACAGATTTTTAGTTAAGTTTAAAGATTGTGTTATACTGAATTGACTACAATAACATGATTACTATAATTTCACCCCATTATTGGCTCACTATTGAGCCTCCTCTCGGAATGGGAATGGTTTGGCCATAGACCACCACGCTGGTTAAATGCAGATTGGCACTCTACATACACCTTCGAAAACATTATATGAAGAACTCTCGGGTGTGCAGGTTTTCACAAGATGTTTTCCTTCGCGGTTTGAAGCTAGTGATATTTAATCATTATATACTTTAATACTTTATTTAATATTATAAATGCGAACGTATGTTTGTTTGTTGCTTTATTGTTTTGTTGGTTTGTCCTTCAATATCGCCGCAACGGAGCAACGGATTGACGTGATTTTTGGCATGGGTATAGTTGAGGACCTGGAGAGTAACATAGGCTATCCCTGAAAATTAAGGAGTTTCCACAGGAATAACAAAAAACTTTAAACTACGCGGACGAAGTCGCGGGCGTCAGCCAGTTTCGTATAATGCACATACCTCGGAGTAAGAGGTTAAGGCCAGGGAATCGAACCCGCGTCCCTGTATAGGAGGTCGGGTCTCAAAACCATTAGTACTATCACCGCTTCACCTACGAGTAGGTATGTAGAGTTATGCTACTACAATCCATTACAATCATTGACTTTTATGTTTATTGCCGACAATTTACTTGTGGATTGTGCGTACAATACATTATACGAGTAGAAATTCATGTTACATTGAAAGACTGCCTTATTTACATGGTAACTATAGTTCGCGCGCGAGTTGAATGCAGAGTAAATGTATGGTGACACATACATTTACTCTGCATTCAACTCGCGCGCGGATTGTTTTATTTGCTTGTCCATTATGATATTTGACACGGCAATGTTCGAGACTTCATCCGCGTGGATCAAGGTTTTTTGAGTGCCCGCGGGAATTTTTTAATTTTTTGTTTGTTTTAATTTCTTTATTGCACACATTATTACTATGCACAAAGGCGAACTTAATACCTAGAGGTATTCTCTTCCAGTTAACCTTTGGTAGTGGGGACAGGGTAGTGGGGACAGGTAATTTTCTATTTCATTCCCAATTTCAAGTAAATCGGTTCAGTCGTTGTGACGTGAAGAACAAACATCCGAACTTTCACATTTTTATTAGTAAGATAACCAAAACAAATTATTGGACAGTAAATTTTTTATGTCGGTAACAAAATAGAAAACCAGGTGTACCTGATAGGTATTATAGGTAAAATTAATTACTAAAATATCCATACTAATATTATAATTGCGAAAGTGTGTCTGTCTGTCTGTCTGTCTGTCCGTCTGTCTGTCTGTCTGTATGTCTATCTGCTACGCTTTTACGGCCCATCTTTCAACCGATTTTGATGAAATTTGGTACAGAGGTAGATTGTATCCCGGGGAAGGACATAGGCTACTTTTTATCCCGAAAAATTAAAGAGTTCCCGCGGGAATCTAAAATCTTAATCCACGCGGACGAAGTCGCGGGAATCATCTAGTTCTTATTAAATTCAAAAGCGGTGATATCCTAGGTGGTGACATATTTTGCCTCCCGACCTCCCTGGCGCAGTGTCGAGCTCTGTTGTCTTAACGTGGGAGGTCCCGGGTTCGATCCCCGGTAGAGTCAATTTGGGAACTTATAATTTCTGAATTTTCTCTGGTCTGACCTGGTGGGAGGCTTCGGCCGTGGCTAGTTACCACACTACCGGCAAAGACGTGCCGCCAAGCGATTTAGCGCTCCGGTACGATGCCGTGTATAAATATGTATGCCGATTAGGGGTATGGGTTTAATATGTTTATGTGCCATACCCTTAACAGGTTAGCCCGCTACCATTTTAGACTGCATCATCACTTACCATCAGGTGAGAATGCAGTCAAGGGCTAAATTCTAGTTGATAAAAAAAAAAATTGCCTCCCATTCGAGAGGTAATCGGTTCAATCCTCAGGCTAAAAAATCTATGTAACTTACCTTATACTATCCTAAAAACTGTGTGCTCTATTTCTATACAACTATATTTTTAGACAATTAAGTTTTTTCCACATTTTGAAATCTACACTCATATAAATCAAGACACACTTGTTCAAAATGCTTATTAATAGTGATTATAAATAATATTTACAATCGCTTACATGTGTATAATTATTGTGATAAGATAATCACAATAGATAGTGATTAAACAATATAGTGAATCAACGTGAAATTTTCCTTCCTTGTGTTTACTTGGAAATAGATACACGAGGTGATATATACAGGTATATAAGTATGTATCTACACTAATATTATAAATGCGAAAGTTTGGATGGATGTATGGATGTTTGTTACTCAATCACGCCAGAACGGCTGAACGGATCTGGATGAAATTTGGCACAGAGATAGATATTATAGTCTGGAATACATAGGCTACTTTTTATCCCGGAAAATTAAAGAGTTCCCGCGGGACCTAAAAAACCTCAATTCACGCGGACGAAGTCGTGGGCATCAGCTAGTATGTATATAAGTGTCTAGTCACTTCACATTTCAGGGGGGCATATTACCATCGCTTAAATCCGTATTTACCTATTGTTTTAATATTGTTGACCATCGTGTTTTAGAATTATAATCCTTATTGCGGGGACGTCAAGGTACATGACTTAAAACTGTAATTTTGAAATAATACTGCTTTTAATTGCATAGAATCTTTCATCCACTATTTCACCCCTTTGCATGTCGAATTTTCAAAAATGGTGAAACACGTACTTCTGCATATCTAACATAGCTAATATTATAGGAGATAACTGCACTTTTGGTAACCATCGCCAGAAAAGCTGATTCAGTGTTAGGTGGATGTAGAGCTCTCCACTGTTCACAAAAGTTGCAGTCTGCCTGCATTTAGATGGCCCTTTCGCTAGATATGGCCGTTCAAAGACGATTAAAAATTTTTAACAGCAATCAACGGGACGACATAATAATTGCTAATATGTTTTTACAGGAACGCATAGTAAGTATAGCTTATAACGTCTTTGAAAGGTGATATCTAGAAAAAGTCCCATCCACATGCGTCAGTTTTTATGCTGTTTACATAGGTACTGCGCATACTTTAATACTGTACAAGAATCAGCTTTTCTAATTATCGTTCATTTTTGGTAACAATAACCCGTCTTTAAACGGCCATATCTAGCGAAAGGGCCATCCAAATGCAGGCAGACTGCAACTTTTGTGATCAGTGGAG
The DNA here is from genome assembly GCA_917051295.2 of Erebia ligea. Classification (NCBI taxonomy): domain Eukaryota; kingdom Metazoa; phylum Arthropoda; class Insecta; order Lepidoptera; family Nymphalidae; genus Erebia; species Erebia ligea. The sequence continues at coordinate 1,424,589 of OU785240.1, read as the reverse complement.
AGCTCTACATCCACCTAACACTGAATCAGCCTTTCTGGCGATGCAAAAGCAAAAGTGCAGTTATCTCTTAGTCTTTCTTTAATAGCTATAATGCTAAGTTTCATGGCTATAACTTGAGAAATGAAGGACTTTCATACAAACTTTCAACCCCTAATTTTACCCCTTTGGGAGTGGAATTTTCAAAAACTGTGAAACACGTATTTCTTAATTTTATACCGGTAATTTGTATACCAAGTTTCATGGATATAACTTGAGAAATGACGGACTTTCATACAAACTTTCAACCCCTATTTCACCCCCTTAGGGGTGGAATTTTGAAAATTAATTCCTTGATGAGCGCCTACGTCACAAAAGGAACCTACTGTCAAAATTTCAAGTTTCTAGCCCCAGCGGTTTAGGCTGTGCGTTTATATATAAGTCAATCAGTCAGGACTTTGAATTTTATATATATGTATAGATAAGTGTAAAGAAATATTCACAAAGAGATTAGTGATCCTTGCAGAATCAAAATGTGTCTTTAATCACTTTGCTGGCACTCCCTCTTCACACGTAACAGCGTGACCTTTAGTGGATTTTACTAATCACTTAACCCCTGCACTTTTCACCCGCACTGTTAACTTTGCGAAGTGTAATACTGCCATTAGAAAAAGTAATTGGGAAAGTTTTTTTAATGCACTGCAGTACACTACAAGTTCTATCTCACCCATTGGTAAGTATATTACCAACTAGCTGATGCCCGCGACTTCGTCCGCGTGGTTTAAGTTTTTTGATTCCCGCATGAACTATCCCGGATAAAAAGTAGTCTATGTCATGCTCCCAGGTCCTCAACTATAGCCATGCCAAAAATAACATCGATCCGTTGCTCCGTCGCGGCGTGATTGAAGGACAAACCAACAAACCAACAAACAAACACACTTTCGCATTTATAATATTAATATTACCAAATTACCAATTTCCAATACTGTTGGTACTATCGGTTGTGTTTTAGTGGTATTGGTAGCTTAGATATGTATTTAAACCAGCTTTTGCCCGCGGCTTTGCTCATTTTGAGTTCAATTTCATACAAATTTCGAACCTATAAATTTTTATACCTAAATCTTTTCTTGACTTACGTAAAAATAGGTTTCTGTGTGCTGTGTGGCCCCGAACCAAGTCCAGAGGTTTGAGTTTTGAGTTGATTGATCAGTCAGTCAGTCAGTTACCTTTTTAACCGACTTCAAAAAGGAGGAGGTTCTCAATTATGTATGTTACGCGATCATTCCGCCAATTATAATCAATTTTGATGATTCTTTTTTTGTTTGGTAGATCATACTTCAGAGGTGGTCCCAGATAAATTTTATCGAAATTGATTTAACGCTTTTTGAGAAAATCAACAAAATATATACCCAGATAATGTTTTTTACCTTTTTAGTTTAAGTTGGTACTTATAGGTATAGTTTTGAAGTTGGTTTTTGTTTTAGATGAAAGCGAATAATTATCCATTTATACATTTAGATTTATATTTACAGGAAGCGGAAATCTGCTAGGCTATCATCACTGTAATACATTTCATGAAAAGTCTTCCTTTATCAAATTACGCGAAAACCATACTCAGTAGGTATGGTTTTCGCGTAATTTGATCCACTACTGATTTTTCCTAATCCATGCTATCTTTTACAATAAAAATAAAAGTTCTGACTCACTGACTGACTCATCAATGCCCTGCCCAAACAAGGTTGACTTTATAACGAAGACAATGTCTTTGAAATTACCACAAAAGCGAATCCGCGGCGTCGGTAGTACATAATTTTACTAGCTGATGCCCGCGACTTCGTCCGCGTTGTTTAAGTTTTTTTAATTCCCGCGGGGAATCCTTAATTTTCCGGGATAAAAAGTAGCCTATGTCACTCTCCAAGTCCTCAACTATACCCATGCCAAAATGTCCTTCAATCACACCGCAACAGAGCCATGGATCGACGTGATTTCTTGCATAGGTATAATTGAGGACCTGGAGATTGTCATAGTGACATTTTCATCCAGGAAAATTGAGGAGCTCCCGTGAGAATAAAACAACTTATTCCACGTGGACGAAGTCGCGGGCATCAGCTAGTTTCTCATAGAGTCGTAATTATCCATGTTGAATCATTAAGGGACAGACTGACCTACAAACCCAGATACGATATTAGTTAGTTATCTTAAGAAAAATAATAATTATTTGTGTTTGCAGACACGGAAGAAGTCATTATAGCTAAGTGTTTCTCGGAATATCTGATTCATCGCCTCTTATTCTAGTAAAGATCCGCCCTTGACCCTAATCACATCTTAATTAAACATAATGTCCGTCTGATTCCTAATGTAAAAGTGAGCAAGCCATTTTCGGAGTCACCTTTATGTGATTCCTGTGTAGTACCTGAAAATGTCCAACACTTATTGAGTGAATGTGTCCGATTTCAATCTGGGAGGGATCAAATTGTACAGCATATTATGTTTGAACAGACTTGACATAGGTATGTTTATAGATATACTTGCTCGACCTGCATCTAAGGATGCTATGAGTCTGTTTGAATCCATAAATCAGATTTCTTGAGCATTGTTTATTATTTAATTCGTTTGATTTTGATGTTCTTTTAGTGTTATATTTTGTTTTCTTTTTTTGTAAAATACCCATTTTGTTTTTTGTTTTATGTATTAGATTATAATGGGGCTGACATGTATCTAAATATAAAAGCCCCTAAATAAATAAAGAAAAAAAAAACATTCATTCGAAGACACGGTTAACTCACTGCCTAGATTTTCTTCCGATTCTATCGCGTCAGCTCAAATTAAGATTTGTATGGAATTTGATCGATTGATGGACGATTGAGAAAGTAAAGAGTTAATATCTTGTAAAGAGACTTGGAACATTGGCTCGGTGCGTTCGGCCAATAAGGTAGGTACATTCGGCGTTATATGTATCTACTAGAGGTCGCCCGCGACTTCGTCCGCGTACAATTTTTGATTTCCTATGAGATTATGAAATTTTCCCGCTGCAAAGTCTATCTAAAGAGGGTTTATATAGCTTATGCAGGTGCTTATTATTTAAAACTTATAACCTAAATCCCGATTTTCAAGTTTCTAACTTCAAAAACAAAGGACTTTCATACAAACTTCCAACCCCCATTTCAACCCTTTAGGGGTGAATTTTCTCAAAACCGTTTTTATCTGACGTCTACACCATAAAAGGAACCTATCTTCCAAATTTCAAGTATGTATGTTGTATAGTTCCTGAGATATCGGGATTAGTCAGTGAGTCAGTGAGCTAATGCCCACGACTTCGTCCGCGTGGTTTAAGTTTTTTTCCTCCACAGTCACTCCTTAGTTTTCCGGTTTAAAAAGTAGCCTATGTCTTTCTCCAGGTCCTTAACTATACTCATGCAAAAAATCATGTTGATCCGTTGCTCTTTTGCGGCGTGATTATAGGACAGTCTCTGTTTAACGTCCTTGGGGATCGAATTTTCAAAAATGGTGAAGCACGTACGTCTTCATATTTAACCAGAAGCCCAAATGCTAAGTTTTATGGCTATAACTTGAGAAATGAAGGACTTTCATCCCCTATTTCAACCCTTCGGGAGTAGAATTTTAAAAAACTGTGAAACACATATTTCTTAAGTTTTTACCCGTAGCTTATATACCAAGTTTAATGGATATAACTTGAGAAATGGCGGACTTTCATACAAACTTTTAACCCCTATTTCACCCCCTTACGGGTGGAATTTTGAAAAATCCTTTCTTAGTGAGCGCCTAAGTCACAAAAGGAACCTACTGTCAAAATTTCAAGTTTCTAACCCCAGCGGTTTGGGCTGTGCGTTGATATATAAGTCAGTCAGTCAGTCAGTCAGTCAGTCAGTCAGGACTTTGAATTTTATATATATAGATTTGCGGAACAGATGAAATAATAGTTACTTCTTTGCCGTCAGCAGTAGCACTGCTCACTGGCAGATTTTTGTTGCTTTTCATATAAAAAATTAAAGGATAGGTATTTGTTCAATTTGCAAGCTCCTTATTTTCTCGCATTCTAAAAGTGCAGGCTAATGTACCTATAAATACTGTTTGGGACGGTGCTTTCCGGTCAAATTTTAAAGAGGAATTGCGCCATGTCTATATAAAATTCTCTAAATAAATAAATAAACAAATAAAAACTTTATTGTTTACACTATTGTTTTGTGACTATTATTGTACAATAAATGCACTTATTCTATAAACCTAACAATAAGCAATAGGTAACAAACTCAGCATTACCGAGCACTGACAACAATGCTCGGCGCTGGTTTTCAGTTTGCTCCTTTCCTATATATGAATACCTTTTTAGGATTCCGTACCAAAATGGTAAAAATAGAACCCTTATGGTGCGACTTTCTCCGTCCGTCCGTCCGTCCGTCTGTCACAGTCGATTATTTCAGTAACTATTAAAGCTATCGACATGAAATTTGGAATAGTTGTGTATAATAGTGGCCTAACATCATTAAAATAAAAAAAAATCGAAAATTATTTTTAGTTTAATTAAAAAAAGGGGGAAAATCGGTTGTTTGAAATTTCAAAGTATGATAACTATACTGAGTGGGATATCATATTAAAGGGCTATACTTCTACATTCTAAAACAGTTTTTTATTTATTTTTATGCATAATAGTTTTTGATTTATCGGGCAAAATGTCGAAAAAAATACCGTCACCCCCCCTTATCTCCGAAGTTTACCAATTGAAAAATCTGAAATAATTATGGTCAATAGAAGCTTATGTATATTTTACAGGAAAAATAAAACCAACGCTCTAACTAGCATCGTTTTTTTGATATTTACAATAAACCTCTACAAACAAAGTTAGTTTTGCGGTTCATTTCGTCTTGTTTTTAATACGTCATAAATCGTAAAACTTACTACAGGTTTGTACGGAACCCTCGGTGCGCGAGTCCGACTCGCACTTGGCCGGTTTTATTTATATTATATGAGTTCCTCTCTCTGTTTAATATACCCCGAATAAATTGTCCGAGTGCGACGGCCCAATGTGTAATGGAGCAATAAAAAGAATATTTCGCACGAAATAATATGACAAAAGAGGCATTCGGTCGAGCGCCCCCAATTAATTATACAATTTAACATCACACGCTCGTTTGACTTGTGACATTTTGTGGTCTCATAATTGACAGCACGGTTTTATCATGATGACGCGTCGATATATCATTTTTGGATGATATTATCATTTATCGCAGCGTAAATACAATATGTTTAGGCCGATATCTCACTAGGATACCATGGTGGCGCCGCCAGTGTTACCAAACGAGAAACACCAGGATTTCCAGTTTCGAAATGTATCTACACATGCGAATGACATCGTCAAATTCAAATTCAAATCTTTTTTTATTCGTGTAGACTTTGACAAGTGCTTTTGAATAGTCGAGTGAATCTACCACTGGTTAGGAATGCCACGCACGTGTGCGGGAAGGGCGCCGCTGTGTGCTTAGCATGCGCACAACGAGATTATGTCGCGACGAGAGAGAAAAATGTTGTCATAACTATACATAATATCCGGATAAACTCACGTGTTCTGTCGGAAAAATGCCCGACTTGTGTGGTCGATGGCCCGACTAGTTTCGAACCCGTTCGGGGTCCTTATTCATGAGCTGTTCGCGTGACGCGGCCGCTACTCGACTGCTGCGATTCGTATGTCGTGCAGCTCTGTGCGATGGTTGAGGTGGGGGAATTATTATTTATCTTTGATTATGTATAAGGATTTTATAAACAATTGGACATCATGTGTGGTTGGCTTTAAAAAAAATCCAGTAACCTATGACTATTGAATCGATGGACTAAATTGACATGATCTAGGACAATCGGTTAACATACAAACCAACAATAGTGAATTAGCATTAGCCACATAGTATTACTCAGTTAAACAATGCGAAAGTGTGTCTGTTTGTTGTTTTTTTCTTCAATCACGCCGCAAAGGAGCAACGGATCGACCTGATAGTTTTCATTGACATAGCTAAAGACTTGGAGAGTAACATAGACTACTTGGTATCCCAGAAAATTAACCAACTCCCGGGGGATTTTTAAAAATATCAATCAACACCCATAATATTTAAAATGCAAACTGATTTAGTTAAGTTTTGTGATACTGGGCTGATTCTGTGTAATACAATCTCTAAACTAAACTAAAATGGCAGCTTTAAATGTAGTTCTGTCCCTTTCCGTAGGGAGTATTATGAAAGGGTTAGCAATATTTGTAATGCTCTAATTTTAGTTTAGTTTAGAGATTGTGCACTACAGAATCAGACCCAATGTCTCATTTTGATATGTTTATCCCGGGATTGAGATGAAAAGGACAGATAAAGAAATCTTAACTTAAACACATTTAGCGGCCTTTGCGCAAGTAGGCCTATAATTGTCCATCAATCACGCCGCAACGGTGCAACGAATTGCATCTATACTAATAATATAAATGCGAAAGTTTAGATGGATGTATGGATGGATGGATGTTTGTTACTAAATCACGCTAAAACGGCTGAACGGATCTGTATGAAATTTGGCACAGAGATAGAGTTAAGTCTGGTATAGCACATAGGCTACTTAAATTCAGTGGCGTGCAGTTCATAGAGGCATAAAAGCACCGCTTACCCAAATGGAAATACGTCCATGTTTATTTTCATTTGTATTACAAAAAAGGGCAGTACGTGCAATATATAATTTAAAACCACGTGAATCCCTTAGAGAGAAATTCAAGGAAATAGGTATTCTTACAGTAGCTTCGCAATATATTTACAGTAATTTAATCTTTGTAAAACAGCATATTCAGAATTACAAAAGAATATGCGATTTGCACGATAGGCCAACTAGAAACCGCCATAGGCTCGTGACTCCATCGCTCCGCCTCAAGAAAGTCCGAAGGTCGTTCGTGGGAATGAGCATTCTATTCTATAACAAAATTCCACAACCTATTTTAAACTTGCCTTTACACAAGTTTAAAAAGTCCATTAAAAATATCCTTCTGAAAAAAGCTTATTATACTGTTGAAGATTACGTAAATGACAAAGGAGCATGGAATTGAATCGCTCCAGCAATGCTAAGGACAGCGGTTACGTATGTAATTACAAATTAATGAAATTGTAATTTATTTATTTTTTTTCAAAAGAGCAACCGCCGAGTTTCTTGCTGGTTCTTCTCGGTAGGAATGGCATTCCGAACCAGTGGTAGATTCATTCGACTATTCATAAGCACTTGTAAAAAGTCTATTTGAATAAAAAACTTTTGAATTTGAATTTGAATTTGAATATATCAGTCAGTAAATAAGTATTCTAACTATCTAATGCCTACCCTAGCTTCAAGCCCTGTGCACGCCACTAGCTACTTTTTATCCCGGAAAATTAAAGAGTTCCCGCGGGAATCAAAAAAACCTCAATCCACGTGGACGAAGTCGCGGGCGTCAGCTAGTACAGTACCCTTACTCTGAGATTGATCGAATTTAAAAAACGGTCTCACTAAGTGAGGTGAATTACATTTGCATCAAACTAAAATGAATCTTAATCTTATTACTTTAGAGCTCAATTTCGTGAATGCATTCACAGCTAGCGCTCCAAACGATACGTTTCGAAATTTGAATCGGTTGCACTGAATTTGTGGCTTTAAATCAAGAGTGTTTGGGTCCATTTTAGTTTGACGCAAATGTGATTCACCTCACTTAGTGAGACCGTATTTTAAATTCGATCAATCTCAGAGTAAGGGTACAGATATATGTACAGTTCATGGGCCGGAAAGTGACATAAGTTACTTCCATCATTCGGACGAAGTCGCGGGCATCAGCTAGTGATTCTGTAAAGCTTATCGCCCATGTCGCGGATGGCATGGGGACAATAACAAATCTGGTCCACATTTACATACAATGCGCTGTGGGCGTTATCCGCCCGGTCAGTGACCTCGCGAAGTGCAAGGCGAAATGTAAAGGCGACTTCAACATGTTTTCTTTATTTACACGTCGATCCGTTGCTCTGTTGCGGCGTGATTGAAGGACAAACCAACAAACAAACATACTTTCGCATTTATAATATTAGTATATGATGTAGATTAAATGGAATGCAATAATAGCAATATAATAATGAAGTATCTAGTAATAGTAGGTAAATACGTTACCATATTATTATACCATCACTCGCCTCGTTGGTCTAGTGGTCAGCATGTTCGACTGCGACCGACGAGGTCCCGGGTCCGAGTCCCGGATCGGGCAATAACAATTATTGGGTTTTTCTGACAAGAAATCCTCAGTACTAGCCCGGAGTTAGGAAGTTTGCGGTGTTTCACCCCCATGCCTCGGAGAGCACGTAAAGACATCAGTCCTGCGCCTGATTTCTCTCCGGACATGTCGGATTTGCCGTTCCATCGGGCTAGGTAAAGGAACAGAGAGTGTATCCGTGTACACACTTGTGCGCATAATATCTCCCGAGCAGATGGCTAATCTATCTCGAGATAGGCCACCGTGGCCGAAATTCGGTCTGGAGGACATTATTTATTATACCACCAATTGGGTATTTGACAACTATTCAAATAAATTATTTTTAGTGATTATTAAATAGAGGTTCTCCCAAAAGTCGTAATATCCACGTCCCCTGATAGTTTTATGTTGAATAACCATTTTAAACTATCGATTAAAGTAAAAAAGTGCGTCGAACTTTGAGACGTCACTATTCAATGTTTCATACAAAATCCCATAATAAGCAAGCATTTTGACGTTTGAAAAAAAGTTGCTGATTTGACTTGTTGTCAAATCAGCAACCAAACCAATAAAAAAAAAATTAAAAAAAAAAAAAATTAAAAAAAAAAAATACCCAGTTCGGTCGTGAGGACATTATTTATTATACCACCAATTAGCATATTATAGATGATCAAACGAACTTCCTGAAGTGAAGTTCGATCATTATTATATGAGTCGCTTCATTCGAAGATATAATTTTTACATTGTAGTTTCCTCAATCATGCAGCAACAATCGCACGATTTTTAGAGATGTTTTATTTTAGTATAATGATAAAATTCTCCCGCTTAAGGCATCCCTACCTGGTTACACATTCAATATTTGTTCGTCATTCTTTTTAGAGATATATAAGTACCTAATGTTATTGCAAAAATATATTTCGGGTTGGGTGGGTTGGGAATTTATTTATATATCTTCGAATGAAGCGACTCATATAATAATGATCGAACTTCACTTCAGGAAGTTCGTTTGATCATCTATTATATTTCGTCGCTTCATTCTTCAGATATAATTTTTACATTGTAGATGTTTAGAGATACAGAAAATATCTATTTTTGCAAGAACTGTATCCATGTTGAATAGATACTAATTATTGTTGTCAATATTTTTTTTTTTTTTTTTTTTCAATCTCTTATTTGAGTCGTAATGTTTTAAGCAGCTTTATGCTTAAGGTTGGAATCATGTGCGGATTTCTTGATATTCTCAACTACGTATAGTTATATCATATGTATAGTTCATGAGTCTAAGATTTTTCTTAAGTATTCATTTTACTTTAGAAATACAATGTTGCGCTTTTTACATCAGCGCCTGAGTAACAAGCTTACAGGTTGGATGCAAGCAAATGAAACCAATAATTATTGATGTTAATGCTGCAAGATTTATAATCTAATCAAAAGTATATTAGCCGGCCCAGTACTTGGTTGTATTTACACACAACAGACGTCCAATGGGACGTTTGAACGTTTGGAAACCTACCCAGAAGGGGGGAGAAAATTATTATTTTTCAAAACGCGGCGGGAAAGGAACGGGTTATTCCGGTCCTGTTGTAGAGGTCCTTTATTGTTGTAGAGGTAAATTATGTGCCTGTTGTAACAGGCACATATTTAATAAAATTATTAATAATGGTACCATTTTATGATGTTTGTCAAAAAATTATGCCATAATCAAGATTATGGAATACGACAAATACCTATTTGTGTATAAGTTCCCCGCAGAATATAAATGAAAAATGATGAATATACTCGGTCGATATTTTGATAGACTACTAGCAGTGGCGTAACTACAGGGTGGCAGGACTGGCAAAATGCCACGGGCCCCCGACCAAAGAGGGCCCCGGCCCAAGAGGCCACGAGCTCAGAAATAACATCAGTGGTTTATTAAAATTAAATTCTAACGTGACTATTTTTACTGGGATTTTTACTAAAATTTGCCACGGGCCTCAGATGGTATAGTTACGCCACTGACTACTAGGTAGTACTAATGTCGACTTGGAGGTGTAAGTCGGTCGGTTTGGGCTTTAAACCCCACTGACGTTAGAAGCTTTAAATTAAGTGAGATATCAGGCTACTATACTTTTTTAACAATGGACAACCTAGTTGTTCATGTCGCTAAAACATGTGTCATCAGACATTATAAATTATTTAATATTCATAAGTACCTACTTATTTTTGAATGAATGCGTTAAATCATTTCCCTCCGTCAATTATTAAGGTAGACGCGCTGAGAGCGTGGATCTATACTCTTTACTCTTTTTACAAAAAACAAAGTATTTTAATTTTGCATTATGCAAGTTATTATGGAGTATGTTAAGGCGGAGTAAATTGTATGTTTTCCACGAGTGATAACGATGTAGGTATTATAATAACGACAGTGTCATGACGGTTTTTCAAAGATTGTTTCCAATATATGGACGATGCATAGATACTAAAGTTAAGATCCCGCTTCGGGCAGCATGAACTATAGATGCATTATCCCGAGTTTGCAGTAATGCTTGCCCGCTAGCCCGCGAAAAATCTTTTTTTAAAAAAACAATAATACGATAAAATTTTACATTGTTAGGTACATCATACGAAGTCTACTTCCGGTCGTAAAAATACTCGCCGTTTAACCGACTTCCAAAACGGAAAAGGTTCTCAATTAGGTTTTTATTTTTCTGCCGTCTTCTAAGTTTAGTCAACCATTCTTACGCGTCATCGGATGTATGATATATAATGCTTCCAGCACGATGGAGATATAAAACTAGAGATTTGAGCCCAAGAACATGTGGGTAGGAAAAACGTAAAACTTGTGGGTAATTTTTGCAATTTTACCACACATTTTTGTTGCAAATTTTCTTTGCACACCACTATGAGGCAAGATACTAGCCGCTTTTATTTTCGTTTTCTGTATCTACAGTATTCGTAAATAAATTGAATTTATATAACGCTAAAGTACCTAGATAACTGATAAAAAGGATATATTCATTATCTCAGACCTTTTGTTACCTCTCTGACGGTGTATGTACGTTTGATACTGAGAGGTTTTATATTGTGAACAATTACATCTGGAAATTTTGAACCTGAGATCTTGACTATTTCATTCACTGAATGATTTACATTTCTTTCAGGTCTATTCATTTATTATATTTTTCACCAAATTTTGGATCATTTCCTGTCTCTTCTATCTCCGAGTACACCGAGGAGTTCTGGATCGAGCTCTGGACAAACTTAGAGCATCTATTAAATCTGCGTGTTAACCCCCGGTTAACCGCCAGGTTTTTCGGTTACATAATATTATCGTATGAAATATACAAGGCGTAACTTCTAGCCTCTGTTAAACCTTCGTGATAACTCTCGGTTAACCACCAGGTTGTTCGCCTACACCCCATTGTTGTATGGAACGTACAAGACGAAACTTTTAGCGTGTATTTAAACCCTCGTGTTAACTCTCGGTTAAGCGCCATGTTGTTCTGTTACATAATATTACAGTCTGAAAATGTAGGTACGAGACTATAAAGTTTTAGTCTCTGTGAAACCTTTGTGTTAACACTCTGTGAATCGCCAGGCTGTTCAGTTACACAATGATTTGTGATTTCTAGAGAAAAATGTTTGTTGTATGTTTTTCTTACACAGGTATGATGAAAAGTAAGGTAGACGGCCATCGTTTTAACTCTTGGTCAACCATCAGGCGTTTGTACGTTCGAATAAGCCGGTTTTCTGCTTTGAAAGCGATATAATTTAGCTGTATTTTAATGCAATATTATGATAGTGAAAAATTATTTTTATGCGAGGGTAGGTTGAATTATGAATGCATACCGGGAGTCTGATGAGGATTCTATAATAATCCTTCGACGATTACGTTTCTGTTGTTCGCGTTTTCGTTTCGGCATTTCACTTAAATATTCACTTTTAAAAGTTTTAACAAACAGTGCACGTGCGTTTGCTACGTCGCACGAAAAAAATATAATAAGAGTAAAAAGTAACCTTCTTTATAAGTAGGTAAATAATTAATTTACCTGTGTTCCGGATACTTCTCGAGTATTTGTGAACGAAACGAAATCAATTTGTGTTAGGCTTGCTAAGCCGGTCCTTAGTGACGAATCTGATATAGTTGGTCGTCTTTGACTCTTCACGACTTCCCCCTTGTTCAGAGAATGGTGAATTCGTCTTGTGCATGGTGCTCAACCTCATTTGTATCTCTAAAGAATACAATAAGTGAGCGGACGATTATGGAGGTAGTATGTACGAGTATGTACGCATTTTGCGTTAATTTTGTCTCGCGGACAAAAGCTTGCAGTTAATGTGCATATCTAGTCAAGGTGATAAGTATATATTCACTGCATGAGTGTCATAAGAATATGACTCATAATTAGCTCGCAGCTAATTATGATCTCGCAATTGACTCGCAGTCAATCCCGAGTTAAAAACACTTTTTTAGTTTGCAGTTAATGTGCATATTATCTAGTCCAGGTGGCACATATTCACTGCATGAGTGTCATAAGAATATGACTCATAATTGGCTCGCAGCCAATTATGATCTCGCAATTGACTCGCAGTCAATCCCGAGTTAAAAACACTTTTTAACACTTAGTAATAGAATTTTCGACTAACCTGCAAAGTTCTCGTCATCAGACGAGTCTAATGGGCGCCAATATTTCTCCTTATCCTGCTGTCGCTAGGAGTGTCTAGCTGGAAGGTTTGATTTGCGTCGTGTTACTTCGCTAGTAACCTCCCAGTGGATTAGCGTACTTTAACACGTACTTCGTGTAAGTACTAAGTAACTATAATTACTTAGGCGAGCCATGCTGAAGGGCTTAACCTTCTTCATGGTGCCTCTTGGGCAACCCGCCGGATGGACATTTAGAATAATTAAACGCTGCATAAAAGAATAATTTCATAAGCGTGTTTTATGCTGAAAAGTTTACTCTCCTTCGTTGTTACCTCTCGGGTAAACCCTAGGAAAACCTTTAGTGAGTTAGATATTATAATTATTATTGTAATAAATACGCAAGAGCCACAATAAAAGTGACAGAACTGTTTTGTTTAAGTACCCACATACAACATAGTGTAATTTGACACTGCATGAAAATATAATTTAAGTATAATTTCTTAAGCCTGTCAGGCATGAAATAAATTGCTGAAATTGAAAGATTAAAGACTCACCGTTTTCCTGTAAGAAGCAGCGGCTGTTTCTTTTTCAATATTTTTTATTTAGATATAAAATAATAATATTAACTTTGTTGAAAGTGGGAACGTCCGATCGTTGCTACGCACGAAAAAAGAATGACGAACAAATATTGAATGTGTAACCAGGTAGGGATGCCTTAAGCGGGAGAATTTTATCATTATACTAAAATAAAACATCTCTAAAAATCGTGCGATTGTTGCTGCATGATTGAGGAAACTACAATGTAAAAATTATATCTGAAGAATGAAGCGACGAAATATAATAACATCAAACCACCGACACGTTACAAGCTTGGTATTTCGCGTAAAGCATGGTTTTAGCGCAAAACTCAGCGAATCGTGATTGCGATGATATTGACAAACAATTTATTGTAGGCCACTAAATGTACAAATGTCACATGCCTAGCTTATCGGGCCATAGCTTCGTTTTATAAGCGACAAATTATAAGGAGCATCGATAGACCCATAGGCTTATCACCACCACCACCACTACATCCCAATGACGTCCCACTGCTGGGCACAGGCCTCCACTCACATAGGAGAGAGGGATTTAGAGCTTAGACCCACCACGCTGCTCCAATGCGGGTTGACGGGCTTTAACGACTATTATCATGTTAGTAATAATAACCGGGACCTTCCCGGAGAAGGACACACTTTTTACCTCGGAAAATTGAGAAGTTCCCGTGGGAATTAAAAAACTTATTCCACGCTGACGAAGTCACGGGCATCAGCTAGTACAGTATGATTTTCCATACAGTGCACATGATATGAAACAAGTAATTTTTTTTTTATTCTACTACAAGTTAGCCCTTGACTGCGATCTCACCTGATGGTAAGTGACGATGCAGTCTAGGATGGTAGTAGCGGGCTAACCTGCTAGGGGTATGGCAGTTATATTAAACCCCAGTCGGTTTCTACACGGCATCGTACCGGAACGCTAAATCCCACCAAGCCCACAAGCCTCCCACCAGAGCAGACCAGAGAAAATTCAGAAATTATAAATTCCCAAATTGACTCTGCCGGGAATCGAACCCGGGACCTCCCACGTTAAGGCAACTGCGCTCAGCACTGCGCCAGGGAGGTCGTCAGTAAAATTTAGATAGATAAATAGATAGATAAATTCTTTATTGCACACACTTAGAACAAGGACAATAGACAGAAAGATTAAAAGATACAACAGAAGGGTCAAAGGCGGTCTTATTGCTAAAGCAATCTTTTCCAGACAACCTTTAATTAATTTTATTTATACTACACCCGCTCGGAAAGTACCTTCTTGCTTTTGTCAATACGAGGTAGAAAGTACGTCATTGCTACAAACCAAATATGCGGGAGGAAAAGATGTATGAAATTTCATTTCTAACGCGCTAAGCGGGGAGAAAACTGTATGAAAATCCATGTCTAACGCGCTGTTGTTTTTTAATTTTAAGTAAATATTGTATGGACGTCCGCGTCGGGAATTTGGATATGTCTTACCATAAGGAAATATAATATTAGAAGCAGCTTCTAATATTATATTTCCTAATATTTTTCTAATAATATATTCTGTCTATTGTCGACATCGATGTAGGTAGTGTCGATTGTCGATATCGATCTATAGTAAAATAATCGTCAAAATGATAGTGAAGCTTCGAATAAAGCGACTCATTTATTTATGATATATATATATATATATAAATATATATTTTTTTTCTTTTAAAAAAATTATTGAAACCTAACCTAGCCTCACCTAATTAAAGACTATTAACTATTAACCTAAACCTTTGTAAGTTCGTTTAATCACTAATTATCGCTTATTTTCCTCGCAGGTGTAGTATAAAGCACTATGTATCACTCGGGAGAAAGTACGATTCCTACCTCGCGTGTATTGCGGCCCTTCGGCTACGCCTCGGGCCTCAAACTACACCCTCGTTAGTAATCGGTCACTTTCTCCCCTCGGTGAACAATGTACTATTAATTTTAAACTAAGTATTTTCATTGTATTACATCGCTTGTAGTGCAAAAGCCGTGGCCTGGAATTAATGTCTAGGTTCGCCCGACCTTTTTGCATTGTTCGGAGCTTTTATATGTTGTTCTATTTAGTTAATTAATCGGTAGGATCCATTTGCGTAGTTATTGTAATATCATACTTAATATTATAAATGCGAAAGTGTGTTTGTTTGTTGGTTTATTGGTTTGTTGGTTTGTCCTTCAATCACGCCGCAACGGAACAACGTATCGACGTGATTTTTGGCATGGGCATAGTCCTATCCCTATTTTTTATCCCGGAAAATTAAGGAGTTCCCGCGGGAATCAAAAAACTTAAACCACGCGGACGAAGTCGCGGGCATCAGCTAGTTTAGAATAAGCAAGTAATAAGATAGTTATTAATTATTATATTTTAATAACTCATTGTGACATACACACATACACATAACAAACTATGATAATTGCACATTTAAAAAATTGCAGGGTAGTCTTTATTAATCAGTGTTTCATCATACTAATATTATAAATGCGAAAGTGAGTTGCTTGTTGGTTTGTCCTTTAATCATGCCGCAACAGACCAACGTGATCGACGTGATTTTTGCCATGGGTATAGTTGAGGAACTAGAGAGTGACATAGGCTATTTTTTATCCCGGAAAATTAAGAAGTGCCCGCGGGAATTGAAAAAACTTATTTCACACGGACGAAATTGCGGGCATGGGCTAGTGTAAAATAAACAAATCATAATAATAAATAGAGTGTTCTCATAGGATTTTCAAAATTCCCAAATCCACGCGGACGAAGTCGCGGACATCACTTGTGTGAGCTACATCAAACAAACCGCGCTTTATATTTTTAAATTTTGTTTTTTTTTTAGAGCGCCGTGTACGCACTCTTACCTATCAGCAAATCCATATGCCCTGCGCTCCAGTTTTCAACTACCGTTGCGATTATCCTAACTGTTAAAATATTCCTTCGTTATGTTATTACCAGTCTTGGAACACACTACACTTATTCTATCTATATACTCGTATATAAAAATTAATCCCTATTTCACTTGGTCACAGCATCACGCGTGAACGGCTGGACCAATTTCGCTAATTCTTTTTTTGTTGCGTTTGTTATTGTAAGGAGAAGGTTCTTATGAAAGAAAATGTTTTAAAAATTGTACGGAAATGTAAAAAAATTGGGTTAAAAAATCTCCATATATACAAAAGTAGGTAAATGAGACATAAGCCAGTAGAGAGATCTTCAAATATATTGACAGATTGACGGTCATTTATTCAGTTTCTTATATTATATTCCTACTTCCTTCCCATTCCTACTAAAGTTGCGCTGGCTCAGTCTCTTCTTCTACCGATCCTTGACTATGCGGACACTTATTATCTTGACCTCACTGAGGAGCAACTAAATAAACTTGAGCGGCTTCAAAATTACTGCATAAGGTTCATATTTGGCTTGCGAAAGTATGACCACGTTTCCGAGTTCCGCCGTAAGCTCAAGTGGCTCCCGATTCGCCTTCGCAGGAATACTCACATTCTTCACCTTCTTTACTGCATTCTGTTCAATCCCATCACACCTCACTACTTAAAAGATCGATTTAAGTATATATGTCACTCTCACTCTTCTTCCCTCCGTTCTCAAAATAATCTTTTATTAAGTACTCCTAGACACTCAACTTCCTTCTATCAAAATTCTTTTACGGTAACTGCTATACGGCTTTGGAACGTTCTCCCCTTGGATATTAAGCTATCTCAATCTCTTCCTATCTTCAAAACTAAATTGAAACAACATTATCTATCATTATAATCTATTTATTCATCTGTCGTCTATTACCTATTACTTTTATACTGTGTATTTATTCTATATATTTTTACATTGTACTTACCTGTGTTTTTATGTATAATATAATATTTACTTATTATTATGTCTCAGTACACCCCTCCCGCTTTCTTTTAAGTATCCTCTGCCATAAGGTTGCCTGGAAGAGATCGCTATATAAGCGATAAGGCCGCCCATGTTGTGCCTTGTGCCGTATCCATTTATGTTTGTTTTTTTGTCTTTTTATTTCTTTGTGTACAATAAAGTATATTTTACTTTTACTTTTACTTTATATGTTTTGTGTACCTTTTTAATAAAATAAAATAAAATATACATTTATCCTAGGAAAAAACCAATTCCCACGGAACTCGATAAGACCTAAAGTCCACGCGAACGAAGTCGCGGGCATCAGCTAGTATGTAATAATATTGTCCTCCATACCGAATTTCGGCCACAATGACCAATCTCCAAAGAGTTTAGAAATCTGCGCGGGAGATATATTATAGTGCACAAGTGTGTGCGCAAACACAGGTGCACTCTCTGTTCCTTTACTCTTATGCTGAGATCTATCTAGTGCGTACTTTGACTTTACTCAGGCTTAACTTAGAGTTAAAACGAGATGGACTTATGTGATTAGCATAAATCTGTCTCGTTTTAACCATGTCTTAAGTCTGAGCAAAGTCAAAGTCCTCTCTATAGATCTCTGACTCATAGTCCGATGGGACGGGAAATCCGACACGACCGGAAAGGATCAGGCGCAGGACCAACAGCTTTACATGATCTCCGAGGCACAGGGACAGGAGTGAAACACCGCAAAAATCAGCAACTTTTTTTCAAACGTCAAAACGCGTGCCTATTAGGGAATTTTGTATTAAACATTGCATATAGTAACGTCATCAAAGTTCGGCGCACTTTTTTAGGTACTTTAATCGATAGTTTAAAATCATAAAACTATCAGCGGACGTGGATATTACGACTTTTGGGAGATCTTCTATATAATAATCACTAAAAAATAATGTATTTGTATAGCTGTTGTCAAATACCCTAACTCCGGGCTAGTACTGAGAATTTCTCGCCCGAAAACCCCAATACATGTTATGGTCGGACCCGGGACTCGAACCCGGGACCTCGTCGGCCGCAGTCGAACATGCTAACCACTTAGACCAACGAGGCAGTCGACACTACACTTAGTCATACCATCGTATCTATGTAATACTATACTAGATACTATAAAGGGAACTTGCGGTCAAGTAAGTATATGTATATCGACTTATTCTACGACAAAATTAAAAAAAATAAACGGAAGTCATCAATACTTAAAAGCGCGATTTAATTTAGTCTACACTAATATTATAAATGCGAAAGTTTGGATGGATGTATAGATGGATGTTTGTTTGAACGGTTGAACGGGTCTGCAAGAAATATGGCACAGAGATAGATTATAGTCTGGGATAACACATTGACTATACTTCTTATCCCGGAAACTTAAAGAGTTTCCGCGGGAACCAAAAAAATCTCAATCCACGCGGACGAAGTCGCGGGCATCAGCCAGTACTTAATATTATAAAACGAAAGTTTGGATGTTTGTTACTCAATCACGCCAGAACGGCTGAACGGATCTGGAAGAAATTTGGCACAGAGATAGATTATAGTCTGGGATAACATATAGGCTACTTTTTATCCCGAAAAAAACCTTAATCCACGCGGACAAAGTCGCGGGCATCAGCTAGTCTACTATTCTAGGTTTGATACCATTTAAATCTAACTGTGATTTTTATGATTCAACCACTTGTTGTCATCATTTCAATGGACGTAGGTCTACCTAGGTACCTTCGACGAAATTGCGCTTTGATTTTGCGAAGAACATTGGATAGAAGCAGGCGTTACTTTGCGGAAGTCCATGATATTGAAAAAACTAGAAGATTAATTCGCTATAATCCGCCACAGAAGGTAAATCTATGTGGTACAGTGCGTATCTTGAACTGGCAGCCCGCGATATTCTCCACGCCACATAAATCTTCCAAAATACCCTCAACGTACGTTTCACTCGGACACCGGAGCATCTTCAGGAGATGTTGACTCTACAATGCACGATTGTGACTTCACAATCGTGCATTACATACACATATCGCGGGCTGCCAGTTCAAGATACGCACTGTACCACATAGATTTACCTTCTGTGGCGGATTATAGCGAATTAAACTTCTAGTTTTTTCAATTGGCGAAGAACTTTTTTTGAACACTACAAGTGTTACTTCAAATCAAGAGTGAATAATTCTAGGCGCTCCATATTATAATTCCAATTTACCACTGTTTCAGAATACAATTTCGTGTCCATATAAATTGTATTATGTATGCTTCGCGAATCGCGATATGCTGTGTTGCATTTAAAGCATAGTTTGTACTGTCCCAAGGGTTTCTCTTTTATGATTTTATTAAAGAACCCTAATAATATGACGTGCACAGTTATAATAGCATGTCTGTAACATACCTAATTGATTCAAAACATTGTGGAAATCAAAAAATAATGCGCTAAAATGCAAATTAAACAAATCCAATACTTGAGTTCAACGTACATACTCGCATTTATCTAAGAACGTTGCACTTTGGCAAACTTTATTTACCACTCTCTGAAATACACTAACACCCTATTCCCTAAGACATAAGGTTTAAAATTAAAGAGAAAATAGTTTTCAAATCGCAATAAGAAGACACTCTTCCATATTATGGATCGAAGGGACACATAACGGGATGTGTAACGGATAACCAACAAGTTACACGCTTAGGAGAAGACATTATTAATGACTAGCTGATGCCCGCGACTTCGTCCGCGTGGATTGAGGTTTTTCGGTTCCCGCGGGAACTCTTTAATTTTCCGGGATAAAAAGTAGCCTATGTGCTATTCCAGACCATAATCTATCTCTGTGCCAAATTTCATCCAGATCCGTTCATCCGTTGGAGCGTGATTGAGTAACAAACATACATCCATACATCCATCCATCCAAACTTTCGCATTTATAATATTTATTTGATTATTTGATTAGGATTTAGGTTTTAACCCTATGCCTATGTCCGTTTTCAGAATACAAGCTACCTACCAAATTAGTTACCTATCAAATTAGGTATTGATATTTTTATTTTAGATTAAAATTCTGTTAGACCTATTTGATTTTCCGTCTCCAAACCTATCTTAACGATAAATGCCAATATCTACACCAAACTTCAACTATATCGGGTTCCGTGGATAGCCATGAAAAGTTAACAAACACACTTTTGCATTTATAGTATGAAGTATGAATTTGTATGGACCTGCAAGCTACTCACAAAACAGAAGAAAAAAGAGCATCGATAATACATAGCTTTACTCTCTACTCATACTAATTTTGATTTATACTCTCATTTTACCAAAAAAAAAGAAATTTGTTTTATTGTATTGCAAACTTTGACGACAGTATAATAAATAATAAATAAATAAAACTTTATTTCGAGCGACAATGACTCATATTTTGTTAGTTATACAAACTTATTTCCTATGTTAGTACCTATCCTAAAAAACTAAACCTAATAACTAAAACTAAACCTAAATACGAGTCATCGCTGTCATCAGTATGTAACCACAGATTAAGGATTGGTTTTCACTGCGCTTCTAAGCTAAGCGGAGACCAATCCTAAATCTATGAAGGTAACTGTGTTTATACATCGATATATAATATGTAGGTACTAGATGGGCCCTTTCATAGAAAAAAATTGGGCGCCCGACCTGTAGAGCGCGCTCCACACCTGTATAAGCGTGTCCTTGTCCCTGCCATAGCGCTGTCCCGCTTTTCAGACTAGATGACGTTAATAAAATCAGTCCATTCTTTGTTTGACAGGACCCCTCTATGTAAATTATTGAGGCCGTTGTATTTATGCGACCCAGCGGTGGTCTGGTACTTTGGCAAAATGATCCGTATGTCATCTCCTTGAAAGGATGCACTCAGAAACTTTTTGTGTGCAACAAAACAAATTGAAGGTAGTAAATTCTTACAATTAAATTGGGATTTCGACAAAAATCACCGCACATAAGGTTTCAAGTTGATGATAATATCTTTAAGCGGTTTATTTTGGTTTGCTTTCTAAATATTAATGAATTCGTTATATCCATGTTAGCGCATCTTAACTGAAATTAAATTAAATGATTTATTTCACGTAGGAAAACTTGTGTCATTACCTACTAATATTATAAATGCAAAAGTGTGTTTGTTTGTCCTTCAATCACGCCGCAACGAAGCAACGGATCGACGTGATTTTTAGCATGGGTGTAGTTGAGGACCTGGAGAGTGACAAAGGCTACTTTTTATCCCGGAAAGTTTAGGAGTTCCCGTAGGAATTAAAAAAACTTATTCCACGCAGACGAAGTCGCAGGCATCTGCTAGTTTATGATATACTAGCTGATGCCCGCGACTTCGTCCGCGTGGTTTAAATTTTTTTGATTCCCGCGGGAACTCCTTAATTTTCCGGGATAAAAAGTAGCCTATGTCACCCTCCAGGTCCTCAACTATACCCATGCCAAAAATCACGTCGATCCGTTACTCCGTTGCGGCGTGATTGAAGGACAAACCAACAAACAAACACACTTTCGCATTTATAATATTAGTATGATAAAGACTCTACCACCGCTTCGGAAAGCAGATTCTACTGAGAAGAAGAATCGGCAATAAACTTAGACTGAGGCTAATTACACGAGAGATATTATTATAGTGCACGACCATACATCGCGAATACAGGTGCAAGCTCTGTTCCCTCGCTCTCATAGTCTAATAGGACGGCAATCCGGGTAATAATTTGGACTAACAATAGGATGTTTATCCCGAAAGAAATAGGGTTCCTATGAGATATTTAAAAGTTTTTGTCTGTCTTTGTCGAACAATTGTCAAATCTGAATTGAAATGTTGTCAATTTTCTTTCCTTATAGCCATCAGTCGTCCATTCCAATAAAAATTATTGTTGAAAAAGATGTTTATTCTACAATAATTTATATTGTTGAAATACATGTTTTTTTGCTCCCTTTGTCTATTGTCTTATGTTGCGTGTAGTCAGTTTTTTAAAGAATTATATTTATATCGTTGATAGCTTAGTAGTTAAGACATTCGGTCTCCTATCATATGGCCGGGGTTCGATCCTTGGGCATGCACTTCTACATTTCTATATCACTTGCTATAACGGAGCAGAAAAACATAGATAAAAATTAAAACTTGCATGCCCGAAACGTCTTCATAAAGTTCTCAAAGGTGTGTGAATTCTACTAATCCACACTTGGATAGCGTGGTGAACTAAGGCCAAAACTCTACTCATTCCGAGAGGAACAGGCTCATAGACGAGAGACATCTTACATTTAAAATATTAGTAAAAATGAAATTCAATTATTGTCAATAGGAAAATATACATCATAAAATTTTCTTTGTTATAGAGGACTAGCTGATGCTCGTGACTTCGTCCGCGTGGATTGAGGTTTTTGGTTCCCGCGAGTACTATTTAATTTTCCGGGATAAAAAGTATCCTATGTGTTATTCCAGACCATAATCTATCTCGTTGCCAAATTTCATCCAGATCCGTTCAGCCGTTCTGGCGTGATTGAGTAACAAACATCCTTCCATCCATCCAAACTTTCGCATTTTTAATATCATACTAATATTATAAATGCGAAAGTGTGTTTGTTTGTTGGTTTGCTGGTTTGTTGGTTTTTCCTTCAATCACGCTGCAACGGTGCAACGGATCGACGTGATTTTCGGCATGGGTATAGTTGAACACCTGGAGAGTGACATAGGCTTTTTATCCCGGAAAATTAAGGAGTTCCCGCAGGAATCCAAAAAAACTAAAACCACGCGGGCAAAGTCGCGGGCATCAGCTAGATTATACCTAATATTAGTACACTTAGATGTATTTTTTATTAGAAAGGACCTATGTGCTAAAGATGCAATAATTACCTGTTTAATTCGATAGATTGAAATCCAAAACAGCATGGAACACTATATTACTATATTAAATTGTTATATTTTTACTATACGTATCTACGAGAGGTGTGACATATTCGCCTGCCCTCCCAGCACTAAAGCAGATGCACAATAGAGTGTCCAGGAAGACCGTGAACGAAGCCAAGGGCTCGCATTAGTATTGCGCGCACGCCTAGCGAGCGATTCCCTGATACGACGGTACAAAAATTGTGGCACTATTTTTACAAATAACCTTGTTTAAAAATCCATACTAATCAAATAATTATTAAAAATGCGAAAGTTTGGATGGATGTATGGATGTTTGTTACTCAATCACGCCCCGACGGCTGATGTGGATGTTTGGCACACAGATAGATTATAGTCTGGAATAACACATAAGCTACTTTTTATCCCGGAAAATTAAGGAGTTCCCGTGGAAACCGAAAAAAGTAGTTCCAATTTTGGCCACCGGGCCAGATAAGCTTTTTTTTATCCACTACAAGTCAGCCCTTGACTGCGATCTCACCTGATGGTAAGTGATGATGCAGTCTAAGATGGTAGCGGGCGAACCTGTCAGGGGCATATGGCAGTTAAATTTAACCCATACCCCTATCGGTTTCTACATGGCATCGTACCAGAACGCTAAATTGCTTGGCGGTTCGTCTTTGCCGGTAGGGTGGTAACTAACCACGGCCGAAGCCTCCCACCAGTCCAGCCCAAGGAAAATTCAGAAATTAGGTATGTATTCCCAAATTGAGCCCGGGGATCGAACCCGGGACCTCCGCACGTTAAGACAACAGCGCTCAACACTGCGCCGTCAAAAAATGTTGGTCGGACTACATCTCCCTAAAATGTGCTATTATATTATACTACAACTGTCAAACTACTGCCGAGCTGTCAATTCTAGGCCACGATTTTTGTAGCGTGTCATTTGCATGGTTCTTTGTTCTACACATTGTTCACATTACGATGCTTGTCGCGTGCTCACATATAGACGCGCAGTATGTATTGTGCGGGTTCAGTACATCGCATACTGTAAAAAATTTAGAAAGTGTTTGGCTGGGCTTTTACTTTCTTTTTTGGAGAATGATCCTTTATGATGATGAGGAATGATGTACATACATCATATACCTCCTGTGTGCTTAGCATGCGCACAACGAAATTATCTCGCGACGAGAGAGAGAGATGTTGTCGTTGCCGGCAAATTTTTCATTTACCCTAACATGCACAAAATGCGGTATACTACAAGAAAAAAAATAGTCGACATGTAAAGGTTCGTAGAGAAAAATACCACAGATAAGAAATATTACTTTTATCTCTACTTTTGACGTAACGAGACAAGTAACCATGTTAGCTTCGTAGACAGATAGAGATAACGGGTAGACATAATTTTACTCGTAGTGCGCATGCTAGCCATATATGTGTATTATATTATATCTACACATACGAGTACAAGAAATTCACTCACCACGTATCACCAGGGGGGAGAGAAGGGTAGAAAATGATGGGCGATCCATATAGGATAATTATGGATATGGATAGGTATTGATTTATTGATTTATTAAATAATATCCTCGGTACGCTTACAGCAATGCCAAAACGGATACCGAGTCAGGAATTACAAATTTGACAAAATTCATTAAAACTAATATTAAATACGTCTAGCTGTTGGTGCTGAGCAATCAGATCGAGGTATTATTTGTTAGTGTTATATTTCAATTATTTGTATACATGCTTAGGGTCAAAGTATTTATGTCAATGTAAGTTTTCATCTAAAAGAAGTACTATTCCCTATTCTGTGCTAAAAGTCCTATCCATCAACATACAGGTCTACGACACCATAACCCATGATGGTGCAATTGACCCTTAGACAGGACAAAATTTTTAAAATTCAATCTGCGTTCAGTATAACTATACCTACCCATTTGGCAGAATCGCCACATCAATAGAAATGCCGAATATAAACAAAGTTGAATCACCTGTACACAATGATTTAAGTTATGCGCCGTGCGTTCATCGCTCAGCGGTTCATTTCCGCATTATTTAAGTTATTTTTGTAAATAACAACAAAGGATTAATGATCTGCAATTTATATTGCATCCACTACCGCTACAGCAACGTCCCACTGCTGGGCACAGGTCTCCACTCTCATAGGAGAGAGGGAATTCGAGCTTAGACCCACCACGCTGCTCCAATGCGGGTTGGCGGGCTATCATGTTATCATGTTAGTGATAATGACATGCTCTCCGAGGCACGGGGGTGAAAAACCGCCAACTTTCTAACTCCGGGCTAGTAGTACTAAGAATTTCTAGTCAGAAAAACCCAATTCTTAATATTATGGCCCGACCCGGGACACGAACCCAGGACCTCGTCGGCCGCAGTCGAACATGCTCACCACTAGACCAACGAGGCAGTTGTATTGCATACTCATACTAATATGATAAGTTTTTAGGGTTTCGTAGCCAAATTTGGCAAAAACGGAACCCTTATAGATTCGTCATGTCTGTCTGTCTGTCTGTCTATCTGTCCGTCCGTATGTCACAGCCACTTTTTTCCGAAACTATAAGAACTATACTGTTGAAACTTGGTAAGTAGATGTATTCTGTGAACCGCATTAAGATTTTCACACAAAAATAGAAAAAAGACAATAAATTTTGGGGGTACTTAGAACCGAAACTCAAAATTTTTTTTTCATCAAACCCATACGTGTGTGTCGACCCCCCCTGTAACTTCTAAAATAAGAGAATGATAAAACTAAAAAAAATATATGATGTTTGTCATGCAAACTTCTACCGAAAATTGGTTTGGACGAGATCTAGTAAGGGGCCGTCCATTACGTTACACGTGATGTTTTTTGAGCATTTTTTAACCCCCCCCCCCCCTTGGTGATACGTGGTGGGGTTTAAGACTAACCCCCCGCCCCCACCTAAAATCACGTGTATTTTTTAGTACCTACAAAGAATCTTAAACATTTTTTTAATGCAACACGTACGAGGTAATAAACGGTTTACACGTGTATTCGGCGCCAAAATAACAGAATAACTGGCGACTGGCAATGAAGCCGAGCCGGGCGATCGTCGCGGTGCGCGGCGCGCGGGGACTTCGTTCGTTGCCTGGCAACGGTGAGTCAAGGTCACACTACACGCCGCTTTTCGTTTTAGAAATCGCGCGTTTGACGAAAAAATAAATACACGTGATATCTTAATACACCCCCCCTCCCCCCTTGTGATATTTCGTGATTTTTGTTAAACCCCCTCCCCCCCTTTCAAGCCTCGCGTGATTAATGGACGGCCCCTAAGTAGTTTTTTTTTAATAATTTAAAACTTACTACAGGTTTGTACGGAACCCTCGGTGCGCGAGTCCAACTCGCACTTGGCCGGTTTTTTTTTAATTCCCACGGGAACTCCTTAATTTTCCGGGTACATACAAAACTTCATTAGAACCACGAAGTCGCGGGCATCATCTAGTATATTAATTTTTCACTGCACACTCTTAATTTCACTACACAAAGCTATTTAGTGAAAAGCAAATGAAAAGCGTTCATAATTTCTACTGTTCCAAAAAGTCTAGTTTCCAGTCTTTATAATATAATTTCGACCTAATTCAAATATCCTATTCATTCCACACAATATTATTATACGGTTGGAGCTACGTAGAGTGTAGTAAATTCATTTATTTCAGAAAATGTACTATTTCGCTGAGAAATTAATACAATTACTTAGTTTCAATTTTATACGGTCTAGTACAATGAGTTGTAGAATAAATAGATCATGCAGATCTACATAAAAACGCCCCACTTAATAGACAAAAAGGTAATGTATGTTTTTTTTAAACTACAAGTTAGCCCTTGACTGCCATCTCACCTGATGGTAAGTGATGATGCAGTCTAAGATGGTAGTGGGCTAACCTGTTAGGAGTATGGCAGTTATATTAAATCGGTTTCTTCATGGCATCGCACCGGAACGCTAAATCGCATGGCGGCACGTCTTAGCCGGTAGGTATTGCTTCCCTATCAACTTTTTTTTGTCCACTTAAGATTTTATTGGTACAAATAAAAAAAAAGTTAAGAAATAGCACGTGCGCTCCCTTAGATATCGGCTGTGTGACAGATATAGCCTGCCCTCTGCCGCTGCAGCTCGCTGATTTGGATCTTTTAATTTTCTCTTACTTTTGGAACTCCGTTTTCTGCTCTACCATGTACTAGTGTCAAATGATTAATGGGCACTTTAAACTTTGAAATAATCCTTGGTAACAATCCTCAAAAGCGGAGGTCGGTTTTCGCTGTGGGACACGATTAAACATACTGTGGCGTTAGAGCTACCTACATAAAAGCTTATTTGTATTTATTTTGACAAGTTAATTAATGAAGTAGATTGTAAAAGTTTTCTACAAGTAATTAATTTGTAATTAAATAATTTGAATACTCCTTGGAGGAGTTTATTTTCTCAGCACCCTAGATAATTTTAATTTTCTAGAATGCCTATGCCCGCGGTTCAAAAACTACTGTAGAAGCTAATGAATTCTGTTAAAGCCAGTAAGTTTAAAGCGGTTTTGCGGGAAATCTTCGCCTCTAGTTCTCATGTATGGCACCTCTATGGCTCCGTATGTCTCGGATTAACTAAATTGTGTGCGGGCTCCTGGAAAATGCTGTTTGAGCGGGTGAGGGTAATTGCGTACAGCGATCGCAATCAAAATGGCTACAATATAAGAAAGTTGCTATAGTTTTTAATATCTCTATCAGATTTCTTTGATCTATATAAAAGGAGAATCTGACTGAGTGATCAATTTGGTGACTATTAATTTCTAAATGTTCTATAATGATCTGGGGTGACTTCGGCTGTGGTGATAGGTATTAGTTACCTATAGGCAAAGATGTGCATGTGCTGCTAAGTAACTTAGCGTACCGGTACGACGCCGCGTCTAAACTAAACTCAAACTCAAATATTTTTATTCAAGAAGACTTTACAAATGCTTTTGAATCGTCAAGTGAATCTATCACGAATCTTCTCACTAGGCTATCCACCACAACCACCACAACAGCTCATTAACGTCCCACTGCTGGGCACAGTCCTCCACTCTCACAGGAGAGAGGCATTTAGAGCTTAGACCCATGCTGCTCCAATGCGGGTTGGCGGGCTTTAGCGACTATTATCATGTTAGTGATAATAACCGGGACCGACGGCTTAACGTGCTCTCCGAGCATCGACCATACAACTAATAGACTCCTCATATAGGGCGAACACTTTCAGACAACACATCAGACTTAATAGGTCTTATATAATTCCACGCCCTTGTAACAAAACCTACCGAGTTATTTAAATATTAATTAGAGTATATCGATAATTAATTATCGATAAATAATTATTAGGAGTTAGGACCCCATCCCATTTGATTTATGATTTTTTTGACCTTGAGTAGACCAATCAGCGTTTAGTACCCCGCGCCCGCTTACTTGAGTCATTTGACTGAATTGTTTGCATTACGAAAGCATAGTAATTAGGCGTCTATTGGTTGTGTGGTCGATGTCTCCGAGGCAAGGGGGTGAAACACCGCCAACTTCCTAACTCCGGGCTAGTACTGATGAACTAAGATCCCGCTGCAAGATTGTTAAAATAAAGAAATAATTAACGCGAGCTAGAGTACAAGTGGTGCCATCTAGGTGGCACAAAGTAAACTAAATTACTTAGACGCAAACAATTATTTTAATTAAAAATACTAGCGGCCACTTTTTGATTGGCACCCTGGCAAATATATATTCCCCCATTTATAAAATTATACATAAAAAATAGTTTTTGATCACGTACTCGATTCATGTAACAATCTTGCAGCGGGATCTCGTACCATGAGAATTTCTATTCAGTAAAACCCAATACTCAATTATGGCCCGACCCGGGACTCGAACCCGGGACCTCGTCGGCTGCAGTCGAACATGCCAACCACTAGACCAACGAGGCAGACAGCCAGGCTACCACCGCTACTATACTTTGGATTAATCTTAATAATATTCTAACGACGCGATGATCAATATCAGAAGGCCATAGATATAGGAAGTCGTTGGCACGTACTAATGATGATATCCCATCGACCTCGGGCTGAGCTCGTCTCCATTGTGGATTGTTTTGTTATGGACACATGCCTTTAATCATATTCCTGATCTAAATTCGGCGACGGTAGCTAATTTGAACGGAAACTAACCAAGTATGCAAGATATAATAATATCTCTTTAATTTTCCGGAATAAAAAGTAGCCTTTGTGTTATTCCAGACTATAATCTATCTCTGTGCAAAATTTCATCCAGATCCGTTCAGCCGTTATTGACGATTAATTTGACGCTAAAAAAAACAAAAATCCATCCTACCATGCATCCAAACTTTCGCATTTATAATATTAGTGAAGTGATTAGTATTAATTAAGATTTATCCGGAAATCAGAAAGGATTCGCATGTGTTAAGGCTTATTTTTTTATCCACTACAAGTTAGCCCTTGCCTGCGATCTCACTTGATGGTAAGTGATGACGCAGTCTAAGATGGAAGCGGGCTAACCTGTTAGTGGAATGGATGTTATATTAAACCCATACCCCTAATCGGTTTCTGCACGGCATCGTACCGGAACGCTAAATCGCTTGGCGGGACTTCTTTACCGGTAGGGTGGTAACTAGCCACGAATGAAACCTCTTACCGGGCCATACCAGAGAACATTCAGAAATTATAAATTCCCAAATTGACCCTGCCGGGGATCGAACCCGGGAGCGCTGTTGTCTTCCCACGTTAACACTACACCTCTCAACACTGCGAGGGAGGTCGTCAAATATGTAATTATGTGGTTCGTACTTGGTCGTCGTCTCTCGTGACAGACAAAAACACCACACATGATTTTAAAAATCTATTGCGCCGGCAATACAGTTGCCGGCATTATCTCGAACCAACTTGTCATACGCGCGATGCCGCCGCGTAATGAGAAAAGTTTTTTGATCAACCTTCTCGAGCTGTAATAAGTTCGTTCAAGATATTACGGAGTTCATACCACTTGTTCTTATTACAAATTGGTTACTTATCTTATTTTATGAGACGCAGTGGAATATTGTAAAAGGTCAAAAGGTAGTAGTTGCTTTTTTTTTATACATATTTTCAGTTTTCCAGTGTCTACTTTTGACTTAATAAAGATAAATTGGTTCCTGAACCAATATATTATTATGCTACAAGCACAGAATATAAAATGATGCCAGCGACTCCGTCCACGTTGATAGCTAGGTTATCGAACATGTTGTTTCTGGTTTTGTACT
Organism: Erebia ligea; assembly: GCA_917051295.2. Classification (NCBI taxonomy): domain Eukaryota; kingdom Metazoa; phylum Arthropoda; class Insecta; order Lepidoptera; family Nymphalidae; genus Erebia; species Erebia ligea. Next base: position 1,394,130 of record OU785240.1, on the reverse strand, counting down.
TTAGTAGTTATCAGTAAATTAATTATCTGTATAGTAAAAGCTCAGAGTGAGATATAAAGGAAAATTTTATAAATTAGGTTGGATATTCCCCTAATGTATATTGTTTTTTGCTCAGCCATAAGTTGTGTATGGCCTCAGTGTTGCCAGTATCTAAAAACGTTAACTAATTGTTTCTCAGTTTTCACTCTACAGGCAAACTCTAGCACAAAGTAGCCTAAATCTGCGCTCAGAAGTCAGAACTTACCTAAGTTGTCTCTGTTGTAAAGATAAACTAAAAATTGAAAAATCACACATGATTTCAAACATCTATTGCGCCGGCAATACAGTTGCCGGCATTATCTCGAACCAACTTGTCATACGCGCGATGCCGCCGCGTAATGAGAAAAGTTTTTTGATCAACCTCTCGAGCTGTAATAACTTCGTTCAAGATATTACGGAGTTCATGCCACGTCTTATTCTTATTACAAATTGGTTACTTATCTCAACTTATGACACGTCATATTAGATAAGTAGATAAAGTGGCTAATAATTTTATTATATTACACAATCTCCAAACCTAAATTGTAATTGTAAATCTAGTGCTCTATTTAGGTTACCTGTCCAATATCAGAGTTGTGGTAGACGGACCAAGAACAAGAAGGAAAAAGAAGCTTAATTCGCCCATAATCCGACAAGTCTATGTGGTATAATGTGCAGCATGCGATATGCAACGTGCAACCTATATAACTGCCATGCCCCTAACAGGTTAGCCCGTTTCCATCTTAGACTGCATCATCACTTACCATCAGGTGAGATCGCGGTCAAGGGCTAACTTGTAGTGGATAAAAAAAAAACTACCGACTTTTCCCGCCAGGGGTTAGTGGATTTTACCCACTACTAGGTTGGAATGCAATTCTTATGGCTTATTATAATTTTGCGATTTTAATGTGCCAAACATTTTATATTCAGTTAGAAACAACGGTCTAATAAATAAAGCCCGCTACACACCGATCCGGCTAAACCACAATTAACGGTAAACTGTGAAATAAACATCCGAAGCTCTATTTCAGACTACCCACTACCGCACTCCAAATAATATAGCCGGAGAACTGGTGGAAAATTTTGTTAATGTATCTTAATAATGGGAACTTTATAAAAAAAGTTAAAATCGCATGTTTACTTGAGGGAGAATATTACCAGTGCCGAGTTGGCTTCAGAAGTAGTCCTCTTTCGTCTTCTTCTTTTTTTGGTTAATGGCTTTCAGTAAGTAGTTCTTTTTCTCGAAATAGGTCCCAGGTACATAATATTATGTTTTGTGTACTTGTCTACAGTTTCAAGTGCAATATTCACAACGATGATAGACTGGGACATTAAAGACCATTTTCGTTTAACTCGTGTTGTTTTTTAAGCCCAACTTGCTAAGGAACTAGCTGCTGAGGTTATATTGGACATATGAAAATAAAACAAAATATGTAAGTACTGAATCTGAAAAAGAGGAAGTTATTTACAATGTTTATAAAAATTCTAACACAGACTATGATATCAAAAATGAAAAAAAAATTGAAATGGTTAAGCTAGATAAAATTGAAGATGTGAAAGATTCTTTTAAGCCACGGATAATTAAGATGACGGAAGTACAGATATCCTATCCATTATTTCCACCAGGTCTTGGGCCATAATATATTCGGTTTACTTATAGCGGACTAACGATACCTGTAATAAACATGGCTAGCTTTACTTACTATCATTTTCCACCTAGAATTGCAGAATTTACTCAGTGTTTATACGGAAGCAAAGTCTGACATCATTTATTACCTGTAAGCTAACTCGAAAGACTTAGGTATATAATATTATAATTATATCTATTCGTATCCTATCACGCAAGAGTACTGTACTATACTTCGTCAGCGTGGATTAAGGTGGTTGGATACCTGCGGGAACTCTTTAATTTTCCAGGATAAAAGTAAACAACCTACCCCTGTACCAAATTTCGTCAAAATCGGTTGAAAAGATGGTCCCAGAAAGCGTAGCAGACAGACAGACAGAAACACTTTCACATTTTATAATATTAGTATAGTATGAATCCACAGCGTAATTCTTACACGTCAGAAGGCTAAGGTAGCTGTCAACGCCCGGAGTGCTGACTCCAAAGCCAAAAGTACGTAAAAACCTTAAAGAGTTTTCAGGCAAAATATCTAGGAAAATCTACAAATTTTTCATTTTTTTGGTCCAAGATTATGAATAAGTATATAGATAACTAGTATGGCGCGTGGCTGCGCGGCCCGCTAAAGCGGACCGCGTAGTGGAGCGCGTGGTCCGCTGTCTACTTACTTGCTGTCCTACTATCCTGCCCCCCGATTATGTAAGAATGGCCGATCAAATCGTCAAAGTTCGGCGTCAAAGTAAAATAAACCATAACAGCATTAAATTAGAGCTCAATTTCGAAACACGAAATTGAGCTCTAATTATTTAATGCAGTTATGGTTTATTTTACTTTGACGCCGAACTTTGACGATTTGATCGACAATTCTTACATAATCGGACAGCTGGTTTACTGTCTACGTGTTCTGATCTGAACAACACACTGCTATGCTATTGAGCACAGTGGAAGCGCCAGCACGCCAAGTGTCCGACGTAAAAGAAAATTCTCATAAAGGAAAAACATAAAACAAAGACCATCAACCCCCCGCCCCTCCCTTTTTGTTTGAGCAGCCCCTAAGTAGGTACCTATCTTTAATACCCTGACCGTGCTCCTCACCCATCATCTGAACCTTCGATCATCATCTCTCTCCATATTTTTTCTCCGAACCACTCGTCAAAATGAGAATTCTTCCATAAAAACAAATCTTGAAAAGAAACCGTAGTCTTGCATAGTTCTACACTTGTAGCCTCTTCAATATTCGCCATACTAAAACTATGGAAAAATAAATTCCGCCATCTTGAATTGTTTTCCTGTTCATCAAGTAGACCTTCATGTCCCGATCATCTTTTGCCAAGAAACCACTCTTCCATCTTTTATACTCTCCGTGATAGACATCGACGAAATTTGTATGGCGGCCATCTTAAATCCGCCATTTTGAATTTTTTTTCAGCTCACTGTCAATTGGATGAAGTTTCGAGTGACATTTGGTCGAGCACCTCCCACCTATCTTCAATACCCTTTTCTATGGAAAAATAAATTCCGCCATCTTGAATTTTTTTCCTGTTCATCAAGTAGACCCTCATGTCCTGATCATCTTTTGCTCAGAAACCACTCTTCCATCTTTTATACTCTCCGAGATAGACACCGTCGAAATTTGTATGGCGGCCATCTTAAATCCGCCATTTTGAATTTTTTTTTCAACTACCTCCAATTGGATGAAGTTTCGAGTGACATTTGGTCGAGCACCCCCCACCTATCTTCGATACCCTGGCTGGTGCTCTTCATCCGTCTTCGAAATCCTCAATCATCAGCTCTCTCTGTATTTTTCCTCTTAATGAATTTTTATCTTCTATACGAAACGATGAGTGAAAAAAAAAATGTTCATACAAAATTTTACAGGAGAGGTGATCAATCAGTGAATCAGCACGAGCAGCTATATATATATTAACTAGTGTTTCGCTCTGTGCGCGAGCTGCTAAAGCAGCTCACGAGATGTGGTTACTTTTACTTTTTTACGTTAGTACGTAGTACAGACTTGACGTCTTTATTGTATTAAACCGAATTTATTTACTTAGATACACAATTCACCTTTAAGTAGAAAGATTTTAAAAATGGCGCTGATTTTTTGAAACTTTGGTATCACTTTCCTGTTTTGTAATCCCAGGGAGCCCTAATATCGATTTTGAACGAAATCGGTCAATTAACAAAGAATTTCAGATTGGCGCTGATTTTTTAAAACTTTGGTATCAGTTTCCTGTTTTGTGATCCCAGGGAGCCCTAAATATCGATTTTGAACGAAATCGGTCAATAACAAAGAATTTCAAAATGGCGCTGATTTTTTAAAACTTTGGTAACAGTTTCCTGTTTTGTAACCCCAGGGAGTCCTAAATACCTATAATCGGTCAATTAAAAAAGAATTTCAACATGGCGCTGATTTTTTAAATTTTTGTAACAGTTTCCTGTTTTGTAATCCCAGGGAGCCCTAATATCGATTTTGAACGAAATCGGTCAATTAACAAAGAATTTCAGATTGGCGCTGTTTTTTTTAAACTTTGGTATCAGTTTCCTGTTTTGTGATCCCAGGGAGTCCTAAATATCGATTTTGAACGAAATCGGTCAATAACAAAGAATTTCAAAATGGCGCTGATTTTTTAAAACTATGGCATCAGTTTTCTGTTTTGTAATCATAAGGAGCCCTAAATATAGATTTTGAACGAAATCGGTCAATTAACATAGAATTTCAAAATGGCGCTAATCTTTTAAACCTTTGATATCAGTTTCCTGTTTTGTAATCCCAGGGAGTCCTAAATATCGATTTTGAACGAAATCGGTCAATTAACAAAGAATTTCAAAAAGGGCGCAGATTTTTTTAAATTTTTGTAACAGTTTCCTGTTTTGTAATCCCAGGGAGCCCTAATATCAATTTTAAACGAAATCTGTCAATTAACAAAGAATTTCAGATTGGCGCTGTTTTTTTTAAACTTTGGTATCAGTTTCCTGTTTTGTGATCCCAGGGAGTCCTAAATATCGATTTTGAACGAAATCGGTCAATTAACAAAGAATTTTAAAATGGCGCTGATTATTTAAAACTTTGGTATCAGTTTCCTGTTTTGTGATCCCAGGGAGCCCTAAATATCGATTTTTAATGAAATCGGTCAATAACAAAGAATTTCAAAATGGCGCTGATTTTTTAAAACTTTGGTATCAGTTTCCTGTTTTGTGATCCCAGGGAGTACTAAATATCGATTTTGAACGAAATCGGTCAATTAACAAATAATTTCAAAATGGCGCTGATTTTTTAAAACTTTGGCATCAGTTTTCTGTTTTGTAATCCTAAGGAGCCCTAAACATAGATTTTGAACGAAATCGGTCAATTTACATAGAATTTCAAAATGGCGCTAATCTTTTAAACCTTTGGTATCAGTTTCCTGTTTTGTGATCCCAGGGAGTCCTAAATATCGATTTTGAACGAAATCGGTCAATTAACAAAGAATTTCAAAATGGCGCTGATTTTTTAAAACTTTGGCATCAGTTTTCTGTTTTGTAATCCTAAGGAGCCCTAAACATAGATTTTGAACGAAATCGGTCAATTAACATAGAATTTCAAAATGGCGCTAATCTTTTAAACCTTTGGTATCAGTTTCCTGTTTTGTGATCCCAGGGAGTCCTAAATATCAATTTTGAACGAAATCGGTAAATTAACAAAGAATTTCAAAATGGTGCTGATTTTTTAAAACTTTGGTATCAGTGTCCTGTTTTGAAATCCCAGGGATCCCTAAATATCGATTTTGAACGAAATCGGTCGCTTAACAAAGAATTCCAAAATGGCGCTGATTTTTTTAAATTTTGGTAAGTACAAGTTTCCTGTTTTGTTATCCCAGTAAGTGCTAAATATCGATTTTGAACAAATTCGGTCAATTAGCAAAGAATTTCAAAATGGCGCTGATTTTTTTAAATTTTGGTACAAGTTTCCTGTTTTGTAATCCCCTGGGAGTCCTAAATATCGATTTTGAACGAAATCGGTAAATTAACAAAGAATTTCAAAATGGCGCGGATTTTTTTTAAATTTTGGTATCAGTTTCGTGTTTTGTGATCCCAGGGAGTCCTAAATATCAATTTTGAACGAAATCGGTAAATTAACAAAGAATTTCAAAATGGTGCTGATTTTTTAAAACTTTGGTATCAGTGTCCTGTTTTGAAATCCCAGGGATCCCTAAATATCGATTTTGAACGAAATCGGTCGCTTAACAAAGAATTTCAAAATGGCGCTGATTTTTTTAAATTTTGGTAAGTACAAGTTTCCTGTTTTGTTATCCCAGGAAGTGCTAAATATCGATTTTGAACAAATTCGGTCAATTAGCAAAGAATTTCAAAATGGCGCTGATTTTTTTAAATTTTGGTACAAGTTTCCTGTTTTGTAATCCCCTGGGAGTCCTAAATATCGATTTTGAACGAAATCGGTAAATTAACAAAGAATTTCAAAATGGCGCGGATTTTTTTTAAATTTTGGTATCAGTTTCGTGTTTTGTGATCCCAGGGAGTCCTAAATTTCGGTTTTGAACGAAGTCGGTCAATTACCAAAGAATTTCAACATGGCGCTGATTTTATTAAATTTTTGTAAGTTTCCGAAAAATGTTGAAATGTAATGAAAATACAACGCTAATCAAAAAACAAAAGACTGAGTTTGTAAAAAGAATGTCATGGTTTTAAAACAAAATTAATTTGAATTTAGAATACAGAGCCATTACAAACTTTTTTTTATTTGAAATGACCAGTACTGAAGAAAGGCAATTTCATAGGACCTATACCTATTACCTATTGTTTATGTATACTTTTTACCTTTTTCATTAAAATTCTTTTTTCTACCTAACTTGTGTTTATTATTTATATTCGAATTTTATTACAATAACCATCAGAATAAATAAAATAGTATTTTTTTTTTATTCTTAGAATAGAAAAACATTTAGTTAACAAAGACAGTACACAAAAGCAGAATAATAAAATATAAGCAAAATAATAAGTGTCTGCAGCCCCTGCGAGTGTACCCACAAATCAGGTATTAGTCTCTTCAATATTCGCCATATATTTTCTATGGAAAAATTAACTCTGCCATCTTGAATTTTTTTCCTGATCATCAAGTTTGCCAAGAAACCACTCTTCCATCTTTTATACTTTCTGAGATAGACACCAAATAAATTTGTATGGCAGCCATCTTAAATCCACCATTTTGATTTTTTTTTCAGTTCATTGTCTATGGGATGAAGTTTCGAATGGCATTTGGTCTAGCACTTCCCACCTATCTTCAATGCTTCGCTCGGTTCATTTCGGCAAATTGGCCGCCATCTTGTTTTTCCGGAATGTCATAATTTTTCCCTACTCCCATCCCGCACCCGAACATATCTCCTATATATAAACTACCCCGTTTCGGATCTGTGGCGCAACGGTTCAGGGTCAAAAATCAAAAATTTGAAAACACTACAGCTCGGCCGCCATCTTGTTTTTCCAATTTTTTCCACTTTTTCTATTGATCGTTTACTAATTTCTTTAATAATTGCGAGTTGTAACGAAATCGGCTGGAAAACAAAAGAGTTGCAAGAATCACGTCGGCCGCCATCTTGTTTTTCCGAAATGTCATAATTTTTCCCTACTCGAATCCCACACCCGAACACATCTCCTTTACATCATTGTATCGTTTTCCGTCTCTTTCTAGGAGAACAATAAATTATGTCAATGAGTCCTAATCGCCATATAATTTGGTATGAAAAAAAATATTCCGCCATCTTCAATTTTTTTTCTTTTCGCTAAATAGATCTTCTCGTCCTGATCATCTTTGGCCGAGAAACCACTCTTTTATCTTTTATACTTTCTGAGATGGACACCAAATAAATTTGTATGGCGGCCATCTTAAATCCGCCATTTTGAATTTTTTTTCAGCTCATTGTCTTTTGGATGAAGTTTCGAATGACATTTGGTCGAGCACCCCCCACCTTTCTTCAATACCTCGGCCGTGCTCTTTACCCGTCTCCGAAATCCTCAATCATCAGCTGTCTCCATATTTTTGTTCAAGTTTAATTTTCTGACGTGTATACGAAGCTATCAGTGAAAAAAAAATTTTTCATACAAAATTTTACAGGAGGACATTTCTGGGAAAATCTCGAAAACTACCCCAAATGTGGCAACACTGTTTAGATATCTCGATACCGCTGGTTGAGTTACACAATCGATTTGTACATGTCAACTTTCCCAAATGTTGCCAACTGCCTCAAAAACGTGTTCGAAATTTTCAAAAACACAAAAAGAATACAAAATGGCCGCCACCTCGTTGCACAGAAACATTTTACATAGTTTCATAATTTTCCCGTAAATTACAGGATATACCGCTCCCGATGACGTTTAAATTTTTCATCTCGCTCGCACCCAGCCGAAATGATCGCCCCTGAAAAAAGCCCATGTCGAAAATCACTTTTACTTTGATAAATTCCAGTGTTGCCAAACCTCGGCGACGAAAATACCCAAATGTCATTCGTACAAGTGGGGACACGTGGTTGCTCGTACTCGAATTTTGCAAAAAGTCCGTATTTCGATTTTTTTATTTTTGGGGTAAATCTTGAAAATTTCCCGAAAAATGGGGTAATTTTTTTCCCCAATCTATACCTCGAGTCTGTACACACAATCGCACCGTACAAGTCGAAACGCTCCGACGCTGCCAACTGTGAGAAAATTGAATTTTAAAATTGCGTTTTTTCGTACCTCAAACAAAAAGGCCGCCGCAACAGCCGCCATCTTGAATTTTTAAAAACCACTCCCATTCTGTCAAAATGCAGGATAATTGTAGTCGAAAAAAGAAAAAATTATCATGCTCGACCACGCCGTTTCGGATCTGTGGCGCCGCGGTTCGGGGTCGAAAAATCAAAAATTTTAAAGCACTACAGCTCGGCCGCCATCTTGTTTTTCCAGTTTTTTCCACTTTTTCTATTGATCGTTTCCTGATTTCTTCAATAATTGCGAGTTGTAACGAAATCGGTTGGAAAACAAAAGAGTTACAAGAATCACGTCGGCCGCCATCTTGTTTTTCTGAAATGTCATAATTTTTCCCCACTCGAATCCCGCACTCGAACACATCTCCCCTACATCATTATATCGTTTTCTGTCTCTTTCTAGGAGAACAATTATGTCAATGAGTCAGTCAGTCAGTGAGTGGTAATCGAGCTATATATAGTATAAAATAACTAGTGTTTCGCTCTGTGCGCGAGCTGCTAAAGCAGCTCACGAGATGTGGTTAGACGTTAGTACTAAGTAGTACAGACTTAAAGTCTTTATTGTATTAAACCGAATTTATTTACTTAGATATACAATTCACCTTTAAGTAGAAAGATTTTAAAAATGGCGCTGATTTTTTAAAGCTTTGGTATCAGTTTTCCGTATAGAAGTTAGAAGTTAAAGGTTATCAGTATAGAAGACAAAAAACAATAATTCAGAATCAGAATGGTAAAAATATCACTGTGTATGCGTCTGAGTATGAAAATAATAAATACGGTGTGCCTCAGGGTAGCATTTTGGGTCCACTTTTATTTTTATTATATATCAACGACCTCTCAAGAAATATATCACACCCATCTATACTCTTTGCTGATGATACCACTATAATTGTTCCATGTGAAAACACGCAGACACATGAGTATGACGTGAACAAATCATTGTCAGAAACGATTAATTGGTTAGGGAATAATAATTTAAGCGTAAACATAAGTAAAACTAAATGTATGCAATTTAAAACCAAAAGAGGTCATAATATTACATTGGATATAAACTATAATAATTAATCAATTGACATTGTACATAATGCAAAATTTTTAGGTATTAACTTTGACGAACACTGTGACTGGAAAAAACATATAGAGGACATTTGTAATAAACTAAATAAATTTGTGTACCCCTTGCGTCGCTTAAGACGAACAGTATCTCTAGAAGCAGCACTAGTAGCATACCATGGCTACGTCATGTCTGTTATGCGCTATGGAATTGTAATATGGGGAAACTCTACTGACTTACAAAAACTTTTTGTGATTCAAAAAAAGTGCATAAGAAGCATATATTTAAAGGGACCAATTGATTCATGCAGGCCGTTATTTAAAACGCACAAGCTTCTCACACTGCCATGTCTATATATCTATGAAATAGCAGTTTTTGTACATCGGCACATGGAGTATTTCAAGACCTTCTCGCAACTAAATAATTATAATATAACAAGAAACAAAAATCGACTATGCACTACAAACTATAATTTACAACAAACGTCTAAATCTCCGCATGCTATGTGTGTAAGAATTTATAACAAGTTAGATAACAACCTAAAAAATCAAACTACAAGTAGCTTTAAAAGAACACTCTTTCGTTGGTTGTGTGACAAGTCTTTTTATTCTTTAGCTGACTTTTTTAACAATTAATTGACATATTATTTATTTAAATTGATTAATGTGATTTTATATTTGAATTTTATTTTAATCTGGACATTATTATTATTATTATTTTTTTTTTTTTTAATGTTCAGATCTCATAATTTCATTGGAATAATTTTTAAATACAATATTATTCCTAATGAGTAATTACATTAAATATTTGCATGCTAAGTAGTAGAATGTGAAGGACGCCTTAATATTGTAAACATCTGTACATACTCATATTCAGCAAATAAATTTCTTTCTTTCTTTCTTTCTTTCTTTCTTTCTTTCAGTTTTGTAATCCCAGGGAGCCCTAAATATCGATTTTGAAAGAAATCGGTCAATTAACAAAGAATTACAAAATAGCGCTGGTTTTTTAAAACTTTGGTATCAGTTTCCTGTTTTGTGATCCCAGGGAGCCCTAAATATCGATTTTGAACGAAATCGGTCTATTAGCAAGTTCAAAATGGCGCGGATTTTTTTAAATTTTGGTAACAGTTTCCTGTTTTGTAACCCCAGGGAGTCCTAAATATCTATTTTGAACGAAATCAGTCAATTAACAAAGAATTTCAACATGGCGCTGATTTTTTTAAATCTTTGTAACAGTTCCCTGTTTTTTAATCCCGGGGAGCCCTAATATCGATTTTGAACGAAATCTGTCAATTAACAAAGAATTTCAAAATGGCGCTAATCTTTTAAACCTTTGGTATCAGTTTCCTGTTTTGTGATCCCAGCGTGCCCTAAATATCAATTTTGAACGAAATCGGTCAATTAACAAAGAATTTCAAAATGGCACTGATTTTCGTAAATTTTGGTATCAGTTTCCTGTTTTGTGATCCCAGCGTGCCCTAAATGTCGATTTTGAACGAAATTGGTCAATTAACAAAGAATTTCAAAATGGCGCTGATTTTTTAAAAACTTTGGTATCAGTTTCCTGTTTTGTAATCCCAGGGAGCCCTAAATATCGATTTTGAAAGAAAACTGTCAATTAACAAAGAGTTTCAACATGGCGCTGATTTTTTTAAATTTTTGTAACAGTTTCCTGTTTTTTAATCCCAGGGAGCCCTAATATCGATTTTGAACGAAATCTGTCAATTAACAAAGATTTCCAAAATGGCGCTAATCTTTTAAACCTTTGGTATCAGTTTCCTGTTTTGTGATCCCAGCGTGCCCTAAATATCAATTTTGAACGAAATCGGTCAATTAACAAAGAATTTCAAAATGGCACTGATTTTTTAAATTTTGGTATCAGTTTCCTGTTTTGTGATCCCAGCGTGCCCTAAATGTCGATTTTGAACGAAATCGGTCAATTAACAAAGAATTTCAAAATGGCGCTGATTTTTTAAAAACTTTGGTATCAGTTTCCTGTTTTGTAATCCCAGGGAGCCCTAAATATCGATTTTGAAAGAAAACTGTCAATTAACAAAGAGTTTCAAAATGGCGCTGATTTTTTAAAACTTTGGTATTATTTTCCTGTTTTGTGATCCCAGGGAGACCTAAATATCGATTTTGAACAAAATCTGTCAATTAACAAAGAATTTCAAAATGGCGCCGATTTTTTAAAACTTTGGTATCAGTTTCCTGTTTTGTAAACCCAGGGAGCCAACCCTAAATATCGATTTTGAACGAAATCGGTAAATTAACAAAGAATTTCAAAATGGCACTGATTTTTTAAATTTTGGTATCAGTTTCCTGTTTTGTGATCCCAGCGTGCCCTAAATATCGATTTTGAACGAAATCGGTCAATTAACAAAGAATTTCAAAATGGCGCTGATTTTTTAAAGACTTTGGTATCAGTTTCCTGTTTTGTAATCCCAGGGAGCCCTAAATATCGATTTTGAACGAAATCTGTCAATTAAGAAAGAGTTTCAAAATGGCGCTGATTTTTTAAAACTTTGGTATCGTTTTCCTGTTTTGTGATCCCAGGGAGACCTAAATATCGATTTTGAACGAAATCTGTCAATTAACAAAGAATTTCAAAATGGCGCCGATTTTTTAAAACTTTGGTATCAGTTTCCTGTTTTATGATCCCAGGGAGACCTAAATATCGATTTTGAACGAAATCTGACAATTAACAAAGAATTTCAAAATGGCGCCGATTTTTTAAAACTTTGGTATCAGTTTCCTGTTTTGTAAACCCAGGGAGCCAACCTTAAATATCGATTTTGAACGAAATCGGTAAATTAACAAAGAATTTCAAAATGGCGCTGATTTTTTACAACTTTGGTACCAGTTTCCTGTTTTGTAATCCCAGGGAGCCCTAAATATAGATTTTGAATGAAATCGGTCAATAAACAAAGGATTTCCAAATGGCGCTGATTTTTTAAAGCTTTGGTATCAGTTTTCAGTTTTGTAATCCCAGGGAGCCCTAAATATCGATTTTGAAAGAAATCGGTCAATTAACAAAGAATTACAAAATAGCGCTGGTTTTTTAAAACTTTGGTATCAGTTTCCTGTTTTGTGATCCCAGGGAGCCCTAAATATCGATTTTGAACGAAATCGGTCTATTAGCAAGTTCAAAATGGCGCGGATTTTTTTAAATTTTGGTAACAGTTTCCTGTTTTGTAACCCCAGGGAGTCCTAAATATCTATTTTGAACGAAATCAGTCAATTAACAAAGAATTTCAACATGGCGCTGATTTTTTTAAATCTTTGTAACAGTTCCCTGTTTTTTAATCCCGGGGAGCCCTAATATCGATTTTGAACGAAATCTGTCAATTAACAAAGAATTTCAAAATGGCGCTAATCTTTTAAACCTTTGGTATCAGTTTCCTGTTTTGTGATCCCAGCGTGCCCTAAATATCAATTTTGAACGAAATCGGTCAATTAACAAAGAATTTCAAAATGGCACTGATTTTCGTAAATTTTGGTATCAGTTTCCTGTTTTGTGATCCCAGCGTGCCCTAAATGTCGATTTTGAACGAAATTGGTCAATTAACAAAGAATTTCAAAATGGCGCTGATTTTTTAAAAACTTTGGTATCAGTTTCCTGTTTTGTAATCCCAGGGAGCCCTAAATATCGATTTTGAAAGAAAACTGTCAATTAACAAAGAGTTTCAAAATGGCGCTGATTTTTTAAAACTTTGGTATTATTTTCCTGTTTTGTGATCCCAGGGAGACCTAAATATCGATTTTGAACAAAATCTGTCAATTAACAAAGAATTTCAAAATGGCGCCGATTTTTTAAGACTTTGGTATCAGTTTCCTGTTTTGTAAACCCACGGAGCCAACCCTAAATATCGATTTTGAACGAAATCGGTAAATTAACAAAGAATTTCAAAATGGCGCTGATTTTTTACAACTTTGGTACCAGTTTCCTGTTTTGTAATCCCAGGGAGCCCTAAATATAGATTTTGAATGAAATCGGTCAATAAACAAAGGATTTCCAAATGGCGCTGATTTTTTAAAGCTTTGGTATCAGTTTTCAGTTTTGTAATCCCAGGGAGCCCTAAATATCGATTTTGAACGAAATCGGTCAATTAACAAAGAATTTCAAAATAGCGCTGGTTTTTTAAAACTTTGGTATCAGTTTCCTGTTTTGTGATCCCAGGGAGCCCTAAATATCGATTTTGACCGAAATCGGTCAATTAACAAAGAATTTCAAAATAGCGCTAATTTTTTTAAACTTTGGTATCAGTTTCCTGTTTTGTGATCCCAGGAAGTCCTAAATATCGATTTTGAACGAAATCGGTCAATTAACAAAGAATTTCAAAATGGCGCTGATTTTTTTAAATTTTGGTAAGTTTCCTGTTTTGTAATCCCTGGGCATGGGTAAAACGGAACCTTATCAAAATCTTGCATAGCTGTTTTACACGTCTTGTTGTCTCTTCAATATTCGCCGTAATAGATTTTCTATGAAAAAATAAATTCCGCCATCTTAAAATTTTTTTCTGTTCATCAAGTAGACCTCTTGATCATTTGGTCTTGATCATCTTTTGCCAAGAAACCACTTTTCCATCTTTTATACTTTCTGAGATAGACACCAAATAAATTTAATTGGCAGCCATCTTTAATCCGCCATTTTTAATTTTTTTTTCAGCTCATTATCTTTTGGATGAAGTTTCGAATGACATTTGGTCGAGCACCCCCCCTATCTTGAATACCTTGGCCGTGCTCTTTACCCGTCTCCGAAATCCTCATTCATCAGCTGTCTTAATATATTTGTCCAAGTTTAATTTTCTGACGTGTATACGAAGCCACCAGTGAAAAAAAAATATTTCATATAAAATTTTACAGGAGGACATTTTTGGGAAAATCTCGAAAACTACCCCAAATGTGGCAACACTGTTTAGATATCTCGATACTGCCGGTCGAGTTACACAATCGATCCATACATGTCAACTTTTGCAAGTGTTGCCAACTGCCTCAAAAACGCTGGCCGCCACCTCTTTTCACAGAAACATTTTACATAGTTTTATAATTTTCCCGTAAACTACAGGATATACCGCTCCTGATGACGTTTCAATTTTTCATCTTGCTCGCACCCAGCCGAAATGATCGCCCCTGAAAAAAGACCATGTCGAAAATCACTTTTACTTTGATAAATTCCAGCGTTGCTAGACCTCGGCGACGAAAATACCCAAATGTCATTCATACAAGTGAGACACGTGGTTGCTCGTACTCAAATTTTGCAAAAAATACGTATTTCGATTTTTTCATTTTTGGGGTAAATCTTCAAAAATTTCCCGAGAAATAGGGTAATTTTTTTTCCCAATTCATACCTCGAGTCGGTACACACAATCGCCCCGTAGAAGTCAAAACGCTCCGACGTTGCCAACTGTGAGAAATTTGAATTTTAAAATTGCGTTTTTTCGTACTTCAAACCGAACGGCCGCCACGACAGCCGCCATCTTGAATTTTTAAAAACCACTCCCATTCTGTCAAAATACAGGATAATTGTAGGCGAAAAAAGCAAAAAATTATCATGCTCGACCACGCCGTTCGGGTCTGCGGCGCCGCGGTTCGGGGTCGAAAAATCAAAAATTTGAAAACACTACAGCTCAGCCGCCATCTTGGTTTTCCAATTGTTTCCACTTTTTCTATTGATCGTTTACTAATTTCTTCAATCGTTGCGAGTTTTAACGAAATCGGTTGGAAAACTAAAGAGTTGCAAGAATCACGTCAGCCGCCATCTTGTTTTTCTGAAATGTCATAATTTTTCCCTACTCTTATCCCGCACCCGAACACATCTCCCATACATCATTGTATCATTTTCTGTCTCTTTCTATGAGAACAATTATGTATGTCCTAATCGCCATATAATTTGGTATGAAAAAAAATATTCCGCCATATTGAACTTTTTTTCATTTCGCTAAATAGACCTCCTCGTCTTGATCATCTTTTGCCAAGAAACCACTCTTCCATCTTTTATACTTTCTGAGATAGGTACATCAAATAAATTTGTATGGCAGCCATCTTAAATCCGCTATTTTGAATATTTTTTTTAGCCTATTGTCTATTGGATGAAATTTCGAATGACATTTGGTCGAGCACCCCCGCCTATCTTCAATGCTTCGACCGGTTCATTTCGGCAAATCGGCCGCCATCTTGATTTTCCGAAATGTCATTATTTTTCCCTACTCCCATTCTGCACCCGAGCATATCTCCAATACATAAACTACCCCGTTTCGGATCTGCGGCGCCGCGGTTCGGGGTCGAAAAATCAAAAATTTGAAAACACTACAGCTCGGCCGCCATCTTGTTTTTCCAATTTTTTCTACTTTTTCTATTGATCGTATACTAAGTTCTTTAATAATTGCGAGTTGTAACGAAATCGGTTGGAAAACAAAATAGTTGCAAGAATCACGTCGGCCGCCATCTTGTTTTTCCGAAATGTCATAATTTTTCCCTACTCCTATCCCGTACCCGAACACATCTCCTATACATCATTGTATCGTTTTCTGTCTCTTTCTAGGAGAACAATAAATTATGTCAGTGAGTCCTAATCGCCATATATTTTGGTATGAAAAAAAATATTCCGCCATCTTGAATTTTTTTCTTTTCGCTTAATAGACCTCCTCGTCCTGATCATCTCTTGCCAAGAAACCACTCTTCCGTCTCTTATACTTTCTGAGATGGACACCAAATAAATTTGTATGGTGGCCATCATAAATCCGCCATTTTGAAATTTTTTTCAGCTCACTGTCAATTGGATGAAGTTTCGAATGACATTTGGTCGAGCACCCCCCACTTATCTTCAATACCCTGGTAGTGCTCTTTACCCGTCTCCGAAATCCTCAATCATCAGCTGTCTCCATATTTTTGTTCAAGTGTAATTTTCTGACGTGTACGCGAAGCCATCAGTGAAAAAAATATTTTTCATACAAAATTTTACAGGAGGATATTTTTGGGAAAATCTCGAAAACTACCCCAAATGTGGCAACACTGTTTAGATATCTCGATACTGCCGGTCGAGTTACACAATCAATCCATACATGTCAATTTTCCCAAATGTTTCCAACTGCCTCAAAAACGTGATCGAAATTTTGAAAAACACAAAAAGAATCCAAAATGGCCGCCACCTCGTTTCACAGAAACATTTTACATAGTTTTATAATTGTCCCGTGAACTACAGGATATACCGCTCCCGATGACGTTTAAATTTTTCATCTCGCTCGCGCCCAGCCGAAATGATCGCCCCTGAAAAAAGACCATGTCGAAAATCACTTTTACTTTGGTTTATTCCAGTGTTGCCAGACCTCGGCGATCAAAATACCCAAATGTCGTTCGTACAAGTGGGACACGTGGTTGCTCGTACTCGAATTATGCAAAAAGTCCGTATTTCGATTTTTTTATTTTTGGGGTAAATCTTGAAAATTTCCCGAGAAATGGGGTAATTTTTTGTCCTCAATCCATACCTCGAGTCTGTACACACAATCGCCCCTTAGAAGTCAAAACGCTCCGACGTTGCCAACTGTGAGAAATTTGAATTTTAAAATTGCGTTTTTTCGTACCTCAAACAAAAAGGCCGCCGTGACAGCCGCCATCTTGAATTTTTAAAAACCACTCCCATTCTGTCAAAATACAGGATAATTGTAGTCGAAAAAAGAAAAAAATATCATGCTCGACCACGCCGTTTCGGATCTGTGGCGCCGCGGTTCGGGGTCGAAAAATCAAAAATTTTAAAACACTACAGCTCGGCCGCCATCTTGTTTTTCCAATTTTTTCCACTTTTTCTATTGATCGTTTCCTAATTTCTTCAATAATTGCGAGTTGTAACGAAATCGGTTGGAAAACAAAAGAGTTACAAGAATCACGTCGGCCGCCATCTTGTTTTTCTGAAATGTCATAATTTTTCCCCACTCGAATCCCGCACCCGAACACATCTCTCCTACATCATTATATCGTTTTCTGTCTCTTTCTAGGAGAACAATTATGTCAATGAGTCAGTCAGTCAGTGAGTGGTAATTGAGCTATATATAGTACTAGTATGGCGCGTGGTTGCGCGGCCCGCTACAGCGGACCGCGTAGTGGACCGCGTAGTGGACCGCGTGGTCCACTGTCTACTTACTCGCTGTCCTAATATCCTGCCCCCCGATTATGTAAGAATGGCCGATCAAATCGTCAAAGTTCGGCGTCAAAGTAAAATAAACCATAACAGCATTAAATTAGAGCTCAATTTCGAAACACGAAATTGAGCTCTAATTCAATGCTGTTATGGTTTATTTTACTTTGACGCCGAACTTTTACGATTTCATCGACAATTCTTACATAATCGGGCAGCTGGTTTACTGTCTACGTGTTCTGATCTGAACAACACACTGCTATGCTAGTGAGCACAGTGGAAGCGCCAGCACGCCAAGCGTCCGACGTAAAAGAAAATTCTCATAAAGGAAAAACATAAAACAAAGACCACCAACCCCCCGCCCCTCCCTTTTTGTTTGAGCAGCCCCTAAGTAGGTACCTATCTTTAATACCCTGACCGTGCTCCTCACCCATCATCCGAACCTTCGATCATCATCTCTCTCCATATTTTTTTCTACGAACCATTCGTCAAAATGAGATTTCTTCCATAAAAACAAATTTTGAAAAGGAACCGCATCAAAGTCTTGCATACCAATATTCGCCATACATTTTCTATGGAAAAATAAATTCCGCCATCTTGAATTTTTTTCCTCTTCATCAGGTAGACCCTCATGTCCTGATCATCTTTTGCCAAGAAGCCACTCTTCCATCTTTTATACTCTCCGAGATAGACACCGACGAAATTTGTATGGCGGCCATCTTAAATCCGCCATTTTGAATTTTTTTTCAGCTCACTGTCAATTGGATGAAGTTTCGAGTGACATTTGGTCGAGCACCCCCCACCTATCTTCGATACCCTGGCTGGTGCTCTTCATCCGTCTTCGAAATCCTCAATCATCAGCTCTCTCCGTATTTTTCCTCCGGATGAATTTTTGTCTTCTATACGAAACGATGAGTGAAAAAAAAAATGTTCATACAAAATTTTACAGGAGAGGTGATCAATCAGTCAATCAGCACGAGCAGCTATATATATATTAATAATTATCTAATTTCAATACAATCCAACAGCGACGAATAAACTATAGTATACTTATTTACTTACATTCATCCATACTTTTAATATTATAAATGCGAAAGTGTATCTGTCTGTCTGCTAATCTTTACCGACCAATCTTTTCAATCGATTTTGATGAAATTTGGTACAGAGATAGGTTTTATCCCGGGGAAGAACTCCCCTCTCGGGCTCGGATAATTAACTTAGACGAAGTCGCGGGTATCATCTAGTTCACAATTGCCTAACATAATTAAGTAATTGATACAAGACGAATTAATGGAATAATGACTTGATTCGCGACATAGACTCAAGGCGAAGGTTGGCGAGAACTTTTCCCATTACGACACCGCTCGCTCATTTCACAAATTGGGTAGGATTAATCGGCAACCTATTTAGAAAATCACATAACGTTATCTATATATATAAAATTCAAAGTCTATTTATATAAAGTTCAAAGTCCTGACTGACTGACTGACTCACTGACTTATATATCAACGCACAGCCTAAACCGCTGGTCCTAGAGACATGAAAATTGGAGGGTTTGTTTTTTGTGAAGAGTAGGTATCCACTAAGAAAGGATTTTTCGAAATTCCACCCCTAAAGGGGTGAAATAGGGGTTGAAAGTTTGTATGTAAGTTTATATATGCCGTTTTTCAAGTTATAGCCATGAAACTTGGTATATGAGCTGCGGGTTAAAAATGAAGAAAGACGTGTTTCACAGTTTTTGATAATTCGACCCCCAAAGGGGTGAAATAGGGGATGAAAGTTGGTATAAAAGGCCTTCTTTTCTCAAGATATTTTTCAAGTTATATCAACGAAACTTAGTATTTTGACTTTTGGTAAAAAATAAAGAAAAACATGTGTCACAGTTTTTCAAAATTCCACCCTCGATGGGGTTAAATAGGGGTTGAAAGTTTGTATGAAAGTCCGTCGTTTTTCAAGCTGCTATAGCCATAAAACTTGGTATTTAGGCTTCCGCTAATGATGAAATACGGATTTTAAAGTTTTTGAAATTTCTATCCACTAGGACGTCAAATAGAGAGTTTGTCGTTCAATCACGCCGCAACAGAGCACCGGATCGACGTGGTTTTTTGCACGGGTATAGTTGGGTACTTGGAGAGTGACACAGGCTTATTTTTAGCCCGGAAAATTAAGGCGTGCCTGTGGGAATTTAAAAACTTAAGCCACGCGAACGAAGTCGCGGGCGTCCTCTAGTCTAAATATATAAAGGGAAAAGGTGACTGACTGACTGACCTAGATCAACGCACAGAATGAATGAATGAATGAAATATTCTTTATTCTGTACACCAAAATACAGGAGAAATACATTTAAAATAAACAACAACAATAAAAATAAAAATAAAAATCACAGCTCAAATCACTGGACGGATCGGGGTGAAATTTGGCATGTAGGTATATTATGACGTAGACATCCGCTAAGAAACGATTTTTGAAAATTCAACCCTTATGAAGGTAAAATAGGGCTTTGAATTTTTACCTTCTAGGGGTAAT
Organism: Erebia ligea; assembly: GCA_917051295.2. NCBI lineage: Eukaryota > Metazoa > Arthropoda > Insecta > Lepidoptera > Nymphalidae > Erebia > Erebia ligea. The sequence goes on along the minus strand of OU785240.1, from coordinate 1,374,038 downwards.
TTATTTTTTCTTCTAGGGGTAATTTGTATGATGAAATCGTTAACCTTACTTTTATTATTTTAGTCAATTTATTATTTTATATGTATTATGTTTATAGTGTAGTCTTATTGGAATGACATTGTTTTTTGTAATCTGAGTAACAAATTATGTGTTTTTTGCTTAGAATAACTACATAAGAAGGTATTTTTCCAAACAACGCCTTCTCAAAACGCAAGCTACAAATTCGCTATGTGTGCTGTGTTTACTTGCCTCGTAAACGCAAACATAATGTTGCCAGTTTAAATGTTTTCCACCTAAAAGTTGGGTAAGTAATTGGTTAGTTTGTTTGTAGCATTGTAGCTTCTAAAACTAAGTTAACCAGCTTTTTTCGGACTGCGCGATCGTCGTACTATGCCATTTATGGCACCAATTGAACGGCTTACATTTCGGGAGTGTACTAGGTTTCTATAGGTAGTTATTCTAAGGTACGGAGAGACGCATTGGGCAACTGTAAGGTCTCTTCGGGTATGTTATCTAAATAAAAATAAAAAAATAAAAAATGATAATCGAACCTAACGTGAGCGAAGCCGCGGGCAAAAGCTAGTATAAAAATATTTTTACAAAAACAAGCTTTCCAGGGTGCCACATTCTGATTTCTGGGTCAATTCATTCCCATGCTTTTTATCATTTAAATAATCCTTTACATTGTAATAGGATTTTTCAATTAGTTTACACTAGCTGATGCCCGCGACTTTGTCCGCGTGGATTGAGGTTTTTCGGTTCCCGCAGGAACTCTTTAATTTTCCGGGATAAAAGTAGCCTATGTGCTATTCCAGACTATAATCTATCTCTGTGCCAAATTTCATCCAGATCCGTTCAGCTGTTGGAGCGTGATTGAGTAACAAACATCCATACATCCATACATCCATCCAAACTTTCGCATTTATAATATTTATTTGATTAAATCCAAACACTGATTAGCTATTTTAATATACTTTATTTCAGCAATTTAAACACAGACACACCGCTGCAATCTTAGATGATAATTCATAGCGTACCCAGATCAGTGTTGCCACTCTACAAAACGATAGCAGGGATACCATACATTAATAATTGTTCTTAACTTTCCATCTAACAGTATATATAATAGAACTTTCAACCTACAACAGTTGGCCCAGGTGGGATCCCTTCCCAATAGGGGAGCAATAGGATGATCTTCCTATTGCTTCGGGAGCACGTCCATACGCTCCCGACACATACATACTCGTATGTACATAATATAATGTCCTTCCGACCGAATTTCGGTCACGGCGGCCAATCTGCAGAGAGATCTGCGCGGGAGATATTATAGTGCACAAGTGTGTGCGCATACACAGGTGCACTCTCTGTTCCTTTACTCTCATAATCCGATGGGACGGAAAATACGGCACGACCGGAGAGAGATCAGGCGCAGGACCGACGGCTTAACGTGCTCTCCGAGGCACGGGGGTGAAACACCGCCAACTTCCTAACTCCGAGGCCCGAGCTACTGAGAATTTCTTGTCAGAAAAACCCAATGCTTGTTATGGCCCGACCCGGGACTCGAACCCGGGACCTCGTCGGCCGCAGTCGAACATGCTAACCACTAGACCAACGAGGCACTCAGTGGGGTCTAAGCTCTAATTCCCTCTCTCCTATGAGAGAGTGGAGTGCTGTGCCCAGCAGTGGGACGTTAATGGGCTGTAGTGGAGCAAAAAAATAAACATACTCGTATCTAAAATTGGCTGCTCTAATACATCACCACTCCACGCGACACGTGTTCAGCGCGCGGCGGTCATCACTCGATTGGTCGACTACAGCCTACTAAAAAAAACCACCACCAATCGGAACCGACCAAAAAGAAAAAAAAAAAAAAAAAAAAAAAAAAAAAAAAAAAAAGAGGTGGTGGTGGGTTCCGAGTTAATGATTAACAAACAAACACACATATACTCGGATTTTTAATTGCGTGGAATTCTGACGTTTGTGACGTTCAGTTGTGACAAACATTTTTCTATGCCTTTTTTATTTCAAGACTCAGGTTTTTTAAGGTTAAAAATTACTGTATGAAGCAAATTGATCACATGCACCTATTACCTGAAATACATAGTTTATCATTTGTCACAAGCAAAATCCAAATAAGTAGGTACTTATTACTGACTAAAGACTGAATTAGTCCTTTATTAGAATTAATAACTTTGCTAAGAAAGGATAAAAGATAAAAGAAAGAAACAACAACCAATAATAATAAAGTTTATCCATACTTACTAATATTACAAACTAGATTCCGCGTGGATTAAGGATTTTTGATTCCCACTGGAACTTCTTAATTTTCCGGGATAGTGCCTATGGCCTTCCCCGGGATACAACCTACCTCTATACTAAATTTCGTCAAAATCGGTTGAAAAGATGGGCCGGGAAAGCGTAGCAGACAGATAGACAGACACACTTTCGCATTGATAAAATATTAGTATGGAAGTATGGATCCTTTTTTAAGGCAATGAACAAAACTTATTGCACGTGGATGAAGCCGCGAGCATCAGCTAGTTAATAATTAAGTATTGTAGTAGGGTAGAAGTAAAAGAAACGCCAATGACAGTAGCTCGTATGTATTGTACGGCTATCGATCTCCTAGCTTATAATAAGTAACGGAATCTAGTTAAATCCTAGGTTCCCTAGCTTTAGACGTGAGAATCAACTGCAGCGGCTTCTGATAGTATGGTCGCTAACTAGCAAATTGAGTTAATATCTTCGTCACGCTCGGGCTTATATAGGGCTCCGCCGCTTTGTTATTCGCAGAGACACGTTGGTCGAAGCGCTAAGAGCGAGAAGTTTAGTCGATTAAGCAGGAAAGTATTCGAGGCCGAGCCACGCGTGCAATGCTTGTTACAGTATTTAATAAAATCATCATGATCATCGTTGTCGTCGTCATCCTCATCGTCCACAGACACTGTCAATCAAATGGGAAATACGACATATTCTTTAATTACATGTTCTATGCACTCTAGCCATTTGTTTGAGGTGACGTTAGCTCCCTCAACCAAAAGCTCTTTCACTTCCACCATTTTGTTTTTTGCAACATCCAAATTGCAATCCAAGTTTGAGCCCAAATCAACTCAATTGGATTGAGCTCACAATGGTAAGGGGGTGATTGGAGTACCAACAGTAATCCCTTGTTCTGCTGCCAACTCGTCCACGACATTTCTATTACATTATTTTATGCTTTTCTTTGCTATGCCCAATAAATTTATCCACTTTAATTTATTTATCCACCTTAGGCTGCATCACCACTTGCAAGCAAGTCTGATTGCAGCCAAGCGCTAGCCAATATATATTTTTAAAAAAAAATTACCTTCAACTACAAATTGACTTAAAACTTAAGCAACATAAAAGTATCGAAAATAATAATTTCTAATTTTCAGTTAAAAAGGTTTGTTACTCATGCTGGTGTGACCAGTTGTTTTGATTTGTTCTCCCACATTAAGTGTTTCAATATTGATATTTAATAACATTTAACAGATCAGATCGGGCATCAGCTAGTAAAATATAAAAATTAGTAAAGGAGGGTAAATGAACGCAATTTGTATATTACTGAAAGCATACTTGATACATTTATTTATATTAATTATATAATTTATATTCATCAAATTACATTACATAGTCATAGAAACATAAACAAGTGTTACCATGGAAACATAAAGTCAATAACGTAACGGAGAAAGTTTGATTTTACTCCCCATTTTTCATACCCCGGGCTTATATATGAAAATCGATTCTAAAGGAGGTAAACTCAAAAAAAAGTTCTTTTTAAAAAAAAGTTTTTTTTAAGGCGTCTGTCGGCCGTCATCCTGATGATCATGTCATTCGACTTTCAGCTTGAATGTTCAAATGTGCTGTTGTTGCTACTTGCTATTGTCACTACGAAAAGTTGAACGAATACCAACAACCGGCTGGAAAAAGATTGATATTCAGGCATGGTTAACGTCAAAGAATTTAAATTATGATGAAACTATGTTGGAGGTGAACTTATTGGACATAGTTAGCAAAGAAAAGCATAAATATAATAAGTATGTTGTGGACTAGATGACAGCGGAACGAGGGATCACTGTGCTCCCATTACCCCGTTACCATTGAGAGCTCAATCCGATTGAGTTGGCTTGGGCTCAAGCCAAGGGGCATGTGGCAAAAAACAATAAAACTTATAAAATGGTGAAAGTGAAAGAGCTTTTGGTCGAGGGAGTGAACAATGTCACCCCAAACAAATGGCTAGAGTGCATAGCACATGTTATTAAAAAAAGAGTACAAACTATGCCGTTTTGACCATTTGATTGACAGTGTCTGTGACACTTTCATTATAAATGTCAGTGACGATGACGAGGATGATGATTATTTTAATAATTCATTATAAAGTACTGTAAAATGTTTACTGTTATTAGTTGTTGGATTTTTCTATATCCTTTCATAGCAAAATTGTTCTTTCTAATTACTTTAAGACTCTTTCAGTCGTCAGTCGGTAATAAGTGTTTAATTTCTGCTCATGCATGTAATTACGTGTGTGTTCCGTTATAAGCACTGCGAGCACTGGCAGTAGAGGTGGTTAATATAACACGTAACGCAATATCATAACGCGTTATTGTTCCATAACGGGATAACGAGTTATGTGAGGAGCCGCCATGACGTTACGGCGTTATGAATATCACGCGATCGCGCGCGGTGCCTCGTAATGAGTCGTAACGTAATAACACTAATAACGTTGTAACGGCGCCCGCCTGTCGGTAGCGCGCTGCCGCTGGCCAATGGTTATATAAGTTAGTCTCGCGTAACGCGCTGTTGTGAGTGAACGTCATCGTTGCGTGTTACGAAATTTAGCGTGTTGCAAGACATATCGCGTCTGCCGGCCGCCCGCACGTTTCCTTTAACAAGCGCGTTATAACATAGCGTATTTAAAAGCATGTTAAAAATTTATAGTTTATAGTCCGTAGCGTGTTATGGATTTATAACAGTTTTGAACAACTCTAACTGGCAGTGCTCTTTACTAGGGACTTCCAGTGCTCTCAGTGTATTTCGGAACGCGCCCTACATGTGTGCACATTAAGTATGCAAATATAAAATGTTTGTAACGTTTGTCACTTGAAATTAAAATAGTGCTCTATTAATTAAGTAATTAACAATTTAATGTAAACTAACACTGTTATAAATTTAATCTTTAGAATCCATTAGCATTACTTATATTTTATTAGAATTTGTTACCCTTTTTTTGGGGAAAATGTTTTAACCAAGAAATGTCATGAAACGTCAGAATTCCACGCAATTAAAAATCAGAGTTTAGGTATATATACATACGTGATACGTCGAATCGACTACAGAACATCCTTTTTGGAGTCTGTGTAAAAAAAGCAAAGTTATCGGCCATGTCGCGGCTCGGAACTGTCAAATGAGCGAGGCGGCCATAATGAGAAAACTTTTTTGATCAACTGCCTGAAGCTGTGATCATAACTTTTATCGGGAGGAGTTTTGTTTATATGGACAATTGCAATGTAATATGCATATTAACAACATCATGATCATCATCATTATCGGGTGCCATCTTCGAATTGAAGTTTGGCGGTCGGCAGGTGAAATGCCTTCTGATTTTGAGCAATCTTCTTTAATTCAGCGTTATGATGGGTCCACTCCTTTACGTCATCTATCCACTTCCTCCTATATTAACTACATAATCTTACTATTTTATTCATCTATGGGTGGGTTCGTGGTGGGTTCCCAGGTCCTTCCGCATACGACCCGCCTAAGAGTAGGTACTATTTTGACTCATTGGTATCTACCTACTTTTAAACGATTTTGACGACCTCCGTGGCGCAGTGTTGAGCGCTGTTGCCTTAATGTGCGGAGGTCCCGGGTTCGATCCCCGGCAGGGTTTGGAAATTTATAATTTCTGAATTTCCCTGGTCTGGCCTGGTGGGAGGCTTCGGCCGTGGCTAGTTACCGCCCTACCGGCAAAGAAGTGCCGCCAAGCGATTTAGCGTTCCGGTACGATGCCGTGTAGAAACCGAATAGGGGTATGGGTTTAATATAACTGCCATGCCCCTAACAGGTTAGCCCGCTACCATCTTAGACTACATCATCACTTACCATCAGGTGAGATCGCAGTCAAGGGCTAACTTGTAGTGGATTAAAAAAAATATATATTATCAGATGTTAGTGATAATAACCGGGACCGACGGCTAAATGTGCTCTTTGGCCTTTTTCTGTTTTAAATTTGGCCTTTTCGTTTCCTCCGTGACCGACTGACTGAGGAAACGAATAGGCCAAATTCGGACTACCAAATTCGGTCACCCATCCAGTTTTTCTTTTCTTCTTTCTTGTTGATGCGGCTTTGCAGGGCTCTGTGTCGAGACCCGGTATCACTTTGACCGTTGCCGATCTATTGTGATCGCCACTATCTAAAGTTCCCGATCAATACTACTTGCTGCTAGGAACAGCAGCAACTTCTTGGCCGGGATATTCTTTGCCTCCTCTGGTTCCACTAGGTGCTTCCCAAGGAGGAGGCTCCGTTTATGCATTAGAGCGGGGCAGTTGCAGATAATGTGCAAAGGCGTTTCTACAGCCTCACGGCAGAGCCTGCACACATCTGTGTCACAGAGCCTAAGGTTGAACATATGTCTGTTCAGCCCACAGTGCCCCGTCAGTGCCCGCGCTAATATGCATAAGTTTTTCCTACTAAGCGCCAGTGCCGCTGAGGCAGCCTTCTTGTTGAAGGATTTTACTAGCGCTTTAGAGTGATTCATTCCTGGTAGTGATCGCCAGCGAATCAATGTATCGTAATAGCAATAGGTCAACAGGGTAAGGTTGGCTAGGCTCCTAGGTATGCCGCACACAGGCTCCGGTCCAGTTTGCCGCTCCCTAGCTCCTAGCCTTGCGAGTTCGTCGGCCTTTTCATTGCCGTCAATACCCGCGTGCCCTGGGACCCAACGGAGGATCACCTTATTTCCGTTGGCTAAGGTGTTCAATAATTGCCAGCAGTGTTCAACCAGCCTCGAGTTGAAGACCACCGAGGACAAGGCTGAAAGAGCTGCTTGGCTATCCGAATGGATATAAATTGTTTTATTGACGGTGTTGCTTTGCAGAAGGGTTTCCACACATACAATTATGGCATACACCTCCGCCTGGAATATAGAGGCATAGTTCCCAAGGTTCCGATGTAGTCGCACCTTGGGGCGCTCTCCATAAACTCCACAGCCCACGTCACTGCCTGACTTGGATCCATCGGTAAACCACTTTTGGCTGCCCGGTCTCCAAGTCATTTGGTTTTTCAACCATTTATCTCTTTCGGGAATTTCCACGGAGTAGTACCTCTGGAAGTGATATTTTGGGATCATGCTGTCTGACGGCATCCCCAAAATAGGTATCTCACGCACTGAGTCAAGGAGAGATCTCATTGCCTGTGATAGCCAGTTAACCTCTCTCCGGCTGACGATCCTGTACATGCTGACCTTCGCCTCCTTTTCCAGATAAATGTGAAGGGGCGGCAGGTTCAGTAAAGCGTCCAGGGCAGCTCCTGGAGAGGTGCTCATGGCTCCTGTAATAAGCAGACCAGCAGTTCTTTGAATGCTGCTTAGCTTGCTTTGTGTAGTCTTCTGAGTCGTTTTTCTACTCCAGACCACGGAGGCGTACGATAATGTCGGCCTCACAATGGCGGTGTAGAGCCAGAGGGCTATTTTGGGTTTGATTCCCCATCTAGCCCCCGCTAGCCGACTGCAGATACCAAGGGCTTGTTTTGCCTTACTGGTAATACCTTTCACATGAGGGTTCCATGTAAGTTTTTGGTCCAGGGTTACCCCTAGATACCTTACCTCAGATGAGAAGGGTATTTCTTTACCATTCAACCGGGGCGGCACAAGCTTGTCAAGTTTGCGTCTTTTGGTGAATGGAATCAACACGGTCTTATCCGCATTAACATTCAGCTCGTTTTCATTGCACCATTTTTCAATGGTGCAGAGTGCCTTCTGCATAAGGTACGAGATGGTGCCTTGGCAGCCACCTCTCACAGTGACTACCAGGTCATCAGCGTAGCCCTGGGCGTCAAAGTGAAGGTCAGCTAGCCTATACAGCAGTTCATCGACTGCGAGGGTCCACAAGAGGGGCGAAAGAACTCCTCCCTGAGGACAGCCTCTGGTCGTTAGCACTTCTGACGAGGAGTCGTTTAGCTCAATTTTGGCTATTCGGTTAGAGAGCATCGCCTCTACCCATCTTATAGTGGTAGGGTCCGCCATTTTCCTGGCTAGGCCTTCCACTATTGTGCGGATGGGGGTATTATCGAAGGCGCCCTCAATGTCAAGGAATGCCGAGAGGGCAATTTCCTTATCTTCCAGTGCCTTTTCAACCTTATCTACCAGGTTTAGCAGGGCGGTTTCCGTAGAACGACCTCTGCAGTAGGCGTGCTGGGTGCTGTGGATGGGTCTCTGAATGAGAAGCACATCCCTGATATACCTATCCAGCACTTTTTCCATTGTCTTTAGCAAGAACGAGGAAAGGCTGATGGGTCTGAAGGCTTTTGGCAGAGCATAATCCTTCTTCCCTGCTTTAGGTATAAATATGACTTTTACTTTAGTCCAAAGTTCTGGAATGTATCCCCAGGCATAGCTCGCCCTGAAGATTTTCACCAGATGCGGAATTAACAGCGCTGCGCCTTTCTGCAATAGAAGAGGCCCAACTCCGTCAACTCCACACGCCTTATTTTGCTTGAAGGAGCTTATTGCCCAGCTCACTGTCCCGGGTCTAAAGATTATGGCGGCTCTCCTCCAGTCCTCTGAATGAGGTTTACGAGGTGTGCACACCGGGGTTTCGTTCGCGTCGCAAACGACCCCACCGGGAAAGTGAGTTAGCGCTAACAGCTCCAACGTTTCCCTCTCATTAGCTGTAGAGGAACCATCTGGCCTTTTGAGAAGCCCGAGTTGGTTAGGTTTGGCTTTTGCGAGAACCTTGTGGAGTCTCGCACTTTGAGGAAGGTTATTTATTTCCTCGCAGAACCTCCTCCACGATGCCCTTTTAGCCTTCCTAATTTCTTTGCTGTATTCAGTAAGGGCCCTCCTATACTCTTCCCATTCTTTGGTCTTTTTGGCCCTATTGAATAGTTTCCGTGTCTTGTCTCTCAAGCGTTTAAGCTTAGAGCTCCACCACGGTACTCTGTGCTTCGAAGTCCTGGTCTTGGGGGCGCAGCTCTCTTCAAAGGCTTGCACCGTGCCGCCTGATAGAGCCTCCACCGCCAAGTCCAGGCTTACTGGCGTCCTTATACTTTTTGGGATTTGCTCCAAGTTTCTCTCCAGGTTACATTGGAAATCCCCCCAAGAGGTGCACTTAGGATCCCTAAAAGTGACTGTTTCGCTGATCGAAGTGGTTGTCAGATTGAAGCAGATGTGCCTGTGATCCGACATTGAGCTTTCGCTACTTACCCGCCAGCTCTCGATATATCTTGCCAGTTTGGTAGTGGCGAAAGTGATGTCCAGAACTTCTTGTCTTGCACTCGTCACGAAGGTCGGAGTACAGCCTTTGTTCAGTATTTGGAGGCAGTTTGCTAGGAGGAAGTCATAAAGGTACTCACCTCTTTCATTGATGTCGCTGCTGCCCCAAGCATCATGGTGGGCGTTTGCGTCGCAACCCACCAGCAGTTCCGCGTTGTGTCTCCGGGCGAAGTCGACCACTGAATAGAGGTCCACAGCGGGATTCTTAACGTCGCCAGGCAGGTAGGCCGAGCATACAAGTATCCTCGACCCGTCCCACCCTTTGAGGTTAATAAATGCCGTCACCAGGTCGTCTGTGCAGAGCTCTGGAACAGGCAAAAAATTAATATGCTTGTCAAAGACAATACAGGCTCTGGGTCTGATGCTACCGGTGTGATATAGTAACTTACCCCCGGCGTTCAGGCCCCGAATGGTTGAGTTAGACACCCAAGGCTCTTGTATTAGGGCGAGGTTACTTTTTCCTTCAACAAGGCAGCACTCCACCACCGCGGCTGCAGCTGCCGCATGGTGGAGGTTAGCTTGGAGGAACCTCACCGAAGTGCCCTGGGTAGCCATTACTTCGCCCTTTTGGCGAAGGACTGGGGCGAAGGCTTGCCCATCGCCGGCCTAGGCGCTGAGCTAGACGCTAAGCTACCTTGGGCGGGGTGGGACTCCTTCGCTTGCCGGCCCTTTTTCTTTTTCCCGCGAGGTCTTTGGCCCCGCGTGGCGTGCGCCTGACCAGACGAACCATGCCCACGCCCGCTGGGTCCGGGTATGCCGGCACGGCTGGTGGAAGAACCTCCAGCCTGCCTGCTTCCCGTACCAGCAGGCGTTCTCCCCGGTCCAGCAGGTCGAGGGGCAGAGGAGCTCGTCGATGGACGAGCGTCTCCGCCACCAAGACCGCCCGGGCCCGGGGCGTTGGGCCTGGTGCCGGTGCTGGCACTCGCCTCTGCGCCACCAGCCGTCGGAGGGTTTGATTCCCCTTTCAGCTTAAGGTACAGGTTGCGGAAGCCAATGCTCACTTGGAAATTGTTCGCCCGGAGGGTCTCCACGGAAGGCTCGTCCAGAGAGAACGTGACATAGCTGCCATTCCCCTCCTCCTTCACGTGGAGAACCTTCCAGAACTCTGGGTTGAGACCGGGGTTCTGATACCAGATCATGTTCAGGACCCGAGGGATGGAAGCCGCCTCCACTGGCGGGATGAAGGTCACCGCTGTCCATGGCTTCGGCAGTTCACTCTCCAGCATAATGGAGAGCTTCGCCTCAGGCCACGGTTTCAGCCTTGGGACCTCCCTTTTCAGCCAGTCCTGTCCTGCCTGATTTTTACAGGTGATCAGTATCCACCCGGCCTTCTTTGTCAATCCTAGATATGCTGGGCCGCTCCCTTTGTTGTCTGTGCAACTCCGTTTGCTGTCCATTATGTCCAGGAAGGCGTGATGGAGTATGTCCATTTGTTCCGTCGTCATGGGTTCCGCGTTGCGGATACCCACCCGAGCGGCACCCACGACATCTCTGAAGCTGGGAGGCGGATTTGTGTGTCCTCCAGGCGTCGTTGACGTTTTGGGTGTTTTGGCCGGATTCCCCCTGGGAGACACTTCCTCTGAGCGTTCACGCTTCCGCGTTTCACTCGGAGGTATGGGTCTCTCCGTGGAGGTTTGCGACCTCGGTTGGCGACATAGAGCCTTGGCCTCCTTCACGTCCAGGCCAGCAGCCACCATGCGCCACATGCGCTTACGCGCCGCACCACAGAGCTTTTTAGCTTTGGGTGGTTGATTCCCACTCGAAGAGGAAGATCCCAGGGGCGTGACGGAGGTAAGGTCGCCTCCGCCTTCCACAAGTTCACATTCCATATCGTGTGAGCTGGTTCCAGGTACCTCTGAGTCCTGTGAAGGCCTCTGCAACCTGGGAGAGGTTCCAGGTACAACAGAGTCCACTTCTGGTCTCTGCTCTCCTGGAGAGGGTCCACGCGAGGTGGAGGAGAGTTGTTGGCTTAAATCGTTATCCATGCAAGTCCCACGAGTAGCAAGGGAAATAAACGGTCACGGACGGCAGAGCCCCGCTTGCCGCCCGAAGGGCAAAAATACATCCTCGAGGCGCCCTGGTATCGAGGAGACACCGTTGGCGACTGGGCACCCCCCCAGCCATGCATCCATCGGCACGGTACGTGTTACACCTTGGATTGGGTGGGGAAACTCGTGGTAACACTTCCCCAAGGTGTTACCCGCAGACTTTTGGAGGGTATTTGATTCCTCCCGGCTCCTGCTAGCCGACGCAAGCAAGCTTACGTTGTTGGGATAGTGTCCACCGCCCATTGTTCGGTGTTGAGGTGTCACTGTATGTTACGTGTTATATGTGCCTGTCTGTATGAATGGTTGTGTATGGTGTAAGTGTAAAGAAGTGTCTGTGCAGTGTGCGGGTTGGGAGGGGCTCTCGTAGTACTTTCCCAAGGTACTACTGCCACTACTGTTTTGAGGGGATTTAGTCCCTCAGGGCTTGTGGGAACCCAGGTACAGGATAATTTACCGCCGCCTGTTGTTCGGCGTTGTCACCCGTTTCGCACCAACCAGGGGGCACGTGTAGGGCAGGCCTAATAGAATTAGGTGGTAACTCCTACGGACGCGGGCGACGGCCACCCCCCACCCATCCAGTTACCGATTGGGGTCAACGTTGTTTAACAATCGCAATCGAATATGCGTTATCGCAACCAGGTCACTCGTTCCTCGTTTGCATTCGATTAAAATCATATCTCCAACTAAAATGGTACAGAAGTAGCTATGTTTAGTATAGCTACTTTGAGTTTGTTTGTAATTAGTAATTTGGTTTGGTGGCCATACTGGATAATATTCCTCTCCCAAAATAGTCGTTACTGACGATAAGTAGACGTAAACACACGGTGAAATATTCTGTTCAAAAACGTAAGTAACTCGGCAAGAAACAATTAATACAGTATGTGCAATTCACACACGGCAGAAGTAAAACTTCAGAAAAGTCGCCTACGAGAGAATGAAATAAATATAATTTGGCCTGGTGGGAGGTTTCAGCCGTGGCTAGTTACCACCCTACCGGCAAAGACGTGCGGCCAAGCGATTTAGCGTTCCGGTACGATGCCTTGTAGAAACCGAATATTAGGATATAAACCTAGTATGGGTTTAATATAACTCCCATGTCCCTAACAGGTTAGCCCGCTACCATCTTAGACTGTATCATCACTTACCATCAGGTGAGGTCGCAATCAAGGGCTAACTTGTAGTAGATTTTAAAAAAAAAAAAGGTTGGCCGCCGCGCCTTGGCTGAAATTCGGTCGGGAGGACATTATATGCCCGTATGTTTCCTCGCGGAACGTTTGAAATTGTTGCCGTAAACGTTAGGGAGACGCCTACACGTATAGCGTAACGCCGGCATTAATGAGAATTTGCGTTTACTACAATAAAGAGTGGGGTGACCATGCGGCTCATAGTTTCGTCATCATCATCATCATCATTATCATCACTTTTCATCATCATTTATGTTGAGTTAATCGATACAAATCGGAAAAATAAAAGTCATGTTTTTGTTAAAAAATAAAGTGATTTAATAAAAGATTATGTAATGAGTAATAAGTGTTTATTAAAATATGTCCCACTAGGTTTCAATTGCCTTAAAAACAGAATATTAATAATTTGCCGACCTCCCTGGCTCATTAGTGAACGCTGTGGTCTTTTAAGTGGAAGGTTCGGGATTAAATCCTTGGCAAGTTTGGGAATTTATAAATTCTTAATTTCTCTAGTTAGGCTGCTAGTTACCACCCTACCGGTAGTCTAGATGTGCCACCGTGCTAATTAGCCCACTAACTAAATTCCCACGGGAAAATCCCTATTTTATCCCCTTGAGGGTTGAATTTTCAAAAATCCTTCCTTAACGTAAGTCTACGTCATAAAAGCTATCTGTATGCCAAATTTAAGCCAAATCCGTCAAGTGGTTTGAGCAATGCGTTGATAGAAGAAGAACTCAGTCAGTCAGTCAATTAATCAGTCACCTTTTCCTTTTATATATTTAGATACTTGAAAATAATATTGATTTGTTATTTCATGGACCGATTGTATTATCGATTCTGAACCAACCCTGCAATTATTGCCAAAAAATTAAACCTGTTTATATAATAATATTATAATAATAATATTTCAGGAATCTCCAAGACGGAGTATCAGCCATGGCCACCCTACTCCATAGCGGTGTAACCGAATGGCGTTACCGGAACTACTCGGTCATATCTAGTGCAGAACTGGTGCATGCTAACCGACTTGTATGTCTACGAGGATACGTCTTACGAGCTCCCACAATCATCTACGTAACATAATATACTAGGGGCGATCAAAGAGTATCCTTTATTCGTTGAAATTTACTATCTTTCTGTCCGTCACACCATCTAGACACGCGGTTGGAATATTGGATAGAAGCAGGCGTTACTTTGCGGAAGTCCATGATTATGAAGGAACTTGAAATTTAATTCGCTATAATCCGCAACAATAGTAGTAGCATCAGCTAGTATTACATAAACTTAGGTACTCTAAATGCTTCATTCAGAACATCACTCCAGCAATACTTGGTAGATCATATCCTCAAATACTCCACACGTGGAGCAATTCAGAGATTCCAATCCTTACTAATATTATAAATGGGAAAGTGAGTTTGTTTGTATGTTTGTTCCGCTTTCACACTCCAACGGCTGAACGGATCTGGATGAAATTTGGCACAGAGATAGATTATAGTCTGGAATAACCATCGACCACACAACCAATAGACGCCTAATTACTATGCTTTCGTAATGCAAACAATTCAGTCAAATGACTCATAGTAAGCGGGCGCGGGGTACTAAACGCTGATTGGTCTACTCAAGGTCAAAAAAATCATAAATCAAATGGGATGGGGTCCTAACTCCTAATAATTATTTATCGATAATTAATTATCGATATACTCTAATTAATATTTAAATAACTCGGTAGGTTTTGTTACAAGGGCGTGGAATTATATAAGACCTATTAAGTCTGATGTGTTGTCTGAAAATGTTCGCCCTAATGAGGAGTCTATTAGTTGTATGGTCGATGGGAATAACACATAGGCTACTTTTTATCCCGGAAAATTAAGGAGTTCCCGCGGGAAACGAAAAACCTCGATCCACGCGGACGAAGTCGCGGGCATCAGCTAGTTGTTTTATAAGGAAGGCAAAGTTCGATGCAGCTTTTATATAACTAATAATTATTTTTAAAAAACCCGGCTGAGTTTGTTCTGGTGTTCTTAGACCAGGGCGCGTTTGGAACCCTCGTAGCTTTCGTTTTAAGATACCGTGGTTAATTATCACCATCACATCTTACACTTTGTAAACGTGACGTTCAGAAGATGTACTGTGTACCAATTTTGAACAAATATTACTACTATATTTACTATATTTAGTACTTTGAGTTTACTACTATATTTAGTACTTTGAGTTTGAGTTTAAGGCGTCAGACACGAAACTAGCGACGGCCGAGCGACGGCGACAGCGGGGCGTTGTGGGCCGAGAGCTGGCGATGAATTTCGGGAAGGTCCTTTAAGGCACGCTGAAATTGTAAAAAAAATTTACTGTTGTCCGAATCCAGTCCTGCCAGTCTGGTAGAGCGTTTGCGGTTATTTAGTTACTGCGCAGCATAATATAACATTTGCAAAAAACATTTTTTGGCAACTTGATTTTTTTATCTTTAAATTTTATACTTAAGTATATAATTCGAAAAATAAATCCCAGACGTTTTTGTCGGTTAAAAAGTATTACCAGACCTCTTTCAAATTGTTCCCGAAACCGCCCCGCCCCGCTACCGCCGTCGCCCCGCTACCGCTCATTTCGTGCCCGTACATTTAACGTCTACCTACTTACCTGTACGTGAAGATCATATTTATTTTTTATACGAAGACTTTTGTGCGAAGAGATAAGCATAGACACAATTTTTATTGGCTAACAAGTCCAGCAATAAATTGGTTATAGTTAAAAATATCCGCCATATTTAATAGAACCTGATTTCATCAATTACCATAATAATAGTAGGTACTTCCGGAATATCATATACATATTATTATAAATGTGAAAATGTGTTTCTTTGTTGGTTTATTGGTTTGTCCAGTGTCCTTCAATCACGCCGCAACGGAGCAAAGGATCGACGTGATTTTTGGCATGGGTATAGTTGAAGACCTGGAGAGTTACATAGGCTACTTTTATCCCGGAAAATTAAGGAGTTCGAATTAAGGAAATCGAAAAAACGCAAACCATGCGGACGAAGTCGCGGGCATCAGCTAGTTCTAATATAACTTTATAGATCACGTAGAAATATGGCAGTTTTTTATCATTTTTAAACTGTGTTTTTAAGTATCATTTTATTAAAGTAAATAGGTTCAGGTCACGTCATTATTATCATGTAGGTACTAGACCCGCCTCTAGATGATGCCCGCGACTTCGTCCGCGTGAATTGGGTATTTGACAACTAGTCAAATTAGCATCTTTTTTTCAAACGTCAAAACGCGTGCTTAGTGTGGGGTTTTGTATAAAATATTGCATAGTGACGTCATCAAAGTTCAACGCACTTTTTACTTTAATCGATAGTTTAAAATAGTTATTCAACATAAAACTAACAGGGGACGTGGATATTATGACTTTTGCGAGATTCTCTATTTAATAATCACTAAAAAATAATGTATTTGAATAGTTGTCTAATACCCAACTAAGTTTTTTTTAATTACCGGGGGAACTACTTAATTTTCCAGGTTAAAAAGCCTTTCGGGATGCAACCAAACAAAATCGGTCGAAAAGATGGGAAAGCTTCGCAAACAGACAGATATTAAAATATTAGTATGGATTATTTACCTATGTTTCATACAATATGGTTAAAAATCTACCTTTTATTAGCTTTAACACTGATCGCAATTGATTTGCTGTTACAGTACCCATATTCTAAGTTTTAATTCGAGTGATCTTATAAGCATTCGATGACATTAGCGTCAAAGTAAAATGAACCTTACGAACACAGATTTTACACAGACACTATCTATCTGTGCATCCTATTTACTCATAAAATCAAGAATGAATATGCATCTTCTAGGCAAGCGTGCTCCACCTTAGGCTGCATCACCACTTGCAAGCAAGTCTGATTGCAGCCAAGCGCTAGCCTATATATTATTTAAAAAAAAAACTGTGTAATGTTTTTTTTTATCCACTACAAGTTTGTTATTACAGATACACAGATAAATACACACGTTAAACTTATAACACCCCTTTCTGCGTCAGGGGAAAAAAAGAATTGTCTAAGTTGGTACAGAGGCCCAATTGTCCAAGCGAATTGTAATCATAACTCGACCTGTATAAGGAGTTCATACATGCTTTTTGACGTGCAGGCATCTATGAACTCCATAAACAGCCCCCCGATTACGTAAGAATTGCCGATCAAATGGAAAAGGTTCGACGTCAAAGTAATATAAACCATAATAGAATTGAATTAGAGCTCAATTTCGTCTGCCCATTCTTATACGTTTAGGTATGTACGATACCATAAACGTATAAGTATGGGCAGACGAAATTGAGCTCTAATTCAATGCTGTCATGGTTTATTTTACTTTGACAAAAATCTTTAACGTTTGATCGACAATTCTTACGTAATCGGGGGGCAGGTTTAAGGAGTTTATACATGCTTTTTGACGTGCAGACATCTATGAACTCCTTAAACAGGTCGAATTATACGTTTGACAAACGATTACGATTACGATTTGCTTACACAATCGGGGGGCAGATTTGACTGAGTCATGGAGTAAAATCGACCAAAACTTTCATCCCCTATCCCGAAGGATAGTAAGGTTTTTCGGGATAAAAAATAGCCTATATTATATTAACCTGTAGTAAAAGCAATAAGGGTGACAAGTTCTACTTAAATCCGTCCGGTAGTTGATGATGAGGTATTCTTACAGTAGCTTCGCAATATATTTACAGTAATTTAATCTTTGTAAAACAGCACGTTCAGAATAATTACAAAAGAATATGCGATCTGCATGATAGGGTAACTAGAAACCGCCATAGGCTCGTGACTCCATCGCTCCGCCTCAAGAAAGTCCGAAGGTCGTTCGTGGGCATGAGCATTCTATTCTATATCAAAATTCCACAACCTATTTTAGACTTGCCTTTAAACAAGTTTAAAGAGTCCATTAAAAGTATGCTTCTGAAAAAAGCTTATTATACTGTTGAAGATTACGTAGGTAAATGACAAAGGAGCATGGAATGGGGGCTATCGCGCGTGAATTTGCCGCTAGGGGCGCTTGTGTCGCGTGAGGTCCAATAACATTCACTTTTCACTGGTTTTGGCGGGTTTCGTGACATAAAATACAATTTCTTTATTTTAACTGTTGAAAAGTGATCTCTTTCGTGAAATTATCGCAAATATGGATTATTTGGCGATGAATGTGAACGCTTTTAAAGCGGAATTAAGAAAAAGAGGCGCAAAAATAAGCGGCCTCAAAGAGTAGCTAATTCAGAGTTAGTTTGTTTAATGTTAACAAACTTATTTTTTGCCAAAAGTATGCTTGTTTGCCTCGTTGGTCTAGTGGTTATCATGTTCAACTGCGGCCGACGAGGTCCCGGGTTCGAGTCCCGGGTCGGACCATAATTAAGTATTGGGTTTTTCTGTCTAGAAATTCTCAGTACTAGCCCGGAGTTAGGAAGTTGGCGGTGTTTCACCCCCGTGCCTCGGAGAGCACGTTAAGCCGTCGGTCCCGGTTATTATCACTAACATGTTAATAGTCGTTAAAGCCCGCATTGGAGCACCGTGGTGGGTCTAAGCTCTAGTTTCCACTCTCCTATGTGTATACCTATTTATCCTTCCCTTTCCCTTTAAAACACACTGCTATACAAATAAATATTAAATACTAGCTGATGCCCGCGACTTCGTCCGCGTGGATTGAGGTTTTTCGGTTCCCCCGGGAACTCTTTAATATTCCGGGATAAAAAGTAGCCTATGTGCTATTCCAGACTATAATCTATCTCTGTGCCAAATTTCATCCAGATCCGTTCAGCCGTTGGAGCGTGATTGAGTAACAAACATCCATACATCCACACATCCATACATCCATACATCCATACATCCATACATCCATCCAAACTTTCGCATTTATAATATTTATTTGATAGTAAATCCATACAATGGATATGATACTGAAAGATGGTTGAGTTGTTAGTTGAAACACTAAACACGGTAGATACTAGATTAAGCATACTAAAATTCTACATCAAATTTTCTAGCAATAACAGATATCATTAATTATGTATGATAAAAAGCAGTTATTTTAGGTATAATAACTTCTGAAATAAGCTTATCATTTCTATTTACATAAATTCTCTTTTCATCTTTATTTGTCCAAACAAAAAAATCACAATAGTTATGTAGGTACTTTCTTTTAGTACTTAACAAGCAACTGTGTTTGAATTTGAAAATAGTAGAGGCTACTTTCTTTCAAGCAATATTCATTATTGATCATTTCTATGTGCTTATAATTATCCACACTGATAAACTCATATTTTATAGAGAAAGGACATTTCACTTCCAATACGGTTAGTGCTCCAATTAATCCTTCTGGAGAACTTTTCCGAACAAAACGGAACTGCACAACATTGCGGCATAGCTACTCGATAATATGATGATAGTTATAAATTAATAAACTTAATGAGATTCAAGATTTAAAAGTTTGTTTCGGCGCCGATCTTATAAAGTCGCCTTTGACAGCTATACCTCTGGACCTTAGTCAACAGTGGCGCCAACTGGTGAGCAAAGAAACGATAGTCCCCAGCGGTTACGTATGTAATTACAAATTAATGAAATTGTAAATTTTTTTTTAAAAGAGCAACCGCGTAGTTTCTTGCTGGTTCTTCTCGGTAGGAATGGCATTCCGAACCAGTGGTAGATTCATTCGACTATTCATAAGCACTTGTAAAAAGTCTATTTGAATAAAACACTTCTGAATTTTGAATTTTTTGAATTTTGATGCCCGAACAGATAGACAAAAATGCAAAAAAAACTAGTTTTAAGTATTTAAAAGTAGGCTATTTAAATTAAATAGGCTATTTAAATTAAATGCCCAATTTATTCAAGTTTATTGCAGTACAAACGTGATGACGATAGGTAAAACTTGAAAAAAAATATCAAAATGTTTATGGCATCAACAAAAAAACTGACATTTTTAGCTGTGATTGTTTTCTGTGTTTCCTTTACGATTAGAAAATGTTGCTGTAAAGGGGTAATAATTTTTAACACGTTTTTACTTTTTATTAACTCCACCTGTAACAATGAATGAAAACATATCTTGGAAGTTTTTGACCCTGATTTAACTTGTTGGGGACAAGTGGCCTAGTTGCGGCAACGCATAACAGTCGATTGCGATTGTTAAGCAACGTTGACCCAAGTCGGTAACTGGATAGGTGACCAAATTTGGAAATCCAAATTTGGTGTTTTCGTTTCCTCTGTGCCTCGGAGAGTACTTTAAGTCGTCGGTCCCGGATAATATCACTATCATCTGATAATAATCGTTAGTAACCTAAGAGTTGAAATTAGCGCCCGTCCCCGTCCCCAGGGAACCAGCGTCAATCCATCAGGTCTCTTGCCATCATCCCGACTAATCCCTGCCGGCTCAATGAGCGCAGGAATATCTATGGTGGCAAGAGCCCTTTTGATCGTATCATTGAGAGAGCCATGCCGAAAAAGCCTACCAGCGCTCCTTTGGCAAGAGAGTCCGTGAATTCCAAATTTATATTTATTCCGGTAATTATGTATATTTATATCATACTTGCTCAGTAACTAGGGATTACTATGGTGGAAAGTCTCCTTGTAAGTTGGTGTTTGCAATTCAAGGCAACATTACGTCGCACTATGCTTGAATTGTAATGTTCACATTACAGTTCAAGCTATGCAAAACTCCTTGGTAAACAATCTCTTTTCTTATAAAATGGTAAGAAAACTTTTTACTGAAAAAAAAACACTGAACATGGCGGCATTTAATTTCCATACATTTCAAACTATGCAAAACTCCTTGGAACTCAGAGCCGTAAAAAAAAAATGGAAAACTATTTACGAAAAAAAAAATGGAAATGGCAGCATTTCATTTGATCTGAAAGTTTGTGAAGTTTGTTCGTAAAGTGATTTAAGTTATTTACAACAGTGTCAAGCACTTCATCAGATGATGAAAAAGGAGGAGAGCCTGATTTTTGTTTGCTTGAAGCAGAACAAATGATGCAAAACCTTTTGCCGGATAAGTCCAAAGAGCGCTACGTGAAAACTTACGAAGAATTCAACAAATGGCGTGCAAAGAAAGGAATTACATCTTTGGCAGAATGTGTTTTTAGGGTTCCGTAGCCAAATTTGGCAAAAACGGAACCCTTATAGATTCGTCATGTCTGTCTGTCTGTCTGTCTGTCCGTCCGTATGTCACAGCCACTTTTTTCCGAAACTATAAGAACTATACTGTTGAAACTTGGTAAGTAGATGTATTCTGTGAACCACATTAAGATTTTCACACAAAAGTAGAAAAAAAACAATAAATTTTGGGGGTCCCCATACTTAGAACTGAAACTCAAAAATTATTTTTTTCATCAAACCCATACGTGTCATCTATGGATAGATCTTTAAAAATGATATTGAGGTTTCTAACATCATTTTTTTCTAAACTGAATAGTTTGCGCGAGAGACACTTCCAAAGTGTTAAAATGTGTGTCCCCCCCCCTGTAACTTCTAAAATAAGAGAATATTAGAACTAAAAAAAATATATGATGTACATTACCATGCAAACTTCCACCGAAAATTGGTTTGAACGAGATCTAGTAAGTAGTTTTTTTTAAATAATTTAAAACTTACTACAGGTTTGTACGGAACCCTCGGTGCGCGAGTCCGACTAGCACTTGGCCGGTTTTTTTTCTCTAAATTTGCTAATTATTCTAATTAAAATTTCATTTTGCATTACCAATGTTTTATTTACCTCGCAAGAATGATATAAAGTAGAATGCTTACCTCGGTTGCAAGTAGCTATTACACCCTCGAACTATATTCACCCTCGCTCGCTGCGCTCGCTCGTGTGACTAAATATCTCGGGTGCACGCGATCCATTAGCGCCCTATGCGAGCTGCGCTCGCACTGGCGCCAAATTGGATCTTGTTCTGTAATAGCTTACTTACGTCCCTTGTGTAACAATCTACTATTATATTTTATATGGCTATTATATATACAGATTTTAATAATTTCAGATTATGTATTTCAGCGCGGAGCATCCGGAAATTACTTGGTTTGACACAAAGTACGTAACGAGTGCTGTATTCAAATCGAGGCGTGTAAGTCGAAGTGATCCAGTACACTATGTTACAATAAACTATACGTCACTTATATGGATCGATAGCAGCAATGTGACGGTAGGTAACAATTTTGTAATTTAATGTGAATCCATAGGCTCGTGACTCCATCACTCCGCCTCAAGAAAGTCTGATTGTCATTTGTGGGAATGAGCATTCTATTCTATAATAAAGACGACCTTCTATTTGACGACCTACGTGGCACAGTGTGTAGCGCTGTTGTATCAACGCGCGGAGGTCCCGGGTTCGATCCCCGGCAGGGTCAATTAGGGAATTTATAATTTCTGAATTTTCCCTAGTCTGGCCTGGTGGGAGGCTTCGGCCGTGGCTAGTTACCACCCTACCGGCAAAGACGTGCCGCCAAGCGATGTAGCGTTCCGGTACGATGCCGTGTAGAAACCGAATAGGGGCATAGGTTTAATATAACTGCCATGCTCCTAACAGGTTAGCCCGCTACCATCTTAGACTGCATCATCACTTACCATCAGGTGAGATCGCAGTCAAGGGCTAAACTGTAGGAGATAAAAAAAAAATACACAACCTATTTTAAACTTGCCTTTACACAAGTTTAAGAAATCCATTAAAATTATGCTTCTTAAAAAAACTTATTATACTGTTGAACGCGGTCCAGCATTGCTAAGGACAGCGTTTATTAAATGTATCTGCAAATTGATTTAATTGTAAATGAATTTTTTAAAAAGAGCAACCACCGAGCTCTTGCTTGTTCTTCTCGGTAGGAATGGCATTCCGAACCAGTGGTAGATTCTCTCGACGATTCAAAAGCACTTGTAATAAAAAATACGGAACCCTAAAAAATATGAGTATGAGTCAAAACAAAATTATAAAAATAAAAAGTAAACCCTGTCAGATCTAGTAAACCCACTTTAAAATTTCCATCCCTTTCGCCCCTTCAATTGCACCATAAGATCTTAAAATGAATCATTAGGGGGTCCCTAGGCAGTTGCCTAAACAGCACTGACTTTAGTACTTGCTTTCATACAACTTTCAGGTACAACTGTTTTCCTTGCTTTTCAGATACATCTGTGGTTCTCGCTTTTCAGATACACCAGTTTTTCTTGCATTTCAGATACACCTCTTCTTCTTGCTTTTCAGATAAAACTATTGTTCTTGCTTTTCTGATACATCTGTTGTTCTCGCTTTTCAGATACACCTGTTCTTCTTACTTTTTGGATACACCTGTTTTTCTTCATTTTCAGATACACCTGTTCTTCTATCAACTGCTCTCCAACGTATACAAAAGGAGCTTCGTGGATCTTCACGTGAAGGTGTGCGATTTGATCGAAAGGGATGAGATCGTCGGCGATGCGCTCAGAGCAGGATACTACCGAATACCGGAAAAGGAAAGAGTGCTGTCCGTGCTCAAATGTCCTCTCCCACCTGTAAGTTTTTTTTACCCGACTCTGGCAAGGACAAAAGGACGGGTTATGATTTTAGAAGTCTATGTAGGTATCATATTATCATACTAATATTATAAATGCGAAAGTGAGTTTGTTTGTTGGTTTGCCCTTCAACTACGCCGCAACGGAGCAACCGATCGACGTGGTTTTTGGCATCGCTATAGTTGAGGACCTGGAGAGATACATAGGCTCTTTTGTTCCCGGAAAATTAAGGAGTTCCCGCGGAAATAAAAAAAAACTTAAACCTATTGTTTATATAAAGAGTTTATCTAGGTATACATATATCTATGTACGGCTGAATGAAATAAAAATGAAATTTGGCACAGAGATAGATTATAGTCTGGAATAACACATAGGCTATTTTTTATCCCGGCATATTAACGAGTTCCCGCGGAAATCAAAAAACCTTTGCCACCCGGACGGAGTCGCGGGCATCAGCCATCGATATAAATGTAGGTACTAGATATAAAAATTCCCTTTCATAAAAAAAAATTGGGCATCCGACCTGTAGAGCGCGCTCCACACCTGTCATGAGCCGACATAAACCTTTCTTTGTCCCCGCCATAGCGCTGTCCCCCTTTTCAGACTAGATGGCGTTACTAAAATAAGTCCACATTCTTTGTTTGACAGGGCCCGTCTATGTAAATTGAGGTCGTTGGCATCAGCTAGTTAAAGAAGCGCTAAAATACAAACAAATGTTTTAATTAAAAAGTAATTTTCAGGGGTTTTACAGCTATTTGAACATGAAATTCAAGCTCACTGCGCTCGCGGAGACCTTCCCCTTCCAGGAGGGTCGTGTGTATATCAACATTACGTTAAGAGGCAAGATCTTAGCATATGGGCATATTGACTTTGCTATCAAAGCCCTGCGACTTTAGAAGAAATGATGCTACTGTAACCAAATATATAAAATATGTTTGAATAATTATGTTCAATTCATTTTCCCAAATGGTAGCAGAAAATGGGCAACCTGGGTAATATTATACTAAAATAAAATAAAAAAATAAATTGTGTTTTTAATGTACTCACTCATAGGTATTAAACAACAGTAGTTTCAAAAAATTATAAATTTTGCCGTTTTATCTATCTATCTATTTACGGCTGAACGGATCTGGATGAAATTTGACACAGAGATAGATTATAGTCTTAAATAACACATAGGCTACTTTTTATCCCGGAAAATTAAAGAGTTCCCGCGGGAATTGAAAAAACTTAAAAAACAAAAGGTGAGGAATCGGGGGCTGAGGTGGCGGAGTGCACCGCGCCCGACCTTCGCTTCATACCCCGCACGCTCTTATACTAGTGCTGACGCGAGAGTACGTTTTATCGAGCCCTGTTTTTAATTTTTAGATAGTAGTGTTTTAATGTACTATAAATAGTACTAAACTTAAAAGTTTCTTTGTCTGTGCAAATAGCTGTTTAATTCGAGTTTACCTCCTTTATAATCGATTTGCATACATAAGCCCGGGAATGAAAATTTATGGGGAGTAAAATCAATCTTTCTCCGTTACGTTATTAATATATATATAGCTGCTCGTGCTGATTGACTGATTGATCACCTCTCCTGTAAAATTTTGTATGAACATTTTTTTTTTCACTCATCGTTTCGTATAGAAGACAAAAATTCATCCGGAGGAAAAATACGGAGAGAGCTGATGATTGAGGATTTCGAAGACGGATGAAGAGCACCAGCCAGGGTATTGAAGATAGGTGGGGGGTGCTCGACCAAATGTCATTCGAAACCTCATCCAATTGGCGGTAGTTGAAAAAAAAATTCAAAATGGCGGATTTAAGATGGCCGCCATACAAATTTCGACGGTGTCTATCTCGGAGAGTATAAAAGATGGAAGAGTGGTTTCTTGGCAAAAGATGATCAGGACATGAGGGTCTACTTGATGAACAGGAAAAAAATTCAAGATGGCGGAATTTATTTTTCCATAGAAAAGGGTATTGAAGATAGGTGGGGGGTGCTCGACCAAATGTCACTCGAAACTTCATCCAATTGACAGTGAGCTGAAAAAAAATTTCAAAATGGCGGATTTAAGATGGCCGCCATACAAATTCCGTCGGTGTCTATCTCGGAGAGTATAAAAGATGGAAGAGTGGTTTTTTGGCAAAAGATGATCAGGACATGAAGGTCTACTTGATGAACAGGAAAAAAATTAAAGATGGCGGAATTTATTTTTTCATAGAAAAAATTGCAATATTACGGTTTCTTTTCAAGATTTGTTTTTATGGAAGAATTCTCATTTTGACAAATGGTTCGGAGAAAAAAGTATGGAGAGAGATGATGATCGAAGGTTCGGATGATGGGTGAGGAGCACGGTCAGGGTATTAAAGATAGACCTACTTAGGGGCTGCTCAAACAAAAAGGGAGGGGCGGGGGGTTGGTGGTCTTTGTTTTATGTTTTTCCTTTATGAGAATTTTCTTTTACGTCGGACGCTTGGCGTGCTGGCGCTTCCACTGTGCTCACTAGCATATCAGTGTGTTGTTCAGATCAGAACACGTAGACAGTAAACCAGCTGCCCGATTATGTAAGAATTGTCGATCAAATCGAAAAAGTTCGGCGTCAAAGTAAAATAAACCATAACAGCATTGAATTAGAGCTCAATTTCGTGTATCGAAATTGAGCTCTAATTTAATGCTGTTATGGTTTATTTTACTTTGACGCCGAACTTTGACGATTTGATCGGCCATTCTTACATAATCGGGGGGCAGGATAGTAGGACAGCGAGTAAGTAGACAGTGGACCACGCGCTCCACTACGCGGTCCGCTGTAGCGGGCCGCGCAACCACGCGCCATACTAGTTTGTTTATGTTTCCATGACTATGTAATGTATTTTGATGAATATAAATTATATAATTAATATAAATATGCATGCTTGCTTGCATGCTTTCAGTAAAATAAAAAATGCGTTCATTTACTAATCTATATATTTTATAATCGTTCGTAAAGAGTAAACTCCAGTTGTGCGTTGGAGCTAACCACACACAATTTTCTTTTTAATTCCCTAAAGTACTGATTATTCTGATTGCGACAGTGATTAATTAGACTTTACGTTCTTTTTGTACAGTTCATTATAATTAAATTTTATGATACAATTTGTTTTTTCTTCCTTATTGCACATACTTATTATCCTCATAGAATTATTATTTCATAATTAATTCAATGCACGGGCATAGATAATACAGATGTGTTAGTATCGATTACGTTATATCGACTTAATCACAACTCTATCTCATTACGTCAACATTCCTTATGATTCTTCGGACCTCGCGCGCGAACTGTAGGTACTTATTCGACTGCAGTCGTTCTGTACTTATTTAAATAATCTAACCCTATTAACACTAGAATAAGAATAATTTACAATTAACTTATAAATTATCAAAAACAAAAGACCGTTGTTAATTCACAATTTTTTGTTTTTTTTTTTGTAAAAACCTGTAAAAATTTATAAGTAAGTATAATACCTATGTACTTAATAAATTTATTTTACAGTAAAGCTGAATAAATATTTTCATTTTTTTCATAAATCATTTTTTCACTGCTGGGCACAAGCATCCACTCTCTTAAGAGAGTGGGAATAAGAGCTTAGACCATACTGCTCCAGTGCGGGTTGGCGACATGGCGGGCTTTAACGACCCTGGGTTTAATATAACTACCATACCCCCATGAAATGATAAATAGGAAATTGCAATAGCTACTCAATCCATAGATCTACTCGTATTTTGAGTACACCGGATACACTATTATTATGATAATAATTATCTATTATAAATAAATCCCCTATTTAGTTTTCTATGAAACATCAATTAAGTAGGCAAATTATTTGGTAGCGATTTGTAACAAATAGATGATGGTAATTTTTTTTAACCAACTACGTCAAAAACAAATGGAAGGGTTCTGATTTTAGCAGTCTATGCATGTATGTATGTTTTTATTTTAAATTGGTATATGAGCTACCTGTTAAAAATGAAGAAACACGTGTTTCACAGTTTTTGTAAAATCAACCCCCAAAGGGGTGAAATAGGGGATGAAAGTTTGTATGGCAGTCCTTCATTTCTCAAGTAATATCAACGAAACTTGGTATTTTGGCTTTCGGTAAAAATAAAGAAGTATGTGTATCACAGTTTTTCAAAATTTCACCCCCAAAGGGTAAAATAGGGATTGAAACTTTGTATGAAAGTCATTCATTTTTCAAGGTAAAGCCATGAAACTTGATATTTAAGCTTTCGGGTAAATTTGAAGAAGTACGTTTTCACCATATTTTCTGAAATTTCGATCCCCAAGGCCGTTAAATAGAGTTTGTCCTTCAATCACACCGCAGCAACGGATCACCGTGATTTTTTGCACGGGTATAGTTGAGGTACCTTGAGAGTGACATAGGCTACTTTTTATCCCGGAAAATTAAGGAGTGCCTGTGGGGAAAAGAAACTTAAGCACGCGGACGAAGTCGCGGGCATAAGCTAGTCTTTCATAATATTTGGACACTTGACAGAAAACGTCAAAAATATGAATCCGCCATTGTCATCTACTCATATTTAGCGTTGCTAATCGTGGAAAGATTAAATAATTTCACCACTGAAATTAAGACGAATACGTGGATTTAAACAATCAAAGCTGGTTTAATATTTTATTTTCTTTCTTTTCACTACTTGTTACAAGACCAGTCCCACGCCCCATACAAATCCGTCTCCTTTCATCAAAATCGGTTGAAAAGATAGGGCGTGAAAACGTAGCAGACGTCTCTAGACACTTCCTTATTTATAATATTAGTATGAATATGGACTAGCTGATGCCCGAGACTTCGTCGTGGATTAGGGTTTTTTTGATTCTCGCGGAAACTCCATAAATTTCGGGATAAAAGTAGACCGTCCTTCCCCGAGATCAATTCAATTCAATTCATTTATTTAAAACATGTAGGACATACAGGTGTCTCTTATGTTACGTCATGTTTTGACTCTACCACCGGTTCGGCAAGCAGATTCTGCTGAGAAGAGCCGGCAAGAAACTCTAAACTACAAATCTCATCAAAATCGCTTGAAAAGCGTAGCAGATAGATTACTTAACTCATGATCTGTGGTTTTGTCTAATCGCTCTGACGCCTTTGAGAGGGCTCATAGACAATGCTTTTCATTATACGCGCGACGCCGGGTGAGAACCCGATCGTATTAGAGATACCCGGGTCACCGGCGATCGATCCGGCCCGGATAATACCCGGTTATGATCCCATTATGAGCTAACGTATTCAGCTATCGATGAATTGTCTGCTAAGACGATTCGGTTCATTAGACCAATGATATAGTAGTTAGTATAGAATTAGATAGGCATTTTCATACAACCATCGATGCAGAAATACAATGGTTCCGAAATATTTCTTTAATTAAGGAGCTAGAACATTGACTTACCAATACCTTAGACGCACCATCGAAACACAAAAAACGGCACGGTCAAATTGTGCACAAATAGATATTGTGAACAATTTTCGCCTCAGTCGCGCATGAGTTCACTAGGCGACAAAATGTCGTATGTGTCGAATTGTAATTACAAAATTGAACCCTAAATATAAAGTGATAATGAAAAAAAAACCCAGCTGAGTTTGTTGTGGGCTCTTCTCAGACCTGGGCGCGTTTGGAACCCTCATAGCTTTAGTTTTAAGATACCGTAGAACACAACAGATTATCACCATCAAATTTTTATGTAACTAGACGTCAATAAGTGTAATAATTAATCTACCTAAATTGAATAAATATTTATGACTTATGACTTGTGACTTATGACTTAAAGCTACGAGTATATATGGTTGGTTAAGCTATATATGGTTGGTTTTTGTGAACCGTTTGGTGTCTCAGTCTATATTATCTATAGCTGTGTTTGTTTAAGCGATTGTGGACGCTTTTTGAGTATTAATTTGTAGGTAATGTTGTAATCCTTAGTTGGTAAATCAATGAGCTAGAAGTATAATCGCTATAATCCGCCAAAGTCATCATCTAGTCTAGTAATATTAAAAATGCGAAAGTTTGGATGGATGGATGTTTGTTACTCAATCACGCCAGAACAGTTAAACTAATCTGGATGAAATTTTGCACAGAGATAGATTATAGTCTGGAATAACACATAGCCTACTTTTTATCCTTGAAAATTAAAGAGTTCCGGCGACAACAAAAAAAACTCAATCCACGCAGACGAAGTCGCGGGCATTAGCTGGCAAGTAGATAATTTCTGAATTTTGACGACCTCCGTGGCGCAGTGTGTAGCGCTGTTGTCTTAACGTGGAGGCCCCGGGTTCGATCCCCGGCAGGCTCAATTTGGGAATTTATAATTTCTGAAGTTTCCCTGGTCTGGTCTGGTGGGAGGCTTCGGCCGTGGCTAGTAACTACCCTACCGGCAAAGACGTGCCGCCAAGCGATTTAGCGTTCCGGTACGATGCCATGTAGAAACCGAATAGGGGTATGGGTTTAATAATATAACTGCCATGCTTCTAACACGTTAGCCCGCTACCATCTTAGACTGCATCATCACTTACCATCAGGTGAGATCGCAGTCAAGCGCTAACTTGTAGTGGATTTAAAAAAAAATGCCCGCTACGTCTTAGATTGAAAGGAGCCGGGATCGCAGTTTACTTTTTGTGGTTTTAAAATAACTCCAAAGTATTTTACCTTGCCGATGATCTTCACATTTGAAACGCATAGCAAATAAAGGTAAATGTGTCATCCGCGAGTTCCGTAACTTCGTAAGTGACAGCGCTCGAGCGCCGCAAACTTTTTCAATTTCGTCTCGTAATAACTCAGTAATAAACTCAAACATCATAAGCTCGCGAGTACACACTGTATTAATATTTATTATACTGTACGTTAAAGGGCAAAACACGCAGGCAA
Source organism: Erebia ligea (assembly GCA_917051295.2). Lineage (NCBI taxonomy): Eukaryota > Metazoa > Arthropoda > Insecta > Lepidoptera > Nymphalidae > Erebia > Erebia ligea. The sequence continues at coordinate 1,343,873 of OU785240.1, read as the reverse complement.
CGGGCGCGGGTCGGGTGCGGCCGGGTCAGGTGCGGCCGGGTCGGGTGCGGCCGGGTCGGGTGCGGCCGGGTCGGGTGCGCGGCGGGTTGAATTTCTGTATTGGGCGCGTGGCGGGTGACGCTGTGTGATGTCGTCAATATAAATACAAGGAATTCAACCCGCCGCGCACCCGACCCGGCCCGCGCTCGACCCGCGCCCGTTCCCTGTGTGTTGCCTCCATCGATTTACCTAAGTCAATGGTTGCCTCGACCAACTGCCCCGTTGGTCTAGTGGTTAGCACGTTCAACTGCGGCCGACGAGGTCCCGGGTTCCAGTCCCGGTTCGGGCCATAAGTATTGGGTTTTTCTGACTAAAAATTCTCAGTACTAGGACGGAGTTAGGAAGTTGGCGGTGTTTCAGCCTCGGAGAGCACGTTAAGCCGTCGGTCCCGGTTATTATCACTAACATGATAATAGTCGTTAAAGCCCGCCAACCCTCATTGGAGCAGCGTGGTGGGTCTAAGCTCTAATTCCCTCTCTCCTATGACAGTGGAGGTCTGTGCCCAGCAGTGGGACGTAATGGGCTGTAGAATATACTTTACGTGTGATTATATGGTATATACTAGCTGATGCCCGCGACTTAGTCCGCGTGGTTTATGTTTTTTGATTGCCGCGTTTTCCAAAATAAAAAATAGCCTACGTCACTCTCCATGTCCTTAACTATACCCATGCCTAAAATCACGTCGATCCGTTGCTCCATTGTAGCATGATTGAAAGACAAACCAAAAAACACACTTTCGCATTTATAATATTAGTATGATGATTATATTTTTACTAGATGATGCCTGCGACTTCGTCCGCGTGGATTAAGGTTTTTTGATTCCCGCGGGAACTTCTTAATTTTCCGGGATAAAAATATATCTATGTCCTTCCCCGGGATATAACCTACCTCTATACCAAATTTCAGCAAAATCGGTTGAAAAGATGGGCCGGGAAAGCGTAGCAGACAGACAGACAGACAGACAGACACACTTTCGCATTTATAATACTAGCTGATGCCCGCGACTTCGTCCGCGTGGATTGAGGTTTTTCGGTTCCCGCGGGAACTCTTTAATTTTCCGGGATAAAAAGTAGCCTATGTGCTATTCCAGACTATAATCTATCTCTGTGCCAAATTTCATCCAGATCCGTTCAGCTGTTGGAGCGTGATTGAGTAACAAACATCCATCCATACATCCATCCAAACTTTCGCATTTATAATATTTATTTGATTAGTATGGATATGGATGTTGCTATAAAAGTTTTGCAAATTTTTGTTTGTGGGCTTAGGCATCGTTGCTCAGAATATTCCTACTTAAGGAGGTACTACCTGTTGCCTGCAACTTTCTCTGTACTATTAGGATGTTGCCTATATTATGTCACAAATAAATTATTCCAATCAAATCAAACCATATTTTTATTCAAGTATAGACTTTTAACAAGTGCTTTTGAATATTCGACTGAATCTACCACTGGTTCGGAATGCCATTCCTTATTTATTTATTATTTAGCAAGTACTAGCTGATTCCCGCGACTTCGTCCGCGTGAATTGAGGTTTTTTGGTTCCAGCTGGAACTCTTTAATTTTCCGGGATAAAAAGTAGCTTATGTGTTATTCCAAAATTCAAAATTCAAAATTCAAAATGTTTTTTATTCAAATAAGCTTTTACAAGCGCTTTTGAATCGTTATAATATGAATCTACCGCTGGTTCGGAATGCCATTCCTACCGAGAAGAGCCAGCAAGAAACTCGGATGGTTGCTCTTTTCCATCAAAACTTACAATCATCATAATGATACAAGTTCAGACTATAATTAATCTATCTCTGTGCCAAATTTCATCCAGATCCGTTCAGCCGTAGATAAATAGATAGATAAGACGCCAAAATTTATAATATTTTTAAACTACTGTTGTTTTATACCTATGAGTGAGTACATTAAACAACAATTAATGTCAGTATAGATACTAGGGGGTTGCCCAGTTTCTACTACAGGTCACTACAGTTTCTACAGGTTAGCCCGCTACCATATTAGACTGCATCATCACTTACCATCAGGTGAGATCGCAGTCAAGGGCTACTTTGTAGTGGATAAAAAAGTTAAAAAATATATTTAGCGTCGTATCGTGTGCGCAAGGTGCAGAAATCCTGTGTGGGGTCGATTGCACGCTTTTATAATATGGTTCCCAAATAGTTTCTGGATTTGCCATTACATAGATTTAAAAACTGTGTTAAACAGCATTTGTTAAGTTGAGGTTATTACACTATCGATGATTTTATTAATGACAAAGTTGCACGGAAGCAAGCGGCCTCGCATCCAGTGACCCACAAGTCAGTGTATTACTTGTAACGTGTGTTGTATTGTCTACTTATTGTAACCTTTTCTTTTTTAAGAAAAGAGCAACTGCTGAGTTTCTTGCCGGCTCTTCTCAGTAGAATCAGTTTTCCGAACCGGTGGCAGAGTCTTAACGTTTCATACGTGACACAAGTTGTCCTACGTGAATTAAATAAATGATTTCATTTCATTTCTATTCTATTCTATTCTACCATGTGGGAAAATGAATTGAACATAATTATTCGAACATATTTTATTTATTTGGTTACAATAGCATCATTTCTTCTAAAGCCGCAGGGCTTTCATAGCAAAGTCAATTTGCCCACACGCAAAATTCTTGCCTCTTATCGTAGTGTTGATATACACACGCCCCTCCTGCCCCCCTAGCATGGGCCGAGACAATTTTCTCCCCGAGGAAAGGATAAATTTTTTATTCCTAAATAAATAAATAAAAACTCTAAATAACTGTGGATAAATAGTCCCCCGAGTCCCCGTGAAATGTCAAACGGGTATAAACTTCTCCTCTCCCCTGTTGCCGTGCTCTGAGAAGTGGATAAGTTAATTTTATCTCTTGTTAGTGGATAAAATCGGGGGATAAAATTTTTATCCCCGGCCCATGCTAGCCCTGCTGGAAGGGGAAGGTCTCCGCGAGCGCAGTGAGCTTGAATTTCATGTTCAGATAGCTGTAAAACCCCTGAAAATTACTTTTCAATTCAATTCAATTCAAAACATATTTATTCAAAACTAGCTGATGCCCGCGACTCCGTCCGCGTGGTTTAAGTTTTTTTGATTCCCGGGGAACTCCCTAATTTTCCGGGATAAAAAGTAGCCTATGCCACTCTCCAGGTCTTCAACTATATCCATGCCAAAAATCACGTCGATGCATGATGAAGGACCAACCAACAAACAAACACACTTTCGCATTTATAATATTAGTTTGATAGGTACCTACAAAGTACACCTTGTGAACGTCATGCTTACAAAGTATAAGACGTGATAGTGATAATTAACTACGGTACCTTTATGCAAGCTACGAGGGTTCCAAACGCGCCCTGGTCTGAGAAGAGGTCACAACAAACTCAGCCGGTTTATTTAATTTTTATTATCACTATCTCACAAAATATCGGAAATTACTTAATTAGATATATAATATAATAGTTACATAATCAGCTGCTGGAACCATTCATACCCATGCCTTCCTATCATTCAAATAATCCTTTACACTGTAATAGGACTTTGTAACTAAAACATATTTTGTTTGTTTGTATTTTAGCGGTTCTATATTTAACTAGCTGATGCCAATGACCTCAATTTACATAGACGGGCCCTGTCAAACAAAGAAAGTGGGCGTATTTTACTAACGCCATCTAGTCTGAAAAGCGGGACAGCGCTATGGCGGAGACAAGGACAGGCTTATGACGGCTTATGACAGACGTGTGGAGCGCGCTCTACAGGTCAGACGCCAATTTTTTTCTATGAAAGGGCCCATCACCTACATATCTAACGATGGCTGATGCCCGCGACTCCGTTTGCGTGGTTTGAGGTGTTTTCATTCCCGCGGGAACTCCTTAATTTTCCGGGATAAAAAGAGCCTATGTCACTCTCCGTCCTCAACTATGCCGATGCCATAGTCGGGTAAAAAAAAATGGCAGTCATAGGAACTGCCGATAGAAGTGAAAACGGATACTTAGTTAAAATAATTAAAATTAAAAAAAAATTAAATTAAATAAAAAAAAAATTATTAAAATATAAACCTTAAAACGAAGGCATTAAAGTGTAATCACGAATGTAGTATATTTATATTTAAGACCATTTGTCTTCGTAACAACGCGGGGTGTCGTTAGTACTATTACCTATTCTGTGGTGTCGGTGACGGTGACGCGAATCCACAAGTTTACCCCCTACCAAAAAGTGCTCAACGCGGCTAAAGAAGTTTTCACTTCGAAAACTTACAGGTGGGAGAGGACATTTGAGCACGGACAACACTCTTTCCTTTTCCGGTATTCGGTAGAATCCTGCTCTGAGCGCGTCGCCGACGATCTCATCCCTTTCCATCAAATCGCATACCTTCACATGAAGATCCACGAAGCTCCTCTTGAATACGTTGGAGAGCAGCTGGTAGAAGAAAATATGTATCTGAAAAGCAAGAAGAACAGGTGTATCTGAAAATCAAGAAGAACAGGTGTATCTGAATAGTAAGAAGAACAGGTGTATCTGAAAAGTCAGGAGCACAGGTACACCTGATTCAGATACATCTGAAAAGCAAGAAACACAGGTGTATCTGAAAAGCAAGAAACACAGTTGTATCTGAAAAGCAAGAAACACAGTTGTATCATGTATAAGCGAGAACAATAGGTGTATCTGAAAAGTAAGAACTTTTAATGGATTTCTTAAACCTGCGTAAAGGCAAGTTTAAAATAGGTTGTGGAATTTTGTTATTGAATAGAATGCTTATTCCCACAAATGACCTTCTGACTTTCTTGAGGCGGAGCGATGAAGTCACGAGCCTAACTTATATTTGACCGAGCGCAGCGAAGTTCTCAGAGTCTACTTGAGTGAATTTGCACGTGTACGTCCGTCCGTCCGTCCGTCTGTCAGAGCCTTATAACTTCTGAATTACTGAACGATTACTTCACATTTAAATATAATATGTAAACCGATGGCCTCCCGCCGAATATGGCTCAAAAAGTATAAAAATCTTTATTTCAGGGGGGCTCTCATAGAAGCGAATGCGAAGTAACATATTTTTTTTAGCGTTACATAGGGTTGCGGTAGGTATATCATTTTAAAGATAATTAGGAATAGAGTCCAAAAATATTTTTATTTAAATTTTTCCCCTAAAATTGACGAAATGGGGGGCTTTCAAAGTGGAGATTTTCTAACGTCCAAAGTTGACCTCAGAACTCTCAATTTTCTGAAAAGCTGAGCCTGAAACTTGATCAATTATTTGAATTATATCCTGTACTTGAACAACAAATACTAAAATTAGATAAATATTTTATGGAAACGAAATTATTTAATTTTTAATGAGCTTCAGTATTTTTAACAGAACTTCACAATGATGTCAATAGATGGCGCTCTGTACAAGTTTATGGATACCGCGAGGTCTCAGTTCGGGGCGAACCACTAGTTGCTATGGTGAAAAATGTCAAAATTTCCACATTCCCTGACATTAAATTTGCTTGAAATTGTTACCTACCGTCACATTACTGTTGTCCATCCATACAAGTGACGTATAGTTTATTGTAGCATAGTGCAATGGATCACTTCGACTTACACGTCTCGATTTGAATACGAGACTCGATAAAACTTTTTTGTCAAACCAAGTAATTTGCGCACGCTCCGCGCTGAAATACATATTCTGAAATTATTAAAATCTATTTAAAATTTAAAAAATCAAAATTCAGGAATTATAAATTCCAAAATTGACCCTGCCCGGAATCGAACCCGGGACCTCCCAAGGGTCCCCTCCCCTCTAAATATCAGGGATTTTCTTGGTATATTAATGCGGTGGGTTCCCAGGTCCTTCCGCCTACGACTCTACTAAGAGTAGGTACTATTTCAACTCTTAGGTTATTAACGGTTATTAACAGATGTTATAAAAATAAAAAATAAAAAAAACATCGTTTATTTTTTTCTCCAACAAGATTATTTTTAACACGTAAAAGGTTGGAGCCTTCTTTTAAGAGTATTATTACCCCTGTGGCAGAAGACTCCGCTCTTCCTTAACAATAATAATAAAAATAAACAATACTTATAATAACAGAACATATTATGTGGGTACAAAGAAAAGACAAAAAAAAACTAAATAATTAAATAAAACCAATGTGAGTGACAGCTGTATGCAATGTATGTGTGTGTGTGTGTGTGTGTGTATTTGTGTAGTGTAGTATATGAATTTGTGTAGTTTGTGATCACGAGTGTATACATATAATCGACGTGTGTGTTAGATAAATATTAACAAGCCATATTATAAGTAAGAGATAAGTAAGCCATATTATAAGTTAGAGATCTATGATCTTAAGCCATATTATACATAAGATGTTAATGATAAAAACCGAATAGTTTTTACTGTTTTTACACTTTTAAACTTACTAACCCTTTTGCTATACTTAGCATATTTCGATCGAAGGAAACACAGAAAGCAACAACAGCTAAACACAAAAATTTTTTCTTGGCTTCATACACCATTTTTTTGTAAACGTCCAAAAAGGTTGATCTCGAAATAGTAATAAGTTAATTTAATACAAAAATATTATATTGGCTTTTCCTACGAACTAAATAACCAATTAACTTAATAATGTTATATCCGGAATTAAAATATATAATCAAGAATACAATGGTTTAATAGTTTATTATAATACTTAACATGAAAATAAAGCAATTTTTTGGTACAGATCTCGTAATATGTAAGGCTACCTACACACGTTATGGTCATAGTGTCATAGGTTTTTTTAATGTGTTAAGATTATAATATCAGCTATCATCTTTTTTCGAAATGATGAAATAACACATCATTAATAACAAGAAATAAAAAACCGGCCAAGTGCGAGTCGGACTCGCGCACCGAGGGTTCCGTGTAAACCTGTAGTAAGTTTTACGATTTATGACGTATTAAAAACAAGACGAAATGAACCGCAAAACTAACTTAGTTTGTAGAGGTTTATTGTTAATATCAAAAAATTACGTTTGTTGTATGGGAGCCCCCCTTTAATATTTACTTTATTGATATTTAATTATTTATTTTGAAAGGTAATATACAAGTTAATATTCTGTGAAAATTTGAACCGTCTACCTGTTACCGTTTTTAATATTCAGCAAAAAAATACGAAAAAAACACGTTTATTGTATGGGGACCCCCCTTAATATATATATTTTTTTAATTTTTAGTATTTGTAGTTATAGCGGCAACGGAAATACATCATTTGTGAAAATTTCAGCTTTCTAGCTATCACGGTTTATGAGATACAGCCTGGAGACAGACAGACAGACAGACAGACAGACAGCGGAGTCTTAGTAATAGGGTCCCGTTTTTACCCTTTGGGTACGGAACCCTAAAAACAAGAAAAAAAACCCCCCACCTGAGTTTGTTGTGGGCTCTTCTCAAACCAGGGCGCGTTTGGAACCCTCGGAGTGACGTCACGGACGCGAACGTCAGCTGTTTTGTCTCTCAAATCTTTTGTTTTAAAATAGCATAAATCTCGTATTTCATTAAATAAACAGTGTCAAAGTTTTCATAAGTGGTGATTTTTTCGTAAAAAAGTTGTTTTTGGGTCGGAACAATTGCAAAAAAAGGAATTATCAGTGAAACACTAAGCGATTGTGTAGCTGTCGATCAGCTGAGGTCTCAAAATACCCTCAAATGGGATATTTGGCGTGCTATTGGAACTGTTGGTTAAATTTCTAATGGTGTATTTTATATTGGCAGTGATCCACAGTGACAATTATTTCGAGAAAATTATACTAATTTGGGTTATACTTGCTATATTTAAATTTTTACCAGTCAGCGCCATCTAGTGTGAAACTTGATAACTACGATCTTGTTGAGCGGTTCTGTCATTATTCAAGATCATGGCTAACAAATGCAAGATATGCAAAAAGTTCATATCCCCGGTAGATGGCATCAAGTGCATGAAATGTGTGGCTTTATTTCATCCCGCCTGCCTAAAACTTAGTCCGGGGCATCGAGTATCTAGCAAGTGGTGTTGCAACTCTTGTAAAGTTGGTAAAATGGATGACAAGGTGTTGCCAAAAAGCCCGAGTAATCATAGCTTGCTAGAGGTACACGATCAGGACGTCGATAAGCATAATATAGCTAGTCATCCGGAGGAGACCTCTCCAAGCGGCTTAGCGGAAGAAGTTCGCCAAGTGATACGGGCAGAGATGTCGTGTCTAAGAGAAGAGTTGGCCCGTATTTGCGCGACAATTGCTGACTTCAATAAGCGTGCAGACGCTATAGAGTCGAGATTAACAGCCCTTGAGGAGCGATTTTCAGCTGATCAAATACGGGAGGAATCTAGATTAACAGCCCTGGAAGAGCGTGTGTCTATCTGCGGGAAGCAAGAGGGGAATGAAAACATCAGTGAAATTATTACCCAGTTACAGAACCAGTTAAACGATCGAGAGCAGGAATGTTTTTTGAATGACGTGGAAATTTCTGGTCTACACGAAAGGGACGGCGAGAATCTTGTCCATCTCACTACTTTGATTGGGAAAAAGCTAGGCGTTGAGCTTGGAGAGCAAGATGTTGTGTCAGCTGAACGAGTGGGCCCGCGGCATGGGGTCACGGAGGGGGAGAGTCATCCGCGGCCGCGGGTTGTCACCATCAGACTCGCCCGGCGTGCGCTGCGCGACGACCTGTTACGCGCTGCTAGAGTCCGCCGTGGGGCTGACACGTCTGGAATTATAGATGGAACCCCGCGTCGTTTTTATGTAAATGAGCGCCTTACCCGTGCTAATAAGCAACTTTTTTATAAAGTTAGAGAAGAGGGTCGTCGTAAAGGTTGGCGATATGCATGGACCAGCGCTGGCCGTATTTTCATACGCCATGACGCCAATGCTACGGCGCATCGTATACGCTCCGATGCCGATATAAAGAAGTTTTTTTTGAATTTAGCGGGTTGAGTGGGGTATGGGTGCTACAGCTGCCACTCTCAATGAGGAGTGTTTATAGGGTGGGACGACTTAATTTTTTTATGTGTGTAAATAGCAGAAGTAGATTGTTGTTATTATTATTACTGTTAGCTTATTTTTCCATGTATTGTATTTTTAGTAGCCAGAATAATCGTATCATAGATATCAGAAGGAAAGTATCTTTAATGTACGTTAAAGTAGATAAAATCAACAAGAAACAACAAACATATTATTATTGTTTAAATCATTATTGCATTTTCACGCAAAATAAGCATAAGACAGCAACTAATTTTACTATTATTTATTGCAATATTATTAATAGTACGTTTATAAAGAATAATATGATTATTTTATATGTATTGGAAACTTATTTTATGTCTTGTATTTCAAATATTTACTACACACATTACTATAAATATAATAAAATTATGTACTACAACTATATTATAAAAATTACCATTTATAATTCTAACTTAAAAAGTTATGCATGCGTTTTATTTACTAGGATCAAAATACAAACCAAATTAGATATTTTATATTATGTATATTTCAACTTGGCTGGCAATCATATAATAATCAGAATACGCAGAACGTAAATTTTTAAAAGTTGGTTTCCTGAATGCGGGTTCCTTAGGAACTCGGCATGAAGAATTTATTGTGGCTATGGATCGCTTTAAAGTAGACATCATGGCCATTAATGAGACATGGCTGCGTGCGGGGGAAGAAGGGAAAGCGCCTATAGTACCTGGGTATCGCTTGCGACACGTTCCACGCCCGGACACTGTGCGCGGGGGACGGGGAGGAGGAGTTGGGTTTTACATTAAGCGAGGTATAAACGTTCGCGCGTGCGAGGTGCCAGGGCATGAGTCAGTTGAGCAGATGTGGTTAAGTACAAAGGTTAATGCTTCTAGGATAGCGATTGGCACGGCGTACAGGCCACCATGGTTCGACACGGACCATTTTCTAGATGTAATCACGGAGAGCATCCAGTCGTTGTCGAATCATGATTATATCTGTGTTCTGGGGGATTTTAACATAAATTTTATAAAAAAAGAGGATTCTAAGACAAAAAAACTTATCACATTTTTGAATGCAGTACAACTAACGCAAGTAGTTAACAGTCCAACTCATTTTACAGTAAATAGTGAAAGCTTAATTGATATAATTTGTACTGATATTCCCATAATTAAAGTGACTGTTTCGCCCATACCTACTCTAAGTAATCATGCATTTCTTGTGTGTGAGTTGAATCTTAAGAAAAAGAAAACACCACCTAAATTGGTAACATACAGATCGCTTCAAAATATATCTCTAGATTTGTTTAATACGCACTTAGGTATGATTCCATGGGCCTTGCTATCATCCATGGATGACGTTAATTTACTGGTGTCTTCTTATAATAGTTACCTGAAAGCTCTTTTTGACGTTCATGCCCCCAAGCGAACTAGACTAACTAAGGATCGATATGAGCCGTGGATCACATGCACTGTTAAGCACATGATGAAGCTTAGGGATGAAGCGCATCTTAAGTGGCGTGGCTCGAAAACTGATGCGAATAAAGATAATTACTTACAATATAAGAAATTAGTAATAGAAGCATTGGACAACGAAAAATGCGCGTATTTTGCGTATGACGTCAACAGTAAAATAAATCATCCTAAGGCGCTTTGGTGTAATCTCAAAAGTTCTGTGCTCCCAAAGAAAGATATGAACCTGCCTTCTCATATTTGTCCTAATGAAATAAATAAGCACTTTTTAGATGTTCCGGGCAAAAGTGATGTGACTATCTCCCAGCTAACTCTGTACGAATTTGATAGGTTGACAACTACATCATTTGCACTAGGTTTGTCTAGTCAGGCAGAGATTTTTAAAATTATTAAGAATCTGGATTCTAATGCGGAGGGCAATGATGAGATGACCCTAGGCATGTTGCTCATGACGCTTCCCCAAAGCCTTGACGTTATCACATCGATAGTTAACACCTCAATCAAAACGGCAACCTTTCCGGAGGCGTGGAAAGTAGCAGTGATACGCCCTATACCTAAAACTAGTAATCCTGTTAGCGTGAAAGACCTGCGTCCGATCAGTGTATTGCCTTGTGCGTCGAAAATTTTGGAAAAGGTGGTCTTCTTGCAAGTTACTAAGTACCTCGAGCATAATAATTTGTTACCAGAAATGCAGTCAGGTTTTAGAGCTGGAAGAGGTACAGTAACTGCACTTTTGGATGTGACGGACAATATACTGACGGCACAGGATAAAAGAATGTGTACGATCTTGGTTTTATTGGATTTCTCGCGTGCGTTTGACAGTATAAATATAGCGTTGTTATTGTCAAAATTATCGTATTATGGCTTCGATATAAATGCGGTCAAATGGTTCAATAGCTATTTAAGCAATAGGACGCAGTATGTAGAAGTTACACAAGAAGATGGCAAGAAATGTTGTTCCGATGTTACTGAGGTAACCCGCGGTGTTCCTCAAGGGTCAATATTGGGTCCACTTTTATTTATTTTATATAGTGCTGACATTGTTAATACTATTAAAAATTGTAAATTTCATATATATGCTGACGATTTACAGGTATACTACTCTTTCGAACCTAGTGAATACCAACACGCAGTTCAGATGGTAAATGAAGATCTTCAGCGAATAGCGGACTGGTCGGAGAGTAACTCTTTGGTTCTCAATCCCTGTAAATCTAAGCATATATTTTTTGGAACTAGAGCACAAATTAATAAAATTAATTTTAACTCGGCCAGCGTTTGTTTAATGGGTAATGCGTTGGAGCGTGTGTTTGAAGCCCGCAACTTAGGTTTGCTCATGGACTCGGACTTAAGGTTCGAAAAACATGTAGCCACGGTAGTGCGAAACTGTTTTTATCGATTAAAAATTCTATACAAGATCCGTAAATATATTAGCCAGGATGTGCGGATTCGGTTGGTGGAAGCTTTAATTTTGTCAAAGCTTAACTATGCTGATGTGGTTTATGGTCCTCGTTTGCTGATCAGAACGAGCAAGCTGATTCAGCGAGTTCAGAACGCGTGTGCACGATTCTGTTTCGGCATCCCTCCTAGAACTCATGTTACACCTTATTTAAATAAACATAAGCTTCTAAAAATGAGATCTCGGAGGAAGTTACACCTTGCCAGTTTACTTTTTGGAGTATTTAGAAGCGGTAGACCATCCTACATTTATGATAAGCTGGGAAGGATGTACGAGGGCCGAGATAATTTCAGAGGTGCACGTAAGCCATTAAGTGTTCCGCGTCATTGCTCAGCTGCGTTTAGGGGCAGTTTTAAATATGCGGCGACCCGATGTTGGAACAATATCCCTCCACCCATTCGGGAATGCCGCAGCAAGTATACTTTTAGGCGTAAATTAAAACAGTACATTTTGTTGAAACAAACGGAACATGAAAATGTCGCTGTTGATATATCGATTATATAGTATTTAATAAAAAGTTTACAATTTTATAATTTGTAGGTATACATTCAGCGTATAATTATTTTAATTTATTTGCATGTAGTCTATTGTATAATATCTTCTCAATACATACGTTTATAATTAAATATTTAAAATTCTTTTAATATTTGTATATATTTCTTTAATGTATACTCACATAATATTTAGTTTGTTGCTTCTCTTGTTTTGGCGTTGAATATGAATAATACAATATGTGATTTTGCTTTGACTTATGTTTAGTGAAATAAAGATTTGTGAATTATTGTTAAAGTTTATAGAGGTATAAGTATTCGCATCCGTTGGCTGTGACGTCACCCGGGTCACGGCTGAAAATCAGCGTCCGGCATCATGCATGCATTTGTATGTATGATGGTGGGCACACGGCTGAGCTGTACACCCATTCCGGGTGGTGTCACAGACAAACATATTTGTGTGTACAGATATGTATGACAGGTGTTTGTCTGCAACACCATTTTTTGAATAAATGAATTTTCTTTCTTTCTTTCTTTCTTTCGTAGCTATAGTTTTAAGATACCGTAACTAATTATCACCATATCATGTTTTTTAAGTTAGTAATCGACTTCAATGTGTGAATGTGTACCGTGTACCTAAATTGAATAAATGAGTAAAAAAAAAACCGGCCAAGTGCGAGTCGGACTCGCGCACCGAGGGTTCCGTGTAAGCCTGTAGTAAGTTTTACGATTTATGACGTATTAAAAACAAGACGAAATTAACCGCAAAACTAACTTAGTTTGTAGAGGTTTATTGTTAATATCAAAAAATTACGTTTGTTGTATGGGAGCCCCCCTTTAATATTTACTTTATTGATATTTAATTATTTATTTTGAAAGGTAATATACAAGTTAATATTCTGTGAAAATTTGAACCGTCTACCTGTTACCGTTTTTAATATTGAGCAAAAAAAATACGAAAAAAACACGTTTATTGTATGGGGACCCCCCTTAATATATATATAATTATAATATTAGTATGAATATGGACTGGCTGATGCCCGCGACTTCGTATGCGTGGATTAGGGTATTTTGATTCCCGCGGGAACTCCATAATTTTCCGGCAAAAAAGTAGCCCTTGTCCTTTCCCGGGATATAATCTACCTCTATACTAAATTTCATCAAAATCGCTTGAAAAGCGTAGCAGACCGACAGACACTTTCGCTTTCGTATTTATAATATTAGTACTTATAGAAGTATATATTACTTACCTCAAGATCTGTGGTTTAATCGCTCTGACGCCTTTGAGAGGGCTCATAGACAATGCTTTTCATTACACGCGCGACGCCGGGTGAGAACCCGATCGTATTAGAGATACCCGGGTCACCGGCGATCGATCCGGCCCGGATAATACCCGGTTATGATCCCATTATGAGCTAACGTATTCAGCGTTCGATGAATTGTCTGCTAAGACGATTCGGTTCATTAGACCAGTTATACAGGATGGCCCAAATAGTGACGTCCAAAGAAAAAATTTAGATTCCTCGTACCTAGACCTATCAGAAAATACCCCATGTATGTTCAGCGATTTTTGGTAGTTTAGGAGTTATAATTTTTTTAAGTTTTTTCTTGAGATTTCTGAGGCAGTGAGTTAAATTTTTTTTCTTTTTATTTAGTGCTTTTTTCCGAACTTTTTTTTCGTGAACATACTTGCTATGAAGTGTGCTACTATGCATAAAATAATTACCATCATAACATTAACCCAAGTTGGAAAATTTTTGGTCGAAAGTGAAAATAGTATAGAATTAGATAGGCATTTTCATACAACCATCGATGCAGAAATACAATGGTTCCGAAATATGAAGGAGCTAGAAGTTTAATCCTATAATCCAACGACCTCAATTTACATAGACGGGCCCTGTCAAACAATGAATGTGGACCGATTTTACTAACGCCATCTAGTCTTAAAAGCGGGACAGCGCTATGGCGGGGACAAGGACATGCTTATACAGGCGTGGAGCGCGCTCCACAGGTCGGACGCCCAATTTTTTTTTCTATGAAAGGGCACATCTAGTACTCGTAGGTACCGATGTACATATATATGTCGATGCTACAATCCGCCAAAGCGTCATCATCGTAATCATCTAGTTTAGTCTAGTAATATCATAAATGCGAAAGTTTGGATGGATGGATGTTTGATACTCAATCACGCCAGAACGGCTAAACTGATCTGGATGAAATTTTGCACAGAGGTAGGTTATAGTCTGGAATATAGGCTACTTTTTATCCCGGAAAATTAAAGAGTTCCGGCGAGAACCAATCCACGCAGACGAAATCGCGGGCATCAGCTGGTAAGTAAGTAGATAAGTTCTGAATTTTCACTAGTCTGGTCTGGCAAGAGGCTTTGGGCATGGCTAATTAGAACCCTACGTGTCATTTTAGCGTTCCGGTACGATGTCATGTAGAAATCAATAACCCGTTAAGCTAAGCGAGCAACAGTAGAAAACCGATTTTGCTGAAATTTGGTATAGAGGTAGATTATATCCTGGGGAAGGACATAGGCTACTTTTTATCCCGGAAAATTAAGGAGTTCCCGCGGGAATCAAAGAACCTTAATCCACGCGGACGTAGTCGCGGATCAAGTGTGAAAGTATAGTAAAGTGGTAACATATAAATATCACTAAAGTGACCGACATAGGTCTGAGGATTAGCAGGCTGAGCATCATCTAGTCATCATACTAATATTATAAATGCGAAAGTGTGTTTGTTTGTTGGTTTATTGATTTGTTGGTTTGTTAGTTTGTCCTTCAATCACGCCACAACGGAGCAACGGATCAACGTGATTTTTGGCATAAGTATAGTTGAGGACCTGGAGAGAGAGATAGGCTACTTTTTATCCCGGAAAATTAAGGAGTTCCCGTGGGAATTAAAAAAAACTGATTTCACGCGGACGAAGTCGTGGGCTTCAGCTAGTTAATATAATATATAAATATCACTAAAGTGACCGACATAGCTCTGAGGATTAGCAGGCTGGGCATCGTTTAGTATGAAATAAATGTAAAATGAGTACCTACTACCTTGCCAATGATCTTCACATTTGAAACGCATAGCAAATAAAGGTAAATGTATCATCCGCGAGTTCCCTAACTTCGTAAGTGACAGCGCTCGAGCGCCGCAAACTTTTTCAATTTCGTCTGGTAATAACTCGGTAATAAACTCAAACATCATAAGCTCGCGAGTACACACTGTATTAATATTTAATATACTTTACGTTAAAGGGCAAAACACACAGGGAACGGACGCGGGTCGGCCGCGGGTCGGGTCGGGTGCGCGGCGGGTTGATTTCTGTGTACAGTCAAAGCTATTCGCGGGGTATACGTTCCGTAAATATGCCGCGAATACAGAAACCGTGAGTATGTGAAGTTGAGTGAAGATTTGAAGTTTTTGACCATATTGATTATTTATTATCTTCAGGCTTAGACAATGGTTTAAAGAATTTTGTAATATTTTCTTGCTTGGCAGTTTTTAAAAGCTTCTTCAATTCAGACTGATATTCAGCAGTGGCATTTGCAACATACTTTAGGCGTTAACATACATAGGAATTGGGTCGCAATTTTTTAATCCGCGAATAGTGAAAACGCAATTGAAGGAAGCGCGAATAAGGAGCTTACTATATTTATATGGACGACATCACACAGCGTCACCCGCCACGCGCCCCACCCGCGCCCGCGTTTTGTGTGTTGTCGTCCATATAAATACAAGGAATTCACCCCGCCGCGCAGCCGGCCCGGCCCGCGCCCGACCCCCGCCCTTCCCTGTGTGTTTTGCGCTTAACTGCATCGTTGGTCTAGTGACTAGTGGATAGCACGTTCAACTGCGGCCGACGAGGTCCCGGGTTCGAGTCCCGGGTCGGGCCATAAATAAGTATTAGATTTTCTGACTAGAAATTCTCAGTAGGTACTAGCCCGGAGTTAGGAAGTAGGCGGTGTTTTACCCCCGTGCCGAATCATGACATCATGACATCATGACATCATGACATCATGGTATCATGACATCATGATGCCCATGACTTTGTCCGCGTGGATTGAGGTTTTTTGTTTCACGCGATTTCCGCGTTTCTTGATTTTCCGGGATTAAAAGTAGCCTATGTGCTAATCCAGACCATAACCTATATCTGTGCCAAATTTCATGCAGATCTGTTCAGCCGTTCTAGCGTGATTGAGTAACAAACATCCATCCATCCATACTTTCGCATTTAAAATACAAGTATAGACTAGTGGGTTGCCCAGTTTCTACTACCATTTGGGAAAATGAATTGAACAGAATTATTCAAACATATTGTATTATTTATTTGGTTACAGTAGCATAATTTCCTCTAAAGCCGCAGCGCTTTGATAGCAAAGTCAATATGCCCATATGCAAAATTCTTGCCTCTTATCGTAGTGTTGATATACACACGACCCTCCTGGAAGGGGAAGGACTCCGCGAGCGCAGTGAGCTTGAACTTCATGTTCAAATAGCTGTAAAACCCCTGAAAATTACTTTTTAATTAAAACATTTGTTTGTTTGTATTTTAGCGGTTCTATATTTAACTAGTTGATGCCAACGACCT
The DNA here is from genome assembly GCA_917051295.2 of Erebia ligea. Taxonomy (NCBI): domain Eukaryota; kingdom Metazoa; phylum Arthropoda; class Insecta; order Lepidoptera; family Nymphalidae; genus Erebia; species Erebia ligea. The sequence goes on along the minus strand of OU785240.1, from coordinate 1,326,867 downwards.
CAATTTGTTCACAAATGATTGTAACAGACAATAATTAATTAAGAATTGACTTACTTCTGTAAGCACAAATTGGGAATTGTTTTTGTGAAGAAATACCTAAATCTATCTATCTATATAATTTAAATAGACGGGCCCTGTCAAACAAAGATTGTGGGCGTATTTTACTAACGCCATCTAGTCTGAAAAGCGGGACAGTGCTATGGCGGGGACAAAGACAGGCTTAAGACGGCTTATGACAGGTGTGGAGCGCGCTCTACAGGTTGGACGCCCAATTTTTTTTCTATGAAAGGGCCCATCACCTACATATCGAACGATGGCTGATGCGCGCAACTCCGTTTGCGTGGTTTGAGGTTTTTCCATTCCCGCGGGAACTCCTTAATTTTCCGGGATAAAAAGTGCCTATGTCACTCTCCAGGTCCTCAACTATGCCGATGCCATAGTCGGGTAAAAAAAATTGGCAGTCGTAGGGACTGCAGATTGAAGTGAAAACGAATATTTAAAATTAAAAAAAATCAATTAATAAAAAAAACTTATTAAAATATAAACCTTACAACTAAGGAATTAAAGTGTAATTACGAATGTAGTATATTTATATTTAAGACCTTTTGTCTTCCTAACAACGCGGGGTGTCGTTAGTACTATTACCTATTCTGTGGTGTCGGTGACGGTGACGGTGACAGTGACGCGAATCCACAAGTTTACCCCCTACCAAAAAGTGCTCAACGCGGCTAAAGAAGTTTTCACTTCAAAAACTTACAGGTGGGAGAGGACATTTGAGCACGGACAACACTCTTTCCTTTTCCGGTATTCGGTAGTATCCTGCTCTGAGCGCATCGCCGATGATCTCATCCCTTTCCATCAAATCGCACAACTTCACATGAAGATCCACGAAGCTCCTCTTGTATACGTTGGAGAGCAGCTGGTAGAATAAAATATGTACCTGAAAAGCAAGAAACAAAGGTGTATCTGAAAAGCAAGAAATATCGTGTATCTGAAAGCAAGAAACAAAGGTGTATCTGAAAAGCAAGAAACACCGGTGTATCTGAAAGCAAGATACACAGGTGTATCTGAAAAGCAAGAAACACAGGTGTATCTGAAAAGCGAGAACAACAGGTGTATCTGAAAGTAAGAAAAACTTTTAATGGATTTCTTAAACTTGTGTAAAGGCAAGTTTAAAATAGGTTGTGGAATTTTGTTATAGAATTTATTTAATCGTATGGCGCTTAGTACATATTATAAGCGTTTTTATAAGAAGAACGCTTATTTCGCCTGAAGTTCGTCGCTCGTTTAGCACCACCCAAGGGACACGTGCAGGGAGGTAGTTCCTGCGGACGTGAGCGACGGGGCATCCCCCGAACTTGTTATAGAATAGAATGCTTATTCCCACAAATGACCTTTTGACATTCTTGAGGTGGAACGATGAAGTCACGAGCCTAACGTACTCGTATATCAAATAAATATTATAAATGCGAAAGTTTGGATGGATGTATGGATGTGTTGATGTATGGATATTTGTTACTCAATCACGCTCCAACGGCTGAACGGATCTGGATGAAATTTGGCACAGAGATAGATTATAGTCTGGAATAGCACATAGGCTACTTTTTATCCCGGAAAATTAAAGAGTTCCCGCGGGAACCGAAAAACCTCAATCCACGCGGACGAAGTCGCGGGCATCAGCTAGTTTCCTAATAATAGCCTAACATCGAAAGGCGGTCACTCAAAATCAGCGTTGGGACACCTGGCACCTCAGACGCGAGTCCTGGCGGCATCGCTAGTTTTAAGTCTGAGAGGCCAGGAGCCCCAACACAAGCCGAGTGACTCACCTGTTGGTAGCGTTGCACTGCTGTACAAACTTATATTTTATGATATGTATACATCGTACTAATTTTTACTTTTGATTTATTTTGTGCATCTTTGTTTATTGCTGCCAACATTGCCTTATTATAAGTCAATGGCTGCCAATAAAGATTTTTCTATTCTATTCTATATTTACTATGGTGAAAAATGTCAAAATTTCCACATTCCATGACTCCATCGCTCCGCCTCAAGAAAGTCCGAAGGCCGTTCATGGGAATGAGCATTCTATTCTATAACAAAATTCCACAACCTTTTGTAGACTTGCCTTTACACAAGTTTTTCAGAAAAAAGCTTATTATACCTACTGTTGAAGATTACATAAAATATGACAAAGGAGCATGGATTTGACTCGCTCCAGCAATGCTAAGGACAGCGGTTACATAAGTAAGTAATTACAAATCAATGAAATAATTGTAAATTTTTTTTTTTTTTCAAAAGAGCAACCGCCGAGTTTCTTGCTGGTTCTTCTCGGTAGGAACGGCATTCCGAACCAGTGGTAGATTCATTCGACTATTCATATGCACTTGTAAAAAGTCTATTTGAATAAAAAAACTTTTGAATTTTGAATTAAAAGAGAAGGTTCATTCTTGGTGTAGGTACTCTTTGTACACTCTACCATGAATAGAGGAAAATACATGGATTGTATTAAAAATATATTAATATATAATAGTAAAGTAAATAACGTGAAAAAAAATTAAAATGTATTTCAAGTTTTCGATACGTTTCCAAGATGTCAACCTTCAGCCATAGAGAAGGCAGCAGGCGCGAAATGTATCAAATGTCATTTCTGACAGCCACTGTCAAATAACGTGTTTTTCTTTTGAAAACGTAAAAAAATATGAATCCGGCATTGTTACACACTCATGTTCAGTGTTGCTTATCGTGGAAAGATTAAATAATCTCACCACTGAAATTACGACGAATTCGTAGATTTGAACGATCAGGGGGTCTACTCTCTTTCTCTCAAACGAAACTTCGCAAACGAACGTAATTAGTCGGTTAGTAGACCCACACAAAATCGTTCCATCCAATCAGACACGAAAATTGTCTATGGATCCGTAGTTCGTCTGCGTGTACGAAAACGAAATAGAGAGGAGCATAGAGATAATATTATGTAGGAGAGGAGTTAACGAAATTTCGAAAGAGAGTAGACCCGCAGAACTGGTCCAGTATTTTTTTTCTTTCATTTCTCTACTTGTAAAAGGACCGGACCCACGCCCTATACAAATCTGAACCGTCTCCTTTGCTTGAAATTGTAACCTACCGTTACATTGCTGTCCATCCATACAAGTGACGTATAGTTTATTGTAGCATAGTGCACTGGATCACTTCGACTTACACGCCTCGATTTGAATACGAGAGTCGATAAAACTTTTTTGTCAAACCAAGTAACTTCCGGACGCTCCACGCTGAAATACATATTCTGAAATTATTAAAATCTATTTAAAATATACATATATTATTATATCTATATATATATAATGTTAGATAGAAAGTTAAAAACAATTTATGTATGGTATCCCTGCTATGGTTTTGTAGAGTGGCAACACTGATCTGGGAACGCTATGAATTATCAAATATCATATAAGATGACAGCGGTGTGTCTGTGTTTGAATTGCTGAATTAAAGTATTTTAAAGGATAATCAGTGTTTGGATTTAATAATAATATATGGTTGGTCTACCGGTTAGTATGGTCGACTGCAATTCACGAGGTCCTGAGTTCGACTCACGGTGGGGCATAAAAATTTTGAAATGATTTATTTATTTCACGTAGGACAACTTGTGTCACTTATGAAACGTTAAGACTCTACCGCCGGTTCGGAAAGCTGATTCTACTGAGAAGAGCCGGCAAGAAACTCAGCAGTTGATCTTTTCTCAAAAAAGAAAAGAATTGTTATAGGTATTGGGGTTTTCAGTTAAGAAATTCTCAGTACCAGCCCGGAGTTGGAAGTTGGCGGTGAGTCACCCCCGTGCCTCGGAGAGCACGTTAAGCCAAGACCGACAGGTGTCGTTATTATCACTAATATATGATAATAGTCGTTCTAGCCCGTCAACCCACATTGGAGCAGCGTGGCGGGTCTAAGCTCTAATTCCCTGTCTCCTATGAGAGTGGAGGTCTATGCCCAGCAGTGGGACGTTAATGGGCTGTAGTGGATATATAATAAGTATCATCATTATTTTTAACAGCGCCTTGACCGCGATCTCTCCTGCCCCCCTAGCATGGGCCGAGACAATTTTCTCCCCGAGGAAAGGATAAAATTTGTATTCCTAAATAAATAAATAAAAACGCTAAAAACGGTGGATAAATAGTCCCCCCGAGTCCCCGTGAAATGTCAAATGGGGATAAACTTCTCCTCTCCCCTGTTGCCGTGCTCTGAGGGGTGGATAAGTTAATTTTGTCTCTTGTCAGTGGATAAAATCGGGGCATAATTTTTTTATCTCCGGCCCATGCTAGCCCTGCTGGTGGATTTTTTTTCTTTTTATTCCAATACTAGCTGATGCCCGCGACTTCGTCCGCGTGGATATACCAAGTTTCATCGAAATAACTTGAGAAATTACGGACTTTTATACAAACTTTCAACCCCTATTTCACCCCTTTGGGGGTGGAATTTTGAAAAACTGTGAAACACGTATGTTTTCATTTTTAACCCGCAGCTCATATACCAAGTTTTATGGATATAACTTGAGAAATGAAGGACTTTCATACAAACTTTCAACCCCTATTTCACCCCTCCGGGGGTAGAATTTTGGGATAAAAAGTATCCTATATCCTACCTCGTAGTATGGGCACAGAATAGGTAATAGGTATGGGCTCAAATCGTGCCAAGTTTCGTTTGAATTCATTCAGTAGTTTCGGCATGATGCGCGTCCAAGATACAGACAGACAGACAGACAGACAGACAGACAAAAATGAAAAAAATTACAGATTTGGCTTCAGTATCGAATAATGAGTGCCCTCCAAAAAAAAATTTCAAAATATGTTCAATGTACAGAATTGGACATGTTACAGTTTTATTAATAAGTATATAGAAGACAAGCCCTTACCTGATGGTAAGTGACGATGCAGTCTAAGATGGTAGCGAGTTATGTTTAACCTATACCCCTAGTCGGTTTCTACACGGCATCGTACCGGACTGCTAAATCGCTTGGCCGTCTTTGCCGGTAGGGTGGTAACTAGCCACGAGTCACGACCGAAGCCTCCCAAGTTTGACCAGACCAGAGAAAATTCAGAAATTATAAATTCCCAAAGTGACCCTGCCGGGAATCGAACCCGGTACCTCCCACGTTAAGACAACAGCGCTCAACACTGCGCCAGGGAGGTTGTCGTGGTAAGTTATAATGCAGTCTCAGATGGTTGCGAATTAGCCTGCAGAGTTTCCAAAAACCTGAATCATTTGACATAATTTTACCATCTCTCTCTGCACCGTATTCCTCATTTATGAGGGTCGGGACCCCTTTCCATTAATCACTAAATATCAGGGGTTTTCTTGGGATAATAATGCGGTGGGTTCTCAGGTCCTTCCGCATACGACTCTAATAAGAGTAGGTAAGTACTATTTCAACTCTTTTAGGTTACTAGTGGTTCGCCCCGAACTGAGACCTCGCGGTATCACAGAGCGCCATCTATTATATCATCATCTATATATTGAAGTTCTGTTAAAAATACGGCAGCTCATTAAAAATTAAATTATTTCGTTTCCTTATAATATTTATCTAATTTTTAACCGACTTCCAAAAAAGGAGGAGGTTCTCAATTCGGCGCGTATGTTTTTTTTTTTTTTTTTTTTAATGTATGTCGGTGCATATCTCCGTGGTTTCTTAACCGATTTTAAAAATTTTTTTTTCATTGGTTAGAGAAAGCTTCCGAGGTGGTCCCATAAAAAATTCTGACTCCAAATCCTCAATCCTGATGCTGTAGGTGTACCATACTACATGAAATCCTCAAAACTAGGGAGTTAGGAAATTTCGATGGTGAATTCATAATATAGTAGGTATCAAGTCACGTGTATACGATTGAACTCTGAGTCCCAACTCCTCAACCCTGATGCTTCAGGGTACAGAACTCCTGAAAAATAGCGATTTAGGATTTTTTATGTTGAATTCATATTGTAGGTGTCAAGCAACGGCTTCATACTTAAACCCAAGTCCCAATTCCTCAACTCTGATGATGCAGGGTACTGCACTCCTAAGCCGTGCGGATTTAGAGTGCACTAAAAAGTTAAAAATAAAAATTCTTTCCAAAAAACCGACTTCCAAAGCCACTGTAAAGCAAAAAATAATTTTGATTTCTACACACTATGTTGAAGTCGGGCGAGTATAACCTGTGGTATAACAAAGATAGGCAAAGTTGGCGCGTCAGGCTCGCCCGACTTCAACATAGTGTGTAGAAATCAAAATTATTTTTTGCTTTACAGTGGCTTTGGAAGTTGGTTTTTTGGAAAGAATTTTTTTGTATTTGTTGTTCAAGTACAGGATATAATTCTGAGGTCAACTTTGGGCGTTAGAAAATCTCCACTTTGAAAGCCCCCCATTTCGTCAATTTTAAGGGAAAAATTAAAAAAAAAATATTTTTGGACTCTATTCCTAATTGTCTTTAAAATGATATACCGCAACCCTATGTAACGCTATAAAAAATATTTTACTTCGCATTCGCTTCTATGAGAGCCCCCCTGAAATAAAGATTTTTATAACTTTTTAAGCCATATTCGGCGGGAGGCCATCGGTTTACATATTATTATATTTAAATTTGAAGTAATTACGTTCAGTAATTCAGACGGTATAAGGCTCTGACAGACGGACGGACGGACGGACGGACGGACAAGTGCCAATTCGCTCAAGTAGACTCGGAGACCTTCGCTTCGCTCGGTCAATAACGGAAATTATCAGATGTTAGTGATAATAACCGGATATTTTTTACCATTATTACACTTTTAAACTTACTAACCCTTTTGCTATAACATATTTCGACCAGGAAGGACACACAGAAAGCAACAACAGCTAAACACAAAATTTTTTTCTTGGCTTCATATACCATTTTTTTGTAAACGTCCAAAAAGGTTGATCTCGAAATAGTAATAAGTTAATTTAATACAAAAATATTATATTGGCTTTTCCAACGAACTAAATAACCAATTAACTTAATAATGTTATATCCGGAATGAAAATACATAATCAAGAATACAATGGTTTAATAGTTTTTGATAATAACATGAAAATAAAGCAATTTTTGGTACAGATCACGTAATATTATGTAAGGCTACCTACACGCGGACGACGCGACGTCGCGGGCATCAGCTTGTAATTATTTACTAGTGGTTCGCCCCGAACTGAGACCTCGCGGTATTCATAAACTTGTACAGAGCGCCATCTATTGACATCATTGTGAAGGTCTGTTAAAAATACGGAAGCTCATTAAAAATTGAATAATTTCGTTTCCTTATAATATTTATCTAATTTTAGTATTTGTTGTTCAAGTACAGGATATAATTCAAGTAATTGATAAGTTTCAGGCTCAGCCATTCAGAAAGTTGAGAGTTCTGAGGTCAACTTTGGACGTTAGAAAATCTCCATTTGAAAGCCCCCCCATTTCGTCAATTTTGGGGAAAAATTAAAAAAAATACATTTTTGGACTCTATTCCTAATTATCTTTAAAATGATATACCGCAACCTTATGTAACGCTATCGAAAATATTTTACTTTGCATTCGCTTCTATGAGAGCCCCCCTGAAATAAAGATTTTTATAACTTTTTAAGCCATATTCGGCGGAAGGCCATCGGTTTACATATTATATTTGAATTTGAAGTAGGTAATTACGTTCAGTAATTCAGAAGTTATAAGGCTCTGACAGACGGACGGACGGACGGACAAGTGCAAATTCACTCAAGTAGACTCAGAGACCTTCGCTTCGCTCGGTCAAATTATTTTATAAAGGGAAAGGGAACAAAACACTTTAATGAGATTATTCCAGTTAACCTGATTAATCCTCTTAAAGCTCCAATATAATAGTTGATAGTTCAAGTTGCGTAAACAACATAATTCGTTTGTTGTTTCCAATTAATTAATATTTTCCAGTTTCCTAGCTGGGTTAATGGATTTCTGCCTTAATCTTCAAAGAATTTATCAACAGGCTTCTGTCGCACCAGGGCTTCTATTGTTATTTTTAACTATAGTCCGTACCACGAAAGAAGTCCCGCGGACATCAGTGGAACTAATCCATTTTACATACAAAAATAAGATAAACATGCGACCACTAGCGCCGCCTCTAGGGGACTTGTTTCGTGACACGGACTTTAGCTAGTTTTTTGCATAGATTTAAGACGCTGACGCTCGGCGAGACCATTTTAAATCTATGGTTTTTTGGTTCCCGCGGGAACTCTTTAATTTTCCGGGATAAAAAGTAGCTTGTGTTATTCCAGACTATAATTTATGTGACAATTTTCATTCAGATCCGTTCAGCCGTTGTGGCGTGATTGTGTAACAAACATCCATCCATCCATCCACCTATTAAAACTTTCGCATTTATAATATTAATATTATTAATATTAATATTATTAATATTATTAATATTAATATTATTAGTTAATATTAATATTATTAATATTATTAATATTAATATTATTAGTTAACAAATAACAGGCAAAGATCTAAACTCTTACAGCCTATTCAGTCCTATTTGTTCTTGAGAACCTATTGCAATGAGATCGTTAAACAAAAAGTACGTGATATAAAAAGATTTACAAGGTTCCGTACCTTGTAAATCTTTTTATATCAAGCCCTTTTGTTTCAATACTTATTAAAAGATTTGAAGGGCTTAAAAAGCATAACGACTCAACTCATTGTGAAGTACTTATGTGAAGTGAGAACCCTTTTTACGAGTTTGGAACTTTGGACCTAAACAAATATTGAACATATTTATCGTTTTGAAATTTTGATACTTCAGATATCACTGTTTTAAACTTAATTTAAAAAGTAAAGTAGAAAAAAAAGCTTGATAGGTATACCTAATGGAAATCGCAACACATTTTTGAAAAGATGTTTATTTGTCGTGTGCACTAATTAATTAATATTGACTTATATGTATACTACTAGACAAGCTCTGCGGCCTTAAATAATTAATTCGCCACTGAGGTTCGGCAAATTTTCCGTAACTCGCTTCCGTAGCTACCCTCTCTATTACCCGTTGACTTATAGGTATTGTATCCTTTGATTAGGTATTACCTAATCAAAGTATGTATCTACCCGCCCGCGCGATCCGAAATTGCGACACAATTATTATTCCAAATTGCTTGTCTAGTAGTATACATATAAGTCAATGCTGATTACTAGAGATTAAGCCTTTTTTTTTTTTTTTTTTATTGGTGATAGGCTTGCGCTTGACGACAATCATGCTTAGTGCAAAGCAATGATGAGGTGTAGGTTGGAACGCGCTTGCCTAGAAGATGCCTATTCACTCTTGCCTTGAAGGTACTTAAGTTATAAGTGGCAGGAAACACGTGCGCTGGGAGGGTATTCCACACCCTAGCGGTTCGTATCAGCAACGTCGAGCAAAAACGTTTCGTGCGAGCAAACTGGACGCCAACCACATAGGGGTGCCAACGCTGACGGTTTCTCGCTGTTCTGTGGTAGAACGGAGAAGGAGGAACAAGGTTGAAGCCTATGATATTATAATCAACGTTTTGGAATGCACTGGCCCCTATGATACGGGTCGGCCTAGTTGGGCTGTTCCACTAGTCCCTACCAACGTATCCCCCCTGGGAGGGGAAGAGTGCAATTTTTTTAGGGGTCAGGAATACATTGTTCTGTATATTTAATAATTTCAATTATAAAGATTTCTATTCTATTAATTCTATTTCTATCTTACTATGGTAAGGTTGCCTGGCTATTGGTTCGCAAGAAATAATGCCGCCTTTGCCGCCTACGTGGTCAAGAAATTCTGAGAACCAGCCCTGAGTTCGGAATTTTGCGGTGTTTCACCCCCGTGCCTCGGAAAGCACGTAAAGCCGCCGGTCCTGCGCCTGATGTCTCTCCGGTCTTGTCGGTTGGCTAATCTCTCTGGAGATGGGCCGCCGTGGCCGAAATTCGGTCGAGAAGACATTTAGTCAAATATGCTTCCAGAGCTATTTATAGCGGCATAGCTCGAAGAGTCGCCAAGCTCAAGTGGCAATGGGCGGGGCACATAGTTCTTAGATCGGATAGGCGTTGGGGTCCCAAAGTGCTCGAATGGCGGCCTCGCACCGGGAAGCGCAGCGTTGGACGACCCCCCACTAGGTGGACGGACGATCTCAAGCGTGTAGCTGGAAGCCGCTGGATACAAGCGGCACAAGACCGTGCTCTGTGGCGATCCATGCAGGAGACCTTCGTCCAGCAGTGGATGTCTATAGGTTGAGACGGCGCTCTGGAAGAGAATAGAGGTTGTAAAAGCGGTATTTTTTGCCGAAAACGCGCATACTGGTTGAAGTAGACATACTTGTGTCTTGGTGGGGACTGGGGTTGAAGTGCACAATATTCTGTTAGCCCCATTGTGAATTGTGATACTTGGTCGAGACAGGACTCGATGTTTGACACAAGCGTACTTCTACACACCTCCAGCTGAGCGCGAGAAAGCTGTGCATACACAAATATCATAAATTAGCTTATGCCCGCGTCTTCGTCCGCGTGGTTTATGTTTTTTTTATTCCCGCGGGAACTCCTTAATTTTCCGGGATAAAAAGTAGCCTATGTCACTCTCCAGGTCCTCAACTATACCTATGCCAAAAATCACGTCGAGCCGTTGCTCCGTTGCGGCGTGATTGAAGTACAAACCAACAAACCAAGAAAATTTGGCAAAATAAAAATTATGAATGAATATAATATGAATATGAAACAAACACACTTTCGCATTTATAATATTAGTATGAAGTATGATATCTGAAAGTGTGAATGGGTATTTTTAGTAGCATGAGTAATAGTGTGTTTTCACCCTAACCGTGAAATAAATCGCTTATAGATACCGCAGCGTAAATGTTTTACAGGCGTAAGTGATGAAATTTACTACAAAATACACTTTCTGTACCAAACAAAGCAAAAACCATCTGCCCCTCTTTGGTAATACCTACAGGCAAGCTTATTTTCTAAGTAAAAAGGAAAATAAACGGGCGGGGAGATTACGTTCCATCATGTTGTAGTACTATACTACATCTAGTGAAGTTGTTAGCGTTTGAGTACTGAGTATATTACTTCAATTCCTTCTACATCTTATCGCAAGAGATTTGCTACTACACACTGCTTTGACAAACCACCAACCATAATAATTTTTTTACGTACCATTACAAATTAAAAACTATTACTATTATCTCTACTTCTGACGTTACGAGACAAGAGATATGTGTAACCATGTTAGCTACAGTAGACAAATAGAGATAACGTGAGAAAATAGATTGACGACCTCCGTGGCGCAGTGTTGAGCGCTGTTGTCTTAACGTGCGGAGGTCCCGGGTTCGATCCCCGGCAGGGTCAATTTGGGAATTTATAATTTCTGAATTTTCCCTGGTCTGGCCTGGTGGGAGGCTTCGGCCGTGGCTAGTTACCACCCTACTGGCAAAGACGTGCCGCCAAGCGATTTAGCGTTCCGGTACGATGCCGTGTAGAAACCGAATAGGGGTTTGGGTTTAATATAACTGCCATGCCCCTAACAGGTTAGCCCGCTACCATCATAGACTGCATCATCACTTACCATCAGGTGAGATCGCAGTCAAGGGCTAACTTGTAATGGATAAAAAAAACAAAACCGGCCAAGTGCGAGTCGGACTCGCGCACCGAGGGTTCCGTGTAAACCTGTAGTAAGTTTTACGATTTATGACCTATTAAAACAAGACGAAATGAACCGCAAAACTAACTTAGTTTGTAGAGGTTTATTGTTAATATCAAAAAATTACGTTTGTTGTATGGGAGCCCCCCTTTAATATTTACTTTATTGATATTTAATTATTTATTTTGCAAGGTAATATACAAGTTAATATTCGGTGAAAATTTGAACCGTCTACCTGTTACCGTTTTTAATATCGAGCAAAAAAATACGAAAAAAACACGTTTATTGTATGGGGACCCCCCTTAATATATATATTTTTTTAATTTTTAGTATTTGTTGTTATAGCGGCAACGGAAATACATCATTTGTGAAAATTTCAGCTTTCTAGTTATCACGGTTTATGAGATACAGCCTGGAGACAGACAGACAGACAGACAGACAGACAGACAGACAGACAGACAGACAGACAGACAGACAGACAGACAGCGGAGTCTTAGTAATAGGGTCCCGTTTTTACCCTTTGGGTACGGAACCCTAAAAAAAGATGGACATAATTTTCTCGCTGTACGCATGCTAGCCCAACAGGATGTAATATATCAAGGGCGGACAAAGTATATCACACTAATATTATTACAAAATGTGTAAGTGTTTGTTTGTTGGTTTGTCCTTCAATCACGCCGCAACAGAGCAACGGATTAACGTGATTTTTAGCATGGGTATACTTAAGGACCTGGAGAGTGACTTATGATATCAAAAAGTAACATAGAAGGGGTTAAATATTCAGCATTAAATAAAACGATTACGTCTTTCCTCACACGCTCTCTATTCAGGACTGTTCTCTTAGTCTACCTTATTATAGGGACTCATTACATAATCTGGTCGGCCAACAAAGGACTTAAGTCTATCTTACACATTTAGCTAGCTTAATTACATCCTTATTCCTATGGTCTTATGGTTAACTTAGGCTACTTTTTATCCCGGAAAATTAAGGAGTTCCTGCGGGAATGAAAAAAAAAGTTGAACCACGCGAACATCAGCTAGTTCCAAATAAAAATGCCTCGACATTCTTACCAACCGTGTGTCCAAAACACAGCAATCCGAGTAAACTTGTAAAGGCATAGAAAGGCCAGTGCCCATGCCCAGGGGAATCATGACCAAAGATTACCTTCCTCCCATCAGGAAGTGGACCTAATCCCGACAACATGCATCCGGGAAAATATTACTGAGATGTTATTGCATTGCTACGCGATTTCTCTCGGGATTAAACCTTTTCACTACTGTAGCTCAAGGAATAGGGAAATGACATCTCAATCAAATCAGCAACTCTTTATCAAACTCAGAAACGCGCTTCTAGTATGGAAGTTTGTATGAAATACAGTTGTGACGACATCAAATTTCAACTCACTATAGTTTAAAATGGTTATCAAAATTAAAACTAACCGAGGATGTGAGTTTTAGGTCTTTTGGAAGACCCTGTATTTAATAATAAGTAAGAAATCATTTATTTTTGACATCATAAGGTGTGCGACCACAAAATATTGAGTTATAAGCAACTTTTTTTCAAACGTCACAACGCGTGCATGTTAAGGGATTTTATATGAAATACTTGCTTGTGACGTGTTACTATAATCTATATCTGTGCCAAATTTCATCCAGATCCGTTCAGTCATGATTGAGTAACGAATCCAAAAGTTTACCCCCTACCAAAAAGTGCTCAACGCGGCTAAAGAAGTTTCTACTTCAAAAAAAGTTTTTGTTAATTTTCCACTATCTGTCCACAAGTTACCAGAGCTGATATCGTTTAAGAAAGCTCTTTGTAGAAAGTAGTGTTTGCTTTAGTCGCAGTATCAGAGGCTGATTTAGTATTCCAGCTAGCTTCCTCGGAGAGTAAGCTCGTGCTGTGACCCACTTCCGGGCACTTACTTAAATAAATATCCTTAGTTTAATCGCGAAAAGGCAAACTAACTACGTTATTGTAAATTCAGATAGTTACCCTAAGGGATCATCCATACAGTACCTACGTCACATAAATTTCGGGAGATTTTTCCCCCGTCCTTGTCACAGTTGCTCACATATTTTGTGATTATAGTCACACGTCACAAGCAAGTATTTCATACAAAATTCCGAAATAGCACGCGTTTTGAAGTTTGAAACAAAGTTGCTGGTTTGACTAGTTGTCAATCAACCAATATTTTGTGGTCGCAGACCTTGACCTTGAGTTATTTCTGTAATATATGTGTGGCAATAAAGAATTTATCTATCTATCTATCTATCTTTACAATACGGATGATGCCTAGTCCGGTATAACACATAGGCTACTTTTTATCCCAGAAAATTAAAGATTTTGGAAGCCAGTAGCAAAAACTCGTAAAACATACTGAATATAAAACTATTAGATAACGGTATCCTTACCAAAAACGGTTCGCCTTTACCCGAGAAAAAGCGAATGTTGAAATCGGATCGCCGATAAATCAGGGTTCCAATATAACCATATTTTCTCCTCAAAACACCTCATAAAATTTCCTCCAAGTCATAAAACGCCCCTGTGATATTTCTTTGTATGATATTATATAAAATGCGAAGATCCCGAAGATATTTTAACTTTATATTGGTGACAGACCGGACAATACGACCAAATCACAAATTAAACAAAACACCTTAAAAACCACAAAATCTGGCCTTCCAAAAGTCCACCCTGTCGAATAATTTAATATAGAATTTAAGTATAGACAAACCATTCAGTATATGATTCACTAAACTATAAAAATTATAGACTAAATGCGAATGTTCTTAATTATTCAATAAGACGTGTAATGCAATTCACCTTCGAAAAAAATATTTGTAAATAATCATTTATTTCAGACCAGTTTCACTATATCTAAATTATATTATAAAGGGAACAGGTGACTGATTGACTGACTGATCTATCATCATATAAATATCTATCAGGAGATTATGACGTAGACATCCGTTAAGAAAGGATTTTTGGAAATTCAGCCCTTAAGAGGGTAAAATGGGGGTTTTTAATCTATGTAGTACACTCGGACGAAGTCACAAGCATAATCTACTTTCAATATAGTTTTATAAGCATAAATCTACATGAATGACCTCTTAATTTCCGCTCTACCGTTTAAATATCTCTAGTCCTTCGAATGCTACGAATTTTTTCGCAAATACTGTACGTATTTGTCCCCAATTTAGTATTGTCGGGGAATTTCTGCAGACTCGGCCAAAAAATGTTTATTTCACGTTTCAATTTTTAGTTAGGAGAGAAACTTCGATTGAATTTAAAGTCGCTCACTAATCGTTGGACGATAATATAGCTAGCTCTCTCATTTTCTGCAACGTATTCCTCACTAGCTGATGCCCGCGACTTCGTCCGCGTGGAATATGCTTTTTAGGGTTCCGTACCCAAAGGGTAAAAACGGGACCCTATTACTAAGACTCCGCTGTCTGTCTGTCTGTCTGTCTGTCTGTCTGTCTGTCTCCAGGCTGTATCTCATAAACCGTGATAGCTAGAAAGCTGAAATTTTCACAAATGATGTATTTCCGTTGCCGCTATAACAACAAATACTAAAAATTAAAAAAATATATATATTAAGGGGGGTCCCCATACAATAAACGTGTTTTTTTCGTATTTTTTTGCTCAATATTAAAAACGGTAACAGGTAGACGGTTCAAATTTTCACAGAATATTAACTTGTATATTACCTTTCAAAATAAATAATTAAATATCAATAAAGTAAATATTAAAGGGGGGCTCCCATACAACAAACGTAATTTTTATTTTTAATACGTCATAAATCGTAAAACTTACTACAGGTTTGTACGGAACCCTCGGTGCGCGAGTCCGACTCGCACTTGGCCGGTTTTTTTTAATTCTTACGAGAACTCCTTAATCTTCCGGAATTAAAAGTACACCGCCAACTTCCTAACTCCGGGCTAGTACCTACTGAGAATTTCTAGTCAGAAAACCCCAATACTCAATTATGGCCAGACCCGGAACTCGAACCCGGGACCTCGTCGGCCGCAATCGAACATGCCAACCACTGGACCAATGAGGCAGTCCACAAAGCCACGAGGTATTTTTTTTTTATCCACTACAAGTTAGCCCTGGACTGCTATCTAATTATCTATATGCAGTCTAAGATGGTAGCGGGCTAACCTGTTAGGGGCATGGCAGTTATATTAAACCCATAACCCTATTCGGTTTCTACACGGCATTGTACCGGAACGCTCAATCGCTTGGCGGCACGTCTTTGCCGGTAGGGTGGTAACTATAGCCACGGGCGAAGCCTCCCATCAACAATATATCCACAGACCATACAACCAATTACCTACTACTCGGTAGTCGGTGGTCTAATATAACTGCCATACCCCTAATGGTGACCTATTAGGGGTACGTAGCCCGCTACCATCTTAGACTGTATCTTCACTTACCATCAGACGAACGCAGTTAAGGGCTAACTTGCAGTGGAATTAAAAAAATATTTCATCCTTCATCCCTCCGGCCGAGTCAGTTCTCAAGGTCGTTTAAATTTAAAAACACGCCCGCAGCGTGCGATAACGCAAACTCGTCTCAAAGGTAAAGTTTCGCCAGATAAAAGCCAACTCGATATCTCTAATCGCCGGCGGGCTTACTCTGAGGCGAAATGTTCAGGAATCGCGGCCAGTAACTCACCGTTTCAAATTTTATTGGGCCCTGGATAAGTAATAAGTAATTTATCCAAAACCTTTATCATTCTCAAACTAAAGTCAAGGAAATTCCGGAAACTTTGTCGCAAACTCATTAAGAGCGAAAGGAGAGAAAACTGAGGATTAAGAAAAGTACCATTATGTAATTAATGGAAAGGGGTCATGACTTTTTTTTATCCACTACAAGTTAGCCCTTGACTGCGATCTCACCTGATGGTAAGTGATTTTGCAGTCTAAGGTGGTAGCGGGCTAAACTGTTAGGGGCAAGGCAGTTAACATGTTAAGGCAGTTATATTAAACCCATACCCCTATTCGGTTTCTACACGGCATCGTACAAAAACTAAACACTAATCGTAAAAGAATTAAACGGCTTACATTTCGCGAGTGTACTTAGGTTTCTATAGGTAGTTATTCTAAGTAATAACCTCTTGAAAGCAAGTTCTCTACCTACTAATTCTGTAAAACTTTTGTTTCACAACTTTTTAAATAACTTAATAAATTCTGCTTTGGAGGATTATCTTCCGCAATGAAACGCCTACTTCTAGCCAATAAAAAAAAATGTTTATTGCTCAGATTAATAACCCTGTGCGTTCCGCAGTCGGGTAAAAAAAACCTAGAACCTATAGAAACCTAGTACACTCGCGAAATGTAAGCCGTTCAATTGGTGCCATAAATGGCATCGTACGACGCTCGCGCAGTCCGAAAAAAGCTGGTTAACTTAGTTTTAGAAGCTACAACCATTGCTACAAACAAACTAACCAATTACTTACCCAACTTTTAGGTGGAAAACATTTAAACTGGCAACATTATGTTTGCGTTTACGAGGCAAGTAAACACAGCACACATAGCGAATTTGTAGTTTGCCTTTTGAGAAGGCGTTGTTTGGAAACATACCTTCTATAGGTAGTTATTCTAAGCCTAGAATAAAAGTATTTCAATTTTGTACAGAAGCTATTAATATACCGTGCGTGTGCGTTTCGTTATAGCTACTATTACCTATTCTGTGGTTATAGACTGAGAGCACTGTTCAGTGCTCTTTACTGTGGAGAAATTCGTTCCGTTATGACTGACAGTAAACTGCCGCAGTATCCTAGGGAAATATATGACGTCATTAATCGACGCCATCTTTGTACTGTGAGCACTGGCGTTTTCGAGGTAAGGTGCTCTCAGTGTTTGTCTCAGTGCTGACAGCGTTCCGTTTTAAGCAGTACCCAGTATACCTAACTATAAAGGAACGGCTTCGCAGTGTACTGAATTGACGTCACACCTTACAGTGCTCGCAGTGTATTTCGGAACACACCCATAATCAACTCAATAAGGCCGCTCCCCGCCCGCATGGTCCACAATAAGGTAATGACTCCACAAACTCCGAGATCACATCGGATGCGAACTTTGATGGCTGACTTATGTTTTAATTTAACTTCGGTTAACTTATATCTCGCTTTGAACCGTAGTTAGCGCGACGAGATTACCCGTTTATTGTTCGAACAATGGAATTAACTCAAGTTCGAACAATGGAAGTAACTCATGAAGGAATGTTATGCAGAGACAATGAAAGGGGTTGTAGTATACAGTGTTAATTAAAGAATACTAATAACCTCTTAAAAGCAAGTTCTCTACCTACTAATTCTGTAAAACTTTAGTTTAACAACTTTTTAAATAACTCTGCTTTGGAGGATTATCTTCTGCAATGAAACGCCTACTTCTAGCCAATTAAAAAAATAGTTTTTTGCTCAGATTAAAAAAAAACCTAGAACAAAAGTATGTATTTCAATTTTGTACAGAAGCTATTAATATAATCAACACAATAAGGCCGTTCCCCGCCCGCATGGTCCACAATAAGGTAATGACTCCACAAACTCCGAGATCACATCGGATGCGAACTTTGATGGCTGACTTATGTTTTAATTTAACTTCGGTTAACTTATATCTGGCTTTGAACCGCAGTTAGCGCGACGAGATTACCCGTTTATTGTTCGAACAATGGAATTAACTCAAGTTCGAACAATGGAAGTAACTCATGAAATTACTAGATGACGCCCGCGACTTCGTCCGCATGGATTAAGTTTTTTTTATTCCCGCGGGAACTCCTTAATTTTCAGGGAAAGTAACCGCAACTACCTCTATACTCTATAGTAGATGTAACCTGCCTCTTGACCAAATTTCATCAAAATCGGTTGAATGGACCGTTAAAACGTAGCAGAGGGCAGACAAACAGACACTTTCGCATTCATAATATACTCGTAAGTATGGATCTAGTTAGAAATAAGTTATTTATTAAGTTAGTATAAAATTATTAAGTACTAGCTGATGCCCGCGACTTCGTTTGCGTGGTTTAAGTTTATTGTTATTCCCGCGGGAACTCATTGATTTTCCGGGATAAAAATTAGCCTATGTCACTCTCCCAGGTCATCAACTATATCCATGTCTAAAATCACGTCAATCCGTTGCTCCGTTGCGGCGTGATTGAAGGACAAACCAATAAACCAACAAACAAACACTCTTTCCGTGTTATTTAGTCGATCCCGGGTCGAGTTTTGGCGTCCTTCCTGGCACAGTGGTTCGATTCCCGGCAGGGTCAATTTGGAAATTTATAATTCTTGAGTTTTCTCTGGTCTGGTCTGGTGGGAGGCTTTGGCCGTGTTGGCCTAGTTAGGTACCACCCTACCGGCAAAGACGTGCCGCCAAGCGATTTAGCGTTCCGGTACGATGCCGTGTAGAAACCGATTAGGGGTTTGAGTTTAATATAACTGCCATGCCCCTAACAGGTTAGCCCTCTACCATCTTAAACTGCATCATCACTTACCATCAGGTGAGATAGCAGTCAAGGGCTAACTTGTAGTGGAATAAAAAAAAAATAAGATTATTGTACAATATTATTCAACCAGGTTTCATCATAGTACCAAACTCAATATAGTACCTAATTATGGATCGCATAAGTGGATGAAAGCGGAATACCTCTCAATAAACCTCTCGGTGGTTCCGCACAATCGTACTCGTATAACGCATTCCGGTCCGATTTACTGCCAATTTGAGCGGCAATTCTATTTGGGACCAAATTCTGTAATTTCTATGAACCGATATGTATAGGTAACTATACTGTACGATTAGTCCAAGTTTTTACATTGCAAATTCTATTGAAGGTAATCGAGCGCTCGATCAAATTAACGTTAACGTAAAATTAACGCTACTCAGTTATATATTTCACTATCCTCACATTCTGGGGCATCTGGAAGAAATCTCTTCAAGAGATAAGTTGTCCTTGTGCATGTCATTTCAATGTTTATGTTTTATTTTTAAGTTTCTGGTACGAAATATCAATTATCAAATATATAAATATTATAAATGCGAAAGTTTGGATGGATGTATGGATGGATGTTTGTTACTCAATCACGCTCCAACGGCTGAACGGATCTGGATGAAATTTGGCACAGAGATAGATTATAGTCTGGAATAGCACATAGGATACTTTTTATCCCGGAAAATTAAAGAGTTCCCGCGGGAACCGAAAAACCTCAATCCACGCGGATGAAGTCGCGGGCATCAGCTAGTATATAAATATAATGAACCTTAAAATCTTTGATTTAGAGCTCAATTTCGTATACGCATTTACAGCCAACGCTCCAAACGATACGTTTCGAAATTAAAATCGGTAGGGCGATTGTGTAACCTGCATCAATCATTGTTATAGTCTGAATGGTTTTGATTGGCTGAATTTATGGTATTTTTGTTGCGGCAATGGATTTTGGCCACTAGTGGAAGAGTGTTAACCAATCAGACGTGATTGCGATCTTTACACTGTAGCTGTCATTTTTAGCTAATCGCCCTGCCGTTATACTGAAATTGTGAATTTAAGTCAAGAGCTTTTGGGTCCATTTTACTTTGACGCCAATGTAATCGAACGCTCGATTATGATCAATCGAATTTGCAATGTAAAAACTTATACTAAGCGTAGGTACGGGTATTGAATGATGGTAAAATTGAGGTAATTTGTGGGAAATTAGATTTTCAGATGCAAAAGGCATGAACGATTCGAGCAGCACATAGAAAATTACTTAATTTGTCAAAAATAAGTTTAAATGCAGTTTTATCCATTATAAACCACAATAATATTATAAACTAGCTGATACCCGCGACTTCGTCCGCGTGGAATTAGGTTTATTAATTCTAATTTTTTTTAGTCCTTAATAATTATCATCCGGGATATCGCATCTTATGTAGTTATGTAGGAGGTATATGTCACTCTCGGTCCTTAACTATTATACTCATGCAAAAAATCTGTGTGCTGTGCTTTAACTGCTCAAATTTTCAACTGAATTAGATGAAAATTGGTATATAGGTAGTCTACAACCCGGAGAAGGAAATAGGCTACTTTTTATTTCGGAAAATTAAAGAGTTCCCCTGGGAATTAAAAAAAAACTTGCATTACGCGGATAAAGTCGCGAACATCATCTAGAGACTAGAAAATAATTTATACATCTTGTAGGGTCAAAGAATTTAGCGAAATAAAGTGACGTTTATAACTATAAGATTTTATTTTATACTTGAAACAAAAACAAGAAAAGAGAGGGCATTACCACTGTCCAATGGCCGCATAGAAGCTGTGTGCCTGTCCAAATCCATTATGTTAAAAGCTTTGTAGTAATTAAAAGATATCCACTCGAAAGCTGCATGACCTAAGCATTTACGAAGTCTAGACTTTAGACGCTCAATGGATGCGCTTCCAAGAAAAACCCTTGTTTCAGCATAGCTGCACGTAACTAACTAGCTAAATTATCTGGTTTTTTTTTTAACACGGCATGCAACCTTTTCGTTGTCAAACAAAGGCGAGAAATAAATCAAATAAACATTTTATTTTTATTTTTTGTTAGTACCTACTTATATTATATATAAGTAGGTATAATTAAGGATTTGTTTTAAATTTATTTGATAGTTAGTTTAATATTTAGATTTTAGCTTTTTTATGTATTGCATAGTTAATCTCCTTAACTTCTCCTAATCCTTAAAGTTGCCTGGCAGAGATCGCTACTAAGCGATAAGGCCGCCTTTTTAGGGTTCCGTAGCCAAATTTGGCAAAAACGGAACCCTTATAGATTCGTCATGTCTGTCTGTCTGTCTGTCCGTCCGTATGTCACAGGCACTTTTTTCCGAAACTATAAGAACTATACTGTTGAAACTTGGTAAGTAGATGTATTCTGTGAACCGCATTAAGATTTTTACACAAAAATAGAAAAAAAACAAAAAATTTTGGGGGTCCCCATACTTAGAACTGAAACTCAAAAATTTTTTTTTCATCAAACCCATACGTGTGGGGTATCTATGGATAGGTCTTCAAAAATGATATTGAGGTTTCTAATATCATTTTTTTCTAAACTGAATAGTTTGCGCGAGAGACACTTCCAAAGTGGTAAAATGTTGGTCCCCCCCCCCCCCCGTAACTTCTAAAATAAGAGAATAATAAAACTAAAAAAAATATATGATGTACATTACCATGCAAACTTCCACCGAAAATTGGTTTGAACGAGATCTAGTAAGTAGTTTTTTTTTTAATAATTTAAAACTTACTACAGGTTTGTACGGAACCCTCGGTGCGCGAGTCCGACTCGCACTTGGCCGGTTTTGTATTCTACTTCTTTCAGTGTTTTCTGTGTTGTGTTTTTTATATTTTTTCACCTCTCATGCTCTAAAAAGACGTCATTATAGTTTAGCGTAGGCGGACTAAAGTTAGCATTTGGGGTCTAGGGATTTAAGTAATTTTTTTTTATAATTGCTTGCGTTATTAAGATGGGTAGTAAAAATTTATAGTCTATGGTTAATATCAACAGCCCAAACTAATGTCACAGACACAGTCTATTAAGATACTTTCTTTCCTACCAGTCGTTCAACGCAGGCATCCAGACAAAGCAAAGCGGCGGGGTGATAGGGGCGTAAAGAATGAAACTAGCAGAATTTTTATAATACAAAATTCTATTACTCTAATGTTTTTTATGCAGTACCGTACATCTAGGACTGCTAAAACTGTCATGGTATGATGGTAGTCAGCCGAGCGATCGCGTAACTTCTGTATCAATCATTGTTACAGTATCAATTGTTGTAATTGGCTGAATTTATGGCATTCTTGCTGCGTTAATGGATTATGTCCAATAGTGGAAGAGTGTTAACCAATCAGAGGTGATTGCGATGTATCAATGATTGATGCAGAAGTTACGCGATCGCTCGGCTGGTCTCACATTTGTGTGAGCTTCGACCCACTGTATTAAATGAATAAATAGTTACGCTATGTTAATACGATCCACACAGAATCTACTTTCTTCATGTTCTATTTTTGAAATAATTTGCACGCAATCCTTTGTTGAATGTAAGTATGCGTCAATGTGCTAATGTTACCACAATGTGATGCACAATACTTAATACAAGGTGAAGGCAGTGAATGTGACTAATTATTTGTTAATATATCATCAAGTGAAAATAAAGATCTTACTCCTACTATTAAAATGTAACAATAGAATGGCAAAAAATAATTAAAAATCGTTATTTATTTTATTTTCTCGCAATCAAAGTGAAAAGTAGAGTGTTTACCACGGGACTAAAATCCATTCTACTCGACACTATAGCATACCTCGCTACGCTCGGTAAGCTTAGAAACATCTCGTATGAAATGGCTCATTTTAGTCCCTTGATGAACAATCTACTATTGTGTTGTGGTGTACAAAATTTAAAAGAGTAATATTTATTTTGTACACCACAACACAAAGAAACAGAAAGACAAATATTATTTCTGGACATTTAAAAGATTTCCCGCGGAAATCAACAACTTTAATCCACGCGAACGAAGTTTTTTTTTAAATTTTATTTTTATTCCACTACAAGTTAGCCCTTGACTGCGATCTCACCTGATGGAAAGTGACAATACAGTCTAAGATGGTAGCGTGCTAACCTGTTAGTGGTATATTGAACCCATACCCCTAGTCGGTTTCTACACAATTGCAGGCATCATCTTTTCAAAATAAAATTCCAAAAACGTATAATGACATGCCATTCCTAAAATGACGCTCGTTATGCTAATGTTAATTAATAGAGAGAACGCGAGAAATTCATAATTGATAGAGGAGCGAAGACGGACTGCAAAGCGGCAACTCTGCATTTCGATGAATGAATTTGTTTCTAGTTTATTTTCCCGTACCTTAAAAGCCACTACATCGACGTGTAAAAGTAATAAATCGAATTAAAAGTGTAAATAAATTGTAAATCAAATATTATAAATGCGAAAGCTTGGATGGATGTATGGATGTATGGATGTTTGTTACTCAATCACGCCCCAACGGCTGAACGGATCTGGATGAAATTTGGCACAGAGATAGATTATAGTCTGGAATACACACACATAGATACACATAGGCTACTTTAATCCCGGAAAATTAAAGAGTTCCGCGCAAACCAAAAAACCCAAATCCACGTGGACGAAGTTTAATTTATTAAATGCAAGAGCTTCTCTGTGCCAGAGCGGGCATTAGATATCCAATCTTCAGGATACGAAAGGGTATATCTACTTATTTTTACCGGATTATCCTAAAAACCTCCACAATTTGTTGATTATACTGATGCTTGTTCAATATCCTATCATCCTGAGGGCTGAGGGCAATCAGGGATAGCACTCTTTGTATATTGCGAATCACACTCTACTTATTGGCGCAACCCTGAAAACAACCCCGTTCACAGGGAGTTGCTTTGGGTAACTATCAAAGTACATGACCGATTGGGCTGTTGTGACAATAATTCATCCTGGAGGTTCATAAAAATCTATTACTCCCTTTGTTTATTGTTAATCACACTTAATGGCGTAATCCGGAAAACAGCTGCCATAGGTTACTACTTAATATGATGATATTCTACAAAGTCATAGTTCGGAGGACCATACGGTCATACGGTACATGCCAATGTCTTAGTTCAGTGTGTGCTAACATACCTACAAGTTAATTTATCAAACTACACACAATTTCTATACATCCATCCATCCATCAGCCTTTTGGAGAGAGCGCCACCACACACGGTCCTCCGCTTTCCTCATCCACCCACTTCCCGCTACCTTTTTAAGGTCGTCGGTCCAGCGGGCTGGAGGTCGTCCCACACTGCGTTTACCGGTACGCGGTCTCCACTCCAGAACGCGTCTGCCCCAACGGCCATCGGTTCTGCGACAGACATGACCTGCCCACTGCCACTTCAGCTTACTAATTCTCTGGGCTATGTCAGTTACCTTTGTTCTCCGGCGGATTTCCTCGTTACGGATTCTATCCCTCAGAGAAACACCCAACATAGCCCGCTCCATAGCTCATTTCTATACAGCATCACATTAGAATACAATATCCATCTGGGTTTGCTAGTAGGGTGGTAACTTAATACAACCTAATATAAAACAAAAAAAAATTTGGCGAATTCCTGGAACCCCATATTCTTTCAATCGGTTCTCAGAATTATTTGCTATGCTCGTTGCCATTTCTGCTCCATACATCGTTGAGTTAACTGGGTTACTCTGGTGGTTCTGGTAGTTCATTATTAATATCATGGCATGGGCATAGTTGAGAACCTGGGCCCCAATCATGTAAGAATGTCCGATCAATCGTTTAAGATTTTTGTCAAAGTAAAATAAACGATAACTCCATTGAATTAGAGCTCAATTTCGTCTGCCCATTCTTATACGTTTAGGGTATCGTACAAAAATCTTAAACGTTTGATCGAACATTATTACATGATTGGGGGGCAGGAGAGTGACATAGGCTAGGATAGGAGTTCCCGCGGGAATCAAAAAAACTTAAAACACGGGCATCAGCTAGTGCCTGAATATAGAGCTAAGTCTACTCCCGCACGTGCTGCTTAGTGGTGCAATCTCTCAATTGAAGCCTCATAAACGAAACACAGAAGCCAGAGCTTTGTAGAATTTTCACCCTTTCAACAAACAATACGTGACTTGAATTATGTCCCTGTTCCATTCTATTTATTTTATATATAAGTGATTTTCTTTATTGCTTACTTCTTCCGCGTGGAATGAGCTTGAGTTATTTTAAATCTCACGGGAACTCCTTAATTTTTCGGGATAAAAAGTAGCCTATGTCCTTCCCTGGAACACAACCAATCTCTATTGATTTCAGACATTTAACATCAAAATCGGTTGAAACGTTGGACCGCTAAAGCTTAGCACTACACTTAGGTACACTTTCGCATTCATAATATTAGTGTACATCCACACCAATTTTATTTTATTTAACATATGACTGTGTAATGTTAAATTTTATTAGACTTTATTTATTTATTTTCTATAATATTAACACAAATCTGTGAACAGTGCCGCTCACACGATAATAAACACACAATTTCAGTAATCGAGTTGGCACCAAATTTGGCATCGTCAGAGGATGATTGGGTGAGAAACATTAAAAAAACGAATTCCACGCGTATAAAGTCGCGGGCATCATTTAGTTCACAACATTACTCTTAGTAATGGTAATAGAACAAGTAGAAACATGGTAGAAACCTTCTCTATAATAGTTTTGCTGAATAAAATCGAACTCGCTCATCACAAGTAAAGTAGAAAAAAATTGAAATAAAGTTTCTTGACAATTTTCCAGCATCGTAGAATTTCCACGATCGCACTGAATTGTGGGCAAATACGAGGTATTGGGGGAATCTGGGAAAAACTCCTTTGTCAGAATTTTGGATTTCTTATAATAGTCAGAAGCTAGTGGAAAATTATGAGCAGTTACTTGACCAAACCTGAATCTCTGTAATTAAATATTTACATTATTTATTTCCTCTCTAATAATAATGACTCGGTCGTAGATCTAATATGACGGCATCCCTGGGGCAGCGCTGTTGTCTCAACGTGGGAGGTTCCGGGTTCGATTCCAGGCAGGGCCAATTTTTGGCAATTTATAATTTCAGATTTTTCCCTGATGTGGTCTGGTAGGAGGCTCCTGCCGTGGCTATAGTTACCAGTTACCACCCTACCGGCAAAGACGGTAGGGTGACGGTAGGGTTCGGGTACGATGTCGTATAGGAACTGATTTGGGGTATTGGTTAATTATAACTGCCATGCCCCTAACAGGTTAGCCCGCTACCATCTTAGACCGCATCACTCACTTACCATCAGGTGAGATCGCAGTCAAAGGCTAGCTTGTAGTAGATACAAAAAAAAATCCCGCACCCGCTGTATTATTATTCACTTTACAATTTATGCCTCCTCTAAAACCTTTGCCTAATGTGTCCTTCCAAAGGATATACAACCTATCTCCGTACCAAATTTTATCAAAATCTTCAGTAGAGAAGATGGGCCGACAGACACACTTTCGCGTTTATAATATTCGTGTGGATATCAATTCCCTTTTTTTAAAAAAAATTAAAATGCAAATTAATAATATTTTTTCCCCACCTGCTCTTATGGTAACATATATCATGTAAGGGATACTGGTGGCATTTTATGGCTGTTTTTTGGGTACAAAATATGGTTATATTGGTACTTTGATTTATTTCAATACCTATTCCATATAGTCGTAGATTCGCTTATCTTTGAACAAAAGGTTTTATAGATTTCTTGTTTTTCTAGTGATGTTTTTGTGAGTACATTTTACAAGCTTTCCCCAATAGAGTAACTAATTTAGTTTAATAGAGATAATGAAAGCTCAATCAAATCGGCAACTCTTTATCAAACTCAAAAACGCTTCTATTATGATATATATTATGTACATCGGTATAAAAAACATACGAGTATATGTGACGTCGTCAAATTTCAACACAATTATTTTCTTCAATGGATAGTGTAAAATGATCTTCTTATGATGTGAATTTTAGGTATTTTCCCTATATTTATCAACTAGATGATACCCACGACTTCGTCCGTGTGGATTAAGTTTTTCTATTCCCGCGGGAACTCCTTAATTTTCCGGGATAAAAAGCCTATGTCCTTCCCCGGGATGTAACCTACCCCTTTACCAAATTTCATCAAAATCGGTTGAAAAGATGGGCCGTTAAAGCGTAGCAGACAGGCAGACAGACAGACACACTTTCGCATTTATAATATAAGTATGGATCAGTAAGAAATAATTTATTTTTGATATAAGCACCACCTTATTCTGTGAGGCTTTTTCTCACGAACTTATTAAAGATCCCGTTGAAAATTCTTAAAACACTTTATCGTAATCTAATCCTATAAAAGGGCCACTCAAACAACTGAACGGATCGGGCTGAAAGAGCAACGGCGAACTTCCATACATCAATATTATTGAGCAAAAATAATTATGTACACGTGTGAAAAAAATATGTTTTTTATGCGTCGAATATGAAGCTCAGAGCAGCTAGAATTATTTTTTTATGAGCCTAGAAAAAAAAGATATTTCGTTTTAAAGTTTAGTAGGTTATGTGGTAATGTCACTTCTAAAAATGACAACCGGAAGAAAGCCACAAAAACAAAGACAGAAGACAACCACAGACCAGTAAAACATTCGGCACAACCACAGACAATCAGCATCAGTGCTGCCATAATATTCTTTCAATTATTACCATTCTGTTAGAGATTATTAAATAATGTATGCAAGAAAATTCACTTAAATAATATAAAATACACTAAAAAAAAGAGCAATACTATTATTTATGCTAACATTAATCAGACGAAATAATTACAATTTTTAAAACGATACAAAATAATCTACTAATTCAGATTTATTCTAGCTACTAGGTAGATTATACATAAAATGATAACACTAAACTGTGAAACGGGAACTAAATAATCAAAAAAGATTCCCTAAATATTTAATTTTTTAACCTAAGTTCAATTAATTAAGGTGAATACTTGATAAAATTTAAAAAAATAAGCAAATTAGTTTCTTCTTTACCTTACTTGTGTACAATCAAGATTTAGTAAATGTGGTCAATAATATTTTCGCCGTTGCTCAAACTGTTGACGATGACTTTGTCTTTCAATCAAGCCGCAACAGAGCAAAAGATCAACTTGATTATTTGCCCTAAAGCTGTTACAGAGGAGAGTAACTTGGACAACTTAGACAGAGATAGACACCATAGATATAATATATTGACTACTTTTGATCCCGGAAAATCATAGTTTGATACGTATAACTTTCACTTTTCATTTTTTTAGTATGCATAGATTTTTTGATACAAAAATTTGGCAATTCTTATTGGTTCATTAACGAACAAAAAGACTTTTCAAGACTACAAAAATATTATTTCAGTTTTATGAAGTCGTTTCAGCAACTTTAACGAAGTAGTTATTAACTCTAAATCTTACGGAAGTTCTCACGTAATGAACACAATGAAACTTGCTGGTTCTTAAAACTCTAATTACACTATTTCACGGATCGAAACTAACTCCATTCCAACTGAGAGTTCGGTTAAATTAACTTTTTAAATAAATCTCTACAGTTTAACAGTTAACCATTCTTTTTGATCTCATCCATACTTATCCTATACTTAAAAAGTAAATAATGCGAATGGTTGGACGAATGGATGGAAGTTTGTCGCGGGAAGTTGCGTGTTAGATTCCCGGCAGGGTCAATTTTGAAATTTGTAGTTTCTGAATTTTCCCTGTTCCAGTCGGTGGGAGGCTTCGGGCGTGGCTAGTTGCCATCCTACCGGCAAAGACGTACCGCCAAGCGATTTAGCATTCCGGTACGATGAAACATGTTATTTGTATGAGTTTAATTTAACTGCAGTACCTACCCCTAACAGATTAGCCCGCTACTATCTTAGACTGCATCATCACTTACCATCAGGCGAGATCGCAGTCAAAGACAAACTTACAGTAGAATCTATATTATTTTATTATATGTATTAATAAATAATAATTTTATAATAAGAACGGCTAAACGGATCTGGAAGAAAGGCACAGCAGGGCTAGCATGGGCCGGAGATAAAAAATTTATCCCCCGATTTTATCCACTGACAAGAGATAAAATTAACTTATCCGCTTCTCAGAGCACGGCAACAGGGGAGAGGAGAAGTTTATCCCCGTTTGAAATTTCACGGGGACTCGGGGGACTATTTATCCACCGTTATTTAGCGTTTTTATTTATTTATTTAGGAATAAAATTTTTATCCTTTCCTCGGGGAGAAAATTGTCTCGCCCATGCTAAGGGGGCAGAGATAGATTATAGTCTGGAATAACACGTTTATACTTTTTATCCCGGAAAATTAAAGAGATAACGCAAAAAACCTCAATCCACGCGGATCGGGGGCATCAGTAAGAAAAAAATAAAAATAAAAAGAATCAAAAGCCTTTAATTTAATTTAATGTAAACACGTCATAATAATAGTTTTCAAAATTATTTCGGGTTCAAACATTAATTATATATAATTATAATTGCGTGAATATTGTTTGCACTTTCACGTGTGTGGTTCGCCAATAAATAATTAATTTTGAATTTAATTATTATTTGCACAATTTCACTAATTTTGTACCTAGTGTTTGAAAATCAAATTTTAAATCGGAAAATTCAGATAAGTGCAATCACTACGTACTATTCAACAAGTTTCAAAAACAGCATAAAACAGGAGTCCTAGTGCTTTTAGAAGCCTTTTTCTCTCTGCGCCGTTTTCCTCATTACTGTGGGGCGAGGCCCCTTTCCTTGAATCACATAATGACAGGGACTTGGGATAATAATGCGATGGGTTCCCAGGTCCTTCCGCACACTGGTTTTTTGGTACCCGCGGGAACTCCTTAATTTTCCGGGATAAAAAGTAGCCTATGCGTTGTTCCAGACTATAATCTATTCCTGTGCCAAATTTTATCCAGATCCGTTCAGCTGTTCTGGCGTGATTGAGTAACAAACATCCATCCATCCAAACTTTCGCATTGATAATTAATACTAATAGTATAGAATACGGCTTTAAGCGATGGTAGGTACTATGCCCCCGCCGCCATATTTGGCCGGTGAGAGAGAGGAAATCAAAGTTTTAATTGTTGTAAATGCCGTATCTGTAATGAGGTAGATAATATTAATGAGGTCATGTTTGGTCATGTCCGGCGAGAAATGACATGTTCGCAGACGTGTGCTAATGAGATGTCGCGACTGCTTGATAAGCGCTTGAATGTTTGATAAGCTGATTATGGTGCTGTTATCAACGGGCCACGGAATTTGAATGGATGACCTACATTGTATTCTTGCAGATCAGCCCCCAATCATGTAATCTACGGGGCATGTTTAAAGATTTTTTCAATGCAGAGAATTTTTTAAATTGTTTTTTGAGATGCGTCAATGGTCTTGAAATAGTACATTACACATCTAGGGCAGTAAAATAAGAAATGTCTCAGATCACATGTAATTGTTGTCCGAGGCGAAGCCGAGGTCAATAAACATGTGAGCTGAGGCTTTCTTATTTACTGCCCGTGGTGTGTATACTATTTTTCTCCTCGACGGAGGCGGAAAGCGGCATTTTCGTTTAGCGCAGCGGGAGGAAAATTGACGCTTTCCGCCCGGAGGTGAGAAAACGTCATTTTATTTTTCATACATACTATATGTCAACGTTTGATACATACACTTTGCATTATTTCGTTAGCTATAAATTTTATAGCTAATATCGATAATAATCAACTAAATAGATCGTTCGTAGGCCTCATAGCCTGCCAACCCGCATTGGAGCAACGTGGTGGGTCTAAACTCTAATTCCCTCTCTCCTATGAGAGTGGAGGCCCGTGCCCAGCAGTGGGACGTTATTGGGCTGTAGTGGTAGTAGCATTGTAACAATTAACTCGTGCACGTTTTAAGTAAAAATACTTATTGAAAAGTGTTAAACTTCTGAAACTACAATTGGTGGAAGAATAAAAAAAACACAACTTTCTAACTATATAGGGGCCCAGTACATATACCTAGAATATAATTCCATGCGATGCAAAGTTTGTATTGAAAAACTTAAAGTTCACCAGTTAGCAGGAGGCGTCAGGCACGAAACTAGCGACGGCGGTAGCGGGGCGATTTGGCCCGAGAGCTGGGCGACGAATTTCGGGAAGGCAAGCTGAAATTGTGAAAAAATATAATTTCGTCAATTGTCGAATCCAGTTCTGCCAGTCTGGTAGAGCGTTTGCGGTTATTTCGCTACTGCGCAGCATATAATAACATTTGCAAAAAAAATCTACAAAAAACATTTTTTGGCAACTTGATTTTTTTATCTTTCAAAGTAAGTTTAAAGAATTCGAAAAAAAATACCCCAGACTTTTCGTCGGTTATAAAGTATTACCAGAACTTTTCAAACTTCTTCCCGAAATTCGTCGCCAGCTCGTCTACTAATCGCATCGCCCCGCTGTCGCCGTCGCCGTCGCTTATTTCGTGCCCGTACACTTACAACGCAAAGACACTAAGCAATCTCAAGTTACACGATACTTATTATCTGGGGCCATACTGCCAACGCTTAAAGCCATATTGTTTCACTAGAGGAAGCCCGCGACTTCGTTCGCGTAGCTTAAGTTTTTTAATTCCCACAGGCACGCCTTAATTTTCCGGGCTAAAAAGAAGCCTGTTTCACTCTCCAAGTACCCAACTATACCCATGCAAAAAATCACGTCGATCCGTTGATCTGTTGCGGCGTGATTGAAGGACAAACTCTCTATTTGACGTCCTTGGGGATAGGAATTTCAAAAACTTTAAAATCCGTATTTCATCATTAGCGGAAGCCCAAATACCAAGTTTTATGGTTATAGCTTGAAAAACGACGGACTTTCATACAAACTTTCAACCCCTATTTTACCCTTTTGGGAGTGGAATTTCGAAAAACCCTTTCTTAGTGGATACCTAGTCTTCACAAAGAACACACAATCCAAATTTCATGTCTCTAGGACCAGTGGTTTAGGCTGTGCGTTGATATATAAGTCAGTCAGTCAGTCACTCAGTCAGTCAGGACTTTGAATTTTATATATAAAGATATAGAAGATAATGCTAAAGTATTGCTTTCAGCGTTGGCAGTTGGTCCCTGTGCAAATGGGACTGGAAAATATCTTTAAAGAAAATGGAAAAAGATTTTCTTGCGTTTTTAAAATTCTTTGTAGATCTCCTTACACAATCCATACTAATCCATACCAATATTATAAATGCGAAAGTGTTTCTGTCTGTCCGTCTGTCTGTCTGCTACGCTTTCACGGCCCATCTATTCAACCGATTTTGATGAAATTTGGTGTAGCGGTAGGTTAAATCTTAAAGAGTTCCCCCGGGAGTCAAAAGAACGTAATCCACGCGGACGAAGTCGCGAGCATCATCTAGTTAAAATATAATGGGAAATATCACTAAGTAAATAACGGTGAAGGAAAACAAAGCGAGGAAACCTGCTGGCCTCACTAGAGAAGCAGTCTGACTTTCTTACCGGCTCTTCTCAGTAGAATCTGCTTACCGAATCGGCGATAGAGTCGAAACAACACGTTTCTTAAAATCTACCTATACTATACTAATACCTATACTAATATTATAAATGCGAAAGTTTGGATGGATGGATGTTTGTTACTCAATCACGCCAGAACGGCTGAACGGATCTAGATGAAATAAGGCACTGAGATAGATTATAGTATGGTATAACAGTATAACACATAAGCTTTTATCCCGTAAAAGTCCCGTTATTGAGTCC
Source organism: Erebia ligea (assembly GCA_917051295.2). Taxonomy (NCBI): domain Eukaryota; kingdom Metazoa; phylum Arthropoda; class Insecta; order Lepidoptera; family Nymphalidae; genus Erebia; species Erebia ligea. Next base: position 1,293,909 of record OU785240.1, on the reverse strand, counting down.
CCGTGGGAATCAAAAACCTTTTTACACGCGTACCAAGTCGCGGGCATTAGCTACAGTAGTCCATACTAATATTATAAATGCGAAAGTGTGTCTGTCTGTCTGCTACGCTTTCACGGCCCATCTGTTCAACCGATTTTGATGAAATTTGGTACAGGAATAGGTTGTATCCTGGGGAAAGACATAGACTACTTTTTATGCCGGAAAATTATAGAGTTCCCACAGGAACCAAAAAACCCTCAATCCACGCGGACGAAGTTTCTGGCATCAGATAGCGTGATATAATTTTAAGACTAGTTCGTAGAAAATAATGCTGTTGTTTTTTTTAATCACTTTTTTTTTATCCACTACAAGTTAGCCCTTGACTGCGATCTCACCTGATGGTAAGTGATGATGCAGTCTAAGATGGTAGCGGGCTAACCTGTTAGGGGCATGGCAGTTATATTAAACTAATACCCCTACTTGCGTGATTTGGAGAGCTCGCTTCGAAAAAGACAATTAACCCCAACGGAGGACGGTATAATAAAACGGTTAGCGGAGCGTTGGAGATTGTAATTAGAGAATTTGCCGAACGCTGAGATTAAGAAAAATTGCTGACTATTGATATACATAAAATCAGGATACATAAATACGGATGGTGACAACTCAATCAAATCACTAACTCCTTATCACACTTAAAAACGCGCTTTTTAAGTTTGCACGAAATACATAGTTGTGACGACATCAAACTTCAACGCACTTTTTTTCTTTAATCTATTCTTTAAAATTGTTAACTAACCGAGGATCAGTGTGTTTCAGATCTTTTGGAAGACCCTCAATTTAATAATCAGTAAGAAATAATTTGAGATAGTGTGTCTGTCTGTCTGCTACGCTTCATAGAGTAAAGTAATGCTACGCTTTCACGGCCCATCTTTGCAACCGATTTTGATGGATTTTGGTACATAGTGTTAGATTGAAAGTTAAATACAGTTTATGTATGGTATCCCTGCTATGGTTTTGTAGAGTGGCAACACTGCTCTGTGGAGGAATGACGATGGTATATCGCTAGTGACGTGTGTCTGTGTAAATAATTGTTAAATAAAGTATTTTAAAGGATAATCAGTGTTTTGGATTTAATAATAGATAGGTACTTCACAATCGTGCATTGTAGCGAGTCAACATCTCCTGAGGATGCTCCGGTGTCGGAGTGAAACGTACGTTGAGGGTATTTTGGAAGATTTATGTGGTGTGGAGAATATCGCGGGCCGCAAGTTCAAGATACGCACTGTACCACGTAGATTTGCCTTCTTCGGCGGATTATAGCGAATTAAACTTCTAGTTTTTTCAACATACATAGTATTAAATCCAAACACGGTTTATCCATTTTAATACTTTAATTCAGCAATTCAAACACAGACACACGTCAATAGCGTTACGCCATAGTCATCCCTCCTCCAGAGCAGTGTTGCCACCCTAGATTAATCAGGCAATGATACCATGTATAAATCGTTTTAAAGTTTCCCTCTAACAATAGATAGGTTATATCGCGAGGAAGGTCATAGCTGCTACTTTTTATCTCTGAAAATTAAGGAGTTCCCACAGGAATAAAAACTAAATCCCCGCGAAGGAAATCGGTGGGCATCATCTAGGTAATTATAAAAAGCTTTCCAAAAATTACAATAAAATTGGATTATACTTCGTCCGCGTGAAATAAGTTTTTTAAATTCCCACGGGAACTCCCTAATTTTTCGGGGTAATATATAGCCTATGACACTCACAAATAATGTTTATTGTTTATTCATTTATTTATGTGTTTGTTCATTTGCTATTCATTGTTGTTTTGTTTGCTGTTATTCATTTGTTTTTGTTTATGTGGCTTTCTATGGGTACCAGAATTTTCAAAATCGGTTCAGTAGATCCAGAGATTACCCCCTACAACTTCACTAACTCGAAAACTTTACCTTATAATATTAGTATAGATACAATATCATACCAGTACCCTTACTCTGAGATTGATCGAATTTAAAATACGGTCTCACTAAGTGAGGTGAATTACATATGCATCAAACTAAAATGAATCTTAATCTTATTAATTTAGAGCTCAAGTTCGTGTATGCATTCACAGCTAGCGCTCCAAACGATACGTTTCGAAATTTGAATCGGTTGCACTGAATTTGTGGCTTTAAATCAAGAGTTTTTGGGTCCATTTTAGTTTGACTCAAATGTGATTCACCTCACTTAGTGAGACCGTATTTTAAATTCGATCAATCTCAGAGTAAGGGTACAGGTAAATAATTGAAAATGAAAAATGTTTATTTTCCAAAACAACTATGAAAATTTTTCCATATAAGTCCAATGGTACCCATACTAGGTAATCCTGTAACGTGGGTAGGTACATAAGTCGCATTAAACAAAGAAAGATTCACACAACGTAATTATTGTCGCTCGGTATTTTAACATTGAGATTTTTGTTGCATTTTTTAAAATAACATAATTTCTAAATAACAATGAATAATGATGAATGAAAAATGATGAATGCCCTTATGTTAAGTGTAAGAAAAGTTTTTCCGTTGCGTCGTAATCCAATAAAGCCAAACCTATCCTATCCTATTGGACCTATCTTCGGTCGTGTCATATCAATGGCAGGGCGGTATTTCAATTAATTAATATCTGGTCGGTCCAGTGCGTCGACGGCGGAAGCTGGAGGGTGGGATGAGATATTAATGAGATACCTACTGCTGAAACACTGAATCTAGACAACCCTTTCCTGGCATTCCAGCGGCCCTAACCCTCGGGATTATTGCCTTACATGTTATAAATAAATTGAGTTTATTGAAGTGAAAACTTCTTTAGCCGCGTTGAGCACTTTTTATGCGACTGCCTGAAAAAAGGAGTATATTGTTTTCAGGGTTCATGTATGTATGTATGTGAGTTTGTATATTCCACCATAACTTCTATACACCTGAACGGATTTTGATGAATGAGGTATCGTTAGAATCCTTAGCTTATTTCGGGTAACATAGGCTAGTAAAATTAAAAAAAAAATTGATAGGGTGACCATGGTCCCACATCTAAGACTAAAGTAGATTTTTTTTTCCAAAATGAGATTAACTATATTGTCATCATCAAGCAAATGATGAGTAGATTCCAAAAATATATAAGACTATATTTCAATATCCAGTGATTCACAAAAAAATATCATTTAACTATGGCAGTCGTATTTTTAATTCTTTGAGTTATATTCACTTGTTGGTAGGGGGTAAACTTGTGGATTCGTGTCACCGACACCGTCACCGACACCTCACTGCCCCATGCTCGCGTTGTAATTCAGAAGTTATAAGGCTCTGACAGACGGACGGACAGACGGACGGACAAGTGCCAATTCACTCAAGTAAGTAGACTCAGAGGACCGAGCGAATTTTAATTTATAACTTTGATCTTTGTTGAAAAGCATAGTAGGTAATACAAGCGCTATTTCAACTAGGCCACACCTTAATATCTCTATTCGTCACATTATGAGGGTAGTCGTGGATTTAATTGTTTTGTTATAATACCCGCGACGATTGTACGCAGTGTACTATGAACGCTCGTGATGACATGATATGGAGCCGATAAGTACTGTAGCCTTCGAAAAGGAGAAGTTATGTGCCAACCATTTCGTTTGCCTAAGTATGAGACCACTGGATCCTGTGCTTAAAGGTCATGATGGTGGTACCATGGAAATATACTTGAATTTGTCATGTGTACCCAAATTTTTTTTACCCTGCGGAAAGGGACAGCGCTAGATTTAGAAAATGTGTACACCGTATTTAATCTATATGTTCTAATATTATAAATGCGAAAGGTTGGATGGATGGATGGATGTAAATTTGTTACGCAATCAAGCCAGAACGGCTGAACGGATCTGGATAAAATTAGGCATAGAGATTGTAGTCTGAAATAACACATAGCCTACTTTTTAGGAAAATGAAAGAGCTTTCACGGGAACCAAAAAACCGCTAGGATATGGAATGCCCTTCCGGCTTCCGTTTTCCCCTCCTCTTTTAATAGGTACCTTCAAATCAAGAGTGAATAGGCATCTTCTAGGCAAGCGCGCTCCACCTTAGGCTGCATCATAACTCCACCACGCAAGTCTGATTGCAGCCAAGCGCTGGTCTATATATTTAAAAAAAAAAAACCTCAATACACGCGAAAGAAGTCGCAGGCATCAGCTAGTTCTTGAATAAATCCACTATGAGAATAACAAATAAAATAAAATACTTGTATATGCGTGGAAAACTCACGATGTTTATTGTTTGCGTATAAGTGCCTGTTAATTTAGTACAAAAACAAGACTTATTTTTTACCTAACATGAGAGCTGTAGCTGTAGCACAGAATAGTAATTAGTACAAGAGGGCATTCTACCATCGCTTAAAGCCGTATTGTTTTAGTATTGTTGACGTTCGTGTCTTAGAATTATAATCCTTATTATAGGAACGTCAAGGTACTTGACATTAAACTGGCATTTGGAGTAATATTGCTTAAGTATTGCTTTAAGCGCAGTATGGCCCCTGCCCCCCTAGCATGGGCCGGAGATAAAAATTTTATCCCCCGATTTTATCCACTGACAAGAGATAAAATTAACTTATCCACCTCTCAGAGCACGGCAACAGGGGAGAGGAGAAGTTTATTCCCGTTTGACATTTCACGGGGACTCTGGGGACTATTTACCCACCGTTATTTCGCGTTTTTATTTATTTATTTATGAATAAATTTTTTATCCTTTCCTCGGGGAGAAAATTGTCTCGGCCCATGCTAGGGGGGCAGGGCTGTAGTATGTCCTCCTTCAAGCGTGTAGCTCTATGAACACATATTGTTATTTCAGTCAACATTAATATGTGTTGTTTTATTAGAGAATTAATTGTTTGTGTGTTTGTTCAAGCATTAGAAGTTGTGTCATTATAAAGGTGTATTCACACAGAACCGTGACTTTTCCGGAGACGTGATCAGGAAGAAATCTTGCGAAAGTGTGTCTGTTTGTATATCCCAATTTACCCTACTGGGAATCGAACCCGGGAACCCCCACTATAAGACCATAGCGCTCATGTAGGACATACAGGTGTCTTTTATGTTACGTCATGTTTTGACTCTACCACCGGTTCGGAAAGAAAAATTCTACTAAGAAGACTCAACTCACAGGTTCAGTGGAAAGGTGCCCTAAAACGAGATTTAGTTAAGCCACTCTACCACCTAATGATAAAACTTTAATGATATTCTACCTTACTTCACTATTTCACTCCTTAAAGACTATTATTTACAAAGATCGATCGCTCTTCACCATTTTGTAACTTGTGAAAACCCCATGAGTTCAGAACATTTATTTATTTTGATCCTTAAGTTCAAAACCATAGAGTTTAATTTCCAATAGAACTCAAAAAGGGCTCCTTAAAATCAACCTTCATTATTAAACCTTCTGCTTTAGAATTAGTTCCTTTAGTCTTAACACCTGTTGGAAAGAGATGTAAATACGACACTGTAGTGTGTCAGAGCAGGATGTAGATATACTTGAAAAGATTAAGTGCTAGTGGAATACGAAGAGTTAATTTAAGTTGTACGTGACGGTACTTTCGAGTACACAAGTGAGTTAAAAATTCGTGAGATTATCCTCGACTGTGCGGAATTTTTGCTCCGGCATAGTCGAGGACAAAATCGGCCAAGTGACTCGCTTACCTTGAAAAAACATAATAAATATGATTATTTAAACGCCCAAAATTATTGTAAGTGTAATAAAATCGAATAAAATTGTGAATAATTCGTTACAGTTTTATTCGAATTTACTTCAGGCCATTGAATCCAACTCACGCTCTGTCTAATATATCTTTGACGCAGCTATGTCTGAAATATTCCCGCAAGTCCCAACAACAACTGTACAAAGTTTCATCTCCATCATTCCTATAGGAACGGGCGTAACCAAAACTTATATAACACGGTAAAATTAAAGGCGGGAAAAGAATTTCCTTTCTCCCGTGTAACAGAAGGCTCCCTGAGGAGCCATGATACCGCGACGGTATTTGCTATACACACATAGTTACTACTATACTACTAGGTACTACTATAATATAACTACATCATTTCTTTTTACCGCAACAAGTTACTCTATGCGTCAATGATAGAGAAACTGAAAGATACCTATAAATATACTTACCCGCAAATTATTATCAGATCCGGTGACAGCGTCTCTAGTATGTATGAAATGTCACGAAAAGTAAATAAAAACCAAACAAAAGCTAAACAGGCATACAAATTAGTTCCGAAAAGAGGCCCAATAATTGTCTAAGCAAATCGTCATCATCTGACAGCTTAAAATGTATTATTCCATGTATTACTCGAACTGTTTAAGGAGTCCATACATACTTTTTGTCGTGCAGGCATCTATGAACTCCTTAAACCGGTCACCTTTCAGCAGGGAGTACCTATTATGAAAGGGATAGCAATACAATTTATTATTGCTGTCATTTTAGTTAAATTGAGATTGTTTCTAACAGAACTACCCCCAGTAATTCAAGTTAATTAGTGATTCGCCCAGGAAGAACTTTAAAATGAGCCAATTCGTATGCTAATTTTAGTTTTAAGTCTATTCACTAGCGCCACCAGTACAACTTTGATAGCTATAAGCTCGGAAAATGCTCGGAAACGAGAAGGTTCAAAAGATTTTGTTCCATTTCAATACTTGTTTGTAATGCCAGGGAGTTAATGATAGAACGTCCAAACCCATGTCCTTCCGGAAGGAGCTTCTGGAAGGACGCTCCAGCCGAAGGGCGTCCTGCTGGCAGGACTTATTTTTCATGTAGAATTTGTATGAATATTCGAGGCGGTCCTTCCGGCAGTACTCGATTCCATGCCTGATACAAATGTGCAGGGGTAGACAACTATTTTATGAGTTTGAAATAAAAAACACATGGACGTTTTGCGTCTGTAACTTACGTTGGCGACGCGACGCAAAGCGAAGCGCTCCAACAAATGAAGTTGAAATTGGCATTTGATTTTTTACTGACGTTTGATTTTATTCGTTTCGTATCGCGTCGCTCACGTACGATAACGCCTAAGGAAGATAAATAAAAAGAAAGGTATGAGAATCACGTTTACTTTATTCCTAAAAAATACATCCAGGTAACACCCTTTACAACGACTATATTTTCGAAAGAATTTATTACGTTGCTCGTACTGGTAGTCGGATAATTATTCGTCTCCTCCTCATCTTCGCTTGAAGTGGATGAATCTGATTCAGACGGTGCTGAAAATAATACCAAAATACTAAATCAATCAAACTATAAAAAACTCAATCGGTGATCATTACTTATCACCATTGTAAGGGTACTCTGCTTTAATAATGCACAAACGGCGCGGTGCGGCACTAACAAAATCAAACGTCAGTCATAAATAAAACGTAAAGTACTGTTCCCGAGGGAATCGTCTATAGCCTATAACCTTCCTCGAGAAATGAGCTATCCAACACAAAAATAATTTTTTGAACCAGTAGTTCCTGAGATTAGCGCGTTCAAACAAACAAACAAAATCTTCAGCTTTAAAATATTATTATAGTAATAGGTAATATTATATTATAGGATATTCTATAACTTTCACATTTATAATATTATAATGGGATGTACTTACAACATTCTTGATTGGTATTTGCTTCAATTAAATTTTCGTTTTCGTGGTCAGCAATTAAATATCCGACGGGCACGGTTGAAACTTTTTTATCAATATCCCAATATACTCTTGCAAATTTGTTTTCCACTTTTCTTACTGTACCCCAACAATAACTGATATCGTAATTATCGCCAAAATGTTGACGACTCCATGTATTGGCGCCATCTTGTTCGTCGAAATAGGTAGCTTTGGCGCGAACGCGGTCCCCACGTCTTATATTCGCAGCCATTTCGGCTCAACTGGTCGTAGAAACATGAATCAAAAACTCGCAAAGAGAGAAAAAGACGCACTATATAGTGTTACTTGTTTCGTCCTGCTAGCAGGCTTAGAAAACCTCATATAGCCAAATCTATTGCGTCCTACCGGTAGGACGCAAAGTCCTGCTGGCAGGACTCTGGACGTTCTATCATTAACTACCATCGCTTAAAACAGTATTATTTAAAAATGACAGTTTTATGCCACGAACCTTAACATCTCTTACAATAAGGACTATAATTCTAAAACACGAACATCAACAATATTAAAACAATACGGCTTTATGCTATGGGAGTACGCCCCCAGTTAATGCAGGTTTATGATTGCACGCCAAAATATTCAATATCAAACCCATTTTTTAACCGACTTCCAAAAAAGGAGGAGGTTCTCAATTCGGCGTGTATGTTTTTTTTGGTTATAAGTTTTCCAATAAGTTTTCGTAAAGATCAGACAGAGAATTCAAAGAAATGTATCAATGCACTGATATGCATAGTTTAATGGTGAAGGACAACTTACAAATATTTTTTTTTTTATTCCAGTAAGTACTTGAGTTAGCCCTTGACTATACTAGATGATGCCCGCGGCTTCATGCGCGTGGTTTAAGTTTTTTTGATTCCCGTGGGAACTCTTAGATTTACCGGGATAAAAAGTAGCCTATGTCCTTCCCCGGTAACCTATTCATTAAAATCGGTTGAACAGATAGACCGTGAAAGCGTAGCAAACAGACAGATAGACAGACACGCTTTCGCATTTATTATATTAGTATGGATTGCGTTGTAGCTTTTGTTTTTTTATCTTTTGGTCAACCAATAAGATAAATTAAAATAAGCGACACTAAAGGTATAGCTCAAAAGAGTAGTACCAGTTTATATGTTCCAATTTCATCGTGAATTTCTTTGGTTTCGTACATCAACGGTGCGCATATATGAAACATAAACAACAATAATTGAGCAGAAGTTTCATTGTAATGCTCACACTTTACGCTCTAACTTCGTTCCTTAACGTCGAATAAAAATTCAGATTTAAACACTTTACCGCATGAATGTAATCTATATACTAATATTATAAATGCGAAAGTTTGGATGGATGGATGGATGGATGGATGGATGGATGGATGAATGGATGGATGTTTGTTACTCAATCAGCTGATGCCCACGAGAATTGAGATTTTTCGGTTCCCCGGGCTTCTTTAATTTTCCGGAATAAAAAGTAGCCTATGTGTTATTCCAGCCTATAATCTATCTCTGTGACAAATTTCATCCAGATCTGTTCAGTCGTTCTGGCGTGATTGAGTAACAAACATCCATCCATAAACTTTTTATCTATACTAAATAAAATTATTTTTTAGTATTATTTTCTTCACAAGTGTGTTGAAAAACGTCGTATGATACACGTGTGTATTGATGATTACCGTCCTCGGCTATCTTGACCCTCACCTAACGGCTCGTGTCTCAATGGCGCCTCAGCGGCAAGCACCAACATTACACACTTGTACCATAATGTACTATTTTCTATGCCGTGAGCGAAATGCGAATCCACGAGAACTAGCCTGTAACAATTAATATAACAGTCAAAGCGAGCATTAGCCGTTGATTTAACACCTCACTGCACAACATTATGAATGTTACATTATTACACACGAATCGCACCAACCGTGCTCTATTGTTAGCTAATTCACTGGAACTTGACTCAAATCATACGCCGAAAGCGATAAAGACAGAACCTCTTTTAATTCAGTGGACCATCTAGGTCTGAGCGGCTGCCGTCCTAGGCCTTACATAAATAAGTCCCGTGCGAGTACAACGTCGTAGGCCTAACATAAATAAGTCCCGAGCGAGTACAACGTCGTAGGCCTAACATAAATAAGTCCCGTGCGAGTACAACGTTCTAGGTGTAGGCCTAACATAAATAAGTCCCGTGCGAGTACAACGTCCTAGGCCTAACATAAATAAGTCCCGTGCGAGTACAACGTCCTAGGCGTAGGCCTAACATAAATAAGTCCCGTGCGAGTACAACGTCCTAGGCCTAACATAAATAAGTCCCGTGCGAGTACAACGTCCTAGGCGTAGGCCTAACATAAATAAGTCCCGTGCGAGTACAACGTCCTAGGCCTAACATAAATAAGTCCCGTGCGAGTACAACGTCCTAGGCGTAGGCCTAACATAAATAAGTCCCGTGCGAGTACAACGTCCTAGGCCTAACATAAATAAGTCCCGTGCGAATACAAACACGTCAAGAGAAATCTCTAATATTTTCATTGTAATTAATACATTTATTTAAAGGGATGTTTATTTAATCCATTTCGGATTTCGATGCACAATACTTAATACAAGGTATAGGTAAAGTGAGTGTGACTATTTATTTGATAATATCATTATGTGAAAATAAATATCTTACTCCTACTATTAAAATGTAACAACAACAGAATGGCAAAGAAATATGTAATTAAAAATCGTTTTTTTTTTCTCGCAATCGAAGTGAAAAGTAGAGTGTTTACCACGGGACTAAAAGCTATTCTACTCGACATATAAGATAATTTAGTCCCTTGATGCACAATCTACTATTTTTTAATTTTTCCCTTAAAATTGACGAAATTTGAGAGACGAAATTTTGGGGCTTTCAGAGTTGAGATTTTCTAACGTCCAAAGTTGACCTCAGAACTCTCAATTTTCTGAAAGGCTGAGCCTGAAACTTGATTAATTATTTGAATTATATCCTGTACTTGAACAACAAATACTAAAATTAGATAAATATTATAAGAAAGAATATTTAATTTTTAATGAGCTTCAGTATTTTTAACAGAACTTCACAATGATGTCAATAGATGGCGCTCTGTAAAAGTTTATTCGTTTGTGCTTAGGATACCGCGAGGTCTCAGTTCGGGGCGAACCACTTACTAAACTTACAGTTACCGACATGCATGTCGCCGACATGCTCGCGTTGTTACTAAGACAAAAGGTCTTAAATATAAATAGACTACATTCGTAATTAAACTTTAATCACGAAATAAAATAAATAATTAATATATAAACTTTAAAACTAAGGCATAGTTTTAAGGTTTAAATATTAATTTATAATATTAGTATGGATTATTTTAAATATTATATTTTTTAAGTTTTCACTTCTATCGGCAGTCCCTATGACTGCCAATTTTTTACTGCTCCACGCGAATCCACAAGTTTACTTCCTACCAAAAAGTGCTCAACGCGGCTAATGAAGTTTTCACTTCAAAAAAGCTTTTAAAAAAGTCGCTCTAACTTAAGGCTTGTCCCACACGGCATATATCGCGTAGTCAGCGGCGCGACAGATCCTAAACTCCGTTTCGCGCGAGTTGCAGCCATCCCGGGAACTTCCGCGCTAGTTCCGGGCCAATCAGACCCACCCTTGATATACGAGCTTAAGATATACAGTTCCCTGGAAAAGCTCTATATATACACTGGCATCAGCCGATTACTATTCTATACCCACTTATATCCTTACTTCCTTACTAATATTACTAGTGGTTCGCCCCGAACTGAAACCTCGCGGTATCACAGAGCGCCGTCTATTGACATCATTGTGAAGTTCTGTTAAAAAATATCATCATCATTAAAAATTTAATAATTTCGTTTCCTTATAATATTTATCTAATTTTAGTATTTGTTGTTCAAGTACAGGATATAATCCAAATAATTGATCACGTTTCAGGCTCAGCCTTTCAGAAAATTGAGAGTTCCGAGGTCAACTTTGGACGTTAGAAAATCTCCACTTTGAAAGCCCCCCATTACATCAATTTTAGGGGAAAATTAAAAAAGAAATATTTTTGTCTTAAATGGTATGCCTACTTATCTTTAAAATGATATACCGCAACTCTATGTAACGCCATAAAAAATATTTTACTTTGCATTCGCTTCTATGAGAGCCCCCCTGAAATAAAGATTTTTATAACTTTTTAAGCCATATTCGGCTGGAGGCTATAGGTTTACATATTATATTTAAATTTGAAGTAATTACGTTCAGTAATTCAGTAGTTATAAGGCTCTGACAGACGGACGGACGGACGGACGGACAAGTGCCATTTCACTCAAGTAGACTCAGAGACCTTCGCTTCGCTCGGTCAATAAACGCGAAAGTTTGTATGATGAATGTGTCCATAATATACTCGTATATTATGAATGTGTGGATGTATGGGATGTATGGATGTTTGTTACTCTTTCACGCCAGAACGGCTGAATCGATCTGGATGAAATTAGGCACAGAGATAGATTATAGTCTGGAATAAGAAAGAAAAGAAAAGAAGAAAGAAAAAGCATTTATTTTCAAATTGTGCCATACATTACAAGTATACCTACCTACCTACAGAGGTAGATCAGCCCTGCTCCTCAACGATCTGAACAAGATCTAAAATCTAAACAGCAACGTTGAGGCGCAGGGATGAAACCGTGTCACGCATGGCACAGCCCGAAAAATGGCCCAGGCTCAGCATAATGCTGTATCTATGCTCAGTGCAAGCACTAACCATACAACGCTGATTTTCAGCCTGAACCCTGAATCAGGTGACACCACGGAAAAAACTACGTAACTGCAAGCTAGAATTAGATACTTAAAACTATAATTTAGTAGCAAACCTATCTATCTAATTATATGTCTATCTATCTATCTATTAATTACAGTGCTATACATCTACAAAATGTTCAGAAGTACTACATACAATTCCATAATATCTTCCCAATAAAAATTAACTATTATACTGCTAATATGTACCATACTACTATATCCTATAATAATAATTACTACGTATATTAACTACACAATAATTAATATAGATATATGTATATATAAATAAGTATAAATTAATAATTAAACGCAATACATACTATATATTATAATATATAACTTATTAAGCATAAAATAAATTAAAGAAAAGAGTACTCTGCCACATGATCTTGAAATTCCACTTGCTTTTCCAAAAGGAATTTTTTCAATTTGAATTTAAATGAAACTTGGCTTTTTAAATTCCTTATTGGAGGGGGGATATTATTCCAACATTTTGTGGCAGAGTAAGTAAAAGAGCCTCTAAAAGCGGCCGTGCGATGGAGTGGAATACGGAGCCGATTACGACAGCTACGAAGACGATCTGTCTCTCCATCACCCACCCACTTAAGTTTATGGGCTAGGTACAAAGGCTTACCCAGTTTAATTACTCCGAAAAGCAACCCAGCGAGATGCAGCTTCCTCCGTGATTTCATTTTTAATAAACCATGATTATTCAAATAGGGGGTGACGTGACTTCGCGGAGGAATAGGGAAGCAAAAACGAGCACAAGCGTTCTGCACGCGTTGAATAAGGCGTTTAGTTCTACAAAGCAGCCGTGGTCCATACACAACATCTGCATAATTGAGCTTAGAAAGTACCAAAGCCTCCACCAACTGAATACGAAGTTCTTGAGAGAGATACTTACGAACTTTGTAAAGTATCTTTAGTCGATAAGAGCAATAACAATAACACATAGGCTACTTTTTATCCTGGAAAATTGAAGAGATATTACAACTTTTGGGAGATCCTTTGTTTAATAATCACTAAAAATAATTTATTTCACTAGTAGTCAAATACCCAATTGTGTATCTTGGCTTCTATGCTACTGATATCAATGTTAGGAACTCTAGGAGGGCTGTAGCGTCCCGGTAGTAAGTTTATTTTTAAAATCCGGCGGTAATTGATGTTTTGGAGTTTTCTACTCAAAAGTTAGCCGATATGTTTCCAATTTCCGAGTTAGTTTCCAGTGAGCTTTTGTGCTAATGTTAGTTTACTATTATTTCTGGACTTTTTAATGTTTACTTCTCTTCTCAGCAGGGCTAGCATGGGCCGGAGATAAAAATTTTATCCCCCGATTTTATCCACTGACAAGAGATAAAATTAACTTATCCACCTCTCAGAGCACGGAAACAGGGGAGAGGAGAAGTTTATCCCCGTTTGACATTTCACGGGGACTCGGGGGACTATTTATCCACCGTTATTTAGCGTTTTTATTTATTTATTTAGGAATAAAAATTTTATCCTTTCCTCGGGGAGAAAATTGTCTCGGCCCATGCTAGGGGGGCAGGGCGCGTTTGGAACCTTTGTAGCTTTCGTTTTGAGATTCACCCTCACATTCACGTCTTATTCTTTGTATAATCGTTAACTCATTTAAAAAGCGTTTGTTAACTTATTTAATAAAAATCTAATATATAAAGCCATTACAAATTAATTTTTTTTGAAGATAAGTCAGGCAGCCGTCTCTCTACTACATCAATGATTTGCTGTGCCCCACCGGGGTTCCAATATTTGTAATACGAACTTGTTATTCTATTGACATTATAATCCATACTAATATTATAAATGCGAAAGTGTGTCTGTCTGTCCGTCTGTCTGTCTGTCTGCTACGCTTTCACGGCCCATCTTTTCCACCATTTTTGACGAAATTTGGTACAGGGTAGGTGGCATCCCGGAGAAGGACATAGGCTACTTTTACTCCCGGAAAACTAAGGAATATCCGCGGAAATCAAAAAACTTAAACCACGCGGACGGAGTTGCGGTCATTAGCTAGTTTTTAATAAACATACTTTGATTTGATTTGATTACTGAATCGTTTGCGTTGTATCACTCATCGCTGAAGGTCGTGACCCCTTTCATTAATCAAATCATTGGGTTGAAATGATGAATATTTTTCATCATACCTATTCGAAAAACGAATATTGGCTTCAGAGGATAGCGGGAGCAAAATGTAATTTTTAGGCCCATAGGACTTTTCATTTCTCTGTTCTGATTGGTCCGCGTTCGTGCTTTAGTGATAGGAGTATCTTCTGGTTGAAGCTTAAACGCGTTCGTGCTTCTGATTGGTGCTTAAACGTATAGGTAATGTCCATGCGTAGTAGGTTGATACTCCTAGCTTTTTCTCATACGTAATGATGAAAAATAGTGTGTGTCACTCGGGGCCAAATTTTTTGTTCTCGGGCGGCGTATATTGAATTCCTCGCTACGCTCAGGATTCTACTTTAGAATCCTGAGCGTAGCGAGGGAAAATAGCGCCCTCGGGGAACAAAAATTTTCTTTGGCCCCATACTTATAACACAAATACCTATTTTTCGTTTCGATTTTAATTTGCAATGTCAGCTTTATCGTCTATTTTCTTACCAATAAATCACAGCTGAAGGTGGTACACCTACATCATAAATTCTACCCTCGCGAGGCAATTACCGCTCTGACGGACAAACAAACAAACAAACGGATGGAGTTCGTGACCTATCGCGGGCGACCTCCGTCACGAGCCAGCAGGGCTGTGTTTAGTGTGCGGCTATCAGTATCTAGGGTTGTTTACTATCTAGTATCTACCATCTATCTATTAACTGTTACTTTTCAAAGGCACAATTGTCTAAGAAAATAGTAGGTAACTATTTGAGAGTTCAAAACGTATTACTTGAAATGTATAAGGAACTGCCCCCCGATTATGTAAGAATTGTCCATCTAATGGTAAAGGAGCAGCGTCAAAGTAATACATATTATAAACCATAACTGCATTGAATTAGAGCTCAATTTCGCGTATCCATTCTTATACGTTTGAGTATCGTACATACCTAAACGTATAAGAATGGGTACACGAAATTGAGCTCTAATTTAATGCTGTTATGGTTTATTTACTTTGCCGCAGATTTTTAACGATTTCATCGGTCATTCTTACATGATTGGGGGGCTGTTCATTCATAGGTACTTTTTAACGTGCAGGCATAAAATGTTATTACAAACGTTTACGATTTTAATTTGAGAATAATTTGGAAGATTTGTGTGGTGTGGTGAACATCGCAAGCTACAAGACGTGCAAGATACAAACTGTACCACATCGATTTAAAACCTACTGTGACGGAGAATAGCGAATTAAACTTCTAGTTTATTCATTGTCATGGACTTCCGCAAAGTAACGCCTGCTTCTATCCAATGTTTTTTAAAATATTTGTATAAATTTGACGACCTCCGTGGCGCAGTGTGTAGCGCTGTTGCCTTAACATGCGGAGGGCCCGGGTCGATCCCCGGCAGGGTTTGAAAATTTATAATTTCTGAATTTTCCCTGGTCTGGCCTGGTGGGAGGCTTCGGCCGTGGCTAGTAACCACCCTACCGGCAAAGACGTGCCGCCAAGCGATTTAGCGTTCCGGTACGATGCCGCGTAGAAACCGAATAGGGGTATTGCCATGCCCCTAACAGGTTAGCCCGTTGCCATCTTAGACTGCATCATCATTTACCATCAGGTCAGATCGCAGTCAAAGGCTAAGTGTAATGGATGAAAAAATAACAAGTAAGTACCTAAGTACCATTGATGAATTGTAGGTAGTTTAGTTTTAATTTTTTTTCATGTACCTATTTTTAGTAATTTAAATAGTTTAAATTTTATAAATAGTTTAAAATTCTGATATGTTGACGGAAGAGCACGCAATTTAAACCTACGTGGTTTTTCGCAGTGCTACCCACCAAAGCTGTATCGATTATTATTTTGATAATAAAAAAAAAATGTAAATGTAAATGACATAATAAGTCTATGCAAGTAAGTACCTAAAAGTTCGACAATCATTAGTTAGTATTCTGTCCCGCGGGGTTGTTTTTGGTCTCTGCGAGGGAGACTAATGAGATCTATAGAGCGTAGACTTGGCTCAGACTTTACTTAGAGTTAAAACGAGATGCACTTATATGAGTAACATAAATCTGTCTCGTTTTAACCACGTCTTATGTCTAAGCTAAGTCGAAGTATGTTCTATAGATTTCGCCATCAGAGTACCTACCTTCTGAGTAATGTGAACAGTACCCTTACTCTGAGATTGATCGAATTTAAAATACGGTCTCACTAAGTGAGGTGAATTACATTTGCATCAAACTAAAATGAATCTTAATGTTATTAATTTAGAGCTCAATTTCGTGTATGCATTCACAGCTAGCGCTCCAAACGATACGTTTCGAAATTTGAATCGGTTGCACTGAATTTGTGGCTTTAAATCAAGAGTTTTTGGGCCCATTTTAGTTTGACGCAAATGTGATTCACCTCACTTAGTGAGACCGTATTTTAAATTCGATCAATCTCAGAGTAAGGGTACTTTGGCCGATAGCGCGAATGACGCGTCACTCCGCCCGTCCCTCACTCTAAACTCTAATATATTTCACTGCCACGGGAAATGCTAAACGGTTCACTTTTTACCACTTTTTGCGCTTTGGAACATAGAAATACATTCCAGCTATTTATTTTGTCATAATATAAAATGCATAGCAGCTGATGCCCGCGACTTCGTCCGCGTGGAATAAGTTTTCTAATTCCCACGGTAACTCCGATAAAAAGTAGCCTATGTCACTGACTCGACGGAAATATCAATAATTTTAAATATCATCTATCCTGAAAAAATCTGAAAAATGCTTATCGAAGAAAACAGTTTCCTTATGTACCTATGTATTTTTAAAAGATAAAACCGAATTGGGGGGTATACTTTTTTGTTTACTCAAATATGTATAAGTATGTATGTACCTACCTACTAACTTTTTAATGGCCCCAGTGATGCCATTATTAAAAACGTTAAAATATAATTACAAACAATTATCATAATTATGTTAACAGAAAACAGCCCCCCAATCATGTAAGAATGGCCGATCAAACGTTAAAGATTTTCGTCAAAGTAAAATAAACCATAACTGCATTGAATTAGAGCTCAATTTCGTCTGCCCATTCATATACGTTTAGGTATGTACGATACCCTAAACGTATAAGAATGGGCAGACGAGATTGAGCTCTAATTCAATGATGTCATGGTTTATTTTACTTTGACGCTGAACCTTTACCATTTGATCGACAATTCTTACGTAATCGGGAGGCAGATTTGGAATAGATTGCTTTGAAGCAGTAGATAATAATATCTCGGCAAACCCTGGCAGCACAGTAAATAGGTCTTTGTGTGGAGACGCCACAATCCTGATGGCATCTGCGCGTTGTGGCGCGATGCTATCTCGGGTAGAGGCTACTGAAAGTTATCAGCTCCATCTTTGTACAAGAGTGGCATGCACTGGAGGTATACATAGGGAGTGCTTACTGTGTTAAATATTGACCAAAAACAAACTTTTTACTAAGACATCAATTTTGCAATACCAGTATAGCAGCACTAAAAAGACAGTCAGACACTTCTAGGAATTTGTGTGCCTTTTCCACAAATGTAGTACTCATGTGTGTTTAGGTTTATCTACTCGTGTGGTAGAAGTGTGAAAACAGTAGAAACACTCGTAGAAAACAGCCCCCCAATCATGTAAGAATGGCCGATGAAATCGTTAAAGTTCTGCGGCAAAGTAAATAAACCATAACATCATTAAATTAGAGCTCAATTTCGTGTACCCATTCTTATACGTTTAGGTATGAACGATACTTTAACGTATAAGAATGGATACATGAAATTGAGCTCTAATTCAATGCATTTATGGTTTATATTACTTTGACGCTGAACCTTTTGGAGATTCAAATTTGGCCTTATCGTTTCCTCCGTGCCTCGGAGAGCATGTTAACCCCTTACTGCATAGCATGCCATATCGGGCATTAGGGATTTTCAAGATATAATTTAAATTTGGTGCATGTTTTTTATCTTTGGCCACATTAAATGATTAAAGCGGTAGTACGTTTTGACATTTGTGATGACGTATGGTGTCCAACACCAATAAAAAAACAAGAAAGTCAGTTCATTTACCGACGGTCGAGTAGAGGTAAGTCGTTCCATTTTGCGCGGGCTTTTCGATGGTTTTTCGCAATAAATGTCTAGGTTTTCTTTTTTTGGGTCAGAGGATGGTCCATTGTCAAGCCAATAGACAGAAAAAATCAAGACTGGCGTGCATGATTTGAGATATTTATGCTGTTGAATTGTTTTGCCAGATATGGGATTGCATGCAGTTGTGGAAATTTTTGTGGGACAGATATGGTATAGTATGCAGAGTGATCAAAATCCATATATGGCATAGTATGCAATAAGATGTACTGTTATAATTTTTAATGTATGAGCTTTCTTAGATGTGCTTTTATGTGTCTTGTAAATGCAATTGATTATGTAAACCCGATTATAATGCAATAGTAGGTACGTACGTAATAGTAAGGTACCTACAATTGAACTGGTCTGATGATGGAGACGGAAGGTGGTCACAGGATCTTAGCTGTTGCGAAAAGCCGCAAAAAAAGTTTATACGTTATCTTGCTCTTTATTTTACCTTACAGAAAAGTTATGCCGAGACGCAAACAAGTTCACGTAGTAAACATTCCAGATGGGAGCGATGATGAAGATCTTTCTGAAGATACCTGAATGGAGACCTGAGTATCACGAATCACGATCCATTACTTTTGTCTGACTACGAGCCTAAGATGGGACGCGCTTGCCTAGAATATGCCATTCACTCTTGATTTAATGACAAAGTTGCATGTAAGACATATGCATGCTGCATGCATGGTTGCATGGTTTGACGACCTCCGTGGCGCAGTGTTGAGCGCTATTGCCTTAACGTGCGGAGGTCCCGGGTTCGATCCCCGGCAGGGTTTGGAAATTTATAATTTCTGAATTTCCCTGGTCTGGCCTGGTGGGAGGCTTCGGCCGTCCCTAGTTACCCCCTACCGGCAAAGACGTGCCGCTAAGCGATTTAGCGTTCCGGTACGATGCCGTGTAGAAACCGAATAGGGGTATGGGTTTAATATAACTGCCATGCCCCTAACAGGTTAGCCCGTTACCATCTTAGACTGCATCGTCACTTACCATCAGGTGAGATCGCAGTCAAGGGCTAACTTGTAGTGGATAAAAAAAAAAAGCAACCGGCCTCGCATCCAGTGACCCACACGTCAGTGTAATACTTGTAACGTATCTGTTGTATTGTCTTTATAGTAACCTTATATTTTTTAAGAAAAGAGCAACTGCTGAGTTTCTTGTCGGCTCTTCTCAGTAGAATCATCTTTCCGAACCGGTGGTAGAGTCTTAACGTTTCATAAGTGACACAAGTTGTCCTATGTGAAATAAATAAATAATTTATCATATTTTATAATCATTTAATTTACTGGCGAGTGTCACAATACAATCCATACTAATATTATAAATGCGAAAGTGTGTCTGTCTGTCTGCTACGCTTTAAAATGGCCCATCTTTTCAACCGATTGAGATAAAATTTGGTAAAGAGATACTTTGCATCCCGGGCAAACACATAGTATCTATTGAAAAAACTAGAAATTTAATTCGCTATAATCCGCCACAAAAGGTAAATCTATGTGGTACCTTGAACTTGCAGCCCGCGATATTCTCCACACCACATAAATCTTCCAAAATACCCTCAACGTACTTACGTTTCACTCCGACACCGGAGCATCTTCAGGAGATGTTGACTCTACAATGCACGATTGTACATAGTAGGTATCTACTTTTTATCCCGGAAAATAAAAGAGTTCCCGCGGGAATCAAAAAAACCTCAATCAATGCGGAAAGTCGTGGATATCATCTAGTAGATAGGTATGTTATACGGCTCATATTTTTTGATTGTGTTGACTTATAAGCTTGATTTCTTTACAGCTCTTACCTACCTCCATGCGCTTCTGAGGTAAAGCCTAAGGGACAACAAAGTGATCATAGTCATAGTCATAATTAATATTTATTCAATTTAGGTAGACACACTACACTTATTGAAGTCCAGTTACATAAAAATATGATGGTGATAATCTGTTACGGTATCTTAAAACTAAAGCTACGAGGGTTCCAAACGCGCCCAGGTCTGAGAAGAGCCCACAACAAACTCAGTTGGGGTTTTTTATTTTTTTCATTATCACCATCTCACAAATCATCTTAACTAAGGAACTATCAGAGCCATTAGAGCAAATTATTGCCAAGCTTCCTTGTCATTTAAGTAATCCATGTGAAGGATTACTTAAATGACTATAGTCTAATGACTAATTACTTAAATGATTATAGTCTGGAATAACACAAAGGCTACTTTATATCCCGGAAAATGAATAAGTTCACGCGGGAACCGAAAAAACCTCTACCCACGGTGACGTCGCGGGCTTCAGCTAGTTTAAACATAAATTGAAGTAGTAGATAAATGTAGTTCAGTGTGTGTGTGTGTGTGTGTGTGTGTGTGTGTGTGTGTGTGTGTGTGTGTGTGTGTAACATGTATTTTTGACAGAATTTAGTCATTCGAAAAGTCATTACTGTCAGAGAAATTCGACGATCGACTTTTTTTCTTTTTTTTTTAATATATAGGCCAGCGCTTGGCTGCAATCAGACTTGCTTGCAAGTGGTGATGCAGCCTAAGGTGGAGCGCGCTTGCCTAGAAGATGCCTATTCACTCTTGATTTGAAGGTACCTATATTAAAAGAGGAGGGGAAAACGGAAGCCGGAAGGACATTCCATATCCTAGCGGTTCGAATTAGAAACGAGGAACCTTTAATTAAAAGAAAGCCGGCAATCAATAGTTTTTCTTTAGGTAACTAATAAACGACGTTTAAGCTATTCAAGTTTAAAGATATACCTTACATAATGATCATAAAAACTATTACTAGGTATTATCTATCTTATTGACTTATTTCTATTTTAATCATATTATGCTTACTTATCTAATCTTACATAACATAAGTGTACTTATTAACTACTATTTATTATTATTACTAGCTGATGCCCGCGACTTCGTCCGCGTTGATTTAGGTTTTTCGGTTCCGCGGGAACTCTTTAATTTTCCGGGATAAAAAGTAGCCTATGTGCTATTCCAGACTATAATCTATCTCTGTGCCAAATTTCATCCAGATCCGTTCAGCCGTTGGAGCGTGATTGAGTAACAAACATCCATACATCCACACAGCCATACATCCATACATCCATACATCCATACATCCATACATCCATACATCCATACATCCATACATCCATACATCCATACATCCATCCAAACTTTCACATTTATAATATTTATTTGATTATTTGATTATAAGTATTATATTTACATGTAAGGACCGCCTGTAGCGGTGAAACCACGGAACAGATAAAGGGTGAAACCCTCCTCCATAATTTTCCATGCGCACCTATTTCTGGCTAGAGTGCTCCATGTCTTACCCGCAATTTTAAAAGGTATGCGTTTCAAGTGCAAAGGATGCCAGTTTGTCACCGTTTTGGTCCACCTTTCATCCTGGCACCTTTGAATGTGACCCGCCCATCTCCATTTAAGTTGTAGGATCGCCTTGATGGCGTCTCTTGCTCTAGTTTGTTGCCTTATGTCAGAGCACTTCACACGATCTCTTAGTTTTAACCCAAGTAGGCTTCGCTCTAAGCCTCTCTGACATGTTCTTATTATTTTGATCGTTTTGATGGAGAGGGACCAAGTCTGACATGCAAGACGAGGTAGTAGGCAAAGATAACAGTTCTTTTATCTGGAAACTTCTTGCGTATTTCTAATTCCGAAAAAGCAATCCCCATCGATGCATATTCATGGTTGCCCCACAAAGACGCTAGCGCCGCCTCTACCGACCGTTTCCAATACTACAAAGCGCTTTGAGTCGAATAATTTACGAAGCTACCGACAAAATTAACTTACTCTCTCCATAAACCTTAGTGCTACGTAATAAGGGGCGTTTTGCCTTACATTGTATTTAAAGAGTTTGCAAATGCCAATTTCGGGACGGCCACATTGAAAATCCTTTTAGAATCCCACCTCAGGACAACTTTATTGTTATTTTTTGCTGTTTTCTTTTATTTACAATTTAAAAATACTAATAAGTAATAACCGTCCCAACGCACGTGTTTCCTGCCACGTATTATAATAATAATGTAAGTTCCCGGAGTCCCGACCGAATTCCGGAGACGGCGGCCAATCTCGAGAGAGATTAGCCATAATCAGATAAGAGATTAATAATCAGTTTATTTTTGATATGGTCATCATCCCTATATGGAAATAAAATTTCTTAAAATCATATTGTGTCTAGTCTTTGTCTGCTGGGAGACTTCGGTCGTGGCCACAGTATAATAATAATGTCCGGCCAATCTCCAGAGAGATTAGCCATCTGCGCAGGAGATATTATAGTGCACAAGTGTGTGCGCAAACACAGGTGCACTCTCTGTTCCTTTACTCTCATAGCCCGATGGGACGGAAAATCCGACACGACCGGAGAGAGATCAGGCGCAGGACTACCCCGTACCTACCACATAAAATACATCAGCCCTCCGATTGTGTAAGCAAATCGTAATCGTAATCGTTTGAAAAACGGAAACGTTTTTATGCTGTCAAATTACGTAGCGCTGACCACTGAGCTAGGACGAACGTCAATAAATGGACGAACGTCCATGGACATAGTGTGACTTTTAAATTAATGATATACTTACCAACCACCATGACATGTTTAAATTTAAATTTACCAAAGCCGCTAATTCGTTTTATGTACCTATTTAATCTTTGCTAATTTAGTTTTGTTTTTTCAGCTCGCGCGTGACTGGAATTGCGGAACCGGAAACAGTACAAATATGGACAATAAACATTGTTTGAACTTGTTGTATTTTAAAAGTGAAATTCTAATATTATGTATTCTGTACCTATAAAATTTATGGAAATAATCTTCGATTCATAGACATAGAATTTTTTCGCTCCATGCTTCGATTTGTAACTTTGATAAATTAAGTTGACAGTGACACTGTTTATCAAATAATCAAATAAATATTATAAATGCGAAAGTTTGGATGGATGTATGGAATTGGATGTATGGATGTATGGACGTTTGTTACTCAATCACGCTCCAACGGCTGAATGGATCTGGATAAAATTTGGCACAGAGATAGATTATAGGCTGGAATAGCAAATAGGCTACTTTTCATCCCGGAAAATTAAAGAGTTCCCGCGGGAACCAAAAAACTTCAATCCACGCGGACGAAGTCGCGGGCATCAGCTAGTATTATATAAGTATATTTGATTGATTGTATAGATTATAGAAATATTATTGCAATGCCCTCACGGGGCCTCATGTCTCTGTAATTGTATTAAGAACATTGTACATGAAAGCAATAATAAATTAAATGAAATGAAATAAATAAAAATACGTAGGATCCAAAACTAATTAGAATTTATTATCATCCATTAGTTACTGAATTCCAAAAATACTAAGGTTTGTTCTCATCTAAATCGAATAATCTTCCAGTGAGTCCAATGAGTTCGGACACCTCGTCCCACGTGTTTGCATCTATGACCGTCATCAGATCCGACTGCATGTAAGCTAATTGCACTAGAAAACAACTGTGAACTTAGTTAAATTGAAGTGAAAACTTCTTTAGCCGCGTTGAGCACTTTTTGGTAGGGGGTATACCTACTTGTGGATTCGCGTCACCGACACCTCGCGTTGTTACGAAGACAAAAGGTCTTAAATATAAATATACTACATTCGTAATTAAACTTATCTCTTAGTGTTAACTTGTTAAGGTTTATATTTGAATTTATTTAATTTTTTTTTTTAATTATTTTAAATATTCGTTTTCACTCCTATCGGCAGTCCCTGACAGCCATTTTTTTTTTTTTTTTATTATTTAAAAAACACGACTGCCCTGCCTTACTGAACTTTTTTTTCAAAAAAATTAAAGCCAGTGTCACTCGGAATGATGTCATATAATTAAAATATACATATTATATTAATGGAAATATATTTGAAATGCCCAAGTGTGCCTATTTTTTATTTTACTAAACGATACGAAACATCCATATCTGTTCGGGCATTTAGAAGTTATGGTGGAATAAAGAAACTCACTTATGTACAATATATATGAACCCTGAAAACATTATACTCCTGTTTTGGGCAGTCGTGGAAACATTCTTTATTCATATTCATATACTATCTATATAAGGTAAGGGAACTAATGGCCGACAGGGAACTAAAGGATGACACTTTCGAATAAAACCTCAAAAATTAAGATCAATATTTATCATAGAATAAAATCAATTGAATTACTTACAGACACCTAGAGCCATCTGTGACGCACGGCCAAAAACTTATATCGTCGATCCTAACCGAAAATTTGAATGGCAATAATTTTAGTAAATGATGTGAGTGAGAGTGCACGTGCGCGGTGTTTTCTTAACGGTTTTGTTAAGGACGCAAAATTTTCAAAGGAAAGTTTTTTGCATAATTACATGACTTTTTACTATTATTAATGTTTGTTATGAGTAAACATGAGTTAAATTACATGATTACATAACCTATTTTCAATTTCGTGCAGGATTTCTCACATTTTAAGGGGTGTCGTCTATTAGTACCAAAAATCAGTGAAAATCTAATAGATGACAGGGGTGTCATCTTTTAGGGTTACAGCCTAAAAAAATTTTCAGTGAAAGTAGATACAAGAATCGTCTCTATTTCCTATAAATAGAGTTATGTCTAAGTTTCATAAGTTTCTGATAACTCGTACTAATAGTAGACAGTGTCATCCATTAGGTAAGGTATACCAAAAATTGCAAAATTATACCAGAGGTACCTAATAGATGACACCCTATACAGTGTTCATTTTATCTTAGTATGCGTGTTAGTGTGTGTGTGTGTGTGTGGGTGTGTGGCTAGTCCAGAGAGTGCAATATCAACGACGACCTCCGTGGCGCAGTGTGTAGCACTGTTGTCTTACCGTACGGAGGTACCGAGTTCGATCCCCGGCAGGGTCAATTTGGGAATTTATAATTTCTGAATTTTCCCTGGTCTGGCCTGGTGGGAGGCTTTGGCCGTGGCTAGTTACCACCCTACCGGCAAAGACGTGCCGCCAAGCGATTTAGCGTTCTGGTACGATGCCGTGTAGAAACCGAATTGGGGCATGGGCTTAATATAACGGCCATGCCCCTAACAGGTTAGCCCGCTACCATTTTAGACTGCATCATCACTTACCATCAGGTGAGATCGCAGTCAAGGGCTAAACTGTAGTGTTTAATAAAAGAAAAAAGATTTCAGGATTAGATTAACGTGATTACATAGAAGCACTTTATACGTGTGGCCTCAAGCAGGGCGGTGGCGCGAGAATGTAGCACGACAGACCACGCAGGGCCAGTGTATGAAACCTAACTTAAGGAAAGATTTTTATTTTTATTTACTCAAGTAAGATATGAGTTTTAATTTAATTCAATTTTATATTATTTAAGTACTATTTACTTAGTAAATACCACTACCACTACAGCCCATTAACGTCCCACTGCTGGGCACAGGCCTCCACTCTCATAGGAGAGAGGGAATTAGAGCTTAGACCCACCACGCTGCTCCAATGCGGGTTGGCGGGCTTTAACGACTATTATCATGTTAGTGATAATAACCGGGACCGACGGCTTAACGTGCTCTCCGAGGCACGGGGGTGCAACACCGCCAACTTCCGAACTCCGGGCTAGTACTGAGAATTTCTAGTCAGAAAAACCCAATACTTAATTATGGCCCGACCCGGGACTCGAACCCGGGACCTCGTCGGCCGCAGTCGAACATGCCAACCACTAGACCAACGAGGCAGTTTGTTACCTTACCTAAGTTTTACTTAGTTCTTTGAGAAGGAAGTTTACTAAATTTTGATAGGTAAAGTACTTCATGATATGATTTTTAATAATAATATGGTGTTTTCATAGTTTTTAAGCTAATTATTAGTGAACTTTTTTTTAAATGTTATTTTTTATAATATTTTATGCTCAATTTGAAGTTGTTTTTATTTTAATTCATAGCATTTATGTTTAATATATTATTCATAATGTTTGAATATATAATTTCCAATGCTTAAATGTGTTTTTTTTAAATAAAAGAATGAAAAGGGGTATGTCATCTATTAGTGCAAACAGGTGTCATCTATTAGTGATTTCACTTTTTGGGGGTGTCATCTATTGGTGATTCCGACCTGATCCAATTAAATTCAAATTTAATTAAAGAAACTGTTGAATCTTAAGGTTTTTTTATTAGAAAATAATTTTTGAATAGTTCCTGTATCCATTTAAACGACTCTTACTGTTCTATTACAAAAGAAGCCTTTGCTAGGGAAGAATAAAGTTGGAACTTTCCTTAATGTGTCGGCCATTAGTTCCCTTACCTTACTAATATTATAAATGCGACAGTTTGGATGGATGGATGTTTGTTACTCAATCACGCCAGAACGGCTGAATGGATCTGGATATGGCACAGAGATAAATTATAGTCTGGAATAACACATAGGCTACTTTTTATTGCGGAAAATTAAAGAGTTCCCGCGGGAACCAAAAAAACCTCTATCCACGTGGACGAAGTAGCGGGCATCAGCTAGTCAAATATATTTGAAATGCCCATGTGCGCCTATCTTTTTATCTGTCTGTTAACCTCAAAATTAAGTATAGAAATAGGTTGCAGAGACGCAGTCCCGGGGAAGGACCTAGGATACTTTTGATCCCGGGAAATCACATTTAAATTAGTTTTCAGTTTTTACCTCTCATTCGACTCAAATTGTCAGTAATTTTCTTTAACTCCTCTAGCTTTGCCTCAATAGAACGAATTGTATTTTCAATTTTTTCGATTTTTTCTTCCAAAACTAACGAATCCATTTTTAAATGATTCTTTAAAATTAATAACTATCTTCTCAGTGATATCGATCTAGCGCTTCTCTACGTTTTTTACCCGACCTGCAACATAACTTCCCGCGCTTTGACAAACTTTTATTTTAACGATCACGTACTCAGGCAAAGTGCAGCAACCAAACAGCCTATCAACATTTCGAGTCCAATAGATATTATAATCAACAAATTAATTTATTTTTTCTTGTAAATTAATAATTCTGTTTATTCTGCTTCTCGCTATTAGATGATAATAATAATAATATCTTTTCCCTCGCGCTTAGATGCGCTACAAGCGCGTTTAACTTGTCCTAAATATTTTTTTATCAACGACTATTATATTATACCTACTTACCTTACTAGGCAAAGGGCAATCATTATAAAATCAATGAGGGCAACAACCCAAGAGCTACGTCATTATATTTTTTTTTTTACTTAGTAAAAAAAGACACTGGCGATTTTTTACATACGGTTTTCGTCTTGAATCCTCTTGGACCTGGATGGAGCTATAACTTGTTTAACTTATATCCGCATACTAACAATGTATGCGGTTAGGTCACGCATACCTTTACGTGAAATATTTAAAAATCCTATTGATCGACATTACTAATCCTTGCATCGTCCCGAATGTTAGTGGCTATATTTTTTTTGGAAAAAAATATTTTTATATATTAGAGCAGTCCGACAAACGAATTAAATATAGTCCGACAAACTTTTCTGGCCCGGTGGCCAAAATTGGAACATATTTTTATGCCTGATAAGTTTTAGTTTTTATTTTATTTTTAATACTTAGGTTTAAAAATAAAATAAAAACGTTAAAATAAAAACGTATTAAGTTTTAGTTTTTATTTTATTTTTAATACTAGCGACGCTATCGCCGGGTCAGATAAGTTTGACCGTATAAATAAATCCTTGATAGAAACATCATTGTGACTAGTAAAGTCATTACTGAAATCGAAATTCAACGGTTTATCCATACTAATATTATAAATGCGAAAGTGGTCTGTCTGTCTGTCTGTCTGCTACGCTTTCCCGGCCCATCTTTACAACCGATTTTCTGAAATTTGGTATAGAGGTAGGTTATATCCCGGGGAAGGACATAGGCTACTTTTTATCCCGGAAAATTAAGGAGTTCCCGCGGGAATCAAAAAACCTTAATCCACGCGGACGAAGTCGCGGGCATCATCTAGTGTGTTAATAAATGAAAGCAGGCAATCAAAAGGAATTTACTTTAGTATAATTAAACTAATTCAAACGATGCTTAAGCTATACAAGTTTCAAGATAAAATAGTTCTTTTATCTGGCAACTTCTTACGTATTTCTAATTCCGAAAAAGCAATCCGAAAAGGCAAATTACATACAAATTACCTACAAATTGTAATCGTAATCGTTTGTCTAACAGATAATTATTCGACCTGTAATATCCCTTCATAGATGCCTGCACGTTAAAAAGCATAATATATGCTCACCATAAACAGTTCAAATATTACGTTTTAAGCTGTGAAAGGGTTAAGTGCACTCACACACAAGTCTCACCACTGCACTAGGGCGAAGTACGAGCGCCAATAAATAAAAATACCCAGAATTCAAAATAAATTACAATTTATTAAATAAATCATCCATTAGTTACTGAATCGATATCTAAATCGAATAATCTTCCATTGAGTTCAGACACCGCGTCCCACGTGTTGGCATCTATGACCGTCACCAGATCCGACTGCATGTTGGCTTATTGCGCTAGAAAACAATTACTGTGAAATTAGTTTTTAAAATAACCAACATTAGGTACCTACGAGTACATCATCCCGATTGACACTACTATTCTCTTGGAAAAAATGTTTTTGGCAGGACAGTCGTGCTAATTGATTAAGTAGGTACCTACTTAATTGTAAATAGTCCTTCAAACATATTATCTGATTTGGTGACAGCGTCGCTAATATATATTAAAAACAAGCGCGAGTCGGACTCGCGCACCGAGGGTTCCGTACAAACCTGTAGTAAGTTTTACGATTTATGACGTATTAAAAACAAGACGAAATGAACCGCAAAACTAACTTTGTTTGTAGAGGTTTATTGTTAATATCAAAAAAACTATGCTAGTTAGAGTGTTGGTTTTATTTTTCCTGTAAAATATACATAAGCTTCTATTGACCATAATTATTTCAGATTTTTCAATTGGTAAACTTCGGAGATAAGGTATTTACAAAAACTATTATGCACAAAAATAAATAAAAATCTGTTTTAGAATTTAGAAGTATAGCCCTTTCATATGATATCCCACTCACTATAGTCATCATACTTTGAAATTTCAAACCCCCGATTTTCCCCCTTTTTTAATTAAACTAAAAATAATTTTCGATTTTTTTTTATTTTAATGATGTTAGGCCACTATTATACACAACTATTCCAAATTGCATGTCGATAGCTTTAATAGTTACTGAAATAATCGACTGTGACAGACGGACGGACGGACGAACGGAAAAAGTCGCACCATAAGGGTTCCATTTTTACCATTTTGGTACGGAACCCTAAAAAATAAAAACAAAAACCAGGCAAAAAAATACATCCAATTTTTGCCACCGGGCCAGTTAAGCTTGACAGACCTATCTAACTATAAATAGGTATCTTATGATAGGAGTCTTACTCCTAGCTCATTTTTTAAATCGGCAAAATGCGCAAGAGTCGATTAAAAATCGTCCAATAAATCAGTTAGGCAGAACAATGAATGCCAATCATTGCGTCGTAACTAAAACTGTTTTTGGATTGGTTTTGGTATGCGGCGTCACTGAGTGAATGTCATTGGATTTATAAATACAATCAGCTCCAGAAATAGGTGGCCACAGGTTTTCCAGGCGTACCGACTAAAATAAAATAGCCTGGATTCGGTTAACAATAATATTGTCTTATTGTCTGGCGCGCGTTCGTTCGTGCGACTCTTTATCAATATTTCGCTATTGAAAGTTGTTTTTTTTAAAATTCAAATATGGAAGAGGATGATGCCCAACAGTTTTCTTTGCGCTGGCATAACCATCAGGTAGGTAAGTAGTTTTTTTTTCAAACACTACACGATATAATAGGTATGCGCTCGGTTTATGCAATTTTTTTTACAACCTATGCCGATGTCGATGACCTTCTTTTTTTATTTTAAAGAAAGCTTCTTTTTCTCTGTTATGATATGATTATAATACTTATTATTTGCATATATTATATATTAAGTCCATGATTATTTGTCTGTGTTTTAAGGTTTTTATACATGTCACTAAAACTTTTATTTGTTTTTTTAATGGCATTGGTGATTTTTTTTTGTTGGATGCTTATTGTTTTTAATGATTTATTTATGAATGATTATTATAATTATTTCTTAATAATTGCAGATGCACTGAGGACCGTGTTATCTGAGGCTACACTGTTTCTTATCATTGGACACACATACAAATGGTACTAGCGACAGAAGCGCCATCTTTTTATTATGCCACGCTTTCCTAGAAAATTAGTCTGAAATTACGCTTGTTTGGCTGACTTATTTGAAATATTTTTACATTTAACTAAACTTGATATACATCGTTGAATTAAACTATTTAAATCGCAACCGCTTTACAGTTAAAAACTGCTCAAATTCGTACGGTACCTAAGGTGCCATACCAAATAGTCATAACAGCTGCTTACTGACCATAGAGGTATACCTACTATATTATACCTCTATGTTACTGACACTTACAATAAATTTCACTTACAACATTTAAAGTAAATTACAATGTTTCCTAAAATTTTAAGACGACGCACTAAAACTTGGCGGAATTTCGCCCACGGCGGCCAATCTCCATAGAGATTAGCCATCTGCGCAGGAGATAGTGCAGACTCTTGTGAGCCGTAGGTCACATAGGTAGAAGTTACCTACTAAATGTACCTAAATAATTACTTACCACATAACTAACAAAAATACAACTCAAAAAATATTGAAAGCATAGACAATTAACTAAGTAATTATTATTTTACTCAACAGACAAGTGTGATCGGCGCTCTGGGCCGTATGCTAGCGACGGGGGCCCTGAGTGACGTCACGCTGAGTGCGAGTGGGGCCTCGCTACGTGCTCATCGACTCGTGTTGGCGGCTTGTAGTCAATACTTTGCTCAATTGTTTAAGGTAACATACAATAATAGTACATTACTGCAGCGGCCATCAAAACAGGCATTGAAGGACGAACGTGTAAATGTGGGCCGAGGCGAAGCCGAGGCACACATACGTAAGTCCATCAATGCCTAGTTGTGGCCAAGGCTTGTATAGTGCTTTTCTCAAATAATGCGCGGAAATTAAAACTAAGTGTTCATCACTCTCATTGTCTTCACTTGAACTCATTTTATCAAAACATTTCAAAATCAATGACGAACAACGAACAACAATAATTTTTCCCGCGTCAAAGTGTTCATTTGTTTTATTTTTCAATAAACAGCTTTCTATTTGCAAGCTTGTTCGAATTTTAAATAAAACCTTTGATAAGTTACCTCCTTGGTTGCCACGTTTCGGAGTAAAAGATCGTTCCACTTTTAAACTACACGACAGATATGAATTTAGTATGTAATTTATTTGGCCGCTAAACCACGACAGATATGGATTTTCATACAACTTTAGAAGGTCGCTGCTCGCATGTATTTGACCAGTACAGCACTTTCGATTTATATCGAAGAAGGTTGTCAAAATAATGCTCAAATTTCCAAGCATGTTTGAGAAAAGTGTATTTACCTACTCTGTAAGAACGAGTACTCGCGCCAATTGGGGCCCTTAGTGATGCCTTAGCGAGTGGGGGCTCACTCCGTGCACATAGATTCGTGTTGGCGTCTTGCAGTAAATACTTAACTTGTTTGATAATATAAAGATAACAGACAAATTAAATCTTTTTTTTCAAACCTCAAGTCTCTACTCTAATATACTTAGTGACTCTATCACCTACAATATTTATACTATTTAAAAAAAAACAATATTTTACGATAACTGTAACTATAATATTAGCGCTACGCTAGAGAGCTAGCTTGTAAGCAGTGGTAATTCATCTTCATTGTGGCATTATATTATTTCTCTGTACATTGAAATAATGTTTTTTTGTTAAAATCCCAAGGAGCGTTATCAAAATTAATACTATATTAAATTTACAGGATGTAGATACAGATAACAACACTCTAGTCGTCGTGCTAGGCTGTGATGCTGCGGAACTAAGACTGCTCCTTACATTCATGTACACGGGAGAAGTCACCGCATCACGTCAGTGCCTCCCCGCGTTGCTCCGACTCGCTCATACCCTACAGGTCTCTGGATTGACTGATGCCGACACGGTGAGGGTACTTTGATTTTTAATTATACATATGTACTCGTAGCTTATCAATTATTGCAGATTACAAATTGTTTTTAATAGTTTGTTACATATGAGTTTTGTAAAGCCTTACTTTTCATAGCTTTATTTTAATAATTAATTTTATTTGATACTCTGGTTTCACTTTCGATCCCTGTGCTTGAGTCTTTGTTTCATTAAGATCAGTTCAAATATAACAGTATTTTTGTGTGTCAGTTTGTTATACATATTTTCACCACCTTATCAATCTTAAACTTTGGTAAGTACATTGAATCAATGAAATTATAATGAAATAACATGCATCCTTGACATTGGATACTTTTATTACTTTTATTATACTGTGAAAATCAAAGAGTCACACGAAATTTTAAAAAACCTTAATCCACGCGGGCATCAGCAGGTATTTAATAATTTTAATATGTATCATTACAGAACACGAACTTACAACAGTCATTGCCAGAGCCCAACGAACCACAAGCACCTATCAACCTTGACGAATCTAAAACACAGACTAATTATTTCAATGATGAATTAGTTGATACAGGAATTAATAAACCAAT
Source organism: Erebia ligea (assembly GCA_917051295.2). Classification (NCBI taxonomy): domain Eukaryota; kingdom Metazoa; phylum Arthropoda; class Insecta; order Lepidoptera; family Nymphalidae; genus Erebia; species Erebia ligea. Next base: position 1,260,525 of record OU785240.1, on the reverse strand, counting down.
CAGTGACTCACATAGAGAATCCGAGTATTTAAATGAAATAGCGGGTAGAAATGAAAAGGATAAATTAAGCAAATTGGACCAGATTGTGCAGAATTTGTATAGCACACATAGAGTTGGGAATTTCATGGGATCAATGGCGACACCACAAATACCAACAATACCTAGCTTAGGAGGTAAGAAAATATAGAAATAATAACAAATATTTATAAATTATTAAATATTATAATGAATTAAATAAATGCGCTATTTAATAATTGCGATATGATTATGGTAAAATACTAAGCGCCATTTAGCAACTAAGAATAGCAGAAGAACATTATTTATGGTAAAATTACATTAGGTATGTATTTGGCCTTCTAGTATTTTATAACTGAGCACCACACCTGAAGCCACCACAAATTTGTTAATTTTTAAAATAAAGGGTGTATTAAGTGAGTAGGTAAGCTTTCGAGGCACTATTTTTCTATAACAGATAGTTACTTTAAAATGATTATTAAAATTTAAAACGATCAGAGAACGTGGATTTTAGGCCTTTCGGAAGACCCTCTGTAAAATAATCCATAAGTACTTAAAATTATAATTTATGCGAAAGGGAGTTCTTCAATCACGCTGCAACAGAGCAAGGGATCGACGTAATTTTTTTGTATGGGTATAGTTGAGGAACTGGAGTGACATAGGCTACTTTTTATCCCGGAAAATTGAAGAGTTCCCGTAGGAATACACTCCGTTAAAAAAACTTATTCCACGCGGTTGAAGTCGCGGGCATCAGCTAGTTAGTAATAATAAATAAATCTTTATTTGCCAAAACTGATTACAAAATTTCAATTGTATGAAACCCTGCCTCCTGAGGTAGTAAAAACTGTGTTACAGGAGACAGTGTCTTCCCACTCTATAAACAAACAATAATTCATAGTTGACAAATATATACAGTATGTTTAATAAAATATACGCAATAAACACAAAAATAAAATAAATAGACAGATATAAGACTAACTATTAATAAATAATTCAAGAGCAAGTATGTGTGTGTGTGTGTGTGTGTGTGTATGTGTGTGTGTGTAAGTGTGTGTGTGTAAGTGTGTGTAATAAATAATTTATTTTGACAAAGGAATCATCCCTAATCTAATATATTTTTCAGAGCCTCCAGACTACGACAAGCGTTGGCGCTCCCCCGGCTCAGTATGCGGCATCTGCAATAAAAGGCTCAGCAACCAGTATAACCTGCGCGTGCACATGGAGACGCACGCCGGGCGCCGCCACGCGTGCCGCGCCTGCAGCCACGTGTCGCGCTCGCGGGACGCGCTGCGCAAGCACGTAGCTTACCGACACGCCGCCACGCCGCATACCTTGTGACGCGCACCACAGAAAAACTACACAAAATATCAAACAAGCGTGTACCATGACAATGTCAATCCCAGAAAAAACTACGTAAAACTAGTCATTTAAAATTCCAGAAATTAATTAAAACATCGTACGTGTACGTTTAGTTCCTTAGGGCGCGTGGTTAATAATAATACCAAACAATAAAAAATCAAGCCACATATACTTGAAATGACTAACAAAATGCCTGCAGCCATTTGTCGGGTTAGCGGGACGCGCTGCATAAGCACGTGGTTAACCGGTAGCGTGGTAACGACCCAGGAATAGATTTGAAATTTCACAGGCAAAGACGTGACCAAGCGATTTAGCATTCCGGTACGATGCCGTGTAGAAACCGAATAGGGGTATCGGTTTAATATAACTGCCATGCCCCTAACAAGTTAGCCCGCTGCCATCTTAGACTGCATCATCACTTACCATCAGATGAGATCGCAGTCAAGGGCTAACTTGTAGTGATTAATAAAAATAAAAAAATCACAGGACTTCTATACGAATTCTGTCAAAGTAGCAGCTAACTCCGGGTTAAAAGGATAACCCGGCGTTTCTGCAAGCGGACCTTAAAATACCAAACAAGCGTGTGCAGTCCGTCAAACTTATCTAGCCCGGTGGCCAAAATTTTAACTAATTTTTATGCCTGTTCAGTTTTTGATGCGCTGTCACCGGGTCAGATAGGTTTGTAGGACTCTATACCTTTGTTGACAATGCCAAACCAGGAAAATAAATTATGAAGATTTTTATAAATATTAATGGGCAAAAGATCTGTCAATTCAACGTTTCACTTGGTGGACTTTCAGATTATTAATAAAATATATTATGACAGTGAGGCCCCCGGCTCGACGGGGCCCTAAAGAGGGCAGGGCCTGGGCCTGGCCACCTAAGCGGCGAGACCTCCGAATTATTCAATAAACAAAATTTATTAATTAGGGGTTAACACATTATATTGCTCTGTAAATACCTAAAGTTAAGTAAACTATTGTTTTTTATATTTAAGTTTGTATCATAATATTTTTTCTGGACTGTTTTCTATATGTTCGTGCTGTAACCTACAATGTCTTAGGGCCAATTGTATCACAGGTAGTTATGGTTAACGTTAAATTTGGATCCCTAATTAATAGGCTAGGTTTGAAGTTTGAAAGTTTGGTTGGGTTGGGTTTCTTGGAATAAAAATCCGTTTTTTGGTGGGCAATTTTAAATCTATAATTTTCTTTGACACAAATGACTCTTCATGTAAAGGCATGTCCACAATACATTTAAGTTATAGGTAAGCAATTAATTTTAACACAATATTCTAGTCATACCTTTAAGTTTTCAGAGAAAAGACAAGCGAATAAAAGACTCCTTAATTCAATAAATAAATAAAAAACTCAAGTACCTTTCATTGCATTCTTTTATTTTCTCCCTTCTAAAAGTATTGGCTTCAGAAATTGTTTGGAACCCGAAGATGGGCAGACTAAGGGCCGCTTGCACAAGGGCATTTAAACTGATTTAGTAAAATTTTGTAATGCTGTCCCTTTTTGGCAAATGCTTATTGTAGTTGCCAAAAAGGGACAACATTAAAATATTTAACTAAATCAATTTAAGAGTCCTTGTGCAAGTGGGCCTAAGTACTTTATACTTTGATTATATTTTATAGGTACTTTAAATAATCAAAGTTTGGTCTAGTGGTTAGCACAGTGGTTAGGGGTTACTAAGTTTCATGACGTCGCATTTAAAAGTAATTTCGGAAGTGCTGTTTTAATTTAATAATTTCTAGTCTGAAATCAGAATAATATGAATAAAAATCACCAGGTAAAGTAAATAAAACATCAAAAATACAAGTGTACACGATTTTATTTATCACTTACACAACTATAATTTTAGTAGAAATCATGTAATAAAAATCGACAAAATCCATTAGAAAATTATAGGTCGTACAAAAATACTGCTCCGAAGTTACGATTTAGTTCTTAACGGACTAAAAACTTTATAGTTTAGTTTTAGTTACAATAATAGGACAAGCTTAAATGCGTTTCACACTTTAGTGATAGACTAAAGGAAAGTAATAGACGGAGGTCTTGAGACCGGCTTTAAACACTAGCGAAACAAACTGCGAGCAGCGTGGTGGGTCTAAGCTCTAATTCCCTCTCTCCTATGAGAGGAGGCCGGTGCCCAACAGTGGGACGTTAATGGGCTGTAGTGGTGGTGAGTCGTGGGAACCAAACTAGGTGTTTGTCTCTTTATGGTATACTAGCAGATGCTCGCGACTTCGTCCGCGTGAAATAAGGTTTTTTAAATTTCCACGGGAACTCCCTAATTTTTCGGGTTAATATATGGCATATACTCACAAATAATGTGGCTTTCTATTGGTACCAGAATTTTCAAAATCGGTTCAGTAGATCCAGAGATTACCCCCTACAACCTCACAAACTCACAAAATTTTCCTCTTTATAATGTTAATATAGATTGTTATTTAGAGTTTACTAACAAATATATATTATTTTATGCCTTCTATTACAGAGCGTTTTCAGTAATATTGGCGCTCTGTAACCGGCTAATCTCTTTTGTGCCTCCATCAAGTTACTTGACACTGACGAAGTGCATTGTGCTGTTTTGGCACTACTGAAAGCCGAAAACCAAGAAAGGTTTTTTTTTAAAGTAAAATAAACTAGTACTACTACTGGTACCTCAAGGGCCCATTTTCGCCATATGCACCGTATTCAGGGCAGATTTGCCGTAATTTTGACCTGTTTTGGTCAATCCAGCTAAAAGTTACGAAAAGTCAGTGTCGGGGTGTCATACTAAATCACAAAACATACATATTCCCGCGATTTGTCCGCGTAAATTTATGATTTTTACAGATCCCGCTGTCCCAAGAAATACTTCCAGTTATTTATTTTAATTGGCTTCTTCAAACCTATGCCATCTGCCGTCTACTTTTTCCTTTAGTCTCTGACTTTACCTAATATTTAATATTTTGATACAATCTAAATCTCATACAAATTGATTTTTTTTATACTTAGTATATTATTTCAATACTTTAGGTATCTAGGACATATTATTATCTGTTATAATTTATAGCAAGTAGTTTTAAACTTTTAGATGCGCATGACCGATTTTTGAATAAACCGGGATTTTTAAATGCATATTACCCATTTTTAAACGATTTTTTAATAACACATCTTTAGAAATATAAGCCAAAACAGTATTTTCAGTATAAAAAATACATTCATAAGAAAATATAAAAGCAGTAATTTTTCGGTTGTAACTTGTAAGAATCCGAAATTTTAAGGTGCCTTATACGGATTTCATGATGTGTCATCCTTTTCCAGGTACACTTTAAAGAATTGGGAGTCACAGCTGTGGGGATGTCATGGTATCAAATTAAAGGTCATTTCTTCATCTCTCGTTTGACCTTATAAAAATGCACACTCCAATACAAATTTTCTGCATAAATACGTTTCTCCGAACGCAAGATCTGCTGAAAATGACGAAAAATGGGGTCCGGATAGGTACCCATAAAGCTAGATCCGCTGCATATTTTAACTTGAATATTAACAATAAAGTGGGGCTTATATAGTCCTCTATCCATGGTGCAAAGCATTAAGCATACAAATAAATATGTTTATAGTTTATGTGGCAAAAAAAAAATGTTTCATACATTTTTCTATGAAAAGAAGCCGAGCGCTAGGCGTTTGGCGCTCAGTACGCGCTGAGACGCGCTCGTGGACGGGTGGGTGTATCGCTTTTTTGCACGAAATTTATTACGACAAAATGAACACCGTGTTGTGTACTGCCATAGAGATATAATATTCTCTATGTGTTCTGCGCTTAGAAAAACTTGATACCGACATCCACAAAGAAGGAAGTTCTCAAGTGTAGGCGTATTTTTTTTACCCGATTACGGCAAAGCCACAAGGAAAGGGTATGTTAGGAATATATATGTATGTATGCATGTATGTTGTATGTATTAAAAAAAAGTGAGCGCCATTTTGAAATTCTTTGTTATCGTACCGATTTCGTTCAAAATCGATATCCGGGGTTCCCTGGGATCACAAAACAGGAAACTGTTACCATTAAAAAAGTCAGCGCCATTTTGAAATTTTTTGTTATCGTCCCGATTTCGTTCAAAATCGATATCTGGGGTTCCCTGGGATCACAAAACAGGAAACTGTTACCAAAATTTTAAAAAAGTCAGCGCCATTTTGAATTTTTTTGTTATCGTCCCGATTTCGTTCAAAATCGATATCTGGGGTTCCCTGGGATCACAAAACAGGAAACTGTTACCAAAATTTTAAAAAAGTCAGCGCCATTTTGAATTTTTTTGTTATCGTACCGATTTCGTTCAAAATCGATATCCGGGGTTCCCTGGGATCACAAAACAGGAAACTGTTACCAAAATTTTAAAAAAGTCAGCGCCATTTTGAAATTTTTTGTTATCGTACCGATTTCGTTCAAAATCGATATCTGGGGTTCCCTGGGATCACAAAACAGGAAACTGTTACCAAAATTTTAAAAAAGTCGGCGCCATTTTGAAATTTTTTGTTATCGTCCCGATTTCGTTCAAAATCGATATCTGGGGTTCCCTGGGATCACAAAACAGGAAACTGTTACCAAAATTTTAAAAAAGTCAGCGCCATTTTGAATTTTTTTGTTATCGTACCGATTTTGTTCAAAATCGATATCTGGGGTTCCCTGGGATCACAAAACAGGAAACGGTTACCAAAATTTTAAAAAAGTCAGCGCCATTTTGAAATTCTTTGTTATCGTACCGTTTTCGTTCAAAATCGATATATGGGGTTCCCTGGGATCACAAAACAGGAAACTGTTACCAAAATTTTAAAAAAGTCAGCGCCATTTTGTAATTTTTTGTTATCGTACCGATTTCGTTCAAAATCGATATCTGGGGTTCCCTGGGATCACAAAACAGCAGTCAATCAAAAAAAAGTCAGCAGTGAACTTTTTAAAATTTTGGTAACAGTTTCCTGTTTTGTGATCCCAGAGAACCCCAGATATCGATTTTGAACGAAATCGGTATGATAACAAAGAATTTCAAAATGGCGCTGCCGTTTTTTAAATTTTGGTAACAGTTTCCTGTTTTGTGATCCCAGGGAACCCCCGATATCGATTTTGAACGAAATCGGTACGATAACAAAGAATTTCAAAATGGCGCTGACTTTTTTAAAATTTTGGTAACAGTTGCCTGTTTTGTGATCCCAGGGAACCCCAGATATCGATTTTGAACGAAATTTGTACGATAACAAAGAATTTCAAAATGGCGCTGACTTTTTTAAAATTTTGTTCCTAGTTTCCTGTTTTGTGATCCCAGGGAACCCCAGATATCGATTTTGAACGAAATCGGTATGATAACAAAGAATTTCAAAATGGCGCTGCCGTTTTTTAAATTTTGGTAACAGTTTCCTGTTTTGTGATCCCAGGGAACCCCCGATATCGATTTTGAACGAAATCGGTACGATAACAAAGAATTTCAAAATGGCGCTGACTTTTTTAAAATTTTGGTAACAGTTTCCCATTTTGTGATCCTACGGAACCCCAGATATCGATTTTGAACGAAATCGGTAAGATAATCTTTTATACATTATTTTACAATCTCAAAAACTGAGTATTATTGTAGCCGCGAGTATTGTTTCGGCGCATAAATAGGTACATAATATTTACCGCGGCCAACAGCGTAAACAAGTACCTAGTAAATAAATAATCGTCTAATATTTTCAAATAACAAAATTGGTTAGTTGGCTATAAAATCGAGCGTCTCTACGCTCTATAGCTCTACGCTCTCGTAAAGCGTGCATATATATGCTGTAGTGTGACGAGTTGTATACCTATAGTTTAGTTTTTTACCTATAGTTGGTCGCGGGGTAAATGTTTAAAGGACCTTAATTTAAAATTTAATTGCTAAAAATTTAAAACTATTAAATTTTTAAGCCCGATTTTCAGCAACGACAATATTATCAATAGATTTTAAATTTTATAAATATCTTTACTGTGTTTCTAAATCAATTCTGAGATTTTCGATGATCTTACCTGATATCTGTCCGATTTTCCAAATCCGACCGATTTTTAAAATCGGTCTCGCGCACCGATATCCAAATATAAATAAAATTACAGTACAGTAGGTACAAAATGTATAAAAAACATTCTTAAACGATATCGACTATTAAATACATTTTGACTTTAAATACAGTTTTTTGAAAGATTAAAAAAAAACACAAATGCGTTTTACACCGACGTTAGTAACGGGCGTCACGTACCGGTTAGAAATAACTTAAGTATATTAATATATGCAAATAAATATGTTAGTATATTATATAGGCTTATATAAAAATCTTGAGTTTAATCTCTTTAGAAAATTTTGTTACTTTACGATATATTTTAAATAAATCGATATTTTAAAAACTAGATACATGTTTAGTTTTAATTTAGATTTTAGTGTATTTCATCGTTTTACTTTGATATTTTTGGAAGAATTGCATTATTAAAGATAGAAAGAATCATCGATAGATATCAATTAAAGTTTTACACAAACTAAAATTAGCTTTTAGCAAGTAATTTAGCTAATTAGTAAGTTGCATTGTTGAGGCATAAAGCATATTAATTTCTGACTTTTCACTTTTTTTCTTTAATCTATATTTTAAAATGGTTATCGAATTTAAAACTAACCAAGGATGTGATTTTTAGGTCTTTCGGAAGACCCTCTATTTAATAATCAGTTAGAAATAATTTATTTCTGATACAGGCATAATCCCTATTGCATGTTGGTCTTTAACACCATTGTGGAATAAAGTTATTTTCTTTTTTCTTCTCATAAGATTAACTGAAAAAAGTAAGCGTATATCATTATTAACTATTTTGACATAAGCAAAAAATATCGTAAAGTAACACAATTTAGAGGGAAATAAAGGTATATAAATAAACGAAAGCAGAATATAAAATCTAAGCATTGGGCAGAGTCCATATGCGGGTGTTCGCGTCTTGGCCGACGGAGGCTAAAGTCTCGTCGTCGATCCACGCCAGACCCGTGATCTGGCTTTGAGGATGCGCGTCTGGCAAACAAAAACAATTAAAAATTAGCCTTGAACAGAATTTTTTTTTTCATACCTTTTTCATACCTTGTTTTTATATCGTTTAAGCTTGAGATTATGGTATCACGTTAGTTTTCTAACAGTTTCATCAATTTTTGTCTAAAATCACTTCTTTTTTTTGCCATTCATTCGTTCCCTAATCATTATCCTAATACCTTCCACACATCTGTTCTCTAATTCTTGCCTGTTTCATAACTTGATTTTCCATTCATTGCGTCTTCTAAAGCATCCTACAAACCCTCCCTACCCATTTAACAAATTCTTGCCCCTTTCATACCTCGATTTTTATTCATTCCATAGCACAATTTAGAGGGAAATAAAGGTATATAAATAAACGAAAGCAGAATATAAAATCTAAGCATTGGGCAGAGTCCATATGCGGGTGTTCGCGTCCTGGCCGACGGAGGCCAAAGTCTCGTCGTCGATCCACGCCAGACCCGTGATCTGGCTTTGAGGATGCGCGTCTGGCAAACAAAAACAATTAAAAATTGAAGCCTTGAACAGATTTTTTTTTCATACCTCTTTCATACCTTGTTTTTATATCGTTCAAGCTTGAGATTATGGTATTGCATTAGAGTTTTTTAACAGTTTCATCAATTTTTGTCTAAAATCACTTCTTTTTTTTGCCATTCATTCGTTCCCTAATCATTATCCTAATACCTTCCACACATCTGTTCTCTAATTCTTGCCTGTTTCATAACTTGATTTTCCATTCATTGCGTCTTCTAAAGCATCCTACAAACCCTCCCTACCCATTTAATAAATTCTTGCCCCTTTCATACCTCGATTTTTATTCATTCCATAGCACAATTTAAAGGAAATAAAGGTATATAAATAAACGAAAGCAGAATATAAAATCTAAGCATTGGGCAGAGTCCATATGCGGGTGTTCGCGTCCTGGCCGACGGAGGCCAAAGTCTCGTCGTCGATCCACGCCAGACCCGTGATCTGGCTTTGAGGATGCGCGTCTGGCAAACAAAAACAATTATTAAAAGTAGGTTTTTTGAAGTGAAAACAACGAGACCGCGTCACCGATATGCTCGATTTGTTACGAAGACAAAGAGTCTTAAATACAAATATACTACATTCGTAATTAAACTTTAATACCTTAGTTTTAAGGTTTATATTTAAATAATAAATAAGGTTAATTATTTTAAATAAGTTTTCACTTCTATCGGCAGTCCCTATGACTGCCAATTCATTTTTTTTATTATTGCGAGATAGGCGAATACAAAGTAATGATGATGTCTAGGAATAAAGATTAAAGAAGTATTGACACTAGACAGAACATTTTTTTCATACCTCTTTCATACCTTGTTTTTTTTATCGTTCATTCTTGTGATTATTTGTAACAGTTTCATCAATGTTTGTCTAAAATCACTTCTTTTTGACGTGATAACGTGTTATAAATCGATGAACACCGGCTGGCACGCACGAAAATGTGTCACGTTCCGCCTGAGCCTGAGCGTGCAAGTGAGAGCGCGGAACAAGCGATAGAGAGGCACGATCGGCCCAAGCGTTGGTTTGTGACACATTTTTTAATATAATTTATATAATTTATTTATTCAGACAAATGTTACAGTGGTACCTTATTAACTAGGGAACGGTAACAGCTGTGTTAGTTAATAACTGTGTTACAGCTATTATCGCCCACCTCCAGATTGAGATTTTACAATTTACAAAAGATATTGGAGCAAATAGTTAGCTATTTATATCTCTTTTCGCGTGACGTCAGAGCTAGCAGTTCGAATAGTTCTGCTACTGAAACGCTGCCACACGAGCTTCTTCGAGAACTTCTAGTTATCACGTAAAACTATCGTCCGTAAACCAACTTTACAGACAACCAATATTTTTATGCCATTCATTCGTTTCTTAATCATATCCTAATACCTTCCACACATCCGATATCTAATTCTTGCCTGTTTCATAACTTGATTTATTGCGTCTTCTAAACCCTCCCTACTCTTTTAACACATTCTTGCCTCTATCATACCTCGATTTTTATTCATTCCTTCATAAATAGTATCCTACCACACTCCCTTTATTGTGTCACAAATTCTTGCCTCTTTCATAACTTGACAATAATTATTTCTTGCCTACTCACTTTTAACAGTGACGTGCTTGGCGGGCTGCTGCACGCTCCACACTATGATGTTGGTGTCGAGGGAGCCCGACGCGACTCGGGCGCCGTCAGGGCTCCATGCGACACAGTTCACTCGAGCTGTGTGGAAGCCCCACTCTTTGTTGTGGGCGAGCTGAAAGAATAATATTACTATCATCATCTCATCCCAATGCTGGCCCATTTCACGTCGGGTATCCACTCAGAATGAGAAGGGTTTGGGCCATAGACCATCATGCTGGACAAGTGCGGATTGGCTACTACAAATGCTAAACTAAAATCACAACTTCTGGCACAGCTAGATTTGAAACAATTCACTAAGTTTTAGCCTTGAATATCTCCCAAACGAAAAGAGGTATCCAAATACTTTTTTCGAACACATTCACTCCCTTTTCGCGAGCAAAAAATTGGAATTTGCTCAAGCACGAACCGTTACCATTTATTCCTCGGTAGTGTAGAGGGTGAGTTTTCTGCTGGAGTGTCGATGGCGTCGAGGAGAAGTTTTTTTATGAACAACTTTAGCCTTTTTATTACAACATTGAAACAATTTGTTACTTTAACCTTGAATACCTCCCAAACGAAAAGAGATATCGAAAAACTTTCTTCTGAGACTTTTACCGCCTTTTAACAAGCAATAAATTGGAATACTTAGATTCGGTCAAGCGTGAACCGTTACCTTGTATTCCTCGGTAGTGTAGAGGATTATTTTTCTGTTGGAGTCGCAGGCGACCAGGTATTTGGAGTCAGGGCTGTAGCGCGCGTCGGTGACCGCGCCCAGGTGGGTTAGCTCTGTAACCGGGGTGAGGGACGTTCCCTGCAGTGAGTATATGTGGACTTTGCTGTCGTCACCTGAAATTCGATTTATTGAGATTTTTTTTTTAAATTTTATACTAGCGTTTGGCTGCAATCAGACTTGCTGGAAGTAGTGATGCAGCCTAAGGTGGAGGGCGTTTGCCTAGAAGATGCCTATTCACTCTTGATTTGAAGATCCATCCGCTTATAATATTGGTATCTTCTTGGAAGAATTAGTACGTCAGCGTATTGTCAGCGTAAAACTAATTCCAAGTGTAAAAGTTAAAGGTAAGGTAAGTTAAGTGTGTAAGTTTTGAGACTAGTCAAAACATATGATAAAATCTCATTGGTCACACTAAGCATATTGTGACAACGTCAAAATATTTTGTATGCAGTTTGTGTTGTAGTTGTTTGTGTGTATATGTATTTTGTAACAGGCTCATGAATAAGGGCCCCGAACGGGTTCGAAACTAGTCGGGCATTTTTCCGACAGAACACGTGAGTTTATCCGGATATTATGTATAGTTATTTTGTATGCAGCTACGTTATGTTCATCCAGAACAACAAAAGAAGGCGTAAAACATACAGAATACTAGTTTCACACGTAAATCTTTAACTAATATTATATTTTATTTATGATTATAACTATTATTTCAATAATTATCAAAAAAGAAACTGATATGATAATAATTGTTAACATTATTTAAGATTGTATCTGTATATTTTTACACACTGCCACTAGCAGTAAATTATTGTGATAAGGATAATTTTTATAAAAAAGCAACTGATGTTCCCCACAATTTGGCAAAACAAAATTTTCTTATTTTATCTTAATTAAGTACTAAGAGACTTAAATTAGGGCAGATGCACACTCACCACCAACTGCGACGTGTTTGGATGTGGGGTCGATGGTAACGCAGCTGGGTTCATAGTTGATTGGCAGCGTGGATTGCTTGCTACTGCCCACTATCACCGCTAGCTGGAAATTTAAAAAAAAACATTTATGACACTAGCTCACTACAGCCCATTAACGTCCCACTGCTGGGCACAGGCCTCCACTCTCATAGGAGAGAGGGAATTAGAGCTTAGACCCACCACGACTATTATCATGTTAGTGATAATAGCCGGAACCGACGGCTTAAGGCGCCAGCGGAGGGTGAATTGCTCATACAAACATAATACCAAAATAATTAGTAATTCGAGCATATTTCCTCCATATTATGCGATTATTAAGATTGAACTTGTATTTATCTAGGTCCCTGGATAATTATTTTTCTAAAATACTTTCCCAAAATTAAATGTAAGCACATTGCGTTTTGCATGTTTTTGCGACATAAACGACATGTTTTCTCCTTATTTGTTTCATATTAAAACCAACGATATCTCACGTACTAATTGATCAGGAACATAGCCTATATTGTCAAGTTACAGAATAACAACACGAAGTTAAAAACACAACAATTTTTCATTCATCATTTTTGGTATTCACGGAACAAGACTAAATGTAATGCAAATTCTGTACGCTCATATTGCTATCGCGCTTGCACGCGATCATGTGTCTTCAGCCAAATAGGGATAGCAATATACCGGCAAATTTATATTTGCGGTTCGAGTAGAAGTTGCGAGCGGCGGTCGCCGGTCCCTTAACGTGCTCTGCGGGCTTGTACTGAGGATTTCTTGTCAGAAAAACCCCATGTACATGTAATGGCCCGACCCGGAACTCGAACCCGGGACCTCGTCGGCCGCAGTCGAATATGCTAACCACTAGACCAACGAGGCAGTTCTGCTGGACATCTATACTAATCAAATATCAAATATAATAAATATTATAAATGCGAAAGTTTGTATGGATGTATGGATGTTTGTTACTCAATCACGCCCGAACGGCTGAACGGATCTGGATGAAATTTGGTACAGAGATAGATTATAGTCTGGAATAATACATAGGCTACTTTTTATCCCGGAAAATTGAAGAGATCTCGCGGGAACCAAAAAACCTCAACCCCACGCGGACGAAGTCGCGGGCATCAGCTAGTAATATTATAAAGAAGTTTGTGAGTTTGTGAGGTTGTAGGGGGTAATCTCTGGATCTACGGAACCGATTTTGAAAATTCTGGTACCAATAGAAAGCCACATATAGAGATAGGGAGATATTTGTGAGTGACATAGGCCATATATTAACCCGAAAAATTAGGGAGTTCCCGCGGGAATTTAAAAAGCTTATTGCACGCGGACGAAGTCGCGGGCATCTGCTAGTCTATATATATAAAAGGCAAGGTGACTCACTGACTTACTGACTGACTAACTGATCTATCAACGCACAGCTCTAACCACTGGTCGGATCGGGCTGAAATTTTGCACTCAGATAGCTATTATAACGTAGGCATCCGCTAAGAAAGGATTTTTGAAAATTCCAACCCCAAAAGGGTTAAATGGGGGTTGAAAGTTTGTATAAAAGTTCGCGATACACGAACGTCAACGAACAAATAGGGATGGACGTGATTTTTGGCATGGGTATAGTTGACGACCTGGAGAGTGACATAGGCTACTTTTTATCCCGGGAAATTAAGGAGTTCCCGCGGGAATAAAAATAACTTAAAGTACGCGGACGAAGTCGCGGGCATCAGCTAGTATAATCTATATAAGTATAAGTAGTTACCTCTTTGACGGTAGCGACGATGGTAAGATCTTCATCTTCGAGGTGGTCCAGCGCTCGAGGCTGCGCCCCTAAGGGGGTAGCGTTTTCCGTGTACGACGGGACTTCCCCTGAAATTTTATATCAATTGTTTAATTTGGTAAATTGGAGCGCACTACCTTAGATACATCAAATAAATATTATAAATGCGAAAGTTTGGATGGATGTATGGATGTATGGATGTATGGATGTGTGGATGTATGGATGTATGGATGTTTGTTACTGTACCCGAGAGTACATCAACTGTCACCGGGTTGGTTGGGGGTTTCCAAAGAAAACTACTTCTTGATTCTCGAAGGCCCACTTTATTCTTCTTGTAGTAGGTACCGCTGTGGCTGTAGCTGGCGAACTGTGTCGAACCACAAAATCGCTCGGTATATATACAAATTCAGTCCTAAGAATGTAGGCCCTCTGATTGGCTGTCGGAATTTAACCAATCAGAGCGCTCATTAACATCCAATCAGGATAGAGGGGGTGAAGGCGCGGGCGGTGCGGCTAGCGCGGGTGTGAAGGGCGCGGGGAGCGCGGCCTGCGGGGTATGTGCGCGGGGAGCGCGGTTATCTCTATCCCTCTCTATCCTGATACTACTCTAACAACGTTTATTACATAATCTAAAAAATATATTTCCTATCTATTTACTTACTATTACAGATTATTACGTAACTATACTATAACTATTTTACTTAGTCCGAACACTATATTATTTCACTATAGGTAACTGTTTGAGTTGTCAATAAACTTATTTCACTATAATATTCTGTCCCGCACATCTCTCCCGCCGTGCGACTATGTCGCATCTTCTGTCGGTGCGGGCACGTTGTCTGTCAGGGGCAGCACCACCAGTTTTCTTACGGGCCGTCGCAGCACTCCTCCCTTGGTCTTGATGTCCACCGCGCGTACGACGTCGTCAGGTCCCGGGTACGTCGCGATGACCCTGCCTCGGATCCACACGTTGCGTGGCAGGTTGGCGTCGACCACTTGCACCAGATCGTCTTCTTTGATGGCTGGCCCTCGTCCTCGCGGCTCCCGCCGGTGTTGAAGTTCGGGAAGGTACTCCTTCACCCAGCGCGTCCAAAAAACGTCGGCCAGCCTCTGTGCCGCTCGCCAACTTGACCTGGAGACAGTGTCTTGTTCATTGAAGGTACCCGGCTGTGGTACCCGACCTGGACCGCCCAACAAGAAGTGGTTCGGCGTTAATGCTTCCAAGTCGTCGGCGCTGACTGAGACGTGTGTCAGCGGCCGACTGTTCACGGTGTACTCCACCTCAGCTAGCAGAGTGGAGAGAACCTCTTCTGTGGGATGTCGCTCGTGGAGAGTGGCTGCCAGCGCCGTTTTCACGGAGCGGACCATGCGTTCCCAGGCCCCGCCCATGAAAGGAGCTCCTGGTGGTATGTATCGCCAGGAGATTGTCTTCTTTGCTGCTTCTTCTGATGTGGCACTGTCCATCGCTTGTCGAAGTTCTCTGTCTGCTGCTTTTAGATTTGTTCCGTTGTCCGACCAAATTTCAGTCGGATAGCCTCGGCGAGCCATCATCCTCCGTAGCGCCATTACCGCCGAGTCGGCGCTGAGCGAGCCAGCGATTTCCAGGTGTATGGCCCTCATAGTCAGGCATGTGAATACGGCCACGTATCTTTTCTGTCGTGTCCGCCCGACGGTCACTGAGAGCGGCCCAAAGTAGTCCACTCCGGTGAAGGTGAACGGTCGCTTATGGTGTGCTAAGCGACATGCTGGCAGGTCCCCGGTCCTGGGGTACGGTGGTGTTTGCGTCTTCATCCTGCAGAACAGGCAGCTCCGAATTAGTGTCCTCGTGACGGGACGCATCCGTAGCACCCAGTGCTGCTGCCTGCATTCGTTTACCGTGGCTTCGACACCGGCGTGATGCAGCTGTTGATGGACGGCATTTATCCAGAGCTTGACTGTTGGATGATCACCGTCTAGTACCAAAGGGCTCTTGAAGTTTTCTGATACATCTGCTGTTGCTTGAATGCGACTTCTAAGCCTGACTGCATCGTTGATGTGTTCGATGCTGAGCTGGTACAGACGGCTCTCTTTGCTGAGTGGCTTGCCCTTCTTCAGGTCTTCTATTTCCGTTGTGAAGGAGTCTTCTTGAGAGGAACACATCAGGAGCTCTTCCGCTCTTCTGAGATGTTCGGCCGAGACTGGGAGGAACTTCTTGCTGGATGACGACGGTTTCTGGACTGTCTGTTGCTTATTCGTCACGGGCTTGTTTGTTCTTCGCCAGTTCGGGTCCTTTTCTTTGTTCTTCTGGGTTCTTCTGTAGTTGACTCTTTGTTTCGCGGTTCTGCAGAGCTGGATGAATTGTAGAACCCGCGCTGTCGTGTATCTGAGTCTGTCCCAACTGGAGAAGCGAGAGACCTCTGGAAGCGCTTCCGAAAGTTTCGGTTTCTGTTTATCTACAACGTGGTTTATCTTTTCTTCGCCGGTGGGTTCTTCCTTTTCAACTGTAGAGACTTCGGCAGGCCATTGATCTTCTGTTTCGTAGAGGAAGTCGGGTCCCTTGTACCAGCGATGGTCCTTGTCGAAAGCCACCGGAACATCTCGTGTCGCGTCATCTGCAACGTTTAATTTTGTAGGAACCCATCGCCATTCGGATACTGTAGAGGCTTCTTCAATTGCGGCCAGGCGATGCGCCACGTAGGGTTTGTACGAACGGGATCCTGTCCGTATCCAAGCGAGCGTAGTCTTGCTATCGGTCCAGAATACTTTGCAGTCAGGCTTCTTTTCGTGTTCTTCAATAACTGTTTCCGCGAGTCTAGTTCCCATGACTGCTGCTTGTAGCTCCAACCTCGGGATGGACGTCAACTTCAGCGGCGTAACCTTCGCTTTGGCCATGATGAGAGATAGGCCTACTTCTCCGTTCGGTGCCACTGCTCTCCAGAAGAGGACTGCTGAGTAAGCTGCTTCACTGGCGTCGGTAAACACGTGCAGCTGCAAGGATGCGGCGTCACTGTAGTGGAGATACCGCCTTGGGATCGTGACGTTGCTGAGATTCTTCAGATGAGTCATCCAATCTTGCCATTGTTCAGCCAGGTCTTGATCGAGTTCGTCGTCCCATGACGTACCTCTTCGCCATACTTCTTGCAGCAGCTGTTTCGCCCGTATGGTTACAGGCGATGCGAAGCCAAGTGGGTCAAATAGTGACATGACTATTCGCAGTGCTTCTCTCTTCGTTGGTGTTTTCCCATTTGTCGCCGTCGGTGCGATTCGCGCTAAGTTGAGGTTGAAGGTGAGCTCGTCTGTGTTGAGCTTCCAGATCACGCCCAGTACTCGTTCTGTTTTCTCTTCTGATTCATAGAGTTCCAGGTCTTCTGCTTGGTCGATTTCACCCAGCGCTTCTAGTAGAGGTGCTGAATTCGACTTCCACTGTTTCAGTTCGAACTGGGCATGCGAGTGCACTTCACGCACGCCCCTCGTGATGCGGATTGCGTCTTCTAAACTTCTGAAGCTGTCTAGGTAGTCATCAACGTAGTGCTTCTGTACGATGGCAGCTGCGGCCTCAGGATGCGTATCTTCATGCTGTTTTGCGTTCAGGTCCTTTATGTAGATTGCTGTCGACGGAGAGCTTGACGCACCGAAGATCAACGATGTCATTCTGTATTCTGCGGGTGGTTGACCATCTCGTCGTTCCCCGCGCCACAGATATCGGAGTGCGTCCCTGTCTTCGGATCGTAGCTTAACTTGCATGAACATTTCCTTGATATCTGCGGTGACTGCAATCTCGTGTTGCCGGAACCTCATAACGACGCCCGGTAGAGACTGTAGAAGATCAGGTCCTTTGAGTAGCATGTCGTTGAGAGCTACTCCCTTCGTCTTGGCTGCAGCATCGTGTACCACTCGTAGCTTGTCGGGCTTCATTGGGTTGATGACTGCGAAATGTGGCAGGTACCACGTCTTTCCTGTAGTCTTCTGTTTCGGAGCGAGTTCAGCATATCCTTTTGAGATGAGAGCTTCCATCTGTTCGGTGTACTTCAGCTTCAGCTTGGGGTCTCGGTCGATCTTCTTTTCGATGTTGAAGAGTCGTTTCATAGAGTTGTCGTAGTTGTCAGGAAACGTGACATCTTCTTTGCGCCAGAGTAGACCAGTCTCGAATCTTCCTTCTTCTGTTTTTGTGGTGGTTTTCTCGAGGATGCGTAAGGCTCGTTCCTCGGGATCCGTCTTCGGCTTCTTAGGTTGTATGCAAAGTGCGTCCATCTCGAAGTACTGTTTGACGAGGCTGTCCAAGTTATCTTCGGTTTCTTCTGTGACATGGGATACGAAGTCGATGCTGCGTCCGACGTTGCGACTCTCTGTACCATGCAGCACCCACCCCAGTGGTGTGAGAGAGGCTATTGGTTGATTTCTGTCTCCTCTTCTCACTTCTGTAGTCAGCAGAAGATGCCAATTGTCTTGACCGATCAGCACTCGTGGCTTCACATTTGCATATATGAGGTAATCCCGGATGTCTGCCAGGTGTTTGCATCCATCCACCATTTCTGTTGAGACTCGTTGCGACGATACTTGCAGGTTCTTCACTGTGCGCGCTTGTACTTGCTCTTCATGATCGTTGAGACCTCTCAACCTGATGTTTACTCTTCTGGAGGCTGATTCTGAAGTCTTCATATCGTTGATGGTTTCTATCTTTAGCGGATCGACGGGTCCTGTTGCTCCGACGTGTTCGGCCACACCGTCGTCGACCAATGTTACTGTTGATCCGTCGTCCAGCAATGCGAAGGTGTTGATCGTTCCTTTGGGACCTTCAACTTGTATTGGTATAATTTTCAAGTAGGACTGCTTCTTCTTAATAGTCCACGTGGAATTAATTACTTCTGTAGCTTCCTTGTCTTCTTTCTGCTCTGTCGCCTTGGTGTAGTGCAGCATCTTGTTGTGATAATTCTTGCAGCTGTCGACACCGCACACCTTGGCTCTGCAGCTATGTGTTCTGTTTCTGTAGCGAAGACACCGGAAGCATAGGCGTTTGGACTTTGCTGTATCCCATCTTCCATTTGAATCCAAACTCTTGAACTGTTCACAGTCCACGGAACTATGTCCTTCTTCGTCACACACCGGGCACCTGGGTGTGTACGTCTTCTCTGTAACGTTGTGGATCTTCTGTGGTCTTTTCTGTTGAGTGGTTGCTGAATGTGACGCCACCTGTTCAGGTAGCGCGTACGGTCCGCATAGCTCCGCTTCTCTCTTGAGGAATTTCTCCATCTTCACTAGATCTGGATCCTCCTTTGGCTGCGTTGCTGTGAAGTCGTAATATCTGTAGCGCAGCGTAGGTGTGAGCTTGTCCACGACGGTCTTCGAAACTTCAGGGTTGTACATGTAGTTCATGCAGCTGAGAGTCTTCAATGTTGCCACTACGTTGGAGACCTTCGTCGCAAATATGCAGATGTCACGCGCTGAATCAGTGAGGCGCGGCAGAGCTCGAAGCGTTTCCATTTCCATCATAGCGATCGATTCTGGTCTTCCAAATCTTGATTCCAGGGCCTTCATGATTTCTGTAGGATGTGCACTGGTGATGAGTAGCCCCTCTACTGCTTCTTTTGCTCTTCCCTTGAGGTTTCTTCGTAGGCGATTTGTATTTTCTATCGCGGTGAACATGCTTTCTGTTTCAAAGAAAGCGGCGCGGAACGGTAGCCACTCTTGATGTGATCCACCAAAATAGGGCAGCTCGATGAACTTGGGACGTTGAGCTGCTTTGACTGCGAGTGTGATGGCTGTAGCTAGCTTCGATATTTCTGTTTGCTCTCCCGCCGGTGTTTGAAGCTGAGACTTGTGGGAAGGGTGTTCCTCTGGTTGCTTCTGTTGCCCCGCGTTGTTGACCACCGGGTCTTCTATAGGGTAGTGCGGTGCCTCGGTGATCGCCAACAGGGGGGCTGGCGGTTGATTGTTGAACCAGTTGTTCATATGTTCGTTGACTGCTTGGTTGGGCTGGACGGGAACACCATCTTCTGGTAATTCTTCAATTAATTCATCTTCTGTGTCTTCAGCTTCTAGGGCGGCGATGCGTGCGGCAGCTAACTCGACCTGAAGTCGCAGTAATTCTTCCTTAGCTTTCGCTATTCTGTGAGCTTTGGCTTTGCTGTAGGTTGATCCACCCCCTCCCCCCCTCTTGCTAGGGGGGCGGAGGTCCTGTGGTAGCTTCAGCTCTTGTGGGTTGACAGTTCTCCTCGTCTTGACTGTTGAAGTTTCTGTGTCCTGGCTACGCCCCTGTACTGTAGCTGTTGCCTCCTTCGCTGAGGGGGGCTTCATCTGTGTCGCGTCGGCTGGCAGCGTCGGCGTGATAGAGGGCGTGGTCGAGGCAGCGGCGACGGCCGAAACTTTCGTTTTCGCTGTTGCAACGGATGGCACTGTAGAGGGCGCTGACGTCGCGGAGGTATCTGTAGTCTGTTCTGTGGTCTCCGTGGTGCCAGTTCCCATGGCTGTAGAGGTTGTGCTGGTTTCCGTGCTTGTTTCGGTCGTGGTCGGTGAGGTGGTAGCGGTACCCTCCGACGTGGTCGGAGTCTGGTCGGCGGATGTCTTGCGGCTCTTGACTTCTTGTCGTGTGACTGGCATTTTTGCTGGGTTCAGTTTTCACGGCGAGGTCCCGGAGCTGTCCCGGAGCTGTCCCGGAGTTGTCTCGAAGCTGTCCCGGAGTTTTCCGAAGCTGTCCCGGAGTTTTCCGAAGCTGTCCCGGAGTTTCCCGAAGCTGTCCCGGAGTTTCCCGAAGCTGTCCCGGAGTTTCCCGAAGCTGTCCCGGAGTTTCCCGAAGCTGTCCCGGAGTTTCCCGAAGCTGTCCCGGAGTTTCCCGAAGCTGTCCCGGAGTTTCCCGAAGCTGTCCCGGAGTTTCCCGAAGCTGTCCCGGAGTTTCCCGAAGCTGTCCCGGAGTTTCCCGAAGCTGGCCCGGAGTTTCCCGAAGCTGGCCCGGAGTTTCCCGAAGCTGGCCCGGAGTTTCCCGAAGCTGGCCCGGAGTTTCCCGAAGCTGGCCCGGAGTTTCCCGAAGCTGGCCCGGAGTTTCCCGAAGAGTCACGAAGAATTTTCCAGCCGAATTTTCTTCAGAATTTCCCAACTGATCCGGCTCGAAGGACCATTCAATGTACCCGAGAGTACATCAACTGTCACCGGGTTGGTTGGGGGTTTCCAAAGAAAACTACTTCTTGATTCTCGAAGGCCCACTTTATTCTTCTTGTAGTAGGTACCGCTGTGGCTGTAGCTGGCGAACTGTGTCGAACCACAAAATCGCTCGGTATATATACAAATTCAGTCCTAAGAATGTAGGCCCTCTGATTGGCTGTCGGAATTTAACCAATCAGAGCGCTCATTAACATCCAATCAGGATAGAGGGGGTGAAGGCGCGGGCGGTGCGGCTAGCGCGGGTGTGAAGGGCGCGGGGAGCGCGGCCTGCGGGGTATGTGCGCGGGGAGCGCGGTTATCTCTATCCCTCTCTATCCTGATACTACTCTAACAACGTTTATTACATAATCTAAAAAATATATTTCCTATCTATTTACTTACTATTACAGATTATTACGTAACTATACTATAACTATTTTACTTAGTCCGAACACTATATTATTTCACTATAGGTAACTGTTTGAGTTGTCAATAAACTTATTTCACTATAATATTCTGTCCCGCACAGTTACTCAATCACGCTCCAACGGCTGAAAGGATCTGGATGAAATTTGGCACAGAGATAGATTATAGTCTGGAATAGCACATAGGCTACTTTTTATCCCGGAAAATTAAAGAGTTCCCGCGGGAACCAAAAAACCTCAATCCACGCGGACGAAGTCGCGGGCATCAGCTAGTTGTGTAATAATTATTGTTCCTCTCAACATTTTGTAAAAAAAAAGTCCGCCATAGCATTTATACTGTGATAGGTGATTTTACCTTTAAATAAAGAATATTATTATTATTATTATATATCTATCTTTTAAGGTTGACTTACAATAACCATACTTATGACTAGATGATGCCCGCGACTTCGTTCGCGTGGATTAAGTTTTTTGATTCCCGCGGGAACTCCTACATTTTCCGGGATTAAAAGTAGCCTATGTCCTTCCCCGGGATGTAACCTACCCGTATACCAAATTTTATCAAAATCGGTTGAACGAATGGGCCGTGAAAGCGTAGCAGACACACAGACAGACACACTTTCGCATTTATAATATTAGTATGGATTTTCAAATTTGGTCTAAAATTGGCTTTGCAATGCTAAATCTCTTGGCGGTACGTTTTTGCCGGTAGGCTGGTAACTAGCCACAGCCGAAGCCTCCCAGACATTTCGCCTATAGTCCATGCTTAATTTTTTTTTTTTTATCCACCACAAGTTAGCCCTTGACTGCGATCTCTCCAGATGGTAAGTGATGATGCAGTCTAAGATGGCAGCGGGCTAACCTGTTAGGGGCATGGCAGTTATATTAAACCCAGACCCCTATTCGGTTTCAACACGACATCGTACCGGAATAAATCGCTTGGCGGCACGTCTTTGCCGGTAGGGTGGTAACTAGCCACGGCCGAAGCCTCCCACCAGGAAAAATACTTTAGTTTAAAAGCAAAAAGTTTAAAAGTACTTAAGCTTAATACTTAAGTCCATCTTACCTTCAGCACTAGGCACGGCCCTCCGCAAAGTGTCGTCTATCCCACACGTGAGCAAAGTGGCGTCTTTCCCGGTGCGCATCCCGTTCACTTGGTTGCCGTGACCTTGGCCCCCCAAGCGCCGACCCTCGCCTGGGGACACAGCAATTGAAGGTCACATAAAGGTTAGCCGAATCAAAGAAGTAAACCAAGGGACACTGCTAAGAAATAAAATAGAATAGAAAATCTATAATGGCAGCTATAAACACAAATTAATTTTTAATTTATATTTAACTAGCTGATGTCTGCGACTTCATCCGCGTAGTTTAAGTTTTTTTTTATTCCCGCGGGAACACCTTAATTTTCCGAGATAAAAAGTAGCCTATGTCACTCTCCAGGTCTTCAACTATTCCCATGCCAAAAATCACGTCGATCCGTTGCTCCGTTGCGGCGTGATTGAAGGACAAACCAAAAACCAACAAACAAACACACTTTCGCATTTATAATATTAGTATGATTTATATACCTATGTATTGTAACATCATGTTTAAAAAAAAGAGCAACTGCTGAGTTTCTTGCCGGCTATTCTTGGAAGAATTTTCTTTCCGAACCGGTGGTAGAGTCAAAACATGACTTAAGATAAGAGACACCTGTAGGTCCTACATGTTATGAATAAATTTAGTTTTTTTGAGTTTATAGCGTGAGTTTAAGGTAAGTCAATGCAATTTATCGGCAATGTACAAAAGCTTTCTGAACTAATAATGGTTTCCTCGCAAATTAGAGAAAAGTACTATACAAGTCTCGGCCAAAACAGCAATTAACGGCCTCGTTTTCTTAAAAAGTCCTCGGCTGGCGGCTCGTTCTTATGACTTGGTAAGTCCTAGGCTTGACCACATCCTTTCAATATTTTTCAGCCGTGAATTGCTTTATTTCCGTCCTGGGCAGTAATGTAATATTATTATCAAAGAGGACATAAAGCTGGAGACACACCATTGTCGACGTCCCACAGCGTAACAGCACCATCGTGGCTAGCAGTAAACAAGCCCTTGCCGCGCAGAGAGAGGCAGGTAATGGGTTTGTTGTGTCCCGTCAGCACGCGCAGCGGCGTGTCCGGGTTGGCTACGTCCAGGTAATTGATGTCCCCGGATAGCGACACGGACAGTAAATGTTTGCCTTGCCAGAGACAGGATACCTGAAGGGGAAAAACAAGTTTAAATCAGCGCAAGCGCAGCGAGCACCTATTTTTTATAAATATTAAGAAGTCAACGAAGGGTTGAATTGCCCATACAAACGTAATACCAAAATAATTTATAATTCGAGAATATTTCCACCATTTTAGAGATTATTTGGATACAAATTGTATTTATCTAGGTCCCTGGATTTATATGTTTTCAAAATACTTTCCTAAAATGAAATGTTTAAAGTGAATTGCATTTTGCGTCTTCTTTTTCTTCTTATTTTGTTTCATATTTTCACGACAAGAATGACATGTTTTCCTCTTATTTGTTTCATATTTAACCCAACGGTATCTTGCGTAATAATTGACCAATTACATAGCCTATATTGCCAAGTTACAGAATAAAAACACGTGAAATATACAAGTTTTCATTCATCATTTTTGGTATTTACGGAACAAGACTAGATGTATAACAAATTCTGAACGCTCATATTGCTATCGCGCTTGCACGCGATCATGTTGTCATCAGCCAAATAGAGATAGCAATATACCGGCAGATTTTTTGTTCGCACCTTGAATAGAAGTTGCGAGTCTCGACGCGCCGGTTTCTTAATAGCTGATGCCCGCGACTTCGTCCGCGTTGATTAAGAGGATCGTCTAGTGACGAAACGCGACGCGAGTAGGTATTTTCAATAATGCTATCTGTTTCACAACGCTTCGCTGCCTTCTCCTTATCGTGCGACAGAGAGAGTTGCAAGTCCAGTAGGCATATGCCTACATTTTATTCTTGAAATATTGTTTCGGGTGATAACGTTTTTACCCCCCCCAAACGTTTACGAAATTAGACAATTTTGGTCTCATTAGATTCAGTACACCTTAATCTAGGCTCGTACGTTTTATTTTTTTAGTATTTTAGTTTAGTTAAATTTTAAAATCAAAATACTCGAGGAAGTGTTTAGGTCAAAAATATGGATATTTAGACGCTAATAACTTTTAACATAAGCAATATTTCTTTAAAATTAAAACGTACGAGCATAGTTCTTCATTGTATCTGGAACATTTCTAAAAATTATGAAAATTGGACAACATTTACGGGAAGAAAAACGTTATCGCTTTTTGTATGGAGATTTACAAATAGACGATCCTCTTAAGTATACATTATTCCCGCGGGAACTCCTTCATTTGCCGGGATAAAAAGTAGCCTACTCCGAGATGCAACCTCCATCAATACCAAATTTCATCAAAATTGTCAATGTCAAGTTCAATTAATAACTAAACACGTAATTAATTAATTAATTAAGTTGTTATAAGTTCACCTGCTGGTTCTCCACGGCGGTGCCCATGTTGAACGTGATAGTTTTGTCGCGCGTCTCCACGTCCCACACGGCGCACGTCTTGTCGCCGGAACAGGACAGCAATTGTTTGCCGTCCGGCGACCACGATATGCCGTAAACGCCGCCTTTGTGGGCCGGCGAGCCCATCTGAAAGGAAACACAAATTTTTTTTTTTTTTTTTTTAATATATATATAGCGAGCAAACGAGCAGGCGGCTCACCTGATGGTAAGTGATTACCGCCGCCCATGAATATTTGCAGCACCAGAGGAACCGCCAATGCGTTTCTGGCCTTTGAGAAGTTTGTTTAACCGCCCTTTGAAGAGCCCCATATTATAATCATTAGGGAACACAGAAGATGGAAGCTGGTTCCACAATTACAAAAATCAAATCAAATCAAAATCATCTTTATTCAAAATTGGTACCTACAAAGTACACCTTCGTCATGTTTATAAAGAGTAAGAGTTGATGGTGATAATTAACAACGGTATCTTAAGACTAAAGCTACGAGGGTTCCAAACGCGTCCTGGTCTGAGAAGAGCCCACAACAAACTCAGCCGGGGGTTTTTATTTTATTATCACCATCTCACAAATCATAACTAAGGAACTATCAGAGCCATTTGAGCAAATCATTGCCAAGCTTCCTTGTCGTTTAGGTAATCCTTTACATGGTAATAAGATTTTTCAATGAGTTTACGTTTTACAAACTATTACCAGACCTCTTCAAAATTGTTCCCGAAATTCGTCGCCAGCTCTCCGACTATAATTGCATCGCCCCGCTACCGCCGTCGCCCCGCTACCGCTAATTTCGTGCCCGTACACGAATACCATTAGTTCCATATGTTACACTCACCTCGCCCTTCAGTTCGGACGTGGCACCGTCGTAGAGGAATATCTTGCCATCAAAGCCGGCCGACGCGAACAAACTGCCATCGGGGCTGTAACGCACCGCTTGAGCGAAGCGAGTGTGATCCTGAAATACACATAAAATGCACAACAACACACAACACATGATAAATATATGCATGTAATATGTACCTAGTTCGAAGTTTGAACGTAACATTTTCATGTTAACTGCAACATAAAGATGCAACTCCTCAATAACAGATAGATATCAAAATTACACAATAGCAGATTTATTATGAGAGATAACTGCATTTTTGGTAACTATCGCTAGAAAGGCTGATTTAGTATTTGGTGGGTCCTAGGCTCTCCACTGGTGGGAAATCTGTCAGTCTGCTTGCATGCGGCTGGGGAAATGACTACTTATCACCGCTCAAAGAAGAGTTATCAAATATCAAATAAATATTATAAATGCGAAAGTTTGGATGGATGTATGGATGTTTGTTACTCAATCACGCTCCAACGGCTGAACGGATCTGGATAAAATTTGGCACAGAGATAGATTATAGTCTTTAGATTATACTTTTTATCCCGGAAAACTAAAGAGTTCCCGCGAGAACCAAAAAACCTCAATCCACGCGGACGAAGTCGCGGGCATCAGCTAGTTGTTACCAAAAGTGAACAATAACTAGAAAGGCTGATTCTTGTACAGTATTAAAGTATGTGCAATACCTATGTAAACAATATAAAAACTGACGCTATTCATCAGGGCGTTTACTAGATATCGCCTTTCAAAGACGTAATAAACTTACAAAAAATAGCTCAAGTGTCGCCGCGTTGATTTGCTAATAAATATTATGAAGGCGTAGAATTAATTGCTATGCTATTCCTATTACACTTGTTTAATTATGCCAAAGGAGATGGATGGGGCGTGGAACTGGTCTTGTACAAGTAGTGAAAAGAAAGAAAATAGAACATTAAACCAGCTTTGATTGTGTAAATACACGAATTGTTGTGTTGCGTTGTGTTGTTGTGTGGCAAGTTTGAAATAGTTTGTGGAATTTTGTTATAGAATATAATGGTCATTCCCACGAACGACCTTTCTTGAGGCGGAGCGATGGAGTCACGAGCTTAATGCGGCGTCTAATATTTGTGGGGTTCTCACCTGTTTAGTGCACTTAAATTTGAAGGGTGGTCCTTCGAACACAGCAATGGTGTTGTCCTCCGAAGCCGTCACGATACGGAAGGGCCGGCTAGGGCGGAAGTCCACTGAGTTGATAGGCTTGGACTGGCCGCTGATCTCTCCCACTGAAGTGCCAGTTTCCGCCATGAACACGTGGCCGAACCTGAAAAAAAGCATACATATACGTTTTTTTTTTCGTCTTTCTTACATAATATATAAGTCAAGTATATCCACACTAATATTATAAATGCGAAAGTATTATGTCTGCCTGTCTGCTACGCTTTCACGGCCCACCTGTTCAACCGATTTTGATGAGATTTAGTACAGAGATAGGTTGTATCCCGGGGAAGGACATAGGGTACTTTTCATCCCGGAAAACTAAAGAGTTCCCGCGGGAATTAAAAACACTGAATCCACGCGGACGAAGTCTTAGTCGGGAACTGTTTTGTTTAAACTCTTTAGTAAAAAGTAGTGTGGCCCCGGGATGCAACCTATCTCTATACAAATATACATCAAAATCGGGTGATTAGATGGGCCGTGAAAGCGTAGCAGGAGTGTGAAACTGCCAATCCGCATTGAGCCAGGGTGGTGGGCTATGGCTAAACCCCTTCTCATAATAGTATATATATATTAGTCTATTATATATATTATTATTTAATGTTTATTATTGGTTTATGTATTAGTATGTAGCTATTTGAATGTATGAATGTTATAGGATGACACCACCTGCAGTCCTTTTTTCCTTATTTTTTCCTATTCCTAAGGTTGCCTGGTAGAGATCGCTAGTAAGCGATAAGGCCGCCTTTTGTATCATGTCTGTGTGGTTTTTTTTCTAGTTTCTATTGTTTGTTTTTATGGTGGTACAAATAAAGAGTATATAATAATAATTATTATTATAAGTGGGCCAGCGATGATATGTGATGACGATGATGAGGAAGGCCTCAAAAGCCTCGTTTACCTCTCCCTCCCCTCCCCGACCGCCACCATACGCTGGCTGTCGGCGCTCCACGCAATGTCCTTGATGGGTCCTCCTATCGGCTGGAACTCATTCTTGAGGATATGCTCCTTGTTGACTGTGTCCCAAATGCGCACTTTGCCCGACACATCTGTAAACAATAGCAAGTAGTTAAGTACGTATAATAGGTATTTTTTTTTTATCCACTACAAGTTAGCCCTTGACTGCGATCTCACCTGATGGTAAGTGATGATGCAGTCTAGGATGGCGACGGGCTAACCTGTTAGGGGCATGGCAGATATACTTCGGTTTCTACACGGCATCCAACCGGAACGCTAGATCACTTGGCGGCACGTCTTTCAAAATTCAAAATTCAAAATTCAAAATGTTTTTTATTCAAATAAGCTTTTACAAGCGCTTTTGAATCGTTATAATATGAATCTACCGCTGGTTCGGAATGCCATTCCTACCGAGAAGAGCCAGCAAGAAACTCGGTGGTTGCTCTTTTCCATCAAAACTTGCAATCATCATAATGATACAAGTAACTGCAGTCCCACGCATAGCTGGAGCGAATCAAATCCACGCTTTTTTTTTTTTATCATTTACGTAATCTTCGATTACGAGCATACAACATTCAATACACGCCAAGACTGGCAGACAGAGGCAGCCCCATTTCCGACGGCGGCACCCGTTCACGAGCATGACGCATGATCCAGCCATTGCTTCGCTCAACCATATTTGAGGGAACGTAACAACCCGCACCACACGACACCACCACCGGTAGCCGGTTTGCCGGTAGGGTGGTAACTAGCCCCGACCGAAGCCTCCCACTAGGCCAGACCAGGGAAAATTCAGAAATTATAAATTCCAAATTGACCCTGCCTGAATTGAATTCGCACGTTAAGACAACAGCGCTCAACACTGCGTCACGGAGGTCGTCGAAAAATGTAAGTAGTTAAATAAAAAACCGGCCAAGTGCGAGTCGGACTCGCGCACCGAGGGTTCCGTACAAACCTGTAGTAAGTTTTACGATTTATGACGTATTAAAAATAAAAATTACGTTTGTTGTATGGGAGCCCCCCTTTAATATTTACTTTATTGATATTTAATTATTTATTTTGAAAGGTAATATACAAGTTAATATTCTGTGAAAATTTGAACCGTCTACCTGTTACCGTTTTTAATATTGAGCAAAAAAATACGAAAAAAACACGTTTATTGTATGGGGACCCCCCTTAATATATATTATATTTTTTGAATTTTTAGTATTTGTTGTTATAGCGGCAACGGAAATACATCATTTGTGAAAATTTCAGCTTTCTAGCTATCACGGTTTATGAGATACAGCCTGAAGACAGACAGACAGACAGACAGCGGAGTCTTAGTAATAAGGTCCCGTTTTTACCCTTTGGGTACGGAACCCTAAAAAAACTAAAAAAACACACTTTTTTTAATCTAACTGCAAAGTCTGTTGGCGGAAGACTCAACAACTTTGGGGTCAACGTCCTCTGAAATAATGTAGTAGGTAGAATTAAAATGTAAAAGTTGTACTTGATACCGAAATTATTACAAAACGGCAATTAACGAACCGTATCCAGAGCACTGTTATTTTTTTTTAAGGGACCGGCGACCACCGTTCGCAACTTCTACTCGAACCGCAAATATAAATTTGCCGGTATATTGCTATCCCTATTTGGCTGAAGACACATGATCGCGTGCAAGCGCGATAGCAATATGAGCGTACAGAATTTGTTATACATTTAGTCTTGTTCCGTGAATACCAAAAATGATGAATGAAAAATTGTTGTGTTTTTAACTTCGTGTTGTTATTCTGTA
Source organism: Erebia ligea (assembly GCA_917051295.2). Classification (NCBI taxonomy): domain Eukaryota; kingdom Metazoa; phylum Arthropoda; class Insecta; order Lepidoptera; family Nymphalidae; genus Erebia; species Erebia ligea. The sequence continues at coordinate 1,230,572 of OU785240.1, read as the reverse complement.
ACTTGACAATATAGGCTATGTTCCTGATCAATTAGTACGTGAGATATCGTTGGTTTTAATATGAAACAAATAAGGAGAAAACATGTCGTTTATGTCGCAAAAACATGCAAAACGCAATGTGCTTACATTTAATTTTGGGAAAGTATTTTGGAAAAATAATTATCCAGGGACCTAGATAAATACAAGTTCAATCTTAATAATCGCATAATATGGAGGAAATCTGCTCGAATTACTAATTATTTTGGTATTACGTTTGTATGAGCAATTCACCCTCCGCTGGCGCCTTAACTCGGGGTAAAAATATTAAGCTGGAAACATACTAGATTGTCGTTTTGTGTCGTGAGTCGTGACGAGTCAGTAACATATCGGGGTTTATATACACAAGTGATAATCTAAAAGATTACAAGTTAAACCAACTTCACCACACACTTAACAGTCCATATCTTGAAAACTACTTAATCGATTTTGATGAAACTTGCACTGTTCCCTGAGTTGAAGTAAATGTAAGCCAATAAAAGAAGAATGATCACAATCCGATTAATAGTTTCTGAGAAATCCGCGGACAAACATACATACATAGACACACATATACAAATAAATATTATAAATGCGAAAGTTTGAAAGGATGTATGGGTGTATGGATGTTTGTTACTCAATCACGCTCGAACGGCTGCGAAAAACGGCCGAACGAAAAAGTCGCGGCCATCGTCTACTTTTTATACGACTGCCTGAAAAAGGAGTATATTGTTTTCAGGGTTCATGTATGTATGTATGTATGTATGTATGTATGTGAGTTTGTATATATTCCACCATAACTTCCATACGCCTGAACGGATTTTGATGAATGAGGTATCGTTAGAATCCTTAGCTTACCTATTCCGGGTGGCATAGACAAGTAGGCGACCATGGTCCCGCATCAAAGACTAAAGTTGATTTTTTTTTTCCCAAAATGAGATTAACTATATTGTCATCATCAAGAAAATGATGAGTAGATTCCAAAAATATATCAAATAAATATTATAAATGCGAAAGTTTGGATGGATGGATGTATGTTTGTTACTCAATCACGCTCCAACGGATGAACGGATCTGGATGAAATTTGGCACAGAGATAGATTATAGTCTGGAATAGCACATAGGCTACTTTTTATCCCGGAAAATTAAAGAGTTCCCGCGGGAACTGAAAAACCTCAATCCACGCGGACGAAGTCGCGGGCATCAGCTAGTAACACTATATTTCAATATCCAGTGATTCACAAAAAAATATCATTTAACTATGGCAGTCGTATTTTTTAATTCTTTGAGTCATATTCACTTGTTAGTAATTCCAACCGAGCGGAGACTGGACGTGTCAACTAGTTTTATACAAGAAAGTTAAATCGGGGAAGTTCGCAAATCTCGGCGTTAGTTCTGTCACCCGAGATATTAGAAATCGTGTAACGATACCACTCAGCTTGGATGCTGGCCAAATGGACCGATCTTAGATTAAACTATGTTTAGATTCCAAAGAGAATAAGCGTTGGGATGTTGACAAGTAGTTAAAATTCACACTAAATTGCTTAGACTAATAATAAAAGAAAAACCTTTGATAGTTTTAAAGGGTATACTGTTTTTGTACATGTATAAATAAATTGAAATTAAAATTGTTATTTCGATACTAAATTGTCTGCCTGTATCTTTTTAGAGTTCCGCAGTAACTGCCTCATTGGTTGAACCGATTTTGACGAAATTCGTTACAGAGTTAAGTCCAATCCCGGAGGACATAGGGTACCTACTTTTTATATCGGAAAATCAAAGATTTCCCACGGGATTTTTCAAAATCTAAATCCACGTAGCTATGAAGTTGCAGGTGTCAACTAGTGTAGTGATAACAATAATGTCCTCCCGACCGAATTTCGGCCACGGCGGCCTATCTCCAGAGAGATTAGCCTTATGGGCGGAAGATATTGCAGGTGCACTCTCTGTTCCTTTACACTCATAGCCCGATGGGACGGAAAATCCGACACGACCAGAGAGCGATCAGGCGCAGGACCGACGGCTTTGACGTGCTCTCCGAGGCACGGAGGTGAAACACCGTCAACTTCCTAACTCCGAGCTAGTGCTGAGTTTTCTTGTCAGAAAAACCCAACGCTCGTTATGGCCCGACCCGGGACCTCGTGGGCCGCAGCTAGATACCCATGCTAACCATTAGACCAACGAGGCAGTAAATATCAATCAAATAATAAATATTATAAATGCGAAAGTTTGGATGGATGTATGGATGTTGTTTGTTACTCAATCACGCCCCAACGGCTGAACGGATCTGGATGAAATTTGGCACAGAGATAGATTATAGTCTGGAATAACACATAGGCTACTTTTTATCCCGGAAAATTAAGGAGTTCCCGCGGGAAACGAAAAACCTCGATCCACGCGGAAGAAGTCGCGGGCATCAGCTAGTTACAAATAATAGTATAGTAGGTAATAGATAGTAGGTATATTAATATAACGTGAACGTTTGAGTCGCGTTCATTCGTAAGTTAGACGATCTCTACGTTGATAATAACATTATCAATTGATAATGAGAATGATGATTATCATTGATTAAGAGTGGTATTGACCGTACTGACTGATCAGGGAATCGAATATACAACCTCCTGGAAGATAACATTGGCTTCACTGTACCATAGAAAGTCTGGACTTCTGGAAGTTCGTTTTGGCAGAATACCAAGTTGAATTCCGCAATCCGCATAAGTTTCTGCCCTAGGTATGCGTGCGATTATGACAAACTGTAATATGTTAATTAATGTATTGTTTATACTAATAATAGATCTTTACATCTCTCATATTCGGTAAGTAGGTCCTTATTACCCCCAAATGGAGCTTGTAGGTGACCAATTAGCGCTCTAGGGTAATAATGTAGCTAGAAAAGCCCTAGGGCGGTAAGTAATTAAAAAAAGTATGATGGTTAGATGTACGCGAACTTTTTGAAAGAGTGAAGAGTTTTTTTTTTAATTACTTACCGCCCTCGGGCTTTTCTAGCTACATTATTACCCTAGAGCGCTAATTGGTCACCTACAAGCTCCATTTGGGGGTAATAAGGACCTACTTTACCTCACAATCGAGATGTAAAGCAGAGTAGTTAGCTCGGGTGTAAGCATCAATTGCACCCTCAAACTATAGGCGCCCTCCCTGCGCTCGTGCGCCTAAATATCTCGGGCTGCAATTGATGCCTTACAACCCTTGGCTACTAATCTACTATTATTAATAGTAATCGTAAAACGCGTTTATTAGGCGGTCATCAATACAAGAGACAGATCTATGAAAGTATATATTTTTTACACTTTAACACTTACACTACAAGTTAGCCCTGGACTGCGAACTCACCTAATGGTAAGTGATGATGCAGTACAGGTAAGATATGGCAGTTATGTTAAACCCAACCCATACTAGTTAGTCGGTTTCTACAAGGCATTGTACCGGAATGCTAAATGCGATATTGTCAGCGATAGGCTGATAGTTAACTAGCCACGGCCGAAGCCTCCCACCAGACCAGACTAGAGAAAATTCAGAAATTATAAATTCCCAAATTTTCCCAGCTGAGGATCGAACCTGGGACCTCCCACTATTCTACATTTCGAGAATTTCTCGGGAACTTTAAAATTCTAAATACGCGGAAGAAGTGACACGAAAGGAAAAGGCTACTTTTTAATAAATTTCTAACAAAAACAAGATAATTTTTATCAAAAAATAATCACAATAACTATTTCAAGTTTTGCCATTGCAATGTAAGAAATCAAAAGTTTTTGCTAGAGGAAACAGTAAGTCATAATATATGTAATTAGGTATATTACTCAAGTAACATATTATATTTTGTTTTCTCATATACAGGATATACTTAAACAATGTCAAAATATCAACAAAACCACAAAATGGTCTCGTACAATTTTGATATTTTGCATTGGTTGTTCAAACTCGTTGGAGTATTACGAACATAATTAAAAATAAATTATTAAACAGACTCCATAATATTATTATAGACACGCAATTATAAATAACGTAGTGTTGTGAAAGTTGAAAGCGTGCTGTAAAAAGTTTTTGGACTAAATATTATGTAATTAAGTAAGTTATTCAAATGATTCAAACACAATCTGAAATGCTACCATATTTATTTATAACTTTGGCAATTTCTATACAATCAGAGCATTAAAAAATATACTATATAAGCTTATAAGGCAATGTATCAGATAAGGTGATAAAGTAAATGACTCATACACACACCATTCCCATGGTCTATATATATGGTCATAATTTCTGTGTTGGTCAGATTTCTTTACTCTACCTGTTGCTATGAAGTTCAGATGTATAATTTACATCAGGTATACTGGTGACTATTCAAAAGTCCTAGATTCAGTTTCCACCTTAGTCAAATTAAAGAGTGTAAAATTTCTAAATTAACTCAGCTTCTCATAATAATTAGGTTAGGGCTAATCATGTAAAAAGATTTCATCTCTCATATTATAAGTGAAATTGTATGCATAATAACTCTCTATTCTCTTCTCGGTGATGTGGCCTTGCAGGGCTCTGTAAAGAGACCCAGTATCATTCTGTTGCCGATCGATTGTGTTCGCCACTTTCTAAAGTTCCTGGTCAATACTACTTGCTGCTAGGAACAGCAGCAGCTTCTTGGCCGGGATGTTCTTTGCCTCCTCGGGATCCACTAGGATAGGTATATAGGATAGGATAGGATAGGTGCTTCCCTAGGAGGCTACGTTTGTGCAATAAGGTGGGGCAGTAACAGATAATGCATAATCATTCTAATATTATAAATGCGAAAGTGTGTTTGTTTGTTGGTTTGTTGGTTTGTCCTTCAATCACGCCACAACGGAGCAACGGATCGACGTGATTTTTGGCATGGGTATAGTTGAGGACCTGTAGATTGACATAGGCATAGACATAATTTTTAGCCTGGAAAATTAAGGAGTTCCTGCAGGAATCAAAAAACTTTAACCACACAGACGTAGTTAACAAATAATACAAAGATATTATACTTAGTAAAGTTGAATCTATCTAGCATCTACATTCGTCAGGGTCTAGATTTATAAAGATACTAGATGATGCCCGTAACTTGTTCGAATTAGCCACAATTGTTGACATCATCATCATCATCAACCCATGGCCGGCACATGTGTTTCCATACGTTTTCCTTCACTATTTGAAATTGTCAATTGTCTTCATCTATTACTAATCTATACATATAATATTATAAATGTGAAAGTTTGGATGGATGGATGTTTGTTACTCAATCACACCAGAACGGCTGAACAGATCTGGATGAAATTTGGCACAGAGATATATTATAGTCTGGAATAACACATAGGCTACTTTTTATCCTGGAAAACTAAGGAGTTCCCACGGGAACCAAAAAACCTCAATCCACGCGGACGAAGTCGCGAGCATTAGCTGGTGCACTACTTATACATAAATGACCAAAAATAAATGTCAAATGGTACTTAGAACTATAATATTTCTCACCTCCGGAAGCGATGTAGAACCCGCTAGGCGAGTATTTCGCAACGTTAACTTGGCAGGAGTGTTCAGTGTACACGTCCGATATCGCCGGATTCTCAATGTCCCGTATTATCACAGAATTTCCGTTTGTGTACAGGAATTTTTTCCCTTTAGGGTCCCCGCCTAGCACCAGAGGCGTACCACGTTGCGTCCTGGGCAACGCCGCGAACGTATACTCTGCAAAAACAACCACTTTCTCACTACCAAAAATATACTTTTCAATCTTGGCTCTCGACTGCCCAACACGCTTTCCAATTCACAAACACCCATAAACACTCAAATACTACTTACTATTTGAATATGACATTATAATTACACGTATGAATAACTATTTTACACACTGAAACCGATAAAAATAAGTTAAAATCAGTACTTTAAGTTAATTTAAAAAAAACAAAATCAGCCGATACAATCCATAGCCTCCCGAAAAATTACGTGAGTTGTGACGTACGTGACGTACCGGTTAGTGATGTATAAACCTGTTGAAACATACGATTATTGAATAATCGATTTTTTGATGAATATGAGAAAAGAAATATTAATATACAAATTGATGTAGGAATGAAAAACAGATTTATCTTACTTATGGAATATGGTGCGTTTGGAACCCTCGTAGCCTTAGTTTAAGATACCGTAACAGATTATCACTATCATATTTTTATGTAACTGGACGTCAATAAGCGTAAGTAGTGTATCAACCTAAATTGAATAAATATTTATGACTTATTTATGACTTATGACTTATAATATTATAAATGTAAAAAACCGTGATAGCCTCGTAGTAATTTAGACACTCGGCTGGTAACATTCGCGTGGTCGGGGAATCAATCTCTGGCCACCTAATTTTTCGGAGTTATGTGCATTTTATTAAATTATATGTTTTATTTATTTATTATTAATTACTATCGGTAATGCAGTTGAAAACATTGTGATTCCTCGCGATGTTTTCACCTGCATGGCCGAGAGTTTTCATAATGTTGGGTCAAGGTATATATCCTACTTGACCAGCGTGGTGAGCTATGGCCAAAACCCTTCTCGCTCTCATCCTGAGAGGAGATACTTAGCAATTAAGTATGTTCGGTGGTTTGTTTTCTTCACGCTACAATACCTGAACCGATTGGGCTGGTATTTGGAATGGAGATAGTTTATATTATGTTGATTTAATATAGTTTACTATATTATACTATATGTTATCCCACAAAAAAACTTCCCGCAGGACTATTGACTTCGGTAACTATTAGTTACCGAATTCCACACGGATGAAGTTTCATGCATCACCTAGTTACAAAGTAAAAAATTAAAGTTGAGTATACCTAAGTACTCGCGTCTTTATTTCGCAATAAAAAAAAATTGATAATACTAATTCGATCAATGTTTTAATTATTATAATCTATGACAGTCCTTAAACCCCTCTCATACTACTGAACCCATAAATATAGAATAGGATAGGATAAACTATTGAACCCCTCTAATATATTGTACAATCGATACCAAATATTGTCTTTTGTATAAAAAATCGATATCTCGAAGCTCTAAGGATAATTGGTTGTTATAATGTTGGTAGCAACTAGCACTACATTATTTTGCGAAATGCCCTTAAATGGTATGGACCTTCTTTGTGATAACCTTTAACTAGCTTTATGGTATTGCCATTTTTGTAAAACTTAAATACCCCATTTTTAATACAGTGTCTCAAAGATGTAAATGTCTGATCATGCCGGAGCTGCGAAATATTTTATTTAATTTGTAGCCGTGTTCTTTTAAGTACGAAATCTTGGATTTTATATCCAGCAAAAGAATTTATAATATCTAAGAATAATTATTTTAAATTGTGTATTCGAGATTAGGGCTACCTTGTCGTTGAATAAAATAGACTTACGCAGCTATTTACTTATCATTTTAAAGAAAATTTAACCAGCCTTTACTGTTTACCTATGTATATTGTTTTTATAGACTATAGTACCTACTATACAATAAGTATGTCTTTCCTATACCTATCTTTCAATCAATCAATCAATCAATCAATCAATCGTTTATTTGCAAGAAACATTGTACAATAAAAGATGACAAACTTTTAGGTCAACTACCCCAATATACCACGTCCTGTAAAATTATCGTATTGATCCGAACTTTACGAATAACATTACACTTTACTCTAGCTACTCCGTTGACACCTGATCTAATAGTTGCCCTAATGCCTAGTAATTTTGGATGGATTGTAAAATCGAGGGTCCTTTTAAAAATTGCTAATAAACAAGGCTATTTCAGCTAATTATGATGGTAAAATTTTCCTTAAACTGCGGACCATTCTTATTGTCTGGCAATAAAAAAAAATTACATCTAAAAAGGAAGTAATAATTTTCAAAGCTGTAGTTTTGTCTTAAATAATTAGTAGGAATTATATTAAATAAAATAAAGAAAAATATAAATTATGGTATGATCACAGGGTAGGATCATCAGCGCATTGTGGTACAAGTTTTCGATCATTCAATGCGCCATTTTTGAAATGCTGGCTGTCATTTACAAATGTCATTTTCTAATTGTCAAAAATGTCATCAATGTCAATTGTGAATTGTCAATTGTCATTGCTTTTTTGGTCGCTGCGTGGAATGCATTGTTCGCAAGTTCCGAGTTCGCAAATCGCAATGTCAAGCATGTCTCGAAAATTGCATCATGAATATTCGTAGAAATTGCTTCAATGGTGGAACTACTGTGTAATTTAGAAGCAAAACATGATGAGAAGCAAGTCGAGAGTGCGTGAAGATTGTTTTTCAAAAGGCTGTGTTAATAATTATCGCTGTAGTTGACATTCGATTCCACGTGGTTCCTCGAGTTAATGTCATATTGTGGACGTGTCTTGGAAATAGTCTAATTAATTGTGTATTTGTTCGTGACTGCGTAAAAACAAGACATGGAGTCGTTGAATATGGCAAAACTAAACCTGTCTAGTGTTAGAAACAACGTGCCTGCAGAGAATGCGCCTGCAATACCAGATGTTACTGACACGAAGTCGGAAACCAGTGTAAGTTTGCAATAGCCATTGAAGGAATTTTATTTTCTTGATTAAAGTTCCAGTTTCAAGTTAACTTTACCTTTAGTCGTGAAGTTATTACTATGCAGTATGGCATTATATTTTATTCCCTTAGTTAGTGAACATTTTAACCTTGAAGTGAATAATTGTTTAGTTCTGTTGCCTAATAATTAATAATATTGTCGTGTCTTTTTTAACTTCGATACCATGTACCTATAAATTATAATTGTAATTAAAAGGTTTAGATTTCATGTTGAGTAATTTACAAATATTTTTGCAGTTTTCAATGTTTTAGACTTATATGTACAAGTCTTTTTTTCAATGAATCTCATTTGGTGATAAATGTCAATTCACTACCAATAAGGGCTCAGCTTTAGTATACTGTCGGTTGAGTTGGACGTTCATATTTTTTTTACAGAAAGACCTTGATGTGGTTAGCCTTCCACTAAAATATTTTACTCCGAATTTTAATACTTTTCGAGAAATAATTTTTTGAAAATTCGAAAATGTTCACCACTTTTCACTATTTCTTACGACATTTGCCATAGATTATAGACTAATTGACGTTTTTGCCATTACTAAAGTTTCGATTTACGTATTTTATTCCGTTCGAAACATAAACAACATCTTAATAATCGAGTAATATACATATTAAAGGTAATAGGTATAATTAACTAAAAAGGTACAAAGGTAGGTTATTATATGTATAATTAGGTATTTGATACACAAAGCCGAATCGGCACGCCCCGACTCCACGCAGTCTTGTCTGCCCTACCCCTAGAGTGTTTTTTTTAAGCGCGAAGCCAGAAGCTCGCGTAGGAGGACCTTCATTTCGCTGCGGAGGTCGCCGGCTCGCTTCGCTCGCCACCTCCCCCCTTCGCTCCACTCGGCCTCGTAGGCTCGCTTCATTCAGGGGCGACGAAGCGAGTCTTCTGGCGTAGCCCATTCTATTTACGAAATTAACCTCTCCCACTACCTAAAACAAAAGATATAAAGGTAGGTTAAAGTAACTATCAGTGTTAAGCAGGAATTTTAAGAACCTAACCTCAAAATTTAAAAAAATTAATATCTCGGAAAGTAATAAAATTCGGAAAGTCTTACTTGGAGGGGGGGTATATCCCCTCTCCCCCCTCCCCCTCCCCGCTCCCCCTCCCCCTCCGTCACCGACAGTATACTAAAGCCCAACCCCAATAAGATCTAGAGCATAATATTTTGATTTTTAGACAAACATTGGGGCTGATTCTGTAGTGCACAATCTCTAAACTAAGCTAAAATTAGAGCATTACAAATATTGCTAACCCTTTCTTAATACTCCCTTCGGAAAGGGACAGAACTAGATTTAAAGATGAAATTTTAGTTTAGTTTAGAGATTGTGTCATACAGAATTGGCCACACTGTTAAAACTGTTTTATATCTGACCTAAATATGATTTGTGTGTAAACTGAAAACAGTTTGAACAAAGTCATATTATCTTAATTTGAAGTGGACTATTCTGGAAGCAGAATTATTCAGCTCAATTCATACAAAACTGAGCTCCATTGAGATTTACACAGCTGAACAGATATAGATGCATCTTTATAGCTTGATTCAAGCTGAATAAATGCAATAAGTCTTAGTTCTTATACTTCATTGTCATGCCATGCATAGGAAGCAGCTATGCCAATGAAATGCCTGAATTCGCATAAGGCCTCTGCCAAGAGTCAAACCCTGCCCCCCTATTACGTAAGAATTGTCCATCAAACGTTAAAGATTTTCGTCAAAGTAAAATAAACAATAATAGCATTGAATTAGAGCTCAATTTCGTCTGCCCATTCTTATACGTTTAGGGTATTGTACATACCTTTGTTTGACAAAAATCTTTAACGTTTGATGAACAATTCTTACATGATTGGGGCCCTGGATCTTTGTGTATAAGGCTGTTATGCAAGGGATACTTTCAAAAGTGATTAAAATAACTTCTTGAACATAATATTGTTACAGTCATTATCCGACCCCGAAGAGGAATACCACTGTGAATATCGGGAGGACATTTGGAAGACCCTGCTGGAACAGGACGCTGAGAAGCCAACTATACATCTGCAGTCACCGCAGGTACAACATTGTTCTCCTTTTTATCCATATTTGTGAGCATAATTCCAGAAGTAAGAGTACTAGATGATGCGCTGATGGAAATTAAAGACTTTACCAGCAACTTTGTTTGTGGGTAGAGGTTTATAATAACTGCAGAAACTCCTTATTTTTCCAGGATAAAAAGTAGTCTATGTCAGTCTCCAGGTGCTCAGCTATGCCCATGCGAAAGACCACCTCGATCTGTTGCTCTGTTGCAGCAACAGATCAACAGTCATCAGTTGCAGATTTGATTGACGGACAAACCAGCAAACAAACACACTTTCGCATTTATAATTAATAATATTATATCTTTTACTCGCACACCTAGCTTGTGCTAGTAAACAGTTCCACGCATAGAGGCTTCTCAAGAGAATGAATCTAATTAGTCTATACTTACTTATATTATAAATGCGAAAGTTTGAATGGATGTTTGTTACTCAATCACGCCAGAACGGCTGAACAAATCTGGGTGAAATTTGGCACAGAGATAGATAAAAGTGTAGAATAATACTTTTTATCCCGGAAAATTAAAGAGTTCCCACGGGAACCGAAAAACCTCAATCCACGCGGACGAAGACGCGGGCATCAGCTAGTACTATAATAAATTATACATCAATTTAATAAAACTCACATAAATAAAGAAGTTCATAAACTTGTATCATTTCTAAAAATTCATTTACTTAATGTAGCTACATAATATTATTATCATTGTGAAACAAAGGCAAGTTATTGCTCCATGAAATGTTATGATGATGCAAGATTTATTATTTGTTTCACAACAGTTCTTTCATATTGTATTGAAACAAAGAAAATAACAGCTGTAAACTTTTAAATATTTCTTTAAATCATACTATTACTTTACTTATCCATATAAATATTATAAATGCGAAAGTTTGGATGGATGGATGTATGTATGGATGTATGTTTGTTACTCAATCACGCTCCAACGGATGAACGGATCTGGATGAAATTTGGCACAGAGATAGATTATAGTCTGGAATAGCACATAGGCTACTTTTTATCCCGGAAAATTAAAGAGTTCCCGCGGGAACCGAAAAACCTCAATCCACGCGGACGAAGTCGCGGGCATCAGCTAGTCAAATAAATATTATAAATGCGAAAGTTTGGATGGATGGATGTATGTATGGATGTATGTTTGTTACTCAATCACGCTCCAACGGATGAACGGATCTGGATGTAATTTGGCACAGAGATAGATTATAGTCTGGAATAGCACATAGGCTACTTTTTATCCCGGAAAATTAAAGAGTTCCCGCGGGAACCGAAAAACCTCAATCCACGCGGACGAAGTCGCGGGCATCAGCTAGTAATATTATAAATGCGAAAGTTTGGATGGATGGATGGATGTTTGTTACTCAATCACACCCCAACGGCTGAACGGATTTGGATGAAATTTGGCACAGAGATAGATTATAGTCTGGAATAACACATAGGCTACTTTTTATCCCGGGATATTACTAATATTATTAAATGCGAAAGTTTGGATGAATGGATGGATGTTTGTTACTCAATCTCACCAGAATGGATGAATGGATCTGGATGAAATTTGGCACAGAGATAGATTATAGTCTGAAATAACAAGGAAAATATTTCCTGCCTAAAAAACCTCACCCAACATGAACGAAGTGGTAGGCATTAGCTAGAAATAAGACGCGGAGAGAGAGAAAAAGAGTTTTCAATATTAGTCTTTCTCCCACAGTTGGAGTTCCGTGGCGCTTTAGTGCAACAACTGCGAGATGTCACCAAGAAGCTAAGCCTCACGCTAGCAACACTACACTCAGCCGTGGCCCAGTTGGATTTGTTCATGGATGCACACAGACTCAGGGCCGACAGACTGACCCATGTAGCGTTGGCTTGTCTGAGTCTAGCTGGTAAGACTTATTTCCCGGGATAGAAATAGCCTATGTCGTAATGTAACGAATGTAAGCATCATTCCAGAAGTAGGTGTCTATTTAACACTTTTAATGTGTTTGTACTATCATATAAACTTGCACAAGTAAACAGTAACATTGTTTTACGTAGAGGTTTTACGAAATAATTAATTGACACTCGACTAAAGCCTCATGGCAATATTAATTTGATGCTATGGCCGCCTCTAAGTCAAATTGCGACCTAAACAATAGTATTCAATAGCCACTGAGTCTGCTGGACACAGACTATTTGTCTATTTAGGGTAGTTGTACCCACGATACAGGATTACCTAGTGTGGGTACTGTTGGTCTTAAGAAAAAATTGCCAAGTTGTTTTATGGTAATAAACATTTTTTCATTTTCATTTATACTACTTTTTTTGAGACAACAAAAAATTACACCGTTTTGGTGACAAAGATGCTATTAAGTATTCTGTGGTAGCAGATAGATATTATTGTGTTTTGTACTATTCTGTAAATATTTATGATAGTGACCTAAACTTTAGTTTATAAACACCAAAAAAAGTCATAATCTTTCCCTTCACAGCGAAAAGTGAAGAGAACTTCAGCAAAGCCCCCTCCCTAAAAACTCTATCAAAAGTCAGTGGAGTCCAACTCTGTGGCAAGACTTTCAGGCAACTAGAGTGGATGGTGGGCCAGCACGTGCGCTGGAGGTTTCTCGCGCCGACGCCCGTGACCTTCGCGTCGCTGCTAGCCCAGTATGTGGTCGCTGATTGTGACCTCACCACCAGACATCCCAAGTTCGTGAGGCGATTCAGACGGGATGGTGCGAAGCTATTGGAAGCATACTTGGATCTTACACTATCTGGTAAGTTGTTTTTTGGAAATTCGAGAAATCAATAGAAAAAAAACTATACTTTAATTTTTGTGCCGCTTTATAAGCCTCAGCCTGTAGGACATCTTACTACCGACTTGGGTCAACGTTGCTTAACAATCTCAGTCGACTGATATGTGTTGTCTCAACTATTGCCATTTGTTGATAACTTCGCTCGTGCTATACTGACTATTTTCTGCTTTTCGACAGATGTACGCCTCAAAGTAGTGGAGTGCGTGGACGTGGGTTGCGCGTGCGTAGCGTGCGCGCGCGCGGAGCTCGGTCTAGGCGCGTGGCCGGCGTGGCTCGCGGCCATAGCGGGCAGAGACCGCTCTACCGTCGCGCCTATAGCACGCCTGTTGCAGAGGTAACTATCACCTATTGCTTATGATCTCTCAAAGTATTGGAGTGTGTTAAGGTAAAGTTGCTCTAAATTCGGGGCTACTAGGTGCTGGAACGAAGTGCCTCCTCCATTACATGGCCGGCAGAAACCGCTCTATTGTCGCCCCTATAACACCACTTTTACTAGCCAAAACTAAGGGTTATGATTTTATCAGTAGAAGTGTATGTTTGTGTTTATGGTCCATATAGCAGTCTACTACTACTGAGTTGATTTCAAACAAAATATGACTGATTTTACGTCTATAAAAGTGGGATAAGTACCTGAAATTTGTTGTGTAGTCGGATTTCAATTTTTTATTAATATTTACTGCTTGCTTTCAGAGCAAAGCAAGGATAAAGTTCAAACGCAATCTCAACTCTTTGTTTATATCATAAAGACATACTTACCTACTTTTTATGTGTTTTGACGACCTCCGTGGCGCAGTGTGGAGCGCTGTTGCCTTAACGTGCGGAGGTCCCGGGTTCGATCCCCGGCAGGGTCAATTTGGGAATTTATAATTTCTGAATTTTCCCTGGTCTGGCCTGGTGGGAGGCTTCGGCCGGGGCTTGTTACCACCCTACCGACAAAGAAGTGCCGCCAAAAAAAATTATGATATATCTGTAATAATCTGGGATATAATATTATATGGGATAAAATAAGACTGCCACTGTCTTAAGACCCGACGTAAGCAAGCTATTTCTGCAGATTTCAGTGACTGAACAATAACACACTTTCGCATGACACAAATATTAATAATTTACTACGAAAGGGTTATAATTAATGAGTTCACTGTTATTGTAGGGCCACTAAGTGCTGGAGGGGTTCCTCCTTTGTACAAATTTAATAAAAATTATACTTTCCGAAAAAAGCTAAATAATGGTATATAGAATTTATATGATGAATAAAAAGGCCTATAAGAAAAGAGAGTTGATATCCCATCTGGTTGACGTCCTCTCACAATGTTTATACCAATGAAGCGAAACTGATACAAAAAAGCAATTAAAAAACCTGATTCATTATAAAACAAATAATAACAACATACATTTTTCCTTACAGGATGATGCAGATATTAAAAACACGTGAAAACCCCGAATCAGAGACGGATCAAGGGTATAGCAGTGCCAGAACATCACCAAATGTTACCCCCTGTACGTCTCCTAATCATATATCACCATCCAGCTCCTGTTCCACATCGTCTCACTTAAGCATCATAGATACATCATACCGACAGCATCCGGTGAGACAAGATTTACCATCTACATATCTAGAACAGCACCGACGGCCAGACATACCTACAACATGTGTCGAACAGCATCGAAATTCTACATATGCGGATAGACAAGATATATCGTCTGCATTTCTAGATGTCACTGATACAAATTTAACTAATATACCGAATCAGGAGTATTTGAACGCTAACTTGTATCGGCTACCCATCGATATGACCTGTCAAAGGGTCAATAACCCCGCTGATTATAGGTTTTGTAGATCTAGTAGGTTATTAGAGTCGGGTTATGATACAGTACAGCCATCTACCAGTGTAGCGGTGAAGCGAGGTTTGGACGGCAACATAGATTTAGATAGAAAAAGGTATAGAGTGACCTCACAAATGGGTCAGGTGGTTCTATGATTGTTTATGCGTTTGTCTAGTCTGTGGCTGTGGTCATTTGGATGACGGCTGTTTTCTCTTTTTTTGTTGAAGGATGGCTTTATTTGGGGAGTAAGATTAATCAATTAATCATCACCGCACCTTATTCTTCTCCAAGACCCACACCAGAAACGTGACTGACTGACTTGAAACTAGACAGGACTGGATCAGACCAGACCGGATCAGATCAGATCGGGTCATACCAGACCAGAACAATTGTTTTTTTAATATTCTGGTGTTAATATTAGTGGTTAGTCTTTTGAAACTATATATATATCACAGACTTAAGAAAAAGATAGACAGGAAAGAGCAGTCAAAAAATTAAAATTTCAGAAAAATATAGCAACCAAATTCTTTTGATACAAGGAAGCGTTTCTGTTTGTAACTTTTCTGCAAGTCTGCATTTCTAGGCTTTCTTCTTTTTTTCTTATTTCTATGACTTTCTGGTTGATTTTTTTTAAATCTAAATCGCCTCTTTTTATTATTACTCCTTATATACTGTCGCTCGAGATTTATGATGAAACAGTTAGTACAAAAAAATCTAAAAAATATTCTATATCTAAAACAGCTGTCCCCTCACCACAGAAATGCCTGAAGTTCACGTAAAAAACCACATTTGTTTACTGTATTTTGTATACTATATTGTCTTTAATTCATGCATTTTTCAAATAAAGCATTTTATTTGCCATTTCAAATCATCTTCTTCTTCTTCTTTTCTTATCTATGGCCTTTAGTACTGCGGTTTGATGGTCCGCAGTAATTCCGCCAGTGTCAACGTTAACTTGGAGTTAATTAAATAATAAAACGTTAATTTCAAATCATACTATACTATGCAACATGTGTCAGATTTGACAGTTGTTGTATGTCAAATTTGACAGTAAATGCATTTGACGATAACAATGTCATTAAAATCAACGTGAACTTTTGGCTTTAGTAATATTGCATTAAAAATAATGTTTAAATATGAAATATGATTAGTTTCGAATTTAAACATTGTCTAGTTTAATGAGCAGTTATTTATGGTTAGTTAAAAATCGCGATAATTCAGCTCTTAATAATTGGCTTGAATGATTAAAAATTTAATTTTTAATCCATTCATGGAATGAAATTCACAAACTATACTCTTTCTTGGATATTTAATTTATATAAAATATAGCAGAATTACCGCGATTAAAAAGCATAATACCTACTTATGACAAAATAAATTAAACTAATTACTACTTAAACTATAATATTTAATTGTAGTTACATTTAATATACTCTGTTCATGGTGTTATTTTCTTTTTGACTTGTTTTTTTAACAGTGCAACTGTCAAAAAAAGATCATAATTTATTTATTTGAAATGAATTAATATGCCTGCATCACTAAGCTTATCCTGTCAAATAGAGAATAACATAATAATTATTGGATAGAGTATATCTTGGCTTTGCCTATCAATATTTACTAAAAGACTTATAAAAGTTAATAATTTTGTATGAGGTATTAATATTGTAGCCTTAGATAGAAATTATGTCGAATTCACAACAAATATCTGAACTTTTTCAAAATAAAAGGTTGTGGATTCGACTCCGCAGACGTTGAGGAATGAACACCGATATCAAGCCGTGTATAAACCGATACAGGTTAGTCTGCTACTGTCTTAGACTGCATCATCACTTACCACCAGGTGCGATCGCATTCAAGGGCTAACTTATAGTGGAAAAGAGCATTAATTAATTATTCGTGGGTTCCCAGTACCGTTTAGAATCATAAAAAAATATTATTAGGTGTTTGATCGTCATCGTCAGAAGCTTTGTACAACGTTTTCATTTAGACGGATCGACTTTAAAGAAAGCTATTATTGTTTACTATTATAAAACTCTAATAGTTATTGCGACACTATATTTGTGTGTTTGTCCAACATGCGAAATCTGACAGACAGTCGATAACGGAAACAGCTGTGTGTGTAATTTTTACTTCAATTGCAATAAAGTTGGTTCTAAAACACGAGATAATTACAGCTGGACTAGATTTTAAGAAGGCTGCATTTAATGATTACTTTTTCAACAGAAATTATAGGTTTTCTAGTTAATTAACATGATGTCACTAAAGTTTAGACTGGGTTACTGTTCCTTAGGCATTTCAAAGTAACTTGTGCATTGTTTACGAAATTGTCAATAATTAATTAAATAGTTAAATATTAAAGCATGTTTGTGACGATGTTTTTTTTTAATTCCAATGAAATCGATTCGTCATAATGTAAACGGGGTTTTCGAATATGGCCTTTAACCAATCTAGTATAATGTAAATTATATTGTATTTATGCGATTCGAATTAACTCATTACCTAATAAAGATTGTATAATCGAAATAATACTGCCGTGAATAAATTATAATATAAGCTATTTTATATAAAATACAATACAGGGGTTATTCTGAAACTTTTTTTGACATTTAGAGACCATTGCGCTATGATAGCGACCTGGCCCCTATTTAATAAAAGTTACATTCCGAAAAATTTATAAAAAAGTGTCATAATTGTTAAATTTTACGATATTTCTGTATGAGATTAGTCTCTCTCATATTCCTCATTACTGAGGGCCGTGACCCCTTTCCATGAATCACATAATGGTAGGAGTTTTCTTGGGATAATAATGAGGTGGGTTCCCACGTCCTTCTGCAAATTGATTGTGAGATTAGTTTCACAATTTTACAATTACATATGTAACTTTTTAACAAAGTCTCTTGCTCTTTTTCTGCACTAACTATTTAACTAACATTTTTTTTTTTAATTACATAATAGGCTTGCGCTTGACGACAATCACGCTTAATACAAAGCAATGATGAGGTCTAGGTTGAAGCGCGCCCGCCTAGAAGATGCCTATTGACTCTTGCCTTGAAGGTACTTAAGTTATACGTGGCAGGGAATACATGCGCTGGAAGGGCATTCCACATCCTGGCGAAACGTAGAGCAGAACCGTTTCGTTCGAGCTGACTTACATGGCTTACTTTTTATTCCAAATTATAGTTATTATTAATAAATTATAGTTATTATTGCAAATTATTGTTGTGTGGAGATGACGTTATTCCAAATCGTAGTTGCATGGAGTTGAGAGGCCGCGAAAATGAACGAACGAGAAGTTTAATTCGCTATAATCCGCCACAGTAGACAAATCTATGTGGTACAGTGCGTGTCCTTCACCCGGCAATTCGCACCGGCACAGCACCACACCACACAAATCTTCCAAATCACTCGCCGGCCGCGAAAGTCGCGCAACATTAGCTAAATGTCACCAAAAGTGACAGAATCACCAGAAATGCAGAATTGCGTAAACTGGAAGAAATTGCGTAAAAGGTAAGACTGAATGTTTAAAGAATGTGCGTTAAGAATGTAAGGTGCCTTTCCATTGTCCGATTAAAAATCAAATCAAATCATTTATTTGCATAGATTGCGTAGGAACATTGATGTTGCATTATTAAATTGGTTTGAACTACAATCTGCCGTGTACTGATGCAAAAATTATCTAATAATTATAAATACTTATTCTAAACATCATTTAAATCTACTCACTCTAACATCAATTAAAAAACTAGCCCTATTATGTTAAACCTGCATCCATCATTGTTAAAATTAAAAATATCATTGTGATTGGCTGTGCCTATTTATGATATTCTTGATGCGACAATGAATTTCGGCCAATAGCGAAAGACTGATAGCTAATCAGAGTTGATTGCGATCGATACACTGTAACAATCATATGTACGCAATAAAACCCCTGTTTGGTCGAAGCATATCTACGCTCCGCTTTACTGGGCAGGCAGCTTAAGGCTGGACGTGTATACCGTTTTTTAATACGTAGAAAGAAAGATAATAAAATTATCAGAATTTTTCAATCAGTGAAAAGGAATACGCGTCCAGAACGAAAATGAATTTAAAATAATAAAAAAAATCGATAAATGAATTTAGGTTTTTTTTATTGTGTCCAAAATAATATATGTAATAGACCGCATTGAGTGATTTCCTTTCAAAGTAATAGGATTATAATTCTGTCATGTTGTACTTGTAACGTCATAGATGAAAATATAACATTTGGATTAGAAATATTTCTTGTATCCAATCCAGATGCTATTAGGATTATAAAAATAGGTCCATCTCTTTTCCTCTTATGATTTATTCCCTCGAGAGAAAAGGATAGAATACTAACTGTCATTCTAATAGCATCTGGATATGATATGATAAGTATTTTATTTTCAAGAGGTAGTTGATAGATAGAGGTCCCATTCTTATTTTGAAAGCGCAGTTCATAGATTTTACTATGAAAAATAACCGTTGCAACCACAGACTATACAAACTTCATGAACTCATAGATTAATCACAGATTATGTTACTAGATTATTGCAGAACCGTGCGAATGGTTGCCAAATATCTTGATGGTTTTCATCATAAATAATTAGTTAATTGTAATTAGTTATTTTTTTTCTACTTTTTGTTATAATGTTAAGGTGATTTTTTAATTATTATGAGTCAAACTGTGATTTAGCAGAATTTTTCTAGTTTTAGTAGTGTCTGATGAATGCTGAGTCGAATAATGTTTTCAGATACTGCCTACACTGGGGCCATACAAAACAAGTGTTTTTTTTTTCTTAATACTGTCGGGACATCCCACCTACTTATTTTTATTTTTATAAAAAGTAGCTTATGTGTTATTCCAGACTATAATCTATCTCTGTGCCAAATTCCATCCAGATCCGTTCAGCCGTTGGGGCGTGATTGAGTAACAAACATCCATACATCCATCCAAACTTTCGCATATTTTATAATATTTGATTTTGCACTCTCAGACTTTCATTAGACACTAGCCCCCTAGCACCGAGATTGTTATTATATTGCGACTGTTGCTATTGAATCGAGATAATCGCTTTCAACTTTTGGTGCTGGGGCGGTTAATTTTTTTGTAACTACATACTTATTATGTAATATACTGTAATTAGTTTTGTAAAATAACAGTTTGGGCCCTTTTTTGAAATATTGTCAATAGTAGTTACAAAATGTCTTTCATGTAAAACATCACCTTAATTTATATTTTTAATAGTTTAATTTTCTTACATTTAACAAAAAATATGTATTGTGAATATTGCACTAGAGTGTTGAGGTTTTGTTGTAGTTTTTATAATCACCCAAACTAAAAAACAGATAGACAGCGCGAGGCAACATGAATGTGATTTAAAGAAGCCAAGAAAGACGTCTGATTAAAAGATGTTTTCTCGATAGCTCATTCCTTTATTGGTTCACTTTTAAATTGGTTACACGGTCTTTAGCACTTAAAACTAATTATAAATTAGTTTCTTTTACAAGGTTACATGGTATCGGTTGAAATGGTGGAAGCAAAGAGACAGAGAAAAATTGAACGAGTCATTGAAAAATTTTGACGTCTGACGTTTTATTTCACATGACAGAACCAAAGCCAAAAATAACCTAATTTTGAAGCGAGTCTTGGTTCAAGTAAATTATTCTATGGAAACAACATAGAATCGATTTAAATACTAACAACGTCTTTACTTGTTAATAAAACTCTGTCCTATTTTTCTTTAGTCTCTGTGTCCGTTTTTGTTGTGGGTGTATAAATATTTCGATCTCAGTACCTACAGTTTAGAAAATTAGTTTGTTATTGAAAATCTAACATCTTTTACAGTAAATTTTATTCATAACCGATGTAACATATAATTATGTACAGTTGTCAAAAAAAACTTAACAATAGTAAAGTTACTAACGTAACTAAAGATTCTTTTGTCAGTTGTAAAGAGATCACTGTGTATAATTTAAGAAAAAGAGCTTTCATAAAACACGCCGCGACTAAATCGCGTTCGCTGAGCGTTTTACTTGCGTTTAACGCGCGTGAAAAAGTCGCGTTGCGCAAGACCAATCCTAAGATTATACCTTAGACTTAAGAGTGCATTATCAAAAACAACGAGCATAAAGCGGCGAAGTTTGGGAAAAATGTTATAAACCAATACTTCTAGTGCGATATAACCTTGCCTTAGCGAAATGTAAAAAACGAAATAAATTTATTTATTTTTTTAAAGACTGTTAACGGTGGCGTGAGGTTGTGACTGTAAAATAGAGCGTTGTTTGGATTTATTTTTGTACTATATATAGTTTTTGTTTGCACAGAAAAAGGCAAAAGATGAAACCGATCTGAAGAAGGCGATTCATTTTGATTGGGTATTTGGTAACTAGTCAAATCAGTTACTTTTTTTTTCAAATTTCATAACGCGCGCTTAGTACAGGATTTTGTATGAAATACCTACTGCATTGTGACGTCATCAAAAGTCTTTACACTTTTTTACTTTAACCGTCAATTTAAAATGGTTGCCAAACATAAATTGTCAGGAGACGTGGATAAAACGTCTAGTAATCACTAAAAAATAATCCATTTGACTAATTGTCAAATACCCATTTGAAAAAGCATGCTCTCGCGCAAGATCGAGTGATAAAACAAAGCACTTTTACTAAAATTTCCTGCGTTAAAACTAGTGGTCGTGTCTGAAGCCTTTATAAATGGTTCATCTTAAATACCTTTAGTCTGTTGCTTCATCGTGATTTGAAAAAAAAAACAAATCTTTTTTGTCTACTTTTTAAATTTATTTTACTTTTTTTTAAAGGGCGTAGCGATTTCGTCTAGTTTATGCTTCTATTTGTGTGAAAAACATACCTGATTCGTTTTTAAAACCATTTAAATGGTTTTATTTATATTTATTTTAATTCGAAATTTTTTCGTGATGAGATGTCAAAACACATTTTTTTGTTATATAATTTATAATCGTTAAATATAATACTATAAAAATCATAGCTACGACCCTTTTTCAATCTGTTTTTTTTTCTTATTTATTTATGTTAAAAATATTATTATGTTCCTACCGAAATGCTTTTTTTTTCTTTTCTTAAGTTATTAATACAAAGTTACCATTTGCATTGTAAAATTTATTGTACGAGTAATGTTGATTTAACTTCACCTGTTGTAACGTAGTCAGCAAAAAAAAAATGTTGAATAAAGATACTATATTTTCACCTTTAAAATCTCAAATAAACGTGTTTTTAAGTAAATCATTATTTATTTATTTTGTGTTTTTTGCTGACTGCACGTAATTTGGTCGGACGTATATTTCAGTGGGTAAATGAAAAGTGCTTCCGATGTTGAAAACTGTATTCCAAGTAAATTGTTTAAAAAATAAAGCAGATTTTTTGTACTTACCTCCGTTTTTTTATATTTTACCTGTCAGGCAAAGACTATAATTATATATTTATATATATTTTTTTAAATTTATAGGCTAGCGCTTGGCTGCGATCAGACTTGCTTGCAAGTGGTGATCGCATGCAGGTGGATGCATTCACTCTTGATTTGAAGGTACCTATATTAAAAGAGGAGGGGAAAACGGAAGCCGGAAGGGGTATATACTATGGGGTATGTTCCGATATACACTGCGAGCACTGTAAGGTGTGACGTCAAAATTGACGTAACAAATTAAATAGTTTTTAACTTCGAAGCCGTTCCTTTAAAGTTAGTTAGCTATACTGGTTACTGTTTAAAACGGAACGCAGTTAGCAGTTGTTTTTACAGATATAACTCTAATTTTGTACAGGTAGATAGGCAATTGTATTAGGTATCGGATGTAATCTATAGCTTTTTTGATTTTTGTCGAAAAAATTAAAAATTCTTCACAAACACGTCATCTTCCACGTGGCACCGATGGAAACTGGGATAGGGCGGCGGGTTCACAAAACACAAGAGTGTCCTAATGCGATACAATGCACGATCTGGCAACGTACCTAGCATTTTAGAAATATCAGTTTCATTGTTGGACACTTGACCCTACATAGATTTACCTATTGTCGCGGATTATAGCGAAAAACTTCTAGTTCCTTCATTATCATGGACTTCCGCAAAGTAACGCCTGCTTCTATCCAATAAACTAAAGGATATTGTAAATCAGCCCCCCAATCATGTAAGGATGACCGATGAAATCGTTAAAAATCTGCGGCAAAGTAAATAAACCATAACAGCATTAAATTAGAGCTCAATTTCGTGTACCCATTCTTATACGTTTAGGTATGTACGATACTCATACGTATAAGAATGGATACGCGAAATTGAGCTCTAATTCAATGCTGTTATGGTTTATTTTACTTTGACGAAAATCTTAAACGTTTGATCGGACATTCTTACATGATTGGAGCCCAGATAAAGCGCTGTGGGCTTAGGTACTACCATCGCATAAAGCAGTAGGTATTATTTTAAAATGGCAGTTATTTATGACGTACGTTGACGTCCTTAAAATAAGGATTATAATAATCCTGCTTATTATTAATTACTAGCTGATGCCCGCGACTTCGCCCGCCTGTTTTAAGTTTTTTATGATTCCCGCGGGAATTCCCTAATTTTCCGGGATAACAATTAGCCTATGTCACTCTCGTCCTATTACCCATGCCAAAAATCACGTCGATCCTTTGCACCGTTGAGGCGTGATTGAAGGACAAAACGGACTTATTTACTCAGATTAGGTTTTAAAATAAAACAGCCATTTATTTAATATAATAATTATATTATTATACTTTCTCTTCACACAGTAAACTTTTATAATAACTATAGACCATAATATTATTTATTATAGTAGGAAGTAGGTAGGTAGTAGGTACATTTCGGCGCCAAAATTCCAACTGCTCTTTTTCTAAAATTAGTTAGGTACAATTTATTTAGACCGTAATAATTATAATAGGGATGATGACAACTCAATCAAATCAGCAACTCTTTATCAAAGTCAAAAACGCACTTCTAGTAGGTATGGAAGTTGTATGAAATTCACAGTTGTGACGTCAAAAAATTTCAACGCACTTTTTTTCTTTAATCTATAACTATGTATTTTAAAATGGTTTAATTTTTTATGCCTGTTAAATAGTTTTTATTTTATTTTTAATATTTACTAGTGACGCTATAATTTATACTAGGTCAGATAAGCCCCCCAATCATGTAAGAATGGCCGATCAAAACGGTAAGTTCGTCGTCAAAGTAAAATAAACCATAATTGCATTGAATTAGAGCTCAATTTCGTGTATTCATTCTTATACGTTAGAGTATCGTAATTCATACATACCTAAACGTATAAGAATGGGTACACGAAATTGAGCTCTAATTTAATGCTTTTATGGTTTATAAACTTTGACGACGAACTTTAACGTTTTGATCGGACATTCTTACATGATCGGGGGGCAGTTTGTGGAACTATATTATGCGACTTACAACAGTTACAAAATTACATTTCGTAAGTTACTCATGTAAGCGAATTTCGCGAGTAAAACTTGCAATAGGGTGATGCCTAAGTATGTCAAAAATAAATTATAACCGATTATTATTAAATAGAGGGTCTTCCAAAATACCTAAAATTGATATCCTCGGTTAGTTTTAATTTTGATAACCATTTTAAACTATTCAAAGTAGATTATAGAAAAAAGTATGTTAAAAATTTTATGACGTCACAACTGTGAATTTCATACAACTTCCATACTAGAAGCGCATTTTTAAGTTTGATAAAGAGTTTCTGATTTGACTAGTTGTCAAGTACTTAGTACTTACCCAATTATTTTTAATTTAGTAAATTGGTGCGTATTGGTATTTTACGATTTATAGGCCTAAACAGTTTTGTGTTTAGACCCATTGGTGAATTAACTTTGGTTCTTGGATATGTTAACGAATGGCCACTAGAGTAAATATTTTCCTTGGCCACCAACGGCCGGATCGCCGTAACCATTTTTTCCCTCGGGCCCCTCTAGAATATACAAAGAGAAGGATAGATTTTTTAAATAAATCAGAAGTCAATATCCGTGACAATTATAGTCCCACTACCTTATCTTGCACGGTGGCCAAAATTGGAACCAACTAATCTAAATGCCTGTTTAGATTTTTTTTACTATATACTAGCGACGCTGTCTCCAAGTAGGATTCGTTCGTTCGTACTGTCTGTACCTACTATGGTGGTATGAATGCAGACATAACTTTAAGAACGCAGAGACATGTAACGCTTTTTATGACGTCAAATGTATTTAATTTTGACGTCAAATCTGACAGCTCTCATTTAACATCAAAGACACCGCTCATGTCCTCTCTCGTCCGAAGTGTTTCGCCAAGAACTCTTTTAGTACTATGCCAGTCGATAAACAGTATCGTCTTGGGCCAGGCTGCTTGGAAGCCGCGGCGGACGGCGCGGGGGACGCCGGCGTCGTCTCGGTCGGCACTCGCAATGCAACGCGCACAGTCCTATGCCCGCGCATCCAGACACTAGCAACGGAATGGCCAGAGTCCGGGTAACCGTGGCCACTTGTTCCCCTCGGGACCACCTTGGCACGACCACTGTGGTATCTGCGCGCGACCAGTAGCATGGATACCTGGAATTGAGGAGTTTGTTTGTCTGAATATGTGTTACAATGATGGTTACAGTATAAAAAGGCGCAGCATATCCAGTCACGCAACCCTGACGTACAAATTTTGACGTAGTTAAATATTTAAATTACATATAGCGCGCGAGGTGAATGCAGAGCTTAGGTATGTATGGTGACACATACATAAGCTCTGCATTCAACTCGCTTAAATCAGTAGAATCTTCGCTATTCGTCTGTATAGCGTTAGCCTAGGCTCTAGAGTCTAGAGCTTGTACATGTACCTATATGGAGATTGGAGACCCCCACACGTATAGTCACCACCAACTAAGTCTAGCCCGGTGGCCAAAATCGGAACTTATTTTTATGCCTGTTTAATTTTTGGTTTTAGTTTATTTTTAACACATACTCAGAGAATCAGATAAGATTGTGGGACTACCTAGCTCAACGTTCAAGGAATTTCAAGTAAATACAAAGGTCAAAGACCTACCTAACCTTTTTAAACTTGCCCTCACACAAGTTTAAGAAATCCATTGAAGATATGCTCCTGACAAAAGCTTATTAGGTAGGTATACTGTTGAAGATTAATACGTAAATGATAAAAGAGCATGACTCGCTCCAGCAATTCTAACGACATCGGTTACAATTAATGTATCTACACATTGATGAAATTGTAAATTAATTCTTTCAAAAGAGCAACCACCGCATTTCTTGCTGGTTCTTCCCAGTAGGAACGTCATTCCGAACCAGTGGTAGATTCACTCGACTATTCAGAAGCACTTGTCAAAGAGAACTTGAATAATAATAAAAGTGTGTGTGCAATTCACACACGGCAGAAGTGAAATTTGAGAAAAGTAGCCTATGAGAGAATGAGATAAATGTAGGTACCTAACTTGTATTCAAAATTCAAAATTCAAATTCAAATGTTTTTTTATTCAAATAAGCTTTTACAAGCGCTTTTGAATCGTTATAATATGAATCTACCGCTGGTTCGGAATGCCATTCCTACCGAGAAGAGCCAGCAAGAAACTCGGTGGTTGCTCTTTTCCATCAAAACTTACAATCATCATAATGATACAAGTAACTGCAGTCCCACGCATTGCTGGAGCGAATCAAATCCACGCTTTTTTTTTTTAATCATTTACGTAATCTTCGATTGTATAGTAAGCTTTTTTCACGAGCATACAATACTCAATACACGCCAAGACTGGCAGACAGAGGCAGCCCCATTTCCGACGGTGGCACCCGTTCACGAGCATGACGCATGCTCCAGCCATTGCTTCGCACAACCATATTTGAGGGAACGTAACAACCCGCACCACACAACACATATTCTACCTCATTCTCTCGCAGGCTAAATCCTATTATGAATATGTTTGTCCCTTTTAGGTGTAGCTTTTTGCGTTTTATCAACCATTAAAATCAGACTTTCAAAAAGTCAGACTTTCTACTGCTACATTTAAATTTTAAACAATCAAACAGGAAATTACAAAAATGGAACGCTTTGTTTATACGTTCGTTCGGTGGCGCCACTTGTACCGTAGCGACAACATTCGTTTCATCGATTTTCAAATCACAGTTTCACTTCAAAATATTGAATTTTACCTAGCTCCAACGTATCCGTAGTTCATGGTGAAGTTTTCGCAGTTAACGGCGGGCGGGTAGCCGCATCCCTTGATGTTGACATACAGTATGGCGGCGCGCCAGTCCTCCGCCGCGGGTTTGTACTTCACGTGGAGCTGAATGCACTTGTAGGCGTCGCTGGTGCAACCTGCAATACAATCGGCATAAGTTCCACAAACTTAACTGACTCAGTGACAGCGTCGCTAGTATATTATACTCATTGACCGAGTGAAGCGAAGGGTCTCTGAGTCTACTTGAGTGAATTTGTACTTGTTCGTCCGTCCGTCCGTCTGTCAGAGCCTTATAACTTCTGAATTACTGAACGTAATTACTTCAAATTTAAATATTATATGTAACCGAAATGGCCTCCCGCCGAATATGGCTTAAAAAGTTATAAAAATCTTTATTTCAGGGGGGCTCTCATCTATAGAAGCGAATGCGAAGTAAAATATTTTTTATAACGTTACATAGGGTTGCGGTATATCATTTTAAAGATAATTAGGAATAGAGTCCAAAAATTTTATTTTTAATTTTTTCCCCTAAAATTGACGACCACTTTGAAAGCCCCCCAGGCTTTAAAAGTGGAGATTTTCTAACGTCCAAAGTTGACCTCATAACTCTCAATTTTCTGAAAGGCTGAGCCTGAAACTTGTTCAATTATTTGAATTATATCCTGTACTTGAACAACAAATACTAAAATTAGATAAATATAAGGTAACGAAATTATTTAATTTTTAATGAGCTTCAGTATTTTTAACAGAACTTCACAATGATGTCAATATAGGTATGGCGCTCTGTAAAAGTGTATGGATACCGCGAGGTCTCAGTTCGGGGCGAACCACTAGTAGGTACCTACCTATAAATTATAAATGCGAAAGTTTGGATGGATGGATGTTAGTAACTCAATCACGCCAGAACGGATGAAATTTGGCACGTCTTTTTTTATATATAGCGAGCAAACGAGTAGGCGGTTCACCTGATGGTAAGTGATTACTGCCGCCCATTGGTATGCCCATGTACCAATTAGCCGCATGAACCGTCTACCTACTCTTCATTATTGTTGACGTGACTCCACAATCCACATTGGCACCGACTCCAAAAAATGTTATTATAGAACTACATTTCTTGATAACAAATTAAATTATTTTTTACTTTTTAGTGTTTGTGGTTTTTGAAGTCGGTTTTTATTTTTTTTTGAAATTTTTTTATTTCACAATTTTTAGTGGCCCCACTGTTTTTGCTATTTATTTTACTTGTAATTTTTTTTTTTGCGCTGTGAGTGCTGAACGCGTAATACGGTAGAGTTCCAAGGGGGGAACGGTATTTTTTTTGACAATTTGCCCCATAAATCCAAAACTACTATGCATTAAAATAAATAAAAATCTGTTTTAGAGTGTACAAGTCAAGTACAAAGTCCTTTCATATGATACCCCACGTTAAAACGTGGTTAAAACATACTGTTTATACACTGAAAAAAATAGCACGAGACTTTTTACTGTTTTGGCACAGTAAAATTTAATTCGGTTAAAACAACTGATTTTTTGTAAAAGTAATTGATTACTGACAGTTCGTCGAAATGGGCAAAAAACAGTAAGAAGCTAATCAGTTGTTTCAATTGTTTGTACATTAAAGTTTACTGAAGCAAACGGTTTTTTTTAAGTATTGCCGTTTTCAGAGCTTTACTGATATTGTAGCAGTTATTTTTACTGCTTCAGAACAGTTTTTTTTAGAATATAGTTAGGAGCTAAACAGCTATTTTAATTGTTTGAACTTTAAAGTTTACTGAAACAAACAGTTCATACTAAGTATTACTTTCTTACTTACTGTCTTACAAACAGTAAGAATAATCAACCGGTAAAATCTACTGTTATAACTCAACTGTTTTTTTTTCGGTTACTTGAACTTGTTTGGACAATAGGCTCCATTTTTACTGGCCAAAGCAATGTATATTACCGAAAAAGCAATTAGTTTTACTATTTTTTTTTTTCAGTGTAAAACTATCACACTGATCGCGAGCAATTTACTCTTATCCATTGAGGAGTTCCGTTCTCCATCTCCGGAGATATTCATCAGATCTTCACTAAATTAAAATGGGACCACCTCTGAAGTATGACCTATCAAACAAAAAAAGAATTATCAAAATCGGTTCATAATTGGCGGAGAAATCGCGTAACAAACATACAAAAAAAAAACATACAGTCGAATTGAGAACCTCCTCCTTTTTTTGTTGAAGTCGGTTAATGACTACGACGACGCGGCGAATATTATTTGTAGCAAGCATTTTGAAGTAGATCCAAAAGATCGCAGTCAAGGGCGTATATTGAACAATAAAGCTTTGATCAAAGTTCGCTGAAGTGTGCAACCTTCGAGGTTTAAAGCTCGACCCACGTCGATTCATCTCGACCTTCAGTTTTATCGAAGTCAGTTGAAAAAACCTCGAAATTATCATGCAATTTACGAGCGCGCATGCCTTATTATATTGTTGTACCTATACTAGCTGGCGCCTGCGACTTTGCCCGCGTGGTTTGATGTTTTTTAGTTCCCGCGAGAACTCTTTATTTTCCAGGATAAAAAGTAACCTATGTGTTATTCCAGACTATAATCTATCTCTTTGCCTTTCATCAAGATCCGTTCAGCTGTTCCGCAGCCAGCGCGCTCAGCGCCGGGTCCGCGTACAGGGGCACCAGGGACAGTCCAGCGCAGACCCACCGCCACCGCCGCTCAAGAGCGCAGCGAGCGTCACTGTTATATATACCTACAGACATAGATAGATAGATACAACGCAACACTGACCTTCCCGGCACGACGCCCAGGTACAGTTATCCAGGCCGAGTCTATCGTCCCTCCTCTCCGTCACGCACTCCGCTGGCACCGGGTCGAAGTCCGCAGCCAGCGCGCTCAGCGCCGGGTCCGCGTACAGGGGCACCAGGAACAGGAGCGCAGACCCACCGCCGCTCAAGAGCGCAGCGAGCGTCACTGTTATATACCTACAGACATAGATAGAATAGGCACATTATTTATTGCCACACAAACATCATACTAAAATGTGTTTTGTTTGTTGTTTTGTCCTTCAATCAAGCCGTAAAAGAGCAACGGATCGACGTGATTTTTACATGGGTACCTATAGTTGAAGACTATGGCTATCATGCGCACTACGAGTAAAATTATGTCTACACGTTATCTCTATCTGTCTACCGAAGCTAACATAACTTGTCTCGTTACGTCAAAAGTAGAGATAAAAGTAATATTTCTTATCTGTGGTATTTTTCTCTACGAACCGTCTACGAACCTTTACATGTCGACTATTTTTTTCTTGTACTATACCGCATTTAGTGCATGTTAGGGTAGGTAAATGAAAAATTTCCTGGCAACGACAACATCTCTCTCTCTCTCGTCGCGAGATAATCACGTTGTGCGCATGCTAAGCACACTGGAGAGTGACAGGCTACTTTTTATTCCAGAAAATTTAGAAGTTCCTGTGGGAATTAAAAAAACTTATTCCACGCAGATGAAGTCGCGTGCATCAGCTAGTAAAGATATAAAATAAATAAATAAAATTACAAGGTTCATAATTATAATTTGGCCGCTAACTACCTACCAAAAAAGTAAAGACTGTATTAACTATTTTAACGTTTAAACTATCGTGAGTGATATTCATTATAACTATACATAATATCCGGATAAACTCACGTGTTCTGTCGGAAAAATGCCCGACTAGTTTCGACAGAACACGTGAGTTTATCCGGATATTATGTATAGTTATAATGTATTAACTATGTTATGTAAACACATTTAAAGTACAGAAAACAAAGTGCGCAAGGGCGGTCGTACATATCACTAAAAGTGATGTCATACAGACTCCATAAACATTACACTAATAATTATTATTTAAATAACTACTTAATTAAAAAAATAAAATGCATAAACTCATAAGTACATATATTATGTATTGATATATAACCTATTTTTTCTTTTTATTTAATAGGCTAGCGCTTGGCTGCAATCAGACCTGTTTGCAAGTGGTGATGCAGCCTAAGATGGAGCGCGCTTGCCTAGATGATGCCTATATTCACTCTTGATTTGAAGGTACCTAGGTATATTAAAATACACTAAATACATAAATATTCTACTTAAAGCATGTAAGATAGGTACTCTTTTAACCGATTCTTTAAGATATTTAAGGATAGTTACCTAGTGAGCCTCGCTCGGGCATTCTCCCGTCTCTTTGGGGGTTTCACCACCAAACGTTCAGAACTTCCGCCCCTCATGGCTGCGTCAACCCATGCTGTACAAAATACAACCTTGCTCCAAATACCTGCTTGAATTATTGGAGACTAGGGGAGCATGCGCGGTTCGGAGTTCAGGCATGCGCTGTAACGATATTAATATAAAGATACTAGCTGATGCCCGCGACTCCGCCCGCGTGGTTTAAATTTTTGATTCCCGCGGGAACTCCTTAGTTTTCCGGGATAAAAAGTAGCCTGTCACTCTCCAGGTCCTCAACTATACCCATGCCAAAAATCATGTCGATCCGTTGCTCCGTTGCGGCGTGATTGAAGGACAAACCAACAAACAAACACACTTTCGCATTTATAATATTAGTATGATGATATTATGGGAACGGGCGCGCGTCGGGTGCGCGGCGGGTTGAATTCCTTGTATTTGTATGGACTCTCCTATGACAGTGGAGGCCTGTGCCCAGCAGTGGGACATTAATGGGCTGTATTGGTGGATATGGACGAGATCACAAAGAACGCGACCGCGGGTCCGGCGCTTGGCGGGTGACGCTGTGTTTTGATGAGCGCTGTGGTCTTATAAGTGGGAGGTCCCGGTTTCGATTCCCGGCAGGGTCAATACGGGAATGTATAATTTCTGAATTTTCTCTGGTCTGGGAAGCTTCACCTGTGGCTTGTTACCAGTGTTACCACCCTACCGGCAAAGACGTACCGCCAACATCGATATATTATATAGGTAGGCCTACTAATGGGCCCTTTCATAGAAAAAAGTTGGGCGTCTGAGTTGTGGTGCATGCCCCTCACCTGTATAAGCCTGTCCTTGCCCCCGCCATAACGCTGTCCCGCTTTTCAGACTAGATGGCGTTAGTAAAATAGGTCCACATTCTTTGTTTGACAGGGCCCGTCTGACCGCCAAGCGATTTAGCGTTCCGGTATGATGCTGTGTAGAAATCGATTGGGGGTATGGGTTTAATATTACTGCCAAACCCCCAACAGGTTAGCCCGCTACCATCTGAGACTGCATCATCACTTAACACCAGGTGAGATTGCAGTCAAGTCAATTGTAAATAACTAGTGGTTCGCCCCGAACTGAGACCTCGCGGTATCCATAAACTTGTACAGAGCGCCATCTATTGACATAATTGTGAAGTTCTGTTATTAATACTGAAGCACATTAAAAATTAAATAATTTCGTTTCCTTATAATATTTATCTAATTTTAGTATTTGTTGTTCATGTACAGGATATAATTGAAATAATTGATAAGTTTCAGGCTCAGCCTTTCAGAAAATTAAGAGTTCTGAGGTCAACTTTGGACGTTACAAAATCGGCACTTTGAAAGCCCCCCATTTCGTCAATTTAAAAAATAGTAGATTAGTAGCCAAGGGCTGTAAGGCATCAATTGCAGCCCGAGATATTTAGGCGCACGAGCACAGCGAGGGCGCCTATAGTTCGAGGGTGCAATTGATGCTTACACCCGAGCTAACTACTCTGCTTTACATCTCGATTGTGAGGTCAGTAGGTCCTTATTACCCCCAAATGGAGCTTGAAGGTGACCAATTAGCGCTCCAGGGTAATAATGTAGCTAGAAAAGCCCTAGGGCGGTAAGTAATTTAAAAAAAAACTCTTCACTCTTTCAAAAAGTTCGCGTACATCTAACCATCATACTTTTTTTAATTACTTACCGCCCGAGGGCTTTTCTAGCTACATTATTACCCTAGAGCGCTAATTGGTCACCTACAAGCTCCATTTGGGGGTAATAAGGACCTACTTACCGAATATGAGAGATGTAAAATATATTTTTGGACTCTATTTCTAATTATCTTTAAAATGATATACCGCAACCCTATGTAACGCTATAAAAAATATTTTACTTCGCATTCGCTTCTATGAGAGTCCCCCTGAAATAAAGATTTTTATAACTTTTTAAGCCATATTCGGCGGGAGGCCATCGGTTTACATAATATTATAATTAAATTTGAAGTAACTACGTTCAGTAATGCAGAAGTTATAAGGCTCTGACAGACGGACGGACGGACAAGTGCAAATTCACTCAAGTAGACTCAGAGACCTTCGCTTCGCTCGGTATGCTTCTGACGCGTCAGAGTAATGTATTTCTATTTTAGCTTTAGAATATTGGTGTGCAAGAGAGATACCAACTCTTGTGTACAGGCACGAAATGAGCGGTAGCGGGGCGACGGCGGTAGCGGGGCGATGCGATCAGTCGGAGAGCTGGCGACGAATTTCGGGAACAATTTGAAAGAGGTCTGGTAATACTTTTTAACCGACAAAAACGTCTGGGATTTATTATTTCGAATTCTTTAGGTATAAAATTTAAACATAAAAAAATCAAGTTACCAAAAAAATGTTTTTTGGGATTTTTTTTGCAAATATTATTATATGCTGCGCAGTAGCGAAATAACCGCAAACGCTCTACCAGACTGGCAGAACAGGGATTCGCCAATGAACGAAATTATATTTTTCCACAATAATTTCAGATTGCATAAAGGACTTTCCCGAGCCAGCTCTCGGACCCCATCGCCCCGCCCCGCCGTCGCGTCGGTCGGCCGACGCTAGTTTCGTGTCTGACGCCCGAGGCCGAGCCCCGAGGCGGTAGTAATCACAGATCAGGGGGTCTACTCTCTTTCTCTAAAACGAAACTTCGCAAACAAACGAACAATTTCGTTAACTCCTCTCCTATTTGTAATATTATCTATATATGGCCCTCTCTATTTCGTTTTCGTACACCCAGACGAAGTACGGATCCATAGAAAATTTTCGTGACCGATTGGATTCACAGTATATTTTGTGGTGATTTTGTGATTTTATACTTTGATTTTGTGTAAAATATATCATTTAATACTTACTACTACTAGGTACTTATTCAAAGATTTTTATGAAGGGTTTTACAGAAGCAGAGACACCGGGTGTGTTCCGAAATACACTGCGAGCACTGTAAGTCCCCAGTAAAGAGCACTGACAGTGCTCGCAGTGCTTATAACGGAACAGCCACACCGTAGACAGTAGGGCGATTGTGTAATTTCTGCATCAATCATTGTTACAGTATCAATAGTTGTGATTGGCTGAATTTATGGTATTCTTGCTGCGGCAATGGATTTTGTCCAACAGTGGAAGAGGAAGAGTGTTAACCAATCAGAGGTGATTGCGATCGTTACACTGTGGCTGTCATTTTTAGCCGATTGCCCTGCAGAGTAAGAGTTATTGCTAAATAAGTATTTTTTTTTGTTATTTCTATACTTTTTAGCATTCATGCGAGTCTTTACAAATGTAACATGTTTTTATCTGTAAAAATAAGGTCGAAATTGAAAACTTACGTATTTTTTCGTATTTACGTTCAGTTCGGCTTTTGCAGCCTAACACACAGCAATACACCATCGTCTAAAAATTTCAATTTTCAAACCACTTTTTTCGTACTGCTACGAGCACAGTTACCACTTTTACCAATTCTCATTTCATACGAATATGGGCGAATAGCAAAAATGACACAGGATTGTCTGACCTAAACTGTCGGATGAGTCAAATAAAAAAAGTGATAGTGACGCTGAGCTGGACAAGAAAACATTTTCTCGCTCTGTCATTCCTTGGCATTAGCGTATATCTATATACTTATTTCGCTAACCTGTGGTATTATTAGCGGTCTCCTCTTCCTATACAGAATGGTCCAAATAGTGACTCCAAAGAAAAAATGGATTCCTCGTAAGTAAGTACTTAGAGCTATCAGAAAATACCCCATGTATGTTAAGCGATTTTCGAATTATAATTTTTTAAAGTTTTTAGGATTGAGATTTCTGAGGGAGTGAGTGTTAAATTTGTTGGTGCTTTAGGTTGCATTATTGCGAGAAATCGGACGTCAAAGGTGGTAAGGCGGAAATTTCTAAATTTATTGATTTTTGCCTATGTTTGCCAATTTTAAGGCAAATTGCAGTAGGAATTTCTGAATTTAAGCATTTCCTACAAAAGTAATCGATATTTTTTGATTATGTGACGTGACGTAGAGTAACGTAAAAGTTTTTTGGCATTTTTTTAGTTTTTAGCAGATATTATGCAAAAAAGATACAGAATTGCACTCTGTTACTAAAACAGCTTTATCATAAACTGACAATAAAGTAAAGATTTTCTGCTCCCACAAGATTTTTTACCTGTTTTGGCCAGCAATACTTTACAATGCTGCCGACAGAGGCAGGTAAAAAAACATAGAAGAAGGAATCTCTAGAATCAGGGTCAGCGTGTAACCGAAAGGGATACCCAGGTAATATTATGAAACGCCTCCCAAACGTCATACAAACGTCGGCACATTAAATGGTTTGTTTGTATGCAATAGGCACAAAATCCGTGACACGCAGAAAGGGAGAGAAAAACACATAGGTATTTCTTGTGTATCATCCCAACAATGCATCTCTTTCATGTGGGAGTGAAAAGGAGATATGGCGGCGTCTATATATCTCACTCAGTCTACGTAAAAAAAGGTACCTAGGTGCGGAATATTTTAACCACAGACATATTATGTGATTAAAACTTTCTTCTATGGACCAGCCCTATTCTCAGTGTCTATCATTTTATCTCTATATGTATTTAAAAATGAATCCTTATTTCCCTTGGTCACGGCATCACGCGTGATTCATTTAGAATTCGTTAGGGATTCATTTTTAATCACCTCTGATTGGTTATCATTATTCCACTATTGGCCAAATTCTATTGACGCAGCCAAATTCAGCCAATCAGAACAATTGAGACTGTAACAATGATTGATTCAGGTACACAATCGCCCTACACCTACAGACAGCAGGGCTGTCATTTTTAGCCAAGTCTCTGCAGTGACATATATTTTGTATCCATTGAAGGTTTGATATAGGACATAAAAATAACATTTCATAGTAATCCTGCATTGGTTAAAAAATATTTAAAAATAGAATGAAAAAAAAAACAAAACAAAATTGACTAAGTGTGTGTTCCGTTATAAGCACTGCGAGCACTGGCAGTGCTCTTTACCGGGGACTTCCAGTGCTCTCAGTGTATTTCGGAACGCACCCTAAGTGTGTGTTCCGTTATAAGCACTGCGAGCACTGGCAGTGCTCTTTACTGGGGAGTGGGGACTTCCATTGCTCTCAGTGTATTTCGGAACGCACCCTAACTGTCAAGTGTCAACTGATGATGATCTCTTCAAAATGGCGCCTGGCCAGGTAAACCCAACTCCCAAGTTGGTGTCGCGAGTGCCGAGTGCGGTTTTATAAATTAATAGTTTCTACTAATTAATTTTACATTAGGTATGCCAGTTCAATTAATTAAGTTGCTTGTTAATTCTTTTATGCAGAGTTTAGCTCGACCTTCTACTATATCCAGATCAGGTACGAATAATTGTGCAGTGAAGCTTTTGACCACGTGCAGAATAGTATAAATCGTGATCGAAGTCCGTTTTTGACTTTTTGCTATTCATCAGCAATATCGACAGCCGCGATCGATACCTTATTTTAGTTCAAGTGCATTTAATGCTTAAGATTTAAAAATACGCTTTACGAAAAGTTCCAAATCGACTTCATTAGAAACTACCTAATTCCCGCGACTTCGTCCGCGTGAATTGAGGTTTTTTGGTTCCCGCGGGATCTATTCAATTTTCCGGGATAAAAAGTAGCCTATCTGTTATTCCAGACTATAATCTGTCTCTGTGCCAAATTTCATTCAGATCCGTTCAGCCTTTGGGGCGTGATGATTGAGTAACAAACATCCATCCATCCATCAAACTTTCGCATTTATAATACCTACTATACTAGTTGATTGCCGCGACTTCGTCCGCGTGAATCATGCGTGAATTGAGGTTTTTTGGTTCCCGGGGGATCTCTTCAATTTTCCGGGATAAAAAGTAGCCTATGTGTTATTCCAGACTATTAACTGTCTTTGTGCCAAATTTCATCCAAACTTTCGCATTTATAATATTAGTATAGTTTATAAGTATAGTGTGCCAATGGTAATTTAGGATAAAATGCTGAAACTAAGCTTAATTTTACTTAGTTACTTAACTGAAAAGCAATGCCAATATTTTCTTAATGTGTCTTGCGATTGAGCCGTCTGCTGCTAGTAACTATGATGTGAATATTATAACCTGAATTACCAAGTTTCTCTATAAACTAATAGCTTTTCTTTTATATAGGTGTACAGTTAAGATCCATAGCAGCAATGGAAGTGGTGAAAACTAGTAAAGACGACAGTGACACCAGGGAGGAACTAGTACAAGACAAAAACCGCACGAGGTACAAACGCAGGTAAAGAATCTTTACTTACCTAAATTACTTAGTCTGTTTGTTTGCTAATTACTTTTCTCGTAGTAAATACTTAGGTAGGTATGTAAGAATTTGGTATGTTATAAGTTGTGTAGTGTTTTATAGAACAGTAACAGGAAAATGAATCATAAGTAGGTATGAGACTATGTGTGAGATCTATAGAGCAAACTCTGACTTTGCTTAGACATGGTTAATATGAGATGGATTTATGTTAAATAAATGTCAAAGTACGATCTATAGATCTCAGCATATGAGTAGGGTATAACTTAGGCAGTTGTTGATACTTGTCCAAGCTCCTGCCTACAAGATACACTTTTTCTGGACAATGTTTTTGAAACTTTCGTATAATACTGCTAATCGGTTAAGATATTTTTTCTCCCATTTATTTGTAGACTGATTTTTATAAAATTATTTTTAAACACGTATTACATAAATATATATAAATACTACATGAAACATATTTAAAAATAATCCTACAAAACTTCCACTCGCTGCGGGGCCTTAATGACCCAAGCGGCTGGTGGTCAGGGCTCCAGAGAGAGGAACTTCCTCACTCACCATCTCAAGGTTAATCGCCTTCTGGATCCGACCCTTAATCCAACAGCCAAACAAAAGCTTCTTGAGGTATTGGTCGAAACTTTTCCACTCTTTAGAGTGTAAGTAAGGTAAAAGTTATTGTTTGTCAGAAAAAAACTTTCAATTTTTGATGAATACCAAAGTTGCTAAGAACTTGTTGATAGATAACACATAGGTTGATTATTATTAATTGAGGAGGTGGGGAACAGAACCTAACGTTTCCTAAATATAATTTTTTTCAGAAATCAATATAAACTGTATAGTATCTAATCAAGATTTTATAGAATTTTTTCGAATATACTTAAAAAAATCTCCTCATATAATCAAAATAAAATTGCTTATAACTTGTACAATATGTTGCATAATTTAGTAGCTTTTCACTTGTGAAAGTGTGATTTTGAACTTAATTAAATGTAAATGTTAGGTTAGGTTCAATATACATGGAAATGATAGGTAGGGTAAGGTAAGGTATATTGGTGATAAAAATGATAAAGGTGATTTGATATGAATTTGGCTACGAGAAAGATTTTTCGTATATTACCATTAAATACTCTACTACATAAGGTATATAATTAATAGACTTGAAGAAATTAAAATTTCATATCTTTATGAATATTTCTTATATTTATTTTTAAAGAAATCCAAGGTATATTGGTGATATGGTTCGGTAGATTGGTGACACTAGGTAGGAAATTTGGTGATATAATAATAATAGCAAATAATCATAATTAAAACTGCAAAATATTATTATTCAAGTTACAAAAATCACTCATTAATGAATACAATTGTCACATCTGTAATAAAGCTGTTCTTCGAGGTCAGCATCCTCAATAGATACACATATCTCGTGGTACGGTGTGAGACAGTAGTAACATTGGATCCATTTGGCACCATTTCTTTTTTTTACATCCACTGAGTACAAAACCTCGCATAACCCACACTCCCAATCATCTTCTTTCTCTTGAGCCTTAGTTTTCCTAGTTCTTGGACCAGGTTTTCCTGATGTAGAAGGCTGAGACTGAGAGTTTTCTGTTAAAACCTCTTCATTCTCATCCACAATTGGTGTTAAGCATTTGGCACTCGAATCTCTTTTTCTTGCTTTTTCCGGGCGTTTTGATGATTAAGGTGTTTGGAGAATTGCACCTATTTCAGTATTTTGATTGGATGAAGTTACTGCAATTATTGGGTTTTCAGGTTGAGCTGTCTGTTAGAGTGGAAGGCCTTAGCGCTTGCTGTGAAATAGCATTTTCATTAATAGGACAAATTCCTGTTTTCTTAAAAGCATTTTGGATATTCTTTGCAGTAAATGAATTTATAAATGCTGGATTCAAAATGGAGTGGAAATTAGAACGGTTTGGAGGATCTGGGATTATCGTTCATGTACCTAGTCATGCTTTCTCGCCAGTAACTTTTCAATGGCTTAAATACACCGACGTCCAGAGGCTGTAATAAATGTGTGCAATGAGCAGGAAAGGTGAAAAGAAATACTTTGTTATCCTTGGCGATTTTAAGGACTTCTGGTCCAATATGCGCAGAATGTGAATCCATAAAGCCTGGCGTCGACTACAGCAGAAACGCGTCGAATCGAAGCGAGTCGCATTTATTCCTAGTGCGTCCATCTCTGAAGAATCGAATCGAATTGTTCATTCATCGCAACTTTTCATCAAATTAGGTCGTTTTTGCGTCATGGACAGCTCGTATGTAGAGATGTTTTTATTTCAAATACTTTTTGATGAAGAAGAGGAAAATAGAAAAAGGAAACGGCGCGGCGTGCTCCCAAATATTTTATTAATATGAAAAGAAATAACTATGGCGAATTTCATCATTTATATCCAGATTTGAAGAGGGATCCTGTTAAATTTTTTCAATATTTTCGTTTATCCTATGAAAAATTTCAAGTTTTGCTAGACTTACTTGGACTTTACTTGTATATTGTTGGACCAGTGATATTAATAATTCTTCATTCATTATAATAAAAAGATTTATGGAATCGAAACCAAAAAATACGTTGGCGCGCATCCGCTTCTCCGCGTCGACTGAGGCGCGCCGAGTCGAATCGAATCGCATCGGCGAAGAAATTCGCCTGTCGAGCAATTCGCGCGGTCGATTCGATTCGGCGCGCCGCGGCTCGTCGCTCATGGACGCAGTTACATAGTAAATATATAGGAGGCGACTTTCTGCGATTCGATTCGACTCGGCTCGGCGAGCCTAGTGGACGCGGGCCTTAAGAAGGACTACGGGACGTTCGGGCGGTATGCAATTTATAAAAAAAAATAACCATTCTAAAAATAACTCGGAATTAATCCATCCCTTGGGAGACAGTTTAACCAGGGTATTAGGAAGAGCGTCGTTTTTAAGTGACTCATTCCAACGCACGCCTTTAAATATGATCATAGGTGGAATCCAAGTTCCATCTCCACAAATGCATGCTAACATCGTTTGGGTTTGGCCTCGTTCAGCGTAGGTCCTTCTGTAAACATATTTTTTACCTATCCCAGTAACAATTTTCGATGGTTTTACCACATATGACAAACCAGTTTCGTCACAATTCCAAATAAGTTGAGGTTTGTCTTTGATAGCTAGTTAACAAATCATTTAACTTTTTAAAAAAATCCTTTACCATGACTTCATTGGCCATGGAAGCTCTATAAGCTGAAAGGTTTTCAGGCACTCGTAAGCATAAGTTATATCTAGCTTTAAAACTGTTCCACCACCACTTACTGGCAATGCGTTTTGCCGAAGGCAAGAAGTTTTCCCGACCTGGCCGTGGCCTCAGCAAGGTCATAGGCATATTTTCTTATTTGAAATACTGTTAATCCAAATCCCAGTTCCTGCATTTCAATAATATAGTTGTATAGTCTTAACTCTAAGTCACTTGGAAGTGCATAAGGCCTTCCCATTTTTCTTACAGAATCTTCTTCACGTTCCAGGTACCTCTTTAAGGTACTCCATG
This sequence comes from Erebia ligea, assembly GCA_917051295.2. Taxonomy (NCBI): domain Eukaryota; kingdom Metazoa; phylum Arthropoda; class Insecta; order Lepidoptera; family Nymphalidae; genus Erebia; species Erebia ligea. The sequence goes on along the minus strand of OU785240.1, from coordinate 1,188,998 downwards.
GGATTCTCGTTTCCTTGGAAGCTTTATAAATGGTCCTCCCTTCATTTTTGACTGAATTTACAGCTTCTTTCAGTTGTTGCTGGTTATATTTTCTATATTTACTGTCTTCCATCGCTGATCTGAAACAAAAATAAGTTATGAGGTAATTTGGTGATAGGAAAAAATAATCTACAGGCAAATTGGTGATAAAAAAAAGTACTTCAAATCTAAATGAAAATATATTCACCGATTGCCAGAAATACTAGGTTTCGAATATTATATTACACTTTACTATTTTATTTTCAACCTTCCAAAAACGTACCTAAAACTTTCGTAAAAACACTAAGAATTGACGTTCACAACTTAAGGAATAACAACTTACCTAAATCCTCTTACAACCCCACTGCAGCTTTTTTAATTAATAGTAATTGTATCTTAAAGATTTTGTGTGTTTTGGCACTGGAACACTAACTATTTTAATTTATTTTCGTCAAAATATGCAAACAGCGCGAACACACGACAAAAAAGGCGACACCGACGTTACTTCGATGAAAAAGTTTGTTTAGAAATCACTCGAGCAGTCAAGAGAAACGTGAGATATATGTCTGTCTTCCTCACACTTGTGATAACCCGCTAGTGCCGTCTCGTCAACTTGCTTGCATAGGTTAGAGTGTGAGATGTTTTTTAAAAAATGTCACCAATTTACCTATACCACCAAAATACCTTTCCTTACCCTATTGAAAACAACAAGCTTGCAAAATGTGAGGTTTTGAAATTGAATATTGTGGAAAAGTGCATTACAAAATAAAATAAAAAATACACTACCTACCTATTTAGAATTATTTATTTTATTTGGTCCCAAAATCACAAACTTTAACTTAAAACTATACTTATCTATGAATTAACTGAAAAAACCGGCCAAGTGCGAGACCGACTCGCGCACGAGGGTTCCGTACTAGTCATATTTTTCAACATTTTGTACGATAAAACAGACAGACAGACAACGAAGTGATCCTATTAGAGTTCCTTTTGAGGTACGGAACCCTAAAACAAAGCTTTATTTTTCATACAGTACTTGTGTATCAGGTTCCATGCAATTACATACACTCATTCTCAGTCTCATCAAATTCATCTTCTGCATGGTGAATGGATGCCGTAGCTGTTTGAAGAATATCCACATACCATTTCAACTGTGGTTCAGTCTTCCAACTGTCTCCAAATTGTTTTTCTAACAAATTTTGAACATCCATCTTTTTTGCAGATGCTAATTCACGGCCCAAAGGTTTTTCCATGAGTAAAGTATGATAAGATTTATGTCTCTTTAAAAGGGATTATCCACTACTTTCAGTTTCAAAAATATAGTGCTCATGTAGGTGCAGTAAACATTCCTTTTGAATAGAACTACGTTGGCTATTTTCATTTTTCTCAATATAAATTCTCTTTAAATTTTGGATTTGAGCAATTTTCCGGTAGTTTTCTGATAGTTTTTTTACATCATAGAGCTTCCAATCATTAAGCATTAATTCATTAATTGTTAATCATTAATTTAAAATAAATTATTAACAATCAATGCTAATTAAATACATACATTGAAAAATTGGGTTGAACCAGTGGCTAACTAGAATAGTAAAATTCTGTGTTTAGCTGCTGGATCTTTCTCATTATCACTTTCTTCATTATCAGTAATGATATCATGGACTTCCGCAAAGTAACGCCTACTTCTATCCAATAACAATATGTTTCATTTGTGTTCCTTTTTCTGCTTGTACAATCAATATTTGATTCAAAGAACTTTAATATTATTTTGGCGATTTCTGATTGCAATCTGTTGAGTTGATAAGGACAGCGATTGCAGGTGTAGAGTTTTCTTGCCACGTTCATTCCCACGTCCATGGCCGCGCAAAATTTTTCTTCTACGTTCTCTTGATGAAGATGCGAATACCGAATCACTAGAGAGCGTCAGAGAAGCTGCTGGAGGAACCAGCATATCTTCATCTTCGTTTCCACTACTCTCTGACTCACCAGTATTGCTTTACTACACCAGCACTACTTTAACAATCAAGTGCCCATTCACAACACGACGGACATTGTAACCAGTCTTCTGTGGGTGGTTCCTCGTATTTTGCTCCACAAAACAGACAAAACACATCTGCTTGTAAAGGCTGCTTCACATTTTCATTCTTATTTTGCCTTTTTTTGAAATCACTCTGGGAGGTCGGGAAGCACTTGTTTTAATACCAGTTTCATCCATGTTATATATGTCGTCGGGTCTTGTCAGAAATTGATGTTGACGGTTTTGTTTTTGAGATAAATCTCAGTTACCAACCGATTAAGGTCAGTAGTTGAAACGGCAAATTAAAGCAATTTCATAATGCCAACTAATTAAAGTAAGCATTCATCAGCATTTCTACTGATTAAGTGTTGCCAACTAATTAAAGTAAGCTTTTGTTATGTTGATTATGTATAATCAACGGTGCAGACTAATTAAACTAATTAAAGTGAACACATCTATTTTAAGATGTTTTTGTTTGGTTGATCCATGTAACTCTTACTTGTAAGATGGTTTCTATTTGTTGTTGATTAATGGCTAACAACCTATCATCTCTAAGTTGAGCATTTTCCAGCCACTTTTGCAAGTAGCCGGTCATTTTTTTGTCCAGTAAGTATATTGAGAGGTATTGAGGTTTGTGGTTTAGTGCCCAATTAAAGCAACTGGCAGCTATTGATTTGATTTGTGAATAGCAGTAATCATTGGTTAATTGCACATTGTATTTTATAATTCGCATATCTTGCGAATGTAGCTTATATTGCTGGTATCCTATATCTGTAAATGAATTGACGCTATATAGTTTTATTAAAGCTCCTGTTAAGGTTGTGTGGTTATCTATACTTAAATCAAAATATCTTCTTTTAAGTCTGGACATATCAGTTAGTTTATCACCTGTTATTGTCAATAGTGTTAATATTAACATTCTAACTGCTCTAATGTGGGGATATAATAACCCATAACTGAAGATTTTTGCTCTTGTGACATCCACACAGCCACCTCCTGATAGATCATTTGGATTCCAGTTTTTTGTAATTATTTTTAAAGTTAATCGACTTTTGCTTATAATATCGCTAGCATATTTTGTTGGGAGATAAACAAGTTCATAACCCTCTTTACCCTTCTCAATTTTCTCCTTGGTCATTGATAAGTTGCTTGCATCTTTACCGATTAATACTGGCTCATACCTATGACTGCAGAATTCTAAGTCTGAAAAAATCTTTTGAAACTTTCATTCCTTCTTTATTTCCAACTCTAACGACTTTTCCTGCTTCTTCTAAAATATCAGATATATTATTCTTTATTCGCGTCATATTGTCTTCGCTTGTTATGATTACAGTATCGTCACCATCTGAGTATGTTGGAACCTTTGTAATTTCATATTTTTTTTTGTTGTATTTGGTAAGTTAACATTACAAATTGTTTGAACTTCCAAAATTTCCTCTGGCGATTTTCCTAAACATTTTGCGATGGCTCTAACAGTATTGGCTTGGACTAGTAACGTGTTGCCATAGCTTGTAGGCAATTCTCCACTTCCTCTTTGGCCATTTCTTATCCACATGTCACCTTCATCGTTTACGCATAAAGCAAAACACATATCTTTCAGCATATTTTCAACTGTCGCTTGGTGTTGTTTTTTGAAGAAACTTAATGTGTTGTGCTTCCAGCATTCTTTCTTCGGCTGTCACAGTTGCGTCCCAGTCTAAAAGGTATAAAACTACTGCCTTCCTCTTAAATGAGTATATTTCTGCCATTCCCGTTCCCACATCGCGATTCATGCGAATTACACCGCGTCAGCGGTGGCTGCTTCGTGTTTGCGTGGGAAACGGTATAGAGCTGGCTCACTTAGCGTTAGCCTGCGACTTCGCCTGCGTAACAAATGTACCAAACGCTTAAAAATTAACACAGCAAGCATCATCGTCGTTTTTCAAAATACACTCTTGAGTTTATTGACGTAATATCAACTTTTTTGACAATACTCGGTGCAGATACAAAATCATATTGTACTTTTCTGGTAACAGCGATGGTTAATATTTTGAGAATTAATAAACACTCTTTCGGGTTTCCTTTTGCTTGATTTTGTTCGATTAATTGTTAAATTTAGAAAAGATGCGCATTGCACATCTGTTGTTGAAAAAAGGTTTTTATAGATGGAAGAGATGAGATTTTTTTTACTTTCGATGTCAAGATGACGTCGAAAGTTGACGTCTTGTCACAATTTACTTCGTTCGGGAATTAAATATTTTGAACATCCTCCCCCGGAAGAGGACAGATACGGTTGAATGCACGACGCACTATTCCCTTTGTTGTCTGTAAATCTGCAACTCTAGCGACTCTATCGGTTCCTGGATGGACCTTGATGACACGGCCAAGACTCCATTTCATTTCCTTCTTGCAGAATGGGACACTTGCTAATTTGCCGTTTGGTGCATTGCTGCAGTTCCGCGATGTACTCTTTGTGCCATCTTGACCAGAAGTGCTGTCTCATTTGCTCCAAACTTTCAAATCGGTTGAGTCGATTTTCCTTGGCGTGCAACAATTCAGGCGTTGGCAGAGCTGTTAGAGGTCGTCCAACCAAGAAGTGTCCAGGAGTCAGTGGAGGCAAGTCGTGTGGGTCGTTTGATAAGAGAGTTAGAGGGCGTGAGTTTAATATTGCTTCTAATTGAACGAGAACTGAATAGAAGTCTTCAAAATCTGTGAGCGTTTCCTAGGACGCGACTTTAATAATTTTATGCCCGTTTTATCGACATGGGGCGCGTCAGCGTATGAACTTGATCTCGATACCTTCATTAGACAAAGAGTTTATATAATTGAGTCAGAATTAGATTTGAGGATCTTATAAAGACCATTACGAGCGCCTACGAATTGAGTTCCACTGTCTGAGAATAATTTTAATGGTTTAGACTTTAGAGCGTCTGGCAATGAAGCGTCGCAGCGCTGATAAGAACGAGTCCTTCGAGAGGTCTGTCACTAACTCTAGGTGACAGCTTTTTGTGGTGAAGCAGACAAAGATTGCGATGTAGACTTTAATAGTTCTACAACCCCTTCCCTTTCTATGTGTGTCCTATTTGCAGCAAAGTATTTAGATCAGAAGATATTATATTTTAATACGCGAAACAATGTACTGGCCCATTACCGAATCGATCTGAGTCAGATAAAAGAAGACTAAGAAACTAGTAGTTAGTCAAGAACTGACCGACTGAATGATACAGAGGGAGAAAACGATCATGAGGGCGAAAGTGTAAAAAGTCGCATCAATACATGAAAACCGTATTGATATAGAGGATGTCATTGCGATTATAGGACCGGCGTAGTCCATTCCAGACGTCTGGAATGGGTAACCTGGTTGTAGGCGGTTGCCTAGGCAAATTACCCATAACAGGAGTAGTTGGTTGTGCCTTCATTCGAAAGCAACGATGGCATATTTTGTGTATTGTACTTTTTGCTAAATTTCGACCTCTAAGTGGCCAGATTTGCTCTCGAATGGAAGCAAGTAAATATTGTGAACCTGTGTGAATCAAACGCTATCAAATGTTCATTTTGAAATATTAATTTAGCGAGTTGATGAGTAGATGCGACCAAAATTTGATGTTTTTTGTCAAACGAGAAATTACCGTTTTTTATTCGACCACCTACTTTGTAAGCCGTTTTCTTCAACGAAAGGGCTTAATGACAGCAGTTTGTTCTTCGTTGGTAGCGTTGGCCCGATGCTACTGTGTGATATTCCGGGAAACATTCGAGTTGTGATAATTTTAGTAAGGTATTTGTAGGAATTGGTTTTTATATTTAATTTAAACTAGTGGTTCGCCCCGAACTGAGACCTCGCGGTATCCATAAGATAGTTTTAACTATATATTGTAATATTTAACTTGCGAGCATGTCTAGATGCGCGCTCATCTTTACGTTCAAAGACATCAGTACTATCAGTAGACAATTTTTTTATTCCACGTAAGATGGTGCTAACGTCTATTATTTGTAAGCACAAACGAATAAACTTTTACAGAGCGCCATCTATTGACATCATTTCGTTTCCTTATAATATTTATCTAATTTTAGTATTTGTTGTTCAAGTACAGGATATAATTCAAATAATTGATCAAGTCAGCCTTTCAGAAAATTGAGAGTTCAGAGGTCAACTTTGGACGTTAGAACATCTCCACTTTGAAAGCCCCCCCCATTTCGTAAATTTTAGGGGAAAAATTAAAAAAAATATATATTTTTGGACTCTATTCCTAATTATCTAAATTATATACCGCAACCCTATGTAACGCTATAAAAAATCTCTCCTCGCCTTTCGGATCTGTCTTGTATCTGGTCAATAAGAAATTGCCCCCTTTTCTTCTGCGCATCCCGGTAGATCGTCGTCAGCAGAATAACTCTCGCTGTGGTGACCACCGCCATTGTGAATTGAGTGGTTCTTTTTACCGCTCTTCTCAGCCCAAGAAGAATTCAATGAATCAATTCAATTTTAATTTTAATTCAAGAAGGTAATGAATTAAATACATAGAACTCGTGCGGTAATTGTACACCGTTTGGAGCAGATACTTTTAAATAAACAGAGCCTTTCGCTTGGATTTGACCCCCCACGCCCGTTGATTACAATACGGCTGTCGCTAATGGGTGTATTAGGACATGTTTTGTTACTAACCGCCGAAAAGAACAATGTTGGTTGCTCAAAATATAATTAGTTTATTTGAAAAATCTAAACCTAAATATAGGTATTAAAACAGTATTTACTTATGGCCTATTTTTCATTCAGGCCTATAGGTCAGTGACCTGACTTAAAAGTTCTAGGTCAGACAGCTGCCTAGAACTTAAACGCAGAACTTAGTTTTATACTGCTTAAATTTATGCTCGGCTTACAACTCTAATCTCAGATACACGGTTATATGGGTTCGCACAAGATCACTAATTTATGTCTATTTACAGTTCTGGTCAATGGAACTTGACGAGAATAACCAACTCTTCCAGGTGTGTGGCACTACTCCAAAGCTTCCAAAAAATAATTTAAAGAGTTCACCTGGATTTAAGCGAGGTCCTTACTTACAAACGCTTACATTTGTAAGGAAGAACGTCTTCTTGTTTACTTCATGACAATATTGGTTCGGCCAGTGGTTGTCCTGGCAAGGGAATCCCAGTCTCGGGGCCCATCAGCGAGAGGGATGCCGGACAAACAAAGGCAGCGGTCCAATTGACGGCCGTAGTCGCGAAATAGACCGAGGTGGAGGACGCGGACGGGGTAGGATCGAGGGCACCCAATTAATGAGTCTAAAATTAGAGTACCTAAACTTAGAATCTAAATTTAGAGAACTCTAATTTCAGGATCTAAATTTAGATCGTCGTATACAGATCGCCCTAGCGAATTGGAACCAATCAAATTCGTACGTCTATGTGTCGTGCGACTGTCGCAATGTTACAAATAAACACACATACAATTAGGAGTTAATTGAGAGAAAGTCCGATACGATGACTCACCAAGATGTCTCTGTCGACCGTAGTAGACCTGCTAAGCTAGTGAGGAGGTACGGGATAGGTAAAAAAGGGGTGGTGAAGGACAAGGTGAAATGTGAAGCCTCACTACTTGTGTGCGCTGGTGTCCGGCAGCTAGTGGCTTCGCCGGATCCTCCACGGCCAGGAGATCCCAGTTGTGACACCCACTAACACGATTTCACCTTCGGCTTTATTACGAGCCGCACAAAACAAACGCAAGTTCGGTCACGCACGTGGTACCGACATTTGCAAGTTACGCAAGCCCCGCGGGTCCGCGACGACAAGTCGATTCACTTAATTATAATTGCAACGTATTAATAACTATAACAAATAATTGTTTAACAATTCAACGGTGCGTCGGCGCATCCAATTAGTAACCCGACAAGAAGCGGCGCGCGTCTCCAATCAAAAAAATGAGAATAATGCCCGTTCAACTACAACGGTAAGATTCGACTGCCCGAGCCAAGCGATCAGAAACACGTCAAGGCTACGGAATATTCCATTTCGTGTGCGCTTGTGTGCGTGAACTTGACGCACACTTGAGTCGAGCGCCAACAAATATCTTGATATGATTTTCAATAACTTATATTAACTTGGTGGTAACTTTTGTAACTTGCTGTTTGTTTAATAACTTAGTAGTCCTTTTAAATTCGTAGTAACTTTTTAATTTCTTTTCAACTTTTTAACATATATATAAATGTTATCCCATGATGACCTGTAATTTGAGAGAAAATACGCTTTTACAATCACGGCCATGTGCTCCTATGGGTGACAATACGCAATACAACTAGGTAATGGGTTCATACAATATATCTAACTTACCAGTTATCACTAGTCAAAACCGCAAAACCTCCCATTACACTTAGTTCTTCAAGGTTCAGTACATTCCTTTAAATGTTATCTTAAATACGGGCTAAAACAAATGTGGAAACTTGTGGAAACGGTAAACATATTTACTTACTCATTTCATATTATAGTTTCTATTTACTTATGTGCATTTTAAATGCCAAATCACATTTTGTTTTAAAACAGTTTCTTATTTTTAGACATGCTGCCAATGTGCGATCCGACCAAAAGGCTTTTTACGCCGAAAAGAAAATTATCGCTTCCCGATTTGGGATACCGTTTTCCTCCTACTAATTGCCAAAAGTATATCTGAACAAATTTCCACTCTGCAAGCGCTTTTTTAAATTTGGCTTGTGGGCCAATGGCTGGTATCAGCAACCGGATTTGCTCATCATCAAGCAAAGGCAGCGCCTCTATGTCAACTTCATTTTCATTAATTAGACTCTTTAGACTTCAAGGGTCTCTGCTCTGACAAGTCATCTCAATAAATTTATCGAGGTATTTATCAAACCCCCATTCTTTTAATAATGTTTCCATAGTTGTCTTCAAAAAAGGAGGAGGTTCTCAATTCGTCTGTTATTACACAATAATTAACTATTCACATAAAATTTAATCTTTAAAATCTAAAAACACGACTGACTCATGCACAGACCAGTTAGAATTTTTAACTCAAATAAGAATTTATGTTTGTAATTATGAACGAATGATTTGTCTAACAGTCCTGGACTCACTATTTTTATTTTAAGTTAATTATTCTTTTATTTAATAATGTTATGATTTTTCAAAGATTGTTTCCTTAGAAATATCCATCTTAAATACAGGCAGAGCGGGGTTTCCTATAGCAATACTGAGTTAGCTCTTTGACGTTCCGTTCTGTTGCCATAGCTTATATTTTACGGAATCATTTTCAAAGTATGGTTTTAAATAATGTTTATATGATTCACTCTTATATAAGGATGTGAATTACTAATTTGTTTTATATAAATTTACGTGTATGTGATGAATTTATTAGAAATTATTAATATCTCAATATCGATTTAGGTAGGACGGCGCCATCTAGCGTTCCATCCTAGCTTGTTTTCCAAAAACTCTCACAAATCCAAAAAGATGTCGCTGTATGAGAAAAGCTAGTGTAATATTTAAAATGCAATTTATTTAATTCTAATTTACCGGGTTACGGCTCGATTAGCTCCTCGATTCCTTTAATAATTCAATTCTAAAATCAGGCATCATATTTGGACTAGCATTGTTAAAATATCTGTGATGAAATAATTTGCAGTCTCGCTTGAACCTGCCATTTATAATTTCTACGACCCATCAGTTGGAGGTGATCAAACTCACATTGATTCGAAACTTTGTATTTCTGCACTTTTATGTTAATTTTAAATAGATACAAAATTATTTTCAGAACACTAGAAGTAAGGTTGTTACAGGCGAAAAGAGAGAAAATAAAAGACAGAGCTCTTAGACGTGGTACAAATATATTAATTATCTTTAGCATAGCATATATTTGTGCCATAGGCTGTCACGATGGGATGGAGTGCGCAAGCCGTATGCATAAGATTCTATGGTTTTAAACAATCACGAACCCGAGCCTGATAACATAATTATGCGTTTGATCTCATACACCATCTGCACAGTCACCTTTCTACTTTTATTTTCTTGTGAAAATGTTAACTGATGATGCCTTTCATCCAAAGACTCAGGGTTAAACATCCTGTAGTTTATTACATCTAAATGGAATGGCATCTCTAAAACTATTGTCCAATATAAAACTATCATCGGGCTGAAACAGGTTTCGCAATGGACTATGTTCATTTTGAAATAGGATTATCATGATTTCCGCATCACTTTGTGTAGCGGCAAATGGAGCTACCACATCAGCCAGTACCTATTGTGTCCATCAGAAGAAAAAAATACTGACAAATGGTTTTACAAGGTTATCATATATTGACGAATTACATATTAATGTAAAAAACCTGCAGTTTACATAAATATGTAATTCGTCAAATTGTTCTGCTTTCATGCTGAGCCAGTAATAGCATAAGTGGGGAGCCATGTTAGCTATATTGTCAAAATCCACGTGATGTTGATGTGCTCTATTTAATACATTGAAGATCTTATCTATTTGTGCACCAGTGAAATCTCGCAGATTTGAGGTTATGTCACTCCAAGATCCATTATCAAATTGACAACATATTCTAGTACTTGTTGGCAATAGAACTTGTTGTGTATTATCTCGTAATAATTTAGGTACCAATAAACGTTCTGGTCCTTGACATCCCAAAAACTTTTTACGCCGAAAAGAAAATTATCGCTTCCCGATTTGGGATACCGTTTTCCTCCTACTAATTGCCAAAAGTATATCTGAACAAATTTCCACTCTGCAAGCGCTTTTTTAAATTTGGCTTGTGGGCCAATGGCTGGTATCAGCAACCGGATTTGCTCATCATCAAGCAAAGGCAGCGCCTCTATGTCAACTTCATTTTCATTAATTAGACTCTTTAGACTTCAAGGGTCTCTGACAAGTCATCTCAATAAATTTATCGAGGTATTTATCAAACCCCCATTCTTTTAATAATGTTTCCATAGTTGTCTTCAAAAAAGGAGGAGGTTCTCAATTCGTCTGTTATTACACAATAATTAACTATTCACATAAAATTTAATCTTTAAAATCTAAAAACACGACTGACTCATGCACAGACCAGTTAGAATTTTTAACTCAAATAAGAATTTATGTTTGTAATTATGAACGAATGATTTGTCTAACAGTCCTGGACTCACTATTTTTATTTTAAGTTAATTATTCTTTTATTTAATAATGTTATGATTTTTCAAAGATTGTTTCCTTAGAAATATCCATCTTAAATACAGGCAGAGCGGGGTTTCCTATAGCAATACTGAGTTAGCTCTTTGACGTTCCGTTCTGTTGCCATAGCTTATATTTTACGGAATCATTTTCAAAGTATGGTTTTAAATAATGTTTATATGATTCACTCTTATATAAGGATGTGAATTACTAATTTGTTTTATATAAATTTACGTGTATGTGATGAATTTATTAGAAATTATTAATATCTCAATATCGATTTAGGTAGGACGGCGCCATCTAGCGTTCCATCCTAGCTTGTTTTCCAAAAACTCTCACAACTCCAAAAAGATGTCGCTGTTTGAGAAAAGCTAGTGTAATATTTAAAATGCAATTTATTTAATAGTAATTTATCGGGTTACAGCTCGATTAGCTCCTCGATTTCTATAATAATGATTAGTAAACTTACCTCCGCGACCTCGTGTCATCCCACGAGCGCCGTTCTGGTTTCCTCTCGCAAATGAAGAATAATAATGCGCTGGGACCTGATGCTCCAATGTTCGTCCTCTGCCTGGCGTTTAATACTAAAAATGATTGTGGTATCTCACCCTTATTTTTGCGTATCGTTCCGACCATGGTCAAGTAATTTTCTAGTAATTTCTTGGTTAAAGGGATGCTGGTGAACCAATTATTGTCCATTGTAATATTTCGACGAGATCTTTCTATTGGCCTTGAAAGTTCATCAACATAATACTCAGGAACTGATAAGTTCGGCGGCGCATTTGTCTGACCTACATACACAATAGCTTTCAACATGTAAGCGGTTTTTGCTTCACAAATCATCAAAATTTTAATCCCATACTTATCCGGTTTTGAAGGTATATACATTTTGAAGAGACATGGCCCACGAAAAAGCAATAGTTGTTCGTCAATAGTGCAACAATCAGATGGGGAGTACAATTCTTTACAGCTTACAATAATTTGATCAAAAATCTCTCGGATTGAAGCCAAGCGATCTGTTAGTCCCAAGCACTCGGTGGTTATAAAGGAAACACAACACGAGTACTTTCTTTGGATATCAAAAACAACGAACTTTCTTTGGAGATCTAAAAGGTACTTACCAGCTAATTTATATAGCATCCCACGCGTTTGTGTGTACCAATGAACAAAAGTTGGACGATGATCCTGGTGTTAGTCCAGTGAGTCTTTCGTAATTGTAACATTTGTACTAGTGATTCCATTATCATCGTTTTCCTACTGCTTGTGCTAAGAAGAATGAATTTTTTTTTTTCTTTGTGAGACCGAAGAAATGTATTTGTGTCACTGTTGCAAATTCTTTCAGGTAGAATCCATTGTGGAGAAGGAAATTTTACAATTGTGGCAATACCTTTTGTACGTTGTTGTTTGTTGTTCTGGGTCTAGTTTTAGTTTTAGTTTAGAGATTTGCACCGATCGGTTCTTTGCGCGGGCCTCTCTTGAAATACCAGAATTCGGGATATTGGTATTGCTGTGCGGATTCTTTCTCCGATTTTTTTAGTAAATTGCACGGCAATCCTCTCAGGCGTTGCGCACAAGACTCTTTGAGCTTCGGCTTCGTCGAAACCTCGTTGTTCACATAATTGTAGGACCAGCTTGTTATTAATTTCACAATATTCTCTAAATCTTCCCCCTTTAGGCACTCCGTACTCGTTATTGGTTCCCGATTGTATATTAGAGTCTGGTTGTATTTGTTCTGTCTCCATTCGCCCGTGTTGTCCCATATCAAATAGAATTTCTTTGGTTTCACAATCATTTTTCACCATTCCGCCGATAGCTTGATGTAATGCTGTGCTTTATTCGGTAAGTGCTGAATTTCTCCCTTCGGTACGTGTAATGTGATTGTTTCAATTTCAATTTTCAATTTATTTATTAGTATCAAAGACATTTTTACATTTTGTTGAGACAAGTAATGCATGCAATTTTTGTAACCGAATGCTGGCATTCCCTAATACTCTGGCCAAATGGACAATTATGTCCCCATGCTTTACGGTACGTTCTCACGGAGACACGATTTGCCGAATCTTATTTTCATCGGATCTGGAAAAACCGAATGTTGTATTCACACAGCACATCTTGCTTGGCCGTATCCGACGGCCTCGTATCGGGATCTCGTGTGAACTCACCATCCGGCTTTTATTAGCAAGAGCGCGCACAGTTCCTCACGTTGATTTGGAAGCGATGGACGTGAACAGTCTTGCTATACTATACTGGTATTATCGCCGTCAGCGTCGTAGAAAAAGATTGTGGTTAAACCCAATAGTACAAAGAAGATCAACAGTTGGTGCCTTTACAACTCTAATGCAGCAGTTAAGAAATGATCCACAAAAATTTTTTAACTACTTTAGAATGACTATACCTACATTTGATAATCTTTTGAAAAAAGTGGAAAAAGATTTGAAAAAGCGTGATACAAATATGAGGAAAAGCATTAGACCAGAAGAAAAATTAGCGATATGTATAAGGTAAGATTGAAATACTGTATTTTATTATAATTAAATTATTTATTAAAAATATGATTAAGAAATTATAGAAAATCGCTTGGTAGGTACACAGTTTGAAGTTTCCCAACTACATATTATGAAAGTCTGGTAAATCAGAAGCATTCGATTGAATACTTTGAGACTCTGGTGATGCTTGGTACTGCGATGTAAAATAGCCTTGTGATTGTGCCACATTTGGTTGATAGTTGTATGTTGATGAGTGTGCAGGAGACCATTCATTTCGGTTCTTTATATTTTGCAATAAATTTAAGACGCCTGATTGAAATTCTAATGTTTGATTATCGTTTAGCGTTGCCAATGATGGAAGTAGACTTTTAAAGAAAAACAAATTACGGTCTTCTTTCATTTCTTCTTTCTTCTTGCATTCCATTTGATAATCTATAAACTCACTCATTTTCTTATCAAACACGTTTAAATTCTGCCTCGATGGTCTGCTTTTTTTTCTTTTCGAACCACCTACTAAATTTTCATTATTAGTTTCTTGTTGACTTTCATCTGTAGCATCTTGATTATTTGCGACATCTTCACCAAATAAATTGTCCTGAGCCATCGCACTGTCATGGGTAACATCTGATGTAACTGTAGCGGCTGTACTATCGTCTGCTGGGTTTGGTGTAGCAATAGTTGCACTATCATGTGTGTCAGCTGGCGTCACAATTTTTTTTAAGAACAACATTTGACGATGATAAACGTAGGCTCTCGGACATGTCGCAGACGATCCTGATTTTTTTGATTTCTTTTTCTCATTAATACTCCTCATCCAGCTGTCTCTAATATTAGTCCACTTCTTTACGATCGATTTAGCTGAAAAATATAACTAAATTTACTTGCAGATATATGGCTTCTGGGTGTTCATACAAGGATTTACATTACGCCTACCGAGTCGGAGTGTCTACGATCAGTAACATTATTAAGGAAGTAACGAATGCTATTTGGAACAATTTGCATGGGGAGTTTATGACATTACCCAACACAATATCTGACTGGGAATATATCGCCAATGGATTTAATACTAGAGCAAACTTTCCCCATTGCATTGGTGCAGTGGACGGTAAACATATTAGGATAAAAAAGCCAAACAACAGTGGTTCCATGTTTATGAATTACAAAGATTTCTTTTCCATCGTATTATTAGCAGTGGTTGATTCATATTATAAATTTACATACATCTGTGTGGGCTCGTATGGAAAAGAATGCGATTCGACAATATTCAAGGAGTGTACTTTTTGGAAAAAACTAATAGATGGTGATTTGCAATTACCGGCAGCATGTCCACTGACAAACGATTCCGATTTATTGATTCCGTTTGTAGTAATAGGCGATGAAGGTTTTGGCTTGCATCAACATTTGATGAGACCTTACGGCGGAAACCATTTGGATAGAAACAAAAGAATATATAACTACAGGTTAACCAGAGCTCGACGCTATGTTGAGTGCGCCTTTGGCATATTAGCTAACAAGTGGCGAATATTTCATCGTCCACTGGATGTTGATACCAGCACAGCAATATCGATTGTAAAGGCTTGCACTGTACTTCATAATTTTATAATAGATATGGAAGGTGTACAGTCGAACATAGAAACAACAAGCAATGTATCATCAGTGGTTAACGTGTTCACAGATGCACCCAATGAACAAAATAGTACACGAGGTGGACGATGTGCTAATGTTATACGATCTGAATTCACAAATTATTTTATTTCTACAGCAGGAGCTGTGCCTTGGCAAGACGAATCAATCTAACGTTAATTTTGTAACACACTGCTAATGTACAAATACTTAACCTGTTTACTTTAAAAAATTACAAACTTACCATAATCCTGCCTGTTTTTCTCCTCCATTTCTTCAAAATCTTCATTCAAAATTATACATATTTCTCGCCAGCCAGCAGTTCTCAAGTTTTTATCCTTGTATATTTCGAGAGTTTTGTCCCATAAAACTGGCCGATTTTGGACAAGAGAAATTAAATTTTCAACGTTTATATTTTTCGTCGTCATAGCGAGCGGTCAGTCAAAGCGGGCGAAAAGAACTGGCGACTGGCAAGCGCACATGCAGTGTGTCCCTCCCGCCCACCCCTCCTTCCCAGCTTGTGCGACGCATTCGGTTTCAAGATCCGACAAAAAACCGAATCTACCCCTGCGTGTATCGTATGAACGCATGTATTGAATGCCCTATACCACTGCATCGGATCTGCATTTTGCAGTATCGCCGGATCGGTTTGTAGTCGCAAAATCGGATGTCAACTTCAGCAAGATTCGGTTTTTTTGTCGTGTCTTGAAATCGAATGCATGTGTGAACTCCTTCATTGAAATACTGATGCCACTAAACCGAATCCTGCAAAAAACCGATTCGTTAGAGAAACACTCGACGCCGTGTGAACGTACACTTAGTTGTTGATATGTAGACGATATGATATGTCCCGGCGTGTTCCCGGTATGCTTACAACTTGGACTTCCAAGGTGATCGCACAGTTGGGACTTGGGCGTAATCTATGTTTCCTTTTTTCAATAATTGCGCATGAGAAAACTGGGGTTGGGGATGTCTTCGTCGTCGTCGCTTGATTCTGGGATGTCTTTTCCGTTGGCGATGGTGATTGTTTCTTTTTCTTCGGGGCGTTCTCCAATTTCAGTGGTGGTGTTATTTTCCTCTTCGGAGTTGAAGATGGACTGACCCCTTGACTGCTTCAAAAGTCGTCGCTGTCACTTTCCTCGGATTCGAGCTTTGGCGTGTTGGTTAATACCAGCTCTTCGTCGCTCAACGTCTGCGCTTGTTTCGGGTCCATCTTGGTCATCTAGGTTCTAGGTTTATCGCGTTGGTAGATTATATGGAATGCGCAGACTGGTTGCGGAGTATTAACAAAACGGGGTTCTATTAGGTTGGGAAGCATTAAGTTTTCTGATGTTTGCTTGTTTGAATATCGCTTTTTTTTATCTTACGCGTTTTTTGTTGATCGGACCAAAATAAATCTTAAATACTCTCTAAATCAAAAATTCCATGAAGTAGTCGGCGCCAATTACCGTTTTACGAGTAAACATTACTCTTCTTTTATTAAGATTATATTCATTTCTGAAATTGGCATGATGACTTTGCCACCTGGAATCCAGGTATCCCGGAATATCTAGACTCCAGTGACAAAGAAAGAGAGTGTATAGAAGGAAAGGTATGAATCTAGTATAGTAATTTGCTCTCTGAAGGAGAACAAATATGGGAAACGATGGTTGATAGAAACAAAAGAAAACTAAATTTAGTATTAGAAAGTATATAACGATACCTTAGTTTAATTTCTCAAGATTCCTAATTACGAGTATGTACAAGATTCAATACCGTTGTCCGGTGTTTTCTATACACAAATTTAAAGTTATTACATATTACTTCTATCTTTCGCCAACCTATTAGTATTATCAAACCAGATAAAAGGAAACTACTATACTTGCAAAACTGAATTTAATAAAGAAATTATGAAGTCTATTTCTTTCTTTTATTTATTCACCTAAAATCACAACAAATCTCAGAAATTCCTAAACGAAGGCTACAGCGCCATCTCTCGGCACACTCAACATCAACACGTAAAATTCCAATCGTGATTTAGAGCGCGTCCGACAGGTGCCTCTGCAGGTCTCAAATCTGCAATGTGACAACTTGGGTTATCCATGTATCTTTGAACTTGCTATATTATTTGTTTAACATTTGGGCTGTAGTGATTCTTGAATCAATGGATAAAACTTATTTAAAAGGGCTCCCGCAATTCTAAAATCAGTCATCATATTTGGACTAGCATTGTTAAAATATCTGTGATGAAATAATTTGCAGTCTCGCTTGAACCTGCCATTTATAATTTCTACGACCCATCAGTTGGAGGTGATCAAACTTCCATTGATTCTTTGAAACTTTGTATTTCTGCACTTTTATGTTAATTTTAAATAGATACAAAATTATTTTCAGGAGAACACTAGAAGTAAGGTTGTTACAGGCGAAAAGAGAGAAAATAAAAGACAGAGCTCATAGACGTGGTACAAATATATTAATTTTCTTTAGCATAGCATATATTTGTGCCATAGGCTGTCACAATGGGATGGTGTGCGCAAGCCGTATGCATAAGATTCTATGGTTTTAAACAATCACGAACCCGAGGCTGATAACATAATTATGCGTTTGATCTCATACACCATCTGCACAGTCACCTTTCTACTTTTATTTTCTTGTGAAAATGTTAACTGATGATGCCTTTCATCCAAAGACTCAGGGTTAAACATCCTGTAGTTTATTACTTCTAAATGGAATGGCATCTCTAAAACTATTGTCCAATATAAAACTATCATCGGGCTGAAACAGGTTTCGCAATGGACTATGTTCATTTTGAAATAGGATTATCATGATTTCCGCATCACTTTGTGTAGCGGCAAATGGAGCTACCACATCAGCCAGTACCTATTGTGTCCATCACAAGAAAAAAATACTGACAAATGGTTTTACAAGGTTATCATATATTGACGAATTACATATTTATGTAAAAAACCTGCAGTTTACATAAATATGTAATTCGTCAAATTGTTCTGCTTTCATGCTGAGCCAGTAATAGCATAAGTGGGGAGCCATGTTAGCTATATTGTCAAAATCCACGTGATGTTGATGTGCTCTATTTAATACATTGAAGATCTTATCTATTTGTGCACCAGTGAAATCTCGCAGATTTGAGGTTATGTCACTCCAAGATCCATTATCAAATTGACAACATATTCTAGTACTTGTTGGCAATAGAACTTGTTGTGTATTATCTCGTAATAATTTAGGTACCAATAAACGTTCTGGTCCTTGACATCCCAAAAACATACAATAGCTTGATGTAGCTGCTGCACGTCTATAGACTGCAGAGAAAATCTTTATGTAGAGTGCGCGCAAGATAAGTCTGCGCGTGACTGGCGGCGTGCTTAATGTTGCCAGCCTTACTAATCTTTTTTCCTTTATTTAATCAATATTTTGGCGTATTTTTTGGCATCGCACAGTGTCTATATGAATAAAATACCAATGCTCCTGGGACGAGAAATAAATCTGCCAGCAATTTTTCGTATCGTACAAAATTACGGAGGATTTTTGCAAGTTTAAAACGAGTTACGAGTATATTAAACCCTGATAAACGACTCGACCAACTTTAAGTATTAACTAAAAGAAAGTAACAAGTTTGACGAGATGAAGTTCTTTTTACTTATTTTGGTATTTTTCTGACTTTCCAATTTTCGCTTAAATGTCTTTCTTTTTCATCAGGAACTTTTAAAAGTCAGAGCAACTCATATCCTTAAATTATACTTTATTTTGATCAGAGAAGAAACAGTGTGTATGTTTAGTAAGTTTATCTCCTTCGTCCACTGCTGCGAGTCTAGCGAAAAAAGATTGATTAGCTAAGATTATTAAGCTTAGCTCAAGATTATTACAGTTAACAGAAGTCGTAAAGAGGCCTTTACGTCAAATTAATACTATAAAAATTAAAATAATAATAATTTAACTCGATTTTCGTGTTTTCATCTTGTTTGTTCAGAATACTTTTTGAACCTTAATGGTACAAAGTTTTCTTTTAAACTGTCTTCTAACGTTTCATTCAAAGACGTGTCACCTGGAATCCAGACATCCCGGAGTATCTAGACTCCAGTGACAAAGAAAGAGAGTGTATAGAGGGAAAAGGTATAAATCTAGGGTGTATAGAGGGGAAAGGTATAAAGGGGTTGTTTCATCTTGGGCCAGGTACTTGTACAGTATTCCAAAAAATAGTATAAAATCATAGAAAACAAAATAAAATATGCTTTTATGCAGTTTTACAGTGATTAAGAGGTACAAAAATAAAATGTTTAATTAGGTACATTTGTAGAATAGCAACTCTCGCAGCGCATCCATCCATCAATCAGCCTGCTGTTGGATATTTTAAGGTTATTTCACATTTCCCAGGTAATTTTATGTCAAATGTCATATGCCACGTGTAATATATGTCAATGTCAAAGGACGCATGTTGTTGCGCTTTTATTTTGCAAAATAATTTCGCATTGTACCTCGTAAATTGAACTTTTTAGTAAGAAATAAAGGAAAAATGTTACTATTTTATGACCCCAATCATTTTGAAATACCGTACAAATACCTGGCCCAGGCTCCATATAAATTTGAAACAACCCCTTTAGGTAAAATGTTTGTATTAGAAGGCATGAAACAATATCTTCGTTTAATTTCCCAAATTCCTAAGGATACACAAGTTCCCTACCGTTGTCCGGTGTTTCCTATACACACATTTTAAGTTGACATAATATTACTTAAAGTTTATTCGAATAAAGCTCATTGGCAGAGCCGGGGTCCTGCAGGTAATACCACCACACACTTCAAGACCCTTAGGTTTTCAATTATAATAAAAAAATTGAAAGGAAATATCAATTACTTGAATGCCTGATGCGATTCCAGGGAAAAGTTCCACCAGCGGCCAGGTTCGGCTTCCGGAGTGTGCACTGCTCACTCAGTTCTGCAGGAAACCAGAATCTCTAGTGTGGGATGGCTTGAATCTCCAAATCCACATCAGCATTGGCACGACAGTTCTTTCAGAAAGACAGGAACAAAGTCAACGAACGATTTCCTTTTGTTAGATCAGCAGAATAGCAAACCATATAACGATATAAAAGGAAAGAATGGTAAAGTAAAAATAAAAAACCCAGCTAATCTATGTTAGCATCCCAAAACCCCAACCGTTCTCAATAATCCAGGTTTGTCCACAATGGAAATGATTTTTAAAAGAGGGAAAACTGAAAAAAAACAAAGAAAATCGACATGATGGAATTTTCCAAGTTTCAACAGAAGAAATCACATATGCCTTCCAACGAACGAGAAAATTCACCATAATGGTTAGCGTAGTGAAAGTATTAAATTTAACTAGCGAAAGCATCGGGCGAAGCCCGAATTCGACGCGAATTCTCTAGATTTTCAGGAGATGCCTTCACATTCTCCTAATGTCGAAAATCTATTGTCATGACAAGATGGCGGCTCCAACTCACCGTTTCTCCGCAAGGATCATAGACAAACTATCTTTCGCCAACCTATTAGTATATGTATGTGTATTTAATGGTAACCAATATGTTTTTGGTTTCGAACTGAATGAATGAGAAACAAGTACATGCCTCTTCGAAAACCGAAGTTCGAAAAACTTTTAAAACAAAACGGGAGGCATGTCTAAGCATTCAAAATAACTTTTCAATGCATTTTCAAAAACCACTCGATTGCAGGAAAAAGGCTTAGCCATCGTGTTTTTGAGTGGAATAAAAGTTGTTTGTATTCGGATTCAGCGGCTGCACAGAATTCCTTTAGAGTTTTGTAGAATACACTGAGAAAAAGTTTTACATTTTCAATATCATCGTCTCTACTTTAACAGGAAGTAGATCGCGTCCATGGTACAGCGTTGTGAAGTATATGTGCAGAACATCCTATTCCAACAATGTTTGGATGAACTTTTTATTATCACCGTTTTTCATGTATGTTTTCGAATTAATTCTGATTTTGACCTTTTTTCTGTCCTGTTTTGAACAAACACTACAATTACCTATACTATTTGCCATTGTACGGCAACTTTTACATTACTAAGTAATAATAAGTAATAAGTTTAATAACGTCTACTCCCATTTTAAATCAAATAGTTTACACAAATACTAGCACAAAACTTAATTTTCTTGAGTCTTATAATTATGTCTTATATATATATTTATAACTGAATTACGAGGGCCTGCAGGTGGAGGTAATAGAAAATCCGAATTTTCTTATAATTAAAATTTAATGATTAATTTCACAATTAAAATTCTTATGACTATTACGTGCGAACTAGTCCGATAGTGGGAAATTAGTTGTCCGTGAGAATATTCACTCACTGTAACACTATACGCTGATGAAGCAACGTAAAAGCTTAGTCACATGGTTGTCACTATAACACTTCCCCCCCGCAGATCTGCAACTATTTCAGGACTCTTAGTGAAAAAGTTGCAGGATGAGATGTTTCAGCTGCAGATGGTGGTATCTTCGTAAGTTCTTCACCTCCGGTATTGGCTGGCTGTGTGACGACTAGAATCTGACTCTTCATGGAGCGGCGAATAAGAATAATTGCTATGAGTATAATTCTAAACTTAGAAGAAGTGTATAGAAGGGGATAGACAACGTCAGAATGGCCGGTTACAGGAATAAGTGTTTGCAGCTCTACATTTTTTGAATATCATGAAGATAATTAAGATTGATTGTGTTAGTCTTAACTTGCGGTAATTTTAAGGCTGAGACGATAGTTGAGCTGTTTATCGAAGTGAATTAAATCTTCATTGGTTGACCTCGAATGGGTCGTAATTCAAAGGAATATGAGAAAAATAATTTTCAACCTCTTCGGGACTAATAGATATGAATTTATGAATTTGAACGGTAGGGTTGTTAACTCTGCTTAGTTTTTTTTTTGTTTGTATCCCGCTGGTACCCCATTATTTCTATCCATTTTTCATCATCCAACTCTATTATTTTCGTTTATTTGCTTTGAAAATACTCATTAAGCTTAACTAATTTCGGCAATACCCATTGTAGGAATAGGTAATACATGTACATGAATGGGTCATTTAAGTAGTGAAAAATCATTTCTGCTGCAACCACTTTTTCGCCAAACCATTTATTGGTAAAAAATAATTGTAGACTACTCTACTGTTCTCAAATTCTTTCAACAACGCTCAATAGCGAAAGCCAACGCGTTTGGGCCGGGTGTAGTATTTTGTGAACTTTGGCATTTACAAATACCTGATATTCTACCAATTCAGCTTGACGCTTGCAACTATCCTTAAAAAATCCATAAATGTTACGCGCAAGATCTTCACATCGTCTCGGCAACATTTTGCATGCCTCACTAGCACATAGGTGCAGCGAATGGCATACGCATTTTAAAATTGTAATGCCAGGTTGCCAGGTGTGCCAGGAGTTGTGCTGCCCCATCATAACGTTGCACCCGTCCGATGCGAAACCAATCCAATTTTCCAGTTGTATGCCTCGGGCAACAAATGTTTTGAGTATTGATTGATATATATATTACTTCACCAGTAGCACCACGTGCTGAAGATTCAAAATCGTCGCAATCTCCGAACAGGGGAATTAAATTCCAAAGCGATGTAACTACAAATCCTACTTTGGAATCGTAAAATTTCACAAGGATACACATTGATTTTAATGAGCCAATGTCGGTAGACTCATCAACAAGTACGCTAAATTTTTCAGCCTTTATTTTCTCTTCTATCTCCATTTTTTGACTTTCGCCGATAACGTCGTTCGTTATTGGTCGTTATAATGGCCGTACACTTTGACCGCTTCAATTTTATTTCTCTGGCTATTTTGGAATCCGGAAAACATTCTTTCATTAAGTCGGTCAGGTGATCAATGGCAAGAAATGACAAATCATGTTCTACTACAAATGGATGGCTTAGTTCTAAAAGTCACTAAGTCAATTTTCCTTGTTTTGACATAATGTCATTTGAAGCGCTAAAATTGGTTTTTAAAAGGAGTGGTTCAATAAAAATAAAATTTAAAAAATTAGTTAGTTGTTTATTTGGTAACCTTTAAAGAGACGTTTAAAAAAAATATATTTCTCAATTATTATGCGCAGTATGACTTACTCAAAATTTAGGAGTTATCGCAAAATCGGTGGAGTTAGAGATTTCTTAACAAAATTCTTTGGAGTTAGTGACATATTTTCTTAACTAATCATTTATATAGAATCAAAAATAGCAAAACTGAATTCTAATACAAAATTAAATCTTAAATATTTAGTTTAGAAAGACAAACACACTACCTACTACATACTTTTAAATCTATTTATTCGTAAATATTTTCTGCTTCTGTGTCGTTATCTTCATTTTCCTGCTGTCTCTCTGAAGATGTAGCTGCTAACAGTATCTCATCATAAAATCGACGTTTTTCAACAGGGACATATTCAAGGAGTTTCTTAATATCCTGAACTTTTGCTGGTTTTAATGGTACCATCTCATGATAGCAGTCGCTGAGATCTGCCGTGATTTTACCACCCATGCCAACACGATACAATGTCATCTTTTTGAAGTTTTGTCCTGTCATGGAGTTACTAAACTCAGGGTGTCGAAATCTTTGAAATCTTACTTGTCTGCATACTGCTATTCCATTAATTGATGGTTTAATATGAGTTTCATACAGGCTTTTGTAATTTTTAACTTTTAATACTCGATCTTCAGGATTTTCCTCATCTCTAAGATTCTTTTCTAAGAATACAACTTCGAATTTCTTTGTGTTGCGTGAGTTTTCTATCATATCTATGTAATAGCCAGGTGTATACACTTTATCAGTTCTAATGCGCTTTCTCTCTATTAATGCAAAATCTCGATCGATTGGCATCATGCTATGTCCAGGAATCGGATACAAAATTGTTACTTTTTGAAAGATATTGTGGGCACATAATTGATCCAGGAAAGCGAACAGATAACGATTTTTGTTTTGGCTAAAACAGTTATCGCAAAACAGGTGCAGGTGGGTATGCTCTGGAAGTTTGTTGTGCTCGATATAGTCTACCAAAGCTGTTATGACTTCATTTGGTCCTTTTTGTCCATAGTTTTCAGTATATAAATACATGGAAGCCGTGTTGTTAGAGAGATTGTGAATACCGAAATTGTGTAACCACAGCTGACGTGAATAATATTCTATAGAGACATTGGTAACAGGTAATGGCAGATTCTTCTGGTAATCAAAGCAAAGCGATAGTTTATTGTTTTGCTTCTCAGTTTCAGTTTTTGTGATTGCTTTCAAAAACGCTTCAGCCTTTCGCAAATGAAGTTCTTTTTCTATTTTCAAAGAATTAACGGTTTGGAGGACTTTGTTTACTGTCGCAAAATCAATCTGAACTTTAATCTTTTCGCAGGTCGCACAAATGTCTTTTCTAGGGTGTCCGAAAGCAATATTAAAATCTTTATTAAAAATCTCATTGAACTTACTGTACTTTATGTTTGTTTCAGGGTTATCATGTATGAATTTTCTGTGTAGTTCAGCAACAGACAAATTTGAATCAATGTATTTTTTATGTCTACTAGATTCTCTGGAGTAGTGTGATTCTCTTGATGGTATACTTTCAATAAATTCGTGAACTTTCTGTATAACATCTTGGCTATAAGTAGAATGACTGTGCATTCCTCTCAAGTCGGTAATGTCTTTATCTTTTTGTTGCACTTTGCGCTGAAGCCTTTCTCTTTTAATGCCATGTATGGCCAGAAAAGCTTGCTGGCATAACAGTACAGTTCTGTTTTTCAGGCTAACATGGTACTTAAAAACCTTTCGCGGTCTTGCCTTTGACGGAGACTTTGTCGGACGAAATCTAGCTGGATTAATTTCTTGAAGGCAACCTTGCAGATATATGTTTTGATTGGTATGAGAAGATAAACTAATAAATTTGTTGAAAATACTGTTAGCCTCTTTTTCTGATAGTTTTTCTTTACACTTGCATCGACATTTTGGTATTTCGCGCTGAACATGGTTCTTGACGTTTTTATTTTTGGCTAAATTTTTCTTCCAGTTTTGTGGCTTACGTGTTCTTTTTTTCCCACGCTTTTTCACTACTTCTTCAACTTCTTCATCATTTTCTTCTACCTCACGAAACTCACCAGTTATCTCATTTAAAATATTTCTCGTTTTAATATTTTCAACAGCTCGACATTCATTTCCACTATTTACTCAATCATTAATTTCTATTTCCTCTACACTATCATCAAAGTCGTTGTCTGATTCAATATTTCCCGTTTTTTCATTTAACTTGATTCGTTTTTCGTTTATGTTTCTGACGGTAATTAAATATGTATCAGTATCTCTTTCACTATTATTTTCCGTAATACCACTGCCAATCTGTGAACTAATAAAATATATAACATAATATACCGAAATGTGGGTAGGTTTAAAATTATTGTACATACCAATCCAACGGGCTGTTTTCCACATGAATGTTGTCGGAGGTTGAACCTTTGTTTGTGGTTTCATTTTCCGGAGTCCATTCACTGCCAGACGAATCATAATCATCGTAAGTCGCATCCAATAGCCCACTCTCTTCCATAAGCCTAAAGTACAAAAAAGTACCTTTTTGTTAAAATAATTATACAATCAAAACATTACACAAATTTAAATAAAAACGACAGACACACTTCATTTTCAGAAGAACTTACTTACCGTTTTAGTTTATCATCGTTCATTTTGCAAATCACATTACGTTTTTCACAAGATTATTAAATTTTAAACAATAAAATAGTTTTTAGAGTTAACTTCTCCAAAAACTTGGTAGAATTTCAAACAGTGGAAAAAAAACGACTTCTGGGGTGTCCAGAATACATAGATTAAAAACACATGGACTTAGTGATTTTAAACTAAAAAATCAATGGACCGTATTGAAAAAATAAGAACAAGTCTTACAAAGGAACTCCCTTTTTTACCAAATGGGTTGAGTCCTAATGAAATGTATAACATATTCTTTAATACTTTCAGTGAAATATTCAAATCAATATTCACCAGTAAAACGGTCTTAACTGCTGATGCAAATGTTTTTAACGAATGGGCAACAAATGAATTGCATAGAAAGAGGCAAAAATTATATGAATTGTATGCAGAGCGACAGTATGATACTAGTGATGAGTTCAAGCAGCTTGTTCAACTGTTTTCCAAGGAGTTTAAAAGAGATTGCATTGTGGCTAAATCAAAACATATTCAAACTAAGATAAAAAATAGCTCCAATGTAATCAAAACTACTTGGAACATAGTGAATGAAGAAACAGGAAGAGCAACACGGAAAAATTGTGAATTTAAACTTAATGTCGATAATAAGCCTGTAACTTCAGACTCCGAAGTTGCTTCTGTTTTTGAAGGCTTCTTTACGGATATTCCTGTTTCTACCACAGAATCGTTGAACTCCTCACCAAATGCCGCTCTTACTTTACTGGAGGATAACGTGCCTGAATGTAATAACGTTTTTAAATTCTGTCACGTTAACTGCTCTGACGTTATTAAAGCATTCAAATTAATTAACAATAAGAAGACAAATGATTTGTGGGGCATTTCCGTTAACGTTGTAAAATCATTGATTGATATCGTTGCACCCGAGTTAGCATTAATATTTAATAACTGTATTGATTGTGGTGAGTTTCCTGACTTAATGAAGCACAGTAAAATAATTCCTCTATTCAAATCAGGTAGTACCAGTGACCCCACTAACTTTAGACCTATATCTGTACTACCCACTTTCAGTAAAGTATTTGAAAAATTAATATTAATTCAATTGCTTAAGCATTTTTGTAATAATGACTTGTTACATAGTAAACAGTTTGGATTTACACGGGGTCGCTCAACAATCGATGCTGGTGTTGAGTTAATTCAAAATATATTCGAAGCCTGGGAAGAGTCACGTGATGCACTTGGCGTTTTCTGCGATTTATCCAAGGCTTTTGATTGTGTTGATCATGAAACATTAGTCAGAAAACTGCACCATTATGGAATTAGGGGTGTAGCACTGGATATGATGAATTCCTACTTAAAAAATAGGATGCAAAAGGTAGACGTCAATGGAAAGCGGTCTTCCGGATCGATTGTAAAAATGGGGGTTCCACAAGGTTCAATTTTAGGGCCTTTTCTATTCCTCATTTACATTAATGATCTTCCTTATCTTGCCAAAGATAATCATGGAATAGTATTGTTTGCTGATGATACATCACTTTTGTTTAAAATAAATCGTTACGAAACAACTCTTGACGAAGTAAACAATTCTCTCACTAAAGTGGTACAGTGGTTTGAAGCTAATAACCTACTCCTCAATGGAAAAAAGACAAAGTGTATCAAATTTACATTACCTAATGTCAAACAGGTAAAAACCACTGTACAACTTGATCATGAGGAATTAGACTTAGTGGATACCGCTGTTTTTCTCGGAATAACGTTAGATGCTAAACTCCAATGGGGCCATCACATAAATGACTTGTCGAACAGGCTTAGTTCTGCTGCATACGCGGTTAAAAAGATTCGCCAGTTGACAGATATAGAAACGGCGAGATTAGTTTATTTTGGTTACTTTCACAGCATTATGTCATATGGTATATTATTATGGGGTAATGCTGCTGATATTAATTCTGTTTTTGTGCTGCAGAAGAGGGCTGTTCGAGCCATATATAATATGGGACCAAGAAAGTCACTAAGAGATAAATTCAAAAAATTCAATATTATGACAGTGCACAACCAATATATATTTGAAAATTTAGTATACGTGCATAAACACATTGATAAATTCAAGAAGAAAAGTGATTGTCATAATGTCAATACTAGAAATAAAAATAAACTTGTAATGCCTGCTTCTAGGCTTAGTAAAACTAGCAATTCATTTGTTGGAAAGAGTGTCCGCTTCTACAATAAGCTCCCAGAAGACATGTTGAAGATGTCTCTGAATAAGTTCAAAGTTAATGTAAAACGTAAACTCATTGGAAAATCCTATTACCATGTGAAGGATTACTTAAATGACAAGGAAGCTTGGCAATAATTTGCTCTAATGGCTCTGATAGTTCCTTAGTTAAGATGATTTGTGAGATGGTGATAATGAAAAAAAAAAAAAAAAAAAAAACCCCAGCTGAGTTTGTTGTGGGCTCTTCTCAGACCTGGGCGCGTTTGGAACCCTCGTAGCTTTAGTTTTAAGATACCGTAACAGATTATCACCATCATATTTTTATGTAACTGGACGTCAATAAGTGTAGTGCATCTACCTAAATTGAATAAATATTTATGACTTATGACTTATGACTTAATGGATTTAGGTATTTGTTGTTTAAATTTGGATTAGGATTGGATTTAGTTACTTACTGATCTTATTCGACAGGATTTAGGGATGTTTTGAATTGGCAAAAACCTACTTAGGGTCATTTTATTGAAAAAAGAATTAAGTCAGTCTATAGAGAAAAAAACAGAGATTTTTTTGACCTGGCAATCTCAATATCGATAAAAATGGACTTAGTGACTTTTAGAACTAAGCCATCCAAATGCTGCAAACTTTATTTCCGCCCTTGTTATATATAGCCTTTTCGTTATCCGGTTTGCATGGTTTAGACTTTAGAGAAATAGGAGTTTAGGTCCTTGGTCTTCGACCTCATGTTTACGACTTTAACATGTTGTGTTGTCGTCACATGACGACGCAAAGTCAATGTTTCACATTTTAAAATTGTGTCACACACCTTACAACACACTTTGAACTCATTTCCGGGTACAGGTGCGATCCAATTTTTGTACAAGTCTTCCTTTCCCATTCAGCCCTATATTTCTGGGCATAATGTTTCCTTTTTACACCGCTTTTCTTTTTTGGCGTAGATGGTCCCTCGTCACTACTTTCCATTTTGTGATAAAAACAATTAAATATCACAATCAAATACCAAATAAACGCAAAAAAACCAAAGTGGTTGCTTCCTTACTTAAAATTATTGTTCTATTACACAACTTGAATACCTACTAACACAATTATTAAAATTATTACTAGTGGTTCGCCCCGAACTGAGACCTCGCGGTTTCACAGAGCGCCATCTATTGACATCAGTGTGAAGTTCTGTTAAAAATATCATCATCATTAAAAATTAAATAATTTCGTTTCCTTATAATATTTATCTAATTTTAGTATTTGTTGTTCAAGTACAGGATATAATTCAAATAATTGATCAGGTTTCAGGCTTGAGAGTTCAGAAAATTGAGAGTTCTGAGGTTAACTTTGGACGTTAGAAAATCGCTACTTTGAAAGCCTCCCATTTCGTCAATTTTAGGGGAAAAAATCCAAAAAAAAATATTTTTGGACTCTATTCTTAATTATCTTTAAAATGATATACTGCAACCCTATGTAACGCTATAAAAAATATTTTACTTCGCATTCGCTTCTATGAGAGCCCCCCTGAAATAAAGATTTTTAAAACTTTTTAAGCCATATTCGGCGGGAGGCCATCGATTTACATATTATATTTAAATTTGAAGTAATTACGTTCAGCAATTCAGAAGTTATAAGGCTCTGACAGACGGACAGACGGACGGACGGACAAGTGCCAATTCACCCAAGTAGACTCAGAGACCTTCGCTTCGCTCGGTCAATTACCTATTCTATGACTAACGCAATTAAAATTATTGTTCTACTAGATGATGCCCGCGACTTCGTCCGCGTGGATTAAGGTTTTTGATTCCCGCGGGAACTCCTCAATTTTCCGGGATAAAAAGTAGCCTATGTCCTTCCCCGGGATATAACCAACCTCTATACCAAATTTCAGCAAAATCGGTTGAAAAGATGGGCCGGGAAAGCGTAGCAGACATACAAATAAACAGACAGACAGACACACTTTCGCATTTATAATACTAGTATGGAAATCTAACTAACACAATTATTATTTATTTTTCTATAACCACCTAACACATTTATTGTTATATCTAAATAACTAGACTTGAACTTTTTCTCACATCTACCATGATATAATAAAAATAGGGAAGAGATTTAATATTTGATGTAGGATAACTGGGACATCCCCGTCCATAACTCCATAGACAACTTTGCAATTCGGATTTGGATACACACGTTGGTCCCAACAATGTTCGCCCAATGTGTGGATCTGGAAATTAGCATTGGCCACAACGTTGGCGAAGCTACAGTGCAACAAGGCTCTCTTGGCACTTGGATGATTATATTAGGGAAAGGGGGGCGCTGTTGGAGAACAAAGGCTTAGAAAGTTACAATATTCAAACAAAAACAAAGGGGACACTTGGCGGCAACGTTAGTTCCGATTTTCGCCACGCGCCAATATAGCCTTGTCGCACTCGTATGTTATTTGCCGCAGGCGTTTAGTTCTACTCCATGGTCAAACCATAGATTTTTGACAGTCTAATAATCTTAAATTAGTGAACGCATTACCTATGCCTATGTAGGTACCTACCTAAAAGTTAAGTGTTACCTATGCGTTCACTATTTTATCAATTATCATCGTAGAATTTGTAAAAAACCGTAGAATTTGCTACGGCCCCAGGGTTACGGCCGTAGACCGTGTATTTTGTGGCCTGAAAGCCGTAGAACACGGTAATTACCGTAGCATTGGCAACACTGTGCGGCGCTGGTCGGCCGGCCGACAGCAAAAAACGCCAAGGCCAGTGGAATATTCCAGAGACGCGCGCATGTGTGCGTAAGGCACACGCATACATTGTTCCGAGCGTGAACACCCCTATTATTTAATTTTGTTCGAGTCTTTCTAGTTCTAATCCATATTCATCAATAGACCTAAACCCTTGGTTCAAGGATTGAATTCGACTGTATAGCGGAGAAAGATTTTTTGTTAATAGTTTGTTCGTAAAATCTTTAATCATATCGCTAACTGACGAATAAGTAAAGTATCAGTTACTCGTAGTTTAGCGTTTTCCGATAAAATCCCCTTAAGCACAAAGGACAATGATCATCGATGTATGGAATCCTGTACCATGTTGCATCAAAATCAAACTTTGTTTTTTATCTAGTACATTTATCGCATTAACTCCTGCAATTATCACTTTTGAGAATAAAACCCAAGTTCTGCAGTAATTTTAGAATATCAAGGATAACCTAAAAACTATTTTTTAATCGTTTCTCAGTACTACCGTGGTCAAATAACACACTGCCGTTATATTTTAAGCCCTCTAGATTTTTTATTTAAGTACTTATTGTAACTACTGAAAGAGCCTCGACTGTAATAAGTACCTCTACCTAGGCGATGAATCACTTACGTAGAAGCGTGCTAATATTATGGAATGGATAGGTACCTACCTATGACATCTTTCATTAAAACCGAATCCCTAATCGATTTCTTTGCAGCATGGCTTAGCCAGTAGGGTGGAAAGATAAATAAAGCACAGAAGTTCAAACAGGTGTCTCATTTATTTATTTTTAATATCTATAATCATTCATCATATTCTGTAAAAAAATCATCTAAAAATGTTGCCGGAGCATTAACATCATTATACCGTGCCCAACTCAAAAACCACACAACAGTCATTACGTGAGCACAGCAGCCCACTGTTCGCTTGCCCACAAGACAGCTACAACAGTAACCTTCTATAGCCTCTAATGTGTTGGCCACAGCATTATCTTTGCTAATCAATAAATATGTATGATATGTTCGACTGGTGACATGTCTCGACTTAATTCTACCTCTCAAGAGATAATTATTGAGCCCTAAAATCAAAGGTAGATCATCTTCCACAGCATCATTTACTTCAACAAAATAAATACCAGTCCGACGGATGTGTTCCCCATAGTAAGATCTAGCCTGTTTTAGTTGATAGGTGCCGAGAGCAAATCGTTTTAGATCGTTTATTGTTAGTCGTGGAAATCCATCTAAATGTGGGTTATTACTGTCAATCATCTGAAAATTCACCCTCCTTCTATTGAGATTTGCCTGCTCAACAGAAATTGCCAAATAGTTCTCAAGTGGAAGCCTTTCTTTAGCAATTCTTACATATTCTAAAGCCTCTGGTGGATCATCGATAACAATATGAAACTTATTTATTAAAGCACATGAAATCCTAAAATCTTCCTTTAGGTGCAACGCTGCTCGATTATTAAAAGGATGTCGGAACAGTCTAAAATCTCGTTTTACCCTACCATTTACTACTTCCACAACCCAGCGGCACATAGTAACAAGACGAGACCGATTTGCTTGTTGGGTTGTCAGTTGATGTTCATTCTCAAGTAAAGACTCTGGCATATGTGTAACAAAGCCATACCCTTGCAGTTCATTTATTACATCTCTAAAACCTCTATCAAGAATAAAAATGTCACCTCTTCGGAAAAATGATCTTAAACAAGAATCCTCATTACCCAAGTTTAAGCTAGTAATAGTAGCATCATTTGTGGTAGCCTTGTATGGTCCAAGGCATTCCACAATGTGACCATCGCAACAGACTGTCATGAATGGTTTCACCAAATTATACAGTTTTTGCAAACTGTATGTTTGTTTCTGAAACATGTAATTCGAACTACTTTGTATAAATATGTAAGTAGCATCACACATAACTATTGCTGGTTTGGCATTGGGTGGCAAATCAGGATTACCAAATAATCCTTCCGGTATTATTCTATTTCTAGAAGCAACATCTTCAACCGTCATATGATTAAATCCCAAATACAGTGGAACAAATTCATTCGTCAAACACTGTCAAGCTTTGTTCATTAAGCGTTCTAAGGTAGGACGAGATTTTTTAAAGAGTGTTGCCAGTCTTTCATTACTATCACCCGTTCTTAGCTTAACTAAGTAAATGCTCAAAGCAATGCATGCATTTGGTACTTGTTCTGCTAGATTTGGAACACAGTTTAACAAATCATAAAACTGATAATTGTGCATACCAAGCCAAAAATGACACAAATGTGCAGGCATAATTGCAATATTTGAGAAATCTGTAAGAATATTGGCAGCTCGGTGCATCATGTTCATAATAATATCAAACTGACTACCAGTAAAATCTCTTAGCTGTGAAGTTAACTCACTCCAACGGCCGTGATTTAAATGGTGACGACAGATTCGTGCTGCTGGTGGTACATAGGATTTATAATGAAATAATAGCAGATCCTTTAAAGAAGAAGGTATCAATAAACGTTCAGTTTCAAAGCAATCAACAAATATACAATGATTAGGTGTGTTAGCAGCCCGCCTGTATACAGAAGATGTAATTGATACATTTGGTCTAATTTGAGCAGTTTGATGGCTTTGTTGTGGTAGAGGGGGTGGCTGAGGAATGTTGAAATCTCCAGTTGATACAGCATCTGACAGAATCGCGACCCTAGCTTACTTATTTATTATTCTAACCTATGGGTATATATAGGTTATTCTACATCTAAATTAAGTCTATGTTATTCGTTCTATATTGTATATATATATATATATATATATATATATATATATATATATTTACACACTATACACTGTTTACTACAAATACTACTAATTTCACTTACTTATCACACTAATCTTTATTCATACTCGCTACGTGGGCTAGGCGAGGGGGAGGGCGGAAATACAAACCCCATCCTCACATTCTCCACCCCAACAAGTGAGGCCCTGCTGGGGCGGAGATTGCGAGGGCATGTGTCTCGGGGAGCCAGCGTTTTATAATAAAACTTCCTAGGGTAATCTGGGTGGCGATGGCGCGCCCCCCCCCCAAGTATGAAGGGTTGCGGCGCGCGAAATGCCTCGCCATTTTCCCGCTCACAAAGTACTCCCCGCACAGCACGCATTGGGTGCCCCCCTTACGGGCCTGGCCCAGCCCCATGGCCCCGGGGGGGAGGATCATCCCGGTCGATGCTGGTTCTGACAGTTATGACGTTGCACTTCTCTTGTGGCTGACCTCCAGCAAGCAGCACATACTCTTTCCATTCTTGAAATCTAAAAAGTAACAAGTATATATTACATTCTCCTATAGTAAAAAACCTTATCAAGTAGGTACATAGTCTCCTAATGGGTTCATAAAAATATAAAATGGAACTAAAAGGAACATAATAATAATTGTGTTAATGATCAGGTGTTGCTTTATGAATAATATCGAAATCAGGATAAAATAATGTTATAAACATTTCTGCCAAAAATGTTACCATCTACTGACAACTACAATATGAAAGAGATGATTTCATGTAGTAGGTTTAGGTGTATGAGTAATTTCATAGTAGTGTGCTTATTTAGTAACAATTGTATTGCAATATAAACAGAAATATTTACCAGATGGAGCGGAACATGTCTTGCTAAAATGTTTCTCTCTGGTCGATCTTGTCTTACAGGATAGGTTCTCGTTGTATATAAAATAGAACTGCCACAAGGGAAACACACTCTTCTGTGACCAAACACAGGCAAAGCACTTCCTTCACTGATAGTGTTGGCTCGATCTCGAAGTAGTGCCAAACACTCAGTACAAAGTGTGCTTTCTGCAGAAAGCTGCAATAAAAATAACAATTAAAAAATGTAATAAAAATATGTTTTACACATTCACAATATACCTACTAATATCAAAATATATATTATGAGTAGGATTATGTGTTTTGCTACCTAGTTTGTAGTATCTTCTGTAATGTAAGCTAATGGCTAATTAAGACCTGGCTTTGTTCAGGTAGAATTTTTGAAATCCCCTTTAGTGCGAGTTATAGAGAAACTAACATGCAAAATCTTAAGTTTTCAGAGTCAGTAGCTCAAATTGTAACATAGGTAGATAGAAACTAAAATAAGTAGGTAGTTGTGCTTAAGATAGAATACCCTACTTATGAAAAAAAAAAATTCAATTATAATTGTATTTTGTATTTTGCTAGTTTGTTACATGTTCAAAGTGTAGAAATGATCAAAGAAGTAAAATGATCAGCTTACCTGTGTAGGCGCTATCCAAGACTGTAATAAGTTACGCATTTCAGTAGACGCTTGTTCTAATGAATGTGTACGTTGATTTCTAGGTATCAAGAGAAAACAATTGATACATCGGTTTCGCCGACTGACTATCATCAGTGGAAAAAGGTCGGAGCCACGCCTTGACATTTTTGCATTAACTATAAAATACACAATACTGTAAAATACAAACAATATGCACTTCTCAACAATTACGTATGACGTTTTATTCAATTTCAGTTTCACGGTTTTCACCACAATTCACAAGACGGACGTCAGAACTACCTGTATGAACGAACTGTCAACTGTCAAGTGTCATAGACAATGATCGGTTAAGGACGTGATATCGATCTACGATCGAAAAATGTTAAGAAATCGATTCGAACAATCGATACGATACGCTAAACTCAATAGACACGAATCATTTATTTGTGGTTACTATTACACGGAATCCGACCTAAATCAAACCTACTAATACGGAACCTGCGTGCTTGCGTAAGGCAACCACGCAGGTTCCGGATGGGTATGTGGGACTCCCGGTCGCCCGGACTACCCACTAAAAACCAACCAGCGGTCCTACCATACTGTCGCTGTTTATCGTGCGACAACTTTGCAACTTTACCAATTGACTGTACATTTAAAACTATTAGTTACGCGCCGTGTTTGCACAATGTGTATATAACTGGTCGCACATTTGTACCTAATACTAGAATACTAGAACTCACCCACCATATTTACAGACTAGACTAGGGACTTATGAACTAGTGTTAGTGGGCTTATGAACTACAGTTAGCCTTAACCTACTATCTACATCTGTGGCTTATTTACATATATACAAATTAGACTTATAATGTGGTGGTAATGTAGTATGGTTTTTTTTTTTTTTTTTTATATACACACATACATACCTACTTACAAGTTTACAAGTGAATTGTGCGTACGATATCTACATAAACATACAACATCTTCATCTACAACAACATACACACGCGCCATGATCAACTACACTATTACTGGCCCGCTTCGCCGAGTGAAGGAGACGAAGGAGACAGGGAGCTGGATCGGGGTGAGGGCGGGAAGACAAACTGCCACCGCACGTTCTCCACCCCCAGCAGGGCCTCACTGCGGCGGAGATCCACGGGGCATGTGGCCCGCGGGGCCAGGGTTTTAAAGAAGAATTTCTTAGGGTAGTCCGGGTGTGTATGTCTCTCTCCGCCCAGGTAGGAAGGGTGGCGCCTGACAAAGTGCCTGGTGATTTTCCTGCTGAGGAAAAATTCCCCACACACCAAGCACTGGGCGCCCCCCTTCCTTCCCAGGCCCAGCCCATCCCGCTCCAGCTGGCTCCCGACTATCGGCGACGTGGGGGGAGAGGCGGTGGAGGCACTGTGAATGTTTGGAAGTTGAGCGTCTCTAGGCGGCACATCGGCTCTGGTCACCTCTATCCCGCCGCTGTATAGAGCCTCTGGTGGCTCTACACCATTCCCCGGGAGCCCCAATACCGCCTCCCCCCTACACGAGCCCAATGTCGTCATCCATTCCCCCCGCTCAGCCCCCACTTCCGCAGTTGCATGCGCCGCAGTGGCAGTGGCACCGTCAGTGGCACCGTCCACCTCGAACAGAGGGTGCGCCGGGATTATTATCTCCTGCACCTGTTGCACCTGTGTGCCGGCGCCTGCAACCTCGTCCGGGGGGGTAGGTCCCTCAACGGGTGCCACGTCCCGCGCCTGAGTGGCAGCATTTAGACCAGTTAGTCGATTTTATCGAAAATCGATTCTATTGAGTTCGAGATTCGAGATAGTATTATGGGCAGTTTGGTGTCACTAAAGGAAGCATTTTAGAATGTTTACGGAAATATGAAAGTAACTTTTTTTAGTTAAACTTAAAAGTTGGGTACGAAAATCAAATCCCTGATGCAAGAGGCTATAAAAAAATATGGGAATATTTACAATAATGATTTGGTTTTGATGCATGAGACATTTTGGTACCATTTTTGGTCATCCTCCTTTGTTAGGTAATTGGTTTGGCCAAACCAAGGTCGGGGGTTGATATGCAAAGACATGGCGTGTATGTGTGTGCTGAGTCATTGCCGCCGATACGCCACCAGGCAACCGTGTACCATTCAAAGAGCTTAGGGCGCCAGGGGAGGGTGAATTGCTCATACAAACGTAATACCAAAATAATTAGTAAGTCGAGCATATTTCCTCCATATTATGCGATTATTAAGATTGAACTTGTATTTATCTAGGTCCCTGGATAATTATTTTTCCAAAATACTTTCCCAAAATTAAATGTAAGCACATTGCGTTTTGCATGTTTTTGCGACATAAACGACATGTTTTCTCCTTATTTGTTTCATATTAAAACCAACGATATCTCACTTACTAATTGGTCAGGAACATAGCCTATATTGTCAAGTTACAGAATAACAACACGAAGTTAAAAACACAACAATTTTTCATTCATTATTTTTGGTATTCACGGAACAAGACTAAATGTATAACAAATTCTGTACGCTCAAATTGCTATTGCGCTTGCACGCGATCATGTGTCTTCAGCCAAATAGGGATAGCAATATACCGGCAAATTTATATTTGCGGTTCGAGTAGAAGTTGCGAGCGGCGGTCGCCGGTCCCTTAGTCTAGCGCATTAGGCTATGAGCTCTAAAAAATCTCATTTCCCAATCAACCTTTGTTGTCTCATTTTCCTACAATATACTTCATTGTTCCTTAAGACTCAAATCTATTTCCTACGTAAAATAAAGGACACATAATTGCCTACCTGAGTCTCGGCGAACTCCGTTCTGCAAAGGCCTTTGTTAGGCTCCCGTCGAATAGGCTCGAACAATACAATAGAAGTATGGCGATAGTTTGTGATCTTACTCACTCAATTCAAAACTGTATTGATGTAATTTTATTCTAATCAATTCATTAGCGAGTCAACCTTAAGTCAAATCTATTTAGATTGCGGTGCATTTGACTTCTCTATATTCTAGGCTCTAATCAATTCATTAACTAATCAACCTTAAGTCAATTCTATTTAGATTGCGATGCATTTGACTTTTCTATATTCTAGGCCCTAATCAGAAGGAACCTAGGTGCTCTAGTAACACTATTATTACCTAAATTTACTATCAAACTTGTGCTATTAATATGAATTAATGCTGTAATAAATAAACCTGCCTATTTTAACTTTCTGATGAGAGAATCGTGATCTAAATAAGGTGATATGAGAGGGTTTATAGGAATGAATGATTATGATAGGAATGAAAGAGTATAGTTATGGTTCAAAGTAATTATTTTATTCAAGTAAACCATTAATTCTATTACTCCGACAAATAGAGTGAAATCAAAAAGAAACTGTTCGATTAATTAAACTGAGTTTCTAATGGGATGACATTTAGAAACTCAGCTGGATATCCCGTTCCTAAAGCCATGCTAACGACGGGAAAAACGGTATATCCAAGCCAAAAAACCCATCGACTGTCTATTCTAGATACTTCTTAATAATTAATTAACACACATGCTTCATATTATTATTATTTTCATATTTACAACTGTGACGAAATATAAAACATAGGATAAGACACACGTTATAAGGAAAAGACACACACTCCTTAGCAGGTTAAATTATACAATGAGTGGGTCGAACGATCTCACAGTCGTATAATATCTATTTACTTTATTAAACAAATTCTATTTGAGATAGGATTGCAGTATGGTTGTATCTGGCACTCGTGTCTGTAGACCTCTGGGTTGTAACTACGATTCCGGTATCTACGGAACTTACAAATGAGTCTATATGTCAGGAGAAACAGACATATGGTAATAGATATAATGAAAAGACTCGTGTATACCCACTTCATACTTGTCCTAGAGTCTCCCCTTTCAACTCTATCCATATAATAAAAAAAGGTATCTAATGCTATATCTGGATGCATTTTAAATCGTTTTAGTCAATTCATATCCTAAACTTATCCGTATGATATTATGTAGGACTGTGAAATTGTTCTAAATATAATTAAATCAAATAGAGTACGTTACCAAATTTATCGAAGACTCTCCTCACAGTTCACTTTATTTCTTAGAATGGTATTTAATCGGAGACAGGTTATTTGACTCTACAATTTACATGTTTATATGTAATCACTCCTTAGTACAATTTTTAGTAACAGACCCGGAAACTTATATTAAACGACTTCTCGAAAACCGAATCGAGGAATTCTCGATCTTTAATGAAGACTGCCCGTGACTGAAACCTCCGCGATTGGATGTTCGCGATTGAATCCGCGATAGACCTCCGCGTTTGAAAGTCTGCGCTTGACTGCCCACCTCTCTCCGCTTCGTCGCGCTCGGGTCCACCCCTTCCCGCCATAATTCTGAAATTGAAATTTTACGCCCAGAGTCAACTGTTTACGGTGATTGGTTAATCGTTGGTTTCGTCTAAGAAGCAGCCAATTAAGGATAGGGTCGCTTAAAACCCACGCCCTCCAATTTGGATTTCGCGCGCTTTCCAAAATACACAGCCGCACGGCTAGGTTTTTTTTGTAGTTCTAACATCTGTTTCATATTTAATTTCTCTGACGTTTTACGAATAGGGATTTTTTGAGTTGAGCAACAAAAACCATGGTTTATTGCTTATTTCGTCCTAACTTGGGTTTTAGTTTCAAGTTTTATGGTTCTAAGCACATTTGGCACCATTAGAGCTGTCTACCCAATTGTTAAATTTATTCCAGCCCTTTTTTGTTGCTATTTTGTTTTTAAAGAATTCCTCAGCTTTCTAATATTTTAAAACCTTTGTTTTAGCGTAATAATTTAGAAAGCTTTACGAGTTTCGCTGCGTGAAAATCTATAGTTTATTGCCTTACTTTCGAAGAATTATACCCTTAGCTTATCGTTTACGAATTTCTAAGCTCTTGTATTTCCAGTAAAAAAAGATAAAACGATAAAAGTTTCGTTAGGGTGACTATGGCAAAATGGGGTGAGTGGGTGACCATCTCACTATCTAGCATTATAATGTGTGCGATTGTAACCTCAAACAAATTTTCATAATTTAGAATGGTGATATCTTTTTTAAGGTCTTCTGCGTATTTTTCTTCGAGTTCGTGAATTTTTTTCATTAGAATTTCTATGTCATCGTCTAAGGGCAAAACTGTCTCTTTTGTCATATTTAAGTTTAGTTCTTTTGTCAAAATAGCGCAAAGTCGGCGAGATCGAATCCATATTATAAAGTATGCAAAAGTTTTTCGTGAAACATTCAAAACAAGCACGGTTAACAGTCAACGTCACTAAAATCACTAGGTAGGTATAAAATACTGGGTGCGTTCCGAAATACACTGCGAGCACTTTTCAGTGCTCTTACCACATGAGTAGATAAACCTCCTACAATGTGCTCTTACCACATGAGTAGATAACCCGTGGAGAAATTCGTTCCGGTATTGACTGACAGTAAACTGCCGCAGTATCAAAGAAATATATGACGTCATAAATCGTCGCCATTTTTGTACTGTGAGCACTGGCGTTTTCGAGGTACCTACTTAAGGTGATCT
Organism: Erebia ligea; assembly: GCA_917051295.2. Classification (NCBI taxonomy): domain Eukaryota; kingdom Metazoa; phylum Arthropoda; class Insecta; order Lepidoptera; family Nymphalidae; genus Erebia; species Erebia ligea. The sequence continues at coordinate 1,148,320 of OU785240.1, read as the reverse complement.
CAGTGCTTACTGCGTTCCGTTTTAAGCAGTAACCAGTATACCTAACTATAAAGGAACGGCTTCGCAGTGTACTAAATTGACGTCACACCTTACAGTGCTCGCAGTGTATTTCGGAACAAACCCATAATGATCACAAATCAGAATGACATTGACATCTTCAAATACGTTTGTCAATGACGTTTCGTTGTACAAAATGCGTGAATGTGAAGGTAAGGTTTTAATGCAACTATATTATTATTCATTATTAATTACATTAAAATAATAATTATGAGTCATTTTCAATAATTAAAAACACAAAATAACGAATTTAAACAAAGATCCGTGGTATGATTTATGTAATAGGAGTTTTTTTACATAAAAAAACTTAATAACTCTAGCTTTATTTAGTCGTGTATGCGCAGAATGTAATGAAAATTGCGGCAGGAGAAATAGGAAGTAGATGAGGGAGTTGTTGAATTACTTTTTTTTTACGTTTTTAATTCCGCAAGTGTTTCATCAATAATTATTAAATCATACGTGGTCATAATTCCCTAAGATAATTTTAAAAAGTTTACATTTTGTGTAAATTATGAAAATGGGTGGGGCAGAATCGGGCATTCTACTTTGGTAAAATTGGTAATGATTTACTAGAAATTACGCGTCTTTTGTTTCCTGGAAGTTTTTCTTGATCTGAATTCTTCTCACAGTATTTTACGTGTTTAAAAAACGTGTTGTGTTTAAAAGTACCAAGGCAGTTTTTACATACAACGAACCCGGATGGACTATTTGGTGCATATCTGGCCAATCTAGCACTGATATCGACTGACTGTTAAGAAACGACTTGACTGAACGGGCGGTATGTTTCGGGTCGTTATCATGCTGAAACGTCCATGTAATAGGGAGATGTTCCTCAGCATAGGGAAGCATAGTTTCCTCTAATATTGCCATGTATTGAAGTTGGTCTAAGTTACCCTGAACTTTCCTCCACGTCCAGAAAATGAACCCCACATTTTAATGTTTCCACCGCCATGTTTCACTTGCTTTTTTGTGAATCTTGGATTCATTTCCGCTTTTACAGGACGCCGTATGTATTGCCTTCCATCTGAAGAAATCAAATTGACCTTGGTCTCGTCAGAGAATAATACACGTTGCCATTGGGCGTAGGTCCAATGTCCATATTTACGTGCAAACGCCAAACGTGCATTTCTATGTTCTTTCTTCAACAATGGTACTTTGCGAGCCACTCTTCCGAACAACCCTGCTTCTACCAGACGTCGTCGAACGGCCCTCGCTGATACACCGGCTCTTTCGTCTGCCCCAAACACTTCGTGTTTAATTAAAACAGAGCCTAGAAACGGATCTTTCTTAGCTAACCTGGTTATCATTCTATCTTCTTGCGGAGTTGTTTTCCTCGATCTTTTTTTCTGGGCACATTTAAAGCTGTGTTGTTGCGCCTGAAATGTTGCACTGCATTGCATTTTTTGAACAATTTAAATAATCTGCTATCTTTCGGTATGACCAACCACGCTCGACAAACTTCATGATAATTTTTCGTAGCGTTGCATCGCAACTTTTATTTTTGCCCATTTTTCTTCAAAATAATTCTCAAAGCTGTAAATTAAAAATCTGAATTGCCGCTATAACTACCACGAAACAATAGGAGAAGAAATAAAAAAATATTGAGATTCAGATTTGGAAAATAGAACGCAATATCTCAGTGTCCCTAATTAAATGGCCAGCCAGCATTCTTTGAACTAACAAACAAACATTCATACTAATATTATAAATGCGAATGTGTGTCTGTCTGTCTGTCTGTCTGTCTGCTACGCTTTCCCGGCCCATCTTTTCAACCGATTTTGCTGAAATTTGGTATAGAGGTAGCTTATATCCCGGGGAAGGACATAGGCTACTTTTTATCCCGGAAAATTAAGGAGGTCCCGCGGGAACAAAAAAAACTTAATCCACGCGGACGAAGTCGCGGGAATCATCTAGTACTTATTATATGCATCTCAGTCTACCTTAAACATTCCCGTATTTCTATCATAGTCCTGCAGCTCGCACAAACATACGATAGTTGTTGATCCGTTTTTGGCAACTTGGCGTCAACGCCACGAATATCGGCAGCGCGCGGCGCGGCACACTAAGTGGGTAGGGGGTAGGTATAGCTGGTTCGCGTTCGGTTTTTAAATATAAGTAGGTATAGTTAGATTTTAAAATACATAGGTATTATAAGTAAGTACATGTAGTTAAAAATTGGACATCTCTAGGTTGAACCGCGTTTTTTGGCACTGATATTTCACGATGTGTTGTGAATGTGATGATAAATTGCCTACTGTAGGTAGGTAGGTATCTACACACCTATACGAAAACACTATTTCAAGTTATAAATATTTCGTCGTAGTCGTCGTCGTCATCAACCGACAGACGTCCACTGCTGGACATAGGTCTCTAATAGGAACGTCCACACGCCGCGGTCTTGTGCCGCCTGTATCCGGCGACTCCCTGCGACTCTTCAGTCCACCTGGTAGGGGGTCTATCAACACTACGCAGTGTATAAGTATTTAAGTAACTAACTAATAATAATTTAACAAAACACCATGAACGAGTTCTTAAAAAGTCAGAAAAGTTTATCAATTTTCGAATGAATTTATGCCACGTTAAAACTTATACCTATTAGTAGGTAAGCTAAAGCTACCTACTTAGAGAAGTCGCATATGTCTGTATGTAATTTTATTTAGCGAAGGAAATTATATTATGTCTAGATCAACTTACGGTACGTTCTCACGGAGACACGATTTGCCGAATCTTATTTTCATCGGATCTGGAAAAACCGAATGTTGTATTCACACAGCACATCTTGCTTGGCCGTATCCGACGGCCTCGTATCGGGATCTCGTGTGAACTCACCATCCGGCTTTTATTAGCAAGAGCGCGCACAGTTCCTCACGTTGATTTGGAAGCGATGGACGTGAACAGTCTTGCTATACTATACTGGTATTATCGCCGTCAGCGTCGTAGAAAAAGATTGTGGTTAAACCCAATAGTACAAAGAAGATCAACAGTTGGTGCCTTTACAACTCTAATGCAGCAGTTAAGAAATGATCCACAAAAATTTTTTAACTACTTTAGAATGACTATACCTACATTTGATAATCTTTTGAAAAAAGTGGAAAAAGATTTGAAAAAGCGTGATACAAATATGAGGAAAAGCATTAGACCAGAAGAAAAATTAGCGATATGTATAAGGTAAGATTGAAATACTGTATTTTATTATAATTAAATTATTTATTAAAAATATGATTAAGAAATTATAGAAAATCGCTTGGTAGGTACACAGTTTGATGTTTCCCAACTACATATTATGAAAGTCTGGTAAATCAGAAGCATTCGATTGAATACTTTGAGACTCTGGTGATGCTTGGTACTGCGATGTAAAATAGCCTTGTGATTGTGCCACATTTGGTTGATAGTTGTATGTTGATGAGTGTGCAGGAGACCATTCATTTCGGTTCTTTATATTTTGCAATAAATTTAAGACGCCTGATTGAAATTCTAATGTTTGATTATCGTTTAGCGTTGCCAATGATGGAAGTAGACTTTTAAAGAAAAACAAATTACGGTCTTCTTTCATTTCTTCTTTCTTCTTGCATTCCATTTGATAATCTATAAACTCACTCATTTTCTTATCAAACACGTTTAAATTCTGCCTCGATGGTCTGCTTTTTTTTCTTTTCGAACCACCTACTAAATTTTCATTATTAGTTTCTTGTTGACTTTCATCTGTAGCATCTTGATTATTTGCGACATCTTCACCAAATAAATTGTCCTGAGCCATCGCACTGTCATGGGTAACATCTGATGTAACTGTAGCGGCTGTACTATCGTCTGCTGGGTTTGGTGTAGCAATAGTTGCACTATCATGTGTGTCAGCTGGCGTCACAATTTTTTTTAAGAACAACATTTGACGATGATAAACGTAGGCTCTCGGACATGTCGCAGACGATCCTGATTTTTTTGATTTCTTTTTCTCATTAATACTCCTCATCCAGCTGTCTCTAATATTAGTCCACTTCTTTACGATCGATTTAGCTGAAAAATATAACTAAATTTACTTGCAGATATATGGCTTCTGGGTGTTCATACAAGGATTTACATTACGCCTACCGAGTCGGAGTGTCTACGATCAGTAACATTATTAAGGAAGTAACGAATGCTATTTGGAACAATTTGCATGGGGAGTTTATGACATTACCCAACACAATATCTGACTGGGAATATATCGCCAATGGATTTAATACTAGAGCAAACTTTCCCCATTGCATTGGTGCAGTGGACGGTAAACATATTAGGATAAAAAAGCCAAACAACAGTGGTTCCATGTTTATGAATTACAAAGATTTCTTTTCCATCGTATTATTAGCAGTGGTTGATTCATATTATAAATTTACATACATCTGTGTGGGCTCGTATGGAAAAGAATGCGATTCGACAATATTCAAGGAGTGTACTTTTTGGAAAAAACTAATAGATGGTGATTTGCAATTACCGGCAGCATGTCCACTGACAAACGATTCCGATTTATTGATTCCGTTTGTAGTAATAGGCGATGAAGGTTTTGGCTTGCATCAACATTTGATGAGACCTTACGGCGGAAACCATTTGGATAGAAACAAAAGAATATATAACTACAGATTAACCAGAGCTCGACGCTATGTTGAGTGCGCCTTTGGCATATTAGCTAACAAGTGGCGAATATTTCATCGTCCACTGGATGTTGATACCAGCACAGCAATATCGATTGTAAAGGCTTGCACTGTACTTCATAATTTTATAATAGATATGGAAGGTGTACAGTCGAACATAGAAACAACAAGCAATGTATCATCAGTGGTTAACGTGTTCACAGATGCACCCAATGAACAAAATAGTACACGAGGTGGACGATGTGCTAATGTTATACGATCTGAATTCACAAATTATTTTATTTCTACAGCAGGAGCTGTGCCTTGGCAAGACGAATCAATCTAACGTTAATTTTGTAACACACTGCTAATGTACAAATACTTAACCTGTTTACTTTAAAAAATTACAAACTTACCATAATCCTGCCTGTTTTTCTCCTCCATTTCTTCAAAATCTTCATTCAAAATTATACATATTTCTCGCCAGCCAGCAGTTCTCAAGTTTTTATCCTTGTATATTTCGAGAGTTTTGTCCCATAAAACTGGCCGATTTTGGACAAGAGAAATTAAATTTTCAACGTTTATATTTTTCGTCGTCATAGCGAGCGGTCAGTCAAAGCGGGCGAAAAGAACTGGCGACTGGCAAGCGCACATGCAGTGTGTCCCTCCCGCCCACCCCTCCTTCCCAGCTTGTGCGACGCATTCGGTTTCAAGATCCGACAAAAAACCGAATCTACCCCTGCGTGTATCGTATGAACGCATGTATTGAATGCCCTATACCACTGCATCGGATCTGCATTTTGCAGTATCGCCGGATCGGTTTGTAGTCGCAAAATCGGATGTCAACTTCAGCAAGATTCGGTTTTTTTGTCGTGTCTTGAAATCGAATGCATGTGTGAACTCCTTCATTGAAATACTGATGCCACTAAACCGAATCCTGCAAAAAACCGATTCGTTAGAGAAACACTCGACGCCGTGTGAACGTACACTTACTTCTCTTAAAACGGTAATTATATACTGTATCAATGACCTCTGCGACTGCTGTTGTCAGGTGGCTCACCTCATTTATATAAATTAAAGATGGATCAAAAAGTGTCAGGAATGTATTGGATTTAAAGATCAAGAAATGCGTAACGAGTGTCACAGAAAAACCCGTTAGCTGGAACCTCAAAGTACTCCAAAAAAAAGCAAAAAATAGGTAGAGTATTCTAATAATTGACAGAATAGCCATAGCAACTCGATGTGCTCTACAAATATATGCTTTCAATCAATGACAATACAGCTTAGGAGCCAGTAAATTTGGTAGTGAAGGTGGATCAACAACGTATCTGTAAAATTTGCTGGATCAAACAAGTAGCAGAAACCGACTATATACATATATATAATATAATATAATAGAAATATACCTAAATATATATTATATAAATAAATATATACCTATTATAGTTATACTATACAGGGTTAATTGTAATTTACCAACAACCTCTGAGATATAACTTCTATACATGATACTGAACAACATTTGTTCAACGACTTTTCACATAACTCAATAAATTAACCAAAAAAAAAATTCTAAGTTTTTGTTGAAAAGTCTGTCAGTTTTTTAACTCTATGGTCAATTTATGTAATGCCTTTTCCACACCTGCGTGATGAAGCGTCGACTACTAACCGCGCAACAATTAACGTCCGAAGTTATCACTTCTCTGTCGTATTTACAAATGCTTTGGACGTAAATTACTAACATCGGACTGAGCTATCGTCTGCAGGTCAATAATTTCTTCCTACACTAGCGTTTGTCGTGAACACCAAAAAAACTTCTCGCGGCGACAGACGTAAGTATCGGACAGTCATTAAGTACCTACCATACGCGCACATGATAAGCATGTTGTTTACTTGGCAATTTCCCGCGCTTTTTACGGAAGGGCAAAATTACCACCTATCAATCCCTTATTAGTTTATTCACCTACCTACCTACATTCTTCACACCTAACCTAGCTAGGTACCTACAAAACCTTCAACAGTCAACACGAACAGGCTACCTAATTCCTCAGATACCTACCAATCTAACCAACACATAACCTGCGTACCTAACATTTAACCTACCTACCTAACGCGTCACCTAACTACCTAGTACGTACCTATTTACCACCTGACTTACCTACAAACCTAACACCTAAGTAGGTAAGTATCTGTTCGAGACTTGAATTTGAGCATCTCTGTATGTGTCGTATTCCTCATTGCTGAGGGTCGTGAACCATTTCCATAAATCGAAACGCTTTCTTTAAGGATCATAATGCGGCGAGTTCCCAGTTCCACTTCCAAATAGGTACTTTCCCATACGGCTCAACAAAGTGTACCTACATAGGTAATTAGTAATTACCTACCTAAATAATGCCGATTTATTAGCGACTTTACAGATCAGATGTTAGTGATAAAAATCAGGACTAAGTTTGATTTGCTATCCGAGTCATCGAAGAAACAAAAATCGGTAGGTAGGTCTTTAAACGGACCTCCAAGCCCGGTTTAGTCCGAATCAACGTGACAACCAGCAGAATCAGCTGATATGCGAATTGTTACTTACCTACTATTCAGAATTGAGACTTCAAGCGGTACGCGGCGGCGAGTGACACAAACAAGATCGAATTCAAAGGCCGCCGCGCCGCGCCGTCCGTCCTCTAAAGGTGAACGCACACTTATCCGAGCCGAACGCGTCGAACGAATCGAAGTCAAGGAGGCCTCGCACACTTCGCACCAGAAGAATCGACCGCGCCGAAAGAATCGACACAAAACAATGAAGAAATAGTAGTCTCGCGTTGCTCTGTCATAGGCAACTGATAGAATGCGAGCGCATCGGTTGAGTCGACCGCATAAACCGCGCCGAGAATGTGATGACGTCATCCGAATTTGTCTAGGATTACTGGGGTTCTTGCAGATTCGGACGATTCGACGCGGAGAAGTATGCGAGGTTTCATGAGATTTCATATACAGAATTCTAAAATTCGTTTAGTTCGTTTCGTTCGGCTCGGATAAGTAAGTGTGCGTTCACCTTAATGAAAATACGAGAAATGTTTGTTCCGTGCGCAGAAAGTTTGCGCCCGAGTAGTATAGGACATAGGTAGGTACCTACTTGGAATTTATCATTTCATTGATTCCGGCCGCGTAATTTATTCCAATACGTACGTATTACGTAATGAGAGGCTACTTAACTACTGTATCTACAGTCAATTAAAATTAAACAAAAATGTACTTATCAATTTATTTCATAAAAAGTGAAGTTAGGTATTTAGGTAGTTACTAGTTATGTACCTACTACCTAGTCCTACCTATTAAGAGTTTAAGCTGGGAGTTAAAGTCGTTAATTATTGGAATGGTCTGATCCCACAATCTGTGCCACAATTCTTCATAATTGTTACGGTAGGTACCTAGTACCTACCTACTTTCCAGGTTTATGAGATATGCCGTTATAGCCAACAATCAAACGCGTGTAGTAAAACTGATTAGGTACTTACTACTTACCTACTTCTTAAAATAAGTGATAATTTGAATAAAAAATGATTGCGATAAATTACTATACCTACTCATTTTAGAGTTCGATGTATTGAAAAAAAAAGGAATCCAGAATCAAATTCAACTTAGTAGGTAGGTACATACAGTCGTTTTTTCCTATGTTAGTTTATGGAAATCGAAACTTAAGATTCACTTGGCTAGTTATTTTTTTTAATGCAGACGTAGGTACCTAGTACCCACCTATTTAAAAAGTGGAATTAGCAATTATTGAATAAAACATTCTACTGAATTAAAATGGGAATTTTGCTTACCTACCTAAATTAATTATTATTCACTGGCCCAGTAATGTGGTACCTACCTATTTAAAATTCCTGCCCACACATTAACACTAAAACGGTGTTGAAAACTATGCTCTCTAGGTTGGTGGGGGTTTTCAAACGACCATAAATGTTCATTTCTAGTGTTGAAGAGTCCAACTCTACCAAATGTAGCTTCATCGGTCCATAAAACTGTGGGCCTCTCTGCTAGCAGCCAGTTACAAAAAGCAACCCGCGCTGGTTTATCGGGATCGGCGAGTTCTTGGACCCGATGCAGGTGAAAAGGGTATTTCCCCTCATTGTGGATAACGCTCCAAGCAAAGTACTGCGACACATTAAACCTTCGGGCTGCATCGTTGGTACTTGCTGCTGTAATTTCTTCAAAAAATTGTATAATGTTTTCCTCTTCACGCACTGTGCGCCTCGGTGGTCGACCACGATCCCTAGATCTAGGATGGAATTGTCCGTGATCCCTTAATCGCTGTTTGGCAGCCAGCATCGTCACGCGGCTTGGCCTACCTATTTACGTTAGGGAATCGCCTTGCAAACTCGCGGCAAGCTTCCGAAACGTTATCACCACATATCGCGAGCACTCGAACCATTTCAGTGTACCTATTCAATGTTAGAATATCGATAAGCCATCCTTTAAGCACTAGGCAGTAGGCACAGAACAGAACCTATGCAAACACAGTACCTATGCGAATAACGGCGCGTGCGACCGACTGAAAGCGACTGACTTGACCTGCGCCTTTGACGCGCCGTGCCGCCCACCGCGATTCCCTTTGATAGGTACGCACCGCGTAGAGTTATTAAAATTTTAGAACAGAAAAATAAATATTTTTATTTTTGTACGAAAATTTTATTTTTTTATTTTTAGGAATTATAAAAAGTCGTGGAACAAAAGTTATTTACTTTGGTGCATAGAACTTGCCTGTAGAAGGTTGTTGGTATTTTACAATTAACCCTGTATATAGCTTCTATAATATATACTCAATAATAGAATAAAGTATGCACACTAATAATTACAAAGAGATAAATAATGATTATACAATCGACTTTTGAAAATTGAGAGCGATTTGGAATGGCGGATTTCAGTAGGCAGACTATTCCACAGTACCACAGACTTAAACGTAAAGGAGTCGCCATAATACCGCGTGTGATGAGCGGGAATGTGCAAGCGGTTGTCCTTGCACGACCGCAGATGTTGGCGCACATTGTTCGAGCCAAGGTAGGAAAAGCGCTGCTATAAGTACGAAGGAGTTTGTGGATTGTAAAGAATGGAGTAGAGAAGAGAGAGCAGGTGTAGATTACGGCGGAGCCTGATTGGTAGCCACTTCAAGCGGGCTCGGTATTCTGACACATGGTCATACTTACGAAGCCCGAAGATAAATCTAATGAACAGATTCTGGAGACGCTCGAGCTTATTGAGTTGTTCCTCAGTTAAGTCAGGATAGGAGGAGTCAGGATTATCTAAGATTGGAAAGAGAATAGAATGGGCCAAAGAGATTTTAGTTTTGATGGGAAGAAAATATTTCCAGCGTCTCAGACAGCCAACTGACGCAAAAACTTTCCGGCTTACCTCAGCTATTTGAGGTACCCAGGAAAAGGAACTGTCAATGTATATGCCAAGGTTTCGACGATTGCCATTAGAACCACAATAATAATTAAAAGTATCTCGAATTCGTTAAACTTGCTATCTTTGTCGGCAGCAGATTGAGTTATTACCACGTTTTTCTCCTTCGACTGCAGGTTGCTCATCATTAATTGATGCACTAAAGTTTAAACAATCAATGTTGTAAACTTTATGAGAAAAGAAGTATAAACTTTGATAAATACTGCAAGACAGTTCGTAATACAGGGACATTTTTTTTGTGGTGCACAAAATTTTATATGTTGTACACCAACGAAATTTAATAAATGGATAGATGGCATTACTAGTACGATGGACACGAACGCGATGAGCCCAACCCACGATAACGAAGTTTTCTCTGAATTACGCTATATATACGACCTCCAAAGATTAACGGTCGGACCAGTGGTCCCCGAGCACAACCTATTGTTACGGTCGAGCCATATCACCTGCTCCCGTACATTGGTGACCCCGACGTGATCTCCAAGCCGCCGCCGACCATCACAACAAGCCAACGTGATCTCCAAGCTGCATATCACAGCCGCCGCCGACGCACATCAAGCCGCCGTCAGGCCCTCACTCGTGGAATATAAATCATCTATAATTATCTAACCTAATCGATAAAAGTGGGTTAAATAATATAAAAATATAATTTTGCATCACACACAACTTGCACATTAATAGAAAAGAAACCTTTCCTATTCTAAATACCTCTGCATGCTCACCTTCAGGGGATTGAATTGGTATGTGTGATCCATCTACACAACCAATGACATTTGGAAATCCAGCTATATTAAAAAATTGTGTTTTTACTTCCCTCAAGTCTTCAACGTTTGGCATACTTATATAACTTATAGGTAACTTTGCTATTTCTTTGCTTATTTTATAAACAACTCTTGACACAGTGGTTTTGTGAACGTTAATGTCATCACCGATTACTACTTGGAAAGTACCTGTAGAGTAAAATCGTAATGCGATGAAAATTTGTTCCAACACAGACAATATATGTTTGCGATAAGTAACGGGAGCCAGAGCGGGGCTAATAATATCACTTATGTGTACCACAGTGTTCTTATCAAAGCGATGTCTCATTTTAAATTCATCATCTGTAAACATTTCAAAAGGATTTCTCCTATGTCTCAAACTTCTGGGTATTGATATATTAGAAATAAACACCACCAATCAGACTCTGATGAGCTGCTCGTATTCATTATGCTGATATTCACTGATATATCTTTTTATTATTAGTTTTACAGATTCTAACCAAAAATCCATACTAATTAGGAGTTAAAGTATGAAATTGCCGATTTGTAATGAAAAATTGGAAATTCGTTTTTTTTTAATTTAACATATTTAATCAAAATAATTACCATTATTATCTATACATTGCTGCCATCTAATAGGAAGGTCATTTATGCCTTTGCGATAGAACTCTGGTGATCTAGATTCGACAAACTGTGAGGTGTAGAGATATAAGTTTAGATAATACACGAAGAAATTTTTGTGGTTTTAAAGCCGCGGCGAGTTTAATCGCCTTTAGCAGTACTATCGACTCAATTTTTTTTAATTTTTTTTAAGTACTTACTTTTTTGAGTTAGATTTTTTTTTCGAAATAAACTCGAAACTGTGAGAAACATTAGTAGTGGTACGCGGCGAAGTTCAAAGAAGCTAGCCGGCGCGAGCGGCGTCTGACGTCAATCATCGAACCGATTCGGGGTTTAAAAGCCCCGCCCCTCAATCCTTTGAAACGGCCCGCGCGCCGCTGACCGCTCGCGGCTAGCCGACTTCCGGCCTCAGTTACGCAAAACACGTCACACGTGCCGTACGTGGCGCTTAATTCGTTTGAAATACGCGCAAAAATGGATCGCCATTACGAATACTCCAATTTGGAATACCTAAGTAGGTATGGTGCAAATGTACGCCATTGCAAATTACAATGCGACAGAAGCTCGACGGCTCTACGCACAACCGGATCACTTAAATTCCCTTCGTCTGCGAGGAATCCGAAACCAACAAGTTCCGTCGAGTATCACTATCTTAGGCGCAACGCAGCGTTTAGTCGACCATGGGCAATTCCGAACACCAGAGCATGTTCAAGGTCGAGGTCGTCCCCGCATGTACTCGCCGGAACTCGACGAGGAAATCTGGAATACCTACTTCGAACGCGATCCTCGGCGAAGCACCCGAATGGCTGCAATTAGGTTTAACGTGAGCCAGTATTACGTGTGGAAATTGTTAAACTCAGAAGGCTTACATCCATACCATTTTAGGCGTGTACATGCACTTCACGAGAACGATGGGCCAGCTAGGATTGAGTTTTGTCAGTGGTTATTAAACAATCGTGAATTAAGCATTCTGTGGACTGTCTAGTCAACTTTTACTCGTATTGGAATTTTTAACCAGCACAATAAACATTTTTGGGCCTTTAACAACCCCCACGTGATCCGCGAAAGTGCTCGAATCAAAGAAAGTGCGTAAATACGTGATTGTAAAATTTAATACCTAAAATAAGTGTACCCACCTACCTCGTGAGCTGTAAATAACCTGCAATGATTATGTAAGTACAGCCGCCTAAAAACTTTCATCGAATCTTTACCTAATGTTAAACAGCTGATAGCCGTGGGTACGTAGGTGAACGACCAGTCGTGCGCCGCTCGGTTCAAGCGTCACGTGACTCGCTCAGTCAGCTGGCGCTACTAATTGAACGCAACATTTTCGAAATAATAATTTCTCGATTTTTTATTTTTTATTTTAATACTTGGATCAGGATAAATGGTAGAAGTAAATTGTACTGTTAATTTCGAATCACCTCTCAGGGGCCTTAAAACCACTAAAAATTCAGCTTGTATATAATACTTTAACCTAAATGTTAGAGCAGTAATAAACCTAACTACCGAGAAGAGCAGACGTCTTATTTTACCCAAACACCCATCCTTACATGGCGACCCTGCCTGTGAGCGATCGGGTTCGCGCCGCGTTCCGTTCGCCAAATATGGGTTAGTAACTATAAACATGGATCCAATGGACTTATTGTGATGTCTATACGACGAGTTTTAAAGTAAAATGAAAATTATAATTTTCAAAGATGTGCAGATCTAACGTAAAAAATGAAGAAACTTTTATTAATCAAAATGCTGGAACTGGAAATACGGCTTCAATCGAAGAAATTAATTTTCATATGAACACAACGAATATTATATTATCAATGATTGTGGTTCTTCTACTCATCGGTGCTTCCATATTTATGTATAGAATCTACAAGAAATGCCACTATAATTGGATACGAGCTGAAATAAGAGAAGACACGCTGCGTCGTTCGGTGAGCCGACGATTCAAAGAATTGAGAAAAGCAGATGCGGAACAATAAATAAAATGTGTAAAGTGCAAATAAATAATTAATCAGTGAAAAGTGCAGTGTTTAGTATATATATATTTTTATTGTCATGTAGGTACGAAACTACTTATTATAAAATATTATATTGTATATTTATTAATCACATTCATATATTATGGCAGATATTTGTGAAAAAAATTTATGAAAGTTTATTAGAAATAAGGAAATATCTGATAAAAATAGGCCCACAAAGACGCCAAACTGGCAGTATTAGTTCTGAGAAACTAGAAGAGTCAAATATAATTTTGAACAGTTTTGAGAAGGAATTGATAGATTTACGTAAAAAGTCACTAAGTGAAAGTGACTGGGGTTTAATAAATAGTTATACTGAAGAAATTCACAAGTTATTTAAGGAAATTAGAATTTTATGTAATGTACCTTTAGTTAGCAAAATGGAGACCTTTAACCTAAAAACTGCCGTCTCTTTATTACCTATAATGAACAATAAGGAGGAGGTAACTAAACAACTAATCTCATCAATCGAAATGTACAGTAGCATGCTTGAGGAAAAATCAAGACCGATACTTATAAACTTTATTTTAAAAACTAGACTATCGGAAGGTGCAAAGCTGAGATTATCCCAAAAATACGAAACAATAGAGCTCCTTATTAATGATATGAAAAAACATTTGTTAACTAAAAAGTCATTTACAGCTTTACAACAACAATTGTTGAGGTGCACACAAAACCAGAAAAATGTGGAGGACTATGGCAAAGACATAGAAAATTTATTTGTAGAGCTGACTATCTCGCAAGCCGACGGGGATGATAATAAATTTGAGATTTTAAAGGAAATTAATGAAAAAACAGCAATTAATCGGTTTGCTACCGGATTGCGAAATAGTCACCTCAGTACAATAATTTCAGCTAGGAATTACGTAAGTTTAAAAGATGCAATTCGAGGTGCGAAGGACGAGCAGATTTCTACATTTTCAGAGGATAGTATTATGAAGATAGGTCGTAATAAACATTTTTCGCAGATGACCTACCACACGAGAGGACATAATACTCAAGGTAGAACTGGTTACAATAATCGTAACTATCACCATGGCCAGTACAATCAGCGTGGTCACCCTACTCGCGGAAAATTCAACTTTTCTCGCGGCCGCGCACAGCCTTCATATTACAGTCCCGCGACACAACATATCACAGGGAATAGAGGTAGGTATTCTTTTTCTAATCGCGGACGTAATTATAATGTTTCTCGTATTAATTATATGAATTCAGACATGCAACAACAACCCATGACCAGTATTAAAAATACTACAGAAACCGATTTAAATCCTAAAAATCAGTTTTTTCGTAACTACTAACGACATTAAAAGTAATAATCATGCCCAAATATGTCATTACAACAATTATAATTCCATACAATTGTCACTTGGTAACAATTTATGTAGTTGGTTAGTAGATACCGGCGCATCGCTCAGTGCCGTGAAATACGAACAGTTATCACAACAAAACATTCCATTCCATATAGGGAAAGTAAAGATAAACGGAGTGTGTGGGGAACTTTGTTCGGTAGGTTACGTTGATCTAAAGCTATCATTTATGGATCAAACATTTACACATAGATTTCATGTATTTAAAAACTTATGTTGTTCGACTGACGGAATTTTAGGTATGGACTTTTTGAAAAAGTATAGGGGTAAATTAAATTTGGAACTAGATACCTTAAAGTTATTTAATAACGACATCGAAACTACTTTATCATTGCAACCGGGACTCTTGGGAAATAATAAATATATATGCTTACCGCCTAGATCAGAATCTTTACATTTAGTGTCAACGCACTTAAAGGAAGAATGTGTGGTTTTACCGAAAGAATTGTGCGAGGGAGTATTTTTGGCTTCAACTATCTCATGCCCAAGGTCAGGCAAAATACCTATTCAAATATTAAATACACGTGAAGAGGAAGTTAACTTAAGTTTTTTTAATCAAGAAATAGATAAATTGACAAACTACAGTTTACTTTGTTTCGATAAACCGAAAGTTAACGCGGATAGAGTAAAGAAATTACTTACAGAGTTAAACTTAACTTACTTAAATAATGAAGAACAATTGGAAATAGAAAAAATCTGTGCGAAATATTCGGATATTTTTTATTTAGAAGGAGACACATTAACAAAATGTAATATTTATCAGCAATCAATTCATTTGAAACCCGATACGGTACCCGTTTATAAAAAGCAATACCGCTTACCTATATTTCAAAAAGGGGAAATAGAGAGTCAAATACAAAAGTTATTAACTGACGATATTATTGAAGAGACTATGAGCGAGTGGTCTAGTCCTATCCTATTAGTGCCTAAAAAATGTGATACATCCAAAAAAAAATATAGACTTGTAATTGATTACCGGAAACTGAACGAAAATATAGTTGACGATAGATTTCCTCTCCCAAACATAGCAGATATACTTGATTCACTTTCAGGAGCTATATATTTTAGTCATTTAGACCTCCAAAGTGGATTTTATCAAATTGAATTAGAGCCTACTAGTAGAAAATGTACAGCTTTTACTTTTAACAAACAATATCAGTTGAAACGCATGCCAATGGGACTTAAAACGAGCCCCAGTGCATTTTCAAGGGCAACGACTGTCGCATTATCAGGGTTAAACTATGAGAAATGTTTAGTTTATTTGGACGATTTGATATGTTTCGGGCGAAATTTGGAAAGCCATAATAAAAACTTAATGGACATATTTTCAAGACTTCGTAAAGTTAATTTAAAGCTTAATCCAAAAAAAATGCGAATTTTTAAAGAAAGAGTTGCTATACCTAGGACATGTTGTAAGTGCTGACGGGGTAAAACCCAATCCTGCTAAAACCTTAGCCATCGAAAATTATCCAACTCCAACCTCAAGTGATGACGTGAAACGATTTGTAGCTTTTTCAAATTATTACCGACGCTTTATACCTAATTTTGCCGAAATTGTAATCCCATTAAATCAACTATCTAAGAAAAATGCAAAATTTATTTGGACAAAGGAATGCGAAAAATCATTTTTACTATTAAAACAATCTTTAATTTCGCCACCTATCCTACAGTATCCGGATTTTTCGGATAACAACGAGTTCCAATTATATACTGATGCCTCTGGTATTGCAATAGGTTCTGTTCTGTGTAATAAAGATGGTCGTCCAGTCGCTTATGCGAGTCGAAGCTTAAACAAAGCAGAATTAAACTACCCAACAATAGAAAAAGAAATGCTCGCCATTGTTTGGTCAATTAAATATTTTCGACCTTATTTATTTGGTAAACATTTCAAGATTTTTTCAGACCATCGGCCATTAATTTATTTGTTTAATATGTCCAATCCGTCGAGCAGACTAACTAAATTTCGTTTAATTTTAGAAGAATATGACTTTGTGATTGAGTATATAAAAGGGAAGGATAATGTAGCTGCAGATGCATTATCTAGAGTGAGAGTGACATCAAATGAGCTGAAAGATATGAATGAAAAAGTAATCAATATGATAACTAGAAGGCAAAGAAAGGAAATCGAAAGAAAGGAAATGGAAAGAAAGGAAACGGAAAGAAGGGAAAATATTCATACAGATTTGACATCTCCAAACAGTTCCACTGACTGCCGGATTGATCACCCGAAGGTAGTAGAAATGTTTAGGAAACCGCCAAACTCTGTTGAATTATTATTTGTGTCCGAAAGAGAATTTAGAATGAAAGAAGCATTAAATGACTCGGATATATTTAAAGGACTTGTCCAAGATTGGGCCTCGAACATGAACCAAGATGATTTTAATACACGTGAATAGAGATCCTAAAATATGGCTTTTAGAATTATTTACACATTTTTAAAGGACCCCAATTTGGAGAAAAATATATTTTTACTTTGTGGCTTTTTTAGATCTTTGTCTGAATTTTATCAACAGTAAAAAAAAAAACTTGTTTTTTTTTGTCACGTATGTCATTGGGTGATTGTCAAATGTCACTGTCAGTTTTGTTATTGGTGATTTATTGTTGTATAATAATTATTTTACGAATGTCTCAAATACTCAATTATTATTTATTAATCTTATAATGTTGTATGTACTACCTATATGTAGTGGAAAATGGGTAGTTTATCGAAATGGAATATTAATAATCACAATTAATGCGCATTACCCAAGTTTTAGTGTTGCCATCCATCGAAAAATATTTTCTACAAACGATATTTTTCATAATTAATTTTAAAAAAAACGGGGTTTTCTAAAATTATTATTTAAATGGCGTTTAATGTTATATTTTTTTCTCTTTCACGTGATGGCAGTTTGGTTCTGGTTCATTGACACTCAGAATAAAAAACCACCCTCCATACTGAACTGGGACATGTCCTTTAATAAAAAGGAAATGACTTTATACACTTGCCCAGACTTGCGATCATGTAAAGCGCGAGACGCTTACGTGAGTAAACTGGAGCAGATTTGTAATGAAATGAATATAAAAGAAATTTATATTATAAAACTTGCAAGTAATATTAATATTATAAAATGGTTAACCAAGTTAATAAATGATAGGAAAATGTGGTCCGGACCGCAAAGGACATGTCCCAGTTCAGTATGGAGGGTGGTTTTTTATTCTGAGTGTCAATGAACCAGAACCAAACTGCCATCACGTGAAAGAGAAAAAAATATAACATTAAACGCCATTTAAATAATAATTTTAGAAAACCCCGTTTTTTAAAAAAATAATTATGAAAAATATCGTTTGTAGAAAATATTTTTCGATGGATGGCAACACTAAAACTTGGGTAATGCGCATTAATTGTGATTATTAATATTCCATTTCGATAAACTACCCATTTTCACTACATAGGTAGTACATACAACATTATAAGATTAATAAATAATAATTGAGTATTTGAGTCATTCGTAAAATAATTATTAGACAACATTAAATCACCAATAAATTAAGATAAACAAAACTGACAGTGACATTTGACAATCACCCAATGACATACGTGACAAAAAAAATCAAGTTTTTTTTTACTGTTGATAAGATTCAGACAAAGATCTAAAAAAGCCACAAAATAAAAATATATTTTTCTCCAAATTGGGGTCCTTTAAAAATGTGTAAATAATTCTAAAAGCCATATTTTAGGATCTCTATTCACGTGTATTAAAATCATCTTGGTTCATGTTCAAGGCCCAATCTTGGACAAGTCCTTTATATATTAAAAGGTATTCAAAGAATAACATCAGATGATGACAAAAAGGTAATTATTAATGACTATCATATATTACCTACCAGTGGTCATGCTGGAATTAGACGAATGGTAAATAATATCAAAAAGTCTTATTTTTGGCCTGGCATGGAACGTGACGTCACGGAATTTGTAAGTAAATGTAAAAAATGCCAGATGCAAAAGCATTCTGTGCCAACTAAAGAGCCTATGGTTGTAACTACGACTGCTTTAGGTGCATTTGATAAGATATTTTTAGATATAGTGGGGCCCTTAGATAAGGATTATTATAATAAGGTTTATATTCTTAGTATACAATGTGAACTTACAAAATTCGTTGAAGCTTATCCATTAGAAAGAAAAGTTGCAATTTCTGTAGCAAAATCATTTGTAGAGAATTTTATTCTTAAATTTGGTGTTCCTAGGGAAATTGGAACGGATAGAGGTTCAGAGTTCTTAGCATCAACAATGACAGAAGTTTGCAAATTGCTTAATGTTAAACAATTATTTTCGACAGCTTACCACCATGAGTCAATTGGTGCTCTCGAAAATACTCATAAACATTTAAATGCGTATCTTCGTATTCAAACAAATAATAACGCTAGAGAGTGGAGTACATGGATACCATATTGGTGCTTCGCTTATAATACTAGTGTACATACTTCTACTAAATTTACACCATACGAGCTAGTTTTTGGAAAAACTTGTAATTTACCAAGCAATTTAACCAAAGGTGTAGAACCACTTTATAATTGTGAAAACTACCCATTATGTTTAAAATATAGATTGCAAAAATCTCTCGAAGAAGCTAGGAAAAATTTATTATTGTCAAAAGAAACTAGAAAACTGCAATATGATAAACAAATTAAGCCTATTGTGTATAAACAAAATGATTTGATATTGTTACGAAACGAAAATAGTAGTAAGTTACAGAATGTATTCAATGGTCCTTATACAGTTCTAGAAGATATATCACCAAATGTTCGTATTATAAAAGATAATAAAATAGAAATAGTTCACAAAAATAGAACAAAACTATATAAATGTTAGATTAGATTTAAGACATACTTATACATAGATATAAAAATAGAAAGTAAGAATAAAAATTGTGTTTCTTATACTTAGTCAAAAAAAAAAAAATTTAAAAATATTTTTTTTTCTCTATAAGGAGGGAGATGAGGTGTAGTGATATAAGTTTAGATAATATATAATACTTTAACCTAAATGTTAGAGCAGTAATAAACCTAACTACCGAGAAGAGCAGACGTCTTATTTTACCCAAACACCCATCCTTACAACTGTGTGAAAGCATTTTGTACTGCCTCCTGAGAAGCAAACTTTTTATCACGTAGAAAATTGTCCAAATCACGAAAAAAATGGTAGACCGTTGGAGCAAGGTCTGGCGAATACGGAGGGTGACGAATGGTTTCTAATTGCAGTTCCTGTAGAGTTAAAACGGTTACTCGTGCTGTATGAGGTCTCGCGTTATCATGGAGCAATAATGGTGAAGATCGATTCATGAGTCGGGGCTGTTTCACTGCTAGTTTTGCAATCATTATTCGGAGTTCGGCAAAGTAGACATCTGCCGTTATTGCTTGACCAGATCGAAGAAAGCTATAGTGAATAACACCATGCTGAGACCACCAAACAGTTACCATTACCTTTTTATTGGTAAGCTTTGCTTTAGGACACTGTTGCGGCGTTTGACCTGGGGTCAGCTATTGCATTTTTCGCTTACGGTTATTGTAAAGAATCCACTTTTCATCACATGACACAATTCGATCCAATATTCCTTCATTTCTGTGTCGATTCAACAAGGCAACACAAGTTTCAACACACGTTTCTTTCTGCAGATCAGTCAAATCATGAGGCACCCATTTTTCATATTTTTTTATTTTATTTATTTGACGCAAATGAGTCAATGTTGTTGGTAAGGTAACGTTAAACCATGCCGCTAATTCCTGGGTAGTTTGGCTCGGATCGGCTTCCACCATCTCTTTCAATTCATTGTTATTTACCTCTGTAGGCGGTCTTCCACGTGGTTCGTTCTTCAAATCAAAGTTTCCATCACGAAAGCGTTTAAACCAAAATCGCACGGTGCGTTCATTAGCAGTCCCCTCTCCAAACGCAACATTGATAATATTGCGAGCTGTTTCTGCCGCGTTAGTTCGGCACTCGTATTCAAAAATCACTCACATTTTCGAAGTTCCATCTTTCTTGTCTAAGCTGAATAAAAAAACAACTGAAAATCGACGATCGAATGTTGCACATTTTTTAAAAGAAGAACTACATAGGTACCATGTGAAAAAGTTGGCCTGTACCAATATTCCCTACCAACGTATCCCCCCTGGGGGGAAGAGTGGAATTTTTTTCCACCTATCCCTACTAAAAAAAAAAATAGTTTCACTCAAAAATCTCAAACCATGACAAATCATGACATGATGAATCTCAATTCTATGTCAATTCGAAGTACAATAAAACGGCAATTTCATACTTTAACCCCTATTATTTATTAAGGTTACAAGGTGTGTTTGTATTTACATTATAGTGAAGTCTGGAAAATCAGAGCGACTCGATTCATCTGGTGATGGCTGAAAGTTCGCATTTTGTGAGGTATATGTACTTTGAATTGACGTGCTTGGCGATGATTCACTGTACTGTGGTGTGAAATAACCTGGTGATTGATACAAGTAGTAGGACGTAGAGAAGGTTGTTGGCTTTTTACATATATTTTGTAGTTAACCCCTGCTTGAAATTTTAGTATTTGATCATCGTTAAGTGCCGCTACCGTTGGAAGTAAGCTTTTGAAAACGACAAGTTACCATCTTCATTTTGCGAATTGTTTTGAATTTTCATCTGGTAATCTATATATGACATCATTTTTTGATCCATTACAAGGCCTTTGCCTTGGTACATCCCTTTTCTTTAATCGTTTAGCAGAACTTATGGAATTTTCTTGGCGTGGACTTCGTTTTGAACAGAAGTTTCATGTTCAATTTCTTTATTTTGGGTAGCAGAATTTTCCAGCTCATTGTCCTCAATATCTGTATTAGCTTGA
The DNA here is from genome assembly GCA_917051295.2 of Erebia ligea. Lineage (NCBI taxonomy): Eukaryota > Metazoa > Arthropoda > Insecta > Lepidoptera > Nymphalidae > Erebia > Erebia ligea. The sequence goes on along the minus strand of OU785240.1, from coordinate 1,126,569 downwards.
TCTTGATTAGTTCCTGTATTGCACTGTCGTGTGTTTCAGCTGGATTTTTATCTTTTTTTTAAAAACGACAACTGGTTGTGATAACGGTATTTTTTAACATTCACCGAACCAGATCCAGATTTCTTGGTTTTCTGAATCTGAATTCCTCGACTAGCTGTCTCTTGTTTGATTCCATTTCCTTACGAACATTTTTGCTGAAAAGTAAAACATCACATTAATACATCCAAAAATATTGTACAGGTAGCCTTAACTAATTGTAGTCAGCTCCATATTTTTTACTATAGTTGGGCCATTACAAACGTGCGAACTGAGTCATAAATCATTTTTATCAGATCTCTCTTTCACACTTATAGGCATATCGGAACTCTCGCTCGCACTTCTAGTGTTGTGCGTAACAACAAAGAAGGGATTTGTCGATAGTCAATAGCAGGTAATCAAGAAAGGTTAAGGAAATAATGCAGAATATTTTTTAGGATGTATTTTTAATGTCTGCTTTTAAAACATACAATATATTAAATATAAATTAAGACGAAGTCGCGAGGGCAACAGCTAGTATTAATCTATGTCTATGTCATCGTCGGAGGAGCTATCGCTGTCATCTTCATGTAAATTTATTATCAGATGCTGTACTCTCTGATCTCTTAAAATAGCCTTGGCTAAATCGCGATCCTGTAACTCCTCTGCATGCCTCACACATTTTACCCAGTCCTCTTTGGATACATTCTCGATAGCTTCATGTAAAAGGATCTCGACATCTGCTATTTTAAAAGTATTGTTTTTTGATGCCACTTCGCCCTTTACTTGTGCCCATACCAATTCAATGGGATTATATTGGCAGTGATACGGTGGCAGCCGAATAACTTCGTGGCCATGCTCAATTGCCAGTTGGTCAATGGCATAAATCTTTTTTGGGTTGCTTTGTTTTACTTTAATTATTAATTCTTCTTTTATGTCTGCATTCGAAAACAGAATGTTTTTCTGTTGGAGCCATTCCTGTATGTTACTTTTCTTCCAAGACATTGTCGGTATGGGTTCTAATTGCTTGGTATGGTAACTGGCATTATCTAAAATGATAATCGATGGTTCCTCCAAAACTAGTAAAAAGTCCATAAACCACGCAATATATGTTTCCGCATCCATTTCAGTGTGGTAATCGGCATCTTTGGATTTCACAGCTCTGAAAACTAATTTTGCTTCTGGTACGAAGCCTGTCTTAGCGGAGCCGGCGTGACATACAATCAAACGTTGTCCCTTCCCCACTGGTTGATTTTTAAAGCCACCTTGATCATTTTCTCCAAGCCACATTCGTTTTCTGCACTGGTTTTGATTGACCCAGGTCTCGTCCAGATAAAACCGCGGACGGGTATCGTTTGTCTTCTTTAATGTATCAAGTTTTCTTAAAAACTCCATTCTAGCGCAGACAATATCAATTCGTTCCATTAGGTATTTTCGGCCATCCATGTTTTTTTTGAATTGGTAACCTATTTTCTTTAATATTTTTTTCAATGATGACTTGCTGCACTTAAATTCAGGCATTTGTTCTTTTATTTTCGCTAATATTTTAGCCACTGTTGGGTATTCACCACTGTCGTAAAATGAACAAATGGTGCGTTGCAACAAACAAACATCGAAATTATCGATATTTGTAACTGTTTCTGGTTTTACATATGTTTCTCTTGGTGTACATGGATGGCCAGATTGAAGTATTTCTTTCTTGACTTTGTCTACAGTTCTCGTACTAACTCCACAAAGAAGCGCCGTAATATGTCGTGGGTTATTTAAATTTAGAGAAGATATTTTTACCGGGTCACTTTTCAATTCATTAAACACTGTCAACACATTATAAATAACCGTACGAGTTTGGGCGTTAATATCGCCCTTTAATTTTAACAAAGTTAAGTTGGAGAATAATGCGTCCATGGTTCGCTTACGATTGTCTAATGATAACTAACACAATTTTCACAAACACCTACATTTTACCTTATTGCATTAGTCATCAACGACCGCGTCGTCTACCTGCGTCCGAGCGGCATCCCTTTATCGATATCGAGTTGTGCAGCATCGTCACATTCCTTTGACGTCATGTTTTATGACTCAGTTCGCACGTTTGTAATGGCCCAACTATAGGAAAGGACGAACAACAAACTAATTATCAAGAATATTCCATGACTATAGTAAATTATTTGCATAGGAGATCTACTTCAAATATTTGTTTGAATTATGACGTGAACACTTGGAATTGAAACATCTTTTTAATTTGCTTGGCATCTGGGTGTTCGTATATGGATTTACATTATACTTATCGAGTGGGAGTTTCAACAATCAATAAAATTATCATAGACGTGACAAATGTCATATGGAACATCTTTTGTGAAGAGTATATGAAACTGCCAAATACAAAATCTGAATGGGAAGAAATTGCTGACAAATTTAATACTAGAGCTGATTTCCCTCATTGTATCGGCGCAGTAGATGGAAAACACATAAGAATAAAAAAAACCTCATCAAGTCACCGTGGTTCTATGTACATCAAATTACAAGGATTTTTTTCCATTGTATTACTAGCAGTAGTGGATTCGAATTACAGATTCATATACAGGATGGCTCAAATAGTGACGTCCAAAGAAAAAATTTAGATTCCTCGTACTAGACCTATCAGAAAATATCCCATGTATGTTCAGCGATTTTTGGTAGTTTGCGAGTTATAATTTTTTAAAGTTTTTTCGTGAGATTTCTGAGGTAGTGAGTTTTAAATCTTTTTTCTTTTTATTTAGTGTTTTTTTCCTAACATTTTTTTTGTGAACATGCTTGCTATGAAGTGTGCTACTTTGCATAAAATAATTACCATCAGAACATTAATTCAAGTTGGAAAATTTTTGGTCGAAAGTGAAAAGTTTACGTTCGACAGAAGTTTCAACTTAATATTAAAAATACTTAAACCTGTCTACGTCACTTCCGACTAATTTCAAAAACTTTTGGGGTTCCTAAGCTTCCCTTATTAGATTAAAAAATTTGGTACTTTAGGGTGCATTATTGTGAGAAATCGGACTTCAAATGTGGTAAGGCGGTAATTTCTGAACTTAAAATTTGATTCTTAAAATTGAGTTTTGCCTATTTTTGACAATTTTATGGCTAATTGCAGTAGGAATTTTTTTAGTCTACCTATTCAAATATCTGACCAGTCATAATATGATCATCAATATTTAAATGTACATTTCCTTACCACTAATAGTACCACTAATAGGATTTATTTTTTTCTTTTCTACTTTACTTAATTTCAAGTTATCTTCTATGGAATTTAAGTCAATAACCCCCGGAACAGTTAAATTTATAAATGGACAAATTGCATCCACAACATTATCCGATATTACGGAGCCATCTTCTAGTGAGCCTCCACCTGTACGTCTGATACTCGTCGATTCTAGGAAGAGCTCCTTCTTTTTTTGGCTTTTTATATTTTCCCAACATCTTTTCAGTTGTATGCATCTTTTCGAGGCGTAACATACTATTGTGAATTGTAGGCTACGCTACCGTCAATTCATCCCAAGCCTTCTTCTTTAAATCGATATTTTGAGCGTGTGTACGCTTATCTTCAATAATAGGCCGCTCCCGCACTAACGCTACAAGTAATTCTCTTTCAGAAGAAGTAAATGGTAACTTTTTTGGGCTGAAAGCAAACAAACAAACGTTGTCATTTTCGTAACCTTTACCAGGAAACTAAACAAGTATAAAACAGGTACTTGCCCCATTTTGGGTGATTTCATAGTCAGTAAAGGAGGAACTCATGAAGAATCAATATTATTCTAATTTATTAAAAATCTGTCATTGGTCAGACGTCAGACAACTCGAGTGAAGTTGCATCACAACGTTAACCAATCACAGCGCTCCATTAAATGATAAGCGTAACCACAGCAAAAAGTTCTTTGAGTGTTGTCTATGAAATGAATGGCTCGCGATACCGAACCCACTGAAAAACATCGTACTTACTACTTAGTAGTACAGGGCTGCCGCTATACATACGGAAGTAATGTTTGTTTCTTTTCTATAACAAAATTCCGCAACCTATTTTAAACTTGCCTATACACAAATTTAAGAAATCCATTAAAAGTTTGCTCCTAAAAAAAGCTTATTATAGGGGAGACTGGGGGTCAAAGTAACACTTTTTTTTTAAGTTATATGGTACGAAATCTAACAGGTTTTTACTGTTTTAGCAAATTGATATAGAAATTTACATCCCTTATCATACAGATTCTTTTAAAAAAAATTACCTTTTCCATCAGAAACATAGGTAAAATCAACTTTGAACGAATGGAGACATTGTGTTACAACCATCCCCGACTGGTAATTATACTTCGCATCTCTCCCGAAGATGATTACAGTTTACATGCAGCAGTACGCCAGATTATGCTGTCCTAATCACACTTTTAGAGTTTTTTTTTTTTTTTTATTAAATTAGTCGCTTTTTGACTTCAGACTACGTCCCACCACTATAATTTCTCCCCGCCATATTGAATCCTGTCTAGTGTCATTTTTTATAGTCTTATTTTTTCGATAGGTCTAGGGATTTTGACAAAAACACGGGGTGGGTGGGTTTGTAATCATCTTCGGTCAAGACGCTCGTATAATTAGATATCAAACATCACAAGGTAAGTTCGTTTGATTCTTAATTATACTTCGCATCTCTCCCGAAGATGATTACAGTTTACATACAGATGTTTAGAGCATCGAAAAAATACAACAATATTACAACACGATCATCATTATATATTACCTGATCGTTATGAATTATTGTATACAAGTTATTTCTGAAAATAAATGAACTTTATATATAACTGGGAAAAAAGAAAATTATAATAAACATTTACATTTGTGATCAAACTGAAATCAACGTTACTTATACATATTAATAATTAATACAATTAGGTAGATATTTATTCAGTAATACTGTTTCGAAATAATGTATGTGTGTGTATGTGTGTGTATGTTTTTGTTTTGTTTGTTGATAATTACGGATAGTTCCGTCTCAGTTCGGACTTTTTGAAGTTTACACTGGGTGCAAATAACCTGATTGTCTCCTTGCGCCAGAATACTTATCTTTGTATTTTCAATTTTCCCCTCCCTCCTAATAACCAACAAATTCACAATGCTCCACCCCTTCTGTCGAAGACCCTCCAAACCACCTTTCTGTCCCCTCCAGCATACCATCTGGTTAGGATCTCTGTTGATTACCTCTCCATGGTCGACAGTCATTAAATCTGCCCGGTTATTGTAATATATCAGTGATTTCTCAAAAAACTCATCGGTGCGTGTGATTAAGTTTGGGTATCCAAGAAATTGACCCATAACTCGAAAAACAGGATTGTTAGCCTACCCTCTTTGATGATTGTTCCATTTTTCGTAGTCAATATGATTTGCAATTGTGATATAATCATAGTTGTTTAAGCCCTGGCCGTTAGAAGTGTCGAGCATCTTTTTCATAACCGTATTTAGGTCATCTGCCATAGTTAGTCCCGAGAACAGAGGGACATAGTGAATTTTTATGAGATATTCTGTTATAACGAAATAGTCCCTAAGCTTCCAGGACATTCCAGCATCTTCGGTCAAGACGCTCGTATAATTAGATATCAAACATCACAAGGTAAGTTCGTTTGATTCTTAATAGTTGTGACACAAATTTAAGAACGGAATAAAATACAAATGCGTAGAAATAACGACCAGAAATCCATCTTGAACTATCAATTTATATTATAACAATCACTCTTTATTCAAAATAAGAAGATATTCCGTTTTATAACAAAAATAAAACGTGACTTACAAACTTAAAAATATTTAACCACATAACTTTTTACTCAACAAACACAGGCAAGACACTTTTGGTTATATGATATCTCTATATCGAAATTTAATTTTAGTTTTGTAATGAGCTCTTAAACATCAGTAAAACTCCTTAAAAACAACTTTTATCATTTTGTATGGTGTTACTATTGTCCACTGTTACAATTGACCACAAGGCAGGGCTATGTTTTGCCGCGAGTGAAGGAAGACACAGCCGGAGGTCCCAAAAAAAACTAAAATTTATTTGACTTTATTTAAAATAAGAATTAAAACTAATTTACAAATAATTATTGACTAATGCTACGCGATGTAACAATTAGAATGAATTTTATTTTAATGCAGTTCTTAAAGAAAACTAGATTTTGGGTCACGATGACGAAATTGCTGAATCTGCTACTCGTGCCGTGGTTGCATCGTAGAGTCAGCGCTACACCTATAGCTATGCGATATAATTCCTCCACCCTGAGATCAGCAACTATTTGAGAACGGTGTGATAAAATGTTGCTGGAAACTGCTCCTGAGGTCTGCTGGGATTTCCATCTTCTTGATGATCCCTTTCCTCATTGGTTTTCATTCCAGTCTTCAGTTCGGATGCGCTCTTATATCGGCGAACTATGGCGATACCAATGATGAGTGCAAGTGTACTTGATAGTATGACGTAGAATGGTATCGTCGTGTGATAGATTGTTGAAGATTCTTTTTCCAAGTGCAATGTTGGCTGCAACATGACTTTATTCTGTACGGAATGCAGGTTTCTTAGATCGATTGATTTCAGAGCTATGTGGTCGAGGCTCGCACGTTGTATTCCTTTTTCGTAGTTGATATCCAAGATTTTAAGGGGTTGACCCGCAATTTTGTCTTCAGTGTTGCTTATTGAAAATTTTTCTGTGTGAAGAACGCAGTCCAGAGGGATTGTAGCCAGAAAGCTTCCATTGAGCGTAACGAAATCTTCTCTTTTGCATACAGTGTGGACTTGCGTAGGGTGTGGAAACGAAAGGATATAATGACGTCCATCTAATTCTTCTATAGCTTCTTGAGATAAGGTTATCGTAGTTGTACCGCAGGTGTGGTCCAAAGTTTGATTTCGAATGAGATTCTGGATGCAATCCGATGAGGTTCGAAGCTGATGGCTCTTCTTTTCGCAGAGGTACCATTGGTTGTTGTACTTCGGGCATTCAGTCTCTATGTACAAGAACATATGCCTGTTGGATAGGATGTAGGGAGAGGGAGGAATGAGAGCCTGCATGTCCCTATTTGAAAATACGGCTAACTTATACAAATCAAAAGACTCTAAAGAAACTATAGGTACTTTAAAAACTATTATTATTTGCTTACCGTAGTAATAGTAGCCTGGTTTTATAATATCATAGTACTGTCTAAGCTCTAATTCTATAACGTGTTCCCTATTATAAATTTTCTTAAGCTTCTCTACCATTTTACCCACTACGTCTATGCTTAACGTCGAATGATGCGTACTAGAGGCTCTAATAAAAGCTAAGGAATTTTCAATATTTGATAACTCTCCTAGCACGTCGTCTACGTTCTCTGTTATGATGGTAAGAAGTTGAGCAAACTTAGTGTATTTTATTAAACTAGATTCCCTATAAATATTCTTATCTAAAAGTAACAACAAGGTGGCGTTAAGCTTTCCCTGGTTTTCGACTAACTGCGAGATAACGTTGCTATGATAGCTCATCCATTCTTTACTGATGCTAATGTGACTATTAAATTCGGAAATTATGTTAGTTTGAGCGTTTTCTAAGAACTTAATAGCATTGTTATACTTAATCGCGTCTGTATAATCTAAGTTACCTGAAATGCTTTTTATTAAGGATCCTAATCCGTCTATGAGACCTCGCTTTGACCGATTTGGCTCTAAGGTTTTCAGCTGGATCAACACTTTGTCCAACTTGCTGTAAAGATAATCGATTTGTAATTCATATAAGGCGAAAGTGTCATTTTCCAAGGATCTTTTAAAGTCGGATAGTTGAGTCTGTAAAGTCGAAATTTTGTTTTCAATGTCGTCGAGTCGAATATATTGTAAAAATGAGTGATAGTGCGTTACTAGTCTCGTCGGTCCAAGTTTAAATGGCAATAGTCCAGGTCCATTTTCCAAGCTCTCAAGTTGTACTGTCTGAGTCGCTGTCGCTTGAACCGTCAGGAGGGTCATTGGGATGACAACCGAAAGAAGTATCCTGTAACAATTTGGGATTTTTAGGAAGTCGTTTAATCCTATGTTTCGCGATTGGGTCTTTCTTTTTTGATGTATAGATGTGGATCGGGAGGTCGGCTAGAACTGTGTCTTGGATGTATCGTGGGGCTAGTTTTTGCCGGCTCGCAGATGGGTTGCTAATGAATACACGTTGGTCGGGTTCAAATTCGACTTCCTGTTCTCTCGTCTTATTTCGATTTTCTATGAGAGCCGTCCGGTCTCTTATAGAAAATTCGTTGATAGCGTCGTATACAGTTTTCATCTGTTCCCTATGTGTCCGAACGTATTGTTGCATTAGGTGTTTCGTCAGGTCAATTTCTAAGGGGTCACGGGGGTCAAAATGTCCGTTTATTATGTCATAAGGTCGGCATTTCGTAAAACTATGCACAGAACTATTATAGGCAATTATAGCGTAAGGCATAAGGGTAGTCACTGCGTCATTCTTATTTCGCAATCTTAGAATACGAAGGTGTTCGAGTAAAGTTAGGTGAAGTCGTTCTATATTTCCGTTGCTGGTGGGAGCGTAGGTTCGTATCCTACCGACTGCGCCAGTGAAGGAAGACACAGCCGGAGGTCCCAAAAAAAACTAAAATTTATTTGACTTTATTTAAAATAAGAATTAAAACTAATTTACAAATAATTATTGACTAATGCTACGCGATGTAACAATTAGAATGAATTTTATTTTAATACAGTTCTTAAAGAAAACTAGATTTTGGGTCACAATGACGAAATTGCTGAATCTGCTACTCGTGCCGTGGTTGCATCGTAGAGTCAGCGCTACACCTATGCGATATAATTCGCGTATGTAAGTAAATATATGTGTATGTTCGTTTCTTTGTTACATCATATCTGCTAAACCAGTTACTTAACTGATTTTGATAAATGATACATCGTTAGATTCGTCTTGTTTTATGATAAAAAACAAAATAAAAGAAATCTCTTCTAGTTTTTAAATTTTAATTGTGATTAGGCAATTAGCCCACAATACAATACAATTCAGCCCACTTTTTAATCACTGTCACAATTGTGGCAAATATATAATAGCTCTTGTTGGGTGCATTCTTCGTGCGCCCACATTCCACATTGAGTGCATTGAATCCAAACTTTGTTTGGCCGACTTGTGCTGTATGATTCCATGCAAACTAGGCAAAAATAATCTTCCTCTGGACTATCTTCATAATTTTTTGGCGTTTCTTTTACTTTTTTCCCCTTCCCCTTTCATTTTCCTTTGTTTTTATTGTCGTTATTAAAATTCTTTTTTGTTTTTTTGGCCGCCTTCTTTTTATTTGCTTCTTCTGCTTCATTTTGTATTGCGTTTTTTTCAGGTGTGTCTGTGTATATGGCTGTTTTTCGTTTTTTGCCACTTTGATCAAAATCGGTTTAGTACCTGTCGTGAAAACTTAATTATTTTGCTTAGCAATATTTTTATTATTTATTAATATTTAAGTAGGTAAACATACTTAAAACATTTTTTTTGGTTAGTACCTTCTAAATATTTTGTATTCAACATAGACAACTAAAAAATAATTTGTAAATATCTACAGCCAAATTTGATCAAAACCGGTTTAGTACCTGTCGTGAAAACTTAATTATTTTGCTTTGCAATATAATTTTTTTATTTAACTTCGTACTAAGAGATTTCAACATTCAAATATGCGCTAAAAATGGGCGAAATATGCAGTAATGTGTACAATTGTAACACGTGGACAATTGTAACGGTACAATTATCCCCAATTTCTCTGTTACAATTGTCCTAAACCGACATCAAGCACAAAAACTAAAATTTCTCATTATGTACTGCATATAAATGAACATCCTTTTAGGTATATACAATAGAATAGTTAATAAAGCGTTTAAAAATCACACACCCTAAAATAACTCGTAAATAATGAGTAACAAGCATTTTAAAAGAACGAAAAAACTTACTTTCACGGTCCAAAAACAAAAATCTGCGCTTCCACACGTCCGTACCGCAGCGAGTGCGCCAGTGACTACTGAGCAGTGTTGCCGCTGGTCATTTGTAGGGTTGCCGTACGCAAGAGATGAAATTACCGTATTTACACAAAAATTACCGTACATTTTTTTTATTTAGATGAAAAAGAAAAATTTAGACTTATCAAACATACTTATATACAAGTCAAACAAATAAAAAACCTTCGGTTTATAAAAAAAATGTCACTGAACCATAGAAAAAGGAAGACTACAGTCGTAATTCCTAATCAATGACAAAAGAGGTCGCTTCGCTATAGTTCCTAATCCATGCACTGAACCTATGATTTGATACACAGAGTTATGTCTGTGATTTGATAGAAAAAGGCACCATAGATCACTCCTCTCCTCCCTTCAAATCCACAACCACAGAGTACATTATATATACTGGTATCCACAACATCACTTAATATGCCATCTTCAGTGCAGTGGTATTCTTTTCATATTCAGACGGTTTTTTTAATTTCGTTATCATTTCGGCCTTCGGGAGTTGGCTTGAACCTTGTACAATTAGAATGTTGTCTAGAAATGCCGTTTGGCTACTAATGTTGGATTTATAGTAGATGTTATGAGGCGGTTTCTTTGTTTTGTTTTAATTATTTAAAAACTTTTGGTAAGGTCTAAATTATAAAATTTCCTATGAAATTCCCTAATCAAGCTATGATTGCCCGATTGCCGTATTTTAGCGTACGGCAATGACCACTCTGCCGTATACCGTACAATTCATCTTAGAAGAGCCTGAATGCCGTACGATACGGCAATTGCCGTACAAACGGCAACGCTGCTACTGAGTACTGAGCAAGTCGGCACCCACCACCCGTTCCCCGCGTATCTTGACTCACGCACACACGCGCACGCGGTTTTGTAGTGGAATTATTGCGAATGTTACTACTGTCCACTGTTATCCCCAGTCTCCCCTACTGTTGAAGATTATGTAAATGATAGAGGAGCTTGGATTTGATTGCTCTAGCAATGCTAAGGACAGCGGTTACTTATGTACACATTGATATAATAATAATTATTTCAATGTGTACATAAGTAACCATATTGTAAATGGATTATTTAAAAAGAGCAACCACCGAGTTTCTTGCTGGTTCTTCTCGGTAGGAATGGCATTCGGAACCAGTGGTAGATTCACTTGTCGATTCAAAAGTACTTGTAAAAGTTTATTTGAATAAAAAAACATTTGAATTTGTGAATACGGGTGTCAGAGTCGGAGTACACGATTTTGACGGGAAGGGCCAATTAAATACAGCATACCTACAGCTATTAAATTTTGTACAAAAAACTTACTTTTTTATTTTGTTGCTCATTTTTCTCGCCCTCAACATTTGTGTAAGGGCCTTGCTGTTCCTCGACATATTTTGTGGAAGTGTTTTGCTGATATTCTACATTAGTGGAAGTGTTTTCAATAACCTCTTCTTCAAACAACACTTCAGTTTCATCTATATTTGTAACACTATCCGTGGGTGTTTCCTGATCTTTTGTAAACAATAAAAGTTCGTAATACCATAAATTAGGTTTGTATATATCATTAGTGCCTTTTCCACTACGCTGACTTTTTTTAACTCCTTTCGAAATGATCCTTTTAAGCTTTGAATTTTCTTTACCACAAAATCTCTGTTGGCATGAGGCATTCCGTTATCAATGCAAAATTTAACCAATTTGTTGTAGCATTTTCTTTTAAATTTTTATTTTTGTACTCATCAGACTTAATTTTCCAAAGACATGTGTGAGATTTATAAATTTCCAAAAACTCTGTAATAAGATCCTTGCTCCATAATCTAATGTCCGTCATTTTATGAGAGTATTGAAAAAAACGGGCATCTAAAGGTGTTTGACGCGCACAGACTTGCACGATGGATAAAGCACGAGTGAAATTGCGCGAGCGAGCGGCGCGGACACGCATTCCCTTTCTCCTTCGCTCAACTTTACATGCTCGCTCTTTCCCGCACGAAAGCCGATTCACGCGTTAAAGAGCGTGTGTATAAAGGCAGCTAATGGACACCTTTCCACCTTTCCTTCTTCGAAATGAGCATGTTATCATTTAACTTTTCACCGAGACAGTTTATTTGATAAGCGAGATTTCCAAGAGAACTAATATGGAATGTCATGTCATGTTGTTGGTTGTAGGAGTATTGGAAAAACTCTTGCAAACAGCAAAGTATTACATTTATGTTGGTCACTCTTCTTTCCGAATATGAAGCATAATTTGTTGTACATTTCTGATGCAGTCTTAAGGGATGGACCTCATCTGGCAGCACGGAATCGCATTTGTTCTGCCTGTGCTACCACGTGCTGCAGTATGCTGCCGCATGCGAACGCGCGCTGTCGCATTCCGCAGACAAAAAAGGCGATCGCACGCGTCAGCATGCTGCAGCATGGGTGGCATACTGCCGCGTTCTTTCATGATCAGTTTAGTTTCAAGCGCGAGATGGATAGGACCACGGAAGAGAGTGCAGTGATTCTATAACGTGTATTTTGCAAGAAATGCAAAATCAAAATAATAAAAAGAAACGCATTCGCAAAATAAAACGGAGATACTGGGTTTATCCTTTTTGGAAGCAGAGAGCGGTTCATGGACAATATGTTACGCATTTTCCGGATTTAGTAACATATCCACATAGTTTCGTAGATTATTATGGAATGACTTTAAATGATTTTAATGAATTAGTTGACCTACTGCAGCCTACTCTTCAAAAGCAAAACACAAAGTTCCGGAAGTGCATCTCAGTGAAACAAAGATTGTGTGTTTGTCTAAAGTAAGTAAAATACACTATTATTAATTAATCCTTTAATCAAATCTGAGAAACAATTAACAACTTTTTCTTTATAATCACAACTACAATAAGTAAACGCTTTTCTCCTCAAATAACAATATCACAAGTTTAATCATCCATGGGAAACAACAACAATAATTTAATAATCACAACTTCAATATCAAATACTCGTAAGTGTTTGATGTAGATTTACACATAATTTTGCCATTTTCTTAGTAGATAGAATCATCAAACTGTTCATTGTATGTCGACGACAACGTGGCTGTAGTTTGTGTATACCCTTCCAACGACGTCGTTATAGTTGGTGTATACCCTTCCAACGACGTCGTTGTAGTTGGTGTATACCCTTCCAACGACGTCGTTATAGTTGGTGTATACCCTTCCAACGACGTCGTTGTAGTTGGTGTATACCCTTCCAACGACGTCGTTGTAGTTGGTGTATACCCTTCCAACGACGTCGTTGTAGTTGGTGTATACCCTTCCAACGACGTTGTTGTAGTTTGTGTATATCTCGCAGAAGACGTCGTTGCAGTTGATGCATACCCCATAGACGACGTCGTTGTACTCGCTATATCACTAGTATAACCATAGCTTGAAAAATGAGGAGTCCTAGGGTGATAAGTACGAAGTAAGGCAGATTCCGCATTACTTACAATTTCAAAAATTTTTTTCTTCACTTCCAGTTGTATCTCTAAAGGAAATGTTTTGACCGTTTGTGTCATACTTAAGAAAAACATTGTTATGGGATCATTATTTTCCTTGGCCTTGTTGCTCTTTAAATAATTATCTAATACTTTTGCTAGACTTTGTTCTCCTGTATATGACTCGCTTGGTGGCTCTGTCCTTATAATTTTTATTTAAAAATGAAAGAATGTTTTCATATTTTATAGGACGAGTCACTGTTGGCGCAGAGCCTCTCCTGGGAGTTTGTCTTTTTTTTTAAAGCCTTCCTATAGTTTTCTCTTTGCAATCTTCAACTGAAAATAAGAAAATAAAATTGTAGGCAAGTAGGCACATTTATATGATTGTTAAGACACTCTAATTTTCTTGCAGGTATTTATTTTATGGAAACAGTCTGAAATCAATAGCATATGATTATCGAATGGGGAAGGAAACAGCTCGTCAAATTGTATTGGAAACAAGTCAAGCATTATGGGATATATTATCGCCGATAGTAGTACAGGCACCAACTACAGAAGATTGGAAAGCAATAGAAGACAAAGGGGTTGTTTCATCTTGGGCCAGGTACTTGTACAGTATTCCAAAAAATAGTATAAAATCATAGAAAACAAAATAAAATATCCTTTTTGGCAGTTTTACAGTGATTAAGAGGTACAAAAATAAAATGTTTAATTAGCTACATTTGTAGAATAGCAACTCTCGCAGCGCATCCATCCATCAATCTGACTGCTGTTGGATATTTTAAGGTTAATTCACATTTCCCAGGTAATTTTATGTCAAATGTCATCATGACACGTGTAATATACGTCGATGTCAAAATGGACGCATGCTGTTGCGCTTTTATTTTGCAAAATAATTTCGCATTGTACCTCGTAAATTGAACTTTTTAGTAAGAAATAAAAAAAAAATGTTACCATTTTATGACCCCGAACATTTTGAAATACCGTACAAATACCTGGCCCAGGCTCCATATAAATTTGAAACAACCCCTTTGCAACAATTTGGAACTTTCCTAATTGCGTCGCCGCAATCGATGGGAAACATGTTGTGTGCCAAGCACCTCAAAATAGTGGTAGCATGTTTTTTAATTACAAAAAACTTTCGCATTTATAATATTTATTTGATTAGAATAATAAATACATTTCTCTTTAATATGTGTGTTTACCTACAAATTTTAAAAAATAAATCGAATTCATAAAAATACTTACCCCTGAGATTTATTATTTTCCCTATTTCTTCCCAAGCATTCTCTTTACGGTGTTGGTCACTGTATTCCGCCGACTCCATGTCATAAAGACAAGGATATTTCTGCACTAAAACTATCAAATTTTCGTCAGTCATTGTTATTTCCATCCGTATGGCATGAATGAACAGGCTGCACTGAGCTGACGAGCGGCCGCGTGCGCCATTGTACGATAGAGTGAGACAGCATGCGATAGCAAGTGATCGGCGGTGAAAGGATGCGTTAGCATGCTATCGCGCGCTTCAGCGTTCCGGAGACTCCCTGCCGACCATTGCATTTTGTCCGTGATGCCGATCGCCTCGAGGATTCCGCCGCGTGCAATCGCATTATGCTTTCTGTCTCGGTCTAGCAAATGGCAGTTCTAAGCGACAGAAAGAGAAAGGGCGACGGAAAAAGGCGATTCCGATGAGATAGATGAGGTCCAACCCTTACGGCTTACAGGATAATAAGAGTGGCAGATGCTTGCGGTCGATTGTACTTGTAAGGATTCTTTGAGCTTTAGCATCTTTTATAAGATCCTATTTTTTTACGTATGTCTGTGAACTATGGACAAATTCGTACAAATCGCTACTGCGAAAATATAAACCTACCTATTTGGAACTTCCATAATATAAATGTTTTATCCTTAGAATAACTAGGTAGTTATTCTAAGGTTTTATCACTATGTCAATCGCTATATAAAGCGTATTTTTCCTACATCTTGGGGAAATTGTGTGAGTAGCAGTTTTAATTATGAGTTTTGAATTACCAAATTCCAGTAAGCGTTTTTACTTTTTTGTTCTACTTATTGAGGCGTTGTTACTTTCCTTGATGACTCGGAACTACGGTCTGCTACCATGTTTTTCTTTTTTTTTTTTTGTTTCGCACTCAATAATTTATCCTCTGACTAGGTGTCGGAGACCTTTTTGCTGCGAGTTTTGGTCTGAAGGAAGGTGCCAACTCACGATGGTCGTGAAGTAGCTGGGTGTGTGTATGTGACCCTGTCTCCAGCAGCCAATGAGTGCTCCGTCAGTTAAATTATTTATGTATATTAGTACTGCTACCATGCTATATTTTAGTTTTTGATTTTAGAGGATTCAATGAAAAGAAACCATTTTTACTTGGTGTCAGAGACCACAGAGAGAGAGCGGGCCAAACACAAGTGTATTACTTTTTTCTCGGAATGAAAAGGGTGTAGCCATAGTCCTCTGGTCAAAAAAATTACTGGGCCGATATAGATATTATGGTTTTTTGTTTTAGATATTATTTATAGCTTGAAGCTTCTGAGAAGGTTCTTTCATATATTTTTTTACAGCCACAGTCACCCACGCTGCGCTGCAATCGTGGTTTCATTGTTTACTCATCATTTCAACCCATTGCTGGCTCATTACTAAGCACAAGTCTCCTCTCGGAATGAAAACGGTTCGGCCATAGTCCACCATGCTGGCTGCAACCATGAAAAATTACTGAGCCGACAAAGATGTGGTTTCGTGATTTAGATATTATGTATTACTTCTGAGAAGTTCTACTTAATTGTTGTTTCAAGTTCGTTCAGTTGTGGTCACGATGGAGCGCTGCAGTTCTTCATGGCCTTTTTAAATTTTTTAAACTTTATTACTTCGTTTTTGTATAACTATGACCATAGAGTAGTCTCATAGAGTAGTGTTAGGCAAAGGAATAAATTACTTTCTATCAATAGGCGCGCAAAGTAATACCACAGATTCTACTTATACTAATATTATAAATAGATGCAAAAGTTTGGATGGATGGATGTTTGTTACTCAATCACGCCAAAACGGCTGAACGGATCTAGATGAAATTTTGTACATACTCGTAGATAGATTATAGTCTGGAATAACACATAGGCAAGTAGCCTATGTGTTATTCCATTTTCTGTGTTGTGGTGTACAAATAAAGAGTATTAATAATAATATAACAACTGGCCTTGAAATACAATCTTGTGGAATCGGAGGTACCGTACTATAGGTATGTGCCCGACCCAGTTCTCGAAAATGGTCATATCACACTATACTGGGATCGGTCTATCATTACAGACAGGACTATTGTAGCCAATAAGCCTGACATAGTGGTGATAGACCGATCAGAGCGCCGTGCAATGATTGTTGATATTATTGTCCCGCATGACGAGAACCTCGTGAAAGCTGAGAAAGAGAAACTAACCAAGTATCTAGACTTGGCGCATGAGGTTGTCGCCATGTGGAGTGTGGACTCAGCAATCATTATACCGATAGTCGTGACTACTAACGGTCTTATAGCCAAGAGCCTCGACCAACATCTTTCGAGGCTCTCATTGGGTAGCTGGGTCAAGGGCCAGATCCAGAAGGCTGTACTCCTGGACACGGCTCGCATCGTCAGGAGGTTCCTCTCTCTGGGGCCCTGACCGCCGGTTCTTGGACCCTGTTCCCGAGATCGGTGGAACGCTATTTTTTATATTTTTAAATGTTTTTTTATTTTTGTTTTCATAATTAAATATTTAAAAATGTAAACAATATGGACCTAAATGAAATAAATGAATAATAATAATACTTTTTACATAACTTATGTATTGTATATTGTCTACACGTAACATTTCGTCTTTTTTTAAATCCACTACTAAATCCACTACAAGTTAGCTCTTCACTGCGATCTCACCTGATGGTAAGTGATGATGCAGTCTAAGAACAAAGATGGTAGCGGGCTAATCTGTTAGGGGCATGGCAGTTATATTAAATCCATATACCCCTATTCGGTTTCTGCATGGCATCGTACCGGAACGCTAAATCGCTTGGCGGCACGTTTATGCCGGTAGGGGTGTAACTAGCCACGGCCGAAGCCTCTCACCAGGCCAGACCAGGGAAAATTCAGAAATTATAAATTCCCTAATTGACCCTGCCGGGGATCGAACCCGAAAAACTGGCGAGTTTCTTGCCAGTTCTTCTCAGTACAATCTTCTTCTCTTTCTTCTCTTTCTTCGGTGGTCCTGATATATCATTAATGATTGTTTCAGGTTCCTCAAACGCCAGTGGGAGGAATCTGGGGGCGACAGGAAAGAGAATGAAGCGAGCGGCGAGAAGAAAGTGTGCGATAAACCCTTTGAAAGGATCAAGAGGAAGAAAGTTGCCATGCTGCTTGGATACTGTGGAGTTGACTACTACGGGATGCAACGGTAAGTTAAAAAGGTTTTTTTTTTACAATTTTTTTTTAACGACTGCCTTGGCGCCATGTTGAGCGCTGTTGTTTTATTTATTAAACCTACTAGCTGATGCCCGCGACTTCGTCCGCGTGGATGGAGGTTCTGGATTTTCTTCATATGAAATGACATCTTCATCAACGTGTTGGGTTTCTGGCTCGAAATTAGGATCTTCAACTTCATCATCAATATCACTAAACTCGTGTTCACTTTCTTCTTCCAGACACGCTAATATTTGTTCTTTGGACCCACAAAAGTTCCAGCCGATGTTCTTTTTCGAGTAGAAGTACCTGGCCTAGCGTTGTTACTTGAATCAGCCATCTAAAAATAAGATATTCGTATTAAAAAAACGTTAACACTTATTTACTGACGTGGTTGTTTTGGAGACACTGTGATAAAATAAACATTTTACTGAGGTGTAGTATAGTAGACACCTTACCTTATTGCTGACGTAGTAGTCTCGTGGACACCTTCCTCCCGTTACGAACACACCCGCTCATTACGACCGCCCGCCGCACACTGACCGACGCGCGAGCTCACCACACAAAGGTACTAAAAGCGGCGGCACTTAAATTTAAAAATTAACTGTTGTAAACCGACTTTTATATTTTGCGGTGTCCGTTCGACTACCACATCAGTCGCAGAGGGTTAAAGAGTTCCCGCGGGAATCAAAAAACATCGATCCACGCGGACGAAGTCGCGGGATCGATGTTTAAAATAAAAAATCTTAGGAACCAATATTGACAAAGTAATGAATATTTTAAATTATTTAGGTATTTATTATAGGTATAGAAACCTAAACCTTAACCTCTGCATTGGCACTTATATTTACGATTTTTGGGTGGTCCAAATATATAAAAAAACTGTTTAGGAAACCTCACTGCTACATGATCATAATGATGCGTGATCATAATTGTATTAATCCATAATTTATTTTAACGTATGTTATAATAACGTATATATAATAATAATATATTTTTTTATTTTTGTTTTCATAGTTAAATATTTAAAAATGTAAAAAATATGGACCTAAATGAAATAAATGAATAATAATAATAATAAAGTATTTAATAAAAGGCAATAAACCCAATATAAAATAAGTCACAAAACACAATAATTAAATTACACAGTTTATAAAACATTAAAACTTACGGCTAACGGAAACGGTTAAAAAACGCATTTCAGATGTCGCAGGTCACAGGTAGGTCACTCACTACTTTCTGTTTTCGTCACGGTGCACAGACAGCCAATAGTCAAAAATAGGGCTAGGACCCTCACAGACGACCTTGAGGATTCGATTGTTAGAGCTCCGAAGCCTTTCCCAGAAAGACGCCACTCGAGCTCTAACAATACAATAAAAGTCGGTCACTCTCGCTTCGGCAAACATTGTAGAAGCACTGCAATACCGCGGCAGCCCCATGAGAATTCTAAATGCATCGTTATATTGCACACGTATTGCAGTGTATGACTTCCTCAAAAAGTTAGTCCATAGCTGGCACGTATAAAAGCACTGACAGTAGGCGTTAAATAGTGTTATTTTAACAGCCTTACTGCATTTGCCAAATCTACGTGCCAGTATATTGCAACGAATCGAGAGTGCCCTCCTTTCTCTCTCAATGTCACTGTCGTCCTTTAATTGTTCTGTCAAAATATGTCCAAGGTATTTGAACTTCTGTACAATCCGAACTGCTTTACCATTCGACTTTATTCCTGGAATCCTTTCCGGACCTTTTCCTGACTTAAAAACTACCATCTCAGTTTTGTCAACATTGTATTTCAGTCCATGAGCATTCGCATAATGGTCACAGGCGGAAAGCAACTTCCTGAGGCCTTGGATAGACGGGCTGAGGATCACCATGTCGTCGGCATAACTTAGGCTGTTCACACAAACACCATTGATATGGCATCCGACATTGGTGTCCCTCAGCTCTTCTATTAAGTTGTTCATGTAAATATTAAAAAGGTCCGGAGAAGTAATTCCTCCCTGGCGAACACCGCAGTCTAATTTATATGAATTAGAGGTCGCTTCGCCCCATTTCACAGTATTTGTTTGGTTTCCGTACCAGTGTCTCAACAGACCCACAATTTCGTTAGGGACTTGAGACCGGTACAATTTCTCCCAGAGAATATCATAATTAACTAGATCGAAAGCCCGGCTCAGGTCTAGAAAACACGCATAAACAGAGGTATCACGTCTAGTGTAATACTGTACCGTGTGTTTCAAACCAACAATAGCTGAGTCCGTTGAGAGACCAGGACGAAAACCAAACTGTGCATCATTGATTACCACATTCCTAAGCAGTTCGGGTTGTACTAGACCTTCTAAAATCTTACCTATTACTGTACCTAGGGATATAGGACGATAGTTAACAGCAGAACCCAAGTCCCCGGTTTTATTTTTTGCAATCGGAACAACTATTGTCTTCATCAAATTATAGGGAAGATACGAATATCTTACACACAAGTTAAATAGACCACATAGTTTCTCATGTAGTACTAAACTACCATATAAAACGTGCTCAATGCTCAATTCATCGTATCCAGGGCTTTTATCATAATTACCTATAAGTACTACTAGCTGATGCCCGCATCTTCGTCCGCGTGGATTTTAGGTCTTATGGAGTCCCGTGAGAACTGGTTTTTTCCCAGTATAAATGTATATAATATAATATGTATATGAAACTGAATAAATGACCATCAGTCTGACAATATATTTGAAGATCTCTCTACTGTCTTATGACTCATTTACTTTTGTATGTCGAGTTTTCTTAACCCAATTTTGTTACTTTTCCGTACAATTTTTCAAACATTTTCTTTCATAAGAACCTTCTCCTTACAATAACAAACACAACAAAAAAAGAATTAGCGAAATTGGTCCAGCCGTTTACGCGTGATGCCGTGACCAAGGGAAATAGGGATTCATTTTTATATATGTAATTCATTTTTATATACGAGTATGTGTAGAGAATGTATTAAAATATAATTAATAATTATAGTATATATAATCTCGCGGGCTGCAAGTTCAAGATACCCACTGTACCACATAGATTTGCCTTCTGTGGCGGATTATAGCGAATTAAATTTCTAGTTTTTTCATTGTCATGGACTTCCACAAAGTAACGCCTGATATCCAGCAATAATATAATAAGTGATACTAACAATCGATGTACTAGAAACCGCCATAAGCTTCTAACAGCGTAATATCGTGTGCGCAAGGTGCAGAAATCCTTCGTGGGGTCGAGTATACGTTTTTATAACATGGTACCAAAAGAGTTTCTGGAGTTGCTGTGTTAAACAGCATCTGTTAAGTCGAGGTTATTATAATATAGATGATTTTCTCGATGACAAAGTTGCATGGAAGCAACCGGCTTCGCATCCAGCAACCCACAAGTCAGTGTAATACCTACTTGATACGTAGCGTATGCATTTTATATTATATACAAATTGTTACATTTTTCTGTTTTTGATAAGAGCAACTGCTGAGTTTCTTGCCGGTTCTTCTCAGTAGAATGAGCTTTCCGAACCGGTGGTAGATTCTTACGACTTATCATAAGTGGCACAGGTTGTCCTACATGAAATAAATCATTTTCATTTTCAATATATGCGCATTGTTTCTAGCAACCCCGGAGTCCCAACGATAGAGGAAGACCTACTGAAGGCGCTCCATGACGCCAAGTATATAACAGGAGAGGAGTTCACGAACCAACAAACCGCGCAGTTCCAGAGGAGCTCGCGGACGGACAAGGGCGTATCGGCGGCCAGACAGGTTGTCTCTCTTAAACTACGTTAGTATATCCATACTAATATTATAAATGCGAAAGTGTGTTTGTTTGGTAGATTGTCCTTCCAAATTCCAATTTATTTATTACTAGCTGATGCCTGGGAACTGGTTTTTTCCCCAGTATAAATGTATACATATAATATATGAAACTGAATAAATGACCGGTCAATCTAACAATATATTTGAAGATCTCTCTACTGTCTTATGTCTCATTTACTTTTGTATATGGAGATTTTTAACCCAATTTTTTTACTTTTCCGTACAATTTTTCAAACATTTTCTTTCATTAGAACCTTCTCCTTACAATAACAAACACAACAAAAAAAGAATTAGCGAAATTAGTCCAGCCGTTCACGCGTGATGCCGTGACCAAGGGAAATAGGGATTCATTTTTATATATATAGAGATTATCAGAGACTTTATTACATTTACATGGTTTCTTAGCACCCCATAAGCCTTGTAGTCTTGTCTGGGGGCAAGGTCAATCAATCACAGTGGCGTGCAGTTCATAGAGGCATAAAAGCAAGCCTACCCAAATGGAAATATGTCAATGCTTATTTTTCATCAAAACAGCTAGTAATAGGTATCCTGACAGACTAATGCCTACCCTAGATTAAAAACCTGTGCACGCCACTGATCAATCAATGGTTGGTTATGACGACTTCCCTGGCGTAGTGTTGAGCGCTGTTGTCTTAACGTGGGTTCGATTCCCGGATTTGGGGATTTATAATTTCTGAATTTTCTCTGGTCTGGTCTGGGGGGAGGCTTCGGCCGTGGCTAGTTACCACCCTACCGGCAAAGACGTACCTCTAAGCGATTTAGCGTTCCGGTACGATGCCGTGGAGAAACCGAATAAGGGTTTAATATTACTGTCTTACCCATAACAGGTTAGCCCGCTACCATCTTAGACTGCATCGTCACTTACAATTAGGTGAGATTGCAGTCAAGGGCTAACTGATGATAACCGGAACTGACGGCTTAACGTGCTCTCCGAGGCACGGGGGTGACACTCCGCCAACTTCCTAACTCCGGGCAGGCACTGATAAATTCTTAACTGAAAAATCCAATACCTAACAATTTTTATGCCCGACCGGGAATCGAACCCTGCACCTCGTAATCTGCAGTCGACTATGCTAACCGCTAGACCAACGAGGCAGTCAATATTAGTCAATAATCTAACTAACTATTCTAACTATTCTAATGTACCTCGTGGGTTTAGTGGTTAGCACGTTCAACTGCGACCGACGAGGTCCCGGGTTCGAGTCCCGGGTCGGACCATAATTAAGTATTGGGTTTGTTCTGACTAGAAACTCTCAGTACTAGCCCGGAGTTAGGAAGTTGGCGGTGTTTCACCCCCGTGCCTCGGAGAGCACGTTAAGCCGTCGGTCCCGGTTATTATCACTAACATGATAATAGTCGTTAAAGCCCGCCAACCCGATTTGGAGCAGCGTGGTGGGTGTAACCTCTAATTCCCTCTCTCCTATGAGAGTGGAGGCCTGTGCCCAACAGTGGGACGTAATGGGCTGTAGTGGTAGTGGTAGTGGTGTTTATTATACTTTTGTTTTAGCTCTGGAAGTGGACATAGACGAAATAAACCGCAGGCTCCCATCGTGTATAAAAGTGTTTGGCATAAAACGAGCCACCAACAAATTCAACTCCAAATCGAAGTGCAACGCTCGGACGTACAGCTACACTCTTCCCACTTATGTGTTTGAGCCCAGTCTTAGCGAGACGGAGAGAAAGACTTACAGAATGTCAGCTGAAAAGATCACGAAAGTCAATGAAGTGTTAAGTGTATATAAAGGGACCAAAAGTTACCACAATTTTACGGAAAAGAAGTGAGTATACAAATTATTTTATTCTAGACTAGCTGATGCCTGCGACTTCGTCCGCGTGGTTTAATTTTTTTTTCATTCCAGAGGCAATTGTTAATTTTCTGGGATAAAAAATATCTTATGTATGTCTGACGTATTAAATTTTGTCAAAATTTGTTTTAAATTTATGTTGTGGAACTTACAAAATTAGCTTAAAAGAAGAAGAGGAAGAGAAGTTTATCCCCGTTTGACATTTCACGGGGACTTGGGGTACCATTTATCCACCGTTTTTTAGCGTTTTTATTTATTTATTCAGGAATAAAAAATTTATCCTTTCCTCGGGGAGAAAATTGTCTCGGCCCATGCTAGGGGGGGCTGTATATCAAAATCAGTTGAACAGATGGGCCGTGAAAACGTAGCAGACAGACAGTCTTTCGCATCCATACTTCCATACTAATATTATAAATGCGAAAGTGTTTTTTTTTTTTTTTACTTTATATCCACTACAAGTTAGCCCTTGACTGCCATCTTACCTGATGGTAAGTGATGATGCAATCTAAGATGGTAGCGGGCTAACCTGTTAGGGGCATGGCAGTTATATTAAACCAATACCCCTATTCGGTTTCTACACGTAACACGGCATCGTACCGGAGCGCTAAATCGCTTGGCGGCACGTCTTTACCGGTAGGGTGGTAACTAGCCACGGCCGAAGCCTCCTACCAGGCCAGACCAGGGAAATTCAGAAATTATAAATTTTCAAACCCTGCCGGGGATCGAATCCGGGACCTCCGCACGTTAAGGCAACAGCGCTCAACACTGCGCCACGGAGGTCGTCTTGTCTGTCTTATCTGTCTGCTACGCTTTCACGGCCCACCTGTTCAACCGATTTTGATCAACCCCTTTGGTATTGAAGTAGGTTACTTTCCGGGGAAGAGACATAGGCTACTTTTTATCCCGGAAAATTAAAGAGTTCCCGCGGGAATCAAAAATCCTTTATCCACGCGGACGAAGTCGCGGGCATCATATATGTAGTTTGTAATATTCGTATGGATAATATAGATTTTCATCATACCTATTCGAAAAACGCATATTGGCTTCAGAGGATAGCGGGAGCAAAGTGTAACTTGTAGGCCCATAGGACTTTTCATTTCTCTCTTCTGATTGGTCCGAAGTCACGTGATCAATTTGTTGATCGGGATATACGTCTTTACATTTTATTTAAAATTTAAATATACGTCTAAATAATGTCTATACAATTACATAGAAGGTTGATGGGAGTATCTTCTGATTGGTGCTTAAACGTATAGGTAATGTCCATACATAGTAGGTTGATACTCCTAGCTTTTTCTCATACGTAATGATGAAAAATAGTGTGTGCCACTCGGGGCCAAATTTTTTGTTCTCGGGCGGCGTATATTGAATTCCTCGCTACGCTCAGGATTCTACTTTAGAACCCCTCGCTACGCTCGGGATTCTACTATAGAATCCTTCACTTCGCTCTGAATTCAAAATAGCGCCCTCGGGGAACAAAAATTTTCTTTGGCTCCATGTAACACAAATAACCATTTTGTTTGTGTTTATTTTGCTTTGTTTAACGTTTTGCGTATTGAACATTTTCCTATTAGAAGGTTGTTTTCACGAGTGATAATGTATTATTATTTACAGGCACTACCAAGATCCGTCTTCGCTGAGGTATATGATGAGTTTCAGTTTGGAACGAGTGTTTATCGAGTCTGAAATGGAGTTTGCAGAGTTATTAGTCAAGGTAAGTTGTTTTTCTTTTGGAAACAATCTGTTCATTTCCTAACAATAAACCTGCTAGGGGTATGACAGTTATATATGACCGGTTTTTACATGGATTGGTACCGGAAAGCGATTAGCCTCCAAGCAGACTTTAAATAAACTTTTTAGAGTGAAAAAAAAAATAGAATCTCGACATTCAATTAACATTCGTATTAAGAAACTCTGATCTATACTAATCAAATATCAAATAAATATTATAAATGCGAAAGTTTGGATGGATGTATGGATGTTTGTTACTCAATCACGCTCCAACGGCTGAACGGATCTGGATGAAATTTGGCACAGAGATAGATTATAGTCTGGAATAGCATATAGGCTATTTTTTATCCCGGAAAATTAAAGAGTGCCCGCGGGAACCGAAAAACCTCAATCCACGCGGACGAAGTCGCGGGCATCAGCTAGTAATAAATATTATAAATGCGAAAGTTCGGATGGATGGATGGATTGATGTTTGTTACTCAATCACGCCAGAACGGCTGAACGAATCTGGATGAAATTTGGCACAGAGATAGATTATAGTCTTGAATGACACATAGGTTATTTTTTATCTGGGAAAATTAAAGAGTGCCCGCGGGAACCGAAAAACCTCTATCCACGCAGACGAAGTCGCAGGCTAAAGTTAGTAAATTATATAATCTATCTAATTACTTATTACCAAACTTATTATTATTAACTTGTTATTAATGCAATTTACTATTCCAGGGTCAGAGTTTCATGCTGCATCAGATCAGGAAGATGGTGGGTCTGATGATAGCCGTCATCAGAGGCCAGGCTGATATGGGCATGATGGAGAAAGCCTTCGGCAAAGACAAGGTCATGATACCCACCGCGCCCGGCTTGGGGCTGATGCTTGATAAGGTAAATAATCCATACTAATATTATAAATGTGTATGTGTGTCTGTCTGCTACACTTTCATAGCCCATCTTTTCAACCGATTCCGTGAAATTTGGTATAGAGGTAGGCAGTGGCGTGCAGTTCATAGAGGCATAAAAGCACTGCTTACCCAAATGGAAATACGTCAATGCTCATATTTCATCAAAACAGTAAACAGTAAGGTATTCTGATTAACTTTATGCCTACCATAGCTTTAAAATCTGTGCACGCCACTGGAGGTAGGTTATTTCCCGGGGAAGGGCAAAGGCTACTTTTTACCCCGGAAAATTAAGGAATTCCCCGGGAATCAAAAAAAATTGGTTTATATCCCTGGCCTAAAAGAAAACTATTGCCAAACTTCCTTGTCATTTTAACGTTACATAAAAATCTAGAGGTCAAACTCATATTGTTTTACTAGCTGATGCCCGCGACTTCGTCCGCGTGGATTGAGGTTTTTCGGTTCCCGCGGGAACTCTTTAATTTTCCGAATAAAAAGTAGCCTATGTGCTATTCCAGACTATAATCTATCTCTGTGCCAAATTTCATCCAGATCCGTTCATCCGTTGGAGCGTGATTGAGTAACAAACATACATCCATACATCCAAACTTTCGCATTTATAATATTTATTTGATTCAAATAAACTTATTAAAAGTAAGCACTTTGAATACGTTTTGAATCATCGAGTGAATCTACCACTGGTTCGGAATGCTATTCCTATCGAGAACCAGCAAGCAACTCGGTGGTTGCTCTTTTAAAAAAAACATTAACGATTAGATCAATGTGTAGTTACATAAATAACCGCTGGCCTTAGCATTTCTGGAGCGAGTCAAATCGATGCTATTTTATTATTTACATAATCTTCAACAGTATAATAAGCTAGAAGTTTAATTCGCTATAATCCGCCCATCGACCACACAACCAATAGACGCCTAATTACTATGCTTTCGTAATGCAAACAATTCAGTCAAATGACTCAAGTAAGCGGGCGCGGGGTACTAAACGCTGATTGGTCTACTCAAGGTCAAAAAAATCATAAATCAAATGGGATGGGGTCCTAACTCCTAATAATTATTTATCGATAATTAATTATCGATATACTCTAATTAATATTTAAATAACTCGGTAGGTTTTGTTACAAGGGCGTGGAATTATATAAGACCTATTAAGTCTGATGTGTTGTCTGAAAGTGTTCGCCCTATATGAGGAGTCTATTAGTTGTATGGTCGATGAATCCGCCACAGAAGGTGTACAGTACGTATCTTGAACTTGCGGCTCGCGCCATTCTCCACACCACACAAATCTTCCAAAATACCCTTAACGCGGGCTGCAAGTTCAAGATACGCACTGTACCACATAGATTTACCTTCTGTGGCGGATTATAGCGAATTAAACTTCTAGTTTTTCATCGTCACGGACTTCCGCAAAGTATTGTAATAATAATTATTCAGAATTTAATTTTGTAAATAATTTAATTAGTAAAATAATAATGTAAAATGTTAGTTAATTCTAAATGTTGTACGCCAGAAATGGCAGAATGCATGTTAATTTCACAACGAATAAATCAATAAATCAATAGTATAATAAGCTTTTTTCAGGGGCATACTTTTAATGGATTTCTTAGACTTGTGTAAAAGTTTATTATTCTTTATTTAGGTGCACTACGAGAGATACGACGCAAAGTTCAAAGGCAGCCACGATAGTTTGACGTGGGATTCAGAGGACGAAGCTGTGGAGACGTTCAAGCGAGAGCGCATATTCCCGTACATCATCAAGGGCGAAATCGAGGGCAATTCCATGGGTAAGTCCTCCATGCTTTCATACTAGCTAATATTATGAACTAGCTGATGCCCGCGACTTCGTCCGCGTGGAATAAGTTTTTTTTTAATTCCCACGGGAACTACTCAATTTTCCGGAATAAAAAGTAGCCTATGTCACTCTCCAGGTCCTCAACTATACCCATGAAAAAAATCACGTCGATCCGTTCCTCCGTTGCAGCGTGATTGAAGGACAAACCAACAAACAAACACACTTTCGCATTTATAATATTAGTATGATGCGAAAGTGTGTCTGTGTATCTGCTACAATTTCATAGCGCACCTTTTCAACCGATTTCATGGTCCATCTTTTCAACCGATTTCATGGCCCATCTTTTCAACCGATTTCATGGCCCATGTTATCAACCGATTTCATGGCCCATCTTTTAACCCGATTTCATGGCCCATCTTTTCAACCGATTTCACGGACCATCTTTTCAAACGATTTCATGACCCATCTTTTCAACCGATTTTGATAAAATTTGATACAGAGATATGTTGCATAGAGTTCCCGCGGGAGTCAAAAAAACCTTAATCCACGCGGACGAAGTCGCGGGCATCATCTAATATAATTAATAGAAGCACCCAGATATTCTTAGTTGGTTTAAAAGAAATGGCTAATCTATAGCCACATTTTTTATCCACTATTATACTTGAACATCAGAAATTGTTTTGTACGAAATAAATAAATAAATGGCTGAGCTTTTATTTACTTTATTTACAGAATGTAACAAAATATAACAAGTATACAATTTATAAAATATTAATTGTAGTTATTTTCCAGGTATATGGCTAGAAAAAATCAAGAAACATTCCTTTGAGCCTTCCGATGAGAACCCTGATGACAAGAATGAGATTGGTGACACTGGCGGTGATGACGACGACGATGATAATTGTGATGACGATGATGATGACAGGAATACAAGCAAAGAGATAAAAGATGATGAAATTGATAATATTGAAGAAAGTAATACAAAATGTGTTGATAAAATAAATAATTGTGATGACGATGATGATGGCAGAAATACAAGCAAAGAGATAAAAGATGATGAAATTGATAATATTGATGAAAGTACTACAAAATGTGTTGATAAAATAACTCAAGATGATGGAAATAATTATAATAAAGATAGTAGTAATAAAGTTATAGATGCGGCAGAAGTGAAAGCAGAAAATAATGAAAAAATTGAATTGAATGATACAAAAGAAAATGTAGTATGTGAAGTGACAACTGTAAAAGATAAAATCTGATAAATGTGTATTAAAAAAATAAAGCTTCTTAGTAGAACTATGTACTTAAAAGGCTTGTGAACGCAACTAGTGAAACATCAGTGTGTGTCATTGTAAAAACAGACATATTTGTATACAGTTAAGAGTTCAATCTATGTTGCTTTGGATACTAGACCTAAGTGTAGTAAGCAAAAATGATTATATATGAAAAGTATTTTGATTGCAAATGGTAGTTTTCAAGTCCTATTCTTGTTTTTTTTAATCTGCGATCTCGCCTAGTTTTAAGTGATAATGCAATCTAACATGTTTGAAGTTTTAATCTTTACTAATATTATAAAGAGGTAAAGTTTGTGAGGTTGTGGGGGGTAATCTCTGGATGTACTGAACCGATTTTGAAAATTCTGGTACCAATAGAAAGCCACATTATTTGTGAGTGTCATGGCTATATATTAACCCGAAAAATTAGGGAGTTCCCGTGGGATTTTAAGAAACTTATTTCACGCGGACGAAGTCGCGGGCATATGCTAGTATGTTATACATGTAACTCTTAACTTAGTTATGTACATTTTAGGCAATTTAATATCACTTGTTTTAACGGGGAAAGTGAAAAAGTTTGCCATTCAGGCGTAGCCATCATTTTACCGTAAATAGAACCTCTGAGTATAATGTACATTATTTTTATCATTATTCAGTGTATTTTTAAGAGGGCCTTATTATTTTTTATTACTTACTATGGTCGCTATTAAATCTTAAGTTTTTCGTTAGTAGCATTCAAATTCATCGTATCACATAAGCTTACAATAATTATTAATGTAATTACGGCCTTAGCATTTATAGCATTTGTTAAGTTGCTCGGATATTGTTTTATTCTTTAAAAAAAACACTATGTCTTAGCGTGAGTTAAGTTATTATGGAGTTAGGTGACGCCATCTATCGGCAAAGTATAAAAGCTTTCTTAACTAATTCTGTTCATTGTTTCCTCGCAAATAGAGAAAAGTACTTTACAAGACACAGCTCGTTTACTTTAAAAGGCCTCGGCTATAGTTGGGCCATTACAAACGTGCGAACTGAGTCATAAATCATTTTTATCAGATCTCTCTTTCACACTTATAGGCATATCGGAACTCTCGCTCGCACTTCTAGTGTTGTGCGTAACAACAAAGAAGGGATTTGTCGATAGTCAATAGCAGGTAATCAAGAAAGGTTAAGGAAATAATGCAGAATATTTTTTAGGATGTATTTTTAATGTCTGCTTTTAAAACATACAATATATTAAATATAAATTAAGACGAAGTCGCGAGGGCAACAGCTAGTATTAATCTATGTCTATGTCATCGTCGGAGGAGCTATCGCTGTCATCTTCATGTAAATTTATTATCAGATGCTGTACTCTCTGATCTCTTAAAATAGCCTTGGCTAAATCGCGATCCTGTAACTCCTCTGCATGCCTCACACATTTTACCCAGTCCTCTTTGGATACATTCTCGATAGCTTCATGTAAAAGGATCTCGACATCTGCTATTTTAAAAGTATTGTTTTTTGATGCCACTTCGCCCTTTACTTGTGCCCATACCAATTCAATGGGATTATATTGGCAGTGATACGGTGGCAGCCGAATAACTTCGTGGCCATGCTCAATTGCCAGTTGGTCAATGGCATAAATCTTTTTTGGGTTGCTTTGTTTTACTTTAATTATTAATTCTTCTTTTATGTCTGCATTCGAAAACAGAATGTTTTTCTGTTGGAGCCATTCCTGTATGTTACTTTTCTTCCAAGACATTGTCGGTATGGGTTCTAATTGCTTGGTATGGTAACTGGCATTATCTAAAATGATAATCGATGGTTCCTCCAAAACTAGTAAAAAGTCCATAAACCACGCAATATATGTTTCCGCATCCATTTCAGTGTGGTAATCGGCATCTTTGGATTTCACAGCTCTGAAAACTAATTTTGCTTCTGGTACGAAGCCTGTCTTAGCGGAGCCGGCGTGACATACAATCAAACGTTGTCCCTTCCCCACTGGTTGATTTTTAAAGCCACCTTGATCATTTTCTCCAAGCCACATTCGTTTTCTGCACTGGTTTTGATTGACCCAGGTCTCGTCCAGATAAAACCGCGGACGGGTATCGTTTGTCTTCTTTAATGTATCAAGTTTTCTTAAAAACTCCATTCTAGCGCAGACAATATCAATTCGTTCCATTAGGTATTTTCGGCCATCCATGTTTTTTTTGAATTGGTAACCTATTTTCTTTAATATTTTTTTCAATGATGACTTGCTGCACTTAAATTCAGGCATTTGTTCTTTTATTTTCGCTAATATTTTAGCCACTGTTGGGTATTCACCACTGTCGTAAAATGAACAAATGGTGCGTTGCAACAAACAAACATCGAAATTATCGATATTTGTAACTGTTTCTGGTTTTACATATGTTTCTCTTGGTGTACATGGATGGCCAGATTGAAGTATTTCTTTCTTGACTTTGTCTACAGTTCTCGTACTAACTCCACAAAGAAGCGCCGTAATATGTCGTGGGTTATTTAAATTTAGAGAAGATATTTTTACCGGGTCACTTTTCAATTCATTAAACACTGTCAACACATTATAAATAACCGTACGAGTTTGGGCGTTAATATCGCCCTTTAATTTTAACAAAGTTAAGTTGGAGAATAATGCGTCCATGGTTCGCTTACGATTGTCTAATGATAACTAACACAATTTTCACAAACACCTACATTTTACCTTATTGCATTAGTCATCAACGACCGCGTCGTTTATAGCTACCTGCGTCCGAGCGGCATCCCTTTATCGATATCGAGTTGTGCAGCATCGTCACATTCCTTTGACGTCATGTTTTATGACTCAGTTCGCACGTTTGTAATGGCCCAACTATAGTGCCTTGTCCTTTTAAAATCACTTGCGAACTTCCCTACTTCGCCTCCTTTCTTTTCCTTTCACGCCTACCATAGTGATGGGAATAGGACGTCGAACGCTTTTATCGATGTGACCTGGTTATGCTCGCGACTGCGTCCGCGTGGACTACACAAATTTCGAACCTCTATTTTACCCCTTTAGGGGTTGAATTTTCAAAAATCCTTTCTTAGTGGATGTCTACGTCATAATAGCTATCCGTAGACCGTATGCCAAATTTCAGCCCGATCCGTCCAGTAGTTTGAGCTGTGCGCTGATAGATCACTCAGTGTTTTCCTTTTATACATTTAGATTTTAGTTGATATGATAAAAATAAAACAAATTTCAAACGTTAATTATATAATTAAATTTAAAAAAAAAATTTTTTAATTAAAATATGGATTACAAGCTTTTATTAGAATACAAGAAACTTTTATAATTGTAACACCTTTTGTACCTATTGTACTGTTATTCACAAATACAGTGTAAACTCTATATAGCGACACTGAAGGGACTGTGCATTTTATGGCGTTATAGAGAGTTGTCGTTAAATGAAGAGAAGAAACATCAGAATTAGAAAAAGAAAAAGTTTATTTCCGACTATTGTTAGTAGTTATGTGCATAAAAAAGAATGTTATTTGAACGCTATTGCGTATAGTCTGTTATTTTTGTCTGACGTCTTTTGCTGCACCAGTAATTTTGTTGTAATTTTTTACTTATTTTATTCATATCTAGCAATATTGAGGCATCTTGGTTATAAAGGAAGTATTTTTCCAATAATTTAGCTGCTTCCACAGCTTCTTTAATGCTCGGCGGAGGCTCAGGCTCATCCGTCTCATCTTCTTCATCGCCTTGTTCTTGATCCTCAGTTTTTCTCACTGAATCCAAAATTTCTTATTCTTATTATTTCTTAATTTCGTAAATAAATGAAATGAAATGAAATTTAACTTACAATGTACGATGGTACGGAGCTCTTCATGTGCAGGCCCTACTCGCGCTTCACCGGTTTTTAATAATAAAAACTTGTGTAAAAAAATACTTTCATATATTGAATTCGGCTTCTATGGATGTATTTTTTGACTTTACTAGCTGATGCCCGCGACTTCGTCCGCGTGGATCGAGGTTTTTCGTTTCCCGCGGGAACTCCTTAATTTTCCGGGATAAAAAGTAGCCTATGTGTTATTCCAGACTATAATCTATCTCTGTGCCAAATTTCATCCAGATCCGTTCATCCGTTGGAGCGTGATTGAGTAACAAACATACATCCATACATCCATCCATCCAAACTTTCGCATTTATAATATTTATTTGATTGTCTCATGTTGTGGCAAACTGGTGAAAACATTTACGTTTATATCTTCTAATGTTAAATCCCTTAAGGCCATGCCACGAGTTTGACGTGAATCAATAATTTCTGGTAATAAGCATTTCAAGTAAAAGTTCACAATTTTCTTCTCCATCTTTGCTTTCCAGAACTCGTCATCTTTATAAATATGCTCTATCACAAGTGGGTGGTTTTCTCCTATCCAAATTCCAAAAATACACTCACTTCTTCCCGTTACATGAAGCTGGCCCTGCACTTGAAAATACCAATTACTTGTTTTGTTAACAGACCTTGTATTGGTTTTCTTGTCAAACTTGTATAGTTGTATCTTGTTTTCTTTTATAGCTGTCTATCCCTTTTCTAAAAGCTATTATTGGGCATTTAATTTCCACAATTTTCTCATCTCCGACCAAACCATCGGGTGTTGCACCTATAAATAGGTAATGTTCATCAATGAAAAGCCCACAAGGTTCAGTATTGATGGATTCTTGCAGTTCCATTTGTTGCAAGGCTTGTTTTTCGTGTTCAACACCATGAGACACTGATGCGATATGAGCTAAATTTTTCGTATAAAGTATATTTTTTACTAATGGTGCAATGCTTCTAGATGTTTGTCTTTTACAGATAGGTCCAAAGTTTGAAGCAGTTAGCAGTAACTGGATGGAAATACGAAAAAAACAGATAACTGCTTCAAACAAACTTCTCGTTGTAACATAGTGTTTCTTTCTATTTCCGTTCTATCTGGTGGTGGTGATTTCTACGCCCTCTTCAACCTTATCCTTGGTGTTGGGGCTCTTCGTATTCTTCAACATACGCTGAATTGTTGGATGAAAATCTCAACCAAAAGCACGGATATTCCCACGGGAGGACCGTGGGAAGATCCGTGCCTTTGGTTAGTAACGATATTGACATCTAGCACTAAACTCATACACCACAAACAAAATTAGTATATTCTCTTGTTGTGATTAATTGAGAGATGCTGACTTGGCATGTGTTGATATTATAGATCTGGCTCGTCTACTGAAGAAAAAAAAACAGCTATAAAACAAAATGAAAATGAAACATTAATCACACATTCTTATGTATTTTATTCATCAGTAATACCAATTTTAAATCATATAAACAAAGCATTAAAGAAAAAAAATATAAAAAAGTGTGTGTGCAATTCACACACGGTAGAAGTGAAACTTCAGAAAAGTAGCCTAACTTGTATTCTATCTCATTCTGTCGCAGGCTAAATTCTATTATGAATATGTGTGTCTCTTTTTGGTGTCGCTTTTTCGTTTCATCGAATTTCAAATCACGATTCTAAAGAAGTTTCACTTCAAAAAAAAATGTGTGTGTGTGCAATTCACACACGGCAGAAGTGAAACTTTAAAAAAAAAAAACATACGCGCCGAATTGAGAACCTCCTCCTTTTTTGGAAGTCGGTTAAAAAAGTAGCCTACGAGAGATTGAGATAAATATAACTTGTATTCTATCTCATTCTCTCGCAGGCTAAATCTTATTATGAATATGTTTGTCTCTTTTTGGTGTCGCTTTGTCGTTTCATCGAATTTTTCAAATCACAAAGATTCTAAAGAGGTTTCACTTTAATAAATCACGTGTTCTAAATAGACAAAGGTACTTTATAAGGACGACAAAATAATGTGAAGAACAGGTATTTTGTGAGTGAGTGAAAAACTCAATTCAGGTGTACATTGAATCTGTGCTGAGAAAGACCTTTCTCGGCTCTTCTCCAAATTCTATATATTCTTCTCTTTAATTATAATCATAAGGTGTAGTGTTTGTGTTTCGTCCGCAAGTTCGCGGAGCTAAATCTAATCAAAAACTAATCTAACGAAATATAGTAAAATGTATTGGGAAGGGAAATGGTGTTACCTTTGTGAAGTGTCCTCGTAGGTACGAGTATATCGGGCCCGATTCTTCTGTGGCGAATTGTTGCACTTCCACTTTGTGTAATAAGTA
Organism: Erebia ligea; assembly: GCA_917051295.2. NCBI lineage: Eukaryota > Metazoa > Arthropoda > Insecta > Lepidoptera > Nymphalidae > Erebia > Erebia ligea. The sequence continues at coordinate 1,091,140 of OU785240.1, read as the reverse complement.
GGTGGTGAAAATTATGTCATGTGGTAATAATATGATAAATCATAAAAAACAATTAACAAATCAGACTTTCTACTGCTACATTTAAAAAATTAAACAGAAAATTACAAAAATGGAACGCTTTGAATACACGTTCATCCGGTGGCGCCACTAATTGTACCGTGGCGACAACATCCGTTTCATCGAATTTTCAAATCACGATTCTGAACAAGTTTCACATTAAAATGTGACAATGTTTGGTAAGCCATCTACAAGTTTGAACTAAATTATGTATTTTAATAAACCCAGAGAGCTTAATAAGCTCTTTTTTACAGCCTGTGTCTGTTGCACCTACGAACGCTTGTAGACGTGCGCGCTCATGCTGGAACTTGTTAGCCCTTGACTGCGATCTCACCTGATGGAAAGTGATGATGCAGTCTAAGATGGTAGCAGGCTAACCTGTTAGGGGCATTGCATTGCATTTAAACTCTTCTGTATTTATGTCCCGAGGAGCTTGATCTAAGTTTTTCCGAGCCTAATATTACTGCAGGCGTTAAGATGGCATATTTTTGCGCTAGATTTTGCAGCTGTTCGATCGATTGTAGTTCTAATCGATTACGAATTTCAGCAGTTACTCTGTCTACTGAAGTAAACATTGTTAGCCTCAATTCGTTCTCGTACGATAACCCAACATCTACATTTCTGTTGCCAAAAATATGAACTTTATAGTCACATATCTCATCTTGAGTATGCCTACTGCCTAAAGACAAATTTTTCCACAGCATATTCATTTTTGTCAGTATCGTGTTCCTCAGGTAATCGGATTTAAACCTGATTTTGATCAATCGGTTTATACCAGTCTTTCTAAAACCAGATATTATATTGTCTTTTGGATTTTCACTAAGATCTTCCATAAGTTTTTTTAAGAGTCTTGGGAAACATCCCTTTGAAACTGACGCTTGTGTCTTTCCATCGCTTTTCTTGTTTCTAGAAATCTTTTTAAAATCAGTCTGGTCTATCCTGCACCTTAGATCTGGTGAACGAACTACCAACCTGGTGTTCACTAAAATTGAACATAAACTCATGATTTTTTAACCAATGTTCAGTTACACATAAAACATCAATATAAATTATTTAAAAACAATTCCATCTAAATCCTTCCCTTTAATTATAATACATTGAATGTTCTGGTGAACCAGGTTGATGATATTAGATTTTTTATTTATTGTTTGCTTTGCATTAAGTGAGTGCAAAGCCTTATTATAACTTGTGATTTTTCAAGCAAGAGGAAGCCTCCGTGGTCTCCTTATCTACACTTGCGAGCAAGCTAATCGACTCAACACATAGGCGCGCATAAATACATGGATTTTTCGAAAAATTTACGACGTTTTTATAAAAAACATATCTTTTAAAAGTTTGAAATCTAGACTTTAATTTGATACCAATATTGTCATAATTTTCTGGACGAGAAGGGAGGGAAAATGGGAATTTAGGAAAATATGTTGTGGTCACATAAAACAAAAAATGTAAAAAAAAAGTTATTTATTAAGTCAATACTTTGTATTGCCGTCCCTAGCTCTAATCACAGCTTGCAGTCGGTTCTTCATGGATCTTATTAATCTTTTGATAGCGTCTTGAGGAATTCCGGCCCACTCCTCTAATAAGGCCACCTTCAATTAATTGATGGTCGAAGGGACTGGATTTCAGGACCGGACCCTTCTCTTGAGCTGGTCCCACAAGTGTTCGATGGGATTTATGTTTGGACTGAGCGCAGGCCAGTTCATCAGCTGTATATTAACTTCGTTCAGGAACTCCTGAGTGACACGCGACGTATGACACCGGGCATTGTCGTGCATTAAAGAAAGAAAGAAAGAAAGAAAGAAAGAAAGAAAGAAAAGTCTTTATTTGTCACTCCTGCATGTTACATTTGAAATTTAAAAATAAACTTAAACTAAAACACTTAGAAAGAAAAAAATAGGTACATGCGATATTAACACTGTATTGTACAGCAGTGCAACAAACAGGTAAGCCACTCAGCTTGTGTTGGGACTCCGGGCCTCTCAGATACGAAGCCGCTATGATGGCGCACATCTGAGGTACCAGGTGCCCCAACGCTGATTTTCAGTGGCCGTCTTTTTGCGAACGTCACTGGTAGGTATATAAGTGTATAATATAAACTATTAAAAGGCAGAATAATAAAGGTGGAAAAAGAAAGTAGTAAATATTGTATATTAATATTAATTTTTATTACTGATTTAAAGTGTAAGACGTATTTAAAAGTGGTAGGTATAGATTAATAAATTAGGCATGCGTTCTGTAAATTACTTATAAAGCATACTTAGGTACTAAAATTCTACATCAATGTATAAAGCAAAGCAACATTTTCGTTATATATTGGAATAACATATAATAAATATATATATAACTATAAAAACATTGAAAGCTCAAAAAGTGAGTGTTTAAAATTAATAACTATTGCTGTAGTTTTTGTAAGTTAAGTAAATGTTTTTTTAATTTTGATTTAAAAGCGCTGATCGTCTGGAGGTTACGTGAACACGAAGTTTTCACCAACAAATCCTGCGTAAGGAACAACGTGGTCAAGGAGAATGTCAGTTATGTATCGATCAGCTGTCAGCCCTCCTCCTCGTCCTCCCCCGGGCACGAAAACGAGTTCTGTTTTTCCCTCCAAAGATATACCAACCCACATCATGCAAGAGCCACCGCCGTATGCTGTCCTATCAGCGAAACAACACTGCGCAAATCGCTCGCCTGGACGCCTGTGACGCCTGTGATTGTGACGCCTGTGACTGTGACGTCTCGATATGGGCATGAGTGTAGCCAAAACAGGTCTTAACTTGTCATATTTTTGTACCTTCTGGGGTCTCTTAGATTCTATTATTACTATGTCGTCCAATTCTACATCGATCTCATTATTCAAAAGGTTTACTGAATCGAGATAATGCTCGTGATAAGCGTTACCCGGTTGCAACAAATCGTGGAAATACATCAATGAGTTAATATCAGAGCATAACGTATTCCTGATGTTACACATCATATCACTAATATAAACACAAGAAGACTTCTCAGATGGTCTTTCCCTGGTCATCTTAATAATATCACCCCCACGATTGTCGACCTTGATGTTCTTTAAATCCTGATCACCTACGCGCGTCTCGATCAATTTTTGCAGATCATCGCGCACAGGCGTGTAATAAGTTAGACTGTGTGTATGTCTACGAATAGCAACAAGCATGTGTGACTTTGACAGGTACCTATATTTCTTCTTTAATCTTAGTTGATGTCCTAACTATGATAATGTGCTCGGCCTGTTTTCCTTGGTACTCATGGACAGTAGAAACATTGTAACATGTGCTCGACTCATTAGATCCTTTTCTGACTGCTTAAAAACAAGATACTTATAACGTACGTTGTCCAATGGTACAGCTGCTAAAGATATATAAACTTTAAAATTCATACTACGCATGATGTTAGACACTGATTTAGCTCCCCCTTCGTATCTGTTCGACAACGTGGCCATAAGGTCGACTGGACATCTGTAAGATCTAGTGTCTACTTAAAAAAATTCTTACGGGCCACCATTTACCTGGTATTTTACCGGAAAATAGGCAAGAACGACGATTTTCATTTAGATATTCAAAGATCAGGATACGTAGATCTAGTCGAGATAATGGGGACCAGGGCACCAGGAGGTATCATATGCAGTCCCTTCACTTTGTTTTCTATTGTACGTCGAGGTATGAGATATCTTTTTTCGGCTTCCAATGACGTTATGTTCTTTTTTTTTTACTAGATCTACTGCTAAGTCTAGCATTTCTTGAGTGTAGTTTTTAGGGTTCCGTAGCCAAATTTGGCAAAAACGGAACCCTTATAGATTCGTCATGTCTGTCTGTCTGTCTGTCTGTCTGTCCGTCCGTATGTCACCACCACTTTTTTCCGAAACTATAAGAACTATACTGTTGAAACTTGGTAAGAAGATGTATTCTGTGAACCGCATTAAGATTTTCATACAAAAATAGAAAAAAAACAATAAATTTTGGGGGTCCCCATACTTAGAACTGAAACTCAAAAATTTTTTTTTCATCAAACCCATACGTGTGGGGTGTCTATGGATAGGTCTTAAAAAATGATATTGAGGTTTCTAATATAATTTTTTTCTAAACTGAATAGTTTGCGCGAGAGACACTTCCAAAGTGGTAAAATGTTGGTCCCCCCCCCCCGTAACTTCTAAAATAAGAGAATGATAAAACTAAAAAAAATATATGATGTACATTACCATGCAAACTTCCACCGAAAATTGGTTTGAACGAGATCTAGTAAGTAGTTTTTTTTAATAATTTAAAACTTACTACAGGTTTGTACGGAACCCTCGGTGCGCGAGTCCGACTCGCACTTGGCCGGTTTTTATAGTTTCTTGATCCTAGTTTTCGGCGACTACGGCGACCCATCTCCTCAAAAATAAATAAAAATTATTTTATACAACTACTAAGATCCCCCTGTACGTATTGATGATTATTATAAGTAGCTATGGACTACATAGGACAAGACAAGACACTTTTTAAACCTTTACGTGTTAAGACACGTAAAGGTTTAAAAAGTGTCTTATCAAAAATGAAATTTTAATTTTTTGTTTGAGTCAACCCTAGGCCGCTACAAACCATGGCAAAGTTGCCCTCTCATATTGGCCGGCATGGTTTGGTAACTTTTCCAACAACATATTTTATGAGACACAATTCAAACACTACGGCATTTTCAAGGTAATCAATCCATTCCTTACCATAGAAATAACATTATATCTAAAATTTACGTACCTGCATCCGATGTTTGCATTCGAAAATATTAAAAGTTCTGGAGCACTGAGTTTTAAGGTTATGTGAGCAACGAATTTTGAAGTTGAAATGGTAAAAAATGGTTGCCGTGGTGTTGCTTTATACAAAATAGTGTTGCCAATTAATAAGCGTATTTTTCCCTAAAAGTAGTCACAACACTAAAAAATATACGTAGTCTGTGGTATGAAAGGATTTATCGTTGTACTCTGCTGGTGGCAAAGTTAGTAACCCTTGGCAAAGTTACCTACCAGATTTGACGTACAAAAAATATCTCACCCGGATGTTTCATTAAAGCTTCGTCCATCCAAACTTCTCTGTATTGTTTGCGACCGTTTAGAAGATATTAGTCTATAGTCCTATAATTATCCTTAAAATCATTGATGGGTTTTTTATGTATCTTACTCAAACGTTTGCGAATGTCGATTGCCCCCTTAGGGCCGGTTTTTTGAGACTATAGTCAACAGAGAGTTGACAATTAGTTAAGTTTACTATAGTTAAGACGCTAACAAATGGTTAAACCACTGTTTCGTTTTTTTATCGCGATTTTAACTATTAGCATTAACTAATAGCCATAGTATTGCCATTGCTATGAACACTTTATTTCCGTAAATCGAGATCATTTCTCGTAGGGAGTCATTATTTTTATGGCAACACTTGAAGAGTCTAATGTAATATGACGTTGACAGATGACATTATCGTGACATCGTTATGTTTGTGACTGCCTCGTTGGTCTAGGGGTTGCATTTTCGACTGCGGCCGACGAGGTCCCGGGTTCGAGTCCCGGGTCGGGCCATAACAAGTATTGGGTTTTTCTGACAAGAAATTCTCAGTACTAGCCCGGAGTTAGGAAGTTGGCGGTGTTTTACCCCCGTGCCTCGGAGAGCACGTTAAGCCGTCGGTCCTGCGCCTGATCTCTCTCCGGTCATGTCGGATTTTTCGTATCACTATAATATCTCCCACGCAGATGGCTAATCTCTCTGCAGATTGGCCGCCGTGACCGAAATTCGGTCGGGAGGACATTATTATTATGTTTGTGACTTGTGTGGTGATTTTATATGTTAATTCGTTGTATTTTATATAAAGTAATAAGCAACTGCTTGAGGGGTAGCACTGAATGTTTTCTTGTAGTGGACGTTTGTAATTCTACACCTATTTGTTCGACTATCCAGGTAACAGTTTCTATAAATAACCGATATCGTTTCAAAAAATCGACGTCATCCCAATGGTTCGTGGTCTAAATACTTTAGTCTTCTCATTAAGACGTATTCCGTGAATATTTCATCATCAGATGAACTCTCAGAATTCTCAAAATATCTGGTAATATTGTTCATTATAAAATCAGCAAAAACACACATTTTTCTACTGAATATACTTACCTAATCTCACTTCAACGAATAATGTTCACAAAATGTTGTTTAAAGCAAAAAACAGTTGAAAAGAACAGATGTTCTAACAAAAGTTAACTATCCACCATCTGCATAACCCTCGGCATTGCTGTAGTTAAATATTTTAACAAATGGTCAGGTTTATTGACCATTAGTTAGGCTAACTTTGTCTCAAAAAACTTTTTTTTCCGAAATTTAACTATTTGTTACAAAGGACTTGACCAGCGCAACTATGGGAGCTTGCCTAGATATCAAAAATTAAGGTGCAGCAATGAACTCTTTATTATTGTAATTTTTATATTTTATAGTTTTCCGATAAAAAAGCTTCAGGAGTCTGAAGGTTCTGGAAACTGAGAAAATAAATAAAAGAAGTTTCACCAAAAAACTACTTTCCCACACTAGATGGCACTAGTTGTTGTGGTGAGCGAGTCTAAAAATATATTTTAAGTATTGCTAACCACGTTTCTCAGGAAAATAATTAAGCTTTGCATTATTTGGGCATGGATGAGGATAATACTGGAATAATAAAACTATATTTGCAAGAATTATGTAATTCCTTTAAAAATCACGCTACATTGTACTGCTGCCACACTAGATGGCGCTAGCGAGTCTTTTCAACTATTCGACAACAGATGGCGCTAAACGTTTTGGTTAGCGAGTTTGTTCAACTATTCGACCACAGATGGCGTCTAGATGCAATGCCAGAGGGCATTACGTTCCTTTAAACGCAGTGGTTATTTGAAAATGCTTTGTTCGTTTGAGGCTTGTCAACAACAAAAATAATAAAAACAAAACATACATTTCCTTTTCATTACTATTTAATTGATCAAAAATAAATCACTCATAATATAGTGACTAAGGTACTTATATGGTATTCATGTAGGGTAACAAGATTATTATTAGGCATGGATAAAACGAAACGTCAAAATGGAGTAGTGGTTAAAGAGGAAACCGGACGCTCAAGATTTAAACAATAAACGTATTGTTTTTATAGACATTTTATCCTTGGCCTTATTCGTAGTAATAAATCCATAGTAATTTCGGTTTTAATTTTTAAACCTTACTGTAAAAACGGAAATCCTGCACATTGTCCCGAATCGGAGGGCAGTTACTGGTCATGGCCTTTTAACTATTGGTTGCCTTAACTATGTCTCAAAAAACCGGCCCTTAGACGAAGATGTCAACACTAAGTCTCCCGTTTTGTGCTTTTTTAAAATGAAAGTTGTTTTACCGCAACCCGGAACACCAACAATCATATCTATCGTAGGTAGGTTGAAATTGCTGTAGTATTCTTTAAAGTCTAAAGTAGCTTGAATTAAATTCGGTTCCTGCATCAACACTGTGAAATTACCGCATAATAAAATTCTATCCTCGGAAGATGCTGATACATCTTCATCGCAACGTTCTTCAAATTTAACGAACCGTTCTCCGTCGAAACAGTATTCGTACTCAGGATGTCGAGTCTACCTAACCAACCATCTACACGCATACGGCATATCGATCAAATACAGAAATTTTTTCTTTGTGTGATAACAAATACCTCTTTACGTCCAAACCAATAGGGAATGACAATTTAGAATAGGCTTGACTATAAGTCGCTTTCGCTGTATTTACTGTTGTAACCCATAATTCTTTAATTTCAATCATGGCGTTCTCAGCAGTGTCTAATGGAGTTATCTCTTTAATGAAATTTAAATGCTCCGGAATAGGATATTTCGCATTGTTTATGGGTTTCCAGAACGCGTTTTCCTATTTATCCGCTTTAGGTAACATACTTCCGACGTTGTCCGATTCATCTCTTAAGTAAACCCGGTGAATCACACCCGCACTAGACCACCAAACAGTGACCATCACCTTTTTAGGGGTCATTTTTGGTTTAGGGCATTGCTTTGGTGCTGAACCAGGATCTAACCAACTTGCTGAGCGCTTTCGATTGTCGAACAGAATCCATTTTTCGTCGCACGTAACAATTCGTTTCAAAATTCCTTCATTTCTTTGCCTGTTGAGCAGCGCAAGGCAGGTCTCGACGCGTACGTTGCGCTGGCGATCGTTAAGGTCGTGGGGCACCCATCTATCAAGCTTTTTTACCTTGCCAATTTGTCACAAATGGATCAATATTGTTTTGATGCTTACATCAAAAGCTGCTGCTAGCTCAGCTGTAGATTAAGTTTCGTCAGCTTCCACAATCGCCTTTAATTCATTATTGTTGACCGAAGTCTCCGGACGACTACGAGCTTCATTTTTCAAGTCAAAATTTCCAGAACAGAACCGGGAAAACCAATAACGGGTTGTGCGTTCGTTTGTACAGTTCTCTCCGTAAACGTTTTTGATGTTACGTGCCGTTTGTGTCGCGTTGGTGCCACGACGGAACTCATATTCCATAAATTTTTAAAGTATCCATTATGACGAAAAATGTTGAAATGTAATGAAAATACAACGCTAATCAAAAAACATAAGACTGAGTTTGTAAAAAGAATGTCATGGTTTTAAAACAAAATTAATTTGAATTTAGAATACAGAGCCATTACAAACTTTTTTTTTATTTGAAATGACCAGTACTGAAGAAAGGCAATTTCATAGGTAAAGACCTAAAGGCTAGTTCTCTGATTTCGTGCAAATCGGACGAAAATGGGAGAATTTTTTAAAATGTTGAAATTGATGATCCAACCGAAAATATAGGTAAAATTAGACGTAGTCACCAAGTTACAATGAATTGCATCAAAGGATTTCTAAGATAAATGCATTTGAAATTTTAGTTACTGAAGGTAATGAGATCTGGTGTGCTGGTAATGATTTTGGCGAAGAAGGCGTTGATATAAATGTGATGGTAATGAAATGAAAATTCACGTGCAACAATAAACGTATGTTTACTAATAAAATACTAAAATACATAATAAAATACATACATAATCAATAACCAACGAAACTGTCGCAATAGGTACTACAAAACTTTTAACACAACAAACAATTATTAACACTTAACACTTTGAAAAGAGTAGTTCGTTAAAATAAATTTAATAATTATCACAATTCTGTGTCTTGCGCATGTACTTATTGTATTTGAAAAGAAAATTCACGTTCTATCTACGTTACATAATCTTAGGTATTTTTAAAATTAGTAAGTAAAACTGTCACTAATAAAGCAAGTAAGTATAGTTTTAAAAATGGACAAAATAAACAAAATTATTAAACAAAATCAAACTTACTGTAATAAAATAAAAACTTGAACAAAATTTGGTATTTTAACATAAAGGTATCATCAACTAAATATTATACTAAAGATCAGTGAATGACCATTATAATGTTCATAATAAGAACACTAGAAAAAATGCCTTTAGCAAAAACGTGACGTAAATCAAGTTAATACTTTAAGTAGTTACATAGAAATAACATTGTAATTGTTACAAAATATGTTCAATCATTAAAATACAAAACTCAATATACTTCTGAAATAATTCAACAAAATCTTCATTTCTTTCTCAATCGACACTGTGACCTAAATGTCATTATGACGTGGACACACGTGACGTAGATTATTTTAGGCTATCTACAAGTTAATCAACGCTAAAAATCCAATATATTCTAGAATGTGTCCAGATTGTGATGGTACAGTGCGGATCGTCTAGCTAGTTGTTATGTGATTCTGTATTTTAGAGGTAATTTTAGGGAAACACTCCAGAACTAGAGACACTTCGGTATCCGGCAGAAACCTGTTATATACTGAGCACCATTAAATGAGTTCGTTCAATTCGTTCGGTGGACATTGTGGACTTACCAACTCATTCTACCAACTTTCTCGCGATGTGACTATGAGCTTACTTAAGATGAGTTATGTAATAATCCATCAACTCTCTGGAAATCCCAAGGAGGAGCTAAGTAGACTAAATTTTTAGAGCCGAGTAGAATGAATGGTTAGTTGACACAATGTATTTGCCACTTTTGGGCCATCATAATCGACTGGTGTCTCTCTAGCACGGGGAGCCCTACGCCAGACATGGCTCTCAACCGTATTATAGGGGCTGCAGTGACCTCCTTTTCGCTGCGAAGCGGATTAGGTGCCTAGTCACGAAGACAGGTTCTTTTATTGAGCCTAAGCTCGCCCCATAACCATGGATTTTGTAATTATATTTGTTTTATTTGTTAGATATTGGTTTGGCCAAACCAAAGGTCGGAGGTCAATCTGCAAAGACATGACATGTATGGTTGTGCCGAAACACCACCGCCGAAATGCCACCGAACCGTGTACCACTCAGCAATAACGCTGACTATTTTGAGTCAGGAATATTAATTTATTAAAACCCAATCAACTTCAGTGTCTCTTATTCATCAGTGTTCATTATGGACGCCCTATCACCCTGTCTTGTCCCTTATTTCGCAACACCATTATGGTCGCACTATGAACTAACTTGGTAAAATGTAAAACAATAGAACGCCGTTCCCTACCTGGTTTTCTCACTCGCCGCTCCATCTGCGTCTTGTTCCTCAGGTACCCGCCGACTCGTTGATTAGGTACAAAGGTTTTGTACAACGGAATCTCTTGTGATTCATTTATTCATTTTTAGGATTACTAAAGATTCTCGAATCTAATCTAATTGTCTCATGGCAATTTAAGTCAAAATTCTGTAGACTGCATATATTTTGACTTGTTATACTTTCTGTTCTGTTCTGAAGGAACTCTGGCAGTCCTAGAATAATTTAATTAATTGGCTCTAGTATAGAATCTATTCTATTAATCTTGACTAATATGATATTAAGTGATCTGTCTAATTCTACCTTTCTACGTAAGAATCGTGATTCAAAAGGTGGTAAGGTTTTATTATTGGAGGCATTCAACCTAATTTAGTTACACAAGTTCTGAATAGTGACGTCATTGGAATTTTACCATAATAATAATAAAAAAAGGAAATGAGTCTGAATGAATCTCCATTATTAAACACCCTATGAGGAATATTAATCTATGTCAATAAAAGAAAGTGGTTAAGACTCAGAGTATATTTATTTTCATGTACTCTATTATTATTTTCTCAAAGACACTTGAGTGAATCAAAAAGAAACTGGTTGATTAGTTAGATTGAGTCCAAATGGGGGGCATTTAGGAGTCAACCGGATGTTCCATTGCTAAACCATACTAAACTCAAAGGAAAAACAAAACATCCAAATGAAAAAACCCTTGTGGTATATATATATTCTAAACACACCTAAACATCTAGATTACATACATGCACACAAGTGATTAATTTCTATAATTATTTACATAACTACACACTCGACTAAAAAAAGGAGTTAAGACAACCGATCTATTATTTCAGCAGGAATAATATGTATTTACATTATGTCTAAATAGGTTCACAGATAGTTGGATTTCGTTATAAAATCTCCTCTTTTGCAAAGAATCTTTTCCCAAACGTATTATATGGGCAGACCTATTTATACCACTGAAGTGTATGGGTGTTTATGAAGTTTCACCCCTTCTATACAGCCACATAAATTTAAATAAAATATAGAGCAGATATATGACATATATCACAAATATTAAAGTGATCGCCCAGTCCAGGAAGGACTCCACATGGTTGCTATTCCTTCGCTCTATTTTGTACAACATTTCTAGAGCAGCCTCATGGGTGCATTTTGATTAATTGTAGTACTTTTTTCTCTTGAATTTAAAGTTAAAGCTGCAATATATCTGTGAAACTAATCGGACTATTTATTGTAACTTAAGTTATATTACTTTACCCGATACCGGATCGCCTTGTGTGCTCGCAGTATTCACTTCACTTATCTTATAAAATAGACTTAAACACCCCTTCTATTTCCCCTGAATAAACTTTCCCCTTTTCTGATTTATACAGCAATTACACGTTATTACAAAATTAATAATTATACTATATCAAGGCCCGCTATTACAAGAATTAACTAGTTAACCGCACGCTCGGGCGTCGAAGTCAGAGTGATCCCGTTTTGCGCTCTCTCGAGCACCCTTCGGATTCCCCTCCCTCCAAGCTCCTTTTCTCCCGCTTCTGTAAAATAAAGCGCCCACAATCAAATGCTCAAATGTGATTTGTCAATGCAAACACCCGCTAATGTGCCAACCAATTGCGAACGCGTCGCCGCTCTTTCCCGCCTTTCTATTTTAGCTTCCCGCGCTTTCTAAACTCCCACAGCACGGCTAGGTTTATTTTTTATGCATTCACATCTGGTAAATGCTAACTTTGTCTGACGTCCTGCATAGAGATTTTGGGTTGAGCAAAAAACATGGTTTATTGCCTATTTCGTCTAAACTTGCGTTTGAGCCTCGAATTTTATGGCCTTAAGCACATTTGCCGCCATTTAAAACTGTCTGCTCCTTTGTTTTAAATTACTTCAAACTTTTTTCTATTTTGCCTTTTAAGAAATCTCAACTTTCCAAATATTTTAAAACTCTTGTATTATTTCTAAGTGAGATTTATTGTGGCCCGCTGTTTGTTCGAAAATTTTAACCGACTTAAAAATAAGGAGGTACTATGACCATCTCAAGATCAGAGTCTGATTCAAAGAATTCTTTATTTTTCATGTAATTATCATTTGACCCTTTTTCAGATTTTTCATATCTATTTGACTAACTTTCATCTTTCTCAAATGGTTTCGCTATAAATCTTTCAAAATCAGTTTGATAGCTTCGGCTTTTAGGAGTTGGCCTGGCATTAATACAGAAAGCAGTATTTGTCCAGTGTAAACGAACATCAGAAAGTATTTTTACTTTTAGTGAATTCCCGTCTTCCCTGGAAACTTGTTGTCTTGGAGTAATGTCTTCAATAGTTTTAATTTTCTTTTGTTGTTTGCGTTTTAAATTTCTAAGTCTTTCTTTTTCATTCTCTGTCGCATATTTTTTCGGATCCTTCTTTAATTCTTCGTATTTTTGTCTTTTGTCTAGTCTAGCCTGAGCCAATTTTTCTTCACACGTTTTTTTTCACTATAGCAATAAATATAAATAATAAACTACATACTCACATCGTTTAAAGTTAAACAAAGAAGATAAAATTATTAAGATAAACTAGTTACTTACCCTAAAATGATTGCAACGGTAAAGAGTGATTAGTCGTGACAAACACCATACTCGGCCATAAAAACGAAAAAAAAATTGTTTTGACAAACGCGCGGCCGGTGTCTGCGACGTGCCTGGATAGACTGACTAGCGCTTAGGGTGGGGCAGGGGGGGGGGGAAGAAGTGCAATAAGTACACCACAAGGATATTTTGGAATTACAATTTTAGGCGAAGGTAATTAGTTTTTATCCGTGACAAACTCTTGATATTTTTTTATAAAGTAATTATGGGATTCGTACGTGTGAAAATGCAGTTATATTAATCCTCATAGTGTATGTAATAATTTGTAAAAAACTTAAGCTCGTTTAAAATTGGCGTCTTGGAAATTCATAATCATGTTTCCTAAGACTCGTGTTTTCCCCCCTGAAGGTGGTGAGTTTTATATATGAAAATTGTGATTTTTTAAATAATCTTTTATGTTAAAATTTTGAATTTTAGGGCACTCTTAGCTGACTATACGAGAGTTTATTTACAATGCAATTCACACTTTTAAAGGAATTGGTTATTTTTTTATTTGAATCGAAATGCGATTTGTACGAAATCAGAGAACTAGCCTAATATTAATTAATTAACCCCTTCTATGATACCTTGGTGCCGGTAACATCTCGTATGAGCTATGGGTGTGAGCAGTCGCTTGGCCAAAATGGCCTTGTTGATTTGGCTCATGTAAGGCTAGGACGTCGAACACCCGTCACGTCTTGAAAGTCGCCCAGACCTTCGAGATATTCTGCAGCTCTTGCAGCGATTTTTGCGCTGCCATAGCCACGCACGAAATAGATGAGACGCTCCTGATCTAATGAAGCTGTTCCATGCTTTTGCGCGACTAACGCCAGTTTGTACCAAAAATAAATTGTGTGGTAGTAGGCGTGCAACGACGCTGGTATAGACTTAGCATATTTTTTTTTTTTTTTTTTTTTTTTTTTTTTTTTTTAATTTATTTGGAAAACATACAGCTTAAATAAATCAAATATAGCTAACACACTAGTGATATCACTGGAGCCAGTTAAGTTTCCACGTTTTGTTGAAATACAATTACAAGTGGGAGTCCATCCTAAATTTTAGTGGACAAAAATATAATAATAATAAAAGATAATTAAATATGTACCACAAACAAGATAGGTTCACCCCTGTCATCAAGCCTTGCATTATATGCATTTCTTGATGGCAGAGACGAACCCCCCACACTTATATTTAAATTGGTCTACTTTGAGATATTTCATGTTATACGTATCACAAGCTCGAACGATGAATCTGTTATGACTATAATTGGTTCTGACACGTGGAAGTACAAACATTTTACTTTTACGTGACTTACGCTTATCTATTTTAGGTACACAGAATTTTATTTTATTTAGAAGATATGGACTATCAATCAATCCATTGATAATTTTATATAAAAATATTTGATCTTTATGTTCCCTCCTTATTTGTAAAGTTTTTATATTAGTAGTATTAAATGAACTAAACCTTTTGTTCAAACATTTTGTAAATTTGCGTTGAATATTCTCCAACATATCCACGTGAACTGCATACTGAGGGTTCCAAGCAGTGGAAGCATGCTCCAAATGGGATCTGACAATTGAGTTATAAAGAAGGATTAGAGTTTTTGGGTTTTTGAAGTCAGTCGTTTGCCGAAGAACGAACCCGAGCATTTTGTATGCTTTATTTTTGATTTTGTTCAGATGCTGATCGAAAAGTAATTGTCTGTCTAGTTGGATACCCAGGTCTCTCACCTCATCAACCCTACGCAATTTTTTGTTAAGTAAGAAGTAATTATGGAATAGTGCATTCTTTTTTTTTCTTGAAAAGGAAATAGTCTATGCCTTGTCCACATCAGTAATCGCTCGGTACTCAAGATCTATGAGGTTTACAAATCCTGCCGCATCCGCCTCAAACTCCTTTACGCCGTCCTCACATGTAAGTCCGACTTCTCTGTCGATCATAAAAGAGTCCTTCCATAGCGTGTCGTTTGTTAGAGATGATTCTGATATAAATGCGTTATGTTTTGATTTTGGTAATTCAACTGTATTAAACTTATTATTCGGACGCTGAAAGGGCTTCTTCTTCTGTTGAGTGTTGGCTTAAAAATCACCACACTAAAAATATGACCATTTATTGTTATTTACGAACCCAAACGTAAACATTATTATTACCCCCAGACTAATTTTCACAACGGCTGAACCGATTTTGACGAAATCTTTGCAGCCAGGACTTTTCAAGCATACTTTAGGCTAATTTTATTTCAATAACATAATAGCCTAAAAAATAAAAACAACTTTTTCTCGATGGCGTCTGACGGGCCAATGTGTCTGGCGGACTCGATGAGTATGTGGTGAAGTACTACGTGATGATTCCGGTCTTCGGTCTACAGGGATGAGTGAGTGGTGATGTGATAGAATGGCATGCACTAATTCGAGCCGGAATTTAAGGTTGTCCTGTCGGGCCTGCAGGGAAGACTCCAACAGAACACGTGCATTGTGAAAAGCGTTTTAAAAGCTTGAGATACCACTTGGCACAACGCTTCCGCTCGAGCAGGTACGGTTCGAGCATTTGATCCTTACGATCAACACCGCCCATGCCGCGGTTATAATCAAGGACCGACTGTGGCTTGAATTGCTCCGGACGAGCGGGTGGACGGGACGGGACATGGGCCAGCCCAGAGGCTGACCCATGACAAGTCGAAACCATCGTGACCCGCTTCTTGTCCATCCAAGACAAGACACGGACGTCCCCTGAGTGCCTCGCGACCACCTGGCCCTCTCTGAGCGGAGCATGCGTTACCAATGTGGGAAAGTCTACGCGAGACGGACGTAGGGTACCGACACAGTTAGTACCGTTGCGTTTGAGAATGCAAGCGATCAAGGGAGAGTTGAACCAGTTGTCCAGAAAATAATCGATAACCTTTACTAAGTAAGGGCCGAATTAACTTAAGAACGACTGCGGTACTTTTCGCGATTCCATCTTCGACTTCATTCTGCTTCCCTGTGTATACTAGGAAAGACCAGAGAAAGTCCGTAGCGCTCTCGCAGAGTTCGAAAGTCTTTATCCCAAACTTGGCAGCCTTCGACTGAATGTACTGTCTGAACTTTAGCCTACCTTTCCAGAGAGTTAAACTTTCATCAATGCAAATGTCTTTCGACAAGACATATTTGCTTGGAATTTATTATTCAGGTGATCAATAATTGGCCTCTAACGGTGCATTGGATCGGAGCTTGCAGCGTCATTGTTGGTTGGGTTAGGGTCAGTAGGGTCGGTATCGCTTGTAACACTTCCTCTTTTGTGGTAAAGCCTGGGTGGATGCCCCTGTGAAGGATTAGGCCTTCGCAGACGCACTAGCCCAGGGGTGCGTGTAGAAGAGGAGGTGTTAACAGACTGTGCTGGTCAGAATGGGGTCTGAGGGGAGTTCTGGTGGGTGGTTACAATGAGTATAGTCACTGAAAGTTCAATATATAGTTTATTAATACTTAACTAAAGTAAGAAATGTATTTTACAGACCTAAAACACAAACAGTCCGAACAGGTATATATCTACTTAGGTATAAGTAAGTTAATTAGCAATCCCTAAACTTATGTTTCACCCAAATGAGGACTTTGTCCGAACTAGCTCCGGGAGCGTAACTCAGTCTCGGGTCTGAGTCCGCCTCCTGACACGCACACACAATACCCCATTTAGGTAATACAAAAGGAAATCTTAGAAATAGGATTCTTGGTAAACCACTACCTATGTAGTTGATATTCCTAAACTTGTGCAAACCATCAATCTGCTATACTTAAAAGTGACAATGCTAGTTCATATTTATATTACTGAAAGTACGACCTGAGGTTGGCGAAGCTGGACGACGACTCGGGTGTCCCCACGCCATCAACAGCCTTTGCTCCAGCGGGTTCTCCGGGCAGCTTTGTCAGCACACCGGGGTTCCGCATGCCCGACGACAGTTGTGACCACGAGGCGCCCCGACTAGTAAGTATCTAAATATGCGTTCGCGTTCTGACGGCATCTCAACCCCCCTCGGTCAGATTTAGGTCATCACTACCGAAATTCAGGATTGTTATTCAAAACAAGTTATGATTTCAACTGCGAAATACTAGGTACATATAAATCATAAAGGGATTTGACTTTCTTAAAGTGTCGAATTTACTTTATTTGTTTCCATTTTCTACTGCAATCGCACTGAATTTATAATTTTCATGAAGTTAATAAAAGCAAGTCGGTGCTCAGAACTAGTCTGGTCAGTCAAGTCGTAAAAAAAATTATGATCACGCATCATTATGATCCATGTAGCAGTGAGGTTGAATTTTAGAAATGTTTAGTACATACTTTTAAATCAAAATGTAGGCGCCTACGGCACGTTGCCGCGGCAGGGTTTGCTCGGTGCTGCACACATCTATATTGCCATGTGCAGACCTGCCATAAAAGAGTGCCCGCCACTAGTTCCGGGGACCCACGGACCCTCCTAGGTGGGGGTGAGCCTCTCTCGACGGAGGAGGAGGGGGTCGTAAATCTCTCCCTGTCATGATTTCAACTGCAAAATACCTTAAATAAATAACTGCAAAAAATCATAGGAATATGTTTTTTCCTTTCTTAAAAGTGTCAAATTTACTTTAGTTGTTTCCACCATTTAGTAGCACTTGCACTGAATTTATAATTTTCAAGAAGTTAAACCATTACATTGTTAGTTTATGAGTGCAGGTATCGGGATTAGAGGTGTCAAATAGAGTTAGCTAAATATAAATATAGTTAGATTTGCATATTAAAATTTAACAGCTAGTTATAAAAAAATATTCGCTATTTTTAATAGATATTAATATATCATTTTTAGCCCTTTCCACACTTGTGTTATCTTACTTAATCGCCCTGCAGAAGAGCGACGAATTGACCTATCTATAATCGGGATTCCGTCAGTAGCCTCAGGTCCAAGCCTCGTGCAAACCATGTATGTATGTATGTATGTATATACTTTATTATACTTACACCATGAATATACAAAAGCAACCAGAAAACTACAATAAGCAGACCATGCCATTAGATCGCAAGCCATTTTTCAACCAACACCTTAATAATTCTGCAGGTCACAAACTTATCTGACCCGGTGAGAACGTCGCTAGTAATTATGAAAAATAAAAGATAAAAACTGTTTCATAATCTTACCTTTCCATTTTTATAAAAGTATTAAGAAGTTTAGAAACAATTAGAACAACAATTAATATCGCAAGTGGCTTCTTCTTCTTCTTTTTGTAAATTGGCTCCGCGCGGCGAATCGCAAGTGTCAGCAACTGACCATACTTAGTAGGGATGTTAAAAATATAAAAACTGGGTACATGAGAATTCATTACCTATCTGCTCGTCAATAATGATTTCTTCTATTGGTGAAGACATGTACTTGGCTGAGTAGGCAGGTCTGGAATCTATAAATAAAAGTATTTTTATAAATAAAACTCTTACTACTATAAATTTCTTTGAAAATTTAATATGCCTTTGTGTAGCAGTAACTGGTGCTATACAGCTGGAACTATACTCTTATAGTGGAATTTTAAAATGACTGTGTTAAACAGACTCTTACAAAACTAAGTATATTAATTGCCATAATACCTATGATTTATACTGACATTTATTGGAATCTGAACTTCAGGTTCTCCCTCTACTGCCACTTTACCAACAACACCCTAATTCTGTAGGTCACAAACTAATCTGACCTGGCGACACTGTCGCTAGTAGTTATGAAAAATAAAATTAAAAATAACTTGTTGCGAGGGTTTCATTTGTATGGAACCTAAAATTTGTTAAAAAATAAGTTAAAAACTCTTAATTAATTATCTTTCCATATTTATTAGAAAATTGTTCCTGGCCCTGGGTAACAACTAATAATAAAAATAAACCAGAGACATGTCGAGCGCGTATTTCCGTATTCAAAAATCTTGTCAATGATATCCCGCATACTCCTCCCAAACAGGGGTCCAAATATAAGGCTGCTGCTTAGTATTCTCTGGTCCTGAACAGTTCCGGGTTTTGTACTTTATTTCTTGTCTGTGATTTCAGAGCGGGATTGTGGATTTCTCATATGTTTCTGGCGAAGTTGCCGATAAAGTTGTGATGGATCATGGCATTTAATGGACTGTCTGAAAAATGGCAGACTGTTAATATTGTTAACGTTGTTAATGTTGTTGTGTGTGTTGTTAGAATTTGTAGTGGCTTGTGTATTTGATAGTGTTGGGAGTTGATCATGAGTCACACATGTTACTCGTAACCATCTTTTTGTTATCAGTCCTTTTAAGTTTCTCCAGAAAATGGGGACTTTACCGTGTATGAGCATATCTGCTGATTGAATTGTTTCATCTATGTGTTATTTATTATTAATCCTAGCTTTTTCGTGCCTCTTTTAATGGCATCCATGATGGATTGGTTCTCCTTGATAGATTGTAAACAGTGTCTGAGCTCATCTTCTGTTCTTGATTTAATATGATCCCTCGCACGGTGGGTTTAGGATAGGGGGTAGAGGAGTTCCCTCGAGCTCACCTGGTGTCCAGTTTTTACGGTCTTCAGGTCTGGTTCCTCACTGAAGGCGCAGTCCTCGATCCCTCGGCGGAGTTTTCGATGGTATGTTTCCTCGGGCCGACGTAACGCCAACAACGTGTATTGCTGGAGAATCTAGGTCGTGAGTAATTTTCCACACGAAAACGCGCGGCGACCATGTGATAATTAGAGAACTCCGATACCTGTTTCTCACGATCCAGACGTCCGATCTTCGAGCCGATTTCACCAGTTGGTAGAACTCGATGAGGGCTACAGCCTGATGTAAGTGGCTACCTTGTGGCTTCGTTGCTCTTCGCGCAGTTGCTGGCGAAAACTGAGGGTCTGTATCTCAGGAAACCGTCTCACTATAGTGCTGCAAACGATAATCCAGGTGAGTCACAACACTACAAACCACTGCACAAAAATTCACACGCGCAAACGATAAAGTTCCCAAGATATTAACTTTTATGTGGGAGTTGTGAGATACATATATGTCTTGCCACTAGATGACTAGACTATGAACTCCAAAGAAGGTTGCCTCTGCTGCACCAAGTATACACTTAGTGGGGTTAACTACTAGTACCGTAGTAGCTTTAGTTTAAAGCGCAGCTCAACTCTCGAAACAGTTCAATATCTGCAGTTGAACTAGTTAGTGGGAAGTACCCGCAACACGTCTGGTTAAAAGTAAGTAACTTTTCATAGTCTGGTTAAAAAGTAAGAAACCAGTCACCACTGCACTTGTAAATGTCGGCGAGGCTCATTGTTATGCTAACACTGATTGTATTTTAAGGTTCAATTTTAAAAATGGTTAGTACATACTTTTTAAACAAAATTTTGCCGCCTGCGGCACGTTGCAGCGGCAGGGTTTCGCCTGTGCTGCACACATCCATACCGCCGCGTGCAGTAATGGCATAAAATAAGGGTGCCCTCCACTGGTTCGGGGGACCCACGGACCCTCCTCGGCGGGGGCGAGCTTCTCTCGACAGAGGAGGAGGGGGTCGTAGATCTCTCCCTCTCCCTTCTACGTCTCTTCCTCGGTCTTTCTATAGTTCGGGATTCTCTGTAGATAGTAATTAGTTGCATGATGTTAATGATTCATTACAAGTATTAATGTTTAAAAAGTAATTATGGGTGAGCAAATAATAAAAAATCAATTGTAATTATATCACTTTATTTTCTTTACTCCATTTATGTAAACACAAAACATTTTTAAAGCACATATATTAGAATGATGAATACAGGTGTAATAATATACCTACTGTCTAACATGCTATAGTTATTATATAAACTTAATAAATTAGGACAACCCTGATCTTCTTATTTAAAAACTTGATCACTTTTGAATAAATTCTTAATCCAAGAAACTTTTTCAAGACCTTTAGTAAAAATTATTTTGTTAGCTAAAATTCGCGTAATGTGGTCTATATGATTTGAATAAGAATAGAATAATTCTATTTTGAAATGCAGTGGCAATAATTTTTATATCTTTTAAATTTTGTACTGATCAAACTATTTGTTTTATGTAAATATTAAAAGCGATTTACAGACGCGTATAGTAAAAAAATAACCAATATTTAAAATACAAAAATTTATTTAATAGAATTACTTATAATCATGAATAAGGAATCATATTAAAATTGATAACAGGCGGACATTCGCTGAAATCCTTCGAACAGCGCTTAAAAATTCTGTTAAGCGCTGCCATACTACCGTATCAGAATCAGTACAACATTTTAAATTAATTACCGCATGCCGCCACCTATTTATGGGAGTCACCTTTTCTACTTCACCTGATTTGTATATTTTAAGGTCTATGTTTGTTTGCAATTGTTTGTTTGGAAATACCATCCGATAATCTCTTTGCACTGAATTTGAATTGTAGCATTCCAGACATTGCACCCATTTTTCTTTGGTCCTGCTATTTGAATATGGCTCCAAACAACAAAGGCAAAAGGATTCTTCTTCTTCTGCACTGTCTTCGTTTCCTCTTTGTTTCTTGACAACCTTGACCTTTTTAGTTTTAGTGCCTGGTTTTGATCTTTTTCTTGTTTTTGTTTCTTCAAAGTTAGGTTTTTGCACCTTTTTCTTAGCCGTTCTAGCTGCTTCGATTGCAGCTAGTTTCGTGATATAACGTTCACAAAGTGCTTTTCCCTGTGAGTTTAAGTATTGCGAGGCATATTCACAGATAAGCACGTCAGTCTTCGCAAGAGTGATCTTGTCGGCTCTTATTCTAGGAAATAATCCCGCGACTTCGTTCGTGTGGATTGAGGTTTTCGGTTGCTGCGGGAACTCATTAATTTTCCGGGATAAAAAGTAGCCTATGTGTTATTCCAGACAATAATCTATCTCTGTGCCAAATTTCATTCAGATCCGTTCAGCCGTTGGGGCGTGATTGAGTAACAAACATTCATCCATACATCCATCCAAACTTTCGCATTTATAATATTTATTTCATTTCATATGTTCTTACTCATAATCACGCTCATCCGGCAAAAGGGGCGAGCGCGAACGATATGTAAACGTATCCGAGAGCTCGCTGTCGGATACGGTCACACTTCCTCTGCGATTGGTCCTGAAAAACCAACAAAATATCCAATAAAGCTCTGCATTGTTAATATTTTATTCATCTAGTTCTAGTAGTATAAATATAAAGTGCCCTCTGAAGACGGCGCGTATGTTGCCGATGGCACCACGCAATCTTCGTTTTCATTAGTGCTGAAAAATAAATAAATTTTTATATGCATAATAATCATATTTAATACATAGCCGCTTACCGCCTCGCAAAGCTCAAAACTCTTTATTCCGAATCGCGCTGCTTTGGTTCAAATGTCCTTTCCAAAGCAGCAGCGATTCGTCTAAAGATACTTCTTGGCGAGGCGTATAAGCGGCTTTGAATTTTTGATTGACCTGTTCTTGACTTTAACTTTGGCAAGTTTTCTTGCGGGGCCATGGCTACAGATGAGATCGTTGTCTGTAAAATGAAGAAATCTCATTAACAAGATAAACCTGTTCTTGGCCATTCTCTTCCGGAATTCCGGAATTCCCACAATCGAGTGAACAAGCCTGATGGACTTGTTCCCTGAACTTGAGCGCCAGGTGTCTCACTGAAGTATTCGCGCACTCCGGCAAAAGAGGAAAAATCCTCCGACCACGTGAAATTGTCTTCGGTCCCGGAATTAGCCAAGTCTGGGTCCCCGTCGTCACACCATTCTTGCATGCATTCTTGCATCATATTCTTCATGCTGTATATTGGATTCGGCTTCTATGGATGTATTTTTCGACTTTATTGTCTCATGTTGTGGCAAACTGGTGAAAACATTTACGTTTATATCTTCTAATGTTAAATCCCTTAAGGCCATGCCACGAGTTTGACGTGAATCAATAATTTCTGGTAATAAGCATATCAAGTAAAAGTTCACAATTTTCTTCTCCATCTTTGCTTTCCAGAACTCGTCATCTTTATAAATATGCTCTATCACAAGTGGGTGCTTCAAATGCCCTGCACTCAAATATGGAGTGGTTTGGTGTGTCCTCGTCGCAACAGGGGCAGTTGTCGCTGGCTGTTTTACCGATGGCGTGCAGATATGTCTTAAATACGCCGTGCCCACTCATTGCTTGTGTTATGAGTTTATCGACTTAAACACACTTTGTCTATGCCTAATCAGTCGTTAAACTATGTGGCATCAAATATTAAATTTTACTCCAAGTAGATTCGGATTATTAATTCAATTATCGTATCTCGCCATTCCCTAAGGCGGCTCTTGGGATGGAGAGTGTTGTTTTCAGCCTGGAGCTGGGTCAATTCCCGAGCATATTCATTAGTCTCCGAGACTATGTTCTACATAATTTGCCGATCCCATATGGAAGTGAATATTTCATATGGAACACATGGAGTAGTCGGCCCAACATTACTATTAGAGAAAGTTTCTCTCCTCACTTCTGGTTCATGCATGCATGGTCAGGAGTCTTCCCAACTGGGTACACTTCTTCGAATATCTCAGACAGTGGTTGAGTTCTAAATCCTTAATGTATGCACCAGTATTAAGCCAGAGCTCGATGAGCCCTGGTGAGCGTTCACGATGCTTGAATGTACATCTGTTGTTGATACGTCTGAGGTTGGTAAATAAATCCTCTAATAGGCTTGAGGTTCCCGATTGTTGGTCCATCCCTGAAGAACTTATAGACAAATCAAGAGGAAAGTCATCGTTGTCACCATCTTTGCTGTCTTGATCAATAACAGTTCCGAATGCTTTAAATTGTAACTTCGAAACTTCATCCTCTCTATTCACCATCGATAAGCTTGTTGCAGCGAGACTCGGAAGATTAAGAAACCATCTTGTAAAGCCTGACAAAAAGGTGTTGCTCTCGTTTATTTTAATAATAAATTGTTTTTCAGCAGAGCCTCTGACGCTCTTATCATACACGGGATTTCTATCATCACAAATTCGGTGTCAGTTATCTCAATCTTGTCCCCAATCAAGCTGGAGCAATTTAGATTTTCAACATTTTCATGTTTACCAACGGCGTGGACGCTTTAAGGTCTTTTCTTACTGTGCTTTAGCCACCGACACCAATCGTTATGATTCTAGATGCGGTCACCACTCCAGCAGGTATACCTACTAGTACCCGAGAGACCATTACTTAGTTAGTTAGCGTTGTCAGCTGTTTTCGGCGTTTATGTTTCGAAATCAGAATCAAGGAATAATTATCTTTATATTTAAAGTCACGGGTGTTGCGGATGAATTAGCACGATCCGAGTATACGTATATGATCAACACTCACTAAAACGTTAAATGTTTGAAGTTAATATTATCACACACAACAAAACACAAGAAGCCTAAACAAATGAAGCTTAGTTAAAAAAACTATGGTGAAAAAAAGTTAGGTGCCAGGTCGATAAAAAAAAAATATTAGGCAAGTCGGAATGCGTACACTTGCCCCGTACTCCTGTGGGGTAAGCAGACGCAGTTGGGGTAAGTGAACACATTCGTTAGTTTTACAACATTAAACCTTCTCTTACTGAGATTTTTTATGGTAATTAATATTTCTTTGGAAACTAATGAAAATATCAGAAAATTTAAATATTTCGGCTCGAGATCGATCAAACTTATGATAATAGCTTTAACATAGAAAACTCAAACTAAAACTTCAAGTAACATACTCGTAACAGAATAAAATAATTTGTACTTCTATTAATTATTATAGCAAATAAAAATATTCTATTCTATTCTTTTCTATAGCTGTTTAGTTTAGCCAATCCGGCGCCTCCGATCGACCGAAACAAACACCCCTCCCTCCGCACACCGTTTAGGTCTTTAGGAGATACCGGCCGTGCGAACACTTACCCACTGCGCTCGGTTACCCCGAACGACTCTAGGTGACAGCGTGGGGTATGTATTGGACGGTATGTAAGTTCTTAATGGCGTATATTGTTGTATTTCGGATGGACGGGTAACATTATCGTTAGCAAGATTGATTTCAGCTTCATTTACTATACGAAATATGTCTCGTTCTATTTCTGCTTGTATTTTCTTATGCATCTTTTTAATTAAGTTTATTTAGTTATTCATATCTAATGCAGAAAATCGCATCTAAATCTGCTTTGTAATTTTTAAGAAACAAGGTAACATTTAAAAAAAAAGATCACGATTGCAGTGCAGCTTGGTAGACTATGGCCTAAAAATATATCAGTATTTATTAGTTTCGATTCAGAAAAACTGCGCTCACGCCCAAACCGACTGACTGGCCACAGACAGGCAGATAGATTAATCAAAACACCCTTATTGCAGTTACTAAATTACGCTCTGTTAGTCCCAAGCACTCGATGGTTATAAAGGAAACAGCACGAGTACTTGAACTGCAGTTTATTATATGAGATAAATTTAGTATTTTCACAAATTAATAAGGTTGACTACTTAAATCACGTGTCGCGACTCGCGAGGACCTCCAAAAGATCTTTCGGCGATATTTTTGTTCAGGGGCCTTAGCTTTTATTGCTGGTCCAGTCCAGTGGTTAAAGACGTGGAGAGTGACATAGGCTTTTTATCCCGGAAAATAGAAGAGTTCCCACGGGATTTTTAAAAACATAAATCCACGCGGACGAAGTCGAGAGCATCAGCTAGTACAATATAAATGTTGAATGTTACCCGTATTTGTTGTAGATGCCAATGACAGCTGCTGAGCGACAAGAAAAAATATATCGAAAAATTAAAACGTGAAAACCCTGAAAAATAGAAAGAGAAAAGAAAAAAGCACTTACAAAAAGTAAAAGAACGGCAAAAAAAGACAAAAAAAATTGTAAACTTCCAATTTCAAGTTAAATAATTTTTACGGGGGATGCCCCGTCGCTTGCGTCCGCAGCAACTACCGTCTACCTCCCTACACGTGTCCCCTGGGTGGTGCTAAACGAGCGACGAACTTACAGGCGAAATAAGCGGTTTTTTTTTTATAAAAACGATTATGTACT
Source organism: Erebia ligea (assembly GCA_917051295.2). Lineage (NCBI taxonomy): Eukaryota > Metazoa > Arthropoda > Insecta > Lepidoptera > Nymphalidae > Erebia > Erebia ligea. The sequence continues at coordinate 1,064,875 of OU785240.1, read as the reverse complement.
CAACGCCATACGATTAAATGAAAATTTATTTTGTAAAAGAACTTGAAATTGAAGGGGAGTGTTAGCCAGAGATAATAAAGAGTAAAGTCAATGAGTATAATATATCTCTGTAATAGATTATTTTAATGTACGTCAATTTTGACAGGCCTCTTTCTTCTCTGGCTGCTCAACGATAACAATGGACTAGGTTATCTTGTGTTCTTTATAACTAAATAAAACAGTTAACTATGGCTTCCCCATTCTTTAATTTATTCTGAACTGCTTACACACAGGCCCCTCCAACTACTAGTACATATCCCCCACCACGGCTGTTCACCGCGGGGGTAGTAGACCATAACCTTCCAGGCCTAGTAGATAGCGTGCTGTTACATCCCTAGCTACTAAGCCGTATACTGCTGACCATTAATGTATAATTTTGACCCACTATTCGACATCGACGCAAGACAGTAAAGTGTTAATCAGCAATATATTATGCCTATAATAAAAGAAGATAATTGATAATAAATCTCCAGTCGTTCTGGTACTAAGCCTAATTGCTGCCCACCTACGGACCTGGTGACGGCCTTCACCTTTCCCTTTACTACAAACTACGGATAATTTGTTTTTTAGCTTCATTTTTTATTCCTCATCCTTTAGTTTACTTTCTAGTATTTCCGCGTCGTCGGGGTAACTTTTAATTTTAAACTGTATTTGTTCACTATTTTCCTTAGTAATTGCAGACGAATTGCAATATTTCACAAATTCAGATATTTCAGCAATTTTCATTATCATTTTTTGTTGATTTTCGCTTAATAGTTTTTGGTTATTAATTATGAGTTTTTGATTTTCTCAAAGTAATGGAATTTGAGTCACTATATTATCTATTTTTTCTGTTAAACTTTGATTTTATTCTTCAATCGTATAATAAAGTCCATCATTAGCTAGTTGATGAGCTGTGTTGTTAAAATCTACTGCTAATGTATTGTCAGAATCTATTGGCAAAAATGTGGACATCGTAGCAATTAAATCTGTGCAAGTTTCTGAAGATGAAAAGTTTGCATCATCTTTGAAATTCCTTCAGCAGTTTTGTCTTTAGTTTCAATGAAATCTATAAAAGATTCCACTACTTTTACTTCCTGATTTTCAATAACTACGTATCTCAATACCTGACTTGTTTGATTTTTATGAGAAAGGTCTGGAGTACTGGCGAATATAATACATAGAATAATACTTAGCCTTTTTTATTGGTCCGATGATATGTTGGCGAACATTAATTCCCGAAATGGCAATAAATTCGTTTTGTATTTGTGGTGACATATATGTGATTGAAATTTTGCCACACATTTTAGATCTTACAAGATGTTCACGAAGTACAGGAGCGTATTTTGCAATTAGATGAACCAATTCTAAGGTGTCGTTTTCTATATGCCTACGTAAAGCCAAATTTTATTTGACAAGGAATTTTATAATATCAATTCATCAAATTGTGTAGTGCACTTGATTCGTGATTTGAAACCTTAGGATTTAATTTCCACCAAGTATTAAATCCATCAAATGAGCAAAATTTTGATCCATTCGGTGTATTTACGTTCTCAAATAAACGACAGCAAAAGCAAAATAATGATGTTTTGGATGGAGAATAAGTCATCCAAGAACGTAAAACTTTTTCGCCGTTAGTCAATGTACGGTAAAACCATTCATGAGTAAGGCGTTTTGTCTCTCCTTTTGATGTTAAAGAGCATAAATCTGAACGTGTTACTGTTGGCATTTCAGCGAAGTTAGTATTAATATGCTGAACAATTTCCTGTCCTTGCTGAATGAGCTGCAATCGCATATTGTCGTCTATGTGTTCAGGCCATTTCAAAAATATATAAAAGTAATAATATGTATAATATATATATATATATATATATATATATATAAATAATAAAAGTATATACATATATTTATATATGGTTAAGGCCAGCTATACACGGACAGCTTCAAGCAGTCAGGATGGACTGCGTCAAGCTGCGACTGCATAGTGAACTACAGTCTTCTACGTACACACATACATGGAACCGCTCGAGCAGTTGAGACTGCTTCGGGCGGTTGGCAGCAGTTATCAATGGTAGCTTCAAGCTATGACTGCAAGAGCGGTCCGTGTATGTTGATCACTGGCTAACTGTTCGAGCAGTCCGTGTATGGCCGGCCTAACGGTTCCAAGTAATGGTACTTGACAGAAAGACTGTCCGGAGTCTTGTCCACCACTTGAGGAACTGAATGTTTATCAAGAAGAGAAATTATCAAAGAGTCTCTAAAAGCAGAGTGTTGCATGCGAGAGGAAGATCATTTACATATAATAATCTCAAACCGCCGCAAATAGCCGGTTTGAGATTCACACAGCTCATATGATTTAATGCCAATGGCGGCGGCTTTGTTAGGAATATGTTGGGTGAAAGACAACCAACCTTTCCACTGCAGCACCGACTTGTCAAGCGCGAGACTCTGCTGTAGATTGTACATTTCCTGAATTTTTTTATTTATATGTTTTACCACCGGTTTTATTTTATAAATTTTCGCCTCGGAGGCCCCAAGTTTAAGTCATTTATTTATTACGGTTAAAGTGCAAGCTTAGCAACTGAAACCTTCTGAGAGTCATAAATGTCTTAAAATTAGGTGTTTGAAATATGTTCGAAACTGAGCTCCAGTATGCATCCATGCAGGCGTTGACAACACTCCTCATCGCAAGAACAACGGCGAGATACGTATACAATTCTTGTCGTATCTCGCCATTCCCTAAGGCGGCTATAGGGATGGAGCTGGGTCAACTCCCGAGCATATTCATTCGTCTCCGAGACTATGTCCTCCATAACATTTTGCCGATCCCATGTGGAAGTAAATTTTAATATGGGTCGACACAAGGAGTAGTCGAGAAAGTTTCTCTCCTCACTTCTGGTCCGAGTGGAGGATTTGGAAACTTCCTCCATTCAAAATCATACATATTGGGGCCTAGTGTAGGCCCAGTTGCGTCACCCGATGCGTCGGCTGGAACATTTGTGTATCGCGAGGCCTCCGACTCGATGACGGGACCAGCGGCCTCGTCCTCGTCTTCAGGGGTCTCCATAAGGAACCTCTGAAGGCGAGGGACGAAGACTTCTCGCCATCGGAATCGGACTTCAGCTCCGGTTCGCTCCCTATTAACAAATGATAATAATCAAGTAGATACATAATTTTCACCTAAAATTAACTTAATAAGACATAAAAATCAGTAGCTTCTTACCGTAGTTAATGAGGAACTCGATCTCATCATCCCGCAGCGCGCCCTCCTGACGGTGCAGGGGTGGCGGGATGGGGACCGAGGCGGCCTCGCGACATTTAATGAACCTGAAGCAAAAGCAGTTTTGTGAATCTTTCATTCTTGTAAGGCAAAAATAGGAGAAAGGAAAGAAAGTAACTCACACTCCAGGCGACGCAGATACTGATGATGAAGGTCTAGAAAAAAAAAACGTTTGTAAAGCACTCAGATCTCAGAATAATATACTACAAATAGTACTACTTACGGGGGCCAATTGCGCTTCCGCTTCTTGATCAGCGGGACTTCTGAGGGCACGCCGTGGAGCCAGTCCTCTACGGGGACGATGTTTAGTCGAAAATCAAAAGCCGTAATTACCAAACCACCACCAAAATCAGAATATGTATTTTTAAATAATTATTACTTAACATTACGTAGTAATTGAAACACGTAACTTATTTGTGACGAATTACAATGGTTATACTTACAAAAAAAATATAATAGCTGTTTACGTACCTTACCACTTCAAACAACAACACAAAACAATAACACAATAGCGAGGAGAACAAACGAGAAGACTAAGGAGTCAAGGACTCAAGGACGCGTCACTCGGCACTCCGCACGCGTGTTGTCGGTCGGCAGAGCACGAACGGAATGGATGAGCGATGTCGATGTTTAGCAGTTTTGCCGTCGATGTATCGGCGATGTATCGTTCATCAAAACATCGATGTTTAGCAAACATCGATGTATCGTTTGCATCCCTAGTCGAAGCTAGTGCGTAGAAATCGTACTCGGAACAAGCAGTACATGCTAAATCGTTAAAGTAAAAAAACATACATACATAGATACAAACATTCATGCATACATACTTCTAAAATCTTAACAAACTCCGTCTCCTCAAGATTGAAAGGATTGCACTGTTCGCGCAACAGCCTTCGCCGAAGCCAATATATCAACTAGTAGAATATAGGTACACTTGGAAAACCCTCACACTGATTTACCTTGCCAGTGGCACCGTTTGCTGCGCAAATTCATATTAATTGAAATTTTAAATTAATCTGCTGCCATATTCTTGCTTTCGATGCCATATTTTTGCTTTGTATTTTTGTGGTTTTTATTGCCTAACCCCTCTCTCCTGTGAGAGTGGAGACCTGGGGGCCTAGACAAAGTTACATTCTATTAGCGATGACGATGATATTATCTTAACATTATGCCATACATAATACGAACCATCTTCAACACCATCATTGATTCCAAGTGCATCTGGGGGTCCCTGAAAAATATAAGTAAAAATATAAAATTAGCAGTTACGGGCGTCAGCTAGTAATATTGTTATGTACCTACTAGATTTATAGTATAATAACTACTAGTGTTGGGTAGGACAAGCAATTTCGATGAGTTTGTATGAGTAACTCATTCAGTTTGGCGAGGGAGTACATTGTACCACTTCAAATGAGGTAGGTACCTCATTTGAACCCTTGGCACAAAACACATACGAGGCTTTGAGCTGAGCATAGAAGAATGGGGAATAATATGGGACAACATGATACGTGTTTTGTGTCAAGAGTTCAAATTAGGTGGGACACTGAGTGATGTGACAGTGAGGCCTAATTAAGTAAAAACAGCGTACGACAAATGAAATAAAAAACTTATTAATAAGAATAAAATTACATGTTGTAATTTAAAAATAGCAGCATTGCCACCTTTTTACCGCTGAGTCTGTTCCGTCTCTCGGTGGTAACCTGACCAGACTTCGAAAAAATTCTTTCCGAATGAACACTCGTAGCAGAGATGCACAGTCGTTTTTTAGCCACTTCATATAACCGTGGATAGGCACTCTCCTTCCCCTCCCACCATTTAAATGGATCTTTCAGTCTGTGTAAAAGCGGTTCTTGTAGATATTTGTCCACTTCTATAATACCGGCCGCTGTTGGGTTAGCATTTCTCATTATTTCCGACACTTCTTTATCAAAATCATCCCAAATACTACGCTTCTTTTGAAGACGCAATGTTTCACATGTTTCCACTTCTGCATCATATTCAGCCTGGTTCTGGTCCAGTCTCAGATTCACATTAGCAACTAATCGTTTTAAGGATGAACATGCTCTATTATATGAAAATTCATTTTCAAAGCCATATCTTTTAAAACGTGGATCTTCAAGAGTGCTCTCGGCAAAAATGCTGTTGTTCTCGATGTCTAGAAATCTGGTAGTTAGCTCCTCGAGTAAAACTCGGGCCATATTGTTGACTGGCTGTGGAAGAGAGGCGTTTGATAAAAGTTCTGAGCACTGTTTCTTTAGGGCGTTAGAAATTAAAATTATTTGGGACGCTGTCACTTTTCTTTCAGAACTCATTTCTTCTGTTACATCCTTGAAAAATGATAGTAACTCACTTGCAGTAGCTATTATGTCCAAGTCTTCAGCATTTATGTTACCAATGTCCTGATATTCTGTTGCTATAAGCTACATCAGGCTTCGCTTGGTGTTAATAACACTTTGGAACATGATGAATGTGGAATTCCAGCGTGTTATCACATCCTGCTTTAGTTTTAATTCTTTTTCGCCTAATTGTTTCTGCATTTCCTTGAGTCGTTGTGTAGCTAGCGGACTTCGTTTAAAATGCTGAACCATGGCTTTTATTTTGGATTGTGTAGATTTTATTTCATTTAAGGCCGATTGAACTACAAGATTCATCGTATGTGCAAAGCATGGTATTTGTTTCCACTTCAGCAATTTTATCGCTGCTTTAATATTGCTAGGTTTTGTCGCTTTGCATTGTCGCTGGTTACAGCAACAACTTTTTTCGTGATATTCCAATCATCACACATTCGTATAAGCTCATTTTTCAAATTTTCAGCTGTATGACGATCTGAGTACTAATGACATTCAAGCATGCAAGACTGCAGTTCTGTATTTTTGTTCATAAAGTGGACAGTAAGTGACATATAATTCTCATTTGGCTTAGATGACCATCCATCTGTTGTTAGCGCAACATAGTCTGCTTCTTCCAACAGTTTTTGGATTCTTTGTTTTTCAACGTTATAATAGTTTGGTAAAAGAGCATTGGATAATGTTTTACGACAAGGTAAACTGTAGTTAGGATTCAGTTCCTTCAGGATTCAAAGGAAGGAAGGCTACAAAGGATTCGTTGTATTTAACCCTAGGGAAAATGAAAAATGGTGGAATAACATTTCCCAGAGCGTTCACGGCGAAGCAAACGGTCACAAGACTGCCACGTTCTAAGTAACTTGTCCTACTTGACGCACATGCTTGCTCGCTATTACTTTGGGACACTCTTGTACAGTCGTACACCCTGTTTCATCATAGTTAAAGATGTTATGAGCTTCAAATTGGTATTTTTCTCTAACTTCTTTGAGGTTTTCAAAGAAATCAGTAACGTTTTTTCTATTAAAGCTGGTTGATCTGGATATACTGGTTGCTTCTGGGGTTCTCAAACTTAGTTCAGGGTTTCTTTTCATAAAGCCTCTGAACCAATCTTTCCCTGCGCAGTTGTTGGAAGTCCAAGAATCTGGAACCTTTTTGGAATTAATTGTTGCATATTCATATGCCAGCTTCATAGCCGCCTGTCTGGTTAAGCCATAATTCATTTTGCTGCAAATTAGAACATAATCAACAAGTGCTTTCTCTTCCTCGATTGTAAATATCAAACCTGTTTTAAACTGGCTTCCTTGTTCACTTATTTTAGTCAATTTGGACCTGTCTGTTAAATAATTTCGTAAAGTATTTCGATGGATTCCATATTCCAAAGCAACTCCTCTGATAGACTTTCCTTTATCAATGTCACATAAAGCATTTCTTATTACTGACAGATCTAAATTGCTTCTGTTTCTAGTTGTTTCTTTTTTTTATATTTGAAGGGCATTTTGGATGACTATCTGAAATAAAATAAAAAATATTATTGCGTGAGAAACGACGGGAGAGATTGAGTGGGAGACATTACCCTGGGTAAAGTCTCCTCCCGACGCCAGGGTAATGTCTCCCACCCCACGCCGAGCGGTCCGTTATTACATTTTATAAAAAAACTATGACACTTAAGTAAAAGCTGTCTGCCCTAAATGTTACTAGGATACTTACACTTACGATGTATATACATAAATGACATGCTGGAATCTATTCACAGTAAGCAATACAAATCAATTATCCAAAACTGAAAAAATTTACTTACCGGGCACGAAAATGTGTTGTCACTTCTCACTCCTAAACCAAACTGCCGATCGCAACGGCGTCGCGTGAGCGAGGTGGGAGGCGCCTATGGAGTCTAAGAAGTGTGGCAACGTCGCAATATCTAGTTCCACAAAGATTCTATGAGCAGTGGCTATTGTCTCCCACCTGCTAAACTCTCCCGGACTCCCCCTATGGGTTTAATATAACTGCCATGCCCCTAACAGTATTATGATTAAATCGTGGTTTGAATAAAAGTTATGATGATCAACAACACATTCATTAAGTAGGTAAGCTAGGTACAGCATGCAGCAAGCAGTTGAGCGCCAGGAGGGTCTTCGTGATAGCTGGTAAACAGGCACCCTGCCACACCAAGGAGCGCTAGCCTCAGATGAATATATAAGTAACTCAGGGTCGGTTTTGTGGTACCTAGGTACCTAGTTGTTCCACTTCTTATACTATAATTTGTCCCGCAGCCGGAAAGGGCATGACGTTAGGCTATAAACAAAACAAAGAAACTATAACGTCACCAGATTTGTTTATATGTTATTTCTAGTATTTAAAATATCTTATTAGCCTAGCACTTACCCCTTCCGCACAATTAATGCAATTTTATGTAAAGTATTATACTCAAAAAAAAAACAAAATATCTGTATGGGACATAGGTACACTTCATATTGCAGTTCACGGTACCTGCATTTCACCGAGACGAACCGTCCACATACACGGTTTACTAGCTAATGCGTTGAGAATTACAAATCTTAATTATTAGAATAATGAACATGACGATATGAAAACAAATTTAAAAATACAAAAGTGCGACTTCGTGAGTCGGATTCGAACCTGCGACGTCTTGCGAAAACGCGGTATTACCTATTCTGTGGTACTACTTCGTATGCGCCACGGAGATCTACTTAGAAGCGGCGAATATGTACAACGGTATGTCATATCAACAGGTTAGCCCGCTACCATCTTAGACTGCATCATCACTTAACATCAGGTGAGATCGCAGTCAAGGGCTAACTTGTAGTGGATAAAAAAAGTCTCCATGTATATATTGTATAATTAAAATAACAGTTATATGGAATTAAGATTTGCTGGTATGAAAATTGTTGCAGCTCAAATGAAAAGTCTTAAGAAAATACTGTATTGACAAGTGCAGTTCGGACAGATGTCTCAATATTATTATTTAACACAAGTAAAGAGCTGTTTTTAGAGTCCATATTAAATAATTGAAAGTCTAGAAATTGGAGGTTCTACCTCATCCAAATCTATACAAATATTATGTAGCACTGCACTGGCTACTATTACTTGAAGAACAGTTGACGTTTTATTCAAAGTTATGCCTCTTTCCAAGCATGGGCAGCGTCGTTTACACACTCCAAAACATCTCTCAATAGCATTTCGTGTAGAGATATGACTCTTATTATAGGCTTCTTCAGCATATGACCGTGTTTGCAAAAAAGGGGTAAGTAAAAAGTTTTTATTATATTATAATAACCACTATCTCCCAATAAATGATAATTGTTATATCTGCCCATTTCAAAATCTGCACACAAGTGAGAATTATTAAAAATGGTGCAGTCATGAACAGATCCAGGCCATCGAGCAATGATGTCTCTAATTTTTAGTGATGCATCACATACCGCTTGTACATTTATAGAAAAATATGCTTTCCTGCACCGATACATTTCTGAGAGTGCACCTCCTCTACATATTATTTTCACATGAGTACAGTCTAAAGCTTCTGCAATACGTGGGAATCCATCAATTTCATAAAAGCCTTGTGCTATTTGTCGTAGCTCTTCCCTGCCTGGCATTCTAATATAAACAGAGCTTAATTTGCAAGTTCACGAGTAGGTAACTTTTTGGACAATCCGACAAACAGTTGATTTATGTTCACTAAATCACCAAGCACTTGCTGGAAAGATCCTGTGGCAAAGAACCTCAAACAAATCAAGAGCTGCGTAAGGCCATCAATAGCTTTATTTCTTTGGGTCACTGGTTCTAAATTAAATATGTTCAGAATTTGGAGAACGGCGTACTTCGAAATTCTGTAAGTACCTTACACGAAACTCTTCTCCATCATGTTTTAGAAATAAATTTTCTCTGTCAGGGATTCGGTAACGGGGAACTTCTTCTTCTGTGTCAGACAATGATGAAAGACTTGTTAAAGATATTTCTACCACTGATAATTAACCGAAACACCTACGAAAACACTTTAAATAAAGATTTAATGGATGCTTCTTGACCAATTAAAATTTAATGACCCTAACTGTCAAAGTAATGGCCCGTTAGGTGCTAAATGACGCTAATGACGTTACGTGTAACGTAAAATCAGTGTAAATGCATAGTTTGACGTTTCATTACTTAAAAATGGAGCATTAAAATTTATTTAAATTTTGTTTTGTGCAACCATCTAATGAAAGATTAGTGTTTAATGCCGTCTTTAAAAATAAATGGACTTTTGTGCAACTGACTGTATACAAATAATCAACTCCTAAAGTAGTTAAAAGTACCTTAACGTCCTATTTGTAACATTAATTAAAATAACAGTCAGATAAACAAAATGTTTTACATTCTAAATCTTTGACATAAAATAATTATAACTTTCAGTCGTTTCTTAAGTAAGTATTACAATCTGTCTTGATCAATATTTGTTCAAATATATTTTGAGTTACAAAACGTCAATCTGAGAAGCAGTTGTGGCAAACATAAGAAAGTTCCCCACCAGTGCAAGCTTCATGAGCCCAGTTGTTGCATTCCAGACATTGCACCCATTTTTCTTTAGCCCTGCTATTTGAATATGGCTCCAAACAAAAAAGGCAAAAGGATTCTTCTTCTTCTGGGCTGTCTTCGTTTCCCCTTTTTTTGACAACCTTGACCTTTTTAGTTTTAGTGCCTGGTTTTCTTGTTCTTTTTCTTTCTTCTTTCTTTTTCTTGTTTTTGTTTCTTCAAAGTTAGGTTTTTCACCTTTTTCTTAGCCGTTCTAGCTGCTTCGATTGCAGCTAGTTCATCCTTTACGGGAGTGTCGGTTAAGATAGCGGATTTCACTTTGAAAGAAAGCAAGAAAATCTATTTATTCTTACCATTGTGCCACACATTTAATTACCTTAAGGCAAATATTACTATGGCGCCTCCAGTACTTTGAGCATTAAACTCATGATCAAGTCCTAGAGGCACCCTGACAACACTTGTAGTGTGTGGCACAACCTGAAAGAAGGCAGTATGCCTTGCAATAAAATATTACAGCATTCTACGCCTATTTGGTGACGCCACGGCTCGGTAACTATATCTACTAATCAATTATTCTAGTTATACTTAAGGGATGTACAGGTGAATAAAAAATAAAATAAAATATTGTAAAGCGTGGAGCTTGTTGTGGAAGGTCGGGTCGAGGTAAAACAGCAAAGCTTTGATGTGCACGTTTTATTGAGTGAACACTTAATGGACAATAATGGTAAGTACAATGGGTACGAGAGTTGAGTCCCTTACTGTCGTCCCACGCAGTGGAAGCACAACCCTATGGTAGGGTAACTACTTGACTACAGAGTCCGGCGAGTGAATCCGAATGGAAAGCGCTCACTGAAGCACTGCAGTAAACTTAGTGTTTGAATATCGAAGGCTGGCTGCGGTGGCCAACTTATCCCTACGGATATGGCAAAACGCTAGCGCGAGATAATGCACTGGTGGCGCCATCTAGTATTTGGCCGGTTGAAACTCATATGTCCGGTGCTTAATTAAGTACCTGTAAGACACAATGCCCATGGAGAAGATCTCGCCTCTGAATTCATATGAAATAGCTAATGTGATCGTTTAAGGTAGTGATTACAGTTAGTGCAACCCCTGCCCCTAAACTGAATTTCAGACTGCTAAAGAATTCTGGGCTTTTGAACCCTAAGGTCAATTTCTCTGACAGGGTCTCATGGGACCTGTAAGACACAATGCCCATGGAGAAGATCTCGCCTCTGAATTCATATGAAATAGCTAATGTGATCGTTTAAGGTAGTGATTACAGTTAGTGCAACCCCTGCCCCTAAACTGAATTTCAGACTGCTAAAGAATTCTGGGCTTTTGAACCCTAAGGTCAATTTCTCTGACAGGGTCTCATGGGACCTGTAAGACACAATGCCCATGGAGAAGATCTCGCCTCTGAATTCAGATGAAATAGCTAATGTGATCGTTTAAGGTAGTGATTACAGTTAGTGCAACCCCTGCCCTAAACTGAATTTCAGACTGCTAAAGAATTCTGGGCTTTTGAACCCTAAGGTCAATTTCTCTGACAGGGTCTCATGGGACCTGTAAGACACAATGCCCATGGAGAAGATCTCGCCTCTGAATTCATATGAAATAGCTAATGTGATCGTTTAAGGTAGTGATTACAGTTAGTGCAACCCCTGCCCCTAAACTGAATTTCAGACTGCTAAAGAATTCTGGGCTTTTGAACCCTAAGGTCAATTTCTCTGACAGGGTCTCATGGGACCTGTAAGACACAATGCCCATGGAGAAGATCTCGCCTCTGAATTCATATGAAATAGCTAATGTGATCGTTTAAGGTAGTGATTACAGTTAGTGCAACCCCTGCCCCTAAACTGAATTTCAGACTGCTAAAGAATTCTGGGCTTTTGAACCCTAAGGTCAATTTCTCTGACAGGGTCTCATGGGACCTGTAAGACACAATGCCCATGGAGAAGATCTCGCCTCTGAATTCATATGAAATAGCTAATGTGATCGTTTAAGGTAGTGATTACAGTTAGTGCAACCCCTGCCCCTAAACTGAATTTCAGACTGCTAAAGAATTCTGGGCTTTTGAACCCTAAGGTCAATTTCTCTGACAGGGTCTCATGGGACCTGTAAGACACAATGCCCATGGAGAAGATCTCGCCTCTGAATTCATATGAAATAGCTAATGTGATCGTTTAAGGTAGTGATTACAGTTAGTGCAACCCCTGCCCCTAAACTGAATTTCAGACTGCTAAAGAATTCTGGGCTTTTGAACCCTAAGGTCAATTTCTCTGACAGGGTCTCATGGGACCTGTAAGACACAATGCCCATGGAGAAGATCTCGCCTCTGAATTCATATGAAATAGCTAATGTGATCGTTTAAGGTAGTGATTACAGTTAGTGCAACCCCTGCCCCTAAACTGAATTTCAGACTGCTAAAGAATTCTGGGCTTTTGAACCCTAAGGTCAATTTCTCTGACAGGGTCTCATGGGACCTGTAAGACACAATGCCCATGGAGAAGACCATCATGCGCGCGGCCGCTCACCCGAACGGTCGTGCCCACTGATATAACGCGTCTCCCTTATCGGTCTACGCCCCCCCCCGCTCCCGCGCCCCGCAGCCGTTGCTCGTTGTACTCACCGCGCGGCCCGTGTCGCTGCGGTTTGAGGAAGCGACCGGCTTGTTGTGTTTACGCGAGAAATAGTTACCCGCCTTTAGGAAGACGCGTGGATTACTAAAATAACAGTCAGATAAACAAAATGTTTTACATTCTAAATCTTTGACATAAAATAATTATAACTTTCAGTCGTTTCTTAAGTAAGTATTACAATCAGTCTTGATCAATATTTCTTCAAATATATTTTGAGTTACAAAACGTCAATCTGAGAAGCAGTTGTGGCAAACATAAGAAAGTTCCCCACCAGTGCAAGCTTCATGAGCCCAGTTGTTGCATTCCAGACATTGCACCCATTTTTCTTTAGCCCTGCTATTTGAATATGGCTCCAAACAAAAAAGGCAAAAGGATTTTTCTTCTTCTGGGCTGTCTTCGTTTCCCCTTTTTTTGACAACCTTGACCTTTTTAGTTTTAGTGCCTGGTTTTGATCTTTTTCTTGTTTTTGTTTCTTCAAAGTTAGGTTTTTTCACCTTTTTCTTAGCCGTTCTAGCTGCTTCGATTGCAGCTAGTTCATCCTTTATGGGAGTGTCGGTTAAGATAGCGGATTTCACTTTGAAAGAAAGCAAGAAAATCTATTAATTCTTACCATTGTGCCACACATTTAATTACCTTAAGGCAAATATTACTATGGCGCCTCCAGTACTTTGAGCATTAAACTCATGATCAAGTCCTAGAGGCACCCTGACAACACTTGTAGTGTGTGGCACAACCTGAAAGAAGGCAGTATGCCTTGCAATAAAATATTACAGCATTCTACGCCTATTTGGTGACGCCACGGCTCGGTAACTATATCTACTAATCAATTATTCTAGTTATACTTAAGGGATGTACAGGTGAATAAAAAATAAAATAAAATATTGTAAAGCGTGGAGCTTGTTGTGGAAGGTCGGGTCGAGGTAAAACAGCAAAGCTTTGATGTGCACGTTTTATTGAGTGAACACTTAATGGACAATAATGGTAAGTACAATGGGTACGAGAGTTGAGTCCCTTACTGTCGTCCCACGCAGTGGAAGCACAACCCTATAGTAGGGTAACTACTTGACTACAGAGTCCGGCGAGTGAATCCGAATGGAAAGCGCTCACTGAAGCACTGCAGTAAACTTAGTGTTTGAATATCGAAGGCTGGCTGCGGTGGCCAACTTATCCCTACGGATATGGCAAAACGCTAGCGCGAGATAATGCACTGGTGGCGCCATCTAGTATTTGGCCGGTTGAAACTCATATGTCCGGTGCTTAATTAAGTACCTGTAAGACACAATGCCCATGGAGAAGATCTCGCCTCTGAATTCATATGAAATAGCTAATGTGATCGTTTAAGGTAGTGATTACAGTTAGTGCAACCCCTGCCCCTAAACTGAATTTCAGACTGCTAAAGAATTCTGGGCTTTTGAACCCTAAGGTCAATTTCTCTGACAGGGTCTCATGGGACCTGTAAGACGCCCATGGAGAAGATCTCGCCTCTGAATTCATATGAAATAGCTAATGTGATCGTTTAAGGTAGTGATTACAGTTAGTGCAACCCCTGCCCCTAAACTGAATTTCAGACTGCTAAAGAATTCTGGGCTTTTGAACCCTAAGGTCAATTTCTCTGACAGGGTCTCATGGGACCTGTAAGACACAACGCCCATGGAGAAGATCTCGCCTCTGAATTCATATGAAATAGCTAATGTGATCGTTTAAGGTAGTGATTACAGTTAGTGCAACCCCTGCCCCTAAACTGAATTTCAGACTGGTAAAGAATTCTGGGCTTTTGAACCCTAAGGTCAATTTCTCTGACAGGGTCTCATGGGACCTGTAAGACACAATGCCCATGGAGAAGATCTCGCCTCTGAATTCATATGAAATAGCTAATGTGATCGTTTAAGGTAGTGATTACAGTTAGTGCAACCCCTGCCCCTAAACTGAATTTCAGACTGCTAAAGAATTCTGGGCTTTTGAACCCTAAGGTCAATTTCTCTGACAGGGTCTCATGGGACCTGTAAGACACAATGCCCATGGAGAAGATCTCGCCTCTGAATTCATATGAAATAGCTAATGTGATCGTTTAAGGTAGTGATTACAGTTAGTGCAACCCCTGCCCCTAAACTGAATTTCAGACTGCTAAAGAATTCTGGGCTTTCGAACCCTAAGGTCAATTTCTCTGACAGGGTCTCATGGGACCTGTAAGACACAATGCCCATGGAGAAGATCTCGCCTCTGAATTCATATGAAATAGCTAATGTGATCGTTTAAGGTAGTGATTACAGTTAGTGCAACCCCTGCCCCTAAACTGAATTTCAGACTGCTAAAGAATTCTGGGCTTTTGAACCCTAAGGTCAATTTCTCTGACAGGGTCTCATGGGACCTGTAAGACACAATGCCCATGGAGAAGATCTCGCCTCTGAATTCATATGAAATAGCTAATGTGATCGTTTAAGGTAGTGATTACAGTTAGTGCAACCCCTGCCCCTAAACTGAATTTCAGACTGCTAAAGAATTCTGGGCTTTTGAACCCTAAGGTCAATTTCTCTGACAGGGTCTCATGGGACCTGTAAGACACAATGCCCATGGAGAAGATCTCGCCTCTGAATTCATATGAAATAGCTAATGTGATCGTTTAAGGTAGTGATTACAGTTAGTGCAACCCCTGCCCCTAAACTGAATTTCAGACTGCTAAAGAATTCTGGGCTTTTGTACCCTAAGGTCAATTTCTCTGACAGGGTCTCATGGGACCTGTAAGACACAATGCCCATGGAGAAGATCTCGCCTCTGAATTCATATGAAATAGCTAATGTGATCGTTTAAGGTAGTGATTACAGTTAGTGCAACCCCTGCCCCTAAACTGAATTTCAGACTGCTAAAGAATTCTGGGCTTTTGAACCCTAAGGTCAATTTCTCTGACAGGGTCTCATGGGACCTGTAAGACACAATGCCCATGGAGAAGATCTCGCCTCTGAATTCATATGAAATAGCTAATGTGATCGTTTAAGGTAGTGATTACAGTTAGTGCAACCCCTGCCCCTAAACTGAATTTCAGACTGCTAAAGAATTCTGGGCTTTTGAACCCTAAGGTCAATTTCTCTGACAGGGTCTCATGGGACCTGTAAGACACAATGCCCATGGAAAAGATCTCGCCTCTGAATTCATATGAAATAGCTAATGTGATCGTTTAAGGTAGTGATTACAGTTAGTGCAACCCCTGCCCCTAAACTGAATTTCAGACTGCTAAAGAATTCTGGGCTTTTGAACCCTAAGGTCAATTTCTCTGACAGGGTCTCATGGGACCTGTAAGACACAATGCCCATGGAAAAGATCTCGCCTCTGAATTCATATGAAATAGCTAATGTGATCGTTTAAGGTAGTGATTACAGTTAGTGCAACCCCTGCCCCTAAACTGAATTTCAGACTGCTAAAGAATTCTGGGCTTTTGAACCCTAAGGTCAATTTCTCTGACAGGGTCTCATGGGACCTGTAAGACACAATGCCCATGGAAAAGATCTCGCCTCTGAATTCATATGAAATAGCTAATGTGATCGTTTAAGGTAGTGATTACAGCTAATGCAACCCCTGCCCCTAAACTGAATTTCAGACTGCTAAAGAATTCTGGGCTTTTGAACCCTAAGGTCAATTTCTCTGACAGGGTCTCATGGGACCTGTAAGACACAATGCCCATGGAGAAGATCTCGCCTCTGAATTCATATGAAATAGCTAATGTGATCGTTTAAGGTAGTGATTACAGTTAGTGCAACCCCTGCCCCTAAACTCAATTTCAGACTGCTAAAGAATTCTGGGCTTTTGAACCCTAAGGTCAATTTCTCTGACAGGGTCTCATGGGACCTGTAAGACACAATGCCCATGGAGAAGATCTCGCCTCTGAATTCATATGAAATAGCTAATGTGATCGTTTAAGGTAGTGATTACAGTTAGTGCAACCCCTGCCCCTAAACTGAATTTCAGACTGCTAAAGAATTCTGGGCTTTTGAACCCTAAGGTCAATTTCTCTGACAGGGTCTCATGGGACCTGTAAGACACAATGCCCATGGAGAAGATCTCGCCTCTGAATTCATATGAAATAGCTAATGTGATCGTTTAAGGTAGTGATTACAGTTAGTGCAACCCCTGCCCCTAAACTGAATTTCAGACTGGTAAAGAATTCTGGGCTTTTGAACCCTAAGGTCAATTTCTCTGACAGGGTCTCATGGGACCTGTAAGACACAATGCCCATGGAGAAGATCTCGCCTCTGAATTCATATGAAATAGCTAATGTGATCGTTTAAGGTAGTGATTACAGTTAGTGCAACCCCTGCCCCTAAACTGAATTTCAGACTGCTAAAGAATTCTGGGCTTTTGAACCCTAAGGTCAATTTCTCTGACAGGGTCTCATGGGACCTGTAAGACACAATGCCCATGGAGAAGATCTCGCCTCTGAATTCATATGAAATAGCTAATGTGATCGTTTAAGGTAGTGATTACAGTTAGTGCAACCCCTGCCCCTAAACTGAATTTCAGACTGCTAAAGAATTCTGGGCTTTCGAACCCTAAGGTCAATTTCTCTGACAGGGTCTCATGGGACCTGTAAGACACAATGCCCATGGAGAAGATCTCGCCTCTGAATTCATATGAAATAGCTAATGTGATCGTTTAAGGTAGTGATTACAGTTAGTGCAACCCCTGCCCCTAAACTGAATTTCAGACTGCTAAAGAATTCTGGGCTTTTGAACCCTAAGGTCAATTTCTCTGACAGGGTCTCATGGGACCTGTAAGACACAATGCCCATGGAGAAGATCTCGCCTCTGAATTCATATGAAATAGCTAATGTGATCGTTTAAGGTAGTGATTACAGTTAGTGCAACCCCTGCCCCTAAACTGAATTTCAGACTGCTAAAGAATTCTGGGCTTTTGAACCCTAAGGTCAATTTCTCTGACAGGGTCTCATGGGACCTGTAAGACACAATGCCCATGGAGAAGATCTCGCCTCTGAATTCATATGAAATAGCTAATGTGATCGTTTAAGGTAGTGATTACAGTTAGTGCAACCCCTGCCCCTAAACTGAATTTCAGACTGCTAAAGAATTCTGGGCTTTTGTACCCTAAGGTCAATTTCTCTGACAGGGTCTCATGGGACCTGTAAGACACAATGCCCATGGAGAAGATCTCGCCTCTGAATTCATATGAAATAGCTAATGTGATCGTTTAAGGTAGTGATTACAGTTAGTGCAACCCCTGCCCCTAAACTGAATTTCAGACTGCTAAAGAATTCTGGGCTTTTGAACCCTAAGGTCAATTTCTCTGACAGGGTCTCATGGGACCTGTAAGACACAATGCCCATGGAGAAGATCTCGCCTCTGAATTCATATGAAATAGCTAATGTGATCGTTTAAGGTAGTGATTACAGTTAGTGCAACCCCTGCCCCTAAACTGAATTTCAGACTGCTAAAGAATTCTGGGCTTTTGAACCCTAAGGTCAATTTCTCTGACAGGGTCTCATGGGACCTGTAAGACACAATGCCCATGGAAAAGATCTCGCCTCTGAATTCATATGAAATAGCTAATGTGATCGTTTAAGGTAGTGATTACAGTTAGTGCAACCCCTGCCCCTAAACTGAATTTCAGACTGCTAAAGAATTCTGGGCTTTTGAACCCTAAGGTCAATTTCTCTGACAGGGTCTCATGGGACCTGTAAGACACAATGCCCATGGAAAAGATCTCGCCTCTGAATTCATATGAAATAGCTAATGTGATCGTTTAAGGTAGTGATTACAGTTAGTGCAACCCCTGCCCCTAAACTGAATTTCAGACTGCTAAAGAATTCTGGGCTTTTGAACCCTAAGGTCAATTTCTCTGACAGGGTCTCATGGGACCTGTAAGACACAATGCCCATGGAAAAGATCTCGCCTCTGAATTCATATGAAATAGCTAATGTGATCGTTTAAGGTAGTGATTACAGCTAATGCAACCCCTGCCCCTAAACTGAATTTCAGACTGCTAAAGAATTCTGGGCTTTTGAACCCTAAGGTCAATTTCTCTGACAGGGTCTCATGGGACCTGTAAGACACAATGCCCATGGAGAAGATCTCGCCTCTGAATTCATATGAAATAGCTAATGTGATCGTTTAAGGTAGTGATTACAGTTAGTGCAACCCCTGCCCCTAAACTCAATTTCAGACTGCTAAAGAATTCTGGGCTTTTGAACCCTAAGGTCAATTTCTCTGACAGGGTCTCATGGGACCTGTAAGACACAATGCCCATGGAGAAGATCTCGCCTCTGAATTCATATGAAATAGCTAATGTGATCGTTTAAGGTAGTGATTACAGTTAGTGCAACCCCTGCCCCTAAACTGAATTTCAGACTGCTAAAGAATTCTGGGCTTTTGAACCCTAAGGTCAATTTCTCTGACAGGGTCTCATGGGACCTGTAAGACACAATGCCCATGGAGAAGATCTCGCCTCTGAATTCATATGAAATAGCTAATGTGATCGTTTAAGGTAGTGATTACAGTTAGTGCAACCCCTGCCCCTAAACTGAATTTCAGACTGCTAAAGAATTCTGGGCTTTTGAACCCTAAGGTCAATTTCTCTGACAGGGTCTCATGGGACCTGTAAGACACAATGCCCATGGAGAAGATCTCGCCTCTGAATTCATATGAAATAGCTAATGTGATCGTTTAAGGTAGTGATTACAGTTAGTGCAACCCCTGCCCCTAAACTGAATTTCAGACTGCTAAAGAATTCTGGGCTTTTGAACCCTAAGGTCAATTTCTCTGACAGGGTCTCATGGGACCTGTAAGACACAATGCCCATGGAGAAGATCTCGCCTCTGAATTCATATGAAATAGCTAATGTGATCGTTTAAGGTAGTGATTACAGTTAGTGCAACCCCTGCCCCTAAACTGAATTTCAGACTGCTAAAGAATTCTGGGCTTTTGAACCCTAAGGTCAATTTCTCTGACAGGGTCTCATGGGACCTGTAAGACACAATGCCCATGGAGAAGATCTCGCCTCTGAATTCATATGAAATAGCTAATGTGATCGTTTAAGGTAGTGATTACAGTTAGTGCAACCCCTGCCCCTAAACTGAATTTCAGACTGCTAAAGAATTCTGGGCTTTTGAACCCTAAGGTCAATTTCTCTGACAGGGTCTCATGGGACCTGTAAGACACAATGCCCATGGAGAAGATCTCGCCTCTGAATTCATATGAAATAGCTAATGTGATCGTTTAAGGTAGTGATTACAGTTAGTGCAACCCCTGCCCCTAAACTGAATTTCAGACTGCTAAAGAATTCTGGGCTTTTGAACCCTAAGGTCAATTTCTCTGACAGGGTCTCATGGGACCTGTAAGACACAATGCCCATGGAGAAGATCTCGCCTCTGAATTCATATGAAATAGCTAATGTGATCGTTTAAGGTAGTGATTACAGTTAGTGCAACCCCTGCCCCTAAACTGAATTTCAGACTGCTAAAGAATTCTGGGCTTTTGAACCCTAAGGTCAATTTCTCTGACAGGGTCTCATGGGACCTGTAAGACACAATGCCCACGGAGAAGATCTCGCCTCTGAATTCATATGAAATAGCTAATGTGATCGTTTAAGGTAGTGATTACAGTTAGTGCAACCCCTGCCCCTAAACTGAATTTCAGACTGCTAAAGAATTCTGGGCTTTTGAACCCTAAGGTCAATTTCTCTGACAGGGTCTCATGGGACCTGTAAGACACAATGCCCATGGAGAAGACCATCATGCGCGCGGCCGCTCACCCGAACGGTCGTGCCCACTGATATAACGCGTCTCCCTTATCGGTCTACGCCCCCCCCGCTCCCGCGCCCCGCAGCCGTTGCTCGTTGTACTCACCGCGCGGCCCGTGTCGCTGCGGTTTGAGGAAGCGACCGGCTTGTTGTGTTTACGCGAGAAATAGTTACCCGCCTTTAGGAAGACGCGTGGATTACTAAAATAACAGTCAGATAAACAAAATGTTTTACATTCTAAATCTTTGACATAAAATAATTATAACTTTCAGTCGTTTCTTAAGTAAGTATTACAATCAGTCTTGATCAATATTTCTTCAAATATATTTTGAGTTACAAAACGTCAATCTGAGAAGCAGTTGTGGCAAACATAAGAAAGTTCCCCACCAGTGCAAGCTTCATGAGCCCAGTTGTTGCATTCCAGACATTGCACCCATTTTTCTTTAGCCCTGCTATTTGAATATGGCTCCAGACAAAAAAGGCAAAAGGATTTTTCTTCTTCTGGGCTGTCTTCGTTTCCCCTTTTTTTGACAACCTTGACCTTTTTAGTTTTAGTGCCTGGTTTTGATCTTTTTCTTGTTTTTGTTTCTTCAAAGTTAGGTTTTTTCACCTTTTTCTTAGCCGTTCTAGCTGCTTCGATTGCAGCTAGTTCATCCTTTACGGGAGTGTCGGTTAAGATAGCGGATTTCACTTTGAAAGAAAGCAAGAAAATCTATTTATTCTTACCATTGTGCCACACATTTAATTACCTTAAGGCAAATATTACTATGGCGCCTCCAGTACTTTGAGCATTAAACTCATGATCAAGTCCTAGAGGCACCCTGACAACACTTGTA
Source organism: Erebia ligea (assembly GCA_917051295.2). Taxonomy (NCBI): domain Eukaryota; kingdom Metazoa; phylum Arthropoda; class Insecta; order Lepidoptera; family Nymphalidae; genus Erebia; species Erebia ligea. The sequence goes on along the minus strand of OU785240.1, from coordinate 1,043,487 downwards.
GTGTGTGGCACAACCTGAAAGAAGGCAGTATGCCTTGCAATAAAATATTACAGCATTCTACGCCTATTTGGTGACGCCACGGCTCGGTAACTATATCTACTAATCAATTATTCTAGTTATACTTAAGGGATGTACAGGTGAATAAAAAATAAAATAAAATATTGTAAAGCGTGGAGCTTGTTGTGGAAGGTCGGGTCGAGGTAAAACAGCAAAGCTTTGATGTGCACGTTTTATTGAGTGAACACTTATTGGACAATAATGGTAAGTACAATGGGTACGAGAGTTGAGTCCCTTACTGTCGTCCCACGCAGTGGAAGCACAACCCTATAGTAGGGTAACTACTTGACTACAGAGTCCGGCGAGTGAATCCGAATGGAAAGCGCTCACTGAAGCACTGCAGTAAACTTAGTGTTTGAATATCGAAGGCTGGCTGCGGTGGCCAACTTATCCCTACGGATATGGCAAAACGCTAGCGCGAGATAATGCACTGGTGGCGCCATCTAGTATTTGGCCGGTTGAAACTCATATGTCCGGTGCTTAATTAAGTACCTGTAAGACACAATGCCCATGGAGAAGATCTCGCCTCTGAATTCATATGAAATAGCTAATGTGATCGTTTAAGGTAGTGATTACAGTTAGTGCAACCCATGCCCCTAAACTGAATTTCAGACTGCTAAAGAATTCTGGGCTATTGAACCCTTAGGTCAATTTCTCTGACAGGGTCTCATGGGACCTGTAAGACACAATGCCCATGGAGAAGACCATCATGCGCGCGGCCGCTCACCCGAACGGTCGTGCCCACTGATATAACGCGTCTCCCTTATCGGTCTACGCCCCCCCCGCTCCCGCGCCCCGCAGCCGTTGCTCGTTGTACTCACCGCGCGGCCCGTGTCGCTGCGGTTTGAGGAAGCGACCGGCTTGTTGTGTTTACGCGAGAAATAGTTACCCGCCTTTAGGAAGACGCGTGGATTACTAAAATAACAGTCAGATAAACAAAATGTTTTACATTCTAAATCTTTGACATAAAATAATTATAACTTTCAGTCGTTTCTTAAGTAAGTATTACAATCAGTCTTGATCAATATTTCTTCAAATATATTTTGAGTTACAAAACGTCAATCTGAGAAGCAGTTGTGGCAAACATAAGAAAGTTCCCCACCAGTGCAAGCTTCATGAGCCCAGTTGTTGCATTCCAGACATTGCACCCATTTTTCTTTAGCCCTGCTATTTGAATATGGCTCCAAACAAAAAAGGCAAAAGGATTTTTCTTCTTCTGGGCTGTCTTCGTTTCCCCTTTTTTTGACAACCTTGACCTTTTTAGTTTTAGTGCCTGGTTTTGATCTTTTTCTTGTTTTTGTTTCTTCAAAGTTAGGTTTTTTCACCTTTTTCTTAGCCGTTCTAGCTGCTTCGATTGCAGCTAGTTCATCCTTTACGGGAGTGTCGGTTAAGATAGCGGATTTCACTTTGAAAGAAAGCAAGAAAATCTATTTATTCTTACCATTGTGCCACACATTTAATTACCTTAAGGCAAATATTACTATGGCGCCTCCAGTACTTTGAGCATTAAACTCATGATCAAGTCCTAGAGGCACCCTGACAACACTTGTAGTGTGTGGCACAACATGAAAGAAGGCAGTATGCCTTGCAATAAAATATTACAGCATTCTACGCCTATTTGGTGACGCCACGGCTCGGTAACTATATCTACTAATCAATTATTCTAGTTATACTTAAGGGATGTACAGGTGAATAAAAAATAAAATAAAATATTGTAAAGCGTGGAGCTTGTTGTGGAAGGTCGGGTCGAGGTAAAACAGCAAAGCTTTGATGTGCACGTTTTATTGAGTGAACACTTAATGGACAATAATGGTAAGTACAATGGGTACGAGAGTTGAGTCCCTTACTGTCGTCCCACGCAGTGGAAGCACAACCCTATAGTAGGGTAACTACTTGACTACAGAGTCCGGCGAGTGAATCCGAATGGAAAGCGCTCACTGAAGCACTGCAGTAAACTTAGTGTTTGAATATCGAAGGCTGGCTGCGGTGGCCAACTTATCCCTACGGATATGGCAAAACGCTAGCGCGAGATAATGCACTGGTGGCGCCATCTAGTATTTGGCCGGTTGAAACTCATATGTCCGGTGCTTAATTAAGTACCTGTAAGACACAATGCCCATGGAGAAGATCTCGCCTCTGAATTCATATGAAATAGCTAATGTGATCGTTTAAGGTAGTGATTACAGTTAGTGCAACCCCTGCCCCTAAACTGAATTTCAGACTGCTAAAGAATTCTGGGCTTTTGAACCCTAAGGTCAATTTCTCTGACAGGGTCTCATGGGACCTGTAAGACACAATGCCCATGGAGAAGACCATCATGCGCGCGGCCGCTCACCCGAACGGTCGTGCCCACTGATATAACGCGTCTCCCTTATCGGTCTACGCCCCCCCCCGCTCCCGCGACCCGCAGCCGTTGCTCGTTGTACTCACCGCGCGGCCCGTGTCGCCGCGGTTTGAGGAAGCGACCGGCTTGTGGTGTTTACGCGAGAAATAGTTACCCGCCTTTAGGAAGACGCGTGGATTACTAAAATAACAGTCAGATAAACAAAATGTTTTACATTCTAAATCTTTGACATAAAATAATTATAACTTTCAGTCGTTTCTTAAGTAAGTATTACAATCAGTCTTGATCAATATTTCTTCAAATATATTTTGAGTTACAAAACGTCAATCTGAGAAGCAGTTGTGGCAAACATAAGAAAGTTCCCCACCAGTGCAAGCTTCATGAGCCCAGTTGTTGCATTCCAGACATTGCACCCATTTTTCTTTAGCCCTGCTATTTGAATATGGCTCCAAACAAAAAAGGCAAAAGGATTTTTCTTCTTCTGGGCTGTCTTCGTTTCCCCTTTTTTTGACAACCTTGACCTTTTTAGTTTTAGTGCCTGGTTTTGATCTTTTTCTTGTTTTTGTTTCTTCAAAGTTAGGTTTTTTCACCTTTTTCTTAGCCGTTCTAGCTGCTTCGATTGCAGCTAGTTCATCCTTTACGGGAGTGTCGGTTAAGATAGCGGATTTCACTTTGAAAGAAAGCAAGAAAATCTATTTATTCTTACCATTGTGCCACACATTTAATTACCTTAAGGCAAATATTACTATGGCGCCTCCAGTACTTTGAGCATTAAACTCATGATCAAGTCCTAGAGGCACCCTGACAACACTTGTAGTGTGTGGCACAACCTGAAAGAAGGCAGTATGCCTTGCAATAAAATATTACAGCATTCTACGCCTATTTGGTGACGCCACGGCTCGGTAACTATATCTACTAATCAATTATTCTAGTTATACTTAAGGGATGTACAGGTGAATAAAAAATAAAATAAAATATTGTAAAGCGTGGAGCTTGTTGTGGAAGGTCGGGTCGAGGTAAAACAGCAAAGCTTTGATGTGCACGTTTTATTGAGTGAACACTTAATGGACAATAATGGTAAGTACAATGGGTACGAGAGTTGAGTCCCTTACTGTCGTCCCACGCAGTGGAAGCACAACCCTATAGTAGGGTAACTACTTGACTACAGAGTCCGGCGAGTGAATCCGAATGGAAAGCGCTCACTGAAGCACTGCAGTAAACTTAGTGTTTGAATATCGAAGGCTGGCTGCGGTGGCCAACTTATCCCTACGGATATGGCAAAACGCTAGCGCGAGATAATGCACTGGTGGCGCCATCTAGTATTTGGCCGGTTGAAACTCATATGTCCGGTGCTTAATTAAGTACCTGTAAGACACAATGCCCATGGAGAAGATCTCGCCTCTGAATTCATATGAAATAGCTAATGTGATCGTTTAAGGTAGTGATTACAGTTAGTGCAACCCATGCCCCTAAACTGAATTTCAGACTGCTAAAGAATTCTGGGCTATTGAACCCTTAGGTCAATTTCTCTGACAGGGTCTCATGGGACCTGTAAGACACAATGCCCATGGAGAAGACCATCATGCGCGCGGCCGCTCACCCGAACGGTCGTGCCCACTGATATAACGCGTCTCCCTTATCGGTCTACGCCCCCCCCGCTCCCGCGCCCCGCAGCCGTTGCTCGTTGTACTCACCGCGCGGCCCGTGTCGCTGCGGTTTGAGGAAGCGACCGGCTTGTTGTGTTTACGCGAGAAATAGTTACCCGCCTTTAGGAAGACGCGTGGATTACTAAAATAACAGTCAGATAAACAAAATGTTTTACATTCTAAATCTTTGACATAAAATAATTATAACTTTCAGTCGTTTCTTAAGTAAGTATTACAATCAGTCTTGATCAATATTTCTTCAAATATATTTTGAGTTACAAAACGTCAATCTGAGAAGCAGTTGTGGCAAACATAAGAAAGTTCCCCACCAGTGCAAGCTTCATGAGCCCAGTTGTTGCATTCCAGACATTGCACCCATTTTTCTTTAGCCCTGCTATTTGAATATGGCTCCAAACAAAAAAGGCAAAAGGATTTTTCTTCTTCTGGGCTGTCTTCGTTTCCCCTTTTTTTGACAACCTTGACCTTTTTAGTTTTAGTGCCTGGTTTTGATCTTTTTCTTGTTTTTGTTTCTTCAAAGTTAGGTTTTTTCACCTTTTTCTTAGCCGTTCTAGCTGCTTCGATTGCAGCTAGTTCATCCTTTACGGGAGTGTCGGTTAAGATAGCGGATTTCACTTTGAAAGAAAGCAAGAAAATCTATTTATTCTTACCATTGTGCCACACATTTAATTACCTTAAGGCAAATATTACTATGGCGCCTCCAGTACTTTGAGCATTAAACTCATGATCAAGTCCTAGAGGCACCCTGACAACACTTGTAGTGTGTGGCACAACCTGAAAGAAGGCAGTATGCCTTGCAATAAAATATTACAGCATTCTACGCCTATTTGGTGACGCCACGGCTCGGTAACTATATCTACTAATCAATTATTCTAGTTATACTTAAGGGATGTACAGGTGAATAAAAAATAAAATAAAATATTGTAAAGCGTGGAGCTTGTTGTGGAAGGTCGGGTCGAGGTAAAACAGCAAAGCTTTGATGTGCACGTTTTATTGAGTGAACACTTAATGGACAATAATGGTAAGTACAATGGGTACGAGAGTTGAGTCCCTTACTGTCGTCCCACGCAGTGGAAGCACAACCCTATAGTAGGGTAACTACTTGACTACAGAGTCCGGCGAGTGAATCCGAATGGAAAGCGCTCACTGAAGCACTGCAGTAAACTTAGTGTTTGAATATCGAAGGCTGGCTGCGGTGGCCAACTTATCCCTACGGATATGGCAAAACGCTAGCGCGAGATAATGCACTGGTGGCGCCATCTAGTATTTGGCCGGTTGAAACTCATATGTCCGGTGCTTAATTAAGTACCTGTAAGACACAATGCCCATGGAGAAGATCTCGCCTCTGAATTCATATGAAATAGCTAATGTGATCGTTTAAGGTAGTGATTACAGTTAGTGCAACCCCTGCCCCTAAACTGAATTTCAGACTGCTAAAGAATTCTGGGCTTTTGAACCCTAAGGTCAATTTCTCTGACAGGGTCTCATGGGACCTGTAAGACACAATGCCCATGGAGAAGACCATCATGCGCGCGGCCGCTCACCCGAACGGTCGTGCCCACTGATATAACGCGTCTCCCTTATCGGTCTACGCCCCCCCCCGCTCCCGCGCCCCGCAGCCGTTGCTCGTTGTACTCACCGCGCGGCCCGTGTCGCTGCGGTTTGAGGAAGCGACCGGCTTGTTGTGTTTACGCGAGAAATAGTTACCCGCCTTTAGGAAGACGCGTGGATTACTAAAATAACAGTCAGATAAACAAAATGTTTTACATTCTAAATCTTTGACATAAAATAATTATAACTTTCAGTCGTTTCTTAAGTAAGTATTACAATCAGTCTTGATCAATATTTCTTCAAATATATTTTGAGTTACAAAACGTCAATCTGAGAAGCAGTTGTGGCAAACATAAGAAAGTTCCCCACCAGTGCAAGCTTCATGAGCCCAGTTGTTGCATTCCAGACATTGCACCCATTTTTCTTTAGCCCTGCTATTTGAATATGGCTCCAAACAAAAAAGGCAAAAGGATTTTTCTTCTTCTGGGCTGTCTTCGTTTCCCCTTTTTTTGACAACCTTGACCTTTTTAGTTTTAGTGCCTGGTTTTGATCTTTTTCTTGTTTTTGTTTCTTCAAAGTTAGGTTTTTTCACCTTTTTCTTAGCCGTTCTAGCTGCTTCGATTGCAGCTAGTTCATCCTTTATGGGAGTGTCGGTTAAGATAGCGGATTTCACTTTGAAAGAAAGCAAGAAAATCTATTTATTCTTACCATTGTGCCACACATTTAATTACCTTAAGGCAAATATTACTATGGCGCCTCCAGTACTTTGAGCATTAAACTCATGATCAAGTCCTAGAGGCACCCTGACAACACTTGTAGTGTGTGGCACAACCTGAAAGAAGGCAGTATGCCTTGCAATAAAATATTACAGCATTCTACGCCTATTTGGTGACGCCACGGCTCGGTAACTATATCTACTAATCAATTATTCTAGTTATACTTAAGGGATGTACAGGTGAATAAAAAATAAAATAAAATATTGTAAAGCGTGGAGCTTGTTGTGGAAGGTCGGGTCGAGGTAAAACAGCAAAGCTTTGATGTGCACGTTTTATTGAGTGAACACTTAATGGACAATAATGGTAAGTACAATGGGTACGAGAGTTGAGTCCCTTACTGTCGTCCCACGCAGTGGAAGCACAACCCTATAGTAGGGTAACTACTTGACTACAGAGTCCGGCGAGTGAATCCGAATGGAAAGCGCTCACTGAAGCACTGCAGTAAACTTAGTGTTTGAATATCGAAGGCTGGCTGCGGTGGCCAACTTATCCCTACGGATATGGCAAAACGCTAGCGCGAGATAATGCACTGGTGGCGCCATCTAGTATTTGGCCGGTTGAAACTCATATGTCCGGTGCTTAATTAAGTACCTGTAAGACACAATGCCCATGGAGAAGATCTCGCCTCTGAATTCATATGAAATAGCTAATGTGATCGTTTAAGGTAGTGATTACAGTTAGTGCAACCCCTGCCCCTAAACTGAATTTCAGACTGCTAAAGAATTCTGGGCTTTTGAACCCTAAGGTCAATTTCTCTGACAGGGTCTCATGGGACCTGTAAGACACAATGCCCATGGAGAAGATCTCGCCTCTGAATTCATATGAAATAGCTAATGTGATCGTTTAAGGTAGTGATTACAGTTAGTGCAACCCCTGCCCCTAAACTGAATTTCAGACTGCTAAAGAATTCTGGGCTTTTGAACCCTAAGGTCAATTTCTCTGACAGGGTCTCATGGGACCTGTAAGACACAATGCCCATGGAGAAGATCTCGCCTCTGAATTCATATGAAATAGCTAATGTGATCGTTTAAGGTAGTGATTACAGTTAGTGCAACCCCTGCCCCTAAACTGAATTTCAGACTGCTAAAGAATTCTGGGCTTTTGAACCCTAAGGTCAATTTCTCTGACAGGGTCTCATGGGACCTGTAAGACACAATGCCCATGGAGAAGATCTCGCCTCTGAATTCATATGAAATAGCTAATGTGATCGTTTAAGGTAGTGATTACAGTTAGTGCAACCCCTGCCCCTAAACTGAATTTCAGACTGCTAAAGAATTCTGGGCTTTTGAACCCTAAGGTCAATTTCTCTGACAGGGTCTCATGGGACCTGTAAGACACAATGCCCATGGAGAAGACCATCATGCGCGCGGCCGCTCACCCGAACGGTCGTGCCCACTGATATAACGCGTCTCCCTTATCGGTCTACGCCCCCCCCCGCTCCCGCGCCCCGCAGCCGTTGCTCGTTGTACTCACCGCGCGGCCCGTGTCGCTGCGGTTTGAGGAAGCGACCGGCTTGTTGTGTTTACGCGAGAAATAGTTACCCGCCTTTAGGAAGACGCGTGGATTACTAAAATAACAGTCAGATAAACAAAATGTTTTACATTCTAAATCTTTGACATAAAATAATTATAACTTTCAGTCGTTTCTTAAGTAAGTATTACAATCAGTCTTGATCAATATTTCTTCAAATATATTTTGAGTTACAAAACGTCAATCTGAGAAGCAGTTGTGGCAAACATAAGAAAGTTCCCCACCAGTGCAAGCTTCATGAGCCCAGTTGTTGCATTCCAGACATTGCACCCATTTTTCTTTAGCCCTGCTATTTGAATATGGCTCCAAACAAAAAAGGCTAAAGGATTTTTCTTCTTCTGGGCTGTCTTCGTTTCCCCTTTTTTTGACAACCTTGACCTTTTTAGTTTTAGTGCCTGGTTTTGATCTTTTTCTTGTTTTTGTTTCTTCAAAGTTAGGTTTTTTCACCTTTTTCTTAGCCGTTCTAGCTGCTTCGATTGCAGCTAGTTCATCCTTTACGGGAGTGTCGGTTAAGATAGCGGATTTCACTTTGAAAGAAAGCAAGAAAATCTATTTATTCTTACCATTGTGCCACACATTTAATTACCTTAAGGCAAATATTACTATGGCGCCTCCAGTACTTTGAGCATTAAACTCATGATCAAGTCCTAGAGGCACCCTGACAACACTTGTAGTGTGTGGCACAACCTGAAAGAAGGCAGTATGCCTTGCAATAAAATATTACAGCATTCTACGCCTATTTGGTGACGCCACGGCTCGGTAACTATATCTACTAATCAATTATTCTAGTTATACTTAAGGGATGTACAGGTGAATAAAAAATAAAATAAAATATTGTAAAGCGTGGAGCTTGTTGTGGAAGGTCGGGTCGAGGTAAAACAGCAAAGCTTTGATGTGCACGTTTTATTGAGTGAACACTTAATGGACAATAATGGTAAGTACAATGGGTACGAGAGTTGAGTCCCTTACTGTCGTCCCACGCAGTGGAAGCACAACCCTATAGTAGGGTAACTACTTGACTACAGAGTCCGGCGAGTGAATCCGAATGGAAAGCGCTCACTGAAGCACTGCAGTAAACTTAGTGTTTGAATATCGAAGGCTGGCTGCGGTGGCCAACTTATCCCTACGGATATGGCAAAACGCTAGCGAGATAATGCACTGGTGGCGCCATCTAGTATTTGGCCGGTTGAAACTCATATGTCCGGTGCTTAATTAAGTACCTGTAAGACACAATGCCCATGGAGAAGATCTCGCCTCTGAATTCATATGAAATAGCTAATGTGATCGTTTAAGGTAGTGATTACAGTTAGTGCAACCCCTGCCCCTAAACTGAATTTCAGACTGCTAAAGAATTCTGGGCTTTTGAACCCTAAGGTCAATTTCTCTGACAGGGTCTCATGGGACCTGTAAGACACAATGCCCATGGAGAAGATCTCGCCTCTGAATTCATATGAAATAGCTAATGTGATCGTTTAAGGTAGTGATTACAGTTAGTGCAACCCCTGCCTCTAAACTGAATTTCAGACTGCTAAAGAATTCTGGGCTTTTGAACCCTAAGGTCAATTTCTCTGACAGGGTCTCATGGGACCTGTAAGACACAATGCCCATGGAGAAGATCTCGCCTCTGAATTCATATGAAATAGCTAATGTGATCGTTTAAGGTAGTGATTACAGTTAGTGCAACCCCTGCCCCTAAACTGAATTTCAGACTGCTAAAGAATTCTGGGCTTTTGAACCCTAAGGTCAATTTCTCTGACAGGGTCTCATGGGACCTGTAAGACACAATGCCCATGGAGAAGATCTCGCCTCTGAATTCATATGAAATAGCTAATGTGATCGTTTAAGGTAGTGATTACAGTTAGTGCAACCCCTGCCCCTAAACTGAATTTCAGACTGGTAAAGAATTCTGGGCTTTTGAACCCTAAGGTCAATTTCTCTGACAGGGTCTCATGGGACCTGTAAGACACAATGCCCATGGAGAAGATCTCGCCTCTGAATTCATATGAAATAGCTAATGTGATCGTTTAAGGTAGTGATTACAGTTAGTGCAACCCCTGCCCCTAAACTGAATTTCAGACTGCTAAAGAATTCTGGGCTTTTGAACCCTAAGGTCAATTTCTCTGACAGGGTCTCATGGGACCTGTAAGACACAATGCCCATGGAGAAGATCTCGCCTCTGAATTCATATGAAATAGCTAATGTGATCGTTTAAGGTAGTGATTACAGTTAGTGCAACCCCTGCCCCTAAACTGAATTTCAGACTGCTAAAGAATTCTGGGCTTTTGAACCCTAAGGTCAATTTCTCTGACAGGGTCTCATGGGACCTGTAAGACACAATGCCCATGGAGAAGATCTCGCCTCTGAATTCATATGAAATAGCTAATGTGATCGTTTAAGGTAGTGATTACAGTTAGTGCAACCCCTGCCCCTAAACTGAATTTCAGACTGCTAAAGAATTCTGGGCTTTTGAACCCTAAGGTCAATTTCTCTGACAGGGTCTCATGGGACCTGTAAGACACAATGCCCATGGAGAAGATCTCGCCTCTGAATTCATATGAAATAGCTAATGTGATCGTTTAAGGTAGTGATTACAGTTAGTGCAACCCCTGCCCCTAAACTGAATTTCAGACTGCTAAAGAATTCTGGGCTTTTGAACCCTAAGGTCAATTTCTCTGACAGGGTCTCATGGGACCTGTAAGACACAATGCCCATGGAGAAGATCTCGCCTCTGAATTCATATGAAATAGCTAATGTGATCGTTTAAGGTAGTGATTACAGTTAGTGCAACCCCTGCCCCTAAACTGAATTTCAGACTGCTAAAGAATTCTGGGCTTTTGTACCCTAAGGTCAATTTCTCTGACAGGGTCTCATGGGACCTGTAAGACACAATGCCCATGGAAAAGATCTCGCCTCTGAATTCATATGAAATAGCTAATGTGATCGTTTAAGGTAGTGATTACAGTTAGTGCAACCCCTGCCCCTAAACTGAATTTCAGACTGCTAAAGAATTCTGGGCTTTTGAACCCTAAGGTCAATTTCTCTGACAGGGTCTCATGGGACCTGTAAGACACAATGCCCATGGAGAAGATCTCGCCTCTGAATTCATATGAAATAGCTAATGTGATCGTTTAAGGTAGTGATTACAGTTAGTGCAACCCCTGCCCCTAAACTGAATTTCAGACTGCTAAAGAATTCTGGGCTTTTGAACCCTAAGGTCAATTTCTCTGACAGGGTCTCATGGGACCTGTAAGACACAATGCCCATGGAAAAGATCTCGCCTCTGAATTCATATGAAATAGCTAATGTGATCGTTTAAGGTAGTGATTACAGTTAGTGCAACCCCTGCCCCTAAACTGAATTTCAGACTGCTAAAGAATTCTGGGCTTTTGAACCCTAAGGTCAATTTCTCTGACAGGGTCTCATGGGACCTGTAAGACACAATGCCCATGGAAAAGATCTCGCCTCTGAATTCATATGAAATAGCTAATGTGATCGTTTAAGGTAGTGATTACAGTTAGTGCAACCCCTGCCCCTAAACTGAATTTCAGACTGCTAAAGAATTCTGGGCTTTTGAACCCTAAGGTCAATTTCTCTGACAGGGTCTCATGGGACCTGTAAGACACAATGCCCATGGAAAAGATCTCGCCTCTGAATTCATATGAAATAGCTAATGTGATCGTTTAAGGTAGTGATTACAGCTAATGCAACCCCTGCCCCTAAACTGAATTTCAGACTGCTAAAGAATTCTGGGCTTTTGAACCCTAAGGTCAATTTCTCTGACAGGGTCTCATGGGACCTGTAAGACACAATGCCCATGGAGAAGATCTCGCCTCTGAATTCATATGAAATAGCTAATGTGATCGTTTAAGGTAGTGATTACAGTTAGTGCAACCCCTGCCCCTAAACTCAATTTCAGACTGCTAAAGAATTCTGGGCTTTTGAACCCTAAGGTCAATTTCTCTGACAGGGTCTCATGGGACCTGTAAGACACAATGCCCATGGAGAAGATCTCGCCTCTGAATTCATATGAAATAGCTAATGTGATCGTTTAAGGTAGTGATTACAGTTAGTGCAACCCCTGCCCCTAAACTGAATTTCAGACTGCTAAAGAATTCTGGGCTTTTGAACCCTAAGGTCAATTTCTCTGACAGGGTCTCATGGGACCTGTAAGACACAATGCCCATGGAGAAGATCTCGCCTCTGAATTCATATGAAATAGCTAATGTGATCGTTTAAGGTAGTGATTACAGTTAGTGCAACCCCTGCCCCTAAACTGAATTTCAGACTGCTAAAGAATTCTGGGCTTTTGAACCCTAAGGTCAATTTCTCTGACAGGGTCTCATGGGACCTGTAAGACACAATGCCCATGGAGAAGATCTCGCCTCTGAATTCATATGAAATAGCTAATGTGATCGTTTAAGGTAGTGATTACAGTTAGTGCAACCCCTGCCCCTAAACTGAATTTCAGACTGCTAAAGAATTCTGGGCTTTTGAACCCTAAGGTCAATTTCTCTGACAGGGTCTCATGGGACCTGTAAGACACAATGCCCATGGAGAAGATCTCGCCTCTGAATTCATATGAAATAGCTAATGTGATCGTTTAAGGTAGTGATTACAGTTAGTGCAACCCCTGCCCCTAAACTGAATTTCAGACTGCTAAAGAATTCTGGGCTTTTGAACCCTAAGGTCAATTTCTCTGACAGGGTCTCATGGGACCTGTAAGACACAATGCCCATGGAGAAGATCTCGCCTCTGAATTCATATGAAATAGCTAATGTGATCGTTTAAGGTAGTGATTACAGTTAGTGCAACCCCTGCCCCTAAACTGAATTTCAGACTGCTAAAGAATTCTGGGCTTTTGAACCCTAAGGTCAATTTCTCTGACAGGGTCTCATGGGACCTGTAAGACACAATGCCCATGGAGAAGATCTCGCCTCTGAATTCATATGAAATAGCTAATGTGATCGTTTAAGGTAGTGATTACAGTTAGTGCAACCCATGCCCCTAAACTGAATTTCAGACTGCTAAAGAATTCTGGGCTTTTGAACCCTTAGGTCAATTTCTCTGACAGGGTCTCATGGGACCTGTAAGACACAATGCCCATGGAGAAGACCATCATGCGCGCGGCCGCTCACCCGAACGGTCGTGCCCACTGATATAACGCGTCTCCCTTATCGGTCTACGCCCCCCCCGCTCCCGCGCCCCGCAGCCGTTGCTCGTTGTACTCACCGCGCGGCCCGTGTCGCTGCGGTTTGAGGAAGCGACCGGCTTGTTGTGTTTACGCGAGAAATAGTTACCCGCCTTTAGGAAGACGCGTGGATTACTAAAATAACAGTCAGATAAACAAAATGTTTTACATTCTAAATCTTTGACATAAAATAATTATAACTTTCAGTCGTTTCTTAAGTAAGTATTACAATCAGTCTTGATCAATATTTCTTCAAATATATTTTGAGTTACAAAACGTCAATCTGAGAAGCAGTTGTGGCAAACATAAGAAAGTTCCCCACCAGTGCAAGCTTCATGAGCCCAGTTGTTGCATTCCAGACATTGCACCCATTTTTCTTTAGCCCTGCTATTTGAATATGGCTCCAAACAAAAAAGGCAAAAGGATTTTTCTTCTTCTGGGCTGTCTTCGTTTCCCCTTTTTTTGACAACCTTGACCTTTTTAGTTTTAGTGCCTGGTTTTGATCTTTTTCTTGTTTTTGTTTCTTCAAAGTTAGGTTTTTTCACCTTTTTCTTAGCCGTTCTAGCTGCTTCGATTGCAGCTAGTTCATCCTTTACGGGAGTGTCGGTTAAGATAGCGGATTTCACTTTGAAAGAAAGCAAGAAAATCTATTTATTCTTACCATTGTGCCACACATTTAATTACCTTAAGGCAAATATTACTATGGCGCCTCCAGTACTTTGAGCATTAAACTCATGATCAAGTCCTAGAGGCACCCTGACAACACTTGTAGTGTGTGGCACAACATGAAAGAAGGCAGTATGCCTTGCAATAAAATATTACAGCATTCTACGCCTATTTGGTGACGCCACGGCTCGGTAACTATATCTACTAATCAATTATTCTAGTTATACTTAAGGGATGTACAGGTGAATAAAAAATAAAATAAAATATTGTAAAGCGTGGAGCTTGTTGTGGAAGGTCGGGTCGAGGTAAAACAGCAAAGCTTTGATGTGCACGTTTTATTGAGTGAACACTTAATGGACAATAATGGTAAGTACAATGGGTACGAGAGTTGAGTCCCTTACTGTCGTCCCACGCAGTGGAAGCACAACCCTATAGTAGGGTAACTACTTGACTACAGAGTCCGGCGAGTGAATCCGAATGGAAAGCGCTCACTGAAGCACTGCAGTAAACTTAGTGTTTGAATATCGAAGGCTGGCTGCGGTGGCCAACTTATCCCTACGGATATGGCAAAACGCTAGCGCGAGATAATGCACTGGTGGCGCCATCTAGTATTTGGCCGGTTGAAACTCATATGTCCGGTGCTTAATTAAGTACCTGTAAGACACAATGCCCATGGAGAAGATCTCGCCTCTGAATTCATATGAAATAGCTAATGTGATCGTTTAAGGTAGTGATTACAGTTAGTGCAACCCCTGCCCCTAAACTGAATTTCAGACTGCTAAAGAATTCTGGGCTTTTGAACCCTAAGGTCAATTTCTCTGACAGGGTCTCATGGGACCTGTAAGACACAATGCCCATGGAGAAGACCATCATGCGCGCGGCCGCTCACCCGAACGGTCGTGCCCACTGATATAACGCGTCTCCCTTATCGGTCTACGCCCCCCCCGCTCCCGCGACCCGCAGCCGTTGCTCGTTGTACTCACCGCGCGGCCCGTGTCGCCGCGGTTTGAGGAAGCGACCGGCTTGTGGTGTTTACGCGAGAAATAGTTACCCGCCTTTAGGAAGACGCGTGGATTACTAAAATAACAGTCAGATAAACAAAATGTTTTACATTCTAAATCTTTGACATAAAATAATTATAACTTTCAGTCGTTTCTTAAGTAAGTATTACAATCAGTCTTGATCAATATTTCTTCAAATATATTTTGAGTTACAAAACGTCAATCTGAGAAGCAGTTGTGGCAAACATAAGAAAGTTCCCCACCAGTGCAAGCTTCATGAGCCCAGTTGTTGCATTCCAGACATTGCACCCATTTTTCTTTAGCCCTGCTATTTGAATATGGCTCCAAACAAAAAAGGCAAAAGGATTTTTCTTCTTCTGGGCTGTCTTCGTTTCCCCTTTTTTTGACAACCTTGACCTTTTTAGTTTTAGTGCCTGGTTTTGATCTTTTTCTTGTTTTTGTTTCTTCAAAGTTAGGTTTTTTCACCTTTTTCTTAGCCGTTCTAGCTGCTTCGATTGCAGCTAGTTCATCCTTTACGGGAGTGTCGGTTAAGATAGCGGATTTCACTTTGAAAGAAAGCAAGAAAATCTATTTATTCTTACCATTGTGCCACACATTTAATTACCTTAAGGCAAATATTACTATGGCGCCTCCAGTACTTTGAGCATTAAACTCATGATCAAGTCCTAGAGGCACCCTGACAACACTTGTAGTGTGTGGCACAACCTGAAAGAAGGCAGTATGCCTTGCAATAAAATATTACAGCATTCTACGCCTATTTGGTGACGCCACGGCTCGGTAACTATATCTACTAATCAATTATTCTAGTTATACTTAAGGGATGTACAGGTGAATAAAAAATAAAATAAAATATTGTAAAGCGTGGAGCTTGTTGTGGAAGGTCGGGTCGAGGTAAAACAGCAAAGCTTTGATGTGCACGTTTTATTGAGTGAACACTTAATGGACAATAATGGTAATTTAGTGTTAATGTGATGAATTTCAAACACTAATTTATTGCACCATGTAATTTATTATTGATAACTAACTAGTGGATGTTACAAATCACAATATTCAATGAACAGATAAATTATTTGGTTCGCAAACACAGAGAAGGTACTTAGCCGCGGCGGCGGGGCATACGGTAACACGGGTCTTGCGTCGAGCGAGGTATATCTACCGACTGAGGAGTTTAAAAATCGAATGATCGTGCGCACCGTTACGAAGTCGCCCGATGCCACGCCTCCCGGCCGAGCTATTAGCTATAATAAAATTGAGCACGGAGCGGTTGTCCGTGCGTTGAAAATTAATTTTGTACATAAAAATAGATTTAGCTAATTTATATATTTAAGATTAGAATAATGCTAGATATAATGATAGAACATAGATAGTATAGGAATTAGTTTAAGAATAGGTAAGTATACAATTTAAATCCTTATTTTAAATATACAAATATATTCTATCTTAAGTTAATTATGTTTGTATGTTTTATATATTATAATATTGTGTTTTATTTAAACTATTTCACTACACCATCATGCGCGCGGCCGCTCACCCGAACGGTCGTGCCCACTGATATAACGCGTCTCCCTTATCGGTCTACGCCCCCCCCGCTCCCGCGCCCCGCAGCCGTTGCTCGTTGTACTCACCGCGCGGCCCGTGTCGCTGCGGTTTGAGGAAGCGACCGGCTTGTTGTGTTTACGCGAGAAATAGTTACCCGCCTTTAGGAAGACGCGTGGATTACTAAAATAACAGTCAGATAAACAAAATGTTTTACATTCTAAATCTTTGACATAAAATAATTATAACTTTCAGTCGTTTCTTAAGTAAGTATTACAATCAGTCTTGATCAATATTTCTTCAAATATATTTTGAGTTACAAAACGTCAATCTGAGAAGCAGTTGTGGCAAACATAAGAAAGTTCCCCACCAGTGCAAGCTTCATGAGCCCAGTTGTTGCATTCCAGACATTGCACCCATTTTTCTTTAGCCCTGCTATTTGAATATGGCTCCAAACAAAAAAGGCAAAAGGATTTTTCTTCTTCTGGGCTGTCTTCGTTTCCCCTTTTTTTGACAACCTTGACCTTTTTAGTTTTAGTGCCTGGTTTTGATCTTTTTCTTGTTTTTGTTTCTTCAAAGTTAGGTTTTTTCACCTTTTTCTTAGCCGTTCTAGCTGCTTCGATTGCAGCTAGTTCATCCTTTACGGGAGTGTCGGTTAAGATAGCGGATTTCACTTTGAAAGAAAGCAAGAAAATCTATTTATTCTTACCATTGTGCCACACATTTAATTACCTTAAGGCAAATATTACTATGGCGCCTCCAGTACTTTGAGCATTAAACTCATGATCAAGTCCTAGAGGCACCCTGACAACACTTGTAGTGTGTGGCACAACCTGAAAGAAGGCAGTATGCCTTGCAATAAAATATTACAGCATTCTACGCCTATTTGGTGACGCCACGGCTCGGTAACTATATCTACTAATCAATTATTCTAGTTATACTTAAGGGATGTACAGGTGAATAAAAAATAAAATAAAATATTGTAAAGCGTGGAGCTTGTTGTGGAAGGTCGGGTCGAGGTAAAACAGCAAAGCTTTGATGTGCACGTTTTATTGAGTGAACACTTAATGGACAATAATGGTAAGTACAATGGGTACGAGAGTTGAGTCCCTTACTGTCGTCCCACGCAGTGGAAGCACAACCCTATAGTAGGGTAACTACTTGACTACAGAGTCCGGCGAGTGAATCCGAATGGAAAGCGCTCACTGAAGCACTGCAGTAAACTTAGTGTTTGAATATCGAAGGCTGGCTGCGGTGGCCAACTTATCCCTACGGATATGGCAAAACGCTAGCGCGAGATAATGCACTGGTGGCGCCATCTAGTATTTGGCCGGTTGAAACTCATATGTCCGGTGCTTAATTAAGTACCTGTAAGACACAATGCCCATGGAGAAGATCTCGCCTCTGAATTCATATGAAATAGCTAATGTGATCGTTTAAGGTAGTGATTACAGTTAGTGCAACCCATGCCCCTAAACTGAATTTCAGACTGCTAAAGAATTCTGGGCTTTTGAACCCTTAGGTCAATTTCTCTGACAGGGTCTCATGGGACCTGTAAGACACAATGCCCATGGAGAAGACCATCATGCGCGCGGCCGCTCACCCGAACGGTCGTGCCCACTGATATAACGCGTCTCCCTTATCGGTCTACGCCCCCCCCGCTCCCGCGCCCCGCAGCCGTTGCTCGTTGTACTCACCGCGCGGCCCGTGTCGCTGCGGTTTGAGGAAGCGACCGGCTTGTTGTGTTTACGCGAGAAATAGTTACCCGCCTTTAGGAAGACGCGTGGATTACTAAAATAACAGTCAGATAAACAAAATGTTTTACATTCTAAATCTTTGACATAAAATAATTATAACTTTCAGTCCTTTCTTAAGTAAGTATTACAATCAGTCTTGATCAATATTTCTTCAAATATATTTTGAGTTACAAAACGTCAATCTGAGAAGCAGTTGTGGCAAACATAAGAAAGTTCCCCACCAGTGCAAGCTTCATGAGCCCAGTTGTTGCATTCCAGACATTGCACCCATTTTTCTTTAGCCCTGCTATTTGAATATGGCTCCAAACAAAAAAGGCAAAAGGATTTGTCTTCGTTTCCCCTTTTTTTGACAACCTTGACCTTTTTAGTTTTAGTGCCTGGTTTTGATCTTTTTCTTGTTTTTGTTTCTTCAAAGTTAGGTTTTTTCACCTTTTTCTTAGCCGTTCTAGCTGCTTCGATTGCAGCTAGTTCATCCTTTACGGGAGTGTCGGTTAAGATAGCGGATTTCACTTTGAAAGAAAGCAAGAAAATCTATTTATTCTTACCATTGTGCCACACATTTAATTACCTTAAGGCAAATATTACTATGGCGCCTCCAGTACTTTGAGCATTAAACTCATGATCAAGTCCTAGAGGCACCCTGACAACACTTGTAGTGTGTGGCACAACCTGAAAGAAGGCAGTATGCCTTGCAATAAAATATTACAGCATTCTACGCCTATTTGGTGACGCCACGGCTCGGTAACTATATCTACTAATCAATTATTCTAGTTATACTTAAGGGATGTACAGGTGAATAAAAAATAAAATAAAATATTGTAAAGCGTGGAGCTTGTTGTGGAAGGTCGGGTCGAGGTAAAACAGCAAAGCTTTGATGTGCACGTTTTATTGAGTGAACACTTAATGGACAATAATGGTAAGTACAATGGGTACGAGAGTTGAGTCCCTTACTGTCGTCCCACGCAGTGGAAGCACAACCCTATAGTAGGGTAACTACTTGACTACAGAGTCCGGCGAGTGAATCCGAATGGAAAGCGCTCACTGAAGCACTGCAGTAAACTTAGTGTTTGAATATCGAAGGCTGGCTGCGGTGGCCAACTTATCCCTACGGATATGGCAAAACGCTAGCGCGAGATAATGCACTGGTGGCGCCATCTAGTATTTGGCCGGTTGAAACTCATATGTCCGGTGCTTAATTAAGTACCTGTAAGACACAATGCCCATGGAGAAGATCTCGCCTCTGAATTCATATGAAATAGCTAATGTGATCGTTTAAGGTAGTGATTACAGTTAGTGCAACCCATGCCCCTAAACTGAATTTCAGACTGCTAAAGAATTCTGGGCTTTTGAACCCTTAGGTCAATTTCTCTGACAGGGTCTCATGGGACCTGTAAGACACAATGCCCATGGAGAAGACCATCATGCGCGCGGCCGCTCACCCGAACGGTCGTGCCCACTGATATAACGCGTCTCCCTTATCGGTCTACGCCCCCCCCGCTCCCGCGCCCCGCAGCCGTTGCTCGTTGTACTCACCGCGCGGCCCGTGTCGCTGCGGTTTGAGGAAGCGACCGGCTTGTTGTGTTTACGCGAGAAATAGTTACCCGCCTTTAGGAAGACGCGTGGATTACTAAAATAACAGTCAGATAAACAAAATGTTTTACATTCTAAATCTTTGACATAAAATAATTATAACTTTCAGTCCTTTCTTAAGTAAGTATTACAATCAGTCTTGATCAATATTTCTTCAAATATATTTTGAGTTACAAAACGTCAATCTGAGAAGCAGTTGTGGCAAACATAAGAAAGTTCCCCACCAGTGCAAGCTTCATGAGCCCAGTTGTTGCATTCCAGACATTGCACCCATTTTTCTTTAGCCCTGCTATTTGAATATGGCTCCAAACAAAAAAGGCAAAAGGATTTGTCTTCGTTTCCCCTTTTTTTGACAACCTTGACCTTTTTAGTTTTAGTGCCTGGTTTTGATCTTTTTCTTGTTTTTGTTTCTTCAAAGTTAGGTTTTTTCACCTTTTTCTTAGCCGTTCTAGCTGCTTCGATTGCAGCTAGTTCATCCTTTACGGGAGTGTCGGTTAAGATAGCGGATTTCACTTTGAAAGAAAGCAAGAAAATCTATTTATTCTTACCATTGTGCCACACATTTAATTACCTTAAGGCAAATATTACTATGGCGCCTCCAGTACTTTGAGCATTAAACTCATGATCAAGTCCTAGAGGCACCCTGACAACACTTGTAGTGTGTGGCACAACATGAAAGAAGGCAGTATGCCTTGCAATAAAATATTACAGCATTCTACGCCTATTTGGTGACGCCACGGCTCGGTAACTATATCTACTAATCAATTATTCTAGTTATACTTAAGGGATGTACAGGTGAATAAAAAATAAAATAAAATATTGTAAAGCGTGGAGCTTGTTGTGGAAGGTCGGGTCGAGGTAAAACAGCAAAGCTTTGATGTGCACGTTTTATTGAGTGAACACTTAATGGACAATAATGGTAAGTACAATGGGTACGAGAGTTGAGTCCCTTACTGTCGTCCCACGCAGTGGAAGCACAACCCTATAGTAGGGTAACTACTTGACTACAGAGTCCGGCGAGTGAATCCGAATGGAAAGCGCTCACTGAAGCACTGCAGTAAACTTAGTGTTTGAATATCGAAGGCTGGCTGCGGTGGCCAACTTATCCCTACGGATATGGCAAAACGCTAGCGCGAGATAATGCACTGGTGGCGCCATCTAGTATTTGGCCGGTTGAAACTCATATGCCTGGTGCTTAATTAAGTACCTGTAAGACACAATGCCCATGGAGAAGATCTCGCCTCTGAATTCATATGAAATAGCTAATGTGATCGTTTAAGGTAGTGATTACAGTTAGTGCAACCCCTGCCCCTAAACTGAATTTCAGACTGCTAAAGAATTCTGGGCTTTTGAACCCTAAGGTCAATTTCTCTGACAGGGTCTCATGGGACCTGTAAGACACAATGCCCATGGAGAAGACCATCATGCGCGCGGCCGCTCACCCGAACGGTCGTGCCCACTGATATAACGCGTCTCCCTTATCGGTCTACGCCCCCCCCGCTCCCGCGCCCCGCAGCCGTTGCTCGTTGTACTCACCGCGCGGCCCGTGTCGCTGCGGTTTGAGGAAGCGACCGGCTTGTTGTGTTTACGCGAGAAATAGTTACCCGCCTTTAGGAAGACGCGTGGATTACTAAAATAACAGTCAGATAAACAAAATGTTTTACATTCTAAATCTTTGACATAAAATAATTATAACTTTCAGTCCTTTCTTAAGTAAGTATTACAATCAGTCTTGATCAATATTTCTTCAAATATATTTTGAGTTACAAAACGTCAATCTGAGAAGCAGTTGTGGCAAACATAAGAAAGTTCCCCACCAGTGCAAGCTTCATGAGCCCAGTTGTTGCATTCCAGACATTGCACCCATTTTTCTTTAGCCCTGCTATTTGAATATGGCTCCAAACAAAAAAGGCAAAAGGATTTTTCTTCTTCTGGGCTGTCTTCGTTTCCCCTTTTTTTGACAACCTTGACCTTTTTAGTTTTAGTGCCTGGTTTTGATCTTTTTCTTGTTTTTGTTTCTTCAAAGTTAGGTTTTTTCACCTTTTTCTTAGCCGTTCTAGCTGCTTCGATTGCAGCTAGTTCATCCTTTACGGGAGTGTCGGTTAAGATAGCGGATTTCACTTTGAAAGAAAGCAAGAAAATCTATTTATTCTTACCATTGTGCCACACATTTAATTACCTTAAGGCAAATATTACTATGGCGCCTCCAGTACTTTGAGCATTAAACTCATGATCAAGTCCTAGAGGCACCCTGACAACACTTGTAGTGTGTGGCACAACATGAAAGAAGGCAGTATGCCTTGCAATAAAATATTACAGCATTCTACGCCTATTTGGTGACGCCACGGCTCGGTAACTATATCTACTAATCAATTATTCTAGTTATACTTAAGGGATGTACAGGTGAATAAAAAATAAAATAAAATATTGTAAAGCGTGGAGCTTGTTGTGGAAGGTCGGGTCGAGGTAAAACAGCAAAGCTTTGATGTGCACGTTTTATTGAGTGAACACTTAATGGACAATAATGGTAAGTACAATGGGTACGAGAGTTGAGTCCCTTACTGTCGTCCCACGCAGTGGAAGCACAACCCTATAGTAGGGTAACTACTTGACTACAGAGTCCGGCGAGTGAATCCGAATGGAAAGCGCTCACTGAAGCACTGCAGTAAACTTAGTGTTTGAATATCGAAGGCTGGCTGCGGTGGCCAACTTATCCCTACGGATATGGCAAAACGCTAGCGCGAGATAATGCACTGGTGGCGCCATCTAGTATTTGGCCGGTTGAAACTCATATGTCCGGTGCTTAATTAAGTACCTGTAAGACACAATGCCCATGGAGAAGATCTCGCCTCTGAATTCATATGAAATAGCTAATGTGATCGTTTAAGGTAGTGATTACAGTTAGTGCAACCCCTGCCCCTAAACTGAATTTCAGACTGCTAAAGAATTCTGGGCTTTTGAACCCTAAGGTCAATTTCTCTGACAGGGTCTCATGGGACCTGTAAGACACAATGCCCATGGAGAAGACCATCATGCGCGCGGCCGCTCACCCGAACGGTCGTGCCCACTGATATAACGCGTCTCCCTTATCGGTCTACGCCCCCCCCGCTCCCGCGACCCGCAGCCGTTGCTCGTTGTACTCACCGCGCGGCCCGTGTCGCCGCGGTTTGAGGAAGCGACCGGCTTGTGGTGTTTACGCGAGAAATAGTTACCCGCCTTTAGGAAGACGCGTGGATTACTAAAATAACAGTCAGATAAACAAAATGTTTTACATTCTAAATCTTTGACATAAAATAATTATAACTTTCAGTCGTTTCTTAAGTAAGTATTACAATCAGTCTTGATCAATATTTCTTCAAATATATTTTGAGTTACAAAACGTCAATCTGAGAAGCAGTTGTGGCAAACATAAGAAAGTTCCCCACCAGTGCAAGCTTCATGAGCCCAGTTGTTGCATTCCAGACATTGCACCCATTTTTCTTTAGCCCTGCTATTTGAATATGGCTCCAAACAAAAAAGGCAAAAGGATTTTTCTTCTTCTGGGCTGTCTTCGTTTCCCCTTTTTTTGACAACCTTGACCTTTTTAGTTTTAGTGCCTGGTTTTGATCTTTTTCTTGTTTTTGTTTCTTCAAAGTTAGGTTTTTTCACCTTTTTCTTAGCCGTTCTAGCTGCTTCGATTGCAGCTAGTTCATCCTTTACGGGAGTGTCGGTTAAGATAGCGGATTTCACTTTGAAAGAAAGCAAGAAAATCTATTTATTCTTACCATTGTGCCACACATTTAATTACCTTAAGGCAAATATTACTATGGCGCCTCCAGTACTTTGAGCATTAAACTCATGATCAAGTCCTAGAGGCACCCTGACAACACTTGTAGTGTGTGGCACAACCTGAAAGAAGGCAGTATGCCTTGCAATAAAATATTACAGCATTCTACGCCTATTTGGTGACGCCACGGCTCGGTAACTATATCTACTAATCAATTATTCTAGTTATACTTAAGGGATGTACAGGTGAATAAAAAATAAAATAAAATATTGTAAAGCGTGGAGCTTGTTGTGGAAGGTCGGGTCGAGGTAAAACAGCAAAGCTTTGATGTGCACGTTTTATTGAGTGAACACTTAATGGACAATAATGGTAAGTACAATGGGTACGAGAGTTGAGTCCCTTACTGTCGTCCCACGCAGTGGAAGCACAACCCTATAGTAGGGTAACTACTTGACTACAGAGTCCGGCGAGTGAATCCGAATGGAAAGCGCTCACTGAAGCACTGCAGTAAACTTAGTGTTTGAATATCGAAGGCTGGCTGCGGTGGCCAACTTATCCCTACGGATATGGCAAAACGCTAGCGCGAGATAATGCACTGGTGGCGCCATCTAGTATTTGGCCGGTTGAAACTCATATGTCCGGTGCTTAATTAAGTACCTGTAAGACACAATGCCCATGGAGAAGATCTCGCCTCTGAATTCATATGAAATAGCTAATGTGATCGTTTAAGGTAGTGATTACAGTTAGTGCAACCCCTGCCCCTAAACTGAATTTCAGACTGCTAAAGAATTCTGGGCTTTTGAACCCTAAGGTCAATTTCTCTGACAGGGTCTCATGGGACCTGTAAGACACAATGCCCATGGAGAAGACCATCATGCGCGCGGCCGCTCACCCGAACGGTCGTGCCCACTGATATAACGCGTCTCCCTTATCGGTCTACGCCCCCCCCGCTCCCGCGCCCCGCAGCCGTTGCTCGTTGTACTCACCGCGCGGCCCGTGTCGCTGCGGTTTGAGGAAGCGACCGGCTTGTTGTGTTTACGCGAGAAATAGTTACCCGCCTTTAGGAAGACGCGTGGATTACTAAAATAACAGTCAGATAAACAAAATGTTTTACATTCTAAATCTTTGACATAAAATAATTATAACTTTCAGTCGTTTCTTAAGTAAGTATTACAATCAGTCTTGATCAATATTTCTTCAAATATATTTTGAGTTACAAAACGTCAATCTGAGAAGCAGTTGTGGCAAACATAAGAAAGTTCCCCACCAGTGCAAGCTTCATGAGCCCAGTTGTTGCATTCCAGACATTGCACCCATTTTTCTTTAGCCCTGCTATTTGAATATGGCTCCAAACAAAAAAGGCAAAAGGATTTTTCTTCTTCTGGGCTGTCTTCGTTTCCCCTTTTTTTGACAACCTTGACCTTTTTAGTTTTAGTGCCTGGTTTTGATCTTTTTCTTGTTTTTGTTTCTTCAAAGTTAGGTTTTTTCACCTTTTTCTTAGCCGTTCTAGCTGCTTCGATTGCAGCTAGTTCATCCTTTACGGGAGTGTCGGTTAAGATAGCGGATTTCACTTTGAAAGAAAGCAAGAAAATCTATTTATTCTTACCATTGTGCCACACATTTAATTACCTTAAGGCAAATATTACTATGGCGCCTCCAGTACTTTGAGCATTAAACTCATGATCAAGTCCTAGAGGCACCCTGACAACACTTGTAGTGTGTGGCACAACATGAAAGAAGGCAGTATGCCTTGCAATAAAATATTACAGCATTCTACGCCTATTTGGTGACGCCACGGCTCGGTAACTATATCTACTAATCAATTATTCTAGTTATACTTAAGGGATGTACAGGTGAATAAAAAATAAAATAAAATATTGTAAAGCGTGGAGCTTGTTGTGGAAGGTCGGGTCGAGGTAAAACAGCAAAGCTTTGATGTGCACGTTTTATTGAGTGAACACTTAATGGACAATAATGGTAAGTACAATGGGTACGAGAGTTGAGTCCCTTACTGTCGTCCCACGCAGTGGAAGCACAACCCTATAGTAGGGTAACTACTTGACTACAGAGTCCGGCGAGTGAATCCGAATGGAAAGCGCTCACTGAAGCACTGCAGTAAACTTAGTGTTTGAATATCGAAGGCTGGCTGCGGTGGCCAACTTATCCCTACGGATATGGCAAAACGCTAGCGCGAGATAATGCACTGGTGGCGCCATCTAGTATTTGGCCGGTTGAAACTCATATGTCCGGTGCTTAATTAAGTACCTGTAAGACACAATGCCCATGGAGAAGATCTCGCCTCTGAATTCATATGAAATAGCTAATGTGATCGTTTAAGGTAGTGATTACAGTTAGTGCAACCCCTGCCCCTAAACTGAATTTCAGACTGCTAAAGAATTCTGGGCTTTTGAACCCTAAGGTCAATTTCTCTGACAGGGTCTCATGGGACCTGTAAGACACAATGCCCATGGAGAAGACCATCATGCGCGCGGCCGCTCACCCGAACGGTCGTGCCCACTGATATAACGCGTCTCCCTTATCGGTCTACGCCCCCCCCGCTCCCGCGACCCGCAGCCGTTGCTCGTTGTACTCACCGCGCGGCCCGTGTCGCCGCGGTTTGAGGAAGCGACCGGCTTGTGGTGTTTACGCGAGAAATAGTTACCCGCCTTTAGGAAGACGCGTGGATTACTAAAATAACAGTCAGATAAACAAAATGTTTTACATTCTAAATCTTTGACATAAAATAATTATAACTTTCAGTCGTTTCTTAAGTAAGTATTACAATCAGTCTTGATCAATATTTCTTCAAATATATTTTGAGTTACAAAACGTCAATCTGAGAAGCAGTTGTGGCAAACATAAGAAAGTTCCCCACCAGTGCAAGCTTCATGAGCCCAGTTGTTGCATTCCAGACATTGCACCCATTTTTCTTTAGCCCTGCTATTTGAATATGGCTCCAAACAAAAAAGGCAAAAGGATTTTTCTTCTTCTGGGCTGTCTTCGTTTCCCCTTTTTTTGACAACCTTGACCTTTTTAGTTTTAGTGCCTGGTTTTGATCTTTTTCTTGTTTTTGTTTCTTCAAAGTTAGGTTTTTTCACCTTTTTCTTAGCCGTTCTAGCTGCTTCGATTGCAGCTAGTTCATCCTTTACGGGAGTGTCGGTTAAGATAGCGGATTTCACTTTGAAAGAAAGCAAGAAAATCTATTTATTCTTACCATTGTGCCACACATTTAATTACCTTAAGGCAAATATTACTATGGCGCCTCCAGTACTTTGAGCATTAAACTCATTATCAAGTCCTAGAGGCACCCTGACAACACTTGTAGTGTGTGGCACAACCTGAAAGAAGGCAGTATGCCTTGCAATAAAATATTACAGCATTCTACGCCTATTTGGTGACGCCACGGCTCGGTAACTATATCTACTAATCAATTATTCTAGTTATACTTAAGGGATGTACAGGTGAATAAAAAATAAAATAAAATATTGTAAAGCGTGGAGCTTGTTGTGGAAGGTCGGGTCGAGGTAAAACAGCAAAGCTTTGATGTGCACGTTTTATTGAGTGAACACTTAATGGACAATAATGGTAAGTACAATGGGTACGAGAGTTGAGTCCCTTACTGTCGTCCCACGCAGTGGAAGCACAACCCTATAGTAGGGTAACTACTTGACTACAGAGTCCGGCGAGTGAATCCGAATGGAAAGCGCTCACTGAAGCACTGCAGTAAACTTAGTGTTTGAATATCGAAGGCTGGCTGCGGTGGCCAACTTATCCCTACGGATATGGCAAAACGCTAGCGCGAGATAATGCACTGGTGGCGCCATCTAGTATTTGGCCGGTTGAAACTCATATGTCCGGTGCTTAATTAAGTACCTGTAAGACACAATGCCCATGGAGAAGATCTCGCCTCTGAATTCATATGAAATAGCTAATGTGATCGTTTAAGGTAGTGATTACAGTTAGTGCAACCCCTGCCCCTAAACTGAATTTCAGACTGCTAAAGAATTCTGGGCTTTTGAACCCTAAGGTCAATTTCTCTGACAGGGTCTCATGGGACCTGTAAGACACAATGCTCATGGAGAAGATCTCGCCTCTGAATTCATATGAAATAGCTAATGTGATCGTTTAAGGTAGTGATTACAGTTAGTGCAACCCCTGCCCCTAAACTGAATTTCAGACTGCTAAAGAATTCTGGGCTTTTGAACCCTAAGGTCAATTTCTCTGACAGGGTCTCATGGGACCTGTAAGACACAATGCCCATGGAGAAGACAATCATGCGCGCGGCCGCTCACCCGAACGGTCGTGCCCACTGATATAACGCGTCTCCCTTATCGGTCTACGCCCCCCCCGCTCCCGCGCCCCGCAGCCGTTGCTCGTTGTACTCACCGCGCGGCCCGTGTCGCTGCGGTTTGAGGAAGCGACCGGCTTGTTGTGTTTACGCGAGAAATAGTTACCCGCCTTTAGGAAGACGCGTGGATTACTGCATGTTTTTATTATAAAAACTTCTGCAGTAATCATCTGAGTTCGGCCACAGCACTTATATTCCTGTGAGTACGGTATCACTCCCGCTCGCGGGCGATTAGCTGGGCCTCCCGTCTGGGTCTCACCTGGCTCGGTCGCACGCGCCGAGGGAGCTGCTGTACTCGCAAGTAGGGTGGCTTTTTAACTCTTTTTAACTCTCATCACCTGCAATATCACACCACAGTGCTATGTCAGAGCGTGGAAATCCCCCACCTCTAGACCAACGGAGCAAGAGAAGGATAGCTCGGACCGGTATCCCGCGTTCAATCGCCCAACGGAACATCGCCGACCAGCCGATTGCCGGACCGACTACCTCCTCTCTTCCTCGCACAGCACAAACCGAAGAGCCTAAAGAGGTCTGCACGGAAGTCGCAGTTGCCTTCGCAGCCGATGTAGCTGAGTCTACATTGGGCGCAGAAGCCGCCAAGCGCTCCGAGACTGCGACCTCTAACCAAGAGGACAAACGTCCACTACTTCAACCACCGCCACGACCACAACCATACAAAACGTACCCGGTGGCATCAAAGAGGTTGACTCATCGCATCCCGTCTTCATCATCGCCATCACCGGAACGTTCGAACAAGGAACGGGAGGTGATTTTAAAATTGAGTTTTGCCTATTTTTGACAATTTTATGGCTAATTGCAGCAGGAAATTTTTGGATTTAAGTATTTTCTACAAAAATTATCGATATTTTTCGATAAGTGACATCAAGGTTACGTAAAAGTCATCTGGACTTTTTTAGTTTTTTACAGTTTGTAGAATTGTACCCGGTTAGATACTAAAATAGCTTTATCTTATTATCCTTCAGTCAATAAAGTATAGCTTTTCCACACCTACAAGTTTTTTACTTGTTTTTGCCAGCAATACTTTACCGCCAAAAAGAGAACTTAAAGAACATACTAAGTTCAAAATTACATTTATTTTGCCTCAATTTCATCTAAGTCAAAAAGAACTGATTTTCTGTGCTTAGATTTATCATCTTGCTGCCATAATACCTAACTTTATGAACAATTGGACTGACAGTTGAATTTACAAAATGAAATTTCTTATACGATTCAAAACCTGTGTAAAACTTTATGAAGCTATCATTATTTTTGCATCTATAAATTGTCCCATACGCATGTTCATGATCAACTTGAGTACTTTTGGAAACAAATTCATGCCCAGTATGTGAACTGTCTGCTGACAGAGTGTTATTTTCCGTGTTCACTTCTTCTTCTTCACAACCTATTATCATTGGATGGTCTCTTTCAGTTTCTATAGTGACTCTGCTAGGTGATTGCGAATCTTCTTTACAAGATTCTTGAAATAGTTTCTCTTCTTCTGTCAAGACGATGCTGTCGTTCAAGGGCAGCTGGATTTTCTGGTTTTATCGTAGTGAAGTAGAAAACTGATGGTCAGCTGTCTTTTTGAGAAATTTGGCTTGAGGTTCATTACCTAGAATGTTAAAATAAATCAATATAAAGAGTTGTGGTGTTCTTCGCCATTGAATAGAGGTCATCTGCCGGATTCTTACTTTGAGTTGGACTTGCTTGAAAACGTACAGTTTACATTCCATCAAAGTGTTGTAACATTTGAGCAATATCGTCATCGCTTGTTGGTGTGGATGTACGAGAATATGATTCTTCCAATGTATGTGATGGTGGTATGTATTTCTTAATTACAGCCATAATCTCAGTTCTGGCATCAATTAAATAATCTTCTTTTATTTTGTCCATAAGTGTGTAGTGTAGTGGAACACACTATCCAACTTTTATGCTAAAGTTATCCACCTCGCCTGATACAATTCTACACTCATTAGAATTTGATATAGTCTGTAGATCGATTACAACTAATCAATAAAATCGGGCAACCCAACTCATGACTACCAACATACTAGTATCTCCCTCACACTGCCAAAGCCCTAAGCCATCTATCCCACTCTGACACAAACCGACCGACCTCGCCATCGTCGCGATAGGTCGGCAGTCAGTCCTGGAGCATCATGTTGTGCGGCATGAATATTGAATCACATTTTCAAAAATTTTTTGACCTTATCACCAACATTTTTCAAGTACAATTCCGGGTTTAATTCATTCGATGAGCCGTTAATTCGATAACTTACAATTCTACATTTGAAAGCTGACTGCACAGCATAATATGTAAAATAATCTTCGTCATCATATTGATCACATAACAACTTGTGACGTTTCGTTTCAACTGGTTACTAGCTACACTCACACTCACTCACTCATATTGGATAGAAGCAGGAAGCAGTTAGAGATACGGACTGTACCACATAGATATTTACCTTCTGTGGCGGATTATAGCGCAATAACGTTTTTTCGCTACAAAAGGGACACTCATACATTTTTGCTTCTACTAATGTAGCAATGACCAATAATCACGATGACTTATAGCACGACTGCAAAACTATTTAATTTGGATGGCTTTTTATATAATAATGTTTAGGCCCACTTGCGTAACATTTGATTTAAAAAATATCTCCTAAATAAAATTAGTTAAATGTATTTAATTGTGCAAACATGTTTATCCTAATCGCATTTATGATCGTCTTGCACGAGGCTCTTTTGGATGTCATTTAACTAAATCGGTTTAGCGAGTCGGTAAAGCAGTAATTGCGTTCCATTTCATACCATTTGTGATGGATTGACAGGAAATTGTGTTTGCATTACAACTACGCATGAAATGAAACGTAATTTTTTTTCAAAACGCAATTCAAACTTCAAAGTCCAAACATCCCAATGACTTTGGAACAGCCATAATAAAATTAATTTAGTAAATATTGGCTTAAAATAATCTGAATTGGATTTAACGCAACAAAGCAGGTGTCGGGGGACCCAATTTTAGTAAAGCGAGGAAGGAACAAATAAAGTAATGTTTAGGACGATAGAACTAATTCTTCCATCATAGAATGTAAAAAAGCTGATGCAATAAAACAAGCAGACGAACAAAAAAGAAATATTATTATTTATATTGTTTTCAATTAACTTCAATCTCTCTTTCTTTTTTAACCCTTTCATTTTCTTGGATATCAAGTGTCCTATGTTTATGCCTAGGATGTAAGCTATCTCTGCAAATTTTCATCAAGATCGGTACATAGGTTTATTGTAGAATGTAGAAGATCCACACGCCGCAGTCTTGTGTCACCTGGATGCAGCGGCTCCCTGCGACTCGGCCCATCTACCTAGGGGGGTCGTGGCTAGCGCTACACTTTCCCGTGCTTTCTTCAAACTCAAACACGTTTATTTCATGCGGGATATACCTACTTATGTAGGACTTTTATGATGCGTTTTATTTTACAGTTGTCCCATATATTTGAATCATGTGCTGATCCGTGCTATCTAGCCACAACAATTAGAACTGATAGGTAGGTTAGCAGCAGCTACACACTGAGTATTATAGAAAAGTAGCCTTTTCTATTTCTACCGATCTCTGCATCCAGACATCATCTGCATTCATAACACAACTGACACTCATGATAGCAATGACAACAGCTTAAATACGTTTAGCGCCGTTAAATGGCCATTCTGGGATGTTTAAATTTGACAGTTCGCTAATTGTACTTAGCAGAAAAATTTACGTTGTGCAAGACGCTAATTGTATTTAACCGTATAAATGCGTTTAGGACGATTTTAAATACGATTTATGGATGTTACGCAAGCGGGCCTTAGTGTAGAAGCTGGCATTAAGATAATTTAATTTATGATTGCTTTTTTATATAGGTACTGTATTTAATTTAGGTGGTGGTGGATTTTCTTTTCATGTGACACGTGATTTTAAATGACTTTTGAGACAACTTTTAGAACGCCAAAATGAAGGTAGGGTAAGGTAAGGTAAGGTATGTTGATGATAATTTTTTTAAATAACTGAGTGAATATCAAAAAAATTGTACATCACACAAAAGAAACACACATGGAATATTCGAATTTCTGTAACACAGAGCAATATGTGTCACACAAAAGAATATAAAGGTGCGTTTATCCCTGCTATTCAACATTATTATTTTTTGTGTCAGCTGTTCTATTTTTTTCTTATATCAGCTATTTTTCTTGTTTAGCATCTTTGTTTTTTTGACTAATAGTCACATTAGATTTTTAATTAAAATTTTTCTTTTTTAATTTAAGAACATACATGCGCTGTTTAGGTACATTTTTCTGTCTTATGATCTGACGTTTTAGTATAAATGTTCTCATCTTTACATTTTTGTTTTTCTCTTCTCCACTTTTCTCGTTGTAAGTTCTGTTGGACATCGCTCAGTTCGCTTATTTTTTATATTTTTTCTTTGTTCTTTCTAATTGAATCTATAGTTAAGCCCCGTATTCATGGTAAACATTTGTTTAGGAACAGTTGATCAACAGTTGGTGATCAACAGTTGGTGAGCGGCGAGAATGTTGCTAGCAACTATGTTTAAATCAATAGAGAATGTCCACACGCCAGTCTGCGTTAAAATGTTGCCCGAGGAGGTAATGTGGTTGTGTTCTCTGTATCTGATGTATAGGATTTCTAATAAAAAAAGAGAAAAAGATGGTGGATTCGAAACTATCTTTTGCAAAGAGGAAATTTGATGAGTGACCTCAGAATGGGAGATGGATCATTTGGTAACTTTACGAGAATGTCGAAAAGTGATTTCGAACATCTACTGGAAATGATTGGTCCATCAATAGCCAAAAGGGAAACAAATATTCGTCAGCCAGTTTCACCTCAAACGAGGCTGGCTATTACATTACGGTATCTTGCAACTGGAGATTCATACAGTTCTCTTTCATACACATTCAGAGTATCAAAACAATTGATTAGAAAAATCATACCAGATGTATGTCAAGAACTAATTAACTCACTATCAGGATATGTCAAGGTAGGTACAAGAACACTATTTGTGTAATCAAGTATTTTAATAATAAAAAAACACAAAAAAACAGTATATGCTATTGTGTTGATTCATCACTGAGATAGTTAACTGAGTTTAGTACAGCCGAATCTTCTGTTTCGTCTTGTATTGCATCTAGTCTATTTGTTTCCTGTCTCTCAATTTCCCCTATTTCTGTTTCCTGGACATTATTTGGTGTTGATGATGGATGAGAAGATGCCGTTTGATATCCATATGTATTATATCGTCCCATTTTTAATTCATACAGTATATTATTAATATGGTACTTTGCCTGTGTCACGGCTTGGTCATCTTTAACACTTCTTAATTCAGCAGCAATATATTCACCATAAATATCAAAAGGATCCTTCTTCTCCTTTTCATCCATCTTTTTTTTCGCACTTTTCAAAACCTCTAATATTTCACTTGATTCATCTGTCTTATTTCTTTTCCTCGAAGATGTACATGTTGTAGCATTCGATGTAAGACTTGGTGATTGAGATGGCTCTAACTCCATATCACTTTCAAGTGCATTGTTTTCATCTACCTGTAAATTATCATCTTATTATTATAATTTATATTTGTAGGTTCCAAGTTCGGAGCAGGAATGGAAACAAATAAGTCGTGAATTCGAAATACGATGGAATTTTCCACATTGCATTGGAGCCATTGATGGGAAACACGTTTTGATTGTGGCGCCAAATAATTCTGGAAGTGAATACTACAATTACAAAAATCAGTTCAGCATGGTACTTCTGGCAATTGCAGATGGCAATTATAACTTTATATACGCAAATTTTGGAGCTAAGGGACGGTCGTCCGACAGTGGAATATTTCAGGAAACACCGTTTTATAATGCATTGTTAGAAAACTCACTTAAACTGCCACGTCCTGAACCAATTACACAAGGTGGACCAGAAATTCCAGATGTTATTGTAGGTGACAGTGCTTTCGCGCTAACGGAGAACATCATGAAACCATATCCTGGCATTCATGAACGTGGGAACAAAAAGCGTATATTCAATTACAGACTATCAAGAGCTAGGAGGATTATAGAAAATGTTTTTGGCATTTTATGTGTGGTGTTCCGTGTATTCACTAAACCTATCTCGTTAAAACCAGCCAGTTGTGAACTCGTAGTAATTGCTTGTGTATATTTACATAACTTCTTAAGACGTAACACAGTTTCCAGATCCATATATACACCTCCACAAACTTTTGATTTTGAAGACTCTGAAGGTAACCTATTAGAAGGTTCATGGCGAAGGGAACTAGGTTCGTTTCCTATGATTGATTTGCAAAGACGGGGCAGGCCTGCATCACAATCAGCTTTTTGTATTAGAGAACAGTTTGCCGATTACTTTATAACTCCAGAGGGAAGTGTTCCATGGCAAAATAATGTAGCGTAATTGTAATAATTTTACAGACAATAGTACAATAAAAATTATATACAAAAACAACTTACTGTTTTATTCATAGTATCCGTTTCACCAGAAGTAGTTGCACCAAATAACAAAAATTCCAATGGCTCGTAATAAATCCATTTACATTTTTCTATTGTGCCGCTGCCTGTAGTTTTTTTTGCCGACAACTTTTTTTTCTCTCTAGTAAATTGAGTACGCAGTACATGTATTTTAGTTTCCACATCTTTTTTGGGTATATTTAGGGCTTGAGAAATTTCTTCGAATGCATCGTTCTTTTTGTTTCTATCTTTGTATTCATTTTTAGAAGAATCCCATAATAATGGTTTTGATTGAAATAATTCTATTAGTTGCATTATTTTATCATTGCTCCACACTACTGCCATGTTTATAAACTGTTGCA
Source organism: Erebia ligea (assembly GCA_917051295.2). NCBI lineage: Eukaryota > Metazoa > Arthropoda > Insecta > Lepidoptera > Nymphalidae > Erebia > Erebia ligea. Next base: position 1,008,823 of record OU785240.1, on the reverse strand, counting down.
AACACGTTCACACACGTCAACAATTGTCGCTAAACTGATGTTTACGCTTGTCGGACGAGAGCTTGTCAACATGACGCTATCAACTCTGCAACACGCAGTGTTGCCAGCAACATGTTGACAGCAACTCCGCAACACGTTGATTCAACTTTGTTGCTAAACAAATGTTTACCATGAATACGGGGCTTTATTCTCACGATTCAAGCTATACATATTATGCATGATTCTTTTATTTGTTTGTGGTCATGAAAAAGTTATAGAAAAAAAACAGAATAGTCTAAGTTCGAATACAAAAACCACAAATAAAATGGACGTTAACTTTTTCCAGAAACAGAACATTTATTGGGAACCTTCCAATATATCTTTCCAGAAAACATTATTTACTTGCTATTTATTACGAACATTTTAAAACAAAAAAATAGCCAATGTGTGTGCACCCTGCATTTTTGTGTGACGTCACCCAATGTCTCACAATTGAAGCAAAATATTGCCAATATGTCTGCAATAAAATCATTAAACTTATCTGAAGTTTTGCTTCACACAAGTATACAGGGCGTCCCACGGCTATGCCGCATGGAGGGGGAGTACCTTAAATATCGTAGATGGAACATTTTACTGAAAGAAGACTTCATTTTAATTTAAAATACAATTTAAACTGCATTTATAGATTTTTAAATAATTGCCTGGTTGAACCGGGACTCGAACCCGCTATACGAGAAAAACAAATTACCTGTAGCTTTATCATACCGATCGAAAGGCTTCATTATAAGGATTATTTTTTGCTAAATAACATAGCATCAAATATAAAAGGAAGACCATGAATTTTAACATTTTAATACAAATTATAATTAGTAGGATAATTGGCTCCAAATTCCTCAATTTAATTTATCTAATGCTCAAAATGTGCCAAATTCTGTTGAATATTGTTCTCTCAGCTATGATAAAAAAGCGACAGAGAGAGCTAAGTAATCAAAAGAGTGGGACTTTGTATTCAACAGAATGGGGCACATTTTGAGAATTTGATAAATTAAATTGAGGAATTTGGAGCCAATTATCCTACTTATTATAATTTGTATTAAAATGTTACAATTCCATTTATATTTCATGCTATGTTATTTAGCAAAAAATAATCCTTATAATGAAGCCTTTCGATCGGTATGATAAAGCTACAGGTAATTTTTTTTTCTCGTATAGCGGGTTCGAGTCCCGGTTCAACCAGGCAATTATTTAAAAATCTATAAATGCAGTTTAAATTGTATTTTAAATTAAAATGAAGTCTTCTTTCAGTAAAATGTTCCATCTCCGATATTTAAGATACTTTCCCTCCATGCGGCATAGCCGTGGGACGCCCTGTATATTTATAAAGTGACAAAATAGTATTATCAGGTCACAACTCAAATTACATCAAAAGTAAGATAGCTGTCGTTTTGTTTTGTAAGGTTGGTATTTGAATCGAATGTTGCCAAATGTAAAAAAATACGGATGCGTTCAAAAAAAGGACATAGAACGTCATAATTTCGTCACACAAGGTTCGTCTCACAAAGGAACGAAGTATGGAGACATAATTTTTACTTCAGTTTTATGATTTATTATAACGTTTCTAATGGAATGAAATAGTTTTTAATGCACAGTGATCGTTTTCCAATTATACTGTATTAAAAGAATCTTTGTTAGGTTGATTAATAAGAAGTGTTATTTTTTTCTTTTAAAATTGGCACGTAGAGGCACTCTTTTTTTTGTATGGCAGAAAAATACTCCATGTCATTAAAGGAGATTGCCCTGTCCCCATACAAAGTTCGCCTAAAAACCAACCGTCAAACCACATTGAATACTGGGTTCAAAATAATAACCTTTTAATACTTGAGAGCAGATTGAAACAACGGACACTTCTGAGAATTTATTTATTACCAAATATATTTTCAATTTTGAGGTTATTTCGACTCAATCTGCTTGAAAAATAAATATCATCTTTAACCAATTGTAATAGAGCTGTAAACAGTATGTAGAAAAGACAAGTTTCGTCGTAGTTCACCTAAAACGTTACAGATAGCGTTATAAATATTAATTTATTGTACTTTCAATAGATGTCGTTGCGATATTCAGAATGCTAGCGCACTTAGTTACGGAACCAGCGCTCAAGCGGTGGTAATGTTTATTATTTTAACATGTAAGTTATTGATCTGTGGATAATAATCGAGAGGCGGAAAAGTATGGTAGTCAATTTCATACCCATTTATTTATTTTTAATTAATTTGAAGTGTCCGTTGAATTCTAATATTTGGAATAAAGGTTAAAAAATAAGCTAAGAATTACTGTATATTTCAAACGTATGTTGATTCGTAGGCGAATTTGGACAATGTCCTTTGATTTTTGATGTTTTTCTTCAGTCTAAATTATTTGATTTGGTATTTATATAACAAAGCATGAATCATTGTAACGCCTTATAAAAAAATACGGCGTGTTTATTCATTTCAGAACTTTTTACCCTCGTTTTAGTAATGAAGACGCCAAGCTTTCTTCTTATGTACATTTTTTTTGATATTCACTCAACTAATTTTGTACGTTTTGACAACCAAGCAAAAAGTCAATTTGGTTTTTTTACATTATTTATTATTTGAAGTAAATAATGAGAATAGTTTACCGAACAAATATCAAATAATTTTGAGTTCAATTGAATACACAAGAAATCAAAGGTAATGACTTCTTGACTCTTCTGGGCATTTTGAATCTTTGAGTATTTTTAAAATGTGCTCCACTTTGAGTTTTGGCCTTGAAGAAGAAGTTTCAGATGCTGTGTCAGTCTAAGCCGAAGCTGCAGAATCAAGAGCTGCAGCTGGTGCTGTGTCAGTTAAAGTGGAGGGTCGTTATGATTCTTTTGGAATAACATTTAATTTTAACGTTATCTGTCGCCTAAGGACAGGAAACCTATTTTTGCACACCCCAAAACATCTTTCACTACATCTTCATCTACATCTTCATCTACATCTTCATCTACAAACGTCAGAAACACTATAGTTTCTGGTTCTGATGTGTGACTCGTTATATAAGTTTTCTGCAGCTGATGATGGGTTCAAAAAGGGTGTCAAAAGGTATTGCTTCAACTCATACCCGCTATTGCCAAGAAGTTAAGTCATTTCTAAACTCTCCACTTTCAAATCCGTTTCAATGAAGAGTTATTAAAAATAGTCTGGTCATGAACAGATCCTGGCCATCTTGCAACAGTATTTAGACATCTCAATTGGCTGTCGCAAGCTACCTGAACATTAAAGGAAAAATTTGATTTTCTGTTTCTATAGTTTTCAGCTGAATCGCCACCTGAAAAAAAAAATCAAAAAAAAAAAAACCGACTACAAAAACCACGAACACTAAAAAGTAAAAAATAATTTAATTTATTATGTATACAAGAGTTAATGTACCAATAAAGGTACCAATTAGCGGCATGAACCGTCTACCTACTCTTCATTATTGTTGACGTGACTCCTCATTGGCACCGACTCCAAAAAATGTTATTATAGAACTACATTAACTCTTGTATACATAATAAATTAAATTATTTTTTACTTTTTAGTGTTTGTGGTTTTTGAAGATTTTTTTAATTTTTTTTTGAAAATTTTTTATTTCACAATTTTTAGTGGCCCCACTGTTTTTACTATTTATTTTACTTGTTTTTTTTTTTTGCGCTGTGAGTGCTGAACGCGTAATACGGTAGAGTTCCAAGGGGGGAACGGTATTTTTTTTGACAATTTGCCCCATAAATCCAAAACTACTGTGCATAAAAATCTGTTTTAGAGTGTACAAGTCAAGTACAAAGTCCTTTCATATGATACCCCACTTGGTATAGTTATCCTACTTTGAAATTTCAAACCCCTGATTTTCCCCACTTTTTTAATTAAACTAAAAATAATTTTCAATTTTTTTGATTTCCATGATATTGGGCCACTATTATATACAACTATTCCAAATTTCATGTCAATAGCTTTAATAGTTACTGAAATAATCGACTGTGACAGACGGACGGAGAAAGTTGCACCGTAGGGGTTCCATTTTTACCATTTTGGTACGGAACCCTAAAAAAAAAAAGATATGCTATGCATGGTTAAAACATACTGTTTACAAAACTATCACACTGATCGCGAGCAATTTACTCTTATCCATTGAGGAGTTCCGTTCTCCATCTGCGGAGATATTCATCAGATCTTCACCAAATTAAAATGGGACCACCTCTGAAGTATGACCTACCAAACAAAAAAAGAATTATCAAAATCGGTTCATAATTGGCGGAGAAATCGCGTAACAAGCATACAAAAAAAAAACATACAGTCGAATTGAGAACCTCCTCCTTTTTTTGAAGTCGGTTAAAAAGAGATAACATAGCTAATTTACCTAAGTAGGTACTTAATTAATTAAATATGACCTATTTACTACTAAATTAGTAGGTAGATTATGATGATTAGAAACCAACCTGGCGATTTCATGGGTACAATCAATAGCTGCTATTACCCTGGGGAACCTTGCGAAATTAATAGAATCCAATAGTTAACCACTGATCTACACTCAGTCTAGTAAACGTAATAAATTTCACCGCTTCATCGGTACCACATTCTTATGACGTTGTAACGTTTTAGTCACAAAAGGTAGAGTAGGCCTTGGCACGGTAGGGTGTCGAGGTAGCTAGATAGGGTGTAGGTTGACTGACCGGGAGGACAAAGAATAAGCTGATTAATTATTTATAATTTTATTTACAAAAAGTTACTAAATTAAATATTATTAAACTAGAATTAGTGTGTGGCAGAAGGCCTTAGTTCTTAAAATAATTAAAATTAGGTTAGGTAGAATTTATGAGGTAAGTTGACGACAGCAATTATGTTTCGGTTGACCTAAGCAGAAGGCTTAAGTCCAATAGTGGGGAATAAAAGAGGTAGTTATAGTCGACTAAACAGACGGAGAGCTGGGGGAGGTACGTCGCCAGGTTTAGATGGAGAATTTAGATAGCTCGGTAAGTATACAGCTTGATTTGGTGCGCACTTGTAATTGACCGTACTGCCCTTGTTCGCGCGCGGCTCAGCACGCTCGCGTTCCCGGAGTGGCTCGCTGGTTGTACAGGTAGTATGCAGCGCAGCTGGGAAGCAGAAGCAGGCAGGCGCAGCAGCTATGCAGGGCAGGCAGGCGCAGTCTGTCAGGTGGTGTCCCGTAGCAGGTCCTGTAGTGTGGACTGATCTATCCAATAGCTATTTCTGAAGTATGTGTAGTCGTCCCATAGGAGGGGCCCTGGAATTCATCCAATTAATTATAGGTGTGAGCTGGTATCCATATCACTCCGTCTGTCCAATAACCTTGAGTCCGCACTGATCCGCACAGCTGGTAGCTTTAGCAACGATAGGTAGTATAGGGCAGCACGGATAGCCAGTGTGGATCAAGAATTAGTGGACTGACGCACATAATAACTTATAGCTAAAAATATGTAGACGAGACTAAGGGTTCCTAAAATCTTTAATTTAGATATAAAAAGTTAGAATAAATCTTGGCTGGAAGAGCTTTTGTTGTTATTCAAGCAGTGGGCTTTAGTAGCCTATTATCTAGTGTTCTTTACATGAGTTCAATGTACCTTTGACACGTAGGTTATAAAATCTGATTATAGAAAAATACAATTTTTACTATGTAATATCACCAAATTGTTAGTATATTCATTAGATTAGCTAGGAAAATAATCATATTTACACGAGATGCGTACGGATTATTGTTTTATAACAATGTAGTAGAACAATGTGATCTGGTAAGTAAATATTTGCACTATAAAATACCTGTTTTTGCAGGGAATTTCACTCGTTCTATTTACTAGTTGTGATCCTCTTGATAAAATCAATAAAACATGGATTGTTTAAATAGAAAATAAGATTAAGAATAATTAATTTAGAATTTAGATATTCACTGTCGTCGTTAAGTCCAAAAAGAAGAAGCCAAAGTGACGCATGACTGTCAGCTGTCATTCGCAATCGACTCCGTCGTTCGTTTTTCTCGCCTTTTACGGCTCTGGACTCCGAGTTTTTAGAGAATGTGTTGACAGTCAGAATTAATCACTACAACGTGCGTGCGTTCCTTCGGAAGCGCGCAGCTCGTTTGACCTTAGACGGACTCGACCGACCGACTCGTGGTCGTACCTCTCTTTCTCACTCTTCGCGCACTCAGTCGTAATTCCGCATTGTCCATGAGCTCTTCCAGTCTGAACTTCTGAAGTGACGCGCCCCACTACTGCATTTTACGTACACGGGGCCGCGGATTGTAAAATGCGGTAGTAGGTCGCGTCACTTCGTCGAATAATACACGTCGTAAAACTTACCTCTCCTCATCTTCAGTATCCTCAAAATTGGAATACAGTTCTTCTAATTTAATTCCTTCAGCAAAAGTAGCTATGCCTTTTACTTTCACGACACATTTTAATTTTCTCCAGTTCTCCGAAGGCACACTTTTTTCATTTCTCCTTAATTGTTCAAGGTCGCTGTTTTTTCTCGTCCTTGGCCAAAACAGGACAGAGTCTTTGTTGTTGACCCATGTACTAGGCACAACCGATATAAGGTGGGACGAGCCCTCTTTAGTTAGTACTATAGAAAACATTTTGATAACAGGCCTGTCCGAATGTTTGAGAATCGCTGGAAGCAATAAACCATTTTGTGAATTCGGTAACTTTGTAACTACGTCTGGTTTCACGTCGACATATGTCGACACAATCTAGTAACTTCCTGACCAGTTGTGACTAGAATATTTCCTCTGTCACTGTTTGGCCTCTTTCCGCAGACACTATTTTGCCAACATTCTTCTTCCCTTTAGTGGCGTAAACTTTAGGTAGTTTATTTGGGACTGTTTGTAGCCCAGTTTCATCCATATTGAATATTTGTCTACCGACAAAATGGTATTTCGTCATAGCCTCTTTGAGATTTGCGTAAAAGCGTTGTACTTGAACTTGGTTGAAGCCAGCAGCACGTGCCAAACTGGTCTTTTCTGGCTGGCGTAGGCTGAGTTGATGTTTTCTAGCAAAATTTTCGACCCATTGTTTGCTGGCTTGTTTTTTGTCTCGATTAAATCTATGGTCAAGACCATTTTTCTCTGCCAGATCATACGCAATCCTTCCTAACTCTTTCTTCGTTAACCCGTAGATACATGCATCTAATTTCCTGCAATGATCGGCCAAGCAGTTTTCTAACTCGGAATTAAACACGCCCTTAAATCTACCGAGCGACACAGGAACGGTATCTGATTTTAATCTTTTTCGTAATGTTGCTTCTGGAATATTTAATGATTCCGCTATTGACCTTTTGCTTTGACCCCGTGCTATTCTTTCTTTCACCTCTTTTAGAATGTCTTCAGTGAATACTAACTTTCTATTCGACTTCCTTTTATACTTTCCCATGATTGCAATCCTGTCAAAAAACCAAAACCATCGTTATAATTCGCTTCATTCAAGCAAAGAGTACGCATGCGTACTCCTTGGGTGCGTACTCTTACCTAATACATAAAAAGAGCATAAATCATACATTTCTTAAAAAGTTAATAAAATGGTGACATAACCTCTCCTTAATAATAAAGTTCAGGACACAAATTTCTAGTATAATAACATTTTTTGTGAACAAATCAATCACAAACCTTGCAAATCATGTTTAACATTGTTAAAAAATAAGATCAAATGCTTCGAAAATCGAAAATTCCATAATAAACCAAAAATAAATACCTCAATGAGAAAATTTGTCGCGCAAGTCACAGACTACTGACCCGTTAAGCAATGCTGCCAATATAACAAAACGAAATACCAATTTAAAGCACTTCGTACTCTTTGGTAGCGCGCACTCTTTGGTGGCTCTATATAACCGATTCACGATGCCACTGGCTATTTGCATGAGATTTCGCACACTGATGAAATTTTTGATATTTTTTGCATGGCCGAACGATAAATGGCCCCTGAGTACTGCCTCGATGAATTTGTGCGGAAAATAATACACATGTACGGCAAAGTGGTCCTTTAGCCTGAGCAGAATAGGCTAACCAAGGGTATGCTGTGAGCCACTCGTGGCGAAATGCACGTTGTTGTGTTTCGTTTTTATGATCGATGTCCTGCTTGAAATCATAATCTTGCGGAGGTTTCCACGCTGTTTCGAGCACTTTAAACCGTATTTCATCACTGATAGGTACGTTAGAATCCAGATATAAACCCACATCATAAATATTACCTAAAGTTTGTTGTGTTGTTAATTCAGTTTTACTAGTACTTTGCTGTGCCGAAGTACTTGGACAACCTTTAGCATTAAACTGTTCATTTTCAATCTTTTTTCTCTTGCAGAAAAATCGCCTTATGTCACTCATATTTTATAACAAAATTATAATTATTTTTACTTTGAAAATAAAGAAAAGAAACACACGTTAGCTCACTTGTCACTGCTTGCTTGCACTGATTAATTAATTACGGCGCGCACTGACTTTTGGGTATCGCAGGAACTCTTTATTTTTTGGGATAAAAAGTAGCGTATGTGTTATTCCAGACTATCATCTATCTCTGTGCCAAATTTCATCCAGATCCATTTTGACGTTCTGGCGTGATTGAGTAATAAACATCCATCCATCCATACAAACTTTCGCATCTATACTAATATGATAAATGCGAAAGGACTTGACCAGCGCAACTATGGGAGCTTGCCTAGATATCAAAAATTAATGTGCAGCAATGAACTCTTTATTATTGTAATTTTTATATTTTATAGTTTTCAGATAAAAAAGTTTCAGGAGTCTGAAGGCTCTGAAAACTGAGAAAATAAATAAAAGAAGTTTCACCAAAAAACTGCTTTCCCACACTAGATGGCACTAGTTGTTGTGGTGATCGAGTCTAAAAAAATATTTTAAGTATTGCTAACCCCGTTTCTCAGGAAAATAATTAATCTTTGCATTATTTGGGCATGGATGAGGATAATACTGGAATAATAAACTATCATTTGCAAGAATTATGTAATTCCTTTAAAAATCACGCTACATTGTACTGCTGCCACACTAGATGGCGCTAGCGAGTCTTTTCAACTATTCGACAACAGATGGCGCTAAACGTTTTGGTTAGCGAGTTTGTTTAACTATTCGACCACAGATGGCAGACAGATGCAATGCCAGAGGGCATTACGTTCCTTTAAACGCAGTGGTTATTTGAAAATGCTTTGTTCGTTTGAGGCTTGACAACTAACAAAAATAATAAAAACAAAACATACATTTCCTTTTCATTACTATTTAATTGATCAAAAATAAATCACTTTTATTATAGTGACTAAGGTACTTATATGGTAATCATGTAGGGTAACAAGATTTTTAATAGGCATGGATAAAACGGAACGTCAAAATGGAGTAGAGAGTTGCTTAAAGAGGAAACCGGACGCTCAAGATTTAAACAATAAACGTATTGTTTTTATAGACATTTTAACCTTGACCTTATTCGGAATAATAAATCCATAGTAATTTCGGTTTTAATTTTTAAACCTTACTGTAAAAACGGAAATCCTGCACATTGTCCCGAATCGGAGGGCAGTTACTGGTCATGTCCTTTGGATGTATGGATGCTACTCAATCACGCCAGAACGGCTTAACGGATCTGGATGAAATGTGGCACAGACACAGATTATAGTCTGAAATATCACATGTAATTACCAATGGGCAGATAGAATAAAACAACAGGAAATAAATTAATACTGTATGTTGTATTTTGAAGAAATTACTTTGATATGATTTTACTTTCAAAAGACTCTACTACCAGCTCGGAAAACTACCACCGTGGAAAGAGCTGGCGAGAAAACCCCGGTGAAAACGAAGTCGCGGGCGTCCTCTAGTCAAATAATAAAATGTTACATCAATTATACACGATAATAACAAAAAATAAACAACATGCAAAATCAAACAATTATTATAAATCAACGATCGTATACTGTAAATTAGAACTAAATCTAGACAAAACAAATAGTAAACTTAATATTTAACAACATGCAAAATCAAAAATAAAGTTATAAATGAATCACATAATAAATTCGAAGTAATACAATTAATAGTAATTATAGTATGTTAATAACTATAGTTAGCTTCTGGATCTTCTTATTCAGGATTCAGTTGCCCGAGCAGGCCAGGAGAGTCTGAAAATTTGAAAACAATGTAGTATCCTACATGTAATTTAAAACACAAACTAAAATTTGAATATGTATGTGAAAATGGAACAATCACTTAAATCAGAGGCCAATCTTACGTTACAGATATTCGAAAGAATAAAAATTCGGGTCAATAGTTTTGAGCTTTGAAATTACCATAAAGTTACTAAAACTGCTCAGAGAATTATTCCATAATTACAAGTCTTTGTAATTAAAAAAATACTAATAATAAAGTATGTAGCAATAATCACTTATTATAAATCAACGAACGTACACTGTAAATTAGAACTAAATCTAGATAAAACAAATTGTAAACTTAAAATATTTAACGACATGCAAAATCAAAGATAATATTATTACAACTCTTTATTATACATAATTTACAAGTCTTTGTAATTATGGAATTCGTGAAAGCAAGTTAAACACAAGCCGGGTTGCTGAGGGCATTTAGGGCAGTAAAACATAACTTGCTTGCGAATTTTATTTTTTTTATAAATAAGGCACATCGACGCCGTTTTGTTTTGCCTCTGTTATTTTTAGGACAATGCATGGGCATGTGAATTATTTCACCGAGACTTGTTGTGAGGAGATTCGATCTGGGTCTGTCGGTCTGTCTGTCAGTCTGGTTGGATATGTTGAGCAAATGTTCTATAACGTTAATTCTAAAATCATAATACGTCATTCGATCACTCTCGCGATGAATATACAAATTATATGCATTGAAAAACATTAGTTGCAAAATATGTGTTATTATTGTCTAGGTAGCATAGCATTCGGTTCTTCGGCGACCGCGACGAGCGACTGTGACCAGCGACTACGCGACCATGGTCGCCTGTCGCAAGGCGACCCCTAGCTTTCGGATGTCAGCGACCGCGACGTCGCCAGTCTCCCCGCAGCTTTTATGTGTGACGGTTGTGTTCTATTGTAGTACGATAATGTCGGACAATTTCTCCGGAGCGAAAAAAGTTATTCAACAGCTATTGGAGGATGAGGAAGATGATGATAATCTTATCATGTTATTTTATCTATGCCTCCGGAAAAAAGGATGAAGATCGACTCAATTTTCACATCGCGAGAAGAAGAGGGTTGCTTTCAAATACTCATAAAACGACATTTAATTTATAAAGAAGAAAAGTTCCGAAAATATTGTAGGTTAAATCATAAACAGTTTGATTTTGTACTCAGTTTAATAAATGAAGACATCAAACCAAGAAGAAATGGCACATCGGTAATTACAAGCGCTGAAAAACTTTTTCTCACATTAAGGTAAAAAAATAATTGTCTTCCAACCCTTCATGGGTACTTAAGTCAGTTGGTTGGGCGGGTGGGGAGGCAACACTTATAGGAGAATATGGGTACTGGTTTGATGAGGAATTATTTGAAATTGGATAGCTTTGATTGAAATGTGGACTAAAGGAAATGTTGCTACTATCTGAACTTTGATCAAGACTTCTCAATTCAAACTCTGCCAGTATATTAAAAAGTTTTGTTTTAGCCTCCACTCTTAAACTTGGTGGTAATTTTTTTTAAACTGACCCCATATGTGAGCAAAATGAATCAATTCCGTCTATATCAGCGACTGCCTCCTGTGCTCTCAGGGTTCTCATTTCCGCTTGTCTTTGTTCGTCTCTCTGTTTCCAATATTCTAGTAATGATGTATGAATATTATTCTCCGATTTACGTTTTCTATATGTTTTTCCTACTTTTCTTGTTCCAGCTGTCCCTACTCCTGCTCCACTTGTCCCTTCATTGCTTATTTCTCCTCCTCCACTTCTCTCTTCACCACTCCTCAGTTCACTTGTACCAGCCGTGTCTATTGCTGCTCCACTTGTCCCTTCATTACTCCTTCCCGCTCCACTTCTCTCTTCACTACTATTTCTCTACTGACTTGTCCCTGCTGTGCTTGTCTCTTCATTGGTTTCATCTTCAATATTCTCATCTTGAACAGTTGAAATACTTGGTCTTTCTGTAGGAATGTTATCAAGAAATCGAATCCTCTCAAACAGCATCCATTTTGTTGCTTTAGAAGATGCTGATGACCCAGTAGGCAATTTATTCTTACGTTTGCATCTATTATAGGAGTCCCTTATGTATTTCCACCGTTTCTTGCATTCATTACCTGTAATAAGCATATTTTGTTTCAGATTTATAGCTACTGGAGAATCATATGCATCTCTAGAGTACACTTATCGTATATCAGCAAGTTATATAAGCAGAATTGTCAAAGATGTGCTTAAAAGCCTGCGAAAGAATTTAGTGCCAATCTTATTGCCAGTACCTACAGAAAATCAGCTAAAGCACGTAACGAGTGACTTTTGGAATCGATGGAATTTTCCCAATTGTTTTGGAGCCATTGACGCCAAACATGTGCGTATTAAAGCTCCAAATACCAGTGGTTCACTGTTTTTTAACTACAAGGAATATTATTCGCTTGTGCTTCTGGCGGTTGCAGATGCCAATTACAAATTTACTGCTGTTGACGTAGGTTCTTATGGTAAAGAAGGAGATAGTGGTATTTTTCAAAAGTCGTGCATAGGGAAAAAAGTTGCTCGTAATCAATTTAATGCTCCAAAGCCTACAAATTTACCAGGAACAGATATTGTGCTTCCTCACTTTTTAGTTGGTGACGAAGCATTTGCCCTTGACACATATATGATGAAGCCATACTGTAGAAACGACGCAAGAGTAAATCGTGATCTACGTGATAAAGCTGTCTTTAACTACAGACTTTGCCGTGCCAGAAGAGTGACAGAAAATGCATTTGCGCTATTGTCACAGGTATTTAGAATATTTTACACACCTATATCAATCAGACCGGAGGTTAGTGATGACTTGACCGCTTTGGCCGCTTGTTGTCAACATAATTTATTACGGGATGCTTGTACCTACTTTTAAAGCAATGTAACTGTAGTCGAATAAACAGTAGAAATAAAAATACAATAGTACTTACTTGTTTTATTCAATGCCTTTCCAATTTCTTCCCAAATATTATCCTTATAAGATTGAAGCCTTACGTCATATAGAGGTGGGTTTTTATTCACTAATTCTATCAATATCTCGTCCTCGCTCGGTAAAAACGACGCCATTTTGATGTGCTTCTCGCCTGCGTCGCGCGACGGCACTGGCTCCGGAGCGACCGTCGCCACGCTGCTCCCTGGCCCCGCCCACCGGTCGCGCGACGCGGTCGCGGGGTTTGTTTAGTGCTCCATATAAATTAATACTAAGCAGTGGGTCGCGCGACCCGGTCGCGGTCGCGGGTTGCCGTCGCTGTCGCTAAGAACCGAATGCTACCTTTATACTATTGTTTTTCTGATTCAGGTGCTTAATAATACTTCGTTTCACCAAGTTTAACTTTGTTTATTAATCCACACACTTGTTTTAAAATAAATCTACATTTTACTTTTACCAAACTTTCGCCATCTTGCAAGAGAACAGAGACTAGTTAACCAGAGACAAAGGACGCTTAACTTTTACCACCATGGACCTATCACAGATTAATATTACAACACCACTTCTCGATTCATAATCTTTTATGATATTATGAAATTGCATACCTACATATTACAGCTTTTCTTACAAATTACAATACTTCAAGTTATACATGATTACATCATACAATCATTTTTCAGAATTTAACTTAATATTCTATCTCTAACAATTTTAACTTTTTCCTTAAATTACCTTTACACAATTTTTAAAGAATTTCTAATATAACACAGTTTCTCACATGACAATATTTTTGTAAATAAATCTGACAAATTTTTCTCTGTAGTTACATAACAAACATCAAATATCTTTTTTTCAACCAAATCTTTTATGAAATGCATCTTTATATCTATGTGTTTAGCTCTCTTAGAGTTTTCAAATGATTTTGTTAGTCCAATTGCACCTCTATTATCCATTAGCAAAGAACACTTTAAGTTAGTTACACTTTTCACACATAAGTCATTACAAAGTCCTTTTATGTATAACAAATCACATGCACTGGTGGCTGCCGCTACATACTCAGCTTCTGCTGTTGATATTGCGACACAGTTCTGTTTCCGGGTTAACCAAGCTACTACATTATTATTATACACGGTCACTGAGCCGGTAACACTTTTCCTGTCCAAATTACATCCAGCCCAATCTGCATCGGAGTAGCATACAATGGAATTATTGTTTTCTAAACTTTTATTGTATTTTAATCCAAGATCTATTGTTTCTTTTAAATATCTTAAAACTCTTTTGGCTTGTATCCATAAGCTCTGCGTTGGTTTATCCAAGAATTTACTTAAATAAGATGTTGCAAATGTTATATCTGGCCTTGTTGACGTAGACACAAACATCAATGAGCCTATTAACTCACGGTAAGGAACATCAATAATCTCTTCTTCTTTGTTGTATTCAAAACCTTTTATCATCGGTGTGGATGCACCTTTACAATCTGTCATATTGAATCTTTCTAACATTTTATTTATCTGTTTCTTTTGTGTCATTTTTAAATACTGTTTATTTCTCTCAATTTCCACCCCTAGAAATAAACTTGGTTCACCAAAATCCTTGATACCAAATTCCTTTTTTAATCCTTGTACTATATTATCCACATTTTCAGACTCTCCGGTAATTAATATGTCATCCACAAATATAACTAGCCAAACTCTTATATCTTTCCTTAAATAAAAACAAAAATCATTCTGAGATCTTTCAAATCCTTTTCGCTTTATGTATGAGTCAAATCTTTTATTCCAACACTTGGGACTCTCACGTAAACCATATAAACCTCTATTAAGTTTAAGTACTTTATTGTTATTTACTTTTATTCCTTTTGGTGGTTTTATGTATACTTCAGATTCCAATTTTCCATTTAAAAATGCTGTTGGAACATCTAATTGTTTAATTGTCCAGTCATTTTGAATTGCTTCAGCTAACACTGTTCTTACTGTAGATAATCTAGCAACTGGTGCATAATGTTTTCCAAAGTTATTTTCTTCTTTTAATTGATATCCTCTTGCAACTAATCTTGCTTTTTTAATGCCATTGTCTTTAATTTTAAATATCCAACGAGTATCAATTATCTGTTTATCTTTAGGTATGTTGGTCTCAGTCCAGGTGTTCATTTTCTCTAGTGAATTTATTTCATTTTTTATCGCTTCATCCCATCCATTTTCAATTGCTTCTTCATATGTTTTAGGTTCGTCTTCTTCACTTATAAAACAATATGCTTCGTATAGCTCATAATCATTTAATGTTGTAGGTTTCTTAATAACTCTACCACTTTTTGTAGTTCGCTCTTCATTTCTATTATTAGTGTCACTATCCTGATTTTCTTTACTCTGTTCTACTTCTTCTTGCCTCTGTTCATTTATATTTTCTTTCTCTAATGTATTTTCGTCTTCATCTTCGTACATATTTCTATAAACATTATTTGTTTTTTATCTTCATTTTCACTATATCTTGTATTACTTTCATCAAATCTTACATCTCTTGAGCTACCTACTCTATCCATTTTAGGGTCCCACAATCTGTATCCTGTTCTCGCATACCCAACCATTCTCATTTCTCTTGCTCGATCATCAAGTTTATCATCTTTAGGTATATTCATCATCCAAGCTTTAGATCCAAAAATTCTTAAACGTTTTAAATCTACATCTCTTCCAAATCGTTTAGCAGGTATATTAAAATTAATAGCCCTTGAGGGTGTAGAATTTAAAAGATATGCTGCACAGAGTGTGACTTCACCCCATAAATGTTTCGGTAGGTTTGATTCATTCAACATAATTCTAGTTTTATCATATAGTGTTCGATTCATTCGCTCTGCTGTGCCATTCATCTGAGGACTGTACGGATAAGTATACTCTATTCTGATACCTTTCTTTCTACATATATCTTTGAAAAATCTTGATGTATATTCCCCTCCATTATCACATCGAATTCTTTTAATCCTTTTCTCTTTTTCAGTTTCAAATCTCCTTATATAATCCAGTAACTTGTTCTCAGCTTCACTTTTATTTCTCAATAGGTACACAACTGTATAATGTGAATAATCATCAATAATGGTGTGTATGTATCTATAGCCTTCTTTAGTTGGAGTTCGCACTGGTCCAGCAATATCTGTGTGAATAAGTTCTCCAATTTGATGAGATTTAGGTTTAGTCACAGTTTTAAATGGTAAACGGGTACTCTTCCCTTTCATGCATGCATTACATACCTCTTTACTGTATGGTAGCTTCATAATACTTAAATATTTTCTGTTAGGATGTCCCAATCTTTTGTGCCATAAATTATCGTCTTTTGACGTTACATTACAAATTTCACTGCTATTTATGTTCATTTTTAAAATACACAATTTGCCTGCAATTTCTCCATAGAATGTTTTCTTTCCTTTAATGATTTTTAATGTATTATCTTTAAATATTACAATATAACCCTTGTTCATTAATTGCTTCACCGATAACAAGTTATTACATAGACCGGGGACAATCAGTGCTTCTACATGTAAAATAGCCCCTTGGCATTTTGCTGATAATATTCCCTTTTTTGTTGCTGTTAAATATGACCCGTTGGCAATTTTAATTTTTACTTCCGTTCTTAAATTTTCAATTTTTGTCATATACTTCATGTATTTATCTTGCACCAAATTTTCTGTAGCACCTGAATCTATTACATAATTTATTATTCCATCACTTTCTATAAAATTAGCTTCATTCTCATTTGTACTGGCATGCATATGATATTGATAGTCTAAATCTTGTAAATTTTTCTCTTGTTGATCTTCGCTCATATTAGCTTTTTGGTAATTACCTTGATAATTATTTCTCCGACTTCTATAATTAGTTTGTCTGCCTCTATATCTGCCACGATAGTTACCTCGACCTCTTGAAAAGCATTCAAATTTTTTATGGCCTGGCTTTCCGCACTTAAAACATAGTTGTGCGCTAAAATCTACTGCATTATCAGACTCACTATTCTCATTCTTTTCATCTTTCTTATTTTCTTCATTTTTCTGAGTAAATTTAGTCTCTGCGTCTAATAAGCGAGCTTTTACAAAATCTGTGCTTAATTCTTTCTCACAGCTCATAGTTTCTAAGGCAGTTATCACTCCTTCATATTCAGCTGGCATGCCCAACAACAAATAACAAACCTTCTCGCTCTCATCCATTTGACACATGTTTTCTAATGAACTTATTATATCATCAAAAGTCATGAAATATTCTTGTAAGGAGCTATCATTTTTATTGAATTTCAACGTTAATAACTTTTTTCGCAAATTTAGTTTATTAATAACCGATTTTCTTTCAAAGAAATTGTCTAAGAAATTTATCATGGACTTTGCACTGTCCGCTTTTTTAATTATTGAAATATATTTTTCTGCGAGGCATTGCGCAATAATGGACCTTGCGCGGGCGTCATCCTTTTTAAAGGAATCCTTTTGGTCCTTGGTCTCGTTTAACACGTGTGATACGCCCTTTTCTTCTAACATTAATTTGAGCCTGAATTTCCAGTTACCGTAATTCGATTTGTCCGAAAGTTGAGGCAGGGAGTGCGTCGCGCAATCTGCTGGGCCCATAACCTATTGTTTTTCTGATTCAGGTGCTTAATAATACTTCGTTTCACCAAGTTTAACTTTGTTTATTAATCCACACACTTGTTTTAAAATAAATCTACATTTTACTTTTACCAAACTTTCGCCATCTTGCAAGAGAACAGAGACTAGTTAACCAGAGACAAAGGACGCTTAACTTTTACCACCATGGACCTATCACAGATTAATATTACAACATATACCAGCGCATGGATTTCGAGTAACATGAATAATATGAAAGCATTTGATCCTTACGATCAACTCCATTCATATACTTGTTGTATTCGACAACCATTCGTGGTTTGAGCACAGTACCCCGTCTTCGATGACAAGTCTCAACCATTTCTCCGCTGTGTTGCGTAGAAATCATTAAGGCTGCCAGTCCATCAGAGCGGAGCGAAGAAACGGACTAATGCGGAGCGGAGGTGCGTACTGTGACTGTCCACCGGAGCGGAGCGAGGCTGCGGAGCGGAGTGAGGAAGTAATGCGGAGCAGAGTTGTTTTTCAATATGCGGAGCTAGGCAGCAAGTACGCGACGAGTGATTTCGAGCTCCCGGCGTGGGGCGATTGGTTTAGTTCTACGCGAAATGTCAGTGAAGTAGGCTGTACACTCGCCCGCGAATCGCGGCCAAAGTCCGCAGCCGCGATTCACGCGTGAACTTTGCGTGAAAAATATGCCCTGTACACTCGTAACGTTCACGGTCTCGTTCGTAATAACGTTCGCGCCTTTGATAGAAATGGACGTTGAAGTTGCTGCTGCCGTGACTCTGTGCGCTCTAGCGTGTTATAATTATACGCATATTAAAAATAAAAAGCAAATAAAGAAGAAATGGAAAAAAAGAAGATGGTGGATGACAGAAATTCATCGCAACAGAACCAGGTAATCGCAATCATCATTTTAGTCAGCGTATCTACGTCCAGCTGTGGACTTAGATACGCTGACCCATGACTTTGCAGTCCTCCCAGCCGGGAAATCCCAGTGATTTTCGCGACTTATCGGGTGTCATCACTCCGTAATAATACTGATAAAATTCAATATTCCTAGTTTAGTAGAGTGGTCTTTTTTATTTATTTAATAAATTTTTTTTCAGTGCAACTATGGAAAAGCAGTTGAGTGAATTAGTAGCTGAACCTTCTGAAGAATTTAAAAAATTTACTAGAATGTCTTTTATAGATTTTGAGTATTTATTAGATAAAGTTTCACCACTGATTACCAAACAAGATACTCAACTACGAAAAGCTATCCCGGCTAGAACACGCCTCGCCATTGCATTGCGATTTTTGGCTAGTGGAGACAGTTTTGAAAGTTTACACTTTTTATTTAAAATTTCTCCTTCACTAATATCCAGGATTGTACCAGAAGTGTGCCATGCTTTAAATCAAGTACTGAAAATGGAAGTTAAGGTAAATAAACTGAACTCATAATAGTTATCAAAAATATTTATTATTCAAAGTAGAAAAAACTTACAACTTTAGTAATTAGTGAAACTTTTAGTCTAATTAAATGCAATCTGGTTTCAAAATTAAATCATTAAGCATAATTGTATGCCTTATCAATCATATTTTCATAATCTGTGGGATCTTCAGTAGCTGGTTGAACCAATTTATTACTAGTTATGAGAATCTTTGAACTTGCAGTTGAGGTTTCATGGGAGGCTGGTTGAACCACTTCATTACTAGTTATGAAAATCCTTGAACCTGCAGTGGAGGTTTCTTCGGGGATGTGGATTACTGGCTCAAAATAGGTGCTGCTGCTGCTGTGTGAACTATGTGCTCTTTGCTGATGCGTTAGTGGTTCGGAATAAGTGGTACTTGATCTATGTGATCTCTGGTATGATGGAAATGGTTGGGTTGATGCAGATGGCGATGAAACATAAAAATCTATAGGAGTTTGTGGACGATTGAGTCGGGCACGACGCTGAAACATCTGGTAAATGTCACATATTACATTCTCTCTTTCATCTTCGGATAATTTTCTCAACTTTTTGGCAATTATTTTACCATGTAGGTCACATTCATCGTCTTCCTTCGATTCCCGAGTTTTTAATGTTGTTTTGAGGGTAGAAAGAGCATCCTTTACAGTTTCTTCAGCAAGCGTTAGCTCAGAGGGGTTTTTCCGGCGACGAATTGTTAACTGTTGTTGATTGTTGTTAACTATTGAAGACTTTGTATTTTGGCTGTCTGCATTAGGGCTCAAAGTATCATCTACTTCATTTTCCTGAAAATGAAAAAAACAATATAGTGAAATACAATAAAATATGTGAAAAGCATCTGCTAAAGTCAGTATAGTGAGGGCGGCTGATGTTTGATCTGTAGATTAGACAATAGTCGCTCTCATTCATGGGTGAGACATAGACTACAGTCACGTGCCGACGGCATGTGACTGTAGCCTATGTCTTGTGGACTATGTCACACACGGCATGATGCCGTGTATGACATAGTCCACAAATGCAGCAAACTCAAGTACTTAGCATTGGGCTGATCAATTCATAATGTAAAATGAAATTTATCTATTTTTTACAGATGCCGACATGCGCAGAAGAGTGGCTTGAAATTGAAAAAGGATTTGCAAATAAATTTCCTCGAGCAGTAGGTTCAATAGATGGAAAACACGTCGTTTTAGAATGTCCACCAGATTCAGGATCGGAATATTTTAATTATAAGAAAACACACAGCATAGTATTGTTAGCTTTAGTTGACAGTAATTATAATATCATATTTGCAGACATCGGATGCCAGGGTAGAATTAGCGATGGCGGAGTATTTAGGAATAGTTTACTATGGAAAAAAAATTGTCAAAATACATTAAATTTACCTACACCACACCCTTTGCCTGGTTCGAACATAGATGTACCCTACGTATTTTTAGGAGATGGAGCTTTTGCTCTGACAGAACATATAATGAAACCATTTCCTGGCAATCATGATGTGGGGTCTGCAAAACGTAAATTTAATCAGAGACTATCAAGAGCACGGGTTATAGTAGAAAATACTTTTGGAGTACTTGTTACAAAATTTAGAGTATTCAAAAAACCTATTCAACTAAGCCCAGAAAAAGTTTCTCTTATAACAATGACGACTATTTTACTGCATAACTTCCTAAGAAAAAGTGCGACCTCGTCACAAATATATGCACCGCGTGGAACTATAGATACTTAAGACAGGAACGATATACTTATAACACCAGGTTCATGGAGAAATGAAATTGAAACTACTTGTGCTGTACGTGATATGCCACGCATACCACGCCGAGCAGCCATAAATGCCCGTGAAATAAGAGACGAATTCGTAAAATATTTTGCAGATAGATAAATAAGACTAAAATGTTTAAAGAAATTATAACAATAAATCATACTTACAGTAACTATTGTTTCATTGCATTGCCCTCCTTCTCCAAGAAATGAATCCATAATTTTATACGCAAACCATATAGGCTTATAAATTTCACCTGAGCCTGCACCGCTGTGGATGGAATCGTTCACTTTTTTTCTATATGCTCTATAACTGGACATTAATGAGTCCTTTTTTTTTCTTCAGATCCTCTACAGGCATGTTCATAACGGTACTTATTCTCATCCAAGCATCATGCACCTTACTTTTATTCTTATGTTCTTTGTGTTTTGACTGCCAAATCACGGGTTCTGCTTGATAACATTCAAGCAGTGCTAACTCAAGATCGTTATTCCACGAAACACTCATTTTTCGGTCACTCATGAGTCACGTCCGCTCGTCACTACGTGCCGTATGCTACTGCGAAAACAGTGCGAGTGTAGATGCGCTCGCGACGTTCGCGTTCACGCAGTGTGAATCAAGCGCGAATCCTCTGTCGCGGGACAAAATACTGACATCGACCGGGGAACACCGCGAAGCGCGATCGGGAAGCCGCGAAGCCATCTACACTCGCGTTTCACGGCATTCGCGGGCTTTCGCGCCGCGAGTGTACAGCGCGCTTGATAGCAGACATGCCATCGAAAAGTGTTGATATTATCTGAAGCACTAGGAGTATCGATACTAGTGTTGATGTTATCTGATGTAGATGTTGAGCCTGTAGAATAACCATAATTATTCGGAGAATACCAACTATGTTGAAGATTACTTTCTTCAGCTGACATTACCGCATTAAAGCAGGTTTTTTTAATTTGAAGTTGAAAATAATACGGCAGCTTTTTTGTCGATGCAGCCAAATTTAAAAAAAATAAGTCTATTTCATCGTATTTATCACTGGCTGACATCATGTTTTTAAGTTCTATCCGTTCTCGTTCCAACACTTTGCGGCGTTCTTGATTTTTTTTTAAATAATCTAGAATTTCATCGTTCTTTCTTTTTTTGGATGTTGATGGAAGAGATTCCGAAGCTGTTGAATTCTTAGGATCATCGGCAGAAGGAAGATTATTTGAATTTGTTGGCAAAAAATTGCATGATTCCCGTGAACTCTCTTCAATGGTATTTGGCGGATTTGAAGTTTCGCTTACTGCGTGGTCCAGGGGCGTAAAATTTGTTGACCGGTCTCTGTTACTCATGTAAGGCAATAAAAATGACATGGCTTTTTGATATTTCCATTCTTTTCGTTGTTTTCTAGCCTGTCCACTCCTTGTTGCATTTTGTCTTTTTAAGGCATCCCGATGGTTATCTCTCAGTTGTTTCCATCGCGACTTGGCAGTTGTAACTGAAACAATCAACAAACACAAAAATGTATTACATGGTCTATTTATGACAAAAATATTACATGCACTTACGCGAAGTACAATTAAATACGCTTTTTTTTAGGTATTTAGCAACCGGCCAGTCATTTACAACGATGGGAGAGAATTTTAGAATTTGATTGAAAAGTGTATCAAGAATTGTTGAGGAGGTTTGTGATGCTTTATGGAATATATTGCAACCTCTTGTCATGTCACAACCAACAGAAAACGACTGGAAAGAAATCGCAAAAGATTTTGATGAACTATGGCAATTTAAAAATTGTATAGGTGCTCTTGATGGCAAGCACGTATATATCAAGGCTTTTTGTAGTTGAAAAACCGGTCCTCGTTTTTCAACTACAAAAAGAGATTTTCTGTAGTATTGATGTGTTTAGCTGATGCCAAAAGGAAAATCATAATGGCTGATGTGGGATCTATGGGAAGATTTTCTGATGCAGGAATTTTTGATAACAGCATTTTCGGAAAGAGTCTAAAAGAAAAGAGATTGAATTTACCTCAGCCGGTACCATTGTATCAAGGTGGAGCAAAAATGCCGTTCGTATTTATAGGAGACGAAGCTTTTCCATTAATGGAAAATTTTATGAGGCCTTACCCACGTGATGGACTTAACGCAGAAAAAAAAATTTTTAATTACCGATTATCAAGAGCACGTCGTATTGTTGAGGCAACTTTCGGTGTATTGACGAGAAAGTGGTACGTGTATCATAAAGATTTTGAATGCAAAATAGAAACGGTTGACAAGGTAATAAAAGCAACATAATATGTTTTGCACAATTATTTAATTCAAAGACAACCTAATTATATAAACAATATTGAAAATAACATGGAGCAAACATTATTATCAGTTGGTGATATTATAGAAACACAACATTCTAGTAACGATGCTTATTAAGTTCGCGAAATGTATTGTTCATACTTTAATAATCAGGGGAAGGTACCATGGCAAGATACTCGAATTTTGAAAAGAATCTATAATACTAATAGTCAGTGATGTGTGGCAGATATAATTTGGCCACACTGAGAGAAATTTTAACCAGATTTTATGTTAATGGAATCAAACTGGTTAAAATAGCGCCAATCTGCTTTAAGGTTCAAGCTACAAGTTACATCTTGTTAAGTCTAACAAGTTTAAACAACAAGCTCTTTTTCATTTAATTTCAACATTAAGATCATGTCCAATCTACGTTACATTTACATGTCATATCGTCATGCTGATCACTTTATTTTGACATGCTAAGCTTGTTCAATCACCAGTAAACTTGTTATGTTACCTTGTTGAATCTGCATTGTGTACTTGTTGTGTCTATAGTAAGCTTGTTACTTTAGCTTGTTGTTCTTACATTACGTTCTTGGTCAATCAACAGTAAGCTTGTTAAATTACCTTGTTGAATCTGCATTGGGTACTTGTTGTATCTATAGTAAGCTTGTTACTTTAGCTTGTTGTTCATACATTACGTTCTTGTTCCATCAACAGCAAGCTTGTTAAATTACCTTGTTGAATCTGCATTCTGTACTTGTATCTATGGTTACTTAATTACATTAGCTTATTAATATACATTTTAAAAGCTGGCAAAGAAGAACGTGTACTTTTTTCGGGCTTTAGTTAGGCTTTTTTTACAGAGCCCACAGAACAATATCACGTGGCGTAGACGTTTCACGACAAACAACTGGCCGTAAACCTGACATAGCCTCACCCGGTTTTTTAAACCAAATGAGGTTGAATTACGATTACCGTCGGTAAACCTTAACTATTATAACCTTTCTGTATATTATCTACCAGTGCGAAGAGTAGGTAGTTGCTAATCATTCATATTCTAATGAAGACCGGAAAAGAAGTACTCGTACTTTGTCTGTGCAGTTTTAATATAATAACAAGCTAAAGTAATAAAGTAACCATAGATATAACAACGAGGTACATAATGAAAATATAATAACAAGTGGTGACCAGAATGCAGGGCTCCACTTTGCTCAAAGGTTGAGCATTTCGATTCAACGTGGCAATGTGGCAAGCATTCTGTTAACTATTCCAAACACGAGTGGTAGATTAGTATTTACTTATAACCAGCTAAAGTAAATAAAGTATCCATAGATATAACAAGTAGGTACATAATGAAACGGAAGTGTGAATGTAATATAAAAAAAACTATATGCATATCATCTCAATAGATTGATTTGTAAAATTTTTGGGTACGTCGGTTGTGTCTTTTTTTTAATAAAACAATTAGGTATTTTAAATTTGTTTTTATTTTATTAAGTTACCACCAAAACTAATTTACATTTAATTTATTATGTACTTACTTATTAACTTAAATTCTTACACAATTCTGCATAATTGTGTAAGAGTTTACCGTTGATGGAAGGTTGTAAACACTTCATAAAGGTAAGTTTAACTGTTTCTACTTACCTATATAAAACGCGGCACCTACCTACTAGGTACTTACTTATGCTACACACCATAGGCTGACTGAGTAGGATATTGTGTAAAAAATATTAATAGGTGATGTTTTTTTATATATATAATATCATTGATTAGCAATAAATAAGTAGGTAAATAGACGCATCACTGGTATAATTTTATCTATATATATAAAATTCAAAGTCCTGACTGACTGACTGACTGACTGACTGACTGACTGACTTATATATCAACGCACAGCCTAAACCGCTGGGGTTAGAAACTTGAAATTTTGACAGTAGGTTCCTTTTGTGACGTAAGCGCTCACTAAGAAAGGATTTCTCAAAATTCCACCCCTACGCGGGTGAAATAAGGGGTTAAAGTTTGTATGAAAGTCCGTCATTTCTCAAGTTATATCCATGAAACTTGGTAAATGGGCTACCAGTTAAAAATAAAGAAATATGTATTTCACAGTTTTTCAAAATTCCATCCCCAAAGGGGTAAAATAGGGGTTTAAAGTTTATATGAAAGTCCTTCATTTCTCAAGCTAAAGCCATGAAACTTGGTATATGAGCTGCGGGTCTACTATAATATTCAATTAAGTACGTATCATTCGGTAATTACTTAAGTAGGTTTTTTTTCTTATAATATTGAGCATTGCTTTGGGGTTGGATTTACTTTCCTTTGGCAGGAGTTCGGGGGAGAAAGGTGTTGTATTTGGTAGAGGTTTGGTCCCTGATTATAACAATACTATTCGCATTACAAGGTAACGCACTGTTTTCGAGATTTTCAAAAATTGGGGGGTATTGGGGGGTAGGGGACACCCCCGTCCTCCCGCCTCTCCCCCCTACTCCTGCCAAACGATTCTAAATTTTAACCTTGCTTTGTCTTTTATTTTGCAGGGAAACCATGGTGCTAATTTACTAAGACACTTTTTCTCGCAACATAGAGCAAAATATGACGAAATTACAAAAAAAAATTTAGAGAATAAGGAAAATATGCCTGAGCAACCATCCCGCAACGTTGTGCCGGGGGGGATAAGAAAATAAATAAATTTAGAAAAAAAAGGGGAAATGAAATTAAAAATGCAAAAAGGGAAAACTGTAAAAAACGTTTTATTTACGGTACTCTAAAATGGCACAGAGAACCGCGGCTAAGCTCAATTGGTAGGCACACAAATTTGTAGGGTCGTGGTGTAACGTGATATCTGCTTTGACCTCGGTGGTGGTTAGGCACTCCCCTGGGTGATTGGCCGCGATGGTAGTAGGCGGCCCGGAGGTGATGAGCGCAGCAGATGGTCGCGTTGGGATCCCGAACGGTGCTGTTATGACGTGGCTGGATGTTGTGCCACGATGCGAACCTTGCTCCTGGAATTGATAATACCGACTAGTTAACGTCTGGCATATCAATTCCGTCCTGGATCCGGCCCTGGCCTGTGTAGAACCACAGGAGGTACTTTGGCGTGATAGAATTGTCGGTGTGGTGGATCCAGAACGGAGTTTATTTAAATATGAATTATTACTTGGCTGAAGGCCCAAAAAATTTGAAAAACAAAGATAAAATTAACAAATGAACAAAAGTGAGGGTGTTTTGAAAACTAAAAAACGATGATGCAATCTAATGAAAAAATACGCAATAATTTTGATGAAACTATATACGAAATACTACAAGCAAAGGTTGTAGTGGACAATTGATAATGAATTTACTTATTACTAAACTAAATGAACAAAACTAAGAATTTCTAAAAAAAGAACTATGAACAATGAAAATGACTACGATGACGTGTTTTAGGTACCATTCAAAAACTTACCCTAATACGGGAGAAAGGTTGCACGGAATTTTTACAGATTATTTAAACATTGAAAATAACGCATTTTGGATGGCGTCGCGTCCCAACTAGTGCGCTGGAACGCGACAAAAAACATCACGCCCGACGCTAGCAGCGCGCCGGGCCTGACTGAAACCGCACAATCATGCAACTTCAGGCCGCGGCTCGTGAATCGCAAAAAACCGGCCGCTAGCAAGGTCGCACGCAAATTCGCGTTCGGAAATTTGTTGTAATAATAAGTTTATTTATGTTAATATACAGGGTTAATTGTAAAATACCAACAACCTTCTACAGGCAAGTTCTAAGCACCAAAGTAAATAACTTTTGTTCCACGACTTTTTATAATTCCTAAAAATAAAAAAATAAAATTTTCTTACAAAAATAAAAATATTTATTTTTCTGTTCTAAAATTTTAATAACTCTACGCGGTGCGTACCTATCAAAGGGAATCGCGGTGGGCGGCACGGCGCGTCAAAGGCGCAGGTCAATTCAGTCGCTTTCAGTCGGTCGCACGCGCCGTTATTCGCATAGGTACTGTGTTTGCATAGGTTCTGTTCTGTGCCTACTGCCTAGCGCTTAAGGATGGCTTATCGATATTCTAACATTGAATACACTGAAATGGTTCGAGTGCTCGCGATATGTGGTGATAACGTTTCGGAAGCTTGCCGCGAGTTTGCAAGGCGATTCCCTAACGTAAATAGGTAGGCCAAGCCGCGTGACGATGCTGGCTGCCAAACAGCGATTAAGGGATCACGGACAATTCCATCCTAGATCTAGGTATCGTGGTCGACCACCGAGGCGCACAGTGCGTGAAGAGGAAAACATTATACAATTTTTTGAAGAAATTCCAGCAGCAAGTACCAACGATGCAGCCCGAAGGTTTAATGTGTCGCAGTACTTTGCTTGGAGCGTTATCCACAATGAGGGGAACTACCCTTTTCACCTGCATCGGGTCCAAGAACTCACCGATCCCGATAAACCAGCGCGGGTTGCTTTTTGTAACTGGCTGCTAGCAGAGAGGCCCACAGTTTTATGGACCGATGAAGCTACATTTGGTAGAGTTGGACTCTTCAACACTAGAAATGAACATTTATGGTCGTTTGAAAACCCCCACCAACCTAGAGAGCATAGTTTTCAACACCGTTTTAGTGTTAATGTGTGGGCAGGAATTTTAAATAGGTACCACATTACTGGGCCACTGAATAATAATTAATTTAGGTAGGTAAGCAAAATGACCATTTTAATTCAGTAGAATGTTTTATTCAATAATTGCTAATTCCACTTTTTAAATAGGTGGGTACTAGGTAGGTACGTCTGCATTAAAAAAAAATAACTAGCCAAGTGAATCTTAAGTTTCGATTTCCATAAACTAACATTGGAAAAAACGACTGTATGTACCTACCTACTAAGTTGAATTTGATTCTGGATTCCTTTTTTTTTCAATACATCGAACTCTAAAATGAGTAGGTATAGTAATTTATCGCAATCATTTTTTATTCAAATTATCACTTATTTTAAGAAGTAGGTAAGTAGTAAGTACTAAGTACCTAATCAGTTTTACTACACGCGTTTGATTGTTGGCTATAACGGCATAACTCATAAACCTGGAAAGTAGGTAGGTACTAGGTACCTACCGTAACAATTATGAAGAATTGTGGCACAGATTGTGGGATCAGACCATTCCAATAATTAACGACTTTAACTCCCAGCTTAAACTCTTAATAGGTAGGACTAGGTAGTAGGTACATAACTAGTAACTACCTAAATACCTAACTTCACTTTTTATGAAATAAATTGATACATTTTTGTTTAATTTTAATTGACTGTAGATACCTAGTTAAGTAGCCTCTCATCACCTCATTACGTACGTATTGGAATAAATTACGCGGCGGGAATCAATGAAATGATAAATTCCAAGTAGGTACCTACCTATGTCCTATACTACTCGGGCGCAAACTTTCTGCGCACGGAACAAACATTTCTCGTATTTTCATTAAGGTGAACGCACACTTACTTATCCGAGCCGAACGAGTCGAACTAAACGAATTTTAGAATTCTGTATATGAAATCTCATGAAACCTCGCATACTTCTCCGCGTCGAATCGTCCGAATCTGCAAGAACCCCAGTAATCCTAGACAAATTCGGATGACGTCATCAGATTCTCGGCGCGGTTTATGCGGTCGACTCAACCGATGCGCTCGCATTCTATCAGTTGCCTATGACAGAGCAACGCGAGACTACTATTTCTTCATTGTTTTGTGTCGATTCTTTCGGCGCGGTCGATTCTTCTGGTGCGAAGTGTGCGAGGCCTCCTTGACTTCGATTCGTTCGACGCGTTCGGCTCGGATAAGTGTGCGTTCACCTTTAGAGGCCGGACGGCGCGGCGCGGCGGCCTTTGAATTCGATCTTGTTTGTGTCACTCGCCGCCGCGTACCGCTTGAAGTCTCAATTCTGAATAGTAGGTAAGTAACAATTCGCATATCAGCTGATTCTGCTGGTTGTCACGTTGATTCGGACTAAACCGGGCTTGGAGGTCCGTTTAAAGACCTACCTACCTATTTTTGTTTCTTCGATGACTCGGATAGCAAATCAAACTTAGTCCTGATTTTTATCACTAACATCTGGGCCCCAATCATGTAAGAATTGTCCATCAAACGTTAAAGATTTTTGTCAAAGTAAAATAAACAATGACAGCATTGAATTAGAGCTCAATTTCGTCTGCCCATTCTTATACGTTTAGGGTATCGTACATACCTAAACGTATAAGAATGAGCAGACGAAATTGAGCTCTAATTCAATGCAGTTATGGTTTATTTTACTTTGACAAAAATCTTTAACGTTTGATGAACAATTCTTACGTAATCGGGGGGCTGATCTGTAAAGTCGCTAATAAATCGGCATTATTTAGGTAGGTAATTACTAATTACCTATGTAGGTACACTTTGTTGAGCCGTATGGGAAAGTACCTATTTGGAAGTGGAAACTGGGAACTCGCCGCATTATGATCCTTAAAGAAAGCGTTTCGATTTATGGAAATGGTTCACGACCCTCAGCAATGAGGAATACGACACATACAGAGATGCTCAAATTCAAGTCTCGAACAGATACTTACCTACTTAGGTGTTAGGTTTGTAGGTAAGTCAGGTGGTAAATAGGTACGTACTAGGTAGTTAGGTGACGCGCTAGGTAGGTAGGTTAGATGTTAGGTACGCAGGTTATGTGTTGGTTAGATTGGTAGGTATCTGAGGAATTAGGTAGCCTGTTCGTGTTGACTGTTGAAGGTTTTGTAGGTACCTAGCTAGGTTAGGTGTGAAGAATGTAGGTAGGTAGGTGAATAAACTAATAAGGGATTGATAGGTGGTAATTTTGCCCTTCCGTAAAAAGCGCGGGAAATTGCCAAGTAAACAACATGCTTATCATGTGCGCGTATGGTAGGTACTTAATGACTGTCCGATACTTACGTCTGTCGCCGCGAGAAGTTTTTTTGGTGTTCACGACAAACGCTAGTGTAGGAAGAAATTATTGACCTGCAGACGATAGCTCAGCCCGATGTTAGTAATTTACGTCCAAAGCATTTGTAAATACGACAGAGAAGTGATAACTTCGGACGTTAATTGTTGCGCGGTTAGTAGTCGACGCTTCATCACGCAGGTGTGGAAAAGGCATTACATAAATTGACCATAGAGTTAAAAAACTGACAGACTTTTCAACAAAAACTTAGAACTTTTTTTTTGGTTAATTTATTGAGTTATGTGAAAAGTCGTTGAACAAATGTTGTTCAGTATCATGTATAGAAGTTATATCTCAGAGGTTGTTGGTAAATTACAATTAACCCTGTATACATAATATTAGATAAAATATTAATAAAAACATGAATTTAAATAAAAAATAATAACATATAAATAAATAATACTTAAATATGTAACGCTTCGTTACAACGTGAAATCCATTATGGAGTGCTGTACAAATCTTGTTACTATACATGGCCGGCCTTTTAGTATCGTTGAAGACGAAGCCTTCAAAGAATTGCTTAAGTTAATTCCTGGAATGCGTCAAAAAGACCAGCAGGTTATTAATGTAAAAAACATCAAAGAAAACATACAAGGAAAGGCTTACGAAATTCGTTTACAAATTTCCAAGGAATTGAAAAATTGTCTATTGGCGCTTAAAGTGGACGTAGCATCAGTAAAGCTACGAAGATTCCTTGGATTGAACATTCAATATATTTCTAGTAAGTTACTTTAACGACGTTATTGACTTTATTAAGTGATCTTGTGTGAAATATCCCGAATAATTAGGTCGATGTAAATTTAGAACAGTGAGGTGGCTATTTTTTGCATCTTTTAATTTAAGGTACTTATTATTGTTACAGACGGACAGATCATTCTTCGTAACTTGAGCGTTGTTGAACTGCACGACAGGAACACTGGGGAGTATCTGAAAGAAAATGTTGCTATCGCCCTAAGCCGCTTT
This sequence comes from Erebia ligea, assembly GCA_917051295.2. NCBI lineage: Eukaryota > Metazoa > Arthropoda > Insecta > Lepidoptera > Nymphalidae > Erebia > Erebia ligea. The sequence continues at coordinate 977,702 of OU785240.1, read as the reverse complement.
GGTATAGAGCTTAAGCAAATATTGACAATAACAACAGACAATGGGTCTAATATGTTACGCATGGTCAACGAAATTGACGATTCTGTCAACGAGTTATTGGAGGAATCCATCGAAGAATCGCTGCATGACTCGCCAAATGAGTCTGCAGAAACACATGAAGTGGACAGTGAGGTTATTGATAACTTTGAGCTACAAGTTGAAGCAGATGATGTTGTGGTGCAAAAGGTCACAAGCATTCGTTGTGCTGCGCATTGCTTGCAACTAGCAGTAAAAGATGCATGTCAAGAACTGCAAGGATTTTTTGAAAAATGTTGAGGAATCATTCGTGATTTACGTACGCCTAATATGTATCTGAGAATAACACAGCAAGGCCTCCCACATGCAGTACTCGATATGCCAGTCAGGTGGGATTCCACAGTAAATATGCTGGAAAGTTTAAAAAAATTGAAGTACTTTTGCGTCGATAATTATTCGTCCATAACACCAGATATTTGGTCTTCTTTAGACAAATATTTGGAAATTTTACAACCCTGCAGACGTCTTTCCAAAACACTTCAAAAGGAACAGTTAACTATCGGTGATTTTTATATCTCATGGATGCGATGTCGCCACCAAGTGGCCCAGATAGATGATCCCTTTGCCAGGCGCCTTGAAACGTGTATGACAAACCGCCAAGCTCTCCTGTTTGAAAATAATCACTTTGTGGCAGCCATATACTTAGACCCAAGAGTTAATTCATCCCTTACAACTGAACAGATGACCAGAGCAAGAATTCACTTAACTGTCATTTATAAAATAATGGTACAACTCAAGGAAGGACAACGCCAAGAATCTGAAAATGTATCTGATTCAACCTCTGAACCTGGATCCTCGAGAGAAAGAACATTGAGTTTTGAAGATTATCTCCGTCAGCAATTTGTAAATAATAATACTAACAGACAGCAAATGCCCAGTGAACAGTATTTAGAGAAAGAGATACATTTTAAATTGATAGAATTTTTGCAACAGCCAATATTGTCGTCTGATTCTAATATCCTTGATTACTGGGAAAAGAAAAAACTTACCGATCCGTACTTATTTAACTTGGCTAGAGTAGTTTTAGCTACACCACCCACAAGTGTCAGCGTAGAAAGACTCTTTTCGTCGTTGAAATTTGTACTCAACAATTTAAGAATGCGTTTGCATGACTCTATCATAGAAGATGTTATGATTGTCAGAAATAATTATTTATATTCAGTTTAAAATTAATATTCTAAGTTCTATTGATGTTAGGTTTAAATACTTTATTTTAAGTATACAGACTTAAAATAAAAATAAAACTCCATAATATTAAGGCTCAAGCACTATTTATTTTTTGTAATTATTTATTGTAATTATTATTCATGGTTATGAAAATAATAAGACTACTATTGTAAAACAATTGAAAAAGCTTGATTAATGGAATTGTTCTTACTGTATTACTTAATACTCTTTAGATGATTGCCAAATAAGTATTTTTATATTATTTATAATCGATGGATGTTGCGCTAGTACCCAAAAAGATTTACGTAGGTTCTAAGTTGTAGTCCCTAGAAAATATGTTAATGATTACGCCTTTTACGATGTTGTTGTTTTAAAGAATCTACATATTTTAATATAGTTACATAAGCTTCTGACCGCATACAAGGAGGTAAAAAAAAATTCCAAAATAGTAGTTTCTTTTATCCAATTCTTTGTCAAATATACAATCAACACAGTTCTCACTAGATATGCTATCACCATTTTCCGAATCTAAATCAGATTCTTTTTGTGTTTTAGTTTCTTTTTGATTTGAAAATTTCACAAATTTATCTTCCAAAGCTTTAGTTTCACAATCATTAGGATTACAATGTTCTGTTAACGCACTTGAATTTGCTTCATTGCTGCGACGAGTCTTTGACAATGACTGAGATTCTTCTTTTATCAATACATTATTGTCAATTTGTCTCTTTCTTGTCGTATCTATATTTTCTGAAATAAAAAGTTGATTACACACGTACAATACTTGTAGTTTCATTTAAAGATTCTCGTAGTAAAAATAAGTAAAAAAAAACATAAATTTAAATTCTTCATTTCATTAAGTTATATTACTGCTGTCGAGCCCAAAAGTAGCCCAATTTATGTGCTTGCAAAGCACGATTTTATTTCACGCATATTATTAATAATCGTGTTCATAAGTTAATAATCATTCGTATTACCTACCTTTCGCTTTATCAAGATTCTTTTCAACTTCAGTGATCAACGGTTGACTATCCGGTAAGTCATAATCATCGGTAAAAAAATGAGTCTCCATTGGTGAAACTTGATTGCTTTGACGATTCTTAGGCGATATCAATGTCTGCGAGTACTGCGACTCTTCGTTATCTGGATACACACAAAGTTGATTGTATGGACGTTATTGCTTTATTAGCTTGCATTGTGTTTTATTTATATTTACTTACCGTCCTCTGTATTACAAATTGTATCCTCTACAGCTTTATTTAATATATTATTATTGTCAATTTGTCTCTTTCTCGTCATATCTATCCTTTCTGAAGTAAAATAAAAAGAACATGTACAATTAATACCTACTTATTATTTTCATTTAATTAAAGCATCATGGTTTTTAAAGTAAAATAAGGATTTAAAAAGTAAATACCTTAGTGAAGATAACTATAATTAAATCGGCCAAGTGCGAGTCTGACTCGCACACGAAGGGTTCCGCACCATCGTACAAGATTTAATTATTAAAAAAAATATATACCGGTAACCGAAACCTTAACCATAATCAATTCTGGTTTGGGGTCAATGACCTTAACCGGTTTGAAAAATTAACCGGTTTCCGATCCCTGGTTAATAGGTACCTTTCATAACTCTGACTCTGAGTTTATAAATACTATATATCGATATATATATACATAAATACTATACTATATATACATACAACGATCATTTTGGCTTGTGTTAGGCTCACTACGAGAATAACATGATTGTTGAGACATACAACGATCATTTTGGCTTGTGTTAGGCTCAGTGGTGTAGTAAGATCGCAGTGTTGTTTCTCGTTGTAGACTACGTTCTTGCTCTTCTTCCAATTCCGCTTCCATCATAACTTGAGCTATTTTCATTTTTGTTATAATTTTACGTCGCTCAGAAAACCTGTCTATTGTTTTTGCATATCCAAGCATAACATGTTCAATCGACGATAATTTATCTGCTTTTGTATTCAAGTACGTAATCACTTTATCAACAGGATGTTCGTTAACAGAAGTCCTTTTTCTGGAACCCGAACGTGAAGTATAACGTTCGGATGATGCTACTGAACTTGACCGTTGTGTTGAATTTTCATTATAAGATTCGGGTTCAGTAATATTTTGGGTATCAGATACGCTTTCTTCTTCTCTTGCCACATTAGTATCAGTTGGAGCAAATCCTATGTGATCTTTTAAAAATTCCATTGAAGATGCCCACTGCCATTTGCTGTAACGACTGTAAGATTTAAACGCACTTTGGCCTGTAGTGGTTTTTGTAGTTTTTAAATATTTACCATAAGTGTCCCGTAGATTTTTCCATTTCATTTTGGCTTCATCGCCTGTAAAAAATATAGTTTATTTATAATCTATTCAATTACTTTTATTCATTAGTTATACTTAGACCAGTTTAAAACCCTGAATTTGTTTAGGTTAGTAAGGTGATAAATACTGAGGAATCTTAAAAACCAAATTTTTAGTAAAAATGGCTTAGGGCGTGGACCCATGTCTACGGTGCGGCGCCGTTCGCCGTGCAACGGTATGGCATCGCCACCGGTGGACGGCGCGGCGCCGTGCCGCACCACGGTACCGCGAACGGTGCGCCGTCCATTGCCCCTCATTCGATCGAATCAACAGCGAAATATCGACTGAAAGGGGCAATGGATGGCGGGTCCACGCCCTTAGACCTTGAGTAAAAAAGCTTATTAAATATTATTTTTTTTGCAGATTTTTAGCAAGTGGAGATTCATTTCGCTGTATTGCAAACAGTTATAGAGTGGGTTGCTCAACTGTCGCAGAAATTGTTGATGAAGTTTGTGATGTTATTTGGACTACATTACAACCCATATACATGAAGCCTCCTACAGAAGAAATGTGGAACTTAACATCTGAAGAGTTTTATAATATGTGGCAATTCCCCAATTGCCTCGGCAGTATTGATGGAAAACATGTCACTATCGTTTGTCCGCCTAATTCAGGCAGCAATTATTTTTGCTACCTCAAAAAATTTTCTGTCGTCCTTATGGCAATAGTAGGACCACACTACAATTTTTTATGTATCGATGTTGGAGGTTTTGGAAAAAATAGCGACGGTGGAATTTTCGAAAACTCTGTCATGGGAAGGAGGTTTAATAATGGGACTATGAATGTTCCAAGGCCTAAACTATTGCCAAGAACTAATGACGTCACACCTCATGTTTAATAGGAGATGAGGCATTCCGATTGCAAGCACATGTAATGAAACCATTCAATCAAAGAGTTTCTAGGGTTGATAGAAGAAAGGAAGAATACAATAAGCGCCTATGCCGAGCTAGACGCGTTGTTGAAAATGCATTTGGATTACTGGCTCAAAAATGGCGAATATATTTCAAACCCATGCACCTAAAAGTGTCTTCAGCTAAAAAAGTGATAAAAGCAACATGCGTACTCCATAATTATTTACGCTCTAAAACTTGCAATACCCCGTACTTGCAAAATATGTATTTTACTACTCAACAAAATAATGCAATGAACAATGAATATCAAAATTTTGAAACTTTGCAACTTTCAGGCGATAGGGTACGTACACAATTTGTCAACTTCTTTAATGGCGGTAGTCGTATTTAGTACAGAATTGAAAGATAATATAATAATATAATAAAAGATAAAAACTTACCACTTATGTTACATTTTTCTCCTATCTCATCCCATATTTTATTTTTCATAAATATATTTTTATAATCCGTAAGTGACATATCATACAAAACTGGATTGCACTTCACCATCTCAATAAATGAATCGTTATTCGTTCGTTTCGATGACGCCATGTTGCAAACGCGTCCTTTCGCTAAGGAATATCGTGCGTAACTGTTGTCATGTTAACCCCGCTTGCGGAGTGAGGGGCGGGATGCATGCCGCTGCTCCCGCGCAGTATGTACCTCTACCCACAGCGGCAGCGAATATCGCTCAGGTCGCTCTAGCCGCGGTACTTGATACCAAATCCTGAGCGAAACCCGCGCGGTATGTACCTCTACCCACAGCGGCAGCGAATATCGCTCAGGTCGCTCTAGCCGCGGTACTTGATACTAAATACCTGAGCGAAACCCGCGCGGTATGTACCTCTACCCACAGTGGCAGCGAATATCGCTCAGGTTTGAATAGGCCTTAAAATAAAATACCCTACCCACCTAAATAAACAAATACTTATAGGTACCTATCAGGGATGTTGCGGATGCCGATTTTTTCACATCCGCGGATGTGAATGCGGATGCGGATTTTTGAAGGCTCACATCCGCGGATGTGAATGCGGATGCGGATTTTTGAAGGCTCACATCCGCGGATGTGAGGCGGATGCGGATGTATAAGATCTTATATAAATATAGTATATGAAGGAAGAATTATTAACATTTTTATTAATGAAAATTAGTAATAAGTATAAATAAGCTCCTATTTTTTTTTCAAGAATCAAATAATAAATATTATAAATGCGAAAGTTTGGATGGATGTATGGATGGATGTTTGTTACTCAATCACGCCCCAACGGCTGAACGGATCTGGATGAAATTTGGCACAGAGATAGATTATAGTCTGGAATAACACATAGGCTACTTTTTATCCCGGAAAATTAAGGAGTTCCCGCGGGAAACGAAAAACCTCGATCCACGCGGACGAAGTCGCGGGCATCAGCTAGTATTGTTATAAAAAAAAGAAAGAAAGAAAAGAAAGAAAGAAAATGTTTTTTTTATTTGATCACTGCATGTAGTTTTAGAAAACGATAAACTTTACCTAAAATAAAACGTATTACCGGTGTAACATAGTGGCATTTACCTGGCGATTTTAATTTAATAAGCTGAGCTAACACTAATATAAAGATTTCCCAGTAAATAATTATTTACACACAATGGTCACTGTATCTTAATAACACTCAAAATATCTATCTATACGATGAGTAATCCACGGCGCAAACAAACACGTCATGATTTATTTACAAGAAACAAATGATGCACCACAACAAACGCGTCGATACTTGTCACCAATTTTTTCGCTTGGTCATTGACACATGCGAACGGCACGCGCCATTCGCCGGCCCCGCCTAATTTCTTTCTTGTCGCATTTCAATTATCCATTTCTTTTTACCAATTCTCGGTCTCGGTCTCTGTCCCGGCTGGAAACGGATTTTATTTTCGTTGTCGGTTCGGTCTTGGCCGAGAAAAAAGCTGGTTCGGTCGGACCTTACTACTACTAAGGGTCTTTACGAGGTCAAGTGCTCGCACACACGCCCCCAGCTGCCCACACGGTGTGCAGGCGTAAAACAGTGGAGTTTTAGTGGGTAGGCTGGTTCGCCAGAGTCCCACATAACCGCGTCGCCCCCCCCCCCAGCGGCGCGGTATGCTATGAGCATTTCTCCACTATCAAAAAAAAAGGTGCGATATCTAGTATCATAAAATTATTGTTGATAGTACGAATGAATGTGTTACCATCAAAGGACATTGTCCAAATTCGCCTAAGAATCAACATACGTTTGAAATATACAGTAATTCTTAGCTTATTTTTTAACCTTTATTCCAAATATTAGAATTCAACGGACACTTCAAATTAATTCAAAATAAATAATTGGGTATTAAATTGACCACCATACTTTTCCGCCTCTCGATTATTATCCACAGATCAATAACTTACATGTAAAAATATTAAACATTACCACCGCTTGAGCGCTGATTTCGTAACTAAAGAAATAAGATAAAAGCAGCTTGAAGCGCTGAGTGCGCTAGCAGTCTGAATATCGCGACGCCATCTATTGAAAGTACAATAAATTAATATTTGTAACGCCATCTGTAACGTTTTAGGTGAACTACGACGAAACTTGTCTTTTCTACATACTGTTAACAGCTCTATTACAATTGGATAAAGATGATATTTATTTTTCAAGCAGATTGAGTCGAAATAACCTCAAAATTGAAAATATATTTGGTAATAAATAAATTCTCAGAAGTGTGTCCGTTGTTTCAATCTGCTCTCAAGTATTAAAAGGTTATTATTTTGAACCCAGTATTCAATGTGGTTTGACGGTTGGTTTTTAGGCGAACTTTGTATGGGGACAGGGCAATGTCCTTTAAATGACGCAATATTTATTGTTATTTCTACAAGTTACTTGTTGATTTTATAGTGGTCGGATACATTCAATAAGCCGTCACGTTATTTCTACAAGTTACCTACGGTACATTAGTTGCTTCTTTAGTGGTCAGATACATTCAATAAGCCGTCACGTTATTTCTACAAGTTACCTACGGTACACTTGTTGCTTCTTTAGTGGTCAGATACATTCAACAAGCCGTCACGTTATTTCTACAAGTTACCTACGGTACACTTGTTGCTTCTTTAGTGGTCAGATACATTCAATAAGCCGTTACGTTATTTCTACAAATTACCTACGGTACACTTGTTGATTCTATAGTGGTCAGATACATTCAATAAGCCGTCACGTTATTTCTACAAGTTACGATAGCCTTGTTGATACTATAATGGTCATGTTATCTTAACATGCCGTAATGTTATTTCTACAAGTTAAGTGAATATTGTTGATCCTATAGTAGTCATATTCTTTCAATAGCACGTAACGTTATTTTTACAAGTTACGGAGTCTTGTTGATAATAACGAATTTGTAAAAATAATGTACTTTTAACGTTATTTTTTGTTGATTCTGCAGTAGTCATATTCTTTCAATAGCACGTAACGTTATTTTTACAAGTTACGGAGTATTGTTGATAATAACAAACTTGTAAAAATAATGGACTTTTAATGTTATTTCTACAAGTTATGTGAATCTTGTTGATTTTGTAGTAGTCATATTCTTTCAATAGCACGTCACATTATTTTTACAAGTTACGGAGTCTTGTTGATAATAACGAACTTGTAAAAATAATGGACTTTTAACGTTATTTCTACAAGTTACGTTTATCTTGTTGAGCCTATGTTATGTTCTTCCAATTGTACGTAACGTTATTTTTACAACTTACGGAGTCCTGTTGAATCTTTATTGTTATTGTTCTTTCAATCGGCTGTCACGTTGCTTCAATTAGTATTGGTAAATCGTTGACGCGACATTCCGTAATGTTAAAGTTACATGATACAAAGCGTTCTTTCAATAACTTTAACGTTATTTCAACTAGGTATTATTCAACTATGTACACAATTTTCTTCTTACCTGACATACGATTGAGTTAATCATATAATTTTGTTGGCTCTGCAAGATAGCAAATGGTTACTGCTACAAGTTTATCTTAAGATTGATAGTACTTGTCAATTTGATTAAAACAATGTTAAAGTTATTGTTTTAAACATTTTTTTTATTATTCAAACAAGATATCCTACTACAATAACTACAACAACAACTAAAATACTTTTATTTCAAACAGAAAACTGCTTAACAAGTCAAACTTGTACAAAGATTAGATTTCTCTCAGTGCAGCTGCGGACATTATTTAGGTATTATTTTGTTAAATAAAAAAAAAGATATCAATATGTACCTACTAGAAGGTATTATAGAATAAAGATACATATTATTTACCATCCGATATGTTTGTTTCAATGATAATTTGGTCCCACGCAGCATCTTTTGTTTCGTTGCATTTGTAAAATTCTGAAGATGTGTTCCAAATGCACGAAACCTTTTTCACACTTTCAATAAGTTTTTCATCCATTATCTTCGGTCACATACGCACTGGTCGGAATACGGCGGCACACTGCCGGCGCAAAGTGCGCCCGCGCCCGCACTCGCTTCCCCGCTTCGCATCCCCGCACGTTTCCCCGCTCCGTTTCCCCGCTCCGCTTACCGGTTTTATATTATGAATTTTTAAACTAGCTCGCAAGTCCCTGTCCACTTAAGAGGAGCGGAGATTTTGTGCAATCCTATTGGTTAATATTTCTCCGTTTCTCGGCTCCGCTGCCTCGCTCCGCTCTGGTGGACTGGCAGCCAGGACTCGCCTTTTATCATTATAATTACCTACGCGTACACCCCTGCTGTTCAATTTAAAAATACAAGAACCCCTGGGAACTCTAGCGGTAACAAATGACGGATTACGAATTCGATTAGCGCGCAAAGTACCTTTCAGATATGTTTTATTAGCTAAAATGGTTTCTGCAAGCTCAACGCTATTATAAAAATTGACCATATGGACAGCATGACCTCTATTTAAATATTTTTCCAATAAAAGCATAACTACCTTTTTAGTGTGACCTCTACCACCTACAAGAGAATCTGAAGCGCCACTGTACATGTGAATTTTAAGACAGCCCATTCGCATCAGTCAGTACATAAAGTTTAATTCCGTACTTGTGACGTTTACCCTTAATGTACTGCTTGATGTGAAGCCGCCCACGCCACGAGACAATAGTTTCATCAATCGTCAAATTTCTGATGGGAGTCACCAATTCTTGCATGAGATTGTTAAAAAAATTTAATGATTGGTTGAGCATAACGATCGGTAGGAGTATCATAGCGAGCTTGGTCAGTATAATAAAAACAACGTAAAATTAACAAAAATCTGTCACGGCTCATAAAGTTTGCAAATGGCATACTAAAAAGTTTACCGCGTCTCCAATATCATTTATTCTATTTAATTTAATATGACCCATATGAAATAAAAGTGCTAGAAATGTTTTCATCTCCGTGACACTGGTGTCTACCCATCGAAAAATCCGGCAATGCGCCCTATCAAGCCGACACTCCAAATAAACTGCGGTGGCATGAGTATTTACACTGCTTACCAAAGTGGTAAAAAAATGAGTTGTAAATAAAATATTAAAATAATTAATCGGGTACTCAGCTGCGTTTACGTGATACGTGGGTGCCCTGGTGTAGTCCATCTGGCGTAGAGTATTTGTAGTACTCCATTCGTCCGCGTCCTGCCATGCATCGTCACCGTCCGATTCCGATTCGGAGGTCCTCCTCCGATCCACTTCCATTGGAGAAGGTGTCTCGGCGACTGCGAAAATAACACAAATAATAGTAGCGCACTTTACCATCACAATCACACACAATTTCACTTACTCTTCAGTTTCATCATCAGACGCAAACATTCGTGCCATTTCATGGTCCACGGGGTCAGACATCGTCGAGTAAATGGTAAACCGTTACGAGCGAATGACAAAATACAACTGAGCTGCATCGAGATCGTGGTCTTCGCACACACCCTGCATGGGTGCGGGGAAATCCGTTCGGGGCGATTTCCCCCCTGCGGATGGGTTCTTCCGCGTGCCGTCAAGACGGCACGGTCATTGGGTCGACTTATGATCGTCTAAGGACTATTTCCCCGCTGATAGGCGGGGGAAGAGGGCGGGGGGAGCGGTCCGTCCGTGCGCGGTCCAGCCCTGCCGGGTGAAACCCGCTTGTGGGAGGCCCAGCAAGGCGACCTGCGCGGTCGGAGGACGAGCTGCCCAGGCTGCAAGGGGGTGGTGTTACTGTCTGAAGGTGGGTGTCTTCTGGGAGCGCTTCTTCTGCCACAATGGTGGCGAGAATTCGCACTCCCGTCATTAGACACTCCGAGGGCTCTTCCCCACGTTGCATGGCCATGAACGAGGCCTCCAGCGCGGAGAAGGCGATGCGTTTTATTTTCAAGATCTCCTCTGCGATTGATGGGACTCTCGCTGGGAGGCAGAGTTGGGCCGGCTCCGGCGTTGGTACCGGTTCCGGTACGGTCGGCGTCGGCTCCGCGGTGAAACTTGGGTTGCGGGCCGGCGATGGCCCGCGGGAGGTCCGATTTTTGACGCGGTCCGGAGAGGGCGCGCGGGAGCTCTGCGAGTCGTGGGCGGGCGAGGGCGCGCGGGAAGGCTGCTTCTTCCTGCGTCGGCGCCTCTTTTTGCCCCGGGACTGATCGGCGGTGGCCCCTCGGGGTTTCGGGTCATTTGCAGGGGTTCGTAAGTTGGACCCCTGCGGCGGTCTCGGTGCGCTGGTTTCTTCATTCGCGGCCGGCTTACCGACCGTAGCCGCGACGGTGCCTGCACGCTTGTTCCTCGCCTCCCTACGGAAGACGGGGCACCCGACGTGGTTGGCTGGGTGCTCACCTCCGCAGTTCGCGCAGGTGGCCGGCTGGTCACGTGGCCTCGGGCAGTCGCTCGCTTTGTGGGACTGACCGCAGCGGACGCAGGCTTGCGGTCGGTGACAATTGTGCGACGAGTGCCGGAAGGACTGGCATCGGTGGCACTGCGCAGGGCCCTTCTTCCCGCGCCACGCCTCGATGCGGACTCCCGGCATACACAGCAGCTCGTCGACACTATATATACTAGGAATCAGGTCTGGGGTGCGCCGGAGGAAGGCCAGGAAAAGGCAGCCTGGCCTGCCCTTTCGCCCTTGTATCCGTCGCACGTATTCTGGCTCGTATCCGAGCCGATGGAGCTCCTCTGTGATTTCTTCCGGAGGCGTGTTGTGAGGAAGACCGCGTATAGCTATCTTCAAACTTCGTTGGGCCGGCATGGAGTAGGAGAACCACGAGATACCTTCCTCGCTCTCCAGGGTGGTGAGGTACCGCTGGATGAGGCGGTATTCGTGGTCGTCCGTCGGCGCGAATTTTATCCCTTTCCCGAAGGGCCGGGCGGCTGGGCTACGACCGAGCTTCTGTTTAATGCATCGGAAGTGGTGTGCCCAGTTGGGTAGGCTCTCCACTATTAGCGGCGGGTACCTTTGCTTTCCGGTGTTAGCGGTCGGCTGCGGCGGCGGCGGCTGAGATGATGGACGACCTGTCTGATTCATGCCGTCGGAAGGGCCGGCGGCGGGCTTCGGCGAGGGAGTCGCTCGCGCACGGTCCGCGTACGTGGACGGGCCGGACGACGGAGCCTGTGAGGCTGCGACGTCGTCCTCCGCGTCCATCGCTGCGGCGGCGGGAGGCGTGGCGGTGAGCTGGCGTCTTGGCGCCGGACTCGGGGTAGGCGACGTCAGGGCGAGCCTCTTCGGCTCGGCGTCTTCCTCGTCCGAGTCGTCCCTCGGACGGCGCGTGGGTTGAGGTCGGCGCACTAGAGCACTCCGCGGTTCGGCGAAATCGTCGAGCGACGGCATCGATCGCGCGGCGGTAATCACGGCCGTCGGCGTACGCGTAGCGATCGCGCGCGACGGCGGCGCGGCTCTGACTGGCGGCGCAGCGGAGCTGGCGGGGTGAAGTAGGGCGGGCACGGCGGGCTTCGCGGCGGCGGCCGCGCGGGCATCGAAATGCGACGCAGCGGGGCGCGGGGCGGCGGCGGGTCGGGCGCTGGCGGTGACGGCATCACTCGACCGTGGCGTGGTGGCGACCGGGTTCTTCCGAACGCGCGGGTCGCGTGGGTGGCCCTTAGAAGGGCCTTTGGAGGTAGATGGACGCGGGTCCATCTACGGCGCGGTAACACTCACGGCTCGACGCGCGGGATGCAGTCGAAGCGCTGCCTTCGATCAGGCACGGACTCGTGCAGGGATCGGGCAGGCCATGTGAACGAGGAGCTACACCTCCGCGCGGAGCGCGCGGGCGAAACTGAACGCGGTTTTACAATTAAAACTTGGACAGTGTTCTCGCAAGGAAAAGGCACGTGCGCGTTTGGACGACTGCGGGCTGTCCTTTGAGCTGCATCATGGAATCTGTCACTATATATAGGAAGTATGCCAGGTGGGGGCAATTAACGAGGTAGTCTTTTACCCCTTAAATCGATAACGGGAACCCTGGGATACGTTACTTTCTTTTTAAATCTGAGAATTATTTTTTTAACCTGAAAGATTTTTATGCGCTATAGATATATTTATTATATATGACGGAGCCGAGGTTCCTATCCTGTTTTTAAAAAGCATGACGTCAGCATGGCTGACGTCATGATCTTCTCTATCACTCATGTTAGTTAATAAGGACAGGCATCTGAATTTCTAATAAAAGGAAACAAAGCGTAATGGCTAATTATTTAATTAACTAATCACCCTAGATTTACTTCACAACCAAAGAAAAACCTCTCTAACGTTTAAATGTAGTAAACACAGGTATGTGGCCCGCACATTCAAAACAAACGCAATAGTCTTAACTATTTTTACGAAACAACGATAAACGATGTTGGTTAACTCACCATGATTATTTAATTAGCTATTAACTTCTAGATTTACTTCACAACTAAAGAAAAACCTCTCTAACGTTTATGTAATAAACACAGTTATGTGGCATGCACGTAAAAACACATAGACACAATAATCGTTACTATTTTGCAAGATGAAGGTAAAAGATGAACAATATTGGTTAACTCACCCAGAACACGTCCGCACCGTCGGGCCGCAGGTACCAGAATGAATTCATAAAATATAGCGGCGGTCGACGGTGCCGGCGTGTTCGAGAATATGCTAACCCAGCGCCCTCCGGCGGACACGATGAATTTTATCAACAATATTCGTTTTTAGCAACTCTTAATTACTTATTATACCTAGATGAAATTAGTTACTTCATGTTAAAATCGTCTTTTAATATTTACAAATTATTGGTGCATTACTTAGTTAAGTCTAAACCTTTTATGTTTTCATATTTTAACTATGGTAGCCGCGTTTAACAGAAAAGTCAATTAAGAATCAATTTACACAGCTAATTGTTATTTTAGTTGATTCGTTATGAAAATAAATCTGAATAATCATAGAATTATTATTAAATCAGTTTATAATTAGTTCTGAAACCCTATTAGACCTCTTATTTAACTCTGGCGAACATGTTTGAGCCGATACGGCCGTTTTGATGATAAGTGCGCGCTCTGCACTCAATCATACCTGAAACAAGAAAGATTAAAATTTTGAAGCTCGTATCTGTGATACGTTACTTATGAATCTAGGTCTTGGTCCGATGGTTGGGAAAATAATCATGAACTTAAATATGAAGTCAAATTTAAATATGGACTATCGATTCAGAAATTTGATACTGCTTATAAATTAAGATTATAATAATATTAGGATTTTCATTTGTACCACTGATCGTCTGATTACGTCAGCAGTAGGCATAGTCGGTTTGTATTTTGTTTTTATGTCACTGAACGCCTCGCTACGTCAACGACATTTTATTAAGGAAGAAAGGTCGATGCTGGGCTCTAGGCATTCCTGTCTCGGTGCCGTGGTACCCAGAGGCTCTAAAGGAATAGGGAAAGGTCGAAGCTGGGGTCTGGGCCTCAGAGTTATGACCGTGGTCCCCAGTGGCTCTGAAACAATTGGGTTGATGCTGTGCTCTAGGTGTTCCTGTCTCGGCACCGTGGTACACAGGGGCCCTAAAGGAAAAGTGGGAAGGTCGATGCTGGGGTCTGGGCCTTAGTGTTATGACCGTGGTCCCCAGAGGTTCTGAAATATAAACACATGCACATGGAACAGGCGTAAGGATTTGTAAGAATAATCTTATAATAGTCGTTGTGACTAAGTACGTTGTAGTTTTAAGTTTTATCACTTTGATATTCAGTAAGAATAATCTTATAATAGTCGTTGTGACTAAGTACGTTGTAGTTTTAAGTTTTATCACTTTGATATTCAGTAAGAATAATCTTATAATAGTCGTTGTGACTAAGTACGTTGTAGTTTTAAGTTTTATCACTTTGATATTCATATTTGTAGTAGAAAAATAAACCATTAATTTTATATGAAAAAGTAATTACTCATGTACTGGATTTTTAAATTAAGTAAGTAAATATCATGATCTCACCGTTGTGGTAGAGCTAGGCAGCGTCCTCGTCCTGGGCCCTCTCGCATGACGTAGAGGGTTGAGGCTCAGGTGTTGTCGGCACCGGCGCCTCGGTGTCGTGTGGCTCGTGGCTGGTCACCGGCAGCGTGGTGGCGCGCTGCGGGGAGCGCTCGGGAGCGCCCGCGTTGCTGTCGTCTGTGCCCGCCGATACGGTCGCCTGCTGGCCAGGCTGCGGTGCTCGCCGAAGTTGATCGTGGGCCACTTTCCGGGGGCGGCCTTGTCCTACCACCTTTTTGACTAAATAGCGATCGTTATCGAGTACACGACAAATTTCGTACGGTTCACTAAATTTCAGGTCTAAACACGTTTGGTTGCGAGGGTTGTTTTTTATCAACACGTAATCTCCTCTTTGAAATCTATGAATTTGAGCTTTATTTTTGTCGAAGCGTATCTTCTCTTTTTCTGCCGCTGCTGACATCTTTTGAGTGACGTGTCGATAGAGCTGCTCGATATCGACACTTTGATCTTCCAGGTTTACTAGTCCAATTAGCTCGGGTGGGACGCAGTGCTTGCGACGAGTAAGTAGAGTAAGTGGTGCGGTACCTGTAGTGCGGTGCGGTGTGCAATTGATGGCTAGCTGCAGACTGTCTAGAGCGGTATGCCATAATTCGGTTTCATAATTTTTAATCATTATTAAGGCATTCTTTAGGACACCCATTACCCTTTCAACTTGCCCATTCGCTCGGCTGACTCCTGGGGAAATGGCATGTATGTTTATGCTGAATTGGTTGCAGTATCTTTGGAAGTCACCTAAGTATTCTCGACCTCCGTCTACTATCACCTGGGCTGGTGTTCCAAATAGGTGTATTGTACGTTTAAGCGCCGCTAAGGTACTTTGTGGACTTTTATTTGTGGCATAATATAGGAGTACGTACTTGCTGAAGGCATCTATGGTCACGATGACATAGTCATGGATACTGGTAGTGCCCAACTTACCCGTTATATCCATGTGAATGGTTTCGAACGCAGTTGTGGGTTTAGGTATAGGGTGAAGTTGCACTTGTATAGCACCCGACGTACCTTTGGATGTCCTGCATACGACGCAGTTATCTGTGAAGTTTCTTACCACGGTACTCATGTTGTCAAACCAGTAAGTTTCCTTAATCTTTTGCAAGGTCTTCTCCCACCCGGTGTGTTTTAATGCACTGTGATAGCTGCTAATGAGGCTCCACTGAAAAGATTTGGGTACTACTATAGCCTTTTGGTGTCCAAGGGTGGCGTCATCCCAAACTTTCATGAGGATATTGTCCTTCAGAATATAACCGGGAACCTCCTGGTTTTGTGAGATGTTATCAATTTTAGAGCGTAGTGCCGGATCACGGTGCTGTTCCACTTTTAGCCAATCTAAATCTTTGGTCATTATATTAACATTCAACGTACCCGGATTCCGACTGAAGAAATCAGCATGTTGCAGTGTTTGTCCTTTTCTGTACTCAATTTCAAAATCGTAGTTTTGTAGGAATGCCCACCAGCGGTAAACTCGAGGTAGCAGCTCCTTCTTGTGCTTAGAAGCCTTGAGTGCGTTGCAATCCGTGACAACCTTAAACGTGCGACCGTACAAGTACTGGCGGAAATGTTTAATTGCTCTTACCACTGCAAGCGTCTCGAGCTCGTAAGAATGATAACGGCTCTCGGCGTCTGTCGTACGCTTGCTCATGTAGGCTACCGGACGACGGCGCCCGTCGATCACCTGGATGAGGATGGCTCCGTAGCCAAGGTTACTGGCGTCAGTGTGCAGTTCGACGGGGTAATCTTCTTGGAATATTGATAGCACAGGATCGGATGTTAGGTATTGAATTATGGTGTTACGAGCCTCCTCGTGCCGTTCGTTCCATTCCCAAGCAGCGCCTTGTTTGGTTAATTCATATAAAGGTAGCATTATGCGCGAAAAATTGGGAATGAAGCGACGAAAGTAACTAGCTAACCCATTAAATTGTCGAACTTGTTTAACATTAGTAGGCACGGGAGCTTTTACAAGAGCTTCGACTTTACGAGGACTAGGCTTAACCTGTCCGTCCGCTATTATGTTTCCAAGGTATTCGACCGAACGCTTAAAAAACGCAGACTTCTCCACATTAATAGAAAAGCCTGCCTTTTCGAGCGCCATGAGAATTCTCTCTATGTGAGAAATTCCCTCCTCAAAATCAACACTTTTGCTCAAAACATCATCAACATAGACTTGAGCAACGCCTGCGGTACCCAAGAGGTGTTGGAGGGCCCGATTGATACAACGTTGGTACACAGAGCACGCGTTGCTCAAGCCGAATGGCATTGTTAAATATTCGTACAAGCCATCAGGTGTGACAAATGCCGTTTTTTCCACGGACTGTTCAGAGATGGGGATCTGCTGAAACCCTGCCGCCATATCGAGTGTGGTATAATAATGTCCGTTTTTCAGTTGGTCTATTTGGTCTGATATTAAAGGGAGAGGGTAATGGTCTCTAAGAGTGTTAGAATTCAACTCGCGGTAGTCAACGCATAGTCTGTCGTCTCCATTTTTCTTTTTGACAAGAATAATGGGGCTCGAATATGGAGAGACACTTTCTCTAATAATATTATGTTCGAGGAGTTCTTTAATAATGCCCTGCACCTTTTCGCGTTCTACGGGACTTAAACGATAGGGTCTACGTTCCACATATTTATTGGGATCCTTTAAACGTATTTCTAACTGTCCGGTATTAACACGCATTTTAGGGAAACCGTGTATGAATAAATGAGAGTATTTGTTCAACAAAACGCGTAGTCGGTCAATTTCGTCGCCGTTAGTAAGATCACAATCTAGATTATCGAAAATAGAGTTATTTGAGCGTACATGCATGACAGTATACTGGCGAACTAACTGGGCACCCGTTGCAGTAACCAAAACGTTGAGGTTAGTATTATTAAGCAAATCCATTCCAATTAAAATTTTTGAAGTCATGTTACCATCTGGGACAACAAAGAATCGAATTTCAACGTTTACGTTGTCAATCACACAAACTGTAACCAACGTAAACAAAGATATCACTGGGACTTTTCCTATTCCACGCAAATAATTAACGCAATGAAATCTTTTGCCCGGTAATTTCGCCGCTACACTTTCACTAATGACTGAGCATTCAGCACTGTAGTGTTTGTGTTAGATGTGACTAATACAAGAACACGGTCTCGAGCAGGCGAGAAGTAAAGCGGCGGGTAGGAATACGAGAGCCGCGGGCGAGTGTAGACGTGCGCTTGTACTTATCGTCTGTTGCCGAGCCTGTGAAGTGTAGGATTCTGCATCACGTCTACTACCATAGGTCTGCGAGTATTACATGTGGCGACGAGATAAAAGGTCGGTAGAAATTATATACCTAAGAATTTTTTTTTTACTCTAAAGGGATATTGGTGCCAAGTTCTTATCAATTAGGTAATTTTATAACATTAAGAAGGAATGGGGTATAATGATGCAAAATATAATTACTTTATACGTAGGTATGTACCCAGGTCATAAGCACGAGTATACCAGCTTGTTCTATAACCTACCCGCGCAGCGCGCGTCTGGCGCCAGCAGGTCTGCGTGTCTGGGCGGGTCGGTTGTCACAACATCGTTATTTAATTTTATTCTAATGAAAACAAGGAATCTTCCAGTAAGAATACTTACCTACAGTATGCGTGAATGCGTAATCTAACGACAAAGATTATACCTAATATTAGTTAAATGATGACTTGGTTTTAACTTTTACCTAGATGCCTTTTAACTCAACGAGCATAACTGTTCTAGGTGTTAGGATATTTAGTGACTTTAAATAAAGTGCTTATACAATATGTAAATGACCATGGTACTTAGTACTTACCTACCTACCTACAGCTGGTTTATGTACAGCTGTGCTACATTCAGTTATTTATTACCTACGTTAAACGTTTTGCTTCACTAAACCCAATACATGTCATACATACCTACATAGAATCTCATCTGATTCTCAATACTATTTGTAAAAGCTAAGTATTTTTGAAACAATAATTTATAGATATTTTCGCACAAGCAGAAATGGTACCCACTGAACTGGGAACATTGGTAAAAGTACCTCCATTAAATTGGGAACACTTAGAAAATTGGTATTCGGTTAACAATACCTCCATTTAATTGGATTTTGTATTGTGGTACCCACTAAACTGGGAACACTGGTACCTATATTAGTTAAGTACCTCCATTAAATTGGGAACTCCTGTATGTAAATACTCCACACAGTCGGAGATTGGTATAACCACCCCCATTAAATTGGAAATGGTCAAAGTCAAGTAGGAATTATTTTCCATTGCAGGTTACCCCAAATACACCGTAGACTATGGCAAATAGTACTTGTCCGCCTATAGAAAAACTTGACCTCGAAGGCGATGGGGCCTCAGTGGGTCTTAGATGGGAAAAATGGAAACGTTCCTTAAACCTTTACTTGGAGACTACTGATATAAAATGTTCTGTAAAAAAAAGGGCTACACTACTATGGCTAGGTGGACAGGATCTTCAAGAAGTATTTTACAACCTACCTGGAGCAAACGCAGATTCTACTGAAGGCACAGATGTTTTCAAGATAGCCGTAGGAAAACTTGACGACTATTTCACCCCTAAACAAAGTAAAGTCTATGAGAGGCACGTTTTTCGTCTTATAAAACAAGAGGAGGGTGAAAAGTTTGAAAAGTTCCTTGTAAGGCTAAGAAGACAAGCTACGAAATGTCAATTTGATAAAGCAGAGGAACACCTAATTGACCAGATAGCGGAGAAGTGTTTTTCAACAGATCTGCGGAAGAAGATTTTGACCATAGGTGACGATATAACACTTGATAAAATTATCACAGAAGCAAACACATTGGAGGTGGTAAAGCATCAGTTGGAAGAATACGAAGGAAAAAGTAAAAAACAAGACATAAATGCTATCGGGTATAAAGCCGGAAAAATCAAGCAAACAAAACCTGGAACCACAGAATACCAAGGAACGAAGAAAAAAGGTTGCAATAGGTGTGGGAATGGAAGACACGAATCATACGACGCTAATTGTCCTGCAAGAGGAAAAAAATGCCATCTATGTGGAAAGATAGGGCATTTTAGACAGTACTGTAAGAGTACAAAGAAAAGGAAAGCAGAAGAAACAACAAAACCAGAAGATGAGAAAATACATAAGAAATCTAAAAGAGGTGAAGAAACAGATTATATAGAGGACGGAGAAATCGGCTACGTTTTCAATGTTAATAATGATGCGACAGTTGAATGCGACGTAGGAGGTGTCAAGATGAATATGTTGATTGACTCGGGCTGCAAACTGAACTTAATCACAGACAAAACGTGGAACAACTTGAAGACCCTAAAAGTAATTAGTTTTAATCAGGTTCAAAAGCCGGATAAGACACTGATGGCGTATGGAAGTACAACTCCCTTAGATGTCAAAGGTTCGTTTGAAACTGACATAAAAGTGAATAACCGATCTGAACGCTCAACGGTTTATGTGATAACCGGAGGATCAAGGAACCTATTAGGTAAAGATACAGCATTACGTCTGGGTGTTTTGAAATTGGGACTTGGCATAGATCAGATTGAAACGCAGCCATTTCCCAAATTTAAGGACGTACTGATTGAGATTCCTATCGATGACTCACAGAAACCGGTATCACAACCTTACCGCCGTATACCGATCCCTATCGTTGACAAAATAGAGAAGAAAATAAAAGAATTGTTAGATAGTGACATCATAGAGGAAGTTCGTGAACCTTCAAAGTGGGTTTCACCAGTAGTGCCCATACAGAAAGATAATGGCGAATTGCGGCTATGTGTCGATATGAGACGGGCAAATGCCGCAATAATGAGAGAGAATCACCCGCTACCAACGATGGAACATTTATTGCCAAAGATAAGAAAGGCAAAATATTTCTCGAAACTAGACATAAAAAACGCATTCCACCAGGTGGAATTACACCCGAATTGTCGACACGTGACTACGTTTATAACGTCCAAAGGACTGTACCGTTACAAGCGGTTAATGTTTGGCATTTCCTCGGCGCCTGAACTATTCCAGAAAATATTGGAAAAAATGCTTATTCAATGTGAAGGGACCATCAACTTTATCGATGATATCCTTGTGTTTGGGAGCAGTGAGACAGAGCATGATAAGAGACTGGGAATGGTTCTTAAAGTACTGAAAGAAAACAATGTTCTGCTAAATGAAGCCAAGTGTATTTACAAGGTGCAACAGGTGAACTTTCTAGGGCATGAACTGAAACCAGACGGAGTAAGACCATTGAATAAGTACGTTGAAAGTATAGCAAATTTCAGGGAGCCAAAAACAATCGAAGAACTTCAGAGTTTTTTGGGTCTAGTAAATTATATAAATAAATGGATACCGAACCTAGCTACCATCACTGAGCCCTTAAAACAACTTTTGAGGAAGAAGATAGGGAAAAATGCTAGCATCGCTGAATATTGGACAGGAGATCAAGGAAATGCCTTCATACATCTCAAAGAGGCTTTAACAAAAATACACACATTGGGATACTATGATGTAAAAGACAAAACACAGGTAATTGCTGACGCAAGTCCTGTGGGATTGGGAGCTGTACTGGTACAAATTGATAGCAAAGGACCTCGGATAATCGCATATGGAAATAGGACTTTGACAGATTGCGAACGCAGATATAGCCAGACTGAGAAGGAAGCTTTAGCTTTAGTCTGGGCTATAGAGCACTTCAATGTGTTCCTTTTTGGAAAAGAGTTTGACCTGATTACCGATCATAAGCCTTTAGAGGTACTTTTCGGACCGAAATCGAAACCATGTGCGCGCATAGAGAGATGGGTGTTAAGATTACAGGCATACCGTTACAATATCAAGTACAAACCTGGAAAGACCAATGTGGCAGACTCACTATCACGCCTCCCCCAAACTTCCAGTATCCCACAGAACTCTAGAGAAGATGACTATGTTCACCAGATCGTAGCCAATGCAAGACCATGCGCAATACCTATGAAGGATATAATTGGACATTCTGAGACTGATACTGAGATATGTAGTGTAAAGAGAGGAATATATAATAAAGACTGGGATGAACTAGCTAAAGGATACAAGATATTTGAAAATGAATTGTGTTTTTACGGGAATGTGTTGTTGCGAGGGACTAAACTCGTCATACCTCGTGCGCTCAGGAAGAAGGTATTAGACGCAGCACACGAAGGGCACCCCGGAATCGTAGCAATAAAGGCAAGATTAAGATCTAAAGTTTGGTGGCCAAGAATAGACAAAGATGCAGAATCATTGGTTAAAAGTTGTAAAGGATGCACTTTGGTCGGACTACCTAACTTGCCAGTTCCTATGAAGCGCAGAGATCTTCCTGCTGCGCCGTGGGTCGATATCGCGATGGACTTGCTGGGACCCTTACCCAACCATGATTACCTGCTGGTAATCATCGATTACTACAGTCGATACAAAGAAGTCAGAATCACAAAAGTGATTACGAGCTCTCAGATTATAAAGATCCTTAAAGAAATGTTTAGTCGACTAGGCTACCCCAGTTCAATCACGGCAGATAATGGACGTCAGTTTGTAAGCGAAGAATTCAAGACCTATTGCGAGGAGTGCAACATTACTCTTTTTAACTCTGTACCCTACTGGCCCCAGCAGAACGGGGAAGTAGAAAGACAAAATCGGGACATATTGAAACGGCTCAGAATAAGTCAAATAGAAAAGAAGGACCTGAAAGAAAGCTTGTGGGAATACCTTATGATGTATAACTCAACACCTCACTCTGTAACAGGAAAAACACCGGCTGAGCTATTCTTTAAGCGACAGAACAGAGACAAAATACCAACAGTACAGGACATAAACAGAAGCAACCAAGAAAATGATATGGAGGTCAGAGACAAAGATAAACAGGAAAAAGAAAAAGGGAAAGAATATGGAGATAGGAAGAGGAGAGCGCGAGAAAGTAGTTTGGCTGAAGGAGATAAAGTGTATGTTAAGGAAATGGAAAAAGGAAACAAACTCACAGCAAATTATAACCCTACTCCGCACATCGTGGAAAAATCCCAAGACGGTGACGTAATGGTTAGAAATGAAGAAACAGGACAAAGACTTAGGAGAAACATTTTACACCTAAAGAAAGTCGAAGGCGAGTGGCAAGCCATAGGAAGAAACGAAGACGGAGATAGATCAACAGAAGAACATAGTGAACAGAAGTGATTAAAAGTGATGAAGTCGAATTGTATTTTATATATCTAATTACGAAATAAAAGAATTTAAATAAGATAGAGATGTAGTGTTTGTGTTAGATGTGACTAATACAAGAACACGGTCTCGAGCAGGCGAGAAGTAAAGCGGCGGGTAGGAATACGAGAGCCGCGGGCGAGTGTAGACGTGCGCTTGTACTTATCGTCTGTTGCCGAGCCTGTGAAGTGTAGGATTCTGCATCACGTCTACTACCATAGGTCTGCGAGTATTACAAGCACCACTATCAAAAACCGCTTGGAATGAAAAATCACCGATAAGTACCTCCATGTGGTTTAATTTTGATTTACCAACACAGTTAACATTGGACACGACGGCTTTTTCACGTTTAAAGCAAGTTTCAAAAGTGTGGCCCACCTTAGCACAAAATGTACATACTGGTTTATTTGAGGGTATGTAACTTTTATTAGGTTTTTCTTTGTTATCGTTGCTAGACGGTTGTGAACTATCAACATGTATTAGTCTACAGTCACGGGTAGCGTGGTTATTTCTTTTACAAATTCGACAAAAGAGGGTGTTTTGCGATTCGTTAGGCCGTAATCGTTTGTTTGGTTGTGAGCTGCCACTATTATCATGTGGGCGTTTAACGCGTATCGCGGAGGCTACTGATATCAATTCTGGCACCGACGTTGCCCTAGCGTTCAATAATTCTATTCTAAGGCGTTCATCATTAATACAACCGATCACAGCCTCGACCGCCAATTCATCGCCTAATTTATCTTTGGTTATGCGTTTCCAGAGAACCCATGCTTTAGATAGAAATTCAGATATGTCCCTACGTGAGTCATAAGCATGCTCGCGGAATTTAACTATATCGCGTGAATACCTGGATTCCGGTTCGAATGTAGTGATTAGGTTATCTCGGAGCTCCTCCCACGTCGAAGTAGTAACGAGCCAATTATCTACCCATAATTTTGCACGTCCTTTGAGTAGGCTACCCACCTTCATTCGTACTTCGTAATCATTGAGGTTGTATAAATCAACAGCCTGTGTGACATGTTGACACCATTCTCGAACACCTATATTGGCATCAGGATCGTAAGAGGGTAGGAATATGTCGTTGATTTTTACCTTATCTGGTCGCGGAGGCGCTGATAATCGATCAGACATTTCCTTCATTGTCTGCATCATCTGCATAAGGAAATGAGCAGGCATGTCCATACTGGCAGGCAACACCTGCGTTGGCGGGGTACTTGCATTTTCTGGAGTACCCGTAGTCACATTGGGGAGATTGATGGTTGCTGTTAATGCAGGCTGGGTTCTTACGGTTTCTGATGTACCAGGAATCGCAGTAGTGGGATCTGATCCCACTTCTGATGACGGAGCCGAGGTTCCTATCCTGTTTTTAAAAAGCATGACGTCAGCATGGCTGACGTCATGATCTTCTCTATCACTCATGTTAGTTAATAAGGACAGGCATCTGAATTTCTAATAAAAGGAAACAAAGCGTAATGGCTAATTATTTAATTAACTAATCACCCTAGATTTACTTCACAACCAAAGAAAAACCTCTCTAACGTTTAAATGTAGTAAACACAGGTATGTGGCCCGCACATTCAAAACAAACGCAATAGTCTTAACTATTTTTACGAAACAACGATAAACGATGTTGGTTAACTCACCATGATTATTTAATTAGCTATTAACTTCTAGATTTACTTCACAACTAAAGAAAAACCTCTCTAACGTTTATGTAATAAACACAGTTATGTGGCATGCACGTAAAAACACATAGACACAATAATCGTTACTATTTTGCAAGATGAAGGTAAAAGATGAACAATATTGGTTAACTCACCCAGAACACGTCCGCACCGTCGGGCCGCAGGTACCAGAATGAATTCATAAAATATAGCGGCGGTCGACGGTGCCGGCGTGTTCGAGAATATGCTAACCCAGCGCCCTCCGGCGGACACGATGAATTTTATCAACAATATTCGTTTTTAGCAACTCTTAATTACTTATTATACCTAGATGAAATTAGTTACTTCATGTTAAAATCGTCTTTTAATATTTACAAATTATTGGTGCATTACTTAGTTAAGTCTAAACCTTTTATGTTTTCATATTTTAACTATGGTAGCCGCGTTTAACAGAAAAGTCAATTAAGAATCAATTTACACAGCTAATTGTCATTTTAGTTGATTCGTTATGAAAATAAATCTGAATAATCATAGAATTATTATTAAATCAGTTTATAATTCGATCTGAAACCCTATTAGACCTCTTATTTAACTCTGGCGAACATGTTTGAGCCGATATATATAATTGAGATCAGTAGAAAAAATAATTAGAGCTCGTACAAATAAAATCGATCCGTCAAATTCAAAATAGAGTCAAGGCGACAGTATTTTGGAACAGCACGACTAACTTATCGACCTATAAGACAGTATTTTTCTGCATTATATTGGTCATTTTCAGGAAATTCAAGAGAAAAATGCCCGATATCGCTATTGCAAAGATGGAAAAACTAGGGTTTATTCTATAAAATGTTAATAAGTTTATGTTTTTTGGTTAGCGCACAAAAATCGCGAAACTCTCCGTCAATTCCAATACAATCAAATGCTTTTTCTTCTATTTTTTTAGTTTTATTCTATACTAAGTATTTCTTAGTCTACTCGGCTGCGTACACTACGGTACCCGTAATGGAGAATCGTTCTTTCGTAGTGTAATCGGCATCGTATTCTGTGGGACCCGTGCATTTTCTCGAAAATGGAAAATCATATATTTTTTAAATATTTTTCCCAGAACCAATATTCTTGGGCATCAGTTAGGTCAGGTCACATTAGGCAGTCAACACAATGAAAAAAAAAAATAGTACGTCGTTACAAAATAAAAAAAATTGAACATGATATCTTTTCTAAAATCTGGACACCGATAAAAAAAATATTTTTAGGTTTTCGAAGTGCATTAATCAGTCTCTAATTTAAAATGTTCACTTGCTGTTCAAAATTTGACACATAAAAAAAACACAATTTGGGAAATAGGAATTCAGGAAACACTTTTAGACACTTTTTTTTTATTGTATTAAGTATTAATATAATTCAACTGGATTAAATATATTCTACTTTTAGACACTATTTCCTTTCACTTTTCACTTCGTAATTCGAAGATTTTCCTGTGAACTTGTCTTTGTCGGGAAGCGATGAATAAAATCTGGACTTTGCTGCAGTGTTTCACATTTTCTCAATATACTTTTTCAAGAGGCTTTTTAACGGATGAATTAATATTGTGACGGAAAGTTTTTCGGTAATCTTCTTTTTCTCGTGTCACATCCTGGTAATTTTTTCTCAGTCTCCTTGTCATGTCCTGGTAAACTAATTCTTCCATGTACATACTCGTATTTCAAAAATCTATAGTTAATATAATTCTCTTCAAGTAGAAAAACCTCTTGGTTTATTCTCGGTGCCCAGCCGGTGCACGCGCATGGTGCAAGCGCGCGCGCACCGACTGGCAGGGTCGCCATGTGACTGGCACGTGACGAAGCACAATGTGTCGTTTAAATATACTGATAAATGTCGCCAGGACTCAGTATCAATATTTGTTCTATTTTTGAAAGCAACTATTCCATAGCGCCATCTGTTCATCGGAGATATCCGCTCGATTTCTTCGCATTTATATATTTTTATATTTCGACACAATGACTGCCAGGCTTATCAAACTTTATTTGTCGTGCAAAGCCATTTTTTACCCGTTTTGTTAACTAAGATACTAAAGAAGATGTATTTTTACATGTTACATCGTTGATTTTACCGTCGCCGGCGTCTTTCTTTAGAGTCTTAGGTATAGAGTGACTCTATACCTAAGACTAAAGAAAGACTAAGCATCATAATAGTTTATAGTCACTATAGACTATTATGATGATTAGTGCTACCCGTGCGAAGCCGGGGCGGATTGCTAGTTTTTAATATTTTAGCCAATATCAGTAAAAACGCCCATAGTGGTATCCTGGCTCTTAGCTAGTTATTTTTTTAACCACTTAAAGGCTTTCTGAGTGCTCAAATTCTTTTAAGGTAGTTTAGGTGGGTTTCATAATTATTGTAAAAAGTTTCTAGCAAATAAAGGATTGTAATGCGATCGTTACACTGTAGCTGTCATTTTTAGCCGATTGTCCTGCAGGTCAAGTGGCCAATAGCAGTTAACTACATATGTACCGTAAAATGGGGGGAGTCGGGACACTTTCTAAATTCGATATTAATTTTAATAGCTGTTTTCTTTACTTTATCTAGTATAAGTAATATCAAAATGTTTCCGGTTGTCTATATTTTTATTTACAATGCATTATGATATAACTTTACTAAAGAATAACTACAAAAAACAATAAAATAATACTTGACCCGATTCACCTACGCTCTGGGGTGACTAGAGTCGCGTATGGGGTTAATAGAGATTTTCGACAGGGTTGGCACTTGCATGTCGTTACTGAATAGGTGCCTACCCTATAGGTACCTACCCTACCTACCTGTTTGAAAAAATAATTCAGTTCGTCTCTTATAATAATACCTAGTAGTACGGCAAATAAAATTACCTACTACAGTAAACAGTTAGGAAATTAAGGAAAAATGAAACAACAAATCCAGTTACAAAATCAATGTGTATCAAATCCATACTAATATTAAAAATGCGAAAGTGTGTTTGTTTGTTGGTTTGTCCTTCAATCACGCCGCAACGGAGCAACGGATTGACGTAATTTTTGGCATGGGTATAGTTGAGGACCTGGAGAGCGACATAGGCTACTTTTTATCCCGGAAAATTAAGGAGTTCCCTTATTCATGCTCGAGAATCTTTAAGATTTCATCACTATCATTATAGTCATTTTTCTCCACCTGTGGAAATTTTGTCTTCTTTATAGTTTTAATTTTTTTATTCACAGCAACAGGTTTAATATTTTGCTTTGTTGCGGTTTTTGGAAATAGTTTTACTAATTGTTCTTGAGATATTACAGTATTACTCGTAATAATAATTTTTGGCCTATGTGCATGGTTTGTTTTTTAATTTGTCGCGTCTTTTTCATTATTTTCTTCGATCCTTCTTGATCCTACTCCCTGATTGTTTAATGAATTGAGAAATAAAACATTTTTTACTATCTCGGCCATGTGCTACCATGGGTGACATAACGCAATACCAACTAGGCAATGGGTTCATAAAATACTAGTATGGCGCGTGGCTGCGCGGCCCGCTAAAGCGGACCGCGTAGTGGTCCGCGCGGTCCATTGTCTACTTACTCGGTGTCCTACTATCCTGGTTTACTGTCTACGTGTTCTGAACTAAACAACACACTGCTATGCTAGTGAGCACAGTGGAAGCGCCGGCGCGTCAAGCGTCCGACATAAAAGAAAATTCTCAATCATCTCAAAAACCACTCTTCCATCTTTTAAATACTGTCTGAGATAGCCGCTATCTTGAATCCGCCATTTTGGATTTTTTTTTCAGCTCACTGCCAATTGTATGAAGTTTCGAGTATTTTTTGTTTGAGCAGCCCCTACCTATCTTTAACACCCTGACCGTGCTCCTCACCCATCATCCGAACCTTCGTTCATTTTCTCTCTCCCTATGAGAATTCTTCCATAAAAACAAATCTTGAAAAGGAACCGTAGTCTTGCATAGTTCTACACTCCCCCACCTGTCTTCAATACCCTAGCTGGTGCTTTTCATCCGTCTTCGAAATCCTCAATCATCAGCTCTCTCTGTATTTTTCCTCCGAATAAATATGTAACCTAGTATGGCGCGTGGGTGCGCGGTCCACTGTCTACTTAGGTACTCGCTGTCCTACTATCCTGGTGTACTGTCTACAACACACTGCTATGCTGCTAGAGCACAGTGGAAGCGCCAGCACGCCAAGCATCCGACGTAAAAGAAAATTCTCATAAAGGGAAAAACATAAAACAAAGACCACCAAGTTTTGAGTGTTCTTCCCTTACCCTACTGCGTATTCAAAAATTCAAAATTCAAAAGTTTTTTATTCAAATAGACTTTTACAAGTGCTTATGAATAGTCGAATGAATCTACCACTGGTTCGGAATGCCATTTCTACCGAGAAGAACCAGCAAGAAACTCGGCATCTAAACTTGCATATCTACTAATAATATAAATCCATGTGTCTGTCTGTCTGCTTGTTACTAGTTTACAATAATAAAATTAATCGGTAGTTTCAATTAGTCGTTAGCGTAGATTTAGATTTTTAAAATCCCACAGGAACTCTTTGATTTCCGCGATAAAAGTAGCTTATATCCTTCCCCGACATACAAACTAATCTCTAAGCCCAATTTCGTTAATATCGATCCAACTGTTGAATCATGAAAAGGTAGCAGACTGACAGACAGATAGAAAGACACACTTTTGCATTTATATTTATACTAATATATGTATATAATAATATTACTAATAGCATTTATAATATTAATAAATACACAATATTACTTATATTAAATTCAGTTTCCCATTTTTTTTACCCAACTGCGGAACGCACAGGGTGATGTGTTTTAAGTATATTATGTAGTATAATTATCGTTTTAAAGTAACTTGGTAGGTATAAATATGGTTTAGTTTTTCATTAATGGTTATTTATTTTTAGGACGAATCTGTTGCACCTCCGTTAAGTATAACAGGATCAGAAATCATGAGTGAAGATGTCGTATATGCTACAAATATGCCACAATCAGATCAGGATGCCACTTTAGAGGTGCTTAATCAATAGAGGAAAAATCAATAGACGAAATTTTAATAAATAGGCTTAAAATGTCTGCCAAATTAATTTCAAATAAGTTTGCGACAGAATTTCAGAATAATGTTACTAGCACATGTACATCATGCAGCACACATATCCTCGATGACAGCTCATATATAAACGAACCTAAAGTATGTTTTAGGCTTAAAAAAGCAGATAACAATAGTATATCAGTGACAATAAAAAAATTAAACGAGAATAAGAGTGCTGGGATTAGGGTTGCCAACTTTTTTTACAAGAAATAAAGTATATTCAGGTCTATGAAGAATATTAAACAGTATTTTAGAAAAATGAACAGTATTTTATTTATTTATTGTTTTAAATACATATTTTTTAGAGCTTCTCGCACAACTTACTAATTTACAATCTTTTTTAAAAACTTCATACGCCTCATCACAATTATAACTGAAATTAAAATAAATGAGGAGCTAATTTTTTATTAAATTAATAGATGCTCTATTTCTAACCTCTCGCCACTTAGCATTCATTACTGAAAAAACTCTTTCAGTAAATGCTGAAGTGGCGGGAACAGAAAGTAGATATGAGACAATTTTAGTTATGTTTTTAAATTCTTCTGAAGTGTTTACTAATAAATGGCTCCACTTTTGGCCAGTACTCATTTCAAGAAAATCTTTGTCTTCTGATATTTTTTCATAAATCACTTTGAAATTTGTTAATTCTGAATATAAATCATCCATACCAATATTCAGTCTATACAAATTTAGATTATCTATAATTTTCTCATAATGATCAAATGTGACCGAAGACTTCAATGATAAACTGCTAATTAAAGAAAGCCAGTTAGTCTGATTGAAATCGAACCATTTCTCTAAATACAAATCAGCCTTATCAATAAAAAGTATGAAGTTATTAATAGTTCTATTAAAAACTTCTTGGGAAGACTCTGTAATATGTAGTATTTAATATAACCGTTTTCCCCCCGGAGGGCAGAAAACGATTATTTAGGTTTCAGCCGGAGCTTGACCCACTTGTGAGATTACCCCCCCCAAGTTTTGCGTAGTGGCAGTGTTCCTACCCTCAATTATTCTATGTCATGATCGTATGACGTAGGCATGACCGCCGCCGCCGTCGCCGGTTAGCTGAAATCAAGTCAGTACTCTCACAAGCCGGCAAGGCATGAAAATTTAGTGGGTCAAGCTCCGGCTGAAACCTAAATAATCGTTTTCTGCCCTCCGGGGGAAAACGGTTATATTTAGGTGTTCGAGCCTTCGCTTGACCCACTTGTGAGAGGTGTTTATATTCTGCCGGCGATGGCAAGGCGTACTGTGACGAATTAAGTTCTTTGAAGAGATGAAATAAAAGTATCTTCATACATCTTTAATCACAAAACAAATAAAATCATCATAAGTTAACAAAACTAAGAATAACAATCAGATTTATCGAGAGATTTATTCAACTTAAGGGCGTAAATGACTCACTTAGACAGATATTGCCTGATTGGCGGCTTTTCTGAGGGACTTCTTTGAAATAATACTTCAAAAAAGTATCCTTATTCCTCCAGTTTCCTCGACGAAGGACCTCATCTAAATCGAAGTTTCTATTGGACCAGATATCTGAATTTACTGCTGCTCTAAAGCTACCAGGTGTCGCCACAATATTCGCAGACTTGAATAAACTTCGGAGCCATCCCGAAATGACTGTACGCGAAGCTGCCCTGACTTGACCCCTAGTAGTAATAAGCAATCTAGACGTTCTGCTAGCCCGACGCGTTCTGGCTATCTCAATCAACTTCTTTATCCAAAACGTGACATCTAATTTCTGTGTATTGTGTCGAGATAATTTCCATCCTGATTGTCTGAAGTTTACCGAGTCGGTTTTAGATCCGAATTTCGGCCAAAAAATTAAATGATCATCATGAACTTCAAAGGAGTCAGGGCTGATGTCAAGTAACGTTAAATCGTGTACTCTACGTCCAGAAGATAAAAGTAATAAAGCCGATACATGTCGCGATACTTGGAATAAGCTGTCTTCCTTAAGAATATAAGTATTTAAATAGTCTATCAACTGATCGACCTCCCAAGTTAATGGCTTGGAGACCGGGGGTTGACTTGCGAAAATTGCTTTTAAAGTTTGTTTAACTAAAGGATGATTACTTAAATACTCACTATTTTCAGGTTTCGCAAACGTAACGGCTACTGATTTATGAAGTGCTATAGACCTAGCTGCTAATCTAACTTGTTTATGAAGGTAACAAATATATTTGCCAATATCTGCCGGGGTTGGATCGTCAATTTTGATGTTATTATCCTTGGCCCAACATCTCCAACGGGTCCAGGCCGGTCTATACGTTTTTAGTGTAGACTTACGCCAAGCTGTTTCCAACAGGCTACGGTCCTCTATTGCCCAGGAATCAACTAACCGGGACCAGCCCGTATCTTCCAGACCTGCAAACACATGTCCTTTATTGCTGGAGGCGGCCTCCCGGTTCTCAGGTCGAAAAGGTTCTCCTGTAGATTGGGAATCGTGAACGGCCGACCCAGGGTTCTCTGAATCAACTCTGCTTTCCAAAATGTTCTCTCCCACCTCGGAGCTACCAGAAGATACGTCCCTGTGCAGCGGGTTAGGTGTCTCAGAACTCGAGGTATTAATGCCGGAGGGGGGAACAGCCAGCCCAGTTGAAAGTTCCAGTTCCGGCTGAAGGCATCGACGAACAGACAATTCCGATCCCTGGCGTCTTCGCTTACATATCTGGGTACAATTGCCGATCTTGCACTGGCAAACAAGTCGACTTCTGGTGTCCCCATCCTCTCGAAGATTATTTGGAGAACTCCTTGACTCAGCGACCATTCTGGTAGTTCTGTTGATCGGGAGAGGCTGTCCGCGATCCCATTGTACTTCCCGGGGATGTACCTTGCTATGAGATTTATGTGAAATTTGATGGTCAGATATAGGATCTCGTGGGTAATGCGAAGCAGCGGTAAGGACTTGGTACCCCCTTGTTTCATTATATAAGCCACCACAGTTTTGTTGTCTGTTTGAACCATTACGGTTTGACCTCGTAACTGGGGTCCCTTCCTCTTGATTGATTCTAGCACGGCCCACAGTTCTTTTTGATTGCTGTGCCAGGCATATTGTTGTCGATTCCAAAGACCGTTTAGGTTTTCGTTCCCTATCGTAGCACCCCAACCGGTTCCTGCCGCATCTGTCGTTATGAAAATCGATGCTTCTTTCTGGTGGATTGGCGATGTCTGAGCTATGTTTCTTAACCACCACCTCAGTTCCTCTAAGACTATGACAGGTATGGGATGTCTCTTTTGTTTTTGGTTTTTCAATAATTTGTTTGCCGCTATTTGTATGTGGCGACTGTGTAGTCTTCCCAATGGGACGATGAACGAGGCGAAATTGATGTTGCCTAGTAACACTTTTGCTAGCCACCATGTCCACCAACGGCTTTTGAGAAAATTCTTGATGAGAGAAGTACATTTTCCGACTATTCGTTGAGGTAACTGTTTGATGTTTTCTTTGGTATCCCAAAGTATTCCGAGATATTCCACTCTCTGTGAAGGGGTGAGGTTGGATTTTTGATAGTTTATGCACCAGCCCATGTCGAGAAGGATTCTCTGAACGTATTGACTGTGTTGAGACAACATAATTGGGTCGGGGTGAAGAATAAGGAAGTCGTCTAGGTAAACGATGACTCGAATCCCCTGTTCCCTGAAAAAGTTTGCAACCCAATTAGTGATCTTTGCAAATATATAAGGAGCCGTTGCTAAACCGAAAGGTAAGCAAGTCATTTCATATAGTACATTCTCGAAGTTAAAGGCCAGAAATCGTCTATGAGGTTTAGCTATAGGGATATGAAAATAGGCTTGTGATAAATCAATTTTAATCATGAAATCAAGATCTTGTAGGCAGAGAGGGATTTTGTAATGGTTTATTAAACGAAATCTTGGTGGCCGTAGGTAGCCGTTAAGTAATCTAAGGTTAAATATTGGCCTATTAGATCCATCAGACTTTTTCCTTAAAAACATAGGAGAAAGAAAACCTGATTCACTCGAGCATCTCTCAATTGCCCCACAATCTCTTAATTTTTGTATTTCTTTGGCCATTTCGGGCGAGGATTTTAATAGAAACCGACTAGAATTTTTTAAGTCAAACTTCCTCATAGGAGGTTTGCAAACGAAAGGTATTTTATACCCGGATAAAATCGAGATTATGGAGTTTGGAGCACCCATCGATTTCCAAACTTCAAGGCAGTCACTTACCTGACCCGCTTTAAAATTATGATTCGCCTTAGAATTTAGTTTTTGTCTCGAATCTAGGTCTCTTGGGTTTTGTAGACCCTGCCCCTGTTGTAGGGCGTTTCCTAGATTGGCCGAAGCCGGAGCTGCGGTAGGTCGGTCTGCTTTCGCAAAATGTTGGTTTGTCCCTTTTTCCTTGGTTTGTTGAAGAACTTTTGGGCTGCCATTTTTGTTTGTAGATTTGGGACATATGTTTTTTGCCGGGAAAAAACCGATTTATCCCACCTTGCTCTTTAACATAATCAGCTAATTGAGGTTCAGCAAACAGATGAGTGCTAGAAGGTGGGATGTTGTGTAGCAGCTCATTTAGCGTTTTGTTGGACGGTTTATACACAGATCTTCGGTGCTGTATAATCTCGGCCCTTTTTCCACACACATATTGTAACAGAGAGTCTGAAGTACGGCGAAAAGCGGAATCTGTTGCTAAGAAGTTCTTACTTATATGTGATTTGACTTCTAGTGACGCGGTATTATAAATATCCTGAAAATGTTTTCTCTGTTGAAGAAGACCGTGTGTAATAGCACCGAGACAAGTGTCCATTTTTTCTAATAAGGTAACTGTTTGCCAATTAGGGGTTACCGTTGCCAATGTACTGTTGACTTTTAAACTATTGAATACTGGTGTGGCCTGAAATTGTTTCTGCACATCCGCATAGCGAATGTTTTGCCAGGAAGAATCACCGAGTCTTTGGCAATGTATTCCTTGTTTAGCTAGTGTTTCTTCCGCACGTCCTACTTTGCTCTCCGACTCCTTGGTGTCCGGGGCAAAATCGAAGAAGCCGTCTTCCTGGTCAGCTGGGGTGACTTCTTGGGACACCGAAGGCTCAGAGACCTCTAAAGCGGGGGCAACCCAGTGGTCCTCCTCAACTTCGTCTTCTTCCTCCCATGTGACCGGGCTCGCAGAGTCTGGGTTGCTTACAACTTTTTGCGTTAACAAAACAGTGTGTTGTTTTGAGATTTCTAAAAGTTGTTCTAAAATTCTATTCTGCTGTTCCATGTAGCTTTCAACATTTTTAGTGGCACATTTCGGACTGTGAGGTCTCTTTCTTACTTCCTTCTGCAAGGGCTGCCTGGGGGACAAAACAGATCCGATGGAAGCTGAAGACGATGCCACCGAGATAGCAGACCCTTCAGCCTGATTTTTTAATATTAACGATGCCTCCCGACGTGGAAGCAAGTGCCTTTTTAAAGGGGTCAGGTTTTCTAAAAATCCGTTAAAAGCGTCTGTGGGATGAATCCTTTTCATCGTCGCAAAAGGAGAATAAATCAAGGCTCTGCCCAAGGGCGAGTTAAGTAAGTCTCTTTTTACTGCTTTGTATTTGCGCTCACTGAACCCATGAGACGACCCGTAGGCGTGTGCTAGGTGGACGGTAGGTATGGCAAACCGTAACCGGTTCTCATCGTCTGAGGAGATTTTTTCCCCAAACAGATCCTGGTATGACAGGTTGTTAACTTCCCAGGATCTCCAGTTCTCTGGGTAGAACTCATCGAGAGTATTAATTAACCGTCTGAAAAATTCCTCTTGTTCTGGAGGCGGCTCCCAGTTGGTTAATTGACCGAGTGTAGTGCGATCCATGATCTGCAAAGATCATAAATGAATTCGTTATTACTCCAAAGGAGATATAATCGGCGAGCAGCCGACGCAAGTTACAACATGTCGGCTGTATAGGAGTCACGTCGACTGCACAGCCGACATGAAAGCCGCTAGATGTTGCCTGAACAGCCGACAGTAGATAGCCGACAGAAACCAGTCGACGGTTTAAATTGGTAGTCAAATCTCAGACGACATGTCGTCTATGCAGCTTTCAGCGGTGATAGGTCCTATACAGCGAGTCTGCCGTCCGAAGAGCGGGCATTCGCTAAAATATTATTTAATGTGAGGTGTAGTAACTATGACGTAGGTTAGATTATTATATAAGATGTATATCTTAGATCGTAAGTGATTAGTAATAAAAGGTATTCAGCAATGATCAGTCGTTTGCCATAACATCCCAACTTCCCCTCATGGCGACCCATGCCATATTTGGGGCGCGCGACGCGGTATCGTGTTTCGGCTCCGAAGTAATATGTAATCGACCTGTACAATAATTACTGTGTAAATGTGGACTGATATTATTTATTTAAAATGTGTCGCTCAAATGTCGAAAAAGAAACAGTCTTCCTAAATGCGGCAGACTCAAATAATGCCCATATGGAGCAAATGAAAATGCATTTATCGACTATTAGCATTCTACTGATAGCAATCTGCGTTATCCTGGCCATTGGAATTTTATATTTCGCATGGAGGCAGTACAAAAAGTGTCACCACAACTGGATAAGGAACCAGATCATTCAAAATAGCCTGCGAAGATCGTTCAACCGCCCCTCCAGAGCAATTCGTGGCGAAGAGCAAAATATTGAGATGAATAATTAATAGAGGAAATTTTATGGCACTGCGCCATAGATGGTGGTGTTATGCGTGATGTGTGTTTATTTCAAAGTGGATAAAACTTAAGTTATGAAAAGTGAGTTCGGTACGACGCGACGTCAAAAGACAATTAGTTGAGGAATGGAAAATGAGTTATTACAATGCTTAGAGGATATTAAATTAATAAGAAAATATTTAGTTAAGAAAGGAAAATCTCGGTACAAAGGTAATGTCATAAAAAATAAATTATGTGAGGCTGAAATTATTTATCAAAAAAGTAAGGAATTAATCAACCTATTATCTAATAAGCAAGGATTGAAGTCTGATCTTTTGAAATCTTTATGTTTAGTAAATGATGAAATAAAATCTTGTTATTCACACATTATTAATTTATGTACTCATATTAAATCAGATAGCGGTAGTGATAGTGAATCTAGCTTGAATTTAGAATCAATCATGGAGTTCGAGCTCAAAACGGCGTGTAATTTGATTCCAGTGTTGGATGGTGACCAACAAACCATCAGCCATATAATTGACTCGATAGAAATGTACTCGGATATGTTGTCAGCATCAGGTCAAAAGTTGCTCATTAAATTTATTTTAAAAAGTAGGTTGACACAAAATGCGAAATTACGTATGGCATCCGATTACACTTCTATGACCGATCTTATTAAAGATTTAAAAAGCACCTTATTGACTAAAAAATCAGCCACGGCCATACAATCGCGGCTGCAAAACATTTCACAAGGTTACCGTACCATAGACCAATTCGGTACCGAAATCGAAAAACTCTTTTCGGATCTAACCATATCCCAGGCAGATAATAATACCCAGAACTACGCTGTTCTTAAACCGATTAATGAGAAACTCGCGATAAAACGCTTTTCAGATGGTCTCCGAAACGCAAGGTTGAGTACGATCATTTCAGCGCGCAATTATGAGCATCTGAACGAGGCAATCCAAGCCGCCAAGGACGAGGAGTTGTCGTCGGCTACATCTTCGTCAGAAAATGTCATGCAGTTTAATCGTCGTGGTAGAGGTAAGTCTCAAAATAATCATTTTGGAAGTTCGGGACGATTTTTCAATCAGCGAGGTCATCGAGGGCACTACTACAATCATCAAAATCCTAATAATTTTATAGGTAATCCTAACAGTTATCCAAATAATTACGGCAGAGGAAATTTCGGCTACTCACGTAGTAGACCGTTCCATCATTCTCGTGGCAATGGTAGAGGTTCATATTATAATAATAATTCGACTCGTGGACGAAATTACCAACGTTCGAACGAGAATCGATCGAGCTATAAAACTCGTAGTAGTGGTAATCCACATCGAGTATTTTATACTAATGAATCTGATAGGAACGAAACAATAAATTCGAATACCAACGAAATGCAGTTTTTTCGATCTTAAGCATACCATTTTGGCATTAAAGGGCAAAGCAAAATTTTTAGGTTTGTACTTTGGCAATAGAAAATATTATTTTTTGGTAGATACTGGAGCAAGTTTGTCCGTAATAAAGAGAGATACATTACCCTGTAACAGTACACTCATAAGAGATGAGACTATCATAAATGGTATTGGGGGTCAGATTCACTCATCTGGGTTCATCGAAACTTGTTTGGCTCATCGTGATGATAAATGCAATGTGATAGACTTTAATATCAAGTTCTATGTTTTCAATAACATACCATTTACGGCGGATGGAATATTAGGTTTAGACTTTCTGTGTCACTATGCATCGAATATCAACTTGAAGACAAATATCATCACCCTATCTAAATATGGAGTGGAATATTATTTAGAACTTCTTGACAGCATAGACTATTCAAATGAAATGTTACACATTCCAGCGCGAAGTGAGTCTATTCACTATTTACTTTTAAATATTGACAGCGGGAAAGATTACGTTATCCATAGCAAGCAATTGGCGGAAAATGTTTTTCTAGCGGGATGTATAGGAAGAATAAAAAATAACAGATTACCTGTTAAAATTTTAAACACTAATGAACACGATGTTCAATTACCAATGTTTCAACCTGAGACATGTTCCCTTGAAAATTATAATTTATGCAATTTTGAATCTAATAATAACAGTTTAGAACGGGCAAAACTTCTATTGAATATTTTAAAATTAAATCATTTAAATTCAGAAGAGCAAAAATCTATTCAAGATTTATGTGCTAAGTATTCAGATGTTTTCTTTTTACCCGGTGACAAATTAACAACTGCAAACATTTATGAGCAATCCATAACCTTGAAACCAAACACAAGTCCGGTTTATGTGAAGCAGTATCGGTTGCCTCATTCTTTGAAGAATGAAGTTAATAAGCAAATTCAAAAAATGATTGATAGCGATATTATAGAAGAAGCGAAGAGTGAATGGTCGAGTCCAATTTTATTGGTTCCAAAGAAGAGTGAAAGTGACAAGAAATGGCGACTAGTAGTTGACTATCGGAAGCTTAATGACTGCATAGTGGATGATAAATTCCCGTTACCAAATATTACCGAAATTTTGGACTCTCTCTCTGGTTCAATCTACTTCTCACATTTAGATCTTAATCAAGGATATTACCAAGTAGCTTTAGATAAAAAGAGTAGGGAATATACTGCGTTTACTACAAATACTGGTCAATATCAGATGAAAAGGTTGCCTATGGGACTCAAAACAAGTCCAAGTGCTTTTAGTAGAGTTATGTCAGTCGCTATGTCTGGGTTAACGTACGATAAATGCTTTATATATCTTGATGATTTAGTGGTTTTTGGAAGAAATTTAGATATTCATAATAAAAACTTAACAGACGTTTTAGAAAGACTTAGAAAAATTAATTTAAAATTAAATCCAGAGAAATGTAATTTTTTGAAAAAAGAAATACTT
Organism: Erebia ligea; assembly: GCA_917051295.2. NCBI lineage: Eukaryota > Metazoa > Arthropoda > Insecta > Lepidoptera > Nymphalidae > Erebia > Erebia ligea. The sequence continues at coordinate 938,270 of OU785240.1, read as the reverse complement.
TATTTAGGACATTTAGTATCAGAAAATGGCGTTTTACCCGACCCAGCTAAAGTTGAAATATTACAAAAATATCCCGTACCAACTACTACAGATGAGGTAAAAAGATTCGTGGCATTTTGTAATTATTATAGGAAGTTTGTTAAAAATTTTGCAGATATAACTTACCCTTTAAACAAATTAACTAGGAAATATGAACCATTTATTTGGACTGATGAATGTCAAAAGGCATTCGATACACTAAAACATGCTTTGATAACTCCACCTATATTGGAATTCCCAGATTTTTCAGAAAATAGCGAATTTGTCATTCAAACGGATGCGTCAGGAACAGCTGTTGGAGCTGTCTTGTGCAATAAAAATATGAAACCAGTAGCATATGCTAGTAGACCACTCAATAAAGCAGAACTTAACTATCCGACTATTCAAAAAGAGTTAGTTGCTATTGTGTGGGCTGTAAAATACTTTAGACCCTATGTCTACGGTAAAACATTCACAATATTAACGGACCACAAACCTTTAATATATTTATTCTCAATGAAAGATCCATCAAGTAGACTTCTTAAATTTAGACTAGCATTAGAAGAGTATAATTTTAAAATTAGGTACGTGAAAGGAAAGGACAATAGCGTTGCAGATGCATTGTCTAGAATAAGTATAACATCAGACACATTAAAACAAATGAATGAAGATATTATGTTAGTTATGACTAGAGCGCAGAAAAGACGTTTAGATTTGGACAATCAATTGAATCAAAGTACACCTAATACTTTTAGTAATGGAGACGACACGTGGCCTGATCAACCACAAGTAGTTGAAGTGCTAAAATTACCAAGTAATTCAGTAGAAATGACTTTTATAGAAAATAACGAACTTAATAAATTAAAAAGACAAAATGATGTTGACACGGAAAAGGAATGTTTTATTTATAGTAAGCGAAGAATGACAATATTTATTAATCTTAACTTTAGGTCACTCTTTACGCAAGCCGAATTTGTGACTAAGTTAGGAGAATTTTGTAAAAATATAAATATTAATGAGCTATGCATAGTGAGAAAAAAGGAATATGAAAGTTTTATTAAAGATGTACTGAAGGAAATAAAAGATAGGAAGGATTGGACCGGTCCCCGTATTTATGTATTAAGAGGAGTTAAAAGGATTGATAGTGAGGAAGAAAGAAACTATATTTTACATGACTTTCATTTACTACCCACTGCAGGTCATGCAGGTGTGCGTAGGATGACTAATAATATTAAAAGAAAATTTTACTGGCCAGGCTTAGACAATGATGTAAAGGAATTTGTTAGCAAATGTATGAAATGTCAGAAAATGAAGCATTGTAGGTATGTCAAGGCGCCCATGGAGATAACTACAACGGCTTCACATTCTTTCGAAAAGGTCTATCTTGACGTCGTAGGTCCTTTAGAACAAGACATTGAAGGTAATCGTTATATTTTAGCACTGCAGTGTGAGCTAACTAAATTTGTAGAGGCATATCCTTTGAAAAACAAGGAAACTGTAAGTATAGCAAAAGCATTTGTTTCTAATTTTATTTTAAGATACTCGATACCAGATACTATCGCAACTGATCGTGGAACGGAATTCGTATCTTCAGTAATGGATCAGGTATGTAAGCTTTTAGGTATAAATAAATTGACATCTACATCGTATCGCCATCAATCCATTGGTGCACTTGAAAATGCACACAAGAATTTAGGTGCGTTCTTACGAATACAGTGTAATGGTCAAAAAGATACATGGAGTCAATGGCTACCATTTTGGTGTTACAGTTTTAACAATACTGTTCATACTGAAACAAAATACACACCGTTCGAACTAGTATTTGGAAGACCTAGTGTAATACCATCTAGAGTAAGTCAATATATAGAACCATTATATAATCCAGAAAATTATCCTTTAGATCTTAAGTATAGGTTACAAGTAGCACATCAGGATGCACGTAACAATTTACTTTTAAGCAAACATAATCGTAAACAATCTTATGATAAGTATAAAAATAATATTTCATATAATAATGGACAATTGATATTAGTTAAGAATGAAACAGCTAGTAAGTTAGATCCACAATGGGATGGACCATATGTCGTTTCTGAAGATTTAGGAGTTAATGTTAAAATTTTAAAAAATAATAAAGATTATTTAGTGCATAAGAATAGAACAAAGCCATGTATAACATAAATAATATTATCTTGCAAAAAAAAAAACATAAATGTATTGTTTTTTTTTTTTTTCACTCGCCCCTGAGGTGAGGTGTAGTAACTATGACGTAGGTTAGATTATTATATAAGATGTATATCTTAGATCGTAAGTGATTAGTAATAAAAGGTATTCAGCAATGATCAGTCGTTTGCCATAACATCCCAACTTCCCCTCAAATGATTGTTCATTAAAATATCTCCAAAGGGACCATTGAAGTGACTGTCGTCTGAATAAACTACTGTGGACTCACCTTCTGTTTATCACGACGACACTAAACTATTAAATATTATTTCAAAATCGAATTTATTTTAACTAATTAATAAAATTCTTTGACACTGCTCACTTTACAAAACTTGAAGACGTACTGACTTGATTTCAGCTAACCGGCGACGGCGGCGGCGGTCATGCCTACGTCATACGATCATGACATAGAATAATTGAGGGTAGGAACACTGCCACTACGCAAAACTTGGGGGGGGTAATCTCACAAGTGGGTCAAGCGAAGGCTCGAACACCTAAATACTTTTTTTTGTTTCATGGCCAAAATACTTGTAATTTTTTCTTTGAATTAGCTCCGTCTTTAAACCAGTCATAATGTTATAAACATCTAAAATAGTTGCATTATTTCCTTCTAGTTTTGTGATTGTTTTATTGAAAACATTTAATATATGACTAGCATAAAGAAGGTAACTATAAACTACATTATTTTCTACATTATTATCCAACATTAATAAATTTTGTATAACCATTGGACAGTCAACATCCAAACTAACAAAGTAGTTACAAATTGGTGTCCAATTAAGTAAAATTGTATCAATTGCTGGTAGAAGAGATAGCCAACGAGTTCCTATGTGTCGTTTTATTTTATGAAACTCTCATTCAGCAAGCGCTACAAATCTTTTTAATTCTTCTCTTCTGCATGCAGAAACAGAAAAATGGCTATAGATTTTTAATATAATGTTCTCAATGTCATAATTTAAACAATTCATAGCATGTTTTACTGAATTATATACACAATATGGGCATGACAATTTCCTTTTATTAAGTCTGGCACAACCTCTAATATATTTGTGTATTATGAATGATTATGTCCAAAATTTACATTTGTATTGTCAGCGCTAAGACCAGATAATTGACTGAAAGGAAGTTGATAAGACTCTAAGGAGTTTTTAATGGCTGAAAACATCCCATTGGCTGATTCAGCAGGATTTCCATAAAAATCAATTAATTTTTGTTGTATTCCATTTTTAGGGGATGGATAACATAAGAGCAAACCATATAAAATATATAAATAAAAAAATCACACCACTAATCACTCATTTAATCAATCAGTGTATAGAAAAATGTACATATCCAGACTCTAAAAGTAGGTATTATTCGGCCTATACATAAGAAAGGTAGCTATGACAATCCTAACAATTACCGGCCAATTACCATTTTACCATGCATTGATAAAGTAATTGAGAGGTAAATTGGTAATAACTTAAATGAGTATTTCACTCAGAATGAAATTATTAATAATACAGAATGGGTTTCAAAAAGGAAAAAGTACCACACAGTTACTTGCAAAATTTACCAATGAAGTCTGCAAGCACCTGAATGAAAAAAAGCATGTGCTTGCAGTGTTCATTGATTTTTCTAAGGCTTTTGAAGTTTTAAAATATAATGTCCTTTTTTCGAAGTTATACCAGAATGGAATCCAGGGCCAGGTACTGAGTCTATTTAAAAACTATCATACCAATCGTCACACTGTTGTAAAGGTAGCAGGTGAATACAGTGACAAAATGATAACCACACAGGGCACGGCCCAGGGTTCAATTCTCGGTCCAACCGAATACTTACTGTATGTCAATGATATGTGTAATATATTTAAAGAAGGTGTAGTATACCAATTTGCAGATGACACGTGTTTATTAGTTGCCCATAGGAACCTGATGGAGGCACAAGCACTCATGCAATGTAATTATAATCAGATATGTAAATGGGCACACGATGTAGGACTAGTAATTAATTCGCAGAAAACTAAACTCATGCAAATTCACTCTAGCTATATAAAATCCACTGCAAAGCCCGAAATTGTTGCACATGAGCACAGCTGCTTGCATCAGCTAAATAAAAGCACCAACTGTAACTGTAAACCACTAGAAATAGTACGCCAGCATATGTATCTAGGTCTTATAATAGATGATAGATTTAACTGGAAACAACATATTAACCACATTTGTAATAAACTTAGAGCAATACTTAGCAACCTAGTAATACTTAAACATAAAATCCCTTTTAAAACCATGAGAATGTTATATTTGGCACTGGCTGATTCAGTAATATATCACAATTTGAATTAAATGAAGCTTATTATTTATTTGTGACTAGTGGATACCCGCGACTTCGTCCGCGTAAATTTAGGTTTTTTAAATCCCACGGGAACTCTTAAACTTTCCGGGATAAAAAGTATGCAAGCTTTTTCAAGATTCAAACAAAATTTTATCAAAAATAGATGCAACTTTAGCCGTGAAAAGGTAGCAGACAGACACACTTATAATATTAGTTTACGAGTTTTAAGTAGGAACAATCTCTATAGACAATATTTAAACTGTTGTTTATAACAACAATAAAAATTATAGCTCCCCTAAAAGCCAATGACAAACTCATTAAATGAATGTGCTCAAGGTCCAATAGAATGATTATTAAAAATAAAAAATAATCTATTTTTGTTTGACTTGAGATATAAGTTTTAAGCTTCTTGAGTACATTCATGCGTTAACGAGATACGTCTCACACAATAAATTTATTGCAACAAAAATAAGTCGTTAATTCCACGACAATTTATGATACTATATATTTCAGTAATTATGACACTGAAAAAGCTTTTAAATTAATAAATATGCTAACAAATAAATTGTTTGTTAATTAATATAACCAGACTTTATGTAATAACAAAAAGTTAGCCTCTTTCTTTGAAAAAACTATATTATAATTGAGCATATTACTATTTGTATACGTTTATTGAAGCATTCTGACAAAACATATAATATTTATTGCGCCTAGCTACAAATACTTACCTAACGCTATAAACGCTCAGTTTTTAATTTTTAAGTAATTCTGCCGATCAGGCTTATTATATCACAAACTTAACATACTTAACAATTGTTTATTCAATTAAAGGCTTTTCTTTTTAGCAATCAGACTAAACAAATTAAATCAAAAATAATTTACGTACCATAGGTACTCGTAAGTACGCGACAACGGTCGAGTACGTACTCGACAATCGTTATAAAAAAACGTAAACAAGAACTTTCCTTAAGTTATAAACACAACAATTTTAATACTCAGTAATTAAAGGCATTTAAACAATCAGACTCTAATACATATAATAAAATAACTTATAATACATAATATTATAATAAAATAACTTATAATATATTATTATATAATATAATATCATCCGGTAATGTCGTTTATATCAGGCTATACTAACTCATCAATAACAGCTGAAAGATCAACCGGCTGATTATTGGCTAAATCTTCAGTAACTTGCTCAATAGTGTTGTTGGATGTAAAACTATCCTTATTAATAATATGTTCTTTTAGTGCTGGATTTTTAGTAGGTCTACGCTTGCTTGAAGATGCTCTTTGTATGTTTTCTTTGTTCCTTGACATAGAGTGGCGCATTATATTTTTAAAAAATACTTCACATTCCTTTCTGGTGAAGTTTTTATCTGATTCATATATTATTTCAAAGAATAAATCAATAACTCTTGTATAGAATTTAAAACAGAGTTTACTGTTTTTGAACCGCCAGACCAAGAACATTCGGTCATCAATCTTCTAGAAAACATAGCGTCTGCTAATGAATACGCATTGCTTAATCCTCTACCCTTTCCTTTTCCACATATGACACTAATTTGATTTTTTACGTATTCTCTAACTTTTGGGTTTTCTAATTGTTTGTCAAAATTGATTAAATCATCTTTTCCACATAACTTTTTAAAATTAATACTTTCTAGAACGTTAATAGGCTTTGAAGCATTTTCAGCAAATGTGTCGAACTGTGCACTTAAGTATGACAGCTTCCGTAATATTTTGTGTTCTATATTTTTTAAAGAGTCCATTATTGCAATTTGGTTTTGCTGCAATTCTCCACATATTACAAGAATACTGGGTATTATTTCAGTACTCTGGCAATTGACATTTTTTTTTCTTTATTTAAAATAAAAGTGGAATTGTTACCATTTTAAACATGTACTTGTAAAAGCCTCCACATAAACCGCGCAGGGTTTTTGCGCAGAGACTAATTTGACATTTGTTATATTATGTAACTAGGTATTAGTAAATAATATTAGTTTAAATGTATAATTTTTTTTGTTTTTTTGCCTGAATCAACCAGTAAGCATGAAGTTTGTAAGGGTTCTTTTAACATATTTTTTATTACTACTATTTTGTATCTTATTATATATGTCAGCTGGCAGGTCGTTGAGCAGTAGTGGAAGCATGTATTCCCAAGTCCGCTTCCCATAGGTATTAATGTAGCAAGGTAATTTTAATCTTGATAAGTAATTAAGTTGGCGTAGGTTTTCAGATCTACTATATTTTTTTAGTGAGCTTACATGCTGCCACTCCTCACAGATGACTGCAAGTTTTATTTTATCATCTACACTTAAGGTTTTACAATATTTGAATAATCTTTCCTCATCATCTTTGCATAGTAACTTAAATGGCTGGGAATTATGGTCTTTAATATTCTGATTTGTATTTTATAAATATCCTGTATATAAGTTTTAAAGGTCCTGTCATAGCTACTAAGTCCATAATCAATTACTGAATCAGCCAGTGCCATATATAACATTCTCATGGTTTTAAAAGGGATTTTATGTTTAAGTATTACTAGGTTGCTAAGTATTGCTCTAAGTATATTACAAATGTGGTTAATATGTTGTTTCCAGTTAAATCTATCATCTATTATTATAATTATTGGAGTTACAATTTGACGTTAGGTATGGAAAGTAACCTTAATTAAGTATTAAAATTTCCTATATTGTCTCATAATTTTGCATGTTAAATAAAAGTAAAATCAAATTTTTTTTTTATTTTTTTTCCAAGAACTTTTATAATCATTTAATTAAATAAAACTACAAAGTTATCATAAAAATATATACATTTTTTATTTAATAACCACAATCCATACTTAATATTATAAATGCGAAAGTGAGTCTGTCTGTCTGCTACGCTTTAACGGCCCACCTGTTCAACCAATTTGATGAAATTTGGTACAGGAACAGGTTGTATCCCGTGGAAGGACATAGGCTACTTTTTATCCCGGAAAATTAAGGGGTTCCCACGGGAATTGGAAAAACTTAATCCACGCCGACAATGTCGCAGGCATCATCTAGTATTATAAACTTAGTTATTCTAAGATTATAAATGTGAAAGTGTGTCTAGTGAGGCACTTATAAAATATGATGGTGATATAATCAGTTACGGTATCTTAAAACTAAAGCTAAGAGGGTTCCAAACCCGCCCTGGTCAGAGAAGAGCCCACAACAAACTCAGCTGGGTTTTTTTTACTATCACCATCTCACAACTATCGTAAATTACTTAATTAGATTTATAATTATAACTTCATTGCGACTAATTAGAACAATTCAGACCCATGCCTCCCTATCATTCAAATAATCCTTTACATTATAATAAATAAATAAATAAAGCCTTTATTTCCAATTTTTATAGTCAATTAAGTACAATCATTTTACTAGAATAATCAAACTTATTTAAATGTCAGTTTATATAGTATTCACATTATATTATGATAATTCATGTATGTATTTATTATATTCTTGATGTATATAATGTCACAAAATAATATTAAAATGTCCAAAAAGTATGATGTCATTGTTGTTAATAATTCTATGTTAATAATTGTCATGGAATGTCATTGGAACGCCCATTTTTGGGCATAGGCCTCCTCCATCCTTTTCCATCCGGTCCTATCCATCGCCAGCCTGGTCCAGGTATTCCCCGCCGCCTCAGTTATGTCGTCGCTCCAGCGACGCCGCGGCCGGCCTCGCGGTCGGCGCGCGTCGCGTGGGTACCAATGTAGAAGTTTTTCTGTCCACCGCCCATCGGTCGTTCTTACTATATGGCCGGCCCAGCGCCATTTAAGGAGACATGCTAGCTTTGCCGCGTCGATTATTTTAGTCTTTTTTCTTATTAGTTTATTCTTGATTTTATCTTTCAGTTTTAGGCCTAGCATGCTCCTTTCCATGGCTCTCTGGGTAACCTGTATTTTATGTATTATTTCTTTAGTTATTGGCCATGTCTGGCAGCCGTACAGTAGTGTAGGCGTTACGATGGAATCTAGTTACATTATAATAAGACTTTTTAATTAGATTACATTTTACAAAAACTTTGAACTTGTTGAGAGACATCTTCAATATGTCTTCTGGGAGTTTAATGTAAAAATGTATACTGTAACCAACAAAATATGAATTACTAATTTTACAAAGTCTAGAAGCGGGCACTACAATTTTATTTCAATTGCTTGTATTAACATTATGACAGTCACTTTTTTTTTTGAATTTATGCATCTTTTTATACACATTTACTAAATTTTCAAATATGTATTGATTGTGGACCGTCATCATTTTAAACTCTTTGAATTTAGTTCTTAGGGACTCTCTTGGTCCCATGTTGTAAATGGCACGAACAGCCCAGCAGCATTACCCCATAATAATATGCCATTTATAAATATATTTTGGTATAATAATGGATATACATTATCTTTCCATAAATAAACTAAAACTCTTAGGAAATCTGATACATAGTTGTCATCAAATGTAACATTTATTATTTCTACATTTTTATTTGTACTGTAGTTGCAATCAGTTACACAGAAGTAGCCCTTTTGAAGTCCTGTTAAATACATTTGTAACTGCATCTGTACATAAAACTTTCGAGTGGGTTTCCCATTTTCCACATTATTTTTATAAGTCACTCATTCACTCATGGAACACTTAATTTCAACAATACTGTCTTCACAGATCCCATCAGGTAATCCTGCTATCATGGGATAGTTTTTACAAATCATTAGACCACATTTTTTTATTTTTTTCCCAAGTCTGGCACTCAGGGTTTTCCTCACATCATCCTCCAACGTTCTACCGCGTTTCATGGCCGGTGTGTCTGGGATTTTTCCTCCCATTATTAATGCGATCAGAGTTCCATCATTGGTTTTGCACCGGCTAAATTCGAATGCTCTTGAGGCTGTCACTCTGCCATATCTTAACTCATGCCAAAGCCAGCTTTGATGCTGATCTCTCGTCTCTTCTTCAACTGTCATTATATCTGCGTCAGTCAGTGCAACTTTTTGTAAAAATGTGTCACAGGACTTTTCTTTGTATTCCAGCACCAATTTATGCATGGATAAACTTTCTAATTGATTACAAAGATAGCCTTTTTGATATTTTAATAACTCGCAGTTGTTAAGTTTTCTTTTCTTCCCTTCTTCTAGAAACTTTATGAACACTCCACTATTTGATGGCAAGCTAGGCCTACCATTCGATAATTCCTTGGCAGTTATATATTTTAGGGTAGACCCAACGTTGGACAGTTCTGACTTCTTCCAATAGCATTCTACAGATGTACAGGATGGTTCTTCACTCCTGCGATGTGCCCACATGAGAAATGCTATGGCATGTTTGCAGCCTCCTTGTGAAGCAACACAGTCATGAAATTCCACTGTTTTGACTGCTTCATTACCTTCGTCCACTACCAACGTCACTGCATATAACTTAGCACGGACCTTATGTTCCGGGCAGATTTTACCCTTCATTGTGCACAGATTCCGATCGCGTTTAAGCTGTACATAGCTTACAGCATCATCTCCATAAGATGGCCTGGAGGACCTAAAAAAAGAAATCTATATGTAATAATAATTATATCATCATCAACCCATTGCCAGCTCACTACTGAGCACTCGTCTCCTCTCGGAATGAGAAGAGTTTAGGCCATAGTCTAGTCACTTCACACACCTTGGAGAACATTATGGAAAACTCTCAGGTATGCAGGTTTTCTCGGGTTTTTTTTTCTTTCGCCGTTAAAGCAAGTGACATTTAATTGCTTTTATCGCACATAACTCCGAAAAGTAGAGATTTGTGCCAAGGATCGAACCCCAGACGCCCCTAATAGGAGGCAGACGTCTTAATCACTAGGCAATCACCGCTCATATTCAATTATAAGTTATACCTAGTTTTAAAAAACATTTCAATAACATAACCTGTAAAAACTATCATGAAGTGAATTAAATGAAATGAATTAATATATAAGGCGCGGGACATATAGAAATGTCGACGGGTGTGTCGAGAAGCGAGCGGGCGCCGCCGCTTCTATGTATTTCATACAAAATGTATGCAAATCGCAAGCGGCGAGACGCCGAGCATACTGAAGTCTTGAAGAGGCGCGGCGCGGCTATGGCGGGGGCGACGCTTCCTCGGCATATACGGCGCGCAACCAGTGTTTCCACAATGAGGGGAAATTCCCCATTTGAGGGGAAATTAGGGTCCATAGGGGAAGAAAAAGGGGAAGACATTAAAAGGGGAAATTGCGGAAAATCATGGGTAAAACCTAGCTTAAATAATGCGTTAAATTTCGGAACTATTTTTTTATGGACTCTACCGTGGACTAGCGTGTTGCCGTATAAAAGAAACAGTGACAACACGTGCAGGTGGCGTATAAATACCCTTATTTCCATTCTGTTTAATGCCTAAAATATTATTCTGTGCTAAAATGTATGTGCTGATCGCGTAAACTGACTTGGAATAAGAGGTGAGTATACAGCCCCAAGTTTTATAGATTTTTGGTGAGGCTATAAATAAAATACGAATCGTTTAATTATACTTTATTCATGCTTAGTCTATTTTTTTAGATTCGCTTGCAGTTGCATTGGACTGTATAAACTTAAGGTGTGGTATTTCTAGCAGATTTTTCATTAGTTGTACCTACAGAAGTTGTTCCCGTTCTTTTCAAGCCAGATTTTACACACAGGATTGATGCAACCGTTTCATTATCCAGCCTATTGCGTTTATCTGTTTTGATATTTTTTAGATCACTAAATAGCTGTTCTACGATAGCATTGGAAAAGGGCAGTGACATAAAAAAGTTTACCAAAATTGGCAGTTGCAGGAATTTGGGTCTGCCGTCAACATTATTTTTTTCAAACATTTTTTTCCAATAGCCTACAATATCCATAGAATCGTTACAATCTGCAAGGAGACTTTGATTCCTCCATTCCTTGTCCAGCTCTGTTAAATCTACAGTTATATGTGATGGAATGTGTTTTTCGCGATTTCGTACAATGATGTAGGTTGCAAATCATTGACATTTTTCGGGTTTAAAATTTACATCAAAGTAATGATGTGCAAAGTCGACAAATTTTGTCGATGATTTTGTTGACGCATATAGTGTAAATAATATTATCATAGTATAGTGTCACCAGAGGCGTGGGCAGGCTATAGAAGAAAATCGATAAAGACCTTTTTTTTTTAGTTACTACACTAGGGCCAAAAGTAAAAACTACAGCAGAAAAAATTTTGAGGGGAAAAAAGCCCTTATAAGGGGAAATTTAAATTGAGGCGCGGGGAAAGGAAATCATTAAAGTGGAAACACTGCGCGCAACTCGCCCCTCGCCAGTCGCCACTTCTGTTTGTCCCGCCGCTTAAATAGCAGATTTTACGGGTTTAGGACCTTTCAATTATTATGATAATATTGTACTTACATGGACGTTTTGACGTTACGAAATTCCGCTGAACAAAAATCTTTGTTTGATGCAAGAAATTCACCCAGCATCAACAAATTAATCCTGGGCAAATTAGAGCAAGTAGCCTTGGTAGGGGGAAGTCCTCTAGTGACGGACACTTAAGGTATTTAAACAATAAAAAAACTGTTTCGACAAATTAAGCTTTAATAATGAAATTATTTTAATAACAAAACATAAAATCAAATTTAATTAACAAAACTTATAACTCTGCTTAAATACAAAAACAATCTTAAATCACACTTTGACAATAAAAAAATGAGTCTCAGCAAATGGCACCTAGTACCGGACGGACTTTACTTCAAACCCTTAGTACCGGACATCTTCAACCCATCGTACATCGATCGCATATGTAGCATTCTGAACATTCAGGGATATCTGCACATGCTTCATGTGCCCATCCATGGCAGCTGGAGCACTGTATCCAGTCTTCATCATGGTCCTCTAAGCAAACTACGCAAATAGTTCTCGTGTTAGATGTTTCAGCCAACGATGTCTTTTTCTTTGCTTTATTTCCACTATTCCGTTTGGCTTTTACTCCTTTGGTCTGTTTCCCTTTCTCTTTCATTGCTGTCCTAAATTTATTTCCCACTGCTTTCTTTTTCTCGTTAACGTTTTTTTCATTTTCTTTCTCCTCTACGAGAATTTAGTACGGTGATGAAGTTAAAATTTCACTTTTTTCGCATTTTCTCTTTCGATCAAGCGATCGTTTTTTTGCAGCATCCGGCAATGGTGACAAATTATGGATAACCTGGACTACATCTGGATCAAGGTTAGGCAATGGCTTGGGACTGTTGATATTTTTTTCGAATATAGATTGTTTAGAAGCCTCTGAGGGTCCTTGTGTGTCCATATTATTGGACTGCTCTAAATCGCAGTTCGTCGACGAGCTGCCAGCTTCAGTTAAGTCACTGGAGGAAACAGGAACTTCTTTACTAGTACCTGGTGCGTTTGAGGATGTTTGTGGGTCTTCTAACGGAATGTTGGTCATATCGGCAGGTAAATATTCCAGATCAGAAAATATATCTCTATTGAATGGCTGAATTCCTGTGCATTTGAAGCCGGACACAGCAATCTCCAGACCGGCAATATCGTAGTCAGTTATTCGAGATCCAGCATTTGCTCTTATCCACGCATCGCAACGTTGGTTATAGGCATCTTTAAACGGCTTCATAAACGTTCTGTCTAGCGGCTGTAGTTTGTGTGTAGTGTGTGGTGGCGAGCTTATCAAATGAATATCGTTTTCTCGGCAAAAATTAATGACTGCTAATGTCTTGTGACTACAATGTCCATCCAGAAGTATCAGCACAGGGCTCTCTTTTGTCGGACATGAGTGTTTCTTGAATAATTGTAGCCATTGAAGAAAAAAATCACTATTCATCCAGCCTTTTGGCTGGGCCACGCCTACACTTTCGGCTGGAGCATTTATCATGAGCCGATCATTCATTCTTTGCCTAGGAAAGACAAAGAAAGGCGGAATGAAATGGCCGTTGGCACTCATGCAAAATAAGACTGTAATATTTTTGCCCCTCTCAGCAGAAGTGAGCTTTCCTACTTGTCGAACAGCCTTTGGAGCAAGTACCTTTTGGTGTTTTTGTACGCAGCTGACTCCCGTTTCGTCACAGTTATAAATTTTCGAAGGTGGAAATTTGAATTGTGTCATCATTCTGTCAAGATTATTAAAAAAGAGATCAACTTGGGGTTTGTTAAACCCCACAGCCCTCATCATGCTCGTTGACTCTAGTGATCTCAGCGATACGTCCTGATGTCTCTGACTGAAATCGTAGTAAAAGTGTTTACCAGCAGCTCCTTTCTCTTTATTAAAGCGATGAGGAATCTTCAAAGCTTCAGCCAAATCGTAAGCCAACTTCAAAAATTCCTGTTTTGTTAACGGCAGACACCTATTAGATAAATCTTTTACATGCTCCACTAAAAGTTCTTCGTATTCTGGTGTGAAGGTATTAGTGAATCTACCTAACTTTGGTTGCAACGACACTTCTTGTCCACGGTTTAATGACGATGTTTTATCATGTAAGGTGCTTTTTGGAATATTATAACGCAATGAGGCTTCTCTCAAACTCATTTCTTTGGACAAAATTTTGTCTATTGCAGTTTGTAAATTACTTTGGTCCCATTTTCCTTTCTTTTTCGTCTTCTCCATTTCGATATCTCTTTGTTCTCCTAAAACAATAGATAATAATGATCAAAAAGTATAATATTTCATGGAAAAGATGTTTTTTTAGTGTCCGATATTAGGGGAAGCTTTTGTGTCCGGTACTAGGGGACAGAGAATCCTTTAATTAATTGTCGTATACAAAAACTGCCATGGAATTCGACAAAAAATATTACAAATTTTGGATATGTATTAACTACGACATAAAATACCAATTATCAAAACCACATAAACTAAAAACCATTGTAGTTATACTCACTTGGATCTTACGTGATGCAATGTATTCCCGCCAAAAGCAGCAATCAACTGTTCCCACCTAGGCGTTGCGCGACACTGGTGAACCGCGACCCGCGATTGTGTATTGTTACGTTCCCCCGCGCCCCTATCACCCGCTTTTTAAACAAACGCGTTGCGACTTGTCGGGATAGTTCGAGTGTCCGATTGTAGGTGCCGTCCGGCGTTACGGGACTTCCCCCTAAATCCTTGTTCCATGGTTAACGTTTTTGTTTTGTTTTCTGTAAAACAAAACTAGAATACGGAAATGATTTTGGAACCACAAAAACACGTATTAAACAGTTAAAACACCGAGAACACCTGCAGAGATTGTCGAATGTCAAAGCTCGAAAGTAATAGTGACGTCATCGCTTCAGCGGCGTTTTATCCAATATGGCGGATTACTGTATTTTATAGTTTTATTTTATCAAAATAAATAACAATCTCACTCGAAATAGAATAATAAATACGTTTTTTATAATCCATGAGATTTGATTTATAATTCACTAGCTGATGCCCGCGACTTCGTCCGCGTGTATCGAGGTTTTTCGGTTCCCGCGGGAACTCCTTAATTTTCCGGGATAAAAAGTAGCCTATGTGCTATTCCAGACTATAATCTATCTCTGTGCCAAATTTCATCCAGATCCGTTCAGCCGTTCGGGCGTGATTGAGTATCAAACATCCATCCATATATCCATCCAAACTTTCGCATTTATAATATTTATTTGATTAGATAAATTCAAAATTTCATTGATTCTTGGTTACTGTCATCATCCCTATTATTTATTCGTCATATTTTTTATACCTTTTCCTGGTCTTGGTTTATATACTCGTGGCATTATTGTGTAACTTAAACAATAATAATAAATTATGCATAAAAATAATATAAAATTATAATATGTTGTCCAAACCTGCCTAAATATCAATTAGATTGGTACCTACCTATACAATTTATGAATCGCGACAACCCTACCTATAAAAACCCAATTCACCCATAGTCGTCCCGATTCAACCAAGTTTGGTCCCTATTAAACCCATTCCTGATCCCATTGCCCTCGCAGATGACCCTTTACACCCCGTAGCTCGACCCTTATCACCCCATTTCTTTCTTAAATCCACCTCAGAAAGATTTTGTTAAACTATTGGAAAAAATAATGTGTTAAATCACTTACTTTATACCTTATTCGAAGCCTAAAACACTGACACTAAAGATACAATCTTCACTTTGACACAATTATTCTAAACACAAAAGAAAACTCAAATGTTTTACACAGCAATTTACTCACGTTTTTGACCCACTACTTTGTATTTATTTATTTTATTTTATTTTTATTATTTTTGTACAAAATATTGTCTTAATAATAATAGAAAAAAAGTGGACAAAGGTAAAGCTTATCTCTAAAAAGAAATCTCTTCCAGCCTTCCTTGAAAGTGAGTAAGGTGAAATTGTTAAGCGGTATAAGTACAAAAATAATATATTGTATTGAAATTATAAAATTCTACAATATTTACTTTAAAAAATTGATATATGTACTTTATTAAATCGTATGGCGTTTAGTGTATATAAGCGTTTTTATAAAGAACGCTTATTTCGCCTGCAAGTTCTTCGCTCGTTTAGCACCGCCCAGGGGACACGTGCAGGGAGGTAGAAGGTAGTTCCTGCGGACGTGAGCGACGGGGCATCCCCCATTATTTGATATATATTGTTTCGTCCGCAAGTTCGCGGAGCTAATATAAACACGAAACTAATCGAAAGAAATATATATTATAATGGGAAGGGAAATTTTACCTCTGTGGAGTGTCCTCGCAGATATCGGCCCCGATTCTTCTTGGTTGAAGCTGCACTTCACTTTGTTGACGTTTATGTAGGTGGTGAATGGTGTGATGTAATTATTATAATAAATATAATCCCGAAGATATTTGCCAAAAATGGGGAGCCGAAAAAAGGTGGTTCGAACCCAACCGAAAAACAGAAGCGGAATTAATTGTGACAGACAACGTCACCTCTCATAGAACGAGTGACATTTGACGTTTGGGGTGCGTTCAACAATCAATTACTAAACATCCCCCCGCCCAAGCAGTCTCCAACTGCTTCCGAAAACTTAATAAACTAACAACCAATTAACCTAAGGTCCTAAGCCTAACCGAAAACAAAGCTATCGTAACCTAATCTAGAGGCAAACGAGACAACTTGGAAATTACCCGTTGCAAAACCGTACCCTGCGCCACCCGTACATTTGCGAGCCTGACCACGCCGTCCTTTCCCGGATACAACGCTACAATCCGACCACGACGCCATTGAAGAGGCGGCGCATTGTCTTCCTTTAGTAAAACCAAGTCCCCAACTTTAGGTGGGACGGCTGGGTCAGTCCACTTCAACCGCTGCTGTAAGGTGTGAAGATATTCTAAGTCAAGTGCCATCGATGCCAAATTCTTTGAGAGAGTTGCTGTAGCAACTGAAAACGAGACAATTTATAAGAACCACAAAAACACTTATTAAACAGTTAAAACACCGAGAACACCTGCAGAGATTGTCGAATGTCAAAGCTCGAAAGTAATAGTGACGTCATCGCTTCAGCGGCGTTTTATCCAACATGGCGGATTACTGTATTTTATAGTTTTATTTTATCAAAATAAATAACAATCTCACTCGAAATAGAATAATAAATACGTTTTTTATAATCCATGAGATTTGATTTATAATTCACTAGCTGATGCCCGCGACTTCGTCCGCGTGTATCGAGGTTTTTCGGTTCCCGCGGGAACTCCTTAATTTTCCGGGATAAAAAGTAGCCTATGTGCTATTCCAGACTATAATCTATCTCTGTGCCAAATTTCATCCAGATCCGTTCAGCCGTTCGGGCGTGATTGAGTAACAAACATCCATCCATACATCCATCCAAACTTTCGCATTTATAATATTTATTTGATTAGATAAATTCAAAATTTCATTGATTCTTGGTTACTGTCATCATCCCTATTATTTATTCGCCTTTTTTTTTATACCTTTTCCTGGTCTTGGTTTATATACTCGTGGCATTATTGTGTAACTTAAACAATAATAATAAATTATGCATAAAAATAATATAAAATTATATGTTGTCCAAACCTGCCTAAATATCAATTAGATTGGTACCTACCTATACAATTTATGAATCGCGACAACCCTACCTATAAAAACCCAATTCACCCATAGTCGTCCCGATTCAACCAAGTTTGGTCCCTATTAAACCCATTCCTGATCCCATTGCCCTCGCAGATGACCCTTTACACCCCGTAGCTCGACCCTTATCACCCCATTTCTTTCTTAAATCCACCTCAGTAAGATTTTGTTAAACTATTGGAAAAAATAATGTGTTAAATCACTTACTTTATAACTTATTCGAAGCCTAAAACACTGACACTAAAGATACAATCTTCACTTTGACACAATTATTCTAAACACAAAAGAAAACTCAAATGTTTTACACAGCAATTTACTCACGTTTTTGACCCACTACTTTGTATTTATTTATTTTATTTTATTTTTATTATTTTTGTACAAAATATTATTGTCTTAATAATAATAGAAAAAAAGTGGACAAAGGTAAAGCTTATCTCAAAAAAGAAATCTCTTCCAGCCTTCCTTGAAAGTGAGTAAGGTGAAATTGTTAAGTGGTATAAGTACAAAAATAATATATTGTATTGAAATTATAAAATTCTACAATATTTACTTTAAAAAATTGATATATGTACTTTATTAAATCGTATGGCGTTTAGTGTATATAAGCGTTTTTATAAAGAACGCTTATTTCGCCTGCAAGTTCGTCGCTCGTTTAGCACCGCCTAGGGGACACGTGCAGGGAGGTAGAAGGTTGTTCCTGCGGACGTGAGCGACGGGGCATCCCCCATTATTTGGGGCTGTTCCACTAGTCCCTACCAACGTATCCCCCCTGGGGGGGAAGAGTGGAATTTTTTTCCACCTATCCCTACGGTAGGGATGAGTGGAAAAAATATTTACACTTATCCCTACCGAGTGATTTTAGTATTTTAAGAGTGTAGAGAAGAAAAATACTTCATTGCTATTATGGCAAGCAATTTTATAGAATAAAATAAAATATAGTCTGTTTTTTAATTCGAGATAATTTGACATTTCAAATTTTGCATGATTTTCCATTCAATAAATGACTTCTCTAGCAACACGCGTTGAAGAACATTAATTGTCCCCTAGGAATACGAACCTTCAACTTGCATCTCTTAAGTAACGATGGTTCTAATTTCACTACGAAACACAGAAGAAATTCGATCTCTTTGTCCAGTCCGTCTGTCTGTCAGCAGGCTTTATCTCATGAACCGTAGTTAGACAGTTGAAATTTTCACAGTGGATGTGTTTTAATTACCGCCTTAATTTAATTTTTATTATAATATGTTATAATAAAAATTTAATAATTCATACAACAAACGTGATTTTGGCTGTATCTCTTGAACCGTTATAGAACGATATATGAAATTTTCAAAGAGCGAGTTGTACTATAGCTGCTTAACCAACAAAATATAATGAAAATAAAATAAAATGATACTTAAATTAAATTAATTATACAATAAAATTGTATTTAAAAGTACATAAGATTAAATTTTGTATGATGGTACACCCTTCGTGTGCGAGTCCGACTCGCACTTGACGGAATTATTTTATTATTAGCATTTAGCACTGAGTAAAAGGCAAAGTGTTAAAAAAATATTATGATTTTTGAACGTCTTTACATTTTTAATAAGTACGTATATTATACGTATATTATTTGACGAATTTTAAATTACAATTTAAAATTCGTCAAATAATATACCTACGCATCCAAAAAAAAATTTTTATTTACTGTTGTTATTACTAAGTAGGTTCTTATTTCATATTTACCTGGAAACATAAAGGTTATATACTTTAAATGTACAGACATGTACTTGTTAACAAAAACGGACCACGTTCAATTCGGTAGGGATAAGTGTAAATATTTTTTCCACTCATCCCTACCGTAGGGATAGGTGGAAAAAAAATCCACTCTTCCCCCCCAGGGGGGATACCTTGGTAGGGACTAGTGGAACAGCCCATTATTTGATATATATTGTTTCGTCCGCAAGTTCGCGGAGCTAATATAAACACGAAACTAATCGAAAGAAATATATATTATAATGGGAAGGGAAATTTTACCTCTGTGGAGTGTCCTCGCAGATATCGGGCCCGATTCTTCTTGGTTGAAGCTGCACTTCACTTTGTTGATGTTTATGGAGGTGGTGAATGGTGTGATGTAATTATTATAATAAATATAATCCCGAAGATATTTGCCAAAAATGGGGAGCCGAAAAAAGGTGGTTCGAACCCAACCGAAAAACAGAAGCGGAATTAATTGTGACAGACAACGTCACCTCTCATAGAACGAGTGACATTTGACGTTTGGGGTGCGTTCAACAATCAATTACTAAACATCCCCCCGCCCAAGCAGTCTCCAACTGCTTCCGAAAACTTAATAAACTAACAACCAATTAACCTAAGGTCCTAAGCCTAACCGAAAACAAAGCTATCGTAACCTAATCTAGAGGCAAACGAGACAACTTGGAAATTACCCGTTGCAAAACCGTACCCTGCGCTACCCGTACATTTGCGAGCCTGACCACGCCGTCCTTTCCCGGATACAACGCTACAATCCGACCACGACGCCATTGAAGAGGCGGCGCATTGTCTTCCTTTAGTAAAACCAAGTCCCCAACTTTAGGTGGGACGGCTGGGTCAGTCCACTTCAACCGCTGCTGTAAGGTGTGAAGATATTCTAAGTCAAGTGCCATCGATGCCAAATTCTTTGAGAGAGTTGCTGTAGCAACTGAAAACGAGACAATTTATAAGTCTTCACATCCTGAAGGGGATACTCTGGGAGTGCAGTTAACGGTTGGCCGATAATAAAATGACCTGGGGTCAGAACCTCCAGGTCATTTGGGTCCGAAGATAGAGGGCACAAAGGGCGTGAATTTAAGACTGCTTCAATTTTGCAGAAAACAGTACTGAGTTCCTCGAATGTCAGGGTTGTTTCCTCAATAGTGCGTTTCAAATGCGTTTTCGCCGACTTAACTGCGGCCTCGAATAAACCGCCCAAGGCTGGACACGAAGGTGGGTCGAAGATCCAAGTAATACCGCGCCGTGCCAAATCATGACCGATTTGTGATTGATTTTGTTCCAAGAATTTAAAAACTTCCTTTAAATATGTGTTACTGCCCTTAAAATTTGTACCACAGTCTGACCTAATGACGCCTTGAGGTCATTCTAGAAAGGCAGGCAACAAAGGCCTCCGAAGTTAAATCCGAAACTAACTCTAAATGGACGGACTTAGTGGACAGGCACACAAATACGCACAAATAAGCCTTGGTGATTCTTGGACTCCGCAATTTGTGCGACTTTACATAAAATGGGCCTGCAAAGTCGGTTCCCACGATTCGGTCCTGCATGCGAATTTTTTAAGTGTAAATCCGAAATTAAAAGGTCGACAAAATGTCCCGATTTAGGAAGCAACAATGGATGTCTTGCTCCGTAAGGTAAGTCCGAGTTTTTGAGGCGACCTCCAACACGCAAAAGGCCGTCCGAATCAATGAAAGGGTCACCTCAAAGTTTGACCGTTCCGAATACGTTCAATGTCAGAACCGAAATTATTTTTCTGTAGAAGCGAAATCCACATAACTAGCGCTTCCTTCCGATCTTGTGGTGTTAAGTAAGCCGTATTATTCCGATTATCTTTCCGACGACAATTATAACAGAATCTCCGAATCCACGCGGTCACTGAAATAAGCCGATCTAAAGAGCTATATCGCTCCAAAAGGAAACCGAAATCTGGAGGGGGTTCCGAAGTTGTAACTACCTAACACCGAATGCCAGGTAAATCCGCAGGTAGTACCTGTATGGCCTTAGTACGTCTAAGGCCACACAGGTACTACCTGCGGATTCCGAATACGTCAACCATCGCGGACCCCACCACAACGGGTGAGATACCAAACCTGAAGCTGTTAAGCCCCGTGAAGCGCAGTCAGCAGGGTTCAATTCGCCCGAAATATGTCGCCACGTGATTGGCACTGTAGAATTTTGTATTTGTGAAACTCTATTAGCCTCGAATACTTGAAGAGTATGAGGCGGCGTTTTAAGCCAGGCTAAAACTATAGAACTATCAGTCCAACCGAATACTTCATTAACATCGATGGACTGGGGTGGGGGGCGGGACCGCGGGTCCCTGAGCGTGGTGCGGTGGTGTCTCCTGCGCTGGGGGGGGCCGGCCGCGGGGGCGAAGGGGGGGCCTCGATAAGGGGGGACCAGGAGGCTGCGGGTGGGGTGTTGCCCGGACGCCGCGGGGCGACCGGTACACGTAGTGTCCACAGCGAGACCACGGCATCCCCCTCCTGGTCGGATCACGGGTTGACCGGGATGATCCTCCCCCCCGGGGCCACGGGGCTGGGCCTGTCCCGTAAGGGGGGCACCCAGTGCGTGCTGTGCGGGGAGTTCTTCGTCAGCGGGAAAATGGCGAGGCATTTTGCGCGCCGCCACCCTTCTTACTTGGGGGGGGCGCGCCATCGCCACCCAGATTACCCTAAAAAGTTCTATTATAAAACGCTGGCTCCCCGAGCAACATGCCCTCGCAGTCTCCGCCAAAGCAGCGCCTCACTTGTTGAGGTGGAGAATGTGAGAATGGGCTTCGTATTTCCGCCCTCCCCCTCGCCTAGCCCTCGTAGCGACTACGAATGAAGAGGTATAGAAGTGTAGTGCGATAAGTGTAGTGTGATAAGTAAGTGTAGTGTGATAAGTGGGGGAAAAAAAAAATATATATATATATATATATATATATATATAATATATATATACAGTTTATGGGAATAGTTTTAGTAATGTATGTAGTGTAATTAGTTCATTAGTGCGGCGGCAGGCGCGTTTCTGTTAGGATACATTAAGTAAATAGTTTTATAATGTAAATAGTAGTAAGGGTGCTGCATAATCAACAGCGGCAGGTTTGTAGGACCGATGGTGGGTTTTTAGTGGGTAGGACGGGCAACCGTGAGTCCCACATACCCTCCCGGAACCGGAGTGCTCGCAGTAGGCGGGAGGCGAGGGCTCCGGTTCCGGTAGGGATGCGTAACTGCATTTTCCCACCACCGGGATATAAAAAAAAAAAAAACATCGATGGTCCTTTGCAAACAAAGGCAAACATGATGCAGAAGCTTATGTAGAAGCACGGCTCCGCACAACTCCAATTTAGGAATCGTCAGACGTGATCTAATTGGGGCAACCTTGCTTTTGGCCATTACTAAATGAACCGAAACATTATCCAGGCTATCAACTGCGCGTAAATAAACGACAGCCGCGTATCCGGCTTCCGAAGCATCCGAAAAACCGTGAATAGTAATATTTTTAACCACTGGAGGGAGCATGCATCGCGAAATCCGAACATCCTCAATCCGAATGAGGTCATTGTTAAAATTAATCCAATCTCGTTCCAAATCCCCAGTAATAGGTTCATCCCAAGTAACATCAGCAAGCCACAAACGTTGTAAAAAGCATTTAGCCCGAAATAAAACAGGAGTGATCCATCCGCTCGGATCATACATCCTAGCAATTGTTGATAATATTTTCCGTTTAGAAACCGAATGTCCATGGGTCAAATCCGTCCGAAAAGAAAAAACATCCTCTATAGGATTATATTGTACTCCCAAAACCGAAGTTAAACTTTGCATGTCCGGATTATCGAACAGGTGAGGAACCTGTTGATGATCATCAGGCAAGTCCCGAAGTAAAACAGGATCATTCGAGATCAATTTCCGTAATTCATAACCCCCAGATTGCATAAGCCGAATTAACTCTTGCTGAAGTTCAAGGGCTTCCGATTTTGATCTGCATCCCGTCAAAATGTCGTCAACATAAATGTCAACAAAAGTAACAACAAATAAATACAAACACAAATTACCATCGATTCCAAGAATCACCAAGTGTAAATTCAGTCAATATTGTTGACCCAACAATATCGGCACGTGTATAGTCGGCTTAACTGACCAAGCAAAAATATGATATCGAAATGAGGGTTGGGGGGTAAAATTATGTGAATACGTAAGCTAACCCATGAATGTCGTGTTTTAACCACGAAAAAGACCGAAACTAACGCTCTGCTACCAATTAATGTTTCGTCCGCAAGTTCGCGGAGCTAATATAAACACGAAACTAATTGAAAGAAATATAATATATTATAATGTATGGGAAGGGAAATTTTACCTCTGGGGAGTGTCCTCGCAGATATCGGGCCCGATTCTTCTTGGTTGAAGCTGCACTTCACTTTGTTGATGTTTATGTAGGTGGTGAATGGTGTGATGTAATTATTATAATAAATATAATCCCGAAGATAATTGCCAAAAATGGGGAGCCGAAAAAGGTGGTTCGAACCCAACCGAAAAACAGAAGCGGAATTAATTGTGACAGACAACGTCACCTCTCATAGAACGAGTGACATTTGACGTTTGGGGTGCGTTCAACAATCAATTACTAAACATATATACTGTATTAGGTACATAAATAAAAACGACATACTACTTACACAAACTAAATACATATAGGTATAGGTACAATACATAAACATGAGCCGATGAGATGTTTCATAAAATTCTTCTTCCAAAACATTTTCTAAAAGACCAGTTTCAGGATTGATGAGAAAATAAATTAAATAAACAATAAATAAAATAAATTGTTATTAACAGTAGAATTATTATTACTATTGCCATCACCATCTCGACGACCTCCGTGGCGCAGTGTGTAGCGCTGTTGTCTTAACGTGCGGAGGGCCCGGGTTCGATCCCCGGCCAGTTCAATTTGGGAATTTATAATTTCTGAATTTTCCCTGGTCTGGCCTGGTTGGAGGCTTCGGCCGTGGCTAGTTACCACCCACCCTCAACTCTTGCTGCCAGGGACATCGGGCGTTGGCGCCGATAATGCAGCGAATTAATCCGAAGGTGGCCGACAGCGCCCGAGCGAGCGGACGGCGGCGGATGGAACCGTTACAATCAGAGACGAGAGTACACTGCCGACGCTACTACGAAAAACAATAATTAATTACGTCTTTAAAAATTATCATCTAGCATCTGTGTTAAATAACTACATTATTCAATAAATCAAACAGTCATAATTCAGTGTATCATTATCAAGACCTTCTTCGTGCAATATTAGCAACAATCTACAACATCGGGTGTATAATAAGGCCAACACACAGCGGTCATTTCAAAAGCTTAAGTTTGATATCCCTAAGAGTTATTTCCTTAAGGGAGGTACAGTCAGGTGAAAAGGCCCTGGCCAGGAACACGACCAGTTTCAAAAAATTCGCATCACAAACTGAACACGATATTTTGTAATCCCAAGAGTGTTTAAAAACACTTTTTGACAAACCGGAACTAACGTTTTACGTGATTTTGCAAAAATGGCATACTTAATCGCAAAACCTCTACCTTTTCTCGTGTTTTTGGTAGGCCGCTTTCGATTTGTTTTTTTTACTGAACAACATTTCAAAATCAATGCATCTTGATGTCCTTTTATCGGTTTTGCGTAAAATGCTTTATGGAAATTAATCAGATCATGAACTTTTAATTGTTTACATGAAAATGGTTTGCTGTCATGATTGCAGCTAACGGTTTCAGGACGCGACTTTGGTGAGTATCTGTAAAACAAGATGTAAAATCAATTAAGGGCATCTATTTAATTCTACACAATTTTTTTTTTTCAAAAACCCGACTTCCAAAACTACTACAAAGCAAAAAAAATAAGTGGAACTCAATAGTAACAACTGTTTCCAAGTCACTTCGTGTACTTTGTGGACTGAAACCTACACAATGGGAACCAAGTGCAGCAAGTGTCAGTGTGAACAAAAGGAGATGTTCGTAAACCAGCATGGTATGGACCGGTTGACCAGCGCAGATCTGGCTACTCATTTCTACACAAATAATATACTGGTTTCCACGATTATTGGAGTAGGCGCACTAGCCATACTGGTCATAGCCTACAAAAGTTATAAGATGTGTCACGCTGGTATGGTTCAAAAAGAGATGAACAATAGTGCATTACGAAGAATGAAGATGAGATGGTCGGGCCGTCAGACTGGGAGCCAGGAACGAGATGAATCCCCGGCATAGTTCCAGCTGATTAGTATAGCCGATGATGTCGGGTATGTCACACTCTCTTTAACGTTTCTGTGGTGGTGTCGTGTGGTGCGGGTTGTTACGTTCCCTCAAATATGGTTGAGCGAAGCAATGGCTGGATCATGCGTCATGCTCGTGAACGGGTGCCACCGTCGGAAATGGGGCTGCCTCTGTCTGCCAGTCTTGGCGTGTATTGAATGTTGTATGCTCGTGAAAAAAAGCTTACTATACAATCGAAGATTACGTAAATGATAAAAAAAAGCGTGGATTTGATTCGCTCCAGCTATGCGTGGGACTGCAGTTACTTGTATCATTATGATGATTGTAAGTTTTGATGGAAAAGAGCAACCACCGAGTTTCTTGCTGGCTCTTCTCGGTAGGAATGGCATTCCGAACCAGCGGTAGATTCATATTATGACGATTCAAAAACGCTTGTAAAAGCTTATTTGAATAAAAAACATTTGAATTTTGAATTTTGATGAAATGTTCCAGTACTATTTCGTGAATAGCCGATGAAATGTTCCAGTAGTATTTCGTGAATCCAGTGTGGACCTGACTTACCTATAACTATAGTGCGAAAAATAAATCAACGGACAATGTGATTATCTTCAAAAAGTGACGGAAAAATAGTTAGTAAAATAAATTTAGCGTTGTATTATATTATAAGGGCGTATCTAGATTATTGTCACAGTAATATTTATATGAGTTTCGGATAGGTCTTATCCTTTTAATAGGTAAATAAATACAGCGATATTATCGGTTAAAAGGTGGGCAACATGTTTATAAACATATTTTAGTGTTTACCTATAATATAATTTAGTAGTTTGCGTGCGAGGAATATTATTGAGTGTAAGATTTAAATATGAAATAAGTTTTAATTCTAATGGAAAAGGATCTAGAAATAATTTTAAGTGAGTTATTAGATATTCAAAGTAATTTAAGAAAATTAGGTCCAGGCAGAAGACAACAATATGAAGGTAAAGTAGTACCTTTGAAAGTAGATGGACTAGCGTCCATCTACTTCCAAAGGTCCTATCAAGGGCCACCCACGCGACCCGCGCGTTCGGAAGAACTCGGTCGCCACCACGCCGCGACCGAGTGATGTCGTCACCGCCAGCGCGCGGCCCGCCGTGCCCGCCCTACCTCGCCCCGCCAGCTCCGTTGCAACTTGCACCGCCAGTCGGAGCCGCGCCGCCGTCGCGCGCGCTCGCTACGCGCACGCCGACGGTTGTGATGACCGCCGCGCGATCGATGCCGTCGCTCGACGACGTCGTTGAACCCTCCAACCTCCCATGGCCCCTCCAACCTCGCGGTTATATGGGCCGAATCGCGGGAGAGCGCCCGTTCGGTACTTGCTCTTGGCGTGTTCCAGGGGCGCATTCTTGACTCCCTATACAAATTATTTATCTGCTCCTTGTTAGGATGCGAACCTAAGACCTTGGTCTTCCCTATCTAATGGGGAGATTGAAATTAAACAGCGATAACACACACAACTTAATTAAGGTTTATTCACTATTAATTTACAACATAATATCTTAGCTTACGTTACGATCTACAATCCTACGCGCGGACAGTGGGCCACCGATGGTCGTTGATTCGGATTACGCGGGTGCGCGGAAGGCGCCTACGGGGGGAACGCGGGTTGAGGGGGAGCGGGAGACGGCTGAGTTAGACAGGCGTGGCCAAGGTAAGCCAAGGTACGGCTAAGGTCCCATAAAGTACCAAATTTTTTAACTAATAAGGGAAGCTTAGGCACTCCAAAAGTTTTTGAAATTAGCCGGAAGTGACGTAGGCAGGTTTAAGTATTTTTAATCTTAAGTTGAAAATTCGTCTCTACTTTTGTCGTACGTAAACTTTTCACTTTCGACCAAAAATTTTCCAACTTGGGTTAATGTTATGTGGGAAAGGGAAGTGTGTGAGGGAGACAGAGGTATGTGAGAGAACGGGAGGGAGAAGAGGCATGCAAGATGGCGCGGGAGAGTGTACGACGCGATGCCGTAGCTTAAGACGTTTTTAGTGCGAAATAAAAGTTTTTAATTTATTAAAGTCTTTTCTTCTGAGATTATCCCACATTTTTGGGGGCTCGTCCGGGATATCTCGGAGAAAAGTGAAAGACGTGAAGGTGAAAGACGTAAAAACCGTAAAACGACGTGGTGACCGGCGCGAGCGTCCACGAGGCGGTGTGATGCGCGTGCAGATCACAATTCAGTGCAGTTGAATGACGTAACGACGATTTATTTAAGACGCAAACGCGGAGTTTGAACGCAGAACGACGAAAAAATGGACGACGGCAGCAAAAAGGACGGCGGAGCATGTTTGCCGGCGGCGGCGACCGCCATGTTGTTCAGTAATATGAGCAATTTTGAAGGAGCAGTGGCCCAATTTAACGGAGAAGACAAATCATATTCGTCATCAAAATGGGCACAGGATATTGAAGACAACGCCGAAATATTCAACTGGACGCCGCAACAAAAGCTAATCATAGCACGACGATCATTATGCGGTACGGCAGGCCTTTGGTTAAAAGCAGAAAAAGTTTTTAAGACGTATGACGAGCTGAAAGCGGCTTTGCTAAAAGAGTTTCCAGAGGTCATCAATACTAAAGAGATGCACGAGTTGATGACGGCGAGAAAAAAGCAAAAAGACGAGAGTTTCTACCAGTAAATGCTTGCCATGAAAGAGTTAGGTAAAAGAGCTAAATTTCCCGACTACAGTACATAATCGACGGAATCGAAGACCTGCAAGTAAACAAAGCAATATTATACGGTGTCACAACCTACAGTGCTCTCAAGGAAAGACTTGTTATCTACGAAAAGATGCAGGCGGACATGAAGAAAGAGGCGTGGGTCGAGTCAGCTGTGAAAAGAAAATCAGGGGCATCTGTATCATCATCGTTTACTCGGCGGTGCTACAATTGCGGCGGATCACACTTGGCCAGCCAGTGTCCAAGAGGAAAACAAGAAATACTTCAACAGGAAAAGGAAAGAGAGTTGGAAATACAAAGAAGGCGACCTAGTTGCCATAAAGCGCACACAATTTGGCACAGGTTTAAAACTAAAGGCAAAGTTCCTAGGACCTTATCGAGTTACTAAAGTCCACCTGAATGACCGATACAATGTTGAGAAGGCTGACACAGCGGCAGAAGGCCCTAACCGTACTTCCAGCTCAGCTGACATATGAAGAAATGGCCAGAGACAAATGCTATTCATTAAGTGGTAAGTATGAAGTATGAACGAGGTAGTATGAATGGGAAGAATGCTTGGAGTTAGTTTTAAGTAGACAGGGTTAAAATCTAAGTAAATAGTTCACTAAGAAAGTTGTAATTGTTGTTAATTGTTTTTTTTATTTTATTTTAAGTAAAGTTGTATGTGTTATTATGTCTAAAACTGTAAATTACTTATTACCTATAACTAGGCCTACTATTGCCTACCATGATTTACCTGTTGTACCTATGACTGTAACAACTGGGTTTATTAATAAATAAAACAAACAGAATGTAATGAAAATTCTTTGAGTTTATTTTAAGAAAAACATAATTGTTTTGTCATTACTTTAAGGAGTACTGTAATTTGTAGGATAACATTGTAATTGTGTATTATGTAAAGATGGAGAAGGAGGGTGAAAGGGCAAATGTCTGCGGACAGACATTGTTCGGTCTAGGACCTTGTTTAATGATAGAGTTGATGGATAATTGATTTATTGACTGCTAATAATTATAACTAATTAAATAATTATAATTAAATGATTAATGCTAAATGCTGATGATATAAATGAGTGGCACGCGTGCTGGTCGCGGTAATGATTTGCGCACTGATTGATTGTTAGTTGGAATGAATAATGAAAACTAGGTTAATGCTGATGGAGAAAAATGTACGATTGGACTGTGGACCGTACATGCTCCCAGCAGGGCTAGCATGGGCCGGGGATAAAAATTTTATCCCCCGATTTTATCCACTAACAAGAGATAAAATTAACTTATCCACTTCTCAGAGCACGGCAACAGGGGAGAGGAGAAGTTTATCCCCGTTTGACATTTCACGGGGACTCGGGGGACTATTTATCCACCGTTATTTAGCGTTTTTATTTATTTATTTAGGAATAAAAATTTTATCCTTTCCTCGGGGAGAAAATTGTCTCGGCCCATGCTAGGGGGGCAGGGGAGAGGAAAGGAGATGATAGGGAAAGTTATAAGCAATTTACAAATTAAAGCGAGATGATTGATGCTAGATGAATGCTTATAAATTACAAATCACTTATTTTAATGATATGCTAAAGTTATGCTATGCTTAAGTTAAAATGTATAAATCGTATAAAGTACAAGTGTAAATTAGACTGGGTGGAACGTGAAATCTTTAAGTTCTATTTCGTGGCGGTCGCGCTGGAGCTGAGGCGGCTGGGGTGGCCGCTGCCGAGGTCGCGGGGTGGCGTAGACGGCGGCGGCTGATGATTGCAGGCTGCGGCTGATAGCTGCGGGCCTTCGCGGGGACTGCACTCGCTGGGGCTCGGCCGGAAGTTGCTGAGGGCACGGGGTGGTGGCTGACGGCTGCGAGTCCTCGGGGGTTTGTGCACGGCTGGCACCCCTGCGCCGGCGTTGACGCACGCACCGAAACACGTACACGGTGGTGATCGTCAGGCAGCCTGCTATAAGCACGTAGATGGCGGCGTACTGGTGTACATCATGATAGGAGATGCCTTCTGCTAAGGCCGTCTCCGACTTCATATGTTCAATCCGCTGTTTGATGTCCCGCAATTCCACGGTCGTCTGATTGTTGTTGAACTGGGTAGTGATTATATCCAGAACCGGGACCGAGATGTTTATGATGTGGTTGATTGGCGGAACTTCTGGAATGAACAAGTCACCAGTAGCGTTTATAATGTGTTGATGGCTTTTATGCGCAAAGACTGTAAAGTCATGTCCTTGTATGAGACAGTCTTGCCCCAGTGCTATGACCCCCGCCTTTTCTACTTGTATTGCAGAAATGCGATCCTCGCATATGATTCTCCAGGTGCATTGTCCGCAACAGTAGAATAGGTATGAATTTATCGTGCTCAATTCAATCCATGTATCACGACACGGTGCTATGTTTGTAATACATTTGTTGGTAATCGGATCCTTTCGGCGGGACCGCGCACGTGATACCCAAGCAAGTACACGAACATCGCGGTTCAAGTTGCAATGTTTTGGGTCATGCTTCATTAAATTATTTAATGTGTAACTCGTCGAAGTCAACTCGTTGCGCAACGACGAGTCAGCGCATTCCATGCCATGGTGAGGTAAGTAGCAACTAGGTGTCATGTTGCTAGTACAATCAGCCATATGATTTAGTGTCTGATATTCATCAATGAATGCTCGGTGTTCCAGGCGTTCCAGGTTCCGAAACTGTGCTGCTGCCATGGGCTTTGAAGCTCCCAGTTTTTCCTCCAGATCATCAGTAAATGGATATTTCACCACATATCGGCCGTCCTCATTTCTTATAGTCGTGTCTTGCTGTTGACACTCCGGATCTTCTTGCGACATGTTTGCCGTAGCGGGAATGTCTTCCACGGACCAAAAGTTTTGTATGTCACCGATGTTGTTCAGCACCACGTTGCATTGGAATGTCTGCACGTGGCCGCATAAAATCCAGCCGAAGCGTGTCTGTTGCGCGACTGGTTGGGTTTTTTCGTGTCTGATGATACCTTCCTGAATGCTGGTGGAGTAAACATCGGCTCCCAATAGTAGATCCACGGGGCGACTGATATGAAAATATGGGTCAGCCAATTGAATGTTTTCCAAAAGTGACCATTGTGGTTTTTGGAATGAATTATTCGTGAGATTGTTTATGAGGCTTCGCATTACGTATACATTGGTACGTAATGTATAGTCTTTGTGTATTGCCATGCACTTGATATTAATTACGCCCTGGCACGTGCTCTCCTTGGCGCCAATGCCGAATACGACACCTTTGCTTCGGTCGCGAGGCAATTTCAACATTTGTGCTGCATGCTCAGATATGAGTGATACTTGAGACCCTTGATCAATGAGGGCTCGTAATGTGATCAGGCTGCTTGAAATCTGATTAATGCTGTTGATAAAAGTGTCTCCGATAAATTGCCTTGAGACACGTGACTGTTGCTGGTTGATTTATTGTTTTCATTGTGTAGTCGTCGAATTGGCATGTCTGCCACATTTTGATGTTGATGAGCCTCTTTATTTTGGTATATTGAAACTCACATATGTTGTACTGAAATTCACTGGAAATATCTTTCGTACCTTGCGTTCTATCAATTTCCCAGTGTAATGCGTTGATTGCTCTCCAGCGAGAATTTAAGGACTCAAGAACGTCCTCAAATTCCCACTTCTCTTGGATGAGATCGACCTTGATACTGTCGGCCGTTCTCGTAAATGCTTCGTAGTTACTGGTTTGCTGACGAAGCATTTTTGCTAGGATGCTAGAATCCGTCTCCACCCGTGGCGAAAAATTCAATTGCCTCTCTGGCCCGGCCATTGTCACTGCAGTGAAATGTGGGAGATCGCAGAGAAAACTGATTGATTGATTGCTTGATTGTTCGCAACTCGAAGTCGCTGCTAGCTGATGAACTCTGCTTTCTTGCCTCCTTCCTTAATGCTCGAAGACATGCAAAAAGACGTGTCCTGATGTTATGCTGGCTGTCCCTCAGCTCGGTAATTCCGTGTCCCAAGTGCGATATATGCGCCTTCTCAATCCAACCGGGGAGACCCGCTTGTGGGAGGCCGGCAGACCGATTCGCTACCGCACCAAGAAACACGAAAAACTGAGCGTGGAAGTACGTCGCTTGATCACTGGTTCTGCTGAATGGATCGAAGGACCAAAATGTCCTAAGTGATAAATTGCTTGATAAAGAATTAAAATTATAATTATTAAAATAATTATAATTAAATGCTATGATAAATGCTAATGCTATAAATGAGTGGCACGCGTGCTGGTTGCGGTAATGATTTGCGCACTGATTGTTTGTTAGTTGGAATGAATAATGAAAAGTAGGTTAATGCTGATGGAGCAAAATGTACGATTGGACTGTGGACCGTACACCATTTGAAAGAGAATTATTAACATTATTAAGTAAACAAACACCAGATCTTGCCGCTGACGACTTGGCTTTTTTCGCTTCTTTAGGTCCGATTTTAAAAAATTTTGATGTTGGACAAAAGCTAGAGTTTAGATCGAGAGTGTTGCGCGAAGCCATGGTTATTCAAAACTACAACAGATCAAATAGCTCAAATAGTTCTTACTCCAATGACCCAAGGTCTACACTCGACTCGTATGCATCATCATACAATTATCAGACTCCTGGTAACCCAGGGTACGAAACCAATGATTCAAATCCAGGTTACTCTGGTTATCAATCAGCTAGACGTACTGATGAATAGTATAATACGAAGTACTAATAATAATTTGTTTTTTTTCTCTCTTACCTATAATATTACTTTATAATATAACATTTTAATAATAAATATGTTTTTTCTTACCTTAAAGTCACCATTAGTCGTTCAATCGGTGGTATAGGCACGCGTCGTAAGCAGCAATGGACCAGTTTATCCTGTATTTTTGCCAGTAATTCGTCAAAAGTTCTAGTTGACATTCGAAAATAATTAAAGAATTTACTTTCGTCAGCCCTCAAAGTGCCAAATAACAAGACAAAGTCTCCTGCAACGGCTCTCTGCTCAATCAATGGATGAACATGGAGTCTTCGTCGTCGCCGGTTTCTATTTCTTTGGGATAGGTAGTACAAAGCAGCAATAATTAATACACTCCGCATTTTGGGCGTCGTCTGTACAGTAAGGCGTTCAGTACGATACTGAAACGAGCCACGCTGAGCCTCAGCGCTGACGGTGAGCGTGAGACTAAAATCAGCCTAATCTGTATGATGCCCGTATGTAACACGGCAGGAATCCTTTCAATATACTCGTGAGTCTACATCGGTTCATTCTCGTACAAATATCAGTGTTGCGTAGACGCGTTAAAGTGGTGAAATATTGAAATAGTTATGGCTATAAGGAAACTAACGATTGAACAACTGGCAATGATTGCTATCATTTTGGATGAAGAGGAAGAGGAATGCCCAAAAAACACTCGACGCTACTGGATTCACAATTCTATAAAAAAACGAAAACGGAAGGAGAATATTGGACATTATTCAGGCACTTAGTTGATGACGAAGAAAAGTTTTTTCAGTACTTCCGAATGTGTACATTCAAATTTAACGATTTGCTGAAAAAAATTGAAAATGACATTGTCAAAAAAAACACAAACTTTAGAGAATGCCTGCTACCTAAAGAAAAGCTTGCTGTGTGTTTACGGTAAGTAAAAAACAATTTGTTTATTATTAATATTTAATCAAACTTTTGATCTAGTATTCATGGTAAAGCTTTATAATAATAATAATAATAAACCCGCAGGGCAGCTTGTGGCGAGCTGTTGGGCAGTAGCGACCCCACGGACCTGATCGCTCCCGGGAGAAGTCTTGATCCTCATCTCTGGCTTGCCTTTATCGGCCGGCTGGAGTGAACACTGACGAGGAACAGAACTCCCACCTCTTGCTTGCCTTCATTAGCCGGCTTGAGTGGAGATTCGCAAGAGCATCTGCAAGATGCTCGGAGGAAGGAAGTATTCCAGTAAGATGCTTGTAGGGATCTTGAATGGACTACCAGGATTGTCCTGAGAGCCGTGGAATACCTCTCCACTCCTCAAGCACCTCAAGCACCTCAAGTTATGTTGCCCCCTTGCCGCTACGTCACTTTGTGCCAACGGCTGTTTCTGGGGGCCCATTTACCGAGTGTGCGAGTCACCCCCTGCCATTTTATCCATGTAAAATAACACTGGTCAGGCAGGGGCCATAGTACTTCCATAGACCCATTTCACCAGTCCATTATAGCAAGCCAAACCTGTAGACCCATACCTAAGTAGCATATTAATAAGGACTCTGCACCACTTCCGGTTTAAAATCTCCATACAAAATTGGTCAACAATCCTCAAAGTGTTTTTGGACCATGTTTCTGCACCACGTTTTAAAATCTCCCTACAAAAATTGGTCGTTAATCCTCAAAGTGTTTTTGGGCCAGCCCGGGTCATAAAAATCGTTGGTTCTGCACCACCGGGTCAAGAGTCCCCCCAATGGGTTTTGGACCAAAACGGTCTGGTCACCTGTGGGATTGCGTGGGGCGTAAAGTGTGCCGGCGGGGCGGCGACGCCGGCGCGGGCCGGGGCGGGCCGCGTGTTATCGCATGAAAGTCGAGTTGAGACATGATTCGTTTACTTTGTGTATATTTTAGTAATGAGATATGTAGGTACCAGTAGTAGGTATAATTGGGGCATCTGGATCACATCCTTTCAAATAGAGGATGTGACCCAGATACCCCAATTCTACCTCCTACTTTGAAAAGAGGAAATGTCTCTATTCTAATAGATGAAAATCATTTATTGAATAGGTGTTCTATTTGAATAAAATGCATTGCCTCTATTCGAAAAGATGCAGTTTTTCTTTATAAATATATGTTAATGAATAAGGGAAACTAATTGTATATTCAAATAGATGAAAATTTATTAATTAAACAAAATATGAGTATTAAAATACAACGCATGCCATCTATTTGAAAGATGCATTTTGTATAATATTTTGACAGATGTAAATGAATAGATGAAATTTGTTTGTTCTAATAGATTCAAATTTATTTATTAAATAAATGTTCTATTAGTATACAACACATTAGTTCCATTTGAAATATGTGTTTGGCCCATTTAAATCTTGCATAAATGTAATTGAATAGATGAAATAAAATTGATTAAGGAACTTATTTTTTATTCAATTTTTATTTATGTGATTCACATGCTCGAAGATTTTAAAAATAAAACAAAAGATTGATAAAAATGTTTATTTCTAATAAAAACATAATAATTATTCTAATTACTTAGTACTATATACTTTAATATTGATTAATTTATTTTCTAAACACCATTTTTTTAAACATATTACATTTCTAACAGCACAAATATCATAATGATACATACAACAATATAAATCATCGCTTAACATATATTTTTGATGTAAACTTATTAAACTAGGACAGTTTTTATCTTCTAAATTAAAAACAGCGTTGGTTTTAAACATCTTCATTAACCATTCACGTTTTTCAAGTCCTTTAACATATATAGATTTACCATCTAAAATCATTTGAATGATATTCTTATAATTGTGATGTGGTATATAACCCTGATTCCAGTATATTCCTCTGTTTTTTTCAATCCAACTTACATGTCTTCGTTCAGTTTTTGTTAAATCATAAAATGGAAATGGTGGTTTGATTAAAAAGCTTTGAATGTGGTTATTACAAATAATAGCAAGTTCTTTTAAAATAAATTCATTGTTATCATTTTTAAAGCCTTGGATATCCACTATAGCGTTCATGATAATTTTCGAACTATATTACTTAATGGCTTATACTCTATGAGTCGATCGTTTATAATGAGACAAAATGCCGTTGTATTTTCAGGAATATCCTCAGAATTTTCTATTTCTATTCGTACATCCACCGGCCCAGTTTTTA
Source organism: Erebia ligea (assembly GCA_917051295.2). Classification (NCBI taxonomy): domain Eukaryota; kingdom Metazoa; phylum Arthropoda; class Insecta; order Lepidoptera; family Nymphalidae; genus Erebia; species Erebia ligea. The sequence continues at coordinate 902,063 of OU785240.1, read as the reverse complement.
TGTTTTCGTTTTGCCTTGTACAATCAATAACAAATAATGGAGCTTTTTCTTTAAATGTAATCAAATCAAGCAACGGATCCGCTGGAAGGTTGTAATAAGACTGACGAAATCTAGTGTACATTTCATATAATAAATTATATTTATTTTCATCAAATTTCAGATTAAGAGATTCATATGGAAAGTATTGTGAATTCAGAAACAGTGTCACGTTATTTATTTTACAATGATCAAACGAGGAGCTATCTTTCGATTTATTATTTTTCTTACTGGATTGAAGACCAAATATAACATATCGAGGTTTTTCCAATTGAGAAGTTGTTTTAACTGACCAAGAATGTTTTGTAGTTTTAGGTAAAAAGGGATACTCATATAAATCCCAGTTTCTGAACGCTATCTGTATAGGTTTATCTTTTTCTAAAAGTTTAAGTAATGTAAGTCTTTCACGATCTGATACTTTGACGTGTGGTACACGCCACTGTATTCTGTTTATTGTGAATTGTACATTAGAAGTATCGTCTATTTTAACGCTATTTATATTAGAGTTACTTCTATTCAAAATAAGCTCATGTTTACAATTCATAATGATTTTATTATAGTCTTCAGCAAATCCCATTATTTTATTTAATGGAATAACAACATTAAAACATCCGTCATTACTTTTAATTCCATTCAAGTTCCAACCCCATATAGCTGCAACTTTACTTTGTCCCACATTCATCGATACATATGATTTCATTGTTGTTGTTATTCCAACATTCTTAACCCGGTCTATTTCAATACCGTTTAATTCATATCTGATGTCTTGAAATAAAAACATAATTGCATTATTAGTAAACTCTATAGGTGCACTAAGAGGTTTATGATCTTTACCAATAATCACTGCTTTTCCTTCTATGTTTAAAGAACTGGCGGATGGTAGAATGTAAATATCTTGTTGATGTATGGGAATCCGAATTTCATCATTTTCTTTAAAACTATTATTATAAGGGCTGTAAGTATGAATTTCGTAGCTTTCGATCGAATTATCATAGTGCGGTAACTCAGCGATCTTCAGTATATTCATATTTTATATCCAATGGAGCGAAGAAATTCTTTATTTCTTTTTGTAAGCCTCTTGGTCTTCCAGGATCTGATACGTCTACGATCTTTCACAACTCGCGGTGTAGTAGTACGTTTTATTACGTTATTTGAGTTTTTATTAAATACCATCATTTTTGCTTTCGTAAATGTAGGCGTAAATGAATATTCTCTTTTCTGAAGTCAATGTTCTTACCGTGTTCATCAACAATTTTTATATTTATCGATGTTATGATATTTTTATTAACTGGAAAGTAAATAATATTTTGGGGCTCTTCTTTGAATGGATATCCGGGGGGCACGTAAGGTTCGAATTCGTATATAACGTGAGACGGCGACCCGTTAGTAAATGAACCGTTTATCAAATCACATTCGATTCGTATCACGGATGGGGATAAAATGTTGACTGAGTTATCAGATTCATGCCATTTATTTGCTTCTAATTTAATATTTTTAAAACCCAACACACCACCTATACTGCTTTCTACATCGAAATCTATAGTACTAGTACAAAATATTAAACATTTTAAAGTATTATTATTGGGTCTTATTTTTATATCACAATCCACTGCTTTGCTTATAAGATAGTCGGCTATGTCGAATAAATCATAAGCACCGTCAGGAATTATGATTTTTTTATTTTTTCCATAAGCAAAAGTATTGTTACTATGATTTATGTTTGGTATAGAATTAATGACTGAGAAGTACATCAACCCGCACTCATAATTATTATCTTCTATATTTAAAGGAGGTTGGAAATGTGATTCCAAAAGGGACCCTTTTCTGGTGAATGTTATTACTTTACTCATAATGAAGTCTCAAAATACGTTTAACTCGCCCTAACTACTTCTTAATTCTAATCATTATTACAATTATACCAAAATTTATGCAAAAAGTCTAAACTTAAATGTCCACAATTAAAAGGATGATCCTGCTGAATATTGTCATAGTTATAATAAATATTTGATCCAAGATATTTAATTAATTCCTTTGGCGGTTTTAAGTTACCGTAACTATCAAAATATTCAATATAATTATTATATTTCGCGTAGGCTACCCAATGAGTACCAGGATTTTTTGAATCATCTAAATTAATTATACCACATTCCTTTTGGTAAGGATACTTTGGTAATTTATCTCTCATAAACACTCCACGAAAATGAGGTATATACTTTTTTGAATAATTCATAATATCTATATTGGTGAGAGCCCTTTTGGGTAGCCGCATTTTCAGTTTTTTTTATCAGATACATTTATTCCAAAACCTTCTTTATATGACTCGATGGTCAATCCTTTTCCAAAAGATAGAGATTCAACTTTTTTATTTTTCCTTTTCAAATCTTCCAAGCGTCTTTTCGCAATTTTATAATCATTAATAGCTTTAGAGATGCCAGCAGTACCGCCAGCTAAATTTCCACTAGCAGATAACCCAGCGAAAATAGGAACTAAGGGCATATAGCCACCTGTTTTTGGAATAGGAATGATGCGAGGAATTGTTATATCCGCATTTGAAGCTAGTTGCTTAGCTGCTTCCACTGCTAATTTTATTGCCATTTTCTTACATGTAGGTTTTAATTTATGTAGATGTTTTTTTGCATGTGCAATCACGAACTTCAAGTTTTGTTTTAAACCCGTTCCAGAACTAGATTTTGCACGTTTATTTTTATAATATCTCAAACCTGCACCGGTTTTAACTTTGGCTAACATCGCTTTGTTAACAATATGTGCTGCAATCTTTTCCCCTAAACTGGCATCAGGTGCCGTTATGCGGTTTCTCGCCATTTTCATCAGTATTATATCAGCTTTATGACGATCAGTTAAAGCTGAAGATTTTTGATAGGCTATGTCGTGCGCCTTACAGTACTCGTCTAACTGGTTGATTCCTTCCTTGTTCTTATGCAATTTTTCAGCTAATTTCGTACCAGGTCCGCAATAATTGTATCCAGGTAGATGAAGCTCAACGGGTAAGTGATTAATAAACCAATTTAAGACACTACTCCTGACCATGTCCTTAAATATACTAAATATATTTTGTTAGAATGAACCCCTTAAATAAGTATTCAATTTAGAGAATGATATTTGTCTTATCAATCCAGCTATTCTCAAGAGAAGGTAAACCCAACCACTTTACAAACACTTTATTTCCCTTTCTTTTTAATACTTTTTCAATAAGATATATGTCCGGATGTTTTGTTTTCAGTAATTCCTGAGTATAAAATGATCCCAAAATAGGTTGACCTCTCATATCTTTTAGTAAATATGTAACAGGATTGGTTTTATTCTCTTTTGTGATGGTAAATATTTCTGTTGACCAGTTAGGTGTATATCCCTTTTCAAATGTTCCTTTATGCTTACTTATACGCACAGAATCTCCAACCTTCAATCGCCTCAAACGACTTATTAGATGAAACTTACGTTTTTGCAGATTATATCTTTGTAATAAAATATTCTTATTATTTCCATCGACTTCGCTTGGCTTCCGATTGATAGTACGATGAATAGTATTGTTATAATCGTTAATAATTTTATCTAAGGTACCATCGACCCATTTATAATCTCCTTTTACAGCAAATTCTTTATATAACTTAGACTTTAATGTTCTAATGAATCGTTCTGCAATCGATGCTTTCTTTGTAGAATAAGTTGAATAATGATTTATATTGTACGATTTAGTTAATTGTTTAAATTTATCATTATAAAATTCAGTACCAAAATCAGTTTGTAAGTTTATAGGTTTTCGACCTCTGTCTAATACTTTTTCAAACGCATTGCACACAACGTCTTTTTTTTTAAATTTGAGCGGGAAAGCCCAGCCATACTTTGAAAAGGTGTCAATAATGACTAAAATGTATTTATAACCTGAATTTTCTTTAGAAATGGATTGCATATCAATTAAATCAGCTTGCCATAGGTCATCTATATCTTTCATTAAAACTTGCCTTCTCGGGAAATTTATCCTAGCATATTTATGTATTTCGTTTATCACATCTACTTTGCTCATTCTTCTTCTTAAATTTGGCAAAGTCAATCAGATTTTCCAGATTAGTTAATCTGCATAATACCGTTGTGACTAAGTCATTTATAGCTGTAATTTTTTTATTGCAGTCAATGGTTAAGTTATCAACGTATTCTTTCGTAACACTATCAGCAGCATTTAAGGGGATATTTAGATTTGTTATTCTTTTATTTTCGGCATCTAAATTTCCATTACTTAATACCCTAAGAGCACAGTTATTAATAACTCCAGTATCATGAAATTTTGATTTTTTATTCAAGTAATGCCCAAACTTATCAACGTTCATGTTGAAGTGTTCACTTTAAACTAAACAACTGTGATATGTACGATTATTTTTATTCTTTAATGATACCAGCTTCTCTGAGTTCTTCTATTATTGATATTATCTCATTATCATGGCTAGTATTGCCAGCATTCTTTGAAGCTATAAGCAATTTTAATCTATCAACCAATTCATTGGGATCATCCCAATAAATAAGATCTGTATTTGGTTTAAATTTTTTTTTTAATGTTGATAGTTCACCGCCTAGTTTTGGGTTACTTTTAGAATCAAAAAATAATGGTTTTATTATTTCTCGATACTTTACACCTTTATCTCCTTTAATTTGTCCATGAGTATGATAATCCCTTTTATGCGCATTCGTGTGATACAATATATCTTTGTATACAAGTTTATCTTTATCTCGTATCAGTGACAAATCAGGTTTCTTTCGTAATAATAGTTCTTTTAAGCCTGGAGTTAATTCATATGATCGCCCACCAATGTTTGCTATAATAGTTTTATCTCCCGTTATAGAGTTTTCATTTTTAGTAAACTGTACCTCAGAATTTCCAATCATTATGTTCTTATCATGTTCCTTTCGTATTCCAAAAGGAATATCCATATTGTCATAAATATCGATAATATCGTCTTTTTCTAATGACATGTCTAGATCGGTATTTTTTGATTTGTCAAAACTGACAATATTTTCACCATTATTAATATATTTTTCATTATTATTATATTTTTCATTCATAAATTCATTATTTTTTCCAGTAAAATGTTCTTTTAGTATAAGCTCATTTAAATTACCGAGAGATTCATTTTTTTCTGTACTTACTTTCTCATCATTGTTAATAGGTTTGCGATTATCAACTAATATTTTCAATGGTTCTGTTACTGGTTTCAATATTTTGTTAAGGGTTAAATTAGCATTGTCATCGACGTCACGCATATGTTTTAATTTATTTTTTATAGCATCAACTGAATGTAATAATTGTTTTTTAATATTTTGCTCCATTATCCCAAACTCCTGTATGTTAGTTAAGACAATGATGTGTACAAATGAATTTCTTTGTATGTTTTCTCATATTTATATAAAGACATCAACTTAACATTATAAAAGTGTCAAAAGCTTTCCTATATCTTCCTTTATTCATTTCACAGTCTTTATTAATGACTAAGAAGCTATGGGGTTTCTTCCACACGGTTGTACATATTTCTTTAAATTTATGCCAAGATATGTCTGTATTAACATGTTCTTCAAATACATGTTTTAGATTGACATCATCTTGCTTAAACAAAATCAGTAAATTCGCATTGTCACGCAATAACTGTTTGGGAATTTTGGAATAAGTCTGTGTTAAATAAAAACAATCTAATTGCTTATGTCTTCCCATCGCGAAGTAGTTACGTATGTTCGCTTGGTTTTCACAGACTACGTCATCGAAAATAATTATAGAGTTCAGTAAAGCTTCATTTGGATGAATAATGTTACTACCATCAAATATGAACAACTTTACTTCTGGAATCTTTTTTAACACAGCAGCTAGAAATGTGTATTTAGGTTGAAAAGCGGTTCTTGAATACAAATATATGTTTTTAAACTTCAGTCCATTAGAATGCAACAGCAAACTTAGCATAACATTTGTTTTGCCACAATTCGATGGACCGCAAATTATACAGCGGATAGAATTGGGTAGAAGTTCACTATGTTTTACACGTGATTTGTTCTCACACACATCTATAGCATTTATATCCAATGAAAGGGGTTGTTTAATTAACTTCATTATGCCATTTGATTCATAATCAATTAATCCAGAGTATTTATAGGTGCTTCAATTGTGAAAAAATAAAAAATCTATATAAGTGTAAAAAATATATGTATTATTGCAAATAAATAATTTACTATCAAAATAATTATTACTAGTACAATAATTATTACATTATTATAGTATTATTCCTATTAGTAAATCTAAAAATATGAATAATAAGAATTTTATTTAGTTCATCAGACAAGTGTGAATATGCCTAATTTAATTAATTAAAACAAGTGTAAGTAAATATTCCTTTTGATAAATTTAATAATAGGTTTCAGAAACAAATAGTACTCATAATCATTCTAAAAAATAGTCTTTGTATGACCCCAAGGCAAGGTTTCTATTTGATCAGTCAAAATTTGACGTTTGTCATCATTCCTGTTCAAAACAATTTTATCTATTTGCTGCGTATATAACACATGCTTTATAGATCGTATTATATTCATTTTACACCTTAAATCTTTATCCTCTTTCAAAGCATCTCTATACCTATTCAAACTTAAACGTTTACTTATAGCTTTTGAAATACCTTTCGCTTTCTTTATGTCACACTTTATACTATGGATATAGTAAAGTTTGGCCCTTAAACCAATGAATTCTTTTATGATGTCACCTCCTAATTCATCCTTAAAAAGACCGGGTACTTTCTCATTCAGTTTTGGGATATCAAATATATTTAATGGCGGATAGTTGCTTGTATCAAAATTAAAAATATTTTTCTTAATATCTTCGTAAACATCTTTTGTTTCAACTAAGTACATTAAACTATCTGTGTCGGTATAGCAAAGTTTAGCTCTTTTAGAATAAAGTTTTTTAACGAAATCGTAATGAAATGTATAAAGATGTTTCTTCGCATATTCTAAAACTGTAAATCCTATATAAATCGGTCGATCGAGAATTATTTTTTCTTTACTTAATTGAACTGCTACAAAATTTTCAGAGAATACCAAAATATTTTTTAAATTAGGACGAGCAATTAATTTTTCTGCGCAAAGGGATTTGTTTGTTTTATTATCATTATCATTCCATTTCGTGACTAATTTAACATCAACTTGTTTCCGTTTATTTTCAATAGTTTTTCCAAATATAGAATTGTTTAATAATTTAAAAAAGTCTTTTTCAAATTCATTTGTAGCCGACTTTCGTAATTGTGTATTCAAATCAATATATTTTTTTAAAAAATTATCTTGACGAAAACATAATACACGATGACATTTTCTTAATATCAAACCATTTTTTAGACATTCTTTTAAATGTGTGTAGTGAATGACGTATTTATATTTGTCATATAAATTAGCTATTAGTTTTGATGTCTTTCCTCCCGGTGGTGTAAACTTTTCAGCGGCAAATGGTAAGTCTTTGTGAACATCGTGTAAAATATCCGGATACATAAGATCCACTTCTAAAATATATCCAAATTCAGAATCATCAGAAATATCTCTAGGATCAAAACATGTTATTTCCTTTTGAGATAAAAAACGAAAATCTGATATCGGTAATTTTTTCGTCATAGCATAGCCATAAAGATTATTGCAATCGAGATATAACAAATATGTACTTGGTTTGGAATCATTATAATCTGGCAGATATTTATTATTAGCCTCGGCATGTCGAAGTGAACATTGTGCTAAACCACCTCGAATACCTCTTTCAAGAAGCTCGTAAATTTCTAAATCGTTTATCAAATCTAATTGTATACCAGTAGATAATAACATCGCATCCCAACTTAAGCCAGGTGAAGACATATAATACAATGGATCTAACTTATAATAAAGCAAACAATTTTTTCGGAAATTCTCAAACACATCACATAACAAGATAACATCACACTTTAAATATAGGTCTGTGTATTCGCCAAGCGAATGGATATCAAAAATATGCCATATCATTATAGCTCGTTCATACTCATTATCATTGATATGTTCTAATTTTAAACTATTATAAAAGTGCTCTTTTGACGGCAGCTGAAATTCTTCATATTTTTTCCATGAATCAATGTAATCATAGGGGTAAATTCCTTTTTTTCTTAACAAATTAAACTGTTTTTTGCAGGGAAACTCTTTATTAAAATGAGTAAGGTCGTTTTCTGATAAGTTGTTACTCAGTATTTCTAAACTTGAATGCAAAAATTGAAATGAATCAATAAATCTCATTTTTAAGGTCTCATGGTCGTGAACTGGCACAAATTTTGTTATTGAAAGATATTTCTCTTTGCTTTTCGGAATAATTTCAATTTTTCCAGGATATTCAGCTAATTTTTCAATAAACATGTGACTGTCATATCCCAACAAATTATGAATAACAATTGGAACAAATGAACACTCTTTATACAATAAATTACAATAAGAATGGGCTGCACCTCGGTACTGTCCAGTAACATGATCATGATCTTGGACTCTATCATCGAATAGTAATTGGTCACAAATATGACAATTAACAGTATTTTTAAATTCATCCGCTTGTGTTTTCGTCAAAGGTATCATTGGTTTCTTATCCGATAAAATGTAGTAAATTCTTAATAACTCTTCAATTAAGTATTGTACAAATTTTTCCACACAATCTGAACCTCTGTATGAAACATACTTATTTAAACTTGAATCATATGAGCAACATATATAATATCCAAAACAAGATGCTTGATGTCGTCTTATCCTGCGCGTGCGCTCGGTAGATGTTTCATCAGCATCATCAACATGAAGCAATATGCTCTCAAAATCAGCATAAATGACAAATGGTACTTTTTGTTTTCTCTCATAATTCTTGAATTTCAGTTTACTGTTCTTATCAGGTAATTCAGTAAGTATTTTTGAACAGCTATGTTGATTAAATTTAGTTTTATTATGATAAAATTGCAAACACCCATCACACAAAAACATTTTTCCTTTATGCTTACTATTCTGCTTCCGAACTAGGCGCATAAGATCTTTAATGAGACAATAGTGCCCGATACCAGTTTTTTCAATATATAATAAATTAATATGATTCATTTTTCTATTTTGAGTAACATACAAAGGTCCAGTCACATTATTTTTATTGTCTAAGCCATAAACTTGAATACTTATATTACTATTGTTTTTTTCAAATAAACTTATGTCTTTTGACGATGGTGGAAAAGTCATTCCGCTCGTATTAAGTATATTTGCGTAATGTGGATAAGAAGTAGTACGACATACATTGCGTTTCGATGGAAACAAAGCAGCCATTACACACCATAGAAAACAGCAATTATCATTATTTTTAATGTTTAAACAACTCTTCGTATTTTTAATATTTTCAGGTAAGTCAATGTACATTCCACCTCGTAAAGGATTGTATTTATTGATACTTATTTCTAGGTGACTTATTGAATGAAAAGTCCAGCCTGATTCTTTGTGCTCGAATTCAGATATGTTACTGGTGAGCGTATTAACAAGATTATTATAAAAATAAGATAAATCTGTGCTACAAAACAATGTATCGTATTTGGTAATAAATGATTTGATTTCTAGCTCTTGAGTGTCGGGTAAAGTATAATATGCAAATAGTTCAAAATAAATTTTAATACATTTGTGCTCATTTATTGTAGTTCTTATCAGATTTATTATTTTCAGTTTATTATCACACAGAAAGGAATCAGGATCAATATACTCCTTTTTCTGCGGGATACTTAGACGATAAGTTACAATTCGGTTTTTAAAAGCTGTAGTTATTAATTCAATATTCTCAATATCAGTTCGGACTAAACATTTAGATTTGTGAGATGTTGTTCTCAAATGATGTGACATTTTATTTTTCGGTATTAAAATATTGCATTTTTCACATTCAATCATCTTTATCTCATTTTTAAATTCTCTATGTTCATATGGTTCAACGAAGTTCGTTTCAGTAACTGTAAAAATAAAACGAAAATTAAAAACTATGAAATATTATTTTATTAAAATATACCTAGATATTAACATAACCATAAAAGAACTTATTAAAACTAAGATACAAAAAGGAGTTTAATACGTGTTTAATAATTAAAAATGATATGGGTATATAATAATATATAATTACTTATAATTTTTCATTAAGTAATTGACATTATTTTGAATAATGTTGTTCAAAATGTTTATTCAAAAATAAGAATTAATGAAGCTAGGTGGGCATTCTTTGAATTCTTTTCTTACTGCAGATATATATTGAGAAAGATGGCGCCAGGCCTCCGTATCTGTATTGCTGCGATTTTTTACAGCAACAACGGCCTGACGCCATCTATTCATTGGGGGAGTATTTTCAATTTCGTTGCAATTATATATTTTTATCTCCACATAGTGGGACCCAACTTTGTGCTCGTTTATCTGACGCGCGTGGCCGTTGGCCACGCGACGGGTGACGCAGCTAGTCAGCTGCGGCTTGTTGTTCGAGGGTTGCGTCTTCTCAATACCTTCTTCCTCGCTGTCGCTGCCGAACAGCTCGACAGCCGTACTTTTTGTGGGCTTCTTAATATTGTTTGAAGATGAAGCGCCGCGGTCCGCCTTCCTTTTCTTATCCCGCGAGACGCATGATGATGATGATGATGACTCGCTCGGGAAAAGAATATCTGCGTTCTCAGACCTGTAAACAACAATAAAATTAAATACATTTCAAATACAGAACTCGGGGTGCAATAGCTAGAGAGAGAGAGAGAGAGAGACGTGGGTTCGAATTCCACCAGGTTCTAAATTTCGTATGTACCTGTGTTATAACGAAGTTAACAATGTTCCTATTTGTATAATAAAAACGCTTCACCAATGGGTCAAATATAAGAATTATATACCAGTATTAGTATGAAATACAGCAGTGATGTACCTATTTATTTATTGTAATAGTCTATAATATCTAATAATAAATAAACAAATTACTAATTCAAATGACCTTATTACAAATTACTCCACTAGAGTGTATTATTTACACTACTTCAAAATCATAAGCATAAAAGTTACTAAATTTAGCACATTAATCCTACATCTATTTGCATGGGGATACATATTAAAATAATTGAGATAATTAAAAAAGTACTTACATTTTGATGGTTGTAGTACTCGTAATAGACGTAGACTGTATTGGAGATATTTGTACGAAAAACTGGAGCACTTGAGGACTTCAGAGTGTGGCGACAGTAGCGGTGGGAATAAGCCTCCTACGTTTTAATGACAAAATATAACACTGGAAACGTGTAAATGTGTGAATAAAATTTTCTTTCTTAGCAATACATATACACAAAATGAAAATATGATTTTCAAATTTAGCTCTTAAGGTGAAAATAATAAGGTCAGGGTAAGAATATGCGTAATTTATAACAATTTATACTACATCTCGCCCTGGCTTTTCTTACTACCAAATCGATGAAGTTTATATGATAAAATTTTAAATAAACAGACGTACACAGCTATTATCTCAATAAATATGTATCGCGTATTTGTTGGTGTTAGTAAACGGTGTTGAATTCACTTTGGACAATGGACAGTTTCCGCGAAACCCCAAGGCATTGATTTGGAAATAACCATACGACTGTGCAATACAAAAACCATGTAACGAACAAAACCATAAATTAAGGTAATCCTTAAAAATGTATATTATCTTATTTATTCGATGGTATTTTATGTTCAAACTAGCTGATGCCCGCGACTTCGCCCGCGTGGAATCAGTTTTTAGTTCCCACGGGAACTCTTCAATTTTCCGGGTTAAAAATTAGCCTATATGTTATTCCAGACTGTAATCTATCTCTGTGCCAAATTTCATCCAGATCCGTTCAGCCGTTGGGGTGTGATTGAGTAACAAACATCCACACATCCATACATCCAAGCAAATGACTCCAAAATAATCTTTGTTAACCTAATGACCACCAAAATTTTAATCATATTTTAATTTAACTTTAATTTTAACCACATTTTAACTCAAGTGAAGGCGAAGATAAAAAGCGAGTGTTTTCAATTCGATAAGATTTAGTTTGAAATCGAGTATACCTAATACTCGATTCTAAAGAAGATATAATATGGAAACACGTTTTGATAAATGTCACTTACAAGGTTTTAATATTGCTGTCTATAATATCTTACTTATGACATCCCTATCCCTTTTACTCGTATAAATTTTATAGTAAGCTCATCTCAGTACGGTTAGTCTAAGTTTCAACATTGCAAATCCGATTGATCGTAATCGAGCGTTCACATTAGCGTCAAAGTAAAATGAACATTAATCGCATTTTGTTAGAGTTCAATTTCGTGTATACATTCACGACCAGAGCTCCAACGAAAACGTATTAAAACTAAAAGTGATTGTACTCAATTTGCGACTCTAAATCAAGGTTTTTGCATCCATTTTACTTTGAGGCCTTATTCCGATCAATCGAATCGAAATTTACAATCTTAAAACTAAGACTAAACGTACAGGGTACTATTGTTTGCGGTAGCTTTTGCATGTAAGTGAATTCCCATTTCCACGGATTTTCGATTTGCTGTTCGAGGGATATTTTGTATGCGAATAAGAAAAAGCTTATCTTTGCACGAAAAGAAAACTAAATATAACCCTTAAAATAATGACGTTAAAGTAAAAGATTAAATAACTATTTTCCCGACTTTCATACAGCGATTACACTGAAGCTATCACAATACTCGTTACTAGCTTTCGCTCACGACTCCACCTTTTGCGATTCGTACCTGAATTCACATATTGAATTATGGAATACATATTTTGAAAAATATCTTTGTTCCAAATTTCATCAACTAAGTATGAATTAGCAAAAGCCGGGTGGACGAACACATTTTCACATTTATTAGGTTCGTGGATGTTAAACAAACTAACAAACCCATCGATTAACTTTAGCAATAATGTAGCGCTTATAATATGATTTGCAGCTAGATTTGCTTGCCACTATTTTGAAATTAGTTACCAATTAATTAGTTCACAAAATATTCAATGTACAGACAAACGTATCCAATCAAGCTGTATGTTAATAATGTAAGTGCTAAACGGTGTCGAAATTGTGGTCGAAATCATCGAGTTAGGCGACAATTCGACGAAACAATGCATGTGTAAACAAAAATAGCTTATTCTGCCATTTAGCCTGAATCGAGAAATGTTACGAAATCAAAACTCTTATATTTTGTACTAGCTGATGCCCGCGACCTCGTCCGCGTGATTTGAGTTTTTTGATTCCCGCGGGAACTCGTTAATTTTCCGAGATAAAAAGAAGCCTATGTCACTCTCCAGGTCCTCAAATATACCCATGCCAAAAATCACATCGATCCGTTGCTCCGTTGCGGCGTGATTGAAGGATAAACTAACAAACCAACAAACCAATAAACCAACAAACAAACACACTTTCGCATTTATAATATTAGTATGATTGTTTGTTGTCAGGTACTAACTTTAAATTTCATTTCATTTGAAAGGACGTGTTGTGATGTCTTCGGTAAGTAAGCAAAATTATAAAATATTATGTACTTAAATTAAGTGTTCTTATTTTATTTTAAAGGTCATAGATTATTTTTTATTAAAACTATTTTTTATTAAAATCATACTTAATATTTATAAATGCGAAAGTGTGTTTGTTTGTTTTGTCCTTCAATTACACCGCAACGAAGCAACGGATCGACGTGATTTTTGGTATGGGTATAGTTGAGGACCTGGAGAGTGACTAAGGCTACTTTTTATCCCGGAACATTGAGGAGTTCCTGCGGGAATCGAATAAACTTAAACCACGCGGGCGAAGTCGCGGGCATCAGCTAGTTAAAACTATAAAGTCTCTATAGGTAACAAATATATCTCCAAAAGTCGTAAGCATCAAGATTTTCTAATTATTGGGCTATATCACAAATAATAATTCAGCAATTATTTTTATTTCACTGATGAATACTTACTTTCTTTTAGGATCAGGATCTGTTCAATTTCGTTGAAAGGGCGCGGACTGAGCCGAGCCGAAAGCGATCTCATCAAGAAGCTGATAAAGACGATAATAACTACAATTATGTAAAAGTTCCTGCTCGTGGTGGGAAGATTATAAAAATTGAAATATACGATGTGAAGGACAACAATTTAGAGCTCAATGTTTCAGCACAACACATAGTAAAAAGCATTATTTTTGATGATGTGTATATAAAAACGAAAGAAATTGTAAACTTAATTCATGAAGATTTAGGAAAATCAATAAGTAAATAATATGTAGTAGAATTAATTTAAATTACAATAAATGATGATGAATCATGCAAATGTTTTATTTCTTCCATTTTAAAATTTCATTGATTAAATTATGTATAGTTCTGATATGAAAAGTAGGAATTTATTTTTATGATGCATTTATAAAATAAATTCAGGTACTTTTCATATCTGTAAGTGATAAATGAATTTTAATCTTTCGAAGTATTAAGTATGTTTTCAAAGTCATATTCATCATTTACATAAACAAAAAGAAGCATCATGTTATATTCTAATAGAATGTAACATTAATATATTTAATACCTACATACATTTTCAAATATTGCAAATGTTTTTTATTTCTTCCATTCATCTTTATTTTTACTTGAGTTTTATCAATTAAAATTTCATTGATTAAATGATGTTTAGTCTTGATTTGAAATAGGAATTTTAATTATAAAGGAATCCTATCTGCAGAATTTCTTTATATGAATTTTAATCTATTCGAATGTATAAAGTTTTAATTAGAGTATGTATCCAAATTAATGTAGGTATTCATTTAACATCATCGGAAAGGAAGCACCATGTTGTATTCTATTAAAACATAATAATATATTTAATATATGAATTTTCATTCTCACCTATTTAAATAGACAAAATTCATCTTTTTAAATAGATGACATACGTCGTATTCATATAGACATATTTTGATTAATCAATACTTTTCACCTATCTGAATATGAAATTAATACCATTTCATTTAGATATATACCTATATTTAAACAGACAAACTACATCTTTCAAATATATGTCGCTGTATTTTTTATTAGTCATATTTTGTTTCATTAATTAATTTCCATCTATTTGAATATACAATTATTAGTATCATTTATTCACTTGCATATATTTAAATAGCCAAACTACACCTTTCAAATAGAGGCAATGCGTTGTATTCAAATAGAACACCTTTTCAATGAATGCATTTTCATCTATTAGAATAGAGACATTTCCTCTTTTCAAAGTAGGAGGTAGAATTGGGGTATCTGGGTCACATCCTCTATTTGAAAGGATGTGATCCAGATGCCCCAATTATACCTACTACTGGTACCTACTGCCGATGCTACTCTATTGATGATAACAATGTGCGTGGAAAATATTATTTTATAAGTTCCCGCACCGCATTTTATATGATAAGAAAAATGGGGCGGGCTGTGTGTTATCGCATGAAAGTCGAGTTGAGACATGCTTCGTTTACTTTGTGTATATTTTAGTAATGATATGTAGGTACCTGCTACCGATGCTACTCCATCGATGATAACAATGTGCGTGGAAAATATTATTTTATAATTTCCCGCACCGCATTTTATATGATAAGAAAAGAATGGTATTTTATTAAAATAGCAGCGTGGGAGGTGTGTATGACGACAGCAGCTGCATTCTATATGATAAGAAAAATAAAGTGGAATATTGCACATTGATAATGCGCGATTAAAGAGTTTTGCAGGAAATGCATCAACTTCTATTAATATTATATAGGGTGAGTTGGGATGGGGGGAATGTGAGTATATAACTATCCTATTCTATTATTTTGCATGCAGTTTCAGTCGAGTGTTGGAAAACGGTCATAATGCTGTTTACTAGTTTACTTCCCTGGCTGGTTGTGTTCCATTTACAACGTGATAATGATTCTGCAGTGGTGATAAGAAATATCACACATTCATTAAATAGAGACTTGAGCAGTTTGTGTTCTAGTGAGCTGAGGAACCTTAAGAAAGTGGAGATGTATGATGAGTATGGGGATTTAATCAAAAAGTGGTTAATAAAGTTTTATTTTATCGATGAGAACAATATAAATCGGAAGACATTTCGTGATTCATATTATGTGGCTGTAAGAAGTAGTGACATTAAAAGACCCGGTTTTAATATACGTTTATGTGGTGATATTACTACTATTACCTATTCTGTGGTGATACTAAGAATTTGATATTATATAGAGTGGAAATCACTAGATATTTCAAGGGTCGTTCAAGACGAAGCAGCGGTTTGAATAATACTTTACACCAATCGTGGTCTTCTGACATGTTCCACCAGACGTTTAGAGATGAAATGGGGTTGGAAATTATTCTATCATTACCTAGAGGTGATGCAGTCACTTCAAGAAAGAGTAATCGTCATAAATCCCTAAACAAAATTCCTACAATGAATAAAACGAGTATTAAAACAACTTCATCTACAACAACACCAGCGGCAACAACCACATCAACGTCCACATCAAGACCAACAACCCTTAAGCCTATAAATGAAACCTGCCAGAAATTTGCAGCCGTGCTCTATAGCATGTTAAATTGGTCACAAGAACGTTTGGAAAAAGTGCGAAACGGGCAAATTAGTGACAATGAATGCATTGCTACAATCCCAATCTATTAATTATTATAATTTTGATTTTAATAATTTGTAATATAAATTTATTATAGATTATTATGATAAGAATTCTACATTTAAAAAAGTCATAGTGAGGTATATTAATTGTGAATGAATTTTATAGTAGAGTGGCGGATGTTGTAAGATAAGGGCTGGCAGCTTTATTCTATAGTAAATATTATATCCACTCAAAACCTTAATTAACTTTAATACTGCTAAAATTGATTAGTTTTTATTATGATTGCTACATTTCTCATATCTATAGAGGAATAGGTGTATAATTATAGTTTTTTTCGATGAGAAAGAGGTTAACCGCAAAACACTTCCCATGATAACCAATTTTATTACCAATTATTTGGGAAAAATAAAAAACTATAAAATTAAAAAATGCCTGGGGAAAAAAGCTATAAAATTGTTAAGATAAGGGAATAGTTATTTTCTGCGGCATCCTGCAATATGACCTCATGATAAGCATTTTTTTTCCCGTCAACGTTTTTATTCCCTTCTGACCCATTTTTCATATCACCGCGTGCAATGTTGGAAAAAGTAGGTGGTATCGATTCGGTATAAATATCCATACTATTTTAAACAATCAATACATTCAGTTAGCACTTATTAAGTAGTTGATCGTCTCTCTCTTGAATTTAAATTCAACTGTAAGTGTTAGATATATATTTTTTTAAATAATTCATTATTTTTAAATAAAAAAATGGATTCAAATACTAATAATTGTAAAATCAATAAGACCGCCCTAGCTCAATTAAATGTACAGGGGAGTAGAACTTGGAAAAAACTTAGTGATTTAGCCCTCAATCAAAAGTATAAAATAGTTGAGGTTAGTAGAATCACGTCAAAGTTTAAACCGAATATAATGCAGACGGTTTTAACTTTAGAAGATGGGGAATCTGTAGCATTGCCATCTAGATTCGACGATCTAGCCGCTCTATTATACGAAGAGCTGGAGAAGGGGTACCTAAGTTTAATTCTAAAAGGAGCCAGCGGCAAATCTTGGATTGTGGAGTTTGTGGAATAAGTTGGGGGGAAACGATTAATAACAGGTATCTTAAACTAATCATTATGTATTTTGTTACAGCAATTAACTTTTTTTTTAAATGAATCAACTAGTAGAAGTCATGTATTTTGCATGTAAGAAGGATTGGTTATCATTTTTATCTTCAAACAGGTTGCTGCGATTATGGACGAGGCCCATTCCATTGATAAAACTAAATGGGGATGCAACTATAATTCTCATGAGCCTATATGAAAGGAGCAACTATAATGATGTGGAAATATATACTCTAATGCAAATCTGGGATGACATAACCTCGCATTTGGAGGATACTGTGGGTGATATCAATGTGGAGGTGGAGGAGTGGTTGCAGCTGCTAAACACTACCCCACCAGAGTGTTTCGCCTACTCAATTTTTAGTGAACGGCTAGGCATCGCTTTACTTGAGGTAATTTTCTGCACTATAGGCAGATATGGCATAGAGCTGGTGTGAAAAGAGAGATTTTGCTAAAGCGATTTTTATACGTTTGTGAAGTGAGATTTTCCGATTTTATAACTTTTGTGCATTTTGCGAATTGAGACTTTTTTTTTTTTGTTGAAAGTGTTTTTTCGTGTTTGTGGACAATGGAGACGAGTAGAGTAAGGTTTATTATTGATATAGACGGCTTTCAAAATTTAAAAAAAATGTTTTTAAGGAAGTCGCCATATACGACTTGGTGAATGATGATTTACATTTATTCCATATATTACTACCCACGTGGTTATTGGAATATAAAAATAAATGCAATTGCATACGTCACCAAGTTCGTGCATGGTATGCTTTTAAAAAATTATGATAGTGATATCAAATACATAGATTTAATAGAGATTCTAAAAAATCTAGACCCAAACAAAGAGTTTGTTTGAGCCTATAAGGGGGGGCACGGTTGAGAAACTGCTTCTCACTGATATGGGTTTCAAAAACATCAACTTGGAGGTATTCAATTGTCCAAAAGTGGAAAAAATCATTGAGGAATATCACCTAAACCATTTAAACGATAATAACAAATGTAATAGACACGTTGCATATAAAGGTAAGGCATCGCGCTCATGCCATTGTAGTGGTGTGGAGGTGCAGTGCTTTGCCGTATTTTATGAATATTATATGGGGGAGGTTGAACAAAAAATAGTCTAGAACTTTCTACTTCACATATATACGGTTCCTCTATTATCTCCGAGTATTTTAAGTCATGTGATAATTGAGTGAAAAAAATTTTTTTTTTAAATTATGAACTCTTCTATTATTTATTAAGTTTTAATAATCATGTATTGCAACTGCTAGTGTATATTAAATACAATTTAGTTTTATATTCGCATACTGCAACTGCTGTTGTATCCATAATAATAATAATGTTAGCTATACTGTCTACTGTTTTAAATGTGTATCTTTTTTATTAATTAACCTATTTTTATAATCATAATCAATATATCCTTCTAAACTAATATAACTCGCATGTTGTGTGTGTGTGGGAATAAAATAAAAAAATCAATTTTAATTTATCTTGTTTTCTTTATTAATCCAACTAGTTGTATTCAACCCAAACCACTTAACTAGAACTTTATCACCCTTTCTCTTCAACACTTTTTCCACCAAGTATACATCAGGATATTTAACTTTTTGCAATTCATATTCATAAAATCCCCCCAAGATCGGTTTCTTCTCTTCATCTTGCAATTGATACGTGATTGGATTGGTATTATTCACTTTTACAATTTGAAAAATTTCCGAGCTCCAGTTTCCAGTGTATCCTTTGGAAAAAGTGGATTTATACTTGCTGATGCGTACATAATCACCGCATGTATATTTCGCTTTACCTCGTACTTTAATGCGGTTGTAAACGCTGGATAACAGTTGATTTGCATTGGTTTTATTCACAGCTACCGGAGCAATACCAATAGTGCGATGTACTCTATTATTATATTTATAAATTATTTCATAGAGTTCTCCGCCAATCCATTTGTAAGAACCATTGTATGTGAATCGCTGCCAAAGCCAATTCTTTATAGTTCTAATAAATCTCTCCACAATAGAAGCCTTCATCACGCTATATGTAGAGTAATGGTTTATATTAAATCTATGCATTAGAGCTTGAAAGTTTGCATTGAAGAACTCGCGCCCATCATCCGATTGAATATTCTTAGGCCGACGATGATTTAGGGTGTTGTTTAGCAGCTTGAGTATGGCATGTACATCGACGCCTGTTTTACTCTTTATCGGCTCAGCCCACGCATACTTGGAAAATGTATCGATACACGCTAAAATAGACTTAAATCCGCTATTATATTTGGAATACTTTTGCATATCAATCAAATCTATTTGCCAAGTGTCATCAATCCCTTTTTGAATGAAGCGTCTGCGAGGGAAATTTTTACGCGCATTTTTATGAATTTCCCGAACAACTTGCCACTTGCTACTACCGTCGCTCATACTGTTGTTTTCTTTTTTTACCACCTAAAGTTTTCCCCTCTGAGCTTTTACTATTCCTCAACTTTGTTGTTGTTGTTGTTGATGCAGGTTCGGTAGTGGGTTTAGGCTTGACGCTTGTAGTGGGTTTTGGCTTGACAGCGGGGGCGGGACGGGGTGGGGTGGGACGGGGCGCTGGCGGGGCGGGGCGGGGCGTTGGCGGGGCGGGGCGGGGCGCCGGCGGGGCGGCGGCGGCGGTGGCGGTTGATGTAGTTGTCGCGCGAACGCGGGCGCGGCGAACGTCAGTGGTCTTAGTGTATAAATCTTTTAAAATTCATTTTGTGTAATTTTAATGACAATAGTTACTTAAAATCTAGGTTCATTAATAAAATAGGTTTTTTGCCATCGTATAAAGTAAAATAATTCTTAAATCTATGTGAAACAGTGAAATTTAACAAATTTTTAATTCAGGCAGAAGATTACGTAACTTATAATTTAAAATATTATCCATGATTGGTAACTACCTAGTGCCTCAATCATAAAAATAACTTTAACTCAGTGTTAGTGTGAACATTTAAATGCGATTTATTTGTGTACTGTGTTGTGTGAATTTTTTATAAGTTTTACGTAATTAATAAAAATAATAACTATAACAAAACTATATTTAATATTTTTTACCATTAATAAATCGAGGGTGACATCTAGTGTCTGAACTCAGAACTACTTCGCCGAGTAGAAAAAACTTATAATCCTCATCTCATCGATTGCAACCGAGAACAGAACCATGGCCAATAAATGTAACAGCTGCGGAAAGTTTTCTTCGGCAGATGGCGTTCGGTGTACGAAGTGCGAACAATTCTATCACCGACCTTGTGCGAACATAGCCTCAGGGATTCGTATACCGACCAAGTGGTCATGTACAAGTTGCACCGGTACAACTACAAGGCGTTCAAGCAATGCCGCCTCTATTACGACAGACACGTCACAGGAAAAATCGTTCGAAGTGGTGAGCGATGACAGTGCAACTAATTCTCTTGCCCTTCAAGTAAAATTATTAGGAGAGCTCGTTGCACGGGAAATGGGGTCAATGCGCCAGGAACTTTCGCGGCTGAACTCCACCGTCGCCGACTTTAACAATAGAGTCTGCTGTATAGAAGAAAGGCTAGATACGCTGGAAAAGAAAGTTTCGACAAATAATAGAATAGAGGAAAGGTTGGAAAATTTAGAAAAGAGATCCCCTGCTGAGGATAGTAATGCGTCAGAAACTATCTCCCAATTACGACTAGAGTTGAATGAGCGCGAGCAAGAAAATTTGCTTAATGACGTGGAAATCGCTGGGCTGGATGAGAAAAATGGTGAAAATCCCACTAACATGATATTACTAGTCGCGAAGAAACTTGGGCTAAGTTTGGAGGAGCGTGACATTGTAAGTGCAGAGCGTTCGGGTCCCCGTCGTATCATTGCTGACAGCGCGGCGGGCCAGCGGCGGCCGCCGCGACCTATAGTCGTGCGACTGGCGCGGCGCACCATCCGGGACGACCTGCTCCGCGCCGCGCGTGTGCGCCGGGGCGCGGACACTGCGGGGATCATACAATCGGCGCAACCTAACCGCTTTTATGTTAATGAGCGCCTTACTAGGACCAACAAGCATTTATTTTATAAGACGCGCGAACAGGGCCGCCGCGACGGGTGGCGATATATTTGGACCAAGGATGGTCGCATTTATGCACGACTGAATGACGAAACGGAAGTCCGTCGTATACGCTCTGTTAATGAAATTACAAAGTTTTTTGGGGGCGGAACCGTTTAATATGCTTACTTTTCATTATTTTATTCTGTTTTAACATAGTAATTTTGATATTATATGACTGGTTTCTTGTTAGAAGTAATATTTTTTATGTTCTTTACAACTTTTTATGTTTTGACCTATTGCAGAATAACAGCTATAATCTCGGTATTTTACTGTTAATATATTTTTTAAATACAAATGTAGGTAACAATAATAATAATGTATTGTTCATCTATCTATTTCGATTACAGTGTACAGTCGCCGTGTTATTGGATAACATCTGCCACCAAATTAATTTATGTTTAATAAAAAGAGTAAGCGGCATACTCAACATACTTATATTTTGTTTGTGTGTTTTTGATTTGAGATTATTGGACATAGTAAGGTTTACGTTTTATATTCTGTGTACATGTTGTTTTAAAATATTATTTTGTGTAAGCTTAATAATTATTATATTGTTAGTACTCACGCTGTACGTATTGGACAGCAGTGCAACGAACAAGAATAGGCCAAATAACATAATGCGCTTACTGATTCTTCACATTTACTTGCTGCTTCTTACATATTATTATTATATGACTATAAGGTATTTATTTCTTACTTTCAAAAGCTTTATTTATTTACTACATAATTTATTATACAATAATTACAACATAAGTTTATTTTTAAATTTGGTTTACGCAACATGAGATTTGGTTTCTTAAATCCAGGCTCGCTAGGTACTAAGCATGACGAGTTTGTATATGCTATGGATCGCCATAACGTTGACATACTTGCACTAAATGAGACCTGGCTCAGGGATGGGGAGGAGGCTCGCGCGCCGGTCGTGCCTGGCTACCTGCTGCGACACATACCGCGCTCTGCTGCGATACGATCTCGCGGCGGTGGCGTAGGATTCTATATAAGACGCGGTTTGTGTGCGCGAACCCTTTCACATCCGAATACTACAAATGTAGAACAAATGTGGATCAGCATCAATATAAGCGGCAAGACTATTATTGTTGGAACGGCTTATAGACCTCCGTGGTTAAGTGTAAATATATTTATAGATGCTCTGACAGAGTCTTATGGTGCCCTTCCATATCATGATCATATTTTGCTATTAGGTGATTTTAACATAAACTACTTGGATACCAATAATATAAGTACAATTATGTTCAATAACTTTTTGACTCTTACTAATATGACTCAACAAGTACTTAAGCCCACTCATTTCACAAGTCATAGTGAGACTTTACTAGATCTTATATGCTCTGATATAAACGTGGCAGGCATTTGGGTTGACTATGTATGCACGCTCAGTGATCATGCTTTCATATCGTGTGAAGTTAATATTCCTAAGGAGAAGTCATTGACACGACGTACTTACATCCGACACATAAAAGAAATTGATACAGACGATTTAAAAAAGTGTGTAGTGTTAATTAATTGGGATGAGGTAAACACTGCAAAAAATATAAATGATATGGTCAATACCTTCAACAGTTGTGTCTTATGGGTATTCGATGTTTTAGCTCCTCTAAAGTTGTGTCTTATCAAAGACGGACACTACCCGTGGGTGACTTATAATATAAAGTTGATGATGAGACGGAGAGATGAAGCGCATGCCAAATCACGTAAAACTAAGAAAGATTCTTGCATTGAATTCTATAAAGATTTAAAATATTCAGTGGAAAAAGCTATATGCATGGAAAAATCCGTATACTTCACAATATATATTAATAATAATGCTAAAAATTCTTTGCTTTTATGGAAACATATAAAACGTCATGTTAACTTAAAAAATAAATATGATCAACCATTACCTGCTACTCTTAACGTCCCTGAAACAATTAATAGTCACTTCCTCAATATTCCAGGTAGAGATCAAGCTTCAACCTCCGACATTGCATATTATGCTTCAACTCGTTTTGGAACGCAAATATTCTCCTTGAAACCAGTTGACTACACATTAATCTCAAAAATAATACGTGCTCTCAAATCCAATGCTATTGGTGCAGATGGTATTTCGCTCGATATGTTACTCACCATACTTCCTTATACGTTTGAAACTATTACTAATATAGTCAACAAGTCGATCACAACTGGTGTATTTCCCTCCGCGTGGAAAAAAGCTATAGTCCGCCCTATTCCCAAAAAACCCAACCCTCTAGAATTTAAAGATCTCCGCCCTATTAGTATATTGCCCTGTCTGTCTAAAATACTTGAAAAGATTATATGTGACCAACTCACAGATTTCCTTGAAACCAACAACATTTTACCAGTCAAGCAATCAGGTTTTAGAAAAAATCGCAGTACGTCCACTGCTTTATCAGACGTAGTAGATGATATTCTAACTGCGCAGGATGCAGGGCAAGGCACGATACTGGTATTGCTGGACTACTCTCGTGCTTTCGATACTATTAATGTGCCGCTTCTTTTAGCCAAACTGCAATATTATGGCCTTAGTCCTGAAGCCGTTAATTGGTTTACTAGCTATTTGAGTTACAGAACCCAAATAGTTGAGCTAAAAAATGACGATGGTTCTACTTCTAATTCTCAATGCAAACCTGTTGTTAGAGGTGTTCCTCAAGGTTCGATATTAGGCCCCCTATTATTTATTCTATACTGTGCAGATGTTATTAATACTATGAGTTACTGTCGTTTCCATATGTATGCTGATGATTTACAAATTTACATTTCATTTCCACCAAATGAGACTCACGAAGCTGTGGAAAAGCTGAACGAAGACCTGAATAACATTGCAAAATGGTCAGATTCAAATTGTTTGGTTCTAAATCCCACCAAAACAAAATACATGATACTTGGCACTCAAAAACAGATTAAAAAGATTTCACATAAAAAACCTACCGTTAAAATTCAAGGAGATTATATCGAACGAGTTACTGAAGCACGTAATCTTGGCGTAATAATGGACGAAAATCTCCGTTTCGAAAAACATGTCTTAAACACAGTAAGAAACTGCTTTTACCGCCTAAAAGTTCTGTATCGTATAAGACCTTTCATCAAGACAGACGTCCGTATTCGACTATGCGAATCTTTAGTTATGTCCAAGCTAAATTACGCAGACATTGTCATTGGCCCGCGACTGCTGGCTGGTACCAAGAATCTTATTCAAAGGGTACAAAATGCCTGTGCTCGGTACTGTTTTCAAATACCCCCTCGTACCCATGTCACGCCATTTTTAAATACTGCTGGAATTATGAAAATGGAATACCGAAGACAGTTACATTTTGCTACTTTATTATTTGGGGTTATAAAATATAAAGTTCCACAGTATCTGTTTCATAAACTTCAGTGGGCCAGTGATGTACATACAACCCACCACACTAGGGCAGCTTCTTATCTTATTCTTATGCCGCGTCACACAACTGCGGCATTTAAAGGCAGTTTTAAATACATTGCGACGAAGTGTTGGAACGATCTTCCTCCACCTTTACGTAACCTCCAGACGACCAGCGCTTTTAAATCGAAATTTAAAAAACACCTACTAAACATACAAAAGCTACAACAATAGTTATCAATTTTAATCACTATAAGAGCCTTTAAAGTTTTATTTTTTAATTTTATTTTTATAGTTGTTTAAACAGTTTATTTATTAGTTATGATAATATTATGTTATTCCATTATACTAAGAAATATTTTGTTTTGTTTTATAAGTAATTTACATTTCTATCAATAAGGGAATATATGCCTACTTTATTAATCTATACCTACCACATAAATAATATAAGAATCAGTAATCTAGAATATCATAAAAATAACTATTTATACAATATCTACTATGTACTTTCTTTTTCCACCTTATTATTCTGCCTTTACAAGTTTCTGCTAATTATTATTCTATACTATGCCAGTGACGTTCGCAAAAAGGCGGCCACTGAAAATCAGCGTTGGGGCACCTGGTACCTCAGATGTGCGCCATCATATGGTTTCGTGTCTGAGAGGCCCGGAGTCCCAACATAAGCTGAGTGGCTCACCTGTTTGTTGCACTGCTGTAAAATTTTGTATGTAAAAGTGTTTAGTTTAAGTTTATTCCTTGCAGTGCCTCAAATAAAGGTTTTTCTTTCTTTCTTTCTTTCTAGTTGGGTACCAACAAATTGGGTGGTGGTGGCGATTTCACTTGTAGTTGGAATTTTCCCCGATATTTCTTCAATTCTTTGAGTGTTTTTTTTGATTTTTGTTAAACAGTTAATCATTCCCTCATCAAGTTGAGCTTTGATTATAGCATCGTTTTTTAGAATGGCTTTATTAACATTTCTTAATAAACGATTTTCACAGTCCACTTGATTTTTCATAACCTTGAGCGGTTGTGGTTTTCGTAGATAGTTATATTGCAGGTAACGTCCGAACTTATCGATGGTCATCGTTACAGTGATGCTCTACACTTTTAATATGTATGTTTGAAAGTTGATGAGGTGGTAGCACGTCGATTATATCGGCTTCTGACAATTCTTCCAATATGGCGATAATCTCATTATTATGATTATTATTACCGGCATTTTGGGAGGCAATAAGCAATCGCAATCGATCGATGAGTTCATTGGGATCGTCCCAATCGTCGAGCAAAATTCTTTAAAAAACGTTTCAAGCTTAGTCAAGTGAAAACACTGAGTGAGGCTTATATGATTGTTGATAATATTTATGATAAAACCTCAGTTGTAGATAATGAAATCAGAAGTTATGTAATAGAATATTTATTTTACTCATCCTTATTATAAAATAAAGAAATTACTAAACTCATTGTGTGTTAATTATTCTCCCATCATTCACACCACCACCTCCTAAATTAAATTATCCTAACACCAGCTCCTACATTAAATATTATTATATAAAAGCTATCGCAATTAGACGGTTTGGCAGTCGCGTGGCGATAAGTCGTCATGATTATTACTCACTGATGTTATTAGTGAAACCGAAAAAATGTATGAATGTCCCTTTTGTAGTGTGAGTGTGGCTAGTAACCAATTGATCTCTCATTCAAGATCGAAACGTCACAAGTTGCTTTGCAATCAATATAATGATGAAGATTATTTTACATATTATGTTGTACAGTTGGCATTCAAATGTAGAATTGTAAGTTATCGAGTTAATGGCTCATCGAGTGAACTAAACCCGGAAATGTACTTGAAGAATGTGGGTGATAAGGTGAAAAAATTGTTGAAAATGGAAATTCAATCAAATAAACATATAAAGGTAAATTTAGAACTTTTCTGTACATATACCATTACGAAGGGACTTGATGAAGTGATTAAAGATTTAAAATTATTCAATACTAGGAATGTCCACCTACAACTTTCATCGGATTTGTCCTCATACTATGAAGAAACCTGCTCCACAATTGTGACGAAATGTGGGGAGTTTCAAGAAAGAGACAGTGGGTGGGCCTTGGAAAAAATTGAATTTTTAGAAATTAATATCAACAAATACATTCCATTGGAGGGCAACTCCTACACCCCGCTCCCAAATTGGATAAAGCGTAAGCACGCGTGTGTAAATGTGAAGAATAAAGATAATGCATGCTTTTTTTGGGCTGTAATAAGCGCTCTACATCCGACCAATTCTCACTCAGATCGCACATCATCTTATCCACATTATGAGAATGTATTTGAAACAAGTGGAATTGATTTACCGGTGTCTGTTAAAGGAATCAAACGCTTCGAAGTGATAAATCAAATAAATGTGAATGTGTATGGAATTGAGAATAATAAAGGAGACGGATACGCTTTCATACAATCTTGGGCCTGATTGTAAAAAGATGAAAGTAGTGTCAATTAATAGCTTATATATTATCAAATCATTCCTGAAAATTAAGCGGAATTCGTCAATCTGGGAGTAGAGATAAATGAGATTAAGTAAAAGTGAGGTTATGCAACAACCTATACTAAACAGCTGATTTTTGAAGTGCGAGTGTTTTTTTTATAAAACTTAGACCGTTAATAATATATTTCTTGAGTGGAAGTATGTTATAAAACTCAAATGATCGATAAGATCATAATTACTAAGGGTAAAGCATTGACTTATACGTGTAGTATACATAATCATATAAGTCAATGGGGTAAAGAGATGATTCTTAAAATAAAATGCAACACGTTTTTATGTTGTTTTTTATTCCTCTTCAATTATAATTAGAATATCGTCTAAGAATTGTTCTCGTCGACCTATAGTATTACAACTACTAGTTGCTATACCACAATTCACGCAACGATCCATGGTAGTGATGGTGTCAATATTCAATCGATAAGCCGGCCAGAAAATCCATTATAACGAGCCAAAGTCAGACGTGTAAACGAGATTCTACGTGTCCGGTGTGATAGCAAGGGTCATACAAGTTAGGCAAAATCAGAAGTCCGTAGAAAAAGCAGCAGTGGAGGTAATAGTATCATTAAACAATGGGAAACACTCAAAACGCAAACGCAGTAAACACGATACGAAACGAATACCTAGCGCACTGTTTATCGAGTGATCAAAGAGAATATAACCACTACGCGAGTGATCATCGGGAGCTGTCAGCCTGTCACTGTCAACACAGATTAAAAATACAGCAGTGATGAAAACACAACTAATGAATCGATTTTGTAAACGAGAATCGATTTTAAGATTTCGCTTTATTACATAGATAAGTAATATTATTGTCTTGATGCACAGCTGAATATTATATTAATCATTGTAGGTAATACTTTTATTTATATTGATTGAAATTATCATCTCGCGAAAAGCCTTTTTACATTTTAGGTAACTTATTCACATTAATCGATTATAATAATCGATTTCCTATTTTATTTGTGATCCTAACTTATTTTTTTGATTCCTCATCTTCCAGATTGTGAATTGAGCTAATTTTTTTAATTTTGTAATGGGAAAAAATAACGGTTTTTTTAAACTAAATCTCAACTTATTACAATTTGGCCCAGAAATTCCCATCTCCTTTGAAAGGACAAAGGAAAACCTACAATCGACATGTAAATCTATTATTTTATGAAGATAGCAAGCTCAGTTATAAATCCCATTATTGTTGGATTAAAAACTTATCTCGTCTGATACGCTCTCAAATCACAAAGTGTAAGAATAAAATTATTTTCTGTCATAGCTGTTTGCAATATTTTACAAGCGAGTGTAAGCTCCAACGTCATAAGACTTTAGGGTGTCAAAATACTTTAATAGAAGTGCCCACCGCCGATAATAAATATTTAAAATTTAATAATTACAGCCATCAACTGCCTGTGCCATTTGTAATTTACGCGGATTTTGAATCGATTTTAAAACCCATTCAAATGGATGAAATGAAAAACACATATTACTCCCATGAGCATATCCCTTGTAGTTTTGCATATTACCTACACTGTAATTATAACGATTCTCTATCAAAATTCATTTCATATCGCGGTGAGGATTGCGTTAAAAAATTTATAGATAATATTTATTTAGACGCAAGTCGAATTGCCGATATCTATTCCAAAAAACTGCCGTATGAGATAAATGAGGATGTAATACTAATGCTAAACACATCATCTCACTGTCATATTTGTAACTTAAAGTATTACTGCCTGAGCCATTTGCAAACATACTGGAATCATATATATCTGATAGAGTATTTAGGGTAAGACAAGAGGATGCCTACTCTAAACTGAAGGAGATCAAAGCTGGAGTACCTCAAGGAAGCGTTCTAGGACCTATCCTGTACCTCCTGTACACGTGTGATCTTCCCGAACCAATTAATAATACGATCGCTACTTTTGCCGATGACACTGCCATCATAGCTGTGGGTAACTCTCACCAAGAGGCAGTGGGAAAAGTACAAACAGCTTTAAATGAGCTCTATAAATGGACGAAAAAATGGCGTATAAGACTTAACGATTCTAAGTCTACCCATATTGACTTTACAAATAAAAAAGCAAATTACTATCCTATTTATATTGACACACAAAAGATACCCTATGCTGATACAGCAAAATATCTAGGAATGAACCTTGATAGTAAGCTACGCTGGAAAGCTCACGTCAAGAAGAAAAGAGAAGACCTAGACATGAGGTACAATAAAATGTACTGGCTCTTAGGAAGAAACTCATCGTTATCCATAGAAAATAAGATACTCTTGTATAAACAAGTCCTGATGCCAGTTTGGACTTATGGTTGTCAGCTGTGGGGCTGTACCAGAAAAAGAAATATACTAATAATTCAGCGATTCCAAAATAAAGTACTAAGGGGTATCGTCAATGCACCTTGGTACGTCAGAAACGAAGATATTCATCGCGATCTGCAAATGGACTTCGTAGATATAATCATAAGAAGACAAGCAAAATCCCACGAATACAGGCTTCATCATCATGTAAACGTCGAGGCGATCCAGCTCCTGGACAATACGGATTTAGTGCGTAGACTTAAAAGGATTAAGCCCTTCGAGTTAGTGTAGTAAAGTGAAAGTGTAGTGCTAAGTGCAATGCAAAGAACACAAGAACACAGTGTCTCATAATAAAATTTAGCGTAAACTAAGATAAGTCAATGGACCAATTCTTAGATATAATTTTACAGTATAAGTTTAGGTTAAAATAATGTTACTCATTAGCTTTATTTACTCATAGGCTAGATCGTAACTTTAATAGGGTATTAACTGTTGTTAGTACTTTATGATATATAAAAAAAAAAAAAAAAAAAAACTGTCATATTTGTGAACAACCATTGCTATCAACGGATCGAAAGGTGATTGATCATTGTCATCTTACGGGGGGAATTAGAGGTGTAGCACATCAAGAGTGTAATTTAAAATACTCTACACCTAATTATATTCCCATATTTTTTCACAATTTAAGTGGCTACGATAGCCACTTATTCATTAAAGAGCTAGCCGCACGAAATGGTAACAATATTGAATGTATACCACTACATAAGGAAAAGTATATAACATTTAATCAAAGGTTATGTTTTAAAGATGAAGATGATGGTAGCCTTACTGGAGAGATCACCATACGTTTCGTTGATTCCTTTAAATTCATGTCCGCAAGTTTAGATAAACTGGTGAAAAATTTATCTCCTACTCAATTTCAAATATTATCCAAACACTTTTTAGATGTTGAGCAATTTAACCTTTTAACACGAAAAGGTGTTTTCCCATATGAATACATCGACTGCTGGGCTAAACTTGATGATGAATCATTACCTGACAAACATGCTTTTTATAGTAAATTAACGCAATCGCATATTTCCGATAGCGATTACACCCACGCTCAAACGGTATGGAATAAGTTCAATTTAAAAACCTTGGGTGAATACAGTGATTTATATCTCAAGACTGATGTTTTATTGTTGGCCGAGGTGTTTGAAAATTTACCCAAATACTTTACCCAAAATATACCCAAAATACTGGAAAGGAACTCCTCTCCCAACCACATGTGTTGTTGTATTTACATATTGATCTGCAACAAATGAACGACCTATTTAGACCTGCTCTGACCTCCGGTTAACC
The DNA here is from genome assembly GCA_917051295.2 of Erebia ligea. NCBI lineage: Eukaryota > Metazoa > Arthropoda > Insecta > Lepidoptera > Nymphalidae > Erebia > Erebia ligea. The sequence continues at coordinate 870,630 of OU785240.1, read as the reverse complement.
TAGTCAAACGATGTTTTTACATACCATTTCCAGCCAGCAGAACAATTAGGATTTATGTATATCGAACTGAGAAGCCATTTTATCTTCCTTCATATTCTCGGCCGCAGTCACCGGCTGCAAATCTCTCTCGGAGCACTTCAGAGTAGGAAAAGGGGGTTCACGCATCATACAGACGGTTTTAAAGCGTACGCATCGGAAACTGCATTGAATGAAACGCATTTCCCTGCGATAGCAATTTGGCCTTTATTCTCCAAAATATCACATTTCACCACACAAAAATTCTGCGTCACAAATTTTTGCTATCATAAACCACAAATGCATCTGTCATTCAATCACTTCCATTTCCAACCATAGATCCCTAATTGTCTTTGGATCGTTCGATAATGTTTTAAACAAAAGCCAAAAGAATGCTATCTTTATTTCTGTTATTTTCCTACAACAAATAACGAACCAAATTAATTTATTTAAATGAATGTTATATGATACGACAACACAATTTCTGCTCCTAAGACCACAGAATAGGTTTCTTGTCAAAGTGACAACCAGTGTCACAACTAGTGTCAATAGATGGCGCTAGTTGTATAAAATTTACGAATTTGTGATAAACAAAACGGATACGTTACATTGGTTAACTGTAAAGTCACGTAGGTTGTATTATTTAGGCTGCTTATTCTATAAATTATTATCTACAGGTGAACCTAAATTTCTGAGAAGTCTAGTTGTTGATGAAGACCCAGAAATTAGACGATCAGACAGATTAGCAGCAAAAAATAACGTCATGTTCATAATCCCTACATTCTCTAGTACTAATTATGAATATTCGTTTGTTGTTTCGGCTATCAGGTTCTGGCAAGATTTGCCACCTGAAATCCCGAATTCTCTTAGCTTAGAATCATTTAAATCTAAGTAAATTAATAACTGGAGTTATCCTCAATGTCTGGGCATGCGTAGAAGACTTCGCAGGTATCTTTAAAGTCTTTTGTGCGTTTGATATCTGTATTACGCAATTCGATAGAATAGGAATGCTGTCACTGCCAAATGTCCTTAATAAGATGCAAGAACAAAAGCATGGGTTTATTAACCGCTCAGATCTATATGCACTGTGTTATTAATTAGTTAAGGCCTATCTTCATGTGATTTAGACAATTATGCCCTGTGTAAGTGGCAATAAATGAGTTCTTCTCTTTAAAAACTGCCATTCGATATTGTACTTAGAAATAAGACAGAGTTGTAGCTAGATTTTTTTATCTTTTTAACGACTTGAAATGATGATTGTAAGTAGGATGTAAGTAGGATTGTTATTAAATTTTTAATGTTTACAAAAAATTGAAATAAAGGTGTAAGCGAATCAACAGCGTTTTTTTACTTTACTGTATATTCGATTATTTTTTCTAGAAAAATTGTAGTAGTAAAGCTAGTTAAAAGTATATCTTACATAATAAACAAACAGTTCAATTGATTACTGAGAACCATTAATATGCAGGAATTTATGTTTTAAATTCAACGATTAAAAGATTTAAATCTATTGCAACGTTATTTACGTCTAATAATAATCAAACAAAAATGACGTAGATGACAAACAGGTATTAAGCATTCAAGGCTTCTATAAAAGCCGGTTTTACGTCATAAAGTTTAGTTTGAAACCCATTGCCATCGATAATAGACGCTTTATAATGAAGTCCTTGATAATGGAATCCTGTATCCCAAGGATGAAAGCTGACGAGTTCCTATGTTTCATGGAAGACCCAAAATCAAAAGCGCGCATCGTAGATGAGTATCAATCAAAATTCATGAAGGAAGGAGAAGAAATGAAATGTACACTGGAGCAGAACAAAGAGGTGGAGATAAAAGGCTGCCTGTCTTACCTGCAATTTCTCTATTACGGTCCTCAGTCCAAGAAAAATCAAGTGATCCCGAGAGCGAGCTTCGTCGATGGTTATGATACAAAACAAAAATTTCTCTGTACGAAAAATCCAGTGGAAGAAGATTCCGAAACGTTTTGGCAATCTGTGTGGGATAACCACGTAGAGATAATCGTGATGATAGGCAAGCTTACTGAGAAGAGCTACCAATATTGGTCCTCTACAGAACGTCAATCTGTAGTAAGTGGGAAGTTCAAGATTACGACTCGAGCAGTTGTAGTCCATTCATACTTCACTGCAACTATGTTAACTCTGACTTCGATGACACTCAAGCCAAAACAGAGGCGCTTGGTTTTTCACTATCAGTATACCGATTGGCCGAAAGGTAGCTTACCTCAGCCAGGCCTCTTTTTGGATTTTTATTTTTCCGTTGACAACGTGTATCTTAAGCTAAAGAACAGAATGCCTAATAAGAAATCTGCCCCTAACTCATTCATTGTTTTGATGGTTTGGGAGGCTCGCAAGTATTTTGTGCCATCAATATCTGCATTACGAAGTATGATTTAACGAAAATAATCTCAGTATCAAATGTCGTTGAAAGGATGCGAGAACAAAAGCCCGGGTCTATTAACTCCTCAGACCTTTAAGCTTTATGTTATGAAATAGTGAAGGGTTATGTTAAAAGGGTTTAATCGAACAGGCTCCGTGTATAATTTTTTCTTATTAGTTTGTACTGATTATGTGTTAAGTCTTAAGGGTGCTCCACATTCTCAAGAGAATCTCGCGAGAACGCAAGAAACATGCGAAAAACGTGAATGTGGAAGCGATTCGCGTATTCTTCTCAAGTTCTCGCGTTGTTCTCCGGCTTTGCTCCACTTTTTGTCGGTTTTTTGACGCGAGACAAAGGAGCGCGAGGACGTGAGAACAGTCGAGAACGTGTATTGACTCCACACTCGCATGTTTCTCAGTAGCGCGCGAGCCGCGGACTTGAACGGTTGTATATTGTGTACCGCGTGGCGTCAATATGAGCGTAACTTTTAAATCTTTCGCGTCATTGTCCACCTAGAAATACGGGATAATTTTTTTAAACATTTCTTTTGTTTATTTAAAAAGCAAAATGTCTTTTAAAAATGTCATAAGTGTTGAAACTAGTGTTTTTCCGTGACATTTTATGTGTATCAGTAAATTGCATTTTATTTCTTTTCGTTGTATTAGCAATCAAAATTAAACATTTTTTTTCGTTTTATTCAGAAATATAAGTAATATTTAAATTTTTTGCATTTAATCAGGGGATGATTCACGTGTTACCGGCAGAAAATCAACTGAACCAGTGAAGGTGAACTGGACTGATCGTGCAATTGTTAAATATCTTAACTGCTCTGACTTGCATGCATATTCATCGGGAGAAGATGTCATTAAAATAAGTAATACCATCTTTGTGGACTCGAACAACCCTTGTATCATGAAAGCGTCGGTAATTATTCTAAATAACAATAAATTTCTGGGTTATAAACATGCTTTCAACATAACTGGAAAGAGAATAATTATGATTAATAATACATTCCTAGGACCAGAACAAAATCATTACATAGTTGGAGATAATGTATTTCTAACTCATAATACATATCAAGGTCATCTCCAACTTCATGAGGTTGCGGGATATGAAGTCATTGCATTCCAAAATGTATATGATGGTAAATATTATAGAGTCAATCAATATACAGGAACTCATGTACTGGTCTTTGATGACGAATCTAAAGTAAAATTCGTCTGACTACATATTTCTGAAAAATCCCGTGAACTTAATGTATAATTTGTATCCTAACGATTTGTCAAATTATGAAACTGGAGCCTTTAATGATATAAAAGTACAAACAGATTACACTTTAGGCAAAACTGGTCGAGAAACGTTCGACTCAACGCCTATGAGCGTTACCAGATTTCTACAAGATGCGAAGTTTGGATCAAAATGTAAACGTCCTGCAAGTGCTACTATCATTAAAAGACTCGGAGATTTAATTAAGAATGATTTTCCGGAAATTGATATTTCAAATATACCTCCGGCTTGGATTCACAACCTGGCAGTTTTTTAAACAATAAATATTTTGACGTACAATAATGACTTTTTAATAAACAACATTTCCCTGATTAAAGAAATGAATTAAAGAGCATTGGAAATAACATAATTTGAATTCTTTTCAATATTTCTGAATATTTTGAATACTTTTCAATTTCTTCTCTTACGCAAAATTAACATGTCAATTCTGATTAGAAAAAGGGATTTAAAATGAGTCAAAACATAAATAATATTTAAAGAAATTACAATAAAGAAAGTTGCATATAAAATCCTTTATTGTATTATACATAAACTGATGTTATAAAATTTAATTTTATTTCAAAACATCTCTACTCAAATAGAGATCGAAGCTTTTGTACAAATACATTTTTGATCTGTATTGAAAATAGAATAATTAAAAAAAAATTAGAAAAACGATTGACCCTAAAGGCCATCCCTGCAACTTCCCGCTAATTCCATACTTAAGTGCTCAAAATAGCACTTCGAGCTCAAAAATATAATTCTCGTGTCATTTCGAGCTTTCCGAGCTTAAAGAGATAGCTGTTATATGTTAGTCTGATAGGGATTTAAAAAAACACTATCTGTTGAATTTTCAAATTGCAATAACTTTTGAATGAATGAACCGATTTTCACGAAGTTGGTGGCATTCGACGCAGTTTTTCAATCCTCATAAAGTATCTTTAAGTGGAATTAATCGAACAAGGAATTTCGAGGTAATTCCGAAAAAACACTTTTTTTGGATTTCTTTCGTTCACGATATCTCTCGAACGAAGCAATCGATTTTGACCAAGTTGGCGGCGATTGACGTAGTTTTTTTATGTTAAAAGCTGATTAGTTTTTGGAATTGATCGGTAGAGCCGTTCAAAAGTTATTCCAAAAAAACCACTTAAAAAAAAAATTTTTTTCTCAGTTTTTTTGAGATTTCTCCAAATCTATTGGTCTGAATTGGTCCAAATTGTATTCAAAATCTGAGTTTGGTCAAGCCCTTTCAAATGGCACCAACCGCGATAAAATTCGGATGAGCCGTTCAAAAGTTATAAGCGGTTCACATACTTTCACACACACACATACACACACATACATACAGACACAGTGACAACCTCGCGGGAGTAGTCAGGGAAGCTTCCTATGACCTTCAAACGTCGAGGTCTGATGAAAACTCGATTTTTGCAAAACGGGGTGAAAACAATAACTTCCCGATTTTTGAAAAATCTTCGATTTTCTTAGCGGGAAGTTAAAAAGCTAGTCATAGTAGGTCAATTTTTCGAATTGGGGCAATTTTGCAGAATTCATAAAATCAACCCTAATCACACCCGAAATTGCAAAAATTCAAAAAATTGACCGATCGCGACTTATCTTTTTCTTTTATTATTTTATTTTCAAAGCAGAATATGAAATATTACATGAAAATTTTTAAAAGTAATCACATTACCTCTAAATTGTTGATCGAAAATCAAAATTTTTTTAAATTCATAAAAAATTTGTAAATCATGAAACCATGAAAATTTTTATCTATTTATTTAGTTTTTCATGCTCTTTAAAGAAAAAAGAACGATATCATACTCTAAAAATTACAACAAAAAATGAAACAAGAACAATTAATAATTTTTCCACCCTCCCCACTCTAGTGACAGTCAATATTAAATAATAGAATGTGAATTGAATACAGTGATAGAATGTGAATCGACCGAAATGGTAATTGATAATTGTATAAAGTCACCAAATACTATGTGAGTTAAAATAAAAATTTATTTAAAACATTTGACAAAAGCAACACGTTTTTTTTTGTTTGTTTATGTGTATGATTACCACTTGTTTTAGTTTTGTGTATAATTTATTTACAATTATTTTTTATATAAAATTTATTATTTTATTTGTTAGTAGGAAAGAAATACGAAAAAAAAAAACATGCGGAGTACCAAAAAAAGTATCGGGAGCGGCAAAAAAATAAAAGTGTTAAGATAATTTTGTAAAGTATTTTTTTTTATTTTTATCGATAAAAAAATCATAATAAAAAATGTGTACCAGATAAATAATAATTATTTAATAATAATTAATAATTATTTTCTTTATACCTCGAATAGAACTTGAAATTAATATTTTTATAATAAGGAACTTTGTTCCTATCTGGTGTCCCACGACACCACACATCTTTTTATGAATATTGAAATTAGTAGCAATGATCAGCTTTGAGTAGGCATAATTTAGTTTATAGTAAAAAAAGCGAAAAAAAATTTGTTTTATTTAATCGTGTAAGGATAATACTAATTTAATGTTGTCTGATCCTTTGAACATATCGCACCTTTAATAATAAACCGCAATAAGTCAAAAAATCAGTTTTTTGACTTTTCATCATAAAACGCATTAAAACCGATGGAAAAATCCGATCAGTCTTACAGACGCTCAATTTGCACGAGTAGAAGTGAAATAAGTGATCGTCCGTCTCTTTCGTTTTGACGGAGCGGGCCAATAAGTTAATCGAAAAGTGGCGCCATTCCGTGTTACGCCGACAGTGTGTCGAGGAGGACACGTACGTGGCTGTCTAAAACCTATTAGTGTGTTTTATCATTAACAGGAAAGCGCTTGCTTTGCTTGGATTTAAATATTTAAGTGAATGTTTTAGAACTATTGCATTTTATTTTTAAATATTGTTAATTTTAATACGCAAAACTTAGACTTAGTTCATTTTATGATTAAAGGAATGGCATTTTGTTTGTATTTCTATTATTTGTTACGTTTTATTATTAAACATTTACGAGTTACATAATATATTCGGGTTTAGTTCACTTTGATATTAAATATTTTTTACATTCATATTTAAATTTAGCGTTATTGCATTTTATTGTAAATGTAAAGGTAACTTTTTGTTTCACTTCCTAAAATTAGTAATTTTTTTTATTCATCGGATTCTTAAGATTCACGGTCAGTTTCTTAATGAACAGCTAAAGTAATCAGTAAAAGTTTTAACTTTTACTTGCCCATTGCTCAAGTTAAGGCAAATATGTTTCTTCATTCAAGCAAAAGCTAAAGTAAAACTCATAAAAGTCAAAGTAGTTGCCATTACAAACACGTCGAAATTTCCCTAAAAAGCCGTGGGGAGGTCTTTTTATACATGGCAGCACTGCAATATCATTGTCAAGTGTCAAGTTCCAAGTGCCATCTATGTCTCATGTCAATTGGCATAAACAAAGAAACGCACACGCGACTCGCTCAGTCTTTTTGAGACGAATTCGGTTGCAAAGTATTATGTGATTGTCCCTCGCCTGGGATAATTCACCGTAGTACGTGGTCCTCGCCTGGATCGTGTTTTTCTTTTCGAGTACGATTTTTCGCCTAATCTCTACTCGAATATGTCTTTATCGAGGATTTATATCTACACTGATGTTCACACATTAGAGGCGGGTAAGTTTTGTGTTATAAATAAAAATTTCTATGCAAAAAATGGGTACTGTTATTTATTGTATTTCTATAATTTAGGATTCACAATTGCTCAAAATTTTTAATCTTATCCAAAAATGAATAATATTATGGATTTTATGAGTTATTTTTTGGATGATGATGATATCATATTATGTCCTAGAGTAAAATACCAAAATATTCTACACGTTTCAAACCACTCTTATAAAAGGACGTATAGAGAAGTGAGAGATACGTACAGACACTTAAATTATCACATAGGTTCAAACATAGTACCTCATAGTGCGATTCCTGCAATATGTCAAAGAGCAAGGTTGGACTACCAAGCGGAAGTAGCTAAAGTTATCGCGAGAGATTTAGCAATTGGTGAAAGTGCACTATCTGAGATGGTCCGCAACGCGGTTATTGTCGACGCTAAAAGGTTGGTGGACCCCATATATAAAGTTGAAAAATTAGTCATACATCATAAATTGTCTACAGAAGAAGAAGCTATGTTAACTGAAGTTTTTCCAGAATTGAGTCTTGAATTCAAACATGATTTGTTTCATCCGCACGCTTTCGCCGCGGCGTCGCGAATAATCGAAGAACAAATTAATATCATAGGACTGGGCTTGAGTAGAATTGCCAATGTGAAAATACCGGATGGTTATGACGTGTTAGTTAAAGATTCGGGTGCAAATTAACCGTGGTCGACATAATTTTCACTGTTGTTCACCAATTTTAAGTATATACGATCAGCAAAGGGACGCTAATCGAAAGGCTTCTATCGCGACGATGCAACGTTGTTCAAGTTTACAGTCAAAAGCATTAAAGAAATACAACAATGATATTGTGAATGGTACATCAATATTTTCGTGTTCTAATGTCTCAGCACAATGCAAAGCACCATTCATGACATTTCTACATTCGACTTATGACAGAACCTCGACTTTCGACGACCTCCGTGGCGCAGTGTGTAGCGCTGTTGCCTTAACGTGCGGAGGTCCCGGGTTCGATCCCCGGCAGGGTTTGGAAATTTATAATTTCTGAATTTCCCTGGTCTGGCCTGGTGGGAGGCTCCGGCCGTGGCTAGTTACCACCCTACCGGCAAAGACGTGCCGCCAAGCGATTTAGCGTTCCGGTACGATGCCGTGTTGTAACCGAATAGGGGTATGGGTTTAATATAACTGCCATGCCCCTAACAGGTTAGCCCGCTACCATCTTAGACTGCATCATCACTTACCATCAGGTGAGATCGCAGTCAAGGGCTAACTTGTAGTGGATAAAAAAAAAAAAAAAAAAAAAAAAAGAACCGCGACAGATATAGCCAATGCTATGACCGCAGCTGACGCTAAAGTCGGTACGGGTTCGTTTATTTTTAGTACAGATATGTTATTGAAAATTATATTGCTGAAGGAACGATCAAATCTTTAGGCGCATATTACCGCGTGTTCACAAAAGATGGTGTTAAATACATTAACATGAGTTTCAAAAGTGATCCATCATGGTCCTACACTCATAGAATTGATACTTACATGACCATATTGCAACAACCGGTGATAAAAGATAGTAAAAGACAACAAACATTATGTCGTAAATATATCTTCAATCAGAAACTCGATAGTATTTTTTAGGATTATCCGATGTGGTTCAAGGAATGTGTTACCCGGGGAGTTGACGCACAGATTATGGTTCGACAATTCTGAAAATATGGTGATCCAATGTTTTGACTGGTTAGCGGATGGTTACGATTCGTCAAAAAATCATATGCGTTTGGTGCGTTTTGAGGCCCCAAAGCGTTTAGTGAATGACGCGATAAATTATGCCTTATACTTTGGATCATAATAAATTTTCCGTGATGAATATCTTGGCAGCGTTGAAGTCTTTTTCTACACGTGTTGTTGGTACTGTTCAATATACAACGTGTTTATAAGCAATTCCTATAACTTCGAGGTATTGAGCAGACCACTTATAAGAATCGAACTGCATAAGAAATATTTTTTAATATTTAAAAAAAAAAAAACACAGTTTTCATACAAAGTAATTCAAATATTTCCGACTATTTATGTTATACACACCTTTATGTAAAAAGCGACAACGTCGCAACATTTTTACTAAGGGATTGCGGTGCGCCTTTGCTATTTTTAACAATATCGAGATAGGAGAATCTTACTGATGGACTTAATTTTTTACCTAATTACTTACCCAGTTATGAACTTTAGGGACTACGGTTAGGAATAGAATTTGTCTACGAGCTTGGGTTCCGGTTCGAATACCAAACAAGGGATTAAACGAAAAGTAGTTAAGTAAGTTTAGTAGTATTACAAAACATAAAAGCGAAATATTAATTAGGTAGGAACTTGCTGACCTACGTTTGCGCAGTCAAAAAAATTGACGGAATTGTACCTACTATTGACTTGTGTGTATGTTTTTAATTTCGAGTATGGTAAATACGCCGGTATTTAAGCTTGAGTGAATTTAAATCGTATTTAATTTCGAGTCAGCATTTTTTACTTAGGTATAATACCTACCTTTTATGAATAGCGGTGTAGTCTTTTTATTATCAGGTAGTAGATTTTCAATATCACCAAACTGTAAACTGTAAAAGATAAATCTGAGGAAAATTTATGTTTTATCGTTTGCGGCAAGACTTTATCGATGCCGACAAGATAGCTTCTACTGGCACATCACTAGTTACACCGTAGGATATTATTCAATGATTTAAGTTTGGCAACGTCGCAAAAACAAGGATGCGGCATATGGGAAACAATTTTGGATCTATTTATAAAAGAAAAATTATTTTCTCCGAAAATATCCATTTTAGAACACATGTTCCTTAGCCATTTTTGATTACTTTTCGTTAAGGAATCTAACCCTAGAGTTATAGGAATTGCTCATAAACACGTTGTATATATATATACAACGTGTTTATGAGCAATTCCTGTGGTTGCATATATGCAACCTTTTTCGGTCGCAATGTTGCTGGCACACTACACGACACACCACATTAAAAAACTACACTGTCACTTATAAAATATGGAATAATAGTATGTATTATATCGCGGTCGGGGAACTTGACGAACAATCTTGTGGTGAATAATAAGTTAATTTGTGTGCACTATCCTGATTCCTGACCACGGTGATCGAGGCACCTGAAAGGATAATACAGCGGGCGGGTGAGTTTAGGACGTATTGGTATATATTTATTGTATTATATTAATACAGAGGAATTCCGGTTCCATACCAGCCCAACGGCAGACAGCAAGCCAGCGAAATTGCTTCTAATAATTTACAGGTACGAAAGCAGTGAGTCAACAGGCGTATGATATGGAACCAAAGAGATTATATCTATTGGCGAGCGCTATCTTTCTGAAATATTTCGTGGACAGATTTGGAATAACAAAAGCGACTTCTGAAGTCACTGATGAGATACAAAAATTGCGATCCCAGAAAGGTTTTAACCCACTAAATATAATTAAAAATTTATGGGAAAAATTTATTTCACCCAAAGTGCCTCAACCTAGTAACGAGAGAAATGTCATGTACGAGCAAAAGATAGATAACCCTTGTAATGTTCCGTTGGAAGGAGTGTCAGCGCTCAATTGTGGTACGAAATGGTACCATAAATTTATGTCTACGCTAATAGAATGGTCCGCAATGTCACAGAAATATCCCGTTCACATTAGTGATGCCGTACAATTTGTTGAAATAACGACTATAATATAAAGGGATTATTCAGATTTAGATAGAAATGTTATTAATTATCTCCCGTATTTTTCATTGATTGATGAAAACGATCCTTTCAGAGAGAGTCCACTTTCAGATGAAGCGTGTGGTATTGAAAAACCCCAGGATGATGATGCTGAAACGATCGAGGAATCTACGCGACCTGCATCTGATTCAAGCGGTGATTCTTCGATTGAACAGTTGAATGTTGTCGACACACCAGAGGTCGACGATCTTGTTGTAGGAAACGCGATTGGTGATGGAAATTGTTTGTTCGATAGTTTAAAGCAATTGCTTGATAATGATTTATCAATTGTAGATTTCAAAAGAAAATTACTCAGTAGAGTAAAGCCATCACAGATATACCTGCAGTGATATTACGTGACATCATTAAAGTGTTACTAGCGTCGAATGAATGGGGCGGATAACCTGAAATCTTACTCGCTTCTAAAGTTTATTCCGTAAAAATCATAGTTTACGCTGATAATTTGTGTTTCAAACCCAGAATATACGGTAATGGTGAAAAAGTCATTTATTTGTATCTTGCTGATCAACACTACAGCCCGTGTAGGTTGAGACGTAATTTATCCAAGCTAAAACCTGCTAATGGTGATAGTAATGAAGAAGATGAGAGTATAAAATCACGTTCGCAGACCTTAACCGACGTTTCTCGCGATGGATTAAATGATCTCACTCCAAATTCGTCTCTTAGCGATTTTGACGCACCGAAAGAATTAAAAGTAAATGAAAGGAAGTTCGAAGAACATCTCGAAAGTCTTATTAATAGAAATTTATGTGAGACCTCGTATTTATCTCTTCCAATTGAAAGCAATCGATATGTCAATAACTAACGCTATTGATGAAATGGATATTGATGAATCTAATTTCAATCAGACTCGCAGTAGTCAATGGATAACTTTCAGCGAAACGTTTGTTGATTCGTGTAACGTCATTAAATCAAAATCGAACGTTTTTGAGTCAACGCGCATGGATTAACAATTTGTTGATAGTTTCGACTTTAATCCAGATACCAGTGATCAGTGGATAACTCTTGATGAGACTTTCGAAACTGCTGAGAGTGATGATATCACGAAAGTGAATGAAGAAAATTTAAACCGTGTCGTTGTCGCCGTGTGACATATCGGAGACTATTGTCATCGATATCCCCGTCAGTGAAGTTACTGAGGGTGAATTTATTGATTCTCTGAGATCATCAAAAGTGAGTAATGATAAGTGTAGTAAATTGACGAATATAAATAAAATCATTTATAATTCATGTATTCCGTTAAAGAACTTCTTTGAAATGTTGGAATCTGAGAAAGTTTTACCATCTGAAGATTTAACTCGCGGTGTTATCAGAATCATGGGAAAGCCTAAACGCGGGTCTAAGATAACGACGAAATCAAAGATCAAAGTAAAGGAATATTAAAGAAACCCAAAACGGTATTGACGATCCTTTCGAGTACCACCACGCTAGCCAATCACAGTGATTTATTTCAATTTTGCCTATTTACCGCCAGCAAGTGACACTTTCAAGTAGCGACCTGTTTCGGATTTGAGAACTGCGGATCGCTTCTGTTTTAGAAAACATTTAAAAATAGAATAAACGGGTTGTAATTGTTTTATATTATTTTATTAGATTGTAGTTTTAACTATACAGTTAATATGGTTTTAGATTAAAATTTTAAATTATTGTGCTGAAATAACGATAAAAATGTGCAAGGACTCATGAGTACCGTCAGTGACTTTGGCTGATTTTTTGATAACTAGGTCGAATATATTATGATATTTGTTTACCTTATATTACAGATATTTATAATGGATATTTCAAAGAAATGGATATTTGATAGAAGCCTTACTTATGGAAGATCTTCCAGATTGTTCTGAAACTTCAGATGTGGAATTGTCTGACGAAGAAAACCTTCCCGAAGAACAACTACCCTCAACTAGCAATTTTGATGACAATTTTGAAGCAGCATTAGAAGAATTAGTGCTGAGCCAAGCTGAACCTTATACAAGTCATGAGACAGATCCTAGTGCGGAAATAGACCAAGAGGTAATTGTATATTCTGTTCCCAACACTGTTCCAGATAATATATATATACCTATACATACATATTATCTATATGTACAGTATACCTGCCAACCTATAAACTAAGCCAGGATCATTTAGAAATCTTTTTTCCAGTATTCGAATGCAAGGTGGTTTCAATGACAACCCTAATGTCAGACAGTTCAAAGGGAGCTACAGAAAACTGCTGGCACATCTCGAAATTAGGTGTTTAACTACAGGAAATTGTGTTCCATTGGAACAAGTAGCTGTGCCTAATTGCACTTCGGCCACTCATATATGTAATAAATTCCACCACCCTATCATATCGTCATGAAGAAGATGACGATAGTATATGTGATTCATTGTCATTTCTTAATGAAATAAATGAAGAAGATGAAGAGCTGCCAGGCGACTAGGGGTAGAATTACATAACGACTATCGAAAGTTAATAATTGGATATCTAGCGGGTAGCATTGCTCATTATGCTACAAAAAAAAATTAAATGCCAAAAATGCACAGTGCGTTTGTCTTTTTTTTCATAAATTAATAAATTTGAAACTAGAGGAGGCTTACGTTTCCGTCCATTGATTGGTATAATATTTGTTGTACTTGCGAAATGGTGGTACGAAAGATTATTAAGGAAAATATTACATTGTACAATGAAAGGCAACAAAAGTATATTTTTACAAAAATTTTAGAAAAGTTTATTGCCAATGACAGGGTTTTTGTATGTTTGGAATTTGAGCACATACATGCAGGAATAGAGCACAAGATAAGTCTTATTAAATATATAGCAATAAAATATGCTTACAATCGTGCATTGTCGAGTCAACGTCTCCTGAAGATGCTCCGGTTTCGGAGTGAAACGTACGTTGTGAGTGATTTGGAGGATTTGTGTGGTGTGGTGCTGTGCCGGTGCGAATTGCTGGGTGGTGGGTGTTCGCATGCTATTGGTGAAAGACATGCACTGTACCAGATAGATTTGTCTGCTGTGGCGGATTATAGCGAATTAAATTTCTCGTAAACATGAGACAGGGATGTCCATTGTCAATCAAGATCAACTTGTCGATAGTATTATAGTTAAGGCTAAACGTCTTGAATAAATAATTTTAATGCATTAAAATGCAGATAATTCTCCTAAACATCAAACAGTTTATAATTCAAATTTTTATTTGTCTGCTTAGTGTAAAATAAAAACAAATGCGACTCGAGACGACGTTAAAAAAAATTAATAGTCTTCGCAGTAATTACAGGTAAGTTCTGTGTATTTTAAACACGTGTTACATCCTTAGCGAGCCACCCCACCGTGAGCGGTGTGACGTAGAAAAATGAGGATTCAATAAAAGGCTCTCTTCGCTGCATCGGCGCGACTTGTATTCGACGACACCTCATATCGGGTCGCGAACTGTCACGTAGCCTTAAGATTTAGGAATTTTTGTGGATCAATTAATTAAACTTTTTGGACATTTTCAACACTTTGAAATAGTTTTATTTGGTACTCCGCTGCGGCCTTCGTAATTGGCGCAGTCGGGTTGGATGTCGAGTCAGTGCGCGTAGACTTTCCATCACTATATCGAAGATTCTATCAGCCCTTTTCGTAGTGACTTGGTACATAGTGAAAAAAAAACTGTGCGTGCTGATTACGTTTTTATACGTATACTCATCGACAAGAAACGAACAGAGGACCGCCAGCGGAGATATTCCACGTTTGGTGAAATCATCTGAAAATCGATGTCTCTACGCGCCTTCGGAGGAATGCTTATGTGAGGTGAAAATGTAAAGACCACTTGAGTTGCGCCATCAAGCAGAAAAAAATTTTAGAAACCCGTATCTTGCGAGGAACTAAAATTATTTTTCGGCCTATTATTTTATATGGGTTTTGTCAAAATAATTAGAATTTGTTGGAAAAAGACACTTTTTTTAACCAACCAACATTCATAAACTGCATGCCAAGAAATAGATTTTTAAATATTTAAGAATGTTGTGTGTTAGTGTAGGTCAAACAATATCCAGTTACGATGAAGTACAAAATGTCAGTAATTTTTTTAACGACAGGATGTCTGTTATTACAATATAATAATAATATACGAATAATAATAATACGATGATTCTAACTATAGATGAATCCATGATGTTATGGAGAGGAAGGCTAGGATTTAGAAAGTATATGAAGGGCAAAAGACATAAATATGGCTTAAAATTTTACGCCCTAGCTGACCAACTAGGCGTTATTATAAATTCGCATTTATATGGTGGCTCCTCTAATGTCCTTGTAGGAGGAGCGAATCATGTAAAAAAAGTTGTTTATTTGAATGTTGGACATCATTTGTTTGTTGACAATTTCTACAGCAGTGTAGATTTAACAGAACAATTATTATCAAACGACACTTACTGTACTGGGACGATTAGAGAAAGTCGCAAAAAAAAATCCAAGCGATGTTGTAAAAAGTAAATTAAAAAAAGGAGAACTTAGCATACAACATAAAAATAATATTTGTTTTATAAAGTGGAAAGACCAAAGGGACGTTGTTATGATCTCTAATATAATCTCGATTATAATGGGGAGTTGTTATCTACGACAAATGGTAGAGTTATTAAAACAAAACTGCAAATGGTTATACAATACATCCGTAATATGAAAAGCGTAGACCGTCACCACCTACTATTCGTGTGAGCATAAGACCATAAGGTGGTATAAAAAGATCATAATTCTAAAGCAAGAAAAGAAAGAATATCTATCTAAATATATTAAAGGAAAAGGTGACTGACTGACTGATCTATCAACGCACAGCTCAAACTTCTGGACAAATCGGGCTGAAATTTGGCATGCAGATAGCTACTATGACGTAGACATCCGCTAAGAAAGGATTTTTGAAAATTCAACCCCTAAGGGGGTAAAATAAGCGTTTGAAACTTGTGTAGTCCACGCGGACGAAGTCGCGGACATAAGCTAGTAATTATTAGAAACAAAACGATAGATGGAGAGAAAGTTTCGTGGCTCAATACTAAAGAAATTATGGTTAAAAAGGATGAAATGTTCAAAATTTACATGAAAACTAATTTGGGTGAAGATTTCAAGGTAGTGGATATTAAAAAAAATATTCGGGGAATACAATATTTTGTAACGATAGAGACAATGGAGCCACTTTGGCCAACAGGGAAACCTGATCCTGACGCTTAGCTATGGGATTTAAAAAGCATGCTACACCTGATTCCGCAAGACCCACACCCTTTTTATGTGAAACTTGTCGGAAATGCTGATATAGAAGATGATAGAAAATACTCAACATGGATAGAAGCTCTAAAAATATTACATCTAATAGGTAATAAGAATATGTTAACATATTCACCAAGCAGGGGCAAAAAGTAGCACAGTAAAATTGTTTATCTTCATTCATCTCTCTCATCTTAGATACCTAGGCATAGTAGACCGGAATAAGTATAAAGTGAATTACTTATAGAATAACATACTAAGTACATATAACACATTAGAGTTATAGCTATACACGGTGGCTGAGCCGCCGTCGTACAAAAGCGGCCCCAGTTATAAGTCCGATATAAGATATCCTTGAGCAATATTAAAAATGACCTCATGTCAATACAAACACAACCGAAAAAAAAAAATTCATCGAAAAAATATGAAACACCCTGTTTAATTATGTTTACGAAAGTACATTCGAAGTAAACTCTTTACAAGTTCAAGGAATTCTCCTCCTCACATTAATCGTGCAACAGAAATTTTGTGAACCAATAGCGAATGGTTCTTTGAAAAGTCCACGTGGACCGACGTCCAATCATGCGCTCGCGGCAGACCCTTTGATGTGAAGTTCTGAGCGAAGTGATGTGAAAGTGATTAAACTCAAACATTATTAATATGACTTACAAAAACGTGCTCTTTTTGTTTGGAGCAAAATAGCAAGCAATTCGAATAATTACTTCATAATTCATAATTTATTCATACCTGCCTAATTGTGTTGGTTTTAAGCGAAATCGTTTGCAAAAAGTGTAAGGCCTCTTTTCCATTACACGGTTTCTCGCCGTGAAAATCTACGGTTAATTCGCCGCGTGTAGGCACGGTCGTCAGTGTGGTATGGATCACTATATGAGCTTGTCGACATGCACGGTGGCGCCAAGGCACGGCGCCGCGGCCGCGTGCGCCGTGACTGCCCCTCGGCGCGCCGCGTCTACGCACGGCGTGATTTTCACCAGTGTTGTATGGCAGTCTATCGGGGTGTGTCGACGGTGCCGGACGTACGCACGGATTCGTGACCGCTTATATACGCTGTTTCGCGATTTTATTATAAAATGAACATAAATCAAGAATTATTAATTACGTTGATTCAAGAAAGGCCTGTAATATGGGATAAGACCATCGACGATTATAAAAATAAGCGGCTTAAATATGATTCCTGGAAAGAAATATTTATTCATTTCCAGCCCACATTTGAAGATTTAAGTGGTGATGAGAAAAACAAGTTTGGTAAGTTACAGATATTTAATTATTAACTTTTTACTTATGCATAGTTGTTTTGATAGGAGAGGCGACCTTCGTTAGATACAAAATATTGTGCAAATCTGTTGCGAACTTCATTAGCCGCCAAACTTCCGCGAACTGCATTCGTGATAGGTAACTGGATTAGTTCCGATTCTGAATCAAGGGTGGACTCATTTTCACTCGCATTGTGAAACTGAAAGTTTTCCTGCTTATGTATAAAATTTTGCAAAACACAACATGTTTTCACAATATCAACTGCCAAATCGATGGACACATTCATTGGCCGGTGAAAAATTCGCCATTTATTGGATAAAATGCCAAACGCACATTCAACAAATCTTCGCGCTCTTGTGAGTCTGTAGTTAAATGTACGTTTTAATTGATCAAGCTGATGACCACCAAATGGACGAAGCAAGTGCTAATGCAAAGCAAAGGCTTCGTCCGCAACGAACACATATGGCAAATCGTAGTCAATTCCAGGCAAACGTGTTGCATCGGGTAGATTTAATCCGTTGTTTGTTAAATTTTTCCAAAATGGGGTCTCTTTAAACACACTGGAATCACACTCCTTTCCGTAGGCGCCAACGTCAACAAATATAAAGTTGTAATCGCTATCTACTACTGCCATCAAAACTATAGAAAAAAAATGTTTGTAATTTAAAAACATCGAGCCACTATCAATTGGCTTAATAAGTCTGATGTGTTTTCCATCGACCGCTCCTAAGCACAGCGGGAAGTTGGAAGATTCTTGAAATTTGCTTGCAATGTGTAGCCAGTCTTCTTTAGATGGCATTTTCATATATTCTTTATACAGTTCTAACCAAATGTAGTGGCATACTTCACGTACGATGCAACTTATGGTTTTTATTCCAATTCTATAGCTGTAGTATAGGTCAGTAAAGGTATCTCCTGTTGCTAGATACCTGAAATATAAAACAAAACGGTTCAGGTTCAAATACTAAAACCCCATTTTAGGTCGGGGTCGATTCAGTTTAGGTCGGGGGTTTTCATAAATTTTGAATTTAATAATTATTATTTATTTATTTTCAGGGCAAATGGTGATGAAGAAGTGGACCAATATGAAAGATAGCTGGATAAAATATGACAAAAAAATTAATGAATGTAAGTCTGGTTCTTCAGCAAAAAAAATAAGAAAATATATGTTCTATGATGAAATGATGTTCCTAAAAAAAAATGTTGAGCATCGCAAGACCGATTCTAACATGACTGAACATGTTCATGATTCTAGCCTCAGTAATGAAAATTTTGATAGTGCAGTCCCGAATCAATCAAGCTCGGGATACACTGAACGGAGTGAGACGCAAAGGGCTAAAAAAAAAAGAAAAAATGAACTAAGTGAAGTTGACATTAGGTTTATGAAGTTTATGGATTCAGCAGAACGAGATGAGAAAAAGAAAAGCCGTAGTATGAACTTTTTTATGGGAATCGCTGATACAGTTGACAAGTTCAGTGATGAAAATATGATAGACTTTCAGTTTCAAGTAATTTCAATAATTAAAAATATTCAACAAAGACAGTGTACTCAGTATATACCTACATCAAGAAACCAATGGGATCAAGGCCATCAAGGATATTTAAGTGGTACAGCATCCTCAAATGCGCAATCGTCAACATATGGATATTCTACAGCTGCTAGATCGAGCTATGGAATAAGTCGTCCACAGACGTCTTCTCATGATTTTGGACACGGTTCTGGTTTAGAGACAATCCACTACCGACCCGAATCACAATTATCTGTACATAGTGTAAATGCGGAAAGTATCTCGGCAGATTCTCAAGTTTCTATTGAAGACGAATTCGATTTTAGTACCGCACTTGAGTAGCATTTTCAGCGTAGTGTATTTTTTGATTTACTTGTTCTTAAATTAATAATTATTAAAATTCAATTACATGTAATAATTTTGTTTGTGTGCAATAAACAATTTTAAACTAAAATATGTCATTTAATTTTGTACCTACTTACCTCAGAGTTACAGCCAATCTTTCTGCGGGCGATATACTCTCTCGCATAAAAGTATCTTGATGTTTTAGTTCCTGGGATAATTTTTGGAGCAAGTTGTCGAATGTAGTTTTCTGCATTCTAAAATAATTGTAAAACTTGTCTTCATCTTCTCTCAATTGATTCTTGACAAGTGTATGAAACGCGCCATATTCCTCCCTTTTTTCTAAAATCGGATGTATCCAAAACCTTACTTCCCTTTTTTTTTCTATTTTCTTTTTCCTATATATGTAATAAGCAACTATAATCTTTTTTTTCGTAAGAAAATTCATGACGCAGCACGTCCTACACAGCCCGAGTAAAAAGCGCTACTAGCCAGTACTTACCAATGTCTCGCGCGGTGATTTTGCCGTATCATGTACAAGCTAGCACGTTTTTTCAACCGTACGGCTTACACACCGTACGTTTGAACAACCGTGTAATGGAAAAGATGCCTAAGTTTGTTAACTAGGTACCTACTTTGTTGACGAGTCTGAAACAATTGACTAGGTACCTACTTACTTTATTACTAATCATACCCACCTACTTATGCGGAAGGACCTGGGAACCCACCACATTATTATCCCAAGAAAACACCTGCCATTATGTGATTAATGAAAAGGGGTGAGAGAGAGACCCAGCTACTTATTTTTTTAACCCCGAGTAGGTACCTATGTACTTAGTTATTTACCATTTCTTGTTAAACATTTTAGTTGGATTTGAAATGAAATGTTTATTTCATGTAGAACAATAATTGTTTCTGGAAGTTCGTAAAAAGTACGATAGGGAGATTGGAATTAAGTAAGTACCTACCTACATCAATAATACGAGCCTGCAATGCAAACAGCTTTGGCAAACAGCTGATCGAATGAGGCACAGTATCATGCCTTGGTAGGTAGGTACCTACTCGGTAATTTTTACGTAAGTACTTAAAGTAGTAATACATGCTCGGATTTGGTACGGCGGACCAAATCCGCCGTACCAAATCCGTTCTCGCTACAGACGACCGGACCGGACAGTTGCTTCACGTACGCCTTCAAGTGCACACCGTTGTGTCATCAAGGAACATAAAGTTGTCATCATGTCGTTAGACACAAAAAATATGGTGGTAGCGGCAACACTAGCAGCAACATTACAGCCACCTGCCACCACGTAAAAGGCGAAAAAAAAGAAGAGAATGGGCGAAATTATATTTAAGAGAACGCGACGAATTTAGTCACATGAAGTTAATAAGAACCTTAGATGAAGACGATTTTAATATATATCTGCGAATGAACCGCGAAACCTTTGAAGAATTATTAGATTACACTAAAGTTCATGGGATGTATCCCACAAACACGGAAAGTCCTTATACAATTGTATAATTTCTATTAGCACATCGCGTTCGGTTACCACTTCCTCCATGTTTATCACAAAATGAGCGCACGAGTGGTCAAAGAGGCGTTCCGAACACGACTAGTCATAGTTTGTCCGGCCCGACCGTCCACACGGTCGGATTTGGTACGGAGCAGACCAAATCCGCTGTGCAAACCAGCGGACCGCGGCGGACTCAATTAATAATAATTATGTCCGCCGGACTACTCTACAGACGGTCAGATATGGTTCGGAAGCGAACCAAATCCGTGGTCCGCTCGAACCAAATCCGAGCGTGTATTAGTACTATTACGTACTTAACTGACAGATTTTTAGTAACTTCTTAGCAGCGGGTCTTAACTCGTAGTCATAAAGGTTACTGAACTTAGGTCCTACCTATTCGTATTCCAGTATTTTTTCGTTAAAGTGAATGACCTTTATGGACACGCCCGCGCCACCGCGCCGTGCGGCTTGGTATGTACTATGTACTCGAGCGCCATATTTACGTTCGCTATGGGGTGTTTTCAAATGAAGCAAATTTTTATTTATTTTTTAAATGAAACTCATTGAAATGTTCTTTATTTTTTTTTTAAATACTGCTCAAGGATATCTTATATCGGACTTATAACTGGGGCCACTTTTGTACGACGGCGGCTCAGCCACCGTGTATACGAAAAAACATCATTATTTAGCTCCATGTTTATGTTCAGAAAATCACAAACGCAGCACAGTAGCAATATGCTACAAATGCTATAACACTTATGTCAATTTTTTTTTAAAACAATTTCAGAGGTTGTGCCGGGGTGGAATAAATAATATTAATTTAGAAAAAAAAGAGAATGAAATTAAATGCAAAATTGGAAAACTGTAAAAACGTTTATTACGGAACTCTAAAATGGGCACATAGAACCGCGGCTTTGCTCAACGAGTAGGCACACAAATTTATAGTGGGTCGTGGTGTAACGTGATGTCTGCTTTGACCTCGGTGATAGTTAGGCACTCCCCTGGGTGATTGGCCGCGATGGTAAAGGTCGGCCTGGAGATGAGCGCAGCAGGTGGTCGCGTTGGTGTGGCGTGGCTGTGAGATGGTCGCCTATAATTCATTCAACGCCTCGGATATTTTAAAAATTCGAAACGTAATTTTAGGTCGAGAAATACTGAATAAATATTGGGCATCCATAAATTTATCAAATCACCGACAGGTTTAGTTAAGTTACAAATGTAAGGGCAACCAGAATGCAATAAAACAAAAGGGGACGAAACTCAGGATAAGTCCAAATGAGGCCATAAACTATACAAACTTGACATTAAGAGAAATTTAAAACGTTGCACAAATTACTTAGAAAGCAGGGCCATAAATTGGGGTTTTTTTTTTGCCTTAACAGTTTCGTGAATAGCGCCTAGGCATGATCTTAAAAACCAGATGTAGCGAACAACTTGGCGTAAAACAAAAAACCGATGCTAAAATCGAAAGGCGGGAAAAAGCAGCGACGCGTTCGGCAATTGGTGATTGTGGGCGCTTTATTTTACAGTGTGGGAGAGCCGAGCTGGGAGAAAGGGAAAACCGTGAGGATGTCGCGAGGAGAGCTAAGGAGAGACACTCGGACTTCGAAGCCCCGAGCGTGCGGTTAACTAGTTAATCTTGTAATAGCGGGCTTTAATATAATGTTAATCTTAGTTCTGTATTAACAATATAACTACAGTGTAAAGCGGAAAAGGGGAAAGTTATTCAGGGGAAATAAAAGGGGTGTTTAAGTCTATTAAGATAAGTGAAGTGAAAACGGCGAGCACACGAGGCGATCCGGTATCGGGTAAAGTAATATAATTTAAGTTACAATAAATAGTCTGATTAGTTTCACAGATATAGTGCAACTTTAACTTTAAATTCGAGAGACAAAGTACTAAAATTAATCAAAATGCACCCGGAGACCGCTTTAGAAATGTTGTACAAAACAGAGCGAAAGAATAGCAACCATGTGGGGTCCTTTCTGGACTGGGCGATCACCTTAATATTTGTGATATATGTCATATATCTGCTCTATATATTATTTAAATTTATGTGGCTGCATAGAAGGGGTGAAACTTCATAACCGCTCATACACCTCTGTGGTATGAATAGGTCTGTCCATATAATACGTTTGGGAAAAGATTCTTTGCAAAAGAGGAGATTTATAACGAAATCCAACTATCTGTGAACCTATTTAGACGTAATGTAAATACATATTATTCCTGCTAAAATAATAGATCGTGTGTCTTAACTCCTTTTAGTCGAGTGTGTAGTTATGTAAATAATAATAGAAATTAATCACTTGTGGGCATGTGTGTAATCTAGACGTTTAGGTGTGTTTAGGATATACAAGCTGAATTTTTAGTGGTTTTAAGGCCCCTGAGAGGCGATTCGAAATTAACAGTACAATTTACTTCTACCATTTATCCTGACCCAAGTATTAAAATAAAAAATAAAAAATCGAGAAATTATTATTTCGAAAATGTTGCGTTCAATTAGTAGCGTCAGCTGACTGAGCGAGTCACGTGACGCTTGAACCGAGCGGCGCACGACTGGTCGTTCACCTACGTACCCACGGCTATCAGCTGTTTAACATTAGGTAAAGATTCGATGAAAGTTTTTAGGCGGCTGTACTTACATAATCATTGCAGGTTATTTACAGCTCACGAGGTAGGTGGGTACACTTATTTTAGGTATTAAATTTTACAATCACGTATTTACGCACTTTCTTTGATTCGAGCACTTTCGCGGATCACGTGGGGGTTGTTAAAGGCCCAAAAATGTTTATTGTGCTGGTTAAAAATTCCAATACGAGTAAAAGTTGACTAGACAGTCCACAGAATGCTTAATTCACGATTGTTTAATAACCACTGACAAAACTCAATCCTAGCTGGCCCATCGTTCTCGTGAAGTGCATGTACACGCCTAAAATGGTATGGATGTAAGCCTTCTGAGTTTAACAATTTCCACACGAAATACTGGCTCAAGTTAAACCTAATTGCAGCCATTCGGGTGGTTCGCCGAGGATCGCGTTCGAAGTATTCGAGGATTTCCTCGTCGAGTTCCGGCGAGTACATGCGGGGACGACCTCGACCTTGAACATGCTCTGGTGTTCGGAATTGCCCATGGTCGACTAAACGCTGCGCTGCGGCTAAGATAGTGATACTGGACGGAACTTGTGGGTTTCGGATTCCTCGCAGACGAAGGGAATTTAAGTGATCCGGTTGTGCGTAGAGCCGTGTGGAGCCGTCGAGCTTCTGTCGCATTGTATCTAATTTGCAATGGCGTTGCACCATACCTACTTAGGTCTTCCAAATTGGAGTATTCGTAATGGCGATCCATTTTTGCGCGTATTTGAAACGAATTAGCGCCACTTACGGCACGTGTGACGTGTTTTGCGTAACTGAGGCCGGAAGTCGGCTAGCCGCGAGCGGTCAGCGGCGCGCGGGCCGTTTCAAAGGATTGAGGGGCGGGGCTTTTAAACCCCGAATCGGTTCGATGATTGACGTCAGACGCCGCTCGCGCCGGCTAGCTTCTTTGAACTTCGCCGCGTACCACTACTAATGTTTCTCACAGTTTCGAGTTTATTTCGAAAAAAAAATCTAACTCAAAAAAGTAAGTACTTAAAAAAAAATTAAAAAAAATTGAGTCGATAGTACTGCTAAAGGCGATTAAACTCGCCGCGGCTTTAAAACCACAAAAATTTCTTCGTGTATACAAGCTGAATTTTTAGTGGTTTTAAGGCCCCTGAGAGGTGATTCGAAATTAACAGTACAATTTACTTCTACCATTTATCCTGACCCAAGTATTAAAATAAAAAATAAAAAATCGAGAAATTATTATTTCGAAAATGTTGCGTTCAATTAGTAGCGCCAGCTGACTGAGCGAGTCACGTGACGCTTGAACCGAGCGGCGCACGACTGGTCGTTCACCTACGTACCCACGGCTATCAGCTGTTTAACATTAGGTAAAGATTCGATGAAAGGTTTAAGGCGGCAGTACTTACATAATCATTGCAGGTTATTTACAGCTCACGAGGTAGGTGGGTACACTTATTTTAGGTATTAAATTTTACAATCACGTATTTACGCACTTTCTTTGATTCGAGCACTTTCGCGGATCACGTGGGGGTTGTTAAAGGCCCAAAAATGTTTATTGTGCTGGTTAAAAATTCCAATACGAGTAAAAGTTGACTAGACAGTCCACAGAATGCTTAATTCACGATTGTTTAATAACCACTGACAAAACTCAATCCTAGCTGGCCCATCGTTCTCGTGAAGTGCATGTACACGCCTAAAATGGTATGGATGTAAGCCTTCTGAGTTTAACAACTTCCACACGTAATACTGGCTCACGTTAAACCTAATTGCAGCCATTCGGGTGCTTCGCCGAGGATCGCGTTCGAAGTAGGTATTCCAGATTTCCTCGTCGAGTTCCGGCGAGTACATGCGGGGACGACCTCGACCTTGAACATGCTCTGGTGTTCGGAATTGCCCATGGTCGACTAAACGCTGCGTTGCGCCTAAGATAGTGATACTCGACGGAACTTGTTGGTTTCGGATTCCTCGCAGACGAAGGGGATTTAAGTGATCCGGTTGTGCGTAGAGCCGTCGTCGAGCTTCTGTCGCATTGTAATTTGCAATGGCGTACATTTGCACCATACCTACTTAGGTATTCCAAATTGGAGTATTCGTAATGGCGATCCATTTTTGCGCGTATTTGAAACGAATTATTGACACTTACGGCACGTGTGACGTGTTTTGCGTAACTGAGGCCGGAAGTCGGCTAGCCGCGAGCGGTCAGCGGCGCGCGGGCCGTTTCAAAGGATTGAGGGGCGGGGCTTTAAAACCCCGAATCGGTTCGATGATTGACGTCAGACGCCGCTCGCGCCGGCTAGCTTCTTTGAACTTCGCCGCGTACCACTACTAATGTTTCTCACAGTTTCGAGTTTATTTCGAAAAAAAAATCTAACTCAAAAAAGTAAGTACTTAAAAAAAAATTAAAAAAAATTGAGTCGATAGTACTGCTAAAGGCGATTAAACTCGCCGCGGCTTTAAAACCACAAAAATTTCTTCGTGTATATATACCACAAGGGTTTTTCATTTGAATGTTCCGTTTTTTCCCTTGAATTTAGTATGGTTTAGGAATGGAACATTCGGTTGACTCCCAAATGCCCCCCATTTGGACTCAATCTAACTAATCAACCAGTTTCTTCTTTAATTTTGATTCACTCAAGTGTTTGAGAAAATAATAATAGAGTACATGAAAATAAATATACTCTGAGTCATAACCATCCTCTTTTATTGACATAGATTAATATTCCTCATAGGGTGTTTAATAATGGAGATTCATTCAGACTCATTTCCTTTTTTTTTATTACGGTAAAATTCCAATGACGTCACTATTCAGAACTTGTGTAACGAATTGGGTAGAATGCCTCCAATAATAAAAACCTTTCTACCTTTTGAATCACGATTCTTACGTAGAAGGGTCGAATTAGACAGATTTCTTAATATCACATTAGTCAAGATTAATAGAATAAATTCTATACTAGAGCCAATTAATTAAATTATTCTAGGACTGCCAGAGTTCCTTCAGAACAGAGCAGAAAGTATAACAAGTCAAAATATATGCAGTCTATAGAATTTTGACTTAAATTGCCATGAAGCAAATAGATTAGATTCGAGAATCTTTAGTAACCCTAAAGTTGAGTAAATGAATCACAAGAGATTCCGTTGTACAAAACCTTTGTACCTAATCAACGAGTCGGCGGGTACCTGAGGGACGAGACGCAGATGGCGGGGCGAGCGGCGAGCGAGAGAAAAGGTAGGAAACGCCGTCCTATTGTTTTACATTTTACCAAGTTTAGTTCATAGGGCGACCATAATGATGTTGCGGAATAAAGGACAAGACAGGGTGATAGGGCGACCATGACGAACACTGATGAATAAGAGACACTGAAGTTGATTGGGCTTTAATAAATTAATATTCCTGACTCAAAATAGTCAGCGTTATTGCTGAGTGGTACACGGTTCGGTGGCATTTCGGCGGTGATGTTTCGGCACAACTATACATGCCATGTCTTTGCAGATTGACCTCCGACCTTTGGTTTGGCCAAACCAATATCTAACAAACAAAACAAATATAATTACAAAATCCATGGATATGGGGCGAGCTTAGGCTCAATAAAAGAACCTGTCTTCGTGACAAGGCACCTAATCCGCTTCGCAGCGAAAAGGAGGTCACTGCAGCCCCGATAATACGGTTCAGAGCTAAGTTTGGCGTAGGGCGTCCCTGTGCTAGCAGAGACATCAGTCGATTATGATGGCCCAAAAGTGGCAAATACATTGTATAATACACGGCAAACTTCTTGGGTATATGACCTTGGCTGCGCACAACCGAATTTTAGGTCCCTTTGGTGGTAAGTGCGGGGCGCGACGGCGGGGAGTATCGTATCGATCGCGTGATTGGTAGATCGAGTAAGCGTACAGTCGACCTGTGCCTTCCGCGCCGTGTCTACGTCCCGCTGGCTCCCGAATACACTTGCGTGCAGTGAAATAGTGCTTTGTTATCATCTGTTGACGTTGTTATAATTATTTGTTGACTCTCTTGTTGTAATTATTTGTTGACACTTGTTGTTATAATTGTTTGTTGACTCTATTCTATTTGTTGAGTTTTTGTTGCCCATTATGCCTCGAAAATCTAACGTAGTATTAAAAAGGCAAGCTAGAAAAATGGTGTACGATGTATACTGCTTTATGAAAAAATACGGAAAAAGTGATACAGATACAATTAAACAGACTTCAGAGGCAACCAAAACGTCTGTTAATACTGTTAGACGTATTATTAAAGAAGTGAATGATTCCGACTTGCTCACCGTGTTCCGGACTTCGGGTAAGAAAAGATCTGGGCAGAGGAAGGTGACTGAAATCGATAGTTTCGACCAATCTGTAATTAAAAGATGTGTACATAATTACCACACTACCAACAAGGAACTCCCTACCGTGGAAAGACTCCGTAAAAAATTAAAAGAAGATATAGGATTTAATGGCTCGGAACGGAGCTTACGACGAATTTTGAAAGAGTTAGGTTTCAGGTGGAAAAGAACAGAAGATAATCGGAAGCTTTTAATTGAAAAAAGCAACATTCGGTTATTACGAATTGATTATCTCCAAAAAATAACTAAGTTTAGAGAAGAAGGAAGACCGATAGTATACACAGATGAATCTTATGTCGACTCGTCACATGCAAGTGGCAAGTCTTGGTCCGATAACTCAACTCAGGGCTTAAAAAAGCCAATTTCAAAAGGGCAGCGTGTAGTAATCGTTCATGCTGGCTCCGAAGCTGGATTTGTTTCCAATGCTCTTCTTTTATTTAAAGCTGGCACAAAATCTGGGGATTATCACGATAACATGAACTTTGTAAACTATGAAAAATGGCTGCGTTGTCAATTACTACCAAATCTGCCACCAAATTCTGTTGTTGTAATTGATAACGCGTCATATCACAATAAGCAGACTGATCCCGCACCAACTTCAAATTCCAAGAAAGCAGATATGCAGAAATGGTTGCAAGAAAAAGGTATTCAGAAAAAATGTTGAAACCCCAGCTATATAAGTTGATAAATACACATAAGGAACAGCACAAAAAATATGCAATTGATAAAATTTTATCAGAACACAACCATTCCGTGCTCCGCTTACCTCCGTACCATCCAGACCTCAACCCTATTGAAATGGCTTGGGCAGCCATTAAAGGGTATGTCAGTAGAGTTATGCAGGTGTGGCCGCTGTCACCAATCGAGAAGGGGTTCTCGATAATGAAGAAATCTTCGTTTTGTAATTACGTTTATTGTTTGAATTTAATTATAAATTACTTGATACTTAATTAATTAAATTACGTGATAAATGTTTATATTCGCGGATAATTACAATTACGTAGTGCGAAGCGAGTTAAAGCTTCAGCGCGACGCGGAAGAGAGTCTGATGAATGAATGTTCGTTCCCGGAGAATCTTGTATATATATCCCGCATGGTAGGGTTGTAGAAGGGATGCTCGTAGCAGTCACGTAGGCCATGGGAAGGTCCACGCATGTTCCACTGATAAGTAAACAAACTGATGTCTTTTAGAAATTGATGGCTTGCAGTCACCGCTTGCAGTGGTTCTGGTTTAATGCGTAGACGTAATCTCCAGACGTCGCGACAGTTCGCTTGAGATAAAGTTCCCATGGGATGTGCGTTGTTTATCAGTTTCGCCATGACAGACACGAAGCAAACTAGGTTCATCTTGCATTCGCGTTTATCTTAAAAGGTTTTTTGTGGGTGTGCGTCTGTTTAATGCTGGTTTGGGAGGTCTGCTTTCTTTACACCTCCCCCCGTAAGAGAGAGCTTAGGGTGTAACTTGTTATGCCCGGGCTCTCAACATCATTGTTTCTTTCTTGTTGCACTTTACTTTTATTCTTGTTGCGTTTATTAATGTAATAGATGTAGCAGATAGTGCATATTATTAAAGTTAATGTTATTATCGTCCAGATGCTGGGTATCCATACGTGATGAGTGATGTTTATATCTTCTTTTAATGGTTTTAACTTCAGTGATTCCCATTCTTCGGTAGGTCGATAAGTAGTTTGTTTTTCCTTTAAATGCATTTGGATCTGCTGGATCTCTTCTTTGAATAGTGATGTGGTTTTAGATATGACTTTCGTATGAAAACTTGCCATGGTAAGCTCGCAGCCTGGTTCTAATTGAAGCTTGTAGGGTCCCTTGATGATTTCGTAGTATGTTTCGTTGCATATAATTTTAACTCGTTCGGTATTCTTTGAAAATAGAAGAAATGTTCCATCACCTACAGTTTCTATCGCTTCATTTTCTAATAACTTTGTTATGGTGCATGTGTGATTCTTCTTCGTGTAGAGAGCTTGATGTATGCAGTCTGGAGTCTTGTTGCTGTCCTTCCACCAGATTTGATGACACACGAGCGTTTTTTCTTTCTTCTTACATTGAGCAGCGTTCGGATAGGCATACCAAGCGTCCTTTATGAGGATAATTGGATGTTGGACTTCTAGGATTTGACCATCAGGATTTGGGAATGGGATTATATTATATGCATGACCTTTTGATTTCAAAATGGCTACTTTTGCAACAAAGTGAATGATATTTTGCGTAGTATAGACGAATATTGAGTCAACCTTATCGTTATTAATGTTATCAAATATATCTCTATAGGCTATTCCTGGCTTAGCTAATGTAATACCTAATTCTAGCATATTTACGATGTCCTCACATAATATAAGGCTAGTTAGGATATCTAAATTAATCTTATTAGTATAGCTTATATCGTAGAGTATTCTTAAATCTTTTTTAATGCTACTTAATCTAATTTCTATTTTATCAATCGTCTCATTAATGTTTCGATATAAAGAAACGTCGTTATTTTGCAATATTTGAATACTTTTTTGTATTTGCTTTAAGTCGTTTGCGTCTGGGTTACCAGCGATAAACTTAATTATAGTTCCTAAACCATCTATCAATCCACGTTTCTTTCTAAAATTATGATTCATTAAATTACTAAGCTTTCCAAGTAAATGAACATATAAATTATTTAGGTAATGATTATCTTGATTATTTCTAGTTGACATTATTTTAGTCATTGATTCTAAGATTTCCGATAAATTACAACGTTTAGTGATATACTCGTATCCTTCGATTTCCATTATTGTACCTATTTTTTCAAAGTAGACCCCGTTAGGATTTTTCAGTTTAGTTATCTCGTAGCTCGCGCTGCCCTGGACGATGAACGTCCTGTAACAATAGGTCTCAATTTATTGGCAGCTCGTCTTTTACCCCTATTATCTAAATAAACTTTAGGAGCAGTAACATCTCTTATGTACGTTTTTCTACGAGTGCTGAATACGTTCGCTTGCTTCTTTGATTTCTCTAGTTTTTCCTGAGTTTCCATTTGAGGTTCTGGGAGCTCTGTGTTTTTATTGTATTTGTCGGTACGTTTTATTTGCGCTTCGCGTTTATTTTTATAAATGTGATCGTAAATTGTTTTTAAATGTTCGCGGTGTTTTATCAAAAGGTTACTTAATAATTGCGAATCGTGAAGAAAATTAAATAACGGTTCTACTTCAACATGTCCAAATAATATCTCGTGAGGCGTTAATTTGGTGTCTGACTGTATAGAATTGTTATAAGCAATCAGAGCTAGCTTCATTTTGTCTTCGTGAGGCAATTTATTCTTATACTGTTCAGTTAATAATCTACAATGTTCTCTAAGCGTAGAGTGAAATCGTTCTACAATTCCATGTGAAGAAGGATTGTACGGAGTGGTAAAATGGATTTTTATTTTATATAAGTTTACAAGTTCTTTAAGTAAAGAAAATTCTTTTCCTGCGTCCGTTGTAATTTCCAAGGGGATCGCGTAACTAGCAAAAAATGACAAGAGTTTTGACATGACCGTTGAGCTGTTTTTGTCTTTTATTCTTTTTACGACTGCAAAGCGTGAAAAACCATCTACGATTGATAAATATAATTTTCCTTCAATGTCTACTACATCACAAAATATATGAGCTAATGGTCGCATAGCTATAGGTGGTAAAAGCATTGGTGGTTTTATTGGATGTCGTTCGTATTTACCTGCTTTACAAATAGAGCAATTACTGATATAGTATCTTATATCCGACATGATATTTTTCCACCAGTACTTTCTACTAATGTGCATCATGGTTTCTGTGATGCCACGATGGTTTGTTTTTCCTTCGTGGTAATTTTTTATTATTTCTACCTTTCTATCTTTGTCTGTTATCGTTTCAACTATTTCAGTGCAACGTGAGAGACGAATATCTTTATTGTATTCTCTTGTAAGTATGTTAACCATTTCTCGATATAATTCTTCAGTATAGAAAAAAGCGTAATATTGTACGTTAGGCCTTAAATATTCCCTAATAAAGTTCCTAAGCGCGTTTGCTGGTCTTTTTGAGGTATAGAGACTTACTTCTATTATTTCATTGCCATCTTCATTCCTAACTAACACACTGTCTAACTGATTGTGTAGTTTAAAATAGATTTGATGTGGTTTTTTATTAATTACGTCTTGAATTATCGGTATTCCTGGATGAACATTATCATCCTGTGAATGCTGGGTTTGTGAGCTTTCGCGATCGATTTCCACTTCAACCTGGTCGTCGTAATCGCTACCGATTTGTGGCAATATCGATTCGTTTTCAAGACAATTAATTTTCACTCGCGATAAGGCATCTGCGTTAGAGTTTATGGCACCTTGTTTATATTTTATTTCAAAGTCGTACTCTGCTAAACGTAAACGCCATCTAGTTAAACGTGAATTTGGATCTTTTAAGGACATTAACCAAGTTAAAGGTTTATGATCTGTATAAATAGTGAATTTTTTACCATATAAGTAGGGTCTAAAGTATTTGCAAGCCCATACTATCGCTAATAATTCTTTTTCTGTGGTTGAATATTTACTTTCGGTATCTGATAATGTTCTTGATGCATAGGCTACCGGTTTTTCAATATTATCTTCTTTCTGCGATAAAACTGCGCCAAGTGCTACCTCACTTGCGTCCGTGGTTAAAATAAAGGGTTGTTCAAAATCTGGGTATTTTAAAATCGGTTCATTAGTGATTATTGTTTTAAGCTTGTCTACGGCTTTTAAATATTCGTCATCAATTACAATTTTAGCGCGTTTCTTTAAACATTTAGTTAAAGGTTTTGTAATGTGAGCATAGTTATTAATAAACCGTCTGTAGTAGCCTGTTAACCCTAGGAAAGATTTAATTTCTTTTTCAGTTCTAGGTACAGGAAAATTTATTATATCTTGTACTTTTCGTTGATTTGGAGTAAGACCGTTAGGGGTTAATTCGTGCCCTAGATATTCTACGTGCTTCTTTAAGAATTCCGATTTGTCTGGTTGGATTTTTAAATTATGTTGGCGTAACCTATCAAATACTTTGCGTAATTTTTCTAAATGTTCTTCTAATGATGTTGAATATATAACAATGTCATCGAGGTAGACTAAGCATGTATTATATAAAAGATCTCGGAGAATTAAATCCATCAATCTTTGGAATGTTGCGGGCGCGTTTTTCAAACCAAACGGCATTCGTAAAAATTCCCAATGGCCGCGATTTGTTGAAAACGCGGTTTTTTCAATATCATCGGGATGCATTTCTATCTGATGATAGCCGCTCGCTAAATCTAATGTGGTGAAGTATTGAGCTCTACCTAACTTATCCAATATTTCTTCTATATTCGGTAATGGGTATTTATCCTCTATTGTTTTCGCGTTTAACTGTCTGAAGTCAATTACTAGACGCCATTTAGTTTTTCCAGATGCATCGGGTTTCTTTGGCACAATATGAACTGGGCAACTCCACGGGGAGTTCGACTCGCGTATTATATTATTTTTTAATAACTCCTGTACCTGTTTATCGATTTCTTGTTGCTGCTGTGGAGATTTTCGATAGTTACGCACATAAATAGGTGTATCGTCCGTAAGTCTTAACTTATGTTTTACAGTATGAGTGAAACTTAAAGGCTCGGCACCTGTATGAAAAATGTCTTTATACTCATGGACTAATTTAGTTATTTTTGCTTTTTCTTCCATATTCATGTGGTCCGTGCGAATTAATAATTTATTTTCAGAGGAAGTGTAGTTAACCTTCACTCTTTCTAATTTATTTGAACTTAATATAAAGTCATTGGGTATTTCCCGCAAGAAATCGTCTAAATTATTTATTATGGAGACTGGTTTCGTACCTGTGTTTACCATTCCAATCCTAAATTCACCGTCTCGTACTGATACTAAACATTCGTTTACTAAGACGCTCCTAGATTCGATTTGAGGAACTAGGTAGTCGCCGTCAGGTTTTTCCGATACACAAGTAACAAGATTATCCGAGAGTGCGTCGATTTTTAAGACTCGCTCCGGATGATCAATCAAAATATTTATTATTTTATTTGGCGTGATAAATTGGCACGATGAGAGATTTAATACGGCATTTATTTTTCGAATTATATCTACACCTATGATACCTGCGTACTTTGGGTCGAAGTCATATAACAAAAATTCATGGTCTACTTCTTCGCCCAATGGTTTTAAACTTAAGTCAATGGCACCGCTATGCCTTGTAGAATTATGTGCCGTTGTTATTGTAAATTCTATGTTTTTTATTTTTGTAATGTATTCCTGGTTCTTACGTATAAAAGAAGGCTTTAATAACGATCTTGTACTACCTGTGTCTATTAGAAATTTTCCACCCCATTCATCTATTACTAAATACGGTAAATAATCTTTTTCAAAATAATTTATTTTTACTCTGGGGCCTGGCTCCCTGGACTTTCCCGAAAAAAATAATCATCGTTGTTAGAACTTATATTTTCGGATATAATATTGTTTACTCCTGCTCTATTTAATGATTTATTTGTTTGGCTCCTATAAGATTTTTTTCCTACTGTTTGCATACTAACATCGCTATCCAATTGGTCTAATTGTCGCGGTTGTTGCATATTTTGCTGTGGTGGGAACATTTTTCGCCACTGGTCAGGTGTTGGTCGCGGCATGTTTGCCCAGTGATTATTATTATTTTGTATTACTGGTCGAATATGATCGTTACTAGTGCTAAATACATTTTGATTACTAATTGGGTTCATATTAGTGTTAGGCCATAAGGGCCTAATTGGATAAGAAAATGGTTTCCTATTCCAATTAGATTTCTGAGGGAAATTATTATTTGAATTGCGGAACGATTTCCATCCCTCTGATTTTTCTAATTTTTTTGCGAAATATTCCGGGTGTAATTCTAATTCGTGTTTAAGTTGGTTATAAGCCTCGTCGAAGGTGCTATGCTCTGCCGCTCTTATTAGTCTGTCTGTAGATAAGTCTAAGTTCTTACATAATTGATCGATGCAAACATTTTCTAATATTATTTGGGCTTGTTGATTTTTAGCTTTATTTTTAGCCGCGTAAAGTAAGTTTTTAATTTTATCAGCAAATTCTATTTGTGATTCGTTAAATGTACGTTTAATACGCGTTATTTCAGATATAACTTGTTCCAATGACCTATTGTCTCCGAATTTCAAGTTTAAAGCCTGTACTATTTCGTCTACCGTTCCGTTAGGTACATGGGCCACTGCTTTAATAGCTTCGCCTCGGAGTTTGCTTTTTAAGATTATTGGAAATAACACCCTAGCCTCCGCATCAGCAGCCCTAGCTAATACAGTAACTTGTTCAATAAAAAAGTCTAATGTGTACCGGTCACCGTCGTATTTTGGTAAGTACTTTTCGATAGTTGTATGATTAAGTGCCATTTTGAAAAACAAAATAAAGGGAATGCAACAATATAAAATTAAAGGAGCAGATAATAAAGGAAAGGACACTTACAGGGCAGCCAGAAGGAATACTGCTGTCTTCATAGGGTAGGTCCTCCGCTTCTTTCGTCGAGCTTCTTTCGTGTAGCCCGGTGTTCGTAGAAGTGGTTACCGCTGTCACCAGTTATGCAGGTGTGGCCGCTGTCACCAATCGAGAAGGGGTTCTCGATAATGAAGAAATCTTCGTTTTGTAATTACGTTTATTGTTTGAATTTAATTATAAATTACTTGATACTTAATTAATTAAATTACGTGATAAATGTTTATATTCGCGGATAATTACAATTACGTAGTGCGAAGCGAGTTAAAGCTTCAGCGCGACGCGGAAGAGAGTCTGATGAATGAATGTTCGTTCCCGGAGAATCTTGTATATATATCCCGCATGGTAGGGTTGTAGAAGGGATGCTCGTAGCAGTCACGTAGGCCATGGGAAGGTCCACGCATGTTCCACTGATAAGTAAACAAACTGATGTCTTTTAGAAATTGATGGCTTGCAGTCACCGCTTGCAGTGGTTCTGGTTTAATGCGTAGACGTAATCTCCAGACGTCGCGACAGTTCGCTTGAGATAAAGTTCCCATGGGATGTGCGTTGTTTATCAGTTTCGCCATGACAGACACGAAGCAAACTAGGTTCATCTTGCATTCGCGTTTATCTTAAAAGGTTTTTTGTGGGTGTGCGTCTGTTTAATGCTGGTTTGGGAGGTCTGCTTTCTTTACAGTAGCAATAATGTTAGTTGGAACACTGACAAAGTAATAGAGCTTGTAAAGGAAAAGGCTGCGATAATGGGCGCTAGTGAATGGGGAAAATTATGCCAAAAAGTCAAAGAGATCGAGGCAGACTATATGAAAAGTAATCGTGTGGTAGATTTAGTCACTGACCAATTCATCATTCTTGCTCATGATGATAGCGACTCGGATGATGATAGTGAAAGTCAAGAGTCCGATCACGAAGAAGCAATGAGAAGCACCAGCGCCGCTTCAGCTGAACCACAACCTGGTACCAGCTCTAGTTTTGAATTAATGGAAGGAATATCATTTTTACCTCAATATTATTGAGGTAAAAAGATATTTCATCCATTAAGTCAAAACTAATAATCATCAATTTTGTAATTTATTTTTATGTAATATTAGTGTTCTATTAAATAATTAATTAATGAATAAGTTTTTAATACCTAAATAAATACAGATAATCACAGAAATATGAGTGTACCCTTTTTTTGCACGCATGTGTACAATGCGCGAACTTGCCCCCACTATATCACTTCATGCTCAAGAAGTTTGCCGGCAGTTATATCAACTAACCATTCATTCTACTCGACTCTAAAAATTTAGTCTACTTAGGCACCCTACGCACTGGCGACCATGGTCGCCGCGACCTGGCCGCGGCGGCCAGTGAATTCTGGACTTTATATGGCCATCGCTATAGCCCCTACGCACTTAGCGGCCAGCGACCAGCGGCCACCGTTGGCCGCGGCGTCTAATTTGATGCCACGCGACCAGCGACCAATCGTGGCCGTCGAGAACATCACTTCTGTATTAAAATTCATCAGTGCTACCGCATCGGCCGCGGCGACCAGACGTGTATAGCTACAGAGTGATTATTTTACAATGACCAATAATTTCGACACGGAAAGGTTCATAATTGAAGTTGAAAATAGAAGAGGTTTATGGGATTTATCATCAAATGATTACTCCAATAAAGAAGTTAAGCGGCAGTTGTGGCTTGAACTGATCAATATATTTGGCGGTGAATCCATGGAAGATAAAGAAAAGGCAGAACTTGGTTAGTCTTTTATTTTATTATGCCTTAAATTAATAATGCGATGAACTACAATAAACGCAGCAGGTGCTGTAGTAGCGTTCGACACGTATATGTAACATGAGTGATTTTTTTAAAAAGTTGTTCCGTTCATTTAAAATCTAAGAAATTTTAGCAAATAGGTAATTGTCAAAAGTATAACTATTTTATTTCTACTATTTTTCGCTTTGCACATGAGTTTTGACAATTATTTGCTAAAATTTACCAGGTTTTCGTAATGATTGGAATAACTTTTTAAAAAGATTACTCATACCGTATGTGCGTTCGACGCCATTTTGTTTACGGCGCGCAATGGCGGCTCGCGGCGAACAAGTGCCTCAACGCACAAACTGAGCAGCCGTCGTAGGTACGCACCCATATATTTACAAATTGTGCCAGGGCAAGCGACCATCGGTATTGAAGTAGTTTGCGAATATATCTCGATATTCGGTTGATGTTCTATTTGCTCTATTAGGTAAACTTGCAGGTATTTCTAATAAAGCCTCTGGTACAGTCAACGTGTCCTTGAAATCATATCCGTCTCTTTCTCGCACATAATTATGAAGCACACATAGAGCTTTTATAATCACAACTGCAAATTCTTTCTTGACGTTTAGGGGTCGGTGAAGAATCTGCCATTTACTGGCTAATATTCCAAATGTACATTCAATATAGCGGCGGGCACGGGATAGTCGATAATTAAAATTAGTCTTTACATTATTCAAGTTTCTCCCAGCATACGGTCGCATCATATGTTCCGATAGTGAAAACGCCTCATCACCCACTAAATGAACGGCATTGGTTGGCCATTTTCTTTGATGGGGTTATTGCTCGGAATATCGAGATCATTATTTAAAAGCCTATGATAAAATACAGAGTCTTTGTAAATTGACGAATCACTGCATTTGCCGTATGCTCCAATGTCTACGTAAAGAAATTTATAATTTGCATCACATATTGCAAGTAACACGATTGAAAAATAATTCTTGTAATTGTAATAAAGAGATCCCGAATGTTGTGGTTTGATAACTCTAATGTGCTTGCCGTCGATGGCTCCGATGCAATTAGGAAATTGGGCGTATTTTTTAAAACCTTCAGCCGTTTGAATCCACTTATCTCTGGTCAATTGTGGCATCACAATTGGTTTTAATATCTCCCATATTGCTTCACAAACATCAAATACTATTTCCGATGCTGTAGGAAGCCCTATACGGTATTCATGACTTATATGAGATAAAGAACATCCAGTAGCCAAATACCTGAAAATAAAATTCACATTAATAAACATAATATTAGTTTTGTAATATGTACTACATTTATTTATTGATTTACAGGCATGACTCTCCAAAAAAGATGGAAAAACCTTAGAGACTGTTTCACAAGAGAGCTGCGCCGTCTTAAAGATGTCAAAAGTGGTTCTGCTGCAAAACGTAAAAGTCAATACACCTATTTCAACCAATTACTGTTTTTGAGATCAGTGCTGGACACAAACGCAACAGAAAATAGTCTTGAAGAGGCAAGTCAAGAAAATGAAAGAGAATGTTCTGATCTTGAGACTCAACAGTCTGCATCAAAATCGCTTAGAACAAAAAGGAAGAAAAAAATACCAAACGAAGAAGCCGATACAGACCCTTTAATTTCAGTTCTGCATAAGACCATAGCGACAATAGAGAAGACAGATGATACACAGAATGATTCAAATTGTGACAGACTGTTTCTTTTATCCCTCCTCGACAGATTTCAAAATATCCCTGCTGTAATGAAGACCAAAGCGAAAATGGAAATCTATGGATGAATGGACTTATAGAAAAATATCAACCGAACTATGAACCAACAGCGCGCATAAACTATTCAAGAAATTTCAATACTCTTTACGACCGAGAATATGACCCGCATCGACCGAATTATTCAGGTTATTCTACTACCAACAGGATATCAGATGATTCAAATTACAGCGATACTCATACTCATTATTCTGATATTTCCCAAAATTCAGAAATGATAGACCTATTTCCCAGTTTGAATGATTAATTGTTCACAATTGCCATTTTTTAAGTTACGAAAATACAAATAATTTGATTATCTACTTCAGTTTTTTATTATTTAAAAACATAGTTATAAGCAAGCTCTTTTTCTCTCCTTTTCAAAGTCGTAAAGTAGTATTGTTCATAAATTATTTAAAGTGGCAAAACCATAGTCAATGAATTATACAGGTTGTTGTGAAAAACACAATAGTGGTGATTCAGAATCGAGTCTTGTATAATTCAAATTTACAAAAAAATCCATTACGCAGTTTAAGTAAAAAAAAGGCCCTATCACATTATTTTTATTTTCCCTGTACACAATACTCCATTCCGAAACACCCTTTAAAATAAATCACGTATTTTTTAAACATTCTGTTTTTAAAAAAGAAAAAGCTTACCTTATTGTTATCACTAATTTTTCTTCTGCTGTAATGCATTTCCGATAGTTGTTACCAGTTCCAGTAATTTTTGGTTTTATTGTATCCAGTAACAGGTTAAAAGTATTCGTTGACATTCTCATGTAATTAAAGAATCTCTTCTCATACATTTTTAAATCCAAAAAATAAGTATAATATAATCCTTTAGTCTTTCTCTCGAAAAGTAATGGATGCACCCAAAACTGTCTTTTACGTGAAATCTTCCGTTTTCGTAGTAAATACACAAGCACAGTTAGCGTGATTATCTTCTGCACGTCCATCTTGACACACCCTTGGAAGCCGACTGCAATTTTTCGGCCGTCCGCATGTCGCGCTTGCCTACGCACCGGCGACCATGGCCGCGGCGGCCTGGCCGCGTCTATGGTCGCCAGTGCGTAGGCCGCCTTAGCTCCTCCTTGGGATTTCCAGAGAGTTGATGGATTATTACATAACTCATTTTAAATAAGCTCATAGTCAAATCGCGAGAAAGTTGGTAGAATGAGTTGGTAAGTCCACAATGTCCACCGAACGAATTGAACGAACTCATTTAATGGTGCTCAGTATATAACAGAAGGTTTCTGCCGGATACCGAAGTGTCTCTAGTTCTGGAGTGTTTGCCTAAAATTTCCTCTAAAATACAGAATCACATAACAACTAGCTAGACGATCCGCACCGTACCATCACAGCTGGGTGGTAGGCCACGATGATCTTAAGTGCGAACGTTGCTCTCTAATACGCGAGGATCGTTGCTTCCTTTTTGATTTTAATTTTTACTTTTTCATAAAACGCATTTTCGAAGTCGTCGCGTCCCAACTAGAGCGCCGGAATGCGACAAAAACATCACACCCGAAGAACGCACCGGGCCTGACTGACGTCGCATTGTCATGCAACTTCAGGCCGCGGTTCGATGAGTTGCAAAAAAAACGACCGCTGGGAAGGTCGCGTAAGCAAATTCGCGGTCGGAAATTGATATTGAATAAGCTTATTTATGTTAATATATAAATAAGACAAGATAAAATATTAATAAAAACATGGCTTAAAATAATAAATAACAACATAATATGTAAAACAGGACTTTTATCAGTTTTTCTTATCATTATAGAACAGTTTTTAACCCATGTATACCTGTATTTCTTTTCATGAGCCAGGTCTTTAGTTTTCTTCAGCAGGGCCTTATTGGAACTAAGTAAATGGTCGTTAAAATAGATGCGATTATTATTACCAATGAAACCTAGGTCGCTGGCCTTCAATGACTTTTCACGTAGCCTGGCTAGAAAATCATCCTTTTTATGGTGCGAGAGAAAGCGAATAACCACTGGTCGAGGCCTTTTTGATTCGTTCTGCTTAGGTTAGCAAAGTCAATGTCGGACTTACTGCAAATCTGAGAGTCAATGATAATAATATTAGATAGCTTCATCACAATGTCCATTAGGTTTTCACTTTTAGACTCAGGAACACTCTCAATATTGGACCGACGGACCCATTGTTCTTTTTCATTCAAATCGAATGTAATATGGAATAAAGTAGGTGCGAGAGAAACCGAATAACCACTGGTCGAGGCCTTTTTGAGTCGTTCTGCTTAGGAGTCACACGAGTAACAAAGTCAATGTCGGACTTACTGCAAATCTGAGAGTCAATGATAATAATATTAGATAGCTTCATCACAATGTCCATTAGGTTTTCACTTTTAGACTCAGGAACACTCTCAATATTGGACCGACGGACCCATTGTTCTTTTTAATTCAAATCGAATGTAATATGGAATAAAGTAGACAGTCAGTTAAGCAAGACTAGAGTGCCAGGGTACGCCATTATCCAAAGCAATCAAGGAGATGCAGTTGTACTTGGAAGACGAGCCCCGGCAAGCCGTTAACGGGAAGTGGAACGATCCCACTGAATGGTGGCTTCGTCATTCCAAAATATAGCCGACGTTGGCAGAAATATACCGTTCCAGATGCAATACTGTGATAACTTCTGTGCCATGCGAACGGATATTCTCCAAATCCGGGAATATTTTGAATGAACGAAGAACTCGTCTGTCAAGTTCTAAATTAGAAAAATTGGGCTTTCTTAATGTTAACTCCAATTTTGTTAAAAATAAAGACTTATATTAACTACCTTTTGTTTATTTTTTAACCTTCACACTTTTATCCTAACTAAATATTATAATTGCGAAAGTAAGTTTGTGGTAGGACTTTAGAGTGAAACACAGCTAATTGGAAGCATATATTGTATTATCCTTTTTAGGTTTATCGCAGTTACACAAGTTACACGGTACACACTGCAGGCCATGACAGTCAGAGACAATGATTGACTATAGCCATAGACAACTCAAAATATTATATTGCATGCATCTTTGTCTCCCCTCAATAAAGTATTTTGAACAACTAAATTAATATCAAAACAGTTTTTCCCTGTCTTTTAAATGCTATCCCTCCTAACGCTTTTGTGAGTATGTCAGCCAGCTGGTCACTTGTATTTATACAGGGTTACAGGAAAAGTCGACCTAGATCCGTTAAGGGCGTGTAGTACACATCATTTCTGAATGATTTCACTATGGAACCCCCCATCCTAAACTTAACCGTTTTCGAGATATTCGAGTTTTAATTTTTTTTATGAAAATGCCCAATTTTTCGGCTATTGAATTGAATATTTTGAATTTTTTTGACTCTTATGATTATTTTTTTGGTTTTTTACATGAAGAATGAGATGCTTAATGACCTCAATGACTAAAATTGCACGTAAGTTAACTAAATAGGTCATTGTAGACGATCGAAACTTAAGAAAATAAGTACAAATTATAATTCTATACAATTGAAGATTACGTAAATGATAAAAAAAACAGCGTGGATTTGATTCGCTCCAGCTATGCGTGGGACTGCAGTTACTTGTATCATTATGATGATTGTAAGTTTTGATGGAAAAGAGCAACCACCGAGTTTCTTGCTGGCTCTTCTCGGTAGGAATGGCATTCCGAACCAGCGGTAGATTCATATTATAACGATTCAAAAGCGCTTGTAAAAGCTTATTTGAATAAAAAACATTTGAATTTTGAATTTTTTGAATTTTGACGACGACGAACAAGACAACGAAATCGTAGAACGGTTCAAAAGAGACCCAACCACTTCGACCAATATTGTTGCCCGTGAACTGGGTCTAACTCAGTGGAAAGTGTGGTTTACGGTTCATACGGCAGGCCTGTATCCATACCACTACACGCCGGTGCATGTAATTGAAGAAGGAGATCCCGCGAGACGCATGGACTTCTGCAGATTCATGCTCAATGCAGGTATCGAGGACCCGAATTTCCTAAAATTAATATTGTGGACAGATGAATCCAAATTCGATAAGGACGGGATTACTAATTACCATAACGCACACTATTGGGCTCCTAAAGAACTAGGCAATCCAAATAAGAAAAGATTAAAGGGGTCACAACGACGATTTAGTGTAAATGTGTGGATGGGCATCATTTCCAACCATTTGATTGGGCCTTACTTTCTTCCAGACAATCTGAATGGTGAAACTTATGAAAATTTCTTAAGAGGTCACTTAGGTGACCTACTAGATGATCTCCCATTACAATTACTGCGGGACATGCGGTTTCAACATGATGGCTGCCCTGCTCATTTCAGAAGAAGCGTTAGGGAATGGTTGGACACTAACTATCCTAACAAATGGATTGGACGAGGTGGGCCTTTACCCTGGCCAGCCAGATGTCCCGACCCGACCCGACCGATCCGACCCGATTTTTATGTATGGGGGCACATGAAGAGCCTCGTTTACAGTTAGCCCAACCCCATATCGTCAGTGGAAGTTCTCAAAGAAAGGATAATTAATGCTGCTAACGACATAAGAAGAACATTAACCACTGGTGTAGTGAAAAGTGGTCTACGTGAAAGAATGAGAAAATGTGTGCGAAATAGAGGTGGACACGTAGAACATGAACTATAAAAATTTATTCAAAAACATTAGGTGAATAAATGTTATTTTGAACTGATTTATTGTTTCATTTAGCTTACTACAATCACCGACGATCTGTACGCCAACTATGAGTTGAGCGTGAGTGACTTTGTATGCGAACTAGCGTTAACAACGCAACGATTACGTTATTTTCCAAACAAAAGCCAGTAACTAGTCACTTACGCTCAACTAATAGTTGGCGTACGGTCATTATTTGTACGATCGACGATCTGAACAAAAAAAAAATGCTATAAAAACTGAATGATCTCCTAGGTCAGGATAGCGGGACATCGATGGATGCATGAAGGTTGTACCTAGCCGAGGGAGGCCTATGTTCAGTAGTGGAATCCAGTAGGCTGAAATGATGATGCTGAACTTAAGTCAAATTAATTAGATTAAATAAGCGCTATTTATTCTGACTGCCATGTAGCCTTAGAAACTAAGTTTCA
This sequence comes from Erebia ligea, assembly GCA_917051295.2. Taxonomy (NCBI): domain Eukaryota; kingdom Metazoa; phylum Arthropoda; class Insecta; order Lepidoptera; family Nymphalidae; genus Erebia; species Erebia ligea. Next base: position 826,623 of record OU785240.1, on the reverse strand, counting down.
CCTTTGAGGTTAATAAATACCCTAGAGTGTTATCTCGTTGGATAGCTGATAAAATGTAGATGTTTTTAAGCACATCTGCAGAGCAAGTGCCATAATATCCAAGCTGCAGCAGTATCACAAGCACAAATCAAAGTCCAGTAAACAAGCACAGTAGTCACAGTTAGAAAAATCAGTCCAGAAACAAAGCCAAGTCGTGTGGGAATCCGAAAGCACAATAATTCGCATCTACCATGGACGAATCGCATGAGCAGACTAAAATGGATGGCAAGCAAACAAACGACCAAATACAAAACAATGGGCATGTAGTTATGGTATGGTAATGTGACCTCATTTTGTACAATGGATCCGTATAGTATGCAACAGTGTAGTTTCTACATTCCTAATTTTACGACTTAAAGCGTAGCCTTGTGCAGCAGATTAGCGATATCAGTTATTGGAAGTCATAACATTAAAATGCTCTCGTTTTCTAAAATCTGCCCCACTCTCAAGACGCTACATGGAAACAAAGGCACTATAAAACACCAGCCCTAACTCCCAACCATCATTCTACTGACTCCTCTCTCACCATCAAGTTCTTCATGAACTACTTGCAATTTTGAATAAGTTTATTAAATAAAAATCAGTGTTAATAATCAACTTGAGTTTATTCTGAAAGTTCACTTAAAACCTAACATTAAATAAGTAACCTCCCAACGTGACGAAGAAGCCGCACCAGCTCGCCGCAGTTAACACAGCCGACGCAGGGTCTGCACTCAGGCTTCGAGGCTTCCCCAACACCACCGTCGCGTATCATATCACTGGCGCAGTCGCGTAGTATTCACAGTAACCCTAGAACCAGGTGATCCGAAGACACGAAGTAAGTGGAAATTTTCAATTCCTGGACAGAGTTACTTTCTACTGAGAATTTATGTGAATAGAGCCTACTTCAATCAAGAACTTTCAACGAAAGAGATTAAAACGAGCAGTAGAATCGGGAGGATCCAAAGCCGATTTAAATCGACGTCCTTCCTTAACAAACCCACCCCTACATATTCCCATAAAAATTATAGACATTTTTAAATAGGGATTAGGGATATTTTTTCTTTATATGTGCATGTACAATGTCTATTTTTTTTTTGTGTAATTGATTTCACAATTTTATGTATATGATATTTTTACGATTTGTGTGTGTGATTGATTTTAGCGCATTGTTTTAATACCGCGAATTTTTTTTAAGCGAATTCATTTAGTTACCTCGGTAAGTGGACATAAGAGCCATCGAGTAACAGCAAAATAATTTGCGAATTTTTTTTTTATTATCGCGAGGAAAAGAAATTATTAATTATTCTGCTAAGACAGAGAATTACGATATCCTGAAATAAGAGGATTTATTATAGAGAGCTCTCGCGAATTTAAAAATATAGGCAAACGCCTAAGGGGAAATAATAAGGCCAAAAGAGCCTTAATCAAATAATTGAATATTATATATATCAGCATAAGCGTACAAAAAGTAGTCGTGCTACTATAAAAACAATTTGTATCGTATGCTTTGCTGAATAAATTACATTATATTTCAAGTAAAGGTCCGCTAGAGTAGAGTACCTGACAAATTTTTATTATATGGTAATAATTTTATCTACCTCATAATATAAGTTGAATATTTTGTAAAATTGATGAAAAAGGGTTCTCATTCTTATTGTATATTATCGCAAAACACTAATTGTATATTAATTTTATTTAGAGTTCATTTTGTCTCATTTTCGAAGTGTCCAATTTCTAGACGATATCCTAAACCATTTATAATAAAAATATTTTACTTATCAGTCCTTAATATAGTCGGATATAGTTTTATAGAATACAGGATAAATAATTTTTAAATATGCTTCCTTTGGCAACACACGTAGCTCAAAGAGCATATAATTATGCGCAACAGCAAACGTCCCATTCTCAACCTTCAACTCATCATAACGCGTCCGAGTCTTCACAAATGTCTTCGCAAACACCCTCGCAAGGGGTTAATATAAATATTCCTCCTGTCGTTCACGAAGAACATTATCAACAAGAACCAAGTTCATATTCTCCCACATCGAGTGGACATTACGATATAGCTCCTGAGAGACCTCCACCTTACTCATATAATCCGAACACAACCACTGAACACGTTTTGGTTAGTAACAGTCCGCGTAGTAAAGTATCGGAAATGTCAGCATTAATCCCTTCATTTGACGGAAACTCAAAACACTTAAATCTGTTCATTAGAAAGTGCGAGTTTATTATAAACGAATATGGAGACGGCACAGATAAACAATATAAACTGATTCTTGAAGTTATAACTAGTAAATTAATTGGTAGAGCCGCAACAGTCATTAGTGAAAACGATTATGTAATGAGTGACTGGGATCTTATAAAAAAGATCCTCACCCAATACTTCGGCGATCAAAAATCCGAAGAATGTTTAAAATTAGAATTAGAAAGTTTAGAAATTCGATCTACAGAAAAATACTTAGATTTTTGTAATCGCATACAAACTGTTAGATCAGGATTGTTTTCGAAAATTACTCACATAGAAAACCGACAGACTAAAATGGCAATATATAATCATATGGCCTTAAAAGTATTTTTATATAATCTGCCACAGTCACTTTTACTACTTGTAAGATTAAAGAAACCCCAAACTTTGGAAGAGGCATTACAAATAGTAATTGAAGAGACTAACTTTGACAAGCAGTATCAAATGCGTAGACGAAATAATCAAACAAATAAAACGCCATCCGCGAGCATTTCTAGACCTACAAATAATTCTTATAATAATTATAACCGACACCCAAATTATAATTCTAATAATAATAATTACAGACCTAACTTTTCTAGACCTTCCAATAATTTTTCTAGACCATCCGTTCCTATTAGACCTAATCAACCATCAACTAGTCAACACTCTAACCAGCAAAGTAATCAGCGACTTTTAAGCGCAAACGACTTTGTACAATTCAGACGAATGTATAATTCCCCAAACGCGTATCCTAACTGGAATACCCGTCCTAGAAATATACCACCACACAAGAGATGGTACCCTAATGCTAATAATAATTCAGCTAATAACCAAAATATTAATTATCATGAAACCCGCTATGTACAAAGGCAAGAACCTCATAATTTGCCAACCACTAGTTCACAAAATAGGAATGAAACAATTACCGAATTAGCCGAACCAAATTTTCTAACACAAGCCTCAACATCACGTCAACCGGAAACATAAATCCAGTAACTAAAAACATATTTTTACCATGTCTATACATAACTGAAATAAAAGCTAATTTACTAATCGACACAGGTAGTACAAGATCATTTTTATCAAATAAAAAAGCAAACCAATATTTTAAATCTTATAAGATCACATGCAGTAAGCCATCATAACGAAACTATTTTAATCCCATTATTCAATCTGTTTAACGATAAACGTATTCATAAGTTCTACATTTACGACTTAGATGAGCCGTACGACGGCGTAATAGGATTCGACCTGTTACAAGAGCTAAATACTATAATAAATATTGAACAGAAAATATTAAAAACCAGTTCCGCAGTTATACCGATAAGCTTCTCAAACACCCGTAAAATTTTAATACCCATTGTACCACCACCACCCATTGTACCGAACCACGTATGGAACATAGAGTTATCGTTCCAACAACTTTAGAGAAAGGGCAAGGCATTTTGGAATTAGTAGAATTTCATAAAGACGTTAGAATGCCTTCCGCTATAGTAACATGTTGTAATGGATTTGCCCATACATTAATACAAAATTTAACAGATAAATGGATAACAATAAAAATTATTACTCCATTTAATATAACTCCATGTCCTGAAAATACAACAAACAGTGGAAATATTTTAAATAATTTGTCTTGTATAACGAGTGACTACGATTCAATCTTATTAAATAACTTAGAAAAATTGCGTTGCCATCATATGAACGACGAAGAAAAAGAATTAATTCTTAAATTATGCTATAAGTTTAAGGATATATTTTACAGTGAAGATATTCCTTTAAGTTTCACGCATGAAATTAAACATCACATCCGAACTAAAAACGACGATACGATCTATGTTAAACCTTATAGGCAGCCACCAACTCAGGCAGCTGAAATTAAATCCCAAGTTGGAAAGTTGTTAGAAAATAACATTGTAAAACCCAGCTTTTCACCTTGGAGTGCCCCAGTTCATATAGTACCAAAGAAAATGGACGCTTCGAATGAACAAAAGTACAGAATGGTTATAGACTATCGTAAATTAAATGAAATAACTATCGACGATAAATACCCATTACCGAATATTACCGATATCTTTGATAAATTAGGTAAAAGTACATATTTTACAACGTTAGACTTAGCTTCAGGTTATCATCAAATCGAAGTAGCTAAAGAAGACCAGTGTAAAACCGCCTTTAGCACACAATTCGGTCATTACGAATTTTTACGAATGCCTTTCGGTTTAAAAACAGCTCCCGCTACTTTTCAAAGAGCGATGGACAATATCCTTAGAGGTTTACAAGGCATCCATTGTTTAATATACTTGGATGACATTATTGTATTCTCTTCCAATCTCGAAGAACATATTTCTAGATTAAAGAAAGTCTTTACAACATTACGTAATGCTAACTTAAAGGTACAACTGGATAAATCCGAATTTTTGCGAAAGGAAGTTTTATATTTGGGACATAGTATTACACCTGAAGGATTAACGAACATTGGTTGTCGCTTGTTCATGGGCGACTGTCAAACGAGTCAGCTGAGCAGCGCGAAGTTCGGTTGTCGCTTGTTCATGGCCGACTGTCAAAGGAGCCAGCAGAGCAGCGCGAACATTGGTTGTCGCTTGTTCATGGGCGACTGTCAAACGAGTCAGCTGAGCAGCGCGAACATCGGTTGTCGCTTGTTCATGGGCGACTGTCAAACGAGTCAGCTGAGCAGCGCGAACATCGGTTGTCGCTTGTTCATGGGCGACTGTCAAACGAGTCGGCTAAGCAGCGCAAACATCGGTTGTCATGAGCTAGACGCCAATCCGCTCAAGTACTACTTAATGAAACAGAAGAAGAGAGAACGATTCGTCTCTGCAGTAATATGCGTGCCCGCGATAACAGAAGATTGGCAAATGCTGAACAATTTAAATCAGCGATAAATGTGTTTGCTGATGTGGGATGTAACATTTGCAAGAAAATGATATATCCTCAGCAGCGTAAAAGATTACCAACTGCCAACCCAGACAATTTACTTCCTGCTGATTTAATCGCATTAGCTTATATCGTTGTTTGTACTCGTTGTTCTAACAATATAAGAAAACGAATATTGCCTGCTCAGGCATACTGGAACAAAATGACCGTTCCAGATATTACCGAAGAAATAGCCAAATTGACGGAAATTGAAAAGAGGTTTTTATTGAGAATTGTGCTGTTCATACAAATTATTCGGGTACAAAACCGCTTTAGTCAGGATTGGTGTAGGGGGCAAGTTGTTCTATTCGCCAAGGATATTATTGAACTGGCTGAGCAACTTCCGCTTCGACCACAACAAGCTAGGCTAGTTATTCGCTAGATGTTTTCTCGATGCCGTTTAATGTAGATCCGGAAAATGTATCTGCATAATTGCACTTGGAAATTATTCAAATGCAGTGCAGTACCCATTTAAAGCAATTGTTCTTGAATTCTACAAAACTAGATTTTTATAGAGCACTGCCGAAATCTGAATTCCCAAAGATGATTGCTCACGCCCAGAAAATTATGGCAATGTTTGCGTCGTCTTATGTGTGCGAACAGACTTTTTCGACCATGAAATTGCGGAAAAACTCAATCAGAAACCGATTGACTGATGAACACCTTTTCGCACTGCTGAAAGTTACATCGTCACAGCTAGAACCTGCTTTCGAAAATATTATGGAAAATCAAAAACAATTCCATATGTCTCACACGCCTACCATGGCAGGGCCTTCGAATAAAAGTTAAATAAATTATTATTTAAGGTAAAAGGTAATTTGTAACATTTGTTTGTAATGCACTGCAATGCATAGCATTACACACTTTTTTTATAATATTATGATTAAAAGCTTTAACACAAAATGCATTTTTTCTATAATTCTGGCCCTGCTCTAGAATTTCTTAAACTTTGTGGCCCCCCCTTAAAAAAGTTTGCCCACTACTGACCTACACCATCAATTAATAAAACTTGGATAAGGCTAGAGTAATTCAATTTCATTCCTTACATAAGGATGAATTAATTTATGAAGTGACAATTTTTTTTTATCCACTACAAGTTAGCCCTTGACTGTGATCTCACCTGATGGTAAGTGATGATGCAGTCCAAGATGGCATTCGCTCGGAAACTCTGGGAAGTACTGTTGAGGACCTCAGAAGACAATTGAGGGTTCTCACAAAAGAATGTCCATCTGAGGCCATTTTAGAAACAAACTTTAGTGCAGACTCAGAAATAAAAATAATAAATGAGAAATATAAAGAGCTCGCTTCCTTACTAGATAACTGGGAGAAGTCTAAAGAAAGACCTTCATTGGCCAGAGCTGAAGCCTTAGCTTACCACCTTTATCATAGGTTAAATAGGATAACTAATAATGAAACCGCCAAAAAATCGCCATTGCAAAATGGAACATTCAATGGTACATCGGATCCTCGTTCGTTCATTGAAAGAGTGGAAGAGTTGCAGAGCTGTAACAGGGCATCAGATGTCAGGCTTTTCAAGTCTGCGGCTCAATTGTTTAGCGAGCAAGCGCTCCTATGGTATGGTCTGTCTTTGCGGTTGACTCAAGACTGACCCGTCGGAAGAGGCCAGGCAAATAGGCAAACACCCATCCACACAGCGAACACCAAACAACAAACACGAACGTGTGGATGGGTGTTTGCCTGTTTTTGTTTGTGTTTGCCAGTGATCGGCGCCGGTGTCGGTTTTTGTTGCACAGATCAAAGGTTGTTCGACAAACGTGTTTGCGATGTCTCCAAACGCTTGTAAGCAATCAGTAGTACGCGCAACTTTGCGGGTGGCGGACGGAGTTACTAGTGTACTGTGTACTCTACCCCGTGCCATTATTTATCTAGTTACTGGTGTATCTTATGTTTTCGGTAAGTACCAACTATTATTTTGATACAATGGGGAAGATTCCCTACTGTCAATTATTATATTATATTACGTGTTATGTTTCGTATGCTAATAAAATTGTAAATAATTACCTACATATTTCAAAGGAAGAGAAGAACGAGATAATGCAATTCACTCACTATCTGAGTGTCGGAGCATTTGTTCGATGTGAGTTTACCTTTTTTTATCCGACGTTCACTTTTCCTATAGTGATCTGTTGTCGAGATTGTGTAACCCAGATTTGTGTGAATTGGTCTAATCGGACAATCGTTGACTATTTTATACACGATGATTTTTCGAAAATCAATCACCACAGCTACTATTGTAGCTTTTGTAGAGAATCGTTGTATAAATTTTCATTGGCTTAACTGAAAAATCCTCCATTTTAATGTATTTATTATATTGTATCATTTGCCTATGACAGTGCCAATTTAAATATACATTCTTTACAATAATATGACTCTACCGAGGAGGAACAAAGTGAAATAGTGTAACCTGTTATCCAAGTGTTTGTGCTCGTGCGACATGCGAATTTACATTGTATTTTCTTTCAGGTTTCTTATCCTGACGTGTGACTCATGTGTGCTTCAACTATTCTCTAAAATTAATCTGTTATTGTTCGAACACCAAACAACAAACACGAACGTGTGGATGGGTGTTTGCCTGTTTTTGTTTGTGTTTGCCAGTGATCGGCGCCGGTGTCGGTTTTTGTTGCACAGATCAAAGGTTGTTCGACAAACGTGTTTGCGATGTCTCCAAACGCTTGTAAGCAATCAGTAGTACGCGCAACTTTGCGGGTGGCGGACGGAGTTACTAGTGTACTGTGTACTCTACCCCGTGCCATTATTTATCTAGTTACTGGTGTATCTTATGTTTTCGGTAAGTACCAATTATTATTTTGATACAATGGGGAAGATTCCCTACTGTCAATTATTATATTATATTACGTGTTATGTTTCGTATGCTAATAAAATTGTAAATAATTACCTACATATTTCAAAGGAAGAGAAGAACGAGATAATGCAATTCACTCACTATCTGAGTGTCGGAGCATTTGTTCGATGTGAGTTTACCTTTTTTTATCCGACGTTCACTTTTCCTATAGTGATCTGTTGTCGAGATTGTGTAACCCAGATTTGTGTGAATTGGTCTAATCGGACAATCGTTGACTATTTTATACACGATGATTTTTCGAAAATCAATCACCACAGCTACTATTGTAGCTTTTGTAGAGAATCGTTGTATAAATTTTCATTGGCTTAACTGAAAAATCCTCCATTTTAATGTATTTATTATATTGTATCATTTGCCTATGACAGTGCCAATTTAAATATACATTCTTTACAATAATATGACTCTACCGAGGAGGAACAAAGTGAAATAGTGTAACCTGTTATCCAAGTGTTTGTGCTCGTGCGACATGCGAATTTACATTGTATTTTCTTTCAGGTTTCTTATCCTGACGTGTGACTCATGTGTGCTTCAACTATTCTCTAAAATTAATCTGTTATTGTTCGAACACCAAACAACAAACACGAACGTGTGGATGGGTGTTTGCCTGTTTTTGTTTGTGTTTGCCAGTGATCGGCGCCGGTGTCGGTTTTTGTTGCACAGATCAAAGGTTGTTCGACAAACGTGTTTGCGATGTCTCCAAACGCTTGTAAGCAATCAGTAGTACGCGCAACTTTGCGGGTGGCGGACGGAGTTACTAGTGTACTGTGTACTCTACCCCGTGCCATTATTTATCTAGTTACTGGTGTATCTTATGTTTTCGGTAAGTACCAATTATTATTTTGATACAATGGGGAAGATTCCCTACTGTCAATTATTATATTATATTACGTGTTATGTTTCGTATGCTAATAAAATTGTAAATAATTACCTACATATTTCAAAGGAAGAGAAGAACGAGATAATGCAATTCACTCACTATCTGAGTGTCGGAGCATTTGTTCGATGTGAGTTTACCTTTTTTTATCCGACGTTCACTTTTCCTATAGTGATCTGTTGTCGAGATTGTGTAACCCAGATTTGTGTGAATTGGTCTAATCGGACAATCGTTGACTATTTTATACACGATGATTTTTCGAAAATCAATCACCACAGCTACTATTGTAGCTTTTGTAGAGAATCGTTGTATAAATTTTCATTGGCTTAACTGAAAAATCCTCCATTTTAATGTATTTATTATATTGTATCATTTGCCTATGACAGTGCCAATTTAAATATACATTCTTTACAATAATATGACTCTACCGAGGAGGAACAAAGTGAAATAGTGTAACCTGTTATCCAAGTGTTTGTGCTCGTGCGACATGCGAATTTACATTGTATTTTCTTTCAGGTTTCTTATCCTGACGTGTGACTCTTTATATTATTTCATGTAACTAAAATATTGTCTATTATAATTTTTAATGCGATGCCTATGTGATTGCGAATTTATATTTTTATTTGATGTGTTTTTTCTATTTTATATCTATTATTGTTTATTCTGTCGCTGCTGTATAAATCGTCTTAATAAAATATAATTTTTCATTTAATAAATTTATTGTAATGCATGTCTTTTATTTATTCAAATATTCCGATTTATAATAATGCTTTCTTCGGTTCCGTGTCTCTTTGTGTAATTGTTGTGATATTTTGCCATATCAAGTCGAAGTCAACGTCTCATTGAACTTGTTCGGCATTTTTCGGTTGTCGTTCGGGTACATGTACCGGTTCTTCCGCTTTCGTCCTTTGTTTCGGAGTCGCCTTTAGTATCATGTCTCTGTGCCGTTCGTTGCTGTCGTCGTAGTGTCCTCCTTCGGGTATTCTTAAATTCAAGAATTTTCCAATTAATATTATTCGTTTGCCGCACTCCTGTTCCGCCTCTTTCACCGCAGCCCGTCTCGTGTCTTCGTTCTCTTGTGATATTTTTAATTTTTCTAGATTCTTCATTGACGATTTAATTTTTTTTTGTCCTCCAATTTTTTCAGCTCGCACTATCATCGCTTCCTTTCCGTCGATCGTCACGATATCTCCCTCGTCGTACCATTTTTTTTGTCTCTTCGCTTGAGTGTCCTGTTCGGTTCCGTGTTTTCTTTGTCTAGACGGTCCCGGTTGAGGAGCAGTCACTGCAGCAGTCGTCGTTCCAACGCTGTGAATAAATATATTATATTAGTCATATATACAAGTAAAAAAAAGAAGTCAATTTTTTGTCAAGTTTGAACGTGTTTCCGATTTATCGCCAATATTTAAAAATTCAAAGTACCTGTCGCTCTGCACTCCCGAGCTGATCTCCGATTTCCCTGGCGCTTCCATGGTGAGTGTCGCTCCGTCGGATGCTCCGTCCTTTCTGCTCTCGTTTGACACCGCTCGCGCTCTTATACGATCAGAGTTGAGTCACTTATGGTCATATTACGTATCGCCGGAAAGCCTTTCACCCCACCTCTTGGGTTGTAGGGTGGCGTTGGTTTGGTGTAAGGGTACTCACACGTCACTGATGTATGCATGTGCTGTGACGCGTATGACGTATCCTTGTAAAGCCTTTCACCCCACCTCTTGGGTTGTAGGGTGGCGTTGGTTTGGTGTAAGGGTACTCATACGTCATTCTGAATATACGATGTATGCATGTTGCATGACGTCACTGTGTAAAGCCTTTCACCCCACCTCTTGGGTTGTAGGGTGGCGTTGGTTTGGTGGTATGGTACTAATACGTCACTCTGATGTATGCATGTGCTATGACGCGTATGACGTATCCTCGTAAAGCCTTTCACCCCACCTCTTGGGTTGTAGGGTGGCGTTGGTTTGGTGGTATGGTACTAATACGTCACTCTGATGTATGCATGTGCTATGACGCGTATGACGTATCCTCGTAAAGCCTTTCACCCCACCTCTTGGGTTGTAGGGTGGCGTTGGTTTGGTGGTATGGTACTAATACGTCACTCTGATGTATGCATGTGCTATGACGCGTATGACGTATCCTTGTAAAGCCTTTCACCCCACCTCTTGGGTTGTAGGGTGGCGTTGGTTTGGTGGTACGGTAAGCATGACGTCATGTATTATTCTATATATATATATGATGTGTAGTAGTAGTAGTAGTAGACGAGTAATGAACAGTGTAACCTAACCTAACCTAACCTAACCTACATATTTCGAGTCATCAGCTGACAGCGCGCGCGGTCGGTCACAGGTCGGTGACCTCCAAAGACATGGATACGTTAAAGTGCATAAATTGTAACATTGTGATAAATGAGGTGCTCTGCTTTTGTCAAAATAAGATAGATGTTATGAATAATGTGAGCTTGGCCCTATTATGCAGGCAGTCCTTTGACGAGGACGAGATTTTTAAGGCAAAGTGTTTGCTGTATGAATCAATACCGTCGCGTCTAGTTAGAAGAAAAGGAGAAGACAGGAAAAGTAAGAATATAGATGACATTATTGGGATATTACGAAGTACCGAGCCAGAAGATTTGCCAGTTTTTGTTGCAAAAAATCTGCACAAGTTGCCGCCCATAACTTTTGATCATGTCGATGCAACGCGTCTTTTGAAGGATATTGTTATACTGCAGAGTCAGGTACGTGCCCTAATAGAGAAACAGGATGAGTACGTTAAGAAAACTGACTTGGAAGAATATCTTAGAGGCAAAGAAGGAATACGTGCATCAGACACACAAGCAAGGGAGACTGTACCTTTTGTCAATACAAAGAGAGGCGGTTTTTGCATGCAGGATAGTTATGACTCCGCTAGCGGGCCGATGGGGTTAATGACCGGCCTAGATAGTGATTCACCGCCTAGCATGAAGACAGGCTGTGATACAGGTAAACGAGTTCTCGATCACCCATCCCCGTCATACGCGAGTGCAGCGGCGGTGCAAAGTGGTCAACCTATCTCTGTCGCTCCCGCCGCAGCTCCTGCGCAGCGACTAAAACCCGTGGAGGCCCACTGCGGCGACCGCGATGAGGCCCACCACGGCGACGGTTTACACGTGTCGAACTCGAAACCAGAGACGCAAGCGCGGACAGCTGATACAATGACGTCATGCAATACAATGACTTGCGAGCCGTGTGGCGTATCCGCTGCAATGCAAAACGATAGCGAAGGGGAATGGGTTCGTGTTGTTAAGCGTAAAACATCGCGTTTTAAAGGGATGAGAGGTACGGCCAGTGTGAACTCTGAGACAAAATTAAAAGCAGCTGACAGTATGATCCCATTATTTATCTATAATGTGTCGAAAGAAAGCACTGAGAAAGATGTTGCAGATTATGTGTATGATAAGACTCAAATAAATGTAAAACCAGAGAAAGTAAATATGTCAACAGCAAAGGATTATATTTCTTTTAAGTTTAATGTACCTAGCAGTAAATTGTCGTTATTTACGAACAATGAATTATGGCCGGAAGGTATATATTTTAGAAGATATATATTATTTAGGCATGGCAAAAAGGCGATGGATCGAGAGCAGAAAATGTAAATATGGCGCAGGACATTAGTAGAGGAAAAAGTCATAGCTTAAAGCTAGTCAGTTTCAACTGTAAGTCCCTGAGACGGTCAGTCGACAGTGTGAGAGGCGTGTGCGGAAGCGCGGACGTAGTGGCACTGCAGGAAACATGGCTACTACCACATGACCTCGCTTACCTCGGCACCGTTCACGACGAGTTCGGAGCCACGGGTACGTCTGCAGTGGATACGAGCAGCGGCATTCTGCGCGGCCGTCCTCACGGAGGTGTCGCGCTGTTATGGCGTAACTCGTAAGAGTGCATTTTCGTCTGTGTCGGTTGTGAAATGTAGTAGTGTGAGGTTGTGTGCGTTGAAGTGTCAGGTACGCGAGCACACTATGCTATTTTTTTCTGTATATATGCCTACGGACTGCCCTGATAATCTTACGGAGTTTACAGAGTGCCTTAGTGAGATTAACGCAGTGGTTGAGGACTGCGGAATTAGTATGGTATTTATGCTAGGCGACTTTAATGCACATCCCGGCGAGCTGTTTTTTAATGAGATGCTACAATTCTGTGATGAGCAAACGTGGGTATGTGCCGACTTTGAGATGTTATCAAACCAAAATGACATTTATACATATACTAGTGATAGTCATGGGTGCTCACGTTGGCTAGATCATTGCATTGTTACTAGTAGGGCTAGAAAATACATTGAACGCATACAAGTGGTGAATAATGTGTCGTGGTCTGATCATTATCCTGTAGAAGTGTACTGTAAGCTCAATGTGCTTCATACAGACATAGAAACTACTCTATCAATGGTGTCTAATAAAATAAGCTGGGGAGTCAGGGATTGTGAGCAGATTAGCCTATACACTGAGTTTTGTAACAATAGGTTAAAGTCGGTGGATTTTCCTGTAGAGTTGGTAGATTGCTGTGAGGAACTATGTGATAAGCCAGAACATTTATTAGTATTGGACAGACTGTATGGAGACATTACGCGTATATTACAGGACGCAGCCGTATACAGTCATAAGGCTAAACAGCAGCATAAAAAAGGGTATATTACGGGGTGGAATAAACATGTAAGGCCGCTACATGTAAGGGCTCGCCTCTGCTTTCAGTCTTGGGTGTGGGCCGGGAGGCCGACGTGTGGGGATTCTTATGTTGAGATGAGGGAATCACGCAAGCATTTTAAAAACAAACTTAAGTGGTGCCAGGACAACGAAGAGCAAATTAAGATGGATATTTTAGCCACAGCGTATGAAGCCAAGAATTTCGGAAAATTCTGGCAGCATACCAACAGACTGAGTGCACGGGCGAGTCTACCAGCGGAAGTAGGAGGCATAAGCGGCACTAAAAATATTGCGAACATGTTTGCGACACAGTTTAAAGTAGAGCCGCTTATGAGGGATTCTCAGTTGGATAGCGACGCTCAGGACACCGTGGGTAGTAAGGAACCTCTCGTGCGTTTCACGCTTAGTGAAGTTGAGGGCGCGATACGTTGTATGAAACGCGGAAAATCCCCGGGACACGATGGCTTGAGCGTTGAACACTTGAGATACGCGGGTGTGCACCTTCCCAGAGTCCTCAAACTGCTCTACAACCTGTGTATTAACCACAGTTACCTGCCAGATGCAATGACAAAGACAGTTGTTGTGCCCATTATTAAAAACAGAACAGGTGATGCGGCGGACAGATCCAACTATAGACCAATATCGCTGGCGACAATAACAGCTAAGGTGCTGGACAGTTTGCTTGATGCACAGCTAAGAAAGTCAATTAAAATACATGACGCGCAGTTCGGTTTTAGACCGGAATTATCAACGGAAAGCGCAATACTGTGCCTCAAGCAGACTGTGCGGTATTACACTGATAGGAAAACCCCAGTGTATGCGTGCTTTTTGGATCTGTCCAAAGCTTTTGACCTCGTGTCGTATAAAGTCTTGTGGCAAAAGCTGGAATCGCAATCCACGCTAAGACCTGAACTGATTTCACTGTTCAAGTACTGGTATGGTAATCAATCGAACGTGGTTAGATGGGGCAATGAACTCAGCGACCAATACAGGTTGGAGTGTGGGGTGAGACAGGGAGGACTTACGTCTCCTGGGCTGTTTAACTTGTATGTAAACCAGCTGATTGAGGGGCTCAGCAGAGCTGGTGTCGGTTGCTCGATTGATGGTGTAAGCATGAACAATCTTAGCTATGCGGACGGCATGGTTTTGTTGAGCCCCTCAGTTGGGGGTCTAAGACGGTTGCTGCAAATATGCGAAGAGTATGCCGAGGTGAATGGACTCAGTTACAACACTAGAAAGAGTGAGTTTCTTGTTTTTAGGGGAAAAAACAAACTGGACACATTTAAGCGGAATAAAATCTTAGCTATGTGGAAATCCCCTGAAGCAGGTGTCTGAGTTCAAGTACCTCGGGCATATAGTGACCGACAGCCTGAGAGACGACAGTGATATTGAACGGGAGCGCCGGGCGTTGTCGGTCCGGGGCAATATGTTAGCCCGCAGATTTGCACGATGTACTGCGCAGGTTAAGTTGGCCTTATTTAGAGCGTACTGCCAATCGTTCTACACGTGCAGTCTGTGGTCGGACTATACGCAGCGGACCTACAGTGCCCTGCGTGTTCAGTATAACAATGTGCTGAGGGCGGTACTGAGGAGGCCTCGACACTGCAGTGCGTCGGCAATGTTCGCGGACGCCCGCGTGGATGATTTCTACGCGATCGTACGCAAGCGTGCAGCGTCTATGATGTGCAGGCTATTGAGCAGCACCAACACCCTCCTCAGCACATTAGCTACTAAGCTGGACAATCCTCTCTGGAGGTGCTGGAATGGTGCACACATGCTCATTAGGAGGCCCCAAAGAGCCCTGTAAATATGTTGAGGCTGTAGGATAGGTTAGGTTAGGTATTTTGTTTTGTTTTTTACTAACATAGGTTAAGTGATTGTTACTAACAAATTATGGGCTGTAGCTGCCTGAAATAAAAAGTTATTTATTATTTATTTATTTATTTATTTCAGGAAAAATGTCTGATTGGTCTGAGGACGCAACACTAATATTCTTAGAGGCATATCAAAATGAACAGTGTATTTGAAATCCAAATGACGTTAACCATAAAAACAGAAGGAAGGTGAACGATGCGTGGACGCGCCCTAGTGCTGTTATGAACAAAAGTGTAAAGGAACTAAAAAATAAAAAATAAATACTTATGAGTGCATTCCGAAGACACCTAAACAGAAAAAAGGACTGACTCCATTCGGTCTAGCGCAGGTTAGTTTTAACTTTTGCTGCATATTTATCACAATAATTGATTACCTCCTTACTCTGGCTACAAATTATTGTATGATGCGTGAATTATACATTAGAACTTTTATTTCAGGAGCTGATGATACATACAAACCAATCTGGTTTGCATACAACCTGATGGAGTCCTGTTTAGGTCCAGTACTATGATAGTGGTACAGTGGTAATATACCAGCACAAATAATATAAATACAGAGAGGGTAAGAAAAGTTCAATAATAAAACATGCTTTGAAACAACTTATTAATTGATTCATGTTCAAGTATTTCATACATCATGGGAAAAGCATGAAATGGCAGGTAAAGTCTGGCTACTGACTGGCTTTTAAGCGCAGGCATAATCTTTCCACTCGAAGGCCGAAGCCATGTAGTCTCTCCAGGGCAACATCTTTTAACCAGAACAACGTTGCAAAATTTTTTGAAAACTTGGAGAATCTCATCAAAAGAGACCCTGCTTTTGCAGACGGCACTCGGATTTTTAATCTAGATGAGACGTCGACTACGACGCGACGGTTCAAAAGCCTCGAGAAAGTCGTAGCTCCCAAGGGAAAGAAATGTATTGGAAAAGTCACTAGCGGCGAAAGAGGTACTTTGGTTACAACTTGCTGCATAATTGGAGCGAGCGGGATTGCTTTGCCACCGGTCATGGTATTCTCGCGCAAACATTTTAAAGAACATATGATCAAAAATGCACCACCTGATACACTTGGATTGGCTACACCCACAGGTTGGATGAACAGTACCATTTTCCCAGAAGTGATGAAACACTTTATAAAACACACCAATGCGTCCAAACAAAATCCGTGCATCTTAATTATGGATAACCATGAATCACATCTTTGTTTGGAAGCATTAAATAGCCATGGCTAAAGATGCGGGCGTCCATATTCTTACTCTACACCCTTACACGTCGGGCAAGCTTCAACCCCTCGATGTAGGGATATATGGACCTTTCAAGGTGTATTATAACGCAAGTTACAGATTTTAATGCACAATATACGTCCCACCTTGTCCCAACAGTTGGCACTAGTTCCAGTAAATTCTGTTCAATCAATTGAAGGAATATTGTAGACAGATTGAGGCGACGACTCAACAAACAAAGAATTTTTCAAAGCCCGGTAAAACTAACAATGTTTTTAACCGACTGGAGCGTTACAAAAGAGCGGAAGCCATCAAACAGCACTTCTGACGCCGTTTTTGCATCGAATACGTTAATCTGCTCCAACAAAAAACTAAGTGGATGAGATCAAAGGGGGAACTCAATCCAGGCTGTCTCGTTCTCATAAAAGAGAAGGCCCTTCCGCCGCTGCTATGGAGTATGGGGAGAGTATCCAAAACATACCCAGGCAGCGACAGTGTTTCCAGGGTTGCCGAAATAAAAACAAAAGGAGGAACTGTCCGAAGAGCCTTTAATAACATATGCCCTTTTCCAGAGGAGTCTTCTTGAATTCCTTCAACCCGGGGAGCCTGTTGGTACAACGAGCCCCCCGCGTTGAAACAACGCACAGGTCAGAGCGGGGGCTGCGCGGACAGCGCGGGCTGCGCAGGCGCCGGGGTTAGAACTAAACTCGCCATCCATCGTGCCATTTGTGTCCGCGTACAAGAATTATATTTGTTGGCATATTCGCATATTGAATACTAGATGATGCCCGCGACTTCGTCCGCGTGGATTAAGGTTTTTTGATTCCCGCGGGAACTCCTTAATTTTCCGGGATAAAAAGTAGCCTACACTGAAAAAAATTTGATTTAGCAAAGTACCAATTAAGGTCTGTTAAAAATTATTCGGCTGCATTCAATCAAGACATATTTAAAATGCGCAATAAAGCTTTGCTAATATTATACAAGCAAGTATTGCTAAATATGATTGGCTATGATTAACAAAGTACTTATTTATTTCTAAATTACCGACTCGTTAAATTTTACCCTTACCGAATTCGGTTAAAAATAGACAAGCTTATGTTATTATTTCATAATAAGTAAGATATTTAGTTTTAGACATAATCATAATTGGTTAAAATTTACACC
Source organism: Erebia ligea (assembly GCA_917051295.2). Classification (NCBI taxonomy): domain Eukaryota; kingdom Metazoa; phylum Arthropoda; class Insecta; order Lepidoptera; family Nymphalidae; genus Erebia; species Erebia ligea. The sequence goes on along the minus strand of OU785240.1, from coordinate 808,749 downwards.
AAGTTCGGTTAAAAATAGACAAGGTTACATTGCTATTTTATAATCAGTAAGTTATTTAATTTTAGATACAACCATAGTTGGTTAAAATTTACATAGTAAATAAAAATAAAATAAAAATAAAAATAGCTTTATTTTCCTTTTGCTGTTTTGTACATCCTTAGCCTAATTTATTTAACTATTTAACTTAAAACTAAAACTATCTATTTAAACAGGGTACACATGAATTTAAAAAGAAATCAAAAAATTAAATATAAAGGAGATGACCAGTAACTGCCCTCCGATTCGGGACAATGTGCAGGATTTCCGTTTTTACAGTAAGGTTTAAAAACTAAAACTTAAATTACTATGGATTTATTATTCTGAATAAGGTCAAGGTTAAAATGTCTATAAAAACAATACGTTTATTGTTTAAATCTTGAGCGTCCGGTTTCCTCTTTATGCAATACTCCATTTTGACGTTCCGTTTTATCCATGCCTAATAATAATCTTGTTACCCTACATGAATACCATATAAGTACCTTAGTCTTATGAGTTAATTATTATGAGTGATTTATTTTTGATCAATTAAATAGTAATGAAAAGGAAATGTATGTTTTGTTTTTATTATTTTTGTTAGTTGACAGGCCTCAAACGAACAAATCATTTTCAAATAACCACTGCGTTTAAAGGAACGTAACGCCTTCTGGCATTGCATCTGTCTGCCATCTGTGGTCGAATAGTTGAACAAACTCGCTAACCAAAACGTTTAGCGCCATCTGTTGTCGAATAGTTGAAAATACTCGCTAGCGCCATCTAGTGTGGCAGCAGTACAATGTAGCGTGATTTTTAAAGGAATTACATAATTCTTGCAAATATAGTTTTATTATTCCAGTATTATCCTCATCCATGCCCAAATAATGCAAAGCTTAATTATTTTCCTGAGAAACGTGGTAAGCAAAACTTAAAATATTTTTTTAGACTCGCTCAGCACAACAACTAGTGCCATCTAGTGTGGGAAAGCAGTTTTTTGGTGAAACTTCTTTTATTTATTTTCTCAATTTTCAGAGCCTTCAGACTCCTGAAGCTTTTTTATCTGAAAACTATAAAATATAAAAATTACAACAATAAAGAGTTCATTGCTGCACATTAATTTTTGATATCTAGGCAAGCTCCCATAGTTGCGCTGGTCAAGTCCTTTAAGTAAAAGAATTTATAGGATTTAATTATTATTATTTTTTTATATTTTGTGTGTTAGCAAAAGGACCGCTTTCAGCGGTGAAAGCCTCCTCCAACTTTTTCCATAACTGTCTGTCTCTAGCGGCTCTGTTCCATGTAGTGCCTGCTACCTTTTCGATGTCATCGCTCCAGCGCTTCCGTGGTCTGCCTGTCCTGCGTTTCTTGTAAATGGGGTACCAGTTTGTTGTCGTCTTCGACCATCTTTCGTCTTGTACTCTCTGAATATGACCGGCCCATTTCCATTTTAGATGGAGAACTTTCTTTGCTACATCTTTGGCCCCTGTGGTTTTCCTTATTTGCTTGTTTTTTACTCTATCTTTGAGTTTGAGGCCCAGGTAGCTCCCTGTTCGGTGGGGGTTACATAGTGTTCGGGTTAAAATAGACAAGCTTACATTACTATTTAATAATAAGTAATTCATTTAATTTTTGACATAATCATAGTTGGCTCGAATTAAATAACTCGCTATGATGCATTTATGCCTACCAGACATTCGGTTAGCAACGGCTTACACGTGTCCTTACACGTGTCCAAGAAAGACCTTGAAAATATAAAAATGGGGTGATAAGCCACACCCACCTAATTCGGCTGTCCTAGCGAAAATCAAAGTAATTGCACTTTTTTTCGAAAATGACTTTTTAGCACTATCGTAAGTTTTAACTCGTGCCTGACATGCCCAAAATATTAATACTTCGATAACTTAAACCGTTCTCACAAAATCAACTTGCACAAATAAAGTAACTGCAGACATTTTCCCGGAATACAAATGCAAAAACAAAGTAAACAACAAGTACAACACAAAAAAAAAAGTAATAGTACGTCGATTACTTTGTTTTTATATTGGAAATGTAGTTACTTGGTTTTTCGTATGGTGAAACGATCCCAAGTAAAACAGCTTATCTTCGTATGTAATCCTTTACCTTTACTTTGTTTATGGAATACGAAAACCCTTGACTAACAGAATAAAATTTGGTTCTTGTTCATTTCTTTTTAATCCAAGGTAAGTCATAGGACACTTTTTAGTCCGATTTCATTGATTCTTTTTTTGTTAGAAAGACCGAAGTTTAAAGATTGGTCGCGTAAATATTTCAAGGTCATCGGCTTAAATCCTCATGATGCATGATACAGAACTCCTAAACCATAAAGATTCAGAAACTGTTGATTGTGAAAATATATTGTGTTAAAAAAACTCACTGTGCAACCTTTTATCATTATTGTAGGTGAATCCCTTGATAATATCAAAACTTACTTCGTAGTCATCAATGAAGTATTTTATGCCGTCTCAAATATACTGACTGCAGAAAGTTTGTGTTTAAAAATAACTTGGGTCGCTCAGTACCCAGTGGAATGCCACAGTACTTGGACGTTTATACAAAACACTTTTTTCCAATTTAAGACGAAGTTTGATAGCAGCTCAACTTCTGCTCTCACGCTTATTGGCGAGTTAGGCATTGATGATTAATTTTTTTTCATCTAAAACGAAACAGCCAAGATTGGTGGATGCAACACATAAAACCGATGACGATAACATACCAAAAACGAGACGGGAATGACATTGAAATACAATGGAAATACGAGCAAGTTCTACATGGAGGGAAGAACACAAAATACTGCACTGACAGTAGAAAAGATTGCAACAATTACGATCGAAATTCAGATATTATTCTACTTTTATGCGAAAGCGGTGCTTTCACAGAATCTGAAGCTATGCAAGTGCTTACTAGAACTCCTGAAGGCATTGAATTTATTATTTATTTATTGTATTTATTTATTATTTATTGTAGGTATTTCAGGAATCGATAAAACAACAATTCGAAAGAGCAAAAGCGACGTTTGAACGAGAGTCTATATTTAACAATGAATATAAAGACAATACATATAGAATATTAATGATATTTTAAAATTGAACCACATTGATATGGAAGAGTTTGCCATCATTAAAACACTTTGAAGGCAAGAGTGGTAAAAAAAATATATTTTTCTATGGACCTCCTTCAACAGGTAAACGATGATTGCAACGTCACTGGTAGAAAGTCAATTTAATTATTGTAGAAAGACGGGATTAACGCCAAATTCGAGTTTAAATTTTAGTGGATTATTACATACAAACGCGTGTTTTATGGATGAATGTAAGTTAACTGAAAACCAATTTGAGCAATGGAAGCTGTTGGCATCAGGATTACCAATGTCAACAGATGTAAAATACAAAGATAGATGTGACATCAAAAAATGTATCTTAGGCTTGGCGCAAACGGGCCGCCACTATCGCACTGCTCCACCCCCCGCGCAGTTAACCGTTAGACGTTCTACGTATCGCACGCGTCACCATGGAGCACGACGGTCGACGCCTCAATGGATATTGATACATTCATATCGGAAATCCATTTACGCCCGCTATTTGGGATTTACATTCTGATCTATACAGCAATAGAAATGAGAAAGTAAAAGCCTGGGAAGAGATTTGTGAATTATTTATTAACAATTTCAAGGACAAATATAAAGAAAAAAGCGCCGCTGGTAAGTTAACATTTTCAATAACTTGTGTCGTGTTTATTTATTCTGTTTTCTTGCCATATCATTCCGCGACAGTGGCAAATCAATAAAAAAATAGTATGGCGATTCCGCTTAATTCAAAACAATACAATATCTTTTTTTTACCCCCAACTTTTAAACCCCCAACTGCTTTTGAAAAAAGTACGTATCAATGTCGGGAGGAAGAAACTTAGGTTGCCAAATAATTAAGATGCCACGGGGATTTAAGTACAACCCAGGACCTACAGTTAAGGGAACAGCAGACCAGAATATATGGCTCTCACCAGGCCCAGAAATTAGAGTGTCGATCGACCCGCCCAACACAACGCAAGCCGAAACGGACTGATGCCTGGACATAGACGGACATACAACGTCCGGGGAGTACCAGGCATTCGTCGCCGAAGTATAAGACCCCACCATCACACAAAGACGGAAGAGGAGAAGGGGTCGGTAAACAAGTCCGCGTCTTCACAAACGCCTTCGCAAGGGGCGAACGTAACTATTCCTCCTGTTGTTCATGAAGAACATTATAATATTAAAGAGGAACCAGGCGCATATACGCCGAGTAGACATTAAATATGATATAGCCCCTGAGAGATCTCCACCTTATTTATACAATCCCAATACGACGACTGAACATGTTCTAGTTAGCAACAACAGCCCACGCAGTAAATCGGCAATGTCAGCATTGATTCCATCATTTGACGGGAAAGTGATTGGGATCTCATAAAAAAGACACAGTGCTTCGGTGATCGTCACTGATGATTGTTACTTATTTGTAAAAGAATTATCAGATAATTATGCCTTATCTTAACCGTCTACAGAAGCACGCTCCAAAAATGGTGGGAGGTCCGTTGGACCATAAAAATATAGGAAGAAACCCCATTCTTCTAAGTAATGAGATGGAGACATTGCGCACAGATTTCATTTCATTTCAGATATTATTGGAAAAACGAGTCTGATGCCAAAATCTAAAGATAAATTTATACCTATTGACAAAACAAATGCTGCTCAACTGAAGTTTATCGATTCATTTAATTTTTTGAGTTCTGGTTTAGATAAACTGACAAAAAGTCTACATCCAAAGGATTTTCAGCATCATCGCCACCTGGGCAGATAAGTTTTATTTGTGTATAAAATGCATCGTTAACTTTAATAAAGGATATATGCATACAAATATAAAGCGAAGTAATTAGTATAATTAAGCTAGAAACTTTAATACAAATAAAATGCACATTAAGTGCAGTGTATCAGTCATGAACAAGCAGCTGTACTACTACCACATCATCACCTACGAAGACATAGAAGAAGAATTAAAATCCAAGCAAGTATACCCTTTAGTTCACTTTAAAAATGAAACGTGTAAAACAAAATGTACCAGAAACATCATCAATGCCGAAGAAGCACTCGTCTCCACCTCCGATGCCAGAGGAAACGGACGAAGTGGGGTAATCGATTGGAACAAGTTTCGGGAACTGAAAACAACAAATTATGTGCTGCAGCAGAAGGGGTTGGGAGCATTACAGACGATAGCAGCTACAGAGTCGGATGGCGAGTTGGAAGAACAAGACGACACTCCGTCGGAGGAGGCAGCTGGGAGAGACTTGGAGAATACGATGAGAGCATGGGAAGATGAATACATCAAGTCGGTACGTATATTCCAAACTATGAAAATAAAATATCAGCAATTTATAATGGACCTTATAAACTCATCGCTTTCCATCAAGGAAGCAGAAGACGGCATTGGCACCTTATATGTACATCAGTCATAATCGACAGTGGGGATTTAACTCTCGACTGGGCAGAATTATTCGAAACGGAACCTACAAAAATTCAAGCATTAACTGTCTCGCTTGTCTACGCGAGTATCTTTATTCCGGCGATGGTCATCAAGTCTTAGGCCTAGCGCGCACCACGATTTTCTGTACCACGATAATTTTGTCGCAGAAATGCAACGTATAAGTTAGCTCGTATGTGCGCGCATATACGACAAATAAATAGTTGCTATTTTAAAATTGTGATTAGTCACATTTTTCCGCGCCAGCGCGCGACGCGATTGTCGCAAAATAAAATTATAGCATTTGAAGTTATGGACACGCGCGCACTGCGATTTAAAATCGCTACCTGGCTCAGCGCCGCCGCTCAGTCTCCAGTGGCGTGGCGTCGTCGCAAGACGAGACGCTAGTTGTGGATCATTTTATTACTGAAGTACAAACAAGAGCAGCTTTGTGGGATAAACACTCTAAATTGTACAGCGATCGCATTTTGAAGACGCGTTTATGGGAGGAGGTTTGTCAAAATGTTGTACCGAACTGGGACGAACTCACCAACGAAAAAAAAAGAAACAAAGGTAAAATATATACATATTTATTATATCAGTACAAGCTAGTACCTACCTATATCTATTTATTTATGTATAATTAATAATAATTAAATTTTAACCAGTTGACTATAATACCTGGTACTACCATATTCGACTTATTGTCCTCCGTCGACCCTTATTCGTTCGTGTTCCCGCGTGTCAACATGTTGCGCGAGTTATTTATTGGACGGCTACCGGCCCAAAGCTCACTTCATCCAGCAGCGTGACATGGCACGTGCCACCAACAACCATCTGACACATTCATCTTTATTGGACCTCATCGCCTTATTCTATCTAGTACGTTATCCCTCCGACATACAGCCAGCAGAGGCCATTGCTGCGGGTTCGCTGAACACGACTCTCTCTTCCAACCTTTTTACCTATTTGTATAGCGAAAAGTACCTGAGAATCCCCTTTTTGCTCGTGGTTGAGTCAATCGCTGACATTGACACCCTCAGCAAGTCCTTGAGTGTCCACTCTCGGCGTACGGACCAGGTCAGTTCGTGGCAGCTATACAGTCCATTTGTCATCACTGACCAACTTAGTATGATCACCGCTGCAGCCTGTAGTTTATGTATATCCAGGCAGCGCACCTCCCCCGGACAGCCAGTTGGTTCCCTGTTCAGTGGTGCGCTGTCGAGCGACTACCTTCGATTCATGTCCGCTTGCGATCTGTCTTCACTACACCTAACCTATCGAGACAGCCCTCTAGAAATAGCTACGAATGTTTATTTCCCAGCAAGACTCGCCTCCGTCCTGAACATCCCTTCCAGTTCCCTTCCGGATATAGCCTTAGCGGAATCGGACAAGTCCGCTAGTCCACACGCTAGGGACCCTCTTTACACATTGTCGTGGCGTAGTTGGTGAGAGCCCTGACTGAAACAGATGATCATGGGTTCGAATACCGGTCCGCCATTCAAGGTTGAACACTTTTGTTCCCAAAATATTAAACCCTAATTCCAAAAAACACAAAGAATCATTCCAATATGTAGAGTCGAAAATAGGCGATGGTGACATTAGTGGGGCAGCCAGAATTCTGTTTAGTAGCGATGTGGTCGCGCCTTACTCTCCAGAGACTCTTGCAGCTCTGGAGAGTAAGCACCCGGCCCCATCGGATAGCCCTCTCTTTCCCGGACTCACCGGATATCAATTGTCTAAGTCTATCAATTACCTCACGTGAAGTGATCGCAGCCCTGAGCTCCTTCAGATGCGGCTCCGCCGGTGGGCTCGACGGCTTGACACCACAACAACTCAAAGATTTGACATGTCAAGGCGCTGGGGAAGCTGGTGAGTCGCTTTTGAGGGAGCTCACGGCCCTGATAAATTTAATGCTCTCCGGTAGTGTAGACGAAGGCATCACCGACATTTTGTACGGGGCCAATCTCTGCGCCCTGCGCAAAAAAGATGGGGGTATTCGTCCCATTGCCGTGGGGTGCACTTATAGACGAACGGCAGCCAAGATTTGTTGTGCCCACTACCGCGAGATTCTTACCAATAAGCTACAGCCCATACAAGTGGGATTTGGCTCTAAGGGAGGCTGTGAGGCTGCCGTTCATGCTTTATCGACTTTTGCATATAGCAGGGAAGGAGAGGTTGTTCTGAAGGTTGACATTAAAAAAAATGCCTTCAATTCCGTGAACCTTGAGATACCTTGCTGGCAGAAGTTCAAAAAGAATTACCCGAAATTTTTTGTTTTCTTTGGCAATGTTACAGACAACCATCAAAATTAATCTACAAGAACAATCTTTTGGTTTCTGCTGTCGGATGTCAGCAAGGTGACCCTCTTGGACCAGCCATTTTCAGCCTTGCGATAAATCCAATAATTCGGCAAATAAATTCCAAATTTAATGTATGGTACTTAGATGACGGTACCCTCGGAGGTGATGCCGAAACAGACCTAAATGACTTCATTTCCTTAAGAGAGAAATTACAATCTATTGGATTGGACCTCAATATCTCAAAATGCGAACTGTTTGTACAGGACACCCCCAATAGGCAAGCTATTATGTCAAAATTTGATACACTAGCTCCAGGCATTAAAATTGTTGATAAAAGTTCTCTTCACCTCCTTGGGTCCCCGATATTTGATGAATCCTTCCAAGAATTCATCGATGTAAAAATTCAAAATTTTAATAATATTTCGGATAGATTATTTAAAATTAATGTGCATGCGGCTTTTACCATAATTAGATACTGTTGTTTTGGCCCAAAATTTACTTACTTTCTCCGTTCTTCCCATTTATGGGAGCATCCGCATCTCTTAGAAAAAATTGATTCCATAATGCGAAATACACTCAACGCTATTTTAAATGTGACTTTAGACGACCGAGCTTGGACTCAAGCTACCCTTCCTATTCGGTTCGGGGGTCTCGGCGTCCGCAAAATTTCAAGTATTAGTTTACCAGCGTTTTTATCCTCAGTCCGCAGTACTGAGAAATTAACTAGGGATATGAATGTTCCGTAAGGGGAAATACAGGGGAAATACAATATATGGCAATGAAGGCGGCTCATCTAAATAGAAACAGCCAAGATTGGTGGATGCAACTCATAAAACCGATGACGATAACATACGAAAACGAGACGAAAATGACATTGAAATACAATGGAAAGACGAGCAAGTTCTACATGGAGGGAAGAACACAAAATACTGCACTGACAGTAGAAAATAGTGCAACAATTACGATCGAAATTCAGATATTATTCTACTTTTATGCGAAAGCGGTGCTTTCACAGAATCTGAAGCTATGCAAGTGCTTACGAGAACGCCTGAAGGCATTGAATTTATCTGCTCAAAACAAAACGAGAGGATTAAAAACTATACACATCGCAAGAATACTGGTATTTCAGGAATCGATAAAACAACAATTCGAAAGAGCAAAAGTGACGTTTGAACGAGAGTCTATATTTAACGATGAATATAAAGACAATACATATATGTATTGAATATTAATTGATATTTTAAAATTGAACCACATTGATATGGAAGAGTTTGCCATCATTAAAACACTTTGAAGGCAAGACCTATTTCTATGGACCTCCTTCAACAGGTAAAACGATGATTGCAGTCAATTTAATTATTGTAGATTGACGGGATTAACGCCAAATTCGAGTTTAAATTTTAGTGGATTATTACACACAAACGCGTGCTTCATGGATGAATGTAAGTTAACTGAAAACCAATTTGACCAATGGAAGCTGTTGGCATCAGGATTACTAATGTCAACAGATGTAAAATACAAAGATAGATGTGACATCAAAAAATGTATCTTATACGACCTCGTACTTGTAGTATTTATCCAATAGACATGTATTGTAAAGTTCCTATGGCGAGAAAGGCAATAGAGGAAAGAACAATGACTTATGAATTTAGAGTTCAGGTAAAGAAATACACGAAAATCCCACCTCATGCATGGTATAAAGAAAGCAGACCTACCCCTCCCGAGTACTAGCATAAAACAGACGCACACCCACAAAAAACCTTTTAAGATAAACGCGCATGCAAGATGGAACCAGTTTGCTTCATGTTTGTCATTGCGAAACTGATAAACGACGCACATTCCATGGGAACTTTATCTCAAGCGAACTGTCGCGACGTCTGGAGATTACGTCTACGCATTAAACCAGAACAAGCGGTGACTGCAATCCATCAATTTCTAAAAGACATCAGTTTGTTTACTTATCAGTGGAACATGCGCGAACCTTCCCATGGCCTACGTGACTGCAACCGAGCATCCCTACTACAACCCTACGATGCGGGATACTTAAACAAGATTCCCCGGGAACAGACGACATTCATTCATCAGACAGTACACAGTCTACAATCTACTGAGACTCTCTTCCGCGTCGCGCTGAAGCTTTAACTCGCTTCGTACTACGTAATCGAATTATCCGCGAATTAATATAAACATTTATCACGTAATTAAATTAATTAATTAAGTAACAAGTAATTTGTAATTAAATTCAAATAAACGTCATAACGAAGAGAAGACTTATTTATTATCGAGAATCCCTTCTCGATTGGTGACAGCGGCCACACCTGCATAACTATGGGAACAATTGTGAAGTGTGTATAATTATATTCATAAGATGTGGCAATAGTATTTGCTTAATTGTATTCTGTATCGAGCAGTATAATCGAAAAACTATTAGTTTTAATTTTTATTAATGGGTACATACAATATATATATATATATATACACAATCGGTCATGAAAACACCTTTAATAGTAATATTAGAGACACTCATTTCAAAATTTTGTTCACGGAAAAAAGAAAAATAGAAAAATTACATTATAAATTACAGTTTCCGATTGTAATTATTTCAGATTTTATAAGAATAACACTGTAGAATGTAATATTTACATTGAAAGCTTTTTTTAATGTATAGTCCCATATGACAAGCAGCAACAATCAAGCTATAATAAGATACTCATGTCTACGTCGCGTTATGCATGAAAGTTAGTTCTACGTAGCAATTTTTCCGCGAAAAAAAAATTGTTTCTAATTTTTGTACTAATTACTCAAGTAAGAAACTCATGATCATCATCGATTAGATGCCAACAAAGTAAACCACATGCTAACATGATCCTCATTGTTTCAATCTATGAGAGATACTGATTTTTTTTGGCGAGAGTTGTGTCTTTTATACAGTATACGTCATGAATCAATATCAGTGTCACAGCCTGAACAAAGGTCATGATATAATTGATCGTTGATAAAACACTTTGCAGCAAATATTTTGTGTTTATACCGAGAAATTCCGAAAAACAAGCTGAGTTTTCCTGTTCATCGAGACCTTATTGAGTTCAGTTCAGTCCGGTTACGATTTCAAGTGTTTGATTGGCTGAGAAATAAGACTACGTCACACAAGTTGCTTTATAAGCGACGACAGCGATCGATGCTTCACAGTTTCGTCTTCAGCGTAACCGCAGTAGCACATACAGCAAGATGTTCGCTAAATCCACTATTGCCCTCTTTGTTCTCGCCGTTGGCTTATCATGTAAGTATACAAATTGAAATTAATTATTACATTTTTCTTCAGAATTTAAAAGATATTTAATAGAGTAGCCATACGATATTTCAATTTTTAAATAATAAATATAGACAATTTTTTTATTTAAATATTAATAACTAAGTTTAAAACTATTACGTCGTGTCATTTAGAGGATTTGCGTGAATTCTAGAATTGCTATTTATAATCGTAACATCTGAGATATCTAAATATATGTTATTTTCCAATATATTGACTTGAGTTTCAGATTTCATAACAGAGCACTTATCTTGGCTATACGAGGTCAATAATAAAATTCTTATCGTTATTTTTTGTTACAGCATTACTGAGTGGAAACGGTATTGGGTCAGCAAGTGCTTATCCCCGACCGGACGAAACATCAATGAACCTAGCTTTAGATGATCCTAATCAAGTATAACTCTTTGAAGACCTTAAGGATCTGAGAGATAAAAACAACTTTGGTGCTATAAGTTTTCTACGCAATAATGTCATTCAAGGGAGCAAGACGACTGGTGAAAATCACTTGGCATCGGAAGTTCATCAGAATCACGTCCTGGTGGGGGGAAAGCTTCCGGAAGGTGGACATATTTATGGCGGAGTAACTTACTCCTCAGGCAACGCTATCCAACAATCTGACTCGAGTGGTAACAACTTCTTGGGATCACGTCTTACTCAGGAAGACATCACATACAATGTTAAGGATTAGGAGTTGTCATCACTTGTATTATTATATTATCATGTGTAGGATAATTTATGTTTTACACTTTTAAACATTCAAAGAAATGAATAAATTGACTAATTATACCAATTTTTCTATTTCATTTTCAAAACGTCCTCTTCGCAGTTCTTCAGTAGAAAATGTAGGATTTATATTTTTAACTTCCCGCTAAGAAAATTGAAAATTTTCAAAAATCGGGAAGTTATTGGTTTTACCCCGTTTCTCGAAAATCGAGTTTTCATCAGATCTCGACGTTTTGAGGTCCTAGGAAGCTTCTCTGACTATTCCCGCGAGGGTTTCACTATGTATGTATGTATGTGTGTGTGTGTGTGTGTGTGTGTGTGTGCGTGCGTGCGTGCGTGCGTGCGTCCGTCCGTCCGTCCGTCCGTCCGTCCGTCCGTCCGTCCGTCCGTCCGTCCGTCCGTCCGTCCGTCCGTCCGTCCGTCCGTGCGTGCGTGCGTGCGTGCGTGCGTGCGTGCGTGCGTGCGTGCGTGCGTGCGTGCGTGTGTGTGTGTGAATATAAAAACTGTAGATATTTATAAATATTTTTCATCGTAGAAATGAGTCTTCGGTTGTTAGTCTTTAGTTGTAAGACACAGAAAAAGACTGTGTGGATGTGGTTTCCAAATTTCTTCACAAAACAAACGGAATAAAAAATAATTAATGAAATAATGAGGAGAACAAAAAATAATTAATGAAATAATGAGGAGAACAATCATATAAATATTTGCAAAATAGCTCAGATGAGATGAAAAAGCAAACTCATGTATAATTAATGAATTAAAAATTACAAATAATAATAATTTTGACAGTAAAGTATTATCTAACGAAACTAACCAGTTTAATCATTTGCATTAAGAAGTTTTCAGTAACATGACATATTAAATAAAAGAAATATTTGAAAAAAAAAATTTATTATATAAATATAGAGCTTAATATGGCCATAAATGACTATCAAGTTATAAAAGCTACACATATTTCTACTGATCATATATAACAATTGGCCTTATATATCAATTTTATAAAAAATTTTCACGATAAGACAATTAGTTCTAGTTATTGCACACATTACTTAAGTAGGAAGCCCCTGTTGATCATCGATTAAATAATTTTTTCAGAGAAATACTGGACGTTATGAGATTGCTGTTGATATGGATTCAATTCTGTTTCAGGCTGTAGGCAGAGGATAGGCTGCATTCATGTCAACTGTTTGTTAGGATTGTGCCTTTATCCTATTAACGTCTTCAGGCATAGAAAGTTAACTATATTGACTAAGGTCCTGCTGGTAATATTCTGATCCAGATTTATGACGAAGAGCATTAGCTTCACTCATTCCACCTGATTGTTGAGGTGCTGGTCCAGTTCTGGAAAAACTACCGGCCGTAGGAACTTGACTATATTGAGAAGGGTACAACTGATGACCTTCTTGTCCAGGTGCATACTGAGGAAGGTTAGCTCCACTCATTCCACCTCCTAGATGAGATTGTGCCCTATTTCTGCGATCTATTACGGGCCTAAGAATTTGATTGTAATCGGTCGGGACTTGCTGGTAGTATCCTGGTTCAGATGTATGTTGAGGAGGATTAGCTTCATTCATTCCTCCTTCTTGTTGAGATGGTGCTCTATTTCTGGAAAGAGCTTCGGGCCTAGGAACTTGATTGTATTGAGTGGGGTTCGACGGAAGACGTTCTTGTCCCGGTGTATACTGAGAAGGATTAGCTCCACTCATTCCACTTGCTGGTTGAGATGGTGCCCTACTTCTAGAAGTAGCTCCAGGCCTAGGAACTTGATAGTATTGAGTGGGGTCCAGCTGAGAACTTCCTGCTCCAGATGCAGACTGAGGAGAATTAGCTCCATTCATTACACCTGTTTGTTCGGATGGGGCTCCATTTCCATCAGAAGTTGCGGGCGTAAGCACTTTATTATGTTGGGTGAAGTCAAACTCATTCTGAGTTAAATTAACTTTTAAGCCTCCCACTGGTACATGGGGCCCCAATTCTTCTGGTTTAAACATATTGCTAGCTGGTAAGTCGTCACCAAATAGACTGTTTTCTTCAGAATTCGGAATAGACTGACTTCGGTAGGTTTCATTAGTTGACTTGTTAGGATTATTGTGGTCGATGTTTTGAACGACTCTAGTGTAAATAGTCTTGACAACATTGGAATTTTGTTGATCAATTATTTTTTCTTCCGTCGTACGCATGATATAAGTGTTGTTTTTTGTCTCCTCCATTATCTCTCGCTCATAGATCAATGACTTTGATCCATCTTCATTTATTTTCTCAGTAGAAGATGTTAAGAAGTGGCCGTCTTCATCATTATACTTGTATAGATGTTGGCCAGGGCCGTTTTTAGAGAATAAGTTACCGTCGTACCTTAGACTTTCAGACGCCGCGATATCTGAAAAAATAATAACATTTGTTTAAAACTTATTGATTTTTTTTTTCAACCTGATCAAAATTGATCAATTAAAGGAGATTTGAAAAATGAAGGACCTCGACGGCCATCTCTAGAATTTTGAGCTCTTTAAGTTCGTGAATACAGCTGGTATACAATTTTAAGCTCGAAAACCGAGCGATTATATAATCAAAAGACTTTTCAATTAACTTTATACTTAAAAATTGATTCGTAAAATTTGATTTAGTAAAATAGGGATTAAATTTTTAACTTCTACAATTTTCATAATGAAGGGACGTTTAAAGATGGAAGTTAAAAAAAAAAAAATTGCCAATTACTCACTGGCGTCGGTGAAAGCAAAAAAATATGCAACACACACTACTACGATCCGCATTGTTTCGATGCTTGAGAGATACTGATGTTATTAGCAGCACTGGTGGCTTTTATACGAGATAGGTCATGAGTCAGTGTCAATCACGAAACGTAAACAACGGTCATACCTATTTTTGACCAATGAAAAATGACTCGGCACTAATGACTTGTTTTTATTTCTAGATATTTCGAAGAACAGGCTAATGTTCCTGTTTTTCTGTCCTTATTGAGTCCAGTTCAGTCCGGTTATGATTTCAAGTCGTTGATTGGCTGAGAAATAAGACTACGTCACACAAGTTGCTTTATAAGCGACGACAGCGATCGATGCTTCACAGTTTCGTCTTCAGCGTAACCGCAGTAGCACATACAGCAAGATGTTCGCTAAATCCACTATTACCCTCTTTGTTCTCGCCGTTGGCTTATCATGTAAGTATACAAATTGAAAATAATAATTACATTTTTCTTCAGAATTTAAAAGATATTTAATAGAGTAGCCATACGATATTTCAATTTTTTTCAATTTAAATATCAATAACTAAGTTTAAAACTATTACGTCGTGTCATTTAGAGGATATGCGCCCACATAGCAATCTTTTTCAAGGCTTGAGCAAATCTGGTCTCAATTTCGATAGTTGTTAGTGTCTTTTTCTACCTATGGGTCTTGCTCCAGATACTTGTAGCAAATTCAATTGACAAGCCTTGTACAAGAACTTTGGGCCAGATTATAGCTCAAGTCTTGAGAAAGACTGACACCAGAAGCATGCTAAATATACTTGTGCAAGAGTTGCTCAAGATTTGCTCAACATGAAATGTTTTCGAATGACCGTTCGCATCATTCTACCCCTCCTATATTTACTATAGAATCAGTGGATTTCTGAGAATTACGGATCTTGAGCAAATCTTGAGCAAGTCATGGGTAAGTCTTTGTTGTGAGTTTCTGGTACAAAAAATGCGTCAGAAAGTTTTTCAATGCACCTTGCTTTAGACTTGTCTCATATTCTTGTACAAGATGTCTTGAGCTAGTTATACATAAATCTTGAACCATGTCTTTTTAAATAAACTTGAGCAAGACCCATATGTAGAAAAAGACACTAGCAACTAGGGGTTTTGCTCAAGACGCTGGCACCAAAATCTTGCTCAAGCACATGTTACTTGGGCGTGAATTCTAGAATTGCTATTTATAATCGTAACATCTGAGATATCTAAATATATGTTATTTTCCAATATATTGACTTGAGTTTCAGATTTCATAACAGAGCACTTATCTTGGCTATACGAGGTCAATAATAAAATTCTTATCGTTATTTTTTGTTACAGCATTACTGAGTGGAAACGGTATTGGGTCAGCAAGTGCTTATCCCCGACCGGACGAAACATCAATGAAACTAGCTTTAGATGATCCTAATCAAGTAAAACTCTTTGAAGACCTTAAGGATCTGAGAGATAAAAACAACTTTGGTGCTATAAGTTTTCTACGCAATAATGTCATTCAAGGGAGCAAGACGACTGGTGAAAATCACTTGGCATCGGAAGTTCATCAGAATCACGTCCTGGTGGGGGGAAAGCTTCCGGAAGGTGGACATATTTATGGCGGAGTAACTTACTCCTCAGGCAACGCTATCCAACAATCTGACTCGAGTAGTAAAAACTTCATGGGATCACGTCTTACTCAGGACGACATCACATACAATGTAAAGGATTAGGAGTTGTCATCACTTGTATTATTATATTACCATGTGTAGGATAATTTATGTTTTACACTTTTAAATCAAAGAAATGAATAAATTGACTAATTATACCAATTTTTCTATTTTATTTTCAAAACGTCCTCTTCGCAGTTCTTCAGTAGAAAATGTCGGATTTATATTTTTTCGTAACCAATGCAAATGAGAATTAAACCTCTAAATTTTTGACTCTGCAGAACTGAGACGAACATTATTAACAACATACTTGAATCCAGGGATATGGCTAGTATCTAGACAATCTTCAGGTTACTATTCAGATATTTGAATGATATTCCACTACTTAGCTTTAGTGGTGTTGATAGTCGTCAGCCGTAATAAGTTTAAATATCATTGATAATTAATCAATGAAAGATACGCTAGTGTGAGGAGTGGACGCCGTTGGCGGTGTTCTTGCGATACTGAGTTGTGATTCATACATAATTTTGCATTAAGTTTCATGTTCAATTTAAATTTCTTGCAATGAATTGTTAATTCTACCTTAGAAATTATATTTTGGCAACACTGAATGTTACAGGATACAGAATTTATTTTGATTAATGTTTAGTAATTTAATCACCAATCGGAGCTTTTCAATTGTAAACTGTAATCATGACAGCCAATCACAGAGGTTCAGGAAAATGTCGGTGGGTGGTTAACAGAAAAATAATATAAGAGTGGGCGAAAATGGCGGCATTCAGTCAGTATTAAAATTTAGAATAGTTATTACGTGTAGATAAAGTGTACATTGTTATTGATTGTTTTGGTGAAGTGGAATACAACATTTTGTTGAGATAAGTATAATCTAAGTTATAATTACTGATTTAAGAGTCTGTTAGGTTATCATTATCAATTTCTAAATGGTTGGCTTTTGGAATCATGTTTTGAGACAGATCTAGTAGTAAAATTTATTAAAACCAATATAATAGTAAAATCAACTTTTAATAATTCATCGTTTTTATTTATTATCATGTTTTAATATTATTGATTGTTCAATAATTTTAAAAGAGCAACTATACCAGTTTCTTGCAGTTTCTTCTGGATAGATGGCTTTCCGAAACTGTGGTAGATTCATTTAATGATGAATAGATTTAACATTGAGATTAATTAATGTAATATAAATGTAATTCTTACATACACAACAAACTGGAATGAACATAAATTAAAATCTATTCATGGTTATCTTGTGTTTATTTCTAACCTACTGGCAGTGTGGTCTAATATCCTTTACACTAGGATGAAATTGCACGGCCGGAATTCGCTATCAGCTGCTGGAAAAGAGTCAGTTTTGTTCTTGGTAGATTATTCAGCTTACTACACCTACAACTAATAAATCAGAATTGTTTAACTATCATTAATGTCATTGGGTATTACCCATCGTAAAACTTCATCTGTAAACATCCTGTTTGCAACTAGCAATTAGCAATTATTATCATTATTAATAAATTGTTTTGCTTAATTGAACTCTTTATCATGTTGTCGAGCAACCGGATACCCGACCCATTAAATGTACGCATACTGAAAAGTATCGAAGCGATAACAAGCAGGAGAGTATTGGTTGACCCAAGTATGACCTCAAAATAAATGATATTTCTTGGGGGTAGGTTTTTGATGATCGCATTTTCAACACACATATTGTGCTAATAAAGTTATACCATTAGATTTGATAAATGAAAAATGAAAATGAAAATGATTTACATATTTCATGTAGGACCACTAGTGTCACTTATGATAAGTCGTAAGAATCTACCACCGGTTCGGAAAGCTGATTCTACTGAGAAGTACCGGCAAGAAACTCAGCAGTTGCTCTTTTCAAAATCAGAAAAATGTAACAATTTGTATATACATACTTAATATAAAATGCATACGCTACGTTACAAGTAGGTATTACACTGACTTGTGGGTTGCTGGATGCGAAGCCGGTTGCTTCCATGCAACTTTGTCATCGAGAAAATCATCTATACTATAATACCCTCGACTTAACAGATGCTGTTTAACACAGTCTTTAAATTTATGTAATGGCAACTCCAGAAACTCTTTTGGTACCATGTTATAAAAGCGTATACTCGACCCCACAAAGGATTTCTGCACCTTGCGCACGCGATATGACGCTGTTACAAGCTTATGGCGGTTTCTAGTACATCGATTGTGAGAATCACTTATTTGCTTATAAAGATTAATGTTCTGCCTAACAAAGATTATATTATTGTATATGTATTGTGAAGGCACCGTAAGAACACCAATCTCTTTGAATTTTTCACGAAGTGATACGCGTGATCCGAGTTTATAAATATAACGGATGGCTCTTTTCTGCAATACAAAAATTGATTGAATATCAGCTGCTCTGCCCCACAATAAAATGCCGTACGACATAACACTGTGGAAGTAAGCAAAGTAGACAAGCCTAGCCGTTTCAATATCGGTAAACTGTCTAATTTTCCTGACAGCAAAAGCAGCCGAGCTAAGTTTTCGCGCTAGTGTCTCTATATGAGCGCCCCATTGAAGCTTATTATCCAAGGTCACCCCCAAAAAAACTGTGGAGTTCTCCATTTTTAGTGTTTCTCCATTTATCATTATAGTTTTATCAATATTCTTTACATTAGGTAGAACAAACTCTAAGCACTTGGTTTTCTTAGCATTCAATAACAAATTATTGACAGTAAACCAGTGTGATACGTGTGATATTGCATTGTTTACATCGTCAAAATTGTCCTTGCTTCTATCCACTTTAAAAATAAGTGATGTGTCGTCAGCAAACAATACAATGTCACAGACATTGTTGGCATGGTATGGTAAATCATTTATATACACCAAAAATAGAAAAGGACCCAAGATCGAGCCTTGTGGGACACCCATTAATGCAGTTGAGCCCTCTGACTTCACGTGGTTTACGCATACCCTCTGAGTTCTATCGTTTAGGTAAGAAGCAATGAGATCGAGTGCAACATTTCTGATGCCATAGTGGCTTAATTTCAACAATAAAGTTTTGTGATCAACACAATCAAATGCCTTGGACAGATCACAGAAGACACCAATAGCATTCTGTGAATGCTCCCAGGCATCGTATATATGTTTTAAAAGTTTTGCGCCCGCATCGGTTGTATTACGACCTTTAGTGAAGCCGTACTGCTCGGGATGCAGTAAGTTATTTGTGTTAAAATGATTTATTAGTTGGCTTAAAATATTTTTTTTAAAAACCTTACTCAGAGTTGGTAAAATTGAAATAGGTCTGTAATTATTAAGGTCGTTTTTATTTCCTGATTTAAATAAAGGAATGAGTTTACCATGTTTCATTAAACTCGGGAAGGTGCCTAAGTCTACACAATCGTTAAAAATTACAGCTAAGTAAGGGGCAACGTCGCTTATTATGTTAGATATGACTTTCACAGACATACCCCATAGGTCACCAGTATTTTTTAATTTTAATAACTTAAAGTTTTTCAAAATATCTATAGCAGTGATGTGTCTAAATTCAAATGAAACATTGCACTCTTTTACATTGTCTTTTAATATACTCTGAGCGGCGGTGGGTGAGGAATTTAGTGAGTCGGTCAACAAAATAGGAACATCCTGGAAAAACTTTTCGAAAGTTTTGGCAACCTCTTTATCAGATGTTATTTTATTATTATCAATAACAATCTCGTAGTTGACATCACGAGATTTAGTTTTACCAGATTCGTCATTTACTATGTTCCAAGTGGTTTTTATTTTGTTATCCGACTTCACAATTCTCTCTTTAATATGTAGTGCCTTAGCATGAATACAAACATTTTTGAAAGTCTTTGAGTAGGTTTTCACGCGTTCAACAAAACTGGGGGACCGGTTGTATTGTTTTTCATCGTATAACTCGTACAACTTGTCCCTACTTTTGTAAATACCTACAGTAGCCCAATCACTGAACTTTAATTTGCCACTTATTTCTATTTGCTTAAAATTGAATACTTTATTAAATTCATTGTCTATTGTCTTGAGACTAGTATAGATGCTGTCTGGGTGACCCTTTTTATAGGTGAGTGCAGGAAGTTTGGCGGAAATTTGAGCTTTAAACCATAAAATATCATAACTCCATAAATATAAAATCCATAACTCCATATCTGTTTTAATATCTCATGCATCTCTTAAGATGACTAGCTGTTCAGAAGTTTTATTCATTTCTTAAAAAGCTATTAGAATACTCCATCAAGTATGAAATCATTCGTTTACAGATCATGCTTTAGACACAATTAATTCATTACCTAGAATCACGCCAAAGTATTTTTGAACCCCAGATTAGGTAGCTCGGTGAGTGATAAATTTGTCCAGAGATAAACAAATTCCGCTGAAACAGGGAATTCCGAATAAAAGGTTGTTTCTTGTGTACTCAAGTACATTGAACACCAGAAGTGTGACGATAAGAGATCAAGAGTCAACATGCTCATCAGTTTTCGGTGATGATGTCATTGTACTCCATGAGCTAGTTAATTAGGAACTTTATCGTTTCCCGTGACGCATTGTTTTTGTGTTTCAGCCACGCATAACATGTGTGATACCTACGGAACGTGGTATTTAAGGTCAAAGATGTTGGCAACGGGACGTCGTTATCATTATTATTTATATACTTTACCAGGAAACTGTTTACTTAAGAAATTTTAACTACAGATTATTATTTATATGATATTCAATCAAAAAGTACATTAGAGTTCATATATTGCAAGAAGATTCATCCTTCAGCGATTAGAAGTCTTGAAGTTTTTCGATGTAAAGACAGTGGAAGAAGCGCGAAGCTTCTACCCCTGTAGGTTTGTTTGAACCAAGAACGTGAGTAGAAGTGAGTACTATGAAAACGCTTTCTATTGTAAGAAATCATCTGAGTTAAAGTTCACCAGAAGTGTAACGACACATTGTCAATCTCTTAAGGTTAAGAGTCAACATGCTAATCAGTCGGTAGTAAGTAGTTAAATATTTAAAAATGTAAAAAATATGGAGCTAAATAAAATAAAAGAATAATAATAATAATAATAATGCGTCACTGGAATACAGAGCAATGCGTCATAGGAAACAATAAATTTCCCAATTAAGTAGCTGATGAAATACAATAACATCAGTACCGAGGACTGATTAGCATGTTGACTCTTAACCTTAAGAGATTGACAATGTGTCGTTACACTTCTGGTGAACTTTAACTCAGATGATTTCTTACAATAGAAAGCGTTTTCATAGTACTCACTTCTACTCACGTTCTTGGTTCAAACAAACCTACAGGGGTAGAAGCTTCGCGCTTCTTCCACTGTCTTTACATCGAAAAACTTCAAGACTTCTAATCGCTGAAGGATGAATCTTCTTGCAATATATGAACTCTAATGTACTTTTTGATTGAATATCATATAAATAATAATCTGTAGTTAAAATTTCTTAAGTAAACAGTTTCCTGGTAAAGTATATAAATAATAATGATAACGACGTCCCGTTGCCAACATTTTTGACCTTAAATACCACGTTCCGTAGGTATCACACATGTTATGCGTGGCTGAAACACAAAAACAATGCGTCACGGGAAACGATAAAGGAGACGGTCCAGATTTGTATGGAGCGTTGGTCCAGTCCTTTTACAAGTAGAGAAATGAAAGAAAAAAAAGTACTAAACCAGTTTTGATCATTCAAATCTACGAATTCGTCGTAATTTCAGCGGTGTAATTATTTAAGCTTTCCACGATAAGCAACACTAAACACAAGTGAGTAACAATGGCGGATTCATATTTTTTGACGTTTTCTGTCAAGTGTCAACACAACACCGGAAAAACCGTAGGGAAAACACGTTATTTTGACAGTGACTGTCAGAAATGACATTTGATACATTTCGCGCCTACTGCCATCTCTATGGCTAAAGGTTGCCATCTTGGAAACGTATCGAAAACTTGAAATACATTTTATTTTATTTCGCGTTAATTACTTTAATATTCTAAATTATTATATTTTTAATACAATCTATGTATTTTCCTCTATTCATGGTAGAGTGTACAAAGAGTGCTCCAAAGGTAAACCTTCTCCTTTCCTAATTAACTAGCTCATGGAGTACAATGACATCATCACCGAAAACTGATGAGCATGTTGACTCTTGATCTCTTATCGTCACACTTCTGGTGATCTTTAACTTTACACATGCTCTTCACATCGATTATGACTTCAACTCTTAAGCTTATTTTCTTCAAAGGTTCAATGTACTTGAGTACACAAGAAACAACCTTTTATTCGGAATTCCCTGTTTCAGCGGAATTTGTTTATCTCTGGACAAATTTATCACTCACCGAGCTACCTAATCTGGGGTTCAAAAATACTTTGGCGTGATTCTAGGTAATGAATTAATTGTGTCTAAAGCATGATCTGTAAACGAATGATTTCATACTTGATGGAGTATTCTAATAGCTTTTTAAGAAATGAATAAAACTTCTGAACAGCTAGTCATCTTAAGAGATGCAAGAGATATTAAAACAGATATGGAGTTATGGATTTTATCAAATCTAATGGTATAACTTTATTAGCACAATATGTGTGTTGAAAATGCGATCATCAAAAACCTACCCCCAAGAAATATCATTTATTTTGAGGTCATACTTGGGTCAACCAATACTCTCCTGCTTGTTATCGCTTCGATACTTTTCAGTATGCGTACATTTAATGGGTCGGGTATCCGGTTGCTCGACAACATGATAAAGAGTTCAATTAAGCAAAACAATTTATTAATAATGATAATAATTGCTAATTGCTAGTTGCAAACAGGATGTTTACAGATGAAGTTTTACGATGGGTAATACCCAATGACATTAATGATAGTTAAACAATTCTGATTTATTAGTTGTAGGTGTAGTAAGCTGAATAATCTACCAAGAACAAAACTGACTCTTTTCCAGCAGCTGATAGCGAATTCTTGCCGTGCAATTTCATCCTAGCGTATCTTTCATTGATTATCAATGATATTTAAACTTATTACGGCTGACGACTATCAACACCACTAAAGCTAAGTAGTGGAATATCATTCAAATATCTGAATAGTAACCTGAAGATACTAGCCATATCCCTGGATTCAAGTATGTTGTTAATAATGTTCGTCTCAGTTCTGCAGAGTCAAAAATTTAGAGGTTTAATTCTCATTTGCATTGGTTACGAAAAAATATAAATCCGACATTTTCTACTGAAGAACTGCGAAGAGGACGTTTTGAAAATAAAATAGAAAAATTGGTATAATTAGTCAATTTATTCATTTCTTTGATTTAAAAGTGTAAAACATAAATTATCCTACACATGGTAATATAATAATACAAGTGATGACAACTCCTAATCCTTTACATTGTATGTGATGTCGTCCTGAGTAAGACGTGATCCCATGAAGTTTTTACTACTCGAGTCAGATTGTTGGATAGCGTTGCCTGAGGAGTAAGTTACTCCGCCATAAATATGTCCACCTTCCGGAAGCTTTCCCCCCACCAGGACGTGATTCTGATGAACTTCCGATGCCAAGTGATTTTCACCAGTCGTCTTGCTCCCTTGAATGACATTATTGCGTAGAAAACTTATAGCACCAAAGTTGTTTTTATCTCTCAGATCCTTAAGGTCTTCAAAGAGTTTTACTTGATTAGGATCATCTAAAGCTAGGTTCATTGATGTTTCGTCCGGTCGGGGATAAGCACTTGCTGACCCAATACCGTTTCCACTCAGTAATGCTGTAACAAAAAATAACGATAAGAATTTTATTATTGACCTCGTATAGCCAAGATAAGTGCTCTGTTATGAAATCTGAAACTCAAGTCAATATATTGGAAAATAACATATATTTAGATATCTCAGATGTTACGATTATAAATAGCAATTCTAGAATTCACGCCCAAGTAACATGTGCTTGAGCAAGATTTTGGTGCCAGCGTCTTGAGCAAAACCCCTAGTTGCTAGTGTCTTTTTCTACATATGGGTCTTGCTCAAGTTTATTTAAAAAGACATGGTTCAAGATTTATGTATAACTAGCTCAAGACATCTTGTACAAGAATATGAGACAAGTCTAAAGCAAGGTGCATTGAAAAACTTTCTGACGCATTTTTTGTACCAGAAACTCACAACAAAGACTTACCCATGACTTGCTCAAGATTTGCTCAAGATCCGTAATTCTCAGAAATCCACTGATTCTATAGTAAATATAGGAGGGGTAGAATGATGCGAACGGTCATTCGAAAACATTTCATGTTGAGCAAATCTTGAGCAACTCTTGCACAAGTATATTTAGCATGCTTCTGGTGTCAGTCTTTCTCAAGACTTGAGCTATAATCTGGCCCAAAGTTCTTGTACAAGGCTTGTCAATTGAATTTGCTACAAGTATCTGGAGCAAGACCCATAGGTAGAAAAAGACACTAACAACTATCGAAATTGAGACCAGATTTGCTCAAGCCTTGAAAAAGATTGCTATGTGGGCGCATATCCTCTAAATGACACGACGTAATAGTTTTAAACTTAGTTATTGATATTTAAATTGAAAAAAATTGAAATATCGTATGGCTACTCTATTAAATATCTTTTAAATTCTGAAGAAAAATGTAATTATTATTTTCAATTTGTATACTTACATGATAAGCCAACGGCGAGAACAAAGAGGGTAATAGTGGATTTAGCGAACATCTTGCTGTATGTGCTACTGCGGTTACGCTGAAGACGAAACTGTGAAGCATCGATCGCTGTCGTCGCTTATAAAGCAACTTGTGTGACGTAGTCTTATTTCTCAGCCAATCAACGACTTGAAATCATAACCGGACTGAACTGGACTCAATAAGGACAGAAAAACAGGAACATTAGCCTGTTCTTCGAAATATCTAGAAATAAAAACAAGTCATTAGTGCAGTCATTTTTCATTGGTCAAAAATAGGTATGACCGTCGTTTACGTTTCGTGATTGACACTGACTCATGACCTATCTCGTATAAAAGCCACCAGTGCTGCTAATAACATCAGTATCTCTCAAGCATCGAAACAATGCGGATCGTAGTAGTGTGTGTTGCATATTTTTTTGCTTTCACCGACGCCAGTGAGTAATTGGCAATTTTTTTTTTTTTAACTTCCATCTTTAAACGTCCCTTCATTATGAAAATTGTAGAAGTTAAAAATTTAATCCCTATTTTACTAAATCAAATTTTACGAATCAATTTTTAAGTATAAAGTTAATTGAAAAGTCTTTTGATTATATAATCGCTCGGTTTTCGAGCTTAAAATTGTATACCAGCTGTATTCACGAACTTAAAGAGCTCAAAATTCTAGAGATGGCCGTCGAGGTCCTTCATTTTTCAAATCTCCTTTAATTGATCAATTTTGATCAGGTTGAAAAAAAAAATCAATAAGTTTTAAACAAATGTTATTATTTTTTCAGATATCGCGGCGTCTGAAAGTCTAAGGTACGACGGTAACTTATTCTCTAAAAACGGCCCTGGCCAACATCTATACAAGTATAATGATGAAGACGGCCACTTCTTAACATCTTCTACTGAGAAAATAAATGAAGATGGATCAAAGTCATTGATCTATGAGCGAGAGATAATGGAGGAGACAAAAAACAACACTTATATCATGCGTACGACGGAAGAAAAAATAATTGATCAACAAAATTCCAATGTTGTCAAGACTATTTACACTAGAGTCGTTCAAAACATCGACCACAATAATCCTAACAAGTCAACTAATGAAACCTACCGAAGTGAGTCTATTCCGAATTCTGAAGAAAACAGTCTATTTGGTGACGACTTACCAGCTAGCAATATGTTTAAACCAGAAGAATTGGGGCCCCATGTACCAGTGGGAGGCTTAAAAGTTAATTTAACTCAGAATGAGTTTGACTTCACCCAACATAATAAAGTGCTTACGCCCGCAACTTCTGATGGAAATGGAGCCCCATCCGAACAAACAGGTGTAATGAATGGAGCTAATTCTCCTCAGTCTGCATCTGGAGCAGGAAGTTCTCAGCTGGACCCCACTCAATACTATCAAGTTCCTAGGCCTGGAGCTACTTCTAGAAGTAGGGCACCATCTCAACCAGCAAGTGGAATGAGTGGAGCTAATCCTTCTCAGTATACACCGGGACAAGAACGTCTTCCGTCGAACCCCACTCAATACAATCAAGTTCCTAGGCCCGAAGCTCTTTCCAGAAATAGAGCACCATCTCAACAAGAAGGAGGAATGAATGAAGCTAATCCTCCTCAACATACATCTGAACCAGGATACTACCAGCAAGTCCCGACCGATTACAATCAAGTTCTTAGGCCCGTAATAGATCGCAGAAATAGGGCACAATCTCATCTAGGAGGTGGAATGAGTGGAGCTAACCTTCCTCAGTATACACCTGGACAAGAAGGTCATCAGTTGTACCCTTCTCAATATAGTCAAGTTCCTACGGCCGGTAGTTTTTCCAGAACTGGACCAGCACCTCAACAATCAGGTGGAATGAGTGAAGCTAATGCTCTTCGTCATAAATCTGGATCAGAATATTACCAGCAGGACCTTAGTCAATATAGTTAACTTTCTACGCCTGAAGACGTTAATAGGATAAAGGCACAATCCTAACAAACAGTTGACATGAATGCAGCCTATCCTCTGCCTACAGCCTGAAACAGAATTGAATCCACATCAACAGCAATCTCATAACGTCCAGTATTTCTCTGAAAAAATTATTTAATCGATGATCAACAGGGGCTTCCTACTTAAGTAATGTGTGCAATAACTAGAACTAATTGTCTTATCGTGAAAAAAATTTATAAAATTGATATATAAGGCCAATTGTTATATATGATCAGTAGAAATATGTGTAGCTTTTATAACTTGATAGTCATTTATGGCCATATTAAGCTCTATATTTATACACGGTGTTTTTTTTATCGTCGTTGAAAAGTAAACCAGTTAATGTAACCAATGCCTACCGTCCACTGGTAGAAAATAAAAAAAAATAAAGAACATTTGAATGAGTTTCATTTTAAAAATAAATAAAAAATTGCTTTATTGGAAAACACCCTATAGCGAACGTATACGGCGTTAGCGGGTCGGCGCTCGAGTACATAGTCGCATGGCGCGGCGGCGCGGGCGTGTTCATAAAGGTCATTCACTTTAACGAAAACATACTGGAATAGGTAGGATCTAAGTGCAGTAACCTATACGAGTTAAGACCCCGCAGCTGCTAATAAGTACCTAACTAAAATTTTGTTAGATTGGTAAGTACGTAAGTTACGTTTGCTGATGAGAAATTGCTGAGTACCTACCTACCAAGGCATAGGTACTTACTGTGCCTCGTTCGATCAGCTGTTTGTAATGTATGCTCGTATTATTGATGTAGGTAGGTACATACTTAATACCAATCTTCGTATGATTAGGAATAAAGTAGGAAATGAATAATGTTTCAAGCTCATTTAAAAATTGGAATCTAGGTAATTTACACTTTTTAGAAACGATTTCGATTAAAATCAACAAAATTAGGTACCTACCTTTACATAATTAATTCCAGTAGGTATGTCCATGCCTTAAGAGTAACACACAAAACATCAGAACAGAGATGTGTAATCTAGGTATCTTCCTGTAATGAAGTAATTATTCGAATTGCTTGCTATTTTGGTCCAAACAAACCAGCATGTTTTTGTAAGTCACAAAAATGTTTGAGTTTAATCACTTTCCACATCGCGCTGTACCTACTGGTAGTTTAGACAGCTAACACTAGGTAGTAGTTAAGTCTTCCAGTAACTCAGGAATTAGACTTTGTACCATATTTTAAGGAAAATAATAATTACAATTTACATGCGTACTGCGCGCAGGCACATGAGTAACAACAACAATAATAATTATGCGTACTACACTTCCGCTTTCGCGCGTTCGGTAGCCGGGCCGTAGTGTTGAGTAGGACTTACAAGAGGCGGGACATTTGTCCCGGACATGACGTCAAAATGTAAGAGCGGCTCAACGTTTCAAAATGTCCTACTTCACATTTTATGTCGCGTTCGTGCGTATGTGTTTGAGTGTACTAGAGTGAAAGAGAATGCGTCGCCGCGCCGTCGCGTCTCGCCGCCGCGTAGCGCGTGTTGTCTCGCTTCGTCTCGCGTCGCGTTACCTCTTTGCCTCTCGGTCGCGTTTGCTTCTTACTTCATTTATTTATTGCGACTAATGCGAGTGTGAGCCAGCGAGACATCGAAGTGTCAGTCTGGCGTCTGCGCTTCTTTTTTTATTTATTATACCCATTTATTATATAAAACTGTTTTAATCACGTATTTCGTTTAATTATAAAAATGTCGAATAAAATATAGAATAAAATATTTGTTATTAGCAGCGGTTATTATGTTATTACAAAATAATACAACTTGAGTAGGTACTGAACTGACAATCAGTTGATTATGTCAGAAATTATGTCAATTCCTTCATTTATCTTTATGGAGTTGAGTTTGAGTTGTAAAATGTACTTAAGTATTAAGTCAGTCACACTTTTGAAAGGTACAATTAAATGCACCAGTACGCGATGACATAATCACTCGTAACCTCAAATGAACCGCTATGCTTAAAGACGGCTCGCCTCTTTTGAAGTGGTACATTGTACTGGCTCAGTACAAAAAAGAGGCTACTCTTACAAACTCTTTTTCAAGTCATGTCCTACCCAACACTACCGGGCCGTGACTGAATGCTATTTCATGTTAAAGGGGGCGGGGCGTCGTCATATCAAAGGATACCGCGGGCGCGGAATTTAACATCAAACGATAGCCGCCAGCGCATGATTGGATGTCGGTCCACGTGGACTTTTCTAGCAACCATTCGCTATTGGTTCACAAAATTTCTTTTGCACTATTATTGTGAGGAGGAGAAATCCTTGAACTTGTCTAACAGAGTTTACTTCGCATGTACTTTAAATTACATAAATTCACAGGATGTTTCATATCTTACCGAATTTGAAATTTTTTTTTTTCGCTTTTGTGTGTATTGACATGAGGTCATTTTTAATATTGCTCAAGGGTATCTTATATCGGACTTATAACTGGGGTCACTTTTGTAAGACGGCGGTACAGCCACCGTGTATAATAAAATTTTTTTTTTCAAATATTTCTTTTATTTAATATGTCATGTTACTGAAAACTTCTTAATGCAAATGATTAAACTGGTTAGTTTCGTTAGATAATACTTTACTTTCAAAATTATTATTATTTGTAATTTTTAATTCATTAATTATACATGAGTTTGCTTTTTCATCTCATCTGAGCTATTTTGCAAATATTTATATGATTGTTCTCCTCATTATTTCATTAATTATTTTTTGTTCTCCTCATTATTTCATTAATTATTTTTTATTCCGTTTGTTTTGTGAAGAAATTTGGAAACCACATCCACACAGTCTTTTTCTGTGTCTTACAACTAAAGACTAACAACCGAAGACTCATTTCTACGATGAAAAATATTTATAAATATCTACAGTTTTTATATTATCAATTATACGTTATAGTTATTGGCGTAACTAGTACGCTAAGTTGTTTCTAATGTGTCAGCGCGATGTTTTTAGCTTGAGTCGTAGTTGCGCAGGCATACTGCGCACCAAAGACAAGTGCTAAAAATATCGCGGGTAACGGATTATGACTTAACCTACATGCTGCGCCCATAATTTGTTTTCAATTCATGTGCGCTATTCACATCTTATTAATTGTTTGAAAAGCAAAGTCTAAATAGTTGTTTAGCGACACAACCCCAACAGCACAATAAAATGTTTTGGTTTAAGGTTAGGTCTTCTCGAATAAACTTCATGTCAAAAATATTCGGCATTATAATCTTGGCTACTCAATGGATAACAGGGAGTTGTAATTACGCACCATCTTGTAGGAGCTTGAAAAAAATATAATTTCGTATATTTTTATTACATCTGATTGGCTTTGATACATATTTTTTTCCATAAGTTTCAAGTAAGTCAACGTGGAGACTAATGTGATCCCCAAGTACTCAGTAACAGCACTAAGTTCGATTCTTTAATATTTAAAATTAATAAATAGACTTTCTTAGATATTTTAGATTTATTGGTATATTAATGTAAGATCAACTCTGTTTTAGTAGCATTAATCTTTATTTACAACTTATTGAAGTCGTTTCTATATTCTAAATAATGTTTTAGTTGAAAATTTGGAGGTTTAATTCTCATTTGCATTGGTTACGAAAAAATTAGGAAAACGGTTGACCCTGAAGGCCATCCTTGCAACTTCCCGCTAATTCCATACCTAGGTGCTCAAAATTGCACTTATGACGTTTTTGAGCTAGTCGAGAATACTTGTTTGAAAATACAAGCTCAAAAGCCTGATAGAAGTTTGATAAAACACTATTTTTTGAATTTTCAAACCGCAATAACTTTTGAATGAATGAACCGACTTTCACGCGGTTGGCGGCATTCGACGCAGTTTTTTAAACTTCAGAAAGAATCTTCAAGTTTAAATTGATCAAACTAGGAATTTCGGAGTGATTCCGAAAAAAACACTTTTTTCGGTTTTTTTTCGTTCACGATATCTCTTGAACGAATCAACCGATTTTGACCGGATTGCCGGCAATCGACGTGGTTTTTTAAGGTTGAGAGCTGATTAGTTTTTGAAATCGATCGGTAGAGCCGTTTAAAAGTTATTCCAAAAAAACCACTTCTGGAAAAAAAAAATTTCCTATTTTTTTGGAGATTTCTCTAAATTTCTCAAAATCTATCGGTCCGAATCGGTTCAAATTTTCATTACTAAAATATAGGTGAAGTAAACGAAGCATGTCTCAACTCGACGTTCATGTGATAACGCTCATACGTCCCCCGCCGGCGTCCCGCCACGCTGATAAGGACGGATTTTAAACCAATTTCATCATGCTCTCACACTTTCAAACACCACACACTACAATATGGTTATGCTAGAGGCAGCAGTACATGCTCGTAGAACACTAATAATATATATAATAGCTCCAGGGGCTTCACGAACACTGAGGCAGAAGCCCCGCTTCTGGATCATTGAGCCAGAACCCCCTATAATATGCTACTCCCGATAATATCGATTTTAGTTTTAAAGATAATTTTTATTGTCGATATTGTTCCGACAGATTATTTGTGATTACATCTTTTGCACAATAAAACGCATTGAATAAACTTGGAATAATTGGATTTGGTTATTCTACGGACTTCGAAAACATTTGTTTGTGTGTGTGTTATTGCGGCTAAATTATTATTCAGCGCAATGCCTCGTTATGTGCACACGCCTCGGGAGTACGCCAACATGCATTTTATCTACGGAGAAGCAAGAGGTAATGCCAGAGCAGCCGCTAGATTGTACCACGAAAGATATCCGAACGTGAATCGTCACCCCGACTATCGCGTATTCATTAGTGTGAAGAATGAATACGGTTAACAGTATTTTTACGATACTAAGTTGTGATTCATACATAATTTTACATTAAATTTCATGTTCAATTTAAATTTCCTACAATGAATTGTTAATTCTACCTTAGAAATTATATTTTGGCAACATTGAATGTTACAGGATACAGAATTTATTTTGATTATAATGTTAGTAATTTAATCACCAATCGGAGCTTTTCAATTTGTAAACTGTAATCGTGACAGCCAATCACAAAAATTCAGGAAAATGTCGGTGAGTGGGTAACGAAAAATAATATAAAAGTTAGCGAAAATGGCGGCATCAATTCATTCAGTATTAAAATTTCGAATAGTTATTACGTGTAGATAAAGTGTACATAGTTATTGATTGTTTTGGTGATTATGGAGTGGAATACAACATTTTGTTGAGATAAGTATAATCTAAGTTATAATTACTGATTTAAGAAGCTTATGTTAGGTTATCATTATCAATTTCTAAATGGTTGGCTTTTGGAATCATGTTTTGAGACAGATCTAGTAGTAAAATTTATTAAAACCAATATAATTGTAAAATCAACTTTTAATAATTCATCGTTTTTATTTATTATCATGTTTTAATATCATTGATTGTTCAATAATTTTAAAAGAGCAACTATACCAGTTTCTTGCAGTTTCTTCTGGATAGAATGGTTTTTCCGAAACTGTGGTAGATTCATTTAATGATGAATAGATTAACATTGAGATTAAGTATTGTAATATAAATGTAATTCTTACATACACAACAAACTGGAATGAACATAAATTAAAATCTATTCATGGTTATCTTGTGTTTATTTCTAACCTACTGGCAGTGTGGTCTAATATCTTTTACATTTAGTGCATAACGCGCTTCTTGAGGGAAGGATTCTTAGCACCGGAGTTGGCGGTGCTAGTGAAGGAAGACCGCTACAAGAGAATGACGAAATCGTTCTCCGTGAAATTGAAGAAGATCCGTCGACCTCAGTGCGCGTCATAGTACGACGCACCGGTTTATCAATATCGACGGTGCATCGAGTGAATGCGGATAGACACTGAAAAGGTAAAAGACACAGACGGACTCGCAGTAAGAATGTTAATATGTATTTCGCAATTTATCTTCCCTCAGCATTGGCGTCCTCAAAATATTGAGGTGGCGGACGATATTGAAGTATTGGAGCATCAGCCAAGTGTAAGTACATAATATATTATCACTCTTAGTCGTCGAGACATATTGCAATAATATAAAAGCGGATAGAACGCTTAAAAGTATATTTAATGTGAGGATTCCGAGTGAGAATACCCACTAATAAAAGTAATTAAAGGGCAGAGTTCCCATATTATTTTATTA
This sequence comes from Erebia ligea, assembly GCA_917051295.2. Lineage (NCBI taxonomy): Eukaryota > Metazoa > Arthropoda > Insecta > Lepidoptera > Nymphalidae > Erebia > Erebia ligea. The sequence continues at coordinate 775,707 of OU785240.1, read as the reverse complement.
ATCGATCACAATTTTTATAGCAGTCGAGTGGTGATAAATTTATGTGTATAATTAGGGGCCCCACAATAAAATAAATAGGGTATAACTTTTACCCCACAATAGAATAAATAGGGTTTAACTATTATCCCACATAAGAATTCTATATTTGTAAAAACCAAAATAAGGTACCATTTCTACCTCATTTCTACATTGTAAAATTAATTAAACAGGGTTTTGAATATCATATTTTGACATATAATAGCAATTGTATAACAATTTTATTTAGGTTTCACAACGCTTTAATAACGCATTGTCCTACATCTAGGAGATATCCTGAAAACGTTCTAGAAACAATATTTTATTTATCACCTCTAAAACTCATTTGTATTAGCTACAGGGAATATCGCGGAACATTTTATTACCAATTAAATCAATTTAAATAAATTAACTAAATTAATTAAAGGGGTTGTTTCATCTTGGGCCAGGTATTTTATGACCCCGAACATTTTGAAATACCGTACCTGGCCCAGGCTCCATATAAATTTGAAACAACCCCTTTCTTTCAAAATGCTTCCTTTGACTCGTCTTGCTACACAAACGGCACATGCGGTGATTGATCGAGCTAGGGGACCGCGACAACAAGCGCATCCTCAAGCGCCTCCTCAAACGCCTCAACCGCCGCAACAGGCGCAAACTTCACAGAATATACCTTTAATTCATCCAGTGGTACATGAGGATAGATTTAATGACGATGAAGAACGGGCGTCGAGTTATTCACCAGCTCTTAGTGATTTTACACAGGAAAGACTCCCTCCTTACGCGCATGAGGTCCACCAGCAGGAAGAACATTCTCAATCTAGTAGTAGAAGCAGAATCTCGGAAATGTCGGCACTAATTCCTTTATTTGACGGTAACTCTAAACACCTTAATTTATTCACAAAAAAGTGAGAATTTATTTTATATGAATTTATTTTATATAAATTATCAACCAATACGGTGACGGGTCAGAAGTAAAATACAACCTTATATTAGAGGTAATTACTAGTAAATTATTAGGACGAGCAGCCACTGTAATCAGCGAAAATGATTATGTAATGCACGATTGGGATCTGTTCAAGCAAATCCTGATACAGTATTTTGACGATCAGAAATCAGAGGAATGCCTCAAATTAGAATTAGATTCTTTATAGATTCAAGCAGGCGAGAAATACAAAGATTTCTGTAATCGCGTCCAAACAATCAGGTCAGGATTATTCTCCAAAATAAGTAATAGCCCAGAAAGACCATCCAAAATGGTTATTTATAACGAGATGGCATTAAAAGTATTCTTGTACAATTTACCTGAATCCTTACTTTTATTAGTTATATTAAAAAAGCCAAAAACATTAGAACAGGCAATAGAAATTGTAATCGAAGAAACAAACTTCGACAAACAGTATCAGATGAGAAAACGTAATTTATCGACAACAAATACTTCAAGGAATAAACCAACTAATTTCAGCCAACAATTTAGGCCCACCAATTTTAGATCATACTCACATTCTAATCCTTCTAATTTTAATCAGCAAATGCTTAGACCTTACAGACCACATTATAGTAACATACAACGCCCTTCTCAGCCTACTAATACTAATCAAGCACCCATACGATCGGTACATCCAATAGTAGACCCTAACGCGTTCATACAATTCAGGAGACGTACAAACCCTCCAGATGCATATCCCAGCTCATCAAATAGGAAGCCACATATTCCACCACATAAACGATTTTATCCCAACCAAGAAAATAGAATATTTCTACATACACATAATAGACCGCAAGAATTTTTATTTCAGCGTAATCAGGCTCAAGAAAGAGCAAATAATGATCAAAACACCAGCCCTATAAATCGTGACGAATTAAACTTAAATCAACAATCGTCACATCGGGAAAATTTTCAGGCACAAGCCTCGACATCGCGTCAGAGCGATTAGACAACCTTATTATTGACAAACCGACAACAATAAAATCATTTTTACCTTATATCCATATTAAAGAAATAAATGCAAAATTATTAATAGACACCGGTAGCACAAGATCATTCTTGAGTAATAAAAAGGCAATAAAATATTATAATGACTTTAAGAGATCAGAACAGTTTAATGTCGTGTCGTCACATGCCGTGAGCACGCACAATGAAACCATTTGCATTCCCATATTTAAAGAATTTAATGAAAATTTTCTGCATAAATTTTATATACTATACGATCTGGATCAGCCCTATGACGGATTAATAGGTTTTGATTGGTTGCAAAAATTAAGCGCAATATTGAATATAAAGAATAAATTACTTAGAACATTGAATGCTATTAACTCAATTAATTATTCAAATATGCATTCAGTAAAAATGCCTATTCTCACAATTAAGTTACAGCCACGTACGGAACACAGAGTTATAGTTTCTACAGTGTTACAGAATGGATATGGTATATTAGAATTTCAGGAATTTTATGAAAATGTACGTATGCCTTCAGCTATGGTACATTGTAAAGATGGATATGCCCACACATCGATACAAAATTTAACCGATAAATTTATTACTATTAAAATAACTTCACCTTTTAATATTATACAGTGCGATGAGAAAAATCCAACCCCATTATTAGGTAACGATTCTATATTATGTAATTATATGAATTATGATGACTCATTATTATTGGATAATCTTAATAAATTACGGACAAGTCATATGAACGAAGAAGAAAGGAAAGAAATTTATAAAATCTGTTATGAATTTAGAGATATTTTCTGTAACGAAAACATTCCCTTGAGCTTCACACATGAAATTAAGCACCACATCCGTACCACAAATGATAATCCGATTTATTTCAAACCGTATAGACAGTCACCGACACAAGCGGCCGAGATAAAAACTCAAGTAGATAAATTACTGGAAAATAATATAATAAAACCAAGTTTTTCACCTTGGAGCGCATCTGTACATATCGTTCCTAAGAAACTAGATGCCTCAAATGAACAGAAGTATAGAATGGTTGTCGATTATAGGAAATTAAATGAAATTACTATTAATGATAAATATCCCTTGCCTAACATCTCAGATATTTTCGATAAATTAGGGAACAGTACATACTTTTCAACCTTAGACTAGGTAGGTAGGGAAGGTTAGGTTAGGTTAGGTTAGGTTAGGTTAGGTTAGGTTAGGTTACACTGTTCATATCGTCCACTACTACTACACATCATATATATATATAGAATAATACATGACGTCATGAGTACCCTTACACCAAACCAACGCCACCCTACAACCCAAGAGGATACATCAGAGTGACGTCATAAGTACCCTTACACCAAACCAACGCCACCCTACAACCCAAGAGGTGGGGTGAAAGGCTTTGCGGCGTTACGTAATATGACGATAAGTGACTCATTTCTGATCGTATAAGAGCGCGGGCGGTGTCGAACGAGAGCAGAGAGGACGGAGCGGCCGACGGAGCGACACCCAGCATGGAAGCGCGAAGGGATCCGGAGATCAGCTCGACGGCGCAGAACGACAGGTGCTTTGAATTTTTTAAATACATGCGACGAGTCGGAAACGCGTTCAGACTTGACAAAAGATTGACTTCTTTTTTTTTATTCGCATATTGATAATGTGTGAATATAAATTGACTTCTTTTTTTTTAACTCGTATATACGACTGACACGATATATTTATTCACAGCGTCGGAACGACGACCGCTCCAGTGTACGACGAACAGAACAACGAAGAACTGGAGCATCACGAGCGTGAAGAGACGACACCGAAGAAGCCTCGAGATACAGAACCTCAGCCGGGACCGTCTAGAGCTAGAAAAAGACCGACGACAGAACAGGACACTGCGACGAAGAGACAGAAGAAATGGTACGAGGACTTAGAAATCGTGACGATCGACGGAAAGGAAGCGATGATAGTGCGAGCTGAAAAGATCGGAGGACAGAAAAAAATTACATCGTCAATGTCGAATCTAGAAAAATTAAAAATATCACAAGAGAACGAACTCACGAGACGGGCCGCAGTGAAAGAGGCGGAACGGGAATGCAGCAAACGAATAATGTTAATTGGAAAATTCTTGAACTTGGGAATACCCGAAGGGGGACACTACGACGACAGCAACGTACGACACAGAGACATGATACTGAACACGGCGACTCCTAAAACACAACAGAAAGCGGCAGAAGTCGTACAACCGTGCGAACGACAATCGAAGAGTCAAGAACTGGAACGGATCAAAGGGATGAGGACGTTCCAATGGGTCAAAATCAACTTTGACGATAGCGATTCGGAATAATATCGACTCCAAAAAAAAGGAGAACAAAAAAAAAGAGACGACCGTCGCATTCAGAATGATGGCACGCACGATATACGCACATGAGAAATACAAAAGAAAGTTAATCAAATGAGATAAAAATTACAAAAAAGCTATTTCAAATTAAATAGATTAATTAATTTTCTTTATTTGAATAAAATCATAATGAATACTTACGTGTCTATAATCATTCATACACGTCACCACAATAAAAATAAAGCGACAAAGACGACTGAATAAAACATCACAAAGGAAGTGACTAACCGAAGGTGAACAAAGCAAACAGCTTTCGAATATAAATGAGTCAAGTTATACAGGAATGCAAATGACGCAGCTCAACAGCCTTGGAATATTGATGAAACACGTTATTCACCTTATAAAACACGTAATACAAAGAGGTAAGTGACAGAACGAAACAACTTTCGAAAAGTAGGAAGAGGGTACTCGACTATATATAGACAAGACTCTGAGAATGAAGCACAGTCAGTCGCGAAAGAATCTCGAGTGCAGTGGTACAGCATCATCATCGAAGAAGACATGAAAGAGTAAGCAACTTATATTACTTTTGCACTTTAACTTAATGTAAATTGATTGATTTATTATATACGATCGATTGATTGTATTCGAGTATAACTGAAAGAGGACACTGCGACACTTTGGAAAACGAAGAACGAAGGAATCAAACTATGAACGCGAATATGCATCCGAATGATCAAATGCCGATAACACCACCGGCGAGTCCAAAACAGGAACCAATCGACGGGATAAAGACGTTCCAGTGGCTCAAAGTCAACTACAAAGACATAAGATTCAGAATGGCATTGGTGACAGTAGACCAGAAAGACGTATGGGAATCGGAAGACACGATAATAGTGACGAAGCTGCCGAGACTCGACAAAGAATACGTATACGTGGAGGGAAATAACGATAACATCATATGGCAAGACATCAACACACAATTGCATGAAATGACAAAAGAAGACAAGAGCGAGGTATTCAAAGCGATACAAAGGGCATATAAGAAATACAAACTATTTGAAGCTATTTGATTTAGATAGTTTAACACATAATTTTATACATACTTATATATCTATAATAATATACACGCCTCACGACAAAAAATATCAAAATCACAAAGACAAGTGATCATACACACATCATATACATCATAAACAGATACACATAGATCACACACATAAACAAAGAATATCCAATTTGTCAAAGTCAACTTGAAATGATTAAAATTCAAAATATGTAGAAGGTATACATATATATTGTATAAAAAAGACGCTTAAAGACATGCACTAAAATACAAAAACGAGCTATATATCCAAAGGATATAACACAGAGAAACGAGAAATAATTAAAAAGATACTAAAATTCTATGCAAACAGTAACTTTGTAATTCTATGCAACATCGCGAATGAGTGAAATAATAAATATATTAAAATCAACAATTGAGTTTTATTTAAGCGCTTACCGATCAGAATAGATAAAAAAATACAAACACAAGTCAGGTACTCGACAACGAACAAAGGACTCGAGAGAAAGGAAGTCGACGATCGAAGGTGAGCGAGCTGTAGAGGTCGAGAGACAACAAGATCACGGATATAGACCGGTCAAACAGGATACAGAGCGACGAGGTCGACGCTCGGTGAAAAAAACAAGTCGAGTCACGTACGCGAGATAGACAAAGGAAAGGTGAGGTGAGAACGGGTATAAAAGGTGGACGAATCGAACGAATATTCACAGTCACGAACGAGAAGCCGGCGCATCGAGATCAGAGTAAGCAAACTTGAATTATTTTGAATTTTAAAATGAACCGTGTCATAAACAGCGTAAACTCGGACGACGAGAATAACGACAGACTGGCGACGATTCCGGAAGAGATGAGCAAGAACGTGGCTCTCGAATATGACATGGGAATGTACGAATGGGAGAAACTGAGGGAAGAATTGACATTTAATTATATGATAGAACAAGGGGGATTGGAGTCATTGAAAGAGATAGCGAATACGGAATCGGACGAAGAAATGGAAGAAGATGATAATCTAGAAAAAGCACAGAGAGATTTAGCAGCTACTTTGAAAGAGTGGAACAATGAATATATCAAGTCGGTGCGTATAAAGAAGAGTATCGACTTCAGGCTATCATCAGATCGAAGTTTCAGAAAACGATCAACCTAAAACTGCTTTTAGCACACAATTCGGACATTACGAGTTTTTAAGAATGCCATTTGGTTTGAAGACAGTTAGCAAAATATGAACGTAAATTCAGACGTAGCAGACGTTATGACATATTCAATTATGGCTTATAATAGTAGCATACATTCTATGACGGGTTTTAACCTTTTGAAATATTATTTGGTCATACAGATGCAAGGAGTGTTTTTGACACTCAATTTCATCAACACTACATGCAAAAATTAATTAAGGACCATGAAAAAAGAACTAAAGTTTTATATTAATATATAAGCAATAAATTACTTAAATCAAAAGAAACTACTCGAAAGAGATTAGAACCATTAGCCTCTATGAGTCATGAATTTCAAGTAGGAGATGAAATCCATACAAAAATGGTGAATAAAAGATTAGCCAAAGACAAACCGCGATACGAAATCGCAACGGTTTCAGCTAATCCTGAAAGAAATATAGTACCAGTTACTATTAGAAATCGCGAAACAACGGTTCTCGTTAAAAACGTGAAGAAACCTGAGAAATTAAAAAGAACGCTCAACTTCTTAAGAGTAACTAATTTTACGAATAAATGATAAACGTTCCACGAACCCTATTTCATTAATTAATTAAATTGAAAAATTGTATAATCATAAATCTATGATAAGTAGACAGATAAGTTAGTATCTATAGGAAAATAGGTTAGAAATCCGGATTTAACTATAAGAAACCATAACCATAAGATTTGTATAATTTTAATTTTTATACGGGTTATATCCGGGTTAATAATAATAGATTATACAGTATCAATTAACGGAATAATTAGAAGAACATAGTCAAAATAATTTTGTAAAACGTCTATAATCCCTTACTACCCTTATCCTTTCATCGACTTCATGGAAAATCTATGTCAAGATGACCATTGAAAAGAGAACTACGTGAAGGTAATCACAAGGAAACGACTTTGAGAAATAATTTGTGAACCTTTATAACAGTAGTTTCATAGAATATTATTCGAGATCAACGCCTTATAACGAACTTCAAGATCAACAGCTATGCAGCTAAGCAGCAGATGATTGTAAGTAGGATTGTTATTAAATTTTTAATGTTTGCAAAAAATTGAAATAAAGGTGTAAGCGAATCAACAGCGTTTTTTTTACTTTACTGTATATATCGATTATTTTTTCTAGAAAAATTGTAGTAGTAAAGCTAGTTAAAAGTATATCTTACATAATAAACAAACAGTTCAATTGATTACTGAGAACCATTAAATGCAGGAATTTATGTTTTAAATTCAACGATTAAAAGATTTAAATCTATTGCAACGTTATTTACGTCTAATAGTAATCAAACAAAAATGACGTAGATGACAAACAGGTATTAAGCATTCAAGGCTTCTATAAAAGCCGGTTTTACGTCATAAAGTTTAGTTTGAAACCCATTGCCATCGATAATAGACGCTTTATAATGAAGTCCTGGATAATGGAAGCCTACTGTATCCCAAGGATGAAAGCTGATGAGTTCCTAGGTTTCATGGAAGACCCAAAATCAAAAGCGCGCATCGTAGATGAGTATCAATCAAAATTCATGAAGGAAGGAGAAGAAATGAAATGTACACTGGAGCAGAACAAAGAGGTGGAGATAAAAGGCTGCCTGTCTTACCTGCAATTTCTCGATTACGGTCCTCAGTCCAAGAAAAATCAAGTGATCCCGAGAGCGAGCTTCGTCGATGGTTATGATACAAAACAAAAATTTCTCTGTACGAAAAATCCAGTGGAAGAAGATTCCGAAACGTTTTGGCAATCTGTGTGGGATAACCACGTAGATATAATCGTGATGATAGGCAAGCTTACTGAGAAGAGCTACCAATGGTCCTCTACAGAATGTCAATCTGTAGTAAGTGGGAAGTTCAAGATTACGACTCGAGCAGTTGTATGTAGTCCATTCATACTTCACTGCAACTATGTTAACTCTGACTTCGATGACACTCAAGCCAAAACAGAGGCGCTTGGTTTTTCACTATCAGTATACCGATTGGCCGAAAGGTAGCTTACCTCAGCCAGGCCTCTTTTTGGATTTTTATTTTTCCGTTGACAACGTGTATCTTAAGCTAAAGAACAGAATGCCTAATAAGAAATCTGCCCCTATACTCATTCATTGTTTTGATGGTTTGGGAGGCTCGCAAGTATTTTGTGCCATCAATATCTGCATTACGAAGTATGATTTAACGAAAATAATCTCAGTATCAAATGTCGTTGAAAGGATGCGAGAACAAAAGCCCGGGTCTATTAACTCCTCAGACCTTTATGCTTTATGTTATGAAATAGTGAAGGGTTATGTTAAAAGGGTTTAATCGAACAGGCTCCGTGTATAATTTTTTCTCATTAGTTTGTACTGATTATGTGTTAAGTCTTAAGGGCGCTCCACATTCTCAAGAGAATCTCGCGAGAACGCAAGAAACATGCGAAAAACGTGAATGTGGAAGCGATTCGCGTATTCTTCTCAAGTTCTCGCGTTGTTCTCCGGCTTTGCTCCACTTTTTGTCGGTTTTTTGACGCGAGACAAAGGAGCGCGAGGACGTGAGAACAGTCGAGAACGTGTATTGACTCCACACTCGCATGTTTCTCAGTAGCGCGCGAGCCGCGGACTTGAACGGTTGTATATTGTGTACCGCGTGGCGTCAATATGAGCGTAACTTTTAAATCTTTCGCGTCATTGTCCACCTAGAAATACGGAATAATTTTTTTAAACATTTCTTTTGTTTATTTAAAAAGCAAAATGTCTTTTAAAAATGTCATAAGTGTTGAAACTAGTGTTTTTCCGTGACATTTTATGTGTATCAGTAAATTGCATTTTATTTCTTTTCGTTGTATTAGCAATCAAAATTAAAAAAAAAAATTCGTTTTATTCAGAAATATAACTAATATTTAAATTTTTTGCATTTAATCAGGGGATGATTCACGTGTTACCGGCAGAAAATCAACTGAACCAGTGAAGGTGAACTGGACTGATCGTGCAATTGTTAAATATCTTAACTGCTCTGACTTGCATGCATATTCATCGGGAGAAGATGTCATTAAAATAAGTAATACCATCTTTGTGGACTCGAACAACCCTTGTATCATGAAAGCGTCGGTAATTATTCTAAATAACAATAAATTTCTGGGTTATAAACATGCTTTCAACATAACTGGAAAGAGAATAATTATGATTAATAATACATTCCTAGGACCAGAACAAAATCATTACATAGTTGGAGATAATGTATTTCTAACTCATAATACATATCAAGGTCATCTCCAACTTCATGAGGTTGCGGGATATGAAGTCATTGCATTCCAAAATGTATATGATGGTAAATATTATAGAGTCAATCAATATACAGGAACTCATGTACTGGTCTTTGATAACGAATCTAAAGGAAATTCGTCTGACTACATATTTCTGAAAAATCCCGTGAATAATTTCCGTGTATAATTTGTATCCTAACGATTTGTCAAATTATGAAACTGGAGCCTTTAATGATATAAAAGTACAAACAGATTACACTTTAGGCAAAACTGGTCGAGAAACGTTCGACTCAACGCCTATGAGCGTTACCAGATTTCTACAAGATGCGAAGTTTGGATCAAAAAGTAAACGTCCTGCAAGTGCTACTATCATTAAAAGACTCGGAGATTTAATTAAGAATGATTTTCCGGAAATTGATATTTCAAAGATACCTCCGGCTTGGATTCACAACCTGGCAGTTTTTTAAACAATTGCCAGCACTCGCTTCCGAGCCGCCTGTATCTTAACCAGGTTTTCTGTGGTTTCCCTGGTTACTGTGCTCTGGAGCGGGGCACAGACGAATGTTGGTACAGTGAAAATATTGAATGCCCAGTCTCCAATCATTTGCCCGGGTAAAAAAAATTATATATGATTCTATAGAATCATATACAGGAAGATTTTTTTAGCTGTGCGGAAATTTTTATATTTTGTATAAAAACGAAATTTATTAAACACCTATTTTTTTTTTTTTTTTTTTACCTAAAAATATCAAAGTTATTGTTTACCAAAGATATCTACTTTTAAACAGATGATTAGGGTCACCCTATACCCTGTAATCAGCTGTTGATACAAAACACGCTCGATGTCGCGCGCCGCGCCCGGTCATTGACCATCCGTTGACCTCTGAGCACTTAAATTTTTTATGATTTGAACTAGGTACCTATTCTTTTTTAAGTAAAGCAGCGTTTAAGTTTCGAGCTGAATACCAATTTTCCCTTCATACTTTATTGGGCTTAGGACCATCAAAATGCAGATAATACACTCGCACCATTTCATAAAACTCACGATTCGAAAAATCGGACATTGTGATCGCGGATACACGGATCGATTACTGCGACGCGTAGCGCATGCGGCGACTGACAACAGACTGGCCCGCCGGCGGGCCGCCGCGCCGCGCGCCCGCGGCGATAAACGAAGTGAACCGATTCGCATTGTTTTGCGTTCCCCTCGCCCCGTAACCTGAGCCGTACGGGCGGCCGATAGTAGAGAGATAAGGAAGCGGCTTGCGGCGGCGAGCAGGCGGTACCTGTGTGCGATGCCGACAAAGGCACGCCGCTTCCTTGTTAAATAGTGTGTCCATGATTTGCTTAGTTTTGGGACAGAAATGGTAAAAAAATATTTAAAAAAAAGTACAGAAATATTGATGGAAATATGTTCTATTACCGATACAGAACCACCAAAAAAAATTTCCGCACAGCTAAAAAAATCTTCCTGTATAATCGATACATATTTATATTTATGATTGTATACAATTATGTAGAACTATATATAATTATTTTGGTGACACTATAGATCCTATATAATTATATAAAAAGATATATCTTAACATGAATTATTTATATTGAATTGTTACACACTAATAATTCTTATATTTATATTTATTAACTATGTACTTCGTTTATCGTCTGATTTTTATAGAGTACAATAATCACAATGTTATAAATAAATAGTCAAGTAATAAGGTTCTATATAATTATATCTAATTCTATATAATTATATAGGGCCATTTTTCACATATAATTATGTATAAGTCTATACAATTATACATAATTTTTTTTGCCCTAAGATCGTTAAGTTAGAAATGTCTCAGATCACATGTTAGTCAACCTCGGGTTCGCCTCGGACTATAACATATGATCTGAGACATTTCTTACTTTCCCTCCCTAGGGGTGAAATCTACTATTTTACCCGGGTGTTCAAATTAATTCGTAGATTTATGATTAATGCAAAGATAATGTACGTATAATATAATATTAATGTAATGAAATAAATAAATATTTTGACGTACAATAATGACTTTTTAATAAACAACATTTCCCTGATTAAAGAAATGAATTAATGAGCATTGGAAATAACATAATTTGAATTCTTTTCAATATTTCTGAATATTTTAAATACTTTTCAATTTCTTCTCTTATGGAAAATTAACATGTCAATTCTGATTAGAAAAAGGGATTTAAAATGAGTCAAAACATAAATAATATATAAAGAAATGACAATAAAGAAAGTTGCATATAAAATATTGTATTATTATAATATAAATATGTATATTGTATTATACATAAACTGATATTATACAATTTAATTTTATTTCAAAACATCTCTACTCAAATAGAGATCGAAGCTTTTGTACAAATAAATTTTTGATCTGTATTGAAAATAGAATAATTTAAAAAAAATTAGAAAAACGGTTGACCCTAAAGGCCATCCCTGCAACTTCCCACTAATTCCATACTTAAGCGCTCAAAATAGCACTTCGAGCTCAAAAATATAATTCTCGTGTCATTTCGAGCTTTCCGAGCTTAAAGAGATAGCTGTTATATGCTTTTGAGCTCTTCGAGCTCAAAAGTCTGATAGAGATTTAAAAAAACACTATTTGTTGAATTTTCAAATTGCAATAACTTTTGAATGAATGAACCGATTTTCACGAAGTTGGTGGCATTCGACGCAGTTTTTCAATCCTCATAAAGTATCTTTAAGTGGAATTAATCGAACAAGGAATTTCGAGGTAATTCCGAAAAAACACTTTTTTTGGTTTTCTTTCGTCCACGATATCTCTCGAACGAAGCAATCGATTTTGACCAAGTTGGCGGCGATGGACGTAGTTTATGTTAAAAGTTGATTAGTTTTTGGAATTGATCGGTAGAGCTGTTCAAAAGTTATTCCTAAAAAACAACTTAAAAAAAAAAAAACTCAGTTTTTTTGAGATTTCTCCAAATCTATTGGTCCGAATTGGTCCAAATTGTATTCAAAATCTGAGTTTGGTCAAGCCCTTTCAAATGGCACCAACTGCGATAAAATCGGATGAGCCGTTCAAAAGCTATAAGCGGTTCACATACTTTCTCACACACACACACACACACACACACACACACACACACACACACACACACACATACATACATACACATAGTGTATAGCCTCCATACGTTTAAGGTAGTAATAATGATCAGATGGTTCCACTTTTGACCAACAGATGGTGTAATTATCGAATGATATAATAATAATAGCAAACTGTAAAAGTTTGGAAAATCCAAAAGTGCACGCCTCATAACGCTCATTCATTTTTTAAGAAAAAAATAAATTGCGTAAATGATTAAAAAAAAATTAATAATAATTAAGTAATTTCTTCCTGAGTATTTTTTTTTTTTTTAAAGATCGGCGCCGGTTGTACTTGTCATATGCGCACGCAGTCTAAAAAAATCTAGCTTGATCAAGTGGCGCCATAGTTTTCACGTGACAGAAATAAGAAAAGTTCGTTTGTTTTTCTACGTGTGTATCGTAGTGAATTTTAATAAAAATTCAATTTAAAAAAAAATACGTAAACTAGGCTACTGATATGAAATACGGCACTAGTTCATCGAATTCTTAAACTAATAGAACAGGCCCGGTCTCGAAATATCAATTTGTTCGGGAGTAATCGTTGGTACATCCAAAATGGGGTGACATCAGGACGTCCACGTAAAATTTTTTTCGAAACTTTTTTTTTTTCAAAATCCCAACATGAAATGATTTTAAAAAGTAAAAGATGGTTTAATTTAAGTGTTTTCTCGGTGTACATCTACTTACATATATTATTGTATAAGTGCAATATGATTGTGATAGAGGCATTTAAAGATCACAAAATTGCTTGACCTTGACGAGTCGAGTATAAAGCACAACCTCACGCACTTCGCGCTATAAGGAGTGCAATAATAATAACAGTCATCCCGTAGACTATAAATTAGACACTGTATAGTCATCATACATAGATTATACAAAAAAATCTCACGATACAACACCACAAATATAAGCTTATAAGCAGACCGTATGTCCACTTCGTATTCATTACCATATAATCGTAAAGGATCGACGTCGATAAATATCGTCCAGACCGGAGATTTTTGTAATCATGACGACCGATTTGTTAACACCTCTTAAAGATTCCGAATTTTTGAACCGTTCCACTCACCCGAAGTACATCGACATCATGGCTCATGAGTACTCCTGCATCTGTCAAGTACCAATGAACGGAACTTACGAAAACTGGAAAAAGCCGAAGAACAAGAACAAAAATCTTTTTGGAAACTTCCCATGCTGGGATGATTCCCGCGTGGTCTTATACCAGACCAATGATGGAGCGGATTATATTAACGCTAACTACATTAGTGGATTTAAGCTGAAGAGAAAATTTATTGCAACGGAGCAACCGATGGCAAGGACCTTAGGTAACTTCTGGACCATGGTTTGGCAGGAAAACACGCGTGTGATTGTGATGTTAAATGGTTCCGAAGAAGAGTCAGAACAATCCTATCCATATCTTTCTTCGAGTCAAAATGACATAATCTAAGGAGACTTCGTAATCAAACAAAAAGAGATTAACTTGGAGAAGTACTACACGGAAACAGTGCTAATCATTACTCACTTACGGACGGGAGAGTCAAAGAGGGTAAACCACCTCAAATATGTATTTGAACTGGTCCGAACACCAATTTCCTCATGAAGAAGAGATTCTGCAGTTTTTGGTGATTATGAACAGAAAGAATCAAGAATGTTTCATTGAAGCAGAGGAAAATAACCAACGGATGCCAGGTCCTATAGTCATTCATGGGAACGCTGGCATCAGAAGAACGGCTACGTTTTGTGCCATAGATAAGTGTCTTTACGAAATTGTAGTTAAGAACAATATATCAATACCATCAGTAGTGCTGAGGATAAGACAGCAAAGAAATTTTAGCTTTCCAGGTCTTAGTTATTACATTTATGTACACAGTGTCTTGTTGTACTTTCTGGCATATCATTGATTATACTATGCAGATTTTGTGGAATTACGGATTCACTGTACGCCTAAAGACTTATAATTGTTATATCGTTCGATGGCTAAAAATTAATAAAGAAAACTAGTCTTATATTATGTTATTTTTTTTTTAAGTCAACCTTTCGTAAACTTGGTATATGATTGGCATATGAGTCTCCTTATGAAACTTTTGAAAACAAACCGACTCATGGTATTCACAAAAACCTATCCATTAAAGTTTTTAAAACTCTTAAAGTTTCAGTAAAAAGTTCAGTAAAGTTCTAAATAATTAGCAAATGAAAGGTTTATTAAGAAAGGATAACGAAAGAAGTTACATATTGAAGCCTTAATTTTATTAGATATTTAACAAAACTTTTACATGTTCGTTACACAATCGTAGATTTCTTTATCTACTTATAGATTAAAAACTCTTAACTAATAATTAGATTACTACAACTAAATCTTAAATCTATGACTGACATAAAAGCAACACGTTTTTTTTTTGTTTGTTTATGTGATGATTACCACTTGTTTTAGTTTTGTGGTTGTATGTGTATAATTTATTTACGATTATTTTTTATATAAAATTTATTATTTTATTTGTTAGTAGGAAAGAAATACGAAAAAAAAAACATGCGGAGTACCAAAAAAAGTATCGGGAGCGGCAAAAAAATAAAAGTGTTAAGATAATTTTGTAAAGTATTTTTTTTTATTTTTATCGATAAAAAAATCATAAAAAATGTGTACCAGAATAATTATTTTCTTTATACCTCGAATAGAACTTGAAATTAATATTTTTATAATAAGGAACTTTGTTCCTATCTGGTGTCCCACGACACCACACATCTTTTTATGAATATTGAAATTAGTAGCAATGATCAGCTTTGAGTAGGCATAATTTGGTTTATAGTAAAAAAAGCGAAAAAAAAATTGATTTTTTTAATCGTGTAAGGATAATACTAATTTAATATTGTCTGATCCTTTGAACATATCTTATGAGTCATACTGAGAGATGAGGGGGGACCTATAAATGTGGAATCTTGATATGTTCGGGCGTCTATCAAGTTTGTAACGCGCCCGAATCCGCACATGTTTTTTGAGAACTTTACATTCTGAGCAACGTTAAAAATGAGTTCTAACAAGGCAAAAACCCGCCATTGGGAGGAATCAAAATCAATAATTGAAGAAAAAATATTTGGTGAATTAATTTGCCAAGAACACGACAAACTAATGATGAATATGGAAGCGGACGGAACTTTTGTCGCCCCTGCATCTGCGAGAAACCTCAGAAACGTTGAACCTGGAACAGATGAAGTATGCTTCGACCACAACCGCATTATTCTTAAGGAAGAGGAAAAATCCAGCGATTACATTAATGCGAGCTATATAAACGGCTTCAAACGACCCAACGCATATATTGTAACCGTAACTCCTAATTCAGAGGCGGCAATTTATAAATTTTGGAAAATGATCTGGGAACAAAAATCTGAGATCATTGTCATGTTGAATAAACCTAATCAAAAAGAGAAGGGTCTCATTTATTGGAAATTGGAAGAACGGTCGACGTTATATTGTGGAAAGCTTAACGTAGAGACAACTAAAGTTCGACATTTACATCAAAGTTTCGAGATTACAAAACTACTCGTCACGCATGAAGATGAGGGTTCGCTACTTGTTGACCACTTCTTATATAAGAATTGGTCAAAGATTGATTTCGTGCCCCCAAGCGCTGACTTCCTTGATTTAGTCAAGATCACACGACCGAACAATGAATATGCGACAGCGCAAAAGCTTCCCAATGGCTACAAGGTTCCAGTAGTAGTCCATTGTAGTGATGGGCTGAATCGATCAATTGTGTTCTGTGTTATCGACACATCGATAACTAAAGTTCAGAGAAGGCTGAGTAAACATTTTCTCTATTGTATCACAATTCAGGAAATAACGATTCAATTGTCTGCACAACGTTAATCATTATTTTTTTTGTTATTCAGCATTTTATAACTATTTCACATCTTTAACGTAAGAACAATAATTCTTGCTCTCCATTTTATAATGAACTTCATGTAATTAATTCTTATGCATTTTATCAATATTTCGTTTTAATTTTTTTCTAATAAACTAAGTCACTAAGTTTCTATTGGTCTACTAAGTTAGCCTAAAATTTATTTGTAATAATCTTATGACTAGTTAAGAGTTTTTTTTATCTATAAGTAGATATAGGAAACTAGTTGTGTAAGAAATGTGTAAGAATTTTTTCGGATATCTAATAAAATTGAGGATTTATTCTGCAACTTTCTTTGTTATCATTTCTTCAAAAACTCATCACTCACCAATAATATAGAACTTTACTATACTTTTTGATTGAAACTTTAAGACTTTCAAAAACTTTAATGGATAGGATTTATAGACTATCATGAGTTGATTTGTTTTTAGGAGTTTCATAAGGTGACTCACGTGCCAATCATATATACTAAGCTCTATGAAATAAAATTCATCATTTAAACCGCGAAAGTCTGGTAGTTTGACTGGGGACGTCTACATGTCCACCCAACGGATTGTACCAGCCATATACTTGGCATACCTGTAATAACATGTGACTCCAGATACCAAAGTGTCTCAAATTCTGCCAGTATATTTTTAAGAATTCCTTTATTATATCCAACTACAAATCACAAGCAAAGACGATCTCACCGTGCCATCACACTACCTACACGGTTATTGGCATATAAAAATATCAAAAACGTCACCAAGTTCGTGCATGGCATGATTAAAAAAAATTATGATGGTGATATTAAATACTTAGATTTAATCGAGATACTAAAAAATCTAGATCCAAACAAAGAGTTTGTTTGTGCCTATAAGGGGGGGTACGGTTGAGAAAGTGCTCCTCACCGATTTGGGTTTATCTTAAAACATTAACTTGGAGATATTAAATTGTCCAAAAGTGGAGAAAATAATTGAGGAATATCACTTAAGCTATTTAAACGACAATAACAAATGTGATAGACATATTGCATATAAAGGTAAGCCATCACGCTCATGCCATTGTAGTGGTGTGGAGGTTCAATGCTTCGCCACTTTTTATGAAAATTATATGGCGGAGGTTGAAAAAAAAGAACCTAGAACTTTCTAATTCACACACATATACACAGTTACTCTATTATCTCTAAGTATTTAAGTCGACGTATATGATAATTGAGTGATAAAACATTTTTTTTAAATTATGAACTTTTCTATTATTAAGTTTTTATAATCGTGTTTTGTAACTGCTATTGTATATGTACTCATTTACTAAATTAAGTTTTATAATCACATATTGCAACTGCTGTTGTATATTATCCATAATATAATAATGTTAACTAGCGTCTACTGTTTTAAATGTGTATGCATCTTTTATTAATTGAGCTAGCTTTATAATATAGCCATAATGCTAATCAGTATATAATTTTTTTCCTAATATATTATAACTCGCATATTGTGTGGGAAAGGAAAGAGTTTAAGGAATGCCCCCAGAGTTTCATTAATTCTTATTTTTAATAAGAGTTCCTTTAGACATCCTTTAGAGTTAGTATTTTAATGTAATATTGTTTAAAAGTATGTACCGTATTACTAAGGTTTGCATATCGAAGTTATTATCCAATTGTGTTATTATTATGGTGTCAAAAATGTTATAGTATGAAGTTGGTGAGTTTAAAAGAGGCGTCTTAGCCTGCTAAACTGTTTCATATCTTTATTTTTTCTGTTTTTACCTAGGATACTAGGTTATAAACTGTGTGTATATGTATTTTATTTATTATTAAAGACAAACAAAGTCATTAAAAGAGCCCGGTAGTAAATGAACTCGTTGGAGATTAAGATTACAGGAATACGATTTTGATATAATTTATAAAGGTGGAAAATACATAGCAGCAGATGCATAGTCTAGAATCGAATTACATACCTTAAATATCAATGACCTAGATAGAACAACCATCAACATCAAGAGGTATAATATTTCAGAAGTCACTATGACAGCATCAGAAGTATCAAATGCTAGAGATCTTGAATTTCAGGATGAACCTGCATTTCAGGATGAGAATAACATCATCCTTATTTTGTATGAAGCCATTTTTCAGAAGTCACTATGACAGCATCAGAAGTATCAAATGGTAGAGATCTTGAATTTCAGGATGAACCTGCATTTCAGGATGAGAATAACATCATCCCTATTTTGTATGAAGCCATTGACATAAGTCATAAAGCCTAACCAATTGATCATAAATCAATGGTATAAAAATGAAATAAAAATTAAAGATATTTCAAAAAATTATTTTAAAATATTAGAAATATGTTGTTCATTAAGAACATTAACAATAATGTCCAATTATGATATAGCCCCTGAGAGACACCTTACTCGCACAATCAAAATACGACGACTGAACATGTTCTAGTTAGCAACAGCCCACGTAGCAAAGTATCGGAAATGTCAGTAATAGTAATAATTTTAGTTTCAATAGTTTTAATTTCAGTAATAATTTTTCAGATTGTACATAGCGCCTTTGTGCGCGTTGAACTGGCTTGAGAGGTAGAATGAGAAACTACTGTGGTGTTCTGGTCACGCGTGACCAGTACAGAAACTTAGGGCCTGGCCTGGATAATAAGAAAGTCTATAATTTCGCAAGAGAGACTCCTGAATTAGGAGAGAAACTCTGGTTCATGATGGGGTATGTAGACTCCTTCTCGATTATAGTGGATCGTGGGCAGGCGTGGATCCAATCATGTGTGTCATCGGGATTGCTATATGATATGCGAGAGATAGCTACTGATTCATGGGACGATGCCATGTTCTATGACCATTTACAATGCGTAATATACGGGAATTTCGAACGTGTCAGAATATGTAATCAATTACGAGAGAAGCTGTCCTCACGTCCTGGGTTCAGGTGGTGTGGAGCAGAACTTGAATCTATTTATTCGAAATCAGTATATTTCGGTGCGAAAGAGATTTGTGGTCTCGCTAGCCTCGGGAGGTACTTTGGAACTGATGGGAACCTAGAAGGTGAAATCCCTGAGTTGCGTCTTGGTGATTACTCTCTTGAGTGTTTTGAACGCGCAAAGAGGTTTGAGGATATGGGTCAATCGAAATTGTATGTATTGATGTTAGCTGCAGTCCATGGGGATACAGATATTGTGTACGTGGGTCCCGCCCCCGGAGAAGGGTGGATGACTGCTTTACGAGACATTGGGTATAAAGGGAGGATTATATCGTTTGATGCTAGGACAATAGTGAGTCCTGAAGGGTTAAACGTCAAACATGTCGAGAAGGAAGTTCGTTCTTTTGAAGACATATTAGAGTAGAGGACGTCACATGTGTTTGTTTGGGATGTACGAGGTGAGTTTCGAGATACAGAGGATGCTCGTGAACGAGCTATACCTAATGAGATAGCTTTGCTTACGACGTTATTGAGACATGAATCTTTTCCTATTTACATGAGGTTCGTGCAAATAAAGATTAACTTATATAATTTAGCATTATATCTATTGCCTCCCGCCGGACGGCTATACCCGCAACCTTTCACGTTGAGGAAGAGGCGTGACTGAATTACGTTATGTCGCTCATCTGAGTGAAGGTTATACGTTAGAGGCATTCGCCCCATCAGCCGTTGCCAGCGTTAATGAAGGTCTTACAGACTTATTAGCTGCCTTCGAAAGAGATGATATAGACGATACTCGTCTCTTCGCCAACATCTTGACTTCAAAGTATCGTGTATGTGATTATATATCGAGTCCTCCTGTTTATAAAGTTGACACGGAGATTGTACTCTATAGCATCAACCATAATACTCCAACCAGAGTGATGCAATACATAAATGCGCTAAGAGAGAGGAATAGTGATTTCGTAATAAGTTTCTTCACTGGAGAAGCTTTACGTCCTGAGGAATATCGGTTTCCTGAAGTCGAAGTTACCGCCACTTTGGGTGGTAGCTTCCTTGATTCAAGATCTTTCGTTAGAGCTAAAGTTTCTAACCTATATTTCTACGTAAGTGGATATTGTCTTGATTTTTATAAGAATTAACTCTTGAGTTCTGAGACTTATGGCCACTTTGGGTGGTAGCTTCCTTGATTCAAGATCTTTCGTTAGAGCTAAAGTTTCTAACCTATATTTCTACGTAAGTGGATATTGTCTTGATTTTTATAAGAATGAACTCTTGAGTTCTGAGACTTATGCTATTAAGGCTACTGAGTATGTCTTGCATTCGAGCGGATTAATGGAATGTTACGATACGTGTAGACGAGCCTTTAGCGAATCTATTGGATCGAAAGGGAAACGCCCATTTTTGGCCAAGAAGCAGCCAGCAATGTAATAAATATCATAAAAAGACATATTTAATAACTAGTATATTCCAGTTAACTATTTGTGCGTAGCACTCGGGAATAATTAGTTAGTTTAAAAGAGAAACTCAGTCGACATTCTATATTTTCAAACCACTTCCGTGGGCCGTGGCTCGTAATGTCAATCTTGACAATGTAGGGACTGCAATCATCATTTCGTAAAGTCGATATACCAAAAATCGATAACCCGAGATCGATATTTTAAGAAAAATAATTAAAGCAAAGCTTTTGCGTTTCTGGTTATGGTTTTATCGAAAACCTTATTATATATAAATAAACATTAATCGATTTATAGACATGCTAGATCAATCAATTGAACTGATTCAGTGAATGAATGCACACATCGATATAAATCGATGTACATAACATCGATTTATTGTCATTGCCTCACGGCATACATCTATGATCTCTATGGCAATAGACATTATTGACATTGACTTATTGTTTTATCTCTATAGTCTATTCTCTTTATTCGCGTTCATCGTTTGCTACTGTTGTTGTGTTTCTTAATCGTGATTTTCTTCCTCGATTTGCTGTATTTTACACCTGACGACTTTGCTGCTATTATCGACTCTGCCGATGCTCCCGATGACGACCCTGGCTTTACTTTGGACTCCGTACCCGCTTCTCATAACTCCTCGGCTCGCCAATGGATACCGTACCTGTTTTACGTTCGTCCGAGTTTTACATTCAAAATAGTGTTTGTTTCTTAATCTATGATTTCAATCCTTATGCCTACAATTTGTTTCATTGATGGCTGCACCTTGGCCAAAACCCCTTAGTCAACTGGGCGTTTCCCTTTCCTAAATTCCCGCAGTCTTTTTCGATTGGCGAGAGATTGATGTCTCCATCAGGGCATGGGGCTAGAATGGTAATAGAGTATTTACAGGGTAATGTCTCAATTGGGATGTTTACCATGAAAGTTCTATCGAATTTCATGAAAGTAAGTGCGAGTTTCATATCACGACGGGCGCATCATGGTCGCTCGTACTGCTGAAAGTCTCCGTCTAGAACGTTGTTCGTCTCAGCTTTGGCATAGCGTCGACGAATGGATCATCGGTATGACAGCTGGTGCAGAAGTGTATGGAAGATTGAAGAAATCGGAGGAACGTCTTGATCTTGGTGTTATAGGAGATATCCTTAAACAGTGCGTTACGAAACCTCACATGGGTGAAGAGATGAAGAAGTTCTTCGATAGAAATTTCGGAGGTAACGAGCCTCTCGCTCCTCGTTCGAGAAGAAGAGTTAATCGCGGGAACGTTCCGTTCCCTCTTAGGATGTCTCCTATTGAAGCAGCCGAAGCGATATGGAAGAGTGCTCCACGTTCGAAAGAGCCGGACTGTTGGAATACTTATTTTGTCAGAGACAATAGTCATGACGACATCTGGCGTGCTGGAATATCGTTCTTGAAGCTGGATCTCGTCGCTCGAGATTATTTTATACATCATGAGTATATCTTCACAGTTTCTAGTGCGTACGGAGACCACGATATTAGAGTCTGCTAGAGATCCTTTTCTTGGGTCTCGCTTTGGTGGATCAACCATTCGAGAGGACTATTTTATCAGTCTTACATAACTGGAATAATTCTCACCATCCTGAGTATTCGCTCATTCGAAAAGTCGAACCCCGATTAGGAACGAAGATCGCTTCGTATAGCATTAGTTCCATGATGAATTTGTTCAAAGAGACATGGGAATCCGGGAGAATAGTCGCTGCGAATTCTTCTTTCGAGGATTTGACTGACTATGCAGAGCTGGCTGTAGATCTAATTGCGAGAAGATGGCAGTTTGATTTTCCAGATTCACGGACAGTGCTTTGGGTTACCTTGTGCGAGGTACTTCCTTATGTAATCAAGAAGAGCTATGTCGACTTGGATCGTTTGACTGAAGCTTTAAAACCCTATGTTATGAGGGAAGGTTATGCACTGCGAACAATCGTTCATGGTCGAGTAACCGCTCTCTATCCTTATTTATTCCCTTAGAGTCCACGTTTCGTGCATCATGTTAGTGAATCGTAATACTGACTCCCCATTCATCGTACTTGTATTCTAAACATTTAAATCATTTTCTTAAAAAGAGTGAATTTATCATTAATGATTAATATGGAGATGATACAGAAGTCAGAAAAGCAATAAAAGTTAATTTTTGAAGTAATAACTAGTAAATTAACAGGTAGAGCCGCAACAGTCATAAGCGAAAATGACTACGTAATGAGTGATTGGGATCTTATAACAAAAGGATAGACACATACGTACGGACGTATACCCGAATGGAGTTAAACTAAGGTATTCAAGCCTTAAATTAGTATTAAGACTTAATTTTAATCCATTTCTCTGATTTACTTCCCATAGTTACACATCACACATTCGTATGGATGACGCGTTCCCTCAGGAACAGCCCCTTCTGGGCTGCCAAGTTTGCGACCGGAACAAGAAGTTACACTATTTAGTTATCTGCTTATTGATCACAGTGATAATTGTATCCTTAATTGACGTTATATTTGGCGCACTTAATGCCCGTTTGGACTCTGCCATACAGAAAATTTGCCAGTCAATAGTTGAAGGCGGCTGCTAAAATGGAGGCAGGCACATATACTGAGCAACGTTCTCACCACGATGTGAAAACGATTGATGCCCACAGCGAGGAGCTGATTTCAAATACATTTGTAGCTCCACTACCATACATTTATATCATACATTTTAGTACACACCCCTTCCGCTTTCTATTTTGATGTGTCCTTTGCCCTAAGGTTGCCTGGAAGAGATCGCTATTTAAGCGATAAGGCCGCCTGTTGTGCCATGTCCATTATATTATTATTATTGTTGTATTTATTTTTAAGGTGTACAATAAAGTATATTTTATATTTACTTTTTTTTTTACCATATATCGGAACTACTGTCAACGGATTAGAGCACCTTTCGCAGGGAAGCGACTCTGTGTCATGTCGCGACACAAATCACGCCTTGAACTACACATCATAAAAAAGATTCTCACACAGTATTTCGGTGATCAAAAATCCGAAGAATTCCTAAAGTTAGAACTAGAAGATATGAGATCCGACCAAACGAAAAATACTCAGATTTCTGTAAGATCAGAACTATTTTCGAAAATCACAAATTCAGAAGACAAACTAAAATGTCAATCTATAATCACACGGCTTAAAAAGCATTTCTGTATAATCTACCACAATCACTTTTATTACTTGTCAGACCTAAAAAAACCTCAGACGTTAGAAGAGGCCTTGCAAATTGTAATTGAAGAAACTACATTATACATCTACAACTATATTTTCTATTATCCCCAAAGCAACACAACAACCCATGCTGCCTATGAAAATCGACATACCCCAGTAGGACTCCCTGACTACCGGCCTGGACAAATTAGTAAACTGTATAAATACATCAAACAGTTTAGATGTCATCCAGCCCGCCTCACTGGACAAGAATACATCAACAGAATTAGTGATAACACTAAGCGGGCGCTGTATCAAGATGCTTGGAACAGGATTGAACAAGGTGGAAGAATCAGTAGCAGAATTTGCCCGTTCACCAAGATAGAGAAAGTGAGCACTAGCAAGTATCGTGCACCCAGAATGATACAAGCTAGAAACATTAGTTTTAATATAGAATATGGTAGTATGGTAGTATTATTTTATGCATATAATATTTTTTATAAAATTTTTATTATCGCGAATTTTTTTATTATTGCGAATTTATTTTGTTATCTCGGTAAATGGACATAAGAGCCGTCGAATAACAGCAAAATAATTTGCGATTTTTTTTTTAATTATCGCGTGGAAAAAGAAAAATATTAATTCTTCTGCAAAGACAGAATTTCGATATCCTGAAATAAGAGAATTTATTTTAGAGAGCTCTCAGGCCAAAAGTGCTCATTTATCAGGCCATAAGTTGCCTTAAATTGAAATATTAAAAAGCCAAAAGTGCTTAAATTATACATATAATATATACAGAGCGTCCCACGGCTATGCCGCATGAAGGGGAAGTACCTTAAATATCGTAGATGGAACATTTTACTGAAAGAAGACTTCATTTTAATTTAAAGTACTGATGAAGATTTTGTCTCGAAGGTACCCGCATTGATGTTAACCGAGATAATCGCCGTGTTTCTTGGTGCTGTTATATTGCTAGCAATACCTGCGCTATTGTTATTGGAAAATACTATTTCTCGCGTAAATTAAGTACCCAAGCCGAAGAGTTTGAGCTTGCTTCGAAGTACTAAAGCTGAATCAAACCTTACTTTAAGCTGACTACACTGAATTGACTCCGGCTTCCAGGCGTCCCAGGCGCATTTTTGAGCCCACGGAAAAACACATGTCTCTGATGTCTGATTATTAATTGTCACGGCTACGTAGGTTTGTTAAGGACCTCCAGCCGTCACCCACCAATCAGCACTGCGGAAAACGTCAATCTTTTATTTTCAGACAGCTCGCGACATCGACTCACGTGTTTCTCAGAGATGAAAGCACCGCAGGTTCACTTAAAGCAGCTTATAAAGGTCCTCACGAAAAGCTGGAGCGAGGTGAAAAGGTTTTGAAGATCTTGTGTAAAGGAAACAACGTAACAGTATCGATAGACCGACTTAAACCAGCCTATGTACTGCGTGACCCAAACGCTACTCAAACATCAAACACATCATCAATCATTTTTATACTAAATACGATTTGTTCGTCAGCTTGAAATGTTCGAGCCATGCTAGATGCGAATTATCTAATTCTTTGACCTTAAATTCAAATCATTTAGAGTTTTGGAATAAAGCATTGAAGAAACTACTACTAATAATTGTAAAGTCAATAAGACTGCCCTAGCTCAATTAAATGTGCAGGGGAGTAGAACGTGGAAAAAACTTAGCGATTTAACCCTCGACCAAAAGTATAAAATAGTTGAGGTTAGTAGAATGACGTCAAAGTTTAAACCGAATTTAATGCAGACGGTTTTAACTTTAGAAGATGGGGAATCTGTAGCATCGCCATCTAGATTCGACGACCTAGACGCTCTATTATACTAAGAATTGGGTAAAGGTTATCTGAAACTCATTATAAAAGGTGCCAGTGGCAAGTCTTGGATAGTGGAGTTTGTGGAATAAGTTGGGGTGGTTAATAACAGGTATATATGTATATTTTAAACTAATCAGTATGTATTTTGTTACAGCAATTAACATTTTTTTAAATGAATCAACTAGTAGAAGTCATGTATTTTGAATGTAAGAAGGATTGGTTATCATTTTTATCTTCAAACAGGTTGCTACCATTATGGACGGAGGCCCATTCCATTGATTAAACTGAATGGGGATGCCATTATAATTCTCACGAGCCTATATGAAAAAGCAACTATAACGACGCGGAAATATATACTTTAATGCAAATCTGGGATGATATACCCTCACATTTGGAGGACACTGAGCGATATCAATGTGGAAGTGGAGGAGTGGTTGCAGTTGCTAGGTACTACCCCACCAGAGTGTTTCGCCTACTCAATTTTTAGTGAACGGCTAGGCATCGCTTTACTTGAGGTAATTTTCTGCACTATAGGCAGATATGGCATAGAGCTGGTGTGAAAAGAGAGATTTTGCTAAAGCGATTTTTATACGTTTGTGAAGTGAGATTTTCCGATTTTATAACTTTTGTGCATTTTGCGAATTGAGACTTTTATTTTTTTTTATTGAAAGTGTTTTTTCGTGTTTGTGGACAATGGAGACGAGTAGAGTAAGGTTTATTATTGATATAGACGGCTTTCAAAATTTAAAAAAAATGTTTTTTAAGGAAGTCGCCATATACGACTTGGTGAATGATGATTTACATTTATTCCATATATTACTACCCACGTGGTTATTGGAATATAAAAATAAATGCAATTGCATACGTCACCAAGTTCGTGCATGGTATGCTTTTAAAAAATTATGATAGTGATATCAAATACATAGATTTAATAGAGATTCTAAAAAATCTAGACCCAAACAAAGAGTTTGTTTGTGCCTATAAGGGGGGGTACGGTTGAGAAAGTGCTCCTCACCGATTTGGGTTTTAAAAACATTAACTTGGAGATATTAAATTGTCCAAAAGTGGAGAAAATAATTGAGGAATATCACTTAAGCTATTTAAACGACAATAACAAATGTGATAGACATATTGCATATAAAGGTAAGCCATCACGCTCATGCCATTGTAGTGGTGTGGAGGTTCAATGCTTCGCCACTTTTTATGAAAATTATATGGCGGAGGTTGAAAAAAAAGAACCTAGAACTTTCTAATTCACACACATATACACAGTTACTCTATTATCTCTAAGTATTTAAGTCGACGTATATGATAATTGAGTGATAAAACATTTTTTTTAAATTATGAACTTTTCTATTATTAAGTTTTTATAATCGTGTTTTGTAACTGCTATTGTATATGTACTCATTTACTAAATTAAGTTTTATGATCACATATTGCAACTGCTGTTGTATATTATCCATAATATAATAATGTTAACTAGCGTCTACTGTTTTAAATGTGTATGCATCTTTTATTAATTGAGCTAGCTTTATAATATAGCCATAATTGTGAGATGGTCGCCTATAATTCATTCAACGCCTCGGTTATTTTAAAAATTCGAAACGTAATTTAGGTCGAGAAATACTAAATAAATATTGGACATCCATAAATTCTTTAAATCACCGACAGGCTTAGTTAAGCTATGAGTGTAAAGGCACTCAGAATGCGATAAAACTAAAAGAAACGCAATTCAGGATAAATTTCAATGGGGCCATAAACTATACAACCCTGACATTAAGAGAAATTTAAACGCTGTACAAATTACTTAGAAAGCATGGCCATAAACTAGGGTTTTTTTTTGCCTTACAGTCTCGTGAATAGCGTCTAGGCACAATCTTAAAAACCAGATGTGGCGAACAACTTGGCGTAAACAAAAAACCGATGCTAACATAGAAAGGCGGGCAAAAGCAGCAAAGCGTTCGGCAATTGGTGGAGACATTAGCGGGTGTTTGCATTGACAAATCACATTTGGGCATTTGATTGTGGGCGCTTTATTTTACAGAAGCGGGAGAAAATGAGTTTGGAGGGAGGAGAACCCGAAGGAGGCTTGAAAGAACGCAAAAACGGGGACACTCTGACTTCGAAGCCCGAGCGTGCGGTTAACTAGTTAATTCTTGTAATAGCGGGCCTTAATATAGTATCATTATTAATTTTGTAACAACGTGTAATTGCTGTATAAATCAGAAAAGGGGAAAGTTTATTCAGGGGAAATAGAAGGGGTGTTTAAGTCTATTTTATAAGATAAGTTAAGTGAATACTGCGAGCACACAAGGCGATCCGGTATCGGGTAAAGTAATATAACTTAAGTTACAATAAATAGTCCGATTAGTTTCACAGATATATTGCAACTTTAACTTTAAATTCGAGAGACAAAGTACTACAATTAATCAAAATGCACCCGGAGGCTGCTCTAGAAATGTTGTACAAAATAGAGCGAAGGAATAGCAACCATGTGGAGTCCTTCCTGGACTGGGCGATCACTTTAATATTTGTGATATATGTCATATATCTGCTCTATATTTTATTTAAATTTATGTGGCCGTATAGAAGGGGTGAAACTTCATAAACACCCATACACTTCAGTGGTATAAATAGGTCTGCCCATATAATACGTTTTGGGAAAAGATTCTTTGCAAAAGAGGAGATTCTATAACGAAATCCAACTATCTGTGAACCTATTTAGACATAATGTAAATACATATTATTCCTGCTGAAATGATAGATCGGTTGTCTTAACTCCTTTAAATAGTCGAGTGTGTAGTTATGTAAATAATTATAGAAATTAATCACTTGTGTGCATGTGTGTAATCTAGATGTTTAGGTGTGTTTAGAATATATATACAGGGTTAATTGTAATTTACCAACAACCTCTGAGATATAACTTCTATACATGATACTGAACAACATTTGTTCAACGACTTTTCACATAACTCAATAAATTAACCAAAAAAAAAATTCTAAGTTTTTGTTGAAAAGTCTGTCAGTTTTTTAACTCTATGGTCAATTTATGTAATGCCTTTTCCACACCTGCGTGATGAAGCGTCGACTACTAACCGCGCAACAATTAACGTCCGAAGTTATCACTTCTCTGTCGTATTTACAAATGCTTTGGACGTAAATTACTAACATCAGGCTGAGCTATCGTCTGCAGGTCAATAATTTCTTCCTACACTAGCGTTTGTCGTGAACACCAAAAAAACTTCTCGCGGCGACAGACGTAAGTATCGGACAGTCATTATGTACCTACCATACGCGCACATGATAAGCATGTTGTTTACTTGGCAATTTCCCGCGCTTTTTATGGAAGGGCAAAATTACCACCTATCAATCCCTTATTAGTTTATTCACCTACCTACCTACATTCTTCACACCTAACCTAGCTAGGTACCTACAAAACCTTCAACAGTCAAAACGAACAGGCTACCTAATTCCTCAGATAGGTACCTAGTACCTACCAATCTAACCAACACATAACCTGCGTACCTAACATTTAACCTACCTACCTAACGCGTCACCTAACTGACCTAACTACCTAGTACGTACCTATTTACCACCTGACTTACCTACAAACCTAACACCTAAGTAGGTAAGTATCTGTTCGAGACTTGAATTTGAGCATCTCTGTATGTGTCGTATTCCTCATTGCTGAGGGTCGTGAACCATTTCCATAAATCGAAACGCTTTCTTTAAGGATCATAATGCGGCGAGTTCCCAGTTTCCACTTCCAAATAGGTACTTTCCCATACGGCTCAACAAAGTGTACCTACATAGGTAATTAGTAATTACCTACCTAAATAATGCCGATTTATTAGCGACTTTACAGATCAGATGTTAGTGATAAAAATCAGGACTAAGTTTGATTTGCTATCCGAGTCATCGAAGAAACAAAAATAGGTAGGTAGGTCTTTAAACGGACCTCCAAGCCCGGTTTAGTCCGAATCAACGTGACAACCAGCAGAATCAGCTGATATGCGAATTGTTACTTACCTAATTCAGAATTGAGACTTCAAGCGGTACGCGGCGGCGAGTGACACAAACAAGATCGAATTCAAAGGCCGCCGCGCCGCGCCGTCCGGCCTCTAAAGGTGAACGCACACTTATCCGAGCCGAACGCGTCGAACGAATCGAAGTCAAGGAGGCCTCGCACACTTCGCACCAGAAGAATCGACCGCGCCGAAAGAATCGACACAAAACAATGAAGAAATAGTAGTCTCGCGTTGCTCTGTCATAGGCAACTGATAGAATGCGAGCGCATCGGTTGAGTCGACTGCATAAACCGCGCCGAGAATCTGATGACGTCATCCGAATTTGTCTAGGATTACTGGGGTTCTTGCAGATTCGGACGATTCGACGCGGAGAAGTATGCGAGGTTTCATGAGATTTCATATACAGAATTCTAAAATTCGTTTAGTTCGACTCGTTCGGCTCGGATAAGTAAGTGTGCGTTCACCTTAATGAAAACACGAGAAATGTTTGATGTTTGTTCCGTGCGCAGAAAGTTTGCGCCCGAGTAGTATAGGACATAGGTAGGTACCTACTTGGAATTTATCATTTCATTGATTCCCGCCGCGTAATTTATTCCAATACGTACGTAATGAGAGGCTACTTAACTAGGTATCTACAGTCACTTAAAATTAAACAAAAATGTATCAATTTATTTCATAAAAAGTGAAGTTAGGTATTTAGGTAGTTACTAGTTATGTACCTACTACCTAGTCCTACCTATTAAGAGTTTAAGCTGGGAGTTAAAGTCGTTAATTATTGGAATGGTCTGATCCCACAATCTGTGCCACAATTCTTCATAATTGTTACGGTAGGTACCTAGTACCTACCTACTTTCCAGGTTTATGAGTTATGCCGTTATAGCCAACAATCAAACGCGTGTAGTAAAACTGATTAGGTACTTACTACTTACCTACTTCTTAAAATAAGTGATAATTTGAATAAAAAATGATTGCGATAAATTACTATACCTACTCATTTTAGAGTTCGATGTATTGAAAAAAAAGGAATCCAGAATCAAATTCAACTTAGTAGGTAGGTACATACAGTCGTTTTTTCCAATGTTAGTTTATGGAAATCGAAACATAAGATTCACTTGGCTAGTTATTTTTTTTTAATGCAGACGTACCTAGTACCCACCTATTTAAAAAGTGGAATTAGCAATTATTGAATAAAACATTCTACTGAATTAAAATGGGAATTTTGCTTACCTACCTAAATTAATTATTATTCACTGGCCCAGTAATGTGGTACCTATTTAAAATTCCTGTCCACACATTAACACTAAAACGGTGTTGAAAACTATGCTCTCTAGGTTGGTGGGGGTTTTCAAACGACCATAAATGTTCATTTCTAGTGTTGAAGAGTCCAACTCTACCAAATGTAGCTTCATCGGTCCATAAAACTGTGGGCCTCTCTGCTAGCAGCCAGTTACAAAAAGCAACCCGCGCTGGTTTATCGGGATCGGTGAGTTCTTGGACCCGATGCAGGTGAAAAGGGTATTTCCCCTCATTGTGGATAACGCTCCAAGCAAAGTACTGCGACACATTAAACCTTCGGGCTGCATCGTTGGTACTTGCTGCTGGAATTTCTTCAAAAAATTGTATAATGTTTTCCTCTTCACGCACTGTGCGCCTCGGTGGTCAACCACGATCCCTAGATCTAGGATGGAATTGTCCGTGATCCCTTAATCGCTGTTTGGCAGCCAGCATCGTCACGCGGCTTGGCCTACCTATTTACGTTAGGGAATCGCCTTGCAAACTCGCGGCAAGCTTCCGAAACGTTATCACCACATATCGCGAGCACTCGAACCATTTCAGTGTATTCAATGTTAGAATATCGATAAGCCATCCTTTAAGCACTAGGCAGTAAGCACAGAACAGAACCTATGCAAACACAGTACTTATGCGAATAACGGCGCGTGCGACCGACTGAAAGCGACTGAATTGACCTGCGCCTTTGACGCGCCGTGCCGCCCACCGCGATTCCCTTTGATAGGTACGCACCGCGTAGAGTTATTAAAATTTTAGAACAGAAAAATAAATATTTTTATTTTTGTAAGAAAATTTTATTTTTTTATTTTTAGGAATTATAAAAAGTCGTGGAACAAAAGTTATTTACTTTGGTGCATAGAACTTGCCTGTAGAAGGTTGTTGGTATTTTACAATTAACCCTGTATACCACAAGGGTTTTTTCATTTGGATGTTTCGTTTTTCCCTTGAGTTTAGTATGGTTTAGCAATGGAACATCCGGTTGACTCCTAAATGCCCCCCATTTGGACTCAATCTAATTAATCAACCAGTTTCTTTTTGATTCACTCAAGTGTCTTTGAGAAAATAATAATAGAGTACATGAAAATAAATAAACTCTGAGTCTTAACCACTTTCTTTTATTGACATAGATTAATATTCCTCATAGGGTGTTTAATAATGGAGATTCATTCAGACTCATTTCCTTTATTATTATTATGGTGAAATTCCAATGACGTCGCTATTCAGAACTTGTGTAACTAAATTGGGTTGAATGCCTCCAATAATAAAACCTTACCACCTTTTGAATCACGATTCTTACGTAGAAAGGTCAAATTAGACAGATTCCTTAATATCACATTTAGTCAAGATTAATAGAATAGATTCTATACTAGAGCCAATTAATTAAATTATTCTAGGACTGCCAGAGTTCCTTCAGAACAGAGCAGAAAGTATAACAAGTCAAAATATATGCAGTCTATAAAATTTTGACTTAAATTGCCAGGAGACAATTAGATTAGATTCGAGAATCTTTAGTAATCCTAAAACTGAATAAATGAATCACAAGAGATTCCATTGTACAAAACCTTTGTACCTAATCAACGAGTCGGCGGGCACCTGAGGAACGAGACGCAGATGGAGCGGCGAGCGAGAAAACCAGGTAGGGAACGGCGTTCTATTGTTTTACATTTTTACCAAGTTAGTTCATAGTGCGACCATAATGGTGTTGCGAAATAAGGGACAAGACAGGGTGATAGGGCGTCCATAATGAACACTGATGAATAAGAGACACTGAAGTTGATTGGGTTTTAATAAATTAATATTCCTGACTCAAAATAGTCAGCGTTATTGCTGAGTGGTACACGGTTCGGTGGCATTTCGGCGGTGGTGTTTCGGCACAACTATACACGCCATGTCTTTGCAGATTGACCTCCGACCTTTGGTTTGGCCAAACCAATATCTAACGAATAAAACAAATATAACTACAAAATCCATGGTTATGGGGCGAGCTTAGGCTCAATAAAAGAACCTGTCTTCGTGACAAGGCACCTAATCCGCTTCGCAGCGAAAAGGAGGTCACTGCAGCCCCCATAATACGGTTCAGAGCCAAGTATGGCGTAGGGCTCCCCGTGCTAGAGAGACACCAGTCGATTATGATGGCCCAAAAGTGGCAAATACATGTGTCAACTAACCATTCATTCTACTCGGCTCTAAAAATTTAGTCTACTTAGCTCCTCCTTGGGATTTCCAGAGAGTTGATGGATTATTACATAACTCATTTTAAGTAAGTTCATAGTCACATCGCGAGAAAGTTGGTAGAATGAGTTGGTAAGTCCACAATGTCCAACGAACGAATTGAACGAACTCATTTAATGGTGCTCAGTATATAACAGGTTCTTGCCGGATACCGAAGTGTCTCTAGTTCTGGAGTGTTTGCCTAAAATTTCCTCGAAAATACAGAATCACATAACAACTAGCTAGACGATCCGCACTGTACCATCACAATGCTAATCAGTATATAATTTTTTTCCTAATCCATATAAATATTATAAATGCGAAAGTTTGGATGGATGGATGTATGTATGTATGGATGTATGTTTGTTACTCAATCACGCTCCAACGGATGAACGGATCTGGATGAAATTTGGCACAGAGATAGATTATAGTCTGGAATAGCACATAGGCTACTTTTTATCCCGGAAAATTAAGAAGTTCCCGCGGGAATCAAAAAAACCTCAACCACGCGGACGAAGTCGCGGGCATCAGCTAGTATATTATAACTCGCATATTGTGTGGGAAATAAAAATAAAAAAACTCAATTTTAATTTACCTTGTTTTCTTTATTCTCAACATCTAAAAATTACAACTTAAATACATCTGAAGATCGTGGTAGACCAACAAAACAATACGAAGAATCTTGGATCAAAATTATGGAATTATTCAAGGAGTATGGAATGGAGCATGTGCATAGCGCTTATGTGCAAGAATAACGATCCATGGGTGAAAATGACGAAGCTTCGATTGTAAGTATTGTGAGAAATAAAGAAAAAGAGGAGAGAAAAGTCATTCTAGAAAATATTTTAAGTAAAAAGTGGGTGTAGTATATCGAAACTGATCTATCCAAAGGTCAATACGCATACCTGAGGCTAAGACTGGTTGACAAGAACTAACCTTCTCTATTTCGTTCCACATTTTGAGAGAAGCAAAAACAGCTTGCTATTCGCCTGCATCCAGCATGACCGTAACGATTATAAGTGCCAAAGTTAATCTTTAAGATCTTTTAGAATTTAGACCATACTGCCTGTCGTATTATGAAGATAAAATCGGTATCAACGAATTTCAGTCGTGTCACCCTATCTTTGAACAGATTAGAGAATTGTCTAGCATTCTAATGTCAGAGGTGTACCAGAAGTTATTTTCATTTCAATTTTAGTAATTGTATTTTATCCAATAATATGTTCTAGATCCCAACTTAACTAAACGTTTCTATTTTCAGTAATTATATCGAGTTCTAACACTTTATAGTTCTTAGTTATATTCATTGTTATGCATTCAAATGTGTCAACTTTTTAATAAAAACACCGCGAAGCTCGTGTCAAAAAAAAGATACGTGAGTGCTGTCGAATTCCCAGTAAATAGTTGAGTGAATTGTTGATTTTATAACAAATACCATTTAAGTTTTAGTTTTTTTAAGTAGTTAAGTAATATTTAAAGTACAAAGAATTACTATACCTACCATGGCTCGGTTATTTGTGTTGAATTTTTATTGGAATAAGCTTATTCTTTAGAATGTCTTAAAAGTCGACGTCAAGCGGCTGACATACGTAATTTAGGACTGTATAATATAATATGCACAAGGACTTTGTTTTTAATCATAGATTAACTGAAGAAATGATTGATAAATCTGTTAGAAGAAATTAAACTTTTTACGAGAGCGCCTCGGCGTCCAAGACGTGAATTATCAATCAAAGTAAAAGTAGGTAATACTTTTTTTCCTATAACTATTAATTGCTTTTTCTACTTTTACCCGAGTAAAAGTGCTTGTTAGATTAATTTTATATAATTGTATTTTTCAGTTATTAAGTGCTCTCTCGTTCCTTGCCAGTGGAAGCGATGAACGGTTATGTGGCAAGAGAGTAAATTCATTTATGTCGCAGACCGCGTCGCCTCATCCACAACCATAAAGAAACCATAAAAGAGAACAGCTGTCGAGCTGTCTCGGCTGTTTTCGGCAGCGACACCGACGTAGAAGGTACTTTTGAGAGGGTTTAGGCGCCGAACAATAAGCCGCAGTCAATCTGCTGCGTCACTCGTCACGCGTCAGTCAAACGAGCATAAACAGGGGGCCCACTACGTGGAGATTAAAGTTTACAATTGCAGTGAAATAGAAAACACTTTACCGATGAATAGATGGCGTCAGGCCGTTGCCGCTGTTAAAAATCGAAGCGATACAGACGCGGATGCCTGGCGCCATATTTCTGAATATATATCGGCCGTAAGGAAAGAGTTTAAGGAATGCCCCCAGAGTTTCATTAATTCTTATTTTTAATAAGAGTTCCTTTAGACATCCTTTAGAGTTAGTATTTTAATGTAATATTGTTTAAAAGTATATTGTTTAATACCGACCAACTTCTGACCAAGGAGGAGAAAAGTGAGATCATGCAGTTTACCCATTACCTAAGTGTTGGTGCCTAAGTGAGGTGCGAGTTCACATTTTATTATCCTATTTATACGTTTCCTATACTGATTTGTTGCCGCGAGTGTGTGTCCCAAGTGTGCGTCAATTACTCTCATCGCACTATCGTTGATTATTTTATTCATGATGATTTTTCAAAAATTAATCATCATAGTTATTATTGTTCTTTTCGCCGTGACCCGCTGTATAAATTTTCAGTGTCTTAAGTAAAAAATCGTGCATTGCAATAAATTTATTATAATGTTATCATTGTTGATGCCTATATTCATTCTTTACATTCTTTACACGGAAAAACACATGTCTCTGATCTGATTATTAATTTTCACGGCTACGTAGGTTTGTTAAGAACCTCCCAGCCGTCACCCACCAATCAGCACTGCGGAAAACGTCAAACTTTTATTTTCAGACAGCTCGCCACATCGACTCACGTGTTTCTCAGAGATGAAAGCACCGCAGGTTCACTTAAAGCAGCTTATAAAGGTCCTCACGAAGTGCTGGAGCGAGGTGAAAAGGTTTTGAAAATCTTGTGTAAAGGAAACAATGAAACAGTATCGATAGACCGACTTAAACCAGCCTATATACTGCGTGACCCAAACACTACTCAAACATCAAACACATCAATTTAATCATTTTTATACTAAATACGATTTGTTCGTCAGCTTGAAATGTTCGGGACATGCTAGATGCGAATTATCTAATTCTTTGACCTTAAATTCAACTCATTTAGAGTTTTGGAATAATGCATTGAAGAAACTACAATCAATGTAATTTGACGCTACAGACTCTAAGTAACCCGATCTCGTTATAAAATTTCATTCATGAT
This sequence comes from Erebia ligea, assembly GCA_917051295.2. NCBI lineage: Eukaryota > Metazoa > Arthropoda > Insecta > Lepidoptera > Nymphalidae > Erebia > Erebia ligea. The sequence goes on along the minus strand of OU785240.1, from coordinate 738,687 downwards.
ATAAAAATTGACAAGCCTCTTTTGGTCAAATAAAAAAAAATGTAGGTGTTAAATTCTTAAGTCTCTAGCGACTGAACCAGGATCTTTTAGATTTTTTTCTCTGAAATAGGGGGTCAGGGTGGTACTAGCATACATCCTGATTGTCATAATTTTGTTTCATTGTTCAAAACATTGTTAATCAATAATAAAATGACTGAACAATCTTTGTGTGCTAATTGCACCCCCGATAATGATAAGATGCTAGGTACTCTTAGTAGTTTTATTCCATCCATCCATCAGCCTGTAGTTAAATTAATAGACCAAAATTTGACATTCAGTATAACAACTTTACTTCTAATATTGAAAATTTCAATTGCATTGAAAGTTGTATTCCTTCTGAAAAAGTTTTTCAAGTTTATTTACAAGTTGACACGGATATGTGGCGCTACCGAATCCATAGTTTTTAAGAACTTTACACTCGAAGTGATATTAAAAATGGGTTCTAACAATGCAATAATCCTGCACTGCGAGGATTTCATAAAATCACCTGAGGAAAGGAATATTGAATTGATTTGCCAAGAGCACAAAGAAATATTGAATATGAAAGTGGAAGGAACTTTTACATGACACGAAATAGAAGGACTGTGCTTCGACCATAATCGCGTAGTTCTTTCAGGAAAACGGGGTCCAGCAACTACATACATAAACGCGAGCTACATCGACGGCATCGAGCATCCTAAAGAATATATATATTACAACAAAGACTCCGGATTCGGAGGCGGCGATCTGTAAGTGCTGGAAAATGATATGGCAGCATCAAACCATAATCATCGTTATGTTCAATAAGTCTGAAAAAAAGAGGATGAAATTTCATATTGGAACCCAGAAGAAGGATCGTCAATCCAATGTGGACAGCTGACGATCAAAACGCGTTGAGTTCAACATTACAGCTTACATCCGAATTTCGAAATGACGCATACTTTTAGTGAAACACCAAGATGGAAGTTCGTTGTTCGTCGACCACTTCTTATACAAGAACTGGCAGAGGGTCGATATCTTGCCCCTAGAATGTGACTTTCTTGACTTAATCAACATGACACGATTGTACAGTCAAAAGTCAAGTCTGTCGAAGCCTATAATAGTCCATTGCAGCGATGGACTGGAGCGATCATTAACAAAATAAGAATTGCTGACAGAGGGTCGATATAATATAGAATGAGACTTTCTTGACGTGAATCAAAATGATACGATTGTACAGTCACGCGCAGAAACGGTAGTCTGTCAATGGCTACAAGAGTCCAATGGTAGTGGCGTTCTGCGCTATCGATATATGGATATCTCGAATTCTAAAGACTGGTGAAGTAAATTTAGTATCCATTGTGTCGAACTGAGAAAAAAGAACCTTCAACTCTAGCGCGAACTGTAAATCTAGTCAACTCGGGGCGTTGGACAATTTAGGTTTAAAGTGATAAATAAAGTAGGACTATATGTAACATCAAGGTATCATTGACCGACTATCCTAAATTGTTGGTTCAGGGAGTGATGAATGGCTCTCCCTACTTCCAGAAAAATCCGTTGACTGCAGGAAATATGGATATTTTTCTTTATGTAAATGCTAAATTCACACATATAGAATCTCACATGCGCACCGAATTGAGTAAATTGTACAAAGTGATAGTAAAAGAGCAATGTGAAACAAAACGTGAAATTTTAAGGTCACAATTGACCATAGCTACCATGGATCCGGTAGAGTTTGCATATACATATATGGAAAACCCAGGATATACAGCTATCGTCATGGGGAACAGGTACACGTAATTAAATGTAACGCCGTGTGCTATAATGAAATGCCAGTCAACTACACGGGAAGTCATGGCGCTTAGATCTCACATTCTGCAAAAAACAGGAATCTTCTTCAGGAATCCTGTTATGTTGCAGGACAATGGTACACCTCTAATAATGGCCTCGTAAGAACATCATCACCATGAAAGCTCTCCCCGGTCATAAGAGGCAGCTGGACATATACAGATGCAGGAGAGTTGGCATCATTAAGAGCACAATAATTGATGTATCCTTCTGAAAGGAAAGCAATCACACAAACCGTATCAGCCGCGATTAATCAGGACACCTACATCTCGAATACATTATTCTTCAATCACTTGATAACAAAGGAAGCAGTTGAGTCTTCTTGCAGGAAAGCAGGTTTTGCATTCCAGATGCTTCCAGACCTTGACGACAAGACAAATACCCTGTTGTGGACACAGGTGTGCAATGCTAAAGCCGACCTGTATTCGTCCAACCATACGTGCAGTTTTCACCCAATTAGACTTGATTTATGATAACGCATATCTGAAGTCCAAATATTTTTTTCAATAATAGTTAATTGTTGTGAAACAGTATTTTTATGTACTTGTACCTATAAAAAAAGTCCATTAAAAGTCAATGTCATCAAATAGGTATAATTTAATTTTGATATTTCATGATTCTGTTAGGTATTAAATATGTTTGATTTTCAGACCAATGAACCAACTCCATCAACCTCCAGTCAAACAAGCCAACCACCAAAATTTTCATAGCCTCTTAGTTACTAATTATTGTAAAGTCAATAAGACTGCCTTAGCACAATTAAATGTGCAGGAGAGTAAAACATGCGTCTTTTTTAGGGTGGTATGGTATAGAACTGATTTGAAAAGAGATTTTGCTAAAGCGATGTGCATTTGCGAACTGAGACTTTTTTTTCGCTGAAAGTGTTTTGTTTTTTTTTTTGTGTTTGTGGACTAAAAAAATGGACATGGGTAGAGTAAGATATATCATAGACATAGATGGGTTTCAAAATTAAAAAAAAATGTTTTATAAAGAAGTCGCCATCTACGACTTGGTGGAGAAGGATTTACAATTATTTCACATAACACTACCTACATGGTTATTGGCATATAAAAATAAATGTAAAACAATCAGATATGTCACCAGGTTCGTGCATGGTATGATTTTAAAAAATCATAATAACGATATTAAATACTCTGATTTAATTGACATACTAATTAATCTAGATCCAAACAAAGAGTTTGTTTGGACCTACAAGGGAGGTACAGTTGAGAAAGCGCTTCTCACCAATTTAGGGTTTAAAAACATGAATTTAGAGATATTAAATTGCCCAAAGGTTGAGGAAATCATCGAGGAATACAACTTGAGCCATTTAAATGATAATACGAGTAATATATGCGATAGACATGTATAGCCAGGATGTCCATAGACAGGATAGTTCAGAAAACGAACCTTCACTCAAGTTTCCTATCTTACTTACAGGCAGGCATTAGCAGCAGGATAGCACGTTGGTTGGCGGCGAGCCGGCTTCAGCGGGGCCTGCGTTCGGCCCAAGCTTTTATGAATTTGAATGGAGAGCGTTCCCCAATCCTCCACTCGAACCAGAGGCGAGGAGAGAAGCGTCCTCCAACAGTAATGTAGGGCTGACTACTCCATGTATCGACCCATATGAAATATTCACATCCATTTGGGATGGGTACTATTAAAATACATCTCTAGGGAAAGAATAATTTGTTGGGAAGCAATGTATTATGAATGTAAGAAGATTTGGATAACTTGTCACACAGGTTATTAATTATTACGACTATGGAGACGAGACCAATACCACTGCCTAAATTAAATGGAGACGTGAATATTCTTCTTGTAAATGTTTATAAAAGAAATCAGTTCAATGATACGGAAATATATACGCCTCCTTGACAGTAATATGAAAAAGAATTTGGACCAAGTTCCACACGATCTACAGTTGGAAATTATTGAGTTACAGTAACTGCAGGACTTATTTGAAACCACTCTTCCTTAACACTACGAAACCGAATTTTTATAAAGAATCACCAAAAAATAAATTTCCCAATGTTATCCATCACGCAACAACAGAAAATATTGAGTAACTCATAATGTTGTCTTCAATTATTATGTTATTGTTTTTTTTGCTTTCAAATGTGAGTCTTTCGACATCCTCAATAATATTGCCATCCTTTCTACCAACCAATAGATTTCCAATACGATCCCATGATATCAAATGCATGTTCGGCCTTCCATCCAATTCGGATTCCAAAGCAGAATGCAAGTTTGTGAAGTCAAGAGCCCCTAAATCTGACGAACATTATGTGATAGGACATTTACGAGTATGTAGCAAGCAAGTCTGGAGTGTCACTTGTAGTGAAAATTTCATAGGGCTAGCGACATTGACTAGGCAATTTAGGCCGGCTATGAAAACTGCTACGTCTGCGCTTGTGTGGGGATGATGAATCCTCTCTAGCAAAAAATTTTCATCTAAAGTGATTACATACCTGCGACATCATTGAAAGGATGTTGCAGGAAATTTAATTACTGTGGAGATGAGTTCTATCTAACAAAAGACGGACATGTTTGAGTTAAATATGACTATTCAAAACCTCCCAATATGCCATCCATTTGCTGATGTTATCCTTAAATCTCCTTTAGTCGATACAAGAGGAGCAGAGCTTCAGTTGCTTCAAATTATATACAATGATAAACATACAGGTGATGCGAAAGATTGAAGATGGATCAAATCTGACGAGATACGATTTAAGTGCCCTCAATCCTCTGATCCCTGGAATTGGAAGTGTCTTCTTTGTAGTAAACAACACTATTATGAGGAGAAAGGTGAGATTTATAGGATTTAGTTCAGTTGAAGTTTCTTGTTATAGTAAAGACAACTGTTCATACAAAGGGAGTTCAGATGGGAAAAATCGGACCGTAATGGTACCAGAAGACCTTTGCAAGAGCAACCCTAATACAATTTGCGACATAGGGAACGTGTATTAATGGATGATAAATTGATAGATCCAAGGGGTGGTATCACAGGAGGATACAGAGGGATAATGTTATAAGAAGAGTATCCTCCCGCTATTGATAAGCTTATATTTCCTCATCCTGAAGACAATTATACTTCAACTGTAACCAGTGAAGAGTATCAAAACTCATCAAGTGATACATGGTCTCATGTATAATCAGAATGGGGCACCAGTATCGAAAGATGGTTAGTCAGGGGTCTAATAATACTTGTTTCATCATTTGTCTTAATCATAGTATTGGTCCGATGCTGTATTCCAAGGTGTAAAAAGACAAGACAAAACAGGGAAGTAGATATAATTGTTGAGTGATTTCACATCAAAAGGATATTTCTACAAAAACTACCTCAATATGGAAGTAAATTTATAAAGGGTAATTATGTATCACGCTCAAAAGATTGCGGTAATGTGTGCTTCATCATATTATGTGTGCGAATGGACATTTTCCACCCTAAAAATGCGACAAAATTTTGGTCCTTCGAGCTTACCGTTCTTTAGCGGGACCTGGGACTTCTTCTCGGGAGTGAATCAGTGACAGAACTCAGTGAAGTGTTACTTCATTTGTGGAACATTATCAAGATTTATATCATGAGTATAAACTTTTCGTGACAAAGTGTTTTATCAGTACATCAATAGACATTTTCGGACATTATTTTTTGTGATCTCACTAACAGAAAGAAAAAGATCAGCCAGGATGGGATCATCCATCAAGTAGCAGTACAGTAAGCAGTTAGCTCAAGTAATGTGTTTTTATTTAATTATCATAGCACATTTGTATCACTAAACAACTCCAACAATAGCATAACTACTACGACTCTCAAATTGAGCTGTATGCCAGCGATGGAAACGCTATATACTAACATGAAGAAGGTCGGAAAAGAGCGGAAGGCTTTTTTTTCAGTTCTCTTTGAAACATCCTCATTGACATCGAGAACGGCATTCCGAACCAGTGGTAGATTCATTCGACTATTCAAAAGCACTTATGCAAAAGTCTACTTAAATAAAAAATATTTGACCATTTCTCTTTACTGAAAATATTTTCATCTCAACTAAAACCCGTCAACGATGATAGATAGTATGTCTAATCAGAAGCAATTCCATTTTCACATGGACCCACAGCATCCACGTCTGCCACACCTTCGCATTTTATTTAATACCTACATATATTTTAACGATTCATCAACGTATTATGTGTAGTTTTTCCTTGTTTCGGATTTATTTTATTCTTTTATTATTAGTTATATTAGAAAAGATTTTAACCAATATAAATAATAATTACTAATTATTTTTGTTTACCTTATTAAAATACCAGAGTTGGTACAGAGAGCGCCCTGGTGTGAGAAGAGTCCTTCAGACCAGGGGGGGCGTTTGGAACCATCGTATCGCTGTTATTTATTAATATAAACACCGGAGTTCAAGGTTTTAATTGGAGCTTCTCTGGAGCCGGCATGATGAAAATGTATACAGAGGCAGTAGCCAAAGGAATGCGAGTTATGATAAGGACAGGATCCGATAAATTCAAAACGGCAGAGGCTTCCATTCCATGTTTGACACCTACCTAGATGGCCTGACTGTGCTGAGCAAATCACTACACACTGGGAAGTGGCACCAAAGGCGCGAACTGACCACTGTGCTTCACAAAAGGGCCAGTCAGAATCTAATTGAAATTTCGCCTATAGGATTTAAATACGTATCAAAGATGGCACAATCACTTTTGACTAAAAGTCTAGGAAACGTCGATCCAGTAGCGACCGCGAGTCGCCTTTCATTTTCAGGGTTCAGAAAACGAATTTTCACACAAGAGTTTCTTAACTATGTTACTCCAGGCAGGGCCGCACACAGTTTCTCAAGAGATCCCATGCAGCTTCAGTTCGCGCTTAAGAAACAAAAGATACACTCCTGGAGGACAGATTATGAAAAGGTTTTGAATGCAGGCACTAAGGAGGAGTTTAAAGATTGTGCATGGGTCGCAAGCTCATTCATACCTACCGAGGGGAGTGTTAAGTTTTATGGTGTATGGTGAATGGTGATCCTTTTTGTAATAATAATTGTATTTTGTGTTTTGCTCCAATTGTTCTTGGATTTGGGTTTTATAAAGGACATGTCCCAGTTCAGTATGGAGGGTGGTTTTTTATTCTGAGTGTCAATGAACCAGAACCAAACTGCCATCACGTGAAAGAATATAACATTAAACGCCATTTAAATAATAATTTTAGAAAACCCCGTTTTTTTTAAAATTAATTATGAAAAATATCGTTTGTAGAAAATATTTTTCGATGGATGGCAACACTAAAACTTGGGTAATGCGCATTAATTGTGATTATTAATATTCCATTTCTTTAAACCTACCCATTTTCCGCTACATAGGTAGTACATACAACATTATAAGATTAATAAATTATAATTGAGTATTTGAGACATTCGTAAAATAATTAGTAAACAACAATAAATCAATAATAAACTAAGATAAACAAAACTGACAGTGACATTTGACAATCGCCCAATGAAATACGTGACAAAAAAAATCAAGTTTTTTTTTAATGTTGATAAAATTCAGACAAAGATCTAAAAAAGCCACAAAATAAAAATATATTTTTCTCCAAATTGGGGTCCTATAAAAATGTGTAAATAATTCTAAAAGCCATATTTTAGGATCTCTATTCACGTGTATTAAAATCATCTTGGTTCATGTTCAAGGCCCAATCTTGGACAAGTCCTTTAATAATAAAAAATAAAATTATTTTTTCAAACAACCAACGATGTAGAGAACAAAAAATAAACTACATAAATTACAATTTGGGTCAATTATGTAGTGTTAACACTTGTTCTAAACAAAAACCTATATGCAAGTACCCAGATATAGCTTCCAATGATAGCTTCTTTTTAGCTCATGTTACTAAAAAGTATCACCTTAGAGAACCAAATGGTGAGGTAGTTTTTGCCAATAGATTTATTAATATAAAAGCCACTGACTTTAACGGGATGATAAGTGATAGGTGTGTTAGGGCATTCCAATATAAGAAAAATGATCTTGTGTCAGGTACACCCATATACAACAATTTGGGTCAATTATGTAGTGTTATGTAGTGTTATCACTTGTTCAACCCAATTAAAATGCTTTTTTTAATTAAAAACTTCTTTAGCCGCGTTGAGCACTTTTTGGTAGGGGGTAAACTTATGGATTCGCGTCACCGACATGCTCGCGTTGTTTTTTTACAATAGCGAAAGTGATCGAACTTAATAGTTCTGTCATTGTCAAGGTGCTGGCTTTTAAATATCTTTTATACCTATTATCTTTTTCAAGCACCCAACGACGCAGAAAACTATAACAAACTACATAACTTGCAACCCATTTCAAATAATGTTTTTTTACAATAGTGAAAGTGAAAATGTTGGCAACTTTATATCTAGAGCTAACCTTATAAAGGTGCTGACTTTTCACTTTTATTAATATTTTTTTCCTTTCCTTTATTTTACTATACGATTTAAAAGGACAAAAGTTGATCTACATAACTTGCAACCCATTTCAAATAATGTGTTTTCTTTTTACAATAGCGAAAAAGTTAGCAACTTGATATCTACTTCTAGAGGTATGAAGGTGCTGACTTTTCACTTTTAATATTTTCCATATATTTTTGACTTTTTTATTCATTTATTTTCCAAATAATCAACGATTTTAAACGACACAAGATAACCTTCGGCACTTGCAACCCCATTCAAATATTGTTTATCTTTTGTACAGTCACGTACCGAAGTGGACTACAACTTGATAGTACTTTAATTATTAAGGTTTTGACTTTTCCACCATTTTTAATAACTTTTTTTAAACCACTAACGACGTACAAAACCATGCCCACTGATTTTTCCATCTTTCTAAATAACTTTTTCTCGAACAAACAGCGACGTAGAAAACCATTAACAATTATTGAACTAGGTACATAACTCACAACCCATAATGTGTTTTCTTTTTAAAATAACGAAAAAGTTAGCAACTTTATATATAATTATAGTTCTAAACGTACGAAGGTGCTGACTTTTTATTATTTAATTTTTTTTTCTTTTCCTTTTTTATGCGATTTAAAACGACAATTGTTGATCTACAATCTACATAACTTGCAACCCCATTAAAATGTTTTGTTTGTTTTTTAAATTCACGAAAGTGAAAAAGTTGGCATCAATCACTATCAAGGTGCTGGCTTTTATATCTTTTTAAATATTATTTTTTTTTCAAGCACCCAAGGACGCAGAAAACCAAAACAAATGAACTACATTGAACTACATAACTTGTAACCCATTTCAAATAATGTGTTTTCTTTTTACAATAGCGAAAAAGTTAGCAACTTGATATCTAGTTCTAGAGGTAGGTATCAAGGTGCTGACTTTTCACTTTTAATTGTTTCCAATTTTTTATTCATTTCTTTTTCAAATAATCGACGATTATAAACGACACAAGATAAACTTCGTCACTTGCTAACCCATTCAAATATTGTTTATCTTTTGTACAATCACGTACCGAAGTGAACTACGACTTGATATTACTTTCATTATTAAGTCTTTGACTTTTCCATGTGTGTTTTGGCTGTGGCTTTTTAATAACTTTTTTTTCAAACCACTTACGACGTACAAAACCATGACAACTGACTTTTCCATCTTTCTAAATAATTTTTTCTCGAACAACCAGCGACGTAGAACAGTACAAAAAAATGTTTTTTTTTTACAATAGCCAAAGTGAAAATGTTGAAAATTTAATACTTCAGACGCATGAAGATGCTGACTTTTCACTTTTAATTATTTACTTACATATTTTTCTTTTCCTTCTTAGCTAGCTTACCGAGCCGAAATAGTCAAACAAAATGACAAAAGCTCCGCGATCTCATAACATTTAACATAAAACATCTGTAGTCGCCCAAACAAAGGCCCGTTGATAGGTACCAACTAATAACGCAAGATCGGGCAAGGTATAATATAAACAAGGTCAAGACATTAATGAGGCCCACCAATGGGCGCTATGAAAGAATTATATAACATGAAGCAAAAGAGAAAGCTCAGCGGTATGTGCCCACCGAATGAGCGAACGATTTCAACTCTACAACCTTGGTAGCTAGATTCCAAGTAGTTTCAACACCCCAAAATCAAAAGTAAAATCAATCACATAATGTTGACCTACAAAACTTGCAATTCAATACAAATATTGTTTATAATTTATATAATACTGTTTTATTTATTTATGATTAATTATTAAGTTTTCTTTTTTTTAAGTACGTAACTATACTTTCCAAACAATCAACGACGCACAATCACATGTTATAACTTGCAATTTAATACAATTTTTTTAATACTATACTGTTTTATTTAGTCACACTTATTTAGTTTTCTTCTTTTTTTATTATAATTTTTTTTCAAATAATCGACGACGTACACCCACATGATATTGGCCTACATAACTTGCAATTCAATACAAATATTGTTTATATCACACTGCTTGATTTATTTTCACTTTTATGTACTTAAGTAAATTTTTTTAAATAATCGACGACGTAAAACCACATAATATTGACCTATGCAACTAGCAATTCAAGACAAAGTACAAACATTGTTTAGAAAGTTTTTTCAAAAATTTCCAAGATCAAGGTCGAAAAAAAGAAAACCCAAGTCGAAAAAAAGAGGCTGGATTCAACGTGATTTGCACTGTTCCGAAGACACTGAACGAAAAGTACTTCTGAATGGAAAAACACAGATAATTTGAATAATTAATGCTAGCTTAGATAAATGCACGTCCATTCGCAGTGAAATTCAAGAGGCTACTGAGTAGTGAAGTGACTAGTGAGTACTGACGCGGGACGCGGTGACGCCCACCATTTGCTGATGCTTGTGACCGAAGTCCGAATGGCTGCGATTTCATAATAATTTCTCAGGGGCCATACTGCCAACAAAGCCGTATTTATTGTTGACTTTCCTGTTTTAAGAATAATTATTGTAATCCTCATTTTAGGAACGTCAAGGTACGTGACATCAAACTGCCATTTGGAGTAATATTGCATACGTATTGCTTTAAACGTTGGCAGTATTATTATAATTGGGTATTTGACAACTATTCAAATAAATTATTTTTTAGTGATTATTATATAGGATCTTCCAAAAGTCGTAATATCCACGTCTCCTGTTGGTTTTATGTTGAATAACTATTTTAAACTATCGATTAAAGTAAAAAAAGGTGCGTCGAACTTTGATGACGTCACTAACATGCAATGTTTCATACAAAATGCCATACTAAGCACGCGCTTTGACGTTTGAAAAAAAGTTGCTGATTGTGTAACGTTGTAACTATCTTAAGACTACGGTCTATATAAAAATTAGAAAAAATACTTAAATAAAACTAATTAAAACTATAAAACTATATAATAAAACTTCAATACTATTAAAATAATGCTACGGAACCGCGCGCATTCCTTGCGGCGTAGTAACTTCGTGACCCATTGCATCTTACCTACAAGCGCCTCCACGCAACCCTAACTGGAGAACCGGTTAGCTGGTCCGGCCGCTCGCTCGAGTCGCGAAGTTACTACAAGCGCCGCGCGCGCCATGATTGGAGATCTGCACTTGCTGGTGGACAGGCGTTACCTTATTGCCTCCTATATTTTTTTACTACGTGGACATCCGCCCTATTTCTACTTGGCTGCCTATCAAACCCGCTGGGGTTCAGAGGACTGCCTAGGAAGTTTCCTCAAGGACTACCTAGTAACTGTTCCGAGGACGGGAGAAGACGCCCCGTTGGTCTCTTTGGGAGCCTTACTACGAAGGCGGCTACTGGAGAATCTCACGCTGCTCGGTCAGGGACGCCCTACTGCGTCCGGCTTGCGCCTGGAACAGGAGCCCTGGAGCTACCCCGGAGTTCCGCCTAACGTTCAGGCCAGTGCCCGTCCTATAATCTCAAAACTACAGTGTGAATAGGTGGAAGAGAAATAAACAGCTTAGAACCTACGCCCGACTTTTCTTTGCTTCTCTTCCTCTTCTTTAGTCTGTGACGGCCTACCAGGTCACAGTGGCGCCCAACGTGGGGCCGTCCGTTCGTCATTGCGGCACAGTCGCGACTGTCTGCACGGCGAGCGCATGTAGTAGTGCACTGTATTAATCTCATTTCAATAACAAAAACAATTTCTAAGCAGAACAACGGACAATTCAAGAAAATCTAAACGGCTGTTAAAACAAGACCCAGCATTTAATAAAGACGATTTAGACCTGATTTTGAGGAAAGGCAAAAGTAAGGTGAAAGGAGTTGGAAAGCAGCTATCAGCTTTTCAAGACCATCAGGAGGATCGGCCATTATCCATTTTAGAACCTTCAGAGAGCAGACAACTAAACAACATGTCACAAATATATCATTTTGATACTAGCGTGCAAGAATCGACTTTTAAGGGTCATGAATTCTATGAAATGCGCCGGAATGATTTGTTCTTAACTGACATTGAGATAGTGGAAGGCATACTTTGTCAAGGTAGAAAGATTAGATTGCAGTTGAAAAAGGTTCAGCCAGGGCAAGTTTTGAAGATAGGCGATGCTATGATTACGTCTACAATTCCTTTGACTATAAAAAAGGGTGGACCAGATGTTCAAATAGCTGATAATGAATATACTCTAAATCGTTTAACAGGAATGTGCGCTGCCTATTCTACCCAACAATCTTCAAGTTTTAGCCCGAAATGTGCTATGTCCATTGCTCTAGGATTGGATGTGAATAAAGATAGGAATTTATATTATTCTGCCGCACCTGGATCTGAGCACTTTACGAACTTGTTCAACTATATGCCTTTACTATGTGCACTTAGGCAATTGGAAAATGGAAAAGTTTCAAAGGAGAACATTTCTAGGATTGCCACAGTTAAAAATGACCAAGGCAAAACTTTATCTCAGCTTCTAGTGGAAGCAAAAATAAGCCTACCGTCAAAGTTGCAGAAATTTGGGTCAGGGGGTACAAGAGGCTTGGTGGAACTAGAGAAGGCCCTGTCTGTGCTCAAGAGTATTTCTTCAAGAGCACCTTAAATTCTATTACAAGCATGATTCAAATTGCTTTAAAATGTACTTATTAATTTTAAAAATTTGTAAATTCTAAAAAGAAAAAAATATAAAGTAAAAAAAACAAATAGCTAAATTAACGCCGTCCCTACCAAGTGCAGACATTTTAGAATCAGGTCTAGACCCTGAGGAAGACCTTGCGGGAGCTGCTAATTCCCTTAAAGAGCTAGCAAAGCGAATTAAACAGCTAGAAGACAAATTCGATTATAGTCTTTACGAACGCTCGCGCGCCTTATGCTATCACATCTATCACAGGCTCAAGCGTATCGGTGACGCGGAACCTACTGTCGCTGTCAAGGCAGTTAACAAAGATTTTAACGTCCTATATAACCGTCTTTCGGTGATACAACGTCCCAGTACCCCAACGCCTAGTACTAGTTCCTCAAATCCATTCGAGAGCACTACCATGTCACAGGCTACGACTGTCGTTAATTGTGACCATAAATTAGAACGAATAAGACCTAAATTTGATGGCACGTCCTGCGTCCGTGCGTTTCTGAACGACGTGAAAGACTACGCGTCCGTTAAAAACATCTCAGCACACAGACTATTAGCTCAAGCGCCGTTATTTTTTACTGGCAATGCTAAACATTGGCACCGCAGTGTACGTGATTCGGTTAAGACATGGGCGGAATTAACTAAATTATTACTTAACGATTTCAGCAAAAAGCACTATGACTATCGACTTTTAGCCGAAATCCGTAACCGCACACAAGGTGAATCTGAAAGCGTAGTTATTTATTTCTCGATAATGTCCGATTACTTTTCTAGATTAACCAAACCATTGTCGGAAGAGGAGAAGTTAGAAATCCTATTGCATAATATCCGACCATGTTTTGCTAACGTTCTAGCGGTTAATCCTACAAACATAGACACGGTCGAGAAGCTGCGTACACTATGTAGGAACTATGAAACTTATGAGGGTATATCTTCACAATACAGAGAACCACCTAGGGTAACTCCTAACACACTTGCACCAGATCTAGCCTATGGACCAAAACATCAGAAAAATTTTAACTCACATAAACCTAAATTTAATCACTACACTAAAAATTATCACTCGACTAAAATTGAGAACACTACACAATCAAAATCTGTCAATGCCGTCGCACAGGTGTCTAAACCCGCGCGACTATCATGCCCTCGATGCCGTACTAACGAACATTCCTTAAGTCAGTGCAAAGAGGAACGTTTTCCTATATGTTTCCGTTGTGGGGAGCCAGGAAAGAAATTTTCTGAATGCGACAAATGCCAGAAAAATCTTAAATCTAATACTGACAAAAAGACAAAAAACTAATTATGCAAGATTGCTGCAATTCAAGTGCTATACCTACTCGTAAACATAATAACTTTAATGAAGAAGAATGGAACGATTGGTTAACTAAAATTAAAATATATTTTTCTAGCTACTCAATTGCATCAATCTTGGATAAAAAACCTATTAACGACATACGTCCTTATGCAACTGTAAGCGTAGGCGACATCTCTTTGCGTGGATTGTTAGACTCCGGATCCGCTATTACAATCTTGGGTCAAAACTCGCATTTAAAATTACTAGAATCAGGCCTAACTCTGATACCCGAGCATAACTCTAAATTATTTATTGCGGCTGGTGGCCAAAAATTAAATTCTATTGGTTACATAGGTATGGATTTTTGGACTAAATTCAAAATCTTTCCGAAGTTTTCAAATTCTATTCAATTATCTAGCGATACTGAATTGCATATTTCTAGTGTGAGTGAGACTAACGGGTTGTTGCGTTCCTATAAAGACTTAAACGAATCGCAACGTACTACTATGGATAACATCATAGAACAATTCCAAAATATTTCAGCTGAGAAACTTGGTCTTGGTCGTACTAACTTAATTACCCACCATATAGACACGGGTAACTCACCGCCTATTAGACAGCGCTATTATAGAATGTCACCTGACAAACAGCGAATTTTAGGCGAGGAGCTAGACGAAATGTTACAGCTAGGAGTAGTTGAGCAGTGCGAGAGTCCATGGTCTTCACCGGTTTTACTAACACCTAAAAAGGACGGAAAACTAAGATTCTGTTTAGACAGCCGGAAACTAAACGCTGTAACTCGTAAAGATGCCTATAGATTACCGTACGTTGCAGAGATACTAGATAATCTAAAGAATGCTAAATACCTATCTAGTATAGATTTATCTAAGGCTTTTTGGCAAATCCCTATTGCTAAGGAGGATCGCGATAAGACCGCTTTCTATATTCCTGGTCGCGGTACCTTCCGTTTCATCACTATGCCCTTCGGATTGACTAACGCGCCGGCAACTAAGCAGCGACTAGTCGATTTATTGTTCTATGGTCCGGAATTTGAAAACTCAGTTTTTGTTTTTCTTGACGACATAATAATAGTTTCTCCTGATTTCGATTCACACATATCTCTATTGATAAAAGTTTATAAAAAACTACAAATGGCAAACCTACGTATAAATTTGTCAAAATCGGTTTTCATTCGCGAAGAATTAAAATACCTAGGCTACGTAGTTAACTCAAAAGGATTGCACGTTGATCCGGGTAAGGTTGACGCGATTCTCAACTTTCCGACACCTACAAACAAAAAAGAAGTTAAGAGATTTATCGGCACCGCATCGTGGTATCGCAGATTTGTACCTAATTTTAGCACTATTGCTGCACCTCTAAATCAACTAACTTCATCTAGTAAGAAGGCTAAATCTCTCATTTGGTCGAAGGAAGCGGACGAATCGTTCAATAAACTAAAAGAGTGCTTGATCTCAGCTCCAATATTATCTTGTCCTGATTATATAAGCTACCTTTTGAAGTCCACACAGACGCTAGTGACTACGGTGTTGGCGCATTACTAACACAGACTATTGATGGCACCGAACACCCTATAGCTTACATGAGTAGGTCCCTAACGGCTCCTGAACGAAATTATAGCATAACCGAGAGGGAGGCACTTGCTGTCCTGGTTGCTTTAGAACATTGGAGATGCTATCTCGACAATGGTCAACCATTTACTGTTTACACGGACCATTCAGCTCTCAAATGGTTCCTGAACCTAACGAATCCTACCGGACGTTTAGCTCGTTGGGGAGTCCGACTATCCTGTTTTAACTTCGTAATAAAACATCGCCGCGGAGTTGATAACGTCATACCCGACGCGCTTTCTCGTGCATGTCCTATAGCAGCTATAGATACGAGTACTACATCGCTAGGTGATACTCATAGTACCGATCCGTGGTACCTAAATATATTTCAAGGCTGTCAGAATTCTCCTACTTCATTCCCTAACTACATGGTAAAAAATAAACGTCTTTACCGTTTTATGAAGGCTAAATGCGTACTACATGAGGAATTTGAATGGAAGGAAGTAATACCTAGGGAGCGACGCGAGCAAATTCTTACTGAATGTCACTCCGAACCTACGGCTGGACACTTCGGAGTATTTAAAACCTACAAGCGTTTGACACTGCGATTTTATTGGCCTGGTATGTACGCGGACGTAGTTAACTTCGTATCTAGTTGCGATACTTGTCTAGCCTACAAGCAATCTACCCACGGCACTATAGGTAAAATGGGTAGACCTAAACAGGTTTCGCGACCCTTCCAGATGATATCTATAGATTTTGTAGGTCCACTACCGACTAGCAGGAAACAACATAGTTATCTATTAGTTGTTGTTTGCTGTTTCTCTAAATACACTATGTTGTTTCCGGTAAGGCGTGCAAACTCGGAATCTGTCATCCGAATACTAGAAAATAATGTCTTCTTAGTTCATGGAATTCCTCAAGTTGTTCTGATGGACAATGCTTCTCATTTTAGTAATAAAGATCTAAACTCTTTCTTCAATAAATATAAAATACCTAACGTCCATTTTACACCTAAATACACACCACAGATAAATACGGTTGAACGATATAACAAAACTGTCATCACAAGCATAGCTTCGTTCATTGAAAAAGATCATAGATCTTGGGACGTTAATCTACCTAAAATCCAGTTCGCTATGAACAGTTCCGTGAACGAAACTACCGGCTATACACCAAATTTTTTAGTATATGGCAGGGAGCTAGTACCTTGCGGTTCTCACTACATACACTCAGACGATGGTGATGAGATATTATTTCTTCCTAGAGATATCTATAGTGAAAATATTGGTCACCTAGCAAATATTTTCAATGACGTACAAAAATCACTATGGCAAGCTCACGTTAAGAACACTAACCAATACAACTTACGAAGGAAACATACTGAGTTTCAGGTTAGCGATATCGTATGGAAACGTACTTATTTCCAAAGCGATAAGGATCGCTATTTCAGTAAAAAACTCGCACCTAAGTTTGTCAAATGTCGAGTAGTTGCTAAATTATCTCCTCTGGTATATAAGTTAGAAGATATGAATGGCCATGATCTTGGTACTTGGCATATCAAGGACCTCAAATCATTTAAAAGCCAGTTACAAGTCTAAAATTAAAATAATGAAATAAATTATAATATTATTACACTAATTAAAATTAATTAATGACTATTAAATTAACTTATTCTATATACATACAATATTACTATACTTACATTAATTACACTATACACCTTATATATTATACCTACATACTATTTATACTACATAAAATAAAAAATAGGTTCTAGTGCCGGAATCTTTCACCAATCTTAAAAATAAGTAACTAAATTATATCCTAACTATAACTATGTACAAACTCGGTATTTCTTAAGTTACATCAAAGTGCTTACCTGCTGATTTTAATTTAACATCCGTCCACCTATCGTGCGAATATTACTACAGTTATGTGCAATATTCTTTGAGCTACTGTCTTGAGTAAATATTACTTAATAAAATACTTACTCTGCGTGTTAGGGTCTCTGGTCTTAACTGCTACTGACTAGAAGACAATATGATAGGGAAATTCTGAGAGAGAAGTATGAAAGTGTGAATGAAGACGTATGAGTGTGAGGATAGTGTTCTCGAACAGTGGAGTTAGACGGATTTTTGTATTAAGTACGAAAAATCCTACGTTTTTTGGCGGGGTACTGTAACGTTGTAACTATCTTAAGACTACGGTCTATATAAAAATTAGAAAAAATACTTAAATAAAACTAATTAAAACTATAAAACTATATAATAAAACTTCAATACTATTAAAATAATGCTACGGAACCGCGCGCATTCCTTGCGGCGTAGTAACTTCGTGACCCATTGCATCTTACCTACAAGCGCCTCCAGCCCTCCACGCAACCCTAACTGGAGAACCGGTTAGCTGGTCCGGCCGCTCGCTCGAGTCGCGAAGTTACTACAAGCGCCGCGCGCGCCATGATTGGAGATCTGCACTTGCTGGTGGACAGGCGTTACCTTATTGCCTCCTATATTTTTTTACTACGTGGACATCCGCCCTATTTCTACTTGGCTGCCTATCAAACCCGCTGGGGTTCAGAGGACTGCCTAGGAAGTTTCCTCAAGGACTACCTAGTAACTGTTCCGAGGACGGGAGAAGACGCCCCGTTGGTCTCTTTGGGAGCCTTACTACGAAGGCGGCTACTGGAGAATCTCACGCTGCTCGGTCAGGGACGCCCTACTGCGTCCGGCTTGCGCCTGGAACAGGAGCCCTGGAGCTACCCCGGAGTTCCGCCTAACGTTCAGGCCAGTGCCCGTCCTATAATCTCAAAACTACAGTGTGAATAGGTGGAAGAGAAATAAACAGCTTAGAACCTACGCCCGACTTTTCTTTGCTTCTCTTCCTCTTCTTTAGTCTGTGACGGCCTACCAGGTCACAGTGGCGCCCAACGTGGGGCCGTCCGTTCGTCATTGCGGCACAGTCGCGACTGTCTGCACGGCGAGCGCATGTAGTAGTGCACTGTATTAATCTCATTTCAATAACAAAAACAATTTCTAAGCAGAACAACGGACAATTCAAGAAAATCTAAACGGCTGTTAAAACAAGACCCAGCATTTAATAAAGACGATTTAGACCTGATTTTGAGGAAAGGCAAAAGTAAGGTGAAAGGAGTTGGAAAGCAGCTATCAGCTTTTCAAGACCATCAGGAGGATCGGCCATTATCCATTTTAGAACCTTCAGAGAGCAGACAACTAAACAACATGTCACAAATATATCATTTTGATACTAGCGTGCAAGAATCGACTTTTAAGGGTCATGAATTCTATGAAATGCGCCGGAATGATTTGTTCTTAACTGACATTGAGATAGTGGAAGGCATACTTTGTCAAGGTAGAAAGATTAGATTGCAGTTGAAAAAGGTTCAGCCAGGGCAAGTTTTGAAGATAGGCGATGCTATGATTACGTCTACAATTCCTTTGACTATAAAAAAGGGTGGACCAGATGTTCAAATAGCTGATAATGAATATACTCTAAATCGTTTAACAGGAATGTGCGCTGCCTATTCTACCCAACAATCTTCAAGTTTTAGCCCGAAATGTGCTATGTCCATTGCTCTAGGATTGGATGTGAATAAAGATAGGAATTTATATTATTCTGCCGCACCTGGATCTGAGCACTTTACGAACTTGTTCAACTATATGCCTTTACTATGTGCACTTAGGCAATTGGAAAATGGAAAAGTTTCAAAGGAGAACATTTCTAGGATTGCCACAGTTAAAAATGACCAAGGCAAAACTTTATCTCAGCTTCTAGTGGAAGCAAAAATAAGCCTACCGTCAAAGTTGCAGAAATTTGGGTCAGGGGGTACAAGAGGCTTGGTGGAACTAGAGAAGGCCCTGTCTGTGCTCAAGAGTATTTCTTCAAGAGCACCTTAAATTCTATTACAAGCATGATTCAAATTGCTTTAAAATGTACTTATTAATTTTAAAAATTTGTAAATTCTAAAAAGAAAAAAATATAAAGTAAAAAAAACAAATAGCTAAATTAACGCCGTCCCTACCAAGTGCAGACATTTTAGAATCAGGTCTAGACCCTGAGGAAGACCTTGCGGGAGCTGCTAATTCCCTTAAAGAGCTAGCAAAGCGAATTAAACAGCTAGAAGACAAATTCGATTATAGTCTTTACGAACGCTCGCGCGCCTTATGCTATCACATCTATCACAGGCTCAAGCGTATCGGTGACGCGGAACCTACTGTCGCTGTCAAGGCAGTTAACAAAGATTTTAACGTCCTATATAACCGTCTTTCGGTGATACAACGTCCCAGTACCCCAACGCCTAGTACTAGTTCCTCAAATCCATTCGAGAGCACTACCATGTCACAGGCTACGACTGTCGTTAATTGTGACCATAAATTAGAACGAATAAGACCTAAATTTGATGGCACGTCCTGCGTCCGTGCGTTTCTGAACGACGTGAAAGACTACGCGTCCGTTAAAAACATCTCAGCACACAGACTATTAGCTCAAGCGCCGTTATTTTTTACTGGCAATGCTAAACATTGGCACCGCAGTGTACGTGATTCGGTTAAGACATGGGCGGAATTAACTAAATTATTACTTAACGATTTCAGCAAAAAGCACTATGACTATCGACTTTTAGCCGAAATCCGTAACCGCACACAAGGTGAATCTGAAAGCGTAGTTATTTATTTCTCGATAATGTCCGATTACTTTTCTAGATTAACCAAACCATTGTCGGAAGAGGAGAAGTTAGAAATCCTATTGCATAATATCCGACCATGTTTTGCTAACGTTCTAGCGGTTAATCCTACAAACATAGACACGGTCGAGAAGCTGCGTACACTATGTAGGAACTATGAAACTTATGAGGGTATATCTTCACAATACAGAGAACCACCTAGGGTAACTCCTAACACACTTGCACCAGATCTAGCCTATGGACCAAAACATCAGAAAAATTTTAACTCACATAAACCTAAATTTAATCACTACACTAAAAATTATCACTCGACTAAAATTGAGAACACTACACAATCAAAATCTGTCAATGCCGTCGCACAGGTGTCTAAACCCGCGCGACTATCATGCCCTCGATGCCGTACTAACGAACATTCCTTAAGTCAGTGCAAAGAGGAACGTTTTCCTATATGTTTCCGTTGTGGGGAGCCAGGAAAGAAATTTTCTGAATGCGACAAATGCCAGAAAAATCTTAAATCTAATACTGACAAAAAGACAAAAAACTAATTATGCAAGATTGCTGCAATTCAAGTGCTATACCTACTCGTAAACATAATAACTTTAATGAAGAAGAATGGAACGATTGGTTAACTAAAATTAAAATATATTTTTCTAGCTACTCAATTGCATCAATCTTGGATAAAAAACCTATTAACGACATACGTCCTTATGCAACTGTAAGCGTAGGCGACATCTCTTTGCGTGGATTGTTAGACTCCGGATCCGCTATTACAATCTTGGGTCAAAACTCGCATTTAAAATTACTAGAATCAGGCCTAACTCTGATACCCGAGCATAACTCTAAATTATTTATTGCGGCTGGTGGCCAAAAATTAAATTCTATTGGTTACATAGGTATGGATTTTTGGACTAAATTCAAAATCTTTCCGAAGTTTTCAAATTCTATTCAATTATCTAGCGATACTGAATTGCATATTTCTAGTGTGAGTGAGACTAACGGGTTGTTGCGTTCCTATAAAGACTTAAACGAATCGCAACGTACTACTATGGATAACATCATAGAACAATTCCAAAATATTTCAGCTGAGAAACTTGGTCTTGGTCGTACTAACTTAATTACCCACCATATAGACACGGGTAACTCACCGCCTATTAGACAGCGCTATTATAGAATGTCACCTGACAAACAGCGAATTTTAGGCGAGGAGCTAGACGAAATGTTACAGCTAGGAGTAGTTGAGCAGTGCGAGAGTCCATGGTCTTCACCGGTTTTACTAACACCTAAAAAGGACGGAAAACTAAGATTCTGTTTAGACAGCCGGAAACTAAACGCTGTAACTCGTAAAGATGCCTATAGATTACCGTACGTTGCAGAGATACTAGATAATCTAAAGAATGCTAAATACCTATCTAGTATAGATTTATCTAAGGCTTTTTGGCAAATCCCTATTGCTAAGGAGGATCGCGATAAGACCGCTTTCTATATTCCTGGTCGCGGTACCTTCCGTTTCATCACTATGCCCTTCGGATTGACTAACGCGCCGGCAACTAAGCAGCGACTAGTCGATTTATTGTTCTATGGTCCGGAATTTGAAAACTCAGTTTTTGTTTTTCTTGACGACATAATAATAGTTTCTCCTGATTTCGATTCACACATATCTCTATTGATAAAAGTTTATAAAAAACTACAAATGGCAAACCTACGTATAAATTTGTCAAAATCGGTTTTCATTCGCGAAGAATTAAAATACCTAGGCTACGTAGTTAACTCAAAAGGATTGCACGTTGATCCGGGTAAGGTTGACGCGATTCTCAACTTTCCGACACCTACAAACAAAAAAGAAGTTAAGAGATTTATCGGCACCGCATCGTGGTATCGCAGATTTGTACCTAATTTTAGCACTATTGCTGCACCTCTAAATCAACTAACTTCATCTAGTAAGAAGGCTAAATCTCTCATTTGGTCGAAGGAAGCGGACGAATCGTTCAATAAACTAAAAGAGTGCTTGATCTCAGCTCCAATATTATCTTGTCCTGATTATATAAGCTACCTTTTGAAGTCCACACAGACGCTAGTGACTACGGTGTTGGCGCATTACTAACACAGACTATTGATGGCACCGAACACCCTATAGCTTACATGAGTAGGTCCCTAACGGCTCCTGAACGAAATTATAGCATAACCGAGAGGGAGGCACTTGCTGTCCTGGTTGCTTTAGAACATTGGAGATGCTATCTCGACAATGGTCAACCATTTACTGTTTACACGGACCATTCAGCTCTCAAATGGTTCCTGAACCTAACGAATCCTACCGGACGTTTAGCTCGTTGGGGAGTCCGACTATCCTGTTTTAACTTCGTAATAAAACATCGCCGCGGAGTTGATAACGTCATACCCGACGCGCTTTCTCGTGCATGTCCTATAGCAGCTATAGATACGAGTACTACATCGCTAGGTGATACTCATAGTACCGATCCGTGGTACCTAAATATATTTCAAGGCTGTCAGAATTCTCCTACTTCATTCCCTAACTACATGGTAAAAAATAAACGTCTTTACCGTTTTATGAAGGCTAAATGCGTACTACATGAGGAATTTGAATGGAAGGAAGTAATACCTAGGGAGCGACGCGAGCAAATTCTTACTGAATGTCACTCCGAACCTACGGCTGGACACTTCGGAGTATTTAAAACCTACAAGCGTTTGACACTGCGATTTTATTGGCCTGGTATGTACGCGGACGTAGTTAACTTCGTATCTAGTTGCGATACTTGTCTAGCCTACAAGCAATCTACCCACGGCACTATAGGTAAAATGGGTAGACCTAAACAGGTTTCGCGACCCTTCCAGATGATATCTATAGATTTTGTAGGTCCACTACCGACTAGCAGGAAACAACATAGTTATCTATTAGTTGTTGTTTGCTGTTTCTCTAAATACACTATGTTGTTTCCGGTAAGGCGTGCAAACTCGGAATCTGTCATCCGAATACTAGAAAATAATGTCTTCTTAGTTCATGGAATTCCTCAAGTTGTTCTGATGGACAATGCTTCTCATTTTAGTAATAAAGATCTAAACTCTTTCTTCAATAAATATAAAATACCTAACGTCCATTTTACACCTAAATACACACCACAGATAAATACGGTTGAACGATATAACAAAACTGTCATCACAAGCATAGCTTCGTTCATTGAAAAAGATCATAGATCTTGGGACGTTAATCTACCTAAAATCCAGTTCGCTATGAACAGTTCCGTGAACGAAACTACCGGCTATACACCAAATTTTTTAGTATATGGCAGGGAGCTAGTACCTTGCGGTTCTCACTACATACACTCAGACGATGGTGATGAGATATTATTTCTTCCTAGAGATATCTATAGTGAAAATATTGGTCACCTAGCAAATATTTTCAATGACGTACAAAAATCACTATGGCAAGCTCACGTTAAGAACACTAACCAATACAACTTACGAAGGAAACATACTGAGTTTCAGGTTAGCGATATCGTATGGAAACGTACTTATTTCCAAAGCGATAAGGATCGCTATTTCAGTAAAAAACTCGCACCTAAGTTTGTCAAATGTCGAGTAGTTGCTAAATTATCTCCTCTGGTATATAAGTTAGAAGATATGAATGGCCATGATCTTGGTACTTGGCATATCAAGGACCTCAAATCATTTAAAAGCCAGTTACAAGTCTAAAATTAAAATAATGAAATAAATTATAATATTATTACACTAATTAAAATTAATTAATGACTATTAAATTAACTTATTCTATATACATACAATATTACTATACTTACATTAATTACACTATACACCTTATATATTATACCTACATACTATTTATACTACATAAAATAAAAAATAGGTTCTAGTGCCGGAATCTTTCACCAATCTTAAAAATAAGTAACTAAATTATATCCTAACTATAACTATGTACAAACTCGGTATTTCTTAAGTTACATCAAAGTGCTTACCTGCTGATTTTAATTTAACATCCGTCCACCTATCGTGCGAATATTACTACAGTTATGTGCAATATTCTTTGAGCTACTGTCTTGAGTAAATATTACTTAATAAAATACTTACTCTGCGTGTTAGGGTCTCTGGTCTTAACTGCTACTGACTAGAAGACAATATGATAGGGAAATTCTGAGAGAGAAGTATGAAAGTGTGAATGAAGACGTATGAGTGTGAGGATAGTGTTCTCGAACAGTGGAGTTAGACGGATTTTTGTATTAAGTACGAAAAATCCTACGTTTTTTGGCGGGGTACTGTAACGTTGTAACTATCTTAAGACTACGGTCTATATAAAAATTAGAAAAAATACTTAAATAAAACTAATTAAAACTATAAAACTATATAATAAAACTTCAATACTATTAAAATAATGCTACGGAACCGCGCGCATTCCTTGCGGCGTAGTAACTTCGTGACCCATTGCATCTTACCTACAAGCGCCTCCAGCCCTCCACGCAACCCTAACTGGAGAACCGGTTAGCTGGTCCGGCCGCTCGCTCGAGTCGCGAAGTTACTACAAGCGCCGCGCGCGCCATGATTGGAGATCTGCACTTGCTGGTGGACAGGCGTTACCTTATTGCCTCCTATATTTTTTTACTACGTGGACATCCGCCCTATTTCTACTTGGCTGCCTATCAAACCCGCTGGGGTTCAGAGGACTGCCTAGGAAGTTTCCTCAAGGACTACCTAGTAACTGTTCCGAGGACGGGAGAAGACGCCCCGTTGGTCTCTTTGGGAGCCTTACTACGAAGGCGGCTACTGGAGAATCTCACGCTGCTCGGTCAGGGACGCCCTACTGCGTCCGGCTTGCGCCTGGAACAGGAGCCCTGGAGCTACCCCGGAGTTCCGCCTAACGTTCAGGCCAGTGCCCGTCCTATAATCTCAAAACTACAGTGTGAATAGGTGGAAGAGAAATAAACAGCTTAGAACCTACGCCCGACTTTTCTTTGCTTCTCTTCCTCTTCTTTAGTCTGTGACGGCCTACCAGGTCACAATTGGACAAGTTGTCAAATACTTACCCAATTTATTTATTTTAAATGTTTACACCAAAATGAAATGACTCTGTAAACTTTACAGTAATTTCATTTTCGTGTAAACATAAACTCAATTGAGTTTTACCGTATACCAATGCCGGCAACCTTAGGTTATAGACTCTTAAATACTTTAGGTACAGTCCCACAAACCTATCTGATCCTGTGGTCAAAATTGGAACTAATTTTTATACCTGTGTAATTTTATGTTTTCCTTTTATTTTTCATATAAACTAGCGACGCTGGCACGTGTCGTATAAGTTTCAACGGATTATACCTACGCTTAAATCTAACTATAACATGATTAATAATAATTACAAGTGAATATAACTCAAAGAATTAAAAAAATACGACTGCCATAGTTAAATGATATTTTTTTGTGAATCACTGGATATTGAAATATAGTCTTATATATTTTTTGGAATCTACTCATCATTTTCTTGATGATGACAATATAGTTAATCTCATTTTGGGGAAAAAAAATTCAACTTTAGTCTTTGATGCGGGACCATGGTCACCCTATCAATTTTTTTATTTTATTTTACTAGCCTATGTCACCCGGAATAAGCTAAGGATTCTAACGATACCTCATTCATCAAAATCCGTTCAGGCGTATAGAAGTTATGGTGGAATATGAACCCTGACAACAATATACTCCTTTCTTCAGGCAGTCGTATAAAAATACAATAGTTACATCATCTAAAACTTAACGAGCTAAATGCTGGCCCGCCCCTGATAAGACTTATCATGAGCGGTTATCGCCTCTCTGGCGCAGTGAAGTAAGCGGGAGGTCCCGGCTGGGTCAATTTGGCAATTCATAATTTCTGAATTTATATTTACTTATGGAGTATGATGTAAACCACGTTTTTGATTAGTAAGATATCAAGTTAAAGTTTATTTCATGTGTCATTCAGCGGCGTTCAGGCTGTCCACAGCCATGGCCAAAGCGCCATCCCGGGTGGTGTTTCCGCCGATGAAGCCGGTGCTGTGGCAAAAGATGCAGCCCTCTATGCCCGATACAGCGCTCAGTCGGTCGTCGCGGACACCCCACCACTTCTTGTTCAATGGTTTCCTGGAAAAAAGAAATAGGTTAGGTACATCGACGCTACGCCTAGTGGTTATGATAACTAGGAACTATTTTATATTAAAATCCCAGTTGTCACCCCTGGGGACGAAGCCAGGGGGTGACAACAGGGAATTGGTTTATATAAAAATCCCTGTTGTAACCCCTGGGGACGAAGCCGGGAGTGACAACTGAGAAAAACTAGGACGATTACTGTACATTGAATTTTTTTTTAATTTTAATTGGTAGAGCCCAAAGCGATTTTTTTCGGAATGTTCGCTGTTTGTCCTTCTGTCTGTCCGGGTATCAACATCCATGTCAAAGTAAGGGCTAAAGCGTAATATGCACGTGGTAATTACTAAATTATGTACGTATCAGTAAATATTAATCTACTTTTTCCAAAGGGTACATCGGAATCTGGAGTTCAGAAATGTTTCAAGCAGTGAAAGGGAATAACACCTGCAAGATGAAGAGCAGAAACCGATCTTACCCGTTGTCCTAGGTGACCGACAGAAACGACGCGACGCGATACGACGCCATAGAAAATGACAGACGTATCAACGCGACGACGACGTAGGCCACGTGAAGGGTCAGCTACTGTTTGATACTGTTGTGTCGCGTTGCCGCATTTGTCGCTCACCTAGGACAAACCTAGGAAGTGAATATTAGGAATAGGAAGTGAATTATAAATGCGAAAGTGTGTTTGTTTGTTGGTTTGTCCTTCAATCACGCCGCAACGGAGCAACGGATCGGCGTGATTTTTGGTATGAGTATAGTTGAGGACTTGGAGAGTGACATAGGCTACTTTCCCGGAAAATTAAGGAGTTCCCGCGGGAATCAAAAAACTTAAACCATGCAGACGAAGTCGCGGGCATCAGCTAGTGAAATAATAAAGGTTAAATATCCTGATGTGTGGTAGAAATAGAGTTCAAAAGAAATGGTGACAGAGTTCTAGTTAATTGGTTAGTTGGATTCATAAAAAACAAGAAAAATTTAAAATAAATTGTTTTATTTGGTATGTACACAGATATTATATGTATATGCCAAGACATCGACCACACAACCAATAGACGCCTAATTACTATGCTTTCGTAATGCAAACAATTCAGTCAAATTACTCAATAAGCGGGCGCGGGGTACTAAACGCTGATTGCTCTACTCAAGGTCAAAAAAATCATAAATCAAATGGGATGGGGTCCTAACTCCTTATAATTATTTATCGATAATTAATTATCGATATACTCTAATTAATATTTAAATAACTCGGTAGGTTTTGTTACAAGGGCGTGGAATTATATAAGACCTATTAAGTCTGATGTGTTGTCTAAAGTGTTCGCCCTATATGAGGAGTCTATTAGTTGTATGGTCGATGTGCCAAGACTAAGAGCAGCTGACTTACTATATTATAGTTTAACATACTTGTTATATCTTTTCTTAATTTTTGGGCATAGGAATATTTTTTTTATCCTCTGCAAATTCCTTGACTGCGATCTCACCTGATGGTAAGTGATGATGCAGTCTAAGATGGCAGCGGGTTAACCTGTTAGGGGCATGTCAGTCATATTGAACCCCTACTCCTTCCTATACGGTTTCTACACGGCATCGTACCGGAACGCTAAAATCGCTTGGCGGCACGTCTTTGCCGGTAGGGTGGTAACTAGCCACGGTCGAAGTCTCACACCACTACTGTGATTTTACTATTATACTACTAAATACATTGACATACTAATTACTAATTACACGAATAAGATTTATTACGTTACATTCATTATTCTTTATCTTTATATTTAATCTCTAGAGATACTTAATAGAGATAATCAAGATACCTAAACAAGTTAACAATTATTACAATATAATAACAATAAACAATACAATTCAATGCATAACCAACAATTTCTACTGTAGCCCCAAACAAACTATGTATGTATTTGTTTGGAGCTACAGTACAAATTGGTTTCATTAATATTTCAATTAAATCTAAGTATTTAATATCAGTATCATGATATTATGGTTTTACAATTACTTCTATATGGTAATAACCATGTAGGTAGTTTATATAAAGTAACTAGCTAATGCCCGCGACTTCGTCCGCGTGAATTGAGGTTTTTTGGTTCCCGCGAGAACTCTTTAATTTTCCGGGATAAAAAGTAGCCTGTGGTTTTCCAGACTATAATAAAACTCTGTGCCAAAGGACTTGTCCAAGATTGGGCCTTGAACATGAACCAAGATGATTTTAATACACGTGAATAGAGATCCTAAAATATGGCTTTTAGAATTATTTACACATTTTTAAAGGACCCCAATTTGGAGAAAAATATATTTTTATTTTGTGGCTTTTTTAGATCTTTGTCTGAATTTTATCAACAGTAAAAAAAAAAACTTGTTTTTTTTTTGTCACTTAGGTCATTGGGTGATTGTCAAATGTCACTGTCAGTTTTGTTAATGGTGATTTAATGTTGTATAATAATTATTTTACGAATGTCTCAAATACTCAATTATTATTTATTAATCTTATAATGTTGTATGTACTACCTATGTAGTGGAAAATGGGTAGTTTATCGAAATGAAAAATCGAAATAATCACAATTAATGCGCATTACCCAAGTTTTTGTGTGTTGCCATCCATCGAAAAATATTTTCTACAAACGATATTTTTCATAATTAATTTTTAAAAAAACGGGGTTTTCTAAAATTATTATTTAAATGGCGTTTAATGTTATATTTTTTTCTCTTTCACGTGATGGCAGTTTGGTTCTGGTTCATTGACACTCAGAATAAAAAACCACCCTCCATACTGAACTGGGACATGTCCTTTCATCCGGATCCGTTCAGCCGTTGAGGCGTGATTGAGTAACAAACATCCATCCAAACTTTCGAATCAAATAAATATTATAAATGCGAAAGTTTGGATGGATGTATGGATGTATGGATGTTTGTTACCCAATCACGCTCCAACGGCTGAACGGGATCTGGATGAAATTTGGCACAGAGATAGATTATAGTCTGGAATAGCACATAGGCTACTTTTTATCCCGGAAAATTAAAGAGTTCCCGCGGGAACCGAAAAACCTCAATCCACGCGGACGAAGTCGCGGACATCAGCTAGTTTATAATATTTATAGATTTAACTCCTTTACCAAGTCGTATATGGCGACTTCTTTGTAAAACATTTTTTTTTTAATTTTGAAAGCCATCTATATCTATAATAAAACTCACTCTACCCATATCCGTTTGCAACAATTGCAACAATAATTATTAATATAGGGCGTTAAACTGTGTGGTGTATTTACATTATTGTGGGAAACCATCTATATCTATTCTAAATCTAACTAAATCTATGTCGCAAATGAAAAAATTGTTTATAATAAAAAAGTTCGCAAATGGTGTGTGCTGTGACTCAACAACTGATTTGAAGCCACTTTTCCCCGTCCACATTATCGCCTAACCTGTTTGAAGATAAAAAATATGATATATGATAATTTTCGGGATAAAAGGTATGCCTATGTCCTTCCCCTGGAAACCAAACTCTAGGTATACCAAATTTCATCAAAATCAGTTGAAAAAATGGGTTAATAGAATCTCTATAATATCTAAAAGTTGCCCTGGCTATTTAGTTGAGGGAGAGAGCAGTTTTATCACTGTTGCCATGTTTCGAAGACATTGGGGCTGATTCTGTAGTGCACAATCTCTAAACTAAACTAACATAATCACAGCATTACAAATATTGCTAACCCTTTCATAATACTCCCTGCTGAAAGGGACAGAACTAGATTTAGTGTACGGGAACGAAACTAGCGGTAGCGGGGCGACGGCGGTAGCGGGGCGATGCGATTAGTCGGCGAGCTGACGACGAATTTCGGGAACAATTTGAAAGAGGACTGGTAATACTTTATAACCGACAAAAACGTCTGGGATTTATTTTTTCGAATTCTATAAGTATAAAATTTAAAGATAAAAAAATCAAGTTGCCAGCCAATAAAGTGTTTTTTCCGATATTTTTTTTACAAATGTTATATGCTGCGCAGTAGCGAAATAACCGCAAACGCTCTACCAGACTGGCAGAACTGGATTCGCCAATGAACGAAATTATATTTTTCCACAATTTCAGCTTGCCTAAAGGACCTTCCCGAAATTCGTCGCCAGCTCTCGGATTCCATCGCCCCGCTGTCGCCGTCGCTAGTTTCGTGTCTGACGCCTTAAAGCAGCCATTTTAGTTTAGTTTAGAGATTGAGTTACACAGAATTGGCCACATTGTTTTGATTTTAAACTGTAATAGTATTTATAGTCTCACAAACTTATCTGTCCCGGTGACAGCGTCGCTTGTATAATATTTAAAGCAAGCGATTTAGCGTTCCGGTACGATGCCGTGTAGAAACCGAATAGGGGTATGGGTTTAATATAACTGCCATGCCCCTAACAGGTTAGCCCGCTACCATCTTAGACTGCACCATCACTTAGCATCAGGTGAGATCGCAGTCAAGGGCTAACTTGTAGTGGATAAATAAAAAAAAAATAGAAAATAAAATAAAAACAAAAACTTAACAGGCATAAAAATCAGTTCCAATTTTGGCCACCGGGTAAGACAAGTTTGGCGGAATGTAACTAACAAAGAAATTAACACTTACCCAACGTATGGACGAGATCAACACGAACACATTTGACTTATCAGTTATATGTCGTAATGGTAACATGAGCCGTTTAATAAAATGTTACTGTAATTATTTAAAATCGCTATTTTAGTGTTGGACTATGAAGCAACACTTACGCGAATTAACTAACCAGACACACTTTACACTTGTACAGTTTGTATATTTAAGATAGTAGTAGGTTTGCGTACACAGAGTTATAGCTAATATAAACAAGACTAAACGATATACTATCGAAGTCTTAACGGTAACGAGCCAAGAGGCGGACTGAAGGGTGGACCGTGGAGGTCAGGCACGCAGCTTATCTCAGCGTGGGTAAAGTACACGCCGATTGGCTCGTTACATTTTGCCACGCAAACTGCCCCCCAAACATGTAAGAATGGCCGATCAAAACGTTAAAGTTCGTCGTCAAAGTTTATAAACCATAACAGCATTAAATTAGAGCTCAATTTCGTGTATCCATTCTTATACGTTAGAGTATCGTTCATACCTAAACGTATAAGAATGGGTACACGAAATTGAGCTCTAATTCAATGCAGTTAGGGTTTATTTTACTTTGACGAAAATCTGTATCGTTTGATCGGCCATTCTTACATGATTGGCGGGCTGGGGCCCAATCGTAATCATTTGACAGTATAAAACGTATTACTCGAACTGTTTGAAAAGTTCATACATGCTTTGGGACGTCCAGGCAGTTATGAACTCTTAAAACAGGTCGAGTTATCCGTTTGACAAATGATAACGATTGCCTTACAGGCTTACACAATGGTGGAATTGGTGTATCGGCGTGGGTACGGGACACGCTGATTGGCCCGTTGCGTTTTGCCTCGTAAACTAGCGTCGGTGAAAGCTCGGACCCCAGATGCGGCCCAGATGACGGGCTTTTAGCGCGCTTATATATTATTATTATACTGTGTTAAAATCACTACTAAGATAATGCGAAAGTTTGGATGGATGGATGTTTGTTACTCAATCACGCCAGAACGGCTGAACGGATCTGGACGAAATTTGGCACAGGGATAGTTTATAGACTGGAATAGCACATAGGCTACTTTTTAGGCACTAGGTACTTTTTATTCCGGAAAATTAGAGTTCCCGCGGGAAGCAAAAACCGGACGAATTCGCAGGCATCAGCTAGTGCACAATAGACTAAATAAACTAAATATGTACTTAGATAATTATCTCCAAAGGATCATAAGTCTATACAAAAACATGCAATAGGCAGATGTAGGTAGGTAATTTAATAGGTACCAAATCATATAATCATTATATTATATTATCAAATCAAATAAATATTATAAATGCGAAAGTTTGGATGGATGGATGTATGTATGTATGGATGTATGTTTGTTACTCAATCACGCTCCAACGGATGCACGGATCTGGATGAAATTTGGCACAGAGATAGATTATGGTCTGGAATAGCACATAGGCTACTTTTTATCCCGGAAAATTAAAGAGTTCCCGCGGGAACCGAAAAACCTCAATCCACGCGGACGAAGTCGCGGGCATCAGCTAGTGTCTAATATATTTTTAGCTGGAAGATCATTTGTTTTAGGGTAACAATAGATTTTAGCTGGAAGATCATTTTGTTTTAGAGAAACAATAGATTTATAGCTGTAAGACCATTAATGTTTACGTAGTTTTCCTCGTACACATTATGACCGTTCGAAATACCAAATACTATTGTAAAACAGTTTTATGGCTTTTGGCTCTATCGGCGCCGCGTCGACTATACATAGAGTATACATACACTGACGACAATATAATATTAGAGGATGATGCATTCCCTATGAATCCCTCTGTTCTCTATCAATACCTCGCAGGATGATGTATTATATATAGAGATAATACATCAATTCAATATAATTGGGTATTTGACAAAATATAGTCAAATCAGCAACTTTTTTCAAGCATGGGATTTATATGAAAATCTAAAAGGTGACGTCATTAAAGTACGACGCACTTTTTTACTGTAATCGATTGTTTAAAATGGTTATTCAACATAAAAGTATCAGGGGACGTGGATATTACGACGTTTGAGAGATCCTCTATTTAATAATCACTAAAAAATAATTTATTTGAATAGTAGTCGAATACCCAATTGTGCTATATTTCTAATGTAATAAAATACATGTTTTATCATGTACATGCTTATCATCCGGGATACAACCGCAATCCCTATGGTCGCCGCGCTTATCGTACTTCGCGAGCCGCCCACGCAACCGCCCACCCACACACTGTGTATATTTATTCAATAACTAGCTGATGCAAGCGTGGATTGAGGTTTTTCGGTTCCCGCGGGAACTCTTTAATTTTCCGGGATAAAAAGTAGCATATGTGCTATTCCAAACAATAATTAATATCTGTGTCAATAATTGATCCAGATCCGTTCAGCCGTTGGAGCGTGATTGAGTAACAAACATCCATACATCCATACATCCATACATCCATACATCCATCCAAACTTTCACATTTATAATATTTATTTGATGATAGCCACTTATTGTAATGTTTTGCTTTTTAAAAAGCCGAGTTTCTTGCCGGCTCTCCTCAGTAGAGCTGCTTTCCTTACTGGTGGTAGAGTCAAAACATGACGTAAGACTGAGACACCTGTATGTCCTTATGTCCTACTAGCTGATGCCCGCGACTTCGTCCGCGTGGATTGAGGTTTTTCGGTTCCCGCGGGAACTCTTTAATTTTCCGGGATAAAAAGTAGCCTATGTGCTATTCCAGACTATAATCTATCTCTGTGCCAAATTTCATCCAGATCCGTTCATCCGTTGGAGCGTGATTGAGTAACAAACATACATCCATACATCCATCCATCCAAACTTTCGCATTTATAATATTTATTTGATATGTTATAAATAATTGAGTATTGAGTATAAACACTCGCACTTGGCAGAAAATCAACCGCATAACCAAATCAACATGTACACTACTCGCCGCTAGGTGGCGCTACTATACTATGTGTGGAGTAGAGAAATGATCACGATAAAGCTACGAGGGTTCCAAACGCGCCCTGGTCTGAGAAGAGACCACAGCAAACTCAGGCGGGTTTTTTTGAAGTGAAAACTTCTTTAGCCGCGTTTAGCACTTTTTGGTAGGGGGTAAATTTGTAGATTCGCGTCACCGACACCTCGCTCCGACATGCTCGCGTTGTTACGAAAACAAATCTTATCAAAACAGGTCTTAAATATAAATATACTACATTCGTAATTAAACTTTAAAAAAAATAATTAAATGTTCCTTTTCACTTCTATCGGCAGTCCCTATGACTGCCAATTTATTTGTCATCTATTTAGTTCTAAATTCCAAAATTAAACCTGCCGGGGATCAAACCCGGGACCTCAAGCTAAGACAATGCTCACCACTGAGCCCGGAAGGTCTTCAAACAATAGTAACAAAATATCAAAATATTGGTACCTTGTAACAAAGCTGGTTGGTTTAACGGGCACGGCCTGGACCCTCCACGAGCTGGGTTTATCCTTGAATATCACAAATTTGATTTCACCGCTGACCCCTAATTCCTCTTCCAGGTCAAACAGATGCTCCTTCCAAGGAAATCTACGAGACAAACACGAAAATCATATATAAACAATAATACATAATTGACGGAGCAAAGTTAACTTATCTGTTTCTACTTGGGTGGATGGTATTTATCCATCTGTCAGTCTTATAACTTAACTAGCTGATGCCCGCGACTTCGTCCGCGTGGATCGAGGTTTTTAGGTTCCCGCGGGAACTCCATAATTTTCCGGAATAAAAAGTAGCCTATGTGTTATTCCAGACTATAATCTATCTGTGTGCCAAATTTCATCCAGATCCGTTCAGCCGTTGGGGCGTGATTGAGTAACAAACATCCATCCATCCATACATCCATCCAAACTTTCTTTCGCATTTATAATATTTATTTGATTAATGAATATTATACAAATTTTTGTGGCTCTTTTAGGGGCAGAATAAAATAAATCAAATATAAAAAAGATCATAAAATATAAAATTAATTTCTTCTCTTTAGTACACTCCTATGAGTGGAGGCCTGTGCCCAGCAGTGGGACGTTAATGGGCTGTAGTGGTGGTGGTAGTGGTGGGAGTACACTCCTTCGGCATTTCAATGTGTTATAGTTCCCGCGGGAATAAGAACTCAAAGTACGCGGACGTCCTAGTCTAGCCAGCTAGTCCACAGTTCCATACTAATATTAAAAATGCGAAAGTGTATCTGTATGCCGCTTTCACTATATTTTCAACCGATTTTGATGAAATTTGGTGCAAGCATAGGCTGTGTCCCAGAACATAATACTATTTTTTCCCCTGGAAATAACCGCGCGAATTATAAAAAACACAAAACACGCGGAGCAAGTCGAGAACATCAGCTAGTAGTTTAATAAACCTCACCTTTCCTTAAACTCCAAAATCTGTCCCGATTCATGCACCTCCAATTTCTCTTCCAACGCTGATTTCACATAATCCCTAGCCGGCAACCACACACACACAAAATAGTTGACTGTATACAAGAACTCTTCCCTAACCAATACCATGGCGGTCTCAAAAATCTTATCCACACTGGAATTTGATTCAGAATTCCATTCTGGGTTCAATCTGTGTACTCTAGCGCTCAAATGTGTTCGTATTTTGTACCGGGGCTCTTCGTCTGTCATCGGAACCCCATTGTCTATTGCGTCCATCTCTTCGACTAAGTTTTCGTAGACTTTCTTGTATATCAATCGTATATCTTCAGTTTTTAAAGGGAGCCCTTTGGGAGTTAGTTGTTTGAGCACATTCTCGCCGTAAAACGCGTAGACCAAGCCGGCTGAACTCAATCTGCGAAATAACAAGCTTAATATAGAATCATACTAATAATATAAACTAGACGATGCCCGCGACTTCGTCCGCGTGGAATAAGTTTTTTTGATTCCCGCGGGAAGTCCTTAATTTTCTGGGATAAAAAGTAGCCATGTCCTTCCCCAGGATACAACCTATTGAACTCAATCTGGGATCAAGCTTAATTTAGAATAGAAAATTATATAAAAAGAAAAGGTGACCGACTGATCTATCCACGCACATGGGGCCATTTTAACTAGCTGATGCCCGCGACTACGTCCGCGTGGATTGAGGTTTATTTGGTTCCCGCGGGAACTCCTTAGTTTTCCGGGATAAAAAGTAGCATATGTGTTATTCCAGACTATAATCTATCTCTGTGCCAAATTTCATCCAGATCCGTTCAGCCGTTCGGGCGTGATTGAGTAAAAAACATCCATCCATACATCCATCCAAACTTTCGCATTTATAATATTTATTTGATATTTGATTATTGTAGACTTTCGTGTTTTAGAATAATTATAATCCTAATTTCAGGAACGTCAAAGTATGTGCCTTATTGTACCTATATTTTAAGTTTCCTTGTATCTTGTTTCTTTTGTGTTTTTGTGGTGTACAATAAAGAATATACATACATACATACATACATACATACATATGTGACATTAAACTGACATTAGACATTTTGAGTAATATTGCTTGCTCTAAGCGTTGGCAGTTTGACCCCCCACCTCAAACCACTGGACGTATCGGGCTGTTTGGCATTTAGATAGCTTTTATGACGTAGGCATCCGCTAAGAAAGAATTTTTGAAAATTCAATCCCTAACGGGGTAAATAGGGGTTCGAAATTTGGTGAGCGAAGCTGCGGGCAAAAGCTAGTTTAGAATAGAAACTTTTTATTGCACACTTGGTATGGCAGCCAAAATATTAAACCCATACCCCTATTCGGTTTCTACACGGCATCGTACCGAGACGCTACAACACTTGGCGGCACGTCTTCGCCGGTAGGGTGGTAACTAGCCACGGCCGAAGCCTCTTACCAGACTAGACCGGAGAAATTGCAGAAATTATAAATTCCCAAACAGAGGGTCTGTTTGGGAATTTATAATTTCTGCAATTTCTCCCTGTCGGGAATCGAACCTGGGACCTCCCATGTCAAGACAACAGCGCTAAACACGGCGCCACGGAGGTCGTCAAAAATAAAAATTTGTAATAAACACTCCTTAACGCATACTTGAAACCACATAACTTAAATAGTTCTTTGCATTAATTATTGTAATGAAACAATAATAATATAATGATGATGTCATAAATGTTATTTGCT
Organism: Erebia ligea; assembly: GCA_917051295.2. Lineage (NCBI taxonomy): Eukaryota > Metazoa > Arthropoda > Insecta > Lepidoptera > Nymphalidae > Erebia > Erebia ligea. The sequence goes on along the minus strand of OU785240.1, from coordinate 701,291 downwards.
ATACCAAGCTCACTCGTACACGACACGTTCACGTGGCAATATTTAAATGATTTACCTTGTCTGACCCGGACCTAAATTTGAACTTATTTTTATGCCTGTTAAGTTTTTTTTAAAATTTTATTTTGCATAATATCTACTAGCGACGCTGTCACCGGGTCAGAGGTGCGATTGTGTAAGAATTGTCGATCAAATCGTCAAAGTAAAATAAACCATAACAGTATTGAATTAGAGCTCAATTTCGTGTATCCATTCTCATACGTTTAGGTATGTACGATACCCTAAACGGATGAGAAGGACGAGTTATTTTACTTTGACGCCGAACTTTGACGATTTGATCGGCGACCTTTAGACAAGAGGGGGGGGGGGGGCTTGATTGTGGGATTATACAAGCTGAGTGGATTGTTAATATCATACTAATCCTACTCCCACTAATCCATACTTCCATACTAATATTATATGCGAAAGTGTGTCTGTCTGTCTGTCTGCAACGCTTTCCCGGCCCATCTTTTCAACCGATTTTGCTGAAATTTGGTATAGAGGTAGGTAACATCCCGGGGAAGGACATAGGCTACTTTTTATCCCGGAAAATTCCCCCAGGCATCAAAAAACGTACCTAATCCTCGCGGACGAAGTCGCGGGCAGTATTATTGTATTTCATTTAAGTAAGATATTGAGTTTATAAGGGTATTATGGGTCTGGCATAATCTCACAGAGATTCAAAGATCCTTTAAAAAATTAGAAAAAAAAAAAAAAAAAAAATCATCTAGTTTTATATAATATGTGAGTTTGGATGCATGTATGATTGTGAATTTGTAAATTTGGATGTTTGTTCCTCCTTCACTCCGCATCGACTGAACCGATTTGGCAGAAATTTGGTAAATAGCATAGTATCTTGGAAAGAGTTCCTGCAGGAATCAAAAAACCATAATCTACATGGGCATGTCTGCATCATCTAGTTTCAAGATGGAAATCATGATGAATGATGATTATGTTAATATGATTATTTTAGGACTAGCTGATGCCCGCGACTTCATCCGCGTGGATTGCGGTTTTCCGGTTCCCGCGGGAACTCTTTAATTCTTCGGGATAAAAAGTAGCCTATGTGCTATTCCAGACTACGAGATCTATCTCTGTGCCAAATTTCATCTAGATCCGTTCAGCTGTTGGAGCGTGATTGAGTAACAAACATCCATACATCCATACATCCATCCAAACTTTCGCATTTATAATATTTATTTGATTTATAAGTATTAAATAAAAGGTGGGAAGTTTTGGCCGTGGCTCGTTACTACCCTGCCGGCAAAGACGTACCGCCAAGCGATTTAGTATTCCATTGATGCTGTGTAGAAACCGTATAGGTTTTATTTTTTTATTGCAAGGTAGGCTTGCGCTTGACGACAATCACGCATAATACAAAGCAATGGTGAGGTCTAGGTTGAAGCGCGCCCGCCTAGAAGATGCCTATTCACTCTTGCCTTGAAGGTACTTAAGTTATACGTGGCAGGGAATACATGATGCGTTGGAAGGGCATTCCACATCCTGGCGGTTCGAATCAGAAACGTAGAGCAGAACCGTTTCGTTCGAGCTGACTGGACGTCAACCATATAAGGTTGAATATCACTGTCATATTACCTTAACAGGTTAACCCGCTACCATCTTAGACCGCTTCACCACTTACCATCAAGTACGGAGTCAACTATTAGTGAAATATATTAAAAAATTACTATACTCACTTGATTTTATATTTATCTCCTAGCTCAGGTCTCAAGGAGCTCAGAGTCTCAGTAAACTCCCTCTGGTGGTGGTCGTACCGTTTCTTCTGATGGTCAAACTCCGCGCCCACATCCACCACTATGTCACACGTCCTGTCACAATGATAAATCCATCTATAATTCTATACTTAATATTATAAATGCGAAAGTTTGGATGGATAGCTGGATGTTTGTTACTCAATCACGCCAGAACGGCTGAACGGATCTGGATGGGCATGGGCACAGAGATAGATTATAAAACGTCAAAACTTGATGTAACATATAAGAGACACTTTTATGTCCTACATGGAATAACTAAATTGTTGTTGTCTCTGTCTGCCTGCTACTATATCTCAGCCCTTCTATTTAGCTGATTTTGACAAAAGGTAGACATAGATAGCATCCCTATAAAGGAAATCCACAGATTCTCTCAAGATTTTTTAGAAAACAAAATCTGTGCAGATGACAAGGCACGCATAATCTACTAGGTATTTTAAGTTTTTGTCTATTAACAATTTTCTGGTCAGGCTATACTCTAATTTCAATATACATAGCTCAATATGTATTGGCACTTTTTTTTCTACTTTGTCACTTTAATTGTATGTAGAATACTAGCTGATGGCCGCGACTTCGTCCGCGTGGATTGAGGTTTTTCGGTTCCCGCGGGAACTCTTTAATTTTCCGGGATAAAAAGTAGCCTATGTACTATTCCAGACTATAATCTATCTCTGTGCCAAATTTCATCCAGATCCGTTCAGCCGTTGGAGCGTGATTGAGTAACAAACATCCATCCATACATCCATCCAAACTTTCGCATTTATAATATTAGTATAGATTAAGTTCCCTGTTGTGAATGATACAAGTTTATGATAATTTTAACAGGTTTTCAAGTGCTGAAATTATTCTTAAAATTTTATCCTCTAAAATTAAAAACAAAGTTGATTTATTCATTGACAGACCCTGCACTAGGAGAGTCAAAAACTTAAAAGTAAATGACAAGGCATCATCTACTATTTTAATAAGATTTTGTCTGTTTGGGTCTGTGAATGCTGCACTTCCAAGTGCAAACAAAATAATAGGTACTGTATTAAGTATATAATATGTAATAAGTAGTTACTTATACCTAGAAAATATTTCGGAGGTGTTGATTTTATGGCTTACAGTCATACGAAATGGGTACAATTTCCTCTGCCAATTTTGAGTGGAATCAAAACAGATGCTTTTAAATGGTCAGTGGTAGATACAATTATCTGTCATAATCAAATAATTTTAAGTTGGGACCAGGGATTATTTTGGGCAAGAATAGCCATAGCCAAATTACTGTAAAAATCTTATCTGTAGTTTTTTTCCTATTGATACAAAATATTTACCAATTTAAAAACTTTGCAGTTGTTTAAGTGAGTTTAACTTGACATAATTTTCTCATGAAAATTTAACAAAATAAATAGACATAATTCAGTAAATATCAAGTGTAATTAATAATTATTAATACAAATTATGTAAGAATACTTAAGTAGGGAGTAAGTAGTACCTAGGTATTTTTTTAAAAATCATTAAAATAGGGGTCAACTTTTTTTGGGAATCCTCGGTTTAGACCATCCAAATTACAACTAAGTAACAGAAATGATTATGTGATTGAAAAAAAATTCCCCAAAGAAGTTCATGATACACATTTTTGTAACTAACCTGAGTTTCTCCATGTCTCTAGTACGGATGATCTCCGCATCCTTGTACTCTGGCAACAGTTTGAGCATGAAGCATGCGAGGACTTCGTCGCAATGGAAAACTCCATCATGGGTACCAATCTACCAAACAGAGAAAAATACACTATGTTAACAATATAATTTTCCTTAAAATATTGTAGATAACTTAGTTCACAAAGTGATATTATGTAACCCAACTAATATAGGTAAATACTAAAGTGAGTTAGTTTGTTTGTTACCCATTCACTACCCATCTTTTTAACCGATTTTGATAAAACTTGGTATTTACAGACAGGCGGTGCTCTGCGAAAAGACAGGCTACTTTTTATCGATAAACTTATTCCAAAGAATAAGTTTTTTAAAATCCGTACCTATGCGGATGAAGTCAGCTTATACACTTAGAAAGAGGCTTAAATCTATACTAATAATATTAATAAATACGAAAGTTTGGATGGATAGATACTCAATCACACCAGAACGGTGAACGGATCTGGATGAAATTTTCACAAAAATTATAGTCTGGACTCTGGAATAACACGTAGGCTACTATTTTATCCCGGAAAATTAAAGTTCCCGCGGGAACGAAGAACCTCAACCCACGCGGACGAAGTCGCGGGCATCAGCTAGCATCATCATAATATGGCTGACTTTAGTAATACCACGAACTTAAAAATACAGCAAAAGTAAGCATGACAATTAACCACCACAGCTTAGCTCACAAGTCCAATAAATCTAACTAACCTTCATGATCGAATATTTGCGCAACTGTCTAGCACTAAAATTACGAAAAACAGATTTATTATTAAGTAAAATGTCTAGTTTTAGTATATTCTTTAACATAATACAACTTTTCACAATATCCAACAGAATTAAAGGCTAGGACGAAAGATGGCAAGGCAAGGATTTATTTCACTCTTTATGAATTTACTGAATAGTGATTAGTGAATACAATATGGAGGACACGTGGACACGTCTTACATAAGTATATACCTAAATATGTTACTTACAAAAGCAACGAATGTAACTATATTATCACACTATGATTGAAAATAGGTAATTAAATACCTAATAATTGAATTTAACTTAAAAATAATTATTTAAAAAACTACAACGAACGAAGCCAACGCCCGTCCGCCACCAACAAATGCAAACTTTGCAAATTGCAATTGTATGGCAAAGGCCAAAGACAATAGAGAGATCAGAGAATTCTAGAAAGAGTTCAGTGCGGCCAACTCTACACCGAGCCAAGTCGCCTAAAAATGCAATCAAAAATGTATGCGAAGCAGCCTAAAATTGCGTAGATTTCTTTAAATCAACTTTGTTTTTAATATTAGAGGAAAAAATCAAAAGCAGAATAATATCAGCCCAAAAAAATTATTGTTAAAATTATTTTAAACTTACTAGCTGATGCCCGCGACTTCGTCCACGTGGATTGAGGTTTTTGGTTCCCGCGGGAACTCTTTAACTTTCCGGGATAAAAAGTAGCCTTTGTGTTATTCCAGACTATAATCTATCTCTGTACCAAATTCCATCCAGATGTGTTCAGTCGTTCTGGCGTGATTGAGTAACAAACATCCATCCATCTATCCATACATACATCCATCCATACTTTCGAATTTATAATATTAGTATAGATATAATCTATTCACAACTAATTGATAAACACAACACGAAACTAATTTTTATACGACTATTACTTTGTTTATTAATTTTATAATGTGACTTTACTTAACCTTTACTAGCTTGCTTTTTTTTCTAAAAAGAAAGTACTCTTTTTGTAAGCGATTGTCGCAAAATTACCCGAAATTAGCTGACAGTCATCGTTACCCGCAACAACCGATTAAGGGTCAAAATTACCCGAAATTGGGTAAAAATACCCGTGCCGGCAACATGGTTTATTCACAGACTACAGTGTCTATGATATAGACCACAGAGTATGTACTGGTTATTTGTCTTAATCGAATCATAATCGAATAGTTGAATCGATAATAATAAGTCAACGGAAATGTATGAAATAATGAAAACTAGGATTTAAAAAAAAATACAATTTCTAGAATATAATATAATGCTTGCAATGACGAGTTAATTTAAGAATAAATTGAAATAATGCATTTTTCTTTCTAGGAAATAAAATTGCACAAGTAGAAATCCTAACAGTTGGGTTAGGGTAGACATACAAAATCAAAGGGGTAGACCACAGGCTTCGTGGTCATTTTATACCTCCCATTCTTTAGAATGTACATTTCCTAGGACAATGACGCATTACATATAATTTCCGTAGCCCAGTATAATACTAACATGACTGCATATAGACTTCTTGTGAATTTATCACAAAACAGACCTAATTAAAAAATTCGATGACTTGACTCGCTCTAGCAATGCTTAGGACTGCGGTCACATATCTAAGTAGGTTAATCTACACATTAATATCATAATAATTGTATTTTTATTATCAAAAGAGCAACAACCGAAGTAACTAATGGCATTCCGACCCAATGGGTTTGTGAATATTCAAACGTTTTAAGATTTATTTTATAGAGACGAACAATGGGCCTTGTAAGAAACATGAAAGGTCTCGTCTGATGATGCACTCTTAAAATATCCCGCAGTCTGCATCCCGTTAGAGTTATATTATTGTATGGTCTGCATACGTCTACGGTTATTAACATAGAAATAGTATGTATATTCATACAACTAGAAGGATCACTTATGTGTTTTTGTTAAACAAATTCACACCTTTTTACTTAAATAATAAAGTTCAATTTAGATTACCTTTCACTCATAAGGAATTTCGGTCTCGACAAGGACTCACTTTTTCTTCGCGCGTCTCGTTCACTCTCGTGTTCAGTATTGTGTCTCGTTCAATTAATAATAATTATGGTGTCATGCCAGTGTAGCGGTAAGAAAGAGACAACGCCCCTTAATATTAGCTCTCTTTCGGCTCGCGTTTCGTGCGTTAGTGATCCTTCTAGTTGTAATACATACTATTTCTATGGTTATTAATCATTCTCGTTCAATTCGGTACTCGATATCAAATCGATTCCAAATCAAGCTTAATTGATTTATTTCTACGAACGATGAACTCTCGATTCCAAAGGAGTAAGATATAATTAAATAATAAATCTATGCTCGATTCAGTGGTCAGTATTGTGTCAGTACACTAGCTAATGCTCCTATTGTCTACGGCACTACGGTTTAGTCACGTTAGGAAAATATTGGTTATTTTTAATGCTAAATTTGTGCTAAAATAAGTAAATTAATTTATTAAATGTAAATATTTTCATTTTTAATAATAATATTGAAGAATAATAAATATGCAACAGGTACCTACTTTGTTTTTATTTTTATAGACATAATTCTTTATTACCGCCATCTTACGGCATACATTTAATTCAGTGAGTAATGTTTACAAACCGTAGTACTAGAGGGCGATTCTGGTATTTCAATGCTGTAAAGCAAGGAGGTAATGTTTACAAACCGTAGTACTAGAGGGCGTTCCTGGTATTTCAATGCTGTAAAGCAAGGAGGTAATATTTACAAACCGTAGTACTAGAGGGCGCTTCTGGTATTTCAATGCTGTAAAGCAAGGAGGTAATGTTTACAAACCGTAGTACTAGAGGGCGTTCCTGGTATTTCAATGCTATAACTAAAAGCAAGGAGTTTAAATAAACTTATACCTTTATATGCGAAGGTTTGGATGGATGGATGTATGGATGGATGTTTGTTACTCAATCACGCTCAAACGGCAGAACGGATCTGGATTAAATTTGGCACAGAGATAGATTATTGTCTGGATTATCACATAGGGTAGGTACTTTTTATTCCGGAAAATTATAGAGTTCTCCGCTGGAACCGAAAAACCTAAATACAAGCGGACGAAGTCGCGGGCATTAGCTAGTATGTAATGTGTGTTAGTGTGCTCTAAAGTCTAAACACAAACACTGGCGCTATTGCCTCTCTGAATTGGGTAAGTAGGTACCTATTTCTGAAATACTACTACGACTATTAATGAAATAAATTATTTTTTAGTGATTATTAAATGAAGGATCTCCCAAAAGTCGTAATATCCACATCCCCTGCTAGTTTTATTTTGAATAACCATTTTAAACTATCGATTAAAGTTAAAAAAGTGCGTCGAATTTTGATGACGTCACAACTTAAAATTTCATATAAAATTCATATTTTTAAAGCACGCGTTTTGACGTTTGAAAAAAAAGTTGCTGATTTGACTAGTTGTCAAATAGGTACCCAATTGCCAGGCTAAGCCGGCTATACCAGCTCTTGGGTCACCAGTAGCGTGAACCGACCTCTGACAACCGTTGGGTATCTAGATAATCTTCGTTTACGAAGTAATTAACCCCACAGTATCATTTTCACGATGAATGGACCCTAAACCTATAAACCTTCTCTTTCCTTATAAACTTCTTTTTTCATAAATAAGTTGCTACGCACGCAAGAACTGCTGAAAATGACGAAAAATGCTGTCGACAGCGTTCCCGTGCGCTAGGCAGAGTTTTAAAATCGTCTAATTATTTGCTTGACGTAAAATTTCAAACTGAGGGTAAAACTCGAAAGTCAAAAAAACTCTTTTTTTTTTTATTCAAATAAATTCAAATGTTTTCAAATTCAAATTCAAATGTTTTTTATTCAAATAAACTTTTACAAGTACTTTTGAATCGTCGAGTGAATCTACGACTGGTTCGGAATGCCATCCCTACCGAGAAGAACCAGCAAGAAACTCGGTGGTTGCTCTTTTTAAATTAGGTATTCATTTCATCATCATCCTCAACCGATAGACGTCCACTGCTGGACATAGGCCTCTTGCAAGGATTTCCACACGCCGCGGTCATCATTTTCGGTATTCATTTACAACTATTAAACCAACATCAAACGTGTACCTACATAAGTAATTTCCTCGTTGGTCTAGTGGTTCGCATGTTCGACTGCGGCCGACGAGGTTCTGGGTTCGAGTCCCGGGTCGGGCCATAATTAAGTGTTGGATTTTTCTGACTAGAAACTCTCAGTACTAGCCTGGAGTTAGCAAGTTGGCGGTGTTTCACTCCCGTGCCTCGGAGAGCACGTTAAGCCGGTTATTATCACTAACATGATAATAGTCGTCAAAGGCTGCCAACCCGCATTGAAGCAGCGTGATGGGTCTAAGCTCTAATTCCCTCTCTCCTATGAGAGTGGAGACTGGCTGTAGTGATGGTGGGTGGTACATAAGTAACCGCTGTCCTTAGCATTGCTGGAGCGATCCTAGGAAATGCTGACTTTAATGATTTCCGGACTCTTAGCGGTAAGATTAATTATACACGAGTACTTAATCCGTTTCGGCCCTTGGGCCCCTCCTGAAAATCAGCGTTGCAGTATGTCAGGTAGGTACATGCATACCTTTCATGCTGTGGCACAGGCTGAGGAGGTGGCCCATTGACCACATTTAAGTTCCATACTAGTAGGTACATAGGTACGTTATGTAATTAATTTGTAAAGTGGTCAATAAACGTTTATTTATTTATTTATTTATTTATTTATCTTAATCCTATAAATGCAGCGCTCGATCTCATGCTTGATCTACATCTAGCGATCAAAGCTATAACAATCAAGTTTTTTTTATCCACTACAAGTTAGCCCTTGACTGCGATCTCACCTGATGGTAAGTGATGATGCAGTCTAAGATGGTAGCGGTCTAACCTGTTAGGGGCGTGGCAGTTATATTAAACCCATACCCCTATTCGGTTTCTACAGGGCATCGTACCGGAACGCTAAATCGCTTGGCGGCACGTCTTTGCCGGTAGGGTGGTAACTAGCCACGGCCGAAACCAGGCCAGACCAGGGAAAATTCAGAAATTATAAATTCCCAAGTTGACCCTGCCGGGGATCGAACCCGAGACCTCCGCACGTTAAGACAACAGCGCTGCACACTGCGCCACGGAGGTCGTCGAGTTACCACACTACCGGCAAAGACGTGCCGCCAAGGGATTTAGCGTTCCGGTACGATGCCGTGTAGAAACCGAATAGGGGTATGGGTTTAATATTACTGCCATGCCCCTAACAGGTTAGCCCGCTACCATCTTAGACTGCATCATCACTTACCATCAGGTGAGATCGCAGTCAAGGGCTAACTTGTAGTGGATAAAAAAAAGAAATCGTACCGGAACGCTAAATCGCTTGGCGGCACGTCTTTGCCGGTACTCTTTGCAAGTGCTCCTGTTGGTGGGTTTGACAGGCACTCTTAGGTTACAGGGCTAGCATGGGCCGGAGATAAAAATTGTATCCCCCGATTTTATCCACTGACAAGAGACAAAATTAACTTATCCACTTCTCAGAGCACGGCAACAGGGGAGAGGAGAAGTTTATACCCGTTTGACATTTCACGGGGACTCGGGGGACTATTTATCCACCATTATTAGCGTTTTTATTTATTTATTTAGGAATAAAAAATTTATCCTTTCCTCGGGGAGAAAATTGTCTCGGCCCATGCTAGGGGGGCAGAGATGTGCTAATAAACGCATTAATAAACGCCATAAAACAAAATAAGAAGAAGAAGAGATGTGCTACGTTGCTAAGATATGTTTCCAACATTGAAATAGAATGAGTAATGCTAAAATTCTACATCAATGGTTTCCAATTAACTATTAAACGGAAACACTGGTTATGCACTCAATTATTATTTACTAGCTGATGCCCGCGACTTCGTCCGCGTGGATTGAGGGTTTTCGGTTCCCGCGGGAACTCTTTAATTTTCCGGGATAAAAAGTAGCCTATGTGCTATTCCAGACTATAAACTATCTCTGTGCTAAATTTCATCCAGATCCGTGCAGCCGTTCCGGCGTGATTGAGTAACAAACATCCATCCATACATCCATCCAAACTTTCGCATTTATAATATTAATTTGATTATTTACTAGACGATGCCCGCGACTTCGTCCGCGTGGATTTTTTTTTAAAATTCCTCGTGAAATCCTCAATTTTCCGGGCCATAATTAAGTATTGGGTTTTTCTGACTAGAAATTTTCAGTAGGTACTAGCCCGGAGTTAGCCTCAAAGAGCACAAGCCGTCGGTCCCGGTTATTATCACTAACATGATAATAGTCGTTAAAGGCCGCCAACCCGCATTGGAGCAGCGTGGTGGGTCTAAGCTCTAATTCCCTCTCTCCTATGAGAGGCCTGTGCCCAGCAGTGGGACTTTGGCTGTAGTGGTGGTGGTGTCCGTGGAATTTCAACTATATACTACAGATGCAGACCCTGAGGACGCGGACGAAATCGCCGGATCGTCTAGTTTCTCATAAAAAAGCCGGGCACGTGTTGCATTCCCAGGAGCTTTCTTCCCATCACCCGTTAAGGCGGTATTGAATCATCAGCGCAGCGCCAACTGGGGTATAAGTGGCCACAGCCATCTCCGCTATATTCGGGCGTGGAATGCTGTACACATATCGAACATCAATTAGCAGGTTGCGTCGTTTCGGGTGACAAGCCATTGTTCGAGAGATGCGGCTTCTTTTTCGTTTTTTAGGGTTCCGTACCTCAAGAGAAAAAAAGGAACTCTTATACTTATAGGATAATTTCGGTGTCATTTTGTCTGTCTGTATGTATGTCATCCACATTATTCTCGGGAACACGTAAAGGTGTCCAGTTCAAATAAGTCATAAGTCATAAATATTTATTCAATTTAGGTAGGTACACAACACTTATTGACGTCCAGTTACATAAAAATAAAAATATGATGGTGATAATCTGTTACGGGAGCTGTAAAAAAATCACACTTCTAAGGCAGTCAATCAAAAGATATGGCTGCTTAAGTCGCTTAATTTGTATATTTTCACATTCGCAAGTAAATAAAAACCTATCGGGTACTTTCCCGTTGATCTAGAATCAAGAAATTGGGCAAGAAGCAAGGACTCACAGCACAAGTATAGGAAAAAATCCGGAAATCGTTAATAAGGGTTCCGTACAGACAGGATGTCGAGTTGTCAGGCGCTTGCAGTTTCGCTCTCTAAGTACATACATATTATAATAATTTTACAGCTGATTACGTGTTGTTATGGTATCTTTCTTGTTATTTACTAAAATCCATACTAATATAAATGCGAAAGTGTGTCTGTCTGTCTGCTACGCTTTCCCGGCCCATCTTTTCAAACGATTTTGCTAAAATTTGGTATAGAGGTAGGTTATATCCCGGGGAAGGACATAGGATTTTATCCCGGAAAATTAAGGAGTACTCGCGGGAATCAAAAAACCTTAATCCACGCGGACGAAGTCGCGGGCATTATCTAGTAATTTATATATTATGGTGGTACGGAACCCTTTGTGCGCGAGTCTAACTCGCACTTGACCGGTTTTTTATTTCTTGTTACTTCTAAACTGACGACCTCCGTGGCGCAGTGTGTAGCGCTGTCTTAAAGTGCTGAGGTCCCGGGTTCGAACCCCGGCAGGGTCAATTTGGGAATTTATAATTTCTGAATTTTCCCCGGTCTGGCCTGGTGGGAGCCTTCGGCCGTGGCTAGTTACCACCCTACCGGCAAAGACGTGCCGCCAAGCGATTTAGTGTTCCGGTACGATGCCGTGTACAAACCGAATAGGCGTATGGGTTAAATATAACTGCCATGCCCCTAACAGGATAGCCCGCTACCATCTTAGACTGCATCATCACTTACCATCAGGTGAGATCGCTAACTTGTAGCGGTTAAAAAAAAAACTTCGGGACGAAAGTGGTTGGAAATAACTGATTTGAAAAATCCTAACTTTATCCTTACTAATATAATTTATTAATGCGAAAGTGCACCTGTTAGTCTATGTGTAAGTCTGTCTGTCCGTCAGCTACGTTTTAATGACCCATCTTTGCAACCGATTTTCATGAAATTTAATATAGGTTTATAGATAGGTTTATTGTTTATTTAGGATGAGGGATAGATGGCCTAGTTGCGACAACGCATATCAGTCGAATGCGATTGTTCAGCAACTTTGACCCAAGTCGGTAACTGGATGGGTTACCGAATTTGGAAGTTCGAAATTGGCCTTTTCGTTTCCACCGTGTCTCGGAGAGCACGGTCTTAATCACTAATATCTGATAGTAATCGTCTCTTAGTCGAGTCGTATGCGGAAGGACCCGGGAGCCCACCGCATTATTATCCCAAGAAAACCCCTGCCATTATGTGATAATTAAATGGGGTCACGACCCAGAGAAAGAGGGCAATTGCTGATTTAGTCAGTACTCAGTGAGTGAGTTATAGTGAGTCAGGGTATTTCTTTCTGTTGTATGGAATTCCATTATAAAGTGGACTGATTGTGAAAAATACCTAGCAGTTTCACTTGTTATCTTTAACTATAAACTACATGATACGACTTCGTCCGCGTGGATTAAGTTTTTTTAATTACCGCGGGAACTCCTTAATTTTCGGGGATAAAAAGTAGATTATGTCTTTCCCCGGGGGCCGGGCAACAAACTACAAACTATCCCTATACCAAATTTCATCAAAATCGGCTGAAGGGTCGGGCTGTGAAAGCGTAGCAGACAGACAGACACACTTTTGCATTCATAATATTAGTATGGATGAAGTATATTTAGACTTACACTAACTTCCTTCGAGAAATTAACATTTATTTTGATTGACCAATTTCTGTACACTGATTGCAAAAATATTGATGTTATTGTAATTCAAAAAGTATTCAAAATGTAGGGATGGAAAAATTTACTTGATAAGATTTTTGAATCCGATTTAGTTTTGTGTCTATCTCTATGCACATTGCACATTTATGTACCTACAATGAACCTAAATAGATATCTCACAATTAAATTATATCTCAGTTATAGGTACACTATTAAAATAGTGTATGTAAAATTAGTATTTAATGAGCGAACACAAGGAATAGCGGTGTGCGGATAAACCTGATCAGGTTTTTGCTAGACCATAATGGACTTTATGCAATTTATTAGAATGTTTAGTTGTTTTAAATAAATAAAATAAAAAAAATTGATAGTATTTCAAATATTCTAAAATTCTATTCTAAAAAAGTCAAAAATGTGTTTATAAGATTCTTTGAGTTTTTCCAACTTATTAAAATGTAATTTAATTTTGATAATAATTAATTACAGAGATGGAAAAATTAAAAAAGTTTTCTGAATCTTTTCAATGGGGACTATCGTTTCTTTGCTCACCAGTTGGCGCCACTGTTGACTAAGGTCGAGGTATAGCTGTCAAAGGCGACTCTAAAAGATCGGCGCCGAAAAAAAGTTTTAAATCTTGATTCTCATTAAGTTTATTAATTTATAACAGCTATCATCATATCGAGTAGCAATGCCGCAATGTTGTGCAATTCCGTTTTGTTCGGAAAAAAGGAGGACACATGTTTCCAAAAGATAAAACTGTTCTAAAACAGTGTCTAGTTGCGATTCGCAGGAATTCGCAGGATTCTGAGGAATTATATAGTTAGGCAGTAAATAAATAAAATAAAAAAGAAATTAATTACTTATTAAACTTTTATTTATCCTTCCTTTTCCCTTTAAAACACACTGCTATACAAATAAATACTTATTAAACATTGTAAATCCATACAATGGATATGATACTGAAAGATGGTTGATTTGTCAGTTGAAACTACTAAACAATGGTAACTAGATATTAGATTAAGTTATAAAACTTCTGAAATAAGCTTATCATTTCTATTTACATAAATTCTCTTTTCATCTTTATATTTTGTCCAAACAAAAAAATCATAATACTTTCTTTTAGTACCTAACAAGTTTTTGAATTTGAAAAAAGTAGGGGCTAACTACTTTCTTTCAAGCAATATTCATTATTGATCATTTCTATGTGCTTATAATTATCCACACTGATAAACTCATCTTTTATAGAGAAAGGACATTTCTCTTCCAATACTGTTAGTTCTCCAATTAATCCTTCTGGAGAAACCTGAAATGAAACATCTAATATTAATAAAGAGAAATATTATTAAATTCTAGTCATCTCACACATAGTACCTAATCTGATCCCAAGATAGGTTGTGTTCTCGTTAGAGATACTGTGGGTACTTAACCAGATACATATAATATAGTACCAGAGGGCAGAGACCTAGAGCAAACATCGATGTTCATCAATATCATAATATAGTAAAAGTGTGTCCTTGATGAGCATGAAACCCATTTAACCTTTCATGCAGAAGTCATATTAGGTAAATATACATAATATATTAGGTAAATATATGTAAAAAGAAAAAAACATAGCTGTTACCTCGGCAAACAAGCATACTTCTGGAAAAAATAAGTTTGTAATACAGTAAACAAACTAACCTCTGAATTAGCAGCTCTTTGAGGCCGCTTATTTTTGCGGCTCTTTTTCTTTTTCTGCTTTCAAAGCGTTCACATTCATCGCCAAATAATCTATATTTGCGATAATTTCACGAAGGAGATCACTTTTCAACAGGTAAAATATAGAAATTAAAATAATTTGTCACGAAGCCCGCCAAAACCAGTGAAAAGTGAATGTTAATGGACCTCACGCGACACTAGCGCCTCTAGTGGCAAATTCACACGCGATAGTCCCCATTGAATGGTATTTTTGTAGATTGATTGTAGAAATATTGGCAATATTTTAAAATGGAAAATTTACATAAAAAAGTTTTTCTAAAAATTTACAACAACAAGTTCTCTAGTATTCAACATAATGTTGCTTTTATTTCTGTAGATTTATTAGAAAGAAGAATCAAATTTGAAAGGCATATTTTTGGATCAATCTCTTCATTCCAAATGATTAAATCTCTGCATTCTAAATGATATAATAAAATTATTATTAAAATTTAATTTGGAATGTAGAGATTTTACATCTCTACATTTTAATATATTGATTCAAAACGTTGTCTTTCAAACTTTTTACTTCAGGATTTCGGAATTCGGATATCAAGTTGTAGTCCTAAATTATCTAGTCGAAGTAGATTCCTTGGCTTTCGTCAAACTTTTAGTAGTAGTTAGTCCATTTTCTAGAGTTCAATGTTTTATAATCATAGAGTCGTAGTAAGTCTAGTGCTCAATTTAGTAGAGTAAAACGTTTTTTAATCATAGAAAGTAGATTCCTAAATTTTCTAGTCGTACCTAGTTAGTCTAGTCCTCAATTTTCTAGAGTCCAAAGCTGTCTAATCATAGATAGTAGAGGCCTAAACTTTCTACTCGTAGATAGTCTTGGCCTATATTTTCTAATCGTAGATAGTAGAGACCAACATTTTTATCAAAATATGATAGAGTCATAATTTTTTTATTATTGTAGATACTAGAGTCTAAAGATTTAAGGTTCCTAAAGTAGAGATTATTTAGATTCTTCTTTCTATGTTTTGTTTTCATTGCTTTTCATTCTTGAAGGAAAATAGAGTCAATTTTTCAGGAAGTTATTTCGCTGTGGAGCTTTTTACGGCTGTAGTTTTGCTCAGGCAGTACGATACGACCGCTTAGAATCTCACTCAGTCCTATCTACGGTTCCTCAGTAATCTCAGTATTGCGCGAGACTCCGCACGCGCTGGACGTGTCATGCCCACGCACGCGAGCCCCAAACGCTTACGATAAACTGCTTTCGGTAAAGTGTAACACCACCGAATATTATAGAATAATTAAACAAAAAAAAAATTTGCCCCAAAAAACCCCTAGTTCCTGTGGAAAAGTCTTGGAAATTGAGTTACCCATCGTAGTTGCATAACATTGCAGGCCGGCGTGGAAAATGTGTTTGAAAATTTCGCATATGCATGTACGTGTGTAGAAGTGTTGTGCCGTCCACGCGGTCGCTTGCCCAGTCAGATTTGGACCGATTTCAGTTGAACATGCGGTTACGAAACGATTCAAGCAAAAAGTTCGCCAAAAAAAGTTTCGCCTGACGACAGTAATCTGATAATTTCGGCTTCGGTTCGAAATTTCGCGCGACTCGTGTATTTACCTGGCTCATTATTACCGTAAATAATTATCGGTTACCGTTAATTTTGCGAAATATCGAGGTCGTATTCTGGCAAATTTAAAAAAAGTTAATCTTTACAATTTCCAGGATAATTTTTTCTGTATTTTCCGGGTCGTGATTCTACAAAATTGCTCTTTTCAAGTGTTTTTCTTTTAATTTTCCAGGTCATTGAATCTGGTGTGTTCACCTTTTTTGCAAAAAATGGTTACGTTCTGAATTAATCCGAGCTTAAAAACATTTTTTTCCAAAAAAAGACTAGGTTTTGTTTAAATCAATTCTATAATATTTTGTGGTGAAGTGCTAGTTGGTGACAGTGTTCTGTGTCTTTCAGTTCTCAGGGAAATACTCAAGTTTCTGTTACAGTTTGTATGTGTTACCAGTGCAAAGTTACAGACCGCAAGTGATATCCAAGTTCTAGAGGAGGATTATAGTTACATGGTTACCACGGGACCCGCTGTTGTGAAAAATACCTAACGCTGAACGGTATTTCGAAAGTGCAACCGATTGGACGACCTCTCCGTATACAAGTTAGTTGAATCCATTAATAACCATACTTAATGCGATTTTAGCTTTAAGCTTATTTAAAAAAATTAGTTTTAGTTAATCTCCGTACGGTTATGATGTATATTGATTGGATAAAATAACAGTTGGAAAGATTAACTTTGTAGAGATGGATTAAATACGTAAAAAAGCTTTTTACATTTATAATTTATTTAATTGTGACAGAAAATCTTCTGTACGTTGATTGTAAAAAAATATTGATAGTATTCTAAATGTAGAGATGGAAAAAATTACCTTAAAGGATTTTATAAACCTTTTCTATTTATTTTGATTGATTGAAATTATATATTATAATATTCTAATTCTAATTAAATTATTATATATTTTAATTTATAGATTAGAAAAAATTACATAAAAAAGTTTTTCTGATTAATTTCTCTATATTCAAATATTTTTCACATTTTTGTACATTCATTGTGAAAAATTATGATTAGTGTTGAAATTCTACAAATTATTCAATTTACAAAAAAAAGTTTTTATAAGAATTTACAATGAAATTAAAATGTATTTTTATTTCTGCAGAATTGCAAAGTTATTGGAAAAAAATATATTAAAAGTTAATTCGGAATGTAGAGAGTGAAAGTGATCTAAAACTTTACCTTTCAAATAATACTACCTTACCGGCAAAGACGGCCAAGCGATTTAGCGTTCCGGTACGATGCCGTGTAGAAACCGACCAGGGGTATAGGTTTAAAATATCTGCCATACCCCTAACAAGTTAGCCCCTTACCCTCTTAGACTGCATCATCATTTGCCATCAGGTGAGATCGCAGTCAAGGACTAACTTGTAGTGGAATAAAAAAAATAAAAAAAATAAAGCTGAAGTGGAAGGTTAAAGTGGTTAAAACGGTCAGAATAAATGTATAGAAAAAAATATTTTAGAAATAAGTAGATACATATTATAATAATTGATTGAATTGGTATTCGAAATGTTTTCTCTATATTTAACCCAAAAAAAAATATCTGATTCTTAAATTTTTTTTAGTATCATTAAATATTATACCTATTACTTAGGTACCTACTTAAAATCTACAATCTCTGTACAGAAAAAGTTAGATTCTTTACACTGATTGTAGTTTGATTGGAAAAAATAAATAAGTAGAGTATTGACTATTGATAGAGTGGATTCGATGGACTGTATTCAGAATGTAGAGTCAGAAAAAGTGACCCAAATCTTGCTGTGGCCGGTGTGTCGTGCCGTCTTACAAAAACTACTGAACTGATTTTAATGGAGATTTGATTTGCTCTATTCTTATTGTGTTCGCATATTATAGTTGCTGGAAATTTACCATTTTCATAATGTGATGACGTTATGTAACTCTTGGAATTTTGACTAAAATGAAATTAGGAACTTTTAAAGTTTATGTTACCTACTAGCTGATGCCTGCGACTTTGTCCGCGTGGATTGAGGTTATTGTTTCCCACGGGAACTCTTTAATTTTCCGGGATAAAAAGTAGCCTACGAGTATGTCCTTCCCCGGAACACAAACTATCCCTTCCTAACTATACCAAATTTCATCAAAACTGGTTAAACAGATGGGCCGTGAAAGCGTAGCAGACAGACATACGGACAGACACACTTTCGCATTTAAAATATTAGTGTGGAAGTATGGATTTAATGTCTATAGTAGTGAAGTGCCTATAAAATACTGTTGCGGACTTGTTCTGTAAACTGAAAGAATCCTTTATAGCTGGATGGTTAAAAGGTGGACTAGAATCCGAAAGGTTATAGGTTCAAACTCTAACTGTTAGATTATTTTCGTTACCTGCCGTGTTTGAGCATAAAGCGCCATCTTTGCATAGTTTGAAGAGAAAAGGAAAGCGATAGTCATATTGTTTGATATTACGGCTCTTTAATATTTTTTACTAGCTGATGCCCGCGACTTCGTCCGCGTTGTTTGAGGTATTTTGGTTCCCGCGGCGACTCTTTAATTTTCAGGGATAAAAAGTAGCTTTTGTGTTATTCCAGACTATAATCTATTTCTGTGCCAAATTTCATTCAGAGCCGTTCAGCCGTTCTCGCGTGATTGAGTAAGAAACATCCATCCATCCATCAATCAATCAATCAATCAATTTATTTATTTGTGAATAGAGTACAGTTGAGGTGGAATACAGTATTAAAGTGTTCCTATTCTACCACAGTGTGGTGTACAAATACCTTAATTTTATAAAATTATAGTTATTATCCATCCATCCATCTAAACATAAAATATTAGTATAGAACAGTACCTTATACATATTGTATTTGAAAAATAATTTCGCACTTTACGAACTTATTTTTGAATTTGATTTACATCATACCGATTCCATAAAAAAACTTTACCATGTAGATCTATACAAATAAACTTTTTCTATTGGCTATAAAAATCCACCGTTTTGTAGAGCACTAATAAATTTTATTGATAACTATTTAGGTGCTTACAAAATTAGCATTTTACGAGGATTAAGGATTCATTCGGCTTTACATGGTTTTAGCCATATAAATGGTTTTAGCAATAGATACGTATACCTACTTAAATCTTTTATGTTCTTAAACGTGTGGCAAATTACGTAACCATGCGTGTATTTACCTACTATTTTTGCATAATAATCAACATTATATAAAAGCGTTTATTATATATCTTATTCTAGATTGTGAATCTTACTCTCTTATGTCGAACTAATTGAAAAGTCATATTATAATGTAAAGGATTATTTGAATGACATGTAGCCATGAGCCATGGGTATGAATAATTGATCCAGCGGCTAATTATGTTATAATTATTATAAATATAATTTAGTAATTTACTATGATTGTGAGATGGTGATAATAATAAAAAAAAACCCGGCTGAGTTTGTTGTGCGCTCTTCTCAGACCAGGGCGCGTTTGGAACCCTCGTAGCTTTAGTCTTAAGATACCGTTGTTAATTATCACCATCAATTCTTATTCTTTATAAACATGACGTTCAGAAGGTGTACCTACTTAGTAGGTATCAATTTTGAATAAAGATGATTTGAGTTTGAGTTTTAGTTTGATGTTACTAAAATCCATTTTCCTAAAATTTCGTATGAATTCTTTATTTTATTATGAGTGCCTAGTACGTCATAAAATACTAGATTATATTATTATGTCGGCACCTCATCCGCGAGGAATCCAGTGGGTTTTTTAGGATAACCTATACCCTTCTCCGAGTAGTAAACTATCTCTGTACTTACTAAATTTTATCTAAATCGGTTCAGCGGATGGGATGTGAAAAGATAACCAATAGATATAATTACTTTCGCATGTATAATATTATGAGTGGCCTAGTGGGAGGCTTCGGCTGTGGCTAGTTAATACAATTTACCAAGGGCTGAATTGTAATGGAATAAATAAATAATAAATAAATAAATAATCTTTTATTTAGCCAAAAAACAAATTACATAAAAGAAAGAAACATACGTATATGGAGTACCACAGCTCTCCTGGAACCAAGGTGCCAACCAAGATTTAAGCCAACCTTGGTTCCACGAGACCTGGGCAATCACTCCTTAAAACTAACTTAGAATCTATATTTATTGGCTAAACGAGGCGCTGCCTCAGCTTGATGCTGCAGGCAGTCGACTGCAGCGCTGGTTTTCAGGCATGACCCCTAGTGAGGAAATAAAACCAAGAGTGAATAGGCATCTTCTAGGCAAGCTCGCTCCAACCTAGACCTCATTATCCTCCACCAACTCAAGCCTATTCTGCAATTTAAAAAAGTACATAGGTAACGTAATCATAATAACATAATCTATACTAATATTATAAATGCGAAAGTTTGGATGGATGTATGGATGTTTGTTACTCAATCACGCCCGAACGGCTGAACGGATCTGGATGAAATTTGGCACAGAGATAAATAATTATGGTCTGGAATAGCACATACTTTTACTTTTATCTCGGAAAATTAAAGAGTTCCCGCGGGAACCAAAAAACCTAAATTTTTTTTATTTATTTTTTATCCACTACAACTTAGCCCTTGACTGCGATCTCACCTGATGGCTAATGGTAAGTGATGATGCAGTCTAAGATGGTAGCGGGCTAACCTGTTAGGGGCATGGCAGATAAACATATTAAACCCAAACCCCTATTCGGTTTCTACACGGCATCGTACCGGAACGATAAATCGCTTGGCGGCACGTCTTTGCCGGTAGGGTAGTAACTAGCCACGGCCGAAGCCTCCCACCAGGCCAGACCAGGGAAAATTCAGAAATTATAAATTTCCAAATTGACACTGCCGGGGATCGAACCCGGGACCTCCGCACGTTAAGACAACAGCGCTCAACACTGCGCCACGGAGGTCGTCAAAATCCACGAGTACGAAGTCGTGGGCATCAAGCTTACTAATAACATAAGTGTGGTTATAGAATGCGAGATGATTATTTTCATGTTACTGTCAGTCAATGATAAGTTAGCCTAACAAGCGGGATGGACCAAGATTCCGTTTTCACCCCCTTTTGGTAAGGCTTCCAAAAACTGCATCAACAGTCCGGGCCCATTTACAGGTTGACTTCTTGCTTGGGCCAAATTTGAAAATACTAATTGGTACCGGTCACTTATTTTTATACAACGTTACTTATGGGAATTTAAGTTAGTGTTTCGTGATATTTTGAGTAATTCAATTAGATATATTACTAATAATTCAATTTAAAAAAACAGATGGACTTATAATAACTACCTATAGAAACTTAATACACTCGCGAAATGTAAGCCGTTCAATTGGTGCCATAAATGGCATCGTACGATGCTCGCGCAGTCCGAAAAAAGCTAGTTAACTTAGTTTTAGAAGCTACGAGTACAATGCAAACAAACTAACCAATTACTTACCCAACTTTTAGGGGGAAAACATTTAAACTGGCAACATTATGTTTGCGTTTACGAGGCAAGTAAACACAGCACACATAGCGAATTTGTAGCTTACGTTTTGAGAAGGCGTTGTTTGGAAACATACCTTCTATAGGTAGTTATTCTAAGCAGATGGAATTAAAAATAAGTAGGTACCTACATGAAATGTAAAATGAGGGACGACAACGCATATCAGTCGATTGTGATTGATAAGCAATGTTGACCTAAGTCGGTAACTGGATGGGAGACCGAATTTGGAAGTTCAAATTTGGCCCTTTCGTTTCCTCCGTGCCTCGGAAAGCACGTTAAGCCGTCGATACCGGTTATTATAATAATCGTTAGTAACCTAAGAGTTGAAATATTGCTCTTATTTGAGTCGTATGCGGAAGGACCTGGGAACCCACGGCATTATTATCCCAAGAAAACCCCTGCCATTATGTGATTAATGGAATGGGGTCAATACCCTCAGCAATGAGGAAAACGACGCAGAGAGAGAGAGAGAAATGTAAAATGAAGTTGAAACTCTAGCAGGTTACATAAACTTGATGATTTAATATTATTTTATTTTTACAGTAGGAACCTATTTATTTTTTGTTCAATTTTTTAAATTTTACCAATTTATTTACATGTCGAAGATAATTAATTTTACACCAGTGTTTAGAGTGTACATTCACTTGACGATCCGAAAGCTACAAAAAAAAAAAACAAAAAAAAAAGGGTTTCATAAAGTAAAAATAACAATAAAATACTGGTATTTATACTTAAGTTTGCATTTGCAATTTTTAAGTAGAGAACGACAATAATTTTTGATGTAGAGTTGATCTTATATTAATAACTTTAAATAATATTAACTTTTTATAAATATTTGTCAAGGTATGTTGCAGTTAGGTAAGTCTTAGATAAAGATTTCAATAGAAGTCTATAATAAAAAACAATAGATATATTGTATTGTTGCTCCAGTTTTCTTGTCATTATGGATGAAAGAAGCGTCCAACATGATCTAGGCGAAAAGTTCAATAACCTAGGCTAAGTAAGTAGGTCTTAGGTGTTTTTGAAAATGCGTTCCCGTTCATATTATTGAAGTGAGCTAGATTATCCATTACTACCTGATGCCTGCGACTTCGTCCGCGTGGTTTAAGTTTTTTGATAGGGATGATGACAACTCAATCAAATCAGCAACTCTATACCAAACTTAAAAACGCACTTCTATAATGGAAGTTTTATGAAATTCACAGTTGTGACGTCATCAAATTTCAACGCACTTTTTTTCTTTAATCTATATTTTAAAATGGTTATCAAACTTAAAACTAACCGAGGATGTGAATTTTAGGTATTTTGGAAGACCCTCTACTTAATAATCAGTTAGAAATTATTAATTTATTTTTGATATAGGTAGGATACATCATCCCTATTCCCGCGAGAACTCCTTAGTTTTCCGGGATAAAAAGAAAAAACGCTAACCTGAAACCGCCCTAACAACGCGATTGAAGGACAAACAACAGACAAACACATTCACATTTATAATATTTGTAAGAATCGTACCAATAACTACGAGAACCTTGAAATACTAGTATTTCAAGGTAGTTAGTTAGTTAGTTAGTTAATTAATTTCGTCAAAAGGCCTTCTTGTAAGTTGTAACGGCATTGACAGTTTAATTAGTACGAGTTAAGAAAAAAAGAAAAAAAAAAATTACAACGTGCTAAAAGCTTTTTTTCTTTGAGTTGTAATTTTTAATTTGGTTACTAGTTTTAAAAATGTGCTTTTTAATGATTAGGTGTAATAATTTAGTGTGGTGATCCATATCTTTTTTTTTTTATTGCGTGATAGGCTTGCGCTTGACGACAATCATGCTTAGTGCAAAGCAATGATGAGGTCTAGGTTGATACGCGCTTGCCTAGAAGATGCATATTCACATACTTAATATTATAAATGCGTAAGTGTGTCTGTCTCTCTGTCTGCTACGCTTTCATGGCCCATCTGTTCAACCAATTTTGAAGAAATTTGGTAAGTATATATAAATATTTTGTATACCCGGGAAGGACATATGTCACGCGGACGAAGTAATAATAGGTTCTATATATATAAAATTCAAAGTCCTGACTGACTGACTGACTGACTGACTTATATTATATCAACGCACAGCCTAAACCGCTGGTCCTAGAGACATGAAATTTGGAGGGTGTATTCTTTGTAAAGACTATAGGTATCCACTAAGAAAGGATTTTTCGAAATTCCACCCCCAAAGGGGTAAAATAGGGGTTGAAAGTTAGTATGGTATGTATGATGTAGTAGTAGTATGTTAGTAAATAGTAGTGTCTGGAGGAGATCACTTTTAGTGATAAGACCGCCCTTGCGCACGTGTTGTTTTCTGTATTTTGTTTATAATTAAGTTTTTTCTTTAATTTATGTGTGGCAATAAAGAATCTATCTATGAAAGTCCGTCATTTTTCAAGTTATACTTATCCATGAAACTTGGTATTTGAGCTACCGGTTCAAAATGAAGAAATACGTGTTTCGCTATTTTCGAAAATTCTACCCCCATAGGGCTGAAACAGGGGTTGAAAGTTTGTAGGAAAGTCCGTCATTTTCCAAGCTGTAGCCATGAAACTTGGTGTTTGGGATTTCGGTTTGAAATGAAAAAATACGTGATTCACAGTTTTTGAAAATTCTATCCCCAAGGACGCCAAACAGAGAGTTTATCCTTCAATCACGCCGAAATAGAGCAACGGATCAACGTGATTTTTTGCATGGGTATAGTTGAGGACTTGGAGAGTGACATAGGCTTCTTTTTATCCCGGAAAATTAAGCAGTGGGAACTGTGGGAATCAAAAACTTTTGCCACGCGAACGAAGTCGCGGGCGTGCGCTAGTAATAGGTATAAATACTTTATGGGATCCATCCGGGGATGTAATAGTCTTTCGTATAAGTAGCTTTTGCCGAATCGAACCTCTGACTTTTCGGAGCGACGACCTCCTTGGACAGTGTTGAGCGCTGTTGTCTCAACGTGGGAGGTCCCGGGGTCGATTCCCGGCAGGTTGTTTGGGAATTTATCATTTCTGAATTTTCCTGGTCCGGCGGGAGGCTCCGGCCGTGGCCAGTTACCGGCAAAGATGTACCGCCATTTACGCCAAGCGATTTAGCGTTCCGGTACGATGCCGTGTAGAAACCGATTAAGTGTAAGACAAGACAGAACACAATAAGACTGTAAAGACAACTACGAACAAGATTGTAAGATTCTTTACAATCGTGCATTGTTGAGTCAACATCTCTTGAAATGTATGTTGAATGAAGAAAAAAAAAAAAAAATGCTCCGGTGTCGGAGTGAAACGTACGTTGAGAATAATTTGGAAGATTCATGTGGTGTGGTGAATATCGCAAAATACATACTGTACCACATAGATTTATCTACTATGGCGGATTATAACAAACTAGATGATTCCCGCGACTTCGTCCGCATGGACTGAGTTTTTTCGATTCCCGCGGGAACTCCTCAATTTTACGAGATAAAAAGTAGCCTATGTCCTTCCCCGGGATACAACCTATCCCTGTACCAAATTTCATCAAAATCAGTTGAACAGATGGGCCGTGAAAGCGTAGCAGACAGACAGACGGACAGACAGACAGACGGACAGACAGACAGACACACTTTCGCATTTATAATATTAGTATGGATTAAAGTTCTACTTCTTTCATTATCACAGACTTCCGCAAAGTAACGCCTGCTTCTATCACATAGATCTTAGACATGTCGTCACTTACCATCAGATGAGATCGCAGTCAAGGGCTAACTTGTAGTGGATTAAAAAAGAAACGTAAGCATAATGTTCATGTAGACATATCGTCTGCAATATAAAGATCAACGTCTGTACACGCCACATACATATTATATACCTACTAAATAATTAGTTAGGTATATCCTACAACGAAACAACGCCCTAGAGGAATTTTTTTTCCGTCTAATAATAGCACAGACAGACAATTCCACTAGTAGGATCGAGTGTGAACCGAAATTTCACGTGAAAAACTAGCATTTCTTTTGACGTTTCAGACTTTCAGTACATTGATCTCTTTAGTACAGTGTACGTTTTATTTTTAAGAATACATCATTATAGACCGGGAGATGGTCGTAGGTGATAGTCTCCCATTTTCTACTGCATGCCTTTTTAAGAGTTGATAACTAACCCTAAAATATGAAAGATAGAGGGGTTACTAGCCCTTGCGCGCTTGCACGTCATAAACAAAATGGCTTCTCTTTGTGACAGAATTTTAGTTTTTGCCGTGACATTATACTGCATGCCTTTGTAATATAACGTAGTTGGAACAAATTTAAGCTATAATAATTGATGGCATGCAATTCGCAACGGCCGACGGGGCTCAAACGGTTACGTAGAAATGTAAAAAAAAATAGAACATTTCCGTGTTTACAAATTGCATGCCGTTGTAAAAAATTACTTTTTTTATCTCAAATATACTCTACGAAAATTGGCATGCACCCCTCGTATGACCAAGGGTGGAAAATATTAGGAAAATGTTGTGAAAATTCAATACAGCTTTTCCGTGATTTCAAACTGCATGCCATTTGAACAATACTTAGTTTTTATAATTACTTGACGTTAGCAAATTTGGCATGCACAACAGAAAGTTGTAAATTAGTGGCATGCATGACGAAAATTGCAAAAAACGCTGATATAATTTCCGTGACTTTATTTTGCATGCCATTCAATATTTCATTAAAAAACATTATTTTAAGTTGATAAAAAAAATGGCATGCATATTACACAAGCCTGACATAAAAAATGTGCAAAAATAAAATTAAAAAAAGGTTTTTTAACGAAAATTAAAAATAAAGAACATTTCCCTGTTTTTTTTTGCGCCCATTTGAGCCCATACTACGAGGTAGGACATAGGATACTTTTTATTCCGAAATTCTACCCCCGAAGAGGTGAAATAGGGGTTGAAAGTTTGTATGAAGGTCCTTAATTTCTCAAGTTATAGCCATGAAACTTGATATATGAGCTGCGAGTTGAAAATGGAGACATATGTGTTTCACAGTTTTTGAAAATTCGACCCCCAAAAGGGTGAAATAGGGGATGAAAGTTGGTGTGAAAGTCCTTCGTTTCTCAAGATGTTTACCAAGTTATATCAACGAAACTTTTTATTTTGGCTTACAGTAAAAAATTAAGAAGTACGTGTGTCACAGTTTTTCAAAATTCCACCCCTAAGGGGGTGAAATAGGGGGTGAAAGTTTGTATGAAAGTCCGTCATTTCTCAAGTGATATCGATTAAACTTGCTATACAAGCTACCGGTTAAAAATAAAGAAATAAATGTTTCACAGTTTTTCAAAATTTTACCCTCAAAGGGGTGAAATAGGGGTTGAAAGTTTGTATGAAAGTCCTTCATTTCTCAAGGTATATCGATGAAACTTGGTATACAAGCTACCGGTTAAAAATGAAGAAATACGTGTTTCACAGTTCTCGCAAATTTTACCCCCGAAGGGGTGAAATAGGGGTTGAAAGTTTATATGAAAGTCCTTCATTTCTCAAGTTATATCCATGAAACTTGGTATATGAGCTGCGGGTTAAAAATGAAAACATACGTGTTTCACAGTTTTTCAAAATTCCACCCCCAAAGGGGTGAAATAGGGGTTGAAAGTTTGTATAAAAGTCCATCATTTCTCAAGTTATTTCGATGAATCTTGGTATATCCACACGGACGAAGTCGCGGGCATCAGCTAGTTATATTATAAATGCGAAAGTTTTGATGGATGTATGTATGGATGGATGGATGGATGTTTGTTACTCAATCACGGCTGAACGGATCTGCATGAAATTTGGCACAGATATAGATTATAGTCTGCTAAGTATAATATAGAATAGCATAAAGGCTACTTTTATCCCTGAATATTAAGGAGTTCCCGCGGAAACGTGGCTAGGTAGGTGATGGGTTAGCGCCAAAATCCAAATCTCTGATCTCTGTTTCACACTGGAAATGGTTCACATATTTTATGAAACTTTCATTATTATTAAAAATACGATGGTGTTATTTAATACGCATGCCATTTTCACATACTTAAAACTAGCTGACGCTCGCGACTTCGTCCGCGTGGATCGAGGTTTTTCGGTTCCGTTCTTCGGTTCCCGCGGGAACTCCTTAATTTTCCGGGATAAAAAGTTGCCTATGTGTTATTCCAGACTATAATCTATATCTATGCCAAATTTCATCCAGATCCGTTCATCCGTTGGAGCGTGATTGAGTAACAAACATACATCCATACATCCAAACTTTCGCATTTATAATATTTATTTGATAATATGTTTTTATGAAATGCAAAACGGCATGCAAATTAAAAACACGGAAATTTTTATTAAATTTTTGCAACTTTTGTTATTATTTAAAATATGACGGTGTTATTTAATACGCATGCCATTTTCGGTATATACTTAAAATAATATGTTTTTATGAAATACAAAACGGCATGCAAATTAAAAACACGGAATGTTTATTAAATTTTTTGCAACTTTCATTATTATTTAAAATATGATGGTATTATTTAATACGCATGCCATTTTCGGTATATACTTAAAATAATACGTTTTTATGAAATACAAAACGGCATGCAAATAAAAAACACGGAAATGTTTATTAAATTTTTGCAACTTTTGTTATTATTTATAATATAATGATCATGAGCAACATGCATGCCATTTGTATTTCAGAATTATTTGGTCATTAAATTAATGTTTATCTTTATTAGAAGTAGTTTGAAATCACGGAAAAGCTGTATTGAATTTTCACAACATTTTCCTATTATTTTCCACCCTTGGTCATACGAGGGGTGCATGCCAATTTTCGTAGAGTATATTTGAGATAAAAAAAGTAATTTTTTACAACGGCATGCAATTTGTAAACACGGAAATGTTCTATTTTTTTTTACATTTCTACGTAACCGTTTGAGCCCCGTCGGCCGTTGCGAATTGCATGCCATCAATTATTATAGCTTAAATTTGTTCCAACTACGTTATATTACAAAGGCATGCAGTATAATGTCACGGCAAAAACTAAAATTCTGTCACAAAGAGAAGCCATTTTGTTTATGACGTGCAAGCGCGCAAGGGCTAGTAACCCCTCTATCTTTCATATTTTAGGGTTAGTTATCAACTCTTAAAAAGGCATGCAGTAGAAAATGGGAGACTATCACCTACGACCATCTCCCGGTCTATTATGTAATTAGCCTCGGTGAAGCAACGAGTATGGCATGAATTGGTAAAGTTGTTGTTGGCTCTTTCGTGAGTGTTTCTGATACCCTCAACGCATTGCAAGTTGCAACGCATGCCGGACATTACTTAGCTAGTCTCTATAGATAGACAGAAAATTTCTAATTCACTTTTTTTTCTTTGCCAGTCCAGGCAAGGAATAATGTACTTACTACCGACTTGATTTCGGTCACGGCGGCCTATCTCCAGAGAGATTAGCCATCTGCGCGAGAGATATTACAGTGCAGATGTGTGTGCGCATACACAGGTGCACTCTCTGTTCCTTTACTCTCATGGGGACGGAAAATCCGACACGACCGGAGAGATATCCAGGCGCAGGACCGACGGCTTAACGTGCTCATAATAGGTTACCGACAAACTTACGAATCATACTAATATTTTAAATGCGAAAGTGTGTTTGTTTGTTGATTTGTTGGTTTGTCCTTCAATCACGCCGCAACGGAGTAACGGATCCGGCCGCAATGGAGTATAGCTGAGGACCTGGAGAGGCTACTTTTTATCCCGGAAAATTAAGGAGTTCCGGGAGGAATCAAAAAAAACTTAAACCACGCGGACGTAGTCGCGGGCATCAGCTAGTTTATGATAAGTAATAGCTAAACGTTAAAATAAAGTATTAGCTAGTATGGATTATTACCAGTTTAATTATACGGTCTAAGTCAGTCAGTCAGTCAGTTTCACACATGTATAACATCTGAGTCTTATCAGTTATCACTATACAACTATATCAAACTGGCACTGATTTGATTGTGATAAGAAAAGAAAGCACACACCGATCGCGTGAATAAAGCTGTGGTCGCACAGAACGCGTGTAGGAAATGAGGCCAGAATAATGTCGAAATCTGCTGTCTTTGATATAGGGGCGTTTTATGGCAGTCATTTGTACAAAAATTGTTCAGTAGTTCAAAAGAACCTATAGCTGGTATAGGTATCTCGAAACGGAAATAAACTGTTAGGCTATGCAAATACCTGATTTTACAATATAGCGCACTGGGGCCATACTGCCAACGCTTAAAGCAATACATAAGCAATTTTATTCTAATAATAATATTAATTATAATATAATTATATTAATAATAATAATATTAATTCAATAATATTCCTGCGCTCATTGAGCCGGCAGGGATTAGTCGGGATGATGGCAAGAGACCTGATGGATTGACGCTGGTTCCCTGGGAACGGGGACGGGCGCTAATGTGGGACGCAACATGCGTAGATACATTGGCCCCGTGTCATATCAGGGAGACAGCATCAAGGCCGGGAGCCGCAGCAGACAAGGCTGAAACCGGCAAGCGGCGGAAGTATGCCTCTCTCATAGAGAGTTACATATTTGTTCCGTTTGCCGTGGAGACCCTGGGGCCGTGGAGTCTTAGTGCCAAAAATTTTTTGCGAGATATTTCACCGCGGTTAATTGCCTCATCTGGTGACAGAAGGGCTGGCTCATTTTTTGCGCAAAGGATCAGCCTAGCTGTCCAGCGCGGAAATGCAGCCAGCATTCTCGCCACCATTCCACGTGGGCATGATTTATATAGTAGTTAGGTTAGGCTAGCTAGCTTTAATTTCTATTGTATTGTTTTCCAATAAAAAAAATTTTACTTAAAATGACAGTTTGATGTCACGTACCTTGACGTTCCTAAAATAAGGATTATAATTCTAAAACACGAAAGTCAACAATACTGAAACATGAAAAATATGGCTTTAAGCATTGGCTGTATGGTCCCTGATGTTACACTACATAACTTACCGGTGCAGTGACAAACTTACACTTTTTAGATACACTTTTAAACAGCTTCAACGGTGAAGGAAAATACCTGAGGAAACCTGCATACCTGAGCATTCTCCGTTATCTTCTCAAGAGTCGAAGAGTTAACTTGTGATCGTTACACTACAATCATTTTGAATGATATGTTTAGGAAGGGTTATTTTTAATAATAAGGCCCCCGTGCGCAGTAGTGTGCCGGTGACGGGATAAAATAATGATGAAGTTGATTCAGAATTTCATGAAGGTGTCCCACGTTGTTAGTGGCGTGCCGCGTTTCGTTTGACCAGACCCTTATATTTTATTATCAGTCCCTTTTATTATCTGCCCCCCTTTACTATCTGTTACCGAAAAGTGACGGAAGCGCGGGTTAGTGAAAACTTGGAAGATTAACAAATTAAAAACCTTTGAGATTTTTGTATGCGCTACCATGGTTCTGCCCAAATATTTATTTTGTCATATATACATACTAGCTGATGCCCGCGACTTCGTCCGCGGGTTTAAGTTTTTTTGATTCCATCGGGAACTCTATAATTTTCCGGAATTAAAAGTAGCCTATGTCACTCTCCAGGCCCTCATCTTTACCCATGCCAAAAATCACGTCGATCCACTGCTCTGTTGCGGCGTGATTGAAGGACAAACCAATAAACCAACAAATAAACATACTTTCGCATTTATAATATTAAGTAGTATGATGCGAAAGTTTGGATGGATGAATGGATGTTTGTCGCTGGTACGTAAGCGCTGAAGGAGAGACAATGCTTTTTTACGCATAATTGCAAAAAAGTCGTTCGTGTGTGCGTCTGCGAACATTTTCGAGGCTTTTAGGAGAGCGAGGAGGGAGGATTTTATAATGAACTAGCGGTCGCCCGCGACTTCGTCCGCGTACAATTTCTGACTTCCTTTAAGATTATGAAATTTTCCCGCTGCAAGAGGCCTATCCACAAAAGTCCTACCGCTAGTAGGTAAATATCGCGACTTCGTAGTTCACTGTTCATACCCATGGACAGTGGCGTGCACAGGGTTTGAGAGGTCGCCCGCGATTTTTGATTTCCTATGAGATTATGAAATTTTCCCGCTGCAAAATGTCTATTTAAAGAGTCTTTTCAAATAGCAAATGCAGGTGTTCATTATATAAACCTTATAACCTAAATCCCGATTTTCAAGTCTCTAACTTCAAAAAACATAGAACTTTCATACAAACTTCCAACCCCCATTTCAACCTTTTTGGGGTAGATTTTCGGAAAATGGCTTATACAGGTTATTATTATTTAAAACTAAAAACCTAAATCCCGATTTTCTAGTTTCTAACTTCAAAAACTTAGAACCTTCATGAAACCTTCCAACCCCCATTTCACCCCCTTTGTGGTAGATTTTCGTAAAACTGGTTATACAGATTTTTATTATTTTAAACTAATAACTTAAATGCCAATTTTCATGTCTCTAACTTCAAAAACAAAGGACTTTCATACAAACTTCCAACCCCCATTTCAACCCCTTAGGGGTGTATTTTCCCAAAACCGTTTCTTAGCTGACGTCTACACCATAGAAGGAACCTACCTTCCAAATTTCAAGTCTGTATGTTTTATAGTTCCTGAGATATCGTGATGATCATTGAGTCAGTCAGTCAGTCAGTAGCTTTCGCTTTTATATATATAGATTTAAAATTTAAATAAAATCGTGTTTAAAGTTAAAACAATACCTGTCTTATGGGTCATAGTTGAGTAAAAGGGGGTCCGTGCCGGTCGTGTTAATTTGGGTTACCGGTCAGCGGCAATTTGGCACAGGATGGCAACTTTAGTATGATTCGAGTAGGGTGACCGCAATCCACATAAAACGTGGCAAAGTCCTGATATAAAGCCTGATATCTACTGGAAGGTATCTACTGGAAGGAAGGTGCGATTTTTACTGTAACCTGTGTTCATCCATCCAGCCATCCATCCATCAGCTTGTATGCATCCACTGCTGGACATAGGCCTTTCCGAGAGCGCGCCACCAAACACGGTCCTCCGCCTTCCTCATCCACCCGCTTCCCACCACCTTCTTTAGGTCATCGGACCAGCGAGCTGGAGGTCGTCCTAAACTGCGCTTGCCGGTACGCGGTCTCCACTCCAGAACACGTCTGCCCCAACGGCCATCGGCTCTGCGACAGACATGGCCTGCCCACTGCCACTTCAGCTTGCTAACCTGCGTTCATAAAACTAATATTGTTTTCATCGTCGAGTCGTTTAACGTCAATTCTATTTTCAATTATTGTATCACAAGGTTAAAAAAAAGTATTGCTACGCCACTAAAACTTACTAAGCTACTCGTAGGGTCATGAATCACATTTTTTTATTCAACTACTAGTGGGCACGGCAGACGTTGTTCTGCCCTGAACCTAGTACCCGATTGCAGCGCCCCCTGCCGGTTCAAAACCATCCCTGGACCCACACAAACACTCACAAAAATCTAAATAGGATTAAACTTTACAGGAGACATGTATTTATCGACTTTTGGCAGGTCCTCTATTTAATAATCACTAAAATAGTATATTACACATCTAGGGCAGTAAAATAAGAAATGTCTCAGATCACATGTAATTGTTGTCCGAGGCGAAGCCGAGGTCAATAAACATGTGATCTGAGGCTTTCTTATTTACTGCCCGTGGTGTGTATACTATTTTTCTCCTCGACGGAGGCGGAAAGCGGCATTTTCGTTTAGCGCAGCGGGAGGAAAATTGACGCTTTCCGCCCGGAGGTGAGAAAAATTATTTATTTGACTGTTTTTTTTAAATCCACTACAAGTTAGCCCTTGACTGCGATCTCACCTGATGGTAAGTAATGATGCAGTCTAAGTTGGCAGCGGGGTAGCCCGCTAGGGGCATGGCAGTTATATCAAATCCATACCCCTATTCGGTTTCTACACGTCTTTGTCGATAGGGTGGTAACTAACCACGGCCGGGAGACTTCAGCCGGGCAATTAGTTCTCAAATACCCAATTGTGCCTGTAAAATTTCTGACCAGTCTTAGCTGTGGTCACCCTAGGTTTAAGTGACCTACTCGCTTGGTGCACTGCGATCGCTTGCAATTGTATACAGGCAATTTGGTTAGTGGAGTCAGTCAGTCAGTTAGATCTTGTTGTTGCAAATTTCATAAAGATCAAATAACTTCATGAAGGAACTAGAAATTTAATTCGCTATACTTAATCCGCAACAGTAGGCAAATCTATGTGGTACAGTGTATCTTGCACTTGCAGCTTGCAATATTCCACCACACCACATAAATCTTCCAAAATATTCTCAACATACGTTTCACTCCGACACCGGAGCATCTTCAGGAGATGTTGACTCGAAAATGCACTATTGTACTACAATAGTGCATTGTCGAGTCAACATCTCCTGTAGCCTTAGTAGCCTATGTATACCCATGCTAAAAATCACGTCGATCCGTTGCTCCGTTGCGGCGTGATTGAAGGACAAACCAACAAACCAATAAGGCAACAAACAAACACACTTTCTCATTTATAATATTAGTATGATTCCGTTGATTTTTGGGGAAAAGCAACCTATTGCCATGTCCTTCCCCGGGATGCAACCTATCTCTCTACGAAGTTTCGTTCAAATCGGTTGATCAGATGAGCAGTGAAAGCGTAGCAGACCGACAGACACACTTTCGCATAATACAATATCAGTTTTGGTGCATTCAGGGCTAGGGTCAGGAACCTGCACTTTGGCTGACGTATCTTAGGCCGCTATCTTATCAGCACCTAAGCTCTACATTCTACCAGTGCATTCTTATCATATACCTAACATTTGTTTCCAGGGTTATTCTGTTTTATTTATTTAGGTCATCAACGAAATGTTAATTATATTCGTATTGCCAGAAAATAGTTTGAAAGTTGTTTGGAATTTAGGATGGAGATAAGCATCTTGATAATAGATAGGTATTCATTAATTAGTCAAAGTATTAACTTAGCCTACAATGATAACACAACCATATTATAATACTCATATATCTATGCATCTATCTATAATGTGAATCCAAACTGCATATATACTACTTAAGGGCCCAAAATGATACAAAGAGCATGAAAGCACTGTACTGTGTAGTATACCGGGATAGAGGTAATACTTGACCACAATGGGAGGAAAAAGTCAAAGTAGATCGTACCGCTTTAAAATAAACTATTAAACTTAAACTTTCACAGACATTTTTTGTCAATTTTGGTACATTCCATGGAAAATATTTGTAACGCGAAAATTCTAGCCATTCGTGTTTAAATGTCACATAATCAACTTTATTACTGTTACGTGGAAAATATTGCTATTTCCAAAAATCGTCACCACTAAATTGGTTTTGTTTATTTACTCACATTACTTACGGTAGTTTATTTTATAAACATTACAATTTAATTTGTTTAAGCTCATCGCGGCTAACATTGCTGTATTGAGATCCGCTTCGGTACACTGCGGTAAAAATACCATCCTATTCACAAAATATTATTTATTACTTATTATATATATATTATATTTATATTTATTATATATATATTAGGTATTAATCATCTATGATGCCCGCGATTTCATCCGCGTGGATTAGGTTTTTTGTTCCCGCGGGAACTTCTTAATTTCCGGGATAAAAAGTAGCCTATGTCCTTCCCCGGGATACAAACTAGGTACCCCTTTCATCAAATAAGTTGAATAGATGGGCCGTGAAAGCGTAGCAGACAGACAGACAGACTTTCGCATTTATAATATTAGTATGGATGAATTTAATTTCATGTTTATATTGGCCTCTTAATTAAAAATGGTTAAAATAATTTGAGGTGTTGTGATTATTACCAATTGAATTAATTTCCCAATAGGTATTGGATTGGAATGGCACGTAACTTATTTGTATTTTTTTTTTTTTTAATCCACTACAAGTTAGCCCTTGACTGCGATCTCACCTGAGATCTATCTGTCTAAGATGGTAGCGGGCTAACCTGTTAGGGGTAGGTACGGCAGTTATACCCATACCCCTAATCGGTTTCTATACGGCATCATACCGCTAAATAGCTTGACGGTAGGGTGGTGACACTGGTAAATAATTACGGCGTAAGCCGCGACGTAACCAGACAAGATAAGAGAAAATTCTGAAACTATGAATTCCCAAATTGACCCTGCCGCGGGAATCGAACTCGATACCTCCCACTTTAAAACCACCACTGCAGCAGGGAGGTCGTCTGGATCAGAAGAATGCTGTCCACTTATTCCCTCGTGTGAAATGGGCTTAAGGCCCAATCTGCGAGAGAAACGTCCATGATATTAATACGCACAGTTATTTAAACAAACAATTTCATCCAAAATCAATATCGCCTGAGAAGCCAATTAGCCTCAATCTCAGGCCATTAGAGTTGCCCTATCGTTGGGATTTAAAGATTTAATTATTGCACAATCATTCTACGTAACACTCTCAGGTTAGAGAATACACACGGAACGTTTATTCTCTTTCTATAATCTTTAACGCTTTAGCGAAAGCGATTAACAACGCTAACCATAGAGAGAGATATATTCACTTATTTTTTTAAAGCTATGATTTCAAATATTGGATAGAAGTAGGCGTTACGTTGTAGAAGTCTATGGTAATGAAGGAACTAGATGTTAAATTCGCTATAATTCACCAAAACAGACTAATCTATACCACATAGGTGGTACAGGCTACAGCGTGTAGCTTGCGATATTCACCGCCCAGTAGTTTTTTTTTTTTTTTTTTTTTTTATCCACTACAAGTTAGCCCTTGACTGCGATCTCACCTGATGGTAAGTGATGATGCAGTCTAAGATGGTAGCGGGCTAACCTGTTAGGGGCATGGCAGTTATAGTAAACCCATAACCCCTATTCGGTTTCTACACGGCATCATACCGGAACGCTAAATCGCTTGGCGGCACGTCTTTGCCGGTAGGGTGGTAACTAGCCACGGCCGAAGCCTCCCACCAGGCCAGACCAGGGAAAATTCAGAAATTATAAATTTCCAAACCCTGCCGGGGATCGAACCCGGGACCTCCGCACGTTAAGGCAACAGCGCTCAACACTGCGCCACGGAGGTCGTCCAGCAATTCGCACCGGCACAACACCACACCACACAAATCTTCCAAATTATTCTCAACGTACGTTTCACTCCGACACCGAAGCATCCTCAGGAGATGTTGACTCGACAATGCACGATTGTAAATCGTTCGTTCACTACCTATGATTTCGTACCAAACGTTACGATACGTGCGTAAACTGCCTCCTTGGTCTAGTGGTTAGCATGTTCAACTGCAGCCGACGAGGTCCCGGGTTAGAGTCCCGGGTCGGGCCATAATTGAGTATTGGGTTATTCTCAGGACAAGCCCGGAGTTGGCGGTGTTTCACCGTCGTGCCTCGGAGAGCACGTTAAGCCGTCGGACCCGGTTATTATCACTAACTAACATGATAATAGCCGTCAAAGCCGTCAACCCGCATTGGAGCAGCGTGGTGGGTCTAAGCTCTAATGCCCTCTCTCCTATGAGAGTGGAGGCCTGTGCCCAGCGTCGTATTCCTCATTGCTGAGGGTCGTGAGCCCTTTCCATTAATCAAATAATGGCAGGGATTTTCTTGGGATAATAATGCGGTGGGTTCCCACTTCCCAGGTCCTTCCGCTTCCTGTGCCTGTTGGTTAATGGGCTGTAGTGGTTACGGTACGTGAAATCCGCTCGTTGCTTCAGGTGACTACGTAGGTACTTACCCAGAACCCGAACACGCTATTTATAACCCCACGTCAATCGTTTGTCGCGAGAGATTTCGCAATGGTAATGACCGATCGCCGGACAATTTTTTATAGGGCTTGCTCTCGCTTTATAATATGACTATTCAGGTAAGTAAGAATAACTAGAAATCATAGACATTATACCTCTATGCTACAAATACATACGACCTCCCTGGCGCAGTGTTGAGCGCTGTTGTCATTACGTGGGAGGTCCCTTGTTCGATTCCGGCAGGGTCAATTATGGGAATTTATAATTTCTGAATTTTCTCTGGTCTGGTCTGGTGGAAGGCTTCGGCCGTGGCTAGTTACCACCCTACCGCCAAAGACGTACCGCCAAGCGGTTTAGCGTTCCGGTACGATACCGTGTAAACCATCTTAGACTGCATCAACACTTACCATCAGGTGAGATTGCAGTAAATGGCTAACCTGTAGTGGGGTAAACAAAAAACAGGACTTGAAACTAGGTAGAAAAGAAAAATTAATTTCCCTAATTTATATGAGAGTTCGCTTATGGGAGAGGGGCCAGCCCCCCCGATTATGTAAGAATGGCCGATCAAAACGTTAAAGTTCGGCGTCAAAGTAAAATAAATCATAATAGCATTGAATTAGAGCTCAATTTCGTGTACACATTCTTATACCTTTAGGTATGTACGATACCCTATAATCGGGGGGCTGGTACTTTGTCTAATAAAAATAACTAAACTATTTCAATTATAATTAAAATTCTATCGTTTATTAATTATTTGCTTAATATCATCCATACAATTATACGAAATGTCTTCGGAAAACTGTTTAGAATGTATTCAAGTGCCTGCGTACGTACATAAAGTAAGTTAAGTATGTTAATTGAATTAATTTAAACAATCGTCGACTCTATTTGAATAAAGTGGCATTTGATGCGTCTTTATGGAGAATTTAAAATGCCATAGAATGTAGAAAATTTACAGATGGAGCCTTGCATAAATAAATCTTGTCCAACGTACTCCATAACAGTACTCTCTGCAAGACCTATCTTACTTTAGTGTCATTACAAACCAAATTATCATTAAAAAATGTGAAAATGTGAAAATGTGAAATGTCAATTTTTCAATATTAAGCACGTCATTTTTATCAAAAATATAAGTTTTATATTAGGTACATTTGTTTATTTGGACAACCAAAAGTTGTGACATTGAAAACCCTTAAAAACTAGACACAATTAGGACATTTGTTAAATGAACAATTATTTATCGAAGGTATCACATCATTCACTAAAAAAATAAAAAGCCTATGAGAGTAAAATTAAAAGTTTCACACTACAATTTCATGGAGGAATGAAATGTTTAAAATGTTTTATTTCATGTAGGACAATTTGGCACTCAATTCGACGGTAGAAGAGAAAGTAGAATGTTGCTAAATCAATTATCGATTTATGAGCCGTCAAAAAAAACATCAATAATAATTTGACCTGTAATCTCAATTTGCAAAATGTGTCTTAGTAAGTATATTGAATAAATAAATAAATAAATAAAATCTTTATTTGTTACAAAATAAATAGCACAATTTTTCTTAAATTACCCTGGACCCACAAACTAGGATAGCCCGTATCTTGGGGGTTAGTCTCTTCCCAGTAATTGTATATTATAAAATAGAAACAGAAACTAACATTAATTATTGAGTTGGAAAACCCGGCTGAAGTTGTTGTCGGCTCTTTTCAGGGCGCGTTTGGAACCCTCGTAGCTTTAGTTTTAAGATACCGTAATTGATTATCACCATCATGTTTTATAGGTTGCGGACGTCAATAAGTGTACAAAATACCTAAATTGAATAAATAAATATTGATTGATTGATTGATACCTTCAAGGCAAGAGTGAATAGGCATCTTAGACTGCATCATCGCTTACCATCCAATGAGAACGCAGTCAAGGGCTAACTTGTAGTGGAACAAAAAATAAATTAAAAAAAATGTTCTAGGCAAGCGCGTGCCAACCTAGACCTCATCACTTGATTGTTGTCACGCGCAAGCTGTAATAAAAAAACCGTCTACCTTATTTCTTTAAGTCTGTGTTAAATGCATTAACTAGAAGCCAGCTCTGGTTTTTCTCCGGAAAGTTACCCAAATGTCGGTTATCGGAAAACCGGTGAGCTATCTATCAATGTCATTAATATGTTAACTTGGACCCATTCGACCTGATGACAAGTGGTAGAATGCATCCAGTTAAAAATTATGTTGACTTTTCGATGGAAAGTTACCGTATTATATTTGAAAAATCGTGACTTTAATAGTACCGCCACGTAGTCTGCTAGTATAAACATACTTTGATATTATAATACGAAAGTGTGTTTGTTTGTTGGTTTGTCCTTCAATCACGCCGCAACAGCAATGGATCGACGTGATTTTTTGTGTAAGTATAGTTGAGAGCCTGGAGTACATAGGCTAATTTTTATGCCGGAAAATTAAGGATTTACTAATGTAAATTAAAAATAACTTATTCATGTAAATATACTTTTTAAATAAGTAAAATCTAGTTAAAAATATAGCGCGACTTTTAAGAAAGAACCGGAGGAAATTGCTTTATTTTCCGGGATAAAAAGTAGCCTGAATCAGTACCTGGGATGCAAGTTATTTTTGTACCTTTCGTATCTTATTATATTATGTTACATGCGTTATGTACCTATGTATGTATCTGATACCTCTGTACCAAATTTCATCAAATCGGTTGAATAGATGCGCTGTGAAAACGTAGCAGACAGACAGACTTTCGCATTTAGAATATTAGTATGGATAGTATGAACTGGATGATGGCCATGATTTCATCCGGATTTTGACGACCTCCGTGGCGCAGTGTGTAGCGCTGTTGTCTTAACGTACGGAGGTCCCGGGTTCGATCCCCGGCAGGGTCAATTTGGGAATTTATAATTTCTGAATTTTCCCTGGTCTGGCCTGGTGGGAGGCTTCGGCCATGGCTAGTTACCACCCTACCGGCAAAGACGTACCGCCAAGCGATTTAGCGTTTACGATGCCGTGTAGAACTAGAAACCGACTAGGGGTATGGGTTTAATATAACTGCCATGCCCCTAACAGGTTAGCCCGCTACCATCGACTTCATCCTCACTTACCATCAGGTGAGATCGCAGTCAAGGGCTAACTTGTAGTGGATAAAAAAAAAAAATTTAGCTATCGAATTTGTTAATTCGGTAGGAGTTAAGTAGTTGCAGTGTAAGAAGTATTAATTAAAAGTTACTTAATGCTTTTAACGCTACTAGGGACCATACTTCAACAATCAAACAGACAATTTCGCAAGTATCAGTATGGATGCGCGTGGAATTCGCATCCACCACCATACAAAAACAAAACAAATAATTTTAAAAAGTTTAGGACTTTAGGTATAACATACATTATGTTAAAGAGGAGCGGTGCCTGATTTATGTCTCAATTTGAATGGGAAGCTGGAGATTTGATAAAAGGTAGGTACATAATTAGGTTTTTAAACAGCACTTAGTATGCCTGATACGACCAGCCGATAACGAGAGTTTGGGTGTCCCTCTAGATGGATGGTAAATGCTTTAAATATAATCATTAAACTTTAAGTACCT
Source organism: Erebia ligea (assembly GCA_917051295.2). Lineage (NCBI taxonomy): Eukaryota > Metazoa > Arthropoda > Insecta > Lepidoptera > Nymphalidae > Erebia > Erebia ligea. The sequence goes on along the minus strand of OU785240.1, from coordinate 660,141 downwards.
ACTGTTATACAACTTTCAAAGTATAAATAACTCGGAAGAAAGTGAATAGGCATCTTCTAGGCAAGCGCGCTCCACATTAGGCTGCATCACCACTTGTTAGCAGGTCTGATTGCAGCCAAGCGCTAGTCTATTAATTAAAAAAAATTGAAGTGAAAACGAATATTTAAAATAATTAAAAAAAAAAAATCATGTATTAAAATATAAACCTTAAAACTAAGCCATTAAAGTTTATTTACGAATGTAGTATATTTATATTTAAGACCTTTTGTCTTCGTAACGACGCGAGCATGTCGGTGACGGTAACGCGAATCCACAAGTTCACCCCCTACCAAAAAGTGCTCAACGCGGCTAAAGACGTTTTCACTTTAAAAACATGCGAAAGATCCACCCGGGAATTTGTTCTGCACTGAAATTATGTTTTCCATATTTTGTTGTATTCATATTGGGAAGTCAATGATTCATATCTATTAGTATCATATATATAACGATTTGGTAGGATATAATAACCCACTTTTACAAGTTTATTAAATTTAATAACCTTTATACGGAACCTTGCAGCGTAACGACGTATTTTTTGGCGGCAAAACATTTCTACAAGGAGTCCAAGGTTGCCTGCGGGCGGAATTCGTTTTAACGATTTACGGGCCAAATTAAATTACAGAGTACGTACTTTTTATCTCTTAATTTTGCATTATCTTGTTCTAAGAAAGTTATATTGCGAAGAAAGGAAGCGCTGGAAGCCATCATTGTTTTGAGAAATATTTTCAAAAACATCTTACTTATTAATACTTTTCTTCTTATTATTTTCAAAAGACACAAAAGCAGGTATTATATTGTATTTTGGAATAGATAGAATATTATAAAATTATGATACAGTGTATTTTGTTTGAAGGTTTATCCTTCAATCACACCGCAACAGAGCTATGGTTTGACGTTGTTTTTGCATAGTTAAGGACCTATAGAGATAGAGTAATATAAAACTCTACTTTTATCCCGGGGAAATTTTAACTTTAACACAATAGCGCTCAACACTATACCAGGGAGGTCGTCGGATAACATAAAAACATTAATTAATATGGCGGCGCAGTATCGCGTGGTGGGTCTAACCTCTAATTCCCTCTCTCCTATGGGCTATGAGTAATGAGAGTAGAGGCTTGTGCCCAGCAGTGGGACGTTAATGGGCTGTAGTGGTGGTATCCTAAGCATACTTCTCGCTCGCACATTCTAACATTTTCAAAGATTGTGAATGACTTTGACTTTGATTTGACAAAATATGTGACCCGAACAAATCTTGAACAATAAAATTGCCTTCATTTTAGACATATTTTTATTGTAATATAAGTAGTATTTGATAGAGAAAACCGGCCAAGTGCGAGTCGGACTCGCGCACCGAGGGTTCCGTACAAACCTGTAGTAAGTTTTACGATTTATGACGTATTAAAAATAAAAATTACGTTTGTTGTATGGGAGCCCCCCTTTAATATTTACTTTTTTGATATTTAATTATTTATTCTGAAAGGTAATATACAAGTTAATATTCTGTGAAAATTTGAACCGTCTACCTGTTACCGTTTTTAATATTGAGCAAAAAAATACGAAAAAAACACGTTTATTGTATGGGGACCCCCCTTAATATATATATTTTTTTAATTTTTAGTATTTGTTGTTATAGCGGCAACGGAAATACATCATTTGTGAAAATTTCAGCTTTCTAGCTATCACGGTTTGTGAGATACAGCCTGGAGACAGACAGACAGACAGACAGACAGACAGACAGCGGAGTCTTAGTAATAGGGTCCCGTTTTTACCCTTTGGGTACGGAACCCTAAAAAATGGCGAAAACATTCAGTATTTTTCATCGCCATTTTTCTCTATCTAAAACTATAGATATATAGTGCTTAGTACACCTACTGCGCCGCCTTAAAAACCTAGTTTCACGATTGTGAGATCAATAGAAAATGATCAATATTTGCTCAACCATTTTACGCACCAAGACTCGTGTCGAGAGGTATACTATAGGTATAGGTATACGAGAAATACGCGGTGTATAGCCCAGTGGTTAAGATATCCAGCTTCCTATTCGGTGGTCGCGGGTTTGATCCCCGGGCTCAAAGTTTTCGGAGTTATGTGTGTTCTGAGTGCTTTCGAATCGACGAATGAATCTACCACTGGTTCGGAATGATATTCCTACCGAGAAGAACCAGCAAGAAACTCGGCGGTTGCTCTTTTGAATAAAATTGATTTACAATTTAATTAATGTATACCTACTATACAATATACATAAGTAACCGCTGTCCTTAGCATTGCTGGAGCGAGTCAAATGCTCTTTTGTCATTTCCGTAATCTTCAACAGTTTATACTGATAAGCTTTTTTCAAAAGCAATAAGCTTTTTTCAAAAGCAATATCTCTTCTTGTCCAATGTTCTCAAAGATGTGTGAAGCTGCCGATCCGCACTGGGCCAACGTGGTGGATTACGGCCAAACCCTTCTCATACGGAGAGGAGTCTTGTGGAGGTACTCAGCGGCAAAGGTGTTGAAGTGATGCTGATACATATACAAGTCGGATTTCGGAAATACCTACTCAGCACAGAATCATACTTAAATTATTATAAATGCGAAAGTGTGTTTGTTTGTTGGTTTGTTGGTTTGTCCTTCAATCACGCCGCAACGGAGCAACGGATCGACGTGATTTTTGGCATGGGTATAGTTAAGGACCTGGAGAGTGACATAGGCTACTTTTTATCCCGGAAAATTAAGGAGTTCCCGCGGGAATAAAAAAAAAACTTAAACAGCTAGTACTTACTAAACTAATCCGCATTCTTACTAAACTACGGCATTCCGAACCAGTGGTAGATTTCATATAAAAATTATATGATTTCGATTTTGATTCTATTACTTGGACTGAGATAGACACATAGACCTATAGAAATCTAATATTGTCATCTGAAACGCAACCGGCTAGGCCAGTTTAAGTGTTCAAAATTTGGAACTAGATGTCTAGGTTGAAAGAATATTTTCGTTAGGTGGTCCGTATAAGATTAAGATAAAGTCAAATGACATTGAATGTTTTACTAACAATTAAATAAAATATTAAGTATAAACCTTATATCATAAAAGTGTTAGGTAAATAAATATAGAACAGCGTTATAATTACAACAACCTAGTAATTTTTTTTTCTAGAGCAAAAGTACACTGATACCTACTTACTTCGAGAATCAATCGCATTCGAATTCTACAAAAATAAGAAATCATAATTTTGTAGAATTAATACAGTTACTTTATACAAGTATACCGTCTACTAGTAGACCTTTCCCATCACGGGATGTTTCCCTACCTTTGTAGCAAATTTCATCTAAATCGGTAGAAAAGATGGTCCGGGAAATCGTAGCAGACAGACAGACACACTTTCATATTTATAATATTAGTATGGACTATTATGGATTATACATATCTGCATAGAATGTGCTTACTAATACAAACAGAATATTGCTAAAACATCGCACCGAACTCTAAAAACAGGTTGGATCTAAAACTGAACGTCCGCTATTCGAAAAACGTTAGGCAATTCTATGATAAGCAGTCGAAGTTCATTTTTGCGTGAGATATTTTCTACTAGCTGATGCCCGCGACTTCGTCCGCGTGGATTAAGGTTTTTCGATTCCCGCGGGAACTCTTTAATTTTCCGGGATAAAAAGTAGCCTATGTGCTATTCCAGACTACAATCTATCACTGTGCCAAATTTCATCCAGATCCGTTCAGCCGTTAGAGCGTGATTGAGTAACAAAACATCCATCCATACATCCATACATCCATCCAAACTTTCGCATTTATAATATTTATTTGATACAATAGTGATTTGGCAGAAATCATCAATTTAAAGTGGTTTTTGGTCTTTTTTGTAGGCTTTTCTGGTTAAAATAATTATTTCTTTCGGGTCATTGACTGGCCTTAAAGCTGGTTGCACACTAGAATCCGTAAAAGCCGCACACGTCAGTACATTAGCACACGTTTTGTTTAAAAGTTGATTATTATTTAGACTTGCTTTCTTTACAACTTATAAAAGTATGCTCCTGGAAAAAGCATATTCTACAGTGCAAGATAATTCAAATAAACTTAAACGGGCGTGGATTTGATTCGCTCCAGTAATGCTCTGGGACAGCTGTTTCTTGTTCATATTGTAATTTTTTTTCAAAAGAGCAACTGGCACGTTTCTTGCTGATTCTTACTAGCTTAAGGGCATTGCAGGAGGCTTTTGGACCACGTGTTATCCATACTAATATTATAAATGCGAAATTGTGTTTGTCTGTCTGCTACGCTTTCACGGCCCATCTGTTCAACCGATTATGATGAAATTTGGTACAGGGATTTATTGTATCCCGGGCAAGGACATAGACTTTTTATCCCGGAAAATTAAAAAGTTCCCGCGGGAATCAAAAAAACTTTATCTACGCGGGCGAAGTCGCGGGCATCATGTAGTTTAGTACTATTATAGCTTTATTATATTACTAGCTGATGCCCGCGACTTCGTCCGCGTGGATCGAGGTTTTTCGGTTCCCGCAGGAACTCTTTAATTTTCCGGGATAAAAAGTAGCCTATGTGCTATTCCAGACTATAATCTATCTCTATGCCAAATTTCATCCAGATCCGTTCAGCCGTTGGAGCGTGATTGAGTAACAAACATCAACACATCCATACATCCATACATCCATCCAAACTTTCGCATTTATAATATTTATTTGATATAGGACAACGGGTAATGCGGTAGGTACGTACGTAACAGCGGTGATCAGCGACCATCTTTAAAACGGCCGACATCAGCTAAATGAGTCTTGAATGGATCGAGCTTATCGAGTTGCGATCGCGTTTTAATCGCTTTTAGATACGCGAGACTGTATTTATATGCGCACGAATACATATAATTTGTAAGTAATTTGTATGTACCTAATTAGCAGCAATCTCCGGGTGTCTACGCATCTACGAATAGGTAGTTAAATATTGAGAGATTTGTTAGGCAACGTTATCCCAATAATACCAAGTATTAAATTGAGTAATAACCTACAATATAAATCAAACAATCAATCAATATATTTATTTATTCAATTTAGTTACACTGTACACTTATTGACGCCCTAAACTTATAAAACACTAGCTGATGCCCGCGACTTCGTCCGCGTGCTTTAAGTTTTTTTTTATTCCCGCGGGAACTCCTTAATTTTCCGGGATAAAAAGTAGTAGAGTCACTCTCCAGGTCGTCAACTATACCCATGGCAAAAATCACGTCCATCCCGATTCGTTCGTTGACGTTCGTGTATCACGAACTTTTATACAAACTTTCAACCCCCAGTTAACCTTTTTGGGGTTGGAATTTTCAAAAATCCTTTTTTAGCGGATGCCTACGTTATAATAGCTATCTGAGTGCAAAATTTCAGCCCGATCCGACCAGTGGTTAGAGCTGTGCGTTGATAGATCACTCAGACAGTCAGTCAGTAAGTCACCGTTGCCTTTTATATATTTAGAAGATGATGGTGTTATTTAGTTACGGTATCTTAAAACTAAAGCTAAACGAGGGTTCCAAGCGCGCCATGGTCTGAGAAGAGCCCACAACAAATTCAGCCGGGTTTTTTTTATCACCATGTCACAAACATCTTAATTTAATAGAACTATAATTAACAATTTGATTAATTAGCCGCTGGAATACTGTACCTATCTAATATTACAAAATATGTGAAAGTGTGTCTGTCTGTCTGCTACGCTATAACGGCCTGTCTTTTCAACCAATTTTGATGAAATTTGGTATAGAGATAGGTTGCATCCCGATTCCCGGGGAAGGATATAGTAGACTACTATTTTTATCCCCGAAAACTTCCGCGGGATTAAAAAAACGTAATACAACTTAAGTCGCGGGCATCATCTAGTAGGTAATCAAATTCAATATAAATATTATAAATGCGAAACTTTGGATGGATGTATGGATGTATGGATGTATGGATGTTTGTTACTCAATCACGCTCCAACGGCTGAACGGATCTGAATGAAATTTGGCACAGAGATAGATTATAGTCTGGAATAGCACATAGGCTACTTTTTATCCCGGAAAATTAAAGAGCTCCCGCGGGAACTGAAAAACCTCAATCCACGCGGACGAAGTCGCGGGCATCAGCTAGTATTATATACTGATATATAATGATATAACAAATCAGACACTCTGCAGGTCTTAGTCTTATCGTAAATCTGTGACCCAGTCTTCGCAGATAGTCATCTTGGCGGCAAGTGATCACAGCGACAATCTGGGCGGTTCATCTCGCGCAATTGTAGTTAATAAGTGCATTGCCTTTTGTGTTTCCCTGTACGCTTAACATTTTAAGTTTCAACTAGTTTTGTCCCAAGTCTTCGCTCACGTTAAGTTCGATTTTCATACAAATTTCAATCCCCTATTTTACCCCCTTAGGGGTTGAATTTTCAAAAATCCTTTCTTAGTGGACGCCTACTTCATAATAGCTATCTGCGTGCTAAATTTCAGCACGATCCGTCCAGTGGTTTGAGCTGTGCGTTGAAAGATCAGTCAGTCAGTCACCTTTTCCTTTTAGAATAGAATAGAATAGAATATAGTTTATTTGCTGATCCAATACATAGTAAACATAAAATACAAAAAGTTCTTAAAATCTAACTTAACTTAATTATCGTCTAGAATGTGTTGTGCCAACAATTGTGGGTACAAAATGTAACCATAACGCTGTTATTCTGTTAGGGCCAAACGAGGGAAGTTCAGGTGACTGCAATACTTTAAAGTTATACATACGAATAAATATATAAAAATAATAATTAAATAATTAAAAATAACAGAAAAAAAAGCACTTGTACAATCTAAATTATTAATCAGCTTAAAGTTTACCAAATTAGAAAATAAACCTACCCGTGAACAAAACAAAATAAGGAGAATAATATAACTCACACAATCTACAATTTAATTTAAGGTATATATAGGTATATTTTATTTTTTAATATTTTATATATACTAATAAAACTTACAACGGTTCATAATTCCAACCCATCGCAGGCTCAAGAAATTCAAGAGAAATTCAAGTCTTCAAATCAAGAGTGAATAGGTAGGCATCTTCTAGGCAAGCGCGCTCCACCTTAGGCTGCATCACCACTTGCAAGAAGGTCTGATTGCAGCCAAGCGCTAGACTATATATAAAAAAATCTATAGCCATGATCTCGATACTTTAAAATTTTAATTTTTTTTTATCCACTACAATAATATAATATTGATTAAGTACATAACTTTCTTGTACCTAAGTACCTCAGAGTTCTTAAAAGCAATTTGAGGTACTATTAAATATAAATTGCTGCAAAATATAGGTCTTTACGCAGTCTAATTACTCCTTAGCCAACCACTGAAAGGTACCTACTACCGGTTTTTGGACCTAATTTTCTATACTGTAACAGATATAATTATACTTATAGTGAATTTCCAGCTGATATTGTTGTATACGCTTCTTCTTAGAGCAGGGCGCCCTTTGGAACCTTTTTTTGTAACTCTACTAGAAGTAGGGGTAGGTGAGGCATTAACATTAAACCCATACATTGGCTAGAAGCATGCGTTACTTTGCAGAAGTCCATGATAATGAAGGAACTAGTTTAATCCGCTATAATCCGCCAAAACAAACAATTCTATGTGGTATAAATGCGTGTAGCTTGGGATATACACCAATCTTCCAAATTATTCTCAACGTAGAGTAGGTGAAGTATTAAGTGGTCTATATTATTAGTAAGTTAAGACTCTCAGTGCGGAAGGATGTGGAAACCCACCGCATTATTATCCCAAGAAAACTCCTACCATTATATGATTAATGGAAAGGGGTCACGACCCTCAGTAATGAGTTATACGAGAGAAGAGAAGACTCTCAGGCACGAAGGTTTTAAGGTATCATCAATAAAAGGTCTTAAGTAATCAGTGACGCATAAGAAATGTCGTGTAGGTTTTCGACATGTTTTTAAGTAGCATGTTTAAGGACGACCTGTCCAAATCGCGCGAAAGAAAAACCGGAAAGTGTTTTCGAGTTCAACGCCTTTTTGACTTACTACACGCCAATTTGCTCCCCGGATACGTCATTTATGAGTAACTAGATTTTGCCTGCGGCTCCGCTCACGTTAGGTTCAATATAAGCCCTGTTCCGCTAGGAATGGTTTTTTGAAAATTCAACCCCTTGGGGGGTAAAATTAAAAAAAAAATTCTTAGCGGATGCCTACGTCATACTTAATAGTATGCCAAATTTCAGCCCGATTCGTCCAGTGGTTTGAGCTGTGCGTTGATAGATCAGTCAGTCAGTCAGCCACCTTTTCTTTTTGTATATTTAGACTAGCTGATGTCCGCTACTTCGTCCGCTTGGATTAGATTTTTTTTGTTCCCGCGGGAACTACCTAATTTTTCGGGATAAACTGAGATACAAAGTAGGTAGGTATCTCTCTACGAAATTACTTCAAAATCAGTTGTAAAGATGGGCAGTGAAAGCGTAGCAGGCAGACAGACACACTTTCGCATTTATAATAATTTAATAAAGATGCGGTATTATTTCCTAGTTTTTTGACTCACTGAATTTACGGACTTTTTTATTCTAAGTCAAATTCAAAGTATGTTTGTTCAAAATTGGTACCTTCTTCTGTGTACCTACTGTGCAAATTCAGTGAGTCAAAAAACTAGGAAATAATAGGTACCACATTCATAGTGAAAGTGTGTTTGTCTGTATGTCAGCGACGCTTTCATAGCCCATCTTCTCAACCGGTTTTGATGAAATTTGGTACAGAGATACTTACCTTGTCTGTAAAGTTAGGAGTTCCCACGGGAATAAATCCACGCTTAATCCACGCGAACGAAGTATATTGCATTACCTATCTAGAGTTATGTAGTAAAAATAAAACAATAAATAAAAGTAATAAGTCTAAAAATTCAGTGAGCCAAAAAAACTACCATAATACCGCATAGCAAATAGTTACACAATTAGACTACATGTTTTGGATGTTAGCAGTCAAACCCATCAATATGTAGTATTTACCGACATTTGTATTGCGTCAGACTCATCCCATCACATTCATTAGCTCTATCTTCATGATCTCTATTCTCTTCAATCTTTGATGTCTGCCCCCCAATCATGTAAGAATAGCCGATGAAATCTTAAAAGTTCCGCGGCAAAGTAAATAAACCTTAACAGCATTAAATTAGAGCTGAATTTCGTGTACCCATTCTTATACATTTAGGTATGTACGATACTCTAACGTATAAGAATGGATACACGAAATTGAGCTCTAAGTCGATGCAGTTATGGTTTATATTACTTTGACGCTGAACCTTTACCATTTGATCGACAATTCTTACATAATCGGGGGGCTGATTCAACTTGTTTAGATTGCTTTCAGATTGATTTTTTCAACTGCACGATTATGATTTGCGCGTGGCTACGATTTTCAAATCAAATGTGACAGTGCATGTTGTTTTTTTTTCTATTACAAGTTCGAAGTTAGCCCTTGATTGCGTTCTCTTAAATGAGGTAAGTAATTAGCTAATTATGTTTTGTTCATCAGTTACTAGCGATGTCAAGTCAGCGTGCGGCCAAACTTCATTTAGATCCGTTCAGCCGTTCTGGCGTGAGAGTGACAAGCATCCATCCATCCAAAATTATAATCCTTATCCTTACTAATATTATAAATGGGAAAGTGAGTTTGTTTGTATGTTTGTTCCGCTTTCACGCCGTAACTACTGAACGGATCTGGATGAAATTTGGCACAGAGATAGATTATAGTCTGGAATAGCACATAGGCTACTTTTTATCCCGGAAAACTAAAGAGTTCCCGCGGGAACCGAAAAACCTCAATCCACGCGGACGAAGTCGCGGGCATCAGCTAGCAATTATAATATTAATATAGATAGAAAATGCTCACGGTTACTAAACGCTACCGCCTGCCACCGGTATCGGAATCGAGCGTTTATGGACTCCGCGTTAACGCCGCCAGTCTGGAAACGCTCTTATGCTCAGACATGTAATGTGTGCGGTTTATTTTTACCGCGTCGCAAATAGCCGCGCGGTTGGCCCACTAATCTATGTCGCGATAGATAGGTAACGAAGCGATTATACATACACTTCTATTGGCATCGAATTGTCTGAACGATGGGTTAAGAATATACATACTGACTCCATAGTACCTAATCCTACTATCTTATCAATATTATAAACTAGATGATGCACGCGACTTTGTTAACTTGGTTAAGGTTATTGAATCCCGCGGGAATTTTCAAAATCGGTGGATGATCCGTGAAAGCGTAGCTGACAGACAGATCATCCATCCATCCATCCATGCATCAGCCTGCATTCATCCACTGCTGGACATAGGCCTTTTGGAGAGCGCGCCACCACACACGGTCCTCCGCTTTCCTCATCCACCCACTTCCCGCTACCTTTTTAAGGTTGTCGGTCCAGCGGGCTGGAGGTCGTCCCACACTGCGTTTACCGGTACGCGGTCTCCACTCCAGAACGCGTCTGCCCCAACGGCCATCGGTTCTGCGACAGACATGACCTGCCCACTGCCACTTCAGCTTACTAATTCTCTGGGCTATGTCAGTTACCTTGGTTCTCCGGCGGATTTCCTCGTTACGGATCCTATCCCTAAGAGAAACACCCAACATAGCCCATAGCCCGCTGAGCGACTTTAAATTTGTGGAGAAGGCCAGCTGTCAGTGTCCACGTTTCCGCTCCATACGTCATCACAGGTAGGACACACTCGTTAAAGACTTTCGTGTTTAAGCTTTGGGGGTATCGACGAGTCGAAGACCTGACGAAGTTTTGCAAATGCTGCCCAACCCAGCTGGATTCTTCTGTCAGCTTCTTTATCGAAGTTGTTCCTACCAAGTTGTATAACCTGACCAAGGTAGTTGTATTCCTGAACAACTTCGATGCTGACATTTTCGAGGGTAATGGGCCTCGAGGTGACGTAGTCATTAAACATGACTTTGGTTTTACCCACGTTCATCTTAAGAACCACGCATCTGGAAGAATGGCTAAGACCGGACAACATTTCCTCGAGGTCCTGCGGCGACAGAGTTAGCCCGCTACAATCTTAGACTGCATCATCACTTACATTCAAGTGAGATCGCAGTAAAGGGCTAACTAAGGTAGTGGGTAAATAAATAATAAAGAAGTAAACACAACACGCCTTTCAACGTAGTCGAGTAATTAAGTAACGTGGTCGGTTCAAGTGGGTTGCACAATGTATGCACATTAGATTTCGTTGTTACTACGTCTAGCCAATGCTAAGTGGGTCTAGACTCAGTCCACATTTTCCTTTCTAAAACGGAAAGTTGAACACTTACTCGTACGTGGGACTTATTGACTTACAAGATGATACCCGCGACTTTTGATTCCCGCGGGAACTCTTTAATTTTCCGCGATTAAAAGTATCAAGTATCATATAAGTAGATACAAAGAAAGAAAGAAAGAAAGAAAGAAATTTATTTTCTGAATATGAGTATGTACAGATGTTTACAATATTAAGGCGTCCTTCACATACTACTACTTAGCATGCAAATATTTAATGTAATTACTCATTAGGAATAATATTATATTTAAAAATTATTCCAATGAAATTATGAGATCTGAACATAAAAAAAAAAAAAAATAATAATAATGTCCAGATTAAAATAAAATTCAAATATAAAATCACATTAATCAATTTAAATAAATAATATTATGTCAATTAATTGATAAAAAAGTCAGTTAAAGAATAAAAAGACTTGTCACACAACCAACGAAAGAGTGTTCTTTTAAAGCTACTTGTAGTTTGATTTTTTAGGTTGTTATCTACGAGTTATAAATTCTTACAAACTATCCCTATACCAAATTTCATCAAAATCGGTTGAACAGATGGGCCGTGAAAGCGTAGCAGACAGACAGACAGACGGACAGACAGACACACTTTCGCATTTATAATATTACTATTAGTATGGAAGTATGGAAGTATGGATATTAGTATGGATGTAATCTTCGTGAAAACTCATAAACTGTTCTCTCAACTCATAAAATGGATTTCGAACTGTAACTGATCTTTGTCGGCTCAAAAACGTTTCTTTTTATTAAAACCAAAACCAAAAACCATTGAAGTCTTTAAAACACTGAGTTCATTATCAAAGTGCAACTCCCTGTTTAGCCACTAACTAATAGCTGTTGTTTAGGGATCCGTAGTGCAATAAGGAACCTGGCGCAATGGTAAGCATGGGTCTTATTAAACTGGGAGGTCCCGGAAAGGGTCAATTTATTTTATCATCTATAGTCTATACTATCTATACTAATCTATATCTATCTATACTTCTATACTAATAATATAAATGTGAAAGTTTGGATGGATGTATGGATGGATGGATGGATGGATGTTTGTTAGTTACTCAATCACGCCCCCAACGGCTGAACGGATCTCGATGAAATTTGGCACAGAGATAGATTAAATAGTCTGGAATAACACAGGCTACTTTTTATCCCGGAAAATTAAAGAGTTCCCGCGGCAAACGAAAACCCTCAATCCACTCGGACGAATTTGCGGGCATTAGCTAGTTTACTATAAAATTATACTTACTTACTGCTGATTTTCCAAGAGCCGTCCCTTTCGAAATTGACAACTTTTACTTTCCTGATTTTGGTAGAAATTACGTAGTTTTAAATGAAAATGGAAAAATTATCGCTTTTGAAACTCGGAAACTGAAAGAAAAAAAAACAGGAAATTTCTCTCGGTGTGACCTTTATTATTTTGTACGAGATAATGCCCGCGGCTCCGTCCGCGTTTTTGATTTCCGGGGGTAGTCTTTAATTTTCCGCGATAAAATTTCATTTTTGAAGTGAAAACTTCTTTAGCCGCGTTGAGCACTTTTTGGTAGGGGTAAACCTCGCTGCCCCATGCTCGCGTTGTTACGAAGACAAAAGGTCTTAAATATAAATATACTTCAATCGTAAATAAACTTTAATTACTTAGTTTTAAGGTTTATATTTTAATTATTTTAAATATATATATATTTTTTAAATATTCGTTTTCACTTCTATCGGCAGTCCCTGAGGCGAAAGGAAAAATGAGGCGTGAAATCGTAAAAGATAGACACTATCAAATCAAATATAAATATTATAAATGCGAAAGTTTGGATGGATGTATGGATGGATGTTTGTTACTCAATCACGCCCCAACGGCTGAACGGATCTGGATGAAATTTGGCACAGAGATAGCTTATAGTCTGGAATAACACATAGGCTACTTTTTATCCCGGAAAATTAAGGAGTTCCCGCGGGAAACGAAAAACCTCGATCCACGCGGACGAAGTCGCGGGCATCAGCTAGTTTATAATATATTAGAATGGATGTGTATATTTTAGCCACTAGTATGACTACGGAACCATTTTTAATTCTTTTTGTGACACGCACTTACTCTGTAGTCTGTTATACCGTTGTAGTTCACGTAACCAACGCAACTTAATATTAAAGCTTCCTGTATCGAGCTTGAAGCGTGTAAGTTTAATAATTATTTCTATTGGAAATTGACTTTAAAAGTATTTTAAAACGCTCCAAACCCGTACTATAATCTAGTCTTATTTTTGTATAGAAATACCGCGTGTTGGATTTGTTAATAATTGCCTCGTTGGTCTAGCGGTTAGCATAGACGACTGCGGATCACGAGGGCCTGAGTTCGATTCCCATCGGGCATAAAAAATATTAGGTACTAGCTGATGCCCGCGACTTCGTCCGCGTGGTTTGTTTTTTTGATTCCCGCGAGAACTCCTTAATTTTCCGGGATAAAAAGTAGCCTATGTCACTCTCCAGGTCCTCAACTATATCCATGCCAAAAATCACGTCGATCCGCTGCTTCGTTGCAGCGTGGTTGAAGGACAAACCAATAAACCAACAAACAAACACACTTTCGCATTTATAATATTAAGTATGATTGGAATTTGGAGTTTTCAGTTAAGGCATTCTCAGTGCCAGCCCGGAGTTGGAAGTTGGCGGTGTGTCACCCCCGTGCCTCGGAGAGCACGTTAAGTCGTCGGTCCCGGTTATTATCATCAACATGATAGTAGTCGTTAAAGCCGCATTGGAGCAGCGTAGCAGCGGTAATTCCCTCTCTTATGAGAGTGGAGGGCTGTGCCCAGTAGTGGGGCGTTAACTGGCTGTAGTGATGGTATTAGGCCTGGCGGATAAATTGCCCGCGTTGGAGCACACACTAGGCCGCAGGACAAAACCTCGTCGTTCCCCTTCGCCGCGGACGTTTGCGTGGACGTATAACAGCGCTCAACATAGTATTTATCCTATATCTAAATTCAATTTCACTATATGCTGTTTGGCCTCCACAGACCTTTAAAAGCATGAAAGTATGTGGCAAGTATATGCGAAACATACCTAGGTACGTGATCGATATGAATATATGCGAATTTTTATGTCTAGGCACAGTCTAGGCAACAGTTTAACTAAGTAATAAGGTCCTTAGCCATTTTTGAATCGTCGAGTGATTCTACCACTGGTTCGGAATGCCATTCCTACTGAGAAGAACCAGCAAGAAACTCGGTGGTTGCTCTTTTGAAAAAATTAATTTACAATTACATCAATGTGTAGCCGCTGTCCTTAGCATTTCTGGAGCGAGTCAAATTCATGCTCTTTTCATTTACATAATCTTCAACAGTATAATAAACTTTTTTCATGAGCAGTTTTTTTAAACTTGTGTAAAGGCAAGATTAAGATAAGTAGGTTGTGGAATTTTGTTATAGAATAGAATGCTCATTCCCACGAGTGACCTTCGGACTTTCTTGAGTCTGACGATGATGAAGGATGAATGATTTTCTTATCAACTTTCCGTTCACAACCTAGGATAGCGCGTATGGTTTCTAATAGTGTGCGCATGCGCATGTCATTATCCATCTGTTATGTAACACGCACTCGACGCTCGAGGGCCGGCGACGACCGTCGACCTAAAACCGATCCGTACCGAGACGCCGCGCCGGCTCCGGTGGACGTAGTGCCAGCGGAAATGGGACGAGACCGCCATTGCAAGTGGGAAATATCGTCGCGGATTTGGCCCATATCCGGTGCTAAAGTGACCACTCAACTCGGAAAGATAGCGCGCGAAAATCCGCGGAAGTCGAGGATTTCAGGGCCTACATTGATTATAATTTATTCGAGTTTTTATAACGTTTCTAGCAGAAAAGCTACAGCATATCTTTAACGTTTGCGATTTGGATCAGCTTAATATTTATATTCTAGTATAGCATAATATAATATTCACTTTTATAATATTATCTCTTTGATAACTTTTTAGTAGGTATAGTTTTATTTTCTTCTGTTGTTAATGAATAAATGGAACATAATATGGATTAGGAAAACTTGTAGCTTGTAGCGTTAGAGCGAGTAGATCTATGTACTTTCTAGTAGCTATAAGTTTTTCTACGCAGGATTTTTATCCCGGAAAACCAAGGAGTTCCATCTAGTAAAATAATATAAGGCCGTTAATCGCTGTAAGTCGCGCCCTACTGCTAGTGCTGCTAAATAGGAAAGTGCATTTCAGTGAGCGCGCGTTGCCAATTTTCAAGGGTATGCAGGATGAGGTCAGGTCGCTACTATTCTAGATTCTAGACTGTATAGACCTTATCACCCGCGCGTATCGTAGAGCTAGCTGCGCAGGTGTCTCTTGCTCCAGATTGATGATAAAGATCTAGTCCCACTACAGAGGCGCGGCACGTAGCGGCAAGTATTCTTCGTATGAGGCTGTATGGAGCTGGGCCCTAGATGCACTGCGCGACGCGGTATGCCTAAGTGTGGATAATCTCAAGTAGGGATAACCTTTATTATATACATAAATAGAGACCAGCCCGCAGCTTCACTCACGTTAAGTTCAATTTTCATACAAATTTCAAAGCCCTATTTTACCCCCTTATGGGATGAATTTTAAAAAATCCTTTCTTAGCAAATGTCGACGTCATAATAGTCTGTGAAAAATTTCAGCAGGCTTGAGCTTTACGTTGATAAATCAGTCAGTCAGTCCGTCGGTCACCTTTTACTTTTATATATATAGATATAAACCACTAGAATTAAACCGAATTTCTTGAATGAATTAAAGCTTGGAAGTCAGATATTCATTGGAAGTAAATTCTATGGATTACAATTCATTGGTCCACCTCTCTTGCGCAGTGTTGAGCGTTGTTGTCTTAACGGGGAAGGTCCAGGGTTCGATCCCTGGCAGGGTCAGTTTTGGGTCCCGGCAGGGAGCTAAGTATAATTTCTGAATTTTGTTTGGTGTGGTCTGGTGGGAGGCTACAGCCGTGGCTAGTTTCCACCCTAGAGGCAAAGGCGTCAGCCAAGCGTTTTAGCGTACCGGTACGATGCCGTGTAGAACTCGAGGACTTAGTATAACCATTTACCTTCCGAAGTTTTTCCGATTCCCGCGGGAGCTCCTTAATTTTCCGGGATAAAAAGTAGCCTATGTCCTTCCCTGGGATCCAACCTATCCCTGTAATAAATTTCAGTAAAATCGGTTGCACAGATGGGCCGTGAAAGCGTAGCAGACAGACAGACGGACAGACCGACATAGAGACACATTTTCGCATTTACAATATTAGTATGGAATCTACATCTAATTTAAAGTCCATTTACTGTCCTTAGTTTATTCTAATATACCTACTTAGTGTTCACTATACGATTTTTGTCACCTAGTTAATAAGTAAGTAGCACAAAATTAACTTTTGTAAAAAGATTTTCTGCAGATTTTCTAACTTATCAGCGTAAGTGAGACAGTTATCAAGTTGTAACTTTATAACTAGAATAAGTTATTAAGTGAACTTGTTATGAGATACCTATTACTTTCCAATCTAGACATTCGGCCCGCTAAGGTTTCCAGATTCTAGATCAGCACGTGTGTGAGCTAGGACACTATAAATATGCCCGTTCGACCAGTGCACGTGTAAACACACGGGCGTGTTCTGTGTGCGACCACGCAGCGTGTGTTAACCGGTTGAATATTTCAAAATCCATAGGTAGTCTATGGCCCATGCTAATATAATAAATGCGAAAATGCTACGCTTTCGTCCGATTTTGATGAAATTTGGTACAGAAATAGATTGCATCCCAGAAAGACATATTTTTTTCCGGAAAATGGCAAAATTCCCGCGGGAATCAAAAAACCGTAATCTACGTTGACGAAGTCGCGGGCATCGTCTAGTGATCTCATAAAATGATTCTGAAAGAGTTTTAGCACGCTCAATACTTAAATTATAAGACTGTAAAACAATATTTTAATAAGTCGAGGTTTTGTAAGAAAATAATCATAGCTATCATAGCATAAGCTATTCGCATTATTATATGAAAAAAAAGGTTTATGTTTTTACGTCCTAGTCAATTTATTATACGAGTTACTTACATTTCTTTAATTTCATAATAGATTAATAGGATAAAAGGAGGGAAAAAAATCCGAATTAACCAAGCAGTAAATATTTTTTCATCATACCTATTCAACGCATATTGCCTTCAGAGGATAGCGGGAGCAAAGTGTAACTTGTAAGCCCATAGGACTTTTCATTTCTCTCTTCTGATTGGTCCGAAGTCACGTCATCAATTTGTTGATCGAATATACGACTTTGCATTTCTCTGTTCTGATTGGTCCGAAGTCACGTGATCAATTTGTTGATCGGATATACGTCTTTACATTTTATTTAAACTTTAAATATACGTCTAAATAATGTCTATACAATTACATAGAAGGTTGATAGGAGTATCTTCTGATTGGTGCTTAAACGTATAGGTAATATACATAGTAGGTTGATACTCCTAGCTTTTTCTCATACGTAATGATGAAAAATAGTGTGTCACTCGGGGCCAAATTTTTTGTTCTCGGGCGGCGTATATTGAATTCCTCGCTACGTTCAGGATTCTACTTTAGAAAATAGCGCCCTCGGGGAACAAAAATTTTCTTTGGCCCCATGTAACACAAATAACTATTATAGACATCTTAAATTGCAGTCTATTATTTACTTCTGTGATTTACTTTCAAAACAATGACCTAACAAATAGTCCGTGTCATCCAAGATAAAACATTGTTGCATTTATGTCAACAACTTCGAATGTATGCACACTAAAAACTAAATATTGTATATTGATTATGTATGTATCTATACATTGAAGATGTAATAACCCAGTGAAATAGTTTGAATATGTTTTTTTTTTAATTTATATGTTCACAATATTTAATATTATAAGTATTACAAAATAATCCAAAGGTTTCATGCAAGTCATCTTATCATAAATGCTTGTATATTCTTGTAAAATAAGTATAAAGTTTTATCATAATATACGATATACACACTTGTACAAATAATTTACTATCGAGTTTGCATTTTACAACCACTTTAAAGGCAATTTCAAAGATATTTTAACGTTATTTGGGAGACAGATAAGACATAGAATATTAACATTGTTGCTAAATCTGTTGAACACAATCTCTTACCAAAACTATAATGATAGGTCTAAATGTAATTGCCATCTTTTTCATTTCCACCGAAAAGGATAATACTATCGACTTAGATCCGTTAATTTAATTTAGTTTAGAAAATATTGCTTATAACAGAGCTAAATTATTAAAATACTTATATCTTTATTTATGAGACATCTAAACTCATGAGTAGGTCCCTCAAATCCCATATTTTTTTTGCACAATCCCTATATTATGCAAGATAATTATAATTAATTATGTTTTAAAAAACGAAATCATGCACTAATAATGAGATAAAACTTTGATTTAAACAGCCAATAATAATCTATTGTGTGCTACGCAAGCTCAATAGCCTCTCTGGCTATAGACTAGAGCCGTACTCGTCTTCGGTAAAGATTCATACATATTTTACGGCCCATACCTCCACGAATAGTCGTTCTATTAGCACGTTCAATCGCGAGTTTCCAAACGGTAAATAATGTCACATGTTCAACCATCTTACGTCATTTGAAGCTTAGGAATACCTTTCGTTCTAACTTCCTCGGATTTGTCCTAGTTTTAAAAAGGCATCTTCTAGGCAAGCATGCTCCAATGTAAATTGCATCATTGCTTTCCATGTAGCGCGATTATCGATAAGCATACGCGTATCTTGCAAAAAAGCTATTTAATAAGTCAAAATTCAAAAATTCAAAAGTCATTTAATGCATTTAATACAAAAAAAACGTTAAAAATTTTATATATGATCTAATAATGTTAGCATAATATACGGAAAATATTATTTGATTATTAAAAACTTTCTTTGAAAAGTATAAAAACTAAACGTGGACTTTGACCATGAACGTGGATGACCTTGCATTTGTGTTCATGGATTGACTTCGGATGGATGGATGAAAAAATAGAGGAAGGAATAAAACCAAGAATTCATTTTAATAATGATAGAGTACTAAAATCTAGCCAGCCCTCTATGTGTCTACTGTTTAACCAAACAGGAATATAAATTATGTTTTTTTATTTTTATTCTCAAGTTAACCTTTAACTGCAATCTCACCTCATGGTAAGTAGGTAATGGTGCAGTCAAAGATGAAAGCGGTGTGATCCGGGAGGAGTATGGCATTTAAAAGTAAAATAAAAGTAAAAATATTTAGATATTATATCCCATTAATGTGAGTTTGTGCATGGCAACCCTAGCTAAGCCTTCTTTATGAGAATTAAAGACAATTTTGTATTAGCATGTTATTATAATAATAATAATATAATAGTTTAATTTATTTTTCTAATTTTATAAGCCACAAACGGAGGTAGTATTTTATGGTAATACATTTAAATAGCATGGTAAATAAGTAGCGACTGGTATGGGTATTCCAGTCTTAAAAATCAACCTTATATACCTACTTGTTTTATTGATCCTTACTTGAAAAATGAAAACACAGATCAAAACATAGATGTTTGATATCTTCTTGAGTAAAGGGAACTGTGTCGTTGATTGGACAATATTTTTGCTGTCTGATGGATAAGCAGCGGTTTTAATGCATTGACTGATTATTTGCATGACAAATATTTAGATATTTCTCCGCCTAATGATTAAAATAAAAAAATAGCTCGTGATATTGGTTCGTGTGTTTCGAGTTCTAATACAATTATCGAGGCAATACCAATCGGTTACAGTAAATACTTAGCAAAGCGTATTGTATTGTAATTTACACAATACTTATTACAGTAATTGGATGTAGGTTACCTACCTAATAATAGTTTAAGTTATATTTAAATGCCATGTTGATTTCGTGGTTAGTAAGTAGGTATGTTCGACTGTGATTGCCGAGGTCCTGGGTTTGGTTTCCGGGCCAATAAAGAGTTTTTCTGACAATAAATTTTTAGTAAGCACTAACCCAGAATTTGTAAGTTTTTTTATCCACTACAAGTTAGCCCTTGACTGCGATCTCACCTGATGGTAAGTGACGATGCAGTCTAAGATAGTAGCGGGCAAACCTGTTAGGTTATGGCTTTAAGCGTACCCAGTACTGCACGGGCATTAACGGTGTGCTGTGTAATACTTGTGCGGGATCATCACGTTTCCTTGATTTATACTGCACTATCACAAAGACACTAAATCTTCCAGCACGAGGCAACGGCTATGCTAATCCATCCTGGAGTTTAACAACAGTACATTCTCGGCATTGCAATTTAGCTTTTGTTTTTCTACTCTTACCAGTTGGCAAAATAATATAAATAATTTTAATAATAATTTTATTTTTATAATAATTTAATAATTTGGCAAACTTGCTGGATACCGCGTGGATTTAGGTTTATAAAGATCAAGATCTCTTCAAACTAGGCTCTCACTATAGTAGGGGAGCCCAAGAGGGGATTTTTGGATTTACTCGAGCGTCGTGGAGACCTAATGGAATTTGAAGATTAGGTGGTAGAACGAAAAAAAGGTTATATGATGTATCCTTTCACCGGTGGGGGGAGCGTCTACAGGTTGTTTTGTTTTTCAAATCATCAGATAAAGAAAATTCCTCGAGATAATCGTCAGATTAAGGGTCAGCACGTTTGGGACATGAAGCTGAACCGTCTGTATGATAATCTGACGCGCTCGAGTATTTCAAAATGGCAATATTTCTTTGCATTTTCAAAAAACCGCAGCGACTTAGCGTTACGTCAGAATCGTCAGTCCTTTGAATAGGAGCTTCCTTTGGGTCCACTTAACATCTCCTATGAAAATCTGACGCGCTCGATTTTTGTTTGTTTTTTTACAAATATTTTTACTTCCGTACGGCCAACCCCACTATGCAAACCGGCAGACAAACATACCATTCGATAACAGAGACACGTAGGGCGTATACGCTATCAATATCTGACGCGCTCGAGTAAATCCAAAAATCCCCTCTTGGGCTCCCCTACTACTAGGCATCCACTACAAGTTAGCCCTTGACTGCGATCTCACCTGATGGTAAGTGATGATGCAGTCTAAGATGGTAGCGGGCTAACCTGTTAGGGGCATGGCAGTTATATTAAACCCATACCCCTATTCGGTTTCTACACAGCGTCGTACCGGAACGCTAAATCGCTTGGCGGCACGTCTTTGCCGGTAGGGTGGTAACTAGCCACGGCCGAAGCCTCCCACCAGGCCAGACCAGGGAAAATTCAGAAATTATAAATTCCCAAATTGACCCTGCCGGGGATCGAACCCGGGACCTCCGCACGTTAAGACAACAGCGCTACACACTGCGCCACGGAGGTCGTCAAAACTGAAACTGAAAGATATACGGGTCTGTACACTGTATAGTGTAAAATATATACGAAACAACTCTACCAACTCAAATAAAATTAACAAAATTATTGACAAAAGGTAGAAAGTTCATTTGGATCGAGGACTTCGGCCGCGGCTAGTTTCAAAACCGTATCTTAAGAAATGGTGGTAAAGATACGGTTGATGACCGTAATTATTGAAAATTCATAAAAATATTTGTTTAGGTTTAATTAGCTCAAAATATAAATATTATAAATGCGAAAGTTTGGATGGATGGATGTATGGATGGATGTTTGTTACTCAATCACGCCCCAACGGCTGAACGGATCTGGATGAAATTTGGCACAGAGATAGATTATAGTCTGGAATAACACATAGGCTACTTTTTATCCCGGAAAATTAAGGAGTTCCCGCGGGAAACGAAAAACCTCGATCCACGCGGACGAAGTCGCGGGCATCAGCTAGTTAGCTCATAAAGAGTTAATTCTGAGATTCAAGATTGTGAAGAAAACAATCTACTTACTTATAAACAATGTTATTCTAGACCTTAATTACTCGATTGATAATAATATATTTATCTGTATGTTTATAAATTTGGTATTTCAAATGGGTTTCATTATTTCTGTTTCCTTGTAATTTTGTTCCTTGTTCCTTAGTTTTCACAGTGATTCTACCATCGGATTCGGTAATACGTGTAATATAAAAATTGATGTCGTATCGTGACCATATTAATTTTGTTGTCGTACATTCTGAATAAGTCTCTAACAAACAAATCGTGTTTTATAGTATAATGGTAAAAACTAAAAAGCAATGAATAAGAGAGACACAAAAAAAACATATTAATACACATTTTTCTTTCAAGACATATTTCATTATGTCAGTTTATGTAAATAAAAAATATATTGGTCACGATTTGCCGTAATCAAGACAACTAGGAATTAAATAGTAACTATAGGTATAAATAAAGTTGTACAAATACCCATTTTTTTATCAAAATCAATTATAGTTTCATATCTTTAAAGTTTTAATTATTGTGTAATTCCACTGGTTTTAGAGGTTTAAAACATTTAAAACGGAAAGTATGATTTCAAAAAAATCATTAGCAAATAAAATAAGCAAGGTTTATACTATATAGGATTTCCTTTTCTTATGCAAAACGCTACTTGTAAGTTTGTAACGTGCAATTAACGATGCATAAGTTGCAAAATCTATTATTTTAAGTTTCCATAATATAATATATTATGTATTTATCTAGCTGATGCCAGCGATTCGTCTGCGTGGAATAAGTGTGGGAGCTCCATAATTTTCCGGGATAAAAGTAGCCTATATCACCCTGCAGGGTTATATTATATCTCTATGCTGCAGGTCCTCAACTTTACCCATGCAACAAATCAAGTCGATACGTGGCGGTGTGATTGAAGGACAAACCACCAAACAAATACACTTTCGCATTTAGTATCTAGCGTTAGACATTTCTAAATGGTCTGTAATACAAATAAATCTAATGTTCCCATTCAGTAGCAGTAGCGGGTAATCTCGGCAGTCAGTCAGTCAGTCAACGCGTCGCTCGCTCGTATCAGATCTTGTTAACGCGGGCAGCTTCAGTTTGCTGTTCTGTCAATGTCAATGCCATAGATAACAGACGACGACCATAGACTCTCAGGGCTGTCCAAACTCGAGAAAATATTATCCTAGTCTTTGTCGTCTTTTGCGAAATTTTAATTATGTAAATCAAGCAATTTTTATTCGACTTCTAAATTTAAGGAGATTCTCAATTCGGCGCGTATGTTTATTTATTTTGTTCATACAGTATCTCCACGCCCATACAAAATGACAGACCCGGCTACCATTAAAGTTGTAGTACCTGTTTTTCAAAAGAGCAACTATCGAGTCTCTTGCTGTTTCTTCTCGGTAGGAACGGCATTCCGAACCATTGGTAGATTCACTCGACTAATCAAAAGCACTTGATAAAAGTCTTCTGGAATAAAAATTATTTAATTTGGAGGTTCGGTTCAGAGAGGTAAAAAACTGCATACTAATTGGACATTAGAGTGACAGAAATTTGTATTGAAAATTCGGCTAGTTTTCTTCGACATATCATTGTCAGCAAGCAGAATTGCTCTGTCTAGACGCGTCCGTCGAACGACTGTTAAATAAGAACGTATTTACGTACTTCCTTAGACTGTTTAGTGAATAGTAAGGATTTTCAAAACTCTGGGTTGACAGCCCTGAAGTTAACATGCAATGCCTAACCTCCTTTACAGTAACCGTAGGCGGTTTAACGATTAATGGTTTAACAAAGTGTGAATCAGTTAACAGTTAATTTGATTTAGAATAATTACCATATTGTTGTTGCAGCACTAACTACATAACGTGTTCATTTTGTTAAACCAAATACGTTTTATTGAATCGTAAAATCTCCTTAATGCCCCTTTGTAGGATAATTTCTTTCGTGATTTATAATTTCCTGTACAGAAATGTATATTTAAAGGACTAGGTTAAAATAATACTATAGCAAGGTCCGCGACTTCGTCCACGTGGATTTATATCTTTGATATATCAATGGAAATTTTTTGATTTACTGGCATAAAAAGTAGCCTATAATTTCGTCAAAATTCACAGGGCCGTGGAAATGTAGCATAAAGACACATTTTCAGCATTTGCTAAGTCGAGGGTCGCTATCGATGATTTTATTAATGACAAAGTTGCATGGAAGCAACCGGCCTCGCATCCAGTGACCCACGCGTCAGTGTAATATATTTTGTGACTTATGTGTTGTATTGTCTACTTATTGTAACCTTTTCTTTTTTGAGAAAAGAGCAACTGCTGAGTTTCTTGCCGGCTCTTCTCAGTAGAATCATCTTTCCGAACCGGTGGTAGAGTCTTAACGTTTCATAAGTGATACACAAGTTGTCCTACGTGAAATAAATAAATCATTTCATTTAAATAATTTCATTTCATTTCATAAGATATTACTTAGTATCAGACTTTTTTTGTACCAAAAACTTATGAAATACTTAGAACATAAACATAGTGGACAAGGAAGCACTTATCTCTATAAGAGATCTCTACCAGTGCCCCTTGGCAGTGCTTTTCCCGGACCATCCATTTCACCGATTTTGAAGAATTTCGATTCAGAGATAACTTGCATCCCTGGGACGGACATAGGACTTCTATCCCTGATAATATCGAGTTGGGAATGAGTTCTCACGGAAATAATAAAAAACTTAAGCCCACACTAACGAAATCGCGGGCATCAACTTTATTGATAAAGCTTAAGTAGGTATATTAATATTATCTAGAATTGCCAACAACAAATCTTTACGACTGAAGAAAACAAAAAAAGTTATATACCTAACCAAATAACTAATAATACAAATACACCTAAATCATTTCAATATGGATGCACTTGTCACTTTTGCTTTATGTCGATATTTGATTTGCATTTAAAATCGATAAGTAAAAAATACAAGACCCGACATCGAGTCATTCGAGCAACTGGTTTATTAGTTTATACGGACTTATGCAATTGTAGTCGTTTCAAGAAATTATCACTTTATCTGGAGACGCAATGAATTAAACAGCAAGGGGTCGGATAGAGGGTATACGATCTAATAAACGTTGGTTAGCTGATGCCCGCGACTTCGTCCGCGTGGATTTAGGTTTTTCGGTTACCGCGGAAAATCAGCCTATGTATCATTCCATACTGTAATCTATTTCTGTGTATTTGGAGATGTATTTGGAGATTTCTGTGCCAAATTTCATCCAGATGGATGAAATTTGGCACAGAAATCTCCAAAAATTTCATCCATCTGGATGATCCGTTCAGTCGTTCTGGCATGATTGAGTAACAAACATCCATCAATCCATCCAAACTTTCGCATTTATAATATTAGTATAGATTTACGATAACTACTTCTACTTACAATAAGCTCCCAGAATACGTGTTGAAGATGTCTCTGAATAAGTTCAAAGTTAATGTAAAACGTAAACTCATTGAAAAATCTTATTACCATGTGAAGGATTACTTAAATGACAAGGAAGCTTGGCAATAATTTGCTCTAATGGCTCAGATATAGTTTCTTAGTCAAGATGATTTGTGAGATGGTGATAATGAAAAAAGAAACCCGGCTGAGTTTGTTGTGGGCTCATCTCGGACCAGGGCGCGTTTGGAACCCTCGTAGCTTTAGTTTTAAGATACCGTAACTAATTATCACCATCATGTTTTATAAGTAACCTACAGTGTACCTAAATTGAAATATTGAATCGAAGCAGGCGTTACTTTGCGGAAGTCCATGATAATGAATGAACGAGAAGTTTAATTCGCTATAATTTTTTTTTTTTTTTTTTTTTTTTTTTTTTGTTCAGTTCAGTTTAGCCCGTGCTCCACCACATCCGGAGCATCCTCAGGAGATGTTGACTCGACAATGCACGATTGTAAAGACTGAATTCTTCTGAATTCGTGCATTGTTGTTGTTTGCGCATGCTATTGGCGAAGGACACGCACTGTACCACATAGATTTGTCTACTGTGGCGGATTATAGCGAATTAAACTTCTCGTTCATTTAGTACCTAAATTGAATAAATGAATATTTGATTGATTGCTTGATCAATCGTCAGTCAATTTTCAAGCCGAACAGCCAGCGATTAAAAAACTTTCAAGCTAGCGCAGCGTCTGATGTATCAATAAGTTTGTTTATAAATAGTCCACTTATCAAATTATTGATACGCCAGTTCGGCGCGCTGCGTGACACATGCAGCGGTTAGTCAGTACATTTGGCAATCGGTGGCAGCTATTTGTGGTGTGTCTAGCTATACATAGATCAATGGCAGTCACGTGGGCCGGGAAGATCTGATGCTCAATGGTAGCTTGCGAAGTTGCGACGATCAATTGCGAGGTTTTATCTCTCTCTGCGTCGTATCCCCCATTGCTGAGGGTCGTGACCCCTATCCATTAATCAAATAGTGGTAGGGGTTTTCTTGGGATAATAATGCGGTGGGTTACCACGTCCTTCCGCATACGACTCGACTGAGGTTTTTGTAACGATTATTTTTAGATGTTAGTGGTAGGTAATTACCGGGACTGCTCTCCGAAAAGGCCTGATTCGGTCACCCATCCAGTTAAGTACTGACTTGGGTCAACGTTGCTTAACAGTCACAATCGACTGATATGCCACTGATCCCTCTACTAACTATGTGGCTGATGTGTGTGATGTATGTCTTATTATATAAACTAGTTTTTGCCCGGAGCTTCGCTCACGTTGGGTCAATTTTCATACAAATTCCAAACGCCTATTTTACCAACTTAGGGGTTGAATTTTCAAAAATCCGTTCTAGTGTATGCCTACGTCATAATTTAGCAGAATAATATACTCGTACCTATCTGTATGCCAAATTTTAGCCCGATCTATCCAGTGGTTTGAGCTGTGCGTTGATAGATCAGTCAGTCACCTTTTACGTTTGCATATAGATAAATAAATACTTAAATCAAACTTATAAGATGACGTCGACGATCTTTTTGGAATGTTGCTTATACTGAGATGACTATAAAAGCCCAAATTGATACCGCAAAGTTCAAATTTCTCTCAATTGTCGCTGATAGAGTCTAGGTATAGATCTAGACTTGAATTTAGACAATTTTAATGACACTGATGTCGCCGGCGTACAGTCGCGGTCAGTGGTCTTACTATGCCATCGCTTAAAGCAGTATTACTTTAAAAATTGACGTTTTGTATGAAGTACCTTGACGTCCCTATAAT
This sequence comes from Erebia ligea, assembly GCA_917051295.2. Classification (NCBI taxonomy): domain Eukaryota; kingdom Metazoa; phylum Arthropoda; class Insecta; order Lepidoptera; family Nymphalidae; genus Erebia; species Erebia ligea. The sequence goes on along the minus strand of OU785240.1, from coordinate 632,634 downwards.
AAGGATTATAATTCTGAAACAAGATTAAAATAATCCTGTTTTAAGTCATGGTAGCTAGCCCTCTGAAAATGTTTTAAATCACAATATCAGTTTTCAAATTAGATTCTTTATAACACTGTGTGTATTAAGGTCTATAATGCCATATCAAGATATTTATTACGTAACAAAAGTTTTCAAACATCGATTTTAACGACAAGAGTATTAATGACATTTAAAAAAAACTCATTTTCTAAGTTCACGTTAGACGTCATTAGTATCATTGCATTTTGTTAAAAAATATTTAAAAAGGTTTTCTACATCTATTCTACGAGTATCTAGCAGCCAATTCCTGCGACCGATACATGTTAAAAACTCCATGACCTATCAAATCCTATACCTGACCAAATCACATCGACCTGAAATACAGTTGAAGATTACGTAAATGATAAAAGAGCATGAATTTGACTCGCTCCAGCAATGCCAAGAACAGCGGTTACCTATATATTCACACAATGAAATTGTAAAGTTTTTTTCAAAAGAGTTTTTTGTTGATTCTACTCGGAAGGAATGTCATTCTGAACCAGTGGTAGATTTCAAAAGCACTTGTAAAAGTTTACTTGAATAAAACCATTTGTATTTCGTGCATGCTATTATGATCCTTAAAGTGGTAAACATTTTCAGCCCGCGACCGTACAGCGATGAACGCATAGTTTGACATGGTGTCATTCCTTACATTGGCACCCGGCAGTGCGTTGAAACTTGTAGGTAATTGAGGGCGCAATGGAGACCTTACAATATCATCTTGGACGCCAAACAATAGGAATTAATCGTTGTTTGAGGACGCGGAAGCTTTGATTGATAGCTATACAACTAGCTGTCTATGAAGGGACTTTAGAAAATCTCTTTTGTCTACAATGGGGCTGATTCTGTAGTGCACAATCTCTAAACTAAACTAAAATTAGAGCATTACAAATAATGCTGACCCTTTCATAATGTACTCCCTACGGAAAGGGACAGAACTAGATTTAAAGCTGCCATTTTAGTTTAGTTTAGAGATTGTGTTATACAGAATCGGCCACATTATGTATCTATTTATAAAGACTCTCTCTCTCTGCGTCGTATTCCTCATGTCTGAGGGTCGTGACCCCTTTCCATTAATCAAATAATGGTAGGAGTTTTCTTCGGATAATAATGCGGTGGGTTCCCAACTTTCCACGTCCTTTCGCATACGAGTTACGACTCTACTAAGAGTATTTTAATGTCTTAGGTTTTAGTAACGATTATTATCAGATGTTAGTGATAAAAACCGGAAGCACGGAGGAAACGAAAAGGCCAAATTTGAACCTCCAAATTCGGTCACCCATCCAGTTACCGACTTAGGTCAATGTTGCCTAACATTCGCAATCGACTGATATGCGTTTAGATTTTTTATGCCGAAAAACTAAAACTTCGGGATAGGATATGAAAGTTTGGCACGATTTTACTAGAAAATCCCGTCAAATCTTAACCGATTTTCACAACTCTTCTTCTTTCCAAAGTTTTTATTGACAGTTTATACTTTACTAGCTGATGCCTGAGACTTCGTCCGCGTGGTTTAAGTTTTTTTTTTTGATTCCCGCGGGAACTTCTTAATTTTCCGGGATAAAAAGTAGCCTAAGTCACTCAACTCCAGCCCCCCTATTACGTAAGAATTATTCATCAAACGTTTAAGATTTTTGTCAAAGTAAAATAAACCATAATTGCATTGAATTAGAGCTCAATTTCGTCTGCCCATTCTTATACGTTTAGGTATGAACGATACTCGAACGTATAAGAATGGATACACGAAATTGAGCTCTAACTTAATGCCGTTATGGTTTATAAACTTTGACGACGAACTTTAACGTTTTGATCGGGCATTCTTACATGATTGGTACCCACTACCCAGGTCCTCAACTATGACCATGGCAAAAATCACGTCGATCCGTTGTTCCGTTACGTCGTGATTGAAGTACAAACCAACAAACAAACACACTTTCGCATTTATAATATTAAGTATGAAGTATGATATGATACTATCACTTTGGTTTCACCATTGAATTATTATGGTATAGTAATTCCTCAAAGGGTTTCACATGAATTTCGTGAAGATCAAAGAATAGTTAGTAGAGTAGAGTAGGTAATAGGTATATCAGTTAGGAAGTTAGCTAAACGAAGGGACGCGACCGGTGACAGGCTGTTAGTTACATTTAACCACTAGTGCTAAATAACTCACATTATTATATTAACTAGCGAGCACTAATTAATGGGTCGGTTTATTTACCGGTTAACTTAAACTGACGATAGAAAGTTAAAACTGAATTAAACATATTTTGATAATGTGAACGTGTGTTTATCCAACCTATGTAATCTACACTTGGTTAACGTGGTGGAGTATGGCCCTTTCCCATTTTGAGAGGAGATCCAATCTCAACTGTGGTCCAGTTATGACAGAGGCTGCAGTTTATTTTATGTATTTTAATGTTAATTTTGCTCTAATATTGTGTTCAAAGGCAAAGACGTTTAATAAAAGATGGGTTTGATAAAACTCCTATACCCCTTCCAATTTAGCTTGAAGTTTTATTCAAATAAAAATAAACATTTGCAAATGCCTTGGAATTGTAAATTGATTCTACCGCTTTGGCGGGTTGATTTTTTTTTTATTCCACTACAAGTTAGCCCTTGACTGCAATCTCATTTGATGGTAATTGATGATGCAGTCTAAGATGTTAGATGCCATCAGACATCAGTATTAAGGCTATGTTAATTTATCTGTGTTTTGAGAGTAAAGGAATGAAACTGAGTGAGAACCACAGATTTGTACTTAAATCTGTGGTGTAAATTATGAACGTAGGTTGTCTATGTTCACATCGTACATTTTCAGCCTTAATCTGTGATTCAATAAATCGATTCATTACTTTACCTACCGCCAACGTGTAAACAAGTTTTCAATAAAATCATTATTTCGTTGAATTAAAACCACGCCTTTATTAAAGATAAACTCAAACTCAAATATTATTTATTCAAATAAACCTTTACAAGTGCTTTTAAATAGTCCGCGTTGAGTGAATCTACAACTGGTTCGGAATGATATTCCTACTGAGAAGAACCAGCAAGAAACTCGGCGAAACATAGCGGGCTAACCTGTTAATGGTACCTACCTACACGGCATCGTGCTGGAACGCTAAATCGCTTGGTGGTACGTCGTTGTCGGTAGGATGGTAACTAGCCAGGGCCGCATGATAATGATGATAAAAATAAAATGTCTTTGCTTCTATTGCCTTATATTATGTTGAAATACTAGCACGTGCACAAAAGCAGGTCTTCAATATTAATTAATTACAGCCACCAATCCTAACTAATATTATAAATGCCAAAGTGTATCTGTCTGTCTGCTACGCTTTCACGGCCCATCTATTCTACCGCTTTTGATGAAATTTGGTCTTTTTATCCCGGAAAATTAAGGAGTTCCTGCGAGAATCGAAAAAACTTAGTCCACGCGACCGAAGTCGCGGGAATCATCTAGTTCTTAGCTAAAACGGTCCACACAGATGTATCCAATAATTAAATAAACACGAGAATTCAAGGTCATTAAAACAAAGTCTCCCTTATCTCTTGCAGTAATTTTAAATTCATTAAGTTACTATCGCAGTTCATTAAATTACTATCGCATTGGAAAACATAATACGATGACCCATATATTTATTGTGTGAATATTACCTTAATTGATGTGTAGATAGCCCTTTATGGAACTGCTGAGTGTCTGATTGAGAAGATATAATATTATGTGTTAAGGCGTGTTTACATGTAACAGTTCCGTATGATCCACCGGAGTAGGTAGAAGGAATGTACACTTACTAACTACTAGATGATACCCGCGATTCCTGCAGGAACTCCTTAATTTTCTGGGATAAAAAGTAGCCTATGTCCTTTCCCGGAATACAACCTATCTCTGTACCAAATTTCATCAAAATTGGTTGAACAGGCGGACCGCGTAGCAGACAGACAGACAGACAAACAGACAGACAGGCAGACAGAAAGACGGACAGACAGTCACACTTTCGATATCGATATGGATTATTATAAATGCGAAGTTTGGATGGATGGATGTTTGTTACTCAATCACGCCAGAACGGCTGAACGAATCTGGATGTTGGCACAGAGATTATTGTCTGGAAAAACACATATTATAGGCTACTTTTTATTACGAAAAATTACTACAATAATTAATAAAATATAAAAAAATTATAATTATATTTCAAAATTCAATTTAATTCAACTAATATTTTTATTTTATTTAATCCTATCTACCTTCTGCGTTTCATAGCTAGAATAGAACTGATAATGTACATGGACGATTCCGAGATCCAAGTTCTAGCGGTTCGAATTTACGTTGAAATAACTCATTAGTTACGAATTCCAGCTAAAACCGGCCTAAAACAATCATCCGGTTAGAAAAGTGTGAATCAGCCATAACTCCCCGAAACATCTGGAAGCGTCGAGTGCCGAATTCCTCCGTAATAAATTACTCCAACCATTCAAATGGATTTATTTGAATTTATTCGAATGCAAAGTGATGCGTTCATTATCAATTGAAAAGAGTTTCCCCTTTAGAGTTCCGCTGGAATTTCATCAATGAATGGTTCCATCGGTCTCTTAACTGGACGTTCAAATAATATTATGTGCTCCAGCTATGCTTGGGTTGAAGGTATTTGTGTTACGTGTGACACTATGGACGGCAGCCTTTCGTTTAAAAGTGATATATTAATTAACATTTAAAAAAAAATGTATAACTATTTTAATTTATTTTATAATTATTTTTTTATAACTATCGGCTATATTTTATGTGAAATATTAACCATATTTGACGCCTGTAACTTAGGTCTGCAGTTACGTAATATGCATCTTTATCATCATAAGGTCCGCGATCATCTAGTATAGGTTAATCATACTAATATTATAAATGCGAAAGTGTGTTTGTTTGTTGGTTTATTGGTTTGTTGGTTTGTCCTTCAATCACGCCGCAGCGGAGCAACGGTTCGACGTGACTTTTGGCATGGATATAGTTGAGGACCAGGAGAGTGACATAGGCTACGTTTTAAACCGGAAAATTAAGGAGTTCCCGAGGGAATCAAAAAACTTAAACCACACGGACGAAGGCGCGGGCATCAGCTAGTTACCTATTAATCGCCTACTGCGCAAGTACAATTTCAGTTGTACTTTTACACGAAACGAACTGAAGTCAAGTGGCTATAATAATGGCTAGGAATACTAGAACAGTGACGCTGGCGCACATAATATCGGAGCTATATCCGTCACTGGGTATTGTTAGTGGCTGTGACGGTCTGTCATAGACTAACTCATACGTCCTGTGGTCTAATTATACCTAAAACGGTAAAAACTCTGTGAGACACAGGGGCGTCGGAGTGAAAGAAAGAATCATCATCTCAAGCCATCGCTGGGTCGCTAGTGAGCACAGATCTCCTTTCAGAAAGAGACTGGTTTAGACCTTAGTCTATTATTTTGACCACCACGCTGATCAATTGCAGATTTTACACACCTTTGAGGATATTGTGGAGAACTCTTAGACGTGCAGACGAGCAACTTTTTTATTTTATTTTAATATCACTACAAGTTAGCCCTTGAATGCGATCTCATCTGGTGGTAAGTGATGATGCAGTTTAAGATATAAGCGGGCTAACCTGTTAGCAGTCATATTTTTCTATTATGCATTTTAAAGTATTGTAGTAAAAAGTAGTTTTTTTTTCTATAAATTACAAAAATTATACTACGCATACAATTTCGTAACTTTGTATCAGGTATAGTTTTGGAATAGTTTGGGTAAATATTTTACTGGCAAACAACTTAAGTAGCTAAGTAAACCTACGCTACTCTGAAGTAGGAAGTTTAGAAGAATGAACGTACGTAAAAGTTTGCGGGTGTCCGTAAGATGACTTTTGAAAAGTTCGAACATGTTTACCTACTTAAAATGACTCCTCCGGGACTATTAAAAAGTAAAATATTATGAGTTTTTCAAAGCCAGGTTCTTGAGTTTGTAAGAAAAACTATAAGGCATTATAATACTATTTTAATATTATAAATGCGAAAGTGTGTCTGTCTGTCTGTCTGTTGCTGCTGCTGCCCATTAGCTTAACCGAATTGGATGAAATTTGGTACAGGGATAGGTTGTATCCCGAAAAATGGAAGAGTTCCCGCGGGAATCAAAGACCTTAATCCGCGTTAATAACGCAGTCGGTTAAGTCGCGGGCATCATCTAGTGATAAAAATAAAATTGTTTATGTCCAGGTGATTATCCGCAGTCGCAGTTATGATTTTTTACCAAATAGGAATAATGCTAGAAATGAAAACAGATAAACTAATACGAGAACCATTCTATTTTGAGGTTTACCAGGCTTTAGATAAAGAAATTTTAGAAAATCTTACTTACTACTGACAACCTTACTACTTACTTAACTGACAATGTGATGAGGCATATTTCCTATTAGGTTTGGAAATACCACGTTTTTATGGCAAAGGTTTGCGTCCCTTTAAAAGTCAACGATGGCGTAAAGCAACTGTTTAGAGCCATTGTTGAAGAAAAAAGCATTTGTTAGCTGAACGCAAATTGACCAGTGATATGTGTAAAGTGTGACTCGACATTATTTACGGAAGTAGCTTGTTTAGGACGTACGAGTATATACTTATTATCTATATAAATCAATAGAAATTTATTAAGAGCAACAAATACTTGATCGGCATGGATTAATAAGGTTTTTAAAAATCTCTCGTTGATTATCCGGGACAAAAGTATCCATATTCGGATGCGACCTAACTTTGGTAACAGTAACAGGCAGTCACAATTATGCAAATTAAATACTAGGTGATGCCCACGACTTCGTCCGCGTGGATTAAGATTTTTTGATTCCCGCGGGAACTCTTTAATTTTCCGGGATTATTGTGTTATTCCAGACTATAATTTAGCTTTGAGCCAAATTTCATCCAGATCCGTTCAGCCGTTCTGGCGTGATTGAGTAACAAACATCCATCCATATATCCATCCATCCAAACTTTTGCATTTATAATATTGGTATAGATTATGGGGTATGGATTATTACGGTGATGAGATTAAAACTATTATTGACTTTACTTAACAAATTAAACGTTATTTCTAAATACATTTAGCAATATAATTATACACATAAGAATCTTGATAGAAACTAGGCCGTCTCCGCAGTTGTGCACTTGGTATCATGACCGTGACAATGTCATGATACTTTGCGCTACTGCCCGCGTTACATAATCTGTGCCGTGGATTTGGGACTCGGCTATTTGCATAGCAACCGGTTGTAGAATTAATTACATAAACTCCTCATTATTTATGTACATTTTGAGTGTCGCTTTCTCGCTTATCAAAGTGATATAACTGTATGTTTTTATAAATCTATGGTGAAATATTAACACTAATGAATAAATTCCATCAAGTACGAACCAGACCAGCACATTAAGAATAGGGATGATGACAACTCAATCAAATCAGCAACTCTTTATCAAACTTAAAAACGCACTTCTAGTATGGAAGTTGTATGAAATTCACAGTTGTGACGTCAACGTCAACGAAATCAAATTTCAACGCACTTTTTTTCTTTATTCTATATTTTAAAATGGATGTCAAACTTAAAACTAACCGAGGATGTGAATTTTAGGTCTTTTGGACCGTCTATTTAATGATCAGTTAGAGATATTTTTTTTTTTCACTATTCCGTAGTTTAAAATGAAATGTGTTTAAAAAGCGATGATGACTTAATAGCTCAGACGCCCGGCTTTCTATCCAGGTGGTCGGGGATTCGATGTCCGGGCACGCAAGTCTACTTTTCGGAGTTAAAATGTACGTGCAACTACAGATGCACGGCACGGCGCGGCACGTAGCGGCAAGTATTCTGTGTATGAGTTTGTATGGAGCTGGGACTACATATGGAACGCGGCACGAAGATGCGCTGCGACATAATTGTACAAAGAATATGTGCCGCGCCGCACCGCGCCTCTGTAGTGAGGCTAGACCTTTTAAGGTCATCGGTCCAGCGAGCTGGGGCCATACTGCCAATGCGACGCTGAAATCAATACTTAAGTAATATTACTCAAAATGAACAGTTATAGATGTCACGTACCTTGTCGTTCCTAAAATAAGGATTGTAATAATTCTAAAACACGCAAGTCAACTAAATAATGAAACAATGGGGCTGATTCTGTGTAACACAATCTCTAAACTAAACTAAAATGGCAGCTTTAAATCTAGCTTTCCCTACGGAAAGGGATTTCCGTAGGGAGTATTATGAAAGGGTTAGCAATATTTGTAATGCTCTAATTTTAGTTTAGTTTAGAGATTGTGCACTACAGAATCAGCCCTAATATGGCTTTACGCATTGGCAGTATGGCCCCTGTATGGCTAGCATGCGCATGAGTAAAATTATGTCTACCCGTTAACTCTCTCTGTCTACCGAAGCTAACATGGTTACTTGTCTCGTTACGTCAAAAGTAGAGATAAAAGTAATATTTCTTATCTGTGGTATTTTTCTCTACGAACTTTTACATGTCGACTATTTATTTCTTGTAATATACCGCATTTTGTGCATGTTAGGGTAAATGAAAATTTTCCGGTAACGACAACATCTCTCTCTCTCTCGTCGCGAGATAATCTCGTTGTGCGAATGCTAAGCACACTACAAAATTACACCCGCATTACAAAATACGTGCAACTTTGTAAAAAGTATCTAATTCTACAAAAAAGTGCACAAAATGTGTATCACAGCGGGTAATGAGGAATGGCGTTATATTTATAATCCAGCCCAGCCTTGGTGCGACCTTCTGTATAATTTACTAGCTGATGCCCGCGACTTCGTCCGCGTGTTTAAAGTTTTTTTGATTCCCGCGGGAACTCCTTAATTTTCCGGGATAAAAGTAGCCTATGTCACTTTCCAGGTCCTCAACTATACCCATGCCAAAAATCACGTCGATCCGTTGCACCGTTGCGGCGTGATTGAAGGACAAACCAACAAACCAATAAACAAACAAACAAACACACTTTCGCATTTATAATATTAGTATGATTTATAATTCAGTCCAGCCTCGGTGCGACCTTCTGTATAATTTATCATTTATCGGCATGAAATCACGCTGATACAGGATTTATGTACCTCAAATATGGTTTAGGGACTTATTTCTGAATGAATCATTGAATTCGGAGTAGGTAGTGTTGTTTAGTGCTTTTATATAAATGGAAATTCCTCATGATAGAATGGCGCTTAAATACTAGTTGACTCACATAAGCTTGGAACATCGGCGCAAAGTTGCCTGTCTGTTGGTATTCTACAGGATATATTTCGGCGAGTGTGCCCGAGAACTATTCGATCTGGTTCTTCCGTCACCTTTTTATCATCGAACCGCAAGGCATCGACAAGGTCTGCACCCTTACGCAGTCGAAATTCCGCGGGCTCGTACGAAGCGTTTTGCTTCCTCGTTTCTAATTCGAACCGCTAGGATATGGAATGCGCTTCCGGCTTCCGTTTTCCCCTCCTCTTTTAATATAGGTACCTTCAAATCAAGAGTGAATAGGCATCTTCTAGGCAAGCACGCTCCACCTTAGGCTGCATCACCACTTGCTAGCAAGTCTGATTGCAACCAAGCGCTAGCCTATATATATTAAAAAAAAAAAAAAAAAAACTGTAAACATAATATAATTATATCTACTAGACTAGATGACTTCACGACTTGACTACGCGAATTCGTCCGCGTGGATTAAGGTTTTTTGATTCCCGCGGGATTTTTTCAATTTTTCGAGTTAAAAATATATCTCTGAACCAAATTTCGCCAAAATCGGTTAGTGGTTGGGCCGTGGACTGCTAACAGACGGACACATTTTCGAATTTACAATATTAGTCCCATGGATAGTTCTAACTTTCGGAGCTTAGTTAAATTTAGATTGAGACAATTCTGCAAAATGACATCAAGGTATTATTTTGAGTAATATTGCTTATTATTGCTATACCTGAGCGTTTAAATTAAATTTTAAGTAAAAATTAAGTAAAAAGAACACATTTAGAAAATACACTATGTAAAAGAATACAAAAAAAAACCGGCAAAGTGCGAGTCGGACTCGCGCACCGAGGGTTCCGTACAAACCTGTAGCAAGTTTTACGATTAATGAATTTAATGAACCGCAAAACTAACTTTGTTTGTAGAGGTTTTCTGTTAATATCAAAAAAACTATGCTAGTTAGAGCATTGGCTATAGTTTTCCTGTAAAATATACATAAATTCCTATTGACCATAATTATTTCAGATTTTTCGATTGGTAAACTCCGGAGATAAGGGGGGGGGAACGGTATTTTTTTTGACTTTTTCCCCGATAAATCAAAAACTATCATGACTAAAAATAATAAAAATCTGTTTTAGAATGTACAAAGTAAACCCTTTCATATGATACCCCACACAGTACAGTTATCTCACTTTTAAATTTCAACCCTCCGATTTTCCCCCCTTTTTAAATAAGAACAAAAATAATTTCCAATTTTTTTTAATTCCAGTGTCTTTGGGCCACTAATATACACAACTATTCCAAATTTCATGTCGATAGCTTCGGTAGTTACTGAAATAATCGAGTGTGACGGACGGACAGACAGACAGACAGACAGACAGACGGAGAAAGTCGCACCATAAGGGTTCCATTTTTACCATTTTGGTACGGAACCCTAATAAAAAATACCAAAAAAAAATATGCAAAAAAAATTCGTTTTAGAGCTAGCCTTAAATAAAATTTTAAAAAATTGCTTTAGGCGTTGGCAGTACCTATGGCCCCAGGTCGAAACAGCGAGTAAAACCACAGCATAAGTAATAGTCGTTAAGTAAAACTCCTAATCTAACCAACCAACGAAAACTAGGAAAGCGTGGAAAGCGTGTGATAAGAGCGCGGTCGTTGACCCCGTGACGTTGATAACAGATTTAGCCGGCAATTAGGAACCGGCGTATTTGTGGAGCAGTTTTTTCGGCGCGGTTTGGCAGCCGCCGACGACGGATTTAGACGAGCGCTTTGATGTCCACTTCCCGTTATAGGGCCATTGTGATGTGACGTTTCGTCTATGAATTGGAACTTTTCATAATTCATAATTAATTTATTGTCTAGAACATGGTACATAATAATATAGTTACATATTACAGATGTTACATTAAAAAACATAGTAGGTAAGGTCTGCATGTTCTACCGTAACCGGTGTACAATTTTAAAGTTAACTATTCAATTATTATAATTAGTTGTAAGCACACATTAATAATTAATTAATCCTAGAGTCAAACAATAAAATCATATATCAACACAATAACAATATAAATGCCGTGTAAAAACCGATTAGGGGTATGGGCTTAATATAACTGCCATACCCCTAACAGGTTAGCCCGCTACCATCTTAGACTGCATCATCACTTAACATCAGGTGAGATCGCAGTCAAGGGCTAACTTGTAGTGGATAAAAAAAAAGGATGGATAGCCCTTGCCTTGCAAGATTTGAAATGAAATGATGTGAAATGAAATTATTTATTTCACGTAGCGTAGGACAACTTGAGAAATGTCGTTACTCTACTTTCGAACTAGAAGTAATAGAAATAAAAGGAATACTTTTTATTTAAACCAAAACTCTATTGGAAATCAAACCTGGGGGTCTACTCTCTTTCTCTAAAACGAAACTTCGCAAACAAAAAAACGAAATTTCGTTAACTCCTCTCCTACATAATATTATCTCTATGCTCCTCTCTATTTCGTTTTCGTACACGCAGACGAAGTACGGATCCATAGAAAATTTTCGTGACCGATTGGATTGAACGATTTTGTGTGGGTCTAATAACCGACTAATTACGTTCGTTTGCGAAGATTCGTTTGAGAGAAAGAGAGTAGACCCCCTTGGACGTAGACAAACCCCTACTCGGTTTCTACACGGCATCGTACCGGAACGCTAAATCGCTTGGCGGCACCTATTTGCCGGTAGGAAAATTCAGAAATCCAATCCATCCATCCAAACTTTCCTAACAAACCTATACTATGATATTAGTATAGGTTAATTCTGGTTCCAAACAACCACCAAATCAGATTTAACGACTTAAAACAATAATGCGACACTATTTTCAGAGTTCATCGACCTCATTAACATGTTATCACACTATTGATAATGCACCAAACCCAGCTATTTTGTATTCAACGCTAAATTATTTGCGAAATCTATAATTTATTGTAATTTTATTGGCTGCTGGTATTTTGCTACTCTATAATATCTTTAGAACAAACCAGTTTTGATATATTATAAAACTAGCTAATGCCCGCGACTTCGTCCGTCTGGATCGAGGTTACTTGGTTCCCGCAGGAAGAATAAATCATTTTCATTTTCATTTTCATTTTCTCTGTGCCAAATTTCATCCAGATCCGTTCAGCTGTTGGGGCGTGATTGAGTAACAAACATCCATCCATAAATCCATACATCCATCCAAACTTTCGCATTTACAATATTAGTATAGACTAGCTTTTGCCCGGGGCTTCGCTCACGTTAGGTTAGATTTTATACCAATTTCAAAGCCCACTTTATCTTCTTAGGGGTTGAATTTTCAAAAATCCTTTCTTTGCGCAGGCCTATGCCAAATAACCCGATCCGCCCAGTGGTTTGATCTGTGCGTTGATAGATTAGTCATTCAGTCAGTCACCTTTTTCTTTTATATATTTCGATCTATTTCAGCTACTTACTATAAAATTTCTAAAATATTTTTAGATTTAAGTAGTAATTTATCCTGAGTTTGGTTGACTCGAAACTAAAGTTTATTTTGCATGTTTTAGAAGAATTCGACCGCTTTATCGCCAAGAAACTGTCGTATTTAAAGATGAAAGTTACCGATGGCTTGAACTTGCGACGACCTAATCTATCAAATAAAAACAAACATGGATCACAGGCAAACATTAAAACGCGGACGAAGTCGCGGGCATCAGCTAGTTATAATATAATAGTTTGTAAGTTGTAACAGCAGTTCCGCGCATTGCTGGAGCGAATCAAATCCACGCTTTTTATCATTTTATATCAAGTTATCTGATCTTCGATTGTATTGAATGCTTTTTTCAAGAGCATACCTACTTCGAATAGATTTTTTAAACTCGTGTAAAAAGTGTGCAGAATTAAAACTGACGAGCACTTGTTAGGGGTCATCCATAAAGTACGTCACACAAATTTCGTGATTTTTAGACCCCTCCCCCGTCCTTGTCACAGTTGGTCACATTTGTGAGACCCCCTCCTCCCTAGTGTGACGTCACATATCTTGCAATTTTATGTCTAGAAAAATCTAGAAAACTCACTAACAAAACAATTTATACCTTACAGATACAGTTGGAAATATTTTTAAGTTTTTCGTTAATAGTTCAAACTTGGCATTTTATTGGGTTGTATAAGATTTTGAAATGTGACGTCACGAAACTTAGGTCCCCTCCCACCCCTTGTCACACAATGTCACACTTCGTCGACCCCTTCCCTCCCCCTTAACGTGTGACGTATACTTTATGGATGATCCCTTAGGTACCTAAGTGAAGCATAAAGAAAATATTATAAGTATTTAATTATCATAGTGTCCGTGTGGCCATTGACCCAATGTGCCCATTACTCTCACTCAATAAATAACATAACGTAAGTAAGTATAACCTTGACACTGCACCTATAATTGAATAAACACGATAAAGATAAGTGCGAGACACTGTACGTTTGTGTCTTGCACTCAAGACAATTTATTGTTACGGTATTATAACACAATATTCTTAATTACAAAAAAAAAATAGCTATCTTTACCACAGGCAAACTAGAAATCGCAATAGAATCGCGACTCCTTCGCTCTGCCTCAAGAAACTTCGAAAGCAGTTCTTGGGATTTGGCGTAATTTTTAAATAATAATTAATGGTCAAACGTGAGCCTAAAAAGACCACAATCAATTTAAGATTTCGTTAAAAAAATTTTTTTTTCCTACTTGCTCGGAAATTGCAAAAACAATACGTCCATTGGCTCTTTTCATGTCATTCAGGTAGGAAATTACATTATTGGCCATACAGTACAAGATTATAGCGTGAGTTAAGATGAGTCAATGCCATCTATCGGTAATGTAGAAAAGCTTTCTTAACATTCGTTTCCTCGCAAATTAGAAAAAAACACTACACAAGTCTCGGCCGAAATAGCAATTCACGGCCTCGTTTTCTCAAAAAGGCATCGGCTACCGCCTCGTCCTCTTAAAATCTCTTCGGAAGTCCTCGGCTTCGCCTTGACCTTCCAATATTACTCAGCCGTGAATTGCTTTATTTTCGGCCTTGGCAGTAAATCACGTTTTTATTGGAGACTGCATCAATATACTAGTGATATCGCAGCAAAGAGACCAACTTGTGACTGAATAAAAAAAAAGTGGCAAAAAACTCAAGAGCGATAATGAAATGTGGTTAAAAACGTCCACTAGAATCGCTCCGGTCGTTCTTTAGCATTCAAATACGTATCGAGTTACTGATCGATGAGTGAACGCTAAACTTCACTGGCCCGAAGAATGACAATGACCGCCGTTTAACAATAATCTTCTTAATTAATGTTTGGGATATTTGAGCTGATAGATATGTCTGAATAGCCTTAGGTTGCATATTATATGAGTTTGATTCTTTACGAGTACCTACAGTAGAGTTAAAGTGACAGACAGCATTTCAAATTTGTCAAAAGATTATTTTACGGACCTAAATATAAGAACTTAATGAACGCAGGGACTTGAAAAAGTTAAAACACCAATTTCTCAACCTTAAAGCGGCGAAAATCCAAATTAGGAACTTCCTGTTATACAAAAATTAATAAAGAAAGCGTGAAAAGAAAGAGTCTTTGTGACACTGTTACTAATTATGAAGTTAATCAAGCTAGGAACAGAGACGAAACCGATTGGTGCTATAACAAAAATGGTGAGAGGTGACCCACAACTGACACCCGTTATTTCTAGGCCTTTCGCCTATCAAATAAAAATTATAAATGCGAAAGTTTGGATGGATGTATGGATGTATGGATGTGTGGATGTATGGATGTTTGTTACTCAATTACGCCCGAACGGCTGAACGGATCTGGATGAGATTTAGCACAGAGATAGATTATAGTCTGGAATAACACATAAGCTACTTTTTATCCCGGAAAACTAAGGAGTTCCCAAAAAACCTCAATCCACGCGGACGAAGTCGCGGGCATCAGCTAGTAGGCCATAAAAATTAGAATTAATAACAACAGCTTTGAAGTTGATAATTTTACAGTAACCTTTTGTCGATTAATTAAAATTATTGGTTTGGTTTTAGATGAATTTTGAATGAGATGCGTTTAAGTTTAAGCTTCGGTGCACTTCGTTGGAGGCCCCTCTTTAGAACTAAGAAATAGTAATAATGTGAATATTCTTGTGTTTGTTAAATATGTAAATTGTAAGAGTACTAAATATATAAACAAAAATGGCAGTCATAGGGACTGCCGATAGAAGTGAAAACGAATATTTAAATATTTTTTTTAATTTAAAAAAAAATATTTAAAATTATTTAAATGTAAACCTTAAAACTAAGGCATTAACGTTTAATTACAAATGTAGTATATTTATATTTCAGACCTTTTGTCTTCGTAACAATGCGACATGGGGCAGCGAAGTGTCGGTGACGCGAATCCGCAAGTTTACCCCCTACCAAAAAGTGCTCAACGCAGCTAAAAAAGTTTTCACTTCAATAAAATATAATAAATAAAAACCCTCAGGTATACACTTATACAGGTTCCCTCGCGACGCTTTTCATCAGCGATAGAGCAAAGTGATATTTAATTTCCTCAAACGCAATTACCTACGAAAACACTCAAATTATTCAAAGTCTAAAACATGTTTTTTTTTTTATTTGGGTTTCTAACTGGTTACAATCATTGGTCCATCATTTATAATAATTTGGCTAAGACATCATACATTGAAAGTTAAAACCTACGTGAAATGACCACAACATTTTTAAAAAGGAAACTGAAGCTAGAACTGCTAAAGAATATGTAAAACACATAAGTAGAGTAAATAGATTCGTAATAGATATTACAGTAAGTTATGTAAAGATTGATTTTTTTACGATTCTAGAGTAGGTATCAATCTAGGAGGAGAGTGTTATGTAATACGAAAGCAGAATTCATAAAATTACAAACAATACCCATTTGATCAAGGAATTCTCTTGTCATATTTTTATGTGCCTTAAGCACATAAAATGGTCAAACTTATGTGACCCGGTGGCCAAAATGGGAACTAATTTGTACCTGTTTATTTTTTGTTTTTACATTATTTTTCATAGGCCTGGTCTGGCCTAGTGGGAGGCTTCGGCCGTGGCTAGTTACCACCCTACCGGCAAAGACGTGCCGCCAAGCGATTTAGCGTTCCGGATGCCGTGTAGAAACCGAATAGGGGTATAAGGGTTTAATATAAATGCCATGCCCCTAACAACTTAGCCAGCTACCATCTTAGACTGCATCATCACTTACCATCAGGTGAGATCGCAGTCAAGGGCTAACTTGTAGTAGATAAAAAAAAAAATACTAGCGACGCTGTCACATAAGTTTGTCGCACTATAGGTGTTCTATGCATTCAGTTTTCATTATATATAACTCTGTGTTCATTACGTTTTTAGCAGATACATCAAATTAAGAATATGATTAATGAGTTCATCTTTTCCGCCAAATTAATGGACATATAACAAAAACCCGTGTGAATGAGATAACAATGAAAAAACTATTTCAACACACGTGTGTTGATTTCGACATCTGTAATTAATTTCCATAATCCTCCGGAATGGAGCGCGGCCATATTTAAAAATACTTTTAAAATAACGGCCATGTTAGATTGTTAGACATAACAAGCTTGTTTTAGTAACTTGGCCCGTAAAGAGTTAATTTTAACATTCCTTTGTAACCTAAATAATGTTTTGGAAGCTATAAAATGTGTTTTACCATTTCGTTTGATGAGAAGTATTTGTTTCATCGAGTTTTTAATTTATTTGTGAAGGGAAAATGATTACTAAGCGTTTAGATTTAGGAGGCGCTTAGGATAGGAGGATTAACGTCCACGAGGACATTTGAACTGATTTAGTTAATTTTTTTGATGCTGTCACTTTCAGGCAGCCACATTATGCTCTTGCAAGAAGTAACGACACTACAAAATTTAACTAGATCATTTTAAATTGTCGTATTAGTGAGTTCCTTCGTGTCTTTTTAAAAATTGATTCATTCTAGAAGAATTGTTTATTGACATGATTGCTTCTTGTTTGGTATAATAGGCGTCAAATCACAGGTCAAATGCAAGCCTATATTGCAGTTATGTAAGTGGCTATCTCATCACCACTTTCATCATTTCAACCCATCATCACCGGCCCACGAGTCTCCTCTCAGAATGAGAGTTTGATCACATCCCACCACGTTGGCCGAGTGCGGATAAGCATACTTCACAGATCTTTGGGAACATAAAAAAGAACTTTTGGGCATGGAGGTTTCCTCACAATCTTTACTTTCACCGTTAAAACAATTAGTGTGTTCCTTTTAAAGTGCATATAGTTTCGAGAAATTAGATGCGTGTGCCCGAGGATCGGAAGGACGTGGGAACCCATCGCATTATTATCCCAAGAAAACTCCTACCATTATTCAATTAATGGAAAGGGGTCACGACCCTCAGTAATGAGTAATACGACGCAATGAGAGAGCCCGAGGAACGAATCCACGCGCACCTGAAAAAATGCTCGAAAATCTTATCCGCGCTCCACATTAGTTTGCATCACCCCTCGCAAGCAGTTCTCATTGCAACCAAGCGCTAGCCTATTTATAAAAAAAACTATAAGAGTCAAGTAGAGACTCTATCTAGAGAGTAAGAGTCTCTTCCTGTACCTAAATTTCTAAGAATTTCCATGTAAGTACCTAAAGCACATACGTTGTTTGACAGTAACGGATCTAAAAGTTGAAATTGGGCATTGTATAATGTTGTTTCAATAAAAAAGCAGTACAAAAGCAAATTCTCAGCTTTCACCACAATTTATTTAAAGCATTTCTCGATTGTATAATTCTTTCCGACCTGTTAGTTTACAAATGGATATTTATAAAAGCAATTTTGACGTGTTTTGAGTTATTTGAATTTCACACTTGGGCTGCGAAGCGAAAAACTGTTGAGTTTTGTAAACAGTTTTATCGTGTATCGTTGCTATTGTTGCCTTTATCTGTGATTCAACATTTTTATTATTTCTTGTTTCAAGATCGGATCGTGCGAATGAATGGGTTGCAGCTTTTGTAAACATTGCGCCTAAATTATTATTTCTTAGGAATTGTTGTTTTAAATACTATTTGACTAATAAGATAACAATTTCTTCATTCGTTGTTTTTAATAAGTTTTGTTTTACTATTCTTAAATGATTTCATAATTCAAAACTATGAAATAGAACAAAAAATGTTTATATTGTAGAAAAAGATGTGTACAAAATATTCCAATTAAGTTAAGTTTTTTAAATATTCCATAATATTATCATAACCACAATATTACCTAATAAAATCCTTGGGAGTCTATTTCATATCTAGCTTGAATCAAAGATAAAATACAGTGTATTTAACGACACTTTATGTGATTACGAATTTAGACGAATTTCATGCTTTTTGTGTTTATAAAAGGCAAAACTTCAAACAACATACCGTGTTTTTATGAAGTTTTACCGGCTTTAGCCTATGCTGCATTCACTTGACAATATGCAGTTCATTCAGCAGAGATATACTTTCCTACAAATAGTTTAATTACATCACAGTATAGTATAAGTTACACACAGACATATGTCCGAGCTATTATTAACGCAGACCTATCATTTGTTTCAGATTGTGAGACGGCGCCCGCGAATCGGATCGCTTGCGGCTTGAAACCGAGCCGCGAGACAATCGTGGTGCAATACACAATGCGCACGCGCATACACAAGAAATACCACCGACAGACGAAACTAAACTCTAACTACAACACTTAGATTTCACAATCGAAGTGAAGTGGCAAAGGAATATGCATCATAATTTCGTGAATGCGACACCAAATTTCGAAAATCCATATTTTTCGTCACAAAAGCAATCGTACATTAAAATTAAACAGTGAATATTACAATTGTTTCGAAGTAATTAATATGCGTGATGATTGGTACGTGGATCCTGTGAATGTGACTGGTCAAGGAGTCCCAAATCGGGCGGCAAATTCGAGAATCCCATTTTGGGTGTTAAGATTGACAGTGATATATTTAGCAGGGATTTTAATAGTTTTTCGTGGTTCGGAAGACAATTTTCGGGCGCCAGTTCTGAAAGTCCCTGATCGGGCGCCATTTTTGAGAGTCTTTTATCGGGCGCCAGTTTTTAGAGTTTGTGATTGGGCGCCAGTTTTGAAAGTCCCCGATTGGGCGCCAAGTTTCGTGTGGGCGTCGGCGGGGAGTGCGAGGGGGTAGTGGGGCAGGGGGATGCGCCGCGCCTGAGCAGTGACGGCGCCCGCGCGGCTGCCATGGGCGCGGCGCGACATGGTCCCGCGCTCGCGCCCCTTGCGGCTCTTGCTCGCGGCGCTGGCCCTCGCCTCGTGCGCCGCTGCGCCCGCGCCGGAGCCGCGCGCGCAACGCTCGGCCAACCTCAGCCACATCACGGGCACCTCGCGTACAATACAGATGTTCCTCAAGAATCGCTATCTGCAGCTGATGCCGGATGGCACCGTCAACGGCACCACAGACGTCAGCAGCGTTTACAGTGAGTACTAGATTATACTTATTTACTTTTTAATTTTAAGTATCCAATCTGGAGTAAAATAAATATTTGTGTCGCTTAAAAATGTTTCACACTTGAAACATTTTTAAACGACACAAATAGGAAAACTATGATTTGCAATAAAGTAGGAAGTAGGAAAACTTTGATTTGAAAAAAAATCGACTCTCACCCTAATTTATTTGCAAATACTTTCAGTACACAATGTTAACTTGTAATTTTACTTAAAGAAAAATTATAACAGAATGAAATAATGTCTCATATTATTTGGCACACCTTCTTCACTCCTGTTGTTTTGCTCGAAGTCGAATTAATTATAGAATAGGTATACTCGTATAATAATAGACGATCATTTAGTAAGACGAACTCTTCTAAACTAAAAGAACCTAGTCGGGCATTTTTCCGACATAACAAGTGAGTTTATCCAGTAGCTATGTATAATTAAGGCTCTTACTTACTCTTAGATCTCTTGTCTATGGATTCTATAAAATATGACGACATTTTTTGTCAATAATTAAAAAACTTTAAACATTTTTTTTATCCATTTTATGTTCTCAAAGCTCTGTTATAAGAACAAGGCACTAAGCTGAGTGGAAACCAACTTTATTTGATGTTCGGATTCTAAACATGATCTCAATTCGCAACCCAGCAGCTTAACCAGACAAATAGAAGAAAATGTTATGGTAAAATTATCCCATTGACTTTTACCTCAAAGTTCACTGAAGGATTTCAATTACACACCCTTTCTATAGAGTTTCCATGTTGTTTGCGGTTGGTATGTGTCCATTTCCCGGTATGCGATTACGACTCGGTACATGTGTAATGGAGACGGTGTAAGCCATGTTATGACACTCGATATAGGCTTCGCGGAAGCGCTTCGCGGTCGGAGAAATGGTAATACAGACGGACATACATGCTATATTATAGCGAATTTTACTTCAGTGTTTTTCCTAATTTTACCGATTTTAATAAGATTACTCTCAGTAATAATAAGAATGGTATTAGGTGAAAGTTATTGCTAACGTAATCTGCGTAAAAAGTGACTTTACTCTGTTTGGTCTGTAAGCCCATGACAGTATGAAGTATCGTCGTCGTCGTCGTCGTCTCAACCTATAGACGTCCACGGCTGGACGAAGGTCTCCTGCATGGATCGCCAGTGATCGCCACAGAGCACACGCAACGAAGCAACCGATCGACGTGATTTTTGGCATGGGTATAGTTGAAGACCTGGAGAGTGACAGGCTACTTTTAATCCCGGAAAATTAAGGAGTTCCCGCGGGAATCAAAAAAATTAAAACCACGCGGGCGAAGTCGCGGGCATAAGCTAGTGAGAAATAAAGTGGAACAAAAAGAGCTATGGAATTCAGAAATTGGCAAAATAAACATAATACTTACTGGTCAGTAAATCAACAAAGAATTTAATGTGAAAACGATAAAACGGTCACTAAACGGACAAACATATTTTAATTATCATAAATTATAAATAAATTCAGTGAATTTTTCGCTAATGGGTAAATTTTGTTTATATTCCGTTTATAGTTGCAATTAATGGCAACCAGACGCCCGCCAGACGATCGTTACGTAATTCCGACCTGCCTTGACTTGTGGTATCACTATTCTATCTAAAAATAATAATTTTCTCAAACATGCTTGGAAATTTAAGCATTATTTTGACAACCTTCTTCGAGATAAATCGAAATTCCTGTACTGGCCAAATACATGCGAGCAGCGGCCGGCAATAGTTGTATGAAAATCCATATCTGACGTGGTTTAGCGGCCAAATAAATTACATAGTAAATTCATATCTGTCGTGTAATTTAAAAATGGAACGATCTTTTACTCCGAAACAAGGCAACCAAGGAGGTTTCTAATTCGAACCGCTAGGATATGGAATGCCCTTCCAGCTTCCGTCTTCCCCTCCTCTTTTAATATAGGTACCTTCAAATCAAGAGTGAATCTTCTAGTCAAGCGCGCTCCACCTTAGGCTGCATCACCACTTGCAAGCAAGTCTGATTGCAGCCAAGCGCTAGCCTATATCTACAATATAATATTTAAAACACAAAACTGATGAGTGTATGCTCTAGACTGCACAGCGAAAACTAGACACGGCTGAAGCCTCCCACCAATCCAAATTACATGAAATTTTAACAATCCATTCTCATATTATAAATGAAAGAGTGTGTCTGTCTGTCTGTACGTCTGCTATCGCTTTCACGGTCCAACCAACCGATTTTGATGAAAATTGCTACAGGTATAGGTTGCATTGCATGATGTACCCCGGGGAAGGACATAGACTACTTTTTATCCCGGAAAATTTAGGAGTTCCCGCGGGAGTTAAAAAACTTAATCCACGCGGACGAAGTCGCGGGTAGGTAGTAGGTGATATATTTCAAGATTTAGTGGAATTTCAAGAGAGGGTATCAATCCACTCACTGATTTTTAGGGTTCCGTACCCAAAGGGTAAAAACGGGACCCTATTACTAAGACTCCGCTGTCTGTCTGTCTGTCTGTCTGTCTGTCTGTCTGTCTGTCTGTCTGTCTGTCTGTCTGTCTGTCTGTCTCCAGGCTGTATCTCATAAACCGTGATAGCTAGAAAGCTGAAATTTTCACAAATGATGTATTTCCGTTGCCGCTATAACAACAAATACTAAAAATTAAAAAAATATATATATTAAGGGGGGTCCCCATTCAATAAACGTGTTTTTTTCGTATTTTTTTGCTCAATATTAAAAACGGTAACAGGTAGACGGTTCAAATTTTCACAGAATATTAACTTGTATATTACCTTTCAAAATAAATAATTAAATATCAATAAAGTAAATATTAAAGGGGGGCTCCCATACAACAAACGTAATATTTATTTTTAATACGTCATAAATCGTAAAACTTACTACAGGTTTGTACGGAACCCTCGGTGCGCGAGTCCGACTCGCACTTGGCCGGTTTTTATTTAAATCCCACTCGAGCGAAGCAGGGGCGGGCTATACTACTGCGTATAGCTATGCGCAGTGACATAAATAACGTACAGTACAACAGAATAAAAAGCAAAAAATCTAGCTAGGTAATCACGGCGTTTGACGCCTAAATAGTAGATAATAAAATAACAATACGAGAGATCTAAAAGTTTAATCTACTCCGATCTAGTTAATTATAGGTTAGGCTTAGCCGACTGTCAAATTGTAATAATGACTCAATTACGATTGAGATCGCTCCGGGCGGCCGCGCGGTGGTCCCATTGTAATCGTTAATGTGGAATTGCTCTTGGAGCTTGTATTACGTATGCTGATTGACATTGGGTTCTATATTGTTCAAAAATCCATACTAATATTATACATGCGAAAGTGTGTCTGTCTGTCTGTCTGCTACGCTTTCACGGCCCATCTTTTCAACCGATTTCGCTGAAATTTGGTATAGAGGTAGGTTATATCCCGGGGAAGGACATAGGCTACTTTTTATCCCGGAAAATTAAGGACTTCCCCCGGGAATCAAAAAAACCTTAATCATCTAGTATATAAAGTACATGGAAGTAATAGTAATTAATACTGCGATGGCGATCTCACCTGATAGCAAGTAATGACGCAACTTAAGATGGTAGCGGACTAATCTGTTAGGGGTATGGCAGTTATACATTACCTATTCTGTGGTTATACCTCTAATTTACCTACCTACCTTTAATTACCGGCTGAGTTTGTTGTGGGCTCTTCTCAGACCAGGGCGCGTTTGGAACCCTCGTAGCTTTAGTTTTAAGATACCGTAACTGATTATCACCATCATGTTTTATAAGTAAGTAATTTTTAACGTCAATGAGTGTACCAACAGTGTACCTACATTCAATAAATGAATTGAATCTTGAATCTTGAATCGGTTTCTACACGGCATCTTCGCCGGTAGGGTGATAGCTAACTAGCCACGGCCGAAGTCTCCCACCAGACCAAAAGTTCAAACTAATCCATTATACACGAAGCTAAACTTCATAATGCAAAACTATAATTATTGAAAGTTTAACCTTTAAAAAGCGTTTTTGAAGAATTCTTGCAGGGACGTACATTGGGGCCGCAACTCTTTGATCTATATCTCTTTGATCCATTTAAAATAAATAAAAAAATAATTTATTTTAGCAATAAAGATAGTAATAAATCAGTCTACTAAATATGCTAAATGAAAACTTCTGTATAATATATTTTTATAAATATATCAGGCACAAAGCAGAATAAGATCATTTTGAAGATAATTTGGTGATTTATTACATTCGGAATATTATGTGATTAGTTTAAATTAGAATGTTATTTGTTTATGCATAGACATTTTAATATCAAAAGAAAATTGGCTTCTTATCAAAGTCATCAAAACTATGTATATAAATTATCGTCTAATTATGTCTACAAAATGCTGAAAATACTATATTTTCTAATGTTTCTATTTAGCATTATTATGATCTTGATATCTATAAAAAGATTGTTATCATTGTCTATGAAGTTGACGCCCGCAACTTTGTGGATTTCAAAGGGCGAGAAAGCGTACCAGACAGACAGACAGACACGCTTTCGCATTATAGTATAAGTATGGACGCTAAGGACTCTAATTTTAGATCATACTAATATTATAAATACTAAAGTGTGTTTGTTTGTTGGTTTGTCCTTCGATCACGTCGCAACGGAGCAACGGATCGGCGTGATTGTTGGCATGGGTATAGTTGAGAACCCGGAGAGTGACGTAGGCTACTTTTTATTAGGTATTAGCTAGTGATGGATATTATTAACTATTGTTAGGTTACGTAATAGCACCGAAACGCCACTACACCATTACTGGCACTGCAAAAAAGGGCCACCACGATGAAGCTATAAAAACATGGTGTTTATGTCTAGTGCCAAATTAAGCCATATAAAAACGAATTTAATGGCACTTACGATTCGAAATGATATTAAAACCAAATATTGGTTATAATACTTTATTGGTTTTGTTCATGTACTTTGACAATGATATTATTTTGTGCTATATGGAGATCTTTGGTTAAACCGGTCACCGTATTATATTTTGCTTTTAAATTGCTAAGCCCATCTCAAATATCCTCCAGCACGATGGACCGTCGATATAAAGAGGGTGACGTTTTCTGTATGTTCTACAGAACAAAATAAATCACAGTCTTTAGTATGGACTTATGGTAGGTACTGTTATGGTTAAAGTTTTTTTTTAAATAAAATGGTTATAGTATAACTAGCTGATGCCCGCGACTTCGTCCGCGTGGATTGAGGATTTTTGGTTCCCGCGGGAACTCTTTAATTTTCCGGGATAAAAAGTAGCCTATGTGTTGTTCCAGAGTACAGCCTAGAATCGATCTATGTGCCAAAGGACATCATCCACGATTCATACATTTTTGGTCTTAATTTTTTTTAAATTTTTTTTTATTCTTTATTTTTTATTATGACATATTTTTACTTTTTTGGGTTTATGTTTTTTGTAAAACAAAATAAAAAACTCCAAAAAAGAAAAAATAGCTTAGAAACATTTCACATAATCGAAAAAATATAGATTTTTAAACTTAAATAAAACCAAGGGCAATCGTTCTACAGCTTCGGTGTAATAATAAAAAATGTTTAGGTGGACAAGTTCTAGCGTAATACAGTAGAAATTTTTTTTGACCGGCACTTTTTACTTTTGGACCAAAATGGATGATGTCCTTTCAGCCAGATCCGTTCAGCCGTTCTGGCGTGATTGAGTAACAAACATACATCCATCCAAACTTTCGCATTTATAATATTTATTTGATTTGATTTTCTTTCATTTTAATTTACACGCTGCATTTTGCAGAATGATAAATATTCAGTGCAGTGTAGTAAGTATTTAGTGTTAACGCTTCAAAGAGATAGGTCGTTCATTTTATTTCCAAGTGCACTTAGTCATACATACTACTTAAATCAAATGGGACACTGTAAATTACTTTCTGCCGAGATAAACGTAGGTATTTTTATAAATATCAATTACCTATTCTTTGCCAAGATTCGCGATATCATAGTAGCGTTTGGAAGTCGGTTTAATTTTTAACTCGCTTTTACGAGGTTCACCCGTTATTAATTACTTTTTATGTAAACAAATCTTGGAATTAGAATTTATCCAACTTCTAAATGGGTATTTCATTTTGACAACAAGACAAATCAGCAACTTTTTTTCAAATGTCAAAAAGCGCGCTTAGTATGGGATGTTGTATGAAATACTGAATTGTGACGTCATCAAAATTCTACGCACTTTTTAATTCAATCGATAGATTAAAATGGTTAGCAAACATAAAACTACCAGGGGACGTAGATATTACGATATTACGACTTTTGGGATAACCTCTATTTAATAATCACTAAAAAAAGTTTATTTAGCTAGCTTTTGTGAAATACATAATGGTCTAAGATCCGAATCTAAATCGAAACGTACCGGTTTGATAAGAGAATCAAATTTATTTTATAATAAATTTCATATATTAGAAAATAAATTAAAAATGGGTAGACAACAGAAATCCTGGACAGAATATTTTTAATTATTTTTTGAAAAATGATTTTTCATAAAATGTTGCAAAATGAAGATAATAATAAAATTTTATACTGGACTTAAAGTATAGAGCATATAGAACGTGCAATCGTAGGGTAGACTATTCTTCTACTATAAAGGGATGATACCCTTATGTATTTCACAAAATGATATGTCAAAAATAATATGATGTGATATGTCAAAAATAAACTAATGATTATTAAATAGGGGGTCTAATCAGAGCTAAGTCTTAGGTTAAAAAAAATACGTGTTAAAGATTTACTTCTAAGCTGGATTATTCCTGGATATCCAGACAAGATGATAGATGACTAGATCACTGATTTATAGACTCGTCCCGCCTCCAGACACTCCCTGTAAGCCTAAAGGGTTGAGTAAATAAAAGTAATAAAATTGTACTACCATTTATTACATCCCGACACGACATGCCTTCGGGACTTCCTCTGCTTGCAAATATGCTATAATTTGCGATACATATTACAATGTATGACTTATAGGCTGTCTAACGTTTAACGTTACCTATTTAAGAAACTAGCAGATAGGTATGCTCGCGACTTCGTCCGCGTGAAATACATTTTTTAAATTCTCACGGTAACTCCCTAATTTTTCGGTACTTATATAGCCTATGACACTCACAAATAATGTGGCTTTCTATTGGTACCAGAATTTTCAAAATCGGTTCCGTAGATCCGGAGATTACCCCCTACAAACTCACAAACTTTACCTCTTTATAATATTAGTATAGATTATGTATAGATTATTGCCCGTTGGATTTAGTTTTTTTTCATAAACTAAATACAACTAAAGATATAAAGCTGAAAATGAATGAAGCCAGTATAAGATTACAGAAAACAATAAAAAATTGCTGGATTCATGAACAATATGAGTAAAATTAGTGCCTACGTACTTATGGTATTGTTCTTTCGAATAAGAAAGAATATACGTCAATGTAAAATATACATTAGTTACCATAGACAATGCTAGACCGTAAATTAAGTCATAGACAGTTTATAACTCGTAGGGGAACGACCTTTAAAAACAATATTAATAAATAGCCCGTACCTAAATACCGTATTGTAATTTACTATGCGCACGTGTTGAGTTTTGAGGACATCATAATTCAAGATTTGGATGATTTTAATAAACTCGCGCGTCGAGTGCAAAAGAATTTGGGTCGTTCAGAGCTCATATTATAAGTAGTTTTTTTATCAATAAACATTATTTATTAACTATTTATACCTTTGGAGGTCCTAAATGAACTGTGCCTTTGCCATCTTCCAGGGCCGACTTTAACCTATTGGAGGCTCTGAGCACATTAGGATAATGGGGCCCGGGCCTATGATAAGGCATAATTATATGCCTATTTTAACAAAATATTATTGTTTATTCATTTATTGCATGATTGTAAGTAACATAAAAAGATGTTACATAAAGATGGTACACATTACAATCTGCCAAATAATGACGTGCAAAATTTCAAGAAACAATTAAAAATATTATATAAACAGAGAATTATTTACTACTGAAAAAAAATTAATATAAAGACTAGATTAGCAATATTCTATTCTATTTTGTCAAAACATGCATAAATACTAGATTAGCAATATTCTAGATTGATTCAACTGTTATTTTAAACGATTTCTTTGAAAAAAACTTCAAGATCAATAATTGTAAATCTGATTAACTTACTTATTATTGAGGTATATTTTAAACGTAATATAAGTGTATAGGTATCGTGAATATTGGTTATCTATCAGTTGGTGATCTGGAAGTAACTAGGGGGCCCCCATCGATCGCGGGGCCATGGACACTTGCCCTGAGTGCCCAGTGGGAAAGAGGGGCCTGCCACCTTCTTTCATAGCAAAACTCGCAGCAAAAAAGTCTCTGACACCTTGTCAAAGGATAATTTGAGAGCAAAAAAAAAATTGGCAGCCATAGGGACTGCCTATAGAAGTGAAAACGAATATTTAAAATAATTTAAAAAAAACGCGAGCTAGGTGACCCGAATCCACAAGTTTACCCCTTACCAAAACGTGCTCAACGCGGCTAAAGAAGTTTTCACTTCAAAAACTAGCCTCGAGAAGTAAAACCGTCGGTCGTAGTTGTTAGTCAGTCAGTTTTGTAGTAGGTGTAGGTTAACAGTTTTTGAGGCTAGATTGTAGAGTCAAGATTCCTAGAACATTTTGAAAACAATGCAAAATGCAGGCAAATAGGCCAAAAATACTTGTAACCTGGAATACATCAGGAGCTAGGTATTGTTCGACCCACGGCAGATTCAAGATTACACACATATAAATAGAAATCGCTTGTACGATCTGTGCGTGAAGGATTTATGTCGTACGCGGACTATAAAGTGTGAGATCTCAACGATTTTTTATGATATTACGTATTTCGCTTTGTAGATCTTTTTGAAGTGAAAACTTTAGCCACGTTGAGCACTTTTTGGTAGGGGGTAAACTTGTAGATTCGCGTCACCGACTTGCGACATGCTCCGCGCCGTTACGAAGACAAAAGGTCGCGTTGTTACGAAGACGTTTTAATGTATAAATATATAATACACTCGTAATTAAACTTTAATGCCTTAGTTTTAAGGTTAATACTTAATATTTTAATTAAAAAATATATATATATATATTATTCGTTTTCACTTCCATCATTCAATTTTTTTTTTCAGTGTGAAGTTAGTAACATTTCGTAGAACATTAATTTTAGATTAATAAAAAGCTTTTTTCGCTTATTTATCACAGTCAAAGTCAAAGTAATTTTATTCAAAATTAGTACTACACATAACACAGTAGGTAGGTACACTTTTTGAACGTCTACTTTACAAAGTATAAGACGTGATGGTGTTAATATCTAATCTCTATCGTAGCATTACTTTTAAGTGCCTATGTACCTAAATAACGAAGATATCTTTTAAGTAAAGCTACAAAGGTTCTAAACGCGCCCTGTAAGTTATTATATCTTATGTAATTAATTCAGTATACCTACTATTTTAAAGAGTAAAGATAATGCGAGTGCAGATTTACTTACAAAACTTTAAAGCATGACTGTATGTATGTTATTGTATAAATACAGTAGGTACATATATATCATAGATTTAAGTTTTGTACTAATAAACAAAAATAAAAAAGAAAATAGTCGCGAGCGAAGCGAGCACGTAATTTTTTACAGTAGACTTTTGACCAAAATATGTTTTTTTTTCGATGATTCTATAGATATTTCATTGGTTTTAAAATCAACAGCAATCGCAATTTATTAATTGCAATATCGCCATAAGTCATCATAAGTAGGTACATATACAGAAAAAAAAAATTTGGAATGCAATCCCGAAATTTCCCGCAAATATCCAATTAAAAAATCCTCACGCGATCCCAATTAGATAACCACAGTCTACCAACCAATTTACACTGCATAAATTTTGCACAAAATTTGTTATTCAAAATGCAGGAATTCCATTTTTCATGGAGTTAACTGGTAACCGATGCGGTAATGATGATGTGTCTCGGAGGCGATGCTAACAGGTGCAAATTGCTATATTAAACCGCCATGCTATCAATCTTTCGGTCGGCGATGCGCCGGCGCAAGCACGACTCGATAAAGGTACTGACACAATGTGAAACGTACCTCTACTTAGTACTTACGTCAGTCATCATATTCATTCTAATATCAAAGTCAAAGTACATATTATATTTATTCAATTTAGGTACACTGTACACTTATTGACGTCCAGTCACTTATAAAATATGATGGCGATAATCAGTTACGGTATCTTAAAACTAAAGCTACGAGGGTTCCAAAAGCGCCCTGGTCTGCGAAGAGCCCACAAAAAACTCAGCCGGGTTTTTTATTTTATTGTCACCATCTCACAAATATCGTTATAATTAATTGACATAATTAGCCGCTGGAACAGTTAATACCCATGCCTTCCTATCACCCATACTAATAACTAATATTTTATTAGTTTTGCCCGCGGCTTCACTCACGTTAGGTTCGATATTCATACAAATTTAAAAGCCCTATTTTACCCCCTTAGGGGTTGAATTAATAGCCAACTGTATGTCAAATTTCAGCCCGATCCGTCCACGTGGTTTGAGTTGTGCGTTGATAGATCAGTCAGTCAGTCAGTCACCTTTTACTTTCAAATACCTATTTAGATAATTTCAAAGCCTGTCCATTTAATTATTCATATTAAAACCTTTTTAAGTATTTTCAAGACATGTTCTATATTATCTCGAAAAACACTAGATGATGTTCGCAACTTCGAACACGTGGATTGAGGGTTTTTAATTCCCTCGGGAACTCTAATTTTCCGGGATAAAAAGTAGCATAATGTCTCTCCCGGGATGAATCCTATCTCTATCCATAATTTCATCAAAATCGGTTGATTAGATGAGCCGAGAAAACGTAGCAGACAGACAGACACACTTTCGAATTAATAACATTAAAAGTATAGATTTAAAGAGACGTCTAATGTAACAGCGCCCTAACAGCCATCCACGCAAAATTTATTGTTTTCCCGTCAAGTTTTTTGTTGGCGACTAGGTTCCGTAATAACATCACAGCGATTAGCTCCATCAAAGTGTCAAGATCAAACAGTCTCTATCAATATATGGAGAGCCGATTACAAATCCTTCCTGCATTGCAACTTTGCGAGTTATCGCGTCCTTTTCGTTATCGACACTTGATAATTACTGCTTCGTATAAATCAATGGCAAGTGTTGTTTGTCCCACAAAATCAGACCCGGTGACAGCGTCGCTAGCATATATTAAAAAAAAAAAAAAAACTAAACAGGCATAAATAAATAGATCCAATTTTGGCCACCAGACCATATAAAACTTTCAAAGTCAGTTGTTATTGTCACATCAATGTCAATTTCCGCAAGCTTTAGAATACAAATACAGTAATTACGAGGGCTTAAATTGTGCAATTGATGTACAAGACTTGGCAGAGATAACTTGGCAAAACGATAGATCAGAAGAGCGGATTCAAGAATAGATTATGATTCCATTTCAAAGATTTCCAAATTCCCAAATTAACCCTGCCGATGATCCAGCCATGGGGGTCTACTCTCTTTCTCTCAAACGAAACTTCGCAAACGAACGTAATTAGTCTGTTATTAGACCCACACAAAATCGTTCAATCCAATCGGTCACGAAAATTTTCTATGGATCCGTACTTCGTCTGCGTGTACGAAAACGAAATAGAGAGGAGCATAGAGATAATATTATGTATGAGAGGAGTTAACGAAATTTCGTTCGTTTGTTTGCGAAGTTTCGTTTTAGAGAAAGAGAGTAGACCCCCTGGCGTAGATGTATACCCGGGACTTCCCTTTTAAGATAGCAGCGCTCACCAGGGGAGGAAGTTAAAAATGTTGGGATTCAAGTAAGGAATAGCTTAGTGGTTTACTATTTTAAAAGCTTAGCTTGCACGTGTAGCTTGCGATATTCCACCGCCCAATAAGCCAGCAATTCGCACCCAATTTGGCTTACCTATTGGGTGGCATAGTCTGCTTTGGCAGATTATAGCGAATAGGATGATGCCCGCGACTTCGTCCGCATGTATTAAGATTTTTGATTCCCGCGGGAACTCTTGAATTTTCCGGGATAAAATGCCTATGTCCTTCCCCGGGATGTAACCTGTCCCTGTACCAAATTTCATCAAAATCAGTTGGGTAGTTGGGCTGGTTGGGCCGTGAAAACGTACTTAGCAGATAGACAGACAGACACACTTTCGCATTTATAATATTAGTATGGATTAAGCTCCTTGTTCCTTCATTATCATGGACTTCCGCAAAGTAAAGCGTCACAATCACACACAACAGTTAAAAATAGGTAGTAAATACAAATGCCTAATTCTCAACTGAACATCCAAAAGGATACACTCTACTATCTGTGCACATACCTAAACATCTCAAAATAAGGAACTAGCTATTATCTGTGGTTAACATACTTAAATAATCTGTGGTTACTTTACCCTTGTAAATAATCAAAATGTGACATTTACCATGAAGGTCTTCGAAAACCTATGTCCAGCAGTGGACGCCTATCAAGCTTGATTCGTTAGATCTCGAGTTCCTTTTAATCAATGGGGCCTTTTAACCTTCGATGTATCAGTTACAACTTATAAGGCGCCATTAACTCTTTTTGCTACAGAAATAGCTACGTTATCAAATATCACGTTAAATTGGTAACTTAACGCAATGGTTAGGATGCGATTCGTTTTGATTGCCTCGTTGGTCCAGTGGTTAGCATCTTCGACTGCGGCCGACGAGGTCCCGGGTTGAGCCATAACGAGTGTTGGGTTTTCCTGATTAGAAATTCAGTACTAGCCCGGAGTTTTTTTTTTTTTTTTTTAATCCACTACAAGTTAGCCCTTGACTGCGATCTCACCTGATGGTAAGTGATGATGCAGTCTAAGATGGTAGCGGGCTAACCTGTTAGAGGCATGGCAGTTAATTAAACCCATACCCCTATTTGGTTTCTACACGGCATCGGACCGGAACGCTAAATCGCTTGGCGGCACGTCTTTGCTGGTAGGGTGGTAACTAGCCACGGCCGAAGCCTCCCACCAGGCCAGAGCAGGGAAATTTTAGAAATTATAAATTTCCAAACCCTGCCGGGGATCGAACCCGGGACCTCCGCACGTTAAGGCAACAGTCCTCAACACTACGCCACGGAGGTCGTCAAGTTAATAGTTAAGAAGTTGGCGGTGTTTCACCCCCGTGCCTCGAAGAGCACGCAAAGCCGTCGGTTCTGCGCCTGATCTCTCTACGGTTGTGTCGGATTTTCCGTCCCATTAGGCTATGAGAGTAAAGGAACAGAGAGTGCAATAATATCTCCGTTTGTCAATGGTATTAACTCGCTTTTTGAGGAGTTCATAGATGCCTATTGCCTACTGACAAAAAACCGGACAGACAGACAGACAGACAGACAGACATGACGAATCTATAAGGTTTCCGTTTTTGCCAAATTTGGCTACGGAACCCTAAAAAGCATGCATTACTATTTAAACAGTTCGAGTACGTTTTAACCTTTCCAACGATTAGGATTTGCTTAGACAATTGGGCCTCTGGTGAAACGCGTCTTTATCATTGAAGGCGGTTATCCGATAGTTTGCTCAAATCAAGCTCAGTCGATGTAATGATACACTGTCTGGCATTCTAATTGAATTCGTGGCGGGAGTGGACACAGATTGTGACCTCTGCTCTCACTAATGGGTGTAATTGTAGGCTGCTCGGGTAACCCTTCTTCGTCAGACTATTATGTTTTATTATTATTATTAATACTCTTTATTTGTACACCACAACACAGAAAAATAAAGGAAACACAAATACACAGAAATTAAGTAGGTAATACAAAAAGGCGGCCTTATCGTTTAGTAGCGATCTCTGCCAGGCAATCTTCGGATTAGGAGAAGTTGAAGAGATTAACTTGCGGGTGGTGTATTAACATAAACATACACACAAATACCTACATACTAATACATAAACCATTTACACAAATAACATAATGCTTATAAGAAATATATGAAAATAAAATAAATTAGTTTTATCAATTGTTGTGGTTTTGAATTTACAAGGAATTTAACCGTGTACCGACTTAGTATGACTAACTTACTACTTGGCGAGCCTGGATTACTACATAGGCTACTTTTCATACCGGAAAATTAAAGAGTTCCCGCGGGGACCACAAAACCTCAATCCACGCGGACGAAGCCGCGGACTTCAGGTACTAAAAAAATAAATAAATTAAAATTACGCGCTTGTTAGCATCAAAAGGGTACCAATATGTTCGTGTACCTACTATTATTCGCATATAAGTGATGCATTTATTTACATCTAAATACTTATATTTATATGTGAAAGAATACAACAAAACAATATTAACATTTTTGCCGCCAAAAAGTAAAATAAACTTATGTCAAACTTACTTAGTACTTAAAATACTCTATGTAGCTATTATGATATTTTTAAGACATATTTGAGATGTTTTTTTAATAAAAAAACTGCGCATGCCACACTTTCCGTGTTAGAGCAGATGAAGTCATGAAAGCGCGTTAGCTTATGGCAGTAAGTAATGGGGTATGGCAGTTAATTAAACCGTAAATTATAGAAAATTTCTATTAAGGTTTGTGACATTGACAAAGCGAGCGGTGTCGGCGACAAAGCTAGTCCTTTGTCATATCGTCCGGCAAGATTCCAATGCGATCAGTGGGCTTACTGCCATCTCTTAAAACAGTATTAATTTAAAACTGGCGGATGCTCGTGATTTAGTTCGCGTGGTATAAGTTTTCATAATTCCCACAGACACTCCTTAATTTTCCGGGATAAAAATTAGCCTATGTCACTCTCCAGGTCCTCAACTATAACCATGGAAAAAATCACGTTGATCCCTTCACGCTGTTGCGGCGTGATTGAAGGACAAACTCTCTATTTAACGTCCTTGGGGATAAAATGTTCAAAAACTGTGAAACACGTATTTCTTTTTTTTAAACCAGAAGCCCAAAAACCAACTTTCATGGCTATAACTTGAAAAATGAAGTACTTTCATTCTAACTTTCAACCCCTATTTTACCCCTTTGGGTGTGGAATTTTGAAAAACTGTGACACACATACGTAGGTTATTTTTTACCGAAAGCCAAAATACCAAGTTTCATAACTTGATAAATATATTGAGATCGACGTTTTATGCGACATACTTTGACGTCCCTAAAATAAGGATTATAATTCTGAAACAAGAACGTTAACAAGATTTAAAAAATATTGCTTTAAGCGACGGTTCACGGTAGTAACCCCCCAGACGAAAACTAATAAAATAGCGAATTAATGGGAAACAAGCGGTGCAGTGACGCGAAATTGTCTGCACGTCGGTTGTTATAGTTTGTTTTATTTCTAAGCTTTTCGCTGAATTTATGATTCATACATAATGTCATAATTTTCGCCTAATGCCACGATAAAAATATTATCTGGTCTGTAAATTTCGGAAATAGAATTAAAAAAAAAAAGTTTAATATGTTGGTAGACATATTGTATCTACATTCTACATAGTATACCTAACTAATTCATCTTTTCTTCCACCTAAGTAGATTATGGTTTTTGTTAAACTGCTTTTTAATAGATATTTAGGCATGCGCAAATAATACTATATTTTGGAACGCAGGCCTTTTTAGCCTTTCAAAACATAATGGGTAATTTGTCAAACCCTATCGTCCTGCGGTAGCAACAAATAGAGTAAGATAACGGGTTAAACTTATTATATTATGTTGTTTTTAATAAGTTTGTTTCGCCCTAAGGCTGCGCGATGAGGGATAGAAAAAAAATCACATTAAGTAAATGTAATTTAATATGCACTCTCTTTCTAGTTTGAGCGATAAAGACATATATGACTACGTTAGTAGTAGAGACTCTCTACTTACGGACGTCGGCTTAAATTGTCTATTAATTTTGCTAATTATAATTCAACTTGATACCTCCTTCACGCGTTCCCGAAAAAAAGTGGGGTGACAGACATACAGACGGACAGACAGACAAACAGATAGAGAACGAAGTGATCCTATAGGGGCTCCTTTTTCCACATCGATCGTGCATGGAGTACTGCAGCCATTTATTGGATGGCTCTGCCAAGTACCAGCTTGATGCATTGGATTCGGTGGATCGCCGCGCCAGGAGACTTATTGGTAAAAAAGCGCTGGTCAGTTCGAAGCTGCAAAGCTTGGAACATAGGCGCAAAGTTGCCTGTCTGTCGGTATACTACAGGATATATTTCGGAGAGTGTGCCCAAGAACTGTTCGATCTGGTTCCTCCGTCACCTTTTTATTATCGAACCGCAAGGCATCGACAAGGTCTGCACCCTTACGCAGTCGAAATTCCGCGGGCTCGTACGAAGCGATTTGCTTCCTCGTTTCTAATTCGAACCGCTAGGATATGGAATGCCCTTCCGGCTTCCGTTTACCCCTCCTCTTTTAATACAGGTACCTTCAAATCAAGAGTGAATAGGCATCTTCTAGTCAAGCGCGCTCCACCTTAGGCTGCATCACCACTTGCAAGCAAGTCTGATTGCAGGCAAGCGCTGGCCTATACATTAAAAAAAAAAAAAAACTCTCATCCACATCAGTGTCATATCTGCGGCATCTGCGTCAAGCTACTCTTTGCGTCTTATTAGCAGCACAGGTGCATCGACACGCTTCATCCAAACAGGTCGGTCGGGTGTCGCGGCGTCAACTCGATATTCGGCGGCCGATAATGATGTACCGACGAGCTTACAGACAAAAACACTCGCTATACTTTCAACTGTCAAGCGGTGAAAAGATTCAATAACAAGAAGCCGTCCAATACACGTAAAAATTAAAGGGACCTTGTTACGTAAAATTATTGTTACACTAGATGATGCCCGCGACTTCGTCCGCGTGGATTAAGGTTTTTTGATTCCCGCGGGAACTCTTGAATTTTCCGGGATAATAAGAGGCCTATGTCCTTCCCCGGGATACGACCTAGATCCCTGTACTTACCAAATTTCATCAAAATTGGTTGAACAGATAAATTTTTTTGATTACCGTGGGGACTCTTGAATATTCCGGGATAAAAAGTAGCCTATGTCCTTCCCCGGGATACAACATATCCCTGTACCTTTCATCGTAATTGATTGAACAGGTGGGCCGTGAAAGCGTAGCAGACAGACAGACAG
The DNA here is from genome assembly GCA_917051295.2 of Erebia ligea. Classification (NCBI taxonomy): domain Eukaryota; kingdom Metazoa; phylum Arthropoda; class Insecta; order Lepidoptera; family Nymphalidae; genus Erebia; species Erebia ligea. Next base: position 595,580 of record OU785240.1, on the reverse strand, counting down.
ACACACTTTCGCATTTATAATATTAGTATGGATTGTAACTATCTCAATCGCCCCTTAATGGTTACTAGCTTTTGCACGCAACTTCGCTCTAGTTAAGTTCGATTTACATACAAATTTCAAACCGCTTTCTTACCCCTCTCTTAGGGGTTGAATTTTCAAAAAAAAATCGTATGCGGATGCCTTTTTCATTGAAACTAGCTGTAAGTATACCAAATATCAACTCAATCAGTCCGGTGGTTTGAGCTGTGCGTTGATAGATCAGTCTAGTCAGTCAGTCAATTTTTTTTTCAAAAAGCCTTTTTAGCGTCATTGAAGCTATGATAAAAAAACTTAATCCATGCGGAAGGAGTCGCGGGCATCATCTAGTATCTATCTATATATACTATGGCGGCCAACCTCCTTAAATAGTGAATATGTGTGTGCCCTCTCTATTCCCTTACTCTCGTAGCCCGATGGTATGAAAAATCCGACACGACCGGAGAGATCATCTGATCATCATCTGCAGGACCGATGGCATGGTTATGTGGGATGGTTATGTGTTCTCCGAGGCACGGGGCTAAAACACCGCTAATTTTTTTGGAGAATTTGCGGAATTTGTGGTCAGAAAAACTCAATAATAGCCTTACTTTCGAATTGAATAATAAATAAATAATAAATAAAAGCTCTTATTGTTAGAATAAAACAAAACACTTAACGACTAAATCCAGCGACTAAATAAAATGAAATTTAATCTAACAATATACAATAGGAGGCAAACTCAGCATTGCTGAGCATTGATAGCAATGCTCAACGCTGGTTTTCAGTTTGAAAGCTGAACCCAGGACCACACCATCCGCAGTCGAACATGCTAACCACTAGACCAACAAGGCAGTCAGTTCTCATATTATTTATAAATTAAAACTATTGCCCCCATGACACCGACATCAGATAAATCCCATAAAATTTCACCTGATCCAATGAAAATTTAATGCGATAGCGATTGTGATCGTCGTTATCGATGAATCACGTTACTATTTACACTTTATTTTATGGTCTATCATGGTTATCTCAACTATAATAAAGTTTTTGTCTGTATTTTGTTTGTTTGTTTGTTTGTTTGTGTGGATACATCTACCACGTCAAGAATCTACCACTGGTTCGGAAAATTGATTCTGAGAAGAGTCGGCATGAAATTGAGGAGTTATTTTTTATTTAGCGAATTATTATTTTCCATAGGGACAAAAATAGCTCCGACAGGTGAACTAAGGCCCGCTTGCAGAGACGCCATAACCTAACGTTTAACTTACTACTATTACCTATTCTGTGGTTTAACCTAGGAATAAGATTTACATTTTGACAGAGTTTTATACGAATTCTGTCAAGTAGCAGTCTGGTTTAAAAGGATAAAGCGGCGTTTCTGCGTGCGGGCCAGAGGTACCTAGGTATGTTTGACCTATCTACAATATACGACACTGCTTCACAGATACCTATAGCTCTTTTAGCCGGTGTTACGCATTTCCACCACCACCACAACAGCCAATTACCGTCCCACTGCTCCAGTTCGGATAATAACCGGGACCGACGGCTTAACGTGCTCTCCGAGGCAAGTGGGTAACACACCGCCAACTTCCTAACTCCGGGCTAGTACTGAGAATAATTTATAGTCAGAAAAACCCAACTAAAAACTAATAAAAAAATTTATACTCGAACCCGCGACTTCGTCGGCCGCAGTCGAACATGGTAACTGCTAGACCAACGAGACAGTTCTAGACCAACGAGGTAGTTATGCATTTACAGAGCCTAAAATAGAATTTCATACGAACGAATACGGGGACAAAAGCTAGTTAACAATGTTTATGGTTCCCGCATGGTGTCAACGAGGCCGTTTGGGGTAAATAACGATAAGGATCACGTTACAGTGCCGTGAGAATACGTTACTCTAGTCGTTAAAAAATTAGAAAATCACGAATTATGGCCAAGAAACATCAATTTAATGTAGCTTTCGCTTCTAAAAGGGAACTGTCTGAAAAAAAATGTTGACGATTTTTTGGACTTTGGAGTTAATTTCAAGGAGACTGTTAATTTTTTAACAATTATTATGTCGTTACAAGCTTATTTTTATTGCGAAAAAAATTATATTATTTATTAAAATTATTTCTTTACTCATTCAATTCAATAGCGATATGAAATCATTATTCTTGAAGATTTTAAATAAAACACAAAACAGGTACATAAGTATGTTATAAATATTTATATTTAGATATTACTAACAAATTGTGACTCTCGTTAAAACTATGTTCGATATTTAAAAAAAGTTAAATCTTCACCTATTTTCTATTTTTCCTTCACCTTCAGCTATTTTTTGGTCCTTTGTCGGCGTGATAAAACATATGAATGAATATCCATGCCAAATTACAGCTTTCTAGTACCTACTGACAGCCTCTGATCTTAACCGGGGACTAACCCACGTCTCCTACGTACACAGTCGCGTGTCAAACTCTAGTAACTAGTTATTAACTCAAAATCCGCGAAGACAAAGTTAATCTATAATAAGTTCAGAATAAAATAGCTTTAAACCCTAGATTCTAATTAACCCGTGCGTAGGCGCAATTGATTAATGTCAGGATCTCTGCAGCGCCACAAATAGAACATGTTTATCCTGGATTTATGGGCGCCATAAAAAAACAAATTGACACGTCAAAATGGCGGACGTTCGGTGACAGTTGACGATGTTATTAGGCCTCTGAGATATTCCCATTTAGGGCTGTACTCATCGATAGGTATAGATGCTTTCGATTTGCGATGTGGAACGTTTTGATACCCCTGGCGAAGCTCTACCCTGGTAGATTACATAAGTAACTCTCTCTCATAAAGTCATATTTTTTTAAACAAAGTGTAACAAGTTCTTTTGAACCGTCGAGTGAATCTACCACTGGAAAATGGTTATCAGATGCAATCATGCAAATCACCTGAGACGTATTTTTGGCCATAGCTCTGAGGATTTTGGGAGGATCGAGATTAAAATAGTACCAAAGGTTGAGGAATTCATCGAGACACGTGTGAGAGTTTGAATTTTGAAAATCGGCTGGTAATTTTTTTGGAATTTTGAAAAATGTAAAAAGTCGGGTTTTTTTGGGGGGTGTTTGTTTACTAAATTGTAAATATTTCGGAAAAAAACCGACTGAAGAAAAAATGAAAAAAACGGTCCTAGGGTATTAGTTTAACTACAAAATAGCGAAAAAAATTTGAAAATCGGATAATAATTGTGACCTTTTAGATTTGGAATTGTAGAAAATCGGGTATTTCCGTATATAAAAATGATGTAGCTTCTATGATTATTGACCGGTCGTCATAATAATGATGTTAAAATATGCGGATGCAGGCGAGAAGTGCATTCGAGTTGGAATTTTGAAAATCAGTTAATAAATTTTTGGAAAAAAAATTGTAAATTTTTGTATTCATTTTCAATGCTCCGATTCTTGCGGGGACTGCGAAATCTGTGAATTTTTAATATCCACGGGAACAAATTTTGGCCACCGAGGTGATAACTACCTTGGTACCTATTATTAGATATTATTTCTATGCTTATAGGATACTAAGATTTGATTTTGAATTGCCACTTTAAAATATTCATTGTTTCGTAAACATTATGACAAATGTATTTTTTTATTGTCATTATAAAACATGTCATAACTTAAACTTATTGCTGCTATGAACATGTAAACTTTTATGTCACATAAAAGGTTACATAATTTGTTTAATAGTTCCAAAAGATATATGTTAGGTACAGTCGCGGTCAGAAAATGTTTACAACCTTAAACCTTAAGGTTTTTTTTAAGTACGTAAATAGGGATGATGCCTTTATCAAAAAAAAAATATTTCTAGCTGATTATTAAATAGAGGATCTTCCAAAAGACCTAAAATTCACATCCTCGGTTAGTTTTAAGTTTGATAACCATTTTAAAATATAGATTAAAGAAAAAAAGTGCGTTGAAATTTGATGACGTCAAATTATCAAAAGGAGATCGCCCATTATTGGGCCCAGGTGTTACAGAAAAAAAAATATTTGGAAAAAATCCTTTATTTTTTGATAAACAAAAAACACTAAAAATATTTTGAATTTACAGTTGCTAAATACTTAAAAATATATTTTTTGGAAATGTTTGTTTTTGTCGATATTATGCATTCCGTGAAATGGCTTTAGTCTATGGTTCGTATCTCCTCTCACTCTATGCAAATATCAGTGTCAAGCAGAAGTGTCAATGTAAAAAAAGTGTCAATGTAAAAACTATAGGTACGATTGTCATTGTCATACGCTCCGTGTTTACCAATGAATAAGGAAAGGTGTACTGTAGTCTGTGGGTGTTTACGCGCAAGTGAATGTGTTGTGTTTACTTACGAAATAGGTATCATATAAACCTACATATTGTGTGAAATATTTCATGTAAAACTATCTAAAGAGTTCACTATTAGTTGTCTTATCATTACTATTGATATTTATTGCAAAAAACTATGCATTTGCACATTCTCGAATATAACCTAACTATGGCTTTGAGCTCGTATATCTCAATTAAGCAACTGGCAATCTAGCTGAAACTAAAGCAATTTATGGTTGATATTTTTATCTAACTAATAGCAGTAATTTGGAGCTTGTAACGGTTCATCAAGTTCTGGGCCCAACAATGTATGGGAGATGGTCGATGTCCTTTGACAACTTCCATGCTAGAAGTGCGTTTTTAAGTTTGTTAAAGAGTTGCTGATTTGATTGAGTTGTCATCATCCCTATTGCATCCCTATTGGACCCATCTGTGTCTGAAGGTCGTTATGTGGTTTGATTAGGCATATAGATCATAGATTTATTTAAAATTTTCAGTAGGTGGCAAATGTGGCAATTAGATTTAGTAAACCTCTGTCAATATTTTTAGTAAATGTCACTTTAACAAATGCGATGATGCTAATGTGTCAAACTTGAAATTAGGAATTGATTTTTATCATAAAAAAGTTATTAATACTCTTTTTGTTGAATTCGATGTTTGAAAATTTTTGATAACGAAACGTATATAAAATACATACAATACATTGCTAAAAGCGTTTTAGATCCTAATGCATGTTTTAAAGAATCTAATTTGAAAACTGGTAAACATTTTCATACCGCGACTGTACATTACTTTTTCATTGTTCATCTTGCGTAATAGATTTGAACCGATGCAAAGGTTCCCTTATAGAGACCCGGTTGTTTCTTAAATCTAAAATATGGTTAAGCTGTGAGTATGTATTAGACCATTGATATGAAGGCGCCATGTCGGTATGGCACGTATACTTATTCAAACTATTTTATTGCGCAAGTTCGGCCCCATATGGAGTACTGAGCCATACTGCCAACGCTCTAACAATACTTAAGCAATATTACTCAAAATGAAAGTCAACTATACAACAAATGGCTTTAAGCGTTATCAGAACACCTTTTCCTTCCAAGGGGAGATGCATCCGGTAGACACTGTGTCCTTTCTGGGGACTTACTAAGTACCATAGCTTAGCAGTATCATTTTAATCTTATTGACGTTAGCCGTAAAGATCGACACACTCAATCCAAATTATTGAAAATAAAATAATTGATAAATTACATGCAAATTATTGAAAATAAAATAATTGATAAATTACATGCAAATTATTGAAAATAAAATAATTGATAAATTACATGCAAATAATAACTAATAAAATCGGATAAATAAATGGTACAGTCAAACCAAAAATTATGAATTAGCCGTAAAGAACACAAGTGAAAAAGGTCTCCGATCTCCATGTCGGAGGAACCCCGGCTCCTAAATTCCGGCATTAAAAAAAAAAAAAAATCTTATTGACGCTCTTGTTTCGGCGCCAACGGACGTCAAGGTATTACATCATATAAAACGTCATTTTCAAAATAATTCCACTGGTGGTATTATTTTGAAAATGACGTGATGGTGGTCCTTATCCAACAGAGCTCTACCGTTTCTCATAGCCTTTAGTTCAGGCTGTAGGTCAAAAACTATCAATCTTTAGTGCCTGGATCATAGGTATGACCTAGAATCTTAATTACACAAGGAAGTCTTAATTTTATTCTCGACTTATAATGGACGAGGTATATTGTTGCCTTGACACCAAACTGGAATATAATAAGTATTATCTTATATAAACAACCGCACACAAACGTACTTTGCTTCAGTTGCTACGCGCATGCGCACTGTACCAATACTTATAATTATTGAAGACCTATAAACGGTATATCTATTTCAGGACAAATTGAACACTTAAAATTCCATAACATATTATATTATTTTTCGAGTTTCTCTAAAAGAACTTCACAACAATATAAATTATTTTAATTAGAACCTATACATTTAAGTAATGAATTCGTAGGTATGGATTTCGATTTACAGGTAACTACAGAAATGAAATGAAATAAAATCATATTTTCATTTCATTTCTGGGGCCCATATCTGTGGCCATACTGCCAACACATAAAGCAATACTTAAGCAATATTACTCACAATTACAGTTTGATGTCACGTACTTTGACTTTCCTAAAATAAGGATTATTATTCTAATGATTAAAACTCGAAAGTCATCAATAATGAAACAAATTTCTATAAGCGTTGGCGCTTGGCAGTACCCTTTACTTGTTAGACCTATTCCTCAAGAAAGACACAACACAAACCATTGGGTTAGCTTTTAAAATGTTTGACCAAAAACAATGTTGCTAAGAAACTTATCGATTATAAGTATAGGTCATAGAGTATTAATTTTTACAAAAAATCGTCAAAAAAATCACTTATCTCATGGCTCATGGGCCAAGACACTGAACATTTGAAGTTGAAAACATACTTTGTTGTTTGGAATTAAATTAAAAGTTAATTGAAACGTATTTGATGGACTATTATTTTGCAAATCTTTGTGCGTTAGAATTTTTATATTTCCCTTAATTGGTACTTATTGGTACGCGGAGCTTTAAATCTAGTAGTGAATTCGGTGTTTCGTCACCCATGGGCGACGTGTTATGTAGGTCCGTCGGTATGTTCCCTCATAATTAAGGAACTGAGATATGATTCGCGTAACGACGTGTTTCAAATAAAAAATAAATTAAATGATAGAAATCTGCTCGTGAAAGACCGGTCTTCTGACAGTAGGGCTGACACAATTTTCGTAAAATTGCTCTAAAATCAAAGTCAACGTATGGTGTTGAATCAAAATTGGTACCTACACAATACACGTTTTAAACGTCAACTATAAAAAGTATACGACGTGATGGTGATAATTAACGACGATATAGATCCTTAGATGTGGTAGACTCGATAGATCGCCGTACCCGAAGGATAATTGGCGATCAATCACTTACACAGACGAAATTGCTCAGTCTACAACACCGACGCAATGTCGCCTGCTTATCGGTTTTTTATCGGATATACCACAGAGAGTGTGCTCAGGAACTTCACAACCTTGTTCCTCTTTCTCCGTTGTACCACAGAACAGCAAGAAACCGTCAGCGTTGGCACCCTTATGTGGTTGACGTCCAATCTGCTCGCACGAAGCGTTTTTGCTCGACGTTTCTGATACGAACCGCTAGGGTGTGGAACACCCTCCCAGCGCACGTGTTTCCTGCCACATATAACTTAAGTACCTTCAAGGCAAGAGTGAATAGGCATCTTCTAGGCAAGCGCGTTCCAACCTAGACCTCATCATTGCTTTGCACTGAGCATGATTGTCGTCAAGCGCAAGCCTATCAAGCAATAAAAAAAAAAAAAAAAGATATCTTAAAATTAAAGCTACGAGGGTTCCAAACGCGTCCTGGTGTGAGCAGAGCCCACAACAAACTCAGCCGGTTTTTTTTTTGGTAAATTATATTATAACTCTGCGAGATACAATACAAACTATGGATGACAGACATCGATTGCCTAATAACAACACAGAACTACAAAGTATCTAAGAGTGTACCTAAATTTAAAAACCTGTACATTTTTTTCTGGCGAATAGTTAATATACTCAGATTTTTTTAGCTTTTCAGTATTATGTAGAGAAGACAGTATAAAAGCTTACGAGGTTATAAGTATTTTTAAATTATGACTAGTAAATTGTATAATTAAGGTACGGTCTATGTATATATTTAGATACCACTACAACTAAAGCTCATTAACGTCCCACTGCTGGATACAGGCCTCCACTCTCATAGGAGAGAGGGATTTAGAGCTTAGACCCACCACGCTGCTCCAATGCGGGTTGGCGGGCTTTGACGACTATTATCATGTTAGTGATAATAACCGGGACCGACGGCTTAACGTGCTCTCCGAGGCACGGGGCTGAAACACCGCCAACTTCCAACTCTGGGCTGGCACTGAGAATTTCTTAACTGAAAAACCCAGTACCTAACAATTTTTATGCCCGACCCGGAATCGAACCCAGGACCTCGTGATCCGCAGTCGACTATGCTAACCGGCAGTTAGCTATAGATACATTAATTGTTAAAAATATTGTATACATGTTGAATCATGTAACGTATGTACCTTTACTTAGTATATAGGTATTAGTTATACCTAAGCTGTTTCTAAAAACATACTAAATTAATATAAAGTTGGCTAGCAAGTCTTCTGAGCAGTGTTAATTGTTTAATTCCACATCACGTCTGAACTATTTAACCAAATGAGCTACACGAGCGCGGAATGTAAACACGTGTAAATAAATAATTTATGATTTCATTCCCAACGTTCAGCTTTAGCAATCCGCTATTTATAATAATGATAAACAAAAGGGAAAGACTACTAATAAAAGATTCGCATCAACATCACCCGAAGTACAAGGCAATCGAAAAACAGAGAAGGAGGCAATACAGAGACCCACATACAAAAAAAGTAAAGCTAGAAATAACAATGATATAACATCATATATGCAACAACAGAACACAAGAGCCGGAACATCAAATAGTCAAACCAAAGAAACTTCAAAAAACGCGTAGACGCAGCCCCTCGGCTGCCTCCTCCAAGCCGGCTGGTCCCCGAGGAGGAGTTAGACCAACACCCCCCAAACATAGAAGCTCATAATAATAAATATAATAATAAATATATCAAAGAAACCAACAGAAATTCAAAATGTTGGTATATAGCAACTCTAAATGTGAGAACACTACTGTCGGATAGCAGAATTACTGAACTTAGATATGCATTAGAAAAAATAAAATGGGATATCATCGGTATCTGTGAAGTCAGAAGAGATATTGAAGTTATCGAAGAATATGAAGACTTTATGCTTTACCACACATATGGAACTAAAGGTAAAAATGGTGTCGGATTTCTAATTAAAAAGCATCTTAGAAACAATATAAAAAGCTTTAGAGCGTTTTCGGACAGAGTAGCTTCACTAGATATAAAATCGGAGGATAACACCAGATGGACACTCATACATGGATGTTTAATAGGAAAGCACATAAAAAGTGGACTTGGCGCTCTCCAAATGGCAAAACTCTAAATGAGATCGACTACATTCTAACTAATCAGCCAAATGACGTACTCAACTTTGACATCATTAGCAACTTGAACTTCAACACAGACCACCGTATGATAAGGTGTAGACTAAACTTGAAAACCCGTAAAAAGAGAACCTTTGTAAACAGAACATCTCATATCACGAGAAATCTCCCGGCAATATCTAAAGAGAGCGGAACTCAATGGGAACAGAAACTTTTGCAATCCCTACAAGTATCACCTGACATTCAGACACAGTACGATAATTTTGAGAATGAAATTACAACTATTCTAAAGCAGTTGCCGAAGACTAAAACCAAAGATAGAGAACTTATTAGCTCAGATACATTAAAACTTTTAGAAGAAAGAATGCTTTTATATAAAGAAAAAAGAAACAAGGAAGTTAAAGTGAAAATAACAAACATTAGTAAGAAAATAAACCGAAATATAAGTACTGAAAAGAAAATCTATCGACAGAAGATGTTCACAAGATTTATAGAAAGAAAAGGCGCTCTGCGGAAAGCTCTAAAAGAGCTTAGAGAGAAATCAGTATGGACTGCTAATGTAAAAAACAAAAGAGGCAATCTATTGAATACTCGTCAAGATATTATAACAGAAGCTACAAAATTCTATAAAGATCTATACACATCACATGAAGTATTGTCCCCACGCATTCAAAATGAACTCCAATATACTGATAATACGGAACCTCTACAAAGCATCCTAGGCTCGGAAATAGAACATGCCATAAAGACGCAGAAGAATGATAAATCACCAGGAGAGGACAATGTTACTAATGAAACACTAAAATCACTACTAGAGATTTTGCAGTGCCCCCTGGAGACATTATTTAACAACATTCTGAGGACTGGAATAACACCTAAACAATGGTCGAAATCAAAAATCATATTGTTACACAAGAAAGGTGACAGAAACGATTTAAACAACTACCGGCCAATAAGTTTAATGTCAAATATATACAAAATATTCTCAAAGATAATCCTGGGCAGAATTTTAAAAACGTTACAAGAGAACCAACCACCGGAACAAGCAGGTTTTCGCAAAAATTTCTCAACAATAGACCATCTCCAGTCAGTAACGCAAATTATAGAAAAGGCCAAGGAATATGGCATAACCATGTATCTATGCTTTATAGATTTTACTAAAGCTTTTGATTCTCTTAGTCACAATGCTATATGGGAAGCACTTCTACAACAAGGAGTTAGCAATACCTATGTTCGACTAATCCACAACATCTACTCCAAAAGCACGGCTAAGGTTAAACTGGAAAGGGAAGGGGAAGAGTTTCCCATCAGAAAAGGAGTAAGACAGGGAGACCCTTTATCACCCCAGATATTTGCCTCGGTACTAGAATACGTATTTCGACAACTAGACTGGTCCGAGAAAGGGATCAGGATTGACGGGAAACACCTAAGTCACTTGCGCTTCGCAGACGATATCGTGATTTTCTCAGAAAATGCACAAGAGCTTGAAAATATGCTAAAGGAATTCGAGGCAGAAAGCAAACGCGTGGGGTTAACGCTAAATGCCACCAAAACTAAGATAATATCAAATGGGATAGCTTCAGATGTCGTCGTGGGAAGCGGAAAAATTGAATACGTCGAAGAATACATATATCTCGGGCAATTAATCTCCTTTGATAACCAGTCAGAAAAAGAAATTCAAAGAAGAATTGCTCTAACGTGGAACAAATATTGGAGTCTGAAAGAAATCATGAAGAGCGAGGTCAGCCTTAAAATTAAGAAAAAAGTATACGAAACAATAATTATGCCTTCGCTAACATACGGTTGTCAGACATGGTCAATAAGAAAAGAAGATGAAACGAAAATAGCAATATGCCAAAGGAAAATGGAAAGAAGTATATTAGGAATAAAAATGAAAGATAGAGTCAGAAACTGTGACATAAGAGAAAGGACAAAATTATATGACATAACAAAAAGAACAAGATTGCTAAAATGGAAATGGGCAGGGCATTTATGCAGGATGGACAATTCAAGATGGGCTAAATGTCTCACAGAATGGATCCCAAGAAACAAAACAAGGAAAAAGGGACGACAAAGAAAAAGATGGAGAGATATCTTCAAACAAATGGCCGGTACAAACTGGATGACAATAGCAAGGGATAGGGACGCGTGGAGACAGCTGGGGGAGGCCTACGCCGAGGAGGCGACTTCTGCCACACGGTAACAAATATGTAATTTGTATATTATAGAATAAGGAATAAGTGGTAGTAGAAATAAAAGGCTTTTTTATTTTATTTTTATTTTATTTATTTATAATAATACAAGACGATGGACGCGACTTCGTCCCCGTGGACTTTGGTTTTTTGAAAAATCCCGTTTTTTTTTAAATTAGATTTTTTATGGATTAAGAATCAAGTTTTCTGATCTTAGATTTGTGTTTTTTTGAAATGGTTTCAAAAGAGTTCTTTGATTTGAAATTGCATACCTAAATTCAAAGACTGTTTAAAACAGCCAACTGTTTTTGTTAAGTCGAAGTTATTACCTATACTAATAAAATTACTATGTATATCAAACAGTAGGCTATTTGATGATTTTCTTAATTATAAAGTTCCATGGAAGCAATCGGCTTTGCATCCAGCAGCCTACAACTTTACAAGTTATTTTAATACGTCTTGTTACATGTAGTAGGTATTGTTTTTTATCTTCATACTAGCTGATGCCTGCGACTTAGTTCGCGTGGAATACATTGAATGAATGAATACACTTTTGTTGTACACCACAAAGGAAATTATAAAATAGAAAACTTAGCTACTAACAAAGTAAGTATACAATTTGGCGGCCTTATCGCTACATAGCGATCTCTTCCAGGCAACCAATGGTGTGAAAGGACATAGCTACAAATACAACCGGTAGATGGTGCTGAAATAACAAAATAAATAAAAATATTTATATAATGCTACAAATTATAATACATATTAAATAAAATAAATATAGAATAGAATAGAATAGAATAGAATATGTTTTATTTGTTGAACCAACACATAGTAAACACAAAATACAAAAATTACTAAAAATCTAACTTAACATAATTATAGTCTATAATGTGTCGTGCCAACAAAAAACAATATAACATAAATACTACAAATATAACATATAAATATACATATATATACTCACAAATAAATAAATATATAAATAACTAAACGTAAAATATATTAAGGGACAGTAGGTATCAAAATATAAAAAATAAATAAACTACTATACAAATGATATTATTATTGTGACAAATAGGAATTTTTACATTCTTTTTATTCCCACAGAAACTCCTTAATTTTCTGGGATAAAAAGTAGCCTATGCCACTCTCCACGTCCTTAACTATACTCATGCAAAAAATCACGTCGATCCGTTGCTCTTATGCGGCGTAATTAAAGGACAAACCAACACACTTTCGCATTTATAATATTAGTATGACTAGCTGATGCCCGCGACTTCGTCCGCGTGGATTGAGGTTTTTCGGTTCCCGCGGGAACTGTTTAATTTTCCGGGATAAAAAGTAGCCTATGTGCTATTCCAGACTATAATCTATCTCTGTGCCAAATTTCATCCAGATCCGTTCATCCGTTGGAGCGTGATTGAGTAACAAACATACATCCATACATCCATCCATCCAAACTTTCGCATTTATAATATTACTAGCTGATACCCGCGACTTCGTCTGCGTGGATTGAGGTTTTTCGGTTCCCGCGGGGACTCTTTAATTTTCCGGGATAAAAAGTAGCCTATGTGCTATTCGAGACTATAATCTATCTCTGTGCCAAATTTCATACAGATCCGTTCAGCCGTTGGAGCGTGATTGAGTAACAAACATCCATACATCCATACATCCATACATCCATCCAAACTTTCGCATTTATAATATTTATTAGACTAGCTGATGCCCGCGACTTCGTCCGCGTGGATTGAGGTTTTTCGGTTCCCGCGGGAACTGTTTAATTTTCCGGGATAAAAAGTAGCCTATGTGCTATTCCAGACTATAATCTATCTCTGTGCCAAATTTCATCCAGATCCGTTCATCCGTTGGAGCGTGATTGAGTAACAAACATACATCCATACATCCATCCATCCAAACTTTCGCATTTATAATATTACTAGCTGATGCCCGCGACTTCGTCCGCGTGGATTGAGGTTTTTCGGTTCCCGCGGGAACTCTTTAATTTTCCGGGATAAAAAGTAGCCTATGTGCTATTCCAGACTATAATCTATCTCTGTGGCAAATTTCATCCAGATCCGTTCATCCGTTGGAGCGTGATTGAGTAACAAACATACATCCATACATCCAAACTTTCGCATTTATAATATTTATTTGATTAGTATAGTATGATAAAGTTTGATAACCGTTTTTAAAAGAGTAAGAGTACTAGGAGCTACTTGCGAGCTATAAGTTTTATTGAAAATTTTTCATATAAAAAACTTAAATCCTTAGGTTTCCCGTGTGCAGTGGCAGCCCTGGGCAGGAGACGCAGTTCGTTAGTAGCTCATTAGTTGCGACCGACGTTAAATATGTGTTGTTTAAAATTTCAAATCGATGGAAACTCTCGCAATTAGAGGAAAAAATGCACTTATTTGTACCGGCGACGGACTTTGATCCGCTTTCAGTGTCTTCATTGCTTGAGTCTATACTAGATTTTATACGCGAGCGATGGTGAAATGGAATTCTCACTAAGATGAGTATCTATCCTTTTTTTTTAAAAATAAACAACTACTTAGCTGATAATGGCCACTTCATCCGCTTGATTTAAGGTTTTTTACTTACCGCGGGAACTCCATAATCAAATAAATATTATAAATGCGAAAGTTTGGATGGATGTATGGATGCATGGATGTTTGTTAATCAATCACGCTCCAACGGCTAAACGGATCTGGATGAAATTTGGCACAGAGATAGATTATAGTCTGGAATAGCACATACTTTGTATCCGGGAAAATTAAAGAGTTCCCGCAGGAACCGAAAAACCTCAATCCACGCGGACGAAGTCGCGGGCATCAGCTAGTTTATTTTAATTTTGAACTGTTTTACTAAATTCGGTTCTATAATTTGTGACGAAGTGTTTACATACCTACAATCTTAAAAAATTGCTTGACAATAATCTATTTTAATATTAGTAGATATAGATTATTGTCAAGCAATATAAATTCAAATTCAAATTGTCAAATTAAATTCCCACGGAAACTCCTCAATTTTCCGGGATAAAAAGTAGCCTATGTCACTCTCCAGGTCCTCAACTATACCCATGCAAAAAATCACGTCGATCCGTTGCTCCGTTGCAGCGTGATTGAAAGACAAACCAACAAACAAACACACTTTCGCATTTATAATATTAAATACCTATGATACTCGTAGGATAGGATATAGGATATAGGATTAAAAGATGTTTTATTCAAATAAACCTTCAAAAGTCTCTTTGCATAAGAACGAAAAGTTACACATGCGTAACCAAGATTCTAATCCCATTATCATCAACAGCACCCATCACCCGCCTACTACAGCACGTGTCTCCCTCTGAATCAGAAAAGTTTTGGCCATAGTCCACCACGCTGGTCAAGATTCGAACCTTAAACACCCCGAATAGGAAGCCGAAGTATTAAAACCACTAGGTTATCAGTTATCATAGCTTCGCTGATAGATATTAGTAACTAATTACTAATCTTACACCGCCTAAAACCACTATAGTGTTCGTCCGTCACAAATTATTTGATCAGACATTTTTATCGCCCAATTATATCTGTGTAACGTTTAAAACAAATTCCTATTTGAATATTTCTTAGCAAGAGCTAGCGCAAACGACCGATTTCCGTCTCAATTTTTTGGCCAATTTCGAGGGCTTACAAACCATTGAAAGCTTTCTTAAAGCGTTTCAAACCCTTGAAAGACCCGAAACCCTTCGTAAAGACCTTTGTCCGATTTTTAAGCTGACTCTATATAATATGTATACGTCGCTGCCAAATTGTACAATCGGCCGTATTAAAAACGGCGCCGTTTTCAACAATCCGACTGCGTGCGACATATGCACTATCCTCTACAAAGAGTAATAAACTTCGTTCGAAGGACTTTTTTGTATTTTTCTGTGATGCGATCTTACCTGCAAAAGTGATGATGCAGTTATATAGAAGCAGGCTAAAGCGAAAGGTAAAAAAAACGTTTTTAAAAAACCTACATATAATTATTATTAATTTCTTTCTACTTCACTGGTAAGACGCAATTTAAAAATTGATAATATCCAAATTCTTCAAGAATCAAAATAATAAAATTATTATAAAACACACAGTAGCAACTACGTCTAAGTATGTACCTACATAATGTCTCAAGGTATATTTTCACAGAACTTATCAGATCGGATTGAACGATTAGTCGGTAGTCTGCGATTGGAGCTCACTTTTAAAACAAATTCCTATTTAAATATTGTAATTAATATTGATTTAGAATCGCCGCGTCGCCATTCTAGGAACCTGAATGGTAGGTGTTGGTTATTGGAGGCTTCGGAATTTCTATTAGTTTATTAAAATTCCATTTATTTAATTTACTAACTTTAGCGACTTCATTCGCTTGGATTGAAACAAAATAAATAAATAAAAATTAAATAGCTTCTATTATCCCTTACATTATAAATTTATTTAAGTGTCGAAAAATACAGTAATTTTAAGTAACACATATATCTACAACTTTATTAATAACTGGTTGATGCCCGCGACTTCGTCCGCATGCAAAAAGTTCTTTTAATTCCCACGGGAACTCATTAATTTCTAGGCGATGTTTCTAGGATAAAAAGTAGCCTATGATACTTTCCAGGTCCTCAAGTATACCTGTGCAAAAAATCACGTCGATCCGTTGCTCTGTTGCGGCGTGATTGTAGGATAAACCAAACAAACACACTTTCACATTAATTATAATATTAATTCGTAATCCAAACTTACAATTTAGGGTTTGGGATATTGAGATATAGGAACCGCTTGGATTTAGGATTTTAAAATCGCGTGGGAAAACTTCGATTTTCCGCATCCGTTGGGTTAATCCGTTGCGGTGTGATTGAAGGACAAACCAACACACAAACACACTTTATACCACAACTTACACGCAAATTTTGGATTGTCGTGAGTACCTTAATGCCTAATGTCACTTTAAGTGACACTTTAACCGTAAGCGTAGAGTTTTCTCTATTGTTGCAGTTTTTGATAATAAAGAAATGGCGTAAAAAACTAGTATTTTTACTCGCCATTTTTCTCTACCAAAACTACCGCTGGTTCGCTCGCGTTACTTTCGATTTTCATACAAATTTCAAACCCTAAGGGGGGTTGAAATTTCAAAAATCCTTTCTAGCTTAGCCTACGTCATAAAAGTTATCAGTATAACAAATTTCAGCCCGATCCGTCCAGTAGTCTGAGCTGTGCGTTGATTGATCAGTCAGACAGTCAGTCAGTCAACCTTTTCCTTTTATATATGGATGTGATCGCTCCAGCAATGCTAAGGACAGCGGTTACCTATGTACACATTGATATAATAATTGTAAATGAATAATGTAAAAAGAGCAACCACCGAGTTTCTTGCTGGTTCTTCTCGGTAGGAATGGCATTCCGAACCAGTGGTAGATTCACTCGACGATTCAAAAGTACTTGTAATAAGTTTATTTGAATAAAAAAAATATTTAGATGCTGATTTTGCTACAATAATAATTGAAAATGGTAAAAGGTGCGCGAGAAAGGTGGGGTAAGGTGCCGTTTTAACAAGAAATCACGAGAACCACGTGTTTAACGCGAAATCCAGCAGAATTTGTGTTAACGATAACCCTTATCAGTGTCTACTGTGTTATCAGGTTGCCCTGACTTGGGTGGTCGTTGCCACCGCACCAAAATAGACCTTACTTATACTGCTGAAGATTGAATTTGCTTTAATGGAAGTTTCGAATATCAAAATATTATTGTTTTTCTTTTATTAGAATTTTATCAAGGTGTGAAATAGTGCAATGACTAGGTGCATGAGTAGATAACATCTAAAATTCTAAGCCTACATCACTACAGACCATTAACGTCCCACTGCTGGGCACAGGCCTCCACTCTCATAGGAGAGAGGGAATTTTGAGCTTAGACCCACCACGCTGCTGTAATGCGGGTTGGCGTGCTTTAACGACTATTATCATATTAGTGACAATAACCGGGACCGATGGCTTAACGTGCTCTCCGAGGCACGGGCGTGAAACACCGCCAACTTCCTAACTCCGGGCTAGTACTTACCTACTGAGGATTTCTTTTTAAAAAAAAAAAAGAAATTCTCAGTAGGTATTTGGAATCAATAGGCTGGGAATTGGGTTTTCTCGCTAGTAATATAATAAGTCTATGGGGTTTTCTCATTGATGTAAATATAATAAGTCTATGGGTTTTCTTGTCAAAAAACCCAATTCCCAACCCAGTTGGTAAATTCTGGGCAAGCGCGTTCCAACTTCCAACCTACACCTCATCATTGCTTTGTATTAACCACTAGCTGATGCCCTTGACTTCGTACGCGTGGATTGGGGTATTTTATTTTGGTTCCCGCGGAAACATTTCCGGGACAAAAAGTAGCCTATATGTGTTATTCCAGACTACAATCTATCTCTCTGCCAAATTTCATACAAATCCGTTTAGCCGTTCTGGCGTGAATGAGTAACAAACACCAATCCATCCATCCAAACTTTCGCATTTTTTTAAATCCACTACAAGTTAGCCCTTGACTGCGATCTCACCTGATGGTAAGTGATAATGCAGTCTAAGATGGTAACGGGCTAACCTGTTAGGGGCATGGCAGTTATATTAAGCCCATATCCCTTTTCTATTCGGTATCGCTTGGCGCCACGTCTTTGCCAGTAGGGTGGTAACCAGCCACGGCCTAACCCTCCGGACCAGACCAGGGTAAATTCAGAAATTATAATTCCCAATTTGACCCTGCCGGGGATCGAACCCGGGACCTCCTGCGCCACGGAGGTCGCCAAAATAATATTAAGTATAAGTATCATATAGCCATTTTACACCGCCATATTTGAATGAGACGTGCTTCCGAAACCGCGCGTGGAATTAGCAGAAGTCATAATAATAAATTATATGTGGATGGTGTCAAAATAATCGCTTATCTCGACGACTACAGTCATAATATTTATGCCGTCCGTCCAGTCGAAATAGGGACGTCAATTGATTAACGGATAGTGTATTGCCTTTTATGAGCCGACTGAATATATTAATGGTTATGTCGTTTGTTTACTCATTGATTTAAAAAAAAACCCGGCTGAGTTTGTTGTGGGCTCTTCTCAGACCAGTGTGCTTAGCATGCGCACAACGAGATTATCTCGCGACGAGAGAGAGAAATGTTGTCGTTGCCGGCAAATTTTTTATTTACCCTAACATGCACAAAATGCGTTATATTACAAAAAAAAATAGTCGACATGTATAGGGTAAAAAAACAGATAAGAAATATAACTTTTATCTCTACTTTTGACGTAACGAGACAAGTAACCATGTTAGCTTCGGTAGACAGAGAGAGATAACGAGTAGACATAATTTTACTCGTAGTGCGCGTGCTACTCATGCTAGCCATAGGGCGTGTTTGGGACCCTCGTAGCCAAACTAAAATTATACATCAATGCTCGTAGTTTTAGTTTTAATATACCATAATTGATTATCACCATCATCAAATATCAAATAAATATTATAAATGCGAAAGTTTGGATGGATGTATGGATGTATGGATGTATGGATGTATGGATGTTTGTTACTCAATCACGCTCCAACGGCTGAACGGATCTGAATGAAATTGGGCACAGAGATTAAATTTTGGAATAGCATATATTTAAGCTACTTTTTGTCCCGGAAAATTATAGAGGTCCCGCGGAAACCGAAAACCTCAATCCACGCGGACGAATTCGCGGGCTAGTTTTTTTTTTTCTTTTTTTTACCCACTACAAGTAAACTAAAATGGAAGTGAAAATAAATACTTTTACTTAAGTAATTATTTTACGCGATCTAAGTAACTCAACTTAAGGACTCTTTTCATAAGTTTTGATAAATGTTAAAACTGCATGCCCGAGAATAATTCTTCAAAATTTTCTCGAAAGCGTGGGAAGGCTGCCAAAAAAAAAAAGAAAGTTATTAGGTATATTATCTCTTTTATTCAATAATTATAGGTATGTTAAAACAATTTCGATAACATTTCATTCACATAATTACCTCTAGTAATTAAAATAACATGCAGTTAAACTTGTTTTACCAGTTTGATAAAAAAACCGAATTATCGAATTCACTTTTTGTCCAAAAAGTATTTCATGACCACCGAGGTTGTATGACCCGTTCTTTTTTTTATTTAACTAGCTGATGGCCGCGACTTCGTCCGCGTTGATTTAATTTTTTTGGTTCCCGCGGGACCTCCTTAATTTTCCGGCATAAAAAGTAGCCTATGTCACTCTCCAGGTCCTCAACTATACCCATGTCAAAAATCACGTCGATCCGTTGTTCGGTTGCGACGTGATTGAAGGACAAACCAACAAACAAACACACTTTTGCATTTTCATGGGCACTCGTATCCAACCGAATCAACCTTAACCGATTTTTTTATTTATTGTCTTTCAGATTCAATAAAAAGCAACAGTAGTCTATTGGTTAGATTTCAAACTGCCTCGCTGGTCTAGTGGTTAGCATGAGCCACTGCGGCCGACGAGGTCCCGGGTTCGAGTCCTGGGGGTCTACTCTCTTTCTCTAAAACGAAACTTCGCAAACAAACGAACGAAATTTCGTTAACTCCTCTCCTACATAATATTATCTCTATCATAGGTACTAAAATTCTACATCAATGATCTCTATGCTCCTCTCTATTTCGTTTTCGTACACGCAGACGAAGTACCTACGGATCCATAGAAAATTTTCGTGACCGATTGGAACGATTGAACGATTTTGAGTGGGTCTAATATAACAGACTAATTACGTTCGTTTGCGAAGTTTCGTTTGAAAGAAAGAGAGTAGACCCCCCGGGTCGGGCTATGACTAAGTATTGGGGATTTCTGACTAGAAATTCTCAGTACTAGCCCGGAGTTAGGAAGTTGACGGTGTATCACCCCCGTGCCTCGGGGCTCGGAGAGCACGTTAAGCCGTCGGTCCCGGTTATTATCACTAACATGATAATAGTCGTTAAAGCCCGCCAACCCTCATTGGAGCAGCGCGATGGGTCTAAGCTCTAATAAAAATAAAAAAAAAGCTCTAATTCCATCTCTCCTATGAGAGTGGAGGCCTGTGCCCAGCAGTGGGACGTTAATGGACTGTAGCGGTGGTGGTGGTGGTAAGATTTCAGCCACTTATTCGGAGGATCAGGGTTCGATCCTCGGGCACCCATTTCCAATTTTTTGGAATTGTTGTGCGTTAAAATGCCTAGGATACTTCTTGGCTAAGCTCCTTATTGTTCTCAAAGGTTAATAATCTCTGTAAGCTTATACCAATCATGGTTTTTTTAAATCTCAATTCGTCCCATATATTTCCATATCGAGCACGGCGACACACTTGCTGGGGAGTGATCAATCACTCCGTATCAGCTCTGTAAACAAGATTACATAGGCTCCCTCAAAACTATTACCTAAAGTTACATTTTTTGACACGTATCAGTCTGAAGTATTAAATGTAGATCATTTGTACGAAAAATACAAACAGTTAAATAATTATTTATAACTAGTTGATGCCTGCGATTTTGTCTGCGTGTAGCTTTTTAAAATTAAAATCCCGAGCGAACTCTTGAATTTTCCCGGATAAAAAATTATCCTATGTCCTTCCAGAGGAAGATATCTCTGTAAAAATAAGATTGCACTGTAGACAGTCAGAAATTTTTGTATTCGCGGGCCATACTGTTCACGCTTAAAACAATACTTAAAAATTCAAAATTCAAATGTTTTTTATTTAAGTGAATAAACTTTTAAAAGTGCTTTTGAATCGCCGAATGAATCTACCACTGGTTCGGAATGCCATTCCTACCGAGAAGAACCAGCAAGAAACTCGGCAGTTGCTCTTTTGAAAAAATTTATTTACAATAAATTCATTAATGTATTATACCTACTATACATAAGTAATATTACTCAAAATGCATACAGTTTAATGCCACGTACCTTGAAGTTCCTAAAATAAGGATTATAAATTATTCTAAAACACGAAAGTCAACAATAATGAAACAATATGGCTTTATCGTTGACTGTAAGGCCTTTGGTCTCATTCAGGTCTACCCTGTGTAAGAATTTAACAAAAACTTAACGTTTCTCTCCATATTAATAAAAACAAAAATCAATACACGAACGAATATCACAACTTCATAAGCATAAATACAAAAAAATCGTCCAAATATAAGAATATGTACAAGTGGTATTTATTTTACGGAGTACACCATTGTTCTGTCAAACAGTAGGCGATGTATGGACTCCCATAAATAAAGACTATTCCATAGAATATGTATTTACTATTTACTCATATGGCATAGCTGTGACGTCATGCCTGTGACGCATGAAACCATGTTTTTTTTTTGGAAATCGCGATATTTAATCTTAATTCATAACTAAATGATGCCTAAACGATGATTTAAGTTTTGAAAAATACGCGCCAAATGTGACGTGCGACCTCTGTGATTTTCAGTAAAAAGTAGTCTATTAGGTCTTTAACTCACGTCGCGTCGCGTCGGCCCGTTGCGTTGCTCCGATGCGGCATGATTGAAAGACAAACCAACCAACTAACATGATTGATTTGCAATGTTTCAAAGACTGCGACGGATCATTTGTTACAACAGCTAACGTTTAAATTTTGAACCCTAGTCAGAAAGAACTAACATGACATTCTAATGTTTCAAAGACCCTGATAGATTTACCTAATTACAGCTTACGTTTAAATCCTAGTTAGAAAGTTTAGACAAAATGTTTCTAAATACCTATAGCCTTGGATGAAACTTAATAGTACAACTAGCTGATGTAGTGTGATAGAGTGTCCGTGTGGATCGAGGTTTCTTGGTTCCTATGGTTTAACTTGGTTGGTTGGTTCTTAGCAGGAACTCTTTGGTTTTCCAGGATAAAAAGTAGCCTATGTGTACTTATAATCTATCTCTGTGGCAAATTTCGGTCAGCTCCGTTCAGCCGTTCTGGCGTGATTGAATAACAAACATCCATCCATCCAAATTTTCGCACTTTTTTTATCCACTACAGTCTACAAGTTAGCCCTTAACTGCGATCTCATCTGATGGTAAGTGACGATGCAGGCTAAGCTGGTAGCGGGCTAACCTGTTAGGGGCATGGCAGTTATATTAAACCCAAACCCCTATAATATAATATAATATTTATAATATTAGAATAGATAGCCAGTAGTGATAACGTTTTAAAAAGGAGTCATTCCTGAAAATTATTTTGTTTGTACACCAACTGTCTAAAACGCATTCCTAAAGTTCAAATTATGACACCACAATAACTCTTTGAGATAAACCGCTGGTTAAGGAAGTCCAGAACTAGGGTTGTCACTTCTGTATTACTTAACAAAATCTCAATCGATATTATAATTTTACTTTGCATATTATCATGCTCCATTAATGAGAAGGTTAGGAAGGAAGGTTTCATAGCTTAGATCAGATATCTAAGCTATGAAAATCAAGCGTTCCTATTGGTGGGTCTGACACACGTCCGTAGCTTACCAACGTAGCATACTATATCTAGTGGAAACCCGCCCTAAAGAATTCCTTATATTACATAATGGCTCTACCATTTTTCTAGAGATGCTACCAACACCGCATATAGCCATAGAGATAATATTATTATCTCTATGCATACAGCATACAGCTCGCTTCGACGTTTTAGTGTGATCGTTTATATTTTTGTTTACTTTATTTGTATTTTGTACAGTCAGTCAGACTAAAATTCATTATTTCAACAATCAGTTTTTGGCGTTTAAAAATCGTATAGCTCTACCCCTTTAAAATTAAAGTCATGTGATGTACAGATAGATAACTAGTTAACTACTACTTTATTTTTATAGTTTCATCATCATAATCATTTCAGCTTGCGGTAGTTCACTGCTGGCCTTTCCCAAATAGTGCCACCACACCCGGTCCTAAGATTTTTTATCATAATTTATGAATATAAAAGTGTAAAGTGGCAGCCCTAAGTAGATAAAGACAGTAACCTATTAACCTTGACTCTGGCACTTGGTGAACGTCAAATACAGTTGTTACTGTTGAGAGGTGCTGGGGCGGGCCACGAGAACAGCTGTTTTATTTCTACACTAGTTGATGCCCGAGACTTTATCAACTAACTTTGTATACTCAGGCCCGCTTGCAGAAATGCGGAGTTATCCTTTTATCCCAGAGTTAGCCGCTACTTTGACAGAATTCGTATAAAACTTCTGTCAAAATTTCATTATTATTTATAATCATACTAATATGCGAAAGTGTGTTTACTTGTTATTTTGTCTATTGGATAGAAGCAGGCGTTACTTTGCGGAAGTCCATGATTACGAAGGAAGTAGAAATTTAATTTGCTATAATCCGCAACAGGGGGTCTACTCTCTTTCTCTCAAACGAAACTTCGCAAACGAACGTAATTAGTCGGTTATTAGACCCACACAAAATCGTTCAATCCAATCGGTCACGAAAATTTTCTATGGATCCGTACTTCGTCTGCGTGTACGAAAACGAAATAGAGAGGAGTATAGAGATAATATTATGTAGGAGAGGAGTTAACGAAATTTCGTTCGTTCGTTTGCGAAGTTTCGTTTTAGAGAAAGAGAGTAGACCCCCTGGAGGCAAATTTCAAGTGAAACGTACGTTGACAATAATTTGGAAGATTTATATGGTGTGGTGAATATTGCAAGCTGCAAGTGCAACTATAGCAAATTAGTAAATTTTTACTTCCTTCATGTGATTTTGTCCTTCAATCACGCCGCAACAGAGCAACGGATCGATATGATTTGATTTGCAAGGGTATAGTTGAGTACCTGGAGACTGGAGAGTGACATAGGCTACTTTTTATCCTGAAAAATTAAAGAGTTTCCACTGGAATTAATAAATCTTAATTTTACAGAAGGTAGTTACTATAAATTCGTACGCATCCAACCTCCAAATTGCATAAAATAACTTAATTAGAGTTATTTCAATGTATTTTCCTAATCAGTAGTTTATAACCACATTATCCGATATTTACGACTCCAAATCGCTGGTTTAGGTACCGTTTACAGTATCATATAACTTCCAAACGGTTTCCTTGAACGGCCGTCACTTTATTACAAGAGCGGTGTTGAAATAGGGATAGTAAACGCGCTCTGTTTGCTGAGGACCTTATTCTTGGGAATCCAGACCCATTTTAATGGAATCTAAGCCAGTGTATTATTAACTACTGTTGCATAACCAACTAATTTAATCACACACCAACATTTTTCATTAATTATCAACATACTACAACGTTTCATTAACGTCCAATCCACGAATTTTAGGGTCAAGAAACATGGGATTTCCAAAAATTCCACCAGTAGAGAGTTACAGTTAGCTATTCATTTTATAGGTAAGAAAACACTTATGCATCAGCTAGAAAAGTAAATACTGAAAGTTTCTTGACCTGTGTGAGTCAGTTTTTTTTATCCTTAGATCTCCCCTGATGGTTAGTAATGATGCAGTCTAAGATGGTAGCGGGCAAACCTGTTAGGGGCATGGCAGTTCTATTCGGTTCTAGACGGCATCGTACCGGAACGCTAAATCGCTTGGCGGCACGTCTTTGCAGGTATGGTGTTAACTACTAACTAGCCACGGCCGAAGCCTCCCACCAGGCCAGACCAGGGAAAATTCAGAAATTCTAAATTCCCAAATTGACCCTGCCGGGGATCGAACTCGGGACCTCCGCACGTTAAGACAACAGCGCTACACACTGCGCCACGGAGGTCGTCAAACTTCGTCAAGCTTCTTGACCTGAGTGAGTCAGTATAGGACAGGCTAGGAACAGTATTAAAGTCAGGTAAAGTGAAACAGCGCCCGCTGCCTCTACAAAGAAACATCTTACTTAAGTTGACAGCGTACGCGGTCGTGGAGATTTTTTCAACGGAGGGCGTGTTTCCATTGAACTTTGACGGCGAAAAAATTAACAAAATGGATTCAAAGTTCTTTAGGCGTGACTTGAGAGTAATTTAGCTTTTTCTGATGGCAATAGCAATAACGGCCACAAAACCGAATTCGTTGTTTTGATATGCCATCTCTTATCAAAGTGGTACCAAGTATTTTACAATTTGTTTATAGCCCGATCAGGATAATATTGTAAAGTGTTAGAATTGGAATTGTATACTTGTCCATACTAATATTATAAATGTGAAAGTATGTCTGTCTGTCTGTCTGTCTGTCTGCTACGCTTTCCCGGCCCATCTTTTCAACCGATTTTGATGAAATTTGGTATGGGGATAGTTTATATCCCGGGAAAGGACATAGGCTACTTTTTATCCCCGAAAATTAAATAGTTCCCGCGGAAATCAAAAATCTCAATCCACGCGGACGAAGTCGCGGGCATCATCTAGTTTTTAAATAAATAAAAAATATGTATGTAGAAACTATCTAATTATCTTTTGAGGTCTTCAAAAACCTTTTGCCAGCTCATTTTCAAAAATAGATTCTCGTACGTATTAAGTTTTAGTTCAACAGAGCGTAGCGGTTGCACACACATTTTTTTAAATTATCTTTAGATCATATTTAGTTACTTATGTGTTTAATTAAATACTGGGTAACTTAAAAGCCAATAAGTAATAGTTCAAAAGCGCGTAGCGGTTGCACACACATTTTTTTAAATTATCTTTACATTATATTTAGTTACGTGTTTAATTAAATATTGGGTAACTTAAAAAGCCAATAAGTAAAGAAGAATAATACTCCACCTGATCTGTATTCAACCAGGGCGATATTAGACTGCGTCAGTGTGTATGTGCAAACACGGGTACATTCTTAGTTCCCTCGCTCTCATAGACCTGTAATGTTCGGGTGGTCAGAAGGGGTCTTGAAATTACAACAGCAGCAGCGACGATTACATAATATTTATTTCACACGAAGTTTAGACTATTTACACTTGCAAAGACTCTTTGTTACCATGGTAGAGACTAGTTGACACTATACCAAGGACTCGTTGATGAGAAGGTAGATTGATACTTGGTAGATTCATTCGACTATTCATAAGCACTTGTGAAAAGTCTATTTGAATAAAACACTTTTGAATTTGAATTTAGAACTGTTAGGAAGGAACTTACTTACAAATCGGGGTGGAGGACGTTATAAACTACAATAACACAAATAACATTTAAGAAAGGTAAACAAACTATCT
The DNA here is from genome assembly GCA_917051295.2 of Erebia ligea. Classification (NCBI taxonomy): domain Eukaryota; kingdom Metazoa; phylum Arthropoda; class Insecta; order Lepidoptera; family Nymphalidae; genus Erebia; species Erebia ligea. The sequence goes on along the minus strand of OU785240.1, from coordinate 568,753 downwards.
CGTGGACTCTACACTCGTTAATAATTAGTAATTAGTGGTAATTTCCAAATGTGCTTATCTCTAATTAAATTACACTCGTTTACAATAATATTATGCTTCAAAAAATGTACACTCAGCTACGAATTATTATACATATATAAAAATATGCAAATATTACAGACCCATGGAACCGCAATCTGACACAATGAACGCAGAATGGACGGCTTTTAGTAAATCTAACACCACCAAATTTCCAACTCCTTACATAAATGCACAGTTGAGTGACTCATAGAGGCACAAAATAGAGAGATGTGGAGAAATCGGAGGGAGGCTTTCGCCCAGTCGTGGGACAGTGCAGGCTAAACTAAATTAGATTAGATTAGAACTTATCTATCGAAAATTCCGACGGTGAATCCTGCTGATAAAATTAGAATTATTCATTTAGGTAACCAAAACGTGCCGTACCCGAATGGAAACGCGCTCGCTTTCCCCGTTTCTTATAGAGCCATCATTAGACGGACCACCGGAGATAAAAACGGATAAATAAATACAGATTTATAATGTTGAATAGCAAAACTCCACTTTTTGTCCGCGCTTTAAATACAATCGCGATTCCAGATACTTGTAAAACGTAGCCGAAGTACAAATAAAACTAAATAAAAGGCACTTTGAATGCGAACTCTACGAATTATGGGAAATATTGTGGATTGTCTAGTCATTTTAATGACAAGGGCCTATGTCATACCTTGAGGTTTACTACCATCGCATATAGCAGTATTATTTCAAAATTACAGTTTTATGTCACGTACCCTGACCGTTCTTAAAATAAGGATTATAATTCAAATACACGAACGTCAACAATATTAAAACATTACGAATTGCGATAGTAGTATGCCTGACCCAGACCAGCCCCCCGATTGTGTAAGGAAATCGTAATAATTGTATTCGTTTGTCAAACGTATAATTCGACCTGTTTAAGGAGTTCATAGATGCCTGCACATCAAAAAGCATGTTCATACTCCATAAAAAGATCGAGTTATACGTTTTGAGTTGTCAAATGATTACGATTGGCTAATTGGGCCTCTGGTCTCAGTAGCTCAGCGGAAAAAGTAAACAATACGTCGCAGGTACGAATCCCACTCACGAAATTCGCAAAGGACATTGCCCTGTCCCCATACAAAGTTCGCCTAAAAACCAACCGTCAAACCACATTGAATACTGGGTTCAAAATAATAACCTTTTAATAATTGAGAGCAGATTGAAACAACGGACACTTCTGAGAATTTATTTATTACCAAATATATTTTCAATTTTGAGGTTATTTCGACTCAATCTGCTTGAAAAATAAATATCATCTTTATCCAATTGTAATAGAGCTGTAAACAGTATGTAGAAAAGACAAGTTTCGTCGTAGTTCACCTAAAACGTTACAGATGGCGTTACAAATATTAATTTATTGTACTTTCAATAGATGGCGTTGCGATATTCAGACTGCTAGCGCACTCAGCGCTTCAAGCTGCTTTTATCTTATTTCTTTAGTTACGGAACCAGCGCTCAAGCGGTGGTAATATTTATTATTTTAACATGTAAGTTATTGATCTGTGGATAATAATCGAGGGGCGGAAAAGTATGGTAGTCAATTTAATACCCATTTATTTATTTTTAATTAATTTGAAGTGTCCGTTGAATTCTAATATTTGGAATAAAGGTTAAAAAATAAGCTAAGAATTAGTGTATATTTCAAACGTATGTTGATTCTTAGGCGAATTTGGACAATGTCCTTTTGGGTTTTCTAACTTTTTTTTTATCCACTACAAGTTAGCCCTTGACTACGATTTCACCTGGTAAGTGATGATGCAGTCTGAGATGGTAGCGGGCGAACCAGTTAGAGGCATGGCAGTTATATTAAACCCATACCCCTATTCGGTTTCTACACGGCACCGTAACGGAACGCTAAATCGCTTGGAGGCACGTATTTGCCGGTAGCTATGGGAATTTATTATTTCTGAATTCTCTGTTCTGGTGGGAGGTTTCCGTACTGGCTCCCCTTGTCGGCAAAGATGTACCGCCAAGCGATTTAGCGTTCCGGTATGTTACCTTGGAGAAACAGATTAGAGGTGTGCGATCAAAATTCAAAAGTTTTTTATTTAAATAGACTTTTTACAATTGCTTCAGTGATCATAATATAATTATCATACTTTTACCGTCAGCCCGCTACCATCTTAGTAAAAACTATCGTTCTTATTAAAAAAAAACTAGCTGATACCCGCGACTTCGTCCGCGTGGTTTAAGTTTTTTTGATTCCCGCGGGCGCTCCTTAATTTTATGGGATAAAAAGTAGCATAGGTATGTCACTCTCCAGGTCCTCAACTATACCTATACCAAAAATCACGTTGATCCTTTGTGGCGTGAACAAACAAACACACTTTCGCATTTATAATATTAGTATGATATACAGTTATAAAATCATACAAGTAACGATGTGTAATATTGAAATTACACGGTACCTAATTGTGATCTAACGGTATGTTATGATGTTAATTACAAGCTCATAGAGCTGTAATCTTTTATCTTTGTAATACGTGTTGTAATCGCCTGTAATTTATTATGTTATTGCAGGCTTGTAATATTTTTAATGCGAACTGTCAAATAGGAATGTAGAGTTGAGAAAGCCTATTTTCTTTGTGTTATTGTAACAAATTACTATGTTTTTTGCAGTCTATTTTGGTAGTACGTACCTATATCATAGATTTTCATAGATATGGCATAATTATTATCCACTAGCTGATGCCCGCGACTTCGTCCGCGTGGATTTAGGTTTTCCGGTTCCCGCGGGAACTCTTTAATTTTCCGGGATAAAAAGTAGCCTATTTGTTATTATGTGTTCATCAGTCTATATATGTATATTTCCTTTGTGTCGCACTACAGACAAAACGGCTGACCCGATTTTGATGATACTTGCACCACTAGATTTGTCTTAATCTTCCGAGTGTCATAACGGAAGCCGAATTTGAGAAAAAACAAAATGGCGCCTACTAGAAGCCATATTGTAACAAATTTAAAAATGAAAGTCAATAAACTATGGCAAGTGGGGTATCGATGAATAGGTCTTGTGAAATCAGAGTTAGGTTTCTTTGAACATTTTTTCATTTTAACGATCATTTAGGATTTACGAGGTTTCAAAGGTTCATTTTTAGTGTATTCCTTTGTGTCGCACTACAGACAAAACGGCTGAACCGATTTTGATGATACTTGCACCACTAGATTTGTCTTAATTTTCCGAGTGTCATAACGGAAGCCGAATTTGAGAAAAAACAAAATGGCGCCCACTAGAAGCCATATTGTAACAAATTTAAAAATGAAAGTCAATAAACTATGGCAAGTGGGGTATCGATGAATAGGTCTTGTAAAATCAGAGTTAGGTTCCCCAGACCATTTTTTCATTTTAACGATCATTTAGGATTTACGAGGTTTCAAAGGTTCATTTTTAGTGTATTCCTTTGTGTCGCACTACAGACAAAACGGCTGAACCGATTTTGATGATACTTGCACCACTAGATTTGTCTTAATTTTCCGAGTGTCATAACGGAAGCCGAATTTGAGAAAAAACAAAATGGCGCCCACTAGAAGCCATATTGTAACAAATTTAAAAATGAAAGTCAATAAACTATGGCAAGTGGGGTATCGATGAATAGGTCTTGTAAAATCAGAGTTAGGTTTCTTTGAACATTTTTCATTTCAATGATCATTCAGGATTTACGAGGTTTCAAAGGTTGTAATCCTTTGTGTCGCACTACAGAAAAAACGGCTGAACCGATTTTGATAGTACTTGCACCACTAGATTTGTTTTAATCTTCCGAGTGTCACTATGGAGGCCGAATTTGAGAAAAACAAAATGGCGTCCACTAGAAGCCAATTAATAAATGAAAGTCGATAGGCTATAGGCAAGTGGGGTATCGTTAGATAGGTCTTTTAAAATCACACCTAGGTTCCTTAAACCATTTTTCCGTTTAAATGATAATTTGGGATTTACGAGGTTTCAAAGGAAATGTTTAAAGTTCCTACATAAATCATCTATCTATCAAACTACGAGTAGGTATGACACCTATTATAAAGAGAAAAGATTTGGATTATCTCAAAAACCACTCAACCGATTTTAAAAATTATATCACTTATAGAAAGCTACATTATTAACATGTAAAATAGGCCATATTTCATTTTTAAAAAAATAAGAGATCCCTACGAAAATTGCAATAATGTGAATTCAGTCGGAAAGAATCGTCTCATCTGAGAGCTTCGTTGCGTGCGCTGAGTAAATAGTTAAAGTTACACGAAAATAATGTATGGTGGAATAGTTTATCTTAAAAAGTTCTATAAAAAAGTCCGCGATAGCATATATCTAACTTTTAAGGCTGACTAACAATAAACATTTTTATGATTTTCAAACTTGGTTTAAAACTATGCTTTACTTGTGAAGGTGTTTTTACCGACATAGTATTAATCCTTATCAAAATAAATATGTTCGTCATCTTCAGTATTTAATTAAGATAAGAATTGCTCTGTACACCATTTAATTTAGATGAATATTTTATGAGATATCATAGAAATACAGTAACGTTCAACAGAAAATGACGCGGCCGGCAGCGGATAGAAAAGGGTGAAGGTGGGGCGCGTACCTACTCTCACAATATAATATTACGGTAGTAACTTAATATCATTGTAAAAGCTTAATGTGACGACATAACCAGACTCAAAAAACTTGATGATTTGTACTCCTTCAATCGATCAGTCAAAAAATCAATAAATTCATCAATGCCACATGCAGCGCATATTCGACTTACATAACTTACGACTAAAATTTTTAATGTCTATTAAAATATTGGTTCCGACTTTGCTACGTACTAAATACGTACAAATTGTGTTTTTGAAAATACTTTTTTTGCATTGTTCACGGGCATTTTCGTAAGTGGCCGACGTTCATTGGCTTACGAAAGCGATTGGACGCGGTAAATGCCGAGGTCTCGTGACGTCGCGTCGCTGCGATAGGACTCTCGAAAATTAATTCACTCTCTCTGTCGAAAAAATAGCAGATTCACGAACTTTACCAAACCAAATTTATATTAGCATTATAACATATGCAAATTTGATGATGGTTATGGTGATCACCATGGTAGTCATTACGAATAAATGAATCCGCTGCTTATTCACATGCTCTAAAATGCTACCACAAAATCTATAATAGTACCTTTGGTACAACTTCGGGCAGAAAAAACGTCGCCTGTTTACAATAAATACTGAACTAAAAAGTTTGAAATATAAAAGTAATTTAATAAAACAAAAAACCCGACTGCTTGGATACCAAAAAGTATAAAACAAGACATGAATTGAAGTATTTCATTATTATCAATTTACATCGTATATTATTAATAAAATTTATCAAGTCGCAGTCGCACGTCCTTGCATCGTAGTACTACGATGCAAGGAAGCTCCAATAGACGAACAGATTAAACGACGCAAATGGAACTGGATCGGCCACACTCTACGTAGAGAGCCAGGCAATATCGCGAGGCAGGCTCTCGACTGGAATCCTCAGGGAAAAAGAAAGCGTGGTCGACCCAAACAAACTTGGCGGCGTACGGTTCTGGCGGAGGTCGCGAGGATAGGGATGACGTGGGATGAGGTCAAGGGTGTAGCTTCTAACCGCTCGAGATGGCGCAACACTGTAGACGCCCTCTGCCCCACTGGGGGGACATAGGACATTAAAACAAAAACAGTCGCACGTCCAATAGCTAACATTTACCTTAACGTGCGACTGCGCCTTGATAGATTTTATTAATATTATACGATGTAAATTGATAATAATGAAATACTTCAATTCATGTCTTGTTTTATACTTTTTGGTATCCAAGCAGTCGGGTTTTTCCAACCGTGAACCGTTTCAGCCGTTTTAGCGTGATTGACTAACAAACATCCATCCATTCAAACTTTTACATTTATAATATTAGTATAGATATCCATACTAAAATTATAAATGCGAAAGTATGTCTGTCTGTCTTTCTGTGTGTCTGCTATGCTTTATCGGCCCCATATTATCAACAGATTTTGATGAAATTTGGTACAGAGATAGGTCATATTCCGAAGAAGGACATAGGCCATATAGGTGTATAGAATAGGAGTTCTCCCAGGAATTAAAAAAACTTAACCCACCCGGAGCAAGTCGCGGGAATCAACAAGCAACACAATCCATACTAATATTATAAATGCGAAAGTGTCTGTCTGTCGGTCTGCTACGCTTTCACGATCCATCTGTTCAACCGATTTTGATGAAATTTGGTAAGTACAGGGATACGTTATATCCCGGGGAAGGACATAGGCTTTTTAGCCCGGATATCTAAAGAGTTCCCGCGGGAATCAAAAAACTTAATCCACGCGAAGTCGCAGGCGTCATCTAGCAACACAATAATTAAATAAATTTTTGAAGTGAAAACTTCTTTAGCCGCGTTGAGCACTTTTTGATAGGGGGTGAACTTGTGGATTCGCGTCACCGTCACCGACATGCTCGCGAACACCGAGCTCGAGTTGTTACGAAGACAAGAGGTCTTAAATATAAATATACTACATTCGTAATTAAACTTTAATGCCTTAGTTTTAAGGTTTATATTTTAATTACTTTAAATACATATATTTATTTATTTTTTAATTATTTGAAATTTTCTTTTTCATTTCTACCGGCAGTCCCCCAATTTTTTTTGACCGTGAATCGAATCTGGATCCCTAGCTGTATATAATATCTAGCCATTGAACCAACGAGACAGTCGATGGTTACATAATGAAGTGGTCTAAACGAAGGGTTATTAACCCTCGTTACCGCACTCGGGGTATAAATAGCCTGTTAACAAGCTGATAAACACTCGGCCTCCCTGAATCTGTAACTCATTCGGCAGGTGTGGGGAAATACAAATAAATTCAACTCTAAGTATGGACCGGTCATCGATCATCTAACTTTTCTGGGCTGCGTTTTATGCAATTATCACTTGCTATTGATATGTGGAACTGCCTCGTTGGTCTAGTGGTTAGCATGTTTGACTGCGATGAGGTCCCGGGTTCGAGTCCCGGGTCGGACCATAATTAAGTATTGGGTTTTTCTGATTAGAAATTCTCAGTTCTAGCCCGGAGTTAGGAAGTTAGCGGTGTGTCACCCCCGTGCCTCGGAGAGCACGTTAAGCCTGGCCAGCGTGAAGGCCTGTGCCCAGCAGTGGGACGTTAATGGGCTGTAGTGGTAGTGGATGTGGATATATGGAGTCACTACTCACTTGTAGGGCTTTTTGACGACCTCCGTGGCGCAGTGTTGAACGCTTTTGTTTAACCTGTGGTTTAACGTGCGGAGGTTACGGGTTCGATCCGCGGCAGGGTCAATTTGGGAATTTATAATTTCTGAATTTTTCCTGGTCTGACCTGGTGGGAGACTTCGGCCGTGGCTAGTTACCACCCTACCAGCAAAGACGTGCCGCCAAGCGATTTAGCGTTCCGGTACGATGCCGTGTAGAAACCGAATAGGGGTATGGGTTTAATATAACTGCCATGCCCCTAACAGGTTAGCCCGCTACCATCTTAGACTGCATCGTCACTTCCCATCAGGTGAGATCGCAGTCAAGGGCTACTACAAGTAGATAACAAGTGCGAGTCGGACTCGCGCACCGAGGGTTCCGTACAAACCTGTAGTAAGTTTTAAATTATTAAAAAAAAACTACTTACTAGATCTCGTTCAAACCAATTTTCGGTGGAAGTTTGCATGGTAATGTACATCATATATTTTTTTTAGTTTTATCATTCTCTTATTTTAGAAGTTACGGGGGGGGGGACCAACATTTTACCACTTTGGAAGTGTCTCTCGCGCAAACTATTCAGTTTAGAAAAAAATGATATTAGAAACCTCAATATCATTTTTGAAGACCTATCCATAGATACCCCACACGTATGGGTTTGATGAAAAAAAAATTTTTGAGTTTCAGTTCTAAGTATGGGGACCCCCAAAATTTATTGTTTTTTTTCTATTTTTGTGTGAAAATCTTAATGCGGTTCACAGAATACATCTACTTACCAAGTTTCAACAGTATAGTTCTTATAGTTTCGGAAAAAAGTGGCGGTGACATACGGACGGACAGACAGACAGACAGACAGACAGACAGACAGACATGACGAATCTATAAGGGTTCCGTTTTTGCCAAATTTGGCTACGGAACCCTAAAAAAGAGACTTTCTTGCGCCGCGATCTTGCGCTCCCTATCGACTCATTTTGTAGTCAATTACAATTTACATATTATATAAAAACTAGAAGATGCTCGCGACTTCGTTCGCGTGGCATAAGTTTTTAATTCCCACAGGCACTCCTTAATTCTCCGGGATAAAAAGAAGCCTATGTCACTCTCCAAGTCCTCAACTAAGTATACCCATGCAAAAAATCACGTTGATCCGTTGCTCTATTTCGGCGTGATTGAAGGATAAACTCTCTATTTGACGTCCTTGGGGATAGAATTTTCAAAAACTGTGAATCACGTATTTTTTCATTTCAGACCGAAATCCCAAACACCAAGTTTCATTGCTACAGCTTGAAAAATGACGGACTTTCCTACAAACTTTCAACCCCTGTTTCAGCCCTTTGGGGGTGGAATTTCGAAAAACTGTGACATACGTATTTCTTTATTTTTTACCGAAAGCCAAAATACTAAGTTTCGTTGATATAACTTGAGAAATGACGGACTTTCATACAAACTTTAAACCCCTATTTCACCCCCTTAAGGGTGGAATTTTGAAAAATCCTTCCTTAGTGAGCGCCTACGTCACAAAAGGAACCTACTGTCAAAATTTCAAGTTTCTAGCCACAGCGGTTTAGGCTGTGCGTTGATATATAAGTCAGTCAGTCAGGACTTTGAATTTTATATATATAGATGTATTTTTTTATTAAAATACCTAAATTTTTGGAACTACCTTGCAATCGTAAATAGACTGGTTCCGAATGCCATTCCTACCGAGTAGAACCAGCAAGAAAAAAATTACGTACGTTTATCGCCTCCATGTATGTCAAGTTAACCAAAACACGTCCGTCTGTTCATATCGTAAGGTAAACAGAAACTCAAACACTGCGTCCAACCATAACAGTTACCTCACACTTAACTGTGGCAGTTACCAGTTAAGGTGACGCTCCTAAAACACGAAAGAGTAAATAAAATAATCAACTGTGACAGACGGACGGACGGACGGAGAAAGCCGCACCATAAGGGTTCCATTTTTACCATTTTGGTACGGAACCCTAAAAATTGTCAGTCCCGATAAAAGGGAAAACGAATATTTAAAAATATTAAAAAAAAACTATTCATTCATTCACCTTAAAACTAAAGCATTAAAGTTTAATTACGAATGTAGTATATGTTTATATTTAAGACCTTTTGTCTTTGTAACAACGCGAGCATGTCGGTGAGGGTGACGCGAATCCACAAGTTTACCCCCTACTCAACGCTCAACGCGCTAAAGAAGTTTTCACTTCAAAATACCTTATTTGGTATTATTATAATAAAATATGATAATAGTCGATAAAGCCCGCCGCCAACCCGCATCGGAGCAGCGTGGTGGGTCTAAGCTCTAATTCCCTCTCTCCTATGAGAGTGAAGGCCTGTGCCCAGCTGTGGGACGTTAATGGGCTGTAGTGGTAGTGGTGGTGGTATTATTCTGTGATCACTAACTTTAATTTCAGGAAGTGCATAGACAATAAGATTCTTATTCACACTATCGCGTGCTTCGTGGTTGTTAGAATAAACTCTATAAATCTATGGTACTTTATTATAGGGTTACCATTTTGATGTTAGATGGCGGGATCAAAACACTCAGAACATGAGCGGCTTTATTTTTATTTAAAAAAATGGTAAATGATTCTTAGTGATTCTAGACAGAATGCGGATGGTAATCCATGCTTAATATTATAGATGCGAAAGTGTGTCTGTCTATCTGTCAGTCTGCTACGCTTTCGCGGCTCATCTGCTCAAACGATTTTGATTGAATTTCAAATAAAAGTTAAGATTTCAAAACCGTACTACAGACTGCTCTTAGGACACTCTTTAACAGGAGGTATCCCTGAAAAACAGGATGGTTGGTCAAATGGTCACCCTACAGTATAATCATTTGAATCCTGATATATTGGCGTAATACCATCAATGGCGGTGCACTATTTAACTTGAAACACATTAACCAATCCCGATTTACGATCTTCCTTACTTTTTACTAGATAATGCCCGCGACTTCGTCTGCGTGGATTAAGTTTTTTTAACTCCTTATATTTCCGAAATAAAAAGTAGTAAAAGCACAGAATAGGTAATAGTAGGTAAAAGTCCTTTCTCTGGATGCAACCTATGCCTGTACCAAATTTCGCCAAAATAAGCATAGTATACAGACAGACACACTTTCGCATTAGTATATATTTATTGGATTAAGATATAAGGACAAGGAGTATTACTTAGCGACGAATTTATTAAATCCAATACCAATACAATCTGATTTATAAAAAAAAACTAGCTGTTGCCCGCGACTTGGTCCGCGTTGACTAAGCAAATTTCAAACCCCAATTTTACCCCCTAAGGAGGTGAATTCTCAAAAATTATTTCTAAGCGGATATCTGGGTCTAAATACATATCTAGTACATCTACTAGATACTAAATGGATATCTATATAATATGCTAAATTTCAGCCCGATTCGTCCAGTAGTTTGAACTGTGCGTTGATAGATCAGTCAGTCAGTCAGTCACCTTTTCATTTTATATAAATATTTAGATACAATATTTAAATGTAATAAACTTATATTGGGGCTGATTCTGTATAACACAATCTCTAAACTAAACTAAAATGGCAGCTTTAAATCTAGTTCTGTCCCTTTCCGTAGGGAGTATTATGAAAGGGTTAAGTTAGCAATATTTGTAATGCTCTAATTTTAGTTTAGTTTTGAGATTGTGCACTACAGAATCAGCCTCTTGTCTTTTTAGTTCCTATTATTATCTTCTCAAAAAATAACAATATTTAAAGGAAAGTCCAGATAAGTCCAGCCCAAATCCTTGGACCTAGAAAGCTGAAATTTTGTACAGAGGTTCCCTTTATAATGTAGACAAAGAATAAGGTCTGATTTTACGAAATCCAGCTTCAAATAATGTAAGAAATAGTTAAATATCTCGGCGAGAATACAATCGGAGTCGTAAATAATTCAACATGCCCACAGCAAAATCCCAGCGAAATTTTAGATTAGGCAGTAAGTAGTAAAATTTTTATGTTTCTCGCTTTGATTGCTCGCCGCTCTGTTTTGAACTTTATAGCTAATAAAATATTATCAATTTCGACCGTCCGTCGGTCATAAAGCAATACGCTTAGAAGAGGACATCGTTTTGAGGCTTGAGTGATGTTGCAAGTTGAAAAACGTCACAACGGAGCTACGTTTCTCTCAAAATTGCAGGGGAATTACGCCACGAGATATAATGCCATATCGGTTAACTTGAAACTCAACCGACGCTGATCTTCTGCCTGAAAACTTAAAATAATGAGTAAACGCAATTAAGTACAGAATTGCGTGTATAGTACGCGCTCGAGTTGAATGCAGAGCTCATGTATGTGTGACCATACATAAGCTCTGCCTTCAACTAGCGCGCGGACTATACTCATTATTTCAAAACTTTTTGTCAAATAGGCGCAGCAGCAGCGAATTAAATAGTGAAGGTTCACACTTGGACTACACGTTACAATTTGCTGACCGCCTGGTCCGCTACTTTGACAAATGGAGATCTTAATAATATCGCCTCCCGCACAAAGGGAGGTGGGTAACTTATCGCCGTCGGGGTCGCCTTTATTCAGTGTTTATTATCGATATTGTTTTAATGGGGAATTAATAGCATTTTTATGGCCCCAGTAATATCTACAAGTCATTATGTTGAGCAGTTGGTAATTATATGGAAGCTGATGTCGCATATGTTCGGATATTGTAATGCACGATCTCTGGCGCAAACATTATAAATATTGAATCGGAGTTCCGTAACCTAATAAAATTCCACAACCTATTTTAAACTCGCCTTATAACAAGTTTGAGAAATCCTTTAAAAATATGCTCCTGAAAAATATACTGTTGAAGATTAGGTAAATGATAAAAGAGCACGGATTTGACTCGCTCTAGCAATGCTAAGGACAGCGGTTACTTACGAGAATGTCTCTACATATTGATGAAATTGTAAATTAATTTTTAATACAGTTGCTCAAAAAGTGGCGTATTGCAGGGACGTATAGCGTTCGGGATGTGGGCTATTACATACTCGTGCTTTTTTTTTACCTTTCCCGAACTCGTGCGTTCTCTTTCCCAACTGTCAAAATAATGTCTATTAAAAAGAAAAACCAACCATGAAGTTTTTACTAAAAAAATTCATAGAAGTTTTTATGATTCATGTAAATACGTATATTTCTAAAAAGAAGCTACTAATTTGTTTCAATATCAGATTTAATGATTTGATTGAATGAGTTTGGTTAGGTTTCATTTCATTTCATCTCAATTTCATTTTCATTTCATATCAATAAAAAAATTCTACTGAAGACTTGGCTGTATGGGCATAGTTCCCTTTGCCTACCAGAATGGGTGAAGAAAAAAAAAACTCTGCTTATATTCTACGGGTGGCGCCATTTTTCAGAAATTTTCTTTGCGAGTTTAGTTGTTTGTTGCACAAAATGAGTAATTTCGACCCTAGTTTTTTTGAATTAACACCACCGGAACTCAGTATAATTGCACAAAATGCTTTGGAGAACATTTTACCGGAAAAATCAAAAAGTCGCTACATATCTACATACGACGAATTTATTGCGTGGAGAGAAGAGAAAAAAGCAAATACACTGAAAAAAAAAATTAGTAAAACTAATTGCTTTTTCGGTAATATACATTGCTTTGGCCAGTAAAAATGGAGCCTATTGTCCAAACAAGTTCAAGTAACCGAAAAAAAAACAGTTGAGTTATAACAGTAGATATTACCGGTTGACTATTCTTACTGTTTGTAAGACAGTAAGTAAGAAAGTAATAGTTAGTATGAACTGTTTGTTTCAGTAAACTTTAAAGTTCAAACAATTAAAATAGCTCGTTAGCTCCTAACTATATTCTAAAAAAACTGTTCTGAAGCAGTAAAAATAACTGCTACAATATCAGTAAAGCTCTGAAAACGGCAATACTTAAAAATAACCGTTTGCTTCAGTAAACATTAATGTACAAACAATTGAAACAACTGATTAGCTTCTTACTGTTTTTTGCCCATTTCGACGAACTGTCAGTAATCAATTACTTTTACAAAAAATCAGTTTTTTTAACCGAATTAAATTTTACTGTGCCAAAAAAGTAAAAAGTCTCGTGCTATTTTTTTCAGTGTAGTTTTTCAGAAAATGTTATGTTGGCATACTTCTCCGAACTCTCAGCAAAATTAAAACCTTCTACGTTATGGTCGAGGTTTTCGATGATAAAAAGTATGCTGAAAATGCAACAAACTAGAAACTGGGAAAAAAATCACACACTCCATTAATTTAAGGTCCAATCCGTCTCCTTCACATGTTGCAGAGAACGTTCGTCCATCTACCTTCGTTGATAATGATAATTCATCAGATCTAACTCCATCAACTAGCAAACGCCATTGTATGACAAATATACATGAACAATCATACGAAATTAATAATAGTTTGTCTCAAACAGTAAATATGCAACCTAAAACTTCCCCAGTTAGTATAAAAAACTGTACCAATTTCAATGTAATATGTGAATTATAACTTTTATAAGAAATAAATGTTAAGTTAGTTGAGTTTATTGTGTTTTTATTATTTTATTAAATTGCTTCATTTTTTCGCAACTGTATTAAAAATAGTCGTTCAGTACACGTGCGGAACCGTCATTGCAACTTGTTCCGACTGTCAACCCTCGCTTTCGGCTGCGCCTCGGCTCGGGTCGACATTTGTCGGAACTCTTTACAATGACAGCCTTTCCACACTTGTAATGAAATATACTATTTTCAAATAGGCAACCACTGAGTTTTTTGCTGGTTCTTCTTAGTAGGAATGGCATTCCGAACCAGTGGTAGATTCACTCGACGATTTAAAAGCACTTGTAAAAGTTTATTTGAATAAAAAACATTTGAGATTGAGGTTCTAGTTTCAATTTTCAGGTTTAAGATTCCGTAATCTGTTCCTACCCGTGAAGATCGTGAGGTTGTGTGGAAGAGATTGCAGAAGTAATAAGGCCACCTTTGCACCCTTCTATAAAGAGTTTGTCTATATCTATCTACTCTGTATATAAATAAAGGACCATTATCGTTCCATCCAATTAGTCTGCCTATATGCCACCAGTGTTTCTTTCAGGCAAAATTCTCCAGGGGGGCGGTTAAGAGATCTGGGGGGGCGGAGTAAATAAAAGAAACAAAATAATCTTTAAAATCAATTCCAATTTTTATTAATATTTTGATGAATAAAAGATGGTGTCATAGTAAAATTGTAAAAAGCAACGAAGAATTATTATTTACAAAAATCTTATTCTTCGTGGCTTTTTTCTTGCGTACAAATCAACAACTTTTTCTAGAAATTCTTCTTTTGGAGTCTCTGGTCCCTCGATGCTTATGATCATACAATGCATCAAAGTTTCAGGTAGCATTATGTTTCTTGCCTTATTTAGTATTCTGTTCATTGTACTAAACGATCTTTTAACGGAGCCATCAGTGGTGACGGGAATGACAAGAAGGATTTCACAAAGTTTTTGTAATTCGCAGTACCCTAAGTCTGCTTCCAAGATTTTTGCGATTGGATTTTCACCTGTGTCCTTGTACATTCCGCTTTCTAACATTGACTTGATGTAAAATTTAAATGATTTAAGGTCTGCTATCACATGCCCCGGGGGGGCAGTAAGGACAACTGAAAGAAACACTATGCCACAGCCATTTACAAACTAAAAGAACTGTAAAATTTAAAAAGACAGTTTTGGGAATAAATAGACTTGAGTATTTTAATTTTGGAAACAAAACGGGATATTTACCCCATGCCTTCCTAGTTCCTCCCCAACGTAATCTACATTTTTAGACTAGCGCTTGGCTGAAATTAGACTTGATGGAAGTAGTGATGCAGCCTAAAGTAGAGCGCGCTTGCTTAGAAGATGCCTACTCGTTCTTGATTTGAAGATACCATTATTATAAGCGGAGGGAAAAACGGAAACCGGAAGAGCTTTCCATATCCTAATTGTTCGAATTAGAAACGAGGAAGCAAATCGC
This sequence comes from Erebia ligea, assembly GCA_917051295.2. Lineage (NCBI taxonomy): Eukaryota > Metazoa > Arthropoda > Insecta > Lepidoptera > Nymphalidae > Erebia > Erebia ligea. The sequence continues at coordinate 553,469 of OU785240.1, read as the reverse complement.
TTTATACGCGTCTGTGGAATTTCGACTATGTATGGACGACCCTGACGATGCCTTGCGGTACGATAGTAGAAAGGTGAAGGGAAACAAGGTCAAAAAATTATTGGGCACACTTTTCGAAATATTATTTTAATATTGTAGAATTATTATGTACTTCTAGCTGATGCCCGTGACTTAGTCCGCGCGGAATAAGTTTTTTTAAATTCCCACGGGAACTCCACAATTTTCCGGGATAAAAAGTAGCCTATGTCACTCTCCAGTCCTCAACTATACCTATGCAAAATATCACTTCGATCCGTTGCTCCGTTGCAGCGTGATTGAAGGAAAAACCAACAAACCAATAAACCAACAAACAAACACACTTTCGCATTTATAATATTAGTATGATTATACGTTTGACGCCTTTTTTACCTATAAATAGGTACTTTTATAGTACTAATTCATTTTTTTTTGTCATAAAATAGTAATGGGAAGCTGTCGATAAGTCAGGCCCTGCTATCGATATGTCGATAGACTCCTTTCGGCGTCGTTAAACTTTTATGTGTTTTTCAGTTAATGGATGTATTAAAGTTTTTCGGCCTAATTGCTTTGGAATCGGTATTTTATTACTCAGAGCGTGTGATATTAATAAGGGTGTGTGAAAAAAATATCGATCTGCATTCTGCCCGCAACTTCGTCTGCGTGGATTTAGATTTAAATATCCCCGGGAACTCTTTTTTCCGAGATAAATAGTAGCCTAAGTCACTCTCCAGCAGGGCGAGCATGGGGAGGTGACAAATTTTTTATCCCCGATTATGACTACTGACAAGAGATAAAATTATCGTATCCCTATGTTAAAGCATGGCCACAGGGGAAAGGAGAAGTATATCCCTGTTTGACATTTCAAGTGGATAAACTTCCCCCGCCTACAGCATGGGGGCAAATGAAAGAGATAAAATTGTCCTTTTTAGACATTTGAAAGGGGCAATTTTACCCTAGGTCATTGGAGGTGGGTTTAAGTTTATCTTCATCCTCCCCCTTTTCTATCTTCCCCCTTTTTTTTCGCAGCGACGATTACTTAATATTTATTTCGCACGAAGTTTACACTTGCAAAGACTCTTTGATAATATGATAGAGACTAGTTGACACTATAGCAAGGACTCGTTGGTAAGAACTTTTGGTAGGAACTGTTGGTAAGGAATGATGTTTGGAATGATGTTGGTAATGAAGGAGGATGTTTTTTTTTATGTTAATAAAAAATGTTAATAAAAATTATAAAATTAGTAAAACGCAAAATGTGTCATTCCTAGTTCAAAGAGTTCCATCGAATATGGGCCTTTGAAAGTAGTTTCGATACTTTAATATATCGCTACTGGATGGCATAAACAGTCGCGTAAAAAGACTGGATTAAAGATGCATATCTCAAATTTCGTCACTGGCAGGTAAGTGAACCGTGGCCGAGAGGTCAAGGCGCTCAGGGCGCGATTCCCAGAGAGACGCAGGTTCAAATCCTGCCGGTTCCGAAATTTTTGATATGTATATTTAAGTAAGTTTAAATGCATGTTTTTTTTTAAAGAGAAAAGTTATAATTTAGTGCTGTTATAAATTTATCCATAATTATTGTAAAATTAAATAAGTCAATACTAATCTAACATGCCAATGTTGACTAATATTAAAATTGTTTGACATTATAGTAATTTGAATTAATAACTTTATAAAATGTAACTGATAATTAATTTTAACTTGGACCAATGTTTACTTTAATTTTTTTGTATATACCAGCCATATTTTGAATTTAATGTGATATAATTTTTGCACACTGTCTCTGACAGTAGATTGTGTACGGGAAGATTCTATTTATATTCAGCTGTTATTACCCACAATTTTGCAAAATAAATGATTTATGATTTATTTATTTATGATTTATGATTTAATAACACAAACACATTTGGGAAAGGTGAACAACAGTTTCGTGGACTCTACACTTGTTTGTCACTAATTAGTGGTAATTTCTAAATGTGATTATCTCTAATTGAAGTACTTACACTCGTTTACAATAATATTATGCATCAATAAAAACCGGCCAAGTGCGAGTCGGACTCGCGCACCGAGGGTTCCGTATAAACCTGTAGTAAGTTTTAAATTATTAAAAAAAAACTACTTACTAGATTTCGTTCAAACCAATTTTCGGTGGAAGTTTGCATGATAATGTACATCACATATTTTTTTTAGTTTTATTATTCTCTTATTTTAGAAGTTACGGGGGGGGGGGGGGGGGACCAACATTTTACCACTTTGGAAGTGTCTCTCGCGCAAACTATTCAGTTTAGAAAATTTTTGAGTTTCAGTTCTAAGTATGGGGACCCCAAAATTTATTGTTTTTTTCTATTTTTGTGTGAAAATCTTAATGCGGTACACAGAATACATCTACTTACCAAGTTTCAACAGTATAGTTCTTATAGTTTCGGAAAAAAGTGGCTGTGACCTACGGACGGACAGACAGACAGACAGACAGACAGACAGACAGACAGACAGACAGACATGACGAATCTATAAGGGTTCCGTTTTTGCCAAATTTGGCTACGGAACCCTAAAAATGTACGCTCAGTTACGAATTATACAAAAATGTGCAAATATTACACGTGATCAGAGTAATCCATTCGAATTTCGAGACACCGAATTTCAGGGCCTGTTTCGGATGCACAAAGATTGTGTTTTTATATTTTGTGTGGAGAACTGCATGAAGCTTATGCAAGCTGCATATGCAGCGTTGGTTTGTAGTCTGTACCTACTTGTTTCAGCTCGGCTTAAAATTTATTATGCCAAAATGCATATATAACGGTACTGATTTGAAAACAATTCCAAGCTTTTAAACCGTCTCAAAATTTCCGCAAGTTAGTAGGGCGTGGTTACATTAGGGTATTATTCCAAGGCGGTGTAAGCTTACGGATAACATTTCTTTCTCATTAGCTTCAAAGATTTGAAGACCACCTGGCGTAGTGGGGTGATTTTAAAACGCCTTGAAAATTTTTAATAATCTATGCTAATATTATAAATGCGAATGTGTGTCTGTCTGTCTGCCTGCTTCGCTTTCGCAGCTCATCTGTTCAACCGATTTTGGTGAAATTTGGTACAGGGGTAGGTTGTATCCCGTGGAAGGACATTGGCTAATTTTTATCCCGAAAAATTAAAGAGTTCCGGGAATCAAAAATCTTAGTCCGGACGAAGTCCGTAAAGTTTGGATGGATGGATACATGTTTGTTACTCAATCACGCCAGAACGGATCTGGATGAAATTTGGATTCTGGATAGATTATATAGACATGAATAACACATAGGCTTCCTTTTATCCCGGAAAGCGGGAGAATTTTAGAAGAAATTCAAAAGCACGTGTAAAAATGTATTTGAATAAAAGACATTTGTGTTTGGAAAATTACAGAGTTCCCGCGGGAACCAAAAAACGTCAATCCACGCGGACGAAGTCACAGGCATCATCTAGTTAAACAGAAAGGTTTTTTAAGATCAAGATAATGTTTTTTTTTAAATAGTCTTTGTCTAGTTTTGCACGCGGCGGTGTGTAAAAATATACAGATAAGTAATTTTATAATTTTATTACAGTGCTTCACACACGAGGAAAGCTTCTAAACTTACTTACATACGTATCAAAAATTTTCGGAACCGGCAGGATTTGATCCTGCGTCTCTCTGGGAATCGCGCCCTGAGCGCCTGAGCGATTTTTGAACATGTATTTAAGTAAGTTTAGATACAGATAAGTACAATACTACTAATATTATAAATGTGAAAGTGTGTTTGTTTGTTGGTTTATTGGTTTGTTGGTTTGTCCTTCAATCACGCCGCAACGGAGCAACGGATCGACGTGATTTTTGGCATGGGTATAGTTAAGGACCTGGAGAGTGACATATAGGCTACTTTTTATGCCGGAAAATTAAGGAGTTCCCGAGGGAATCAAAAAAACTTAAACCACGCGGACGAAGTCGTGGGCGTCAGCTAGTCTTCCGCACTTGGCCGACGTTGTGGACTGAGGCCAAACCTTTCTCATTTCAAAACGAGACTCTTACCTAGTAGGACTGGTTGAAATGAGGATGGTGACATGAAATGTGACGTCAGAAGTCCGTCGCATGCAAAGCCGGGACAAATAAGCTAATGTATTTATACGTATTGAAAAAAACAGAAAGTAATTTGGCAGGTCGTGTTTCGGCAGCGCGGGATGCTGTCGGACCACTTTTGATTTTTCTTATTGTGTGAACCGGTTAAATAATTGTACGCCATTTTTGTTTGCCCCTGTTTTGTGATGAGTTTGTACATCTCTCATCGCGGTCAAAATCATTATTGGACAAAGTTTTATGAGTTAAGGTACTTGTACTTAAATAATTTTAAATCTAGTTAAGTAATTTACGATACCTATTTGTGAGATGGACGAACTCCCATACAAGAAGTGCGTTTTTAAGTTGATTGAGTTGTCATCATCCCTATTATATAAAAATGTAATTGATTTACGTATTGAGATGGTGATACTAAAAAGAGGCCCGACTGAGTTTGTTGTGGGCTCTTCTCAGACCAGGGCGCGGTTAGAACCCTCGTACTCGTAGCTTTAGTTTTAAGATACCGTAACTGTACCGTACCGTAGGTACTGTAATTTAATATTTATCTCAAAAGTATAAATCAAAATGTGTTAAAATAATTTTAAAAGTTAACTATAATCAAACTTTTAAAATTATTTTTACTACACTAACGAATTACAAAAATACACTAACGAGAGATTAATGTGGATAAGCAAAACATTTCACATAACTAATATCTGCAATCAAATAAATATTATAAATGCGAAAGTTTGGATGGATGGATGGATGTATGTATGGATGTATGTTTGTTACTCAATCACGCTCCAACGGATGAACGGATCTGGATGAAATTTGGCACAGAGATAGATTATAGTCTGGAATAGCACATAGGCTACTTTTTATCCCGGAAAATTAAAGAGTTCCCGCGGGAACCGAAAAACCTAAATCCACGCGGACGAAGTCGCGAGCATCAGCTAGTTAAATATAAAAAGAAGCAGACTATGGGCCGGTTTTTTAATTTTTTTTTAATTAAAACTAATCATAACTTACGTTCATTAAAATTTAACACACGTAAGAGTTTCAATATACCTGAAATCTGTTAAGTTTCTAGTGCAGAAGTGTAAATAAACGCTTTATTGACTAACGTTCGTTACCGCCATCTACCTACGTGTCCGTTAATAAATTATTATGGTGATACAACCCCTGGGTTTACTTTACCATGGCATGAAGCAAAACATGACTGCCTCATTGCTCTAGCGGTTAGCATAGTCGACTACAGAGTACAGACCACGCGGACGAAGTCGCGGGCATCATCTAGTATTTATATAATCGTATGGTGTTTTACATATAAGCGTTTTTATAATATGCAAGCTTTAGTATATGTTTTAATATCCTTCTCCGTTCTACCACAGAACAGCGAGAAACCGTCAGCACCCCTATGTGGTTGACGTCCAATTTGCTCGCACGAAACGCTTTTGCTCGACGTTTCTGATACGAACCGCTAGGGTGTGGAACACCCTCCCAGCGCACGTTTCCTGCCACTTATAACTTAAGTACCTACAAGGCAAGAGTGAATCTTCTAGGCGAGCGCGTTCCAACCTAGACCTCATCATTGCTTTGCACTAAGCATGATTGTCGTCAAGCGCAAGCCTATCACCAATAAAAAAAAAAGCTAATTAAAAAAGAATTTCGCCTGCAAGTTCGTCGCTCGTTTAGCACCGCCCAGGGGACACGTGCAGGGAGGTAGAAGGTAGTTCCTGCGGACGTGAGCGACGGGGCATCCCCTACCCCCTAGTACAAAATATAGACCAAAACTTTTAAATAAACCGGCCAAGTGCGAGTCGGACTCGCGCACCGAGGGTTCCGTACAAACCTGTAGTAAGTTTTACGATTTATGACGTACTAGCTGATGCCCGCGACTTCGTCCGCGTGGATTGAGGTTTTTCGTTTCCCGCGGGAACTCTTTAATTTTCCGGGATAAAAAGTAGCCTATGTGCTATTCCAGACTATAATCTATCTCTGTGCTAAATTTCATCCAGATCCGTTCATCCGTTCCGGCGTGATTGAGTAACAAACATCCATCCATACATCCATACATCCATCCAAACTTTCGCATTTATAATATTTATTTGATTATAAACAAGACGAAATGAACCGCAAAACTAACTTTGTTTGTAGAGGTTTAATATCAAACAAACTATGCTAGTTAGAGCGTTGGTTTTATTTTTCCTGTAAAATATACATAAGCTTCTAGTGACCATAATTATTTCAGATTTTTCAATTTCCCCCTTTTTTAATTAAACTAAAAATAATTTTCGATTTTTATTTTATTTTAATGATGTTAGGCCACTATTATACACAACTATTCCAAATTTCATGTCGATAGCTTTAATAGTTACTGAAATAATCGACTGTGACAGACGGACGGACAGACGGACGGACGGACGGAGAAAGTCGCACCATAAGGGTTCCATTTTTACCATTTTGGTACGGAACCCTAAAAATCGTGTGGCTATTCAAATAATTTATAATTACTCCCACATACTCAATAATTCCGAGCATCCAGGGTGGGCCAGAGGAGCGAACAAACAAACATTCACTTTATGATGCCTTTACAACATAATTCAAGGCATGTAGGATTATAAATACGAATAGTTTCGGTAAATGATTTAATAGTTATCCTTCCGTATAACTTAGTGTGGATACGCCTACGAATTCTTTATTTGTTTTCCTGTTTTGTGTGATACGCTCAGCGCCTGCGCCTTTTTAAATATTACACTCAACCATACAACTTACCTAGTAAACTTTATATATAACTAGTTGATGCGCGCGACTTCGTCCACGTGGTTTAACTTTTTTGATTCCTGTGGGAACCCCTTAATTTTCCGTGACATAAAGTAGCCTATTTCACTCTAGGTTCTCAACTATGCCAAAATTCACGTCGATCCGTTGCACCATTGCGGCGTGATTGAAATGTCTTTCAAACAAACACGCTGTAGCATTAATAATATTAAGTATGATGATATTTGATAAAAAAAGTTAAATCTGATTCAATTCAATCCACCTATTCAAATGTTTACTTCTGTAAAACCGTTGTTTTCGTCTCGCAGATTAATCCGTACTCTTCAAAATTTTTGGTTGACAATCAAAATAATAATAAAGAGCCATAGAGCTAACCGAAAGTTACAATGTTTGAAATAATGCGAGGAATGTCCACAAGTCTCTAGCTAGAGCGCTAAGAGCCTTAAAAGTTAAAAATTGAAATCAGTTTAAGGTTGCTTTATGTCGATAGCGGCGGTTAACCGTTAACCGAACAAATGTGGATTAATCGATGTTTTAGATCGACGGTCTCGTACCCACTCATCTGGGTCGATCGAGTGTAATTTTGGTTACTGTTATGTTTGGTTCCTCAAACTCAATTCTTTTATTTCATGTAAACCTACTTTCAGCGTTTGTGAATGGTCAAGTCAAAAGGTCAGTACAGTTCTACTGTAATGGAAGCTGGAACTGACTTTTGTCATTAACTAAATAGAAGAACGTCTTCGTACTTTTTATTTAAAAAAATCAAAGAGTTCCTACGGAATGTTCAAAAACCTAATTCAAATGCAGTCGCGAAAATTTCTGTCTTCTGGATGCAACTGTCCGTACCAAACTCACCAAAATCGGTTGAACAGACGAGCCGTGAACGCCTAGCAGATACACAGACAGACTGGACAGATAGACAGACAGATAGTCACACTTTTGCATTTTAAAATTAGTATAGATAGTATGGATAACTTTTCTAGTTTCTATCGCTTCAACCTAACAAAAGAAATGTTAAACCATCTAGATAAAAGCTACCCAAAAAATATTTTTACAATTACAGGAGGTAATCAAGTCGAATGAGTAACGACTAACGACCCGTCAGTTGTACAGTAATTGATAAACAATGCTGGTTAAACAGTAAACCACTATCTCGGCGGCTAATGGCTGACATATTTGAAATACTTATAATTAATTAGTAATTAAATGCCCTTTGAAATGCCGAAATAGTTAAATGATTGTTGAATCAGAAATACCTAGATAGGTGTGGATTACGTATTATTAGGTTATTTCATTAGCTCAGGCTATTCAACTTGCATAAATACAGGACTGAAATCGAATACTAATACCTACTTATTAGAAACTAGCTGATGCCCGCGACTTCGAACGCGTGGAATAAGTTTTTTTGAATTCCCACGGGAAAAAAATATTTTTCCGGGATAAAAAGTAGCCTATGTCACTCTCCAGGTCCTCAACTATACCCATGCAAAAAATCACGTTGATCCGTTGCTTTGTTGAGGCGTGATTGAAGGACAAACCAACAAACCAACAAACCAATAAACCAACACACTTTCGCATTTATAATATTAGTATGATATGATATGATATGATGCGAAAGTGTGTTTGTCTATCTGCTACGCTTTAGCGGCCCATCTTTTCAACCGATTTTGTTGTAGGATTTGGTATTGAGGTTGCAGTTGCAGTGGTGGAAGACACGCACTCCACCACATAGATTTGTCTACTGTGGCGGATTCTGGTTCATTCATTATCATGGACTTCCGCAAAGTAACGCCTGGTTCGATTTAATAGTTTTCGTTTTTATTTTATTTTTCATATTTACTAGCAACACTGTCATCGGGTGAGATGAGTTTGTGGGACTTTACTTTTAAAATAATTTATCCGTGTCAAAACAATAAACCTTTAAAAGGCCGTCATATTTATGCAAAGCCTCGAAATCGTTACGGTGAAGCACAGCGGTGAAGTAAATCGATTATAATATAATTAGCCTTTACCTCTTTTTACCTACCGCCCTCTTGGAATAGACACGTTTCTATTTACAAAGTACTATTAGTTGTAGTATAATATTATAAAGGCGAAAGTTTGGATGGATAGATGGATGGATGGATGTTTGTTACTCAATCACGCCAGAACGGCTGAACGGATCTGGATGAAATTTGGCACAGAGATAGATTATAGGCTGGACAACACATACGCTACTATTTATCTCAGTAAATTCGCGACTTCGTCCGCGTGGATTGAGGGTTTTCGGTTCCCGCGGGAACTCTGTAATTTTCCGGGATAAAAAGTAGCCTATGTGTTATTCCAGACTATAATCTATCTCTGGGCCAAATTTCGTCCAGATCCGTTCAGCCGTTGGGGCGTGATTGAGTAACAAACATCCATCCATACATCCATACATCCATCCAAACTTTCGCATTTATTATATTTATTTGATTATTTGATTATTATTGCTAATTTTTTGAAAACACCAAAATAATAACAGGGCTTGCACAATAAGGTGCGCCTTACCACACATGGATTTTTTGAATTACTTAATCGACCTCCTAAAATTATACATCTCGAAATGTAAACAGCGTAAGCGTGGACCCCCGAGGCCCGAGCGTACAATTTACATCCAACATTTTGATAACTTCATCTCAAAAATAATCTCAGTCTTGCGTGGGCGCATCCAAAATGACGGCCAATCACGAGCAAGCTACGGGATCATATATTATGATCATAATTTATTTAATTTAATATTATAAATGCGAAAGTCTGTCTGCTATGCTTTCACGGGCCATCTTTACAACCGATTTTGATGAAATCATATTAATATTATAAATGCGAAAGTGTGTTTGTTTGTTGGTTTGTCCTATAATCACGCCGCAACGAAGTAACGGATCGACGTGATTTTTGGTATGGGTATAGTTGAGGACCTGGAGAGTGCTATAGGCTACTTTTTATCCCGGAAATTTAAGGAGTTCCAATGGGAATCAAAAAAACTTATTTTTTTTTAACTTCCAAATTCGGTCACCCATCCAGTTACCGACTTGGGTCTACGTTGTTTAATAATCGACTGATATACGATGTCACAGCTAGGCCACTCGTCCCTCAAGTACCTCTTAAATCCTCGTAAATACTTAATTTATCCGTGTCAAAACAATAAATCTTTAAAACACCGTCCTAATTATGCGAAACCTCGCAATCGTTTCGGTGAAGCAAATCTATCTATATCTATCTATATATATATCTATATATATAAAATTCAAAGTCCTGACTGACTGACTGACTTATATATCAACGCACAGCCTAAACCGCTGGTCCTAGAGACATGAAATTTGGAGGGTGTGTTCTTTGTGAAGAGGAGGTATCCACTAAGAAAGGATTTTTCGAAATTATACCCCCAAAGAGGTAAAATAGGGGTTGAAAGTTTGTATGAAAGTCCGTCATTCCTCAAGTTATATCCATGAAACTTGGTATTTGACAGAAGCTCAAATACCTAGTTTAACCTAGTTTACCTAGTTTACAATAGTTTAAAATAAAGAAATACGTGTTTCACAGTTTTTGAAAATTCTGTCCGCAAGGACGTTAAATAGAGAGTTTGCCCTTCAATCACGCCGCAACAGAGCAACGGATCGACGTGATTTTTTGCATGAATATAGTGGAGGACCTGGAGAGTGATCTATAGGATTTATCGAGTGCCTGTGGGAATTAAAAAAACTTATGCCACGCGAACGAAGTCGCGAGCATCCTCTATAGTCCAGTCATCTTAGTAGTTCACCTCGGAATTTGAGATACCCAGCTGATTTTTTGTATAAACTTGTATTTTGGCATTCTAAAAGTTGTCTCAAAACCTACATATGGTAGGGTGTCCGCGTCTATTAAAATTTGAGGTCAAAGGTCACAAAAATCAATTTTTTGCTTATTTTTTGCAAATATCTCATTTCCTATGGGGTTTTCGCTATTTGTATTTATTATAAGTATTGTAGAAAATTAAATTCCCTACAACTTTTGTTTAAAAAAAATTTTTATACGTTGAATCGTTTTCGAGATAGAGGGCGGAGAGCGCGCGGTTAGAGCATAATGTAAGGTCAACCGGTATAGTCTTGGTCAAAACACGCTATATAAAGTTTATTAAGTAATTATTGATAAATATATAATTAATAATAATTTTCATTTGTTATCAACTATTACATTATACATATTTAATCATCTTTTTCATCAATTGAATCTATCTATTCAATAATACTTACAACCCATTCCTAAAATTAAAAAAATATTAAGGGACAAACTTTAATTACATTATAATTATATTCTCATTTCCACTAATTATAATTTAAGTAGACAATAATGAAGTACAGATTGGAGTAGCATCTTCAGGAGTAGTATCTTCAGGAGTAGCATCTTCAGGAGATGTTGACTCGACAATGCACGATTGTAACGTCTTTTCATTCGTGCATTGTAGAGACCACACCATAGACCACATACACACATTGAGGCAGATTGTGCAGAAGTCCTATGAGTACAAACAGTCTCTGTGTCTCGCTTTCGTGGACTATGAGAAGGCCTTTGACTCCATCGAGACCTGGGCTGTTCTGGAATCCTTGCAGCGATCCCAAGTTGATTGGCGATACATCGAAGTTTTGAAATGCCTATATAGCTCGGCATTTATGTCTGTCCAAGTACAGGGTGCGTCTACAAGACCTATCCAATTGCATCGCGGGGTGAGACAGGGGGATGTTCTGTCCCCGAAACTGTTTTCTAATGCTTTGGAAGATGTCTTTAAAACGCTTGACTGGAACGAACAAGGCATCAACGTGAACGGAGAGCACATTTCACACCTCCGCTTCGCTGATGATATCGTCATCATCGCAAGTTCGCTGCAAGAGCTGCAGAAGATGCTCGATAGCCTTCACGCTGCCTCCCGACGTGTCGGTCTCCGGATGAACTTTGACAAGACCAAGGTCATGTTCAATGAATTGGTCATTCCGGGGCCGATTACTGTCAACGGATCTATTCTCGAAACTGTCCAAGAATACACATACCTTGGGCAAATTTTGCAAGTAGGAAGTAACAGTTTCGAGAAAGAGATAGAACGGAGAATACAGCTGGGCTGGGCAGCAAATGGCAAACTCCGTCGAGTCTTTTCGTCGCCTATACCGCAATGCCTGAAGACCAAAGTCTTCAATCAGTGCGTCCTGCCGGTTATGACTTACGGTGCCGAAACGTGGACACTGACATCGAGGCTAGTCCACAGACTTCAAGTCGCTCAACGCGCTATGGAAAGAGCTATGCTCGGAATTTCTTTGAGGGATAAAATCCGAAACGAAGTAATTCGCCAAAGAACGAAAGTAATTGACATAGCTCTCAAGGCTAGCACGTTGAAGTGGCAGTGGGCTGGTCACGTTTGCCGTAGGACTGACGGCCGCTTGAGTCGCAAGGTCCTAGAGTGGAGACCGCGTCTCGGCAAACGGAGTGTGGGGCGCCCCCCGGCTAGGTGGAGCGACAACATCCGGAGAGTGGCTGGCATCAAATGGATGCTAACAGCCAAGGATAGGCAAAGTTGGCGCAATCTTAAAGAGGCCTATGTCCAACAGTGGATGCATATTGGCTGATGATGATGATGATGATGATGAGTTGATAACAAATGAAAATTATTATTAATTATTTATTTATCAATAATTACTTATTAAACTTTATCTAGAGTGTTTTGACAAGACTATACCGTTTGACCTTACATTATGCTCGAACCGCGCGCTCTCCGCCCTCTATCTCGAAAACGATTCAACGTATAAAAAAATTTTTTATACAAAAGTTGTAGGAAATTCAGTTCTCTACAATATTGATAATAAATACAAATAGCGAAAAACCCATAGGAAATGAGATATTTGCAAAAAATCGATTTTTGTGACCTTTGACCTCAATTTTTAATAGACGCGGACACCCTACCATATGTAGGTTTTGAGACAACTTTTAGAATACCAAAATACAAGTTTATACAAAAAAATCAGCTGGGTATCTCAAATTCCGAGATTCTTACCTAATTTTGACTAAGATGACTGGACTACTAGTCGATTATAATTATATTAGCCTTTACCTCTTTCTACCTACTTTTTTTTTGTGGGTATAAAGTAAGGTTGTATCCCGGGGAAGGACATAGGCTACTTTTCATTCCGGAAAATTAAGGAGTTCACGCGGGAATCTTACAAACTAAATCCACGCGTACGAAGTCGCTGGCATCATTTCGTTCAGTAATATTAAGCTTACCTGTGCCTTATCAAAATATTTAAAACACGATTAAGTACACTAATTTGCGTCCGCTGCGACAGCTGACGCGTTGAATATTAAAATTACACGAAAACACGTTCATTTGCAAAATTAGATATGCTTTATGAATAATAAAATGCCGACGAAACTTGGTTAAACAAATTCCAATGTCACTGAACCCGAGTGAAAGTAATTGACCGTGTAATAGAATATATTATTATCAGTACCCACTTGTTACACAGAGTACTCTGTTAGCAGAGAATTCGTGATAAAACACATAATTGTTTGCATTGTTGTCTTATGCGTTATTGTCGTAATAGGTTTATCTTAATTTCTATTTAACAAAGGGGTGTATTGTCTTGACTCTACAAGAATGCTGAAGGTTGTCTAATCTGAATGTGAACGCGATAAACAAAAAATAAAAAAATAAAATTTCATTGTTGTCATACTAATATTATTATAAATGCGAAAGTGTGTTTGTGTGTTGGTTTGTCCTTCAATCACGCCGCAACGGAGCAACTGTTCGACGTGATTTTTGGCATGGGTATAGTTGAGGGCCTGGAGAGTGACATAGGCTACTTTTTATCCCGGAAAATTAAGGAGTTCCCGCGGGAATTAAAAAAACGTAACGTAACGCGGACGAAATCGCGGGCATCAGCTAGTTATTATATAGTCTTCTAAAATACGTAAAATCTACGTCCTTTGTAAGTTTTTTGGATAAACATTTAAAGTTATCGATTACTTAATCAAAAAAAGGCCGTCAATGAAGTCGTCATCTTGTCATATTTCATAGGATCTAGATTCTAGACTGAAAGAGTTGCCCCTTTAAAATTTGTCTCTTTCAATAAAATTATTGTATTTATATTATTACTAGATACTATTATATAAATAATTTATACTTATATATTTTCAATACTTTACGTTTATGGACTTAGACCTTTAAAATAAAACTGTAGCTTCTGATCAAAGTAGCCCTGTGGCATTCAACCCTCATAAATACTAAAGGCCTAAACCTCATTCCCAGTTCGTTAACAAAGGCCTAACAAATGTAAACATTGAAATGCTGAAATGTTGAAAATTTCACTTATCGCACCACAAATAGGGGTGAAAACTCCTATTTACCCCACTTACTCTCGGGTTTATTGCGCAGTTGACTTTTACTGCTTTGCGTACTGTTTTCGGGTGGACATTGACCTTTTAATAAGGGTTATGGAATTTTAAGTCTAAGTTTACCTCGAATCTATCATACTAATATCATACTTGTAAACGGGAAAGAAAATATATTTGACGACCAGCATGGCTAGTTATGTCTACCCGTTATCTCTCTCTGTCTACCGAAGCTAACATGGTTACTTGTCTCGTTAAGTCAAAAGTAGAGATAAAAGTAATATTTCTTATCTGTGGTAGGTATTTTTCTCTACGAACCTTTACATGTCGACTATTTTTTTCTTGTAATATCCCGCATTTTATGCATGTTAGGGTAAATGAAAAATTTGCCGGCAACGACAACATCTCTCTCTCTCGTCGCGAGATAATCTCGTTGTGCGCATGCTAAGCGCACAGGGTGCTTTAGGAACCCCCGTATATTCTACAATAATTGAGGTTAGGGTTTTCCTGTACATGCTGTCATGATCTAGACAAGTAGATTCTTCTTCTAAAGTAAGATCAAGTAGAGTCTTTGTACTTAGTTTATTCTCTAACTCTTTTTGTAGTAGGTAGGTACTAGGTTTTTGTAGTACTTAAGTCGCTAGACCTTAAGTTAAAAATCTAGAACGTAAGCAAAATATTTAAATACTATATTTTCAACTGCATGCCCGCACGAAACGACACATCACTACACAGTACACACTGAACTAAACCTTAAACTCAAGTATTAAAGTTTCAATTCCTCTATAAACGCTAATAGTCAGAAGCCGCTTTTAGTGATAATATAAGTTCTGACATATTGCTTGATCTTTGACCTGCAATTAACCAGACCTTACTGAGCAGTAGCCGATAGATTTATAGCCGGTTTACACACAATGTATGATGTATATTGACGGATTGGTTAGATAAGGAGTAATTGAATTGCCTGATAGAAAAGCGTTGGATGTCGTCGGTGATTTGACGATCAAAAGCTTGTATATAAGCATATATAGGTACATCTTTCGTCTATTATATTTAGTATTTATTTGACAGATAGACGTTGACACTTCTACGAAATAATTAAAGTGGTCTAATAAGTAAACAATAATGTGTGTGTTCCGTTATAAGCACTGCGAGCACTGGCAGTGCTCTTTACTGGGGACTTTCAGTGCTCTCAGTGTATTTCGGAACACACCCAATAATATATACTAAAGTATACCTAATTAATGCGCTTGCTCCGCTCATGCCGTTTTTACAGCAGCAGCATAATTATTTTTCAACATTTATTTCCAAAATGTACAGATAAGTATAAGTAAGTGTTTATTTTAATGTCCAAAATAAAAGCGCATACTTTTTTTTTATCCACTACAAGTTAGATTGACTGCGATCTCCACACTAGAAGACCACACGAGAGAAAATTCAGAAATTATGAATTTCCAAATTGACCCTCCAGGGAATCGAACCTGGGACCTCCCACTATAAAACTACAGTGCTCACCAAGTCACCACTGCACCAGGGAGGTTTGGTATTTCATACGTACAGTCTTTCTATTTATACTAAAACCATCTTATTTTCCCCTCAACTGCAATGTAACAAGACACCTGTTGTCACGATCACGTTAGACCTAGGCACAGGATAAAAAATCAAGCCCTAGATGTAATGTCAGATAGACTTTCCCGCGGTCGCTCTGATAGGATGAGCTGTCCGCAAACTGGCTTCAGCTATTGAATTACTTGGTTCATGGTGGATAGGCGGAGCGGTCGCGGGCGCGGAAGCGGGATCTATACCTATAAATTATTTCTGTTAGAACCAGCGACCCTACTACGGTAAAATGTTTGCTGCAATCGTACAAGCTCTGACAATCACAGGTGATTGGGATCGCTGCACTTAAGTATTTTTAGGCTGACTTCAAAAAAAGAAGGAGGAGGAGGTCTGTAACGGCTTCCAAACAAATATACAAAATACCTATCATATTCCGCGGATTTTTTCAAAACTATTAATCGGAATGTGACCATTATTGGCATAAATTTATTTCAATTTATGGAACAGTGTAAGTTTCATCAAAATCAGTTCAGTAGTTTTCATTATATGGACTGTTAAGTGTGTGGTGAAGTCGGTTTAACTTTCAATCTATTCACTAAGGCCTCTCAAATACCATTTTTCAACCATTAGTGAAAGCACTAAAGCACGAGGTATTCAGTAAGTAATTAATGTTTAAATTAAAGAATTTAATCGCTTCTCTTATCACCATGACCACACACTTATTCGCCTGTAACCCTATAACCCGACGCACGCTCCATCAAAGATCACTTTCTCCGCCTTTGAACTAGTTTCTCAATAAAACTACATTAATTAAAAAACCTCAAAGAATCCATACTAATATTATAAATACGAAAGTCTATTTCCACCGATTTTGATGAAATTTGCGGGATGCGGAAGGACGTGGGAATTGTTGGGAACCCACCGCAATATTATCCCAAGAAAATTCCTACCATTATTTGAATAATGGAAAGGGGTCACGACCCTCAGTAATGAGGAATACGACGCAGAGAGAGGTATAGAGATAGGTTGCATCCCGGGGAAGGATATACCTAACTATCTAGTCTCCTTTTTATCCCGGAAAATCAAGACTTCCCATTGGAATTTTGAAATAGCCTAAGTCCACGCGGACGACGCCGGGGCATAAGCTAGTATCCAACATAATAGAGTGGGCGTATTCGGTCCCGCGTTTTTCTTGTTTACTTACATTAAGGCTTCTGTACTTGCAAACAAGAGGTTTTCTCCGTGTAACTCTTCTTTACTGAGTGAATGTAAAATTACAGAAAAAATATATGTTGTTTAATGTACATTAAATTTTAATTTGAACGTTTGAAATAATTATAAGTATATTATTAGTGGATGAAAAAATTGTCCAAAGTGAAGCCCTTTTTGTTAGAATTTTCGTAACTACTTCTAAACGACATTGAGTTTTAGAATTTTTCTTTCGCACAAACATTTGTCGAGGTTTTTGTCACAAAGTGTACGATTGGCGAGTCAAAATTTTGAAATATAAGGCTAAAAATAAGTTTTTTTGTTTTCTACATAAATATGAACGGGCGGATCAGTGCGCGGGCGACGGGCGGCAGTGTGACTCGGGCTGTCGGTGGGGAAGGTCACGCTTCTTGTTGCTCCGAAACCTGCAACCGTTTTTGGATTCGATTCAATTATTCTCTAGTTAGTCTAGTAATTTTAAAGGCGCAGCAGGGCTGGCACTGACAAGAGATAAAATTAACTTATCCACTTCTCAGAGTAACTAACCCGTTTGACATTTCACGGGGACTCGGGGGACTATTTTATCCATCGTTATTTAGCGTTTTCATTTATTTATTTAGAAATAAAAAAAAATATCCTTTCCTCGGGGAGAAAATTGTCTCGACCCACGCTAGGGGGGCATAAAGCCGCTGGATCCAGGCGGCGCAAGATCGCGGCGTGTGGAAGTCCATGCAGGAGACCTATGGAGTGGACTTCTATCGGATGATGATGATGATGATGATGATGAATTTTGAAGTGCTGTGATTCGCGCATCTCGCTTTAGTGACACTTTTTCATTGCTATTATTGGGAAAAAGACAGGAAAAATTCTTTATCTATGGGTCAACACGTCAGTTGCCGACCAGTTAGTCGACATGCCGTCTTTAAAGTTACATACATACAATTTATATGCATGAAAGAAACATGAAGATGCATGAATTACCATATATATTTAAATATTTCTATTTCCCTATTTTAAGCAATATTCCGATTTGTCAAAAAGTGCGTTTTTTCAGTTTACGACCAATTTTCGATAATTTACGGCCACACTGTAGTCAGTTTACGACCATTCAAAAACCACTGAAAAATGATCTCTTGATATATTAGGTTAAGGTCGAAAATAAAAATAACAATTAATTGTCCAAAAAACACGTTTATTTATTTTTTCTATGAATTATTAATTAATATCTACCTATTTTAAAAAATAGCAAAAAAGTATGGACATAACTTGCATGCTTTGAATTTTTTTGATTAGTCTTCTTTTCTACATCTCTTCTCTTTTTCTTTTTTGATTAGTCTTCTTTTCCGCCATCTCTTCTCTTTTTCTTTTTTGATCAGTCTTCTTTTCCTACATCTCTTCTCTTTTTCTTTAACTTTCCTATGTTGTTCCTTTGCTTTTAATTGCTGATTTCGTGTTTTTCCAATTCTAAATTTCTGTATTGCTTTTCAAATAACATTATCACAAAAATATTGTATTTTTTATAAGTTTTGTATGTAATTAATTCAATGGTCGAGAAATAATTCGTTGCCGACCACTTTGTTTTACATCATCAAATATGTTTAGATTTTTAGGTTTTCTCTATATTTTGCTGGTCGCAATCTGACGTTTAAATAAACCATACATAAATAGGATGTCAAGGGGCAATTATAAATTTTGCGCTAATATTATGCAGCATGTTAGAAAAGCTCAAAAATGATTCGTTACAAACCGCTAGTTTACGACCACGTGGTCGTAAACGGAAAAAGCTCAGTTTTAGTCAGGCCATTAGCGAACACCATTTATTTAAATAAATACGCATTTTATAGATAAAATATGGGTTCTAAGTTATAATTTAATCATATTCTGTCACCACAAGCACAAAATATACGCACAAACGTTAATGAAACATTTTTTTCTCACGGTTTAAGTTTGCCTCTTCACTATTTTTTTATTAGCATTTAGCTCCAAAATTAATGTGTGTGCTCTGGCTCAGATTCGTCAGCTCACTGAGCATCGACCATACAACTAATAGACTCCTCATATAGGGCGAACACTTTCAGACAACACATCAGACTTAATAGGTCTTATATAATTCCACGCCCTTGTAACAAAACCTACCGAGTTATTTCAATATTAATTAGAATATATCGATAATTAATTATCGATAAATAATTATTAGGAGTTAGGACCCCATCCCATTTGATTTATGATTTTTTTGACCTTGAGTAGATCAATCAGCGTTTAGTACCCCGCGCCCGCTTACTTGAGTCATTTGACTGAATTGTTTGCATTACGAAAGCATAGTAATTAGGCGTCTATTGGTTGTGTGGTCGGTGTCACTGAGCGACACTGAATTATATTGGGTTGGCCAAATTTGAACCGAGAGTAAGGGATAGATAGAGTTCGATCTTCAAGAAAAAAGAGTGATCGTTGCGCTGATATTACAACTGTTTTTGGTTGTTTTCGGAAAAATGGTCGTGAAAGGGGGCTGGTCGGCGAACTGACGGGTTCACTTACTTATAATAAAACTGTAACTGGAAGATTTCTCTACACTTAATCTATATATATAAAATTCAAAGTCCTGACTGACTGACTGACTGACTGACTGACTTATATATCAACGCACAGCCTAAACCGCTGGGGCTAGAAACTCGAAATTTTGACAGTAGGTTCCTTTTGTGACGTAGGCGCTCACTAAGAAAGGATTTCTCAAAACTCCACCCCTACGGGGGTGAAATAAGGGGTTAAAGTTTGTATGAAAGTCCGTCATTTCTCAAGTTATATCCATGAAACTTGGTAAATCAGCTACCAGTTAAAAATAAAGAAATACGTGTTTCACAGTTTTTCAAAATTCCATCCCCAAAGGGGTAAAATAGGGGTTTAAAGTTTATATGAAAGTCCTTCAATAGGGGTGAAATAGGGGATGAAAATTGGTATAAAAGTCTTTCATTTCACAAGTTATAGCCCTGAAACTTGGTATTTGGGCTTCCGATTTAAAATTATGAAATACGTATTCCACAGTTTGGAAATTTCTATCCCCAAGGACGTTAAATAGAGAGTTTGTCCTTCAATCACGCCGCAACAGAGCAACGGATCGATGTGATTTTTTGCATGGGTAGGTATAGGTGAGGATCTGGAGAGTGACATAGGCATCTTTTTATCCCGGAAATGAAGGAGTGCCTGTGGGAATTAAAAAACTTATGCCACGCGAACGAAGTCGCGGGCTTCCTCTATAGTATATTCTGAAAATTTTAATCGGGGTATGCTTTACTATCGATACTGAGCCCAAAACAGATTTTTATTTAATTTTTGTCTGTCTGTCTGTATGGCCGCGCATCACGCGAAAACTCTCCGGGTCAATATATAGGATAGTTTTAATCCGTTAATAAATTCGATAATTAGGTATTAATAATAATTCGAGAATAATTAATAATTAAATACTTAATTCGATCTCCTTGGCACGGCCCTCGCGTCGTCGCGTCAACGACCCTTTGGAAGTCCGCGGTACTTCGCGCGCTAGCGAAGCGCCCCGCTTGCGCGGGGAGCGGTTCTTGGCTCCGCCCAAATGCCCAAGGTCGTTCGCCGATCTACAAGCCTTAAAAATAAGGTCAATTCCTATCCTATCCTACGGGATACCGAGGTAGGGGGGAAAGGTCAATTGTTTACACAATACGTCAAGCCATGATGTTCTATTGTATTTAGAATGAGCAGCGCATTCATGTGTTCATTTACGCCTTATGAGGTCGTATTTTAAAGATGTTTAATTTGATTCAAAATTTACATCATTTTTAGGGTTCCTTGTATGAGGGCTATACATTTTATTTACTACTAGCTAATACCCGCGACTTCGTCCGCGTGGATTGAGGTTTTTTGTGAAAATTTCAACTGTCAACCTGTTACGGTTCATGAGTTGCAGCCCGCTGACAGACAGACGGACGGACGGATAGCGGAGGCTTACTAATAGGGTTTAGGGTTCCGTTGGCACCTTTCGGGTACACTACGGAACTCTAAAAAGGCATAAAATATAGAAGGAGCTGGACATGTTTTGCGCAGGTTTAAAAGGAAGGGTTATGATTTGAGCAGTCTACGTATGTACTATGTATGTATGTATGTTTGTACTTGTCTATGTTCCACCGTAGCGCCTAAAGTACTGAGCCGATTTTGATGAACGAGGTGTCAATCGATTCTTTGTTATGGCCTAAACCTTAAAACTAAGGCATTAAAGCTTAATTACTAATATTTATATTAAAGACCTTTTGTCTTCGTAACAACGCGAGCATGTCGGCGCGGAACATGTCGCATGTCACCGCGAGTCCACAAGTTTACCCCCTACCAAAAAGCGATCAACGCGGCTAAAAAAGTTTTCACTTCAAAAGCATATTTTAATACAATGTATGCTAAATTATCTTTTTAATGCCAAAACAATAATCTTTATTGCAATGCGGCGCTATCAGATTGTGATTCGGCGCCGCCGCGGGGTCATTGACCGCTTATCAGTGCAGTTACATAAGCACTCTGATTATGTGGGCCTTCGCTCTTATCTCTTGTGACTTTGATTTATTGTGATTTTTTTAGGCTTACAAAAATCTTAAGAGAGTTAAGATTATTTACATTGACTAGTGTTAGACCGTTTCTAAGACTGGTGAAGTTTCTTCCATAGAATAGAATAGAATAAAATATTTTTATTTGCAAGATTGTAAGTAAAGTAAGGTGTTATTAATATAATATAGTGAGCAAGTTACAATCAGCCATGCAATGGCGTGCAAAATACTTAAAATTATCAAACTAATAGCAAATTAGAGTTTAAAATCGCATATACACAACTAGCTGATGCCCGTGACTTCGTCAGCGTGGATTAAGTTTTCTTTATTCCTGTTTGAACTCCTAAATTTCCGGGATAAAAAGTAGCCTATGTCACTCTCCCGGTCCTCAACTAAGTATACCCATTCCAAAAAATCACGCATAGCACTAAACAGCCCCCCGATTACGTAAGATTTGTCGATCAAACGTTACAGATTTTCGTCAAAGTAAAATAAACCATGAAAGCATTGAATTAGAGCTCAATTTCGTCTGCCCATTCTTATACGTTTAGGGTACATACCTAAACGTATAAGAATGGGCAGACGAAATAGGCGCATAGGCTACTTTTTATCCCGAAAAATTAAAGAGTTCCCGCGGGAACCGAAAAACCTCAATCCACGCAGACGAAGTCGCGGGCATCAGCTATATTAGTAAAGTAAAGAGGTAAAGTTTGTGAGTTTGTGTGGTTGGAGGGGGTAATCTCTGGATCTACTGAACCGATTTTGTAGGCTATATATTAACCCGAAATATTAAGGAGATCCCGTGGGAATTTAAAAAACTTATTTCGCCGGGCGAAGTCTCGGGCATCTGCTAGTATTTATAGAAAGACTAGTATTATTAGGTAATAAGAAATTCTACTAGGACAAAGATTAGCTTTGAATTAGGCTATCTTAGGCCCACCCAGACGTTTTTCTGATAACTAAGTAATAAATAAAATCGACGCAATAGTGACTACACCAATCGAAATCAGGTTATACGAATGTAAAGAGTAAAGATAAGATTTGATAGCTTGATAAGACATAATTTGTAGTTGATTTTATCGATACACAGTAGAAAAAATTATTGGGTGGCAAACAAAAATACATATCCCTGGTTTTATCCAGAATATCTAAACCCACAGATGTATCTAAACCTACCTACGCGACGGTGCGTTATAGACCGGGAGATGGTCGTAGGTGATAGTCTCCCATTTTCTACTGCATGCCTTTTTAAGAGTTGATAACTAACCCTAAAATATGAAAGATAGAGGGGTTACTAGCCCTTGCGCGCTTGCACGTCATAAACAAAATGGCTTCTCTTTGTGACAGAATTTTAGTTTTTGCCGTGACATTATACTGCATGCCTTTGTAATATAACGTAGTTGGAACAAATTTAAGCTATAATAATTGATGGCATGCAATTCGCAACGGCCGACGGGGCTCAAACGGTTACGTAGAAATGTAAAACAAAATAGAACATTTCCGTGTTTACAAATTGCATGCCGTTGTAAAAAATTACTTTTTTTATCTCAAATATACTCTACGAAAATTGGCATGCACCCCTCGTATGACCAAGGGTGGAAAATATTAGGAAAATGTTGTGAAAATTCAATACAGCTTTTCCGTGATTTCAAACTGCATGCCATTTGAACAATACTTAGTTTTTATAATTACTTGACGTTAGCAAATTTGGCATGCACAACAGAAAGTTGTAAATTAGTGGCATGCATGACGAAAATTGCAAAAAACGCTGATATAATTTCCGTGACTTTATTTTGCATGCCATTCAATATTTCATTAAAAAACATTATTTTAAGTTGATAAAAAAAATGGCATGCATATTACACAAGCCTGACATAAAAAATGTGCAAAAATAAAATTAAAAAAAGGTTTTTTAACGAAGGGGTGAAATAGGGGTTGAAAGTTTGTATGAAAGTCCTTAATTTCTCAAGTTATAGCCATGAAACTTGATATATGAGCTGCGAGTTGAAAATGGAGACATATGTGTTTCACAGTTTTTGAAAATTCGACCCCCAAAAGGGTGAAATAGGGGATGAAAGTTGGTGTGAAAGTCCTTCGTTTCTCAAGATGTTTACCAAGTTATATCAACGAAACTTTTTATTTTGGCTTACAGTAAAAAATAAAGAAGTACGTGTGTCACAGTTTTTCAAAATTCCACCCCTAAGGGGGTGAAATAGGGGGTGAAAGTTTGTATGGAAGTCCGTCATTTCTCAAGTGATATCGATTAAACTTGCTATACAAGCTACCGGTTAAAAATAAAGAAATAAATGTTTCACAGTTTTTCAAAATTTTACCCTCAAAGGGGTGAAATAGGGGTTGAAAGTTTGTATGAAAGTCCTTCATTTCTCAAGGTATATCGATGAAACTTGGTATACAAGCTACCGGTTAAAAATGAAGAAATACGTGTTTCACAGTTCTCGCAAATTTTACCCCCGAAGGGGTGAAATAGGGGTTGAAAGTTTATATGAAAGTCCTTCATTTCTCAAGTTATATCCATGAAACTTGGTATATGAGCTGCGGGTTAAAAATGAAAACATACGTGTTTCACAGTTTTTCTAAATTCCACCCCCAAAGGGGTGAAATAGGGGTTGAAAGTTTGTATAAAAGTCCATCATTTCTCAAGTTATTTCGATGAATCTTGGTATATCCACGCGGACGAAGTCGCGGGCATCAGCTAGTTATATTATAAATGCGAAAGTTTTGATGGATGTATGTATGGATGGATGGATGGATGTTTGTTACTCAATCACGGCTGAACGGATCTGCATGAAATTTGGCACAGATATAGATTATAGTCTGCTAAGTATATAGAATAGCATAAAGGCTACTTTTATCCCTGAATATTAAGGAGTTCCCGCGGAAACGTGGCTAGGTAGGTGATGGGTTAGCGCCAAAATCCAAATCTCTGATCTCTGTTTCACACTGGAAATGGTTCACATATTTTATGAAACTTTCATTATTATTAAAAATACGATGGTGTTATTTAATACGCATGCCATTTTCGATATATACTTAAAACTAGCTGACGCTCGCGACTTCGTCCGCGTGGATCGAGGTTTTTCGGTTCCGTTCTTCGGTTCCCGCGGGAACTCCTTAATTTTCCGGGATAAAAGTAGCCTATGTGTTATTCCAGACTATAATCTATATCTATGCCAAATTTCATCCAGATCCGTTCATCCGTTGGAGCGTGATTGAGTAACAAACATACATCCATACATCCAAACTTTCGCATTTATAATATTTATTTGATAATATGTTTTTATGAAATGCAAAACGGCATGCAAATTAAAAACACGGAAATTTTTATTAAATTTTTGCAACTTTTGTTATTATTTAAAATATGACGGTGTTATTTAATACGCATGCCATTTTCGGTATATACTTAAAATAATATGTTTTTATGAAATACAAAACGGCATGCAAATTAAAAACACGGAATGTTTATTAAATTTTTTGCAACTTTCATTATTATTTAAAATATGATGGTATTATTTAATACGCATGCCATTTTCGGTATATACTTCAAATAATACGTTTTTATGAAATACAAAACGGCATGCAAATAAAAAACACGGAAATGTTTATTAAATTTTTGCAACTTTTGTTATTATTTATAATATAATGATCATGAGCAACATGCATGCCATTTGTATTTCAGAATTATTTGGTCATTAAATTAATGTTTATCTTTATTAGAAGTAGTTTGAAATCACGGAAAAGCTGTATTGAATTTTCACAACATTTTCCTAATATTTTCCACCCTTGGTCATACGAGGGGTGCATGCCAATTTTCGTAGAGTATATTTGAGATAAAAAAAGTAATTTTTTACAACGGCATGCAATTTGTAAACACGGAAATGTTCTATTTTTTTTTTACATTTCTACGTAACCGTTTGAGCCCCGTCGGCCGTTGCGAATTGCATGCCATCAATTATTATAGCTTAAATTTGTTCCAACTACGTTATATTACAAAGGCATGCAGTATAATGTCACGGCAAAAACTAAAATTCTGTTACAAAGAGAAGCCATTTTGTTTATGACGTGCAAGCGCGCAAGGGCTAGTAACCCCTGTATCTTTCATATTTTAGGGTTAGTTATCAACTCTTAAAAAGGCATGCAGTAGAAAATGGGAGACTATCACCTACGACCATCTCCCGGTCTATTATGGTTGTACATAGATCATAGGCAGTGATATTTTGTGAAAACCTTTTTATATGACTACCTGAAAAAAGGAGTATACTGTTTTCAGGGTTCATGTATGTACGTATGTGAGTTTGTATATTCCACCATAACTATTATACGCCTGAACTGATTTTGATAAATGAGGTATCGTTAGAATTCCTAGCTTTTTCCGGGTGACATAGGCAAATAAAATTTAAAAAAATTGATGGGGTGACCATGGTCCCGCATTAAAGACTAAATAAAATTAACATTATAATCATCATCTAGATTCTAGAAAATGATGAGTAGATTCCAAAAATATATAACACTAGTTCAATATCCAGTGATTCACAAAAAAATATCATATAACTATGGCAGTCGTATTTTTTAATTCTTTGAGTTTATTGGCTTATTATTGGATAGAAGCTGGCGTTACTTTGTAGAAGTCCATGATAATGGAGGAACCAAATGTTTAATTCAGTGTAAGATACACACCCAGATTGCAAGTGCAACATACACAATGTACCTACCACATAGATTGGTCTACAGTCTACAGCGGATTATAGCGAATTAAACTTCTAGTTCCTTCATCATTTTGGCATAGACAATTTTTTATTCAATGGACATTTCAACTTGGATTATCTAAATCTACGGAACCGTAAAAATGCTATAGGCTTAACTAACTTTAACAAAACTACGAGCTACGTAGTAAAGGTTGTTTCACCTGTGTCTAGTATTTAGATCTAAACCAAACGACTCAGCCCGCTATATTTAGGTACACTGAAATTTTTCCAGGCAGACGTTACGTAAATATAGATGCGAGGCGTGCTGTTATTGTTTCAAATATTTTCACACACATCGGCTGTTCACCTCGCTCCAAGGCCGTTAGTGCACGGACACACTTTACGGACAACATTATCTATAGTTACTTTATAACAAACTAGCAGATGCCCGCGACTTCGCCTGCGTGAAATATGTTTTTTAAATTCCCGCGGGAACTTTTAATTTTTCGGGTTAATATATAGCCTATGGCACTCACAAATACTGTGGCTTTCTATTGGTGCCAGAATTTTTAAAATCGGTGCAGTAGATCCAGAGATTACCCCCTACAACCTGAAAAACTCACAATATTATTAGTAGGTAATAGAAGTAAAACCGTAACTGAATAATTCCTGGGGCCATACTAAGCCATATTATTTCATCATTGCTGACTTTCGTGTTTTTTTAATTATAATCCTTACTAGCTGATAGCCGCGTCTTCATTCGCTTGGTTTAAGAATTTTTTATTCCCGCGGAAACTCCTTCATTTTCCGGGATAAAAAGTAGCCTATGGGATATTCCAGAATATAATCTATCTCTGTGCTAAATTTCAAAATTTCATCCAGACCCGTTCAGCTGATCAGGCGTGATTGATTTACAAACATCCATCCATCCATCCATTCAAACTTTCGCATTTATAATATTAGTATCGAGTATAGATCATAAAGCTGTACCTAACTGGTCTTGAAAACGCCGTCTGAAGTATTTTAGACAGTTGTAAATAAAAGATTGAGATAAGTCTAGACTAAGAAAAGATGCTTCATGATACAAAAGTGTCTAATGTTTTCTTTAAAGATACGTACGTCTCATTAATTATTATGAGATGCTATTAGGATACTAAATTTATTTTTATCTCTTTTCCTCTTATGATATGAAAGGAAAGAATACTAACTGTCATCCTAATAGCATCTAGATGTGATAGTACTCGTAGATACAACATCTATCAGCTGTCTTTACAACCGATAGAAAGTATAAACTGTGCTTATAGTCCGGTCAAATTAGACCAAAAAATAGGGGTGAGGTTACAAAAATTCACACTCGGCTGAAAATTGGTAGGATTGAATGTTTTGACTGTCGGAGAACCGGGGAAACCACATTGAAAAAAACGCGCTAAGCACACTAGGTACCTCAAAGGTGGCGCGGAAACGTGTGCATATTATTATGACGATTACAACTCTTTCAACTTTTTGAATCGTTATATCTCAAAAACGGTGGCTCTTAGGAAAAAAAGTATTAAAACATTTTTTATAGATAATTATCTGATCTACAATTTTTGTTTGAGCTAATTTTATGATAAAACTTACCGTTTTGCTGAAAATCGCGAAAAACCCGTTTTTGAGACCTTTGACCCCGTGTCGGATCGATGAGGACTTTTCACATTTCATTTATAATAGTGTCTTGAACAATCCTACCAATTGTCAGCCAAGTGTGAATTTTTGTAACCTTGGATGTCTAAATTGATCGGACTATTATATAATACAAATATATAGATAATTATTACAATACAATTCTTGTTTCAGGTAAGTTCGTATGCTGTATACTACTTACATCCTGTAATTTATGAAATTGCGTAAGTAAAGTAGGTTAATAATATTTCAACCTTTCAAATTAAATGCATGTAGTTGTAATAATCATTTATTTTATGACTTGTAGTACTACATGTTGAAATAAATTTGAAATGTAATGGAAGATACAATGCTATTAAAATATTTAGATCCGGCATATGGTTGAATGTTTAGTCGGATGTTAAAGTCTCTTTACTGTTCACGATATTATGACCGCTCTATACATTTATAAAGACGATTTTACTACACAAAATAAGAAATATTTTGATACTTTTAAGAAGTTCACGTCTTATGGATTCATGCTCTACTTATTTAAGAAAGGAGTGGTTTGATAGATAGATAGATAAATTCTTTATTGCCACACATAACTTAGAAATAACTTAATTATAAACTAAATAAAGAGTAAGATTAAAGATTATGATAGACTTTAGTAAAGTTAGGTTACATACTTGTTTTTTTTATAAAAACTATTCATTCAGAGATAACTTAATTTTTAGAAAACTGGAAAAGTATTATCTATACCTAGTTCTCACCATTACAATTTAAATTTTATTAAAAATTTATTCGATAGTTAGTTCTTATAAAGCTTTTTAAGGAAAATTGCGTTTTTGATTTCGACTTATTGCATGAGATGTTTTAAACTACCGTATTAAAAATTTAAATACAATTACAGTAAATTAATCTCAGTTGGTCAGAGTGAAGGAAAATCGAGAAAGAATCTTAAGAGGCAGAAGCTTTAAAATAATAGCTCTATTTCAAATCTCAAATCAAAAATCTCACTATTGAATTTATAAATAAATTAAATAGTCACATCGCCACCGTCTCGTGTCGTATCAAGACACTAACGTATCGCACACGTCGTATAAGTGTAAAATCGTAATAGCAAAACGGTCTTCGCGCAGAATACTCGCACAATAATGTAACGTTTTCACTCCCATACGCAATTTGCATAAATAAAGCGATTTAATTTGTTAAGCTGTCGTGTTAACATTCGCTTTATTAACCTAGGGCCTTAATACTTGCTATGCACAGCGATGTTATACATGCGTTATGTATATATGCAATATGTTTGTCTGTCCTTTTCGTTTCAACTCTTTTGACTTTTGGTAGGCATATAGATAGGCTAGCATCCCAGCGCAGCCAGTGATGGACATAGACTACTTTTTTCCCGGAAAACAAAGAATTCCCTGAAATTAAGGAATTCCGCATGATTCAAAGATTTTTAGTCCACGCGTACAAAGTCGCGAATATCATTGATTATTTATCATTATTCATATTATACTCTCACGGCAGTTTATAAAAGCGGAAATCGCAACTGTTGATGTTGTTGATTCAGAAACAATTAGGTACTTTATGACTAACTAGCGCACGCCCGCGACTTCGTTCGCGTGGCATACGTTTTTGATTCCCACAGGCACTCCTTAATTTTCCGGGATAAAAAGAAGCCTATGTCACTCTCCAAGTCCTCAACTATACCCATGCAAAAAATCACTTTGATCCGTTGCTCTATTTCAGCGTGATTGAAGGATAAACACTCTATTTGACGTCCTTGGGGATAGATTTTCAAAAACTGTGAATTACGTATTTTTTCAATTCCCATCCCAAACACCAAGTTTCATGGCTACAGCTTGAAAAATGACGGACTTTCCTACAAACTTTCAAACCCTGTTTCAGCCCTATGGGGGTAGAATTTTCGAAAATAGCGAAACACGTATTTCTTCATTTTGAACCGGTAGCTCAAATACCAAGTTTCATGGATATAACTTGAAAAATGACGGACTTTCATACAAACTTTCAACCCCTATTTTACCCCTTTGGGGGTGGAATTTCGAAAAATCCTTTCTTAGTGGATACCTACTCTTCACAAAGAACACACCCTGCAAATTTCATGTCTCTAGGACCAGCGGTTTAGGCTGTGCGTTGATATAATATAAGTCAGTCAGTCAGTCAGTCAGTCAGTCAGTCAGTCAGGACTTTGAATTTTATATATATAGATTACTAACTGATTCGCTAGGGTGCAATTTTTAAAAATTCCTTGAAGGTGGAATTTCCAAAAATCCTGAAACACGTGTTTCTTCTTTCATATTCGAAAGCCCAAATACCAATTTCCATGGATTTAACTTGAAAAGTGACCGATGTCTGTCCGATAATTAATATTGACCGAATTTCGGCCAATATTGCAGCCATTTTCTCTGTAGCTTATCCTACTACGCAGGAAATGTGTACCCATGTGCGTAATAGTACATTGTTACCCTAGGGATGAAAGTAACTTATTTAGTCCCGAGACGGGGTTTGGCGCCCGAGCGTAGCGAGGGGGCCTATAGTTCGAGGGACTAAATAAGTCTTTCATCCCGAGGTAAACACTGTGCTTTTCATTACGAATATAAGGAAAGTCAAAATAAAAAGTCTATGAATCAGTTGTCTTTACTTTATGAATAAAGTCTATCTTTCTTCTTGTCTATGGATGCACTCGGGTATAAAAAAAAAATAAAAAAATAATAATAAAAAAAAAAAAAAAAAAAAAAAAAAAAAAGTCGTGTTTCATTTGAACTCCAATAAAAATTCAGTTGAAAACGATTCTCCCTAGGGCTGAAAAGTATTACTTTCAACCCGCTTCTCAGGCAACTTCAAACCTACTTTCCGTGTATGAGTAATGAAATAGTACATTGTTACCCTAGGGATGAAAGTAACTTATTTAGTCCCGAGACGGGGTTTGGCGCCCGAGCGTAGCGAGGGGGCCTATAGTTCGAGGGACTAAATAAGTCTTTCATCCCGAGGTAAACACTGTGCTTTTCATTACGAATATAAGGAAAGTCAAAATAAAAAGTCTATGAATCAGTTGTCTTTACTTTATGAATAAAGTCTATCTTTCTTCTTGTTCTTGTCTATGGATGCATTCGGGTATAAAAAAAAAAAAAAAAAAAAAAAAAAAAAAAAAAAAAAAAAAAAAAAAAAAAAGTCGTGTTTCATTTGAACTCCAATAAAAATTCAGTTGAAAACGATTCTCCCTAGGGCTGAAAAGTATTACTTTCAACCCGCTTCTCAGGCAACTTCAAACCTACTTTCCGTGTATGAGTAATGAAAACACACTTTCTATTCTCATTCTAAAAGTCCGATGAGACGGCAAGCCGATACAACCGGAGCCAAATTAATATGAACTGGGTTTGCCTGAAATGTTAAAACGTCTAGCAAAATTATCGAAAGTAATTCTATGTACCTACCTTGTCCTGTTAAGTAAAGTATTTATTCCATAATATCTTTCTATCGCTTCACATATTATAGCAAGCCATCAGTAGCAAGCCTTAACCACTCTATTTTGCCTTGAAAGAGTATTAAGTATGTACCGGAGAGTATGAGATAATTGATTCCTTAATGGCTACTTTGCATGGGATCATAAAAGTTGTAAATATACATACTAGAGCTTATAACTTGATTTTTTTTTTAATCCACTACAAGTTAGCCCTTGACTGCGATCTCACCTGATGGTAAGTGATGATGCAGTCTAAGATGGTAGCGGGCTAACCTGTTAGGGGCATGGCAGTAATATTAAATCCATACCCCTATTCGGTTTCTACACGGCATCGTACCGGAACGCTGGATCGCTTCGCGGCACGTCTTTGCCAGTAGGTTGGTAACTAGCCTTCCACCAGGCCAGACCAGGGAAAATTCAGAAATTATAAATTCCCAAATTGACCCTGCCGGGGATCGAACCCGGGACCTCCGCACGTTTAGACAACAGCGCTCAACACTGCGCCACGGAGGTCGTCAAAAGAAAATAATTATAATGCACCTAATTATTAAACAAAGCGGGCAGTAAAGATAAAAAGCGAGTCGCAACATCTGTACCTACAATCATATTTTATCATCTCTCCGGCACATGATGACAATTCGTACGTGACTCGAATCATCTGCCCGCGCTTATTGAATCATGAATGATTGTAGACTCGTTTGCATCATATCATACTAATATTATAAATGCGAAAGTGTGTTTGTTTGTTGGTTTGTCCTTCAATCACGCCGCAACGGAGCTACAGATCGCTGGATTTTTGGTATGGGTAATGTATAGTTTAGGATCTGGAGAGTGACATAGGGTAGGTACTTTTTATCCCGGAAAATTAAGGAGTTCCCGCTGGAATAAAAAAAACTTAAACCACGCGGACGAAGTCGCGGGCATCAGCTAGTGTATTAAAAATGCGAAAGTGTGTTGGTTTATTGGTTTGTTGGTTTTTTGGGTTGTCCTTCAATCACGCCGCAATGGAGTAACGGACCGACGTGATTTTTGGTATGGGTATAGTTGAGGCCCTGGTGAGTGACATAGGGTACTTTTTATCCCGGAAAATTAAGGAGTTCCCGCGGGAATCAAAAAAAACTTAAACCACGCGGACGAAGTCGCGGGCATCAGCTAGTCACCTATAATTATTAGTACTCTATTGGACTACGATCCCATTGTTTCAAGAACTTTTATATTTGCCATTACGCAAATTAAAAAAAAAATCGTAAAACAACACTTGTTGCGTCATATAATAGGGATGATGACAACTCAATCAAATCAGCAACTCTTTATCAAACTAAAAACGCACTTCTAGTATGGAAGTTGTATGAAATTCACAGTTGTGACGCCATAAAATTTCTTTTCTAAAACTTTTTTTCTTTAATCTATATTTTAAAATGGTTATCAAACTTAAAACTGACCGAGGATGTGAATTTTAGGTGTTTTGGAAGACGCTCTATTTAATAATCAGTTAGAAATAATTTATTTTTGATATAGGTAGACATCATCCCTATTGACGAATTTCAATGACAAAGTTGTATGGACTTGTAATTGACTTTGCGCCCCACAAGATAGTATGATATTTTCAGTTCATATTTCGCTTTTTAAAAAGTGTAACTACTGAGTTTCCTGCCGGCTCTTCTCAGTAGAATCTCTTTCCGAGCCGGCGGTAGAGTCAAAACATGAGTATGTCCTATTTCTTCTTATTTTGTTTTATGGCTTTTATTTGACCTCGAATAAATTGAAACGCATAATTTCTTCCATTTCTAAATTAAAATTATTTATTATTTTTCCATGAAATTCGCGCCATCTTGGCGGAAATACAAATACTTCTCAGGAGTTAATTAATGGCGCAGTCGTAAACTCACATCCGTCCGTCTTCCGTCAATAGTATCACCTCGTAGAAATGTTACGCCATATTCCTTTGATGACAATATCGTTGGATTCTGTGAAAATAATATCAAAGCATCAATTCTCTTTTCTTCTACTTTATTGGAAATTGCTTCATTGCGGATTTAACTTTTTTCATCAAATTTAAATGTTTTTAATAAACTTTTACAAGTACTTTTGAATCGACTACTGAATCAACCGCCGCGCTGGTTCGGAACACTATTCTTTTTTATTTATTTTTTATCCTCTACAAGTTAGCCCTTGACTGCGATCTCACCTGATGGTAAGTGACGATGCAGTCTAAGATGGCAGCGGGCTAACCTGTTAGGGGTATGGCAGTTATATTAAACCCATACCCCTTTTTTTTTTTTTTTTTTTTTTTGTTGACGGGGGGGAAATCTTCTTAAGATACCCGATCTCCTAGGGGGGAGACCAGGTTATGTGGGATTGTACCCACTAAAACCCCCTCGGTGACCATCCTCAGCGCATGATGAAAGGCTCCGGGAACTCTTAAGAACTTCCGCCGGAGCCTTCCTTGCGCGTCGCCATGCTGGGCTCGTTCCTGGGCCAACTGAACCCGACCTCATATCCGTCCGTCCTTCATGTCCTCATTTCCAACAGCTGGATCCACGGCCAGCTGCCGTCGTCCAGGGGTCACATGGTATTAGTAAGAGCCCCAACTCTGGCCACTCGTGACCCCGGAGTTCCGTCGACAGGGGTTATTAGTAAGATGGCTCAGGGCGTTGGTCACTGCCACCCTGATGTGTCCGTCTTCGAGCAGGGTCGGAGCGCTCGCGAACTCGCTCGGCGGTCTCCTTTTGGAGCATTACTCTTTCACAGAAGGAGACCACTGCCCTCCATGAGTCTTCCTCCGCTAGCATTGCTGCTATAACTGCAGGCGGTGAAAGGTCTCTCCCTATTTGATTTTTTAAACCGCAGCGCTCATGCTCCCAAGCAGGGCACACTTCGAGTGTGTGCTGCGCCGTGTCTTGGTCTTCCTCGCAGTGGTGACACCGTGGAGTGGGCTCGCGACCAATCCGACACAGATACTCTCCGAAACAACCATGTCCGGTGAGTATCTGTGTCAGTCTGAAGGTCACATTGCCACTCTTTCTCTCTAGCCACGCGTCGAAGTTTGGCAATATGGCTCCAACAATGCGTTGTCGTGCGTTCTTCTCTTCCTCCAGGCGCGCGCGCCAGTCCTCTAGTGCCTGCCGGTACGCGCGCCGTCTAAGTGTTCCAAGTTCTATTGTGTCTTCACTACTCTGCCTCACAGCGCGAGTCTGGTCATACACCCTTGCGTCCATATCCGCCAGTATGTCCATGGGCGGAAAGCGAGCCAGAATAGTTGCCGCCTCAAAAGATATGGTGCGATAACCTCGTGCAACTCTGATGGCTATCTTACGCTGCACGCTATTAAGTTTCGCTCTAAGCCGTTGAACGCTAGACAGCCTTCGCGACCACACAGGTGCCCCGTAAAGGGCTATCGATCGGATGACCCCCGCATACAAACGACGAACTCCTTCCCGTGGGCCCCCGAGATTTGGTAGCAAGCCGTGCATTGCACCCGCTACCTTTTGTATTCTGGGGACCAGCCGGTCAAAATGTTCCTCGAAGTTCCATCTACTGTCCAGCGTCAACCCCAAGTATTTGAGATGTAGCCCCACCGGGATAACCACATCCCCCACACGAATTGACGAGCTAGGTGGTTCCAGTCGCTTAGGTACAAACCCATACCCCTAGTCGGTTTCTACACGGCATTGTACTAACCGCTTGGCGGTACGTTTTTGCCGGTAGGGTGGTAACTAGCAACGACCGAAGCCTCCCACCAGATCAGACCAGAGAAAATTCAGAAATTATAAATTCCCAAAGTGATCCTGCCGGGAATCGAACCCGGGACCACGTTAAGAGAACCACGCTCAACACTGCGCCAGGGATCGTGGTAACATTGGCTCTTTTTGATCGTTTCCATACAACACAAGATTTATGCGTGAGTACCTAATGTAAGTCTCTATAATATTCAATATTAGATAACCAAATGTTTTTGTTTTATATGCAAATAACATTTGAATAAAACAATATTAAATTAGCAGATAATATGTATGACTATACGAATAGTATGTACCTAAATCACTACCACATATTACCTAGGTAATACTAAAATAGATGGTAATAAAATACTATAATTCGCCCATCTGTACGCTATAAAGAGCGAGAGTAAATTATTTAAAACAGTCTCTTCTAGTGAGACCACACATTGAGATTGTTAAGGGGAATATCTATTTAACGTATATGTATTCGAAATATAGATAGATAGATAAATGTAATTGTCATTATATTGCCCACACAATAATATATTATATTTTTTACCGACTTCAAAAAAAGGAGGAGGTTCTCAATTCGACTGTATGTTTTTTTTTTGTTTGGTAGGTCATACTTCAGAGGTGGTCCCATTTTAATTTGGTGAAGATCTGATGAATATCTCCGGAGATGGAGAACGGAACTCCTCAATGGATAAGAGTAAATTGCTCGCGATCAGTGTGATAGTTTTGTAAACATTATGTTTTAACCATGCATAGCATATCTCGTTCTGGTTACAGCCTGTATTATAAAACAGTGGGGCCACTAAAAATTGTAAAATAAAAAAATTTCAAAAAAAATAATAAAAACCGACTTCAAAAACCACAAACATTAAAAAGTAAAAAATAATTTAATTTATTATGTATGCCAATGTGGAGTCACGTCAACAATAATGAAGAGTAGGTAGACGGTTCATGCGGCTAATTGGTACCGACTCCAAAAAATGTTATTATAGAACTACATTAACTCTTGTATACATAATAAATTAAATTATTTTTTACTTTTTAGTGTTTGTGGTTTTTGAAGTCGGTTTTTATTTTTTTTTTGAATTTTTTTTATATACACTAGAGTTTCAGCTAATTACGCTATATTTTCAAATATACAAAGCATAACCGAATACTTTTTGTATATTTTACATCACTAAAAAAATCGTCACGGACAAAATTGCGGGCATCATCTATTGAATTTAAAGAAAGCAAATGTGACTGACTAACTGACTGACTGACTGATCCATCAACGCCCAGCTCAAACCACTGGACGGATCGGGCTGAAATTTAGCATACAGAAACATTGGGGCTGATTCTGTATAACACAATCTCTAAACTAAACTAAAATGGCAGCTTTTTTCTAGTTCTGTCCCTTTCCGTAGGGAGTATTATGAAAGGGTTAGCAATATTTGTAGCTCTAATTTTAGTTTAGTTTAGAGATTGTGCACTACAGAATCAGCCCCATTGAATTATTAGTATAATAATTCCTCAAAGTACAGAGAGCTAATATAACGTAGGCTAATAAGAAAGGATTTTTGAAAATTCAACCCCTAAGACACCGCCACCGAAATGCTCCGCGTCACCGATATGCTCGCGAACACCGACATGCTCGCGTTGTTACGAAGACAAATTATTAAGGTCATAAATATAGTACATTAGTAATTAAACTTTAATGCCTTACCTTTAAGATTTATATTTTAATTATTTGAAATATTCGTTTTCACTTCTAGCGACAGTCCCTATGACTGCCAATTTATATAAAAATTAATAATATAAATTTTTATATAAATTACAAAATGTATATAAAAATCAATTGCTGTTTGTTTGTCTCGCTACAACTCGAGAACGGCTGGGCCGATTTAGATGGAATTTTTTGAGTATGTTTGTGTGGGTCCCGGGATGGTTTATATTCGCAATTGGACCCGATAGGGGGCGCTGCAATCGGGTTCTAGCTTCAATGCAGGACAACGTCTGCCGGGCCCACTAGTTGATTCATAATTGTTGACCGTTTCTTAGAATTATAAACCT
Organism: Erebia ligea; assembly: GCA_917051295.2. NCBI lineage: Eukaryota > Metazoa > Arthropoda > Insecta > Lepidoptera > Nymphalidae > Erebia > Erebia ligea. The sequence continues at coordinate 516,288 of OU785240.1, read as the reverse complement.
AGTTTAGGGAAAGTCAAGGTATGTGACATCAAACTGTCAATATGAGTAATGTTGCTTAGGTATTGCTTTAAGAGGATATGGGATGAACGGGAAACTTTGAGAATAGATATTGAACAATTATATTACCGTCGCGCTGCTCATCGAATAGAATTCCATAACACCGATAGGGACAACTGCAACTTGGACCGATAATACCTATGAAAAACAGTCGAATTCTTACTGTCGTATTTTTCTGTTTCCTCCTCCAAAACAGAACCGATTTTAATTTTTTTTTTCAAGAACAATTTAAGAAGGACTCAGGCTATGTCGGTATGTTTTTCTTTTTTTGATTATATTCGTCAAATTTATATGCGGGATATCTGATGATGACGCGAAAACTGGGCCATTTTTTGCAATTTTTGAAGGTTCCAAATTCTTAAAATTATTAATTTATTGAAAAAAGCAAAACATAGGGACATGGCACGGAATCGTACAAATTTTATGGTGCAAAAATATTTTCTCAATTGTAATTATTCACGGAGAAAACAGACTAATACGATTGTATAGGGGAAACCGCCATCCCGTATCGTCTTAAGCGTTGGCAGTATGGCCCCGGAATTGCAACAAAATACTGTAGATACTACCATATTTTCAGTCAGTCAAAACAGTGAATGAACTCACATACATTGTTGATACAAAAAACTCGCCTTAACGAATACCAGCGTACCTGGCCGGCAGCCAAAACAAACTAGAGATTTCGTCTGTGATGACGGTGCCGTAAAAACGTAGGAACACCATAAGGTGATCATTAACTCAAGGTCTGCCTTTGAACTCTACCTTGGACGAGGATAGGGTCACCATGGAACAGCTGTGAAGTTCGAGCATCCACTACAAGTTAGCCATTGATGCGATCTCACCTGATGGTAAGTGATGATGCAGTCTAAGATGGTAGCGGGCTAGCCTGTTAGGGACATGGCAGTTATATTAAACCCATACCCCTATTCGGTTTCTACACGACATCGTACCGGAACGCTAAGTCGCTTGGCGGTACGTCTTTGCCGGTAGGGTGGCAACTAGCCACGGCCGAGCCCTCTCACCAGGCCAGACGAGGGAAAATTCAGAAATTATAAATTTCCAAACCCTGCTGGGGCTCGAACCCGGGACCTCCGCACGCTAAGGCAACAGCGCTCAACACTGCGCCACGGAGGTCGTCAGAGTATGATATTAAAGAGCTAGAGCATCTGAAAGTTATTGGCTACTAAGTCTATAAAAATTATGTAAAAATTATATAACTTTATATAATTAATTAAACTAGCAGATGCCCGCGACTTTATCCGCGTGAAATAAGTTTTTTAAATTCCCACGGGAACTCCCTAATTTTTCGGGTTAATAATACCTACTCGTATAAAGCCTATGACACTCAAAAGTAATGTGGCTTTCTATTGATACCAGAATTTTCAAAATCGGTTCAGTAGATCCACAGATTACCCCCTGCAACCTCACAAACTCGCAAACTTTACCTCTATATTATAATATTAGTATAGATAATTATCATTTTATAATATACGACACTTTCTTGTCTTTATATGACTATGTGTGCTGTAAATATTTGCATGCTGAAGTGTCAGTCAAATATGTAGGGCCTCTTAAATTTTAAGGACTTTGATAGCCAGTCATATTTAGCAAATAAACTTCATTTAATTATAAACCGTAAATCATGGTCAACCTATAACCATGTAGACTGTAGTCATAGTCGAGCCAAATGTGGTATAGAGTACCTAATAGTCGAATTTTAGGCTCCACGCCAATCGATACACCCGCCGGGCAATTAGTCAGACCATTTAGTGAGACTATTATTTTAGTCACACCATAATTAGTTGATATGAATGGATGACGCGTATATTTACGTACTTGCTGATGCCTGCGACTTCGTCCGCGTGGAATTTTTCCCGCGTCCGCTTTTTTAATGCCCGCTGGAACTCCTTAATTTCCCGGCATAAATAGCCTATGTCACTGTCCTCAACTATAACCTTAAAATAATCACGTGATCCTTCACGTGGCCTGCGTTGTCGCGTAGACAAGTTCTATGGCGTCGTATCGCGTCGCCCGGGTAAAAGGACTAACCAAACGAAACTTCGCAAACGAACGTAATTAGTCTGTTATTAGACCCACACAAAATCGTTCAATCCAATCGGTCACGAAAATTTTCTATGGATCCGTACTTCGTCTGCGTGTACGAAAACGAAATAGAGAGGAGCATAGAGATAATAATTGACCGAGCGAAGCGAAGGTCTCTGAGTCTACTTGGGTGAATTGGCACTTGTCCGTCCGTCCGTCCGTCCGTCCGTCTGTCAGAGCCTTATAACTTCTGAATTGCTGAACGTAATTACTTCAAATTTAAATATAATATGTAAACCGATGGCCTCCCGCCGAATATGGCTTAAAAAGTTATAAAAATCTTTATTTCAGGGGGGCTCTCATAGAAGCGAATGCGAAGTAAAATATTTTTTATAGCGTTACATAGGGTTGCAGTATATCATTTTAAGATAATTAGGAATAGAGTCCAAAAATATTTTTTTTTAATTTTTCCCCTAAAATTGACGAAATGGGGGGCTTTCAAAGTGGCGATTTTCTAACGTCCACAGTTGACCTCAGAACTCTCAATTTTCTGAACTCTCAAGCATGAAACTTGATCAATTATTTGAATTATATCCTGTACTTGAACAACAAATACTAAAATGAGATAAATATTATAAGGAAACGAAATTATTTAATTTTTAATGATGATGATATTTTTAACAGAACTTCACACTGATGTCAATAGATGGCGCTCTGTGAAACCGCGAGGTCTCAGTTCGGGGCGAACCACTAGTTATAGATTAATGGCATAGTCATGCCTAGTTAAAACACAGAGTAAACTATCTAGAGAGTAAAACGAAAAACTTAAACCGTATAAGATAAGGTATAAGCTATATACTACTAAATAAGTGGGTAAACAAAAACTTCTGAAATAAACCATGGCAAATACTTTGTAACAGTCAAGTTAATATATTATAATAAATAACTAATTTAATCATAATTTTAATGTATCCTGTTTTGCCTAACTAGAATATAATTGCATATAGGTAATTAGTAATTCAATGCATATTGTATGTCATGTGTACAGTTGTTTAATTGGTTAAATGTCATGAGTATGGTTGTTCGATTTGCGTAATGGCTAATGGCGCCATGCGGATTAATGTGGACCTGTCACCTATTTAATTATTTCTTTTATGGTTAATTATATACATGTGTTGTTGCCGTTTACGACTCCATATATTATAATCCTTGTTATTTACATATTACAAGACATATGCCCTGAAGAGTTTGTCTGTTTGTACGCTAGCTTTATGAATAACTGTAGGGATTTTTATTCGGTTTTCACCAATAGACAAAATTGGCCAATCCCCAATCGAAGGTTCCATAGCTTGAAACATAAATTATTAATAATGTAAGCACGAGTTACAGTAATTTTTGGTTATACTAACTATCTCAAAAATACATCTATCCATCATCATAGTGGTTTATAACAATTTTTTTGAACTGTTAGGTATAGCTAACGAGTTCGTGTTATTTTTTTTAGCTTACAATTCATCTCTAGCAATTCTAACTAAGTATTTCAGATTTAAGTTTTTGAAAAATATTTATTTGTGATAAATTCGGGTTTTAATTATACCTACATTTAAATAATGATTAATGCTTACATTATTTTTGCTCCAAAATTAAAATTTAGAGCATTAAAACAGTAACTGAAATAAATCGTGTGTGACTTAGTAGAGGAACCTTTTTCATTTTGGTCTTAAGGAATCCTAAAAAGTTCGGCGCACCTTTTTATACCCTATGTGCTAAACCAAAACAAAAATGCAACCAAAAATCAAACCTAGGGATACCTACTTTGTGCTATACCTACGTGCAAAACCGGAGCTTTTCGCTAGTATATATTTAAATTGCTTTAGGTACGTGATTAACGTACAAATTGGTTTATAATCAATCACCAGTAAATTGATACGTAGGTGGGAGCCGACGCTGATTTGATTTTAATTGGCTTTGCGTAGGTACGTGTAATGGGCATGTATTGTGATCTCGTTATAGTAATAATGCTGTCTATGGTAATTAGATCTATTTAGAGCTTTAAGAGGATCGTCTAGTTGTCCAATTTTCACAATTTTTAGAAATGTTGCAGATACAATGAAGAACTATGCTCGTACGTTTTAATTTTAAAGAAATATTGCTTATGTTAAAAGTTATTAGCGTCTAAATATCCATATTTTGGACCTAAAAACTTCCTCGAGTATTTTAATTTTTTATAATTTAACTAAACTAAAATACTAAAAAAATGAAACGTACGAGTCTAGATTAAGGCGTACTGAATCTAATGAGACCAAAATTGTCTAATTTCGTAAACGTTTGGGGGGGTAAAAACGTTATCACCCGAAACAATATTTCAAGAATAAAATGTAGGCATATGCCTACTGGACTTGCAACTCTCTCTATCGCACGATACGGAGAAGGCAGCGAAGCGTTGTGAAACAGATAGCATTATTGAAAATACCTAGTCACGTCGCGTTTCGTCACTAGACGATCCTCTTAATTATGGAGTTTAAAGAAGGAAGTAGAACTGCCTTAAGTAGCATCTGCAAACAACTATTTCGATACATATTTTATTCATTGGATGTTTCCTAATTAGGTATCTCAAAAAAATTACCGCATTATTAACCACCATTACCCCAAGACACCCACATTATTACCCCAAGAAAACTCCTACCATTATGTGATTAATGAAAAGGGGTCACGACCCTCAGTAATGAGGAATACGACGCGAAGAGAGAGATACCTATGTCAAAAAACAGTAAGTAGGTAAGTATATATAAAAAAAAGTTATTCAATTTTTTTTTTTAAATAATAATGTATTCATTTTTTTAGTTACATAGAAGCCTATTATTTTTATTAAATAGAGGGTTATGTAAATGAAAAACTGCGTTGAATATTGATGACGTCACAGGACAGTATTTCATATTCAATCAATCAATATTTTATTATTTAGAGTTGCAGATTTGGCCACTCTATGAAAACCAAAAAATTTTTTTTCACACACTTCCTATTACTTATTGTAATGATAAAGTATAGTAGTATTTTTTTATCATTACATTTTTTATTTATTTTACACTAGATGATGCCCGCGACTACGTCCGCGTGGATTAAGTTTTTACAATTCCCGCGGGAACTCTTTAATTTTCCGGGATAAAATGTGTACAGCCGGGGTATAATAGCCCATGTCCTTCCCTGGGATACAACCTATCCCTGTCCCAAATTTCATCAAAATCGGTTGAACTGGTGGACCTTGAAAACGTAGCAGAGAGACAGATAGAAAGACAGACACACTTTCGCATTTATAATATTAGTATGGATATGGATATGGATATTTATATCAAAAATCACACGTTTGATTTCTGGCTAAGTATGACAATTTAGTAAAAACAACAAATATTATCATATAATTACTATAAAATTGCTATCGTAATCACTAACAAGGTTACTCCAGATTAGTTCCAAAGTGTAATTATAAAAGTACGCATATTTTCGTGACGTTAAACCGATTAGTTTCATCTAAGAGACGCCGCCTATCTTGTTAGCAATAATACTGACTGTTAGCCAAAGATCTTAAATATTTTAATCCCTTTGCACTTAGCTCAAGTAACCTCTTAATTTAAATCAAAGACATATATCTAAAGTAGAGCGGACAGTTTAAGATGGTAGCGGGCTATCCTGATAGGGGGACGGCAGTTATATTAGATCCCATACCCCTTATCGGTTTCTACACGGCATCGTACTGGAAAACTAAATCGCTTGGCGGCGAGTGGTACGATGCCATCTAGAAAGCGATTAGGGGCAAGTATAGGTTTAATATAAGTGTCATACTTACCCCTAAGCCCACCATAGCTAACATCTTAGGATGAAAATAGCATCTTAGACTGCATCATCACTTACCATTAAGTGAGTTACAGTTACTGTTCGAATAAGAAAAGAGGAAGCAAATCGCTCTGTACGTGTGCATGGAATTTTGACAACGTAGATCTTCTAATTCTAATTTTAAAAAACCTAGGGGTGCAGACCTTGACGATCGATGCCTTGCGGTGAGATAGTAAAAAGGTGACGGAAGATCAAGATCGAATAGTTTTCGAGCACACTCTCAGAGGGGAGGGGGAGGTTGAAATGATTAATATAGGTATTAGGTCAGTTCTTACTGGTGAAATAATGAAAGAAATAGAAGTATAATTCTAAGTAAGAATATAGAAGATCGCATAAAAGCGATAAGGCTGCCAGTTGTACCGATTTGTATTTGTTTTATTGTTTCTGATTATTAAATATCTTTGGTGTACAATAAAGAATATTTCATTCATTCATTCATTATAATTCGCTATAATCCGCCACAATAGGTAAATCTATGTGGTACAGTGTATCTTGCACTTGCAGCTTGGCGATATTCACTACACCACACAAATCTTCCAAATTATTCTCAACGTACGTTTCGCTCCGACACCGGAGCATCTTCAGAAGATGTTGACTCGACAATGCACGTTTTTTGTTTTTTATTCCACTACAAGTTAGCCCTTGACTGCGATCTCACCTGATGGTAAGTGATGATGCAGTCTAAGATGGTAGCGGGCTAACCTTTTAGGGGTATGGTAGTTATATTAAACCCATACCCTTAGTCGGCTTTACCTATTGTGGCAGATTATAACGAGTTAAACTTGTAGTTCTTTCATTATCATGGACTTCCGCGAAGTAACGCCTGCTTCTATCCAATAGTTGTTGCTGGATCAGAACGTGTGGTAAAACATATTGGAAGCGGCGACCCGTCGCGTCGGGATTGAGTCGTCACGCTGAGCCGCGGATGAGTGTCGGATCATGTGATTAGACACGTTTTTGCCGGCCCCGCCGTGCCGTGCGGCGCAAGGCTCGGGAGCTAGCGGGTAAGGCTAGCTGAAATTAGGGTAGCCGTAGCAACAAGGACTAGAGGACAACACATGTAAACAGTGTCTTTTTTAAAGAAAGGAGAAAGAAAGAAATCTTTCTTCGGGGATATAAGTACAAGAAATAACTAATAATAAAATAAGACTTTATAAAGAGAAAATAATGCGAAATGTGACTTGATCATCAAAATGGTCTTCACTCAGTATGTGCTATATCTGTTAGAATACAGCGCTGACGTGTTAGCGCCGCTACAAGTTAGCCCTTGACTGCGATCTCACCTGATGGTAAGTGATGATGCAATCTAAGATGGTAGCGGGCTAACCTGTTAGGGGCATGACAGTTATATTAAACCCATACCCCTATTCGGTTTCTACACAGCGTCGTACCGGAACGCTAAATCGCTTGGCGGCACGTCTTTGCCGGTAGGGTGGTAACTAGCCACGGCCGAAGCCTCCCACCAGGCCAGACCAGGGAAAATTCAGAAATTATAAATTCCCAAATTGAACCTGCCGGGGATCGAACCCGGGACCTCCACACGTTAAGACAACAGCGCTACACACTGCGCCACGGAGGTCGTCAAATCCCATATTAAAGTTTAGTGGAGATTTTGCCTAAGAGAGTACTTTATATGATCTCCAGTTTACGTGGGAGGTTGTCATCTGGATCCAAATACTAGAGAAAACACTATCACTAAAGTTAACTTATTGGTTTCTATTATGAGTATTCGAATGTTTGGAAAGATCCCAACCGTAATAATATGCGTGCTTTGTGAACACAGAGCTGTTTAAATATTCTTCTTTATTTAAAGAAAATTCTTCGATTTTCCGGTATAAATAGCCTTTGTCCTAGCCTTATATGCTTGTACGAAAAAATATTGTGTTAGGTAACTTAAAATTAAGTGGAAATAAAGGTTTTTTTTGTTCTTCCCCATGATGCATTATTGGAAAAGATAGACTCGAACAGACAGACTGACACCCTTTATATTACTAGTACGTGATATAGACCTACATGCGTGTGGTGATGGATAGGGTTTTAAGATGCAAACTAACAATATGTAATACACAGACTCGACCATTTATTAAGGAAGAAACACAATAACATATAAGATATATTAAATTAGTTGCAATGTAACAATATAACAACAACTAGATCCATAACCACTCGCGATCAAGGTATAGATAGGTCTAATTTCTGGAACACTTGCTACTCAAGGCAAATCTGAGTATCGAATGGTTAAAGACTTTGAAGCTGCTATAAAGCAGTATTATGACGTCACGCCATTAATGGCGGAAAACCACGCGTATCGACTGCTTTGAAGCAGAACAGGTTCAGCGCCATCTGCAGTCATCGAGCGGTGCTGTCATCGAGTGGCGCTGTCATCGAGCGGCGCTAACATACGGATGCAGCATATTTTGAAATAAACAAACTCTGACAAAACCGCTGTCAGTTCGCCGCTCAAATCAGAAGCCTCGTATATTTTTTCATTCCCACGAGTTATTAGTATGCAAATATATGTACTTAGGTATTTTCTTATTGCTTCATTGAGCAATCATCTAAAATATCATATACGAGAGATTTGTCTTACTAAGAAGATGTTCGCGCGCGACTTTGTGAACGGACGTTGATTTATTAATATAGCGAGTGTACGCTTTTATTTAACATGGTTCCCAATGAGTTTCTGGTTTTGCCATTACATAGATTTAAAGACTGTGTTAAACAGCATGTGTTAAGTCGAGGTTATTACACTATCGATGATTTTCTTGATGACAAAGTTGCATGGAAGCAACCGGCCTCGCATCCAGCGACCCACACGTCAGTGTAATGCTTGTAACGTATGTGTTGTATTGTCTACTTATTGTAACCTTTTTCTTTTTTAAGAAAAGAGCAACTAAATTTATCAATTTATACCTTATTGGTATGGATTCTGTACCTTGACTTTCGGTAGCCATCATACTAATATTATAAATGCGAAAGTGTGTTTGTTTGTTGGTTTGTCCTTCAATCACGCCGCAACGGAGCAACGGATCAACGTGATTTTTTTGCATGGGTATAGTTGAGGACCTGGAGAGTGACATAGACTACTTTATTCCGGAAAATTAAGGAGATCCCGCGGGAATAAAAAAAACTTAAACCACGCGGACGAAGTCGCGGGCATCAGCTAGTTATAAATAATTTTTTTTTTTCTATTATTAAGTACCAATGAAGGGTGCTCAATATAATTACAATCTAGCCAAACTACCTATTTGACTAATAAGTAATTTTTCTTTAACCTAAGCTTATAATTTTATCTTATGTGCTAAGAAATTGTCGAATGACGTATCGTAATCTTATAAACAACGCAACGCAACGCTACTCAAATGTTAATACTAACTCATCAATCATAGTCCTTGTAAAACCTTGATAATAAATATATAGAGTGATTATAAAATAACATTAACATTCTAAGGTAACAAGGATTAATTCATTAAGCGTTACGATCGCATGGCATTATTGTAATGGCGTCAATTATCGTATCATTACCGCACTAGTGGTTTACGCCTATCAGACACTATAAAATCACCATAAAAAACACCTTGGTTTGCTACCGTAGGATATAATTTTATAGGTATTTAGGTTAGGTTTACTGTTTATTGAGTCATTTTTATAGTTATAATAATAAAGTGGTGTAATGGTTCTGCTTAATTGTTAGTTAGGCAAGTTGTATGAGGGTTGAAACACATTTTTGCCTGGTGGGAGGCTTCGGCCGTGGCTATAGTTACTACTCTACCGCCAAAGACGTGCCGCCTAGCGATTTAGCGTTCCATTACCTATTCTGTGGTTCCGGTACGATACCGTGTAGAAACCGAATAGGGGTATGGGTTTAATATTACTGCCATGCCCCTAACAGGTTAGTCCGCTAGCATATTAGACTGCATCAACCACCAGGTAAGATCGGAGTCCAGGGCTAACTTATGTAGATAAAAAAATAAACCTACTTAAATACATATTAAGAATTTTCGGAACCGGCAGGATTTGAACCTGCGTCTCTCTGGGAATCGCGCCCTGAGCGCCTGGACCACTCGGCCACGGTTCACTTATCTGCCAGTGACGAAATTCGTATTCGAAATATTCGAAAGTAGTTTCGGTACTTTAATGGTATATCGCTACTGGTTGGCATAGACAGTCGCGTTAAAAGACTGGATAAAAAAATGTATATCTCAAAGGGGTTGTTTCATCTTGGGCCAGGTACTTGTACAGTATTCCAAAAAATAGTATAAAATCATAGAAAAAAAAATATCTTTTTGGCAGTTTTACAGTGATTAAGGGCTAATTTTTCAATCGTCAGATACATTTTATCGGAGGAATAAATTTGACGTTTTGGCAGATTTTCAATACAAAACCTGTCAAAACGTCAAATTTATTCCTCCGATAAACTTTATCTGACGATTGAAAAATCAGCCCTAAGAGGTACAAAAATAAAATGTTTAATTAGGTACATTTGTAGAATAGCAACTCTCGCAGCGCATCCATCCATCAATCTGACTGCTGTTGGATATTTTAAGGTTAATTCACATTTCCCAGGTAATTTTATGTCAAATGTCATCATGACACGTGTAATATACGTCAATGTCAAAATGGACGCATGTTGTTGCGCTTTTATTTTGCAAAATAATTTCGCATTGTACCTCGTAAATTGAACTTTTTAGTAAGAAATAAAGAAAAAAATGTTACTATTTTATGACCCCGAACATTTTGAAATACCGTACCGAAATACCTGGCCCAGGCTCCATATAAATTTGAAACAACCCCTTTCGTCACTGGCAGGTAAGTGAACCGTGGCCGAGTGGTCCAGGCGCTCAGGGCACGATTCCCAGTGAGACGCGGGTACAAATCCTGCCGGTTCCGGAAATTTTTGATATGTATTTAAGTAAGTTTAGAAACTTTCCTCGTGTGTGAAGCACTGTAATAAAATTATAAAATAAAAAATAATAATAAGAAGAATCGAAAGGCAGAAATTATAAATTCCCAAATTGACCCTGCCGGGAATCGAACCTGAGACCTCCCACGTTAAGGCAACAGCGATCAGCACTACGCCAGAGAGGTCGTCAAAAACAGGTTCTTATCATAGGTCGCACAAGTTGTCCACCACCACTACAGCCCATTAACGTCCCACTGCTGGGCACAGGCCTCCACTCTCATAGGAGAGAGGGAATTAGAGCTTAGACCGCTGTTCCAATGCGGGTTGGCGGGCTTTAACGACTAATATCGTGTTAGTAAACCGGGACCGACGGCTTCTCTCCGAGGCACGGGGGTGAAACACCGCAAACTTCCTAACTCCGGGCTAGTACTGAGAATTTCTAATCAGAAAAATACAACATTTAATTATGGCCCGACCCGGGACTCGAACCCGGGGCCTCGTCGGCCGCAGTCGAACATGATAACCACTAGACCAACAAGAGGCAGTCAAGTCCTACGTGAAATAAATCATTTCATTTTCTTTTTTTTTTCATTTTCAATATCGTCTGTTACTAAGCCACAAGAGCGACTAATAATCATACTAATATTATAAATGCGAAACTGTGTTTGTTTGTTGGTTTGTCCTTCAATCACGCCGCAACAGAGCAACGGATCGGCGTGATTTTTTGCATGGGTATAGTTGAAGACCTGGAGAGTGACATACTTTTTATCCCGGAATATTGAGGAGTTCCCGTGGGAATTTAAAAAACTTATTTCGCGCGGATGAAGTCGCGGGCATCAGCTAGTAATGTAATATTCTAATGCAGTATTGTGACATCACGCCGTTAAACATAGCAGGCGCTCCTCTGATTGGCGGCCACGCGTAACGACTGCGTTGACACACAACAGGGGGTCTACTCTCTTTCTCTAAAACGAAACTTCGCAAACAAACGAATGAAATTTCGTTAACTCCTCTCCTACATAATATTATCTCTATGCTCCTCTCTATTTCGTTTTCGTACACGCAGACGAAGTACGGATCCATAGAAAATTTTCGTGACCGATTGGATTGAACGATTTTGTGTGGGTCTAATAACAGACTAATTACATTCGTTTGCGAAGTTTCGTTTGAGAGAAAGAGAGTAGACCCCCAGGTCCAGCGCCATCTGTAGTCTTCGAGCGGCGCTAACAAATATAATATCGTCTGTTACTAAGCCACAAGAGCTACTGAGTATAAAACGGTAGATGATTCAATACCAAGAGTTTATGTATTGTGTAAATGCGGGATCGCTAGAAATGTGAGATTATACCTATTTACAATGTTGTGTTTCCTTTCTAGATATTTAGTATTTACTGTAGTGTAACTAGGTCAGTACTCAGTTATTAGCTAATGGCATGCCAACTAATTAAGTTAACACACTATAAGCCGATATAGTCCTACTTATACAATCCATGCTAAAATCCATACTCCATACACCATATTAAGAGTATCGTCTAGTTGTAAATCTCCATACAAAAAGCGATAACGTTTTTCTTCCCGTAAATGTTGTCCAATTTTCATAATTTTTAGAAATGTTGCAGATACAATGAAGAACTATGCTCGTACGTACGTACGTACGTATTTTAAAGAAATATTAATTATGTTAAATGTTATTAGCGTCTAAATATCCATATTTTTGACCTAAAAACTTCCTCGAGTATTTTAATTTTTTTTAATTTACCTAAACTAAAATACTAAAAAAATAAAACGTACGAGCCTAGATTAAGGTGTACTGAATCTAATGAGACCAAAATTGTCTAATTTCGTAAACGTTTGGGGGGGTAAAAATGTTATCACCCGAAACAATATTTCAAGAATAAAATGTAGGCATATGCCTACTGGACTTGCAACTCTCTCTATCGGACGATACGGAGAAGGCAGCGAAGCGTTGTGAAACAGATAGCATTATTGAAAATACCTACTTGCGTCGCGTTTCTTCACTAGACGATCCTCTTAATATTATTAAACTAGCTGATGCTTCGTCCGCGTGGTTTAAGTTTTTTTTGATTCCCACGGGAACTCCCTATTTATCCGGGATTAGGCTATGTCACTCTCCGTCCTCAACAGCTATACCCATGCCAAAAATCACGTCGATCCGTCTCTCCGTTGCGGCGTGATTGAAGGACAAACCAACAAACAAACACACTTTCGCATTTATAATACCTATTAGAATGATATGATGTGGAAGTGTGTCTGTCTGTCTGCTACGCTTTCACGGCCCATCCGTCAACCGATTTTGATGTTTGGTATAGGAATAGTTTGGAAAGAACATTTCATAAATATTGAATATCGAGAGTAATTTGTAAAGAAAAACCTACAACTGTTATATTATTATTATATCAGAATAAATAGTGTAATTTTGTTAGTATAATCTTATGTTTTCATTTTGATTAACCCTTTCTGAGATGTCGTATCATCTCAGAAGGCGATAGATAGATAGATAGATAAGGCTAGTTTTTTCCCCGAAAAAAAAAGAGTTCCTCTGGTAATCAAAATACCTCATTCACAAGGACGAAGTCGCGGGCAACATCTAGTACCTAATATACTTAATATATGCGAATGTGAGTTTGTTTATTGGTTGAGGTTTCACGGCCCGTCTTTTCGGTATAGGTAGGTTACATCCCGAGGAAGGACATAGGCCATTTTTTATCCCGGAAAATTAAGGAGTCCCCTAGGAATTAAAAAAAATTAATCTAGTTAGAAATAAACTTAAGCCACGCGGGCGAAATCGCGGGCATTAGCTTATAACGTATGCTTTTCGCATGGAGACTTGCGTGTTTCCCCTATAACACCTACAGATTTCAGTTTTCAAGACACTTTTAGCATCTCCCGTCGCGTGCAGCACCCGCATCTCTCGAGACGCTCCTCCTCTAATTGCGAGTGAGTGACAGCTCTCAGGCAGACGCTACAGTTGATTGCTGCATAGTATGTAGTTTATTTCCACCATACCTTCATTAACTAAATTAACTAATGATGTGGGATTTTGTGTGTGGGAGATACTGTCCCATGTCAAGGGAAAGAAGGGTTGACATATTATGTCTATAATGTGAGAGAAACGGAAGGATCTTTATTTTTAATTCTCGTCTCACAGAGTCCACAGGAAGGGCTGGCAGCATCGACCATACAACTAATAGACTCCTCATATAGGGCGAACACTTTCAGACAACACATCAGACTTAATAGGTCTTATATGTACATATAATTCCACGCCCTTGTAACAAAACCTACCGAGTTATTTAAATATTAATTAGAGTATATCGATAATTAACTATCGATAAATAATTATTAGGAGTTAGGACCCCATCCCATTGGATTTATGATTTTTTTGACCTTGAGTAGGTATACCAATCAGCGTTTAGTACCCCGCGCCCGCTTACTTGAGTCATTTGACTGAATTGTTTGCATTACGAAAGCATAGTAATTATAGGCGTCTATTGGTTGTGTGGTCGATGGCTGGCAGTAACCTCGGCCAACATATTATACTCGTAAGTTTGGCTATTCAGTAGGTATGGGGTAACGCAGCCAGCGTTCTGGGCACATTGCCTCATTGCAGCTACATAGATGATATTTTCAATTTTCAGTTTATAACTAGCTGATGCCCGCGACTTCGTCCGCGTGAATTGAGGTTTTTTGGCTCCCCGCGGGAACTCTTTAATTTTCCGGGATAAAAAGCCTACTTATTTGTTATTCCAGACTATAATCTATCTCTGTGCCAAATTTCATCCAAATCCGTTCAGCCGTTGGAGCGTGATTGAGTAACAAACATCCATCCGTACATCCATCCATCCATCTAAACTTTGGCAAATTTTATAATATATTGGTATAGTTAGTTTTAATTTAGATTTTAATTTATTTCATAGTTGTAAATTGAATAAAGTTACTAATTACTAGATGATGCTTGCGACTTCTTCCGTTTTTTTTGTTCCAGCGGGAACTCCATAACAGACTATGTCCTTACTCGGGATGCAATCTCTATACCAAATTCCATCCATATCTATTGAAAAGATGGGCCGTTAATCATTTATCATTGCCTTAATTGTTTCAGATCTTCACTTTTTTAGGTGCATAACTTGAAGTTCTAAGTATTTAGTGTTTGCGTTTAACATTAAACAACTACTGGAACTTCCTGGCGCCGTATGCAATTACAATATTAATTTATTGAATAATCGCTTGTGCTTTTTGTCTTATCCTCTAGAGTTGTAAATTCTAGAGGTGGTATTATCCCGCTAAACAGCCTTCACCTAACTAATCATTGTTTGTTTTTTTTTAAGGTGATGTACCTGTTTTAACAGCTTTTTAATATGCTGTATTTATGACAGCTGTCCTGTGCTATGCTGTAGGTACTTAATCTTTACCAAAAACTTTAAAATTCAAATCATTTTTATTCAAGTAGACTTTGACAAGTGCTTTAGAATAGTCGAGTGAATTTACCACGGGTTCGGAATTCCGTTCCTTCATGAGGTTGCATCTACGACAGTATTCTAAGAAGAGCAAAAGATTACACCAGTCTTAAATGTTACATTAAATTATTGTTATACGAGATGTGAAAGCTCAGATCACAAAATCATTCCGTTGATCCGTAATGCTTCGATACGTAATAATATGCAGTATTAACTGAAGTTAGGACTGTAATTTTGTTTTTTTTTAATTCTGACAATTTCGGGCGGATAGACGTACTAGATTTTTACGTGTATTGCAATTTTTCCTAGATAATTTTGTAATCAATCTTTGAAATTAGCAGGCGTTTTTTTTAACGCCAGTCGCATGAGATCTGCGACTCTAGGATAAATACTTGTAACTCATTGGTATAAATTAACACATTCATGTTCATATTTCATACTTATATTCCGATTGTCTTAAAAAACTGGACTAGATAATACACGGCGCCGGCGCGCGCGCGCGTGAGATCTGCGACTCTAGGATAAATACTTGTAACTCATTGGTATAAATTAACACATTCATGTTCATATTTCATACTTATATTCCGATTGTCTTAAAAAACTGGACTAGATAATACACGGCGCCGGCGCGCGCGCGCGTACGGAATGTTTTTATGAATTGCAAATACATTCATCATAATATTATTTAATTATTATAACAATATTGTTGTCAATACTATAGGTACATTACTCCGTGCTCGGCTGCGTGAATTGATTGAAATCTAAATATATTAATGGAAAAGGTGACTGACTGACTCATCTATTAACTACTAAACGGATCGGGCTGAGATTTGGCAAACAAAATAGTTATTATGCCGTAGGCCAGGTAGGTCAGGTGAGATCGCAGTCAAGGGCTAACTTGTATTGGATAAAAAAAGGCATCCGCTAAAAAAGGATTTTTCAAAATTCAACCCCTAAGAGGGTAAATTGGGCTTTAATATTTGTATGAAAATCTTACTTAACGTGAGCGAAGCTGCGGGCAACAGCTAGTTAAGTTTAAATGAACATAATGACGGAATTATTATGATAAAAAAATAGTAATAATAAGTTCAAGAATTACTATTTTTTTATCATAATAATTCCGTTTTTCAAATTAAAAGTTATCTCGATTCATATAATTCCCTCATATACTATAGTATATCTGAAAATACTTATATCTACCGAATAAAAAAAACTTGGAAATATAGAATGTTAATCTCCTCAACTTCTCCTAATCCTAAGGTTGCCTGGCAGAGATCGCTACTAAGCGATAAGGCCGCCTTTAAATTGTATTCTACTTAATTTTTTTTCTGTGTATTTGTGTTTCCTTTATTTTTCTGTGTTGTGGTGTACAAATAAAGAGTAATAATAATAATGTAGTTGGACTGACTTCAAAAATGAAGGAATTTTATACAAGTTACCGTATCTACATACCAATGTCGTTGGCTCTCTGAAAGAGTTAATTCTGAGCAGATTAAAAATAAACTAACCGCAACGAACACGATCTAACCCCGTATAACAATTTTATCGTCCCGATAAGGCTTGTTCCGTGTTGCCCCGTGTTGTTGTAGCCATGTTGTGTTGTGTTGTAGACCAGTGCGTCCGCTTCCTTGCCTGTAAATCAGCGTGCGTGCGCGCAACACATAAATCCTCAATCCACACACGGCTAGATGTAGCGTAGATTACGATAAGATCTATAAATTTGTATTCAGACAGATCTATACGATTGACACATAGCTTTAAAAGGCCGATTCTTCAATCAACGAATAGCTAGGGAAATTACAGTTGAGAAAAGATAACAGACCGACGGACAAACAGTCAGATACACTATTGCATTTTTTTATATGTGTAGATACTAGATAGCTACTATTAAATCCAAAACACTTAAATCCTTTAAAATACTTTATTTAGCAATTATTTACACAGACACACCGCTGTCATCTTAGATGATAATCATAGAGTTCCCAGATCAGGGTTGCCACTCTACAAAACCATAGTAGGGATACCATACCTAAATTGTATTTAAGTTTCCATCTAACACTACTAAGGATAAGCGATACTTGCTGAAAAATTAAAATATAGGTACTTTAGTTCTTAAGTGGGTTCCTTTTAAGATGAAGTTGGATGTAGACTAAGAGATGACTGTTCTCGGTAGGAAAGCTATTCCGAAACAGTGGTAGATTCAAAAGCACTTGTAAAATATTATTAATTTAAAAAAAAATGGCAGTCATAGTCACAGGGACTGCCGATAGCCGTGAAAACGAATATTTAAAATAATTAAAAAAAAAATTAAAATATAAACCTTAAAACTAAGGGATTAAAGTTTAATTACTAATGTAGTAGATTTATATTTGAGACCTTTTGTCTTCGTAACAACGCGGAGCATGTCGGTGTCGGTGACGCGAATCCACAAGTTTACCCCCTAGCAAAAAGTGCTCAACGCGGCGAAAGAAGTTTTCACTTCAAAAACATTTGAATTTTAATTAAGAACGTTATGTAAAAAGACTTGATTATAATGATGTCAAATCATTATTTTATGTTGTACTGACGAATGTCTTATGCAAACATTTTTTTTGTAGTTTGGTCCTAAGTATTTTAAGGAAAGGGCCACGAAAATGACTAAACAATAAGTGAATTGCCTGTCCCTTTTGTTCATTAATTTAGAAAGTTCTTTATTGAGTTTAAATGTAACTATTTTTAAAAAACAAAAACCTCAACGTAAAAGTGTTAAAAAGACAAATTATACCTGATGAGTGATCATAGCTGAACTCAAAACCAAATGTACGAGTACGTTACCAATGACCATCGAACCAAAACCTATCATAGTAGCCTAATCTTTGTATGAGTTTGTATGGAGCTGGGCCACGGAGATGAAAGTTGTCAGAAACCTTTAAGTTGGTCAGAAAAGTGAGCTTTAAGTATACGGCTTTAAGAGTGAAACCGCGCCAAAACGTCGTTTTCGCGTCGTGGGGCGGAATATTGTCCAATTCACTCTTATGACCATATATATATAGTTATTTGTGTTATATGGGGCCAAAGAAAATTTTTGCTCCCCGAGGGCGCTATTTTGAATTCAGAGCGAAGTGAAGGATTCTATAGTAGAATCCCGAGCGTAGCGAGGGGTTCTAAAGTAGAATCCTGAGCGTAGCGAGGAATTCAATATACGCCGCCCGAGAACAAAAAATTTGGCCCCGAGTGACACACACTATTTTTCATCATTACGTATGAGAAAAAGCTAGGAGTATCAACCTACTATGTATGGACATTACTTATACGTTTAAGCACCAATCAGAAGATACTCCTATCAATCTTCTATGTAATTGTATATACATTATTTAGACGTATATTTAAAGTTTAAATAAAATGTAAAGACGTATATCCGATCAACAAATTGATCACGTGACTTCGGACCAATCAGAACAGAGAAATGCAAAGTCCTATGGGCCTACAAGTTACACTTTGCTCCCGCTATCCTCTGAAGCCAATATGCGTTTTTCGAATAGGTATGATGAAAAAGCTTTTTCTGACTGACTCAAGCCGCTTCCGGGTCGGTAGGTTTTTTTAATCCACTACAAGTTAGCCCTTAACTGCAATCTCACCTGGTAAGTGATGATGCAGTCTAATACCCTTACTCGGTTTCTACACGGCATTGTACCTACCACAGACTACAGTCACAGAATAATAACTAGTACTTACAGTGTACAAATGGAGAGTACCTACCGGAACGCTAAATCGCTTGGTGGCACGTCTTTGCCGGTAGATGTGGTGAGACCCTAAGATAGAGTAAAGATTTCTATTAAGTCCAGTAATTTCAATTAACTGATGTGATCTCACTTATCCAAGTGGGTACTTAACCTTTATTATCAAAGTAAGTGCATTCCCTTTCCTGTTAGCGATCCAAAACAGCTCAATGGGATCAAGCTGTGAGTTCGTGCGACGTAATATAAATTCCTCTTTAAGTTCCATTCAAATGTTACTGCCTTCACAGTCTCAAGAAATACCTACTTCAGTACAGTCTGTCGACGGAGACTACTAGACTGCGAAATTTATGCGTTTATTTAATTTTTACATAGATTGGAGGCTGATTTACACCTATTAAAGTATGCAAAAAAAAAAAAGATTTCTACAGAATGTTTGTGGTTTGTACTTAACTATACGTTATCGATAATAAAGAATTATATTTATAAAATCAATCACTTCGATTTTTCCTCTTTGAATTTCTCATCAAGTATTGTAGAATGACCAACCCATTAAACTCAAAACTGTTTTATTGTAAAAAGATAAGATTTTAATCGATATTCGAAATTTTAAAATGCAACGACCGGCCCAAGGACTTATTACAAAATATTGTAGGACCGGCCGCGCATTCGCTTCCGTGATCGAAAACCAAAAATTTGAAAACAATAATATTTATTTTATTTGCCAGATTTCTAGATCCAAGGGTTTTGGCTGGGCGTTGATGAGAATCGTGATTCGTGAGTTAGTCAGAGCTTTTATTTTATTATGCAGAGATTCATAATTATTAAAACATCAAGTAGCTAACAAGGTTAACTCAATATTCATTCAGTAAGGCCACAGAAATAATATCATCAATCATTTTCGTGGCCGCAACGGTAATTGGGGTTACACTGTCCGTCCGTGTGTATCATTAAGGCTGTATTCGCAGAAATACGACGCGGAAATGTGTGTGTTTGTGTGTGATGACTTAATGAGGCGATGACTACCTTGACGTGGTATGAAGTCATTAACAATGTTTGACGACTTACTTCGAGTAGTGAGAATTTGGGAGATCATTACCCTGTTTTTCCTTCAATCACGCCGCAAGGGATTAACGTGATTTTTAGCACAGATTCTAGTTAAAGACCGAGAGTGACATAGGTTATTTCTTATCCCAGAAAATAAAAAAACGATCACGGAACATTTTATCCATACTTTAAGTAGAGTCACGTTTGTAATCTTTCACATGTGTGAAAGATTTTCTGTCAGTCTGTCTGTCTGATTTTCGTCAAATATCCACGGGATTTAAAAAAACCTTCACCCATGGTTCCAAACCCGAAGATGCGGGCATCATCTAGTTCTAGTATATTTAATAGGACCTACTAGAAGTAATATTAATTAGAATAATGTTGATTCTAAACATTTAGCCTTCGCCTTTGATATACCATCACCACCGTCTTATCAAGCTTTTAACACTTATAGTAAGTATCAATTTAACGTCTTTGCAATCTCACTTCCATAGATTGCATCCTCTAAATTAGGCCAGCCTATGATAAGATCCTCATTAGCAGATAGAATGTCGATAGTATGTCGATTGGCGGTCGATAGTAATCGAGCTATTTGTCGAGCGCTAAACAGGGCATAGAAATCCCGTGTAATTAATTACGAATAGATTGGAAGGCGTTATACTGTGGTTATACTCTATCGGAGAGCATGCTTAGCTTACTGGGGCTTTCTATTGGAATATCTGATTTAATTATATGTAGTACCTTTTGTGACCAGTATTTAAAAGTCTTGCCAATTTGCGTAGTAGTTTATTTAATCACATAATGGCAGGGGTTTTCTTGGGATACATTATCATCCCAATCCCATTGGGTTCCCAGATTATTATCAGATGTTATTGATAATAACTGGGACCGACAGCTTAACGTATTCTCCGAGGCACGGAGAACGTGAAAAGGCCAAATTCGGACTACCAAATTCGGTTACCCATCCAGTTATTGACTTAGGTCAACAATGCTTAACAATCGCAATGGATTGATATGCGTTGTAGCAAATAGGTCACTCGTCCCTAGGCCTAAGTTTAACGATAGCCGTAGGTAGCCCTGAAGGCATTATAATTTATCAAACAGTGGGACGTGTAAATTAATTAGCAGATAATCTATTTCTAGGGCATTAGAAGTTTGGACCTAGCAGTTAGGGCCTATTAAAGCTAAGCTTTAGATAATGAACTGAGCTTTTGACGTTAATTAGAATGAAAGGTGAAAGCCCCATACAATTGCCTTTACACAAGTGTAAGAAAACCATAAAAGTATGCTCCTGAAAAAAGCTTAAGTAACTGTTTCTGAAGATTATGTTAATAATAAAACTTGGAAGGGCGTGAGTTAAATACTCGCTCACCAATGCTTGGGAATGCAGCGGTTACTAAAATAGCCACGAATGTATCAATTTTTCAAAAGAGCAATCGCCAAGGTTCTTTCTAATCCCGAACGATTGGTAGATTCACTTATAGATTCAAAAGCACTTCTAAAAGTTAACTTGAATAAAAAACATTTGAATTTGAATGTACTAATTAATAATTATGCATGATGACAAATACCAGTTCTACTACAAGTTAGTGTTTGTCTGCGACCTCATCTAGTGGTAAATGATGGTGCAGTCTAGGAAGGTAGCGGGCTAACTTGGTAGGGGTATTAAACCCATACAAGTATCGGTCTACACGTTAAATCACCTCGTAACACATAGCTAGTAAAATTAAGTTATAAAAATTAACCAACACAATCATTATCAAGCTTATCATTTATCAAGTCGGGTTATAATCGTTTATCAGTCTTATCGCCACAGCTGCAGGCGATCGTTTAGGAGATACGAGGGAGGAATTAGCTGGGGTGCCGATCAGTTTACTTACTACCATGGCATAAAGCAGTATTGTCACAAAAATGCAGTGTTATATGACGTACCTTGACGTCCCTGAAATAAGGATTATAATTCTGAAACACGATCGTCAACAATATTAAAATAATACTGCTTTAACCGATGGTAGTGAGCGCCTGACAGTAATGGGGAATCACTGGCGAACAAAACCGTGTATTGTAATTGAGAGATAGGGCTTAATTACTTTGCGACCACGTTTACATGTTTACGGAACGACATTTATTAATTAGCAAGCGCCTACCTGCGACTTCTCTACTGTGGGAATTTAAGAAATTACAGCCATTCCTTGTAGATACATTATAAAGAGAACCTCTGTGCAAAATTTCAGCTTTCTAGTTTCTAGGTCTAAGGATATGGGCTGGGCGTTGATCACGCGTCAGCTAGTGAGAGTAAGTCACGACTATTTTCTTCATATGTGGAGATTCATAATATACTTAAGTATGAAATTAATTTATTATTTTGACATACAATGAGATACTTATACAGAATAAGTGTTTCGATATAGTTATGTTTAGTACCTAAGTAATCTTTAACAAAATGATAAAAAGTAACGCCTGCTTCTACCCAACATTATGTACGACCAAAGTAAAAAATTGTTTGAGGAAAGAAGTGAAAGCAGTTACATATTCTAAGCCCTGCAAAATTGCACTGTACATTCACATGATATAACGATAAATTATAATTTTTACTATCATAATAATATCAAGTGTTATAATATTTTAACTGTAATAAATTAACTATTAACTGGTCTCAATTCCTGCAAAGAGATTATATTTTTTTTAAACACAGACTAGGGTATTTAAAAGATCATTGTCTTAAAAGCTCAGGCTTAAGGCAAGGCGATCTTAAAGCTCTGTTTGTAGAGTCGTCCCGATTGAATGTAAACGGCGTGGATATCTTAACACCATAGTCTGGTCCGATACGATCTCGGCTCTAGGTATCTAATGGGTATCTTTGAATGCTTATTACGGCGTTATGATAGCATCGAGAGAAGTGGCGAACATTGCGGCAATATCTATACATGTTGTTTACATAATATTTACAACTATAATTTACATGAGATTTTAACGATTTTAGATGTGAATCGATGACTGCGCGGTGCCTGATTGTGGGGTTCCGTACAAAAATTGTATGGGAAATTCTCAGACCGTACCTATTTATATTTTACCCCTGTAAAGTACCTAAGTTGAGATTTAAAAAATAAATAAAAAAACAAAATGAAAGAAAAATATTTGAAAAATGGAGGCTGATAAGTAATTGTACCTATATGTAAATGTAGAACCTCATTTAAAAAATCATTTAAACCTTCACTTAAAATCTATAAATAAGTATAATAAATGTGATAGTTCGGATGTTTATTTATTTGTTGGTGTTTTGATATTACATATTATTTCTTCACGCCACAATGATTGAACCGATTTGACTCTTTGGAATGGAGATAACTTGTGACATGAATTAACACTTAGGCTACAATTTTCAATCCAGAAAATTAAAGAGTTCCCGTGCGAATCAAAACCTAAATCCACGTGGTCGAAGTCGCGGGCATCAAGTATGTTATAAGTAGTCAGGTAATATGGCACCTACTAGAACAATATCCACGGAAAATGGAGAAACCTGGTAACACAATGGTACCCACGAGATGGGAAAAGGAACAAGGGCCGGCAGCAAAGACGTTGGGAAGACGAACTGAAGCTGACAGCTGGTCCATTCTGGAGAAGGATGGCACCAAATCGCACACACTGGAAAGAGCTGGGGGAGGCCTTTGCCTGAGGCACACAGAGCTAAGGGATTTATTGTGATCAAGCTGTAAAAACTATAATTTTACTATAATTGTGAAAGGGCTCTAATAAAAAGCTATTTTATTTTATTTATTTATTTTATTTATATAGAACAATATCTCAATTCGAGAGACGCCGCAGGGTAAAACTAGTTTATAGTTGAAGCGAATGTAGTTAGAATATCACAGCAGCAATGATCAGATCTATGACCACTGTCTGTCTAGATCGAGTAGGTAATTCTAGATATACCTACGATAAACTGCCTGTGTTCTACATCTGAGATATGGATATTAAATCCCATAACGGTTTGTTGGAATTAATGGGGTTATATTGATTACTAGCTGATACGCGCGACTTTTCCACGTGGATTTATCTAGGTTTAAAGGTCCAGTCCCACTTGAGATGCCCGGAACGGCGCGGCACGTAACGGCAAATCCCTACTAATATTATAAATGCGAAAGTGTGTCTGTCTGTCTGTCTGCTACGCTTTCACGGTCCATCTATTCAACCGATTTTGATGAAATTTGGTACAGGGGTAGATTGTATCCCGAGGAAGGACATAGGCTACTTTTTATCCTGGAAAATTAATGAGTTCCCGCAGGAATCAAAAATTCTTAATCACGCGGACGAAGCAGCGGGAATCATCTAGTATTTGTATAAGTTTATACGGTGCCGCGTCATTTATATTGAACCCATACCCCCAATTGGTTTCTACACGGCATCGCTAAATCGCTTGGCGATACGTCTTTTCCAGTAGGGTGGTAACTAGCCACGGCCGAAGCCGGTCAGACCAGAGAGAATTCAGAAATTATAAATTCCCGAATTGACCCTGCCGGCGATCGAACTCAGTACCTCCACTTATAAGAACACAGCGCTCAACACTGCGTCAGAGAGGTCGTCAGAAGGATAAATCCAATACTTGCACCTATTATCTATGGTCCAAATCGGGAACCAATCCAACCCAGCATCTCTTCACCCGCAGTCGAACATGCTAACCACTAGACCAACGAGGCAGTTCAAATAATAAACCATGTCGGCTATAATACTAAATCTCAATGCGAAAGGCCATTTTCAATAAAGCCAGTCCTTCATCCGTCCACCGCATAATAAGAGAGCGATTTAGTTTCAATTACAATTGGCGAAATAGGGTGATTGCTGTACGCCCACGACTGTGGGACCCAGAGCACTTCGACCCTTCCTTGTTGGCCCCTACCATGGGTATACAATTCACTCGCTAGTATTTTAATTCTATTTTTTTTTTTCATAATCCACTTCCTCGACGTTACGCAGTTAGTGAGAACACTAAAAAGGACAAAATCCTTTGATTTAGCGCATAGTGAAAATTGATAGTGTAGTGAAGTGCTGCCTGAAAGGACACATGAACAAAGTGTCTATTTGCAACAAGAAAGACTACTGACTAAGATACGGCATTGGAAAATTAAATTACTATTAGCCAAATAGTCTATTTAATTATTGAGCACTTTTCATTGGTTCTCAATAATTTTTTTTTTTCATAATAGTATAGAGAAAGGAGACGTTTGGCTAATTGACTGTCTGCTACGGTTTTAGTTCGACCGATTTTGGCAAAATTGGGTACAAGACATAGGCTACTTTATATTTCACGAGATTGATTTTAAAATTACCGAAATAATTTTTGGAAACCTAAATCCCCTGCAAAGCGGCAACCTAAATCCCGAGTTTCTTGCTGGTTCTTCTCGGTAGTAATGGAACCCAAGTGGTAGATTTATATGACGATTCAAAAGCATTTGTAAAAGTTAATTGGAATACAAAAAAATTGAATTTGATGAAGTCGCGGACATCATTTTGTGCTACTTATTAGGTACAACAGAGATTTTCTCTTTTATGTCAACCATAGTAAAGCCAGTTCTTACGAGACCCTTGGTAGGGCCCAGCCATTATGCTAATGTGCTAGGAAGGGCCGGTAATGGTGCGCTCTGCCGAACGATAGATCGCGTTCCGGATAAACAAAATGGCGGGGCGCAATTAAACTCCAGGTAGCCGTGACTTTGTTTATTGTTAGCTTTGCGCAAATTATCTTTATTTGCATAGTTAAGTTACTGACTCAAATATTTAAAGTCATGTAAAAAGAATAAACTGATGTAGTGTATTAACCAGTGGTAGGTTCACTCGATAAATGATAAATGATAAAATATGATTTATTTTTTTCACGTAGGATTACTTAAGTGTCACTTATGAAACGTTAAGACTCTACCACCGGTTCGGAAAGCTGATTCTACTGAGAAGAGCCGGCAACAAACTCAGCAGTTGCTCTTTTCTTAAAAAATAAAAGGTTACAATAAGTAGACAATGCAACACGTATACGTTACAAATATTACATTTACTTGTGGGTCACTGGATGCGAAGCCGGTTGCTTCCATGTCATAAGTCATAAGTCATAAATATTTATTCAATTTAGGTAGATACACTACACTTATTGACGTCCAGTTACATAAAAATTTGATGGTGATAATCTGTTACGGTATCTTATAAATAAAGCTACGAGTCTGCAACTTTGTCATTAATAAAATCATCGATAGTGTAATAAACCTCGAATTAACAAATGCTGTGTGTGTGTTAACACAGTCTTCAAATCTATGTAATGGCAAATCCAGAAACTCTTTGGGAACCATATTATAAAAGCGTACACTCGACCCTACAAAGGATTTCTGCACCATTGCGCACACGATACGACGCTGTTACTAGCTTATGGCGGTTTCTAGTATATCGATTGTGAGTATCACCTATTGATCACCTATTGGTGATTCAAAAGCACTTGTAAAAGTTCATTTGAATAAAAATCGTTTGAATTTGAATATCGAACACGTATTAGTTACTCGTCTCTAAATTAAAAGTACCATAACCATGCCTACAGCTTTGTTTAACAAACTTATCTCGGTGGCCAAAATTAGAACTAACTTTTATGCCCGTTTAGATTTTGTTTTTATTTATTTATTTATATATTCTGTACCAGTAACTTAAAATTAAAACAAACATTGAAAGGACATGCACAAGGACAACTTATTTTAACTTTTACTTTATTTTTATGTGTTATTTCAGACTGTTATCTGTCTCTGTCATCTGTGCCAAATTTGATCTAGATCCGTTCAGCCGTTCTGGCGTGATTGAGAAACAAACATCCATCCATACATTAATCCATCCAAACTTTTGCTTCTATAATATTAGTATGATTGAACTATTCAATAAGGAACCCTAAAATCCCAGCTAATAAGCCCCATTAGAAGAAGAAACGTCCAGTCCCCAGTGGAAGAAGTGACAATATTTTTCTCGTAACATATCACACTGAGCAGTATCCCGCTGGTATTTACCGCCTAAGTTAACTAACTGACTGCAATTTATACGTATTTCACAAATAGACTGCCAGTAGTTAAACCACAGCGTAAGTTTGATATATTCGTACAGTGGGTCGACGCCTATACAAAGCATCTGTGCTTTGCATAGACTGTGGCTAAGTCCTGGCTTATGAAGTTATGACAAATAGCATGCTTAGTATATTTTTATTTTTAGCCGTTAAGCTAGGCAAGCGCTAGAGACATCTAAGTATGTATAGATATATCCTTAGTAGGTATTTGAAAATGTAAGGCGCAACGTACACCGGCAACCGGCAGTTTTTATTAACCTATGCTACTAAAGCTTACGAAAGGAGTAACAAACATCCAAACTTTCACATCTATACTAATATTATATATTCAAATGCGAAAGTTTGGATGGATGGATGTATGAATGTTTGTTTCTCAATCACGCCAGAACAGCTGAACGGCTTTGGATGATATTGGGTATAGAGATAGATTATAGTTTGGAAAAATTAAAGAGTTCCAAGCGGGAACCAAAAGCCCCTCAATCCACGCGGACGAAGTCGCGGGCATCAGCTAGTGTATAATATGAGTAAGATCACATGGCTCAAAGTTAAATCTTTACACTTTGATGCCTAAATCGTCAGTTAACACAGCTTAATACAGACATACACGCGAATAATACCTATAGTGCGGTATAAATAAGGTTTATTGTCATCGCAATAGTCGAGCTAGGTGTTAAGTGCGGAACTTTCGTACATAAATCATTGCCAACTATGTTCCAGCCGCTATAAATGAGGTCCTAGGTCTTAGGTTCGGAATAAACGGTTTTAAACTGCGAGAACGCTCGCAATTTATATTGTAGGTACTTATGGCTGGGGCCTGGGGCCTAAGCCATACTATTATTCATGCATGCATGACGAAGTCGCGGGCATCTGCTAGTATACAATACATAAGTACTTAATGTAAGAAGAATTACACTGTCTTGTGAAGAAAGTCTCGTTAAATGTAATCTGCAGCATAATAAGCAACTAAACCATGGGGCAGTCATTAGTAGGGCGTAGGGTAAAGGGCACAGTAACCCTTCCAGTAGCGGGCGCCGGGACTCGGGAGTTCAATTATTTTTAGTTGCGTCTACTTAATAACTCAACACCTTATTGAATAGTGCAACCAATCACACTTGATACTTTCTTGTAATAATATATAATAATAATAATTTAAGCCTTTATTACTGAATTTTTACATGGTATACACACAATTATTGTTATTAAATTCTCTTATAAATAGATTAAATAAATTAAGACACTAGAAAATACCCTGTTTTATTTGTTCAGTTTGCCCATGGGCATAGGCCTCCTCCAGGGCTCTCCATAACCATCTATCCTTTGCTGTTCTTTGCTATATGTTTCCCGCTGTGCCTTTGATGTCATCCTCCCATCTCTGGCACGTGCGACCTCTTTTCCTTTTTCCCGTTCTCGGGTACCATTCTGTGACTTACTTGACTTGTGTGATACTTTCTTGTACTAATTAGTAATTACTACAAAAATATTCAATTTTGATGAATAATAAACTTCTTTCCGAACCGGTGGTAGAGTCAAAACATGACGTAACATAAGAGACAGCTGTATGTCCTTCATGTTTTAAATAAATGAATTGAATTGACTTAGGCCCTAATCTAATTGATTATTTGGCTAGCATTTAGGGAAACCAATAAGCGAGTAATTATCACGTAAAGCTTTGAATTTAAATTTGAAAACCTTTATCAACTTTTAGGTGGCCCAACGTGGCTTTACTCAAGTGAAATTTCTAAAAAAATTTGGGGATATAGAAAATCTACACACAATAGATATCTCAAGGTTCTAGACCGAGAGCCATCGTTGACATGCCAGTCAGTTTATTCTACGAATTGGGACTTAAATGACTTTTCCGGCAAATGCTGTTGAGTCCAATGACTCTATTATTTATCTACTCTGCAATTTGGACGCCCAACAATAAACACAAAAAATGGCAATTAAAATGTTCAAACAGTTTTTAAAAAATATTAAAAGGATAAAGCGCCCACTATTATTATGTAGTGGGTAACTCAATATGTTTTAATTTACTGCTGTCAATCATGATCTACTTGATAAGAAGTATTACAGATGAGTACTTGAAATACGTATCTCGTGGCACACACTACTTATATCTCAGCTGGATACAAGTAGCTTAATGATTCTTCAAGTTCAAGTACTCATACTCGTATGATCAATAATGATCTGTCGGTTTTAGAAATCATTATTTTGAGTGATCCTAAGATTTGCTTTGAAGTTGCTTTGTTGATTATTCAGTACAGATAGAATACGAGCTAACTTTACCGATGATAATTAGCAAGGAGAAACTTTGTTTATTAACATTTCTAAGTTTACTCTTGAAATGTTATTTTAATAATGGTTTTAATTAGTAGAATGTATAAGGCTCTCAAACTGTAATCATGACAACTTTATATCACCTACATTCTCATGAATAAATTATTATTTAATTTTTAATTTAATTTAATTCACTAATACATTTAAAATTTTAAACCTAGATCATACCCCGCTGTGTAGTGATAAAAATGTAAACTGGAATATCTGATATCATAAGCAAATTTATCCCTTTTAGTTTAACAACTTACAATCTAGTTCTTCATATCTCCTAAACAAAAAATTAAATTAGGAAAGTATTTTCAAACTAGCTTAAATTAACAATAACTTATTATTATTTTTGCAAAGAATCAAGTTCAACCACTCCAACTATAGCCCATATCCCGCACGTGCTCCAAACATAAACAACACAAAACAGAAAATTAAAATTCGTAAATTAACCGGTCAATAAGACGTTAAAGTTGAACTTTCTGTTAAATAAAAGTAGTCATAATTTTAAAACTAAAACAAATAAATACCAACTTTTCCATGATAATTTTATAGTCGCAATTAATTTTCCGTTATGGCCCATTAATTTATTTTTGATCTTTGAAGTTCTGTTTAGTTTGTAAATTAATTGAAATAGATTAAATTTCTTATTAGAGAAACACAGCTGATATCCAAAGATGGACAGTGGATTGCCATGTCATATTGTCATGTCAAAAAGTGTACTGTTAAAATATGTAAAGGATCATTTGGTAGGACCAGTTTTGAATAAACATACTTTGACTTTGTCCTTGTACCTACTAGTGAAAACAGCAACTTTTTTCCAAACGCGCTTAGTATGGTATGTTGTATGGAACATTTGCTCGTCGTGACGTCATCAAAATTCGACACACTTTTTTAATTTAGTTATCAAATAAATATTATAAATGCGAAAGTTTGGATGGATGGATGTGTGGATGTATGGATGTATGGATGTTTTTTACTCAATCACGCTCCAACGGCTGAACGGATCTGGATGAAATTTAGCACAGAGATAGATTATAGTCTGGAATAGCACATTGGCTACTTTTTATCCCGGAAAATTAAAGAGTTCCCGCTGGAACCGAAAAACCTCAATCCACGCGGACGAAGTCGCGGGCATCAGCTAGTTTTTTTATAAATATTTCAAACTAGTTGATGCCCGCGACTGCGTCCGCGTGGATAGGGGTTGTTCGGTTCCCGCGGGAACTCTTTAATTTTCTGGTATAAAATGTAGCTTAAGTCACTCTCCAAGTCCTCAACTATACCCATACCAAAAATCACGTCGATCCGTGGCTCCGTTACGGCGTGATTGAAGGACAAACCAACAAACCAACAAACTCTGTGTCAAATTTTATCCAGATCCGTTCAGCCGTTCTGGCGTGATTGAGTAACAAACATTCATCTCGCATAAATCCAAACTTTAGCATTTATAATATTAAGTATAGATATTATAGTAATCTTTGGTGATCAATATCCAGAAATAATATATTCCTAGAAGCCAAATAGGCGTTAATAGGTAATCTTGTCTCTGATAAGACGCTTAGGGCCGCGAAGATATCGGACGCTATAAAAGGCAATGGCTATCGATTTAAGATTTACTTCACGCCGCTCCCTTGATAGAGTGTTGAATATTAATAAATGATCCACCCGCGTTTACATCACACGACTAATTGGATACATGGATAGTTTACTTTGCTACAAACCTCGTATTTTTAGGATTCCGTAGGTACGTCACGAGGAAAAAGGAACCCTTATAGGATCACTTCGTTGTCCGTCTGTCTGTTTGTCAACGCCCTTTTTCTCGGAAACGCATGAAAGTATCATATAAAAATTAATAAATTAATATCAAATACTTAGGTCTACGGTCCCTGAGCGGAGCTGTGAAAAATCAAGCTTCTAAGTCAACGCAATCAAAAGATACGGCCGATTAGGCCGCATATTTTGTACATTGCCAAGGGGGTTTTCGTCGATTTTCATATTTTGTCGTCGTTAATCGATTTTGTTGTCGGGACTTCGACACAAGTACTTGCCCCTCCTAGACCCAGCTCCCTGCATCTCATTTGTCGTTTCCCTCTACGACTACGACAAACATCTACGACCGTGTCGTGTACTGTAAAAGCAACGGATGCGGCGGTTTTCTAGAAAATTGAATCTATTATGAAAATCTCGACGTATAAACCCCAGTTTGCGAGTAATTGATATTATTTCGGACAGTGAGAGATGGCGCTAGCGTCGCTTATTTATTACCGCTCCAGTTAACTGTAAAGTGTAAGCGACTTGATAGTTAACCAGATTGTCGTTACCCATGATGGATGCGCCGGGAAAGGTGTACAAACTGGAATTATGACGACCTTCCTGACGCAGTGATCTTACCAGTGGGAGCCGGGAGGTCCCGGGTTCGATCCCCGGCATGGTACAATCGGGAATTTATAGTTTCTTTTCACTGACCTGGCCTGGTGGAAGGCTTCGGCCGTGGCTAGTTACCACCCTATCGGCAGATACATACCGCCAAGCGAATTTAACATTCCGGTCTGATGTCGTGTAGAAACCAATTGGTTTAATATATTTAACTGTCTTACCCCGCTACAAAGGGCTATTTATAATTTTTAAGTAAAAGCAAATGTTTTCACATTTATGGATTTTGGATGTTTGTACTCATTCCTAAATGGAGAAAGTGATCCTAGTTTAGCCCAGTTAGATCCATACTATAATATTATAAATGCGAAAGAGTGTCCGTCTGTCTGTCTGTCTGCTCATCTTTTCAACCGATTTTGATAAAATTTGGTATAGAGATAGGTTGCATCCAGGGCAAGGACATTCGCGGGCATCATCTAGTATTTTGATATCTGCATTTTATGGAGCATCGCATTGTATAGGGTCTATTTAAGAATTTGCATTTTCTCAATCGTAGCTTTAGTTTTAAGCTATGGTTTTAAGATACCGTAACTGATTATCTCCATCATGATTTTTAAGTAAATAATTGTCAACGTCAATAAGTGTACCTACATTGAATAAATGAATTGAATTGAATCAATATCCTAGTTTATCATTAGTTTTTGAACTATAATTTCACGTTTATGAAAATGTCAGTACCCAAAAGCACTTAGGTAATGCCTACCATTGTCACCGGCGCCCGTTACCCAAGCGTCCCGATCCTAAGGGCGCCTTCAAATTTGCCGCAAAGCGTAGCGCGGCTGCAGCGCGGCTGCAGCGCTGCGGCCCCCCAGCTGAGTTTGTTGTGGGCTCTTCTCAGACCTGGGCGCGTTTGGAACCCTCGTAGCTTTAGTTTTAAGATACCGTAACAGATTATCACCATCATATTTTTATGTAACTGGACGTCAATAAGTGTAGTGCATCTACCTAAATTGAATAAATATTTATGACTTATGACTTATGACTTATATGGATTTACAAAGCAGCGCGACCGCAGCGCTGCAGCCGCGCTGCTTCCGCGCGGCACTTTGCGGCAAATTTGAAGGCGCCCTAACCCATAACATTACCATCGAAATTTCCGCTCAATATATTTGTATCGAGCACAGGCTATTTACAATTATTAGGGCAACAATAACATCGCCGGCGAAATACCGCTTTCCGCTAAGTGGCAGCACTAGTGATGGCAGACAAACGATTGCCGATATCGATTATTGTGTAAAGTCTGTCTTCGGAGGAGTCGTTTTGGAAAACTTCTTTTATATCACAAATTTCGGTACCGACATCTACATCTCAATTCTCACCTGTAAGTTCCATTGAAATCCAGTAGTTTCAGAGTGATCCGAAAAAACAAACAAAAACATGTTTTATAAGAATTAGAATTTAAAAATTTGATCTTAGATTCCCGAGATCTGTATTTTTTTATATTTAATGTACACTTATAGATTTATTTTATATGTGCAGACAGATATTTTGAACAAATTAAAAGTTAGGTACATTGTACGCTTTGAAAACTCATAATAACTAACTCAAAGTTTTAATGAAATTGTTGCCAATAGCCGCACTATACGTAAATCTCCGTGATAAACTGTAATGTAATTTTACACTGCCGTATTTTACAAAGTAACTACGCAGTAAACTGTGTCATATCGGTGCCCTATACGGAACTGAAAGCGTCGTATTTCACGTGCAGACCCTTATTTACAGTTCAATTAGGTTTTAGCTTTACGAATTGTGACGGCATTTCAGTTTTGATGTTATTTGTATTAGGTTTTTTTTTATCCTCTACGAGTTATAAGCCCTTGACTGCGATCTCACCTAATGGTAAGTGATGCTGCAGTCTAAGATGGTAGCGGGCTAACCTGTTAGGGGCATGGCAGTTATATTAAACCCATCCCCCTATTCGGTTTCTACACGGCATCGTACCGGAACGCTAAATCGCTTGGCGGCACGTTTTTGCCGGTAGGGTGGTAACTAGCCACGGCCGAAGCCTCCCACCAGGCCAGACCAGGGAAAATTCAGAAATTATAAATTCCCAAATTGACCCTGCCGGGGATCGAACCCGGGACCTGCGCGCGTTAAGACAACAGCGCTACACACTGCGCCATGGAGGTCATCTTAAATTTGCGTATGTTAACTAGTATCTATGTTCGTATGAAAAAAAATTAAGTTCTCTCTAGATAGTGTATTCTATTCTACCTCAATTAAAATTATATTTCAGTGATTATTATATAGAGGATCTATCATAAGTCGTAATATCTACGTCCCCTGTTAGTTTTATGTTGAATTACTATTTTTAACTATCGATTAAAGTTAAAAAGTGCGTCGACTTTGATGACGTCACTGTTCAATATTTCATACAAAATCCCATACTTAGCACGCGTTTTGACGTTTGATAAAAGTAGCTGATTTGACTAGTCGTCAATTATTCAATTTATAACCTTTGGCATGTATGATAATTGGGTATTTCACAAATAGTCAAATCCAGGTCAAATCAGCAACTATTTTTCAAATGTCAAAACGCGTTCTAAATATGGAATTTATATGAAATTTTAAAATGTGACGATTTAAAGTTCGACGAACTTTGATCTTTAATCGATTGTTTAAAATGGTTATTCAACATAAAACTATCATTGTACGTGGATATTACGACTTTTGGGTGATCATCTATTTAATAATCACTAAAAAATAATTTATTTGAATAGTAGTCAAATACCCAATTAAATAGAAGAAGACATCTTTTAACAACAAAGTAAGCTATTACTGCTACGACTGAAATATTACGCCTTTGTTTTAGCTGCTACAATCTCAGTATCAATGTAGTCAGCACAATTTTGTACTAACATTGATGTCAACAAACAAATTGGTTTCGCAGTTCAGCTACATAAGATAGTGCCTCATTTTTCGCGGGATAAGAGCTAAGACTCTAACTTACGATGCAACTAACGTCCGCCCGTCAGCTTATCGTCAGATTTATCGATGTGTGTCTGCCAAATTCGAAGCACATCACCAATTGTTTCTGTTACGCCGTATTGAGTATTTATTTTAATTTGTATTCCGGAAAAGTTCTTAAACCTGATACTTAATGTTATGGTTTGGTCGATTTGCTACTGAAAAGTAACTGTTTCGGCTCATTTTGAGTTAAAAATAATGAAATAGGTAAGTTATTACCGCCATAGATCAAGACACTCTACGAAATTAAAGTTCGATATTCGTAACGTTTTGTTAGGAAATATTTTTTATTTTAGTTTCATTACCATTAGTTCTCAGGAGTGATTAGTGATTAGTGAAAGTGTAGTTTAAGTGCTGCCTTAAAGAACACAAGAACATATAGTGTCTTTAAATTGAATAAAGAAAGACTAAGATGCGTCAATGGACTACTTCTTAGTATATAAGATAATTATAAGTTTAGGTTAAAGTAAAATTACTCATTAGTCTAATTTTAAGGCTAGATTGTAATTTTAGTGAGTATAGGTTGTATTACTTTATACTCATATTAATGGAAAAAAAAAAAAAATTACCATTAGAAAGTTTTTTTGATAGTAAAAAAGAGCTTTAGGAAATCTGTTTGAACTAGGTTTTGCCCACGACTTCGTGTGCTTTTTATTCTGTTTAAAGACCAGCGTTTAGCCGCATTTATAACCTGCAAGTCTAGATGATGCCACCTAAGGTGAAGCGCGCATGACTTTAATAGAAAGATACCTCACAAAGTTCACTCTTGATTTAAAGTTTCCTATGTTGTGACTTGTAAGCTTCATCGATTTAATCTATATATATAAAATTCAAAGTCCTGACTGACTGACTGACTGACTGACTAACTGACTTAGGTATATATCAACGCACAGCCTAAACCGCTGGTTCTAGAGACATGCAATTTGGAGGGTGTGTTCTTTGTGAAAAGTAGGTATCCACTAAGAAAGGATTTTTCGAAATTCTACCCCCAAAGGGGTTAAATAGGGGTTGAACGTTCGTATGAAATTCCATAGTTTTTGAAGTTAGTTATAGCCATGAAACTTGGTATTTGGGCTTCCGATTTAAAATTATGAAATACGTATTTCACAATTTTTGTAATTTCTATGCCCAAGGACGTTAAATAGAGAGTTTGTCCTTCACTCACGCCGAAACAGAACAACGGATTAACGTGATTTTTTGCATGGGTAGGTATAGATGAGGACCTCCAGGTCCTCATCTATATAAAAAGGGCCTATGTCACTCTCCAGAGTGACATAGGCCCTTTTTATCCCGGAAAATTAGGGAGTGCCTGAGGGAATTAAAAACTTATGCCACGCGAACGAAGTCGCGGGTGTCCGCTAGTATATTATGTAGGTACTAGATGGGCCCTTTCATAGAAAAAAATTGGGCGTCCCCGCCATAGCGCTGTCCCGCTTTTCAGACTAGATGGCGTTAGTAAAATAAGTCCACATTCTTTGTTTGACAGGGCCTGTCTATGTAAATTGAGGTCGTGGGTAAGCTTACTGGTAAGCGTTTAAGAACAAGGCTTTGGCCTTGTCCAGCTGTGGAGTGTGGACACAAACAGACACAATCGATGCTTTTACAAATTTTTAAGTACAATTTTATATTAAAGTAGTAGAGATTACTAAGAAAGCCATATAACTTTTGTTAGTGGAATAGAAGTACAGAATTGTATTAAGGAATACAATACTATAATGTATTTTCTCGTTTATTGTGTCTGTTATAGCACGGCGTATCATTTTAGGATTATCATTACTACGAAGAATAGTTAGGGGTGTACGAACTAAGGCGGTAGAACGAATTAAATAAATAAATATAAAAATTGGCAATAGGGACTGCCGATAGAAGTGAAAACGATTTTTTTTTTATTATTTCAAAATTATTTTTTGTTTATTTTTTTAATTTTTATTTTAAATAAAAAAAAATATTTAAAATAATTAAAATATAAACCTTAAAACGAATGCATTAAAATTTAATTACGAATGTAGTATATTTATATTTAAGACCTTTTGTCTTCGTAACAACGATCCACAAGTTTACCCCCTAGTACCAAAAAGTGCTCAACGCGGCTAAAGAAGTATTCACTTCAAAAATACTTTCTTTAATATAGCAATCAATGTTGTTCATGATGATGACAGCCCTTTCAGTCCTAATTTGGCCTGAATAAGTATGATCTTTTTAGGGTTCCGTACCCAAAGGGTAAAAACGGGACCCTATTACTAAGACTCCGCTGTCTGTCTGTCTGTCTGTCTGTCTGTCTGTCTGTCTGTCTGTCTGTCTGTCTGTCTGTCTGTCTGTCTGTCTGTCTGTCTGTCTGTCTGTCTGTCTGTCTGTCTGTCTGTCTGTCTGTCTCCAGGCTGTATCTCATAAACCGTGATAGCTAGAAAGCTGAAATTTTCACAAATGATGTATTTCCGTTGCCGCTATAACAACAAATACTAAAAATTAAAAAAATATATATATTAAGGGGGGTCCCCATACAATAAACGTGTTTTTTTCGTATTTTTTTGCTCAATATTAAAAACGGTAACAGGTAGACGGTTCAAATTTTCACAGAATATTAACTTGTATATTACCTATCAAAATAAATAATTAAATATCAATAAAGTAAATATTAAAGGGGGGCTCCCATACAACAAACGTAATTTTTATTTTTAATACGTCATAAATCGTAAAACTTACTACAGGTTTGTACGGAACCCTCGGTGCGTGAGTCCGACTCGCACTTGGCCGGTTTTTTAATTTACAAAAAACACGTGGCGTTGTGATTGACACCAGTGAGACTACTTACATAAAATTCAAGTTCATTTTGAAAATAACCCAAAAATTCTGAAATTATTCATAGCGTTCGCTACAAACTCGAAATTATTTGATTACTGAAGTTATTAAAGTGACTTTGAAATTAATAGATAAGTAGGTGCTTGCATTAAAATACAGAGATTCAAAATGTTATTCATGATAATAATAATTATTATTATTACATTACTAGGTCGGTATCGTAATAATTTATATTGTAATAATAGGTATCTTTCAGCTATATATATATAGTAAATTTAAAATATGTTCTTACTAGCTGATGCCCGCGACTTCGTCCGCGTGAATTGAGGTTTTTTGGTTCCCGCGGGAACTCTTTAATTTTCCGGGGTAAAAAGTAGCTTATGTGTTATTCCAGACTATAATCTATATCTGTGCCAAATTTCATCCAGATCCGTTCAGCCGTTGGGGCGTGGTTGAGTAACAAACATCCATCCATACATCCATAAATTCATCCATCCAAACTTTCGCATTTATAATATTAGATGATGCAAGTGCCAACCCTACTTGAAGAAGATGTAAAATAGTTGACAAGTTCACAGTTTTAAATTACGAGCATATCCCTAGGACATCAGATAACTGCGGCGTTATAAAAGGGGCTTTAGGGTGAGAGCAAACTAACTCCTTATTTTACAACTCTTTGTCCAAAACCCTGAGCTTTTAAGCAAATACTAAAACCACAAAACTACAGTAAAAACTATTTATTTAAGTTAAATGAAATCAAACAACTTTATCACTGTTTATAAAATTAGCCATTTCCAATCCATAGTAATATTATAAATGCGAAAGTGTGTCGGTCTGCTACACTTCAACGGTCCATCTTTTCAACCGATTTTGATGTTTGGTATAGAGACAGGTTGCATACTTTTTACCCCGGATAAATCCCGGAGTTCCCGCGGGAATCAATAATATTAGAATATATTATTTATTTTTATTTTTTACTAGCTGATGCCCGCGACTTCGTCCGCGTGGATCTCGTGGTATTTATGAGTCCCGTGGGAACTGATTTTTTCCTAGGATAAATGTATATATTAAATAAAACTGAACAACTTACTATATATTTGTCAATTTTTGTAGATCTTCCTGCTGTCTTATGTCTCATTTACTTTTGTATATGGAGATTTTTAACCCAATTTTTTTTACTTTTCCGTACAATTTTTCAAACTTTTTCTTTCTCAAACCTCGTCCTGACTTATTATAACATTATTTAATTTTTTATTATTTTATTATTTTTTTTTTATTAAAATTTTCCGTGTGTCATACATACGAAGTGACAATGTGACATACGAAGAATTGGTCAAACCGTTCTCGAGTTTTGCGCTTAGCAACATTCATTTTTATTTATATATAGATTTTATTTATTTATTCACTTCTTACATCATATACTAATTACTTAAATAAATAAATAAAGACTATGGCCGGTTATTTATAGGTGAGTATGATTTTTGATGTCTTGCCGTCACGCGACATAAATGTCGTTAGTACAGTCCAACATCAAAGGATAAATAACAAAAATTACACGCATATCCATAGAGATGTTAATTTATTGAGATGCGGTCGATAGTCGGGATTTATGTGCGTGCAGCGGGGTCGGAGCCATTAGAAAGATAATAGGTGTCGATAAAGTGTCCTCGTGGGACATCACTACTATATTATAAGTGTTTAATTTCTCGTGTGTGATTACGTTTTGTAATTATCAAAATTATTTACCTATT
This sequence comes from Erebia ligea, assembly GCA_917051295.2. Lineage (NCBI taxonomy): Eukaryota > Metazoa > Arthropoda > Insecta > Lepidoptera > Nymphalidae > Erebia > Erebia ligea. Next base: position 476,800 of record OU785240.1, on the reverse strand, counting down.
TTGTTATAATAATAATAAATAAATTAAAGACTGAATTTTTGCATCGAATCCATACTAATATTATAAATGCGGAAATGTGTCTGTCTATCTGCTACGCTTTCACGGCCCATCTTTTCAACCGATTTTGATGAAATTTGGTATAGAGGTAGATTACATCCCGGGACATAGAAGGACCTAGGTTACTTTTTATGCCAGAAAATTAAGGAGATCCCCGGGGAATCAGAAAACGTAATCCACGCGGACGAAGTCGCGGACATCATCTAGTATAATATAAATATAAATAATTCCTATAATTCTATTTAAAAAAAATTGGCAGTCATAGGGACTGCTGATACGAGTAGAATTAGTGGAATCGAATATTTAAATTAATAAAAAAAATATATAAACCTTAAAACTAAGGGATTAAAGTTTAATTACGAATGTAGTATATTTATATTTAAGACCTTTTGTCTTCGTAACAAGGCGAGCATGTCGGTGACGCGGTGTCGGTGAAAACTAATGTCACGAGTTGAATTATTACCTGCAATAAGTATCCTGCTTACGACGCAGCTACTTATGACTGAAACAACAACTGAAACTGAAACTGACAATAACTGAAATAATTAAATCAGGTAGGTTCTCTTTTTCTCTTCATCCTAGAGGGAGACAACGTTTGACGCTTCTTTGTAACGTATTATTTTTCCAGCCCAGACCCAAGCGTTTTAATTTAGAACTTAGGTACTTACTTGCGTCCTAAAAATTCGAGGCTACATCAACACAAAAATGTAATTTTGTTGACTTCTTGTTGATATTTTGTGTGTAAAGGATACATACTAATTTGAATTTTGTCTCTCTCCCCCCTAGTCACAAAAACCCAATACTATTATGGCCCGACCCGGGACTTGAACCCGGGACCTCATCGGCCGTAGTCGAACATGCCAACCACTAGACCAACGAGGCAGTAGTGATATTATTCCAATATTGTTGAAGACCTTCGGAGAAAAAGGACAAAACTCTTCAACTGACAATAATTTGCGGAATATTATTATGCTTACTGTAGGTATATTTGGACATTTCCAAATGATCAAAGTTTAGGTCAAATTAGACTTAAATGGAATAACATAAATTCCCAGTATCGCTTCATCTTGAAAACGATAAAAACAGAATAAAGTCTTTTAGCCCAACATTCCACTGCATTTTTACAACTAAGTACACATCCCGATATCGTGGCAAAATAAAGTTAAACCCAACGGTACATAACGCTATTCGTCCACTGAATGCTATAAAATAGTTTTTATTATCACTTGATATCTATTATTCAATCTAAATCTGAAACTAATCATAAAGTGAAGCTTTTCACGCCCAATCGTTAACCTTATTTTGATGATATTTGGTACAGAGATAGATTATGAATGAACGAGAAATTTAATTCGCTATAATCCGCCACAATAGACAAATCTATGTGGTACAGTGGTAGATTTGTCTACTGTGGCGGATTATAGCGAATTAAATTTCTCGTTCATTCATTATCATAGAATTCTGCAAAGTAACGCCTGCTTCGATTCAATACAGAGATATCCATGATGAATCCCGGAGACGAACATAGGTGACAGTAATCACTTAACATCAGTAGCAGAGGCCTGCTCTTTATCTCGCTATAAATACCTATTTAAAAAATAATAATTAAAAAAAAAAAGATGAATTGAGAACCTCCTCCTTTTTTGAAGTCGGTTAAAAATGCATTGTCACCTTAAGACAATAATAATTATTAACAGATTATGTCTAGTGAAAGCTGAAAGTGCAAATGGCGAGAAAGAAAATAGGGGTATCCCCGATTGTACCAGACCTTTCACTAGACAGACTATGAAATACGTCGTACGAAAAAGATTGGTACCTATTGTTCATATGCCAGCATTACATTGAAGCTGTCTTTTTAGTCTTGTGATACTGCTGTATGTGGTAACTGATACTGCCAGACGCACTCAAAAACATCTGTTTATAGTTGAAGTTTAAACTGATTGCAGGTAGAGCACAAATAACAAAAAAATCATTGAAGCTATAACTTGTATCGCTTATCGCTAACACTGGCACACAATGTTTACACACGAGATCTGAGATAGCAAATCCTTAGCACTGATAAGCGTCCGCGGCGACTGGAACAGGTCTAGATTTCCTGCGCTCAGGCTAATTGATACGGTCACTATGTACAGACAGGTATTCCAGATTTGTTAGACATTCCAACTTGCTTTAAATTGCGTTAATAACGATTTGTATGAAAATTTTGGTAATAATCATCTGCTTGTATTCATAAATAGTTTATTCATAAAGAAATTTTAAAACCACTCGCAAGATATTAACGTAGATACATAGGTAGGTACAGTACCTATTAGTAGTACCTAATATTATAAAAGGGCAAGTAATTGGTTGGTTGTAAAATGTAATTACTATAATATGTATGTACGATTCCTGTAGGTAAGTATCTTAAATATTATTTGAAAATTTTAATTGGAGGAAACTTTACTTAATATGAACTAGCTGATGCGCGCGACTTCATACGCGTCGATTGAGGTTTTTGATTCCCGAGGGAACTCTAATTTTCTGGGACAAAATGATTTTATAGGTTACTAGCGGACGCCCGCGACTTTTTCGCGTGGCATAAGTTTTTAATTCCCACAGGCACTCCTTAATTTTCCGGGATAAAAAGAAGCCTATGTCACTGTCCAGGTCCTCATCTATACCCATGCAATAAATCACGTTAATCCGTTGCTCTGTTGCGGCGTGATTGAAGGACCAACTCTATACCCATGCAAAAAATCACGTCGATCCGTTGCTCCGTTGCGGCGTGATTAAAGGACAAACCAACAAACAAACACACTTTCGCATTTATAATATCAGTATATTATGATTGGTAAGCTGGTGCGCAGTCGCATCGGGTCATCTAGTTAGTTTACGTTATTTAAAAAGCGATCGCCAAGTTTTTTGCTGGTTCTTCTCAGTTGGAATAGCATTCCGAACCAGTGGTAGATAAATGAATTTGACATGTCTTTTCCCATTGTTCAAAGTCAGTGTTACAATTGTCCAGTATTTATGAGACAGCTAACTGCACGACAGCTCGTAAAGGCGAGCGTTACGATTTCCGCGAAGTATAACGGGTTCGACTCCCGCGTCCATAACTCATCATTTTACGGCCACAAGTCACGGTTAGACATCTAGTTATAATAAATTTAGACTACCATTTGGTTTGACACGAGTTTTAGTAAAATAATTGACAAGTAGAAAAATAATGAAATGAAATTATTCGTTTCACGTAGGTAGCACCACTTGCGTCACTAATGGTACCTATGTTAAGACTCTACCACCGGTTAGGAAAACAGTTTTGCTGAGAAGAACCGAATCATACTTATTATTATAAATGCGAAAGTGTTTGTTTGTGGGTTTGTTAGTTTATTGGTTTGTTGGTTTGTCCTTCAATCACGCTGCAACGGAGAAACGGATCGACGTGATTTTTTGCATGGGTAGATATAGTTGAGGACACGTAGAGTGACATAGGTTTTTTTTTATTCGGGAAAATTGAGGAGTTCCCGTGGGAATTTAAAAAAAACTTATTCCACGCGGACGGACTTGCGGGCATCAGCTAGTAATGTAATAATAGAATAATAGTAGGTATTTATATATGCTTACCTAAAAGAATAATATTAAATTACGACCTTTTGGTTTTAAGTTTTTGTACCTACGCTAGGTAAGCTAAAGGGGTAAAGAGGACAGGAACAAAGTTGTATTCGGTCTTGTTCACTCAGATGGGCAACAACACTCGCTGCCCAGCCAATGAGGTGTTGCCTTCGTTAGTTTTTTTTTACAGACTAACAGGTTAGCCCGCTACCATCTTAGACAGCGTCATCACTTACCATCAGGTGAGATCGCAATCAAGGGCTAACTTTTACCTAGTAGATTAATTAGACTTCAAAAAGGATGCTTTAAAAAACGTTTACAAGTTTCAATAGCAACTTTTTAGAAATGACTAAACCACTTGTGATGAAGTTTTATTAAAATAGGTATATCACAATTTCTGATTAGACTCGTGTTTCAGTGGTATGCCGGTAATGGAATTAGAAAATTAGAACCCTCATATTAATATTATTTGCTCATGCTTGGAAGTGATACAAAATTGATAAAACTGGCCAAACTTGACAGTTATTGACATTCCCCACGTGTGGGGTCCTGTCAAATTATCCCCGCCTGTCAACTCTCTGTCGCGACTGTCAACGCTAATGATAATCAGTCAAACTTTAATTGGTCGCGCCCTTTATGAGCCAAGAGCTCGTGGCAAATTATGCGGTTATTACTGATTATTATTACTATTATTACTGATGAGTGATTTATTAGGGTAAAATTCTAAGAACGGAAATTATTGAGTTTTATTGACTCACTAATCAACGCCCAGCCCTTGGATCTATAAAGCTGAACAGGGGTTCAATAATAATTTAGCCAAAGGAAATGGCTGGATTTTCCGAAATTCTTAACGGAACGAAGCCGTGAGCAGTCTCTAGTTCAAAATTAATGCCGTGAAAGATAATAATTATTGTTCTCAACCCTCTTCTCCAAACGTATAATGATGTAGGTATGTTTTATTGTAAATAGGGTTATGGCATGATAGCGAATACCTTACCGGTAAAGCCGACCCGCCAGGCGATGTGGCTCCTATCAGAATGAGACAGGTTTGGCCATAGTCCACCACGCTAGCCAAGACTTCACACACCTTCGAATATTATGAAGAACTCTCGAGCACGCAGTTTTCCTTCATAGTTAAAGCAAGTGCAATATTTAATTTCTCACAACTCCGAAGATCCGCTTTCATCAAGTACATGAAGATAATTTCCCATCGTCTCTCCGACTATCATGTGATTGATTTCGTCCGACTCCAATTCACACTCGTTTTGTTTCGCACTTCATTTGTCAATTAATTTACACTCGCTTAATTAATCTCTTTTAGGCGGTAAAAGCGCTACGCTTCTTTCCATGGAAACAATTTTTGATTTCGACACATGCAAAGTACGATAATATGTTTTGACTAAACATTTGTGTGAAGTCGGTCAATTCTAATGAAATCATGTCCTTTATGAAATTAATTTATTGTTGAAATTGAGCATTGAAAGTCTAGGTTGACAAAATTACAAAACATTGGAATTTGAATTTAAAAAATATCGGTATTCGCTAAAGTCGATAATTTTTGTCTCGGTTAATTCACAGTTTACACTAATTTCCCACAGCGATTATCTTCGTCCTAAAAAGCCTTGTTGAATCAGTTCCAGACGAATCTTTGTCAATAATGACTGAATAATTGTGATAAGATTTTCCCAGAAAATCGCGATTTGTGCCGACATTAGTCGCGCCGCGACTTGTGAAGCGTTTAACCGCAAAGCGATGCCAGGCGGGTTTTACGACTTTGGAAATTTGATTTTTAGGGTTACGTAGCACAAAAAGAGACTTGGAAGACTTTTACATTCAAATCTGTTTTTTTTTGTTGATTAGTCACTCGATGGTTTGCAAATATTGGGCGCTTCTTCATTGCACGGCCCGGCCCCGGCCCGGCACCGACACCGACATTAGTGGACGCATAATTGTATGAAGTTGTATGGCACGCTGTCTCACTGGGCCGGCCCGGCACCGACATGTCGGCGCCGGCGCCGGCATGTCGTCGGCAGCAAGTCTCCCACTGGTGTCGGGCCGGCATCGTTGTGCATATTGTGTTGTGTACGCATACAAACGTCCATGTGGGCGTGCGAGTGGCGTGATCAGTGACCCCGCCCCGCGCCCCCGTCGCTCTAGTACACAATTCATTTGCATTTTTCGATCAAGTTCATTAGTAAATAATCAAAGCTGCTTTACTCATACGGAAATATTTGAAAAACTTATCCGGGTTATTGGTTAGATACACGCCGTCTAAATATCTTACTTTTATAATTGGATGCGCCCAAAACCGTTTACTGATTATGTACCTAGTTATTTTTGTGCGTCTCAAATATAATAAATACAAGAAATATAATTTTTTTTATCCACTACAAGTTAGCCCTTGACTGCGATCTCACCTGATGGTAAGTGACGATGCAGTCTAAGATGGTAGCGGGCTAACCTGTTAGGGCCACGCAGTTATTATTAAAACCCATACCCCTATTCGGATTCTACACGGCATCGTACCGGAACGCTAAATCGCTTGTCGGCACGTCTTTGCCGGTAGGATGGTAACTAGCCACGGCCAAAGCCTCCCAGTCCCACCAGGCCAAACCAGGGAAAATTCAGAAATTATAAATTCCCAAATTGACCCTGTCGGGGATCGAACCCGGGACCTCCGCACGTTAAGACAACAGCGCTACACACTGCGCCACGGAGGTCGTCAATTTGATATACGCTGCCATCGCTCTTGGCTGACGCGGTTCGCAGCTTGTCGGTGTCGGTGTCGGTCAATGAAGAATGTAGGTGCCGGTGTCGACTGTCGTGTCGTTGAATACTGTCGGTGTCGGTGCCGGTGCCGGGCCGGGCCGTCCAATGAAGAAACGCCCATTCAGACTAAAGAATTATTATTATCGTGTGTTTTCCTCAAATCGAAGTTTGGCGGTCATCACTCGAAAAGTTTCTTTTTTTAATTAAAGACGCATCATTTAATAATAATTGTAAGCCCTGTTCACCCCCTTATATAGAAGGTAGTAGGTACCTATAACCACTTGCGTCTTTTCAACTCTACATTTCTTTGCTTTCGAACACGGCGAAAGTCTATGGAGATACTTTGTTTAGCTATGAATTTAAGTAGTTATTGTATTTAGAAGGGAAAATAGAAACAATAATTTGTAGGCCCTCAGCAGTCAGCACGGCCTACCAGTGCCCAGCTGTGGACGACAATAAGCTAATGATGATGCCTTCTGGTCAGATCTTCAGGACCTGCAAATTATGGAACCAGTTTCTTTCGACCTGCTGTATTCCCTCAAAGCTACAATAATACAATTAACGGCCCAACTTTTCAACCGATTTTTATAAAATTTGGTACAGAAATAGGTTGTATTCCGAAGAAAGAAATAGGCTTTTTTTAAATCCCGAAAAATTAGGGAGTTTTCTCGGGAATTAAAAAGAAATCCACGCGAAAAAAGTCGCGGGCATTATCTAGTACCTACTAGGTACTATAATTATGATCTGTTCAAGGGCCTATAAAAATACCTCCTAAAGCTGACACCGGCCCTCTGGTTCCTCTGCGAGGTTCCTCTGGTGATACAAATGTTCATCGATTACATTAATTAGGTTCTTAACATCAGGTGATCCGTTTAAAAAAATATAGATAGATAGATAGATAAATTCTTTATTGCCACACCTAACATAGAAATAACTTAATTATAAACAAAAAACAGAAAACAACGCGTGCGCAAGGGCGGTCTTATCACTAAAAGTGATCTCCTCCAGACAACCCATTTCTCAAAGCTGATGATTACATGATAGATAGAGATAGATAGAGATGTTGTTTACTGATTTGAAAACACTAAAAAGTAAACAAACATCAAAAATACACTAGAAAATCTTCAAAACTAGTGCGAAATAGCGTCTCTAGTCATAAGTCTAGTTTGGCAAACGTCCATGGTCCATAAATTTCTCCTAAACCGATTCTGAGAGTGTGACACACATCCAACAATAAATATCACGTGGTTTTATGTTTTGCGGCAAAAAATGAATGCAGGTTAAGTACCTAGGTAAGTAACTGGTTGTGGAATGTGAAATGACTTTTTAAAGACTCTATTTTTTATCTTTAGTTTTAGTTCAGCTTTTTTTTGAGAAAACTAGCTGAGAAACGACGTGATTTTTCGCATCGGTAGGTATAGTTGAGGACCTAGAGAGTGACACAGGCTACTTTTTATCCCGGAAAATTGAGGAGTTCCCGTGGGAATTAAAAAAACTTATTCGACGCGGACGAAGTCGCGGGCATCAGCTAGTTTATATATTACAATTAACTTGGTAAACCAAGAAAGCTATGTAAATTCGAAAATATTTTACTTAATAACGTGCTGAATTAACGTAGAGTATGACTGGTTAATTCTTGAGGTCCCAATCTTTCAATTTAAAAACTAAATTGTCTCTAGGGCACGTCTATCTTTCTGCGCAGAGAGCATAATGAAAGGAATATCAATACAATAATACCTATTATACCTACCTGTCGTTTAGAGATTTCAGAATGTGTACACTGTACAACTGGGTACTATCTCGAAGCTAAACTCTAATAAAAGATTTTAGTGTATTTCGCTTTCATTATACCTACTCACTGTGGAATAGGATCATACCAGATTTAGATCTGTCATTCAGTTTAGACTCCGGTCGTGTCGGATTTCCCGTCCCATCGGGGAAAGAGAGTAAAGGAACAGAGAGTGCACCTGTGTTTGCGCGCATAGAATATAATCTCCGTGAAGATTGGCCGCCGTGGCCGAAATTCGATCGGAAGGTTATTATTTATGATTCAGTTTAGTGTCGAGATTATGTACATCAGAATTAACAACAACAACCGTGCAAATAACGGTTACTATGCACAAGTCACGGGTTAAATATAACACGAAAGGTCGCACTTTACAGCCCGACAGTAAACTATCGATAACAGCAATGTTGTCATTTGTTATACGTCGACATCGATATTATATGCATCCATATTTAATATTATAAATGCGAAATCGTCTGTTCGTCTGTCTGCTTCGTTTTCAAGGCCCATCTGTTCAACTGATGTTGACGAAACTTGGTAAAGGGATTTGTAAGAAATTGCAAGTGACATTCCAGTCCAGAAGAGTAGGAAAATTCCTAAAAGTTTCCTAAATCCAAAACTTAATCCACGCGAAACAAAGTCGCAAGCAGAACAAAATCATTTAGATTAACTTAATTAGATTATTATTAGATTAAAATTATCTATTAGTAATAGATTAAATCATGTTTGCGTACATGAATATTAATCGCCGCCATTTTAATTAATTTCCATAACCAATGTCATCAATAAATGGAATAATTATTAATAGCAATTATATTAATTCATTGTCACACCCGCTAATTGTTTTCTCAACGCGTATGCGACCTTGTCGACAAATTGATTAACGTGCAACATAACAATATGTTATCGAATGTATTCTTCAAATAAATCGTCACTTCATTCGATCATTGAACTCGTACGTAAATGCAAATGTTATTGGCCTGTGAGTAATGTAATGTAATGTTTAGGATGTGATTATGCAATTCATCATCCAGACATTAGATGTTACTTACGAGGGACAGTTTAAAATTTCGCCGTAAACGTTCCCTCGGGACACTTTAATTCAATGTATAGTAACTATGCAACGAAATCTAAGTATGTAGGTTAAATTAAAAAATAAAATTGCGCTTATATCGTCATGGATAATTACTACGCAGTGCTCATTATTTTAACGCTCAATACGGGCAGTACAATATTAATTTTGAAAGTTTTATAGAACACGAAATTTGTTCTGGGCCCCAATCATGTAAGAATAGCCGATCAAACGTTAAAGATTTTCGTCAAAGTAAAATAAACCATAACTGCATTGAATTAGAGCTCAATTTCGTCTGCCCATTCATGGTTTATTTTACTTTGACGAAAATCTTTAACGTTTGATCGACAATTCTTACGTAATCGGGGGGCTGACTTCTGAGTAATCGTTCTATATGCACGATACATGTGCATAAAATTATCTAGAGATTGATTATATATCACCATCATCATCGGGTGCCCTCTTCCAGATAAAATTCGGCAGTCATCACGCAAAAAGGATCTTTTAAGGCACCCCGTGCGGGTTCAGTCTTCGGGCACGCACTTCTAATTATTTGGAGTTATTATTTAGTACTTGCTATCTATATCTATACTATAATATTATAAATGCGAAAGTTTGAAAGGATTATGGATGGATGGATGGATATTTTTGACCGAGCGAAGCGAAGGTCTCTGAGTCTACTTGGGTGAATTGGCACTTGTCCGTCCGTCCGTCCGTCCGTCTGTCAGAGCCTTATAACTTCTGAATTGCTGAACGTAATTACTTCAAATTTAAATATAATATGTAAACCGATGGCCTCCAGCCGAATATGGCTTAAAAAGTTATAAAAATCTTTATTTCAGGGGGGCTCTCATAGAAGCGAATGCGAAGTAAAATATTTTTTATAGCGTTACAGTATATCATTTTAAAGATAATTAAGAATAGAGTCCAAAAATATTTTTTATTGAATTTTTCCCCTAAAATTGACGAAATGGGGGGCTTTCAAAGTGACGATTTTCTAACGTCCAAATTTGACCTCAGAACTCTCAATTTTCTGAACTGTCAAGCCTGAAACTTGATCAATTATTTGAATTATATCCTGTACTTGAACAACAAATACTAAAATTAGATAAATATTATAAGGAAACGAAATTATTTAATTTTTAAAGATGATGATATTTTTAACAGAACTTCACACTGATGTCAATAGATGGCGCTGTGTGAAACCGTGAGGTCTCAGTTCGGGGCGAACCACTCGTTTACTCAATCACGCCCCAACGGCTGAGCGGTTCTGGAATTATACTCGTAGCACATGGCTACACATGGCACAAGCTATTTTTTATACCGGAAAATTAAAGAGTTCCCGTCGGAACTAAAAATCCTCAATTCACGCGGACGAAGTCGCGGGCATCAGCTAGTGAACAATAATTATAGTACATTCAATATTAGCTGGCGTCTTTCCACTTGAGACCGTCATTAGCATTAACAATAGGATTAAGTCGTGGCGGGTGAATTCTTTGTATTGCAAAACACGTGCGGTGTTCAAACGGTGTTTAAACGTTTTTGATACTTTCCCTATATTAACTTCCTTTTGAAAAAACATTTGAATTTGAATGATAATTAGAAATACCACTCAGTTGTTTTTTAAACTTTGAAAAGATTAGTTCAGTGGAAATATTACGTCTTTCGATATGTTTCGTCCTTGGGTGAAATCACCTTCCACTGTGCCATGTGAAAATAATAAAGACGATAATCCGAATGTGTTCAACAAGCATCTAAGTCGTGATGCACAAATAATTCTCTTGAATGTTTATTTTAATTTAATTGAAGTTATGAGTGAGAAAGCTGCTCTGAAAGAAACTTCCCGCTTGACAAAAGTGTCAGTGCGAACGATACAGCGAGTTATTTCAAATGGACCAATTACTTCCCCTCGGAAAACCACATGTTTTGATTTATTACTTTAGAATAAATAAATAACTTTTTTAATTATATTTTATTTAACATAAGGTCAACCGGGGCAAATGCAACTAAAAAATAAAAAGTTTCAAGTTTGAACTAACGCTGTTCTGTCCTACTATATTTGCTCATTTATTGGACCCGTTTACTTCATTACATATTCATTAAAGAATATTTTAAACCAACCAAGCATTCAAATAGTCCTACAAATAACTGGTAGTGACATGATTTCCTCAAATTGGAAGAAAAAGTTGCATTTTCCCCTAGTCGGGGGTAAATGCAACTAAATACCACAGTACATTATCTATTTAACTTATAAGAACCAAAATACAATATCATTATGAGCTCTAATATTGTTTATGGGATTTTAAACTTTATTATCATGCAGCAATGCCTATTTTTAAGTAAAAACAGATTGAATTGTGTATGGGGGCAAATGCAACTGTTTGTTGAAGAATCAGTGCGGGGACCGCAACGAGCTAGCACTATCGATATTTTGTATTATGCGTGTTAATTGTATTTGGGAATACCAGGACTATGGATGTATGTAATATTGCTAATTGTATCAAATCAAATAAAATATATGTTTATAATCAACTTTTTATTATTTTCTACTAGTTATAGGTACTTGTACAATCACAGAACTACCTTTTAAAGAAACTTTTACATAAATATCAACTTTGGTACTTATAGAAAACTAATAGCACAAGTTATTCTTATATTATATATTTTATAGTTTATATCACTACTACTTACTTACTACCAGCACAATAGTTTAATATTTCTATACGACGTAAGCAATATTTACCTTTCACGTGCTTATTTATGCCTGGGTACGCCTTGGAGTAAATATCGAATATAAACTTGATGATCGATAAAAAAAAAATGTCGACACTTTCACATCACTAGTGTAAACAGTTTCATACAAAAATATATGGGGCTATTGTAACTAGCCTCTAAGTTGCAATTACCTCATAGCGAGATTTTCGTGAGGTAAATGTAACTGCATCAATTACATTAGATAGATTCAACTAAATCACTGAAAAATATAAATAAAATCACTTACGATTTGTATTTAATCGTATCCAGTCACAAACACTTGATAAAATCACTAAGAAATATTTTTTTTAACAGCCGCAACAACAACGTGTTTTCACGCGTTGTACCTTCAAAATGGCGGTTTGACAAGATGAGCTGTCGGTCAAACAGTTTTCATCCCAGTAGCGCCATCGACCAATTGTAAGGTCTAATAATCGTTCGGCTATTAAATTATAGGTAGCGTTGTATTAAAAGAGCCTCAATAAATGAGTTTTAATAGGGAGTTGCCATAGCCCCATAGTTGCATTTGCCCTGGTTGACCTTACCTGTAAGTACGTAATTTTTTTTAAATTATTCTATGATTATTCAAAAGTATCAACACTGGTTGGTTTGCAACAAAATAGATAAGGCCGAAACGGCTTCTTTAAAAATGAATGGGCTCTATGAGTGTTTGGTTTATTACCCCTATTGTTTAGGTTCAAGTGGAAACGCGCCAGTTAATACTGAATGCATTATAACAAGTGAAGGATAACATGTCTGAGAGTTCTCTTTAATTTTCTCAAAGGTTCACAAAGTCTGCGAATCCCTACTTGTCCAGAGAGTGATAGACTAGGTATAGCCTAAAGTCTAAACCCTTCTCAAAGAGAAGTCTCGTGCTCATTTTAAGAAGTTGGTATTCTAACAGTAGCCTCGCAATATATTTACAGTAATATAATTTTTGTAAAACACACAGACAGCACATCCATAATTACAAAAAAATAGGCGATCTGCACGATAGGCAAACTAGAGGCCGTAATAGGCTCGTGACTCCATCGCTCCGCCTCAAAAAAGTCAGAAAGTCATTCGTGGGAATGAGCATTCTTTTCTATAACAAAATACCACAACCTATTTTAAACTTGCTTAAACACAACTTTAAGAAATCCATTAAAAGTATGCTCCTGAAAAAAACTTATTATACTGTTGAAGATTATGTAAATAAATGATAGAGGAGCTTGGATTTGATCGCTCCAGCAATGCTAAGGACAGCGGTTACTTATGTACACATTGATATAGTAATAATAACTGTAAATTAATTAACTAAAAAGAGCAACCACCGAGTTTCTTGCTGGTTCTTCTCGGTAGGAACGGCATTCCGAACCAGTGGTAGATTCACTTGACGATTCGAAAGTACTTGTAAAAGTTTATTTGAATAAAAAACATTTGAATTTGAATTAGTGTTGGGACTTGGGAGATGTGTTGATGATGAGATAAAGTTTATTTTGCGTGATGCAATCATGAATCAGATGAGCGGTGCCATTAATAGTTCGTTTATCGATGTCTCGTGACGCGTACTTGCGCGTCACTAGCGGCGCGTCGGGTCGCGTCAACGCGGAACGCGAACAATGGCGAAAATCTCCGAACAAGGCCGAACGATGACCTCGCTGTTTCGGATGGCTAATGCAACTTTCACAATATTATATATTTAGGTATTGCACGCTCAATGTTTATGGACGTAGAATTTCTTTCATGCCTAATTTTAATTTCGTCCCATTCAATTCTTAAAATATTCGCACAGTAATTTTTTAAACAAAATATTAACAAAGTTTATTGAAAAGTTGAAAATAACTGAGCTAAAATAGCAACTACTTACCTACCTATCTTCCGTTTTTCAACCTGCGTAGAGACGGATTTTGAGAGGACGAATTCCATTCCCAGTAGAGTCTGTTTGGGAATTAAATAATTTCTAAATTGGTTTGTCGTGTCTGGTAGAAGTTTGGCCGTAGCTCTACCGGTATAAAGTCGTGCCGCCAAGCGATGAAGCGTTCCGGTGCGATGCCATGTATTCAAAAAAATTCAAAATTCAAAAGCTTTTTATTCAAATAGACTTTTTACAAGTGCTTATGAATAGTCGAATGAATCTACCCCTGGTTCGGAATGCCGTATAAACCGATTATAGGTGCAGGCCGCAGGGTGACATACCCCTTTTAGGTAACTATCTCAGACTGCATAATCACTTAGCTTTAAGATCGCTAACTTACATAGAAGAATTAAGTAATAAAATATCCCCCAGTCATAGAGTATCATCAGTCATCACATGATCACAGTATCATCTTAGACGCAGGCGTCGGAGCGGACGGGCTCGATGTGGTGGAAGACATCTCGCTGTCAGCACAATCGTGCGTGGCCGGGAGCTGAGTGTGGGAGATGAACAGTGTACCATGATGCGGGATCTATCTAATTAATTGATAATATATGCAGTAACATCTCATGGTTTCATTGACAGCTGTGTTACGATTTACGTACTTAATTTAATAAAACTGTAACCCGACTACGGAAAAAATTCTGTCTTATCGATTCCGTTCGCGTAAAATAGCCTATAGTATAGTATAGTAGTAGTATAGTAGCGTATAGTAGCCTTCGTCACCCTGACCATAACGAATCGATTGACAGCAATAGGGATGATGGAAACTCTTTATCTAACTTAAAACCGCACTTCTAGACTATTATCTATTCTGTGCTTCTAGTATGGCAGTTGTATGAAATTCACAATTGTGACGTCATACTTTTTTTTTTTTTTTTTAATCCACTACAAGTTAGCCCTTGACTGCGATCTCACCTGATGGTAAGTGATGATGCAGTCTAAGATGGTAGCGGGCTAACCTGTTAGAGGCATGGCAGTTAATTAAACCCATACCCCTATTTGGTTTCTACACGGCATCGTACCGGAACGCTAAATCGCTTGGCGGCACGTCTTTGCCGGTAGGGTGGTAACTAGCCACGGCCGAAGCCTCCCACCAGGCATACAATTTCAACGCACTTTTTTTCTTTAATCTATGTTTTAAAATGGTTATCAAACTTAAAACTAACCGAGGATGTGAATTTTAGGTGTTTTGGAAGACTCTCTATTTAATGATCAGTTAGAAATAATTTATCATACTTCATACTTTAATATTATAAATGCGAAAGTGTGTTTGTTTGTTGGTTTGTTGGTTTATTGGTTTGTTGGTTTGTCCTTCAATCACGCCGCAACGGACCAACGGATCGACGTGCTTTTTGGTATGGGTATAGTTGAGGACCTGGAGAGTGACATAGACTATTTTTTATCCCGGAATATTAAGGGGTTCCCGCGGGAATCAAAAACGTAAACCACGCGGACGATCCGCGGGCATCAACTAGTCAGCTAGTTTATGATATAGGCATCATCCCTATTCGCTGTTCCGGTGCGTATTGCTGGCTTACTGGGCGGGGAATATCGCAAGCTGCAAGCGCAAGAATCAATATATATAGGAACACACTGTACCTCATAGATTTGTCTGCTGTGGCGTATAATTAGCGAATTAAACTTCTCGTTTATTCATTATCATGGACTTCCGCAAAGTAACGCCTGCTTCTTTTCAATGTTTGAACAAAGAACATTTAAACTGCAAAAATATTTTTCAAAATCGGTTGCAAAGTTATTGATTTCGTGCCCTATCACAAGGAACCCTATTGTTTTTCAGGATATAGAATGTTCTGTATGTTAACGAAGGTCCCATAAAGCTATTATTGACAATTGAGCCATGTACGTCCACTTGTGATGTCGAACAAACATACAGACAGACAAAATAAAATTGTGCTTTGTATCGACTTTAGCTTCCACAATAGCAATTTTCAAAGCCTATTAATTAATGTACAGAAATCGTCCAGAAACACTTAATCGGTATCGTATAAGTTGTAGATATAGATAGATTAAAAAACACACAGAAACACTGGATCAAAAAATAAAATAAAGCTAAGCCCAAAAGAAAGTCATGTCATCCAGTCATTAGAAAGGCTAATCCTCACAACAATACAACAAGGAGACGACACTGTCTCGATATCACGTCGAGACACGATAAGCTGCATTCACGTCTAATGTACTGAGCAGGTGACGATACATTCAATCCTCATTGACAGGGACGTGGCTGACCAAATATTACCATCATCTTAGAGCACACTTGAGACATTTTGTTTTGTTATAAAATAAAATAAAGCTGAGCCCAAAAGAAAGTCATGTCATCCAGTCATTAGAAAGGCTAATCCTCACAACAATACAACAAGGACACGACACTGTCTCGATATCACGTCGAGACACGATAAGCTGCATTCACGTCTAATGTACTGAGCAGGTGACGATACATTCAATCCTCATTGACAGGGACGTGGCTGACCAAATAATATTATTACCATCGTATATGATCAAGACCACACTTGAGGCATTGTTTTTTTTTATTCACTACAAGTTAGCCATTGACTGCGATCTCGCCTGATGGTGAGTCATGATGCAGTCTAAGATGGTAGCGGGCTAACCTGTTAGGGGCATGGCAGTTGTATTAAACCCATACCCCTATTCGGTTTCTACACGGCATCGTACCGGAACGCTAAATCTCTTGGCGGCACGTCTTTGCCGGTAGGGTGGACATAGGACATTTTGTCTTACTACGACTGCAGTGGCTAACTAAATACCACCACCATTTAAGTGCGAGAGCACACTAGAAACATTTTGTTTTGTTACAGAGATTGTGGTAGAGTCTTAACGTATTATAAGTGACACAAGTTGTCTTAGGTGAAATTAATAAATCATTTATCATTTAAATACTACGACTACAACTAATGATCTTCTTGCTTACTAAAGATTCAGTAATCATCATCACTTCAACCCATTGCTGGCTCATTACTAAACACGAGTCTCCTCTCGGAATGACAGGGATAGTCTACCACGCTGGTCAAGCGCGGATTTGCAGACTTCACGCACTATTGAGGACATTGTTAAAAACTCTCAGGCATGCAGTTTTCCTTCACCGTAAACGCAAGTGATTTTTATTTTTTTAAACGTACATAATATGTAACTTCGAAAAGTTATAGACGTGTCGTGCGTGCCCGGGAATTAAACTGCTGATCACACCCGAATACGAGACGAGGCGTCTAGGCTATCACCACCAATAAAAAAAAATCAATGAGGTGGCCTGCCCATAATATGTCAAGCCATAGAATGATCTACGAGTATAATAATATAGGAGATTCCTGATAAAGGCCAACAGTATGATTTCCTCGCTGTTAAATTTTGGTGGGCACAAAATAAGTGAACTTTTTGTCCAGCGGCACTTAGCGAGTGTGCTCACGCCCTACGCTCGCCTGACGGTGGCCCTATTTTTGACAGCTCCCAACTTTCTCCGTAATTATTATTTATACACTGCGGTCCCACGTACCAGCCCTTATCTTTGAGTTCATAATTTTCTTTCCCGTTCAGGGTTGGCAATAGATCAAAAAATTCTTTCTTTTCATCCAGTAGAAGGTAACCCTTAATTAATTTAAGTTCGAAGTACATTAATTCAGTTTAAAACATTATTATATAACATGAAGTGGAAAAGCAATTTTTCTGCGATTATAATAGTTATAGTGAAATAAATAACTCGACGATTCAAAAGTACTTGTAAAAGTTTATTTGAATAAAAAGCATTTGAATTTGAATTTAAAGAAATACCGGGATCCCGGTTTAAAAAAAATCCGGTATTGTCAATAAGTCCAACACCGTCATGCTCTGCCGGGAATCGAACCCAGGACCTCGCACTATAAGACCACAGCCCGCCAACCCGCATTGGAGCAGCGTGGCGGGTCTAAGCTCTAATTCCCTCTCTCCTATGAGAGTGGAGGCCTGTGCCCAGCAGTGGGACGTTAATGGGCTGTAGTGGCTCACCATTTCGCCAGGAAGGTCGTCAATAAACCGGGGGTACTTCCTCGGGATTTAACCTATCTCTGTATCAAATATCGGTTTGATTAGCTTAGATTTACAAATCGGTTGAATAGCCATCTATTTAATCGATTTTCGTTGTGAAAGCGTAGCAGAATGGAACCACTTATTAATATTCTTCAACCATACTAATATTATAAATGCGAAAGTGTGTCTGTCTGTCTGTCTGTCTGTCTGTCTGTCTGTCTGTCTGTCTGTCTGTCTGTCTGTCTGTCTGTCTGTCTGCTACGCTTTCCCGGCCCATCTTTTCAACCGATTTTGCTGAAATTTAGTATAGAGGTAGGTTATATCCCGGGGACGGACATAGGCTATAAGTTTTTTCAATCCCTGCGGGAACTCCTTAATTTTCCGGGATAAAAAGTAGCCTATGTCACTCTCCAGGTCCTCAACTATACCCATGCGAAAAATCACGGCGATCCGTTACTCCGTTGCGGCGTGATTGAAGGACAAACCAACAAACCAATAAACCAACAAACAAACACACTTTCGCATTTATAATATTAGTATGATAAATAAGGTCTTGAATATATTTTGATTTCAGTCTAACGGCAGAATTCTACTCTGAAAGAGATATTCAGCCAAAAGCATTTAAATGTCGTTTTTTTTTCGATTTTTCCAGCCCTGAACCCAGCCACATTTCATCCTTTATCTCCCACAGATTATTTGTCAGCCTCCACTGGTAGATATACTTTAATCACCTGCTCTCAGGGCGACGTCGGAGTGTATTCAATTAAACATTTGAATATCTCATAACTAATGACGACTTCCGACATCACTCGGGTAATTGGAGATCCGTGCTAGTTTTGGGTTAAAAACATCGATATCAAAATGACAAAGATACGATGTAAAAATTAAAAAACAGATATTAAGTATATTCATGTTTGATCTGTAACTGTACGCATTTTTACTTTTTACACAAGTTCTAGGCTATTTTCATAATAATGCTAACTCAAAAACTAAACTACATATTTAGGAATTTGAAATCTCCCATGTAATATTACCACATTGTGTAATAAAGCAACAAATAGTGAAAACGATACAAAAAAACTACGCTATACTCAATAGCGTAGTTTTTGAGCTGTAAATTAAAACTAACGTCTTGTTTTACCATAATATGGTTTCAATTTAATAGTATCTTCGAAGTATTTGCACAGAGAATTATATATAATTTGGAATTACATTCAAAAATGCATTATGTATGTAACTACGTAACTCTAATAGAACGAGGCCGAATCGCACTTAGCTAGTTTTCATAACGAATAAACATTCAACATACCTACTGCTGTATTTACCGCGTCTTTTTAATAGTTATCTTCATTTATCGTCATTATTAGATGATGCCCGCGGGCCGCAACTTCGTCCGCGTGGATTGAGGTTTTTTGCTTCGCGTGAGAACTCTTTAATTTTCCGGTATAAAAAGTAGCCTATGTGTTATCCCAAACTATAATCTATCTATGTGCGATATTTCATCCAAGTCAGCCATTTTGGCGTGATTTAGTAACAAACATCCACCCATCCATCCATCCAAACTTTCGCATTAATACTATTAGTAGGTACCACAGAACATATATGTTCTGTGGTAGGTACCTATTACCTTTTCCACGTTTCTTGCTTTACTCTATATCTTGTATTTTGCATGTCAGTGGATAAGAAGTTTAGTTTACTACGACACAAGGTCAATCGGAATCCTAGAATTATTGAATTTAAATAATAAATACGTATTGAATTTATTGGCTCTACCGTTCATCCATGAGACCACATAAAGTATCGGCTTTCACACTACCGGTACGATTTAATTGACATTTGATACTTGTACTATTTTCCCTAGACAATAAAGGCATTTCATACTGTAGTGGGGTCATACTGCCAACGCTTAAAGCCATATTGTTTTATTACTTTCGTGACTTTCGTGTTTTAGAATTACTAATCCTTATTTTTGGAACGTCAAGTTACATGACAGCAAACTGACATTTTGAGTAATATTGCTTTACTTATTGCTTTAAGTGTTGGCTGTATGGCCCCTGTATCCATTATTATTGTTATGCTCTTCAACAATCAACATAGTTAAATAATCCCACCAATTTATCTAAAATTAAAACTAATACAATTGGAACTAATTTTTATGACCGTTTAGATTAAACTGATTTACATATTTTATTAAGAGTCTAGTCTAGATTCAACATTAATATTTACAAAAATGAAACACATAAATATATTTTTATGAAAAGAGCGACTGCTGAGTTTCTTGCTGGATCTTCTCAGTAGAATCATTTTTCCGAATCGGGGGTAGAGTCTTGCGTCTTCTCATAAGTGGCACAAGTTATGAAATAAATAAATCATGTCATTTCATTCTATTTCGAAATCTGCCGATCTGCACGCCTTTTCATACTGAGTTACTCCATGCTTAGTAATAATGTTAATGGGTACTACAGACGTTGATGATGAACGATGATTATGCTTGAAAATTAGATGCATTAGAAATCAATAGATACGGATAGACGTCACTAGTCAGAAAAGGGAAGTCACGCGTCAAACTCGCGTCCAAACCCGCCACTCATCCCGTCGTTTATAAGATTAATAATAACAATTAACTCGCGACGCGTCCAACCGTGTGTGTGGTCCTCGCGTGACTGAGCCCAATTATGGCGGGAAAGATTACGCCACTAGCGCCATCTGCAATTTATATTTACTCCGATGTGGTTTTAATTTTCAAATTAATGTTTATTCCAATGAACCGATTATGATTACGTATAACTTAACGTGTCTTATTTAAAACATATGCTTATAATGATGTTTTTATAATTGAACTTTAAAGACTTCCCTGTCATATCGATGGGAAGTCGAGAAAGAACTTCGTTTGCTTATTCCCAGCTTTGAATCTAAACTAATATTATAAATTGGATGGATGGTGTACTTACAGGTGTTTGTTACTCAATCACGCCTGAACGGCTGAACGGATTTGGATTGAATTTGAGCTGGGTGTTGATGAGTTAGTCAGTAAATGTCGAGTCAGGGGGCTTTACTATCATCGCAATATTATTTTAAAATTGACGTTTTATTTGGCGTGCCTTGAAGTCTTTGATGATGATCGTTGAGCCCCAGCGCTTTTCTTAATTACAAAATGTAGTTTCCAAGGTTATTATTACCTTGTTGTGTAAAATCCTATGTATCCCTTCATAGTAATGTAGACAACAAATAGGGCTTTGATAGGGCCAGATTCGACGAAAACTCCGCGGGCAATCGCGAGATATATTTAGATATTTCATACATAATTATTTATAGACGCAATTTAAATAGTAATGTGTGGGATTTAGTATGACATGAGAGCGCATAGAAATCCGATAAGTGCAATGGAGACACGGCCAGGCTGCGGTCCCGAGTGCCCTAGATATCGAGATCGTATAATATTATGTATTGGATATAATGGAAACAATAATTTCGCTAAGGGTCCATTCACACTGACATAAAAAATGTAAAAAATTAAAATATAAACCTTAAAACTAAAAGTTTAATTACGAATGTAGTATATTTATAAGTATTTAAGACCTTTTGTCTTCGTAACAACGCGAGCATGTCGGTGACGCGAATCCACATGTTTACCCCCTACCAAAAAGTGCTCAACGCGGCTAAAGAAGTTTTCACTTCAAAAGTTTTTAAAATTTTGCGTAGTATGATCGCTACTTCACCTTCAAGTAACACGTAATTTAACGTATGGGTAGGGTAGTAAGTAAACGAGCGACGGTAAAATTATAACGAGCGAATATAAATTTAAATTATAGTTAAAAATACTGAATATAGCTTACTGAAATACTATGTTAGCGAAAGACTGGACGAATACATAAATATTGAAAACTAGCTGATGCCCGCGACTTCGTCCGCGTTCATCTAGACCCATTCATCCGTTCGCGTTGGGGCGTGATTGAGTAACAAACATCCATACATCCATACATCCATACATCCATACATCCATATTTATATATTTGATGGTGACTTGAAAATACTAATTTGAGTTACTGGTTGTGTACCTACTGCGGAAGGCCAAAGATCCAAGCCTTAATGTTATCAATGCGAAAGTGTGTCCGTCTGTCTGTTACTATTTCACGGTCTATCTACTCAACCGATTTGGACGGGGTACAGAGATAGGTGGATTGCGCGGAGCGCCTCGTAAATCGGACATAGGCTACCCCGGAAAATGAGGAAGTTCCCACGGAATTATGTGAAAACCTATATTAAGGCAGACAACATCTAGTAAAAGGTACTTATAAAATTTTAATTATTTATTGATAATGTATAAGTAAATCAAATTAATCTAATCTTTATAATATTGCAAAAAATAAAACGATAAACTCTATAGTTGGGTGTAAAGAAATAATTTACTTTAGTAAATAAATTTGTTCTTTTTAATTAGTTACATATTATAATTATTGCTCTGAATCTTCAAACTATAATACGCTGTATTCGCAATATCAATAAAACACAAAACTAACATCTATTAACTTTATTGGTCTTAAAGTTTTGAATAAATAAAATAGATAGCAATCGTGATCGGCCGATATTCATACCTAAATGCATACGACTTTGATATACAGCGTGTTTAAAAATAATTCATAAAATCAATTCAAATTCATTTTTCGTACAATATATTTTGTTAGCCCGCCAACCCGCATTGGAGCAGCGTGGTGGATCTAAAATTCAAAATTCAAATGTTTTTTATTCAAATAAACTTTTACAAGTACTTTTGAATCGTCAAGTGAATCTACCACTGGCTCGGAATGCCATTCCTACCGAGAAGAGAGAAGGTCTAAGCTCTAATTCCCCCTCTCCTTTGAGAGTGGAGGCCTGTGCCCAGCAGTGGGACGTTAATGGGCTGTAGTGGTGGTGGTGGCGGATATTTTGCTGTGCCTAGGTTGCTATCGCGTGATGCATACAACTTTTCACCTCAGTAGCGAAATCTGATTCTGAGACTGAAACGTTTTGTGAGACTATGTAAAGAAATGCCCAGTTCACAGCGTTTTAAATTCAAAATACTTTTTCTTGCTGATCAAGCAAAAACTAGATTGGTTTTGCTGACTCAGTTTGTTGTTACCTACTGTTGATTTTGTTTTTAAGCAGCAAATGCGCGTTTTTCGATCTAGAGAGATAAAATCAATTTTTCTCGATAGGTAAGTAGAATATTTTCACCCTAAAAACACCCTGTACTCCATTTTTCGATGCGATCGTATCGATAGTGCGGCAGATACGCCTCGCGTCGCATCGCGTCGGCTTAATTAAGTTATTCGCGTTGATCGCCTCGCATCAGGCTCGCCTTTTCGCGGAAGAACAAAGGCCCGACCCGCAGTTAAGATAACGATCGTTATTGTTATGTAATTTATCATATTTTGCCGGTTGTTTATGAGTTCGTCGAACGCTTTGGAAATTTTAAAGTGCTTTAGTTTTATGAAATGCGGTGATAGGTTAGTGGTTATAACACTTGTAAGTTTTATGAAATGCGGTGATAGGTTATAACACTTGTAAGTTTTATGAAATGCGGTGATAGGTTATAACACTTGTAAGTTTTATGAAATGCGGTGATAGGTTATAACACTTGTAAGTTTTATGAAATGCGGTGATAGGTTATAACACTTGTAAGTTTTATGAAATGCGGTGATAGGTTATAACACTTGTAAGTTTTATGAAATGCGGTGATAGGTTATAACACTTGTAAGTTTTATGAAATGCGGTGATAGGTTATAACACTTGTAAGTTTTATGAAATGCGGTGATAGGTTATAACACTTGTAAGTTTTATGAAATGCGGTGATAGGTTATAACACTTGTAAGTTCTATGAAATGTGGTGATAGGTTATAACACTTGTAAGTTTTATGAAATGCGGTGATAGGTTATAACACTTGTAAGTTTTATGAAATGCGGTGATAGGTTATAACACTTGTAAGTTTTATGAAATGCGGTGATAGGTTATAACACTTGTAAGTTTTATGAAATGCGGTGATAGGTTATAACACTTGTAAGTTTTATGAAATGCGGTGATAGGTTATAACACTTGTAAGTTCTATGAAATGTGGTGATAGGTTATAACACTTGTAAGTTTTATGAAATGCGGTGATAGGTTATAACACTTGTAAGTTTTATGAAATGCGGTGATAGGTTATAACACCTGTAAGTTTTATGAAATGCGGTGATAGGTTATAACACTTGTAAGTTTTATGAAATGCGGTGATAGGTTATAACACTTGTAAGTTCTATGAAATGTGGTGATAGGTTATAACACTTGTAAGTTTTATGAAATGCGGTGATAGGTTATAACACTTGTAAGTTTTATGAAATGCGGTGATAGGTTATAACACTTGTAAGTTTTATGAAATGCGGTGATAGGTTATAACACTTGTAAGTTTTATGAAATGCGGTGATAGGTTATAACACTTGTAAGTTTTATGAAATGCGGTGATAGGTTATAACACTTGTAAGTTCTATGAAATGTGGTGATAGGTTATAACACTTGTAAGTTTTATGAAATGCGGTGATAGGTTATAACACTTGTAAGTTCTATGAAATGTGGTGATAGGTTATAACACTTGTAAGTTTTACTCACGTTAGTCGCTTATAATAAGTAATTTACGATAAGTAAACAGTCTCGTACGGTCCGTCAAATTTATCTGACCCGATGTCAGCGATGCTAGTATCATACTTCATATCATACTAACATTAGGTATAAATGCGAAAGTGTGTTTGTTTGTTGGTTTATTGGTTTGTTCTTCAATCACGCCGCAACGGAGCAACGGATTGACGTGATTTTTGGCATGGGTATAGTTGAGGACCTGGAGAGTGACATAGGCTACTTTTTATCACGGAAAATTAAGGAGTTCCTGCGGGGGAGAATCTTATACCACGCGGACGAAGTCGCGGGCATCAGCTAGTCTATTATAAATAAAACACATAAACTTAACGGGTATAAAAATTAGTACCAATTTTAGCCACCGAAACCAAATTAGTTTTTCGGACTGTAAATCGTGTAGTGTATGCAAATGTAGGTAAGTTACTTACGTAAAAACATACAATAGGTACCTACGTGTACCTAATCGTCGTCACAGATTAGTGGTTAAGCCAAGTTTTCTATGATGATGGATCGCGGGAACGCACTTTTGACTTTTGGAAGTTATGTGCGTTTTCAACAATTAAATAGCACTTGTTATAACGGTGAATTTGACGGAGAAAAATGGCGAAAACATTCAGTATTTTTATAGCCATTTTTCTCTATCAAAAACTAGGTGTTACGATAAAAATATATCTAAAATGAACGCAATTTTAGTGTTAAGGACCTGGGGGCATATTACCATAAAGCCCTATTGTAATGTTTTAATTTTGTTGAATTATAATCTCTATAGTAGTATCCCTGTAGTCATTTTCAACCCCCCTATTCAAGCCACATTTATCAAAAGTTACTGAGTCTTTCACAATCGTTGAAAATGTAAGAATGTCCGAGAGCAAAGGATGATCAGAACATATCGCCTTAAAACTTTGCTATTCCCTTTTAACACCACTTAACATCAGGAAACAATAGTAATACCATAGAAATGTCCATTCCTCACCATAGCGTGACATAACTGTACGCCATTAGCTTAGCGCGCGGCTCCCGTCCCCGTCACCGCACATTAGGGCACGCCATAAAATGACACGGTAAACCCAAGTATGGTACACCATGAAATGGACGACCGCGATGGTGCTTAAGGGGAGGTACCTACTTACTCACTGGTAATCGAATCTAGGACCTTTTGTTTGCAAACGACATCCATTACAGCCCATTAACGTCCCACTGCTGGACACAGGCCTTAGAGGTTAGACCCACCACGCTGCTCTAATGGGGGTTGCCGGGCTTTAACGACTCTTATCATGTTAGTAAGTACCGTAGTAATAACCGGGACCGAGGGCTAAACGTGCTCTCCGAGGCACGAGGGTGAATCACCGCCAACTTCCTAACTCCGGGCTAGTACTGAGAATTACTAATCAGCAAAACCCAATACTTAATAATGGCCCGACGCGGGACTCGAACCCGGGACCTCGTCGGCCGCAGTCGAACATGCCAATTGCCAACCACTAGACCAACGAGGGAGTAAACAAGACATACGAAGAAATAAAATAATGTATTGGTAAATATCATAACTATATTTTCCTTGCGGCTTTGACCAGGTTAGGCTCAATTTTTATTTGAATAATTTAGTATGTACGGTGGATTCACTCGACGATTTAAAAGCACTTGTAAAAGTATTTTTGAATTAAAAGGATTGAAGTTTAAAGTATAGAGCCTGGCCTACTTACCCTCCTGTAATTTTTTTCGATATAACAGCCAAATAAAAAATAATTTTCAAAAATCGTTTCACACCGGTTGCCAACGACATAATAGCTAACTTTATGCCAAATTTCAGCTCGATCTTTCCAGTGATTTGAGCTGTGCGTTGATAGATCAGTCAGTCAGTCAACCACCTTTTTCTTTTTTGTATTTAGATGTAGACAAGGAATAAGGCCTAATTTTTGGAAATTCCCATGGAAGCGAAGTCACGGGTGGTTGCTAGTATGCTAGGTTAAGGCTTGCGTAGGCTGTCTACTCATTTTTGTTTACTACGAACTTGCGCAAATAATTGAAAATGCCTTCGCCTTAACAATACTAATAACGCGTGACGTTTCCTACTTCAAATAGGTATAAATTACCTATTTAGAAACCGCGTAAAATTCGCGAGGCATTCCTGAGCGTCGCGCCTTGTATTGTAATGCTAACATTACGGCCCAAGTGCGCATTAGGGCTTATTCTGTTCACTTCTGGAAGCAATGGCGACATGGTGGTTATTGTTCGGTGAGATATGGGATGATCCATGCCCATGTTCGATTTGAAAAGGCGTTCACAAAGTGAGCTATTATGGAATGGTGTAAACTGTAAAGCTTTGGGCAGCTTTAACTTCTGTTAAATAATATTTCTTTACAGTACTTTAAGGGTAGACTAAACGCATTCCATAAATGTTGGATTCGTAAGAAATGTAAGAGAATGAATAGGGAATTATTGGTTAAGGAATGGTAGGTTAAGTAACTACTGTAAAATAAAGGCCTGAAAAAAAAGCAGAGTTTGTAGTTATTTACATTTTCTTTCTTCGTCTTATGTTTTGGTTTTAGAGACGCTTATATATTTTTATGTATAACATAAATAAAATTCATTTATGGTAATGGCTACCTAGAACGTAGTTAACTAAGTACGTAAGAGTTAAGACACTCTTAAAAACAGCAGGGTATCTGACAGGGGGTTGCAATCGTACTAAGTGTCTGACAATGGACAACGTGGTTTTCAATAGGTACTATTCCAAAGAAAAATATAAAAGAACGGAGCTTAATACTTTAACGAATTTGAGGTGCCACCTTTTCTACCTGATACCTTCCAAAGCAACCGCGATCCAAACTTCATAGTCGGGGATCGTTTATACCTCTATTAGAGACATACATACATAGAAAAACTTTCAGCTTTAATAAAATAACGAAGGTCTGATCGTCGCGGGATCTTGCTCTATTATTGTAACATTCTTTTTTCTTTTTAAAAAGAGCAACTGCTGAGTTTCTTGACGGTTCCTCTCAGAATCTGCTTTCCGTATCGGTGGCAGAGTCACGACATTTCATAAGTGGCTCAAGTGGCCCTACATGCAATAAATCATTCAATCAATATTTATATTTTATTTATTAAATTTAGGTACACTGTAAACTTATTGACGTCCGAAACTTATAAAACACTAGCTGATGCCCGCGACTTCGTCCGCGTGGATTGAGGTTTTTCGGTTCCCGCGGGAACTCTTTAATTTTCCGGGATAAAAAGTAGCCTATGTGCTATTCCAGACTATAATCTATCTCTGTGCCAAATTTCATCCAGATCCGTTCATCCGTTGGAGCGTGATTGAGTAACAAACATACATCCATACATACATCCATCCATCCAAACTTTCGCATTTATAATATTTATATGGATGATGGGTTCAATTACGGTACCTATCTAAAAAGTAAAGCTACGAGGGTTCCAAACGCGCCCTGATCTGAGAAGAGCCCACCACAAACTCAGCTGGGGTTTTTTTATTATCACCATCTTACAAACGATGTCATTTAATTTCAAATAATGTATGTTTGTCTGTCTGTTTGTTGCAGCGATACTTCAGCGTGCGACGTACAGGGTCGGCCTCCTGACGATCCAGGGGGTCTCCACCTGCCTCTACCTCTGCATGGACGCCTGCGGGTTCCAATACGCTAATGTGAGTACACCTTTATCTATCAGTCAACCAGTCTAATATAAGAAATAGATCTTAACTCTTAAAAATGTGTTTTTTTTTGTTATTGGACCGATTACTTTCAAAATCGATATCTGGGGATTTCCTACCAATCGCAAATTAAGGAACATGACAAAATATTACAAAGTTTAGTTTTTTTAATGTTATTTCAATCAATCAATCATTTATTTATTGCACATTTGGGTTTACATGATGTTATTCTATTATTTGGTAAGTATACTTTTTGAACGTGAATAAAATATAAGACGCGATTGGTGATAATTAATTACAGAAAAGTAAGAAATGCGTATCCGTATTTTGAGGTCTAAGAATAACTACCTATAGAATAGGTATGTTTCCAAACAACGCCTTCTCAAAACGCAAGCTACAAATTGTGTGCTGTGTTTACTTGCCTCGTAAACGCAAACATAATGTTGCCAGTTTAAATGTTTTCCACCTAAAAGTTGGGTAAGTAATTGGTTAGTTTGTTTGTAGCATTGTAGCTTCTAAAACTAAGTTAACCAGCTTTTTTCGGACTGCGCGAGCGTCGTACGATGCCATTTATGGCACCAATTGAACGGCTTACATTTCGCGAGTGTACTAGGTTTCTATAGGTAGTTATTCTAAGTTTGAGGTATTTTTTTAAGAATATATGCCACAAAGAATATTATTGTCTTGTAGAAAATGCTATACATATTATATTATGCTATATTCCATCGACCCGACGATACCATTTGTGTTCAGAAAAGAGCGCATCAGGTCAAGGGTTACATTCCACCGTGACCTCTGTCCCTTGGTTATGAAAGGGTTACGACAAATCAATATTAATCAAAATCTCTGGAGTTTAAACGTTGGGCATACCAATACAATTAAAGTCGCCAATCAAAATCACTCTTAATCAATGCACCGAAAGTGAAACAATTACAATCAACGCGCAGGGGGCTTACTACCATTACATAAAGCAGTATTGTTTTGACGGACGTATATATTATAGTGGGAGGTCCCGGGTTCAATTCCGCTCGGTTCGACCAGTTTGGGTATTTATAAATTCAAAATTTTCTCTGGTCAGCAGTGGAAGGCGTCGGCCGTGGCTAGTTACCACCCTACCGGCAAAGACGTACCGCCAACCGCCGGGTATAACTGATGTACACCTAAAAAATTTGCCCGCTATTATCTTAGACTGTATCATCACTTAAGTACCATCAGGTGAGATCGCAGTCAAGGGCTAACTTGTAGAAGAATCATGCTAATATTATAAATGCAAAAGTGTGTTTGTTTGTTGGTTTATTGGTTTATTGGTTTGTTGGTTTGTCCCTAAATCACGCCGCAACGGAGCAACGGATCGACGTGATTTTTGGCATGGGTATAGTTGAGGACCTGGAGAGTGACATAGTAATAGAAATACTTTTTATCCCGGAAAACTCAGGAGTTCCCGCGGTAATAAGACAAACCTTAAACCACGCTGACGAAGTCGCGGGCATCAGCTAGTAGTAGAATAAAAAATAAAAATATAATTTTTTAGGGGCATCAAGCTACGTCGTGTAAAACTGTCATTTTAAAACAATACTGTTTTAAGAGATGGTAGTGCGTCCCCAGGTTTTTATTGAGCTGATGAATCCTTGGCACAGTTATTAATGAGTCAAACAGTGCGACGTGACTGTTTATTAGTGTGACGCTAGCTCGTGAACTGTTCGCTAGCCAGTAAACAGTCGAGTGACTGACCTCCGGCGACCTCGGGCCTGACTGCTCAGTAGAGAAAAGACGGCTTGAAAGCAAAAGTTGCTTGGTTAATTTCAATAGGAAAGACTTGCGCTGTCAGCTGTGGTTCTTTTTTCCTTTTTGAAGTGAAAACTTCTTTAGCCGCGTTGAGCACTTTTTGGTAGGAGGTAAACTTGTGGATTCGCGTCACCGACACCGTCACCGACATGCTCGCGTTGTTACGAAGACAAAAGGTCTTAAATATAAATAATATACTACTTACATTCGTAATTAAACTTTAATCCCGTAGTTTTATTCGCTATAATCCGCAACAGTAAGATTATAGCGAATTAAATTTCTAGTTCCTTGATTATCATGGAATTTTTGTTTTTTTTATTATTTTAAATATTCGTTTTCACTTCTATCCGCTTCTATGACTGCCAATTTTTTTATTGCAGGATAGGCTCGCGTTTGCCTAGCACCTAGGGATTCTAAAATCTATCAACGTTTCTGAAACGATCCGCTAAGAAATAGAACGCCCTTCCGGCCTCTGTACTCTGTACTTCCTGCCACGTGCAACATCTAAGTACCTTTCAGACAAGAGTGATTAAGATAAATTTTGTCTCATATAATACTGGCTTGTATGGATTAAATACATGTTAAATGCGTGGCTATTTCGAGAAAAAATTAAAATGGCGGAACGGGTGGTAGGCTAAAATATTCAAACCCAAATGTTCCCTTTAGGTACAATAGACAAGGAAGGTAGACAAGGAATGTGGCCGAATTTTTTAAAACTCCAACGGAAGCGAATGCGGACAGTCGCTATTACCTACTACACAATAAGGCCCTGTCCTAAGTCTGCGACAAACACGACAACGCGATACGACGCGACGCGACAGTATCGAGACCCTTCACGTGCCCTACGTTAATAATAATGTCCTCCCGACCGAATTTCGGCCACGGCGACCAATCTCCAGAGAGATTACCCATCTGCGCGGGAGATATTATAGTGCACAAGTGTGTGCGCAAACACAGATGCACTCTCTGTTCCTTTACTCTCATAGCCCGATGAGACGGAAAATCCGACATGACCGGAGAGAGATCAGGGGCATGACCGACGGCTTAACGTGCTCTCCAAGGCACGGGGGTAAAACACCGCCAACTTCCTAACTCCGGGCTAGTACTGAAAATTTCTTGTCAGAAAAACCCAGTACTTGTTGAGACCCGACCCGGGACTTGAACCCGGGGCCTCGTCAGCCGCAGTCGAACATGCTAACCACTAGACCAACGAGGCCCTACGTTATCGCGTAGGTAAAATTGCCATTTTCTACGGCGTCGTATGGCTTCGCGTTGCATCGCATCGCTTTACCGGCTTTACTGTTTGAGTTTATGGCGAAAACACTTTTTTTATCCACTACTTGAAGTTAGCCCTTGACTGCAATCTGACCTGATGGTAAGTGATGATGCAGTCTAAGATGGTAGCGGGGTAACCTGTTAGGGGCATGGCAGTTATATTAAACCCATACACCTAGTCGGTTTCTATACGGCATCGTACCGGAACGCTAAATCGATTGGCGGCACGTCATTGCCGGTAGGGCAATGACGTGTAACTAGTGACGTGGTAACTAGACACGGCCGAAGCCTCCCACCAGACCAGACCAGAGAAAATTCAGAAATAATAAATCCCCAAATGGACCCTGCTGGGAATCGAACCCAGGACCAACAGCGCTCAACACTGCACCAGGGAGGTCGTCGAACACACACTACAAAACGCCCTTTCGTTGGACAGAAAACACCCGGTGCCAATGATGAAATGTTGAGCCGGGATCGTTTAGAAATCAAAATCCGATAAAATACATCGATATCCATCGCTATATTTATTGTTTGGACATAGAGATATTAGGGCCATTTAAAGTGAATCAACAATGATAGTCTATTACAGTATATTAAGCTTATCGACTGATCTCGGGGGAATTTATCGATCTATCGATGATCGATGATGGTGTGCGGTGAAAGTTCTATTATGACGCGGACTTTATGGAAAAAGTATTGTGTTACATGTTACACTTGGAGTAGATGTTAATATGGACGACTTTGATTTAATTAAAGCAGGGTTAGGTTGCATTTTTGGGGGCAGCGGTGAGCGGACGCGGAAAAAGTACGCGGCGTTCCGTAATCTTTTTTTTTTGGATGGTGTAAACTGTAAGCCCTACTAGCCAGTACAGCGTCACTGGGAGTTGGGCGAGCTAAAGCTAGAAGACATCGGGCGGACAACGTCTTCCTAAGGGCGCCTGCTGTGAGGCTCGGACCTCGGCTTAGGACGACATCGGGACGAATGGGGGGTCGATTGGTCTAGACTACTCCAACTGACCTTATCTATACTTCTATAGAAATAGAAATAGAAATAGAAATAGAAATGATTTATTTCATGTAGGACAACTTGTGCCACTTATGATAAGTCGTAAGAATCTACCACCGGTTCGGAAAACTGATTCTACTGAGAAGAGCCGGCAAGAAACTCAGCAGTTGCTCTTTTTAAAAACAGATAAATGTCACAATTTGTATATAATATAAAATGCATACGCTACGTAACAAGTAGGTATCACACTGACTTGTGGGTTGCTGGATGCGAAGCCGGTTGCTTCCATGCAACTTTGTCATCGAGAAAATCATCTATGCTATAATACCCTCGACTTAACAGATGCTGTTTAACACAGTCTTTAAATTTATGTAATGGCAACTCCAGAAACTCTTTTGGTACCATGTTATAAAAGCGAATACTCGACCCCACAAAGGATTTCTGCACCTTGCGCACACGATATGACGCTGTTACAAGTTTATGGCGGTTTCTAGTACATCGATTGTGAGTATCACTTATTTGCTTATAAAGATTAATGTTTTTCCTGACAAAGACTATATTATTGTAAATGTATTGTGAAGGCACCGTAAGTATACCAATCTCTTTAAATTTGTCACGAAGTGATTCGCGTGATCCGAGTTTATAAATAGAACGGATAGCTCTTTTCTGTAATATAAAAATTGTTTGGATATCAGCTGCTGTGCCCCACAATAAAATGCCATACGACATGACACTGTGGAAGTAGGCAAAGTAGACAAGCCTAGCCGTTTCAATATCGGTAAACTGTCTAATTTTCCTGACAGCAAAAGCAGCCGAGCTAAGTTTTCCCGCTAGTGTCTCTATATGAGCGCCCCATTGAAGCTTATTATCCAAGGTCACCCCCAAGAAAACTGTGGAGTTCTCCATTTTTAGTGTTTCCCCATTTAACATTATTGATTTATCGATATTCTTTACATTAGGTAAAACAAACTCTAAGCACTTGGTTTTCTTTGCATTCAGTAACAAATTATTGACAGTAAACCAGTGTGATACGTGTGATATTGCATTGTTTACATCGTCAAAATTGTCCTTACTCCTATCAACTTTAAAAATAAGCGATGTGTCGTCAGCAAACAATACAATATCACAAACATTGTTCACATGGTATGGCAAATCATTTATATACACTAAAAATAGAAAAGGACCCAAGATTGAGCCCTGTGGGACACCCATTAATGCAGACGAGCCCTCCGACCTCACATTGTTTATGCAAACTTATATAATTTATATTTGATTAGTATACTATCTATACTAATCAAATATAAATATTATAAATGCGAAAGTTTGGATGGATGTATGGATGAGTGGATGTATGGATGTTTGTTACTCATATCACGCCCCAACGGCTTAACGGATCTGGATGAAATTTGACGCAGAGATAGATTATAGTCTGGAATAACACATATGCTACTTTTTATCCCGGAAAATTAAGGAGTTCCCGCGGGAACCGAAAAACCTCGATCCACGCGGACGAAGTCGCGGGCATCAGCTAGTACTTCAATAAATACTAAATACATCATATAAAGATCGTCCTTTTTTAAATTCTGTTAAAATAACTAGGTCCAGAAAGTATAAATTATGAAACTCTTTGACGAATATTTCAAGCATGTGCTATCAAATCAGATTAATTTGAGTAGGTGTAGGAACTACAAGTTACTTTACTTGTTAACATCGTGTTTTCGGGTTTATAGCTTTGATGCTATTTTGATAAAGTACTACCATCGAGGTATAGAACATAGAGGTGCAAATATGATATATCAGACGCCAAAAAAGCCCTCACCTTGATAATATAATATATTCCACAAATTCATTTTTTGTTTTCTGTTTCTGTTGTTTTTTGTAGATTCTGTTTTTGATCCAGTGTGATAGTCTTGATTTGTCATAAAAGCTCTTGCCTGGTGATATATTTCAAGAAGTTCTTCAACCTTCTTAAAGCGAATACAGTGAAGCCTTTACTGTAGGCCAGCAGTTAAGTAGTTTAAAATTTGTGATTTTATCACATTGCAATATTGATAATGTTGTTGGGATTGCGTTGAATTTTTCAATTATTGGCACTGTACTGAGTATTTTAGATAATAGTAAAAAAGTATAAGGCAATCAGAGATAATTGCGATTGTTACACAGTCACAGTCAAACTACGGCGTAACGGTATAACCAAAATCACGACTAATTTTCTAGTTCACCGTTCAGATAGAGCCCGTTTTTAGGAACATCGTCGCCTCTAGTTTAATTATAACTCTCTGGTTACAAGTATTTTAATTCTCATAACGTGTTAATTAGAGACTTTAAATAAAACCTTTTCGTGGGAAGCACCGAAGCTCCGACGCTATCAAATTAAACAATTATACGGCTTAATTTAATAAGTTTCTGGATATTATATTTTTACTATTTTAGATTATAATCGGTCTTAAGGCTCACTACACTTCAGCGTTTTTATTGACTCGTTAATTCGTGACTAGATTACTTGTCGTATAGACTCCGCCTTAGTACCATAAAATTGAATAAAACCCATTTTCTAAATATGAAAAGCAAGCTAACGAGTTCCGGGTCACCTGATCAGAGGCGGCGGAGGGCGTGGGCGACGTGGGCCACCGCCTACGGCCTCGCAGTCCAAGGGGCCTCGCGCCTCCAAGGCCCGCGAACGCAAATATAGATTATATCGATATAATTACTCATCTAGCAATAAATAATAAAAACACCGGCTAGCAAGTATCTGGCAATAATAACCTACCACATTCGTTTTTTAAAAATCTACACTGAGAAAGTTACAAAGTACTCTTTACTATGCAAACATAAGTAAAAAGTACTAAGTTTTTCTGGTAAAAAGTACCAAGTATACCTACTATCTTGGTACAAAATATTTATTTATTTTTTCCAAACCGTATTTTATTGTAAATGATCACTCTGTGTACTAAATATATAATATTGTGCGCAAATTAATATTATTTTAATTTTAATTAAATTAATTCAGTTATTTTTGAAATAACTAATCAATTAAATCAACATTGGATGAATTTGAAAGCCTTTATTTCATTTCACCACGTTATTATAATATTTTATTTATTTTTTTATTATTTAAATTTAAAATAATCTGTAAAAACAAAAATCGATTGCATGATTCTAAGAACTAAAAATGAATAGACAATCGACAACAGCCGGCAAAGCATCGCAAGGCTCAGCACTTGTTTGTAAATTTTGCGACGTGGATTCAAGCAAAAACAACGTATTTCTTTATTTTTTTTAAGAATTCTTTGTAAGAGTGCAATGTGCACATCGCTTAAAAGTTCTAGTTTGTCTATGACTAAGTCTGTAGTCTTTACTCGTTGTAACTTGTATTGAGTGAGCTTGCAATAATATGGAGTAATGAAGCTATGGAGTTTAAGAGCGTTGTTTGTGGCATTCCAATAATAAAAGGTTTCTCCATTATGAACATCGTCTTTCCTTGGTGTCCCAATATACCCCAATAGGTTATGGGCCCAGACAAGAAAAGTCGAGACGTGTAGAAAACAAAACAAAGTGGATTCGAGTAAGTCGCGGTGCAACAAAGGTTGGAGCCCTGCGAGGCAACGTGGTTCGACGAAACTTGGCGGCGAGGGCGGCGTTTACGTCTCGCTTTATAATTGTGAGGTGTGTGTGTGTGTATTATGCAACGAGCAATATGTCGAGTTCAGAGTATAATAAGACGACGATTCTTCTAAATGGTCGCAATTGGCAGGCGTGGCGTTTTCAGACGCAGATTGTTCTTCGTTCGAAGAAACTATTAGAGATTGTTTTGGGCAGAGAGGTGAGGCCTAAAGAAGAGGGAAAAACACAAGAATCATGGGATGACAGAGAGATAAAAGCCCAGGAGGTAATTGTTACCAGGGTGGAAGAGACAGTGATGAGATACTTGATTTCTTGTACCAGTAGTGCAGATATGTGGAAGAAGCTGATGACCATATATGAACCGTCATCAAGAGTGGGCGTTCATCTACTTCAACAAAAGTTTTTTAATTTGACCTTCGAAGAACCAATGGCTGTATTTATGGCGAACATGGAAGATTGCATGACGCAGCTTCAAGCAGCAGGTGAGAAAGTATCGGAGCAGATGGCCATAACGAAGATACTCATGTCCTTACCCGAGAAATATAAGTATTTTATATCTGCATGGGAGAGCATGCCGGAGGAGAAGCAGAGCTTGCAGGAGCTGACCGGGCGGTTGTTGGTCGAGGAGGAGCGTAGTGGAAGTATACCCAGCAGCAGCGCCAGCACAGCACCTCAAGACTCAGCACTAATGGTGGGTACGCGGCATTCTATAAAATGTTTTGAGTGTGGCAGAGTAGGCCATAAAATAAGTGAATGCAGGCACAGAAAATGTTTTAACTGTCAGAAAAGAGGTCATTTAATCAAAGATTGTAAATTGCCAAAGAGTAAAAGTAATGAGAAAAATAAGTCAGAGAAAAATAATTCAAGTGAAAAGAATAAGCATAAAGAAAGAAGTAAAAGTTCAAAATCTGAATCTTTTTTATGCCATTCAACTAGGGAAATTGAATGTAACTATTCTTTTGATTCAAAAAGTTTCTTTTTAGATTCAGGTGCTAGTGACCACATGTGTTTTATTAAAGAGTTTTTTACAGAGTTTTGTGAATTAAAAACTAAGAGATTTGTGACAATAGGAGATGGTACTAAATTAGAGGTTTTGGGAACGGGAAAGGTTATTGTATGGGCCTTTGATGGTTCTAGTTATGTTTCCCGTACGTTGAATGACGTTCTGTATGTACCTAACCTTAAGGTAAACTTATTCTCTCTAGCATCAGCTGTTAATAAAGGTCACACAATGGTATCAGATTCAAATGGATGTAAGTTTTATAAAAATGAGTCAGTAACAGCAGTAGCTGACAAGTTTGATAAAATGTATGTAATGAGATTTAAATTAAGTGATGTAGCTTTGTTAACTTTAACAGATTGGCATATTAAGTTTGCACACCAGAATTACAAGTATGTAAAAGAGTTTTTAGATTTAAGAGGCATTAAATATGAAGGGCAGACTGATCAGTGCTTACCATGTATCCAGGGAAAACAGCATAGGTTACCGTTTAGTCAGAGTAGTAGTAGGTCAGTTAAACCAGGCGAACTTATACATATGGATTTGTGCGGACCGATGGAGGAAGTATCTGTAGGTGGTTCTTCATATTTCCTTTTGTTGAAGGATGATTATAGCAGTTTCAGGTTTGTTTATTTTATAAAGGGTAAGTATGAAACTAAAGAGAAAATTGAAGAATTTCTAGAGATGTTCGAAAATGAGTTTACATGTAAAATAAAACGATTTCGTTCAGATAATGGAACAGAGTTTGTTAATAGAGCAGTTGAGAATTTGTTTAAAAAGAAAGGTATAATACATGAGTTAACAGTAAGTTACACACCTGAACAAAATGGCAGAATAGAACGAGAAATGCGTACAATTGTAGAATCAGCAAGAACATTAATTATTCAGTCAGGTCTAGGTAAAGAACTTTGGGCTGAAGCTGTGTTTACAGCAGTATTTACAATAAATCGTACAGGTAAAAGTAAAGTTCGAGACAAAACACCATATGAGTTGTTGTTTAACAAGAGTTTTGATGTTACACTGTTAAGAGATTTTGGTGCTACCGTATGTACACATGTACCAAAACAACACAGATTGAAGTGGGACCCAAAGGGAAAATTAGGAATTTTTGTGGGCTATGGTTTACATACCAAAGGGTACAGGGTATGGTATCCAGACAAAAGAAGAGTAGAAACTCATAGGGATATTGTATTTGTAAAAGTTAAGAGTAACTCGGACAATGCATTAGAGAAAGATGAAACGGAGAATGAAGAGGTAATAGAAAATGTAGAATCGATAAAGAATATTAAAGAAGAACAAGAAGAGGATAAGAATCAAGAAGAAAATGACGAGATTGAAATAGAAGAACAAAGAGATGTCCAGCAGCAAGAAGAGGCAAGAAGCATTGCAGAAGATGTAGCATCAAGTGAAGTAGACATGATGGAAGAGTACTTAGATGAAGAATTTTTAGATGCAGAAGAAGATATTCCTAAAAATGAAGAAAAGAAAAATTCTAGAAGTAAGAGACAAGTGAAAAAGCCAGCATGGACTAAAGATTATGATTTAGCATTGACAGCACAAGGAGAAGAACAATTGACTTATGAAGAGGCAGTTAACGGAAAATATAAAGAAGAATGGCTAAAAGCAATACAAGCAGAACTAGAAGCATTGTCTAATTAGAAATGAAACATGGAAGGAGGTTAGTTTACCAGTCGGGAAGAAGTTAATAGACACCAAGTGGGTTTTCAAGATTAAGAAAGAAGGTAATAAAAATATTTATAAAGCAAGACTAGTTGCAAGGGGCTTTAAGCAAGAAGATAAATTTGATCATTCAGAAATCTATTCCCCAGTGGCTAAACTACCTACACTGCGTATATTATTAGCAATAGCTAGTAAATACACCTTGGATATTCAACAAATGGATGTCAAGAGTGCATTCTTATACGGGAACATAGAGGAGGAGGTGTTTATAGAGAAGCCAAAAGGAATGAAAGAAGATGGTAAAGTTTTAAAATTACAGCGCTCTCTATATGGTCTGAAGAAATCTCCAAGATATTGGAATGAGAAGTTTAATCAATTTATGATTAAGGAAGGGTTTGAAAGAAATAAATGTGACTATTGTCTATATTATAAAAAGGATAAAAAGTTTTATGTTCTATTATATGTTGATGATTTGATTTTAATTTGTGAAGATAAGCAAGAGATAAACAAATTAAAAGAAGCGTTGCAGAGAAAATTTGAAATGAAAGATTTAGGGGGTGATAATCTAAAATATCTGGGAATAAATATCACTAGGAAGAAAGATGTCATTGAATTAGACCAAGAGCAGTATTTAAAAAATTTGTTAAAGAAATATAAGATGGAAGAATGTAAATCCGTGTCAACACCTATAGAACAAGGTTTAGTGTTACATAAAGAAGAATCTTCAGATAAAGAATTAATTAAAAGATGCAGACAGTTAATAGGAAGTCTCATGTATGCCATGTTAGGAACACGTCCTGATTTATGTTATGCATTGAGCTACTTAAGTCGTTTTCAAAGTTGTGGTAATGAGAGTTTGTGGAAAGCATTAAAGAGAGTTTTAAGATATATTAAGGGAACAGTTGGATTAAAGTTAGTTTATAGAAATGGAGTAAATGTGCAGTTAGAAGGATATACAGATGCTGATTGGGCAGGGGATCAAGGTGATAGGAAATCTACATCAGGGTATGTCATGAAAGTTTTTGGTAGTACAGTGTCTTGGTCCTCCAACAAGCAACAGTGTGTATCTTTATCAAGTACAGAATCAGAGTATATAGCGTTAGCAAAAGGAATTGCAGAGGGGTGTTGGATAAGAAATTTATTAAAAGAAATAGGAGTTGATTGTAAAAGTTTTATTATTAACATTGATAATCAGTCTGCAATTCATGTTGCCAAGAACCCAGAGTATCACAAGCGCCTGAAACATATAGATATTAAGTATCACTTTGTAAGACAGCAGGTTGAAGATAAAATTGCATGTTTGAAGTATGTACCATCAGGAGATCAGCTTGCTGATATTTGTACTAAGGGTCTAAGCAGAGTTGTTTTTGTGAAATTAAGAGAAATGTTATTTTCTTAGATATGTTTTTAACTATTAGCTTTGAAAGTTTAAAAAGGAGTGGCCCTGGTTTTTGTTTTCATTTAGAGTTAAATTTAATAGTGTTTTGTACACAGTTTGTGTTGATTTTTTTTTGGGTTTGTGTTATATGTACTTAAGTAGTTAAAGTATTATATAATATTGTAGTTTTTTTTTTTGGGGTGATGTACACATTGAGGAAGGGTGTAAGAGTGCAATGTGCACATCGCTTAAAAGTTCTAGTTTGTCTATGACTAAGTCTGTAGTCTTTACTCGTTGTAACTTGTATTGAGTGAGCTTGCAATAATATGGCGTAATGAAGCTATGGAGTTTAAGAGCGTTGTTTGTGGCATTCCAATAATAAAAGGTTTCTCCATTATGAACATCGTCTTTCCTTGGTGTCCCAATATACCCCAATATTCTTTTTCTTAGTGGTTGGACAAGTCTCAACCACTATTTTAAAAATAAATATACTTCTACAATTACCCTTTTATGCAGATAAAATTGATCAGACGCCGATTTACTAATGTTTGAATAAACAATTTCAAAAATTGTTTTATTAATTTAAAAATTTGTTAAGAAAAGAATTTTTTTTCCACCCTTTTTAAACTTCCGGAAGCTTATTATACAGGCTGGCCCAAATAGTGACGTCCAAAGAAAAATATTTGATTCCTCGTACCTAGACCAATCAGAAAATACCCCATGTATGTTCAGCGATTTTTGGTAGTTTTCGAGTTATAATTTTTTAAAGTTTTTTAGGAGATTTCTGAGGGAGTGAATGTTAAATTTTTTTTCTTTTTATTTTGTGCTTTTTTCCGAATTTTTTTTGTGAACATGCTTTCTATGAAGTCTACTACTTTGCATAAAATAATTACTATCTCAACACTAACATAAGTTAGTAATAAAATCTATACATTTAATAAAACTGTAACAGGTCCAATTCTGTACATTGAAGATATTTTGAAAATTTTTTTTGGAGGGCACTCATTATTCGATACTGAAGCCAAATCTGTAATTTTTTTCATTTTTGTCTGTCTGTCTGTCTGTCTGTCTGTCTGTCTGTCTGTCTGTCTGTCTGTCTGTCTGTCTGTATCTTGGCCGCGCATCACGCCGAAACTACTGAATGAATTCAAACGAAACTTGGCACGATTTGAGCCCATACTACAAGGGCACAGGACAATAGACAGAGGATACTTTTTATCCCGAAATTTTACCCCCGAAGGGGTGAAATAGGGGTTGAAAGTTTGTATAAAAGTCCTTAATTTCTCAAGTTATAGCCATGAAACTTGATATATGAGCTGCGGGTTGAAAATGAAAACATATGTGTTTCACAGTTTTTCAAAATTCCACCCCCGAAGGGGTGAAATAGGGGTTGAGAGTTTGTATGAAAATCCTTAATTTCTCAAGTTATAGCCATGAAACTTGATATATGAGCTGCGGGTTGAAAATGAAAACATATGTGTTTCACAGGTTTCAAAATTCCACCCACGAAGGGGTGAAATAGGGGTTGAGAGTTTGTGTGAAAATCCTTAATTTCTCAAGGTAGCCATGAAACAGCATTCGGTCTTTCGTTAAAATATGAAGAAGTACGTGTTTCACCATTATAGGGGGATTATACCGTGGGATAGTAATATAGGCTACTTTTTATCCTGAAAAATTAACTGAAAAACTTATTCCACGCGGACGAAGTCGCGGGCATCAGCTATAAAGAATATATATACATACATACATACATACATAGGCTACTTTTTATCCCGGAAAATAATGAGTTCTCGCGGGAATCGAAAAAACTTAGTCCACGCGGACGAAGTCGCGGGCATCAGCTAGTAATAAATAATTTCGTTTCCTTAAAATATTTATCTAATTTTAGTATTTGTTGTTCAAGTACAGGTAACAGGATATAATTCAAATAATTGATCAAGTTTCAGGCTCAGCCTTTCAGAAAATTGAGTTCTGAGGTCAACTTTGGACGTTAGAAAATCTCCACTTTGAAAGCCCCCGTCATTTTTAAAGGAAAAATTAAAAAAAAAATATTTTTGGACTCTATTCCTAATTAAAATGATATACCGCAACTCTATGTAACGCTATATAAAATATTTTACTTCGCATTCGCTTCTATGAGAGCCCCCCTGAAATAAAGATTTTTATAACTTTATAAGCCATATTCGGCTGGAAGCCATAGGTTTACATATTATATTGAAATTTGAAGTAATTACGTTCACTAATTCAGAAGTTATAAGGCTCTGACAGACGGACAGACGGACGGATGGACGGACGGACAAGTTACTTGGTAAAAAGTACCAATACTTACCAATACTTTTTACCAAGTAACTTTGTACTTTTTACCAAGTAACTTAGTAATTTTTACCTACTATGCTTGGTACTTTTGACCAGAAAAACTTAGTACTTTTTACCTATGTTTGCATTGTAAAAAGTACAATGTAATTTGCTCAGTGTAGCTGCAAAATTTTTCTTTCAACAAAATCCGTCCTCTTGCGTCATCCATCAGGGGGCCTCGCAAAATGTATCTTGCCCACATCAAATTTAGGCCTTGCCCCGCCACTGCACCTGATGTTAAGTGATTACCGTCGCCCATGATTATTTGTACTGAAATTGATGGTATTAAAGTTCAATAGTTTGTATCCGTCCCTTGAATATCTCCATAAGATTTGAGGTAACTGTAAAGCTGAATGGATTCGTTGGTATGTATCCCCATAGAAAACGTCTGTTTTCGATATAAATAAGCTGAATCGAGCTGAATAAGTTTAATTATAGATAGTTGAATCCACGAATAGTTTTTGTCTCAGGAAAGTTGCTCTACATACATTATTGAAGTGAAAACTTCTTTAGCCGTGTTGAGCACTTTTTGGTCGGGAAAAATCTTATGGGTTCGCGTCACCGACATGTTGTTATGTATTATGACGTATAACACATCGTATATACCTGACCGTGTGCTGTGCGCGTTAGACGCTTTTTGGATGGGTGAAATCTTGTGAGTTCGCGTCACCGACATGCGTAATAGCAGTGTATCTGTAGCTATACAGGTGAGGTATTGTACCTAAATAAATAAC
The DNA here is from genome assembly GCA_917051295.2 of Erebia ligea. Classification (NCBI taxonomy): domain Eukaryota; kingdom Metazoa; phylum Arthropoda; class Insecta; order Lepidoptera; family Nymphalidae; genus Erebia; species Erebia ligea. Next base: position 433,686 of record OU785240.1, on the reverse strand, counting down.
AAAAAAACAAAGTATTTTTTTTTAATTATTTTAAATATTCGTATTTATATTGGCGTTTGAAAATTTCATATTATTTTCTAATTTTAATACTAAAATTCTTAGTTATAAGTTTTCACTTCTATCAGCAGTCCCTATGACTGCCATTTTTTTATAAATTCTTGTCTTTTATGGTCGTTATTAAGAACCGACATACTTTTATAAACCAACTTTTCTACATCCCAGGGTGTACTGAATTGAATATTAACTGATTTATTATCTTTATACTCCAAACTTAAACTTTATTCAATGACATACGCAGAAGTTCATTGGTAAAGAACCCACCGTTGATACGGAACGTTAAGACAAGAATCTCCATGTTACTCTCAACGTAATAAGTAGGTGACTCTATTTATGCATGACTACATGAATAATTCAATGAATTATTCATTCGATATTGATTCAGTTTTCAATATAGCCCTGCTTGGGTCGCAATGCAGTTTTACTCTCTATGCTAAACAATAAATGCAATTTAGGCCGACTTTCTTACAGTAATTATTTGAATTGCTTCGAGTTGATTTTAAGAGTTAATTAGGTAATATTTGGCAGTATAAAGTATACTAGAGTCAAGGTTTTATACCCGAATGGTAACTTTTTTTGAACTATTATTTTGTATGAACTATTCGATATACCTACTACTTACTGCGAATATAAACATAATATTTCTTTTAAATGTCGGTTACAAATCTGATAATGTGTGTTTCTAACTTCTTGTTCACGCCGCAACTAAGTACTCCTCATCATCCATCCCATCCATCAGCCTGTATGCAGCCACTGCTAGACATAGGCCTTTTCGAGAGCGCGCCACCAAACACGGTCCTCCGCCTTCCTCATCAACCCACTTCCCGCCACCTCTTTAGGTCATCGGACCAGCGAGCTGGAGGTCGTCCTACACTGCGCTTACCGGTACGCGGTCTCCACTCCAGAACACGTCTGCCCCAACGGCCATCGGTTCTGCGACAGATATGACGCGCCCACTGCCACTTCAGCTTGCTTATCCTCAGAGCTGCCGGTCAGTTTGGTTCTTCTACGAATTTCCTCGTTCCGGATTTTATCCCTTAGAGAGATTCCCAACACAGCCACATAACACAGCACGCTGCGCGACTTTTAACTGAGTAGATGTTGGCATCAGGTGGTTCATGTAGTGATAATTACAATCAAGAGTCAAGATGACTGGCTGGGAGTCGGGAAACGTGCTCTGGTGTTGGCACATCATCGGGTGAGAGTGTAGGGTGAGCATACGTTCAATCATATCAATCAAATAATAATCTAATAAATATTATAAATGCGAAAGTTTGGATGGATATATATGGATGTATGGATGGATATTTGTTACTCAATCGCGCCCGAACGGCTGAACGGATCTGGATAAAATTTGGCACAGGGATAGATTATAGTCTGGACTCTGGAATAACACATAGGCTACTTATAAGTCCCTGAAATTAAAGTTTTATAGCGGGAATCGAGAAAACTCAGGCGGGCATAGGCTAGTCAGTAAATAAAACGCTCGTCAAACGCTGCTCAGCCGCCGGTCAGTAGACAGCCGTCGGTGTAAGTTACAGCTTCCGCGTACAGCGATGATAGCTACTCGCAGCCGGGAGCAGGGAAACGTGCTCTGGTGTTGGCACATCATCGGGTGAGAGTGTAGGGTGAGCATGCGTTCATTCATAGATTAAAAATGCATACTAATATTATAAATGCGAATGTGTATCTGTATGTCTGATACGCTTTCACGGCTCACCTGTTCAACCGTATTTAATGAATTTTGGTACAGGGATAGGTTTTATCCCGGGGAAGGACATAGGCTACTTTTTGTACTTACTCTAACTTAATGACAAAGTTGCATGGAAGCGACCGTCCTCGCATCCAAGTAGCCCACAAGTCAGTGTAATACTTGTAGCAAGAGGAAGCGGTGATAGCCTAGTGGTTGAGATACCCGATACGGGGTCGCGGGTTCGATCCCCGGCAGGGTCAATTTTGGAATTTATAAATCAGAATTCTTTCTGGACTGGTCTAGTGTATAAGACTTTTTTAGGGTTCGGAACCCTTATAGATTCGTCATGTCTGTCTGTCTGTCTGTCTGTCTGTGTGTCCGTCCGTATGTCACAGCCACTTTTTTCCGAAACTATAAAAACTATACTGTTGAAACTTGGTAAGTAGATGTATTCTGTGAACCGCATTAAGATTTTCACACAAAACTAGAAAAAAAACAATAAGTTTTGGGGGTCCCCATACTTAGAACTGAAACTCAAAAAAAATTTTTTAATCAAACCCATACGTGTGGGGTATCTATGGATAGATCTTCAAAAATGATATTGAGGTTTCTAAACTGAATAGTTTGCACGAGAGACACTTCCAAAGTGGTAAAATGTGTGTCCCCCCCCCCGTAACTTCTAAAATAAGAGAATGATAAAACTAAAAAAAATATATGATGTACATTATCATGCAAACTTCCACCGAAAATTGGTTTGAACGAGATCTAGTAAGTAGTTTTTTTTTAATAATTTAAAACTTACTACAGGTTTGTACGGAACCCTCGGTGCGCGAGTCCGACTCGCTCTTGGCCGGTTTTTCATTACTGCAATATACCTACCAGATAAGCCCACTACCATCTTAGACTGCATCATCACTTAGCACCAGGTGTGATCGCAGTCAACGGCTAAAATGTAGGGAATAAAACTAAAAATAAATAAAATAAAGTGTAGTAAATTAAGCAATTCAGTCAAAGCGTAGGACAAGAAACAAAGGCGTGAAATCAAGTATTATTCTATATGTTTGCAAAGACTGCATGTAATATCTGTACGGCATTGAGGTATTATGTTGTACATATAATTCAATGCTGTACGGTCATGAAATTACTGCACTTTAGCACTACAAGAGGTTAGGTGAAGTTATGGATATAAACTAATCGGAAAACTGCGTGCAACAAAATAAACTATATGTACTTGCCTTGCTTTCGTAACAAGTCCAGGGTTCAATTCCTAGTTTGAGAGAAAAGACATTGTACCTACCTTCTGACCGGGCACGACGACGCGTCCTCACTCCTTGCGTTACACCCGCATCGGTGGAACCCGCATTTTGTCCTGTCGCTTAATCTGTTAAGTCATAAGTCATAAGTCATAAATATTTATTCAATTTAGGTAGATGCACTACACTTATTGACGTCCAGTCACATAAAAATATGATGGTGATAATCTGTTACGGTATCTTAAGAGGCCGGCGAACACCGCTCGCAACTTCTACTCGAACAGCAAATATAAATTTGCCGGTATATTGCTATCCCTATTTGGCTGATTACACATGATCGCGTGCACACGCGATAGCAATATGAGCGTACAGAATTTGTTATACATTTAGTCTTGTTCCGTGAATACCAAAAATGATGAATGAAAAATAGTTGTGTTTTTAACTTCGTGTTGTTATTCTGTAACTTGACAGTAAAGGCTATGTTCCTGATCAGTTAGTACGTGAGATATCGTTGGTTTTAATATGAAACAAATAAGGAGAAAACATGTCGTTTATGTCGTAAAAACGTGCAAAACGCAATGTGCTTACATTTAATTTTGGGAAAGTATTTTGAAAAAATAATTATCCAGGGACCTAGATAAATACAAGTTCAATCTTAATAATCGCATATTATGGAGGAAATATGCTCGAATTACAAATTATTTTGGTATTACGTTTGTATGAGCAATTCACTCTCCGCTGGCGCCTTAAAACTAAAGCTACGAGTTTGACGTGAGTTTGAGTGTTTATGTGTTTATGTGTCGCTCTTTATAAAAGTGAACATTTTATCTGCAAGACCTTGACTGCCTCGTTGTTCTAGTGGTTAGCATGCTCGACAGCAGCCGACGAGGTCCTGGGTTCGGGTCCCGGGTCAGGCCGTAACAAGTAGGTACTTACCTATTGTGTTTTTCTGACAAGAAATTCTCAGTAGGTACTAGCCTACTAGGAGTTAGAAAGGTGGCGGTGTTTCACCCCTGTGCCTCGGAAAGCACGTTAAGCCGTCGGTCCTGCGCCTGATCTCTCTCCGGTCGTGTCGGATTTTCCGTCCCATCGGGCTATTGAGTAAAGAAACAGAGAGTGCACCTGTGTTTGCGCACACACTAATTGTGCACTATAATATCTCCCGCGCAGATGGCTAATCTCTCTGGAGATAGGCCGCCGTGGCCGATTTCGGTCGGGAGGACATTATTATTTATCTGCCAGACGAAATTTTTGTCCCTTTTTTGACTTGAGTACCTAATAATAAAACAAACGAAATTAATACCTACTTCTGGAATGACGTTACAGTAATATTATCATATATAGAGAGAATAATAAGTAGGTACTTATAGAACTTTGATATCTTTTAAACTAGGTCACTCAACATAACTAGAGTATACTTATTTACAATTAGATTTATAGCTCCGTAATGTACCTACTAAGCTTGTTATGTCCGTCTGTACGCATATCATTATGTTGTAATGCGTCTATATATTACTGGTTTACATCGATTGAGCCTCGTAGAGATAAGAAAGTGTAACGATTCCCACCCTGCTCTCGCGCAGTGTGTAGGAGGCTTAAGTGGCTATAAAAAGTTATTGCGAACTTGGGTTTTGGTGGGTGCTATACTGACTAAATTATGTCATACCACTTTAACTAAGTCCTTGGAACCGCAGCGAAGACCCCCCACTGGGTGGACGGACGACGTCAAGCTAATCATACTAATATTATAAATGCGAAAGTGTGTTTGTTTGTTGGTTTGTTGGTTTGTCCCTTAATCACGCTGCAACAGAGAAACGGATCGACGTGATTTTTTGCATGGGTATAGTCGAGGACATGGAGAGTGACATAGGCTACTTTTTATCCCGGAAAATTAAGGAATTCCCGTGGGAATAAAAAAACTTATTCCACGCGGACGAAGTCGCGGGCATCAGCTAGTATTGGATAAAACAAACAAACAATTTTTTTGTATTGTATATATTGACATAAATAAATAAATATAAAGTTTATTTCAAGTAGAGTCAAGACTCATACATATAGGAGTCATGAGCTGTCTTTTAGCATACTTACTGAAATTTGAAAGCAAGAGTGTTTAAAAAACACCGAATACTAAATCCATACTAATATTATAAATGCGAAAGTATGTCTGTCTGTCTGCTACGCTTTCTCGGCCCATCTGCTCAACCGATTTTGATGAAATTTGATATAGGGACAGTTTGCATGCCGGGGAGTCAAAATACCGTAATCTACGCGGACGAAGTCGCGGGCATCATCTAGTTTACTATATGGCAACAATTCGTCGTCGTCTCAACCTATAGACGCCCACTGCTGGACTGCTGTCTCCTGCATGGATCGCCACAGAGCACGGTCTTGTGCCGCTTGTTTCCAATTAGTATGCATTAAAAACACAATCAATATAAAACGCACTCGCTGTCAGCATGTAACACATCACTCATCTCCGCCACAGCATCCCGCCCTCCGGCTCACTCCCTCTGCCCCTCTCATCTGCCTCTCGCAGAGCTACTGGTACTCGCTAATGATTGTAACTTCTTGTTTTTTCCCTTTGATATTTAAGCTCATGCGTACGGTTTGTTATCTGTTCGACTTTCAATACGATTAAAAAAAAAAATTATGGCATTTTTTTTTTCTTGTTTTTCTTTTTGACTGCCGATAGAAGTGAAAACTTATAACTTAGAATTTTTGTATTAAAATTTGACATTTTATAATGTTTAAATTAAAATTATCAACTTCAGTCTGATAATAATCAAACTCAAACACTATTTGAACAATGCACAGTATATATACAGAAGTTTTCACCATTAACATGTCGGTGACCCATAAGATTTTCCCCTACCAAAAAGTGCTCAACGCGGCTAAAGAAGTTTTCACTTCAAAAACTCAAATAGGGCTTCCTGAAATTGTTTGATTATACAAGGAGACCTACTTTGTAAAACTATTCTTTAATGGCCTTACTTACGACTATTATTATTCACGCATGTATAAGGTTTTTTGATTCCCGTGGAAACTCTTAAATTTTCCAGGATAAAAGTAGCCTATGTCCCCGGGATACCTATTCCTGTACCAAATTTCATCAAAATCGGTTGAACAGATGGGCCGTGAAAGCGTAGCAAACAGACAGACAGACATTTTGATGAAATTTGTCATAGGGATAGTTTGAATCCCGGGGAAGGACATAAGCTACTTTATATCCCGGAAAATTATGGAGTTCCCATGGGAATCAAAAAACTTAATCCACGCAGACGAAGTCGCGGGCATCATCTAGTAATCTATAATCGAGTGGGGAACACACCTATCTAGTCACTTGCTAGTTGGTACAATGTCGTCAGTCTTTTACGGCTTTTTACGCGCTATTACACTCAAAGGAAAAGCCGGGGGAGGAGTGTCAACTTTTGTTTGAACTTCCATTTTTAACGCGCAGATTTGTTTATACTGATGATAGCCGCGATATACATAGAGGGAGTAGAACTATTTGTTATTAGTAATATCTTGTTTATGATGATATTATTGTTATTAATAGTTTTTATAAAATTATTATTGAAGATAGTTTGCTATTATGTATGATAAAAATAAACCAAGACAAGGTTAGGCTAGCTAGCTTTAAGTTCTATTCTATTGTATTCGTTTCAACAAATGTTTATAGCTAAAAAAAGACAACAAAAACCGGCCAAGTGCGAGTCGGACTCGCGCACCGAGGGTTCCGTACAAACCTGTACTAAGTTTTAAATTATTAAAAAAAACTACTTACTAGATCTCGTTCAAACCAATTTTCGGTGGAAGTTTGCATGGTAATGTACATCATATCTTTTTTTTAGTTTTATCATTCTCTTATTTTAGAAGTTACGGGGGGGGGGACCAACATTTTACCACTTTGGAAGTGTCTCTCGCGCAAACTATTCAGTTTAGAAAAAAATGATATTTGAAACCTCAATATCATTTTTGAAGACCTATCCATAGATACCCCACACATATGGGTTTGATGAAAAAAAAATTTTTGAGTTTCAGTTCTAAGTATGGGGACCCCCAAAATTTATTGTTTTTTTTCTATTTTTGTGTGAAAATCTTAATGCGGTTCACAGAATACATCTACTTACCAAGTTTCAACAATATAGCTCTTATAGTTTCGGAAAAAAAGTGTCTGTGACATACGGACGGACACACAGACAGACATGACGAATCTATAAGGGTTCCGTTTTTGCCAAATTTGGCTACGGAACCCTAAAAATGTCATGGGGGAAATTGCGCAAGTGACGTGGATTATGGTGGTTTGATTCCGGGGCAACTTTATAATTTTTCGAGATAAAATTAGCTAATGTCTTTCTCCTATATTATGTGTAATAATTTCGTCAAAATCCGTTGGACAGATGGGCCGTAAAAGCGTAACACGCGAACTGACAGACAAACTTTAGTTTTTATAATACATAGTAGTATGGATTTACGTTAACGGTGTCTTTACCTTAGTTTAGTACTTGCCTACTTTTATTTTGGTGTTTTCTATAATAAAGGGCTACTTACTGATAAAGGTAATAAATTGTGACGCATATTATTTTTTGTAATACGAAAGCTGAATAAAGGAAGGCACTATTACGTGTAACGCGTAAATTCAGAAGCTTAAAATAAAAGGAAAGCCTTTATCCAATCCATCACCAGTTATACTTCATTCAGAAGCTTATCCCATTTATATTATTCTCAAAAACTGTGACTTACGGCTTTCCAGACAGGTACTTACTACGTACTCCAAATGAGATTCAATTTATCTTGTTACTTATGAATCTCAAATCTCATTTATGAATGGAACTATGTCAATCGCGGTTTATGGTTAAGCCGGCTCTACACTCGCGTTCTATGCTGAGTGTGGAGCCAGCTGTTATTTAGGCGTGTCCAAACATAGGGCGGCAAGAGCGCAGCAGCAACACGTGGAAAAGACTTTGACAAGTGCTTTTGCATCTTTGAGTGAATCTACCGCTGGCTCGGAATGCCATTCCTACCGAGAAGAATCGCGAGCGAATTACTATGCTCCTTAAAAAAGTTTGGATTTGACTCGCTCCAGCTACGCCTGCGACTGCAGTTACTTGTATTCTTATAGTGATTGTAATTTTAATAGGAAAGAGCAACCACAGAGTTTTATGCTGGCTCTTCTCGGTAGGAATGATATTCCGAATCAGCGGTAGATTCAGTCGACGATTCAAAGGCGTTATTAAAAGTTTATTGTAATAAAAGAAAACGAGTGTGCTTTAGACCACACGACTGAAGTAAAACTTTTCTAGCTCCATCTATATGTATGTATATATATTATATGCACTGGCTATGAGAGAAAGAGAGAAAGAAAATGTGTGCTTGCACCTCTCTCTCTTGCCCCTACAGTAATATACGAAACGTAACTCTCTCTTTTTCTATAGTCACTAACTTATATCTCCCTCTCAACTTCCGTTCACCTCGCCAGATCACACTTTTCATAACGCTCTCGTCACGCATTCACCAGCTTACTCCCCAAGCCAAGCTTGCGTAAAGAAGTTTTACTTCAAAAATATTTTAGTTTGAATTTTGATATGCAAGTGGGCGTAGAACAGGCTTTTCTGGGCTGTGGTCTGTGTACCGCGTTACCGTTAGGTATCCGTTTAGCTTGTACACAGCCTAGCCCTCTGCCCCACACTACGGTATAGTTCTACGGAATCAGAACATGTGCATAATGTGGCATTACCATAACTTTACGGTGATCTTAGAATTACAAGTTTAGTTTATTAGATGTGGATGCTCTTTGAAAATACAAACATTCTTAAAGCTACGAAAATTATATCTTAATTAAAATTTGAACATTTGGTGAAAACCAAAATGAATCTACTTTAAAAAGCAGTAATCATACACAAACAAATACCTACAATTTTTTATACTTCTAAGAGACAAGAACATTAAAGTGCCAAGTTTTTGTACAATCAACATTCAAAACGTTAAATATCTCAAAAAAGTATTGAACTTGGTTGAAAACAGACAAATTAGAGTTAAAGTTAAAATTCCGCCCCAAATGCAGTCCAAAATATTTTTATCATAATCTACAGAATCCCTCGTGAGTGCTCTCCCGACGCGTCTCGGCGGATGCTGGAGTGCACTTGACAAATGGACCCGTCACAGATTGATCCCGGGGCTTAGCGCACTCGCGGCTGAGAGATTTAGAAAATGTGCGTAAGGATACTCGACTAGTTTATATTGTTGTCCACAAAGAGCTAAGCGAATGCGATAAAACCCCTCACGGAAGCGATTATATTATTGTCTACAATTAGAAAAAAAAAACACGCACAGTCTTCATTCTAGAAATTAGAAAGTAATAGCGTTGTGTGCAAACTGTTCCAACATTATAAGCTAGAAGTAAAATAAATTTAGTTTATTTTATTTTAAATAATGAGGTTATTATACGAGTACATCTAGTCAAGAGAGAAGAAATGAACTATACATACAAATTGTTTTAGAAGAGCACGGCACGTATTTTATCATGCAAATAATTTTAGAACTAACTCCTACTAGACAGACGCCAAAAAGTTGGGAGGACATGAAAGAAAGAAAGATAAAGACTCCGTATTTTTGTGCGCCTGGAAAGTATGGTGATGTTACGTTTATCAAGGACTAGCTGATGCCCGCGACTTCGTCTGCGCGGTTTAAGTATTTTTGATTCCCGCGGGATCTCCGTAATTTTCCGGGATAAAAAGTAGCCTATGTCACTCTCCAGGTCCTCAACTACACCCATGCTAAAAATCACGTCGATCCGTTGCTCCGTTGCGGCGTGATTGGAGGACAAACCAACAAACCAATAAACCAATAAACCAACAAACCAACAAACGAACACACTTTCGCATTTATAATATTTATCAAGGGTTGTGCTTCAATTGTTGTGCAAATCTTTGAATCTCTTAGAAGGAGTCAAGTAATCAGAATCCACCACCACCACCACCACTACAGCCCTTTAACGTCCCTCTGCTGGGCACAGGCCTCCACTCTCATAGGAATTATGAGAGTATTATATTATATTAGAGTTTAGACCCACCACGCTGCTCCAATGTGGGTTGGCGGGCTTTAACACAATGCTTAAATAGTTTTGTAATTTCCTGCTATAAGTATCTATCGCCTAGCTTTTAAAACTCCCAAACCTAATATCCCCTATCTCAATAATCCCATTAAAGAGGCAACACCAACACGGTAGATAAGCGATGCGACACCATTAAGAGTCTGCCATAACGCCGATTTAGAGCGGGATGTCGAATTATGACTTTACTCGTGAGTGAGTAGTACAGAGCGATACACGCGCAACGTATTTAAACGAAAAAAACTGTTTTTACCTAATTACAAGTTAATTAAACAAACAATCGAAAAATCAAATTAAGTAACTGAAGAAATACTTCTAGGTTACTTGACAAAACAAAAAACCAAGATAAATTGTGTGCGCTTCGTAAGATAAATAGCAAAATGTGTGCAAAACATGTATTTTTCAAAAAAATATTCTATCGAGAGAATTTTCACCAATCGTGTTTTTAAATTATGTAATCCAAGATGAAAGTTCGAAGTATCATTACTCCAAATATTAAGGTGGTAACTTTTACAAATTCCGAGATAAATAACTATTTCAAACAACAAAATTGCATATTACAGACTCTTAATCAGGCGGTCGATTCATTACCCGCTGACGATCGACGATTTGTCATAGACGGCCACCGTGAGATAGGGGGGGCAAATTGGTCCCCCTTCGTGTCCTTTTGTTTCTATCCCCGGACAATTGTCTGGGCTATTTTTAATAGATACTGTCTTGTATTATCGCCCGAGATCCTTTTAGCGCTTATGGATCTTCGGAATGCTGTGGGTAATGTTTTGTCTGTAAAACTAAGATAGTTTCTGTATCAAATTGGTTCTGAACCAGTGGTAGATTCATATGACGATATAAAAGCACTTGTAAAAGTTTATTTGGATAACAAACTTTTGAGTTGGAGTTTGAATGTTTTCTTATATTACAGTTCTTAGTTTTATATAAGTTGTTTACACTGGGGCCTCGATGTGAGCCTTGCAGGACATCTGATATTACGTTCCCTCATCTTATTATAATTTTATTATCCAAAGTTTCTGTGATCCTGTAATCGAAACCTTACGCGATATGGATTTTATAAAGTCAAAAACACCACTTCATACAGTAACTTCTGCTTCTATCACTTACCATTTACAATTGCACGAAACAAATTTAAAAAGTGATGATTTAACTAATTTAATTTACAATACGACCTACCACCTACCACAACAGTTGTACCATACCATACATTTACATACATAGTTCGAGATGTATCGAGAGAAATTAACTATCATACAATTTTTTTTTTTTTTTTAATGTATAGGCCAGTGCTTGGCTGCAATCAGACTTGGTTGCAAGTGGTGATGCAGCCTAAGGTGGAGCGCGCTTGCATAGAAGATGCCTATTCACTCTTAATTTGAAGGTACCTATATTAAAAGAGGAGAGGAAAACGGAAGCCGGAAGGGCATTCCATATCCTAGCGGTTCGAATTAGAAACGAGGAAGCAAATCGCTTCGTACGAGCCCGCGGAATTTCGACTGCGTAAGGGTGCAGACCTTGTCGATGCCTTGCGGTTCGATAATAAAAAGGTGACGGAGGAACCAGATCGAACAGTTCTTGGGCACACTCTCCGAAATATATCCTGTAGAATACCGACAGACAGGCAACTTTGCGCCGATGTTCCAAGCTTTGCAGCTTCGAACTGACCAGCGCTTTGTTACCAATAAGTCTCCTGGCGCGACGATCCACCGAATCCAATGCATCAAGCTGGTACTTGGCAGAGCCATCCCATAAATGGCTGCAGTACTCCATGCACGATCGAACTTGTCCTTGGTACAGTATAAGAAGCTGTTCCGGCGAAATCTTAATAGTTTAGATCCTTAAAATTACTAAGCATCTTTTAATTTATTTGTTTACATTTACCTAATCCAACTGTTCTCAATGAAAAGTCAAGGAAAATGTTTTATAAGACATAAAAATATAAAATTAGAACTAACTTAGTAGCAAAAATAATTACGGTGACCAAAGAAATAACAGCATAGAAAACTGGATTATTGCAATACAATTTGAAACGAGTTACATCAATCTATTCGTATTCTGTTATTAACCAGGCTTTGCTTGTTATTCTAGACCCATATTTGACTGCCTACAAGTTACACAAATCTATCAATAATCTGTATACTAGCAAAATCTTAACGGCTTCACGATCCAAATAGAGTGAAAGAATGTAGAGCATAAGTTCGACTCCTTGTTTACCTTTTATCTATTTTTGATTCCTGTCAGTTCGTCCTTTGTTCCGGCTATCTCCTCAATTTAAATTTCATCTAACTGTCAGCGGCTAACGGTATGATTGTTCTGTTTTATAGTGTCTTTTATTTTTTAATTTTTATATCACGGTACCGTTTAATGGTATGAGAAGGGCGTGAGAAGTTGGAGATAGGTGTTGAACAAATATTGATTGATTGTATTGGGTTTATTTTGTTTTAACTTTTTAGTTTTACTGTCTTGAAAAGATATGTAATGACTTACGGTCTTTAGATTGATTAAATCGTTTTACTAAAAGCCTAACAGCATAATAGCTGAAACACACTGTCAAGTATTACACTGCAAGGCGGACGCCGGTGTACGCGTGCTTCCTCGACTTATCGAAAGCTTTTGACTTGGTCTCATACGACGTGCTGTGGGGCAAGTTGAGGGACGCGGGTGTGCCGGCGGAGTACACGGCTCTACTGAGATACTGGTATGCTAACCAGCGAAACCAGGTGAGGTGGGTTGGTGCACTGTCGGATGAATACAGGCTGGAATGCGGTGTGAGGCAGGGTGGTCTAAGCTCTCCACTTTTGTTCAACCTGTACGTTAATCAACTGATTGAACGACTGAACAGCACACATGTCGGCTGCCACATCGATGACATATGTGTCAACAACATAAGTTATGCTGACGACATGGTGCTGCTCAGTCCTTCGATAGCAGGGCTTAGAAAGCTGCTTTCCATCTGCGAGACGTATGCGAAGGAGCATGGCCTGACATATAACTCAAAAAAGAGTGAAGTATTAGTATTTAAGGCACCGAAACAGCGGCCACGCCATGTGCCACCCGTACGTCTCGACGGTGTACCTCTGAAGGTAGTTGAGAAATTTAAATATCTCGGTCATATTATCACGTGCGATCTAGGAGATGACGAGGATATTGAACGAGAACGTAGGGCGTTGGCGGTAAGGGGCAATATGCTTGCCCGCAGATTCGCCCGGTGCGCTGCAGACGTAAAAGTAACTTTATTTAAAGCGTACTGTCAGTCCTTCTATACCGGTGGACTGTGGGTGACATATACGCGCCGGGCCTATAACGCCCTGCGTGTTCAATATAACAACGCCTTTAGGATGCTGTTGAGGCTGCCGTGGAGCTGTAGTGCCTCTAAAATGTTCGCAGACGCACACACGAACGACTTTTTTGCCATCATGCGTAAAAAAGCAGCGTCTCTCCTACAGCGCTTACGTACCAGCGACAACGGCATCCTGAAGGTATTTGCTGCCAGGCCCGACTGCCCCATACTACGCCACTGTGTGGAGGTAGCTATTGGGCGATTGAAATAAGTTGTACCTACCTAAATTAATAAACTAACAATACTAACTTAGTAATTAAGGAAAAATTGTTACTAACATACTAACAAATTATGGATGAAATACGTCTGAAATAAACGTCTATTTATTTATTTATTATTTATTTATAATTCTGGAGAGTTTAATTTATTTGTGCTTTTGAACAAAAGTCGATCGGGGCTGCGGAAAAAGCTCCTCTTTTGTTTTAAATTTTCAACCTTGAAGAAATCGCTCGCAACCAAAATAAAACAAAATTATACCACTTGTTATTTTTAAAAGTTGTTCAAACATGCCTCTCTTTAAATTTTGTTTTTACAAATACAAGGAGTGTTGACTGATTATATTTACTTTTATCTAATAACGTTTCTACTCGCTCAAGCGAAAATACATTCGCTTGCAAGACAATCCGGTTTCGATTCCCTGTCAAGTCAATTCATATCAAGATGATATCAAGACTTTTTATTTCAAATTCTCATCGTTATAAACTTTTTTTTAATTATAGATTCATTAAATCGAAGTCAAAGTGTGCCGGGATCAAATATACATCTGTATTGATCCCTATCATAATGTAAGCTTCTAATGCTTCTTTATGAAGCTGCACCAGTCTATTAAACATAGTTGTAGCATAACCAGCCCCGTAGATGGTCGGTAGCCATTATAAATAATAAGCTGTCCGATCCACGTATGTATTAAGTGCTTTGACGGTCTCGATATGAGGCATGGGCAGACAAAACGCGACCACAGATGATGACCTCCTTGGGGTTTCAATCAAGACTTAATTATTTTTAAAAGGAATACCTCTCAAGCCTCCGTGGGGCAGTGTTGAGCGCTGTTGTCTTAACGTGCGGAGGCCCCGGGTTCGATCCCCGGCAGGGTCAATTTGAGAGTTTATAATTTCTGAATTTTCCCTGGTCTGGCCTGGTGGGAGGCTTCGGCCGTGGCTAGTTACCATCCTACCGGCAAAGACGTGCCGCCAAGCGATCTAGCGTTCCGGTACGATGCCGTGTAGAAACCGAATATGGGTTTAATATAACTGCCATACCCCTAACAGGTTAGCCCGCTACCATCTTAGACTGCATCATCACTTACCATCAGGTGAGATCACAGTCAAGGGCTGTAGTGGATAAAACTTGTAGTGGATAAAAAAAAGCCTGTACCATATAGACTTTAATTTATAATTTCGAACTATCGCCCGTAGTGGGCGATAGTTCGAAATTATAAATTAGAACAAATCCGCTTTGAAAATAAGAAGGGCTTGACCATAGTCCACCACGTTGGCCAGTGCGGATTGCAGACTTTGACAACATTGTGAAGAATTCTCATTCATACAGGTTTTTTTCTTCACTGCTACACGCGATATTTAATTTCTTAAAACGCATACATACATAACTCAAATAAAAAGTGTGACCTTCAAATTTTACTTAATCAACACTTTTTTTTGTTTAATAGAAATTTTGTAATCGTCATTTCAATCGAGACACACGCATGTTCTTTGGACGTCTGCCGCGCATATTATATTCGTGGGTATAGTCCTAAATTCCTAAGCAGAATTGCGTCCTGCAAACGCCACGTGTTGCACTTGCCGCTCATGTATGGACACACCTTTGGAGTTGCCCTGCACACTTAACCGCCGCGTACTGTTTGTCCGGCCCTTAGAGCTATGACGATCCCGGCTATTAGATGATAGGCTTTGAACTATCGCCTATTGGCTATAATTAGTGTACAATGTGATAAATGGTGGCTTTAGTGCACGTTTAGTGGTAAACGGCCACCAGTTATTTAGTGAAAGTGTCTATGTTTTAACTCTTCAAATTACCAAAGCTATTGACTCGATTTCTAAGAAGTTGCATTGTTGGTAAAGCCCACCAATCCGCATTGGAGCAGCGTGGTGGGTCTAAGGTCTAATTCCCTCTCTCCTATGAGGCCTGTGCCCAGCAGTGGGACGTTAATGGGCTGTAGTGGTGGTGGTGGTGGCATTGTTGGTAAAGAAGCTAGCTTACTTAATCCTGAGTTCAGCTGGGTCGGACTAAATATGCCATACCCCCAACATGTTAGCCCGCTACTATTTTAGACTGCATCATTGCTATACCACTAGATGAGCCTGCAGTTAAGAGTTGTGGTGGAATAAAAAAAACTGGCTAGAAATTCTGGCTATAAACACGTTTTTAGAACTATACAAATCCTTTTTTACTTAAAAACGCGAACGTTTGTATGTATGGATGTATGGATATTTGTTACTCTTGACGCCAGAACGGCTGAACGGATATGGATGAAATTTGGCACAGAGATAGATTACAGTCTGGAATAATACATAGGAATATTTTTTATCCCGGAAAACTAAGGAGTTACCACGGGAACCAAAAAACCTCAATCCACGCGGACGAAGTCACGGGCATCAGCTAGTCTAGTATAAATTAAATATGGTAAAAATATTTCATTAAGATCTAGTGATGGTCCAAAGATAAGCATCAGCTTTTCGATTCACTCACAAAACTGATCCACGGACGGCTGGGCCTCTTTCGTCGGCGACATTAACGCGTTTCACTTTCTCCCGCGAGGCGCAAGTGAGGTGAGGTGACAAGTGACAAGGCCGGTGACGCAACAGGCACAATCGATCATCTGTAATCTGTTGCCTCACCGCTTCCTTTGCCCGATACATCACTACTGCTCGCGCAAGTTTGGGGTACACCGAGTGGATTCATAAACTTGCTGTAGGGTCGTAGTACAACCATAATAGTACCAATTATAATAGGTCGCTGCGCTTGCGTTTATGCTTATCTAGAATCCTAATGATGCGCGGGACTATATGTACGTACGCGTGGAAATTGGTTCTAAAAATCCCGAGGGAACTCTTTGATTTTCTGGGATAAATATAGCACTCGCTGCGCTCGCGTTTATGGTGGACTTTAAGAATCTACAAGACTAGAATCTATGATGCCCGTGACTACATATACATAATATCAAGCAGACGGAATATTTTTAAATCTACCAAATCAAATGTTACACCGGTTTTTTATTGCTGACCGAAACATTTTCTGCTGCCCAAATGATTTTACTGACGTTTTTTTTGCTTATGAATCTATACACATATATAAAAATTAATCCCTATTTCCCTTGGTCATGGCATCACGCGTGAAAGGCTGGACCAATTTCGCTAATTCATTTTTTGTTGTGTTTCTTTGAACCCCGGGATGGTTAAGGTTAATTTACAATTGGACCCAGTAGGGGCGCTGCAATCAGGGCCCCAATCATGTAAGAATGTCCGATCAATCGTTTAAGATTTTTGTCAAAGTAAAATAAACCATAATTGCATTGAATTAGAGCTCAATTTCGTCTGCCCATTCTTATACGTTTAGGGTATCGTACATACCTAAACGTATAAGAATGGGCAGACGAAATTGAGCTCTAATTCAATGTTGTTATGGTTTATTTTACTTTGACAAAAATCTTAAACGATTGAATGGACATTCTTACATGATTGGGGGGCTGGTTCGATTCGGGTTCAGGGCAAGACAAAGTCTGCCGGGTCCACTAGTATTGAATATTAATAACTATATAAATAAATGAATTTATTTTCCAGAAAGAATTCCAATTACAAATTACACAATCATTTAAACTTAACCTACCTACATAAAATTAAAACTCCTTGATCCTGATGTAATAAAACTATATCAGAGTCTTTACATACATCTTGGATGAACTTTTGCGTCCTTTTAAAGCCCTTGCAGTTTATAGTGGTGATCAATAGTAGATTAGTAGCCAAGGGCTGTAAGGCATCAATTGCAGCCCGAGATATTTAGGCGCACGAGCGCAGGGAGGGCGCCTATAGTTCGAGGGTGCAATTGATGCTTACACCCGAGCTAACTACTCTGCTTTACATCTCGATTGTGAGGTAAAGTAGGTCCTTAATACCCCCAAATGGAGCTTGAAGGTGACCAATTAGCGCTCTAGGGTAATAATGTAGCTAGAAAAGCCCTAGGGCGGTAAGTAATTTAAAAAAAAACTCTACACTCTTTCAAAAAGTTCGCGTACATCTAACCATCATACTTTTTTTAATTACTTACCGCCCGAGGGCTTTTCTAGCTACATTATTACCCTAGAGCGCTAATTGGTCACCTACAAGCTCCATTTGGGGGTAATAAGGACCTACTTACCGAATATGAGAGATGTAAAAGTCTATTACTAACCGTCTTTGTTTGTGTGTTTATTTGGGATAGGGTACACTCGGGATACTCTGAACGGTCTAAATACAATAAGAAGTAGAAGCCTCGGGCCAAAAGTCTTCTTTCATAACTGTTTCACTATCCTTCTTTTTTACCGTGAGCTTGAAAGACCTAAATGACGAATCATTTTATCTAGTCTGAATTTCTTTTTTTGGCCCTTACTACATCCCCAGCTTAGATAACGGGTCCTGCGGCGCTCAGTGTCGGGATTACCGGCGTCGCAGCTTCCCTTCGCTTAATACCATCACCTGTCACTTGTTGGGAAACATACCACGCTGGGTAAATATACCGTGAGACTGGCACTAGTAATGTTTTGACGCAAATAACTCGATAGACAGACGGATCTAAATAGCCACTGCTGTGGTCCAATCGAAATCGAATTTCAAATGAAATAACCTGTGTGTGTAAACTGTAAACTAATATAGGTAGGTATTGTAAGTTTGAAAAACTATAAAAAAATTCCTAGACGTACCTAATTAGTGTACCTACTAGTACATGATGATTTTTGAAGTGAAAACTTTTTTAGCCGTGTTGAACACTTTTTGGTATGGGGTTAAAATGTGTATTCGCCGCGTCATCGACATGCGGGTCGCCAACATGCTCGCGTTGTTACGAAGACATAAGGTCTTAAATACAAATATACTACATTCGAAATTAAACTTTAATGCCTTAGGATGCCTGTTACGGTTTATATTTTAATTTTTTTGTTTTTATTATTAAATACTAGATGAAGCCCGCGACTTCGTCCGCGTTGATTAAATTTTTTTGTATTCCCGCGGGAACTCCTTAATTTTTCGGGATAAAAAGTAGCTTATGTCCTTCCCCGGGATACAAACTATCGGGAATTTTTTTGATGAAAGGTATAGACCTTTCATCAAAATCGGTTGAACAGATTGGCCGTGAAAGCGTAGCAGACAGACAGACAGACAGATAGACAGACAGACACACTTTCACATTTATAGTATTAGTATGGATTCGTTTTCACTTTTATCGGCAGTCCCTATGACTGCCAATTTTTTTTTTCACTATACAAGTTGGACCTTTAAAGCCTCCCACCAGACTAGACCAGAAAAAACGTCATCATAATATTCATACTAATGTTATTAATTCGAAAGTGTGTTTATTTGTCCCTCAATCACTAACTAGCAACTCTACAAATAAAAGTAACAGGTGACTGACTGAAAGATCTTTTTTTTTTTTTTTATTTATTTATTCACATTTACACTTTTTACATTTACTTGGGTTCTTAACACCCATAAGCCTCGTCGGCTTGTCTGGGTGCTGCACATTCCTCTTAAATAATATATTATGCGGATATAATAAAAATAATATAACTAATAAGCAACATACAATAAATAGGTACTTAGCGAATACAAATTTTATTACAACATAAAGAAGACAAGATAAGGTAAACTGGCGGCACTCGTAAAAAAAAAAAAGAAAAAAAATATTAAAACAATAGGGTATTTTAGTAAAACAAAGTGCACGGAGTATCTATCATCGCACAGCTCAAACCACTGGACGAATCGGGCTGAAATTTGGCATACAGATAGCTAAATTATTATGGAAGCCTCCGCTAAGAAAGGGTTTTTGGAAATTCAACCCGTAAATAGGGGTTTGAAATTTGCGTAGTCCTCGCGGATGAAGTCGCGGGCATCAGCTAGATATCTCATAAAATCATCTTTTTGGAGCGCTAGCTTAACCAAACGACAATCCTTTTTACATTTAAAATGGTTTGATTCCCTGTGAACTATTAGTGAGTTTTAATCTCTAGGGAGGCACTATTAATCCTTTTCCCGCCATTATCTAGAACGCTTTATTTCGGGTGATACACCTTTGTTGATCACTTTGGTAGCATTTTTTTTTTTTTTATCCACTATAAGTTAGCCTATGACTGCGATCTCACCTGATGGCATTTTCTGTAGCGTTTGTGAACTAGAGGCGTTTGATAATACTTTTTGAAATAATCTTTATTTTACAACTAGCGTTTGCCCGCGACTTCGTCCGCGTGGGATTAGTTTCCTAAAAAAAGAAAAACATAAAACTCTACATTTTCACCGAAACCAAGTTTCATGAATACGACTAATTTTAACCTCCTTGGGGTGGAATTTCGAAAAATTCAAAAGTTTTTTATTCAAACAGAGTTTTTACAAGTGCTTATGAATAGTCGAATGAATCTACCACCTTCCTTAATACACCTCAAAATCCTTCCTTACCTTTAGGATGCTCAAGGAAAATTACGGAGGTACAGAGGTCAGAGATGCTCAAGTAAATAAAAAAAAATGTTCCAAATAGTTCGTCTCATCTCTTCAACACAAGCTTCTGAAAAAGGTTTGGTTTACAGTATACGAATGTCGATAAGTCGAGGTATATCGAGGAAAATTGTCGGGTCAGAAAAAGGATGCAAAATCTGGAAAAATTGTTAAAAAAAGGTGCCGTTATAGCTTTTATTGAAATCTATGTAATCTATTGTCCCAAAAACTTATTTAACCCGGTGACAGCGTCGCTAGTAAATATTTAAAAAAGAAAACTAAAACTAAACATGCATAAAAATCAGTTCCAATTTTGGCCACCGGTCCAGATATGTTGGTGGGACTCTACATAGGTATTTAAAGTTCACAAACTGTCTCTTTCCTCTATCATAATAAAACAGATCGCGTGATCCTTTCTAAAATAAATCTTTGACTTTGACTGTATAGTTTTGCCGCGTCGGCGCTCGCGCACAAAAAATGGTGACGCACAAAAAAGAGGAAAAAAGGTGTAAACCGCACCACAAAATAGACATAATTTATACCAGAATTAACGATCACATTGTGTGTTTTGCCTGTAATTTTTATTTACGATTGTTTACCCTGTTTTATGTTTTAATACGGCTAATTTATGGCTATTTGATTTTTGTCCCGGCCCTATTAATTCTCTACCAAGGGCGTAAAGGGTTGGGTTATTCATTACGTATTCCGAAATCGACGTTTTGATGACGATCGCGTGGAGATATTCCCTTTGTTAAATGACAATTGATATCGTTTTTAACTGCTATTGTAGTATTATTTATTAAATCGTATAAAATGGTATAAATCGTTTGAATGGCTGTATAATTGACAGTACCTACAAAATGTAGAACAGTAAATATTACAAATTGACACCTTTAGTTTTTTTTTGTAGTTTAGTTTTTGGTGGTTTCCTCAGGGTCTCGAAATATAACTAGGTACTAAATTAAAAGTACCTATACACAGCGCATTTATTTTTTGAAAGTGAACTTTTTTTTTCTGGAGCGATCTTAATACCGGCCTTCCTATTAAGTTTTATTAAGTTTATGTAACTCGTAAGATAAGAAAATAAAATAAAAGTTGTCAACATAACCAATTCTAGTATCTCTTAACGCCCTGATCGCAACTATAACTTTTATGACTCCATCGTAAAGTCCACCGAAAATATCATTTTACATAAAATCGAGAACTTATCCCGCCTCCCAGTGTCTTTATTTCATGATCGGTCTAGTGATGGGCGGTTAAATATTAACTTTAATTTAATTTAAATTAAGAACTTTAAAATATTAACGGTATCTAGTAATTAATAATTCTGCTAGCGGAAACTGCGCCATTTTCTCTTCGGCGACTTGTCTCACGCGCTAGCCTATCCTTTCAGTATCATGTCACGAGTATCCGCACATTGAATTGCCTTGCTTTAGGTATACAACATACACACACACACACACACACACACACACACACACACACACACACACGGTGACACAGTGATACACACCCTAAATTTAAAACACCCTTGTCTTTGTTCGTTAAACTAGCAAATTATGAGAAACTAGCTTTGACCCTTGGGTTTATCCGCATAAGAAGTCCCACAAACACCGTTAATTTTTTGGTATATAGAGCTCATGAAAATAAAAAAGTTTTAATTTTTTTTTATTCTACTACAAGTTAGCCCTTGACTGCGATCTCACCTGATGGTAAGTGACGATGCACTCTAAGATGGTAACGGGTTAACCTGTTAGGGGTATTCAGAAATTATGAATTCCCAAATTGACCCTGCCGGGAATCGAACCCGGGACCTCCCACAAGCGCTCAACACTGCACCAGGGAGGTCGTCAAAAATAATATTAATTGGTGAATAACAGAAGGATAACTGAACGGTGAAGAACTTACCTATTTTTAAACGCTCACGCCCATCTCTATTCTGTCCTTTAAATACAAATAATATCGACAATCTCATATTTTATAGGTTTTTTATTGTTGTCCAAAGAATTCCTTCCGAAGCCAAGGACTAAAGGGGCCGCTCTCAAAGATTAAGGCTCGATTGTAATTCGTTATAAATTTATTAATGATTAATAATGATATCGAATTTTTGGAGTATCCAGCGCGTAGATAGAATCGGGGAGGTTATGGCCCTATGGGGTATGGGTGACAAGAAATAGAAAAAATATACAAAATGTATGGTAGTTATTTATGTACTTACTGTTGTATGTAATTCGGTAGGTGGAGGGTTTATAATACGGTTAACTATATTATTAGTTTTACCAACTTTTTACTGCTTTTACATGGTTATGAACGGTAGTTAGGAAGTTGGAGGTGTTTCACCCCCGTGCCTCGGAGAGCACGTTAAGCCGTCGGTCCCGGTTATTATCACTAACATGATAATAGTCGTTAAAGCCCGCCAACCCGCATTGGAGCAGCGTGGTGGGTCTAAGCTCTAAATTCCCACTCTCCTATGAGAGTGGAGGCCTGTGCCCAGCAGTGGGACGTTAATGGGCTGTAGTGGTGGATTCATTTCGCAGGCCCTAGTCCTTAATGCACTAAGGAAGGATTTTTCGATTTTCCAACCCCGAGTGAGTTAAATAAGGGGTGAAAATTTGTATGATAATCCGTCATTTTTCAAGTCATAGATATGAAACTTGGTATTTTAGGCTTTTGGTTATTATAAATGAAGAAATACATTATTCACAGTTTTTGAAAATTCCACCTCCATATATGAAAATTTATATGGGATTTTTCGGACCCTATTTCCACGTGGACGAAGTCGCGTGCATAAGCTTACTGTCTATAGAATTATTTTACGAAAGGTAAGCCTTTTATAAAGGGTCACCTTTTTCAAAAATTATTATGATTAACAATACAACAACAAGAATTATTGTACATTAGACAAATATTAAACAAATTGTAGGTATATTAAACAAATTTTATGACAGATTTAACATTAACCTAAAGGGTAAAAGCTAGCGCGACTTAAAATACTGCAACGACATCTAGGTATAGATTATAGACTTGGGGCAAGCGGGCCAACGTGAATATGAACCTTTGATTGGAAAACCATCCCTTGTGATATGGGGTTGAACAGACATTAATATTGTCTGCACAGGGGCCATACTGCGAACGCTGTTTCATTATTGTTGACTTTCGTATTTTAGAATAATAATCTTTATTTTAGGAACGCCAAGGTACGTGACATTCTGCCTGGTGGGAGGCTTCGGCCGTGGCTTACCACCCCACCGGCAAAGACGTGCCGCCGACATTGACTTATTTATGTATTAATCAATACATAAATAAGTCAATCAAGTTATAAGTCAATGGCCGCCAAGTGATTTAGCGTTCCGGTACGATGCTGTGTAGAAACCTAATAGGAGTATGGGTTTAATATAACTGCCGTCTGCCATGCCCCTAACAGGTTAGCCCGCTACCATCTTAGACTGCATCATCACTTACCATCAGGTGAGATCGCAGTCACGGGCTAACTTGTAGTGGATAAAAAAACCGGCCAAGTGCGAGTCGGACTCTCGCACCGAGGGTTCCGTACAAACCTGTAGTAAGTTTTAAATTATTAAAAAAAACTACTTACTAGATCTCGTTCAAACCAATTTTCGGTGGAAGTTTGCATGGTACCTAATGTACATCGTATTTTTTTTTTAGTTTTATTATTCTCTTATTTTAGAAGTTACAGGGGGGGGGGGGGGGGTCTCTCGCGCAAACTATTCAGTTTAGAAAAAAATGATATTACAAACCTCAATATCATTTTTGAAGATATCCATAGATACCCCACACGTATGGGTTAGATGAAAAAAAAATTTTTGAGTTTCAGTTCTAAGTATGGGGAACCCCCAAAATGTATTGTTTTTTTCTGTTTTTGTAAGAAAATCTTAATGCGGTTCACAGAATACATCTACTTACCAAGTTAGTTAATTAGTTCTTATAGTTTCGGAAAAAAGTGGCTGTGACATACGGACGGACAGACAGACAGACAGACAGACAGACAGACATGACGAATCTATAAGGGTTCCGTTTTTGCCAAATTTGGCTACGGAACCCTAAAAAACATCAAACTGTAATTTTGAGTAATAGTGCTTTTATTGCTTTGAGCGTAGGCAGTATGGCCCCCAGCCAGACCAAATACGCTCAAGCATTAATTACTCCAGTACCTATTGAGCTGTACTAGGTAGGTAATATTAAATTACCTATTTACTTATAACATCTAAACTTACATACATATCAAATTATTCCCAGAGAGACGCAGGTTCAAATCCTGCCGGTTCCGAAAATTTTTGATGTGTATGTAAGTTTAGAAACTTTCCTCGTGTGTGAAGTACTGTAATAAAATTATAAAAGTAGGTATGTTTGTTTGTCGGCTTGTCCTTAAATCTGGCCGCCACAGACCTACGAATCGACGTGATCCGGATTTTTGCATGGGTGTAGTTGAGGACCTGGAGAGTGGCACAGGCTACTTTTTATCCTTTTTTCCCTGGAATTTCCAAAACCTAAATATAGAGTGAAGTCGTGGACATCAGTAAGTAACATAATTGGGTGTATCCCACTATTTCCATGGAAATACAAAATAGAAATAGTGGGACAATCAGTCTGAATCAGGGCCATTATTTCTATCAATAGAAATACCTAATAGAAATAGTGGGATCCACCCACATAATTTACCAAAATCCACTTTTAACCGAATACTAAAAGTCAAGTAGGTAACTTTCTTCACTTAAAGCCCTGCTGCACCTGCGAATTGAATAATCATTCTAAGTTCTAACCAGACTTGTAGCCGTAGGCTTGTCGCAATGACAATTTATATCTTCCCGCTGACAGTGCATTAGTTATGTACTTATCTACCATTTGCATAGTTATGTACTTATCTACCAGCAGGGCTAGCATGGGCCGGAGATAAAAATTGTATCCCCCGATTTTATCCACTGACAAGAGACAAAATTAACTTATCCACTTCTCAGAGCACGGCAACAAGGGATAGGAGAAGTTTATCCCCGTTTGACATTTCACGGGGACTCTGGGGACTATTTATCCACCGTTATTTAGCGTTTTTATTTATTTACTAGCTGATGCCCGCGACTTCGTCCGCGTGGACTAAGTTTTTTCGATTCCCGCGGGAACTCATTAATTTTCCGGGATAAAAAGTAGCCTATGTATGTATGTATGTATGTATATTCTTTATAGCTGATGCCCGCGACTTCATCCGCGTGGAATAAGTTTTTCAGTTCATTTTCCAGGATAAAAAGTAGCCTATATTACTATCCCACGGTATAATCCCCCTATAATGGTGAAACACGTACTTCTTCATATTTTAACGAAAGCCCAAATGCTGTTTCATGGCTATAACTTGAGAAATTAAGGATTTTCATACAAACTCTCAACCCCTATTTCACCCCTCGGGGGTGGAATTTTGAAAAACTGTGAAACACATGTTTTCATTTTCAACCCGCAGCTCATATATCAAGTTTCATGGCTATAACTTGAGAAATTAAGGACTTTCATACAAACTTGCAACCCCTATTTCACCCCTTCGGGGGTATAATTTCGGGATAAAAAGTATCCTATGTCCTACCTCGTAGTATGGGCTCAAATCGTGCCAAGTTTCGTTTGAATTCATTCAGTAGTTTCGGCGTGATGCGCGGCCAAGATACAGACAGACAGACAGACAGACAGACAGACAGACAGACAGACAGACAAAAATGAAAAAAATTACAGATTTGGCTTCAGTATCGAATAATGAGTGACCTCCAAAAAAAATTTTCAAAATATCTTCAATGTACAGAATTGGACCTGTTACAGTTTTATTATAAGAGAAGAAGAATAAGATAAGAATAGAAGATTTAGGAATAAAATGTTTATCCACCAGCGGTAGATTCATATTATAACGATTCAAAAGCGCTTGTAAAAGCTTATTTGAATAAAAAACATTTGAATTTTGAATTTTGAATTTATCCTTTCCTCGGGGAGAAAATTATCTCGGCCCATGCTAGGGGGGCAGTTGAATCTAGCTACACTTGAAAGGAGATTTCACATCGAAATTCTAATACGTTAACTACTAGAAAAAAGTGTGTGTGTGCAATTCATACACGGCAGAAGTGAAGCTTCAGAAAAGTAGCCTACGACAGAATGTGATAAATATAACTTGTATTCTATCTCATTTTCTCGCAGGCTATACATTATGTTTGTCTCTTTTTGGTGTCGCTATTTAGTTTCGTTGAATTTTCAAATCACAACGATTCTAAAGAACTTTCACTTCAAAAATTTCAATTTTATTAAAGTAGCAGATGCACGCGACTTCGGCCGCGTGAAAAAAGTTTTTTAATTTCCCACGGGAACTCCCTAATTTTTGTGTATAATATAGCCTATGACACTCGCAAATAATGTGGCTTTCTATTGGTAACAGAATTTTCATAATCGATTCAGTAGATCCAGAGATTACCCCCTACAAGAAAAATTAGGGAGTTCCCGTGGGAATTTAAAAAACTTATTTCACTCGGACGAAGTCACGGGCATCTGCTAGTCTTTAAGAAATTGATCAATAGTCTAATAGCCTCAGCTTACCAAATGCTGTTTTACACAGTCTTTGTAATGGCAAATCTAAGAACTCTTTAGGTACCATGTTATAAAAGCGTACCTACACTCGATATTTAGATTCGACTTATGGAAACGACTAGCGGTCCATACCCGCGACTTCGTTCGCGAGGCATACGTTTTTTTATTCCCACAGGCACTCCTTTATTTTCCGGGATAAAAAGTAGCCTATGTCACTCTGGGTCTTCAACTATACTAATAAAATGTTTCATGACTACAACTTGAAAAATTACAGAATTGCACACAAACTTTCAGCCTATTTAACTCGTTTAGGGGTGTGCCTTCTTTATTTTTTTATCGAATGCCAAAATACCAAGTTTCGTAGATATATCTTGAAAAATATCTTGTAAAATAAACAACTTTGATACAAACTTTCATCCCCTTTGGAGGTACAATTTTCAAAAATGGCGAAACACGTATTGCTTCATATTGAACCGATAAAATTACTTAAATCTGTCAAGCTACGACTAAATTAGTTACTCAATCCAATCTATATTTTACGTAGGTTTAAGTAGTTTAAACAAATACATAACAATACAATATTGACGGTTTAAATTCCCATCGAGTGAGCGACAGTAGATAACGCCGTATCGGATCGTAAACTTTTATCTCTACATCCTTTTATTTTACACCTTTGCCCCTAACATTGTGGAAACACTCAGTCACCACAATGCCAGCATACACTGGGAAAGTCCTGGAATCCAGCGTAGGAATATAGAGCATATGGATTTTAATGCTAGTAAACTAGCAAAGGCCTGCGAATTTCTTACTTGTTCTTAGTTCGTTGTCCACATTATAAAAGGAAGCTAGGTATATTATGTGCAAAATTTCATAATTCTAGGTGCAAGAGCTCGGGGGTTAATGAGCCAGTCAGTGAGTGAGTCAGATTTTCCTTTTTTTGTATGATACATAGCATAGTTACAAATATTATGTAGGTACTTGTTCCTAAATTTATAACCTTTTAAAAGCAATTTACTGATTGCGTTTAAGACCGTAAAAGTTTCGAAACAATAGAATAAATTCTAAGTTCATACTAATTTTATGAATGCAATTAAGTGTGTCTGTCTGTCTTTTTTGATAAAATGCGGTACAAAGCTATGTTGCGCGCTACAATAGCACGCAATAATACAGAATTTCAGTTTAATATCCTTAAATAATTTCCCAAAAATATAGTGAACCTACTTTAAAAAAAGAGTATCCTTTACGCAACGCTAATGTGTTGTGACCGCAGCTTCAAATAAAAAAAAATAAGTGGCTATAAAGTTTTTGTTCCATAGACTAAAAAAATGGGGGTGTAGAGATTTGTCGCTCTATTAATTTGGGTTTATTTTGCGGTTTATCGACTCTGTTTTAAAGACTTGAACTTTAAATAAAGATTTAATGGTCTTGAACCACAAAAACTTGAGCGCAGTTTAAACTGACGTAAACCCTGCAGCAATGGGGAAAACTTGTTCATAGTCCCACCAACCTAAATCTGATCCGGTAGCCAAAATTGGAACTAATTTTTATGCCTTTTTAGTTTTTGTTTAAATATTTTATTTTTCATAGATACTAGTTACGCTATCACCGGTTCAAATAAGTTTGTGAGACTATACCTACTTAAGTTTTTCTTTCCAAAGTAACTTATGGTAAACAAGACTTAACTAAATTAAAAAATAACATTATAAAAAATAGAACAATTATTACAAAGGACATCCATACTAATATTATAAATGCGAAAGTGTGTCTGTCTGTCTGTCTGCCACGCTTTCACGGCCCACCTATTCAACCGATTTTGATGAAATTTGGTACAGGGATAGCTTATATCCCGGGGAAGGACATAGGCTACTTTTTATCCCGGAAAATAAAGGAGTTCAGGAGAAAAAACTTGGAAGAAATAATAAGGGTTGTTTTAGTACTGAACCCTCCAAAAGAACTCTAGTAAGTAACTTCTGCCTCCTGCACTTCCACGCAAGGCATCGTCAGGGTCTGCATCTAACCGTATAACATAGTTCAAATTCCACGGACGCGTACGGAGCGATTTGCTTCCTCGTTTCTAATTCGAACCGCTAGGATATGGAACGACCTTCCGGCTTCCGTTTTTCCATCCGCTTATAATATTGGTATCTTCAAATCAAGGGTGAACAGGCATCTCCCAGGCAAACGCGCTTCACCTTAGGCTGCATCACTACATCCAGCAGGTCTGATTGCAGCCAAGCGCTAGTCTATGAATTTAAAAAAAACTAGGAGCCAAAGTTTACAAAGATTAATCAAAAAATTCACACAGTAAACACCTCAATCGCCTTTTATTAATACCTACCGAAATCATACTAATATTATAAATGCGAAAGTGTGTTTGTTTGTTGGTTTATTGGTTTGTTGGTTTGTCCTTCAATCACGGTGGAACGGAGCAACGGATCGACGTGATTTTTGGCATGGGTATAGTTGAGGACCGGAGAGTGACATAGGCTACTTTTTATCCCGCAAAATTAAGAAGTTCCCGTGGGGATCAAAAAAACTTAAACCACGCGGACGAAGTTGCGTGCATCAGCTAGTTTATAATATTATCATCGGTAGATTAAACAATCTAATGTCAGGCTATCAAATCAAACACCCTATTACAGCATAACATCACTAATAACACTAAATATACGCCTTAAAAAAACTGCTAGCGCCAAAATTCACACCAATTACCAAGTGGTCGAATTAAAAAAAAATCTACACAATAGATAATACCCCCAAAAGGTCAGAGCTGTTAGATTTGAGACTATTCATTATGTATCTAGTAATTACGTTGTTAACTTGACGCCAGATCTTAATTAAGATTGGTCTAGATTTAAATTAGTGTTTGTTATGCGAACAAAATATATCGTTAGGAATAATCGGTGTGATGTATTGATTTTGAATTTTAGTAATAGTTCTTTACTAGCTGATGCCCGCGACTTCGTCCGCGTTCAATAAGTTTTTTTTTAAATCCTACGGGAACTCCTTGATTTACCGGCATAAAAAGAAGCCTATGTCACTCTCCAGATCCTTCACTATACCCATACAAAAAATCACATCGATCCGTTGCTTTGTTGCGGCGTTATTGAAGGACAAACCAACAAATCGATAAGCCAACAAACAAACACACTTTCGCATTTATAATATTAAGTATGGTCGCTTGAGGATTTAGATCTAGCTGTACTTATACCTATTATAAAATGCGATGTCTGTCCGCTTTCAATGCCCATCACTTTTCAACGGGTTTTGAAGAAAATTGGTAGGTACAGAATGTTATAGGTTTGCATTCCGGGATGAGACACTATTTTCCCCCCTATTTTTTATCCCGGAAAATGAAAGAGTTCCTGCGAGATTTAAAAGACCTTAAACCACGCGAAGTCGCGGGCATCGTCTATTTTAGAATAAGACAAGAAATAATTTGAATTGATACTAAGTTACTGATTGATATTAAGTACTACTCGAGATCCTTAACCAATATATAGGCTTTCACCGCCGCAATGAGACAGGCTTTTAGGGCTTAATCCACCACGTACATGTTTGAAACGCCAAGTATTTAGAAACTTGTATACTTATCAGGGAGACAGCGCCTTAAAATTCATACAAGCCACAATCGTCAGGTTTCGTTTTTACTTCGTTAGCAAGTTATCCTAAAAAACGATACTGATTAAACAAACACGAATATATTTTGGCAGATTGTATGTAATTTATACGTCACGATATTTTTGAAATGGTCCACTACTAATTTTATTTATTTAAAAAAATATTTAGATAGCAAATTCTACTGCAGGGCTAGCATGGGCCGGAGATAAAAATTTTATCCCCCGATTTTATCCACTGACAAGAGATAAAATTAACTTATCCACTTCTCAGAGCACGGCAACAGGGGAGAGAAGTTTATCCCCGTTTGACATTTCACGGGGACTCGGGGGACTATTTATCCACCGTTATTTAGCGTTTTTATTTATTTATTTAGGAATAAAAAGTTTATCCTTTCCTCGGGGAGAAAATTGTCTCGGCCCATGCTAGGGGGGCTGAGAAACTCAGCATCCGCTTACTAAACTTCCGTTATTATCCGCTTTTTGACAGGCGCTGTATTCTTTATACCTAATTTCA
Organism: Erebia ligea; assembly: GCA_917051295.2. Taxonomy (NCBI): domain Eukaryota; kingdom Metazoa; phylum Arthropoda; class Insecta; order Lepidoptera; family Nymphalidae; genus Erebia; species Erebia ligea. The sequence continues at coordinate 402,827 of OU785240.1, read as the reverse complement.
ACATTCATTATACAGGGACCCTACCAATTACGAAAATTAAAAAACCATTTTTGCTAAATATAAATTACATTACGATTCGGCCATGGAGCCGGTCCACTACTGAGCAAGAGTCTCATCTCAAAACGAGACGGGTTATGTCCATAGTCCACCATGATGCACCACGTGTAGATTGGCTGACTTTACACACCTTTGAGAACATTATGAAGACCTCTCGGCCCTGCAAAACATGGTATACAGGTTTTCTTATAAAATGAAAATATAATTGGCCTAGCTTATGCCCGCGACTTCGTCCGCGTGGACTACGCAAACTTCGAACCCCTATTTTATCTCCAGAGATGAATTTTGAAAAGTCCTTTCCTAGCGGATGTCTACATGTCATAATAGCTGTCTGCATGCCAAATTTTAGCCCGATTCGTCCAGTGGTTTGAGCTGTGCGTTGATAGATCAGTCAGTCAGTCAGTCACCTTTTCCTTTTATATATTTAGATTAATCTACATTTTATCTTGCAGGGGCGAAGAATTAAGTAGTGTTTTTGAAGACTATCCAATATCGTGTCGTTCTCGCATCCTAATCGTCCGGTATAAAAGCTTGCAGAATCCCAGATGAATAATTCAAGAGCGGTGTTTGAGACTCGTAACAAAAACAGGGGAACCTATCATTAAAGCTGAACCTCGTTATTATTGGTGCAGCAAATTATAATGCTCTAAGCTTGTTCCTACTACTAATCAGGAAACACGAGGTTTAGCTAAATGCCTAGATTCAGGCCATGTAATTAAGATGAACATGATAGGTCATGGTTAGAATAAATATTTGGCTAATTCGTAATTTTATGGCTTTATTTTTTCTTGAGCTTTATTGACTTTTTAAATTGCATAATATACGGTCTACATATTATATTATAATATCGCGTTAAATTTTAGTGGTTCTTTGGTTTTGGTTAATTTTAGGAAACTGGCAGAATTGGGTAGGTAGGTATATCAGCAACTTTTTTCAAACGTCAAAATGCGTGCTTAGTATGGGATTTTGTATGCAATTTTGAATTGTGACGTCATCAAAGTTCGACGTACTTTTTTTCATAGTTTTAAATAGTTATTCAACATAAAACTAACAGTTGCCGTGGATATTATAACGACTTTTGGGAGATCCTTTATTTAATAATCACTAAAAAATAATTTATTTGAGTAAGTAGTAGTAATTCAGTCACTCTTATGTTTTTGAATGCTTCCTACCTATCTAATTTTGTAAAAAAAAGCTTCAAAGAAATTTCAACAAATCTCATTTAACAGGAGCTGACATTAATTTTTTGTTAAACCAAAATCAGTAGCATGAATGTAAGTATGCTAAATTAGAAATCTCAAATACACGCCGGGATGTAATTTACGCGCCTCGGGAGTTATTTATCCCGCAATAAACACGTCAATTAGCCAGGTCTAGCCGGGACAGATTTACTTCCAACTAACCGGGATGAAAAATATCGTCACTCGAACGTGGGGTGACATTGGGTAAACGACATTTTGTTTTTATGTGCTGCGTGTAATAATATATTGATCTTATGTTTTTGGAATATTCATAGGTAACGTGTCTAAATTAAATCCATACTAAGTAATGTTATAATTAGCAACTTATGTACGTTACTTAGGTACGTGACAAATTACAAGTGTAGTCGTGGCCTAAGTCGTAAACTGAATGGTAAGAATATCATGTATGAAATGAATGTATATCACACAGAGAGGGCGACAGAAATATTTTAGGCACAAACACTCTCATTTAGTTAATATTTAACCCAAAAGCCATTTAGCCCAAGATCATCGGCCCCACTATCACGTTAACGTTGCTACAATCCAGCTGCTCGACGTTACGCAATTACCTAGTGAGAACACTAAAAAGTTTAAAAAGCTTTCAAATATTTTGGTTACTGCCCGATTTCACCAACAATGCCTAGATTTTAAGGTACACCTAAGACCATTAGCTGACACAGTTTTAACGTACAGTAATTGTCACTAAATTGGTTTAGGACTTAGGTGTTCCATAAGATTTAGGCATTGTTGGAGAAAACTTACTAAGAATCATATCAAGGAGTAAGTAATTGGTTAAAATAATATGGTCTGTGAATCGTGATGCATAGTGATAAGTTAAAGGGTCGAGTAAGTAGGTAAGTGCTTTTAAAAATTAAAAACGCGTGAACTAAATTTAAACTAGTAATTAGCCACTAATAATTAGGCTAGATCGTAGTTTTCATTGAGACTGAGTACCTCATTAGTAAGTACCTACTCAGAAAAACTAAAAAATATTAAGTAGATTGCATATGAAAAACGTTAAGCAAGATGTTAAGATTTAGTTCCACCAACTTTATTCCCATGCATTCATCATTCTAAAAAGTCTAACCTTTAGAAATAATCAGTAATTAGATCTAGCTTACAAAACGAATTGCTTCAGAGCTTGTATCAAAGCACATCATTCAGGATTAGATCACTCGAGTCTAGATCTGTCTAACAAACAACCTGACCAAATGCCAACCCAAATACTTCCCAAGGGAAAACTATAAATCTAGACAAACGACCTTCTAACCTAATAGTGCCTTTTAAATTATATCGACTTAAAAAAACTCTTCATTAATTTACAGGATGTTTGATTTAAATTAAAAAGATATGGAACTCAAAATCAAATTTTTAAGTAAATGACGGTCCAAAAAAGGAGTGTTATGTTTCCATGGTTTTTATGTATGTATGTGAGATTCTTTATTCCACCATAACTTCTAAATGCCTGAACAGTTTTGGATGTATGGGGTATCGTTAGAATCGAGTGACTCTGGCTTGAAAATTCTATATGGCAGGGCAGTCGGGTTTATATCATTTAGGCCCACTAATTGTGTCTTAGACACTACTACTTATGCTCTACCTGCCACCCATTCGGAAAACAAATTCTACTAACTTCTTCAAAGATGCTAGCGTGCTGATCTGTTAGGGGTATGGGGGTTATATATAACCCATACCCTTAATCGGTTTCTACACGGCATCGTACTGGCACGCTAAATCGCTTGGTGGCACGTCTTTGCCGGTAGGGTAACTACCCACAGCCGAAACCTCCCACCAGGCCAGACCAGAGAAAATTGAGGAATTATAAATTCCCAAATTGACCCTGCCGGGAACCCGGGGCTTTCCACGCCAGGGTGAGGGAGGTCGTCGTATTTTCCGAGCACCCTGTAGATTCAGTAGTCTATCCAAAGCCCTGAGGTCCGAATAAATTAACACTAGATTCGCAGACGACAGTTCGTAAATATTCCCGATCGCGAAATCCATCAAAATACTTGGAAGACGTATTCCATCCCATCCATCTTTGTCCTCGCCGCTTCGGAGAAATCTACGGGATCGACTCTTTAAATTAGGGTTGATCTGATTTCGGCGCCGTTCGACGATATTCGGCATTCCTCTGTTACACCGTTACGATATCCCTTTCAATCTAAAACTTTTGTATTTTTTTGCTTGTTTATTTGCTGGAAAGATCTACACATGTCAGTCTGTATCCAGTTGTATCATCCATCATATTCATAACTAGCATATTCCCGCGCCTTAGTCCGCGTAGATTTAGAGCTTTTGATTGATAAAAATTTGCCTAAGGTATTCCTCGATATGCAACTTACCAACGTACCAACTTATGCATAATTTAAGACTCTACAAATAGTAAGAAAATTGACGTATTTTTTCATCGGTTTCTACACGGAATCGTACCGTAACACCACTTGGCGGCACGTCTAAGTTGCCGGTAGGGTGGTAACTAGCCACGGCCGAAGCCTCCCTCCAGACCAAAAATGAATAAATAAAACGAATATTGATACATTAACAATCCAAAATGGCGGCTAAACCAGCTACTTGTCCTCTAACTTGGATTTTGTACAAGTACCGTACCCATTACTAAGCGATACAAATCAAAACATCCTCTACTTCGCCTTCAGTAGGGTAAAGTCATTTTCCCCCCATTGACAGGACTTTAAATTCTCAAAGTAGGTACCTACAACAGTCCATAAATGAAATTTTACGATCACTATATTATTGACAGTTGACAAGATTGGACGTGTTCTTTATAATAGACTTCAAATTAAACTCCGGAGTCCTTCTAAGAGTCCTGTTAAAGTCCTGTCGATCGGAACGGCCATCGATTGTCTTCAACATAGATCGGCAAGATAACCTCTGCACTAGGGCTGCCCTATTGTCCTTTACTTATCGATAGTCCATCTATCGATGCTTCAAGTATCGCTTGACCTGGGGGTTGAAGCGATTTATCGTTTGGAGAGTAAATGTAAACATGATGGGAATCGGTAGGACATTTGCATCGGCAATTGGTATATACTTGTTAGACATACGTAGAGATGTGGCAGATTTATCGTCACAGATAAAAATACTACATGGTATTTTTATCTGGATATATAAAAATGTATCCAGAAACTGTTACTCGCGAATCGTCCGCATCTGCTTTTTCACGAGATTAAGAAAATTCTTTTGTACAAAATAATAAATTAGCTGTTCGAAGATAGGTAGCCAAATTAAGTTTGTAGTTATAACAAATGGTTAACGCATCGGTATCTGAAAACCTGGATTGGTTTTCTTAAAGCTAAGTAATATTCTTCCTCTTATGATAAAACTAGCTGATGCTCGCGACTTCGTCCGCGTGGATTGAGGTTTTTCGGTTCCCGCGGGAACTCTTTAATTTTCCGAGATAAACAGTAGCATATGTGCTATTCCGGACTATAATCTATCTCTGTGCCAAATTTCATCCAGATCCGTTCAGCCGTTGGAGCGTGGTTGAGTAACAAACATCCATACATCCATCCAAACTTTCGCAAATATAATATTTATTTGATTGATAGAGCTTTACTCACATTTTCTTGTGTCACTTTCTTGTTGTTGGGTATCTATACTAAGTACCTATTAATTGCAACCAAACAACTTGGTATTTTGTCACTAGTATATTTCACTACTAGTATTATACCACAGTGACTATGATACTGAGTATATCATTTAACCCATAACGTCTCACCACTAGCTAGCAACTACCTACTTGTATCACAAGACCAGTCGGGATTTACATTTCACACGGCTGACATTTATCGCATGCCGCAAGGAAAATCAACACATTCATAATTTATAAGCCCACGGAATCCGCGTCCCTATCAAGTAGAATTGAGATAAACCCTTAATAGAGATATTACTTTCTTCATATGTAGTTTCCGATTACTTATTGCTTAATAAACTACGGCTACTATCGAATGTTAATTAACGAATCAGTTCAGAAGCTATTTCTATTACGGTAAGCTAACTTATCGTAGGTACCATTTAATATATCCGAAAGTGAATATGTCTGAGTTTGATTCCGGATTCTTCGCAGTAGAACTAGTGGTAGAGTAATAATAAACAGACTAGAAGAGTCTAATAAAAAGTTTAACCTGTACCTACTTGAAAAAAATCCCGTGGGAATTCCGTTTTCCCGGGGTAAAAAGTGTCATAAGTAAGTCTCTAGGGTAAAAGCTACATTAAATAAAAACCTTTCATAGGTTCAGCAGTTGAGTTTAGGAAAGGAAACAGACCTTCTCTTAACTAAATAAAAGACAGACAGACGTCCATATGATACTAGGTAGTGACTCCGCGTTTACGTCATAAAGCCCAGCCTATACGATTTGAAAAAAGAACCTGTTCAGATATTGAATGATCTCGCAATAAAAGCTGACGGCTAACTAATTTTCTCATCGTAAGCTTTTGATAACTTGTAAATTAATCATTAACAAAGAAATAAAAAAAAATATAAATTCATTAATTGCGTGTTCGCAATCGATTAAACGTAAAACAAATTACGGAATATACCGCCTGTCGCGTTATTTATCGCTATCGTAAAAACCTACCTACTTGATAATTAACTCTCTTAATAAGTCGACAAAACTCCTTAGATGTTTTAGAATAAATGAGGTCGTATTAATTAGATCATTTTATCGATAGTCGATATCTTGGGTATCAATCTCTAGTTATCTTTCACATCACGGTTTATGACAAGTATCACGTCCAAAAGTAGACATCGCCTCGTGCTACAGTTAAGATTCCTAGCTCTGCTAACGCTAAAACCCTTGGTGGCAACTTGACAAGGCTTGGGCGATGGGTCAATCGTTTTAAATAAATGAAATTGAGTATACATATAGCACCTCCAAGGTGCTAGAACATAAGGTAAATCAGAATTCAACATAAACAATCAAACAAAAATAGAAAATTTTGCTACTTAATGATTTTGATTAAATTGTGTATTGTGTACCTATTTATACTATATATAGCTCAATTACCACTCATTCACTGACTGACTGACTCACTCATTGACATAATTGTTCTCCTAGAAAGAGACAGAAAACGATACAATGATGTACGGGAGATGTGTTCGGGTGCGGGATTCGAGTAGGGAAAAATTATGACATTTCGGAAAAACAAGATGGCGGCCGACGTGATTCTTGTAACTCTTTTGTTTTCGAACCGATTTCATTAAAACTCGCAACGATTGAAAAAATTATGAAACGATTTATAGAAAAAGTGGAAAAAATTGGAAAAACAAGATGGCGGCCGAGCTGTAGTGCTTTAAAATTTTTGATTTTTCGACCCCGAACCGCGGCGCCGCAGATCCGAAACAGCGTGGTCGAGCATGATGTTTTTTTCTTTTTTCGACTACAATTATCCTGTATTTTGACAGAACGGAAGTGGTTTTTAAAAATTCAAGATGGCGGCTGTCGCGGCGGCCTTTTTGTTTGAGGTACGAAAAAACGCAATTTTAAAATTCAATTTTCTCACAGTTGGCAACGTCGGAGCATTTCGACTTGTACGGTGCGATTGTGTGTACGGACTCGAGGTATGGATTGGGGAAAAAAATTACCCCATTTTTCGGGAAATTTTCAAGATTTACCCCAAAAATAAAAAAATCGAAATACGGACTTTTTGCAAAATTCGAGTACGAGCAACCACCTGTCCCACTTGTACGAATGACATTTAGGTATTTTCGTCGCCGAGGTCTGGCAACACTGGAATTTATCAAAGTAAAAGTGATTTTCGACATGGTCTTTTTTCAGGGGCGATCGTTTCGGCTGGGTGCGAGCGAGATGAAAAATTTAAACGTCATCAGGAGCGGTATATCCTGTAGTTTACGGGAAAATTATGAAACTATCTAAAATGTTTCTGTCCAACGAGGTGGCGGCCATTTTGTATTCTTTTTGTGTTTTTGAAAATTTCGAACACGTTTTTGAGGCAGTTGGCAACATTTGGGAAAGTTGACATGTATAAATCGATTGTGTAACTCGACCAGCGGTATCGAGATATCTCAACAGTGTTGCCACATTTGGGGTAGTTTTCGAGATTTTCCCAAAAATGTCCTCCTGTAAAATTTTGTATGAAAGATTTTTTTTTCACTGATGGCTTCGTATACACGTTAGAAAATTAAACTTGAACAAAAATATGAAGACAGCTGAAGATTGAGGATTTCGGAGACGGGTAAAGAGCACGGCCGAGGTATTGAAGATAGGTGGGGGGTGCTCGACCAAATGTCATTCAAAACTTCATCCAAAAGACAATGAGCTGAAAAAAAATTCAAAATGGCGGATTTAAGATGGCCGCCATACAAATTTATTTGGTGTCCATCTCAGAAAGTATAAAAGATGAAAGAGTGGTTTCTCGGCCAAAGATGATCAGGGCGAGAAGATCTATTTATCGAAAAGAAAAAAATTCAAGATGGCGGATTTTTTTTTTCATACCAAATTATATGGCGATTAGGACTCATTGACGTAATTTATTGTTCTCCTAGAAAGAGACAGAAAACGATACAATGATGTACGGAAGATGTGTTCGGGTGCGAGATGGGAGTACGGAAAAATTATGCCATTTCGGAAAAACAAGATGGCGGCCGACGTGATTCTTGCAACTCTTTTGTTTTTTAACCGATTTCGTTAAAACTCGCAAGGATTGAAGAAATTAGTAAACGATCAATAGAGAAAGTGGAAAAAATTGGAAAAACAAGATGGCGGCCGAGCTGCAGTGTTTTCAAATTTTTGATGTTTCGACCCCGAACCGCGGAGCCACAGATCTGAAACGGCGTAGTCGAGCATGATTTTTTCTTTTTTTCGCCTACAATTATCCTGTATTTTGACAAAATGGGAGTGGTTTTTAAAAATTCAAGATGGCGGCTGTCGCGGCGGCTGTTCGGTTTGAGGTACGAAAAATCGCAATTTTAAAATTCCAATTTCTCACAGTTGGCAACGTCGGAGCGTTTCTATTTCTACGGGGCGATTGTGTGTACAGACTCGAGGTATGGATTGGGGGAAAAAAGATTACCCCATTTCTCGGGAAATTTTCAAGATTTACCCCAAAAATAAAAAAATCTAAATACGGACTTTTTACAAGATTCGAGTACGAGCAACCACGTGTCTCACTTGTATGAATTACATTTGGGTAATTTCGTCGCCCAGGTCTGGCAACACTAGAATTTATCAAAGTAAAAGTGATTTTCGACATGGTCTTTTTTCAGGGGCGATCATTTCGGCTGGGTGCGAGCGAGATGAAAAATTGAAACGTCATCACAAGCGGTATATCCTGTAGTTCACGGGAACATTATAAAACTATGTAAAATGTTTCAGTGAAACCAGGTGGCGGCCATTTTGTATTCTTTTTGTGTTTTTCAAAATTTCGATCACGTTTTTGGGGCAGTTGGCAACATTTGGGAAAGTTGACATGTATGGATCGATTGTGTAACTCGACCGGCAGTATCGAGATATCTAAACAGTGTTGCCACATTTGGGGTAATTTTCGAGATTTTCCCAAAAAACTCCCTCCTGTAAAATTTTGCATGACAAATTTTTTTTTCACTGATGGCTTCGTATATAAATCAGAAAATATAACTTGAAGAAAAATATGGAGACAGCTGATGATTGAGGATTTCGGAGACGGGTAAAGAGCACGGCCAAGATATTGAAGATAGGTGGGGGGTTCTCAAACAAATGTCACTCGAAACCTCATCCAATTGGCGGTGAGTTGAAAAATCTCCAAAATGGCGGATTCAACATGGCCGCCATACAAATTTCATCAGTGTCTGTCTCGGAGAGTATTAGAGATGGAATCTTTCATATTTGATATAATTTAGGTCTCTGTGGGATTACAAAACAGAAAACTGATACCAAAGTAAAAAAAATCAGCGCCATTTTGAAATTCTTTGTTAATTGACCAATTTCGTTCAAAATCGATACTTAGGGCTCCCTGGGATTACAAACAGGAAACTGATACCAAAGTTTAAAAAATCAGCGCCATTTTGAAATTCCTTGTTAATTGACCGATTTCGTTCAAAATCAATATTTAGGGCTCGCTGGGATTACAAAACAGAAAACTGCTACCAAAGTTTTAAAAAATCAGCGCTATTTTGAAATTCTTTGTTAATTGACCGATTTCGATCAAAATCGAAATTAGGGCTCCCTGGGGTCACAAAATAGGAAACTGATACCAAAATTGTAAAAAATCAGCGCCATTTTGAAATTCTTTGTTAATTGACCGATTTCGTTTAAAAACGATATTTAGGGCTCCCTGGGGTTACAAAACAGGAAACTGATACCAAAGTTTAAAAATCAGCGCTATTTTGAAATTATTTGTTAATTGACCGATTTCATTCAAAATCGATACTTAGGGCTCCCTGGGATTACAAAACAGGAAACTGGTACCAAAATTTTAAAAAAATCAGCGGCATTTTGAAATTATTTAATTTATAACCGATTTCGTTCAAAATCGATATTTAGGACTCCCTGGGATTACAGAACAGGAAACTGATACCAAAGTTGTAAAAAATCAGCGCCATTTTGAAATTCTTTGTTAATGGACCGATTTCGATCAAAATCGATATTTAGGGCTCCCTGGGGTTATAAAACAAGTAACTGATACCAAAGTTGTAAAAAATCAGCGCCATTTTGAAATTCTTTGTTAATTGACCGATTTCGTTCAAAATCGATATTTTAGGATCCCTGGGATTGCAAAACAGTAAACCGGTACCAAAATTTTAAAATATCAGCGCCATTTTGAAATTATTTATTAATTTATTAATTAACCGATTTCGTTCCAAATCGATATTTAGGGCTCCCTGGGATTACAAAACAGGAAACTGGTACCAAAGTTTTAAAAAACCAGCGCCATTTTGAAATGCTTTGTTAATTGACCGAATTCGTTCAAAATCGATACATATGACTCCCTGGGATTACAAAACAGGAAACCGATACCAAAGTTTAAAAAATCGGCGCCATTTTGAAATTCTTTGTTAATAACCGATTTCGTTCAAAATCGATATTTAGGACTCCCTGGGATTACAGAACAGGAAACTGGTACCAAAATTTTAAAAAATCAGCGCCATTTTGAAATTCTTTGTTAATTGACCGATTTCGATCAAAATCGATATTTAGGGCTCCCTGGGATCACAAAACTGATACAAAAGTTTTAAAAAATCAGCGCCATTTTGAAATTCTTTAATAATTGACCGATTTCGTTCAAAATCGATATTTAGGGTTCCTTGGGATCACTAAACAGGAAACTGATACCAAAGTTTTAAAAAATCAGCGCCATTTTGAATTTTTTTAATAATTGGCCGATTTCGTTCAAAATCGATACTTAGGGTTCCCTGGGATTACAAAACAGGAAACTGGTACCAAAGTTTTAAAAAACCAGCGCCATTTTGAAATGCTTTGTTAATTGACCGATTTCGTTCAAAATCGATACATATGACTCCCTGGGATTACAAAACAGGAAACCGATACCAAAATTTAAAAAATCGGCGCCATTTTGAAATTCTTTGTTAATAACCGATTTCGTTCAAAATCGATATTTAGGACTCCCTGGGATCGTTCAAAATCGATATTTAGGACTCCCTGGGATTACAGAACAGGAAACTGGTACCAAAATTATAAAAAATCAGCGCCATTTTGAAATTCTTTGTTAATTTACCGATTTCGTTCAAAATCGATATTTAGGGTTCCCTGGGATTACAAAACAGAAAACTGCTACCAAAGTTATAAAAAATCAGCGCCATTTTGAAATTCTTTGTTAATTGACCGATTTCGATCAAAATCGATATTTAGGGCTCCCTGGGATCACAAAACTGATACAAAAGTTTTAAAAAATCAGCACCATTTTGAAATTCTTTAATAATTGACCGATTTCGTTGAAAATCGATATTTAGGGTTCCCTAAACAGGAAACTGATACCAAAGTTTTAAAAAATCAGCGCCATTTTAAAATTCTTTGTTAATTGACCGATTTCGTTCAAAATCGATATTTAGGACTCCCTGGGATTACAAAACAGGAAACTGGTACCAAAATTTAAAAAAAATCAGCGCCATTTTGAAATTATTTAATTTATAACCGATTTCGTTCAAAATCGATATTTAGGACTCCCTGGGATTACAGAACAGGAAACTGATACCAAAGTAGTAAAAAATCAGCGCCATTTTGAAATTCTTTGTTAATGGACCGATTTCGATCAAAATCGATATTTAGGGCTCCCTGGGGTTATAAAACAAGTAACTGATACCAAAGTTGTAAAAAATCAGCGCCATTTTGAAATTCTTTGTTAATTGACCGATTTCGTTCAAAATCGATATTTTAGGATCCCTGGGATTGCAAAACAGAAAACCGGTACCAAAATTTTAAAATATCAGCGCCATTTTGAAATTATTTATTAATTAACCGATTTCGATCAAAATCGATATTTAGGGCTCCCTGGGGTTATAAAACAAGTAACTGATACCAAAGTTGTAAAAAATCAGCGCCATTTTGAAATTCTTTGTTAATTGACCGATTTCGTTCAAAATCGATATTTTAGGATCCCTGGGATTGCAAAACAGAAAACCGGTACCAAAATTTTAAAATATCAGCGCCATTTTGAAATTATTTATTAATTAACCGATTTCGTTCCAAATCGATATTTAGGGCTCCCTGGGATTACAAAACAGGAAACTGGTACCAAAGTTTTTAAAAACCAGCGCCATTTTGAAATGCTTTGTTAATTGACCGAATTCGTTCAAAATCGATACATATGACTCCCTGGGATTACAAAACAGGAAACCGATACCAAAGTTTAAAAAATCGGCGCCATTTTGAAATTCTTTGTTAATAACCGATTTCGTTCAAAATCGATATTTTAGGATCCCTGGGATTGCAAAACAGAAAACCGGTACCAAAATTTTAAAATATCAGCGCCATTTTGAAATTATTTATTAATTGACCGATTTCGTTCCAAATCTATATTTAGGGCTCCCTGGGATTACAAAACAGGAAACTGGTACCAAAGTTTTTAAAAACCAGCGCCATTTTGAAATGCTTTGTTAATTGACCGAATTCGTTCAAAATCGATACATATGACTCCCTGGGATTACAAAACAGGAAACCGATACCAAAGTTTAAAAAATCGGCGCCATTTTGAAATTCTTTGTTAATAACCGATTTCGTTCAAAATCGATATTTAGGACTCCCTGGGATTACAGAACAGGAAACTGGTACCAAAATTTTAAAAAATCAGCGCCATTTTGAAATTCTTTGTTAATGGACCGATTTCGTTCAAAATCGATATTTAGGGTTCGCTGGGATTACAAAACAGAAAACTGCTACCAAAGTTTAAAAAAATCAGCGCCATTTTGAAATTCTGTGTTAATTGACCGATTTCGATCAAAATCGATATTTAGGGCTCCCTGGGATCACAAAACTGATACAAAAGTTTTAAAAAATCAGCGCCATTTTAAAGTTCTTTGTTAATTGACCGATTTCGTTCAGAACTCTTTGTTTATTGAGCGATTTGGTTCAAAATCGATATTTTGGGCTTCCTGGGATTTCAATTCAGGAAACTTTTACCAAAATTTTAAAAATTCAGCGCCATTTTGGAATTATTTGTTAATTTACCGATTTTTTCAAAATCGATATCTGAGGATCCCTAATATCACAAAACAGAAAACTGGTACAAAAATTTTAGAAAATCTGCGCCATTTTGAAATTACTTATTAAAATTAACCGATTTCGTTCAAAATCGATATTTAGGACTCCCTGGGATTTCAATGCAGGAAACTGTTACCAAAAATTTAAATCAGCGCCATTTAGATATTCTTTGTTATTGTAGCGATTTCGTTCAAATTCGATATCTGAGGATCCCTAATATCACAAAACAGGAAACTGTTACCAAAATTTATAAAATCAGCGTCATTTTGAAATTTACCGGTTTCGTTGGAACTTTTCGATGCTGGAGTAGATAAAATAATTTCCAATGAACAATGAATGAATGATTTTTCACGTAGCTTAAATTATTTACAAGAAGGAATTTAAATACAGGCTTGAACTAAAAAAAAACCGTTTTGTTGCCATTTAATAATCTTCAATATACAATATTATCTTTAATGTTCTACTCCTGGCTAAAATTATAAATATTTAAATACGTGGCTGATTTAAAAAAAATAACAATTTTTGTTTAATTTCACATAATGTATACCTACCTACTGTTTCTTTAAAAAATAGTATATTATCATTAAAAAAATATTATAAAGTAGCTCATGCATGCAACTCCTTTCAAAGAACTTATGTTTGTGATCTTCCCTTTTTTAATTTTCCTTTTCTAATCCCATATTTTTTGCATAAAGCTGAAACACCACCACACATCCTTCAAAATTTGAGACTAACACGGCCCGCGAGCTGCTTTAGCAGCTCGCGCACAGAGCGAAACACTAGTTATTATACTATATATAGCTCAATTACCACTGACTGACTGACTGACTCATTGACATAATTGTTCTCCTAGAAAGAGACAGAAAACGATATAATGATGTACGGGAGATGTGTTCGGGTGCGGGATTCGAGTGGGGAAAAATTATGACATTTCGGAAAAACAAGATGGCGGCCGACGTGATTCTCGCAACTCTTTTGTTTTCCAACCGATTTCGTTACAACTCGCAATTATTGAAGAAATTAGGAAACGATCAATAGAAAAAGTGGAAAATATTGGAAAAACAAGATGGCGGCCGAGCTGTAGTGTTTTCAAATTTTTGATTTTTCGACCCCGAACCGCGGCGCCACATATCCGAAACGGCGTGGTCGAGCATGATAATTTTTTATTTTTTCGCCTGAAATTATCCTGTATTTTGACAGAATGGGAGTGGTTTTTAAAAATTCAAGATGGCGGCTGTCGCGGCGGCCTTTTTGTTTGAGGTACGAAAAAACGCAATTTTAAAATTCAAATTTCTCACAGTTGGCAACGTCGGAGCGTTTCGACTTCTATGGGGCGATTGTGGGTACAGACTCGAGGTATGGATTGGGGGGAAAAAAATACCCCATTTCTCGGGAAATTTTCAAGATTTACCCCAAAAATAAAAAAATCGAAATACGGACTTTTTGAAAAATTCGAGTACGAGCAACCACGTGTCCCACTTGTACGAATGACATTTGGGTATTTTCGTCGCCGAGGTCTGGCAACACTGGAATTTATCAAAGTAAAAGTGATTTTCGACATGGTCTTTTTTCAGGGGCGATCATTTCGGCTGGGTGCGAGCGAGATAAAAAATTTTAACGTCATCAGGAGCGGTATATCCTGTAATTTACGGGAAAATTATGAAACTAAGTAAAATGTTTCTGTGAAACGAGGTGGCGGCCATTTTGTATTCTGTTTGTGTTTTTCAAAATTTCGATCACGTTTTTGAGGCAGTTGGCAACATTTGGGAAAGTTGATATGTATGGATCGATTGTGTAACTCGACTGGCAGTATCGAGATATCTAAACAGTGTTGCCACATTTGGGGTAGTTTTCGAGAATTTCCCAAAAATGTCCTCCTGTAAAATTTTGTATGAAAAATTTTTTTTTCACTGATGGCTTCGTATACACGTCAGAAAATAAAACTTGAAGAAAAATATGGAGACAGCTGATGATTGAGGATTTCGGAGACGGGTAAAGAGCACGGCCGAGGTATTGAAGATAGGTGGGGGGTGCTCGACCAAATGTCATTCGAAACTTCATCCAAAAGACAGTGAGCTGAAAAAAAATTCAAAATGGCGGATTTAAGATGGCCGCCATACAAATTTATTTGGTGTCCATCTCAGAAAGTATAAAAGATGGAAGAGTGGTTTCTTGGCAAAAGATGATCAGAACGAGGAGGTCTATGTAGCGAAATAAAAAAAATTTCAAGATGGCGGAATATTTTTTTTCATACCAAATTATATGGCGATTAGGACTCATTGACATAATTTATTGTTCTCCTAGAAAGAGAAAGAAAATGATACAATGATGTACAAGAGATGTGTTCGGGTGCGGAATGGGAGTAGGGAAAAATTATGACATTTCAGAAAAACAAGATGGCGGCTGACGTGATTCTTGCAACTCTTTAGTTTTCCAACCGATTTCGTTAAAACTCGCAACGATTAAAGAAATTAAGAAACGATCAATAGAAAAAGTGGAAAAAATTGGAAAAACAAGATGGCGGCCGAGCTGTAGTGTTTTCAAATTTTTGATTTTTCGACCCCGAACCGCGGCGCCGCAGATCCGAAACGGCGTGGTCGAGCATGATAATTTTTTCTTTTTTCGACTACAATTATCCTGTGTTTTGACAGAATGGGAGTGGTTTTTAAAAATTCAAGATGGCGGCTGTCGCGGCGGCCTTTTTGTTTGAGGTACGAAAAAACGCAATTTTAAAATTCAAATTTCTCACAGTTGGCAACGTCGGAGCGTTTCGACTTCTATGGGGCGATTGTGTGGACGGACTCGAGGTATGGATTGGGGAAAAAAAATTACCCCATTTCTCGGGAAATTTTCAAGATTTACCCCAAAAACAAAAAAATCGAAATACGGACTTTTTGCAAAATTTGAGTACGAGCAACCACGTGTCTCACTTGTGCAAATGACATTTGGGTATTTTCGTCGCCGAGGTCTGGCAACACTGGAATTTATCAAAGTAAAAGTGATTTTCGACATGGTCTTTTTTCAGGGGCGATCATTTCGGCTGGGTGCGAGCGAGATGAAAAATTGAAACGTCATCAGGAGCGGTATATCCTGTAGTTTACGGGAAAATTATAAAACTATGTAAAATGTTTCTGTAAAAAGAGGTGGCGGCCATTTTGTATTCTTTTTGTGTTTTTCAAAATTTCGATCACGTTTTTGAGGCAGTTGGCAACATTTGGGAAAGTTGACATGTATGGATCGATTGTGTAACTCGACCGGCAGTATCGAGATATCTAAACAGTGTTGCCACATTTGGGGTAGTTTTCGAGATTTTCCCCAAAAACTCCTCCTGTAAAATTTTGTATGAAAAATTTTTTTCACTGATGGCTTCGCATACAAGTCAGAAAATTTAACTTGAAGAAAAATGTGGAGGCAGCTGATGATTGAGGATTTCGGAGACGGGTAAAGAGCACGGCCGAGGTATTGAAGATAGATAGATTGGCGGTGAGTTGAAAAATCTCCAAAATGGCGGATTCAAGATGGCCGCCATACAAATTTCATCAGTGTCTGTCTCGGAGAGTATTAGAGATGGAATCTTTCATATTCGATATAATTTAGGTCTCTCTGGGATTCCAAAACAGAAAACTGATACCTGATACCTGATAAAGTTTAAAAATCAGCGCTATTTTGAAATTATTTGTTAATTGACCGATTTGATTCAAAATCGATACTTAGGGCTCCCTGGGATTACAAAACAGGAAACTGGTACCAAAATTTAAAAAAAATCAGCGCCATTTTGAAATTATTTAATTTATAACCGATTTCGTTCAAAATCGATATTTAGGACTCCCTGGGATTACAGAACAGGAAACTGATACCAAAGTTGTAAAAAACCAGCGCAATTTAGAAATTCTTTGTTAATTGACCGATTTCGTTCAAAATCAATATTTTAGGATCCCTGGGATTACAAAACAGAAAACTGGTACCAAAATTTTAAAATATCAGCGCCATTTTGAAATTATTTATTAATTAACCGATTTCGTTCCAAATCGATATTTAGGGCTCCTTGGGATTACAAGACAGGAAACTGGTACCAAAGTTTTAAAAAACCAGCGCCATTTTGAAATGCTTTGTTAATTGACCGATTTCGTTCAAAATCGATATTTAGGGTTCGCTGGGATTACAAAACAGAAAACTGCTACCAAAGTTTTAAAAAATCAGCGCCATTTTGAAATTCTTTGTTAATTGACCGATTTCGATCAAAATCGATATTTAGGGCTCCCTGGGATCACAAAACTGATACAAAAGTTTTAAAAAATCAGCGCCATTTTGAAATTCTTTAATAATTGACCGATTTCGTTCAAAATCGATATTTAGGGCTCCCTGGGATTACAAAACAGAAAACTGCTACCAAAGTTTTAAAATATCAGCGCCATTTTGAAATTATTTATTAATTAACCGATTTCGTTCCAAATCGATATTTAGGGCTCCCTGGGATTACAAAACAGGAAACCGATACCAAAGTTTAAAAAATCGGCGCCATTTTGAAATTCTTTGTTAATGGACCGATTTCGTTCAAAATCAATATTTTAGGATCCCTGGGATTACAAAACAGAAAACTGGTACCAAAATTTTAAAATATCAGCGCCATTTTGAAATTATTTATTAATTAACCGATTTCGTTCCAAATCGATATTTAGGGCTCCCTGGGATTACAAAACAGGAAACCGATACCAAAGTTTAAAAAATCGGCGCCATTTTGAAATTCTTTGTTAATGGACCGATTTCGTTCAACATCGATATTTAGGGTTCGCTGGGATTACAAAACAGAAAACTGCTACCAAAGTTTTAAAAAATCAGCGCCATTTTGAAATTCTTTAATAATTGACCGATTTCGTTCAAAATCGATATTTAGGGCTCCCTGGGATTACAAAACTGATACAAAAGTTTTAAAAAATCAGCGTCATGTTGAAATTCTTTGTTAATTGAGCGATTTGGTTCAAAATCGATATTTTGGGGTCCCTGGGATTTCAATTCAGGAAACTGTTACCAAAATTTTAAAAATTCAGCGCCATTTTGAAATTATTTGTTAATTTACCGATTTTTTCAAAATCGATATCTGAGGATCCCTAATATCACAAAACAGGAAACTGGTACAAAAATTTTAGAAAATCTGCGCCATTTTGAAATTAATTATTAAAATTAACCGATTTCGTTCAAAATCGATATTTAGGACTCCCTGGGATTTCAATACAGGAAACTGTTACCAAAATTTAAATCAGCGCCATTTAGATATTCTTTGTTATTGTAGCGATTTCGTTCAAATTCGATATCTGAGGATCCCTAATATCACAAAACAGGAAACTGTTACCAAAATTTATAAAATCAGCGTCATTTTGAAATTTCGTTCGAACTTTTCGATGCTGGAGTAGATAAAATAATTTCCAATGAACAATGAATGAATGATTTTTCACGTAGCTTAAATTATTGACAAGAAGGAATTTAAATACAGGCTTGAACTAAAAAAAAACCGTTTTGTTGTCATTTAATAATCTTCAATATACATTATCTTTAATGTTCTACTCCTGGCTAAAATTATAAATATTTAAATACGTGGCTGATTTAAAAAAAATAACAATTTTTGTTTAATTTCACATAATGTATACCTACTGTTTCTTTAAAAAATAGTATATTATCTTTAAAAAAATATTATAAAGTAGCTCATGCATGCGACTCCTTTCAAAGAACTTAATATGTTTGTGATCTTCCCTTTTTTAATTTTCCTTTTCTAATCCCATATTTTTTGCATAAAGCTGAAACTCCACCACCCATCCTTCAAAATTTGAGACTAACACGGCCCGCGAGCTGCTTTAGCAGCTCGCGCACAGAGCGAAATTTATATATATATAGCTGCTCGTGCTGACTGACTGACTCATTGATCACCTCTCCTGTAAAATTTTGTATGAAAAAATTTTTTTTTACTCATCGTTTCGTATAGAAGGCAAAAATTCATTCGGAGGAAAAATACGGAGAGAGCTGATGATTGAGGATTTCGAAGACGGATGAAGAGCACCAGCCAGGGTATCGAAGATAGGTGGGGGGTGCTCGACCAAATGTCACTCGAAACTTCATCCGATTGACAGTGAGCTGAAAAAAAATTCAAAATGGCGGATTTAATATGGCCGCCATACAAATTTCGTCGGTGTCTATCTCAAAGAGTATAAAAGATGGAAGAGTGGTTTCTTGGCAAAAGATGATCAGGACATGAGGGTCTACTTGATGAACAGGAAAAAAATGCAAGATGGCGGAATTTATTTTTCCATAGAAAAGGGTATTGAAGATAGGTGGGGAGTGCTCGACCAAATGTCACTCGAAACTTCATCCAATTGAAAGTGAGCTGAAAAAATTTTCAAAATGGCGGATTTAAGATGGCCGCCATACAAATTTCGTCGGTGTCTATCACGGAGAGTATAAAAGATGGAAGAGTGGTTTCTTGGCAAAAGATGATCGGGACATGAAGGTCTACTTGATGAACAGGAAAAAAAATTCAAGATGGCGGAATTTATTTTTCCATAGAAAATGTATGGCGAATATTGAAGAGGCTACAATTAGTGTAGAAATATGCAAGACAGGGGCTGCTCAAACAAAAAATACTCGAAACTTCATACAATTGGCAGTGTGCTGAAAAAAATGCAAAATGGCGAATTCAAGATGGCGGCTATCTCAGACAGTATAATTAAAGATGGAAGAGTGGTTTTTGGGTAGAAAATTATCAGGGCCTGAAAGTCTACTTGATGAGCAGAAAAAATTAAGATGGCAGAATCTACGAACATTGAAGAGAGTAGAAGAAGTTAGGAAATATGAATGATTTTGATATGGTTTTTTACAAGATTTGTTCTTTATGGAAGAATTATTGTCGGTTTGCCATTAGGAAAGCCAGCTTTGTTTTGTTTTTTCCTCTATGAGAATTTTCTTTTACGTCGGACGCTTGGCGTGCTGATGTTTCCACTGTGCTCACTAGCATAGCAGTGTTGTTCAGTTTTTTTTTTATCCACTACAAGTTAGCCCTTGACTGCGATCTCACCTGATGGTAAGTGATGATGCAGTCTAAGATGGTAGCGGGCTAACCTGTTAGGGGCATGGCAGTTTTATTAAACCCATACCCCTATTCGGTTTCTACACGGCATCGTACCGGAACGCTTAATCGCTTGGCTGCACGTCTTTGCCGGTAGGGTGGTAACTAGCCATGGCTGAAGCCTCCCACCAGCCCAGACCAGGGAAATTCAGAAATTATAAATTATCCAAACCCTGCCGGGGATCGAACCCGGGACCTCCGCACGTTAATTCAACAGCGCTCAACACTGCGCCACGGAGGTCGACAAACCCGTAGACAGTAAACCAGGATAGTAGGACAGCGAGTAAGTAGACAGTGGATCACAGTGGGCCACGCGGTCCACTACGCGGTCCGCTAGCGGGCCGCGCACCCACGCGCCATACTAGTTATACTATATATAGCTCAATTACCACTGACTGACTCACTCATTGACATAATTGTTCTCCTAGAAAGAGACAGAAAACGATATAATGATGTAGGGGAGATGTGTTCGGGTGCGGGATTCGAGTGGGGAAAAATTATGACATTTCAGAAAAACAAGATGGCGGCCGACGTGATTCTTGTAACTCTTTTGTTTTCCAACCGATTTCGTTACAACTCGCAACGATTGAAGAAATTAGGAAACGATTTATAGAAAAAGTGGAAAAAATTGGAAAAACAAGATGGCGGCCGAGCTGTAGTGTTTTGAAAATTTTGATTTTTCGACCCCGAACCGCGGCACCACAGATCCGAAACGGCGTGGTCGAGCATAATTATTTTTTCTTTTTTTCGCCTACAATTATCCTGTATTTTGACAGAATGGGAGGGGTTTTTAAAAATTCAAGATGGCGGCTGTCGCGGCGGTCTTTTAGTTTGAGGTACGAAAAACCGCAATTTTAAATCTCAAATTTTTCACAGTTGGCAACGTCGGAGCGTTTCGACTTCTACGGGGCGATTGTGTGTACAGACTCGAGGTATGGATTGGGGAAAAAAATTACCCCATTTCTCGGGAAATTTTCAAGATTTACCCCAAAAATTAAAAAATCGAAATACGGACTTTTTGCAAAATTCGAGTACGAGCAACCACGTGTCCCACTTGTACGAATGATATTTGGGTATTTTCGTCGTCAAGGTCTGGCAACACTGGAATTTATCAAAGTAAAAGTGATTTTCGACATGGTCTTTTTTCAGGGGCGATCATTTCGGCTGAGTGCAAGCGAGATGAAAAATTGAAACGTCATCAAGAGCGGTATATCCTGTAGTTTACGGGAAAAGTATGAAACTATGTAAAATGTTTCTGTGGAACGAGGTGGCGGCCATTTTGTATTCTTTTTGTGTTTTTCAAAATTTCGATCACGTTTTTGAGATAGTTGGCAACATTTGGGAAAGTTGACATGTATGGATCGATTGTGTAACTCAACCGGCAGTATCGAGATATCTAAACAGTGTTGCCACATTTGGGGTAGTTTTCGAGATTTTCCCCAAAAACTCCTCCTGTAAAATTTTGTATGAAAATTTTTTTTATCACTGATGGCATCGTGTACAAGTCAGAAAATTAAACTTGAAGAAAATATGGAGACAGCTGATGATTGAGGATTCTGGAGACGGGTAAAGAGCACGGTCCAGGTATTGAAGATAGGTAGGGGGGGCTCGACCAAATGTCATTCGAAACTTCATCCAATTGACAGTGAGCTGAAAAAAATTTCAAAATGGCGGATTTAAGATGGCCGCCATACAAATTTATTTGGTGTCTATCTCAAAAAGTATAAAAGATGGAAGAGTGGTTTCTCGGCCAAAGATGATCAGGACGAGAAGATCTATTTAGCGAAAAGAAAAAAAATTCAAGATGGCGGAATATTTTTTTTCATACCAAATTATAATATGGCGATTAGGACTCATTAGCATAATTTATTGTTCTCCAAGAAAGAGACAGAAAACGATACAATGATGTATGGGAGATGTGTTCGGGTGCAGGATGGGAGTAGGGAAAAAATATGATATTTCGGAAAAACAAGATGGCGGCCGACATGATTCTTGCAACTCTTTTGTTTTCCAACCGATTTCGTTACAACTCGCAATTATTGAAGAAATTAGAAAACGATCAATAGAAAAAGTGGAAAAAATTGGAAAACCAAGATGGCGGCCGAGCTGTAGTGTTTTCAAATTTTTGATTTTTCGACCCCGAACCGCGGCGCCGCAGATCCGAAACGGCGTGGTCGAGCATAACTATTTTTTCTTTTTCGACTACAATTATCCTGTATTTTGACAGGATGGGAGTGGTTTTTAAAAATTCAAGATGGCGGCTGTCGCGGCGGCCGTTCGGTTTGAGGTACGAAAAATCGCAATTTTAAAATTCAAATTTCTCACAGTTGGCAACGTCGGAGCGTTTCGACTTCTACGAGGCGATTGTGTGTACAGACTCGAGGTATGGATTGGGGGAAAAAAATTACCCCATTTCTCGGGAAATTTTCAAGATTTACCCCAAAAATAAAAAAATCTAAATACGGACTTTTTGCAAGATTCGAGTACGAGCTACCACGTGTCTCACTTGTATGAATTACATTTGGGTAATTTCGTCGCCCAGGTCTGGCAACACTGGAATTTATCAAAGTAAAAGTGATTTTCGACATGGTCTTTTTTCAGGGGCGATCATTTCGGCTGGGTGCGAGCGAAATGAAAATTTGAAACGTCATCAGGAGCGGTATATCCTGTAGTTTACGGGATAATTATAAAACAATGTAAAATGTTTCTGTGAAACGAGGTGGCGGCCATTTTGTATTCTTTTTGTGTTTTTCAAAATTTCGATCACGTTTTTGAGGCAGTTGGCAACATTTGGGAAAGTTGACATGTATAAATCGATTGTGTAACTCAACTGAATCGATCCAGCGGTGTCGAGATATCTAAACAGTGTTGCCACATTTGGGGTAGTTTTCGAGATTTTCCCAAAAATGTCCTCCTGTAAAATTATGTATGAAAAAATTTTTTTTCCACTGATGGCTTCGTATACATGTCAGAAAATTAATCTTGAAGAAAAATATGGAGACACCTGATGATTGAGGATTTCGAGGACGGGTAAAGAGCACGACCAAGGTATTGAAGATAGGTGCTCGAACAAAATGTCACTCGAAACCTCATCCAATTGGCGGTGAGTTTAAAAAAACTCCAAACGGGCGGATTCAAGATGGCCGCCAAAAAATTTCGTCAGTGTCTATCTCGGAGAGTATAAGAGATGGAAGTGTGGTTTCTTGGCAAGAGATGACCAGGACGAGGAGGTCTATTTAGCGAAATAAAATTTTTTTAAGATGGCGGATTTTTTTTTTTCATTCCAAATTATATGACGATTAGGAACTTTATAAGACTGGGTACTTGTAGTTCCTTTTCAAACTTTGTTTTAATTATAGGACTCTCATTCTAACGAATCTTTGGGAGCAAAAATGTGAAGCGAGTTTTTGATTGAGGATTTCGGAGACGGGTGAAGAGCACGGCCAGGGTATCGAAGAAAGAGTTCAACCAAAGGCATGAAAAAAAAAACATAAAACTACCAACATACCCGCCTACCTGAATACCAGCCTACCTGCATACCCGCCTACCTGCTTACCCGCCTACCAACATACCCGCCTACCATCATACCCGCCTACCGACATACCCGCCAACCGACATACCCACCTACCAACAAACCCGTACGTACACCCCAGATAGCACACATCCTGCAATTTTAATGTCGTCGATTTTCCGTTACATTATAAGATCTGTTGATTTTAATGAAAATGTGAACCAGCGCCATTTTGAAATTCTTTGTTAATGTACCGATTTCTTTCATATTCGATATAATTTAGGTCTCTCTGGGATTACAAAACAGAAAACTGATACCAAAGTAAAAAAAATCAGCGCCATTTTGAAATTCTTTGTTAATTGACCGATTTCGTTCAAAATCGATATTTAGGGCTCCCTGGTATCACAAAATAGGAAACTGATACCAAAGTTGTAAAAAATCAGCGCCATTTTGAAATTCTTTGTTAATTGACCGATTTCGTTCAAAAACGATATTTAGGGCTCCCTGGGGTTACAAAACAGGAAACTGATACCAAAGTTTAAAAATCAGCGCCATTTTGAACTTCTTTGTTAATTTACCGATTTCGATCAAAATCGATATTTAGGGCTCCCTGGGATTACAGAACAGGTACCAAAATTTTAAAAAATCAGCGCCATTTTGAAATTCTTTGTTAATGGACCGATTTCGTTCAAAATCGATATTTAGGGTTCCCTGGGATTACAAAACAGAAAACTGCTACCAAAGTTTTAAAAAATCAGCGCCAGTTTGAAATTCTTTGTTAATTGACCGATTTCGATCAAAATCGATATTTAGGGCTCCCTGGGATCACAAAACTGATAACAAAGTTTTAAAAAATCAGCGCCATTTTGAAATTCTTTATTAATTGACCGATTTCGTTCAAAATCGATATTTAGGGTTCCCTGGGATCACTAAACAGGAAACTGATACCAAAGTTTTAAAAAATCAGCGCCATTTTAAAATTCTTTGTTAATTGACCAATTTCGTTCAAATTCGATATTTAGGGTTCCCTGGGATCACAAAACAGGAAACTGCTACCAAAGTTTTAAAAAATCAGCGCCAGTTTGAAATTCTTTGTTAATTGACCGATTTCGATCAAAATCGATATTTAGGGCTCCCTGGGATCACAAAACTGATAACAAAGTTTTAAAAAATCAGCGCCATTTTGAAATTCTTTATTAATTGACCGATTTCGTTCAAAATCGATATTTAGGGTTCCCTGGGATCACTAAACAGGAAACTGATACCAAAGTTTTAAAAAATCAGCGCCATTTTAAAATTCTTTGTTAATTGACCAATTTCGTTCAAATTCGATATTTAGGGTTCCCTGGGATCACAAAACAGGAAACTGATACAAAAGTTTTAAAAAATCAGCGCCATGTTGAAATTCTTTGTTAATTGACTGATTTCGTTCAAAATCGATATTTAGGGCTCCCTGGGATCACAAAACTGATACAAAAGTTTTAAAAAATCAGCGCCATGTTGAAATTCTTTGTTAATTGACTGATTTCGTTCAAAATCGATATTTAGGGTTCCCTGGGATTACAAAACTGAATTTGATACCAAAGTTGTACAAAATCAGCGCAATTTTAAAACTCTTTGTTAATTGACCGATTTCGTTCAAAAACGATATTTAGGGCTCCCTGGGGTTACAAAACAGGAAACAGATACCAAAGTTTAAAAATCAGCGCCATTTTGAACTTCTTTGTTAATTTACCGATTTCGATCAAAATCGATATTTAGGGCTCCCTGGGATTACAGAACAGGAAACTGGTACCAAAATTTTAAAAAATCAGCGCCATTTAGATATTCTTTGTTAATGGACCGATTTCGTTCAAAATCGATATTTAGGGTTCCCTGGAATTACAAAACAGAAAACTGCTACCAAAGTTTTAAAAAATCAGCGCCAGTTTGAAATTCTTTGTTAATTGACCGATTTCGATCAAAATCGATATTTAGGGCTCCCTGGGATCACAAAACTGATAACAAAGTTTTAAAAAATTAGCGCCATTTTGAAATTCTTTATTAATTGACCGATTTCGTTCAAAATCGATATTTAGGGTTCCCTGGGATCACTAAACAGGAAACTGATACCAAAGTTTTAAAAAATCAGCGCCATTTTAAAATTCTTTGTTAATTGACCAATTTCGTTCAAATTCGATATTTAGGGTTCCCTGGGATCACAAAACAGGAAACTGATACAAAAGTTTTAAAAAATCAGCGCCATGTTGAAATTCTTTGTTAATTGACTGATTTCGTTCAAAATCGATATTTAGGGCTCCCTGGGATCACAAAACTGATACAAAAGTTTTAAAAAATCAGCGCCATGTTGAAATTCTTTGTTAATTGACTGATTTCGTTCAAAATCGATATTTAGGGTTCCCTGGAATTACAAAACTGAATTTGATACCAAAGTTGTACAAAATCAGCGCAATTTTAAAACTCTTTGTTAATTGAGCGATTTGGTTCAAAATCGATATTTTGGGCTCCCTGGGATTTCAATACAGGAAACTGTTACCAAAATTTTAAAAAATCAGCGCCATTTTGGAATTATTTGTTAATTCACCGATTTTTTCAAAATCGATGTCTGAGGATCCCTAATATCACAAAACAAGAAACTGGTACAAAAATTTTAGAAAATCTGCGCCATTTTGAAATTATTTATTAAAATTAACCGATTTCGGTCAAAATCGATATTTAGGACTCCCTGGGATTTCAATACAGGAAACTGTTACCAAAATTTAAATCAGCGCCATTTAGATATTCTTTGTTATTGTAGCGATTTCGTTCAAATTCGATATCTGAGGATCCCTAATATCACAAAACAGGAAACTGTTACCAAAATTTATAAAATCAGCGTCATTTTGAAATTGACCGATTTCTTTGGAACTTTTCGAAGCTGGAGTAGATAAAATAATTTCCAATGAACAACGAATGGATGATTTTTCACGTAGCTTAAATTATTTGCAAGAAAGAATTTAAATACAGGCTTGAACTAAAAAAAACCGTTTTGGTGCCATTTAATAATCTTCAATATACATTATCTTTAATGTTCTACTCCTGGCTAAAATTATAATTAATATTTAAATACGTGGCTGATTTAAAAAAAATAACAATTTTTGTTTAATTTCACATAATGTATACCTACTGTTTCTTTAAAAAATAGTATATCTTTAAAAAAATATTACAAAGTAGCTCATGCATGCGTCTCCTTTCAAAGAACTTATGTTTGTGATCTTCCCTTTTTTAATTTTCCTTTTCTAATCCCATATTTTTTGCATAAAGCTGAAACACCGCCACCCATCCTTCAAAATTTGAGACTAACACGGCCCGCGAGCTGCTTTAGCAGCTCGCGCACAGAGCGAAACACTAGTTATTAATACAATTAAACTAAGTATTGACTTAATGAATCATAGACTTGGTATATTTGACATTTTAACATTGGCATTTTAATTGATGAAGCATTAGATACTTACATAATATTATGACATTATAGCAAACCATTGTATACAATAATCCATTGTATAGACTTAAACTGCCTCGTTGGTCTAGTGGTTAGCATGTTCAACTGCGGCCGACGAGGTCCCGGGTTCGAGTCCCGGGTCGGGCCATATTAAGTATTGTGTTTTTCTGTCTAGAAATTCTCAGTACTAGCCCGGAGTTAGGAAGTTGGTGGTGTTTCACCCCCGTGCCTCGGAGAGCACGTTAAGCCGTCGGTCCCGGTTATTATCACTAACATGATAATAGTCGTTAAAGCCCGCCAACCCGCATTGGAGCAGCGTGGTGGGTCTAAGCTCTAATTCCCACTCTCCTATGAGAGTGGAGGCCTGTGATAGACTTATTGTAAGAGTAGGTAATTTGAATGTTACTTGGTCTATAAAGCCTGACGTTATTTGTAATTAATTATTCAAGACAATATTTTATTTATTCAAGATGTTATTCCTGTGAAATGTTATCCTAATACAAGAACATACTTGTACTTATTTAAATACCTACTTAAAAATTTGTACGTCAGGGTTGCCTGACTGCGACTTTTCATACTGTAACCATCATTGAAACACATATTCAGACAAATAAATTCATTCATTCATTCATTCATTAACAACACTTATGCGCACTCATTAAACAGATATATCTTTCGGCCCATTGGTCTTGTACTTTGTCAGCAGAGGATATTGCATGCATGAAGGGAGGCTTCAGCCAGGAAATGCTTTTAGAGTTTATGATCTAATTTTCATGATCAGTGCCTTATCTATTATTGGGGACGAAAAGTTTGGAAGGATATTTGGAGCAGCAGGTCCTTGATGAGGTGTTTGTAAGGATTCCGGCTATTAAGCCCTTTTTGTATGTCTCTTTAGCGATAATAGCCCAGACTAAACAATGTTGGACGGACGGTAGTGGTCTCCTAGATTGATAGACCATACTAAAATAGGATTGATTCACGCTCAATAAAGTTAGGTGTGATGTTAGAAATAAAACCGGCCAAGTGCGTGTCGGACTCGCGCACCGAGGGTTCCGTACAAACCTGTAGTAAGTTTTACGATTCGTATTAAAAATAAAAATTACGTTTGTTGTATGGGAGCCCCCCTTTAATATTTACTTTATTGATATTTAATTATTTATTTTGAAAGGTAATATACAAGTTAATATTCCGTGAAAATTTGAACCGTCTACCTGTTACCGTTTTTAATATTGAGCAAAAAAATACGAAAAAAACACGTTTATTGTATGGGGACCCCCCTTAATATATATATTTGTTTAATTTTTAGTATTTGTTGTTATAGCGGCAACGGAAATACATCATTTGTGACAATTTCAGCTTTCTAGCTATCACGGTTTATGAGATACAGCCTGGAGACAGACAGACAGACAGACAGACAGACAGCGGAGTCTTAGTAATAGGGTCCCGTTTTTACCCTTTAGGTACGGAACCCTAAAAACGACTGTGACAGACAGATACCGAGGTGAATGAATGAATATAATATTAGACGGAGAGCTGGCAACGAATTTCGGGAAGGTTCTTTTGGCAAGCTGAAATTGTGGAAAATATAACTTTGTCAATTTTCAAATCCAGTCCTGCCAGTCTGGTAGAGCGTGTGCGGTTATTTCGCTACTGCGCAGCATTTGCAAAATAATAATTTAAAAAAATTTTTTTTGCCAACTTGTTTTTTTTATCTTTTAATTTAGTACTTATGGAATTCGAAAGAAAAATCCCAGACGTTTTTGTCGGTTAAAAAGTATTACCAGACCTCTTCAAAAATATTTTATTAAAATTCCCAAAAAATATACTTTTGGCAATCTGAAATTTTAATCAAATTTTGCGGTTTGAAACAATTCCCAGACATGAATAAAGTTTTCAAATGAGTACGACATACGAAATAACCGCAAACGCCTCTACCAGACTGGCAGGACTGGATTCGCGAATTGACGAAATTATATTTTTTCACAATTTCACCTTGCCAAAAGGACCTTCCCGAAATTCGTTGCCAGCTCTTGGACCATATGTCTTTCACTGTGACAACACTACCGAAGACCGATCATGACTGTGGATAACGTTTTTCACTTTTTAACATTTTGAGTAAGTACGGAACCACGCAATAGCGAACTAATAGTTAGTAAAGTACCGGTGGCGTTTTGAGGAACTACAAAAGACACTGACACTTGAAAGTTCACTGTTCATTGTGGACATATTATCGTTGCGCATATTTTGTAAAATATTAAGGCTTTTTATCCCGGAAAATTAAAGAGTTACCGCGGGAACCAAAGACCTCAAATCACAAAGTCTGTCAGAGTCTTTTGAAGACCCTCTATTAATAATCACTTAGAAATAAAGTATTTTTGACATGCAACATTCCTATTGTTTAGACTTTAGAACAATGATTCTTAATACATGCACCTGCTAAGAAGTTCCCTGTAGCTACAATATCTACCTACTGTTATCCAATATATGCATTAATAAATCGCCAGATAATTTCCCGCGCCACGAGGACGCAAGCGTGACCAGCGAGCAAACAAACAGACAGGCGAATAGACATTTGCATATTCGGATTCCCTTCGCAATACCTATAAAATAGCGAGAGGTGCATCTAAACCGGGTTCAGCGGAAAGGAACTCTATTTTGAAGATTTAAGTGTGGATTTTGCTTAAGTTATTAATTAAGTATTCTTCTGTAGACTGGGACATTAAATAAACACTAATAACTTGAATACATACATTAATTACACACTTTTAAATTTTT
Source organism: Erebia ligea (assembly GCA_917051295.2). NCBI lineage: Eukaryota > Metazoa > Arthropoda > Insecta > Lepidoptera > Nymphalidae > Erebia > Erebia ligea. The sequence continues at coordinate 372,976 of OU785240.1, read as the reverse complement.
GATTCTATTACACAGGAAAAACTTGCTTTCATAGTTAAACCGGTAGCACAGAACAAGACAACCATAGATCATAGTTCACAGAGTGTCTTATACAAACACAGAGTTATGCAACACAGAGTTATGACTACTGATATATGAAATATAATTGTATCAATAGTTCAACATAAGTATTTAAGGTAATTTTAGGAGTAGTTATGTTTGCGTTGATTGTAGTACTAGTTTATGTTGTGGAATTATAGTCACCCGTACCGGCTTTATACGGGTAGCCAAAGTAACCAGAAAAGTTGCGTTTTTTTTACCATCATTATTTTCATTTCAGGGATCATGATCATGATAGTACACGTAGGAGTCATTCAGGAGCTACTTAATAAATAAATAAATTTATAATTATAAAATAGTTAAATTAATAAATTTGTGTGTTAGTCCTCTATGCGTTCCGAAACCATTAGTCAGATTATGATGAAACTTTGTTAAGGTGGTCTGGGGACGCCCGCGAGGGCTCCTGGCTCAAAAAATGGCATTGCAACGCATACCGGGTAGTGGGTACCTACAGCTAGTAAATAATAGTAGATAATATAAGTATATCGTCGAAATAAGCACATTGGAGCTAATATCCATTGTTGCGTCAAGAATAATTTGATAATTTATTAATTTATTGATAATTCAACAACATGTACAAAATCATATTATAGGTACCTAACTACTCAACCAAAGACCAAAGGAGTGCTTAAACATTCGTACTAAGACAACTTGTGTTACGAGTGTCGTCACCTTCCTCCGAACCCGTTACAATATTTATTTTTAAATATATATATAGCGAGCAAACGAGCAAGTGGGTCACCTGATGGTAAGTGATTACCGTCGCCCATGAACATTTGCAGCACCAGAGGAACCGCCATGATGCGTTGCTGGCTTTTGAGAAATTTGTTTATCCGCCCTTTGAAGAACCCCATATTAATCATTAGGGAACACAGAAGCTGGAAGCTGGTTCCACAATTTGCAGGTACGTGGCAGAAATGACCTGGAATAGCGGGTGGTGGAAGAAGACCAGGCATCCAGGTGGTGAGGGTGAAATTTGTTTCTGCGACAATAATACGATTCTATATCTAGTTATAGACACAACAACAAAGATATTGAAAAAAATAATATATAGGTTATAGATAATTTTTAATAGATACCCATAAATCCAACAATTGAGATTGCAGCAAAGTATTGATTTCTGTATAGGTGGTACCACCAGATGATAAATCAAAATTTCCGTGGAGGCCACTGCTAGCCCTAGCATTGCTGAAAAGCCCTTCCGTGAAAAGGGTGTCATGTGCATGTGAAAAATAGTCATTTTGTGCAAACGTACATTAGATGCGCAATCAATTTAATATTTTATTACCATAGAGACTCCTTGGCAACCGCCATGGGTGGTCCTCTGGCGCCCATGTTTGCCACTTCGCATCCTGACAGCATATTGTAAGAGAAAGCTTACCTCATGGGATTTACGGCGGACTCAGATAATAGCTAAAAGCCTTAGCAGCTGTAAACTGTAAAATATCGCGACTCTCCACTTATCTGCCAGACGTTAATGACGACAATAACTCTTTTAAAATTTTATTATTGTATGGACAATGGTTTTTACTTGCGAGTGAAAATAGTTTTTCTATAGGTTTTTATTTTATTAGTTGGATACTAAACTGTCTTAAGTGGAAGTAGGATCGTCTTGTTACTTACCTAATAAATCACACATGGACAGTGGATACTAACCACTGTAAGACAGTTTTAAGTTACGAGTAGCTCAGGGGCTGTTACGCCTTTTCCTACGTTTCTTTTTTAAAATTTATTTTTCTACTTAAAATTAAATACAACAACAAACTACTAATATTATAAATGCATAAGTTTGGATGGATGAACGGATCTGGATGAAATTTGGTACAGAGATAGATTATAGTCTGGAATAACACATAGGCTACTTTTTATCCCGGAAAATTAAAGAGTTCCCGCGGGAACCGTAAAACCTCAATTCACGCGGACGAAGTCGCGGGCATCATCTAGTAAACACATAAATAACGGTAGGTAGACAAAATAGAAACATGAGCGAAATGGTATGAAAAGGAAACTTGCGCTGTGGCATTACAAGTTCAGCCATAACCGATATTTCACAACTTCCGGTACAGCAAATTACCGGGCGGTAACTCAGAGGCGCTATAACTCCAAAGCGCAGCGAATTCCGCGCGACACAATATAATGTAGAGGCACAAAGTACTATTCCCTATTCTGTGGTAGAGGCACACAGAGGACCGGCGCACGCGCACCACGATTTAGGAGCCATTATGCCTCGCAGCTATTCACTTATACCTACATATTTATGAAGAAAATAGCCAATTTGTTTAGTGGGACTCTGTTGTTGACTTAGACTGAGGAATAAATGGATAGAGCTATACTCCATTTATTCCTATTACCTACTTCTATACTTAATATTACTAGTGGTTCGCCCCGAACTGAGACCTCGCGGTATCCATAAACAGAGCGCCATCTATTGACATCGTTGTAAAGTTCTGTTAAAAATAGTGAAGCTAATTAAAAATTAAATAATTTCGTTTCCTTATAATATTTATCCAATTTTAGTATTTGTTGTTCAAGTACAGGATATAATTCAAATAAGTGATCAAGTTTCAGGCTCAGTCTTTTCTTTGTAAGCACAAACGAATAAACTTGTACAGAGCGTCATCTATTGACATAATTGTGAAGTTCTGTTAAAATACGGAAGCTCATTAAAAATTAAATAATTTCGTTTCCTTATAATATTAATCTTTTTTTTTTTTTTTTTGAACCACCAACAGAATTACAAGTAGTATAGATATACAAAATATTAGATGGCTTAGGCACTAAGTAAACATGCAATTCAATTTATAGGTAGTTACATCATGCAAATATAAGACAGTCGTACATAATAACCACAAGTTTACAAATATTATTAATAAATTATTAAGATTACTAAAGCAAGACTACAAAAAATTAATAAAAAATATCTATCTATCTATCTATCTTATTTTAGTATTTGTTGTTCAAGTACAGGATATAATTCAAATAATTAATCAAGTTTCAGGCTCAGCCTTTCAGAAAATTGGGAGTTCTGAGGTCATCTTTGGACGTCAGAAAATCTCCACTTTGAAATCCCCCCATTTCGTCAATTTTAGGGGAAAAATTAAAAAAAAATATTTTTGGACTCTGTTCCTCATTATCTTTAAAATGATATACCGCAATCCTATGTAACGCTATAAAAAATATTTTACTCCGCATTCGCTTCTATGAGAGCCCCCCTGAAATAAAGATTTTTATAATTTTTTAAACCATATTCGGCGGGAGGCCATCGGTTTACATATTATATTTAAACTTGAAGTAATGACGTTCAGTAATTCAGAAGTTATAAGGCTCTGACAGACGGACAGACGGACGGACGGACGGACGGACGGACGGACGGACGGACGGACGGACGGACGGACGGACGGACGGACGGACGGACGGACGGACGGACAAGTGCCAATTCTCTCAAGTAGACTCAGAGACCTTCGCTTCGCTCGGTCAATAAATGCGAAAGTTTGGATGGATGGATGTTAATCAATCCCACCAGAACGGCTGAACTGATCTGAATGAAATTGGGCACGGAGATGGAGTATAGTCCGGAATAACCACATAGGCTGCTTTTTATCCCGGAAAATTAAAGAGTTCCCGCGGGAACCGAAAAGCCTCAATCGTAGCCTCAATCAATCAATCAATCAATCAATCAATCAATCAATCGTTTATTTGCTTGAAACATTGTACAATTATGATGACAGTCCAAAAGTAGTCCACACATGTTTCGTCAATGCTGACGTGCAAATTTTAGAATTTGGTAAGTACTTAATTAATACTTACAATATTTAAATCCTTAATCAATCATAACAATTAAAATAATTCACTACAACCTTAAATACATAGCATAGATAAATAAATAAATGTCAAAGTCCTACTATAAAAAAGAAAAAATATCAAAGGTAGTGATGGATTATTATGATTGATTGATTAAGGATCTAATTATTAATTATTAAAGAATAATAATTAATTAAGAATTAAGTATTAAGTAGGTACCTAATCCTCCTATGAGAGTGGAGGTCTCTGCCCAGCTGTGGGACGTTAATGGGCTGTAGTGGTAGGTACCTAATTCTTAAATTTGCACGTCAGCATTGACGAAACATGTTTGGACTGTCATCATAATTGTACATTGTTTCAAGCAAATAAAAAATTGATTTTATCTCTTTTTACTTAGTCTGAGGTATAATGGGTCGTATAAGGGTGTAAGCAATTGGTTTAATACGTTCGCAATCGTCGGGCATTTCTCTGGATGATGTGCTAGTGACGCGCGCCAGCCACTCGCGCCAGCTACTCGCGCCAGTTGACTGACTGACAGGTTTATCTCTGTTGATGCTGTGTTTAGAGCGGCATAATAGGGAGTCCAGAGCCAATTTGCACTAATAGTTTACTGGCGCGCTTTCTCATCTCGTTATAAGCGTTGTCGGCAAATTGTTACGTATTCGGAACGATCTAGCCCTTAGTTAGCGATATGGACTGGTCGTTATGAATAAACATCACTGTATCTAAAGACTCATAACGTGGTTTGAATTCAAGATAATACATATCTAGCTTAGAGCCGTAGATTATATTGTTTAAACCGCATATTTGACTTCGTGGGGAAACCTGAAAGCCTGAGTTTTCTATAATGAGAAGAACCCGTGGCTCGAGATGACACGCTGTCTTTGAGTTTCTTGCCGGTTTTTCTCAGTAAAATTGATTTTTCGAACAGGTGGTACTTAGAATTAAAACAAGACGTATCATAAAAAACACCAGTACCTAGACATGAAATTAACGAATTGAGTATTGAGATAACCGGCAGGTCTTTGCCGGTTGGGTGGTAACTTGCCATGGCCGAAGACCGACTAGTCAGGTGGAATGGAAGGCTTTGGCCGTGGCCAGTTACCGAAGAAAAAAATATGAATTCCCAAATGGACCCTGTCAAGAATCGAATCCGAAACCTCCCACTTTAAATAGACCACAGCGCAAGGGAGATTGTCGAAATTTTAAGGATTTTCCGTTTATAAGACAATTACTCGTGATGGCTGCCATAGCTGGAAGATTATAGATTGTTATTTTAAGCCACTAGTGTCTAAGTTTAGCTTGTGTATTGTAGCGAAACTAAACATCCCCCGTTTATTTGTTCCAGAAGGATATCTCCGACGACTGCGTGTTCGAGGAGCACATAGAGGAGAACAACTACAACACGTACTCGCGCATCCGCAGCGGGAAGAAGACGTTCCTCGCGTTGGACAACAGGGGGCGCGCACGCAGGACGCAGATCCCAGTCAGCAGGCCTCTAGGGAACCTGTCTTCCTACGCTCTGACGATGACTTCGCGCTGGGACGGCGCCCGGCCTGCTCAGTGCCCTCCGCGCAGACATCGAGGGAAACTGAAGCGCCCTCCGCCCTTCCACAGAAACTGCCAGCGCCGAGTCAACAAACAAAACCTGAGGAAACGGAAGCACAAGAAAGCGAACGATCCGAAAAAGAAGCGGCATCCGAAAGCGAGGAGAAAACACGACGGCACGACGTCTACGACGGAAGGTTGGGACGAGTCCACGATGTCGACGATGTCCACGACGGACGCGGAGTTTTTTCGTTCGGCCGCGCCGGACGGGCGCGCGTGAGTCTGGTCGCGTTGGGAGCTGCCGTGGCGCTCGCACACTAGCACCGTTCCACCCTCATACGAATCTCTAGCATTCCCTTCAACGCCGTTCGGTACGAACAGCCCTTGAAACGTACTCTAGCGTCGCTCTAGGCGCAACGCTCGTTTATTAGATTGAAGGCGTCGATACGCAGCGTCATTTTTGACAAACACTATTCCGAAAAAGCTGCATTAAGCGGGATTTCAACCGCGAGCGAAGCGAGCTCCTTGCTGCTCCGTGCTTTTTTTCTGCTAGTTAAAGGGAGTCACTTTTAACTAGCAGAAAAAACAGCTTATAAACTCTATCAACAACAAAGAGCTAGTGAAAAAGACTGAGCGAGCAAAAATGGTCCAAGAATACTCATAATGAGCACGCCGATTAAAGCAACTGTCTTTGTTAGTGGAAGTGCAAACCTATTTTGTCTAAACAGAGTCCATTCCGCTTAGTTATTTCCCGCTCATAACCCAACCCAGCTTCAGTCATAAATAAGGAGTTTAAGATGTTATCGAAAAAGACGCTGCGTCTCAACTCCGACCCTTCAATAGGTGTGCGTTGCGCCTTATGCACTGTGAAATTTTTGTCCGAAAAATATTTTACTCCAGTGACCGCTGCGACCGCCGCGATGACGCCCACTTCGACTTGTTAGCACGTAGTTGGTGTCACGTACAAAGAGCTCTGACGTTCCACCTGCGCAGGGACCATGGGGGATATAAGCTGTCGCGCGATTGGTTCTTTAGTCATCATATTTATAAAAGAGCCGTATTAACGAGTTGTGACGACATCCCTGGCACAATGGTAAGCGTTGTGGCCCTATAACTAGGAGGTCCCGGGTTCAATTCCTTGCAGGTGTAATTTGAGGCCTTGGGTTACCTGCAAAGACGTGCCGCCAAGCCAATGTGCGTTCCAATACAATGCCGTGTAGGAAACGATTAGGGGAACTAGCATATACCCCGATAATTTTAGACTACATTACTTACTTTTTTTAATGCCATTACAAGTTAGCCCTTGACTGCAATCTTACCTGATGGTAAGTGATGATGCAGTCTAAGATGGTAGCGGACTAACCTGTTAGAGGTATGGCAGTTATATTAAACCCATACCTCTAGTCGGTTTCTACACGGCATTGTACCGGAACTCTAAATCCGTGGCGGTACGTCTTGCCGGTAGGGTGGTAACTAGCCACGGCCGAAGCCATCCAAAAACTAACTCTTCCTTACTTACCACCAGGTGGGATCGCAGCCAAGGGTAACTTGTAGTACCTATATAAAAAAGTTCACTCACAATCGTCCAGAGCTATTTTTACATGAAACCAACCGATGCATCAAAAACTCGAGCAAACATCGACGTTTACGTATCGCAATCGAATTCGATACGTCCAACGATAACGAAATGATATTATACTACCAAAGCTGAAATTATCTATCTCAATTTGTATTCCTAGCTCGCTTTAAAACGTAGGTTTATCGGCAAGATTCCAATTGTCTTAGTTATCAGGTAATTTTTGACTTAGATGTTATTTGATAACTTAATGATTAATTAATTAACAAAAGAATTCGCTTTAAACGATTCGAGGTCGTTTGGTAAGGTGGAACTGTGCTAGAGAAAGGGGGGTGGGGGGTGGTTCCACTCTTGGCCAGTCGAGGCTTCGGTCGTGGCTTGTTACTTAGCAAAATTTGTTCCAAGCGATTTAGCGTTCTATGAATTTTGCTAGTGTGTAATCCATACCAATAAATAAATAAATAGGAGTTTACTTTTCAAGTAACAGAGACTCAAATACTAGACTAGATTAGACTAGATAAGACTAATCACCTACCTACCTTGGTTCTAAAATATATTTAAAAAAAACTAAATAATGAGCACTGTTATCTTCATAGATTCTAAACTATCTGAAATCTAGCAGCAACAGGCCGCGAAGAAACCGATCAGGGTTTGGTGGGAGACTTCGGCCACGGCTAGTTACCATCCTGCTTCCAAGCGATTTAGCGATCCGATAGAATGCCATTATACAAACCGAAAGATATATTATACCGATTACCGTATAATATACCGAAGGTTTTCATATAAATTCTACACCCATACCAATTTAGCCCGTTACAATTACCATCAATACTCCACCACTAAAGCCCATTAACGTCCCACTGCTGGGCACGGGCCTTCACTCTCATAGGAGAGAGGGAATTAGAGCTTAGACCACAATGCGGGTTGGCGGGCTATCAATACTCAATACTTACAATTACCATCAATAGATACCTACTCAATACTCAATAATTCATTTATTAAGTACTATTTTACGTAGACTAGAATAGAATATGTTTTATTTGCTGAACCAACACTTAATAAACATAAAATACAAAAATTACTTAAAATCTAATTTAACATAAATAAAGTCTATAATGTGTCGTGCAAACAAAAGGGTCCTAACTCAGCTTAATGTTGTGGGTACAAAATGTAACCATAACACAATGTAGGACATACAGGTGTGAGGTGTCTCTACCACCGACTGCATCATCACAAGTACCTAAATGATATCTTACTTAGATGAGATCTTAGTCAAAGACAAGCTTATCATAAAACAAAAAACAAAATCCACGCAGACATTTCCGGATCCCTGCAGACACGTTTCGAATCTATTTCCATCCCTACCGATCGGGACGTGTTTATTATTCGTTTATCAACCGAATCCATTTCCTAACTGACTTCTAAATTTACTTTAATTAAGTCTAAATGATCCGTTAATGGATACGATACGGCACAGTCTCTTTGATACGGTCTTGGTGCGAGTTTATCGTCACAGATAATCATAACTTTCCCAACTAAGCGCTTTTAAAAAAATGTTTTATAAATAATCGAACCAAAAATCACCTTGTTTGTAAAACTCCATCGATCATCAATCGTAATATTCCACATTTATTGAATGCGTTTTCCGACAATGTAGTTAAATAATCTTTCCAAATACTGAAGTCGATAATTAATTAAAAAGAGAGTCGCGGATAAAATTTACACAAGAATATAAATAACGAAAAAAATAAAGTTACAGAGAAAATTTACACTAAAGTTCAAAAGAAAAATTACAATTTTTTGAGTATACAAGTACATTGAATAGCTTATCAAATAATCAAATTGAAACCTGTGTTTATCAAATTGACAAAATCAGAAAAAAAGGAAAAGAGAGTTGCGGAGAAAATTGACACAATGGTTCCTCGACTTGCCACGAGTGGGCAGCATAGTGAGATTTTGTACTTAGTGCGACGTGATGTGGTGTAATTTCTTAAGAAATTGACTGAAAAATATGACTGAGTAATGTAGGTACTGTCGGTTTCGGAGTAGGCTATGATAGGTTATGTGCGGCGGGCGGCATGCTTCTATATTCATAGTTCTGAGGGCACGAAGCGAGCGATCTTGCAAAGAAAACGACTCTAGATCTTATAAAGTATCCTCGATTGAACGTTGTCAACTGCCAACGGCTGTAAACATGATTGCGAAACTCGCAGACCTTCCAAATTAATGACCTAGTTTGCAACATCGTAATTCACTGTCATGGTCCCGAAATGTGATTTAACAAGTATAGTTTCAATAGCAGAACCACTCGCTTCGTACCGTCCAAATTGAATTAGTGATAATGTATAACGACGAAGAAGTGACTATTAGTAGATAGTTTATATGAAACGTGTATCTAATTTGTAAATTATTTATTTTATTTTCCATAGAGAAAGTCGTATTTTGTTAACGTTTTAGTTGATTTTTTTAATCTCTGTCCCTTTAGTTCGTCCGATGTAAGTAGATATGTAGGTTGTCATACGCTTGTATTTTTAGTGAGCCAATTTATGTGTATTATATTTATAACCATTCGATTACAATATGGGCTACGTGGACTCTGATCATTTAGATATTGTCACTTAGCTATAGGTCTTCTTTCGGATGTTTAGAAGAGCGTGCTCAGGAATTTAAAAATCTTGTTGCTCAATATGTTTCTCACTGCAAACCGCTAAAATGCAACGCTCTTTGGGTGGCTTCTATATTTTTTACCACGTATATTATAACTTGAGTACCTAATGAGTACCTTCAAGGCAAGTGGTAATATACACCTTATAGATTTGCATTCAAACCAAGATCTGATTATTGTTTTCCACAAACCATGTCAAACCATGCTGAATTGGAAAAGTTGACAGTCTTCATGTGATCAGAGTTTATGTAGTGTGTATGTGTAGAATGTACGCAAATATTGTGCTTGGATGAACGATTACATTCTTAGTTATTTTCCTCGCATTCTTGTTATGTGTATGTTTCTATTGTCTATTGTACTGGGTCAGCGAACTTTTAACCTGCAAACAATACATATTTGATGTTATAGTTTAAAAAATATATACTCAGGTACTTACCTACTAATTTTCTTTCAGGAAGTTTAGGGACAGATGAGAAAATCGTCGAAAGAATATACGCTCCGATTTGTTTGATTTGTCGATTGATTTGTACGAGAATTTACACTCTTATCTGTAATCAAAACTGTCATTTTCAAAAAAAAAAAAATGAAAATTTTATAACACAAGTCAAGCCCACTTCTATAATATCAACACTTCTATAACATTACTGTTCTGAATGCAAATAAGTAGATTTACTTTAATTTAAACTGTAACTAGAACACTGCCAGTTATTTACAGGGTTTAAAATTTCATAACCAAACCAATCATATTACATATTGTAATGATCATAGTTCGCTGATTACAGTAAGTCAAATGATGTGAATAAGTGCAACAAGCTTAATAATTGTACCTACGAGTGTTTGAGAGAATGTATCAAATTAATTTATGATATTATGTTACGTTGTATGTAATTGTATAATGTCATGGAAAGGACAAATCTGTACTCGATTTAACGAAGCATTTACTCAAAATAACAACTTGGTAAAGTATCGATTTTGTCATTTTCACTCATAACTTATTCGGGTTTGTTATCGATTACCTGACTCGTATTGTAGATAAATTAAAACAAATCGATCTTTAGAAAGTAGAAGCAGTATTTCGGTATTGTAAATTCTCTCCAGTTACAGTACCTAGTTTTATAGTTTTATATTTGTAATAGACGTTGTAAGAATTGTGTAATTTCTCATCTATTCTGTAACATTGATCGATTCCTAATCGTTTTACGGACTATTGTTGCGTAGTATGCACGTATTCAATTACATATTTCTCGATGAATAAAGCACCTACCTATTTCCTCGAATAATAATTAAGTTAATATTATGTAAAATGGTATGCAATTTAAATAGCACACTATTAAAGCCTCTAAGACTCACACATGTTTTTCAAATATATTTTTCTACGCTTAATGTAAAAATATATTTTTCTCGATTCTATTCTACCTAGTTCTGTTGCCAAATTACAATTTTATTATAGAATTTGCAGACCGTTTTATAGTTTATTAATAAACTTTATTTTTCGAGAAATAAGTAACTTTGAATATCATGGTACCTACTTCGTTTTTGTATAAATATGATTAATTTTATGTTATTTATACGCATGTGCCATAAAATACCTACTTGTAATAGAAATACCGACTCTGAGAGTATAATGTTGTTCATTTTATTTCGCACAATGTTAATAATAATTATTGTTTGAACAAAAGGCAAAGGGATTTTACACGGGAGTCATTTAGAACTAAAATACTCTTTCAAGTCGTCATAATTTTAATGAATTAAATAAATTATTATTAATCAATTAATTAGGCAGTGCAGCTAAAAACTTAACTTTCATGCAAACGGTAACTCAACACAAATTAACTCTCAGTTAAAACTGCCAAATAGAACCACTCAAACAAAAAATAACTGTATTACGAAATAAAATAAAGTTGGTACATACTACATAATAATGTGTGCAATTTAAATTAAATTTTTATGACATTCATTGGCATTTTAACTGGTCTAGAAGAGAATATATTAAGGCTCTGTGGATTGCCATCTTTTATTTACCTGCAGAACATTGTACCTATGTAAAAATTGAACTAAAGTAATTTGAAACTTTTGTCACATTTGCGCATCGATTTCAACTGTCATAATATCGATTCTAAAAAAATTTAAGGCAATACAAGGCCTTAATAATATTCTTGTTAATTTGGTTGAATTACCACTCGAGTTGAGCCAAATAAGATTTTAAAATGTAAATACATACTATGAATGTAATTAATAATATTATATCAAATCTGCGAGTGTTAGTGGAATGCTTTTAATCTATTCCCACCAATATAATATGGCTCCTAAACCCCCACTTTTTCCCGGGAGATATTCATGCGGGAACCTCATGGGGTCTAACAGTATTACTTAATTAATTTCGATACCTTTACATTTTTACAATAATAATTATTTGCTGGTGTCAGAGGTGGTGGTAAATTTTTGACGGCGCTTAATATGAGCTGAACATATTTTGTGTAATTTTTCTCTCTCTGCCTTCTCCGGTTATGGAAGAATTGACTTTCATTAATTTTAAAACAGTAACATTTAAAAACAATAAATTATAAAGCTACAAGTTTTCCAAATAAAATAAAAATAAAGGGGTGCTAAGTAACTGCTAACCCAAAAGGTCGTTAAAAATTAGCTGTTCCTTAAAATTTGTCAAGTGAACATTTTTGTATGGAACGGCTGATTTTGTTGACAATTTCTATGAGTGTCTCACAGAAAAGTAGTCAAATAAGGATGACGAGACTTAATTTTTCCCTTTTTGGTTTAGTAGACTTTTTTATATGAACCAGCTGTGCCTACCTATGTGATAATAAGTCGTAAACCAGACGCGTTTCCGTATCGGCTCAACTTGGTAGAAAAAGAGACTATTACAAAATTTTAGCTTCTATCAAGTTCTTCAACGAAACTCCCCACCAGTTCTACAACTTTAATTAATGCATTCGTTGCTAGAGCAGTTTAATGTACAAAGTGGAATACTGCCGTTCATAAAAAAACAAAGGTCATTGAACTTATCTGACGTATGCCGTAACCACCTTTCGACGTATTTAACAGTCTCACCTAACGAAAAGATTGATCGAAACTTTTAGACAATAAAACTTTTTACAGCCTCTTATACCGAAAGATAAATAAAATGATTCTTAAAATATACCTATTGTGTTGTTTCATTTACTTAATATTATATTACCCTAGCCACCTAGTAGGTTACCTACATGGATGGTGTCTTGACTACCTACAGCAGGGCTAGCATGGGCCGGAGATAAAAATTTTATCCCCCGATTTTATCCACTGACAAGAGATAAAATTAACTTATCCACTTCTCAGAGCACGGCAACAGGGGAGAGGAGAAGTTTATCCCCGTTTGACATTTCACGGGGACTCGGGGGACTATTTATCCACCGTTACTTAGCGTTTCTATATTTTATTTATTTAGGAATAAAAAATTTATCCTTTCCTCGGGGAGAAAATTGTCTCGGCCCATGCTAGGGGGGCTGGTGGGTTTTATTCCACCCGAATATAAAATTGAATTGAATTGAATATGCGGAAGGACGTGGGAACCCCCCGCATTATAATCCCAAGAAAACTACTAGGTACCATTATTTGATTAATGGAAAGGGGTCAGGGTCACGAACCTCAGTAATGAGAAATACCTACGACGCGAAGGCCTCCCTTAAAGCGGGGTTGTAAGGCGGGGGGTTAAAGGTAAAGGTCACTGGTGATAAACAAAGAATTAAGATTTAGTGTAGTGTAGTGTAGTGTAAATTTGGAAGTATAGATATAGGTTGCATCCCTTTACCGGGGATGACAAGGCTACTTCTATCCTACTATACTATACTATACTACTTATATCTACTTTTATCCTGGAAAATTAAAGAGTTCCTGCGGAAATCTAAAACCTTCCACAATTAATGCAGACGAAGTCGCGCCTATCTAGTATGCAGTAAATAAAAATAAATCCTAAAGTCCTGTCCGAATTACGTTAGGTACGTACTTACCTGGGCTATTCTCACGCGGACAAGCCTACCTACTACGCTGAAGGTCTAACAGCGCACAAGTGTGTTCCCTTACGTCTCCGGACGGCAATCCGACACTACCTGAGAGAGATCAGGTGCGGGACCGACAGCTTTACTTGCTATCTGAACCACTACCAATAAATCCGGAGTGCTGCAGAAACTTTGACAGAAAGCCTTGATAGCTTGTTGTACACATTTCGGACTCGATCCGCCATCAAAAGCTAGCCACAAGACACAGGATATTGCCATTGGTAAAAACTAAAATCCATACTATTATTATGAACTAGCTGATGCCCGCGACTCCGTCCGCGTGGTTTAAGTTTTTTTTGATTCCCACGGGAACTCCGGGGAAATTTTCCGGGATAAAAAGTAGCCTATGTAACTCTCCAGATCCTCAACTATTCCCATGCCAAAAATCACGTCAATCCGTTGCTCCGTTGCGGCGTGATTGAAGGACAAACCAACAAACCAACAAACAAACACACTTGATTCGCATTTATAATATTAGTATGATATGATGCGAAAGTGTGTCTGTCTGCTACGCTTTCACGGTCCATCTGTTCAACCGATTTGTTACAGGGATAGGATTTTATCTCGGAAAATTAAAGAGTTATTGCGGGAATCAAAAAACTTAATCCATGCGGACGAAGTCGCGGGCATCATCTAGTAATAAATATGTAGGTATGGGTGGTATGTTCAAATGGTTTCGAGACTTTCGACGACTTCCCTGGCGCATTGTTGAGCGCTGTGGTAATGTATAAGTGGCAGGTCTCGGGTTCGATGAGTCACTAATGTATAATTTCTAAATTGTCTCTGGTCTGGCCTGTTGGAGGCTTCCATGGCAAGTTACTAGGCTACCATCAAAGACGTAACACCAAGCGATTTAGCGTTCTGGTACGATGCCGTCTACAAACCTATTGGGTAGGTATAGATTTTTAGTAAATATAGCTAGAAAACAAATAATACACTACTCTGACGCACCAGAAGACCGATTTAAACCGTTTTATAGACGTCTGACGCGTCAGAGTAGCGTATTTCTAGCTTAAAATTACTGCCATATCCCTACCAGTTAGCCTGCTACCATCTTAGACCACACGAATACTTACGATCCAGGTGATATTGCAGCCAAGGTATACAAGGGCTAACTAGTGATTCAGAATTTAAAAAATCCCGCGTCCCTTTGAAAAAAACATACCTAGTTTGTATCGTGAGTACTCGTTTATTAGGTACCTATTCTTTTCTGTCTACGATAGTAGGTAAAAGTTTTTGTCTGGAGGAAGCTATACCGATAGATGGCGCTGTATAACATTTAAAAATCATTTTAGCGAGATTAGAATTAAAATAAGACATATTAATCTTTTATTTAATCATAATATTAAATTTAGTAAAATTTATATTAAATTATTTTATCGGGCACAGATAATAAAACATCTTGAATTTGAAACCATAGAGTCTAAAGTCGCATCGCCGCTGAGTGCGGACGGCGGACGTCGTGCGCCATTATCGATGAAGGTCGCCCACCCGCTCGAGTTTCGCTCGATGCTTCATTCGTTGATCGCCATTTTGTTTACTTGACCGGGATAACAAGAATCGATGCGTTTTTTACTCGGTTACGATTCTATAATCATCAACATTTAGGCGGCAAATTGATTTGTGATCGGGAATCGATATGAAGAAAACATCGTCTTTGGTGTGGAGGTTTTTCGATCGTCTGGAGGAGAACCAACGATGTGTTGCAGTGTTGTGTAAATTATGCGAAACGCAGTACAAGTATTTCGGTAATACAACGAATTTGCGGACACATTTATTGAATAAACATCCGATACAGTGGGAATTGCTGCAGAATGGAACTTTGGATGAGTCGAGTTTCCGTGTCTACGAAGAAGATGATAGCACAAACCAAAGTGCAAGTACGCCTAGAAGGAAGAGGTTTATTAAAACCTACAAAGACGAAAACGTACGTTATTCCGTGTCTGTTAATAAAAAAGGAAATAGCCGAAACCCCTCTACAGAAAACTCAATGCCAGTTATAGAAATACAGCGGGTATTTATTTTATTACATAGGTTGTTAAATAAACTGATAACATTGCTTATCAGTCGATTTGATACCGAAAATCGAAATGTTTATAGCATCGAATCAGTTCTCTGTGATCGAATCATGCCAAGCGATTCATCAAACTAATCGATACAAACAACGATTTAGTGGAAATCGATTTTGTCTTATCATTATGATATCGATAATCGATGATCATAACTCGAAACAAAGTAAAATTCAGAACAATTTTTTTCATCACATAATAATAATAAACCACTGTTTTTGTTCTAAGTATTTCATAAGTTTTTGGTACTTGAAAATAAATTTTAAAAAAAAGTAATAAAAAAAATGAATGCTCTTTTTGTCAACAATAGAATTAAACTGAAATGTTATCATAAATAGCCTGAAACTAGTTATCAGTTTCAGTTACCTGTTTCTAAATAATTTCTTCAAATTACAGGTTGATGTGTTAGAAAATTCTGAAACAGACAACGAGAACCAGGCAGAAACCACCGAGGCGCCATTGAACATAGTCCGACAGATGCACGGCAGCCGGGGGTCAGATGAAGAGTGGCTCAACGAGGAAATGTACGAGCCAGATTTCAAGCCAAAGCGTAAGAAGACAAAGTACAGGACTATCAAGAGGGAAGTTCAATCACCGGCTCCGACTACTCAAAAATATAGGGTCGTACAAAGTTCTGCCTACTCTAAACCATTGCCAGAGCGTGTAATTGTAGATACTAGCCAAAGAAAAGATGAATATCTTGTATTCGGAGAATATGTAGGTAATAGACTGCGTAAATTCAAAAATCCTCAAATCCGAGGCAACGTACAACAGTTAATAACCACAATACTATGGCAAGCAGAGTATGGGCTGTACGATAATGTTGAGACGGTGAAGCGAGTCCTATTACACTCTGTACAGGAAATGGACGTGGAGCAAACCACAGAACAGGTGGTAATCGAGGATGAAAGCACAAACAAGGAAGCATCAAATGTTGAGTCAAATATTGAGAACCAATAAATAATTGAACCAAAGAATTTAATCATACCTGAATTGTTTGTAATTTTGACTAATTTCTAAAGCATTATGTTAGACATTAATAAAGACTTTATATAATATACTTAAACTGTGTTGATAATTATAATATCATTCTATATAATTTTATCTACCTAGTTCTGTAATTCTTCTGAATTCCTAATTTGGCAATTTTCATCAAATCAAATCAAATAAATATTATAAATGCGAAAGTTTGGATGGATGGATGTACTTATGTATGGATGTATGTTTGTTACTCAATCACGCTCCAACGGATGAACGGATCTGGATGAAATTTGGCACAGAGATAGATTATAGTCTGGAATAGCACATAGGCTACTTTTTATCCCGGAAAATTAAAGAGTTCCCGCGGGAACCGAAAAACCTCAATCCACGCGGACGAAGTCGCGGGCATCAGCTAGTACCTTTAATAAAAATATGCTTGAATAGCAATAAATAGGTACTTATAAAAAATAATATACCTAAGTACCGTATAATTAATAGTATATCACATAATATAAAATATAATAAATTTATTTAAGTAACTACATACATATACTAGTACTAGCTGATGCCCGCGACTTCGTCCGCGTGGATATACCAAGTTTCATCGAAATAACTTGAGAAATGACGGACTTTTATACAAACTTTCCACCCCTATTTCATCCCTTTGGGGGTAGAATTTTGAAAAACTGTGAAACACGTATGTTTTCATTTCTAACCCGCAGCTCATATACCAAGTTTCATGGATATAACTTGAGAAATGAAGGACTTTCATACAACCTTTCAACCCCTATTCCACCCCTTTGAGGGTGAAATTTTGAAAAACTGAAACACGTATGTCTTCATTTTTAACCCGCAGCACATATACCAAGTTTCATGGCTATAACTTGAGAAATGAAGGACTTTCATACAAACTTTCAACCCCTATTTCACCCCCTTAGGGGTGGAATTTTGAAAAACTGTGACACACGTACTTCTTTATTTTTTACCGTAAGCCAAAATAAAAAGTTTCGTTGATATAACTTGTAAAACATCTTGAGAAACGAAGGACTTTAATACCAACTTTCATCCCCTATTTCACCCTTTTGGGGGTCGAATTATCAAAAACTGTGAAACATGTATGTCTACATTTTCAACCCGCAGCTCATATATCAAGTTTCATGGCTATAACTTGAGAAATTAAGGACTTTCATACAAACTTTCAACCCCTATTTCACCCCTTCGGGGGTCGAATTTCGGGATAAAAAGTATCCTATGTCCTACCTCGTAGTATGGGCTCAAATCGTGCCAAGTTTCGTTTGAATTCATTCAGTAGTTTCGGCGTGATGCGCGGCCAAGATACAGACAGACAGACAGACAGACAGACAGACAGACAGACAGACAAAAATGAAAAAAATTACAGATTTGGCTTCAGTATCGAATAATGAGTGCCCTCCAAAAAAAATTTTCAAAATATCTTCAATGTACAGAATTGGACCTGTTACAGTTTTATTATAAGTATAGATGGCGCGTGGGTGCGCGGCCCGCTAGCGGACCGCGTAGTGGACCGCGTGGCCCACTGTGATCCACTGTCTACTTACTCGCTGTCCTAATATCCTGGTTTACTGTCTACGTGTTTGACGACCTCCGTGGCGCAGTGTTGAGCGCTGTTGAATTAACGTGCGGAGGTCCCGGGTTCTATCCCCGGCAGGGTTTGAAAAATTTATAATTTCTGAATTTCCCTGGTCTGGCCTGGTGGGAGGCTTCAGCCATGGCTAGTTACCACCCTACCGGCAAAGACGTTCCGCCAAGCGATTTAGCGTTCCGGTACGATGCCGTGTAGAAACCGAATAGGGGTATGGGTTTAATAAAACTGCCATGCCCCTAACAGGTTAGCCCGCTACCATCTTAGACTGCATCATCACTTACCATCAGGTGAGATCGCAGTCAAGGGATAACTTGTAGTGGATAAAAAATAAAAAAACTGAACAACACTGCTATGCTAGTGAGCGCAGTGGAAACGTCAGCACGCCAAGCGTCCGACGTAAAAGAAAATTCTCATAAAAGAAAAAACATAAAACAAAGCTGCCTTTTCTTATGGCAAACCGACAATAATTCTTCCATAAAGAAATAAATCTTTTAAAAAAACCATATCAAAATCATGCATATTTCCTAACTTCTTGTACTCTCTTCAATGTTCGTAGATTCTGCCATCTTAATTTTTTCTGCTCATCAAGTAGACTTTCAGGCCCTGATAATTTTCTACCCAAAAACCACTCTTCCATCTTTTAAATACTGTCTGAGATAGCCGCCATCTTGAATCCGCCATTTTGGATTTTTTTTTTCAGCTCACTGCCAATTGTATGAAGTTTCGAGTATTTTTTGTTTGAGCAGCCCCTACCTAGCTATAATACCCTGACCACAGAACATTTAATAAGAGGTTAGAAAGGCCCTAGTGCAAATTTTGTACGGAAACCGCTGTCGCCGTTTTGATCCCACCATTCTTCACTACTACTAATCTAAACGAATACACACGAGAGTTGCCATGTGTGCGTGAGGCAGAAAAAAGCGCTGCGATTGGCGAAGCTACGCACACTAGTGAAACTTTAAACTTGCGCGTGTTGTCGTGTAAAACAGCAACATACGCTAGGGATTGACTAAAATATTTTTTATCGATGTTTATTTTTCGTACGGTCGACAGCATGTCAATATTCATATTGTTAACTTAAGTTGGACTCTATGTCTTTAGATTTTACTATTTTTAACCAACTTCAAAAAAAGGAGGAGGTTCTCAATTCGACTGTATGTTTTTTTTTTGTATGTTTGTTACGCGATTTCTCCGCCAATTATGAACCGATTTTGATAATTCTTTTTTTGTTTGGTAGGTCATACTTCAGAGGTGGTCCCATTTTAATTTGGTGAAGATCTGATAAATATCTCCAGAGATGGAGAACGGAACTCCTCAATGGATAAGAATAAATTGCTCGCGATCAGTGTGATAGTTTTGTAAACAGTATGTTTTAACCACGCATAGCATATCTCGTTCTGGTAAAAAGAAACAAATAAACTATTTATCGATACGGTGGAAAAATGCTACCGGCCTATCGTCAAGCTACTCTTATTGGGTAATACCAGGTAACAAGTGGAGTTGATCGTTCATACGCACTACGCTTTACATTGCCGCTCGCGTACATGACTGTTGGAGCGCGTTGTTCGCAAAGGTATAAAACCAGCGATGTACATACAAATTTGCGATCCAGTCACACTAGTGAAGGAAAACATAATGTCTTTAGTATTTTCAATTAAATCATTTAAAATCAAGGTTTAATGTACTTACCGATGAAAAGATATCTTGCCATTAGTCACATTGACATTTTGGCTTCTAGCTCTGCAGGTTATTACCGAGCAAGAAGGCATTTTACACACTTTTTTGTGCGTAAAACTTCCCAAGACAGTCCGCGGCCGACTGAGGTGTGTTTTTGGTACGTTTGAACCATATATGAGCGTTCGGTCAACGTAGTGGCGCGCGTGACCCGCCCACATCGCCTTTCTAACCTCTTATTAAATGTTCTGTGACCCTGACCGTGCTCCTCACACATCATCCGAACCTTCGATCATCATCTCTCTCCATATTTTTTTCTCCAAACCATTCGTCAAAATGAGAATTCTTCCATAAAAACCAATTTTGAAAAGGATATATCCGCCATACATTTTCTATGGAAAAATAAATTCCGCCATCTTGAATTTTTTTCCTGTTCATCAAGTAGACCCTCATGTCCTGATCATCTTTTGCCCAGAAACCACTCTTCCATCTTTTATACTCTCCGAGATAGACACCGTCGAAATTTGTATGGCGGCCATCTTAAATCCGCCATTTTGAATTTTTTTTTCAACTACCGCCAATTGGATGAGGTTTCGAATGACATTTGGTCGAGCACCCTTTACCTATCTTCAATACCCTGGCTGGTGCTCTTCATCCGTCTTCGAAATCCTCAATCATCAGCTCTCTCCGTATTTTTCCTCTTAATGAATTTTTGCCTTCTATACGAAACGATGAGTGAAAAAAAATATTTTCATACAAAATTTTACAGGAGAGGTGATCAATGAGTCAGTCAGTCAGCACGAGCAGCTATATATATATTAACTAGTATGGCGCGTGGCTGCGCGGCCCGCTGAAGCGGACCGCGTAATGGACCGCGCGGTCCACTGTCTACTTACTCGCTGTCCTACTATCCTGCCCCCCGATTATGTAAGAATGGCCGAACAAATCGTCAAAGCTCGGCGTCAAAGTAAAATAAACCATAACAGCATTAAATTAGAGCTCAATTTCGAAAAACGAAATTGAGCTATAATTTAATGCTGTTATGGTTTGTTTTACTTTGACGCCGAACTTTTACGATTTGATCGACAATTCTTACATAATCGGTCAGCTGGTTTACTGTCTA
Organism: Erebia ligea; assembly: GCA_917051295.2. Classification (NCBI taxonomy): domain Eukaryota; kingdom Metazoa; phylum Arthropoda; class Insecta; order Lepidoptera; family Nymphalidae; genus Erebia; species Erebia ligea. Next base: position 351,767 of record OU785240.1, on the reverse strand, counting down.
CGTGTTCTGATCTGAACAACACACTGCTATGCTAGTGAGCACAGTGGAAGCGCCAGCACGCCAAGCGTCCGACGTAAAAGAAAATTTCATAAAGGAAAAACATAAAACAAAGACCACCAACCCCCCGCCCCTCCCTTTTTGTTTGAGCAGCCCCTAAGTAGGTACCTATCTTTAATACCCTGACCGTGCTCCTCACCCATTATCCGAACCTTCGATCATCATCTCTCTCCATATTTTTTTCTCCGAACCATTCGTCAAAATGAGATTTCTTCCATAAAAACAAATCTTGAAAAGAAACCGTAGTCTTGCATAGTTCTACACTTGTAGCCTCTTCAATATTCGCCATGCATTAACTATGGAAAAATACATTCCGCCATCTTGAATTGTTTTCCTGTTCATCAAGTAGACCTTCATGTCCCGATCATCTTTTGCCAAGAAACCACTCTTCCATCTTTTATACTCTCCGCGATAGACATCGACGAAATTTGTATGGCGGCCATCTTAAATCCGCCATTTTGAATTTTTTTTCAGCTCACTGTCAATTGGATGAAGTTTCGAGTGACATTTGGTCGAGCACCCCCCACCTATCTTCAATACCCTTTTCTATGGAAAAATAAATTCCGCCATCTTGATTTTTTTTCCTGTTCATCAAGTAGACCCTCATGTCCTGATCATCTTTTGCCAAAAAACCACTCTTCCATCTTTTATAGTCTCCGAGATAGACACCGTCGAAATTTGTATGGCGGCCATCTTAAATCCGCCATTTTGAATTTTTTTTCAGCTCACTGTCAATTGGATGAAGTTTCGAGTGACATTTGGTCGAGCACCCCCCACCTATCTTCGATACCCTGGCTGGTGCTCTTCATCCGTCTTCGAAATCCTCAATCATCAGCTCTCTCCGTATTTTTCCTCCGAATGAATTTTTGCCTTCTATACGAAACGATGAGTAAAAAAAAATTTTTTCATACAAAATTTTACAGGAGAGGTGATCAATGAGTCAGTCAGTCAGCACGAGCAGCTATATATATATTAATAAACCTTAAAATATATTAAAAGTAAGTCTTTATGCTGGTGACAGAGATTTAAAATAAGTGAATATTCACAGGGGGGGATTGACTAAAAATGACGGCTACAGTGTAACGATCGCAATCACCTCTGCCGAGCGATCGCGTGAATGGGGACTATCGCGTGTGAATTTGCCACTAGAGGCGCTAGTGTCGCGTGAGGTCCAATAACATTCACTTTTCACTGGTTTTGGCGGGCTTCGTGACAAATTATTTTAATTTCTATATTTTACCTGTTGAAAAGTGATCTCCTTCGTGAAAATAGCGCAAATATGGATTATTTGGCGATGAATGTGAACGCTTTGAAAGCAGAAAAAGAAAAAGAGGCGCAAAAATAAGCGGCCTCAAAGAGCTGCTAATTCAGAGGTTAGTTTGTTTACTGTACTTATTACAAACTTATTTTTTCCAGAAGTATGCTTGTTTGCCGAGGTAACAGCTATGTTTTTTTCTTTTTACATATATTTACCTAATATATTATGTATATTTACCTAATATGACTTCTGCATGAAAGGTTAAATGGGTTTCATGCTCATCAAGGACACACTTTTACTATATGATATTGATGAACATCGATGTTTGCTCTAGGCATGCTCTAGGTCTCTGCCCTCTGGTACTATTTATATATCTGGTTATGTACCCACAGTATCTCTAACGAGAACACAACCTATCTTGGGATCAGATTAGGTACTATGTGTGAGATGACTAGAATTTAATAATATTTCTCTTTATTAATATTAGATGTTTCATTTCAGGTTTCTCCAGAAGGATTAATTGGAGAACTAACAGTATTGGAAGAGAAATGTCCTTTCTCTATAAAAGATGAGTTTATCAGTGTGGATAATTATAAGCACATAGAAATGATCAATAATGAATATTGCTTGAAAGAAAGTAGCCCCTACTATTTTCAAATTCAAAAACTTGTTAGGTACTAAAAGAAAGTATTGTGATTTTTTTGTTTGGACAAATAAAGATGAAAAGAGAATTTATGTAAATAGAAATGATAAGCTTATTTCAGAAGTTTTATAACTTAATCTAATATCTAGCTAGTTACCATTGTTTAGTAGTTTCAACTAACAAATCAACCATCTTTCAGTATCATATCCATTGTATGGATTTACAATGTTTAATAAGTATTTATTTGTATAGCAGTGTGTTTTAAAGGGAAAAGGAAGGATAAATAAAAGTTTAATAAGTAATTAATTTCTTTTTTATTTTATTTATTTAGTGCCTAACTATATAATTCCTCAGAATCCTGCGAATTCCTGCGAATCGCAACTAGCCACTGTTTTAGAACATTTATCTTTTGGAAACATGTGTCCTCCTTTTTTCCGAACAAAACGGGATTGCACAACATTGCGGCATTGCTACTCGATATGAAGATAGCTGTTATAAATTAATAAACTTAATGAGAATCAAGATTTAAAACTTTGTTTCGGCACCGATCTTATAAAGTCGCCTTTGACAGCTATACCTCTGACCTTAGTCAACAGTGGCGCCAACTGGTGAGCAAAGAAACGATAGTCCCCATTCTGCATCAATCATTGATACATCGCAATCACCTCTGATTGGTTAACACTCTTCCACTATTGGACATAATCCATTGACGCAGCAAGAATGCCATAAATTCAGCCAATTACAACAATTGATACTGTAACAATGATTGATGCAGAAGTTACGCGATCGCTCGGCTGGATACCTAACATTCTTCCACTACTGGCCAAAATCCATTGATGCAGCGAAAATACCATAAATTCAGCCAATCAAAACAATTGAGATTTGAGATTGTAACAATGATTGATGCAGGTTTTACATAATCGCCCTGTTGGTTTGTGTATCTAATACCTACCCAACAGTAAAAGCAATAAAATAGACTAAAAAAATCCAATACAAGGCATTTTGAAATTATTCAAAGCTCAGTAGATTCAATTTCAAAGCATGCGACATGCGTTTTGTTTTGAGTGAGATAGATAATGGAGATGGAGAACTATTCCTCTCTCGCTCGCTCTTACGTCTGATGTCAAATTGTCAATCAGCTGTTCTGCCTTCTGCCAACATGGCCACGTTATGCCGTACATCGGGAAAATTATTAGGAAAAGTGCAGTTTTTACCGGTTTTCTCACGTAATTTAAGTTCAATTAAGTGCAATAGATCTTATGGAAATGTGTGGAAGACATGTGCGTGTGTTTTCGGCGGCGGAATTCTATTGTACGCTGCAAATTATCAGCACGGAGGCACCGTATACGCTCTCAAAGCTAAGGTAAGGATTATATTTAGATACATCATAAAGCTATTTTTAACCCCTGAAAATGTGATGTTGTAGCGTACCATGATAAAAATGCTGTGAAAGTTTGCGAAAACGCAGAAATGACTCGACTTTTAATTGATTGATAGGGTTATTTCCTTGTTTATATTCGTCATGTTGGTACTGACAGCTAATTTGCAAATGTAAACAAATGATTGTTGATAACAAGTCAGTAGGTACTGATAATAATTGACAATGAACTTGAAATAGGTAAGTAATGAATAAATTACTTTAATTACATAATCACATGTCATTATTGTTTAATTGAAGTTTAAATTTATAGTTATGTTGCAGGACCTTTATATGGTTCTGAAGCAATTAAGTACCTACTTACTTAGTTAATTATATGTATTTGTCTGGTAGTGAGGCTATATGGATTCTAGCCTTTTGAATCCTTCTTTGAAGAGGAGGTATATTATTAAGAGAATCTCAAAAATCTTAAATCTCTTGACCAGGTGTATGTTGATAAGTGATAACTATAACAGTCAGTCAGTTTATCTTTGAACAGGTAAAGGATAAACTGGCTGTTAACATAAAGAACCCGCACAGCCAGAAAGAGTTCAGCTGTTCAGAGTTCTCCTTTCCGGCACAACCAGAGAGAGATAAAGTGCAGGACCAATGCGGCTTGCAGGGTGCCACTGGGTTCAGGCGGTGTGAAAGGCCCTGCTAGATATATAATATTAAGCATGTCCAACCGTGGACATCTTACTTCTATCTTGATAGCCTTTGCCTTCAAATTACAAATTGATGATAGGTGATGATAAATACAAACACAAATTTCTTTATTTAACTTAAAGATTACATTTGTGTGCTCTTACATTATAATATCACTGGTTAAGTAGTTATAAAATTGTGTTACATTTATTACTTACTTACAAATAATTTTAAGGTTAATAATAGGGTTATGGTTGCCTGTGAACCCCAAACTAGGAGACCTGTATAGTGTCCAAATATTGACTAAATATTGAATGAAGCAGTCTAATTAACTATAATAGTACTAGCTGATGCCCGCGACTTCATCCGCTTGAATTGAGTAAGTATTTTTGGTTCCTATGGGAAGCTTTTAATTTTCTGGGGATAAATTGTAGCATATGTGTTATTCCCAATGACGAAGGAAGTACTGTTATTCCAGACTATCTCTGTGCCAAACATCCAGATCCGTTCAGCCGTTTTGGCATGATTGAGTAACAAACATCCATCCATTCATCCAAACATTCGCATTTTTAATATTAGTATAGATTTATTATTAAACCCATACCCCTACAGTTTATTTTGACATCCTACCGTAACGCTACACCACTTGACTTAGCAATACCTCTTTGTCAGTAGAGTAGGCCGTAGGGTGGTAACTAATTAAAGTCACGACCGAAGCCTCCTACCAGAACATAGAGGACTTCGAATTTGAAATTTCCAAATTACTCAGTATTTTTTTAGGCCAGTACAAGTTAGCCTTTTAATACAATCTCACCTGATAAGTGCTGGTGCAGTCTAAGATGGTAGTGGGGTAAGCTGTTAGGGGCATGGCAGTTAATTCAACCCATACCCCTAATCGGTTTCTATTCTACACGGCATCGCACCGGAATGCTAAATCGCTTGGTAGTACGTCTTCGCTATTAGGGTGGTAATTAACCACGGCCGAAGCCTCCCATCAGACAAACGGGGCTCGAACCCGCCACCTTCCGCGTACAACAGCGCTCACCACTGCGCCACAGAGGTCGTTAACCTATTTAAATTTTAAACCAGTTTTCAAAATGTCACAATGATCGTAGGATATTGGGACACATCACACATACCCGGATACGTCCGCGCGGCGAATCGTTCGATCAACACCGCTCCGCGTCACAGATAGCGTCAGTCGCGAGCGCTCATGTGTGAAGACCCGCCGGCCCTAGATGTCCCGCGCCGATCCTTATCAGTCGCTATCGATTCGTACGACCATTTCTGCTAAACAACATCCATAATTCGAAACGGGAGCAATAATCTATACCTACATCATATCATACTAATAATAAGTAAGTATAAATGCGAAAGTGTGTTTGTTTGTTGGTTTGTCCTTCAATCACGCCGCAACGGAGCAACGGATCGACGTGATTTTTGGCATGGGTATAGTTGAGGACCTGGAGAGTGACATAGGCTACTTTTTATCCCGGAAAATTAAGGAGTTCCCGCGGGAATCAAAAAAACTTAAACCACGCGGACGAAGTCGCGGGCATCAGCTAGTATGAGTATAGATAATAAAATTTATCGCTCAATACGCACAGTTTACCAACCCATACTTAGGTAGGTACTCTCCATACTATTCCATACTACTTACTTAAATGAAATTTGGTACAAACATAGGTTGTATCCCGGGGAAAGACATAAGCTACATTTTATCATGGAAAATTAATTAGTTCCCGCGGGAATAAAAAAAAAACATAATCCACGCGGACCAAGTCGCGGGCATCATCTAGTATTTTGATAAGTGCGTTCGTTAAATTACATTGATTCGCTAATGAAGAGACCACCTAGACTGACCATCCGAATGACGTAAAAGCACCATCATTCAAACAAGGCATGCACCATAACCCTTCGGGTTAAACCACTGCGGGTTAAACCCACGTCCTCATCACGTATGACAGCTATCTATGATTAAATAGTTCGCACAAAAGATTGTTTGTGGATTATTTATTGGTCAGCCATTGATAAATTATTCATTTGGTAATCTTTTGCGGTGAATCCGCCTAGGCAATCGTAGGCTTTTCGCGTGTCGATTTGACAATGGTCTCTAGTGACTCACTTTGAATCATATTTGAACTATTTCCCCGTGTGATACTGGAGCTAGGTATTGCTTAGGTCTTAAGGTTTCCTGTTACGTATTAACGAAAGAAAATTATATTTATTCAATTATGGTGTCATAATCATTTATCATGCTGAAGAATTGTAGAGCTGAGAAATTCCTAGCAAAAGGCTTTCATTTAGTTTAGGAAATCTTGCTTCTAACTTCTTACTCTTCGATACTAACGCTGCTAGCTGCAACTAGTTAACAACAAACAACAACAACAAACAATACAGCTTAAATTCTTAAAAACTAATGTTAGTGAGCATAACTACACTATAACTTGGTGAGAAAAAGACTATTTAAAAATTTAACAGGTAAGTAGGTAGATTTCTTCTGCATTCTTCTACTATAGGTACAGGTAGGTTTCTTATCATCGTCTTTGCAACCCATTGCAGAAGGGTTTGGCCGTAGTCCACCACGCTGGCCAAGTGCGGATTGACAGCTTTCACGCACCGTTGAGAACGATACGAAGAACTTTTAGCCATGCAGGTTCCCTCGGGATGTTTTCCTTCACCGTAATAGCAAGTGATAAATTTAATATCTTAAAACGCCTTTATTTAACTCCGAAAAGGTGCGCGGGGATCGAACCCACGACCACCCTAAAATGAAGCCGGCCGTCTACAACACTATATATGTCACTCTCCAGTTCCTCGAGTATACCCATGCAAAAAATCACGTCAAACCGTCGGTCTGTTGCGGCGCGATTGAAGGACAAACTAACAAAAAAAACACACTTTCGCATCCATACTATTATTATAAATGCGAAAGTTTGTCTGTCTGTCTGTCTGCTACGCTTTCACGACCCATCTATATTCAACCGATTTTGATGAAATTTGGTACGGGGATAGATTGTATCCCGGGGAAGGACATATATGCCTCTTTTTATCCCGGAAAATTCAAGAGTTCCCGCGGGAATCAAAAATCCTTAATCCACGCGGACGAATTCGCGGGCATCAGCTATTTTATAATATTGGTATGATCTATCATTATCCGACATCTAATGCTAAAAGCTCGGTCCAATAGAACCACACACTAGTTGCTGCGCGTGCAAGTGGTACCTACCTAAGTAAAGTAGGTGGCGAGTAGTTTATCTCGTTCGCCTTAATTGAGCGCGCTGTCGCCTCCGTGTGACACTCCAGATCTCGGCCAGGTGACCCCAGATCAATTATACAGCAACCAGGGGAGCTTGCTTGGGATTTGTGATATCGGTTGTCACCACCGGTAACTGTAACTGTCTGGTTAGTGTAGCGGTTAGCTTGCTCGACTCTGGCTGACTAAGTCCTGGGTTCGATTTATGAGTCGAGGCAAATATACTTCGATATACATTGGGTTTTGCAGCCAATAGATGGCGCCATCTATTGACATATTTGTGAAGTTCTGTTAAAAATATCATCATCATTAAAAATTAAATAATTTCGTTTCCTTATAATATTTATCTAATTTTAGTATTTGTTGTTCAAGTACAGGATATATAATTCAAATAATTGACCAAGTTTCAGGCCTTTCAGAAAATTTCAGAGAGTTCTGAGATCAACTTTGGACGTTAGAAAATCTCCACTTTGAAAGCCCCCCATTTCGTCAATTTTAGGGGAAAACTTAAAAAAAAAAAATTTGGACTCTATTCCTAATTACCTATCTTTAAAATGATATACCTACCGCAACTCTATGTAACGCTATAAAAAATATTTTACTTCGCATTCGCTTCTATGAGAGCCCCCCTGAAATAAAGATTTTTATAACTTTTTAAGCCATATTCGGCTGGAGGCCATCGGTTTACATATTATATTTAAACTAGCTGATCTATTATAGCTAGCGGAGCTATTATAGTGCACAAGTGTGTGCGCAAACACAGGTGCACTCTCTGTTCCTTTGCTCTCATAGCCCGATGGGACGTATAACCGGACCGCGCGGAACCGCGACGACCGGAGAAAGATCAGGCGCAGGATCAGCGCTGCTTTACGTGCTTACGTTACCGCCAACTTACTAACTCCGGGCTAGTAATGAGAATTTATTGTCACGAAATATCCCAATATCTACTTAATTGTGGCCCGACCCCGGACCCAACCCGGGACCTCTTCAGCCGCAGTCGAACATGCTAACCACTAGACTCTAGTGGTCGTTGGTCTAGACTCTAGACTCTATACTGTAGTGACTAGAGTCTAGAGTCTAGACCAACGAGGCTGTCAAACGTTGATAAATATTAAGGTGTAATAATTAAGGTAACAAACTCAAAATTCGATCAATACACATGTTCATTGTGCATGTCAATAATTAGTATCGGGTCTCCTATAGAGTTCCTCCTGCTCTTCAAGAGTACGCGCCTCCTGTCAGAATGAGAGGGTTTAGGTACACCACGTTGGCCAAGTGCGGATTGGCAGACATCAAACACCTTTGAGAGCATTCCGGATAACTAATCGGGAATTACCTTTCACAAACAAACTTAGTTTTCCAGTCCCATATAAAAGGGATTAACAAATTATTATCTTTGCGATAGTTTTACCAAATAGATAGGTCTTTAAGTACATACCGGTTATTTAAAAGATTCATTTTAACTACGGACCTCTCGGTCTCTATTGGAAAAATAACTATGAGTTGAAGACGATCCTATATAATAGTCCCACGGGAATCTAGTAAGATCCACGATCTAAACTCTTTGGTTGGCTCCGTCAGATTATTTTTGTCGAGGCTCGAAATTCGTGCATGAAAATGTCTACAAAAAGGAGAGTATTAACAAGCAGTGTTACTTGTTAACTAAAACAAAGACGAACACGGCTTCGTTACAAGTTCGACACAGAATTCCGATCATAGCGCCTCAAGTAACATTGCATTCTTCACCCATACAACAAAAACAGTATAAAACGACACGGCAACCTTGGTCCGCTGTAACAAAACCCTGGATGTCTCGATAATATCGCACTCACGATTAAAAGTAAATCAGTCGAGTCGTTCCATTCACAGGTGACCCTAAATTGCATACTAGTGAGTCGACTGACAAGTGCAAGGACATTTAAACTTAAGATATTAGCAACAGATAGGATAATGTGCCAAAAGTCAAGAAAATTAGACCTTTGGCAACTTTCTTCTGAGTGCCATTTCAACTAATTTAGAAATGTAATGTAAAAAACACATAGGACCTACTTGTTGTTTTTCTAGAAGGTCTGCTCTACATGTTCAAGTCAAGTTTGTTTGATGGTAGTTAATTCGGATTTTTTTATTAATTTAGAAAACGAAAATTTGCATCGATCTTCTCAATATAAAGGTTTTTTTTAAAATATGTAGGCCAGCGCTTGGCAGCAATCAGACTTGCTTGCAAGTGCAAGGTGTTTAATATCAATTGTTTAATGTCCGTGTTGTGAATCACTGCCTATTTCGTTGTATAACATTTTATAATTAATGCTTTAATGACTACTTATCGGTGTAGTTTCCTAAAATGGGCTTCATGAGATCTGTTATAAATTTGTAATTGCGATGCTTAAATATTTAGGGGACTGTCTTTTAAAACTATCTTCTTTATGGCCTTATTTGTGTTTGATTCGTGTTTTATAAAAATGAAAATGCCAATATCCGCTCTACCATAAAGTCGAATCTCCTAGTTGCAACCCCCGACAAACAAATAGGCCATAACCTATTAAGTAAAGGGTGTTTCTAAGAATAGACCACCGACGTCGCCCATTGATCCAATTCTCTACCATTCCTCTTACAACCCTGCGCTTAGTCTATCGGTCAGCGTGCGACAGTTTTTTCTACCAAACCCCCACAGTTTATGATCATTGTTATATTCGACAGTATAATGATGTAATTTGTTGTCGATGCTAACTATGAACGAAAGAATTGGTACAATAGAACAGAGGATTAATGGGCAAAAGGTGGGAGTCTATCAAAGAAATATTACTTACTATTCTATAAAAAATTACTTTTACATTTTTACTTATTACTTTTCTTGCATCTTCTAGGCAAACGCGCTAGCGTTAGGCTGTATCACCACTTGCAAGCAAGTCTGATTGCAGCCCAGCGCTAGCCTCACTAATATGTCTGTGGCTAGCCTATATATATATATATATATATTTTTAAAAAAAAACCAACAGAAGTCGAAAAACGAAGTCTCTCCAATATATTTTCCTACTAGGGTATACCCGCGAATTCGTCGGCGGCGTGGTGTTGCTTTTGAAAACTCCAGTTGGAAAATTCAGATATTATAAAAAGTCCGAGCTAAGAGTAGCCGCTACCTTACTCTCCGGGGTTTGAACCCGTTAGGAGGTTTATCTACTCATGTGGTTTGAACTGTATAAACTTAATATATTTTAAAAGCAATTAATTGTTCGTTTCAATAGGGAGAAAAATTATTGCTTTAAGTTTAAAGTAAGGGGTGTGTTTCAAGATTTTTTTTCTATGCAGAGATTATTTTAAATTATGTTTTGAGATGATTTAATGGCTGCTAGTGCTAACTGAAAACAACATAATTTTTTTTCAAGCATTCATATAATATGTCATATTGATATTTGCCGTTTTGCCGTTTGTAGCTAATCTTCGACCACAATTATTTTTTAAAAGTTTGGGGTAACAACTAGCCAGTGATACTCGTAAATAAAAATATAAATGTAGATACTAATGTAAGGGTCCCGTGCTCCCAGGGGCTTCCAGGATGCTTCCAGGGAACTATTCATAGAAAAGCTTTTTAACTGACATCTATCATAGTTAACTTGATTTACGTTGACGTATTTAAATTAGCTATGGAATATGGAGTCAGTGGATCGAGGGGATTTTGCATAGCTGCATATTTTGCATAGTAACTATTGATGAATTGCAAGATAGTTTTTTAAAGATCATTTTTTCACACAAAAAATCTTTCGTAGGGAGATTTCAAACCAGGTCTAGTTAATCCTGGAGATCAGTCTAATTATTCTTAAAAATTCGATGATAAAATCAATATAAAACTGTAGGCTAGATAGGTTGTAGGTATACTTGTAAAAGCTTGTAGGTACTTAGTTGAAGTAGGAGCGCTTTTAATCGTTCCATTATTTTGATTTTCGGCAAACACTAGGAATTTATAATGCCTGCATTGTTAGATCTCGCTGAAGTCCCTTTTAACTTACTTAATACTAGCTTTGCCCGCAGCTTCGCTCACGTTAAGTTCGATTTACAAATTTCAAACCCCTACTTTACGTTGAATATTAAAAAATCAACAATCTCTCATTCACCCCTTTTATATATACCTATCTTCTTTTACACAACCCATCCATCTTTTCTTTGAGTATTTAAACTCTTAGGCTTTTGTAACGATTATTATCAGATGTTAGTGATAATACCAACGGCATAACGTGCTCTCCGAGGCATGGAGGAAACGAATAGGCCATATCGTTGGACCTCCAAATTCGGTCACCCATCCAGTTAAACACTTGGGTCAACGTTGCTTAACATTCGCAATCGATTGATATGCGTTGTCACAGCTAGGCCACTCGTCCCTCAAATACTTTCAATTAGTTCCATACAATATCAACAATCAGTAGATTCTAGGTAGGTACGCTAGACCGCAGGAAGGACGGACGGAGAGTCGGAATATTTTACCATTGATTTATAGCCGGGGCAATTATTATTGAAATATTGTGTGGAGTAAACATGTTCTCAACAAGTTATATTTCCGTGCGGGATATTAAACCTGAGTTCCGTTAATAGCACCGTGCTTTCTAGGCTATCGGGAGAATCGTGGGGACCTTTTGAAGGAATGCTAGCGACACCAATGATATGAACAACGATGCACTGTTACATGGAGACGTTGCTTCGAAACCTGGGCCCCAATCATGTATGAATGTCCGATCAAACGTTAAAGATTTTCGTCAAAGTAAAATAAACGTCTGCCCATTCTTATACGTTTAGGTATGTACGATACCCTAAACGTATAAGAATGGGCAGACGAAATTGAGCTCTAATTCAATGCTGTCATGGTTTATTTTACTTTGACGAAAATCTTTAACGTTTGATGGACAATTCTTACGTAATCGGGGGGCTGTTCCCGTTTATGCAGAAATTACAAAAATGTACTTAAGTACTAACTATGTATTAAGCAACTATTACATAAATATCATAAATTGGATATTTGAATTGGATAAATTGAAGAATCTTGAAGATCTTTTCTTTTAATGCTCTTTAAACATTGCTTTGATTTATCTAGTTATTATCTTTCAAATAATCAATTGCCTGGTGAAGGCTATGTTAGCAAAGTTATAAAGACCATGATCAATGATCTCACTGTAATATATTGCAATTTTTAACGAATATTTCTATAAAATTTCTTTTGAAAAATGTGAATATTGAAGAAGGTTGGCGCTTTATTAAATTATAGGCTATATTTTTTTTGTAATGTATACTTCTGAACTTTTGTATATCAGTACTAACACCTTTATAATGTTACAATGTGCAAATGCATTTCTCTTTCTAATACCTTTCTATAATGCTATTAAGTCTTAAAGGATAGGCGTGTCAAAGGCTTCGAATAAATCGATAACAGTAAAATTTATTGCATTTTAGCCATATTACGGCCTAATAAGGATTCCTTTTTATCAAGTTAAGTGCCAAGCCAAATGGGTAACTTAAATAGAATTGCCATTAACAGTATATTTTTGGATTTATGAATAGTAAGCATAACTAACTAAATATAAATTTATGTCTGCAAGTCACTGCCTTAGAATTTTTCTCCCAACAATAGAATTACAAGTAAAGTTATCAGTTCAAGCAACAAAGAATCTAATGTTAACTTTAAATATTTATTACAAGAGTTGTCTTAGCTACTTCACTATAAATACAAAGTTCTAGTTTCTCATAATTCGTGACCGACTTAGACCGAATTAGCGCGTGTTTTTGTTTGCCCTGTTGTCTTATTTTTAACCCTCTTTTCATTCGCTTGCTTACTTGTTCTGCTGCACTTATTAACTAAATTTTCAAACATGTTTAAGTGTGCCACAAGTTTTCTATAACAAATCTACCTCTTACTTGGCTATTTCCTATTCTCCTGCTACTGTGTACTCTATATCCGCTAGATTGACATTGAACTCGCTAATTCCCTGAAACGGTCCCCTGTCGCAGTCGTAAGATCCCCAAGTCGCAATTAATGATGGTCAAGCGTGTGCTAATTCGACGTCCGTTCACTGCAGGCTGCACCGCTGGTAATTGATTACCGGTAATTGATTACCGCTGGCTGTTCAGGGCTCGGTTAACTTAATTACCGTTTAGGGAAAAGAGATAAGAGGAAAAGTATCACTACGTAGGTAACTACTAGCTTGTAAATAAATTACCATTGTTTGCCGACCCGAACTTGGCCAGCATTGAGGACAATGGCCTAAACCCTTCTCATAATGAGAAGAGACCCGTGCTAAAATGTATACAGCGTATAGCGCTACACACTGCGCCACGGAGGTCGTCAAATAGAGTTCATACAAAAATCCCTTAGAAAAAAGCACTATCTGCAGTGTTTACCGAATTTTCAAGCAACTTTTCCAATTTTTCTCTCCCTAATAACCTTTATTTAGACTTTGGACTATCACGAACCTTAAAAACAATCTTACGCTAAACCGGTCCAGCTGATATCAAGTAATGCGTTTGACGACCTCCGTGGCGCAGTGTTGAGCGCTGTTGCCTTAATGTGCGGAGGTCCCGGGTTCGATCCCCGGCAGGGTTCGGAAATTTATAATCTCTGAATTTCCCTGGTCTGGCCTGGTGGGAGGCTTCGGCCGTGGCTAGTTACCACCCTACCGGCAAAGACGTGCCGCCAAGCGATTTAGCGTTCCGGTACGATGCCGTGTAGAAACCGAATAGGGGTATGGGTTTAATATAACTGCCATGCCTCTAACAGGTTAGCCCGCTACCATCTTAGACTGCATCATCACTTACCATCAGGTGAGATCGCAGTCAAGGGCTGACTTGTAGTGGATAAAAAAAAAAAAAAAAAAAAAACCAACGAACAACATTTACTTTTTAGGGTTCCGTAGCCAAATGGCAAAAAACGGAACCCTTATGTATTCGTCATGTCTGTCTGTCTGTCTGCCTGTATGTCACAGCCACTTTTTTTCCGAAACTATAAGAACTATACTGTTGAAACTTGCTTAGTAGATGTATTCTGTGAACCCCATACTTAGAACTGAAACTCAAAAATTTTTTTTTCATCAAACCCATACGTGTGGGGTATGGATAGGTCTTCAAAAATGATTTCTAATTAAATTTTTTTCTAAACTGAATAGTTTGCGCGAGAGACACTTCCAAAGTGGTAAAATTTGTGTCCCCCCCCCCTGTAACTTCTAAAATAAGAGAATGATAAAACTAAAAAAAATATATAATGTACATTACCATGCAAACTACCACCGAAAATTGGTTTGAACGAGATCTAGTAAGTAGTTTTTTTTAATAATTTAAAACTTACTACAGGTTTGTACGGAACCCTCGGTGTGCGAGTCCGACTCGCACTTGGCCGGTTTTTATTTATATAGATTTGCTGGGTCAATACATATTTTAAAAATTTGTTTAGAAGTAAGTATTTTAAACTCTCATTACTAATTCATCCCTTACATAGACTAATTCTAAAATAAACCACACAATTCTAATTCCCAAGTCCCAACCCCCAAATGTTAAATCTCAATCCATCGATTCCACTCAATTATCTCCACCGGAAATAGCCGCAGGGGTGTCAACCCCGCAAATGTCACAAACAATACATCTAACTTACTTAATCTGTTTGCTTGGAATTTTTCAATCAACTGCATACACTTCATAATTCCAGCACATGGGCACCCTGATGATAAAGATCTTGACAATAAAACTTAAACCACAACTATTGATAGAATAGAGTCCAAATTAGTTTAATGGGTAGAGAAGGTGGAAAACATAATTCCACCATATACCAAACCTGGTGATAAAGATCTTGACAATGGAAATTCAATTTTAACAACTCAGAAAATTGAGTTCTAAATGGTCTGACGAGTTGCGAAAGTGGAATAAGGTGAAATGGCGCGTACAATGGGTTGGTTGGGTCATTGAAACAAATCTGTTTAGGGGCTTAAGGGCGAAGGGCAACCGTCCTAAACATGTCGGAAACTGGTTTGAATGTTTGATGGAAGATTAAATAATTGTGTTGGACTGTTTGAATCTAATCGATCGAAAATCAAATTGGTTCCTGGACGATAATCAGCAGGATGTAAACATGTAAACAATTTGAAAATGATTGAAATATTTTAACTTGTAAACTGTCCGATTAGTGGTATGGTATGGGTTTAATATAACTCCCATACCCCTTACAGGTTACCCACTACCATCGTCACTTACCACCATGTGAGATCGCATTCATGGGCTAACTAGAAGTGTATTAAAAAAATGTAGTCACTTCTAGAGTTCTACTATTTAGGTTATATATAGGAAAGGGTAGAGTGTAACTCTTGGGTCTTATTGCCGCACTAAGAGTCGCTTAATAATTACTTAAGGGATCTACTCTAATCTAATCCTACTCTAAAGTGTTCCTTAGTATTGATTTCAATACAAAATCTATTACTGATAAGTTCTTCAAGTAACGATTAGTTACTCTGTTTTCATAATTATAGAGATTAATTCCTATTTATCTTAAGATTTTTTAAAGTACTTTCAAAAAGTTTCACTGTCTGGTCCTATAAATTATGAACAGACACCACCAGTACAGGGCAAGGATAACACCCCGATATGGCCTCCAAAACGCATTACATCACTGCAGCCAAGTGATTTATTCCAAATCTGTCGATCCGGTATCGCATAATACATCATTCCCGAGCTATATTCATTGTATTGTTAAACCTCACCCTCAATCTTATCTGTCTGGGAAAATTTCTATTCTGCTCCTCCTTTTTCAACTCCAAATCCATTCTAGAGCTGTGCAATTGAATTTCCCCTTTCTTTGCCACTGATTTCTATATTTACCTCTTTATTATTTGCTCCATTACTCCTTTGTATTCTATTTGTGAATTGTGATATACGAATCCATCCTCCAGCGAACTTTTAAGGGATAAATAAAGATTAATACGACATAAACGTCGTCGATTTAAAGAATGCTATCAATATCATTCACCACGGTTTCACATATGGCAGCGCTCCGAGGACTATTCCAAGTGAGCATAAGTTAAAAAGTATCCACTTCATTACCACGCAAATCTCGTTATGTAACGCGACTATCTTCGGAATCTTACCGGCGCCGACAGACGACCCGTCATATCGTATCGGGGGATCTTGATTGAGATTTATTATACACATCGGCCGAGTCGGCTCGCTCCATATAAATCAGTCTTCTGTAGCTCTACAAATTACACCTATAATTTTACCGCTCAAAAAAGTATATCACATTAATTCTTAAGCCTTTGGGATACGGTTTAAAATTAGACTGCCATTAATTTCAATGAGGGAGCGTCTTCGTCGGCGAATTTGTTGTTATGGAGTTCTTTCCGGTTTGTTGCGTGCGGTGATTTGTTTTGACCATTCGTTAGCGCTTGTTGTTTGCCCGATTTGGGAATTAGAAGTTATGAGTTAGCAGAAGACCTACCTGGCTTTCGAATTGATTGCATGTTAATTGAATCCTGGGGCTGTTTGTCTGTACATGGCTCGATTTCTTTGTCTTTAATGGCATGTCGGAATGGCTTCATGTTAAAATTTATACTTTTATGTTACGGCAATGTTTGCTCTTAGACCTAATAGCTATAGAGTGTATTTTTTACTTTGCTCAGATTTCCTTAGAGTTTAATCGAGAATTTATGTCAGACTCATTAGTTTTCAGTTTAAGCCAAGGTAAAATTATCATAGGTTTGAGTTTGAGCAAAGCACGCTCCATAAATAGTGTACCTACGTCTTTTCTTTTACTGTCACTAGCGCATTGTAATCTTTTGAATTGTCTAAATGCATAGATAGTATAGTCGCACAAACTTAACTGACCCGGTAACAGTGTCGCTAGTAGATATGAAAAATAAAATTTAAAAAAAACTTAACAGGCATAAAAATTAGTTCAAATTTTGGCCACCGGGTCACATATGTTTGACGGACTGTATTATAGTTACGCTAGCAATCTTCTAGCAAACACAGATTTCGCTTTTAAATGTCTGTAATATTTTGTCATCACTGTTTACTATGTTAAATCAAGGTACCTATGTGATGTATTATTTATTGTAAATAAATCAGGTAGTAAGTTTTTGTGTCTTTTAAATTGCATATTATAAAAATACTTTGTTGCATTGAAGTTTAAAATTACCGAGAAACATTGAATTGCAAAAATAAACATTGAATTTATGAGCTACTAATGCCATGGAAATTACCAATGTTATTCAAGAGATAAAAAAGAACATTAATACGATATTGAAGGATTAAAGTGTGACTGGATAAATCAAGCGGAACAACGCCTGAGCATTCACAATAAAATATATGGTGTAAAACATAATTATAATACTTTTAATATAATAAAAATATTATGGTGGCCAATCTCAACGGAGACTGCCAAACTACGCAGTTGATGTTGTAGTGCACAAGTGTGTTTGCAATTACAAGGGCTCTGCCTATTCCCTCACTCTCATATTCCTATTGGACGGCAATTATACACGACCGGAAAGAGATCAGGCGCAGAGCCAACGGAACGCCGACTCTGAAAGGCACTTCGCAACTCACAGCTTTAACTGAGAATCTCTTGACAGAAATACCTAATAACTATTTTTTTAGAACCTGGGACCTCATAACATCGACCATACAACTAATAGACTCTTCATATAGGGCGAACACTTTCAGACAACACATCAGACTTAATAGGTCTTATATAATTCCACGCCCTTGTAACAAAACCTGCCAAGTTATTTAAATATTAATTAGAGTATATCGATAATTAATTATCGATAAATAATTATTAGGAGTTAGGACCCCATCCCATTTGATTTATGATTTTTTTGACCTTGAGTAGACCAATCAGCGTTTAGTACCCCGCGCCCGCTTACTTGAGTCATTTGACTGAATTGTTTGCATTACGAAAGCATAGTAATTAAGCGTCTATTGGTTGTGTGGTCGATGCCTCATGATCACAATTCACAACCGAGTAGCCACTAGACCAACAGGACAGTCAAAATTAACAAATAATGCGTGAACTGAACCAAGCAGCCTCCTGATGCTCCATTTTTCTGTTAATCGCCATAAATTATAACATTTAGAATCTGATTATTGTACTTTATGTGTTTGAGAAAAGGTTTAAAATTGAATGAGTCCTGGAAGGTGCTTTGAATGGGAAGATCCTGGTGATTGACGAACGCGATGGTTATCGGGAACAACGCGTGTGGCGCGGGGACTCATGTTTGGATTTTGAACTATCGACTTATGAAATGAAACGACAACGAACGATATTAACTAGTCTTTTAGTTTACAGAAATGTAATGTTTAATAATATTATGAATGCGAAAGTGTGTTTGTTTGTTGGTTTGTCCTTCAATCACGCCGCATCGGAGCAACGGATCGACGTGATTTTTGGCATGGGTATAGGATGGAGAGTGACATAGACTACTTTTTATCCCGGAAAGGATTTAAGGTTTAAAAAACCTTAAATCACGCGGGCGAAGTCGCGGGCATCAGCTAGTAAATAATAAATCATTTAAATTTATTTCACGTAGGACAACTTGTGTCTCTTAAGTCTTATGATACGTTAAGACTCTACCACCGGTTCGGAAAGTTAATTCTACTAAGAAGAGCCGGCAAGAAACTCAGCAGTTGCTCTTTTCTTAAAAAAGAAAAATGTTATTGTAAGTAAACAATACAACACATACGTTACGTATGTGTCTAGATCTAAATAAGAACCACGAGGAATATACAGTAAGAGTAAGTGTAAATATCTTCAAGGCAAGAGTGAATAGGCATTTTGTAGGCAAGCGCGCTCCAACCCGTCGTGCTAGTTGAGCGACAAACGCGTCGAAGCGACAGTCTCAAACAGTAGCTGACCCTTCACGTGGCCTACGTGGTCGCGTAGATACATCTGTCATTTTCTACGGCGTTGTATCGCGTCCCGTCGCGTGGCGTCGCTTCTGTCACTCACCTAGGACAGGTCAGGGATGCAGGTTTCCTCGATACGTTTTTCTTCACCTTGATGTTTGTAAAGCAACTGATATCGAAAATGTAGGGGTGCATGCGTGGGATTCAAACTCTGGACTCCCTGAACAGGAGGCTGATATAGATTTTATCTATAACCAGCTTTTGACCCCGGCTTCGCTCACGTTACGTTCGATTTTCATACTTTCAAAGCCCTATTTTACTCCCTTAGGGATGGAATTTTCAAAAATCCTTTCTTAGCGGATGCTTACGTCATAATAGCCATCTGGATGATAAATTTCAGCCCGATCCGTCCAGTGGTTTGAGCTGTGCGTCGATAGATCAGTCAGTCAGTCACCTTTTCCTTTTATATGTATTTATAGAAAAAAAAAAAGTAAAAACGATTCCAGTTAGGCTAATATATAATATTGATATGAGTCTGCTATTACCTATTTTCTGGTATAGCTAAATTTAATGTTTGCTTATTTTCCAAAATCTAAAAGCGAAGTTCAAAATAGAGCAGCTGTTCGACTTCTATACGCATGTTTTTATCTTCGTAAGATCAAAATTTTATACATGCATGTATTGTACTTAATACTTATAGAATCAAAATAGTTATTTTACTTGGAGCTTTGGTTAAAGCCCACACTCGACTGTTTAAAAATGTAAACTATTCGTAAAAGATTTAGTGGGTATGTAATAGCGGTCCACATATCACGTACAATTGGTATGTTTTACAGCTTTCTCTATAATACCGACGCCTGTTGCATTCTTCCCTTGATTTACAATAGCTGTGACGGTTTATAAAATCCCATTGAGGAATTGGAGCAATTCTACGCCATCTTTGTTTACTTATTTACGGCTTGTATTTTGATGCGAGATATATGAAGCTGGTACTTTCAAATAGAAAAATCTTTCATGGCCACATTTATATCAGTAGGCCAAATATGTAAACTTTTATCAACCATTGTAAGAGCCACGTGTTTCCTGCCACGTAGGTAAAACTTAGGTACCTTCAAGACAAGAGTGAATATTATGCATCTTCTAGGCAAGCGCGCTCCAACCTAGACCTCATCATTGCTTTGCACTATAGACTAAAAGATAACTGCACTTTTGGTAACCATCGCCAGAAAGGCTGATTCAGTGTTAGGTGGATGTAGAGCTCTCCACTGATCACAAAAGTTAGTCTGCCTGCATGTGGATGGGCCTTTCGCTAGATATGGCCGTTCAAAGACGGATATATCATCTAGTCTTTTAGCTCGAGTTTTTGTAGTTTTTTTCAAAGATCAGCGAGACATTAAGGCATCTCGAATAAACTGTGTGTTGTAAGTTATGATTGTGCTGTCAGCCATCATGCAGGTAAGGTTCATCTCAAAGGCGTTGGTATCGAATGTACCAGGAGGTATACTACCATCACCTAGATCCGTATTGTTTTAATATGGTTGTAATTCGTGTTTTAGAATTATAATGCTTATTTTAGAGACGTCAAGGTACGTGACATATTTTTTTTTATCCACTTCAAGTTAGCCCTTGACTGCGATCTCACCTGATGGTAAGTGATGATGCAGTCTAAGATGGTAGAGCGGGCTAACCTGTTAGGGTTATAGCAGTTATATTAAACCCATACCCCTATTAGGTTTCTACACGGCATCGTACCGGAACGCTAAATCGCTTGGCAGCACGTCTTTGCCGGTAGGGTGGTAACTAGCCACGGCCGAAGCCTCCCACCAGGCCAGGCCAGGGAAAATTCAGAAATTATAAATTCCTAAATCGACCCTGCCGGGAATCGAAGCCCCAGGGCCTCCGCACGTTAAGACAACAGCGCTCAACACTGCGCCACGGAGGTCGTCAAACTGTAATTTTGAAGTAATACGTGTGTGCTTAGCATGCGCACAACGAGATCATCTCGCGACGAGAGAGAGAGATGTTGTCGTTGTCGGCAAATTTTTCATTTACCTTAACATGCACAAAATACGGTATATATTACAAGAAAAAAATGGTCAACATGTAAAGGTTCGTAGAGAAAAATACTTACCACAGATAAGAAATATTAAACTTTTATCTCTACTTTTGACGTAACGAGACAAGTAACCATATTAGCTTCGTTAAACACAGAGAGATAACGGGTAGATATAATTTAACTCGTAATGCGTATGCTAGCCATACTGGTAATACTGCTTTATGCCATGGTAGTAACCCCCTGTACTGAGGCTCGATCGTGCAGTAGGGTAGGAGCGTCGCCCGCGGCCGTGGACGGTGGTCCGTCGTGTCCACTCGCTGGCCGGACCGCCCGGACCATTGGAATAAAAACACCGCATTGTTTGTACTTACTCTTACTTGTTTGTAACTTTCCTCGATGACAGCTTTACCGCTCTGCCACGACCCCGACATCAGCCTTATTCTCTAACTCAGTGGCTATCCAAAAATTAAAATCACTGACACATATTTTTCCTCCATTGACAATCATCATCATTGATATTATAAATGCGAAAGTGTGTTTGTTTGTTGGTTTATTCCTCAGTTGGTTTGTCCTTCAATCACGCCGCAACAGAGCAACGGATCGACGTGATTTTTGTATAGTTGGGTATAGTTGAGGACCTGGAGTGTGACATAGGCTACTTTTTATCCCGGAAAATTAAGGAGTTCCCGCGGGAATCTTAAAAACTTAAACCACGCGGACGAAGTCGCGGGCATCAGCTAGTAGTCTATACTTAATATTATAAATGCGAAAGTGGAAAAAATGGATGGATGTTGGATGTAAACGTTAAAATAGGATGGATGTTTGTTACCCACTCACGGCTGAACGGATCTGGATGTTTGTAAATTACTTAAACAGTTCCCGCGCGAATCAAAAAAAAAACGAATTAAAAATAATTAAGTAAGCCTCCTCCTAAATGTCAATAAAAACTTACAGCAAATTTTCCGTTTAAAAAAAATGAACATTCAATAAGTAGTCAAATACTATTTAAAACCTTAATACTAGAAACCTATTAGCTTACGACAAACAGACAAGACTGTTTCTCTACATTGTGAAAATATAGACAGGATACTAATGTATTTATAAACAAGTTTGTTGTCTTTAGTTTTTTCATAAAGTCCGCTGCAATAAATTGCAAAAACTATGTGCATTTACTTCTTAGCTTCCGATGTCTCGTATAACATAAATACGACATTTTAAACGGCATTTTAGACGGTTGTAAAAAAAGTAATAAAAAGTGGTCGAATGCGATTCGGACTCATATAGGCAGAGGGTTCCGTACACATTTTAAATAATATGCTATGGCAACAGCAAGGCGCAAAAAAGGCGCCGCGCCGCCTTGCAAATAATTCGGCCCTTCTGAGTATGGAACTTCAATTATTACTAGGTTCTAATAATATGTTATTTTATACTCTTTTGTACTTAGTAAGTAAGTAAAAACACTTTATTACACACAAATAGATACCAGAACAGAGAGGTAAGACAAATCGTGAAAAAATTTACAACTTGTTACGGTGTAAAGGCGGCCTTACTGTACGAGTGATCTCTTCCAGGCAACCTATGTGAAAAGAGGCAGGTTGCATGATGATGATATCGTAATAATGGCATGGCAATGGATGATACGTTAGTACTATTATATTATTCTGTGATAATGGCCACCAACCAAAAGTGGAAACAAAAAATGCGACCGAAGGTAAGATGTGGCCATGACCACGATCGAACGATTCGAACCGCTAGGATATGGAATGCCCTTCCGGATTCCGTTTTTCCATCCGCTTATAATATTCGTATCTTCAAATCGAGAGTGAATTAGGCATCTTCTAGGCAAGCGCGTTGTACCTTAGGCTGCATCACTACTTCCAGCAAGTCTGATTGCAGCCAAGCGCTAGTCTATAAATATTTTTAAAAAATCTTCATTATGAAGCCACGACCGGAGAGATATATTATTATAATTTATAAGCGTTTATTGACAATCTTAATTTTTTTTCATACTTACAATTTATGAACAGCTATAATCTCCAATTGAGTCTTGACTTAATCAGACTTCTAAGGTAATGTTCGATTGTTTTCTCATCAGCATCCCCCAGGTTCTTCCATGTTTTGCGGTCATGCGTGTTCGGAGAGAGATTTATTACCCTTTATAAGTTAAAGGGTAAGTATAAATAACTTTTAACAATTAATTAAAGTGCTATTATTCGAGGCATTTTAGCTAAAGTTACAGAATACAGACCACTTTTTTATTTTTATTTTTTATCCACTACAAGTTAGCCCTTGACTGCGATCTCACCTGATGGTAAGTGATGATGCAGTCTAAGATGGTAGCGGGCTAACCTGGTAGGGGCATGGCAGTTATATTAAACCCATACCCGTATTCGGTTTCTACACAGCATCGTACCGGAACGCTAAATCGCTTGGCGGCACGTCTTTGCCGGTAGGGTGGTAACTAGCCACGGCCGAAGCCTCCCACCAGGCCAGACCAGGGAAAATTCAGAAATAATAAATAAATTCCCAAATTGACCCTGCCGGGGATCGAACCCGGGACCTCCGCACGTTAAGACAACAGCGCTACACACTGCGCCACGGAGGTCGTCAAAAAACCACTGTAACTTACGAGTATAGGCAGCGGAAGCTTAGTAATAGGATCTCGTTTGCGCCTCACTTCGTGTACGGATCCCTAAAAAGGCCAGCAACAAGGCGTTAGTTGGCGTCGCCGTCACAAATCACGGTCAAAACGACACCGCATCAATAAACTCGGCCTCATATCATGTACGGAACCCGTTCGATCACGGCACGGACCGACGGACGGTTTGCTTTTGTTCGTCTCATCTCGCTACTTCTAATGATGGAGGGATAAATGAATCATAATTGATTCACTATAGTTCGCGCACGAGTTGAATGCAGAGCAAATGTATGGTGACACATACATTTACTCTGCATTCAACTCGCGCGCGAACTGTAGCTGTTTCCGCCTTTTTTTAGTGCAGGGGCCATACTGCCAAGTTTCATTATTGTTGGCTTTCGTGTTCTAGAAATATAATCTTTATTTTAGGAACGTCAAGGTACGTGACATCAAGCTTTCATTTTCAGTAATATTGCTGTACCCTTACTCTGAGATTGATCGAATTTAAAATACGGTCTCACTAAGTGAGGTGAATCACATTTGAGTCAAACTAAAATGGACCCAAAAAACTCTTGATTTAAAGCCACAAATTCAGTGCAATCGATTCAAATTTCGAAACGCATCGTTTGGAGCGCTAGCTGTGAATGCATACACGAAATTGAGCTCTAAATTAATAAGATTAAGATTCATTTTAGTTTGATGCATATGTAATTCACCTCACTTAGTGAGACCGTATTTTAAATTCGATCAATCTCAGAGTAAGGGTACTGTAAGCGTTGGCTGTACGGCCCCAGGACTTGGGACCGCTCGTGGCCCCCTTGGTTAGTAATAGGGTATTTGACAACTTGTCAAATCAGCAACTATGTATATTTCAAACATCAAAACGCGCGCTTCATCCAACTTTGACGAAACGGACGTATGGAAGTAGATTTCATCCCTGTAAAGGATACCGTCCACCCATTCATAGGCTTTTTTTTTTTTTTTTTTTTTTATTGTGAGATAGGCTTGCGCTTGACGACAATCATGCTTAGTACAAAGCAATGATGAGGTCTAGGTTGGAGCGTTTTTATCCCGGAAAATCAAGGAGTTCCCACAGGAACATCGAAAACCTCCCAGCGCACTTGTTTTCTGCCACATATAAGGCAAGAGTGAATAGGGATCTTCTAGGCAAACGCGTTTCAACTTAGACCTCATCATTGCTTTGCACTAAGCATGTTTGTCGTCAAGCGCAAGCCTATCTCGCAATAAAAAAAAGTTTAAATCCACGCGAGCGAAGTCGCGGGCATCATCTAGTAGGTAGGTAAATGAATACATTTAGATTGAAAGATAACTGACAAGCGGCGAGAATATACTGATAGTTATAAAAACATCCATGTATGACAAGTTGGATCACAAAAGGGTCCATGGAAGCTGTCAAACTGAATTGCGATCGATCTTGCACCGCGGGACAATAGGGGTGTACTGATATGTTGGTAATATTGTGCTCAAATGTCAATAATTATAACATTTCTTTATTGGCGGACGATTGATGGGCAGTCAATGCGGGTGGTAATGCTTTTTTGCCGTTTCGGTATCAAACATGTTTGTTAAATATAAAATTTAAGTTCAATTGTGAACATTCTCATTATTCATTTAAAGTTTGATGATTTCATTTCATTTACTTATTTACGTCGTCGTCGTCGTCTCAACCTATAGACGTCAACTGCTGGATGAAGGTCTCCTGCATGGATCGCCACAGAGCACGGTCTTGTGCCGCTTGCTTCCAGCGGCTCCCAGCTACACGCTTGAGATCGTCCGTCCACCTAGTGGCGGGTCGTAAATTTACTAAGTAAATTAAAATAAAGATTACAAAATTGATTAATAAAAATGAGGTACTCAGTGACACGACCGGAGAGAGATCAGGCGCAGGACCGACAGCTTTACGTGCTCAAGGTACAATCATGTAAACAGGGACGAATACAATGTAATTACTCTTCAAATGCATCGGCAAATTCCAGAAGGACTTGGACGCCAAATTGGGCGCCAAAATTGGACGGCGTCATCAAACGCACGCTCACCGTGATCCCATTATGACCCTCCCGATTTGATTATGATGCTCTTTGTATTGTTGTTTTTGTTTAACTCTAATGCAGGAGCTTTGAGGTTCATTTATTTGACGTCTGTAACTGACTGACTTGTTGTTTAATTTTAAGGGGTTCCCTTCTAAGTCAAATATCTTTAGATAGGTTCCCTTGGCATCGTCAAGTATTAGTAGATAATTACGTAAGTTTGTTGTACCTTGCTTTAACAGAGCGTCGTAGTCGCATAAGCGACCAAGCTCTTATAAATATTTAAAAAAAAATGGAATATTTCAAAATAATTTAAAAAAAAAAATTTCAAAAATTAATTAAAAAAAAAATTAAATATTCGTTTTCACTTCTATCAGCATCCCTATGACTGCCAACTTTTTTTTAAATAGAGTAGCGCTTGGCTTAAATAAAACCTGACAAGGGATGAAGCAGCCTTACGCTTGCCTAAAAGATGTCTGCTTGCATCGAAAGGAGCAATACGTTTTCCAAGACCTAATTATAAGCCTTTCAGTAATCAGCATCTGGGTTTGCATGAGCAGGCAAAACGTTTGTTTTTCCCCTGCCCTTCGTTATTGTTCCTAATTCGGCTAATCATGTCCATTACATAAATTTAAAGACTGTGTTAAACAGCATCTGTTAAGTCGAGGGTATTATAGTATAGATGATTTTCTCGATGACAAAGTTGCATGGAAGCAACCGGCTTCGCATCCAGCAACCCACAAGTCAGTGTAATACCTACTTGTTAAAATTCAAAAGTTTTTTATTCAAATAAGTAGACTTTTTACAAGTGCTTGTGAATAGTCGTATGAATCTACCACTGGTTCGGAATGCCATTCCTACCGAGAAAAACCAGCAAGAAACGGCGGTTGCTCTTTTGAAAAAAAAAAAATTTATAATTTCATTAATTTGTAATTACTTAAGTAACCGCTGTCGTATGCATTTTATATTACTCGTATATACAAATTGTTACACTTTTCTGTTTTTGAAAAGAGCAACTGCTGAGTTTCTTGCCGGTCCTTCTCAGTAGAATCATCTTTCCGAACCGGTGGTAGATTCTTAGGACTTATCATAAGTGGCACAAGTTGTCCTACATGAAATAAATCATTTTCATTTTTTTTTTTTCATTTTTCATATTTAAAGCATGATCTCTTGCACCTGTCCTCAAACAACGTTAAGGAGTCCTCCAGAGGTCCGGAGGGCATAAATAAATACATTACATTATAATTGGGAGGTGGCGGGTTCGGTATACTCAGCTGAGCAAAAACTTCGCTTTTTCTCCCTCTACCAATGGTGCTTAATGCCTCTAATACCGTTACTTTTTAGAAACAGAATGACGTTTACATGTTGCGATTTGAGGGAACCCCTAACTATTTATCCATTTGTCCATTTCATTCCATATGGATGGTACCTACATACGATAAAACGAAAATTGAAAGCGTGCTTTCAAAATATGAATGCCCTCATCAAATTTTTATAAATTCTGATTTTTAAAGAAAGTCGGTTAAGAAACAAGCTTACTTATATTTGGACTACATTTTTTTATTCCACTCCGAACTGGCTGCGTGTCTCACCTGCCCCCCTAGCATGGGCCGAGACAATTTTCTCCCCGAGGAAAGGATAAAATTTTTATTCCTAAATAAATAAGTAAAAACGCTAAATAACGGTGGATAAATAGTCCCCCGAGTCCACGTGAAATGTCAAACGGGGATAAACTTCTCCTCTCCCCTGTTGCTGTGCTCTGAGAAGTGGACAATTTAATAATTTTATCTCTTGTCAGTGGATAAAATCGGGGGATAAATTTTTTATCTCCGGCCCATGCTAGGGGGGCTGGTACTAGTGCCTAAGTTATGAATTATGATCAGTCTGTCTGTCTGACATGGTTAGCAGGCACTATTATAAACCCATACCCTATTAGGGGTGTGTACATGGCATCGTATTGGAATTGGCGGCACGTTTTCGCCGGTAGGGTGGTACTGGTAACTAGCCACGGCCGAAGCCTCTCACAGCCACTGGAACCGAAAATCGATTTTAAATAGGTTTAATGTACCTACATAGCGTGTAAAGATAGAGCTGTCATATAGGTCACCTGTAAAAGCCCTTTAAAAATTAGATTAAAAAAAAATATTTAAAAGTCGTACAATATAAAAGGGTGCAGTCAAGTTGCCGAAATAAATGAGTGAATCGGCGTCGACATTCCCCGGGGCCCGCTCGTCCGTCCGTCGGTCGCGCGGCAAAAAGCGCGACAATGTCTAATGTATTGATGAGAAGCCGCGCGATGCTGTCTAAACACACGCCGATAACAACCATAATACCCTCCGTCGGCGCCGTTGATATACTTACTGCACACGAGGATACGCCCAGCTAAAATAATAGCGCGAGAAAAACTGACCAATACAATGTTAAAGTCTCAGGGGGCATACTTTCATCGCTTAAAGCTGTTATATTTTAAGATCATTGACGTTCGTGTTTTAGAATTATAATCCTTATTTTGGGGACGTAAATGTACGTGACATAAAGCTGTCATTTTTAAATAATACTGCTTTAACCGATGGTAGTACCTCCCAGGGATAAACACCCGAATATTACTTGAACAGAAATACACCGATTCTATTGTAGCAAAATATAACTACGTTACCTAGGTACTTTACTGTCCATTGATGACATACAAGTACAACAGTCGATCTATTACGGCAAAACAATGATCATGATAACGATATTACAATCTCAACTGTTAAGACCGTTGCATATGTCACATATTATGACAGGTGGCAACAAAGAGCCAAATTCAAGCAAACTAATAATGCAATATTGTTGCTAATGCAGATCTCAACTCCGCTTTTGGCAACAGATATTATATTACAGGCTACAACAGTAAAATGTATTTACGTACTTAGTAGGTAGTTACGTGCCATTGACAACACTCATCTAACAAGACGGGTCAGCTAACTCTACCTACGTCTAGGGTTGACGCGCTATTATATTTTCACAAATTCTGGATGGGTAATAATAGCACGCATAGTTTAACCCTATAATATCGATTTAGATGTAGTAGTAAGCTCATTCTCTTAATCCCAGAGATCTGAACGTGTGTTTTTTCAAGGATCTTTGGCTTTCTATATCAATGTCCCCTATGTTTGTCTCATATCCTCGGCTTAGGGCTATTCAATTTGGAGTCTCAATGAAATCAGTTAATCAGTGGCGCCGGGGACAAATATTTTTGTATGGTCTCCAGTTTTTATCCTCCCTTGAAATAATATGATTATTGATAAAAAAGTCGAGTTGCTTTATTAACTGCTCTACGGAGTTTTAATTGATTGTTTTCATTGATATCGGCTGAATCAACCCTCCCTCAACGCAAATATAGGGGAGCTATCTATACTAATGTTATAAATGCGTACGTTTGGATAGATGGATGGATGGACAGTGACTCCCTGATAGACAGGCAGACTGACAAATTTTTAAAATAAATTGTTTTAGCCTCTGTATCTACATCTATCCATACTTCGTAATATTATAAATGTGTGTGTGTCTGTTCGTCTGTCTGCCACACTATCACCGCCCCTCTATTTACCCGAATTTGACGATTGCACTGAGAAAAAAGACCTTCCGAAATACGGAAGGTATTACCGTCCCTTTTGACTCAGTAGGAAATTTACCTTTCAACTTGGAAGGATATTATTACCGTCCAAAATTTCCTTCCAAACAATGTCTGCCTTCTATTTCGGTGGGTAATACGTACCTTCCAAATTTCGGTCGGAAATTCCTACTGAGTCAAAAGGGAAGGTAATTTTTGGAAGGAAAATAAATGACGGTAAATACATACTTGGTCATATTTGTTCGGTAAATATAAATAACCTTCCAAACCTAGAAGACAAAATATTACCTACCTAAGGCGATGGCGAATACGGAGCGGGCTTTTGCAAAATTATAGGCTTTCAAAACGCCCTGTCCCAGCAAGGGTCCGTATACCACCTATGAATTATGCTCTGCTATGCGCTTTCAATGAATGTCCCAACTAGGTGGAAGCACCATTTGCCACGATGCAGGTACCGATACAAGCGGACTTGGCGATATATATGTGTTTGACCGGCGCCACCCTATACCGCGAGCCAATATACGCGTAGCGACATCTAGTGGTCGGGTCGGGTACTACATTCGGTGTTACAATTTCTATTTAATAAAACTTATTCGTTTTCCTTCCGATACCGAAATATTCCAATTTGTTTGGAGAGATATTATCATCTAATTTAGAAAGATGTTCCTTGTGTTATTTTCTCCATATGTGATCCATCTAATTTGGATGGTTATTCCTTCCAGCGAGCCTTTCTAATCCCTTCGTTTTCGATGGAATAGTAATGTCACTTCATTTCCTACTAAATAAGAGGGTAAATATCCTTCAATTTCGGAGGGTAAATATGCGTTTTCCTTCCGACACTGTTCCTATCGAAAAATTATAATTGATTTAGAAGGATATTATCATCTAATTTAGAAGGATACTCCTTGTGTTATTCCCTCCAAGTGTGATCCATCTAATTTGGATGGTAGTTCCTTCCAGCGAGCCTTTCTAATCCTTTCTTTTTTGATGGAATAGTAATGTCAATTTATTTCCCACTAGTTAAGAGGGTAAATATCCTTCAATATCAGAAGGTTAGCTGCGTTTTCCTTCCGACAACTTGGGATTTGAATTCAGAAGGACATTAACATCTAATTTGGAAGGATAAATTTGGGAGGAATTATTATAATGCATCCTTATTTAGTAGGAATATTTAGCTGGAAGGAAATTCCTTCTTGGTTAATTCCTTCCAACAAATTTCCTTCCTTTATGTTCTTCCGTATTAGACGGATAAAATTCATTACCTTCTAAATATCGGTAGGAATTTGGCAGTTCCCCGATTCAGAAGGTAATCGGTGGAAGGAAAAGACCCAATTTTGGAAGGAATCGGTTTTAGAAGGTAAAAATCGGAAGGTAAACAAGGAAATTTTTCTCAGTGTGGTACTGACTACTAATAATTAGGTCGTAACTCATTTGATGTATAAAGAAAGAAAGAAAGAAGAAAGAAAAAACATTTATTTTCAAATTGTGTCATACATTACAAGTATACCTACCTAAAGAGGTAGATCACCCCTGCACCTCAAGGATCTGAACAAGATCTAGAATCTAAACAGCATATAGACTCTGGGAAGGACATACTTAGGCTTTTATAGCAATTACATCTGATTGGTTCACAGTTCACGCATTAATTGGCCAAAATGCAACAGATTACCATATTATTTTAAATTCAAACAATCACAACAATTGAGATTGTAACAATGATTGATACAAGTTTTACACAATAAGGCTACTGATGTTAAGTGTCAGTGATTTAGGAAATCTCTCCGCTCCCGATTAATGTCTAGATTGATGTCTGTCCGCGTCGCCTACGCTTGCATGCAAAACAGCAGCGCCTGCTTGTCTCGATCTTGTGATTACACGTTAAATTGCCTGTTTATAAATGGTTACGTAATTAACTGTGCTTTCCTAACTTGTGCAGAATTAGAAAAGTGCATAGTCCAAGTCCTCGTAGCTTTAGTTTTAAGATTCACGTCATATACTTTGTATAGGTACTTAACGTTCAAAAAGTGTACTGTGTAGTAGGTACCAATTTTCAATAAACATACTCGTACCTATTTTGTCTGTGACTTAACATAATATCTCTGGCATTATAACGAGTATTACCAGCCCATTTCTGAGCTTGGGTGTCCACTCAGAATGTGAGGCGTGTAGGTCCACCGCGCTGGCCAATTGCAAAATGGCAGTCATCAGACACTTTTGATTTTCGAACATTTAAGTATTGAAAAATCTTCTGGGGACTGATGGTCAGACATATAGACAGACACACTTCATTTATAGTAGGTACCTGTAAGCGACGCGAATATAAACAAAATTACAAACTCTTAACTTGTTATTTGTATCTTTAGTTTTCATTTTTAAAAGAAGAGTAGAAAAATAAAAATGCTGTCGAGCAAAATTATAACCGAATAAATCATTTTTTAAATTGAAAACCCCATCCTTTACAGTACCTATTAGTATGGATTAATGAATACATATAATTGGAAGCCATTTAAGGCCCCCGTTAACATGGTAACTGCAGAACTGTAACGACAGGCGTAAATCGGGCGCGACTTAACTCGATCCCATCACATGATCGCAGAATCCCGTCTCGTCATTAACATGGAGACGGTCATTATACTTACTATAAAAATTACATGTTTACACGCCGTCGGTCCGTGCTGACGAGTAGGTATGTGTTGAAAGGGAAGAACTAAAAATATTCGCAAGGCATCGCCTCTTTACTACCCCAAAGGCCGTTGATTGCTCATCACGACATTTTAAATGTTTTTAGTCGAATAAACTTTCACAAGTGATTTTGAATTGTAAAGTGAATTCTCTCTATTATGAAGTGACTCTAGTCCGGAAAGTTTGGAAGGATGGATGGATGTTTGTGACTCAATCTCGCAAGAACGGCTGAACGGATCTGGATGAAATTTGGCTGTCAGGATGTCTGGAATAACACTTAGGCTACTTTATATCGCGGAAAATTAAAGAGTTTTCGGGAATCAAAAAACAATCCACGTGAACAAAGTCGCGGGCATCAGCTAATACTAGCAAACATTTAGCTAATATTTGCACTTATACGCACCAAACAGACCGTTTGGTGCGTATAAGTGCAAATAGCCCCTGATATGATGCTTTAATTCATTACGCTAATCGATCATCCTGTCACTCGCGCTTTACCAATAATAATATTCATACTAACAATATAAATGCCAAAGCTTGTCTGTTTATTTTCTCAAATTTTTTTCAAAGTGGGTCGGCAATTCACATAACCGATCTCTATAAACGTTGTAAGCACAATGGAAACTAACCACAGTGATATAATATTTAGTTTCCATTCTTGAGATAACTACTTAGGTTAATTTTCAGAGGAAATTTATTTTCGTCCTGAAGAAATATTATTTCGTCCTGTTTTGTTAATTATTTATAAGTATAAATCAACGCGGATGGAGTTGCGGGCAAATCAATGTCTATAACGATAAATATGGTATGATACGATACAACAATTAAATTAGGCACTTATCATATTGTGTTAAGGATTATTTTGCTATGCATAGCTATTTTTATTTGCCCCACTGTTTTGCCCATATAATTAGCCAGTCTTGTACAAATCGTTCGAAGTGTCTTCGGTTATTAATAGAATATTCAAATGAGTAATTTAAATCGTGTAATACATGGCTATGTATTACCGTTGTATACATTAAATGTTATATTTGATGACCTTCTGGGTCACGAAGTCTTAGTTTTAGTCAGTAAGGTGTTATTTTCTAATCTCACTTAGCTTCTTTTGATGCAGACTTAAGTGCAGCAGTGCTAGTTTTGTAAGCGACAAATCGCCAGTTTCAGTATCAGACGGAAGAATACTTTTTAGGATCTACTTAAACCTCCTCTACTTAAAAGATTGATTTAAGTATATATGTAATTCTCACTCTTCTTCCCTCCGTTCTCAAAATAATCTTTTATTAGTACTCCTACTCAACTTCCTTCTATCAAAATTCTTTTACGGTAACTGCTATACGGCTTTGGAACGTTCTCCCCTTGGATATTAAGCTATCTCAATCTCTTCCTATCTTCAAAACTAAATTGAAACAACATTATCTATCATTATAATCTATTTATTCATCTGTCGTCTATTACCTATTACTGTTATATCTACTGTGTATTTATTCTATATATTTTTACATTGTACTTACCAGTGTTTTTATGTATATAATATTTACTTATTATTATGTCTCAGTACACCCCTCCCGCTTTCTTTTAAGTTTCCTCTGCCCTAAGGTTGCCTGGAAGAGATCGCTATTTAAGCGATAAGGCCGCCTGTTGTGCCGTATCCATTTATGTTTGTTTTTTGTCTTCTTATTTCTTTGTGTACAATAAAGTATATTTTACTTTTACTTTTACTTTACTTTAAATACCAATAATTATAAATGGATGTTTGATTGTTTGTTACCTTTAACCTTCCGGCCACAATGTCGAACTGAGATTTTGAGTGGAAATAACTTATACCCTGAATTAACACTTATGCTACATACGAGTAAGTTGTCCCGGAAAATTAAAGAGTTACCGCGGAAATCAAAATTCTTAATCCACTCTAGTATCTACTATCTACTCAATAGAATATCGAGAAATCTAGGTGTGGATCGTTTAATAATTAACTTTTTATTTGTTTCAGGTACTTATTATGTATAATATGTCAAGAGGAATGATTCGGTACTGAAGGGATTAAATAGTGGGTCAGTATGTCGGAGTGCAAATGACGAGGTCCTGGGTTCGAAATCAAGCTCGAAAGCTGTTCAAAGTAGTCAATGATAATCTCTCTCTTATCAACCCATTGCCGGCTCTGGCTACTGAGCACGGGTCTTCACTCGGAATGAGAAGGGTTTGGCTATAGTCCACCACGCTGGCCGAGTACGAACTGACAGACTGCACACACCTTCGAGAACATTATGAAGAACTCTCTCGGGCGTTCAGCAGGCTTCGCATGCGCACTACGAAATATCTCGCGACGAGAGAGAAAGAGAGATGGTGTCGTTGCCGGCTAATCTAACATGCACAAAATGCAGAATATATTACAAGGAAAAAATAGTCGGCATGTAAGGGTTCGTAGAGAAAAATACCACAGATCTATTTACTTATAATAAAACTGTAACAGGTCCAATTCTGTACATTGAAGATATTTTGAAAATTTTTTTTGGAGGGGACTCATTATTCGATACTGAAGCCAAATCTGTAATTTTTTTCATTTTTGTCTGTCTGTCTGTCTGTCTGTATCTTGGCCGCGCATCACGCCGAAACTACTGAATGAATTCAAACGAAACTTGGCACGATTTGAGCCCATACCACAAGGTAGGACATAGGATACTTTTTATCCCGAAATTCTACCCCCGAAGGGGTGAAATAGGGGTTGAAAGTTTGTATGAAAGTCCTTAATTTCTCAAGTTATAGCCATTAACTTGATAACTTGATATATGAGCTGCGGGTTGAAAATGAAAACATATGTGTTTCACAGATTGTCAAAATTCCACCCCCGAAGGGGTGAAATAGGGGTTGAGAGTTTGTATGAAAATCCTTAATTTCTCAAGTTATAGCTATGAAACAGCATTTGCGCTCTCGTTAAAATATGAAGAAGTACGTGTTTCACCATTATAGGGGGATTATACCGTGGGATAGTAATATAGGCTTTTTTTATCCTGGAAAATTAACTGAAAAACTTATTCCACGCGGACGAAGTCGCGGGCATCAGCTATAAAGAATATACATACTCGTACATACATACATACATAGGCTACTTTTTATCCCGGAAAATTAATGAGTTCCCGCGGGAATCGAAAAAACTTAGTCCACGCGGACGAAGTCGCGGGCATCAGCTAGTATGAAATATTACTTTTATCTCTATTTTCATTAATTCAAAATTCAAACGTTTTTTATTCAAATAAACATTTACAAGTGCTTTCGAATCGTACCGAGAAGAACCAGCAAGAAACTTGGATAAGTAAGACAAATAGAGTTAACGGTAAGAGCTTCGGTAGACAAATAGAGTTAACGGGTAGACATAATTTTACTCGTTGTGCGCATGCTAGCCCTACAGGTTTTCCTTTGAAGCAAGTGATATTTAACTTCTTAAAACGCCTAGGTATAGGTAACTTGAAAAGTTGGAGGTGCGTGTCCGGGGATCGAACCCGCGTTCCCGTACAGGAGTCCGGGTGTCTTATCCACCGCTTCAATAAATTTAGTAAAACATAACCAACTAAGAATTTTATCTGGCACCTTTCGCAACTTTCTTGTATGAACCTATTGGGCGTGAGAAGTCAAAGATAATAATAGAAGGCATAGATAAGTAATTAATTCGCAATCATTTATCTCAGAACTGTTCCCTACGTTATCAACTTTCACAAACAAACGACATTTAAAGTGAAAGCAAGTAAATGACCACTTGAAGTGGAGTGAACGAAAACACTCGCCTCGCAACACGGCTCCGAACCTGACACGCGCGGTAATCGAACCTGAAGCTTTTGCCGTGTAAATTGTGTTACTGCTAACTTTTGATCTAGTACCAGTTGTACAAGTATAGCCGGTCTCACGAAACGGTCTAAATAATTACGCCACAAACAGGTGGTATGCGAGTACGATTCGAGTTTGGCTATCTAATTGTCTAAATCAATTATATCAAAGTCGATATATAATCCAAATTAAGGGGTTGTCCTTTGTAAATGAGTTTACATCCACCACCACCACTACAGCCCATTAACGTCCCACTGCTGGGCACAGGCCTCCACTCTCATAGGAGAGAGGGAATTAGAGCTTAGACCCACCACGCTGCTCTAATGCGGGTTGGCGGGCTTTAACGACTATTATCATGTTATTGATAATAGCCGGGACCGACGGCTTAACGTGCTCTCCGAGGCACGGGGGTAAAACAACGCCAACTTCATAACTCCGGGCTAGTACCTACTGAAAATTTCTAATCAGGAAACCCAATACTCAATTATGGCTCAACCCGGGACTCGAACCCGGGACCTCGTCGGCCGCAGTCGAACATGCCAACCACTGGACCAACGAGGCAGTCTACATAATTTTAGAGTTTACATAATTTGACCTAATCAGTCAGTTTCCATTGCTCTGGGAATCGAACCCGGGACCTTATACCGCCACACGCACACACTATTGAATAAGTAAACACCTATGATTCAGATTTTTAATGATGAAATATCTATGTATAATTGCTTTATTTTTAACTAGATGATGCCCACGGCTTCGTCCGCGAGGATTAAGTTTTTTCAATTATGCCGCGAGAACTCCTTAATTTTCCGGGATAAAAAGTAGCCTATTTCTTTCCCCGGGATACAAACTATCCCTGTACCGAATGCCATCAAAATTGGTTGGACGCATGGGCCGTGAAAGCGTAGCAGACAGACAGACACTTTCGCATTTATAATGTTAGTATGGATTTGCACTAGGTAATAAAATTTGATGAATTGGTAAATGGCAAATAATAAAAATGAGTAGGTTTATCTATTAGTTTCAATATTTCCATCCGCAGATTAATCTTCTCTATATATAAAAATGAATCCCTATTTCCCTTGGTCACGGCATCACGCGTGAACGGCTGGACCAATTTCGCTAATTCTTTTTTTGTTGTGTTTGTTATTGTAAGGAGAAGGTTCTTATGAAAGAAAATGTTTGAAAAATTGTACGGAAAAGTAAAAAAAAAATGGGTTAAAAAATCTCCATATATACAAAAATAAATGAGACATAGACAGTAGAGAGATCTTCAAATATATTGTCAGATTGACGGTCATTTATTCAGTTTCATATATTATATACATTTATACTGAAAAAAAAAACCAGTTCCCACGGGACTCCATAAGACCTAAAATCCACGCGGACGAAGTCGCGGGCATCAGCTAGTCTATTATACTATATATAGCTCGATTACCACTCACTCACTCACTGACTGACTGACTCATTGACATAATTGTTCTCCTAGAAAGAGACAGAAAACGATATAATGATGTAGGGGAGATGTGTTCGGGTGCGGGATTCGAGTAGGGAAAAATTATGACATTTCGGAAAAACAAGATGGCGGCCGACGTGATTCTTGCAACTCTTTTGTTTTTCAAACGATTTCGTTAAAACTCGCAACGATTGAAGAAATTAGGAAACGATCAATAGAAAAATTGGAAAAAATTGGAAAAACAAGATGGCGGTCGAGCTGTAGTGTTTTCAAATTTTTGATTTTTCGACCCCGAACCGCGGCGCCGCAGATCCGAAACGGCGTGGTCGAGCATGATAATTTTTTCTTTTTTCGACTACAATTATCCTGTATTTTGACAGAATGGGAGTGTTTTTTAAAAATTCAAGATGGCGGCTGTCGTGGCGGCCTTTTTGTTTGAGGTACGAAAAAACGCAATTTTAAAATTCAAATTTCTTACAGTTGGCAACGTCGGAGCGTTTCGACTTCTATGGGGCGATTGTGTGGACGGACTCGAGGTATGGATTGGGGAAAAAAATTACCCCATTTCTCGGGAAATTTTCAAGATTTACCCCAAAAACAAAAAAATCGAAATACGGACTTTTTGCAAAATTTGAGTACGAGCAACCACGTGTCTCACTTGTGCGAATGACATTTGGGTGTTTTCGTCGCCGAGGTCTGGCAACACTGGAATTTATCAAAGTAAAAGTGATTTTCGACATGGTCTTTTTTCAGGGGCGATCATTTCGGCTGGGTGCGAGCGAGATGAAAAATTTAAACGTCATCAGGAGCGGTATATCCTGTAGTTTACGGGAAAATTATGAAACTATGTAAAATGTTTCTGTGCAACGAGGTGGCGGCCATTTTGTATTCTTTTTGTGTTTTTGAAAATTTCGAACACGTTTTTGAGGCAGTTGGCAACATTTGGGAAAGTTGACATGTACAAATCGATTGTGTAACTCAACCAGCGGTATCGAGATATCTACACAGTGTTGCCACATTTGGGGTAGTTTTCGAGATTTTCCCAAAAATGTCCTCCTGTAAAATTTTGTATGAAAAATTTTTTTTTCACTGATGGCTTCGTATACACGTCAAAAAATTAAACTTGAACAAAAATATGGAGACAGCTGATGATTGAGGATTTCGCAGACGGGTAAAGAGCACGGCCGAGGTATTGAAGATAGGTGGGGGGTGCTCGACCAAATGTCATTCGAAACTTCATCCAATGGACAATGAGCTGGAAAAAAATTCAAAATGGCGGATTTAAGATGGCCGCCATACAAATTTATTTGGTGTCTATCTCAGAAAGTATAAAATATGGAAGAGTGGTTTCTTGGCAAGAGATGATCAGGACGAGGAGGTCTATTTAGCGAAATGAAAAAAATTTCAAGATGGCGGAATGTTTTTTTTCATACCAAATTATATGGCGATTAGGACTCATTGACATAATTAATTGTTTTCCTAGAAAGAGACAGAAAACGATACAATGATGTACGGGAGATGTGTTCGAGTGCGGGATTCGAGTAGGGAAAAATTATGACATTTCGGAAAAACAAGATGGTGGCCAACATGATTCTTGCAACTCTTTTGTTTTCCAACCGATTTCGTTAAAACTCGCGACGATTGAAGAAATTAGTAAACAATCAATAGAAAAAGTGGAAAAAATTGGAAAAACAAGATGGCGGCCGAGCTGTAGTGTTTTCAAATTTTTGATTTTTCGACCCCGAACCGCGGCGCCACAGATCCGAAACGGTGTGGTCGAGCATAATATTTTTTTATTTTTTCGCCTGCCAATATCCTGTATTTTGTCAGAATGGGAGTGGTTTCTAAAAATTCAAGATGACGGCTGTCGCGGCGGCCGTTCGGCTTGAGGTACGAAAAAACGCAATTTTAAAATTCAAATTTCTCACAGTTGGCAACGTCGGAGCGTTTTGACTTCTATAGGGCGATTGTGTGTACGGACTCGAGGTATGGATTGGGGGAAAAAAATACCCCATTTCCCAAGAAAATTTCAAGATTAACCCCAAAAATAAAAAAATCGAAATACGTATTTTTTGCAAAATTCGAGTACGAGCAACCACGTGCCCCACTTGTACAAATTACATTTGGGTATTTTGTCGCTGAGGTCTGGCAACACTGGAATTTATCAAAGTAAAAGTGATTTTCTTTTCTTTCTGAAGTGGTCTTTTTTCACATTATAAAACTATGTAAAATGTTTCTGTGAAACCAGGTGGCGGCCATTTTGTATTCTTTTTGTGATTTTGAAAACTTCGATCACGTTTTTGAGGCAATTGGCAACATTTGGGAAAGTTGACATGTATGGATCGATTGTGTAACTCGACCGGCAGTATCGAGATATCTAAACAGTGTTGCTGCATTTGGGGTAGTTTTCGAGATTTTCCCTATAAACTCCCTCCTGTAAAATTTTGCATCACAAATTTTTTTTTCACTGGTGGCTTCGTATATAAATCAGAAAATATAACTTGAAGAAAAATATGGGGACAGCTGATGATTGAGGATTTCGGAGACGGGTAAAGAGCACGGCCAAGGTATTGAAGATAGGTGGGGGGTTCTCAAACAAATGTCACTCGAAACCTCATCCAAAGGCGGTGAGTTGAAAAATCTCCAAAATGGCGGATTCAAGATGGCCGCCATACAAATTTCATCAGTGTCTGTCTCGGAGAGTATTAGAGATGGAATTGTGGTTTCTCGGCAAGAGATGATCAAGACGAGAAGGTCTATTTAGCGAAATGAAAAAATTTCAAGATGGCGGAATATTTTTTTTCATACCAAATTAAATGGCGATTAGGAACTATAAAAGACGTCATTGTTCTCCTAAAAAGAGACAAAAAACGATACAATGATGTAGGGGAAATGTGTTCGGGTGCGGGATTCGAGTAGGGAAAAATTATGACATTTCGGAAAAACAAAATGGCGGCCGACGTGATTCTTGCAACTCTTTTGTTTTCCAACCAATTTCGTTACAACTCGCAATTATTTAACAAATTAATAAATGATCAATAAATAAAATAGAAAAATTCGAAAAATAAGATGGTGGCCGAGCTGTATTGTTTTCAAATTTTTGATTTTTCGACCTCGAACCCCGGCGCCACAGATCCGAAACGAGGTAGTTCATGTCTAAGAGATATTATGTTTGGGTGTGGGATGGGAGTAGGGAAAAATTATGACATTTCGGGAAAACAAGATGGCGGCTGATTTGCCGAAATGAACCGATCGAAGCATAGAAGATAGGTGGGGGTGCTCGACCAAATGTCATTCCAAACTTCATCCAATAGACAATGAACTGAAAAAAAATTCAAAATGGCGGATTTAAGATGGCTGCCATACCAATTTATTTGGCGTTTATCTCAGAAAGTATAAAAGATGGAAGAGTGGTTTCTTGGCAAAAGATGATCAGGGTATGTACGATACCCTAAACGTATAAGAATGGGCAGACGAAATTGAGCTCTAATTCAATGCTGTCATGGTTTATTTTACTTTGACGAAAATCTTTAACGTTTGATCGACCATTCTTACATGATTGGGGCCCAGGACGAGGAGGTCTATTTAACGAAATGAAAAAAAATCAAGATGGCGGAATATTTTTTTTCATACCAAATTATATGGCGATTAGGAACTATAAAATACGTCATTGTTCTCTTAGAAAGAGACAGAAAACGATACATTGATGTACGGGAGATGTGTTCGGGTGCGGGATTCGAATGGGTATAAATTATGACATTTTGGAAAAACAAGAAGGCGGCCGACGTGATTCTTGCAACTCTTTTGTTTTTTAACCGATGTCGTTACAACTCGCAATTATTGAAGAAATTAGTAAGTGATCAATAGAAAAAGTGAAAAAAATTGGAAAAACAAGATGGCGTCCGAGCTGTAGTGTTTCAAATTTTTTGATTTTTCGACCTCGAACCGCGGCGCCACAGATCCGAAACGGGGTGGTTCATGTCTAAGAGATAGTACGTTTGGGTGTGGGATGGGAGTAGGGAAAAATTATGACATTTCGGAAAAAAAAACATATTTAGGGCTCCCTGGGATTACAAAACAGGAAACTGATACCT
The DNA here is from genome assembly GCA_917051295.2 of Erebia ligea. Taxonomy (NCBI): domain Eukaryota; kingdom Metazoa; phylum Arthropoda; class Insecta; order Lepidoptera; family Nymphalidae; genus Erebia; species Erebia ligea. Next base: position 310,220 of record OU785240.1, on the reverse strand, counting down.
ACCAAAGTTTTAAAAAATCAGCGCCATTTTGAAATTCTTTGTTAATTGACAGATTTCGTTCAAAATCGATATTTAGGACTCCCTGGGATCACAAAACAGGAAACTGGTACCAAAATTTTAAAATATCAGCGCCATTTTGAAATTATTCGTTAATTTACCGATTTCGTTCAAACTCGATATTTAGGGCTTCCTGGGATTACAAAAAAGGAAACTGATACCAAAGTTTTAAAAAATCAGCGCCATTTTGAAATTCTTTGTTAATTGACCGATTTCATTCTAAATCGATATTTAGGACTCCCTGGGATCTCAAAACAGGAAACTGTTATTTAAATATATTACAATCCCTGGGATCCCTGGGAATTCAAAACAAGAAACTTGTACCAAAATTTTAAAAAATCAGCGCCATTTTGATATTATTTATATATTGACCGATTCAAAATCGATATTTAGGGCTAACCACATCCCGTGAGCTGCTTTAGCAGCTCGCGCACAGAGCGAAACACTAGTTATACTATATATAGCTCGATTACCACTGACTGACTCACTCATTGACATAATTGTTCTCCTAGAAAGATACAGAAAACGATATAATGATGTAGGGGAGATGTGTTCAAGTGCGGGATTCGAGTGGGGAAAAATTATGACATTTCAGAAAAACAAGATGGCGGCCGACGTGATTCTTGTAACTCTTTTGTTTTCCAACCGATTTCGTTACAACTCGCAATTATTGAAGAAATTAGGAAACGATCAATAGAAAAAGTGAAAAAAATTGGAAAAACAAGATGGCGGCCAAGCTGTAGTGTTTTAAAATTTTTGATTTTTCGACCCCGAACCGCGGCGCCACAGATCCGAAACGGCGTGGTCGAGCATGATAATTTTTTCTTTTTTCGACTTCAATTATCCTGTATTTTGACAGAATGGGAGTGGTTTTTAAAAATTCAAGATGGCGGCTGTCGCGGCGGCCGTTCTGTTTGAGGTACGAAAAAACGCAATTTTAAAATTCAAATTTCTCACAGTTGGCAACGTCGGATCGTTTCGACTTCTACGGGGCGATTGTGTGTACAGACTCGAAGTATGGATTGGGAAAAAAAAATTACCCCATTTCTCGGGAAATTTTCAAGATTTACCCCAAAAATAAAAAAATCGAAATACGTACTTTTTGCAAAATTCGAGTACGAGCAACCACGTGTCCCACTTGTACGAATGACATTTGGATATTTTCGTCGCCGAGGTCTGGCAACACTGGAATTTATAAAAGTAAAAGTGATTTTCGACATGGTCTTTTTTCAGGGGCGATCATTTCGGCTGAGTGCGAGCGAGATGAAAAATTTAAACGTCATCAGGAGCGGTATATCCTGTAGTTTACGGGAAAATTATGAAACTATGTAAACTGTTTCTGTGGAACGAGGTGGCGGCCATTTTGTATTCTTTTTGTGTTTTTCAAAATTTCGATCACGTTTTTGAGGCAGTTGGCAACATTTGGGAAAGTTGACATGTATGGATCGATTGTGTAACTCGACCGGCAGTATCGAGATATTTAAACAGTGTTGCCACATTTGGGGTAGTTTTCGAGATTTTCCCCAAAAACTCCTCCTGTAAAATTTTGTATGAAAAATTTTTTTTTCACTGATGGCATCGTGTACAAGTCAGAAAATTAAACTTGAAGAAAATATGGAGACAGCTGATGATTGAGGATTTCGGAGACGGGTAAAGAGCACGGCCGAGGTATTGAAGATAGGTGGGGGGTGCTCGACTAAATGTCATTTGAAACTTCATCCAATAGACAATAAGCTGAAAAAAAAATCAAAATGGCGGATTTAAGATGGCCGCCATACAAATTTATTTGGTGTCTATCTCAGAAAGTATAAAAGATGGAAGAGTGGTTTCGTGGCAAGAGATAATCAGGACGAGGAGGTCGATTTAGCGAAATGAAAAAAAATTCAAGATGGCGGAATTTTTTTTTCATACCAAATTATATGGCGATTAGGACTCATTAGCATAATTTATTGTTCTCCAAGAAAGAGACAGAAAACGATACAATGATGTAAAGGAGATGTGTGCGGGTGTGGGATTCGAGTAGGGAAAAATTATGACATTTCGGAAAAACAAAATGGCGGCCGTCGTGATTCTTGCAACTCTTTTGTTTTCCAACCGATTTCGTTACAACTCGCAATTATTAAAGAAATTAGTAAACGATTTATAGAAAAAGTGGAAAAAATTGGAAAAACAAGATGGCGGCCGAGCTGTAGTGTTTTCAAATTTTTGATTTTTCGACCCCGAACCGCGGCGCCACAGATCCGAAACGGCGTAGTCGAACATGATATTTTTTTTCTTTTTTCGTCTACAATTATCCTGTATTTTGACAGAACGGAAGTGGTTTTTAAAAATTCAAGATGGCGGCTGTCGCGGCGACCGTTCGGTTTGAGGTACGAAAAAACGCAATTTTAAAATTCAAATTTCTCACAGTTGGCAACGTCGGAGCGTTTCGACTTCTACGGGGCGATTGTGCGTACAGACTCGAGGTATGGATTGAGGAAAAAATATTAGCCCATTTCTCGGGAAATTTTCAAGATTTACCCCAAAAATAAAAAAATCGAAATACGGACTTTTTGCAAAATTCGAGTACGAGCAACCACGTACGAATGACGTTTGGGTATTTTCGTCACCGAGGTCTGGCAACACTGGGATTAATCAAAGTAAAAGTGATTTTCGACATGGTCTTTTTTCAGGGGCGATCATTTCGGCTGGGTGCGAGCGAGATGAAAAATTTAAACGTCATCAGGAGCGGTTTATCCTGTAGTTTACGGGAATTATGAAACTATGTAAAATGTTTCTGTGGAACGAGGTGGCGGCCATTTTGTATTCTCTTTGTGTTTTTCAAAATTTCGATCACGTTTTTGAGGCAGTTGGCAACATTTGGGAAAGTTGACATGTATGGATCGATTGTGTAACTCGACCGGCAGTATCGAGGTATCTATACAGTGTTGCCACATTTGGGGTAGCTTTCGAGATTTCCCCAAAAATTTCCTCCTGTTAAATTTTGTATGAAAAATTTTTTTTTACCGATGGCGTCGTTTACAAGTCAGAAAATTAAACTTGAAGAAAAATATGGAGACAGCTGATGATTGAGGACTTCGGAGACGGGTAAAGAGCACGGCAGAGGTATTGAAGATAGGTGCTCGAACAAATGTCACTCGAAACCTCATCCAATTGGCGGTGAGTTTAAAAAAACTCCAAAAAGGTGGATTCAAGATGGCCGCCAAAAAATTTCGTCAGTGTCTATCTCGGAGAGTATAAGAGACGGAAGTGTGGTTTCTTGGCAAGAGATGATCAGGACGAGGCTTTTTTAAGATGGCGGAATTTTTTTTTTCATACCAAATTATATGGCTATTAGGAACTTTAAAAGACTGGGTACTTGTAGTTCCTTTTCAAACTTTGTTTTAATTATAGGACTCTCATTCTAACGAATCTTTGGGAGCAAAAATGTGAAGCGAGTTGATGATTGAGGATTTCGGAGACGGGTGAAAAGCACGGCCAGGGTATTGAAGAAAGAGTTCCAAAGGCATGAAAAAAAAAACATAAAACTACCAACATACCCGCCTACCTGAATACCAGCCTACCTGCATACCCGCCTACCTGCTTACCCGCCTACCAACATACCAGCCTACCATCATACCCGCCTATCGACATACCCGCCAACCGACATACCCACCTACCAACAAATCCGTACGTACACCCCAAATTGCACACATCCTGCAATTTTAATGTCGTCGATTTTCCGTTACATTATAAGATCTGTTGATTTTAATGTAAAAGTGAACCAGCGCCATTTTGAAATTCTTTGGTAATGTACCGATTTCTTTCATATTCGATATAATTTAGGTCTCCCTGGGATTACAAAACAGGAAACTGGTACCAAAGTTTTAAAAAATCAGCGCCATTTTGAAATTCTTTGTTAATTGACCGATTTCGATCAAAATCGATATTTAGGGCTCCCTGAGATCACTAAACAGGAAACTGATACCAAAGTTTTAAAAAATCAGCGCCATTTTAAAATTCTTTGTTAATTGACCGATTTCGTTCAAAATCGATATTTAGGGTTCCCTGGGATCACAAAACAGGAAACTGATACAAAAGTTTTAAAAAATCAGTGCCATGTTGAAATTCTTTGTTAATTGACTGATTTCATTTAATATCGATATTTAGGGCTCCCTGGGATCACAAAACTGATACAAAAGTTTTAAAAAATCAGCGCCATGTTGAAATTCTTTGTTAATTGACTGATTTCGTTCAAAATCGATATTTAGGGTTCCCTGGGATTACAAAACTGAATCTGATACCAAAGTTGTACAAAATCAGCGCCATTTTAAAACTCTTTGTTAATTGAGCGATTTGGTTCAAAATCGATATTTTGGGCTCCCTGGGATTTCAATACAGGAAACTGTTACCAAAATTTTAAAAAATTTGCGCCATTTTGGAATTATTTGTTAATTTACCGATTTTTTCAAAATCGATATCTGAGGATCCCTAATATCACAAAACAGGAAACTGGTACAAAAATTTTAGAAAATCTGCGCCATTTTTAAATTATTTATTAAAATTAACCGATTTCGTTCAAAATCGATATTTAGGTCTCCCTGGGATTTCAATACAGGAAACTGTTACCAAAATTTATAAAATCAGCGTCATTTTGAAATTGACCGGTTTCGTTGGAACTTTTCGATGCTGGAGTAGATAAAATAATTTCCAATGAACAATGAATGAATGATTTTTCACGTAGCTTAAATAATTTACAAGAAGGAATTTAAATACAGGCTTGAACTAAAAAAAACCGTTTTGTTGCCATTTAATAATCTTCGATATACATTATCTTTAATGTTCTACTCCTGGCTAAAATTATAAATATTTAAATACGTGGCTGATTTAAAAAAAATAACAATTTTTGTTTAATTTCACATAATGTATACCTACTGTTTCTTTAAAAAATAGTATATCTTTAAAAAAATATTATAAAGTAGCTCATGCATGCGACTCCTTTCCAAGAACTTATGTTTGTGATCTTCCCTTTTTTTTTCCTTTTCTAATCCCATATTTTTTGCATAAAGCTGAAACACCACCACCCATCCTTCAAAATTTGAGACTAACACGGCCCGCGAGCTGCTTTAGCAGCTCGCGCACAGAGCGAAACACTAGTACTATATATAGCTCAATTACCACTGACTGACTGACTCATTGACATAATTGTTCTCCTAGAAAGAGACAGAAAACGATATAATGATGTACGAGAGATGTGTTCGGGTGCAGGATTCGAGTGGGGAAAAATTATGACATTTCGGAAAAACAAGATGGCGGCCGACGTGATTCTTGTAACTCTTTTGTTTTCCAACCGATTTCGTTGCTATTCGCAATTATTGAAGAAATTAGGAAACGATCAATAGAAAAAGTGGAAAAAATTGGAAAAACAAGATGGCGGCTGAGCTGTAGTGCTTTAAAATTTTTGATTTTTCGACCCCGAACCGCGGCGCCACAGATCCGAAACGGCGTGGTCGAGCATGATAATTTTTTCTTTTTTCGACTACAACTATCCTGTATTTTGACAGAATGGGAGTGGTTTTTAAAAATTCAATATGGCGGCTGTCGCGGCGGCCTTTTTGTTTGAGGTACGAAAAAACGCAATTTTAAAATTCAAATTTCTCACAGTTGGCAACGTCGGAGCGTTTCGACTTCTACGGGGCGATTGTGTGTACAGACTCGAGGTATGGATTGGGGAAAAAAAATTACCCCATTTCTCGGGAAATTTTCAAGATTTACCCCAAAAATAAAAAAATCGAAATACGGACTTTTTGCAAAATTCGAGTACGAGCAACCACGTGTCCCACTCGTACGAATGACATTTGGGTATTTTCGTCGCCGAGGTCTGGCAACACTGGAATTTATCAAGGTAAAAGTGATTTTCGACATGGTGTTTTTTCAGGGGCGATCATTTCGGCTGGGTGCGAGCGAGATGAAAAATTGAAACGTCATCAGGAGCGGTATATCCTGCACTTTACGGGAAAATTATGAAACTATGTAAAATGTTTCCGTGAAACGAGGTGGCGGCCATTTTGTATTCTTTTTGTGTTTTTCAAAATTTCAGTCACGTTTTTGAGGCAGTTGGCAACATTTGGGAAAGTTGACATGTATGGATCGATTGTGTAGCTTGACCGGCAGTATCGAGATATCTAAACAGTGTTGCCACATTTGGGGTAGTTTTCGAGATTTTCCCAAAAATGTCCTCCTGTAAAATTTTGTATGAAAAATTTTTTTTTCACTGATGGCTTCGTATACACGTCAGAAAATTTAACTTGAAAAAAAATATGGAGTCAGCTGATGATTGAGGATTTCGGAGACGGGTAAAGAGCACGGCCGAGGTATTGAAGATAGGTGGGGGGTGCTCGACCAAATGTCATTCGAAACTTCATCCAAAAGACAATGAGCTAAAAAAAAATTCAAAATGGCGGATTTAAGATGGCCGCCATACAAATTTATTTGGTGTCCATCTCAAAAGTATAAGAGATGGAAGTGTGGTTTCTTGGCAAGAGATGATCAGGACGAGGAGGTCTATGTAGCGAAATGAAAAAAATTTCAAGATGGCGAAATATTTTTTTTCATACCAAATTATATTATGGCGATTAGGACTCATTAGCATAATTTATTGTTCTCCAAGAAAGAGACAGAAAACGATACAATGATGTATGGGAGATGTGTTCGGGTGCAGGATGGAAGTAGGGAAAAAATATGATATTTCGGAAAAACAAGATGGCGGCCGTAGTGCTTTTTGTAACTTTTTGTTATCCAACCGATTTAGTTACAACTTACAATTATTGAAGAAATTAGGAAACGATCAATAGAAAAAGTGGAAAAAATTGGAAAACCAAGATGGCGGCTGAGCTGTAGTGTTTTCAAATTTTTGATTTTTCGACCCCGAACCGCGGCGCCGCAGATCGGAAACGGCGTGGTCGAGCATGATATTTTTTCCTTTTTTCGCCTACAATTATCCTGTATTTTGACATAATGGAAGTGGTTTTTAAAAATTCAAGATGGCGGCTGTCGCGGCGGCCGTTCGGTTTGAGGTACGAAAAAATGCAATTTTAAAATTCAAATTTCTCACAGTTGGCAACGTCGGAGCGTTTCGACTTCTATGGAGCGATTGTGTGTACGGACTCGAGGTATGGATTGGGGGAAAAAAATTACCCCATTTCTCGGGAAAATTTCAAGATTTACCCCAAAAATGAAAAAATCAAAATACGTATTTTTTGCAAAATTTGAGTACGAGCAACCACGTGTCTCACTTGTATGAATGACTGGCAACACTGGAATTTATCAAAGTAAAAGTGATTTTCGATATGGTCTTTTTTCATGGTTGGTAAACAGTGTTGCCACATTTGGGGTAGTTTTCGAGACTTTCCCCAAAAATTTTCTCTTGTAAAATTTTGTATGAATATTTTTTTTTTCACTGATGGCTTCGTATACAAGTCAGAAAATTAAACATGAAGAAAAATATGGAGACAGCTGATGAATGAGGATTTCAAAGACGGGTAAAGAGCACGGCCAAGGTATTGAAGATAGGTGGGGGGTGATCGAACAAATGTCACTCGAAACCTCATCCAAAATGATGCATTCAAGATGTCGCCATACAAATTTATTTGGTGTCTATCTCAGAATGTAAAAAGATAGAAGAGTGGTTTCTTGGCAAAAGATGATCAAGACGAGGAGGTCTATTTAGCGAAATGAAAAAAAATTCAAGATGGCGGAATATTTTTTTTCATACCAAATTATATGGCGATAAGGAACTATAAAATACGTCATTGTTCTCCTAGAAAGAGACAGAAAACGATACAATGATGAGCGGGAGATATGTTTGGATGCGGGATTCGAGTAGGGAAAAATTATGACATTTCGGAGAAACAAGATGGCGGCTGACGTGATTTTTGCAACTCTTTTGTTTTCCAACCGATTTCGTTACAACTCGCAATTATTGAAGAAATTAGTAAACGATCAATAGATAAAGTGGAAAAAATTGAAAAAACAAGTTTGCAGCCGAGCTGTAGTGTTTTCAAATTTTTGTTTTTTCGACTCCGAACCGCGGCGCCACAGATCCGAAACGGGGTAGTTCATGTACAGGAAATATGTTCGGGTGCGGGACCCCAGTAGGGAAAAATTATGACATTTCGAAAAAACAAGATGGCGATCGATTTGCTGAAATGAACCGATCGAAGCATTGAAGATAGGCGGGGGGTGCTCAACCAAATGTGATTCGAAACTTCGTTCGTCGACAATGAGCTGTAAAAAAATTCAAAATGGCGGATTTAAGATAGCTGCCATACAAATTTATTTGATGTCTATCTCAGAAAGTATAAAAGATGGATGACTGGTTTCGTGGCTAAAGATGTACAGGACCTGAAGGTCTACTTGATGAACAGGAAAAAAAATCATGATGGCGGAATTTTTTTTTCCATAGAAAATATTTGGCGAATATTGAAGAGACTACAAGTGTAGAACTATGCAAGATTTTGATACGGTTCCGTTTTACCCACGACGGGGCTCCCTGGGATTACAAAACAGGAAACTGGTACCAAAATTTAAAAAAATCGGTGCCATTTTGAAATTCTTTGTTAATTGACCGATTTCGTTCCAAATCGATATTTAGTATTTCCTGCCCCCCCTAGCATGGGCAGAGACAATTTTCTACCCGAGGAAAGGATACATTTTTTATTCCTAAATAAATAAATAAAAACGCTAAATAACGGTGGATAAATAGTCCTCCGAGTCCCCGTGAAATGTCAAACGGGGATAAATTTCTCCTCTCCCTTGTTGCCGTGCTCTGAGGGGTGTCTAAGTTAATTTTATCTCTTGTCAGTGGATACAATCGGGGGATAAAAATTTTATCTCCGGGCCATGCTAGCCCTGCTGGGATTACAAAAGAGGAAACTGGTACCAAATTTTTAAAAAATCAGCGCCATTTTGAAATTCTTTGTTAATTGACCGATTTTGTTCAAAATCGATATTTAGGACTCCCTGAGATCACAAAACAGGAAACTGGTACCAAAATTTTAAAAAATCAGCGCCATTTTAAAATTTTATTAATTTACTGGTTTCGTTCAAAAACGTTATTTAGGGCTCCCTAGGATTACAAAACAGGAAACTGTTACCAAAGTTTTAAAAAATCAGCGCCATTTTGAAATTCTTTGTTAATAGAGCGATTTCGTTGAAAATCGATATTTGGACTTCCTGGGATTACAAAACAGGACACTGGTACCAAAATTTTAAAAAATCCGCGCCATTTTTAAATTATTTGTTTATCGACCGATTTCGTTCAAAATCGATATTTAGTACTCCCTGGGATCACAAAACAGGAAACTGCCCCCCGATTATGTAAGAATTGTCCATCAAATGGTAAAGGTTCAGCGTCAAAGTAATATAAACCATAACTGCATTGAATTAGAGCTCAATTTCGTGTATCCATTCTTATACGTTTGATTATTGTACATACATAAACGTATAAGAATGGGTAAGCGAAATTGAGCTCTAATTTAATGCTGTTAAGGTTTATTTACTTTGCCGCAGAACTTTAACGATTTCATCGGCCATTCTTACATGATTGAGGGGCTGATACCAAAGTTTTAAAAAATCAGCGCCATTTTGAAATTCTTTGTTATTGACCGATTTCGTTCAAAATCGATATTAGGGCTCCCTGGGATTACAAAACAGGAAAGTGATACTAAAAATTTAAAAAATCAGCGCCATTTTTAAAATCTTTCTACTTAAAGGTGAATTGTGTATCTAAGTAAATAAATTCGGTTTAATACAATAAAGACGTCAAGTCTGTACTACTTAGTACTAACGTCTAACCACATCTCGTGAGCTGCTTTAGCAGCTCGCGCACAGAGCGAAACACTAGTTATTATACTATATATAGCTCGATTACCACTGACTCACTGACTCATTGACATAATTGTTCTCCTAGAAAGAGACAGAAAACGATATAATGGTGTACGGGAGATGTGTTCGGGTGCGGGATTCGAGTGGGGAAAAATTATGACATTTCGGAAAAACAAGATGGCGGCCGACGTGATTCTTGTAACTCTTTTGTTTTCCAACCGATTTCGTTCAAACTCGCAACTATTCAAGAAATTAGTAAACGATAAATAGAAAAAGTGGAAAAAATTGGAAAAACAAGATGGCGGCCGAGCTGTAGTGTTTTCAAATTTTTGATTTTTCGACCCCGAACCGCGGCGCCACAGATCCGAAACGGCGTAGTCGAGCATGATATTTTTTTCTTTTTTCGCCTACAATTATCCTGTATTTTGACAGAACGGGAGTGGTTTTTAAAAATTCAAGATGGCGGCTGTCGCGCCGGCCGTTCTGTTTGAGGTACGAAAAAACGCAATTTTCAAATTCAAATTTCTCACAGTTGGCAACTTCGGATCGTTTCGACTTCTATAGGGCGATTGTGTGTACAGACTCGAGGTATGGATTGGGGAAAAAAATTACCCCATTTCTCGGGAAATTTTCAAGATTTACCCCAAAAATAAAAAAATCGAAATACGGACTTTTTGCAAAATTCGAGTACGAGCAACCACGTGTCCTACTTGTACGAATGACATTTGGGTATTTTCGTCGCCGAGGTCTGGCAACACTGGAATTTATCAAAGTAAAAGTGATTTTCGACATGGTCTTTTTTCAGGGGCGATCATTTCGGCTGGGTGCGAGCGAGATGAAAAATTGAAACGTCGTCAGGAGCCGTATATCCTGTAGTTTACGGGAAAATTATGAAACTATCTAAAATGTTTCTGTGGAACGAGGTGGCGGCCATTTTGTATTCTTTTTGTGTTTTTCAAAATTTCGATCACGTTTTTGAGGCAGTTGGCAACATTTGGGAAAGTTGACATGTATGGATCGATTGTCTAACTAGACCGGCAGTATCGAGATATCTAAACAGTGTTGCCACATTTGGGGTAGTTTTCGAGATTTACCCCAAAAATTTCCTCCTGTAAAATTTTGTATGAAAAATTTTTTTTCCACTGATGGCTTCATGTACAAGTCAGAACATTTAACTTGAACAAAAATTTGGAGACCGCTGATGATTGAAGATTTCGGAGACGGGTAAAGAGCACGGCCAAGGTATTGAAGATAGGTGGGGGGTGCTCGACCAAATGTCATTCGAAACTTCATCCAATTGACAGTGAGCTGAAAAAAAATTCAAAATGGCGGATTTAAGATGGCCGCCATACAAATTTATTTGGTGTCTATCTCAAAAAGTATAAAAGATGGAAGAGTGGTTTCTTGGCAAAAGATGATCAGAACGAGGAGGTCTATGTAGCGAAATGAAAAAAATTTCAAGATGGCGGAATATTTTTTTTTCATACCAAACTATATGGCGATTAGGACATACATAATTGTTCTCATAGAAAGAGACAGAAAACGATACAATGATGTACGGGAAATGTGTTCGGGTGTGGGATTCGAGTAGGGAAAAATTATGAAATTTCGGAAAAACAAGATGGCGGCCGACGTGATTCTTCCAACTCTTTTGTTTTTCAACCGATTTCGTTAAAACTCGCTAAGATTGAAGAAATTTGTAAACGATCAATAAAAAGAGTGGAAAAAATTAGAAAAACAAGATGGCGGCCGAGCTGTAGTGTTTTCAAATTTTTAATTTTTCGACCCCGAACCGCGGCGCCACAGATCCGAGACGGGGTGGTCGAGCATGATAATTTTTTGCTTTTTTCGCCTACAATTATCCTGTATTTTAACAGAAAGAGATTGGTTTTTAAAAATTCAAGATGGCGGCTGTCGCGGCGGCCGTTCGGTTTGAAGTACGAAAAAACGCAATTTTAAAATTCAAATTTCTCACAGTTGGCAACGTCGGAGCGTTTCTACGGGGCGATTGTGTGTACAGACTCGAGGTATGAATTGGGAAAAAAAAATTACCCTATTTCTCGGGAAATTTTTGAAAATTTACCCCAAAAATGAAAAAATCGAACGTATTTTTTGCAAAATTTGAGTACGAGCAACCACGTGTCTCACTTGTATGAATGACATTTGAGTATTTTCGTCGCCGAGGTCTAGCAACACTGGAATTTATCAAAGTAAAAGTGATTTTCGACATGGTCTTTTTTCAGGGGCGATCATTTCGGCTGGGTGCGAGCAAGATGAAAAATTGAAACGTCATCAGGAGCGGTATATCCTGTAGTTTACGGGAAAATTATAAAACTATGTAAAATGTTTCTGTGAAAAGAGGTGGCGGCCAGCGTTTTTGAGGCAGTTGGCAACACTTGGAAAAGTTGACATGTATGGATCGATTGTGTAACTCGACCGGCAGTATCGAGATATCTAAACAGTGTTGCCACATTTGGGGTAGTTTTCGAGATTTTCCCAAAAATGTCCTACTGTAAAATTTTATATGAAAAAAATTTTTTTCACTGATGGCTTCGTATACACGTCAGAAAATTAAACTTGAACAAATATAATATTAAGACAGCTTATGATTGAGGATTTCGGAGACGGGTAAAGAGCAAGGTAAAGGTATTCAAGATAGGGGGGGTGCTCGACCAAATGTCATTCGAAACTTCATCCAAAAGATAATGAGCTGAAAAAAAAATTAAAATGGCGGATTAAAGATGGCTGCCATACAAATTTATTTGGTGTCTATCTCAGAAAGTATAAAAGATGGAAAAGTGGTTTCTTGGCAAAAGATGATCAAGACCAAATGATCAAGAGGTCTACTTGATGAACAGGAAAACATTTCAAGATGGCGGAATTAATTTTTTCATAGAAAATCTATTACGGCGCATATTGAAGAGACAACAAGACGTGTAAAACAGCTACGCAAGATTTTGATAAGGTTCCGTTTTACCCATGCCCAGGGATCCCTGGGATTACAAAACAGGAAACTTACCAAAATTTAAAAAAATCAGCGTCATTTTGAAATTCTTTGTTAATTGACCGATTTCGTTCAAAATCGATATTTAGGGCTTCTTGGGATTACAAAACTGAAAACTGATACCAAAGCTTTAAAAAATCAGCGCCATTTGGAAATCCTTTGTTTATTGACCGATTTCATTCAAAATCTATATTTATAGGGCTCCCTGGGATTACAAAACAGGAAACTGGTAACAAAGTTGTAAAAAATCAGCGCTATTTTGAAATTCTTTGTTAATTTACCGATTTCGTTCAAAATCGATATTTAGGGTTGGCTCCCTGGGTTTACAAAACAGGAAACTGATACCAAAGTTTTAAAAAATCGGCGCCATTTTGAAATTCTTTGTTAATTGACAGATTTCGTTCAAAATCGATATTTAGGTCTCCCTGGGATCACAAAACAGGAAACTGATACCAAAGTTGTAAAAAATCAGCGCTATTTTGAAATTCTTTGTTAATTTACCGATTTCGTTCAAAATCGATATTTAGGGTTGGCTCCCTGGGTTTACAAAACAGGAAACTGATACCAAAGTTTTAAAAAATCGGCGCCATTTTGAAATTCTTTGTTAATTGACAGATTTCGTTCAAAATCGATATTTAGGTCTCCCTGGGATCACAAAACAGGAAACTGATACCAAAGTTTTAAAAAATCGGCGCCATTTTGAAATTCTTTGTTAATTGACAGATTTCGTTCAAAATCGACATTTAGGTCTCCCTGGGGTCACAAAACAGGAAAATGATACCAAAGTTTTAAAAAATCAGCGCCATTTTGAAACTCTTTGTTAATTGACAGATTTCGTTCAAAAACGATATTTAGGGCTCCCTGGGATTACAAAACAGGAAACTGATACCAAAGGTTTTAAAAAATCAGCGCCATTTTGAAATTCTTTGTTAATTGACCGATTTCGTTCAAAATCGATATTTAGGGCACGCTGGGATCACAAAACAGGAAACTGATATCAAAATTTAAAAAATCAGTGCCATTTTGAAATTCTTTGTTAATTGACCGATTTCGTTAAAAATTGATATTTAGGGCACGCTGGGATCACAAAACAGGAAACTGATACCAAAGGTTTAAAAGATTAGCGCCATTTTGAAATTTTTTGTTAATTGACAGATTTCGTTCAAAATCGATATTAGGGCTCCCTGGGATTACAAAACAGGAAACTGTTACAAAAATTTAAAAAAATCAGTGCCATGTTGAAATTCTTTGTTAATTGACTGATTTCGTTCAAAATAGATATTTAGGACTCCCTGGGGTTACAAAACAGGAAACTGTTACCAAAATTAAAAAAATCCGCGCCATTTTGAACTTATTTGTTTATTGACCGATTTCGTTCAAAATCGATATTTAGTACTTCCTGGGATCACAAAACAGGAAAATGATACCAAAGTTTTAAAAAATCAGCGCCATTTTGAAATTCTTTGTTATTGGCCGATTTCGTTCAAAATCGATATTAGGGCTCCCTGGGATTACAAAACAGGAAAGTGATACTAAAGTTTTAAAAAATCAGCGCCATTTTTAAAATCTTTCTACTTAAAGGTGAATTGTGTATCTAAGTAAATAAATTCGGTATAATACAATAACGACGTCAAGTCTGTACTACATAGTACTAACGTCTAACCACATCTCGTGAGCTGCTTTAGCAGCTCGCGCACAGAGCGAAACACTAGTTAATATATATATAGCTGCTCGTGCTGACTGACTGACTCATTGATCACCTCTCCTGTAAAATTTTGTATGAAAAAATTTTTTTTTACTCATCGTTTCGTATAGAAGGCAAAAATTCATTCGGAGGAAAAATACGGAGAGAGCTGATGATTGAGGATTTCGAAGACGGATGAAGAGCACCAGCCAGGGTATCGAAGATAGGTGGGGGGTGCTCGACCAAATGTCATTCGAAACCTCATCCAATTGGCGGTAGTTGAAAAAAAAATTCAAAATGGCGGATTTAAGATGGCCGCCATACAAATTTCGACGGTGTCTATCTCGGAGAGTATAAAAGATGGAAGAGTGGTTTCTTGGGAAAAGATGATCAGGACATGAAGGTCTACCTGGTGAACAGGAAAAAAATTCAAGATGGCGGAATTTATTTTTCCATAGAAAAGGGTATTGAAGATAGGTGGGGGTGCTCGACTAAATGTCACTCGAAACTTCATCCAATTGACAGTGAGTGAAAAAAAAATTCAAAATGGCGGATTTAAGATGGCCTCCATACAAATTTCGTCGGTGTCTATCTCGGAGAGTATCAGAGATGGAAGAGTGGTTTCAAGAAACCAAGCAAGGCAAAAGATGATCAGAACATGAAGGTCTACTTGATGAACAGGAAAAAAATTCAAGATGGCGGAATTTATTTTTCCATAGAAAATATATAGCGAATATTGAAGAGGCTACAAGTGTAGAACTATGCAAGACTACGGTTCCTTTTCAAGATTTGTTTTTGTGGAAGAAATCTCATTTTGACGAATGGTTCGGAGAAAAAAATATGGAGAGAGATGATGATCGAAGGTTCGGATGATGGGTGAGGAGCACGGTCAGGGTATTAACGATAGGTACCTACTTAGGGGCTGCTCAAACAAAAAGGGAGGGGCGGGGGGTTGATGGTCTTTGTTTTATGTTTTTTCCTTTATGAGAATTTTCTTTTACGTCGGACGCTTGGCGTGCTGGCGCTTCCACTGTGCTCACTAGCATAGCAGTGTGTTGTTAAGATCAGAACACGTAGACAGTAAACCAGCTGCCCGATTATGTAAGAATTGTCGATCAAATCGTCAAAGTTCGGCGTCAAAGTAAAATAAACCATAACAGCATTAAATTAGAGCTCAATTTCGTGTTTCGAAATTGAGCTCTAATTTAATGCTGTTATGGTTTATTTTACTTTGACGCCGAACTTTGACGATTTGATCGGCCATTCTTACATAATCGGGGGGCAGGATAGTAGGACAGCGAGTAAGTAGACAGTGGACCACGCGCTCCAGTACGCGGTCCGCTTCAGCGGGCCGCGCAGCCACGCGCCATACTAGTCTATATCTATACTTATAATAAAACTGTAACATGTCCAATTCTGTACATTGAAGATATTTTGAAAATTTTTTTTGGAGGTCACTCATTATTCGATACTGAAGCCAAATCTGTAATTTTTTTCATTTTTGTCTGTCTGTCTGTCTGTCTGTCTGTCTGTCTGTCTGTCTGCCTGTCTGTATCTTGGCCGCGCATCACGCCGAAACTACTGAATGAATTCAAACGAAACTTAGCACGATTTGAGCCCATACTACGAGGTAGGAAATAGGATACTTTTTATCCCAAAATTCTACCCCCGAAGGGGTGAAATAGGGGTTGAAAGTTTGTATGAAAGTCCTTAATTTCTCAAGTTATAGCCATGAAACTTGATATATGAGCTGCGGGTTAAAAATGGAGACATAGATGTTTCACAGTTTTTGAAAATTCGACCCCCAAAAGGGTGAAATAGGGGATGAAAGTTGGTATGAAAGTCCTTCGTTTCTCAAGATGTTTTACAAGTTATATCAACGAAACTTTTTATTTTGGCTTACGGTAAAAAATAAAGAAGTACGTGTGTCACAGTTTTTCAAAATTCCACCCCTAAGGGGGTGAAATAGGGGGTGAAAGTTCGTATGAAAGTCCGTCATTTCTCAAGTTATATCGATTAAACTTGGTATACAAGCTACCGGTTGAAAATGAAGAAATGATTGTTTCACAGTTTTTTTGAATTTTACCCCCGAAGGGGTGAAATAGGGCTTGAAAGTTTGTATGAAAGTCCTTCATTTCTCAAGTTATAGCCATGAAACTTGGTATATGAGCTGCGGGTTAAAAATGAAAACATACGTGTTTTACAGTTTTTCAAAATTTCACCCCCAAAGTTGTGAAATAGGGGTTGAATGTTTGTATAAAAGTCCGTCATTTCTCAAGTTATTTCGATAAAACTTGGTATATCCACGCGGACGAAGTCGCGGGCATCAGCTAGTATTAAATAAAATATGATATATATGCATTTTCGGTATAATTTTCGCCCAAGTCATAAACTTTGACAAATAACCCCGGGCAAATAAAATTAATGGTAGAATAAAATTGATAACTGAAACCACCTTCCCATTAAGAAAATGATTTATATTGATAAGGATTTACAGCCATAGTCGGAAAGCAAATGGAGTTCACGGCCGAACTAATTGAAAAACACTAACTAAATTCCGAATATATTACCAACAAGCACAGATATTCAACTATTACAATAGTCATAGATAGGCCATATTAGTGATTAAATACCATAAAATATAATGTTGTCCACTTAGGCGACCAATGCTAGTTATAAATCGATGGCGTAAAAGTCGTTATTTTGCTGATGTAGACCTATTATTGCCTCCTCCTTGCCTATTTATTTTTTTACCGAAAGCTCCATTACATGACACTCATACAAAATTCAACATTGGTATTTAAATAGAGAAACAAATATTTCTTTCTTTTATCCCAAATGCAAATTTTCATGAGTAGGTATACAAATTTTTACCCCTACTGTTTAACCCCTTTAGGAATTCCAATATATCCTTTTCTAAAGCCGTCTTACACAAAACTGCTTAAAGTGATGAAGTAAAATTTTATGATGTAGTGTTTTTCACATTCACAAGTTTCTACGAGTAACTCCAACAGTTTAGGTTTGCGTTTAAAGATCAAACAGGACAATTGGGTATTTGACAAATAGTCAAATCCAGGTCAAATCAGCAACTTTTTTTCAAATGTCAAAACGCGTCCTATGTATGGAATTTATATGAAATTTTAAAACGTGACGTCACGTATAGTTCGACGAACTGTAATCTTTAATCGATTGTTTAAAATGGTTATTCAACATAAAACTTTTATTGTACGTGGATATTACGACTTTTGGGTGATCATCTATTTAATAATCACTAAAAAATAATTTATTTTAATAGTAGTCAAATACCCAATTCTCTTTTTACATAATAATATTAAGTATATGTATCGATTATAGATAGCCCTCGTAGCTATAGAGTTTTAAGATACCGTGACTGATTAATTATCACCATCATGTTTTATAAGTAAGTAATTGACGTCAATAAGTGTACCTACAGTGTACCTAAATTAAATAATTGAATATTTGATTTGATTTTTTTTAAACCTACGTGGGTTTTCGCAGTGGTACCCACCGAAGCTGTATCGATTTTTATTTTGATAATAAAAAAAAAATTAAAAAAATTTATTTGATTAAGCCACTCTACTGTTCGAATCTCTAATACAAATTAAGTACAGATCTCAAGCTTTTGAGTGCCAAGCGTCTATCATCAACGCCATATTAGTGAATTGAAGATTATTTTTATGGTTTTACCATTCAATAGAGGCCTACTCAACGGCTAATAGTATTCATAGAAAAAAGTCTGTAACCTATAGAATGATGTCATTTTATCTCGTGGCTAATGGTGGAAGTTTTTGCAACCATTAGATTTGTTGCTAAGCCTTGAATTGATCTTGATTCGGAGCCGGAATTTGACAATTCATTTAAATAGACTAATTTTTAGACTAAAGCAAACAGATCTTCTTAGTCTAGATAAGATTCAGACTTGAGAAATAAAATCGGATCCCCCAGTAAAATCTTTCTAGACCAAAAACGGTGCAAGCAATGTAGAGATTTACATTGATTAATATCAACAAAATTGCTCAAAAAAAAGAGAAGACAAATTGGTACACTATACCACCCAGCGCGAGCAAATTGTTTAAAAAAGCGAATTAATTTGAGTCGGAGCCACTTATAAATAAAACATGCAAATCAGGTGGAATTAGGACTGCACGCCAATTTTCTGATAGAGCCATCATAACTAAGCGCGGGCTAAATAATCGCTGCAAAAACTCGTTAACCACTTGTGTGAGATGGATTGCGTGGAATGGTTCCTTACATTCTATTCGTTGATATGTTTTTTGCTCTAGAGGTAATATTCAAATGAAATATGATTTATCTATACTAATATTATAAATGCGGAAGTTTGGATGGATGGATGTGTATATATGTGTGTTATAGTCTGGAATAGCACATAGGCTACTTTTTATCTCGGAAAATTTAAGAGTTCCCGCGGGAACCAAAAAACATCAATCAATCAGCTAGTGGCTCTATCCAATATTTAAGCGATATTGTTTTGAAGAAATCCATGAAAATGTGATTGAACTCTCTCTCATTATCATCATCTGTGGCATTTCGACACTCAATCGTTTTGTTAGATAGGTTTTTCTCTGGCGATGAGTTGTAATTAGTTGAACCCTACATTACCTAGATGCCTGGTTTTCTTCCGTCTCTCGTTATCCCGATCTTTTCTTTCACCTCTTCTTACTTCTTCTTCGAGTTCGACCAGTTATGTTCCCTCAAAATGATAGGCTTTGGCTAGAACATGGATTTTCAAGGGGAGAAAAAATAAATAATTAATTGTGTGGTAACGTAAATTTACACTTTGCGATAAGACTAAAACTAAGGACAATGAAACCGAAGTTTCGTTTATCTGACACCAGAAAATGTTCTGCCAAGGATCTCTAAGAGCATTAGAATACAAACAGAGAGATAATGAAGCGATGCAAAAAGCAGACACTCGGTAATGACACGTTAGCGCAGTATAATTCCATGGAAGCCTATCCGATGACGTGCCTCCACATTATCCCGTCCTATTTGGGATGTAACTCCAATTTTGGACGGTTTTTGCATGGATGATTAATGATTGCGTTTATATTAGAAGACTGTTTTTGACTTCACTATATCACTATATTTATCTGTATTAGAGATCTGTTCGGCCTCCAATTTGTAGTCCTAGGTTCGGATTCCAGGCACGCACCTCTAAATTTTCGAAATTATGTGCGTTATTGGCAATTACCAAGGATAGGATACATTGGATAACTACTCAGTAGCAATTAAGTACATATATCAATTTCTTTACCGGCGAAGGGAAACATCGCGAGGTAACCTTACGTAGCTGTACGCTTAAGTCGGCTAATCCTCACTTAATCAGCATGGTGGACTGTTAGATTAAGCCTTTTCATTCTGATAAGAGGCCTGTGCTCTAAAAATCATGATTAAAAAAAAGGAAATCTAGAGACGATTTGAATACACAAAGCGAATAAATTCATGACTTTTTAAGTCAATTTTTCACTAATCTAATAATATGATCTAATAGTTCTTTTGAAAATCAGACGGTTCTTTGAAAACTAAATGTAGAATCTTTAATCTATAACAAAAGGTTAAGAAGGTAAAAGGGCGCACTAACAGTAAGTAAATAAAGGGAAAACTGTTATTGTTAATGTCGCGACCCCTTGCATGGTTTCGCGCATTACCCGCGCTCATAAATCCAATTATGAGGCTTAAGGCTTCACCATAGAGATCTACCTAAACGTAGAGCGTCTATGATGATTAAGTGATCACTTTCATTCGTGGAAATATTAAAAATACTAGATGATGCCATAATTTTCTGGGATAAAAACTTAAAAAGTAGCCTAATGTCCTTTCTCAGGATGCAACCTATTTCTGTATCTTTCGTCAAAATCTGTTGAACAGAATATGGTCCATGAAAGCGTAGCAGACAGACGGACACTTTCGCATTTTAGTATGGATTAAGCCAAGTGATCGAACTAACAACAAAACTTACAAAAATCTAGTCGTTATAGTTACTTCATTATGGGAAAAAATTTAGGAAATGCACTTGCTGCGACTTGCCAGGCCTGACTATTGCAAGTGGTCACCGGATGGAAATTGCGGTCTATTATTTATTGGTGGGTATTCTCAACTGCCTAAAAGATTTGATGTGCCTAACTTATCACGTTTAACTACTAGTACGTCAAGTAGATAATATACTATTAGTTCGGAAACAACCACTTTAGGCTATTATTCAACGTCAGACAAAAAGTAGCCAATTGGTACTTTTTCCTTGTTCTTCACCACCTCTCTTTTGTCGCTTTATCTCATCTGTCAGCAATATACCATTAACAATCTCTTAGGGCTTGTCAGATGAGCTGTATGCACTTCCTCGGTTCAGTCGCAGATCCTGACGAATCGCAGTACTAAATTGTGATCATCGCAGATTATGAGCACATTCGTGCGATGCTGAATCGCCGTGAAGTCTAAGTGCGAAATTAATAGTCGACATGGCTATTGTCTCAGTGTGTTATCTTTGGCACGTCTCAAATACCTAATATTATATTAATTGTTACATTTATGGTCCAAGAGCTGGCAACGAATTTCGGGAAGGTCCTTTTGGCAAGCTGAAATTGTGAAAAAATATAATTTCGTCAATTGGCGAATCCAGTCCTGTCAGTCTGGTATAGCGTTTGCGGTTATTCGGAGACGAAGTCGCGGGCATCATCTAGTATAATATAAATGCGCAAAAGGCCGAATAAGTGAAAAGTCTGAAAGCGACGTAGACTCGCATACCACGATCATTCAGACAAGCTGTAAACTATCAATAGAGCTAATAGTTATTGTGTTAGTCTAATGTGGTACCTACACGGAGTATGGGCGGGCAATTTTACGAGTCGAGCGAATTGCATCGACATCTCCAATGGCTGATTGTACTCCATTCAGTGATGAGAGCTGATTTAGATTTATGTGTGGACGAAATTTTATGACACTAGTTGATGCCAGTTGAAACTTGTAAGGTTTTAATTGGCGGGGTCTTTGCTCTATTCTATGAAATAGTAGCGACTCGGCCGCGATGAAATTTCTAATAAACCTTTCTTAGTCTAAAATCTAGATGAGTTTGGTCTAGTTTTACGAAATCTCATAATGTGTCTTAAACCAGCAGTTCAAGATACTTGATGACAAACTTCATCAACATCAACACGTATTTACCAAGTAATCTGAAATAAAATACACAGAGACTTTAGTATCAGATAGCTGATATAGGTACTTTTGGGTAGGTACCTACAGGTTTGCAAGATTTTCATTAAACTAGTTAGGTACATGTTTTTTTTGCTCCACTTCCAGTTTGACGACCTCCGTGGCGCAGTGTTGAGCGCTGTTGTTTTAACGTGCGGAGGTCCCGGGTTCGATCCCCGTCAGGTTCAATTTGAGAATTCGTAATTTCTGAATTTTCCCTGGCCGGGCCTGGTGGGAGGCTTCGGCCGGGGCTAGTTACACTAACGATTTAGTGTTCCGGTACGACGTCGTGTGAAATCTAATATGTAGATGGGTTTAATATAACTGCCATGCCCCTAACAGGTTAGCCCGATACCATCTTAGACTGCATCATCACTTACCATCAGGTGAGATCGCAGTCAAGGGCTAACTTGTAGTAAATAAAAAAAGTCAGTCCTTGACTGCGATCACACCTGGTAGTAAGTGATGATGCAATCTAAGTTATATAAGTACCTAATTTTATGAGCCCGAACTATTTGAGTGAAAACTAAGACAGATGGATGGTACGTATTTTTTGGGCAAAACTAATACATAATATATTAATTTCTAAAATGTTTCCCAACAAACAGCCCAGTAGCATTCCTGTGAAGTTAAAATGTCCGCATTATCAATGATTACTCCATATTTAACGCCTCCACAACAATCCTTGCGCAAAGTACTTAGTAAAAGCTTTATATTGGTCTAAGCATGGTTTGAAGTTGACCTCCGCTCAACAGTTAACAAGTTGAGCACAACTGCAGGATATTTTGTTATCTGTCACGCTGATATAATTATGACTACCGCGTTCCATTTATCTTACAACAAAACCCTTGTATCCGAACAATGATATGCATTAACTAAGGTACACAGTCTCGCGCTTGAGTTTTGGCAAAGAAATATCTCTATTCACATTTCACTATCGTACTTTTGTCAGTGGTCGTGGCTGTTGGTATGATGCGGTACCTACACGTTAGTCGTCATCGCCTTTATGTGTTTTGGATCGCATCGCTTTTGCTAAATAATATACGTTATGCTTTGCTAAATTAACTCATTCTAGCACGTTTCTTGGCTAGCCTCTAACTCGCCGTATATTAGTAAGTATTCTGTGCCTATACCACTAAACCCTAATGGACCCTTCATTACTGGAGATGAGGTAAAAAAACTAATGAAAGTAAATGAAAAATAAAGTGAAATGATTTATATTACGTAGGACAACTTGTGCCACTAATGATGAGTCGCAAGAATCTACCACTGGTTCTTAATTATGATTCTACTGAGAAGAGCCGGCAAGAAACTCCGCAGTTGCTCTTTTCATAAACAGAAAAATGTTACACTTCGTACATAATATACAATGCATATATAACAAGTATTACACTAACTTGTGGGTTGCTTCCATGCAACTTTGTCATTGAGAAGAAAAATATCTTACTTGAAATTCCAAAATATAATCCCAAAATCAAAAAATTTTTCAACGTTACTGGATCGTTCTTTAGAATGTCCCATCTCTGTGATGACTGGCGTATCTTTGGTTGGTATATCAAGGTGCCAGCCAACCAGAAATCAGAAGCTGTAATGGCGTACACGGGCCCAGCATTAGAGATAACATGGATTTATTAATCAGGATGCGATATAGAATCATAACAATGAACAAACGCTCTTGTTTGATAATCTCTTCTCCCCAAAGGTTGTATGGAAGAGATTGCTTTAGCAATAAGACCACCTTTGCAACCTTCTGTTTGATATTTTAACCTTTTTGTTTATTGTCTTTGTTTTAAGTGTGCGCAATAAAGAGTTTTAATCTATCTATCTATCAAATAGCCAGACGCTATCCACCAACCACTTGGCATTATCGTATAGATAAACTAATTTGTGTGCTGCGAATGGGTTGTAATTATTCTTCGCAATCTGTTGTACTGTATGATTATTTTCATTGACTAATAACTTTCGCTTCTTCTTGGCCTTATTACATTTCAATTAGGTATTTGACTGTTGACTAATTAGTCAAATAATTTTATTTTAGTGAAAATTAAGTAAGTAAATAGAGGAACTCCCAAGAAACGTAATATGCACGTCTGATAAATTAATGTTTTACAACCATTTCAAATTATGGGTTAAAGTAAAAAAGCGCATTGACTTTGGTTAAAGTCACAATTCAGTTTTGCACACACAATCCCATACCTACTAAGCACGCGGTTTGACGTTTGAAAAATAAATGTTGCTAAAAAAAATAAACTAGTTGTCAAATACCCAATTTTCTGCTCAGTTACAGTAAGTTATTTCTTCAGGTGTCATTATTTTAAGCCAATTTGAATAGAAAGCTTATTTATATTTCGGTACGAATAATTTTCCAAATGAAAATCAGGCTCAGTGTACCGGCGAAGGGCTGAAACGATCTAAATACTAACTCTTTACACAAATATCTTCTTAATGAAGACCACATGAAGACAGTATGAGTTTATCATTTAATTTTGAAATGAGTCGGTCTATTTCCATCCACGCCGTGAAGGCCCTTGGCAGTTGGGAGTGTCTCATAAATCCGAAATGGACATGCCAAAGTTAACGTTTGAAAACCACAAATATCCAAAGATTAATAGCAACTTAGGCGTTTCTAGAAACGTCTAACAAGTAAGCTAGATTTCCGTTATTAGTGTTAACTTAAGAACACACTAGGGACATTTTGTCTGGACAATCTTTCCCCATTTGGGCTGACGGACGACATCAACGATTCAGGTGGCGTAAGGCCGCAGTTCGTACATATTTTGTTCAGCAGTGGTACACCAGCATCTGTCAGTTGACGATGACTAAAATGACAATATCTCTGTCGAAGAAAATCTGCCATCATGTTTTGAGTATCACACAATCACAATTCACAACATTTTTAGCCATCCAGCATTAAGCTGATTTAGGAGTAGGGCTGATTTAGGTAGATTTTAAGTACTTGCTGTGTTTACTATGTTTTGGATCAACAAATAATAGATGATCAAACGAACTTCCTGAAGTGAAGTTCGATCATTATTATATGAGTCGCTTCATTCGAAGATATGATTTATTTACTAGGTAGTTCCTTTATTGTACAGCAACAATCGCACGATTTTTAGAGATGTTTTATTTTAGTATAATGACAAAATTCTCCCACTTAAGCCATCCCCACTTGTTTACCCATTCAATATTTCTTCGTCATTCTTTTTAGAGATATATACCTAATGTTATTGCAAAAATAGGTATGTTTCGGGTTGGGTGGGTTGGGAATTTATATATCTTCGAATGAAGCGACTCATATAATAATGATCGAACTTCACTTCAGGAAGTTCGTTTGATCATCTATTATATTTCGTCGCTTCATTCTTCAGATATGATTTATTTACTAGGTAGATGTTTAGAGATACAGAAAATATCTATTTTTGCAAGAACTGTTTCCACATTGAATATATAATAATTATTGTTATCAATAATTTTATTTATTCTTCCCAATCTCTTATTTGAGTCGTAATGTTTTAAACAGCTTTATGCTTAAGGTTGGAATCATGTGCGGATTTCTTGAGATTCTCATCTACGTATAGTTAAGATAAGTCTAAGATTTTTCTTAAGTATTCATTTTACTTTACACTAGCGGCACGCTATGATGGCCGGTTGACACATTACAATAGGTCAATTTATTCTCGAACAAAAAACAATTAAGTTTTTTTAAATTTATGAATCTCTGCACATCACTATCGTCATAGCTATCGTCAATAAAGTAATACAATTATTTCCTTCAAAGTCGTTATCAATTAATACGGAACGTTTGTCCAACCGGCCATCATAGCGTGCCGCTAGTGTAGGAATACAATGTTGCGCTTTTTACATCAGCTGCTGAGTAACAAGCTTACAGATTTGATGCAAGCAAATGAAACCAATAATTATTAATGTTAATGCTGCAAGATTTATGATCTAATCAAAAGTATATTAGCCGGGACAGTACTTGGTTTTATTTACACAATACAGACGTCCAATGGGACGTTTGAACGTGTGGAAACCTACCCAGAAGGGGGGAGAAAATTTTTATTTATCAAAACGCGGCGGGAAAAGAACGGGTTATTCTGGTCCTGTTGTAGAGGTCTACTACAGGCACATAGTTTAATAAAATTATTAATAATGGTACCATTTTAAGATGTTTGTCAAAAGATTATGCCATAATCAATATTATGGAATACTACAAATTCCTATTTGTGTATAAATTCCCCGCAGAATATAAATGAAAAATGATGAATATACCTCGGTCGATATTGTGATAGACTACTAGGTAGTACTAATGTCGACTTGGATGTGTAAGTCGGTCGGTTTGGGCTTTAAACCTCACTGACGGTAGAAGCTTTAAATTAAGTTAGATAGGGAGGCTACTATACTTTTTTAACAATGGACAACCTAGTTGTTCATGTCGCTAAAACATGTGTCATCAGTCATTATAAATTATTTAATATACATAAGTATTTTTGAATGAATGCGTTAAATCATTTCCCTCCGTCAATAAGTAAGGTAGACGCGCTGACGGCGTGGATCTATACTCTTTACTCTTTTTACAAAAAACCAAGTAGTTTAATTTTGCATTAAGCAAGTTATTATGGAGTATGTTGCTAAGGCGGAATAAATTGTATGTTTTCCACGAGTGATAACGATGTACGTATTATGATAACGACAGTTTTATGACGGTTTTTCAAAGATTGTTTCCAATATATGGACGATGCATAGATACTAAAGTTAGGATCCCGCTTCGGGCAACGTGAACTATGCATTATCCCGAGTTTGCAGAAATGCTTGCCTGCTAGCCCACGAAACATCTTTTAAAAGACAATAATACGATAGAAATTTTACATTGTTACATCATACGAAATTTACTTCCGGTCATAAAAATACTCGCCGTTTAACCGACTTCCAAAACGGAAAAGGTTCTCAATTTGGTTTTTGTTTTTCTGCCGTCTTCTAAGTATAATCAACCATTATTACACGTCACCGGATGTATGATATATGCTTCCAGGGCATGATCGAGATATGAACTTGAGATTTGAGCCCAAGAGCATGTGGGTAGGAAAAACGTAAAACTGGTGGATAATTTTTGCAATTTTACCACACATTTTCGTTGCAAATTTTCTTTGCACACCACTATGAGGCAAGATACTAGCAGCTTTTATTTTCGTTTTCTGTATCTACAGTATTCGTAAATAAATTGAATTTATATAACGCTAAAGTACCTAGATAACTGATAAAAAAGATATAATCATTATCTCAAACCTTTTGTTACCTCTCTGACGATGTATGTACGTTTGATACTGAGAGGTTTTATATTGTGAACAGTTACATCTGGAAATTTTGAACTTGAGATCTTGACTTTTTCATACACTGAATGATTTACATTTCTTTCAGGTCTATTAATTTGTTATATTTTACACCAAATTTTGGATCATTTCCTGTCACTTCTTTCTCCGAGTACCCCGAGGAGCTCTGGATCGAGCTCTGGACAAACTTAGAGCATCTATTAAACCTTCGTGTTAACTCTCGGCTAACCGCCAGGTTTTTTGGTTACAGAATATTATCATATGAAACATACAAGGCGTAACTTCTAGCATCAGCTGTTAAACCTTCGTGATAACTCTCGGTTAACCGCCAGGTTGTTCGGCAATACAACATTATCTTATGAAACGTACAAAACGAAACTTTTAGTAGGTATTTATTGAACCTTCGTGTTAACTCTCGGTTAACCACCAGGTTGTTCGCCTACACCACATTGTTGTATGGAACGTACAAGACGAAACTTTTAGCGTGTATTTAAACCCTCGTGTTAACTCTCGGTTAACCGCCAGGTTGTTCTGTTACGTAATATTACCGTCTGAAAATGTAGGCACGACACTAAAGTTTTAGTCTCTATTAAACCTTCGGGTTAACACTCGGTGAACCGCCAGGTTGTACAGTTACACAATGATTTGTGATTTCTAGAGAAAAATGTAATCGTAGCGGTAGATATGTTTTTCTTACACAGGTATAATGAAAAGTAAGGTCACCGTTTTAACTCTTGGTCAACCCCCAGGCGTTTGTACGTTCGAATAAGCCGGTTTTCGGGAGTCTGATGAAGATTCTATAATAATCCTTCGACGATTACGTTTCTGTTGTTTGCGTTTTTGTTTCGGCATTTCACTTAAATATTCACTTTTAAAAGTTTGAACAAACAGTGCACGTGCGTTTGCTACCTGCACGACTTCCCTCTTGTTCAGAGAATGGTGAATTCGTCTTGTGCATGGGGCTCAACTTCGTTTGTATCTCTGAAGAATACAATAAGTGAGCGGACGAATATGGAGGTAGTATGTATGTACGCATTTTGCGTTAATATTGTCTCGCGGACAATAGCTTCCAGTTAATGTGTTTATCTAGTCAAGGTGACACATTCACTGCATGAGTGTCATAAGAATATGACTCATAATTAGCTCGCAGCTAATTATGATCTCGCAATTGACTCGCAGTCAATCCCGAGTTAAAAACTTTTATATCTTCCAGTTAATGTGCATATCTAGTCAAGGTGACACATATTCACTGCATGAGTGTCATAAGAATATGACTCATAATCAGCTCACAGATAATTATGATCTCGCAATTGACTCGCAGTCAATCCCGAGTTAAAAACACTTTTTTAGCTTGCAGTTAATGTACATAACATATTCACTGCATGAGTGTCATAAGAATATGACTCATAATTGGCTCGCAGCCAATTATGATCTCGCAATTGACTCGCAGTCAATCCCGAGTTAAAAGCACTTTTTAACACTTAGTAATAGAATTTTCGACTAACCTGCAAAGTTCTCGTCATCAGACGAGTCTAACGGGCGCCAATATTTCTCCTTATCCTGCTATCGCTAGGAGTGTTTAGCTGGTAGGTTTGATTTCCGTCGTGTTACTTCGCTAGTAACCTTCCAGTGGATTAGCGTACTTTAACACGTACTTCGTGTGAGTACTAAGTAACTATAACTACTTAGGCGAGCCATGCTGAAGGGCTTAACCTTCTTCATGGTGCCTCTTGGGCAACCCGCCGTATGGACTTTTAGAATAATTAAACGGTGCATAAAAGAATAATTTCTTAAGCGCCTTTTATGCTGAAAGGTTTACTCTCCTTCGTTGTTACCTCTCGGGTAACCCCCAGGAAAACCTTAAGTGTAATTTGACACTGCATGAAAATACAATTCTCAGGTGCGTCATGCTGAAAGGTTTATTCTCCTATGTTGATACCTCTCGGGTAACCCGTCGGAAAACCTTTAGTGTAATTTGACACTGCATGAAAATATAATTCCTCAGGCGCGTCATGCTGAAAAGGTTTATTCTCCTTTGTTGATACCTCTCGGGTATAACCCCTCGAAAAAACTTAAGTGTAATTTAACACTGCATGAAAATATAATTCCTCAGGCGCGTCATGCTGAGCTGAAAGGTTTATTCTCCTTTGTTGATACCTCTCGGGTAGCCCCTCGGAAAACCTTTAGTGTAATTTAACACTGCATGAAAAATTAATATAAGAATAATTTCTTAAGCCTGTCATGCATGAAATAAATTGCTGAAAATGAAAGATTAAAGACTCACCGTTTTCCTGTAAACAGCAGCGGTTGTTTCTTTTTCAATATTTTTTATTTAGATAAAAAATAATATTAACTATGTTGAAAGTGGGAACGTCCGATCGTTGCTACGCACGATAAAAGAATGACGAAGAAATATTGAATGGGTAAACAAGTGGGGATGGCTTAAGTGGGAGAATTTTGTCATTATACTAAAATAAAACATCTCTAAAAATCGTGCGATTGTTGCTGTACAATAAAGGAACTACCTAGTAAATAAATCATATCTGAAGAATGAAGCGACGAAATATAAAACATATTCTATTTTATTCCATCCAGCAGTATCGCAAAAAATACGCCATGATACCTTTTAAAGTATAATTATTACTTACTGCACTGCAATTTATGTATGTGAAATAAAGTAACCCTGCTTAGCCGGGTAGAGCCAAGAAACTCTACGTCTAGTCATTGCCAGCAGTTTCGACTTTCGACTAGTGCATAATGTTCCATAACACGGTGTGTTCTATCAACATTTAGTCTCGCGACATGTCGCAAGTGTGTAGAGTCACCTGTATGGTCCGTGTGGTCCGCCCCGCCCACACGTCACCGATGATATACCGCCGTCTAGATCCTTCATTAGCAGTTCAGCTCGCCTCATTAGCCGCTGATAGCTAATGCTGCGAGCCGATTGCGGGAAACTGCCAGTGTATCGATGACGTGTTACGGTCACCTATAAACTAGGTCGTTTCCAGACTGTCTCATAGCATTTTTCTTTTTTTTTTAAGGAAGACTTCTGTGGTGTAATGCTAAACTTGTCACGGGTTCAAGCCTGTCTCGAAAAAAGAGATGCTTTGCTTGGAGAAGAAATGAGACAGAATCCTGGCTCAGACTTAAAACTGCCTCGTTTTAAGAATCGCTTCAGTGGCGATAACAGATAACAGATCGCGTGGCGGCGTTGACCGTAAGTTTACAAAATACGCGCAGTAACCACCTGCTTGCGACATGCCGCGGGGCGCGTCGCAGTGTAGGATTCGCCTTAGATTACTAATTTAGAAATGGGAAAATAAGTATGGGAATTTAGTCTTATCTAAAAAATGACGTGACTATGGGAAACGTCCCCTCGCCCGAGTACTTCTAAAGACATAGAAATAACTCTTTCCAAAGTGTTAATTGGTCGCAGCAGGCCTCAAAGAAAGTAAAAGCCGATACTCGTTATAGGAATAAATTATATGGTCAAATGTTATTACACAAACCATTGTACAAATTACCATGGAAATGTCTTCATTTTCGGGAACGATCCTTATTTTCGATGGTGGACGGTGGACTCGTGGACTATGAATGGACGTTCGGTACCATTAAGCTACGGGGGATGTGTTAAAATATTACAATTTACTTGTTGTAGCTTTTACACTAAACGAGTTAACAAATCGAACATGACGATTCATGAACGAATTAGATAATTCGTAGGAGACGATTGTGTTCGAGTTCCTTTGTAAAATAAGGAATTCTTACGTTTTCGCCTAATCATTCTATCCGTCTCTATGTCACAGCCATTTTATAAATAAAATACAGAAACAAGTTGAAACTTTAAGAAAGTTACGATTGTGTCAAAGTTCCTTTGCAAAATAAAAAATTACTTAAGTTTTAGCCTAGTCATTGTGTCCATCTGTATGTCACAGCCATTTTATAAATAAAATACTTACATGTTATTAAAAAAGTGAAAATTTAACAAACTCAAAGAAAGTTACCGCCTCAAAGGTATACTAATAATCTGAAAAAATATAATCGTGATAAT
Organism: Erebia ligea; assembly: GCA_917051295.2. NCBI lineage: Eukaryota > Metazoa > Arthropoda > Insecta > Lepidoptera > Nymphalidae > Erebia > Erebia ligea. The sequence goes on along the minus strand of OU785240.1, from coordinate 279,003 downwards.
GAAATGCTAGAGCACAAAAATTTGATTTTAACCCTCTAGTCACTAAAGGGTTCAAATCTAATTTTTACTGCTATCACTACACAATAGTCTGCGTCACAGGTAGTGATAGTTGATACCTACCTTGTTGAATAGACCTACCTATTTCTAAATCATTCTAAGAATCGATAATGTCACGGTATCATGATTCATAAATACGGAACCTTATTATGACCAATTTTTAAGTTTTTTCTACAATTTGTTAGAACTCAGAATACAGCTGTCAGTAAGAGTAGGTAGGTTAGATTTTCAAGATTTATATGACCGTGTACCTACAACTATTTGCCTACAAACCATAGAGTATTGTATTGATGGTAATAATTCGAGATAATCGATTAACCCTTAGGGCTGGCGTGATAATCGATTTAATGGGTTTAATTGTATCAACATTTGTACACCATAGATCAAAGAGTCGGGACATTTATGAGGCCAGGTTCGGAGCAATTATTCATTGTAAAATATTAATTAAATTTTATGCCTTAATACAAATATCCCACCTAGAACGAAAGTCATGTTTGTTCATCTCTGATCCGGCAGTAGGTACAATGACGTTATGACCATGAGATTTAGGTTTCGGAGTTCGGAGGGGAATGATTTAATTGTCATCTAGAATTATTTGGGTCATATTTGTACCTTCGTATCTTCAGTCTAATTTTAGCACTATTTCAAGTCGTGTTCTTCAAATACATTGTCATTTGTGACATTTTTCAAAGTTCAATAAATAGACTAGCAATTCCACAATATTTAGTTCAATTTTCTTTTCTTTTGTTATGATTTTATGTAAGTTAGCTGCGACAGTTTCATATCTTTTTGAAACTCTACGTGCCTTCTTAGGGACCATTTCGTGAGATTCACAACCTAATATCATCTAGTACCGCTTTACAAGATACCCTTTGTCCAGCAGTGCACGAATCAGTTAATCAACTTAACAATCGGTCGTGGAACTCCGTGAATACCACAGGACCAAAATTTTGTTGCCAATAAAATAAATACAGTCCAGATTGCGCCTCGCACTCCCAGTTCCACCACACCTCGGACGTTTGCCTTTAAACTTGAACTTGACTAATGAGCCAAGTCCGCCTATTTAGATCAAACGCCCATCCAAATCGGCATTATGCTTAATGAGCGATTCGGATGCGAGGTTACGTAACCGGGCACACTTGTATATACAAGGTATACTACCATCGCTTTAAGCAGTACCTATTACTTTAAGTGACGCTCTTGTTTCAGAATTGTAATCCTTATGTTAAAAGTTAACCCTTGACTGCGGTCTCACCTGATGGTAAGTGATGATGCAGTCTAAGATGGTAGCGGGCTAACCTGTTAGGGTCATGGCAGATATAATTAACCCATACCCCTTATCGGTTTCTACACGGCATCGTACCGGACGCTAAATCGCTTGGCGGCACGTCTTTGCCGGTAGGGTGGTAACTAGCCACGACCGCAGCCTCCCACCAGGCCAGACCAGGGAAAATTCAGAAATTATAAATTCCCAAATTGACCCTGCCGGGGATCGAACCCGGGACCTCCACACGTTAAAACAACAGCGCCCAAAACTGCGCCATGGAGGTCTTCTACAATATAGTGATTAGGTAGTAGGTACCATTATAAGCTAAGAACAGGTCCAGGTCAGGAAATCGAACCCGGGACCTCCGCACGTTAAGACAACAGCGGAAATTTTTAAAACAATACTGCTTTAAGCGACGGCAGTAAGCCCAAAGTAGTCTCGCCCACGGCACAATGTCGATTATCGATTATCGATAGAACAATTTATGTCGGCACCGGCCAAGATGAGTATGACTATAATTAGAAACGGAATCTAAATTAACAACGTTGCATAATGTTCATTATAGTCATTATAATGTGATCAGCATAATGCGATGCCCGTGTTTATTTATTGTTGTAATTATGAAATATGATTTTGGTTCTGTTGTTTGGTCTGGTTTAATTGACTCAGATCATGATTTGAAAGTTTTTTGTATGATGATGAAAATGTAGAGACTTTTTTCTATTATTAATTTATTTCTGGTATTTATTTATTGGTAGTGCCTTATAATAAAGAATTGGCAATGAATAAATCCATACTAATAATATGTAATATAGATTCAATAGTACCTACCTAGATATAGTCGTATTTGTTGGATTTTCACTGTTTATAAGTCTAAATAGGTAAAGAGGTAGATTGCATCCGGAAGACGGATTTAAACTACCTTTTTTCTCAGAAAATCAGAGTTTTTACGCGTTTTTAAGAAAACCTTAATCCGCGTGGATTAAGTCACGGGTATCACAATTTGTAGCTCTGTTGATTTAGTTAAAGCCTTCGATACTGTCTATATCGAATTGGTCTATTTAAAATCTATACTTACTTATTAATTTGTTCTCCTACAGAGAGGCATATTCGCCAAGCGAATAATCTCTCTAAATAAAGATTAAAAAAAAAAAATGAACAGATTAAGTCTTAACTTGCGCTACTAAGTTTTATGTACCTACTAATCTCCATGATATATAAGTATACATTTTTTACTTATATATTTAATGGCATTCCTCATTTTTCTAGCTCTGTAATATTTCCATTGTAACGAGGAACAAAAAATATAATGTAAAATTATGTCTCCGTTACCACATTTCACCATTGATTTTTACTAAACTTTTACGGCAGTTGCAAGTAAATAGTAAATACCCAATAATTTTTACTATCAATGAAATTACACTTAAATATTACATAAGGATCGATGCTTTATAACTTAATTGCATACAGATTAAACCGATCGGTAAAGAGATAAAAAGTGCTCGCAGGATAAAAATTATCTCGAACACAGCTTCAATTAAGCCATTCCCCGTGCATCTTTCGAAGTGTGCAGTAATTTTCTCTCATGACACTTAAACGACTATCTTATGACCGTTATTGAGTCATTATGGTCATAAACAGTCTCATTGCTTTATCACGATTCATCGGTAAATAACATCCCTTAGGCCGGCGTTTCTTTTGAGGTCCTTTTTTTGCAACGTTTATCCTAGTTGCAAGAGATTTATCGTTTCATGACCTGATTTCTCTCGATAATGTGGTTGTCTCGAGCTCAAAGCAATTTATTATAATGAGTAGGTGCCATATGGAACTGATTAGTCCTAGTTTATGCAGCTTGAACACGTAATTGATTAATGGAGGCTCTAGACATAAGTAGCTTATTTCAGTTTCAAGTCAAATACGTAAGGAAAGTGTCACAGTACAAATTCGTATTCAAATTATACCACTCAAACACATTCAAACACACCACTCAGCCCGCCCGCTGTATTAAGGTACATCCATATTCCACACCTCGCACGGCGCACGATTCCTCGACTGATTGGATGGACGACCAATTCACGTCTTTCAGCGTCAGTAAAAACATACGTCTGTGCCAGTAGGGCGGTAACTAGCCACGGCGGAAGCCTCCCACCTGACCAGACCAGAGAAAAATCTGAAATTATACATTCCCAAATTGACCTGCCGATAATCAAACCCGGGACAACTTAAAATAAGACCACAGCATTCACCACTTTAGGTCATCGGACCAGCTAGCTGGAGGTCGTTCTACACTGCGTTTGCCGGTACGCGGAAGAAGGTGGCGGGAAGCGGGTGGATGAGGAAGGCAGAGGACCGTGTTTGGTGGCGCGCTCTCAAAAAGGCCTATGTCCAGCAGTGGATGCATACAGGATGGATGGATGATTCACCACTTCGCCGGGGAGGTAAGTATTCAAAGGTGTTAGCGCGTACGCAGCTGTGGATTGTGGAGGTCTCACAGTCGAGCTCGTAACTCGCTATAGATAAGGGTGGTGGGCGCGCGTCGCACGGCCGACCACGATTGAGCCGTGACAGGGAACACGACGTAACCGTGAAATACTGCCGCGATAGCGCCGACCCAGGAGTAGGCGGCACCGAGTAGCGGGAACATGGGCTCGGAACTGTGACATTCATTTCAGGCATTGAACTTCAAAAAGTACATTATTCGGTACTGCCAGACAACCACTTTAGTTCGCTTAACATACCTATTGAGAGATTCAAGATGCACTGGAATTCGGAATGCCTTGGATGCACTGCATTCAGTATATGTATATAGATACTAACGAACGTCCGCACGGCACTATATCTTGTAAAATAAAGGACTGTCATACAAACTTTCAACCCCTTGTCTCTTTGGGGGTGGAATTTCAAACCCTTTCTTAGTGGATACTGGATACCTACTCTTCACAAAGAACACACCCTCCGAATTTCATGTCTCTAGGACCAGCGGTTTAGGCTGTGCGTTGATATATCAGTCAGTCAATCAGGACTTTGAATTTTATATACATAATATAGATAGATACACTGCGCGGAAATGTGGCTGCATTTCCGCGCATTCTTGCCTGCACCATTCCACGCGGGCATGTTTTATATTATAGTAATTAGGTAAGGCTAGCTAGCTTTAAGTTCTATTGTATTGTTTTCAATAAATGTTACTTCACTTTCTCTTAAAAAAAAGATGCACTTTTATAAGATCATTTTTTCTCGTTTTAAGAACTTCACTGGGGTATAATGATTAGGTACCAATATAAGCTAATAACAAGTCTTAAACTTATAAGTCAATCTTTGGTAAGTAGAGCATAGATTAACCGATGCTTGAGAAATGAGAATGTGTTCCCAGCTGATATCGGTTTATTTATACGGGCCCTAGAAAGACGGCTTTGTGATCATCACTGTAGAGATGGGCGGAGATATGTTTAGCAATAATACAGAAAAGTTAGTGATGAAAGAACTAGAAATTTATTTCGCTATAATCCGCAACAGTAGGCAAATCTATGTGGTACAGTGTATCTTGCACTTGTATATTCGGCCATATTCGGCGGGAGGCCATCGGTTTACATATTATATTTAAATTTGAAGTAATTACGTTCAGTAATTCAGAAGTTATTATTATAAGGCTCTGACAGACGGACGGACAGACGGACGGACGGACGGACGGGCAAATGCCAATTCACTCAAGTAGACTCGGAGACCTTCGCTTCGCTCGGTCAATAAATTTCTAGTTCATTATCATGGACTTCCGCAAAGTAACGCCTGCTTCTATCCAATATTAGAAAAGTAAGTGATTAGTAGACCAATCATACTTATCATTGATAAGTGACCTGATATTTGTTTTCACATCATCTATCAATAATCTGATTGGTCAACTAAACGCATCTGCGCCCAACACCGCTCTGGTGGATACCGGGCCTTGTAGAGCCTCATTAACCGTCATAGAAGTAGATAACATCATTGTTTAATCACGCATTTCATATAATCACTAGTCACTACAGACCTACATTATAATAAGCGTTAAATCACCGGTGGCCATCAGCTATAGAAAGACATTTTGTACCAGTTTTGTTCACAGACAACGCTTATCAGCGCGCGCCGAATTAAACCCACCGCTTGGGTCAAAACCCAATGACTCACGACTTTCTATCATCACTCAAAGCAATATTATTTTAATATTGTTTGCGCTCTTGTTTCAGAACTATAAACCTTACTTTTGGGTCGTCAAGGTACGTCACATAAAACGTCAATTTCATGGCCGTAAGCCCACTGTTCTACGGCGCTATGCTAATATTTCCTTGCACTTTGGTTCACCATCAAAGGGCCTTTATTAGACCTTTAGTATCACTTCACACCAGGATAGTTACTAGGCCGAGTAACTCGATGTTGTAATCGGAATCATTTACTTCAGTAATTGCAGCAAATATGAAATACCATCACTATAATATATGGAATTTCCTTTTTTTACCGTTTGCGTTGTTTTTTTGCGTTGTTCACAAAAAAAAAAGCTATTTTCACATCTTTCAGATATGCAATGGAACTTATTGAAAATTGCATATCAACAAACGCGATTGTTTCGGACAGAGCTTGCCCTGACAAGAGAATTAGTACCCGGGGCCCATCAGCGGGGTAATTCGAAAGATATAAAAGATGTAAACATGAAAATTTAATTGACTCTATTTTCGGTACAAACCTGAAATATATTTTCTACCCTACATTATTCGTTTAACGATAATCGAGAGACAAAACCTGGTACATATTTAGCACCTGATGAAACGCGTTATCTCTTTCGTGCACTAGCCACATGTAGAGCGGCCTTACCACTCGAGATAAATAGTAATCTACATGAAAGGCCACACGGAACCTGCGAAATTTACATTCATGGGAACGATATGGGGGTTATCACTCGCCCCTTACACGTAAAAGATGGCGTACATTGCGCCCGGGCTGAGGTTGATAGCGGTTAGCGAGCGGGGAGAGGTGAAGCGCTAGTGGTAGAAATTGAAATGAAATTAAATTATTTTAAACCGGCAAGAAACTCGCCAGTTGCTCTTTTCATAAACAGAAAAATGTTACACTTTGTAGTTTGTAATATAATAAACAATGCACTGACTTGTGGGTTGCTGGATGCGAAGCCGGTTGCTTCCATGCAACTTTGTCATCGAGAAAATCATCAATTCATAAGGGATTCCTTTAATAATTATACCCTAGGCTTCGAAAAGGCTTTGAAGACCTTCAATAATTTTGTAAGACCTCCCTGACACAGTGGTGGGCGCTGTAGCTGTTATAAGTGGGAGGTCCCGGGTTCAATCAATCAAGAGTCAATTCGGGAATTTATAATTTCTGAATTTTCTCTAGTCTGACCTGGTGGGCTTTGGCAGTAGCTAGTTACCACCCTACCGGCAAAGACGTACCGCCAATCGATTTAGCGTTCCGTTACGATGCCGTGTAGAAACCAATTCGGGGTATTGGTGTAATATAATTACCATACCCTCAACAGGATAGCCCGCTACCATTTTAGACTGCATCATTACTTACTTAGAAAAAAATTGAAGTTTAATTCGCTATAATCTGCCACAGAATAAAACTTCGCACAGAATAAATATAGCGAATTAAACTTCTAGTTTTTTCACGAGCATGGACTACCACAAAGTAGTATGCTGCTTCTATTCAACATTACTTACCACCAGGTGAGATTGTAGTCAAGGGCTGACTTGCAGTGGCGTAAAAAAGGAGGGCCCTGTCTACTTTTTGGGGTCGAGTGTAAGCTTTTAAAACATGGTTCCAAAAGAGTTTCTGGATTTACCATTGCATAAATTTAAAAAATGTGTAAAACAACAGTTGGTGATTTTCTTAATGACAATGTTGCATGGAAGCAACCGGCTTCGCATCCAGCAGGCCAAAAGCCTGTGTTGTGTATTTTTTACTACCAGGACCTCGTCTGAGAAAATCTGGCAAGGAATTAAGCAGTTTGAGTCGGTCAGTCCCTCGTGTATTCAGTTTAGCACCAGCTCTCCAACTACAAGCTATTTAATATTAAACCAGCTCCAGCATTATGTAATCGTTATCAGTTGTTTCCGGCTCGGCTGCTTGGCCACTCGCTGTTGCTGCGCCCTTTGTTGTCGGACAAAGGGGAGTTGTGTCTTGATCTAGCGGACACTTTACCACCTGACTGTCTCCCCTGGGAAGATATGTCAGGAATGTTTGGAGAACACTAGGAATATGGAGATGCCAGCTTATCAAATCAGCAACTCTTTATCAAAGGTCAAACCGCGCTTTTAGTGTAGCAGTTCAATTATAAAATACTAGATTCCCGGTGGAACTCCATAATTTTCCGGGATAAATACATAATCTCTATCTATATATCTCTCTATACCAAATTTCATCAAAATCTGTTGAAAAGATGGGCCGTTAAAGCGTAGCAGACAGGCAGACACACTTTATATTATTAGTATGGACTAAACTTGTGACGTCACCCAATTTTGACGCCCTTTCTTATAGTTCAAAATGGTTATCGAACCTAAAACTAACAGAATTTTTTTTGGAATATCCTCTATTTGAGCGCTAGAAAAATCCATCTCTGCGTCGAATTTGGATGACGTCACAAGTTAGTATTTCATACTTACAACATTCCGAACCGAAGAGCGCGTTTCGCTTTTGACGTTCAATAAAGAGTTTGACGTTTGCTGATTTAACTCGTTGTCAAATAGCCAATTCATGGGCATCTTTTATTAGGGCTCTTGTTAATGATTTGCAGTAATTATAGTGTAAGAGATAAGCGGCGCACCGAACATGCATATTAATACAGAGTGACAGGTTACAATGCGCGCCCATATCTCAGGGGGCCCGTGCCTGCGCCCTCCATAGCTACATACGATCTCACTTGGGAGGACAATAAAAATGCGATCACATTTGAATTTCAAATACGTACATCTACTTATTATTTTACTAGCTGACGTCCGCGACTTCGTCCGCGTTGATTGAGGTTCTTTGGTTTCCGCGGGAACTCCTTAATTCTCCGGGATAAAAAGTAGCTTATGTGTTATTCCAGACTATAATCTCTGTGCGAAATTTCATTCAGATCCGTTCAGCCGTTTTGACGTGATTGAGTAACAAACATCTATCCATCCATACTTTCGCATTTATAATATTACTAGCCGATGTCCACGATTGATGTCCACGTCTTCGTCCGCGTGGTTTAAGTTTTTTTTGATTCCCGCGGGAACTCGCTAATTTTAATTAATTTCCGAATTTATTTTAATTGCCTGAAGAGGCAATAAATCTAATTCATGCAATAAATAATTTTGAACTGAATTTGAATTTGAATTTTCCTATAGTAGGTAGCCTATGTGTTCAACTATACTCATGCCAAAAATCGCGTCGATCCGTAGCACCGTTGCGGTGTGATTGAAGGACAAACAACACACACTTTCGCATTTATAATCTTCTAATATATAAAATTTCCATGTCACAATGTTTGTTACCGTACTGCTCCGAAACGGCTTTACCGATTTTTACCAAATTTTATATGCGTATTCAGTAGGTCTGAGAATCGGCTACTATCTATAGGTATTTCAAACCCCCACGCGGACGGAGTCGCGGGCATCAGCTAGTATTAGTATAATTTATTACTTATTTTTATAGTTTTTCTCAAAAAAGGAAAACCTTTTTTACAAAAATGAGCTTAGTTTTGGAACGGAGTCGCGGGCAAAAGCTATACCTAGGTAGAATTGAGATGAAACCCGTGTAGCACATAATAAGATAGTTTTACGATCGCTTTATTCGTCCACCACTGACCGCCTCCCTCGCAACTACTTATCGTAAAGGAATTATTTCTGTGTGTCTGTCGGACACGTCTTCACTTCGAAACAATCTTAGTTTTACGACTCTCGAAGAAATTATGTTGTCCGAGAGACGATTATTGGGTACATTGCCTATTTCAATTTTATTATTGCGTGGAAGCAACGCATAAGAGGATAATCTAGTGAAGAAACGCGACGCGAGTAGGTATTTTCAATAATGCTATCTGTTTCACGCTTCGCTGCCTTCTCCGTATCGTGCGATAGAGAGTGTTGCAAGCCCAGTAGGCCTACATTTTATTCTTGAAATATTGTTTCGGGTGATAACGTTGTTACCCCCCCAAACGTTTACGAAATTAGACAATTTTGGTCTCATTAGATTCAGTACACCTTAATTTAAGCTCGTACGTTTTATTTTTTTAGTATTTTAGTTAAGTTAAATTTAAAAAAATTAAAATACTCGAGAAAGTTTTTAGGTCAAAAATATGGATATTTAGACGCTAATAACTTTAACGTACGAGCATAGTTCTTCATTGTATCTGCAACATTTCTAAAAATTATGAAAATTGGACAACATTTACGGGAAGAAAAACGTTATCGCTTATTGTATGGAGATTTACAACTAGACGATCCTTATTAGGAGTAGTAGCGTTAGGAGGTTTATCTACCCTGTGGTAGTAGTAGGTACCTAAGTACAAAACTTTATTGCAACAAAACACAGAACAAAAAATCATAATCATACATTACTCAATTTATTTATGCAATCAATACTAATATTGTAAATGCGAAAGTTTGTATGGATGTTTGTTACTCAATCATGCCAGAATGGCTGATCGGATCTGGATGAAAATTGGCACAGAGATAGATTATAGTACACTACTACTATACTACTTTTCGAAAAAACCTCAATCCATGCGGACGAAGTCGCGGGCATCAGCAAAGTCCTGACTGACTGACTTATATATCAACGCACAGCCTAAACCGCTAGTCCTAGAGACATGAAATTTGGAGGGTGTGTTCTTTGTGAAGAGTAGGTATCCACTAAGAAAGGATTTTTCGAAATTCCACCCCCAAAGGGGTAAAATAGGGGTTGAAAGTGTGTATGAAAGTCCGTCATTTTTCAAGTTATATCCATGAAACTTGGTATTTGAGCTACCAGTTCAAAATGAAGAAGTACGTGTTTTGCCATTTTTGAAAATTCTACCCCCATAGGGCTGTAACAGGGGTTGAAAGTTTGTAGGAAAGCCCGTCATTTTTCAAGCTGTAGCCATGAAACTTGGTGTTTGGGATTTCGGTTTGAAATGAAAAAAATACGTGATTCATAGTTTTTGTAAATTCTATCCCCAAGGACGTCAAATAGAGAGTTTATCCTTCAATCACGCCGAAATAGAGCAACGGATCAACGTGATTGCATGAGTATAGTTGAGGACCTGGAGAGTGGACAGGCTACTTTTTAAACCAGAAAATTAAGTAGTGCCTGTGGGGAAAAAAACTTAAACCACGCGGACGAAGTCGCGGGCATTAGCTAGTTTCTCATAAAATTGAATTAATTTTCAGCAGTGATTTAACAAATTATCGTCTAATTGCGATCAGACACTGACGTAGTGCTGTGATGGTCATGTAAATCACTCACGCGTCGCCGCACTGCAGCCAGACTCGCGCATACAAATTACAATCAACTTCCATAAGTTGATTGTAATTTATTAATGCTCCCATCGGTTTTGTTGATAATAAATATATAGTGGACTGATTTAACTCATTTTCATTCGATGTAAATACCAGAAACACACCATAGGTAAGGCTACGTTCGCACTGCGAAAAACATTCGCGCAAACTTTTGTAACACTAGAAATCATATGGATGTGTACGCACTCGTGAATAAAATTGGCACAAAAAAAATCGCTGGTTTGTTAGAAATTAGGTAGGAGCAGATGAAATCTCAAATCTGTACGCGAAATATAAATCGCAAGAGTAAAATTCGCTCGAACGTTTTTCGTAGTGCGGACGTAGCTTTATAGAGTGATCCGTAGGAAGACCGGATCTCAAGCTTTTGTACGAAAAGTGAAAACTGATATGAAAGTAAATGGAAATATGGTCAAAATCGGTTCATTGATTTTCAAGAAAATCGCTCACGTTTATACTTCTGTACCATAGATATGGGTCGAATACAGAACCTCTCTTTTTGAAGTATGTTAAAAAGAAAATAGAAGAAAGTAAGTAAGTAAGTAGTTACATTCGAACCTATAATAAGTAAATAATTTTCTTACATAATATTTCACATAAAACGAGTTTCACTTCGCTAGGGCATTTTCTTTGGGCGCTAAGGTCCAGCCGTGTAAAAGGAATAGCATACTAATACCTATGTACATATTTTGGGTAAAAAAATGACTGTACATGCTTGAAAATTAGTCGGCGACATTGAGGTATTATGTACTACTTGTACATATTTAAATTCAATGGTCGGCGAATATTCTTGGTAGCAATTCTTTACGCCGGCTTTTTAAAAATGTCCGCCCCACAAGAGATCCGTTGCTTTCAAGTTTACATAAATAATTCGTACAATGCAGTGAAGAAGCCAGTATGTAACTATATTACAGATATCATGAATAACATGATTTACGTCATATCAGCCGTCGTAACACCAGTTTTTATTTTTGGCGGAGGAAAATCCTGATGGATGCCAAAAACCGACATGCACCGACTTCAATATCCAAACGGATTTACTGACGGGCGGACTAAAACCCTCCTCATTCTTGTGTTCATCTACAATGTTCCCGGTGTTGCACTATTTCATAAGAACAGCTGTTTTTTAGGCTTTGCTTTTCTGCCTATCCCATTCATCATTTAATACAGTTTCGTTACACACCGTGCCGTCATAAAAGCCTGGTATTAAAGGCGTTTATCTCTTGTATAACAGCCAAGGTGCCATAACACCTACCAGTGGGCGGTTGACAGGAATTTTGATTGAGTCCGGAGCAGAGATTTATCGGTCACCCTGTTTGTACACATCCTAGGTCAGAAGACGGTGGTGAAAACTTTGAAACGGTTTCATCAAACTGAAACCTGAAAAATCTTCTTTTTCGTGTGCCTCTCCCATTGCTGAAGTTCAGTACTCAGTAGTCAGCTTAGAGGAAGAGTTCTTTCGTTATTTTTATTCCAGTCCACTCCCTGTTTCGTGGCCTTCTTCCCCTATAATCATAAGTTAAGATTTGCATACTTATTCCAACTTTTTTACTTACCTAATAAATATCTGCCTGGCAGAGATATGCATACACCTCATTTTCTTTAATGTATTTCTGTGTCGATACAAATCATCATAGTCATTTCATATTTTTAAAATCGAGCAAGCGCATGTCGCAAAAAAGGAAGAAATAATTTGTAAAAAAATAATATATTAGTATTGTTCAATAAAATTAATCCGACAATGTACTCGTACCTATTTGATTTAGAAATTGAAATTTTTATGCAAGATTTTTTTGCAGCAATTAGTTTTTATTAAGTTTTGAGATTGGGCTTTGGATGCTTATTTTATATGTGTTTATTTTTATGACACCGTTTGATAGATACCTACACTGCTTTAAAACTCCGTTTTGCCGATTTTACGCTATGACAGAGCCTTAACTTCCACCATCTCCTGAACTCTAAATATGAGATAACTCCACTTAACTGGTATTATGATGTAATTTTCATGGGTTTTAAACGTGTACCAAGTTCATAATTAGTGTCGTAACTTGTAAGCTTCACTTTCATCAAAAGCGAGCCAGCCATTTCCTGTAGTTTGACAAAAATATTTCTTATTAGACACGTTTTGAACACGATAATACAAATAAGAGAACATATTGTAGAGAGCATACGCTCACGTAGATAAAATAACATATTGCTTACCTGTAGTACGCGCGCGAGTTGAATGCAGAGCTTAAGTATGTGTCACCATACATAAGCTCTGCATTCAACTCGCGCGCGAACTATAGATAAAGTGTGGGACTTTAAATAAGTTAAGTATCTTTGTACTACTTGTAGCTACATCTATTTTTTGATTTTATGTGATTTTCAAGCAATAAATATGTCTGAGTAACTCGGTAAATATTTCTTCCAAGTCTCATCCATCCAACGACGATAAAATGACATGCAGTAGGACGGTGTGCCTATTGCCTAGGACGTTCAAAAAGATATCTTACAATAGAGCGGTGTGATACCAGCTAGGTTCTTTACTGAACTCCATGCAGAGCTCAAACGGATGGATAGATTGAGCTCATAGGATAGTACCGATCTCTTTGCGTCGTATTCCTCATCACTGAGGGTCGTGACGCCTTTCCATTAATCACATAATGGTTGGAGTTTTTTTGGGATAATAATGCGGTGGGTTCCCACTTCCTTCCGACTTGCCTAAGAGTATTAAACTTTTAGGTTTTGTAACGATTATTATCAGATCTTAGTGATAATTACCGGGGCCGACGACAGGAAACGAAAAGGCCAAATTCGGTCACCCATCCAGTTACTGAGTTGGGTCAACGTTGCTTAACAATTGCAATCGACTGATATGCGTTGTCACAACTAGGCCACTCGTCCCTAGTATCGATAAGAACTAGTTAATAAGATTTTTTTTTTTTTATCCACTACAAGTTAGCCCTTGACTGCGATCTCACCTGATGGTAAGTGATGATGCAGTCTAAGATGGTAACGGGCTAACCTGTTAGGGGCATGGCAGTTATATTAAACCCATACCGCCTATTCGGTTTCTACACGGCATCGTACCGGAACGCTAAATCGCTTAGCGGCACGTCTTTGCCGGTAGGGTGGTAACCAGCCACGGCCGAAGCCTCCCACCAGGCCAGACCAGGGAAATTCAGAAATTATAAATTTCCAAACCCTGCCGGGGATCGAACCCGGGACCTCCGCACGTAGGCAACAGCGCTCAACACTGCGCCACGGAGGTTGTCAAAAAGATTTTAGGCTATCCGCAAAGAAAGGACAAAACGAGGAAGAAAAATATGAATAAAATTAGGAAAAAATTGGGGTTAACATTAAACACACGATTAATTATGTTTACAAATACTACACCGTCGTAGTAAGTAACGTAAATACCTACATTAAATCTCAGCGGAACACAAGGGAAGCTCGTAAATCCATCAAGCGCTTGCAGCATTCCAGGGTTGACAGCCCGTCACGGGCGAATTAACCAAATCTCTCTCATCCCGATTGTTTTGACGGATCGCAGCATCTTTGTGCTCTCCGACACTTCAACGCTTTGGTTCGAAGGTTGGTGAAAGAAAGTAAGAAAAAAAAACGAGTGTGTTTTAGACCACACGACTGAAGTAAAACTTCTTTAGCTCCATCTATATGTATGTATCTTCACTAACTTATATATCTCCCTCTCAACTTCCGTTCGCCTCGCCCGATCACACTGTTCGTAACGCTCTCGTCACGCATTCACCAGCTTACTCCCCAAGTCAAGCGTGCGTCAAGAAGTTTTGCTTCAAAAAGAAAGAAAACCTCTTATTTTCCAATTCTGCCACACATACCCTTACCTCAAAGGTATGCTACCCCGGTGCCTCCATCACCACCACCAACAGCAATGGTGGTGGACGATTCGAAGTTTTGTTTGATTAATAAAATGCTCCAGTGGAAGAATTTTGGAACCTATTCGATCGCGTTAATTGTTACCTGCGATTTGTATGGAATTGAACGAGCGCCATCTGTCAACTGTCATCAAACGCTTGACAATTATATACAAATTGTAGTTAACTCAAAGACTTTTTTTATAATTTTTTTTGGGAGCAGGCGGGTCACCTGATGTTAAGTGACTACCGCCGCCCATGAACATTTGCAGCACCAGAGGAACCGCCAATGCGTTGCTGGCTTTTGAGATATTTGTTTATCCGCCCTTTGAAGAGCCCCATATTATAATCATGAGGGAACACAGAAGATGGAAGCTGGTTCCATAATTTGCAGGTACGTGGCTGAAATGACCCGGAAAAACGGCAGAAGACCAGGTATCCAGGTGGTTTAATATTATTATGTTAACTTTAACGCAACTGATCTGATAAGTGGAAGGTTCCGTGTTCAATCCCCGATGGGGTCAATTTGGGAATTTAGAATTTCTGAATTTTCTCTGGTCTAGTGGGAGGCTTCAGCCGTGGCTTGTTTCCACTCTTCCAGCAAAGACACAAGGCAAAAGACAGAAAAGCAAATTCTTTTCTGATGTAGGTATGTATTTTACGGAGTGTTTTTTACCGCACAGTAGTTGTACATGAAAGTTTGAGATGGCTGACCAAAGCTCGAACCTGCAACTCCTTGATAAGGAACCACAGGTTCTACCCACTGGACAATCTGGGTTTCAAATTACCATTAACATCAGCCATAAATCAAACAGTTAAGTAAGTAAATGATTTATGCCTCTTACGACTCACAACGGCCCTTTGTGTTATCTCTACACGAGAAATACCTATTTGTCTGTCCGTCTAACTGAGAGTTAGCTGTTACGCTAATTGAGTCTAAAAGGATCACAAACATTGAGTCACACTACATTATATCTGCTATGCCACGCAATAGATTCGCAATGTAGAAACCGAACAGGGGTACGGGTTCAATATAACTGCCATGCCCTTTACAGGTTAGCCCGCTACCATCTTAGACTGTATCATCACTCATCATCAGGTGAGATCGCAGTCAAGGGGTAATTTGTAGTGGATACAAAAAAATGTCTGTAATAGGGATGCGATACCCGAAAATATCGATATCCGGGACCAACTCATACATTTCTGTAACGAATAATTAATCAAAGCACACGTCTGTCCGTCTATCTGTCTGTCTGCTACGCTTTCACGGCCAATCTTTCTAACCGATTTTGATGAAATTTGCTATAGAGGTAGATTGTATCCCGGGGAAGGACATAAGCTACTTTTTATCCCGGAAAATTAAGGAGTTCTCGTGGAAATTAAAAAACTTATTCCAAAAGCTAGGAAATAAATCTTTGTGATTTTATTTCGTTACTATTGATCATAAAATTCAAAATTCAAAATTCATAAGTTTTTTATTCAAATATACTTTTTACAAGTGCTTATGAATAGTCGAATGAATCTACCACTGCACTGGTTCGGAATGCCATTCCTACCGAGAAGAACCAGCAAGAAACTCGGCGGTTGCAGCTCTTTTGAAAAAAACAATTTACAATTTCATTAATTTGTAATTACATAAGTAACCACTGTCCACTGTAAGTAAGCATTGCTGGAGCGAGTAAAATCCATGCTCCTTTGTCATTTACGTAATCTCCAACAGTGTAATAAGCTTATTTCAGAAGCATACTTTTAATGGACTTTTTAAACTTGTGTAAAGGCAAGTTTAAAATAGGTTGTGTAATTTTGTTTTAGAATATATAGATTCGACTTTTCGAGTCTATCGATTTTACTTACCGGTCTCTTGCAAGGACTTCCACACTTGCTGCTGGTGTCCCAGCCGCTCCCTGCGACTCGTTTTATGTACGTCCATCTAGCCAACTTACCCGTTGTCCTCGGTGAGGTCGACGCGTATGCGATGCGACACCATAGAAAATGACAGACGTATCTACGCGACAACGTAGGCCACGAAGGGGCTGTTTGATACTGTCGCGTTGCCGCGTTTGTCGCTCACCTACGACAACGGGTTAACCAGTGCGGGGTCGCCGTCCCAGCGCCTTGGGACCCCAAGGTGCAGGGTCGCCGTCCCAGCGCCTTGGGACCCCAACGTCTATCGGTTCTTCAAACTAATTGTCCCACTTCAGTATCGCAACCCTATGATTTATGCCGATCCCTTTATTTAGAACTACGAATCTTCTATAACTGCTTTAATCAAAAGGGAAGCAGCAAGACGATTAGCAACTATTATTTTAACCCGTGTAACCCTCTGTCGATTTCTACATAATTATAGTATCGTACCAAAATATAATGTTTTATTGTGGCATTGTGTAAATCCATAGTAACATTCAAAAATTATAATACGGACGACAATAAATTGCTGTGACGTACGCCTTTCTCTTGTTAATGTTAATAACATCGGTGTTCTAGTCACATAGAAATGTCCAATGATAGGCCTGAATAAACTCAGCACATTAGCTTTATGGTACCTACTTTACTAAATATTAAATCCATTTGCTTAATAGAGCTCCCTGATTAAAAGAAATTTAAGTGTGTCTTTTCACTCAAATAGCGAAGTTGTTATATTTAGTCTTGACACACAAAAAATCTAGACTGTGTAAATTTTTGTAGTCTTAACCGAGTTCCCAAAAAGAGACATTTCTCAATTTAGCGCAATGTTTTTTTTATTGCAAAATAAGCATGATACGGCAATTTAATAAAAAGTTTAAGGGGACTCAGGCCGGTACCTTCTTCATACAAACGCAAAAGCGTAATTACTACATTATTTGATATTGTACGCCCAAAACTAAGTTTTATTTCGATTTGTCTCGTCATTATCTAGGTTTATTGATATATAAAATATTGAAAAAAATATTGATTTTAAAGTTACGAGCCTCGAAAGATTCCAATTTTCACACTAAATTGATGACAACTTTGGGCGCAAATAAATAAGATTAGGAGTGTGAAAATTATAAAAAAATTTATCAATAAACATAGTTTATTTATTCATTATTTGAAATAACTTTACTTAGTAAACATACATTTAGTAGTTTTTACAAACAAACGCTTTTCCCAAACGACTGTTCAACCCTTTTCGCGCGCTTGATTTCGGTAAAAACCATCTTGCCTCGCATCCGAACATTCGACACCTCCGGGTGGCGGGCGAGCGGGCGGGGGGAAGGGCCGCTCGCAGCCTACATAATGCTACGTTGCTCCTAGCTATACTGCGAGCTACTTATTGCAACGTAATTAGAGTGTTATTCGTGTAATTCGTAATTATGTACCTACGTCGTGTGTGTGGTTTATATTTATAATTATTATTATTGTGAATAAGTGTTGTCTATTGCATATTGTTATTATTTTATTATTACACTAGCTGATGCCCGCGACTTCGTCCGCGTGGAATAAGTTTTTTTAATTCCCACGGGAATTTTCCGGGATAAAAAGTAGCCTATGTCACTCTCCAGGTCCTCAACTATACCCATGCCAAAATACATGTCAATCCGTTGCTCCGTTGCGGCGTGATTGAAGGACAAACCAACAAACAAACACACTTTCGCATTTATAATATTAGTAAGTATGATTGTTTCACTATTAGGGTTTATCTTGATCTAGATCACAGTTAGATCAGCTGAAATCGCAGTCAAGTCAAGTCTGTGGTCCGTCCAGGTCCTCAACTAAGTTGAGGACCTGGACGGACCTTGACGGACGTGGCTATATGCTATGCTATATGCTATGCTATATGCTATGCTATATGCTATGCTATATGCTATGCTATATGCTATGCTATATGCTATGCTATATGCTATGCTATATGCTATGCTATATGCTATGCTATATGCTATGCTATATGCTATGCTATATGCTATGCTATATGCTATGCTATATGCTATGCTATATGCAATGCTATATGCTATGCTATATGCTATGCTATATGCTATGCTATATGCTATGCTATATGCTATGCTATATGCTATGCTATATGCTATGCTATATGCTATGCTATATGCTATGCTATATGCTATGCTATATGCCATGCTATATGCCATGCTATATGCCATGCTATATGCCATGCTATATGCCATGCTATATGCCATGCTATATGCCATGCCATATGCCATGCTATATGCCATGCTATATGGCACATAGTTCGAAGAGCTGATGGTCGTTGGGGTCTCAAGGTGCTGGAGTGGCGACCCCGAAACGGGAAGCGCAGTGTTGGCAGACCCCCACTAGGTGGACCGACGACATAAAACGAGTCGCAGGGAGGCGCTGGATTCAGGCGGCGCAAGAACGAGGCCTGTGGAAGTCCATGAAGACCTTTGTCCAGCAGTGGACGTCTATCGATTGACAAAGAAGAATATTATACGAGTTGTTTACACGCTGAGGTATATAATAGTAGGTAGGTAATAATATAATAGGTATGTAGGTTACATTTTGTAGTTTTCATAAAAGATAAGTAGGTACCTAATCATTATCATAAATCATTATACCTAATTATTATAATTCATCAGTGATAATATCAGATATCGCATCGGTCCAACTATAATAGGTATAATAATCTGTGAGCGTAACATCATCTTTATACCGGGACTGCCGTGCGCGCGGTTGCACTCGCTATACTGCTCATCACTGAGTCTGTCTCTTTCTCACACAATGTTAGGTGAAACAGCAAATAGGTTACCCACGTGCGCCGGCAACTTCAGTCGCGCGTACTGAGCTGCCTTAATAGGAAGTGTTGTCGATGATGAGGCGTAACGACTAACTTGGAACGCGATTGTCTAGAGATCCCTATTCTTGCCTCGATAGTCGATACAGAATTAAAATGGCGCCAGTTCCTTTCAAATGTTTGGACACGTCTAATGAAGCAGCGCATACTTGTCTCACTAATAACGTAAAGAGCTCTTATCTGCTATCTAACTCGTGTTATATACGGCCGCGTGTGCTCGCTTAAGGCGAATTGTCACGTACTGTGTGTACCGTACTCGGTTTATTTTCCCTAATATGGAGCCGGTAATTGTAGCCGACATAATCTATTGAGCTATTCGAGATTCAAATTTAATTGTTGTAATAAGTTCTAGTTGTTAGGGCACGTGGATTTATAAAGGTTTTGATTGTGAATTCTTGGCACTAACGTCGCAAGTTTTCGTAATAAAGTTATAGTACCTGAAAGCAGTAAATGTATTTTTTTTTATTATTTCAATTAATAATCAGCTTATCCAAATACATGTTTATTAGTGATAAATTTCAAGATTTTTCTAGTTTCATTTTCAGACTCGACACGGCGCGGTAAAGTCGTGTCTTTTATGAATTTTCATTTCATTTTATTTCAACAATAATTATTTACCTAGCTTAGAAAAATATTTAGTTAATTATCAAATAGATTATCGATGTAGATTTTCTATCAAAATACGATGAATCAACAGTAAATAAGAATATAAAATAAGAATACTGTTACACATGACAGGAACTTACATCTCAATGGTGAGGATTCCCCTTAAATTCCATTTTATACTTATTACCGCGCGGTTCAAAGTTGAACCGGATTACTTCAAGACGTGACAAGTACAGTAAAGCCATTATTGGTGTATGGCGCCACTTACAACGCTCCCCCGGGAAGATCCGGGATGCTGTAGATTCATATTATAACGATTCAAAAGCGCTTGTAAAAGCTTATTTGAATAAAAAACATTTTGAATTTTGAATTTTGAATTTTGCTGCGGGCTTTCTCGACACGTGTCACACCGATGTCAACAAAGTGTTCACTTAACGCCGTAAGTGTTGAACTGTCAGCATTTTCTACAACTCCTTTTTGATACAATTTTTTTTATCGACTACAAGTTAGCTCTTGACTGCGATCTCACCTGAGAGTAGTAAGTGATGACACAGTCTAAGATTAAATCCATACTCCCAATCGGTTTTACACGGTATCGTACTGGAACGCTAAATCGCTTGGCGGCGGTCTTTGCCGCTAAGGTGGTAATGGTCCAAAATCCCAGAGCCGCCAGACCTTACTTATTTTCTGAGATACAATGTGTGTAATATAGTAGCTTTGGTACGTAGATTTAACGTACCTACGCATAGTCGCAAGGGGCGACGGCCAATTTATAGTTATTATAGCCAATTTATAGTTATAAATAGCCACGGCCGAAACCTCCTAACAGGCCAGACCAGACAAAGTTAAGAAATTATAAATTCCCAAACTGACCCTACCGGGGATCGAACCCGGGACCTCCCACTTATAAGACCACAGCGCTCACCTCTGCGCCAAGGAGGTCGTTAATATAAACAAATTGAGTATTAAGATAAAACCTATTAGGAAGTATCCCTAACTTTACCATTAAATCAAGTTGTCTCCAACCAAAACAGTAAGTATTTAAATAGACAAACATGATAGATTATGATGACCACAAATAGCAATCCTCAGTAATTTAATGCTTGGTATACAACAAATTATACTATCAAATTATCAATAACTGCGACTGGCTTTTAAGGGCTAACATCTATATCGGCCACGTTGTAAATCAAACGGTTTCAAAACCGATAAATTTACCTTACCATATGCCATCGATATTATGTAAACTAAGATACACATCGCCTTAACATTCTTCAACGTCTGCGCTGAGTGCAGCTGCTACGATTGTTGCCTTTCGACAGCTTCCATCAGGTCCTTACAGGAATCAGCATCGTGTTAATTAACCTATAACTCTTGGTCTTTTTGAGGGTTCCGTACATCAAAAGGAATAAACGAACCCTTGAAGGCGCAGAGGCTATAGTTGGAGCTGTAAAGAAAAGCAGGCCTATAAAAATATATGGCCCTTTGTGCCGTATATTTTGACAAGTTTGTGAACATACAAGTATGTGCGGAATCCTCGGTGCGCGAGTCAGATTCGCACTTGTCATGTTTTTCTCATATACTACGGATAGTACGGACTAGCAAACGCACGCGAGTCACCCTATGTGCCATGAACATACTCGTATATGCATTATGTACCAGAGGAACCGCCAATGCATTTACAGAATTGCATTGCATTATTTTTCTTAAATTTTTCGTAAATCGTAATAGGTAAATAATTCCATGTATATAATCCAGCTAACTGGCATGCACGACATAGAGGCATAACAGCATAGCTTACCTAACTAACCAATGCAATGCCTACACTGGCTCCGAATACTGTGCACGGCGCACGCCACTGTTAAACTAATCCCGGCTTAACAGAACTGGGCTGAAATCTCTGAAAGCTCTCTGATTAGCACGAGTCTTGAGTTGTACATAAAACCTACATTTTAAACATCAAGTTTTTAAGTCCTTAGATTCGTGCGTTGTGGACAAATCACTACTCCTAGCTCCTGGCGGTCGATTTTTCGGTTGAACAGTAGGATTTCAAATTAATTAAGTACTTGAAGTATTTGCTTTAAATGCAGATATAATCAACGGATAGAATCAAATTTATTAAAGTTTCAGACACCTATGACACGAAAGCTTTCCCTAGGTTCGTAGTTGACGACCTCCATGGCGCAGTGTTGAGCGCTGTTGCCTTAAAGTGCGGAGGTCCCGGGTTCGATCCCCTTCAGGGTTTGGAAATTTATAATTTCTGAATTTTCCCTGGTCTGGCCTGGTAGGAGGCTTAGGCCGTGGCTAGTTACCACTCTACCGGCAAAGAGGCAAGCGATTTAGCGTTCCGGTACGATGCCGTGTAGAAACCGAATAGGGGTATGGGTATGGGGTATAACTGCCATGCCCATCACTTACCATCAGTTGAGATCGCAGTCAAGGGGCTAACTTGTAGTGGATAAAAAAAAAAAAGTTGAACTGGTTATCGACCATGCAAAGGGTATGTCCAAATATCTAATCCACGTGTATCTACAGTCTATACTCACGCTAGCACACCACTTGTCTTGTTTTTAGGCAGTTCTTTTCTGTATCTCGGTGGTCATAGATCGATGTAGTTTAGCGGCGGGTCGCAGTGCGCAGGCGCAGAGTAACTCACTGTGACACTGTGACATGGAACCGCTCCTCCTAGGGTTACAGAGAAAGTCTGGATACGTACACTCGCATACAAATGCAATCATGTTTATTCTTTACTAGCTGACGCCCGCGGCTTCGCTCACGTTAACCGTTTCGTCACCTTTGCCTATTATCGAAAGCCCAAAATCAAAGTTTCATGGATATAACTTGAAAAACAACTTAATAAATGACGAACTTTTATACAAACTTTCAACCCCCATTTAACCCTTTAGCGGATACCTACGCTACATTAGCTATCTGAGTGCAAAATTTCAGCCCGATCAGACCAGTGGTTAGAGCTGTGCGTTGTGGCGTTGATAGATCAGTCAGTCAGTCAGTCACCTTTGCCTTTTATATATTTAGACTAGCTGACGCCCGCGACTTCGTCAGCGTGGGTTGAAGTTTGTGTTGCCCTTCGGGAACTCTAATATTCCGGGATAAAAAGTAGCCTATGTGTCATTCCACACTATAATCTATCTCTGTGCCAAATTTCATCCAGATCCGTTCAGCCGTTCTGGCGTGATTGAGTAACAAACATCCATCCATCCAAACTTTCGCTTTTATAATATTAGTATAGATTATTGTTATCATACTAATATTATAAATGCGAAAGTGTGTTTGTTTGTTGGTTTGTCCTTAAATCACGCCGCAACGTCCGCGTGGTTTAAGTTTTTTTGATTCCCGCGGGAACTCCTTAATTTTCCGGGATAAAAAGTAGCCTATGTCACTCTCCAGGTTCCCCACTATACCCATACCAAAAATCACGTCGATCCGTTGCTCCGTTGCGGCGTGATTGAAGGACAAACTAACAAACCAACAAACAAACACACTTTCGCATTTATTAGTATCTAGTATGATAGTATGATAGCCTGTTTGATTTTGTCGCGTTGCGTCATACCGAGTTGCGGTGTATATCGCGTTTGTCGATCGCGTAGGACAACGGGTAAGCTTAACTAATATTATAAACGCGAAAGTTTGTATGTATGGATGTATGGATGTTTGTTACTCTTTCACGCCAGAACGGCTGAACGGATCTGGATGAAATTTGGCACAGAGATAGATTATAGTGTGGAATGACACATAGGCTACTTTTTATCCCGGTAAATTGAAGAGTTCCCGCGGGAAACAAAAAACCTCAATCCACGCGGACGAAGTCTCTATAAGAAACAGTTAACAGAGACGTAAGAGCCTAATAACTTTAGCATTCGCCTGTGCGGTAGACCGACACACAGACACAGTGCCTCGCCCCGGTATACGGATCGCCGGGATATCGCGTTACACCTCGCTTATAGCCATGGACACCGTTGGACACCGTTGGACTCGGGTACCGTTGCTTTGTCAGGTGCTAGGGTCGAAAAATTCACCCACAGATAATTTGCACATAGCGAAATGGAATTCCAGAACCGAAGGCTATATGTCTAAGAAAATCGTCTATTATTTGAGACAAAAGAGTCGAAAAATTGAGAATTTTTTAAGAAAAGGATATCGGAAGAAAGATAAGCCAAAAAGGCAACTTTGAGATACAGGAATTGGCTCATGACAAAAAGGGATAGGTAGTTGCTTTAAAGAGTAGTACGGTTAAAGAAGTCACTTGTTGTATCAGTTAAAAGTTAAAACAGCTTCCAAATTAAATCATCAACAGTGCCCAATCAACAGTACACACTACAGATAAGATTACCAACAGTTCAAACGCTTACGGTACTGGCAGGTTCACACACTTGATGGTAGGTAACACTCTCTCGTATATCACACGTAGTAAACTGCCCCTCCTGACCGAGATACCCTAACGACGGCGGTTATCTAAATGATGATTAGTTCCACCGTTGCTAGGACGTTACCACGATAACTCGACGGTGTGTATTAATATAAACGTTTCCACCATGCAATCAGTTGATTTGATAGTGAATTAATTCCTTATTCAGATATCAGAAGCTAGTACTTACCTAAACATGATTACAATAAAAGTTCGTCGTCTTTGAGTATTTGATATAATTTGTCAAATATCATAGGTGGTAGGTGTCTTTGAGTGAGTGAGAGGATGTACGTTGGAAAAGAAAGGATTTCATCATTTTAATGAATGAACTAGAAGTTTAATTCGCTTTATTCCGATGTATGACGATCTTTACAATCGTGCATTGTCGAGTCAACATCTCCTGAAGATGCTCCGGTGTTGGAGTGAAACGTACGTTGAAAGTGATTTGGAGGATTTGTGTGGTGTGGTGCTGTGCCGGTGCGAATTGCTGGGTGGTGGGTGTTCGCATGCTATTGGTGAAAGACACGCACTGGACCACATAGATTTGTCTGCTGTGGCGGATTATAGCGAATTAAACTTCTAGTTCATTTATTATCATGGACTTCCGCAAAGTAACGCTACTTTCATTCAATATTCATCATTTGAACCCATCACTAGTCAGCCACTGAACAGGGATCTCCTCTTAGAATGAGAATAGGCAGATCGGCAGACTTTACACCTCTTTGAAATATTATAGGGACTAGAGAACTGTCCGCTAGCTATGCTGGTAATCTACAGTCACACAAACTTTTCTGAACCGGTGAAAGCGTCGCTAGTTTATATGAAAAGACAAAAACTAAACAGGCAGCGTAAACAGGCATAAAAATTAGTTCCAATTTTGGCCACCGGGTCAGATGAGTGTGGTGAACTATATAGTAATTTCTTCACCGATGTTAAATATATATTCTTTGTCGTATAATATATTCCTTTCATGTCAACCCTGGAACTAGATGGAAATAATTCAATATCAATTTCAATTTCAATCTTGATGAACTTGATGAACATCACAAAAAATTCAAAACCAGTTTTAAGCGCCTAATATTTGTCAAATAAAATTTGTTCCCAGAAGTATTTTAACGAGTGCCATCAATTGACAGTGGCCCAGTAAAGAAGCTGGTGGAAATAGCGAGCTGGCGCTAGGCCAATGTCTAGACTCTAGGCTTAAGCCTGCCCCGGTATGTGCTGTATGCACCGGGAGATATACTGTGTGGGTATTATAGGACAAGTGATTTGATGCCGATGGGGCTTAGTTGCTTGAGACAGTGTCTTATAGGGTTCCGTACTTCAAGAGGAAAAAAGGAACCCATAAAGGATCACTTCGTTGTCCGTCTGTCTGTCTGTCAACCACCTTTTTCTCGAGATCGCGTGGACGTACATCAAGTTGAAATTAATATTAAATACTTAGGTCTACTGTCCCTTAGAGCTGTATAAAAATCAAGTTTCTAAGTCAACGCATTCAAAAATGAAAAAATTAAAATAAAAAGTTACCGAAAAAACAACTATGACAATCCGAAGAAATCTCTGATTATCCGGGTATAAAGTAGCCGAGGTCACTCTCGCTCCTCAACTATGCCCGTGCAAAAAATCACTTCGATCCGTTGCTCTATGGTGGCGTGATTGTAGAACAAACCAACTAACAAAACACTTTCGCACTTAGTTACTAATATTATTATGAACTGACAAATTCATGGTTTGCTCGTTAAACCAGAATAACTTAATAGATTAGTAGTAGGTACTGAAACTTTAAATACTTAGGTATATGTATTTGAAACAGTTTTAAACAATAGATGAAAAAAGCATAAGTTGTAGAAAAACCGGCCAAGTGCGAGTCGGACTCGCGCACTGAGGGTTCCGTACAAACCTGTAGTAAGTTTTACGATTTATGACGTATTAAAAACAAGACGAAATGAACCGCAAAACTAACTTTGTTTGTAGAGGTTTATTGTTAATATCAAAAAATTACGTTTGTTGTATGGGAGCCCCCCTTTAATATTTACTTTATTGATATTTAATTATTTATTTTGAAAGGTAATATACAAGTTAATATTCTGTGAAAATTTGAACCGTCTACCTGTTACCGTTTTTAATATTGAGCAAAAAAATACGAAAAAAACACGTTTATTGTATGGGGACCCCCCTTAATATATATATTTTTTTAATTTTTAGTATTTGTTGTTATAGCGGCAACGGAAATACATCATTTGTGAAAATTTCAGCTTTCTAGTTATCACGGTTTATGAGATACAGCCTGGAGACAGACAGACAGACAGACAGACAGACAGACAGACAGACAGACAGACAGCGGAGTCTTAGTAATAGGGTCCCGTTTTTACCCTTTGGGTACGGAACCCTAAAAACAAATATTTTTGCATTTATTGGTAAACTTAAAAAAAAACCGGCCAAGTGCGAGTCGGACTCGCGCACCGAGGGTTCCGTACAAACCTGTAGTAAGTTTTACGATTTATGACGTATTAAAAATAAAAATAGCTCTTAGGGCCGGCACGCTGAAGTGGCAGTGGGCTGGTCACGTGTGTCGGAGGACCGATGGACGTTGGAGTCGAAAGGTCCTCGAGTGGAGACCGCGTCTTGGTAAGCGGAGCGTAGGGCGCCCCCCCGCAAGGTGGAGCGATGATATCCGGAGGGTGGCTGGCATCGATTGGATGCGGAAAGCCGAGGAAAGAGCATGTTGGCGCTGCTTGAAAGAGGCCTATGTCCAACAGTGGATGCACAACGGCTGATGATGATGATGATGATGATGATGATGAAAAATAAAAATTACGTTTGTTGTATGGGAGCCCCCCTTTAATATTTACTTTATTGATATTTAATTATTTATTTTGAAAGGTAATATACAAGTTAATATTCTGTGAAAATTTGAACCGTCTACCTTTTACCGTTTTTAATATTGAGCAAAAAAATGCGAAAAAAACACGTTTATTGTATGGGGACCCCCCTTAATATATATATTTTTTTAATTTTTAGTATTTGTTGTTATAGCGGCAACGGAAATACATCATTTGTGAAAATTTCAGCTTTCTTGCTATCACGGTTTATGAGATACAGCCTGGAGACAGACAGACAGCGGAGTCTTAGTAATAGGGTCCCGTTTTTACCCTTTGGGTACGGAACCCTAAAAAGCGGAAGACATATTTATGTACCTATAGATCTGCGATTTAAAGTAAGCATAATATGCAAATGTTGGTTAACCATTCATAACTCCATCTCTCATAGACCGGGAGATGGTCGTAGGTGATAGTCTCCCATTTTCTACTGCATGCCTTTTTAAGAGTTGATAACTAACCCTAAAGTATGAAAGATAGAGGGGTTACTAGCCCTTGCGCGCTTGCACGTCATAAACAAAATGGCTTCTCTTTGTGACAGAATTTTAGTTTTTGCCGTGACATTCTACTGCATGCCTTTGTAATATAACGTAGTTGGAACAAATTTAAGCTATAATAATTGATGGCATGCAATTCGCAACGGCCGACGGGGCTCAAACGGTTACGTAGAAATGTAAAAAAAAATAGAACATTTCCGTGTTTACAAATTGCATGCCGTTGTAAAAAATTACTTTTATTATCTCAAATATACTCTACGAAAATTGGCATGCACCCCTCGTATGACCAAGGGTGGAAAATATTAGGAAAATGTTGTGAAAATTCAATACAGCTTTTCCGTGATTTCAAACTACTTCTAATAAAGATAAACATTAATTTAATGACCAAATAATTCTGAAATACAAATGGCATGCATGTTGCTCATGATCATTATATTATAAATAATAACAAAAGTTGCAAAAATTTAATAAACATTTCCGTGTTTTTTATTTGCATGCCGTTTTGTATTTCATAAAAACGTATTATTTTAAGTATATACCGAAAATGGCATGCGTATTAAATAATACCATCATATTTTAAATAATAATGAAAGTTGCAAAAAATTTAATAAATATTCCGTGTTTTTAAT
The DNA here is from genome assembly GCA_917051295.2 of Erebia ligea. NCBI lineage: Eukaryota > Metazoa > Arthropoda > Insecta > Lepidoptera > Nymphalidae > Erebia > Erebia ligea. Next base: position 250,478 of record OU785240.1, on the reverse strand, counting down.
TTGCATGCCGTTTTGTATTTCATAAAAACATATTATTTTAAGTATATACCGAAAATGGCATGCGTATTAAATAACACCGTCATATTTTAAATAATAACAAAAGTTGCAAAAATTTAATAAAAATTTCCGTGTTTTTAATTTGCATGCCGTTTTGCATTTCATAAAAACATATTATCAAATAAATATTATAAATGCGAAAGTTTGGATGTATGGATGTATGTTTGTTACTCAATCACGCTCCAACGGATGAACGGATCTGGATGAAATTTGGCATAGATATAGATTATAGTCTGGAATAACACATAGGCTACTTTTTATCCCGGAAAATTAAGGAGTTCTTTCAACCCCTATTTCACCCCTTTGGGGGTGGAATTTTGAAAAACTGTGAAACACGTATGTTTTCATTTTTAACCCGCAGCTCATATACCAAGTTTCATGGATATAACTTGAGAAATGAAGGACTTTCATATAAACTTTCAACCCCTATTTCACCCCTTCGGGGGTAAAATTTGCGAGAACTGTAAAACAAGTATTTCTTCATTTTTAACCGGTAGCTTGTATACCAAGTTTCATCGATATACCTTGAGAAATGAAGGACTTTCATACAAACTTTCAACCCCTATTTCACCCCTTTGAGGGTAAAATTTTGAAAAACTGTGAAACATTTATTTCTTTATTTTTAACCGGTAGCTTGTATAGCAAGTTTAATCGATATCACTTGAGAAATGACGGACTTCCATACAAACTTTCACCCCCTATTTCACCCCCTTAGGGGTGGAATTTTGAAAAACTGTGACACACGTACTTCTTTATTTTTTACTGTAAGCCAAAATAAAAAGTTTCGTTGATATAACTTGGTAAACATCTTGAGAAACGAAGGACTTTCACACCAACTTTCATCCCCTATTTCACCCTTTTGGGGGTCGAATTTTCAAAAACTGTGAAACACATATGTCTCCATTTTCAACTCGCAGCGCATATATCAAGTTTCATGGCTATAACTTGAGAAATTAAGGACTTTCATACAAACTTTCAACCCCTATTTCACCCCTTCGGGGGTAGAATTTCGGAATAAAAAGTATCCTATGTCCTACCTCGTAGTATGGGCTCAAATGGGCGCAAAAAAAAACAGGGAAATGTTCTTTATTTTTAATTTTCGTTAAAAAACCTTTTTTTAATTTTATTTTTGCACATTTTTTATGTCAGGCTTGTGTAATATGCATGCCATTTTTTTATCAACTTAAAATAATGTTTTTTAATGAAATATTGAATGGCATGCAAAATAAAGTCACGGAAATTATATCAGCGTTTTTTGCAATTTTCGTCATGCATGCCACTAATTTACAACTTTCTGTTGTGCATGCCAAATTTGCTAACGTCAAGTAATTATAAAAACTAAGTATTGTTCAAATGGCATGCAGTTTGAAATCACGGAAAAGCTGTATTGAATTTTCACAACATTTTCCTAATATTTTCCACCCTTGGTCATACGAGGGGTGCATGCCAATTTTCGTAGAGTATATTTGAGATAATAAAAGTAATTTTTTACAACGGCATGCAATTTGTAAACACGGAAATGTTCTATTTTTTTTTACATTTCTACGTAACCGTTTGAGCCCCGTCGGCCGTTGCGAATTGCATGCCATCAATTATTATAGCTTAAATTTGTTCCAACTACGTTATATTACAAAGGCATGCAGTAGAATGTCACGGCAAAAACTAAAATTCTGTCACAAAGAGAAGCCATTTTGTTTATGACGTGCAAGCGCGCAAGGGCTAGTAACCCCTCTATCTTTCATACTTTAGGGTTAGTTATCAACTCTTAAAAAGGCATGCAGTAGAAAATGGGAGACTATCACCTACGACCATCTCCCGGTCTATCATGGTGTATGCGGCATGATAGCGGGACATTTCAACATCAAAGCGTTTGATAAGGTGTTCTTATGTTGATAAGGTGCTTACAGGATCATATAAGGATAAACTGTTAAGCTGAAAGCAAAATGGGTTGACCTAAAATGATTAGGCTGATGGTGATGACGTCACAATGTCATTTGGTAATCGGTGCTCTTTTTACTAAAATTCGTAAATACAAATATTAATTTAGTTGTATGTAGCTTTCTTATGAATGTAGAGTAAGAATTAAGCACATGTAGAGTACAAATCAGTAAAATAATAATAAACCATGATTTGGTAGGTTGAGGGACGAGTGGCCTAGTTGTGACAACGCATATCAGTCGATTGCAAATGTTAAGCAACGTTGGCCCAAGTTTGTAACTGGATGGGTGACCGAATTTGGAGGTTCAAATTTGGCCTTTTCGTTTCCTCCGTGCTTTGGAGAGCACGTCAAGTCGTCGGTCCCGGTTATTATCACTAACATTTGATAATAATCTCGCATTCTTCAACCGGAGGAGTATGAATGAGGGTAGATATAGAAATGTAATAAAATGCGAAATATAAAAGTGAAATTGTATGTGATTGCCGAAATATTCAAGTACTTATATTGTAAAAATAGTGTTTTCTCTGTAAGTGAATTTTACAATTCTTTTGAGAAAATAAATTCTTTAACCTGAATAATCGTTACAAAACTTAAGAGTATAAATACTCTTAGTCGAATCGTACCTACCTATGCGGAAGGACGTGGGAACTGGGAACCCACCGTATCATTATCCCAAGAAAGCTCCTACAGCTCCTACCAATATTTGATTAATGGAAAGGGGTCACGACCCTCAGTAATGAGCAATAAGACGCAGAGAGTTGGTAGGTATTGAACAAGTTCGTGATACTAATAACTCGATATCTCGTTAGACGCGACCCACATCGAGCATCAGCCGCGTACACGCACTTTACACACTACTTATTACACTAATTACATGCACTACGCACGTCGGTAGTCGGTACCACTCCCTTATCATGACAAATCTGCAGCAATTAGACATCAAGGTACAGTGGCATCAGGTAAAGTGGGCGAGGTGTCAACTGGACCTTGCGCTGGCTAATGTAACCACCGCGTAGGTCAAGCAAGACTCAAGATGATAACTATAAATATATCACCCTTAGAATAACTACATATAGAAGGTATGTTTCCAAACAACGCCTTCTCAAAACGCAAGCTACAAATTCGCTATTTTTGCTGTGTTTACTTGCCTTGTCACGCACACAGACACAAACATAATGTTTCCAGTTTAAATGTTTTCCCCCTAAAAGTTGGGTAAGTAATTGGTTAGTTTGTTTGTAGCATTGTAGCTTCTAAAAACTAAGTTAACCAGCTTTTTTCGGACTTGACGGTGCCATTTATGGCACCAATTTAACGGCTTACATTTCGCGAGTGTACCTACTGGGTTTCTATAGGTAGTTATTCTAAGATATCACCAGTTGAAACTTGAAACTTACTCATTTATTTAATTTTTTTATTTATTTAAATATTGTCGGAAAACGAGTGGTGATAGTAAAGTATGGTATGTGCACCTAATAATAGTAAATTACTTAGGAAGTTAGGACTAGACATGATCTAGTTAATTACTCAAAAGTATTAATCATCATCATCATACTAATAGATGCGAAAGTGTGTTTGTTTGTTGGTTTATTGGTTTGTCCTTCAATCACGCCGCAACGGGGCAACGGATCGACTTGATTTTTGGCATGGGTATTAGTTAAGGACCTGGAGAGTGATATGGCTTTTAGACTTTTTATCCCGGAAAATTAAGGAGTTCCCGCGGGAATCAAAAAACTTTGAACCACGCGGACGAAGTCGTGGTCATCAGCTAGTTTTATGATATTTATATCGTGGCCATGATCACACTAATTAGCTTTCAACACAGCCCAAACATTTAAAGAACCTCTATTTTCGTACATTGTATCGTGTTAGCCACCGTGAAATAAAGGTATTTCTTAACTGCTAAGGTAAAGGAAGGTTTCATTTACCTCAGCAGTTAAGAAATAATTGAATTTCCCAAGATCATGTTGCTCGTATCGTGATCCATGTGCGCCAGCCGCCATCATTGACGTAGGCTTAATGCTCTGTAGGACAGCATTTAGATTAGGTACTACAAGCTCCAGCCTCCGATGCTTTTTTTTATCCACTACAAGTTAGCCCTTCACTGCGATCTCGCCTGATGCTAAGTCATGATGCAGTCTCAGATGATAGCGGGCTAACCTGTTAGGGGCATGGCAGTTATATTAAACCCATACCCCTATTCGGTTTCTACACGGCATCGTACCGGAACGCTAAATCGCTTGGCGGCACGTCTTTGCCGGTAGGATGCTAACTAGCCACGGCCGAACCAGGTTACACCAGGGAAAATTCAGAAATTATAAATTCCTAAATTGACCCTGCCTAGTATCGAACCCGGGACCTCGGCACGTTAAGACAACAGCGCTACACACTGCGCAAAGGAGGTCGTTAAAATGCTACAATGATTGTCATTACTCATTAGTTACCGTATAAATAATATATAGACCCTTATAGACTTGTACAAGACTGTTTAATGTGTATAAGTTAAATTTTCTTTATCTATCCCTCTCATGCCATCCCCGGAATAAAATTTTCAAAAAGTGACAGCACCAAAAAAAAAGACTAAATCAGTTAGGTAGTGTTGTGCAAGTCGCCTTAACTATCGATAAATCTATGAATATCCCGTAAACATACTAAGCGTTATATCGCATTGGGAAATACGTGAACCGCGTGCCCATAACGTCAGCGGTAAGCGATTAAGCTAGTTAGCGGTGACCGGGTGCACTCATTGGCAGCTAACTGGAGAGATTAATGCCTGAAAACAGCCATTAACTACGCCACTAACTGAGCGTTGGCGGGGAATATGGATGTCCGTGGTGTTACCCTCAGGCGCTCTACTCTACGCCTTACTGAGTTACTAGGCCTCGAGTTTGAAAAATCAGTATTATCGATACTTTGTTTAATTATTTCGATAAAAATTCTTGTTTACATTAATTCTTGTGTAAATTATGTTTGTTTTCATCGATGCCAGATAACGATTAAATATAAACTGTTTAATTTGCATGAATAAAGAGTAAGTAAGTAAGTAGCCCTGAGTTTATTATGCACTCTCCAGGTTTTTAATCAATACAAAAATTACGTCGATCTGTTGCTCCGTTGCGGCGTAATTGAAGGACAAACCAACAAACCATGAAATATAGTAAGGAATTATTCACTTTCAAGGTTCATGGTGGCTCCGTTTACCGTGGTTCTATGTCCATGTAATGTCTCATCTAAATGTATAAAATGAAAAGGTGACTGACTGACTGATCTATCAATGCACAGCTCAAGCCATTGAACAGGGCCCCAATCATGTAAGAATTGTTCATCAACCGTTAAAGATTTTTGTCAAAGTAAAATAAAACCATAAATGCATTGAATTAGAGCTCAATTTCGTCTGCCCATTATACGTTTAGGTATGTACGATACCCCAAACGTATAAGAATGGGCAGACGAAATTGAGCTCTAATTCAATGCGGTCATTGTTTATTTTACTTTGACGAAAGTCTTTAACGTTTGATGGACAATTCTTACGTAATAGGGGGGCAGATCGGGCTGAAAGGCAAATTATATACAGACACTTAGCTATTATGACTTAGGCATCCTAATTTAGAAGAAAGAATTTTTGGAAATCCATCGCCTAAGGGGGTAAAAAAGGAGTGAAATCGAACTTAAGGTGAGCAAAAGCTAGTTACGATAAACTTTTCACCGAGCTATCGATATTTCACTCGAATAGCATCCCTACTTTTATTGCTAATGTTAGTCGGTCTAAACAAATACTAGGTTGTTAAAACTAGCTTGTGTCCGGTTACAAGATAATTCCCCAGAGCCGGATCCGAACACGGCTGATTGATTATCGATATCGATAAAGCCCTTTATTGCTCGGAATCGATGCTTAATACAGTCACCGTACATATTTCATGGACTACCGACCACGAGGGATGGGCCGTTAGCTCATAACAATAACTTATCGGTAGTTTGTGCATTTTATTAGCTTCTTTTTGAGAAATTAGATAGTGTCATAATTTTCTCTTTAACAATAACTCTACATCGTCATATTATGCCCAGTGTCCACAGCTGGGTCAGTTCTGCTGCTCCTTGGGAATACACTGCGTTCATCTGGAAAGTATAGTTCGCCAAACTTAACTGACCCGGTGGCCAAAATTGGCACAAATTTTTATGCCTGTTTAGTTTTTGTTTTTATTTTATTTTTCATATCTAGGTAGGTATTAGCGACGCTATCAACGGGAGGGCGATTGCCTAAAAATGACAGCTACAATGTGACGATCGCAATCACTGGTATTCTTCGACTATTTGGCAGAAATCCATTGATGCATCAAAAATACCATAAATTCAGCCAATCAAAACAATTGAGACTGTAACAATTATTGATGCAGGTTTTACATAATGGCCGTGCGGGTCAGATCTGTTTGTGGGACTGTATTTTGTACTTACTAATCACACGAAAATGCGCCTTGCAAGTCCTGTAGCAGCCGTTTTTCGTTAATTTTCATTCTAAATTTTTAAAGAATCTTTGTGAGATTAGCCAGACCCATGAACTCAATATCTTTCTTAAATCAAATAAAAGAATACTTAAATAAAAAAAGCTGGTCTGGCCTGGTGGGAGGCTTCGGCCGTGGCTAGTTACCACCCTATCGGCAAAGACGTGCTGCCAAGCGATTTGGCGTTCCGGTACGTTGCCTAGTGGAAACCGATTAGGGGTATGGGTTTAATATAACTGTCGTGCCCCTTAACAGGTCAGCCCGCTACCATCTTTAGACTGCATCATAACTTATCACTCTCCCTCTGCGTCCTATTCCTCATCGCTGAAGGTCGTGACCCCTTTCCATTAATCACATAATGGCAGGGGTTTTCTTGGGACAATTATGCGGTGGGTTCCCACGTCCTTCCGCATACGACAGACTATAAGAGTAGGTATTCCTCCTATTTCAACTCTTAGGTTACTAAGGATTATAATCAGATGTTAGTGATAATCACTGGGACTGGCGGCTTAAAGTGCTCTCCGAGGCAGAGGCACGGAGGAAACGAAAAGGCCAAATTTGAACCTCCAAATTCGGTCACCCATCCAGTTACCGACTTGGGTCAACGTTGCTTTGATATCCGTTGAGGCCACTCGTCCCTCAAAACTTATCACTAGGTGGATAAAAAAAGCTAGCTCTCTCCGGTCAATAAATCACCTTGCGCCATGTTCAGCTAATACGACATGTTCAGCTAATACGACACAAATGTTTGTACAAAGGGCACTGTTCGACTCGCCCTCAGAGATTTATGACGACTCGCGTACCCATTACAAACGAGAGGCAGAGGAATCCACTTTTTATTATTTCCATGGACCAATAGGTAACGGACAGACTTCAAGAAATGATAGACAGAAAACGGGCCACCAATAAAATGAAACATACACACAGTAGTATCAAATAAGAAGCCAATTACTTTCAGACTTGTAAGTGTGGGCTAAAAGACGATAAGTATATGATCCTAGATAATTATAATTACAGTAAAGCATGCACTATTAATATTACACTTAAGCTGGACAAAACACAATAATATTGACGGAACTAGAAATTTAATTCGCTATAATCCGCCACAGTAGATAAATCTATGTGGTACGGTGTGTAACTGTGTATCTTGCTTGCACTTGTAGCTTACGATATTCTACATGGGCCGTTAAAGCGTAGCAGACAGACATGCACACTCTCGCTTTTATAATATTACTAGAGGATGCTCGCGACTTCGTTCGCGTGGCATAAGTTTTTAATTCCCACAGGCACTCCTTAATTTTCCGGGATAAAAATAAGCCTAGGTATGTCACAATCCAAGTCCTCAACTAAGTATACCCATGCAAAAAATCACGTTGATCCGTTGCTCTATTTCGGCGTGATTGAAGGATAAACTCTCTATTTGACGTCCTTGGGGATAGAATTTTCAAAAATTGTGAATCACGTATTTTTTCATTTCAGACCGAAATCCCAAACACCAAGTTTCATAGCTACAGCTTGAAAAATGACGGACTTTCCTACAAACTTTCAACCCCAGTTTCAGCCCTATGGGGGTAGAATTTTCAAAAATGGCGATACACGTATTTCTTCATTTTAAACAGATAGCTCAAATACCAAGTTTCATGGATATAACTTGAAAAATGACGGACTTTCATACAAACTTTCAACCCCTATTTTACCCCTTTGGGGGTGGAATTTCGAAAAATCCTTTCTTAGTGGATACCTACTCTTCACAAAGAACACACCCTCCAAATTTCATGTCTCTAGGACCAGCGGTTTGGGCTGTGCGTTGATATATAAGTCAGTCAGTCAGGACTTTGAATTTTATATATATAGATTAAGAATGGATTAACTTTGTGCAGCTCGGGTGAATCTAAATATTTTTCCATACAGTTTTATCTGGACGTAAACTTAACTAAACGGCTAATGAATGTTATCTACAGAAGTAAAGACTTTGGTTTCACATTTCGTAAACACGTCTGTTCACTTGAGCTCCGTCCATCTTTTCTGTTGGGTCTTTGCGATCAGGTAACATGAGACGAATTGCATATACCTCCAGCTATCTGCAGTATATCTTGCACGTGACGGGGTGATTCAATAATCGCAACTTTTATATCGCCTAAGAATAGCTTATGAGAATTTATGCGAGATAACATCTCGTAAACTAAGATAAGACCAACCCTATAAACACCACTAAAGAAACGTAATGTAATATTCAGTACCTACTTAATAATTATAAGGTATTTTCAAAGAGAATGCCAGTTTTTCAAATTCATAATCAATTATACCTATTATAGTCTCAAAAGATATTTAAAAACAGAAAAATGGAACAAAAATGTAGTAAGGACTGTGGAAAAAGTAGGAAAGGCCTTTTCCCAAGTGTGGGGCGATATATAAATATAACGTAATTAAATAAAACTAAATTTGGGCTTATTTAAATGAACTAGCGTTTGCCCGCGACTTCGTCCGCGTGAAATTAGGTTCTTAAAATAAATATGTATTTCAAAAAACTGTGAAAACCATGAAATTCTTCATTTTCCACCGAACAATTACCAAGTTTCATGGATATACTTAACTTAAACAGCCTTTTGAATTTCAAAATTTCAAATTTCTATGTTCTGCCGTTTGGGCTGTAGGTTAAGTCTGTCAGTCACTCAAGACAAAGCCTTTATAGTTATTGATAATGAATATAAGAATAGATATGTCACAGTTTATAGAATAAGTAAGCATAATCCAGGCAAAGCTGGTGCAAAACAGCTGTATGGATGACCATAAAACAAGCCCGGAATCAGTCTAACCCATCCGTAGACAGAAAAGGGCGTCGACGGCAGTTTTGATCCGACGTGTTTACGACAAGGATCAATCGAAAATCATATCAGATGTTACAACCTCTGAAAAGGATGAAGCAGACGTAATCGTGCAACGCAATCCCACCTTTATTATACAAAGATTAGTGATCAAAATCGCATCAAGGAAGACAAGATACATAATCAAAAGATGGGTATTCCAACTTGAAGCATATATGTAATGCAAGTCTTAAGTATCGTACGTCGATGCTCGTAAACTGTCGGAGCTTTCGGAGAATGTAATACCAACGATTTAATTATTACCGGCTTATTCTGGAACTTTATACCTACTCGAGTGCGCATCGTTGGTGGTTATTGTCTTTGCTGTCTCCTTTTTTTTAATAAAACAATGGACAGATTATTAAATTTCATACGCACTGAGACTATATTTGCAATATCAATTTAAAAAAGGATCTTTTCGATTTTTTGTGTCAATTATTTTGTTTTAGTGCTTGTTCATCTGAAGCACTTGTTATTAGCTAAGTCCCGCACTTTTGCCATCGTATTGATGCAAAATTGATTGTGATTGTTATGTATTACCTGTTAAAGGTATTGATTACACTCGCAGAGAAAGAATAAGCCAACCGTGATCAAAAACCTGGATCGCCCCACGTAAGACCGATCTTTTTCGCCTCATTAAGTATAGTAGGTACGCCGCCGAGTTTGTTTTGGCCGCCCGCGCTTTCTTTGACCTTGCGGGATCCAATCCAACGCCTGCTTGGGTATATGGTCAGGTGCTCGACGCAGTGTATGCCCGATCCAGTTCCATTTTCGGCGTCGGATTTGAAGATTGTAGGGTTGTTCATGATATAGTTTCCATAGGTCTATGTTAGAAATAACTTCCGGCCAAAATATCCTCAGAATATAGCGAAGACAACGATTGAATCACGGAGATTTCGCGGAGGGTGAAACTTAAAATTTTCAATACAAACTTTAAATCTGTACTGCTATACGGCTGCGAGACATGGAAGGCAAGGAAAGATCTCAGGCACAAAATTCAAAGTTTTTTTTTACGCGATATTAAATGACTAATCCAAATAAAAGATATTAAATGTCGGATAGAAGCAGGCGCTACTTTGCGAAATTTCATAATAATTTGTCTGTTTGAGCGGATTATAGCGAGTTAAGCTTCTTGTAGCTTGGCAAAAGATATAAAACCGAATCCTACATAGGCTAGTACCTGCAAGCGCATAAACCCTCAGGCTTTAACAGTAGGCACGAGTAAGTTAACACTGAACATTGTGATTATAACGTTACACTAGGACGTTAGATTCTAACGCCGATCGGTCTGAGCAGAGGTTGTTAGCGCTTGTTTATCAAATCAACAGCCTGCACCCGGTAATCTAGACGTGGCAGTGGATGGAATTATGGGGGAAATTATACTGCTCACTGACTTACTGTAATCGGAGTAAAGGTGGAATAAATGATAACTAGATTATAATGCAGTCCACTTACTCGGAGCAACTTCGCTCCGTTCGGGTGAAATGATTTCTGTAAATCCTTACTTATGGATACTTTGAGAGTGATTTGGAGGATTTGTGTGGTGTGGTGCTGTGCCGGTGCGAATTGCTGGGTGGTGGGTGTTCGCATGCTGTCGGTGGAAGACACGCACTGCGTCGCATGGATTTGTCTACTGTGGCGGATTATAGCGAATTAAGCGTCTGGTTCATTCCTTCCTTCAAAGGGTCATATACAACCAGCTGTAGGTATTAAAGTCGTCACACTACAGCATATTTCTGCACGCACACATAGCTCTACGCTCTACGCTCGATTTTATAACCAATACTGGAGGTCTACGTAATAGATTAAACCTACATGCAAAATCACTCACGAATCGCAGGGAGCCGCTGGATCCAAGCGGCCGAAGACTGCGGCATATGGAAATAATTGCAAGAGACCTATGTTCACTAGTGGACGTCTATCGGATGACGACGACACGCAAAATCTCAAACTGCTGCATAGGTCTCAAGGTGTTTCTGCGACTAGAAAGTGCAGCGTTGCTGACTCCAACAATTAGATAGACGGATTACATCAAGCGAGTCGCAGGGAGCCGTTGGACACAGGTGACGCGGCGCAAGACCGGTGGAAGTGTCTACAATTATTACTAGAGAGTAGAGACCTATGTCCAGTCTATTGGTTGATGACGACGAAAGCGACACGCAATATCACAAGATTGAAGTAAGGTGGGTGAGCTGTAATGTAACACAATTGGAAGGAACCGATCTTCTGACCGATCCCAACTTATCGTCGCGTTAGGCAAGTACCTATCCGTTGGTAATTCTATGCTTATTTAACTACTTTTCATTAACTTGATTTGATTTGGCACAAAGCCATCAAATAAATCTATAGATTAGTATTATATTATACGAGTAGTGGTTTAGCTAATATGTTACACGCACTAAAGTGCTGCGTCCCTCATGAGCTAAGTAGCGGCGGCGTCTCCGAGGCTGTACATCATCCGCGCCCGAGGCATGCATCACGGTTATTGAGCCCGGCTTAACGGCTACCGGTTGATGACACAACACACTACTCATAAGCAGGCGACCACACGATCACTCAGGTGCGGGATCTACCTACACCTGACAAAAACACCTTGTTTCCTTAGCCTTGGATCTGTTTAGTTTTGTGTAATTTTTGCATATTGAATCTAAGCAGGCGTTACTTTGCGGAAGTCCATGAAAATGAATGAACGAGCAGTTTAATTCGCTATAATCCGCGACCCTAGACCACCACATACCACATAGATTTGTCTACTGTCGCGGATTATAGCGAATTAAACTGCTCGTTCATTCATTAATTTTTGCATATTTTTTAGCAATATTTAGTGCTCGGGAGTCCTACGATTTCGACCCCCTTTTACTTAGCTAATTAGTTTCACGTGCTAAGTAGGTTTGAAGTTAGCTTAATTGGTTTTAAGTTAAAGATCCACCAATATCCACCACAATCTATTCCACTTTTTAGATTTCTCATGCAACATCTTGTTTATGAATGAAATGAGATGATGAAACTGCCTATCTCAGAATCAATCAATCGATCTATCAATTATTCAAATTAGGTTATTCTTATTGACTTAAATCTCAATAAAAGCTCATAACTATCCGTATACTGCATTCCTAAATGGTGCTTATCCTACTAATAAATATATGGGCTATTTGACGATGGTGAAAATTTAGTGAGGTGATAAAGCAAGCTGCCCACCGCCGGCGTTCCCTGCGCAACGACAACGGTGCTAAGTCGGTGCGTCAGTGTGCGCTATGCAGATATACGACGGATCCGCTATTATACAGCTCACATTTGACGACCTCCGTGGCGCAGTGTTGAGCGTTGTTGCCTTATTGTGCGGAGGTCCCGGGTTCGATCCCGGGCAGGGTTTGGAAATTTATAATTTCTGAATTTTCGCTGGTCTGGCCTGGTGGGAGGCTTTGGCCGTGGCTAGTTACCACCCTACAGGTAAAGACGTGCCGCCAAGCGATTTAGCGTTCCGGTACGATGCCGTGTAGAAACCGAATAGGGGTATGGGTTTAATATAGGTACCTAACTGTCATGCCCCTTACAGGTTAGCCCGCTACCATCTTAAACTGCATCATCACTTACCATCAGGTGAGATCGCAGTCAAGGGCTAACTTGTAGTGGATAAAAAAACACATTGTATTATGAGGAGGACATCAAAGTCTTTTCAAAAACTTATTTAGTAGATTGCGTGGTGTAGCACTTAATAAGAAACTGACGGCTGTTATTTAAAGTTAGAGAACACCGAAACCTTGAATAGGTGGCCAAAGTCACGAAAGGCTTGCCTGTGGGCGTGTCTCTATCAAAAAACACTGCTTAAAAACACTGCTTACCCAAATGGGCATATACGTGAATGGCCATTTTTCATCAAAACAGCAAGTAAATAGGTATTCTACCCTAGCTTTTTACCCTGTGCACGCCACTGGCTTGTATGAACTTAGTTTGTGAGTCAGGCTAGATCGTGCATAGTTCATATTGGGAGCTGGTACTAATAATTTAACAGTTAGAGAAAATATGTCCAGTGTCCAGTGTATAAATAACTGTAAAAAAAAAATTGGCAGTCATAGGGATAGAAGTGAAAACGAATTTTTTTTTTACATTTAATAAAAAAATAAGCAAAAAAAAACAAAGTTTAATTACGAATGTAATAAGTATATATATTTATATTTAAGACCTTTTGTCTTCGTAACAACGCGAGCATGTCGGTCACACGAATCCACAAGTTTACCCGGGCTACCAAAAACTGCTCAACGCGGCTAAAGAAGTTTTCACTTCAAAAAATGTTCAAACCATACGGAATTCCCGCATGGTATAGTAACTGTAGCAACATATAGTTCCACTCAGTTTATTGTCGACCATATTTTAAAATGCAGCTCCCGCTCCCGCGGTCATGACTCATGACCTCATAAAGTCATAACCATCCATTTTAAGTTACATTCCGGTACTTATAATAAGCAATTATATTATTAGGGGAAAACTTAAATAACTTAAAACGACACTTTCCTCTCGCGTGCATCTTGGATAACTGTACCTAAGTTGTAATAAATACGAGTAGAGGCAATAACATATCAGATATTCTTTCTTTTGTGTGAGAAAACTTTGAATGTGTCGTTTGATATATCATTTTAATAGTAAGTAGGTACAATATGTATTTTATCAGTATTCTATAGTAAAATGTGTTTTTATTAAACCTTACTTTCGATTTGATTGTTAAATATTGTATTGCTAGATGATGCCCGCGACTTCGTCCGCGTGGATTAAGATTTTTTGATTCCCGCGGGAAGTCTTTAATTTTCCGGGAAAAATGTATGTCCTAAGTCCTTCCCCGGGATACAATCTACCCTTGTACCAAATTTCATCAGATTCTGTTGAACAGATGGGCCGTGAAAGCGTAGCAGTCAGACAGACACACTTTCGCATTTATAATACATATTAGTATGGATGTCTATTATTCATCATTTCAACCCATTGCCAGCTCACCATTGAGCACAAGTCTTCTTTCAGAATGAGATGAGTTTGGCCATAGTCCACCACGCTGGCCAGTGGGGATGTGCACACTACACACTACACACTACACACTACACACTACACACTACACACTACACACTACACACTACACACAGCTTTGAGAACATTTTGAACAACTCTTGGGCACGCCGGTTTCTTTCACCATTTGAAGCAAATGATATTCGTCTTAAAACGCATATATATAACTTCGAAAAGTTAGAGATGCGTGCCCGGGGATCGAACCCGCGACCCCGTATAACAGGGTGTCCAAACCACAAGGCTATAAAGTTCCCGCGGGAATCAAAAAAAGTAAAAACCTTAATCCTCGCGGACGAGGTCACGGGCATTATGTAGTATATAAATATATAAAAGGAAAATTTGACTGACTGACTGATCTATCAACGCACAGCTCAAACCACTAGACGGATCGGGCTGAAATTTGGCATACAGTTTTTATGACGTAGGAAACCGCTAAGAAATGATTTTTGAAAATTCAACCCCTAAGGAAGTAAAATAGCGGATTGTATGAAAAGAGCGAAGCTGCGGGCAAAAGCTAGTCCAACATAAAATTTCACTGCCTCGTTGGTCTAGTGGTTAGCATGTGCGACTGCGGCCGACGAGGTCCCGGGTTCGAGTCCCGGGTCGGGTCACAACAAGTAGGTACCTACTGGGTTTTTCTGACAAGAAATTTTCAGTACAAGCCCGGAGTGAGGAAGTTGGCGGTGTTTCACCCCCGTGCCTCGGAGAGCACGTTATCCCGTCGGTCCTGCGCCTGATCTCTCTCCGGTCGTGTCGGATTTTCCGTCCCATCGGGCTATGAGAGTAAAGGAACAGAGACTGCACTTGTGTTTGCGCACACACTTGTGCACTATAATATCTCCCACGCAGATGGCTTATCTCTCTGGAGATTGGCCGCCGTGGCCGAAATTCGGTCGGGAGGATTATATATTTATAAAATTTCAACCCCATAGCGAAAAAAAAACTGTCCCATACCTGCGTTCACGTACACTTTAAAACAACCCCAGCGGTAAATTATCTGTGGCGGGATAGCGCAATAAATCAGGCTAATAAAATCCGCCACGTCCTAATAGCCGTTTTGTCACAAATATAGCGATAAATTTCCGTTCTACCCCCGACCCGAACCGCGGTAAATCTATAGTTTAAACTGAGGGGTAGGGAATGAGCCGTGATGGGTTTGTGGTTGGATTAAATGGCGCTTGCTTAATGAGTCGCAGGTTCTTGTTACGGGAGGCGCGGTGATCATACGAAGATTGTATCCCAACAAGTTCAAATCTATTACTAATATTATAAATGTGAAAGTATGTCTGTCTGTCTGCTAAGCTTTCATGGCCTACCTGTTTAACCAATTTTGGCGAAAATTTGTGCAGAGATAGGTTGTAATATATTATATTAAGGGAGGGCTTAGGCTATTCAATGAGTTCCCATGGACATTGTCTAGTTTTATACACACGAGTAAGATGTGCACGATAATAATGTTACCCTATAACACTCATTTTAAACGTAAATAAGACTGGTTACTATATTAACAGCAAGATTTAAGCCAATAGAATAATCTAATTTAACTATATCTATACTAATATATTAGGTATAAATGCGAAAGTTTGAATGGATGTTTGTTACTCAATCACGCCAGAACGACTGAACGGATCTGATTTTAAAATTTTATTACAGTGCTTCACACACGAGGAAAGTTTCTAAACTTACCAAAAATTTGAGGAACCGGCAGGGCATGAAATTTGGCACAGAGATAGACTCTATAGTCTGGAATAGCACATAGGCATTTTTATCCTGGAAAATAAAGGAGTTCCACGCAGGCGAAGTCGCGGGCATCAGCTAGTCAATTAAATAATTCCTAAACGTCTCGGAGTGCTGAAACAAAAGAAAGAGACCTCCCGTCGACACTCAAAAATCCAAATGGAGGCAGAATGGCGGACTAAAAGTGAAACAAAAGGTTTCATTAGAGACAACAGGAACACGATACACGGAAGAGCGGTCCGCGTTCAGCCGGTCAACACCGAAATTATTATCGGAAGGGCTTAGGGCTGTCGCCATAGAGTATATTATATACTCGTATACGTTAATACTTACGTACAGTGTAATACTTGTAACGTGTGTTGTATTGTCTACTTATTGTAACCTTTTATTTTTTAAGAAAAGAGCAACTGCTGAGTTTCTTGCCGGCTCTTTTCAGTAGAATCACCTTTCCGAACCGGTGGTAGTCTTAACGTTTCATAAGTGACACAAATTGTCCTACGTGAAATAGATAAATCATTTATTATAGCAGCTGCCGCGCTGCTTAATTCATTTAAAATATCGAAATTCAAACTAAATTAAAATACTTAAAAAACAATTAAAGGAGGAATAAAAAGCCGACATATTTTTATTATTTGATAACTTTATAAATTATTTATTCATATTTTTAGCAGTAAATGTATAGCAGCAGACGTGTAGAGTTGACATTGTACGGCGCTAAATCCCGAAGCATTCAATGATATCAAAAATAATAATAAATAAGTATAATATGTAGCAGAAGCTGAAGATTTTAACAAAAGCTAAGTTTATTAAAATTATTATGCTCTTTATAGATAATTTTTTTCTAAATGAATCCTACTTTGTGTGGTACCATTTACCAACAGAAAATGTATCACAATTCATGCAGATATCAATTTAAATTTCAAAAGACACAACCCTAGCACAAAGCGATGCACAACGGGCAGTCTATTCTCATCATTTTGTCTCCGCTAAAAATATCTACGTTTTAAGTCATTAGAGCTACACGAGATTTGTTCTACATGGTGGGTCTACTAACTGTCGTTCAATTATTGTTGCAATTTAGTGGATTGAGTCCACTAAATTCATTAAAAGGTCAATAAATAGACTAATCTCCCTCACGATTCATGAATATTCATTTGCACAAAGCGGCAAGGGATCGACTCATTGAATTGACCACCGAACTGGCCGAAAGGGTGGCTCGCAATCAGACCATTGTTTACAGTGGTTTTATGTGAGTACCAAAATATATGGTACTAACACTAACTATAAATACTTACTGTGTTAAAATTAAATTCACCCATCATTAAAAAAAATTAAGAAAATCCTTCTTAAAGCAGTGCTGTATATTTAATTAATATCCTACAAAGATAAAGCTATATATACTGACTTCCCTGGCTCATAGAGTCACAGGACCTTGGCCTCTGATACTAGAAGCTGTTGCTCATGCCCATTCTGCGCCGCTTTTATTAAGCAGAGAGCTTGAATGCAAGTAGGTAATTCCTCCCTCGAACTCCGTCAAACCAATGACGGCTAGGGAGTTCACCACTATTAATTGTATTCTTATATTAATTATCTTGTTACTAGAGGATCTAATAACTAGGAGTTAGCTAGAGGATCATGCTGATCCTCTAGCTAGCTCCTAGTTATTAAATGTCCCATCGAACAGAAACTGCAATTGGACTCTAAATTCATAATATTGGATT
Source organism: Erebia ligea (assembly GCA_917051295.2). Taxonomy (NCBI): domain Eukaryota; kingdom Metazoa; phylum Arthropoda; class Insecta; order Lepidoptera; family Nymphalidae; genus Erebia; species Erebia ligea. The sequence continues at coordinate 232,609 of OU785240.1, read as the reverse complement.
CGTCCATAAATTTTCCTATATCCTAGTTCTTTGTCTGCCCCCAGCTGCCTTGTTTGGCCCCAGGATCTCTTTTATTTAATCCATATGTCTCCTCTTTTTGTATAAATTAATATTTGTCTATTCCTTTGTTACAGCAACCGGACGAGCTGGCGAAATCGGTAAAGCTGACATCTCGAGAGCGAAGGTTCATCAAGTTCGCGAGCGTGGAGCATGGTGGACAGCTGTACATGACCCCGCAGGACTTTCTGGAGTCAGTCGTCGAGCAGGAGCCCAGACGTGAGTCCATTTACCGTCTTATTCTCTTTCCTCTTCACTCCAGTTGATCTGGAATGGAGTGGTTCACGTCATCTCACGCGAAGAGAAGATCCGACAACTACATGACCAGAAGAAGACCTAGAAAGCTAATTTAGCGCAAGTCCCAGACGACGGACGACTAAGCTCAGATAGTCATATCCGTAATATTGAAGAACCTTACAAACCAGCCCAAATAGTAACAAAGATAACCTAAAACAGAAGAATTATTGGAAAAAATATGTTTAGGAGAGCTGATTCCAAGGAGCTAGTTAGCTACTGCATGCAATACTGGTAAACAGATTCTACAATGTCTAGAAATGTCAAAAATAATCCTTTTTTTAGAATAATTTAATACTTTTTCCCTCTTTATCCTAACTCCACTTTCCTTAGAAAATACAAATGGAAAATCTTAATAAAGCTATGCCATAATATCATAGTCCTGCATAATACTCATTGGTCAAGCTCAATCATATTATGTTTGTCCTCACACCCAGCTCGGCTGAAGCGCCGCATCCTGACGGCCAAGGAGATCGACCAGCTGCGCGACCAGGTGCCGCCGCTGAAGAAGGGCTCGTCACAGATGTTCCGCAACATGAGGGACAGAGGTGAGTTCTAACGATTGTCACTAGGCTGAGGACTCTGACACCTTGTCAGAAGATAATTTGAGTGCGAAACATTAAAAAAAACGTTTGTCACATAAACCACAGATTATATTTTAGTTTTTTTTAATAAATTATTTATTGCAGAATACGCTTGCCACGGCTATCATGCTTCAAAGCAACGATGAGGTCTAGGTTGGAGCGCGCTTGCCTAGAAGATGCCTATTCACTCTTGCAGTTTTAAACCAGGCCAGGCTTTGGTGGTCTCGAGATATTAACCAGCGCTGTGAAAGCTTAATTGCGTCATTACAAGGAGTCGCTCTTTATTTAGACGTCTTTGCGAAGTGATTCTCTATACTAATAAATCATTATGACATTATATGCACAACAGACCTCCAACTAGAGGTTTAAGTGCGGAAACCTGCCCAGTAGGAAGAAAGAAAGGAGTATTATTTCGATTTAAAGTTAAAACTCTAATATTTATGTTTTACGATAAGTTATACTTGCCGAATCAGGCTCTATTTTCAAATATTTATTAACTAGAGTATTTCTATGTAACGCTTATATAAATTTACTCTTTCATCTTTTTTTCAGGAATCATCTCTTACACGGAGTACCTGTTTCTTCTCTCAATTTTAACGAGTAAGTAATACAGTATGTTTGATACTTCTAAGTCTAACATCATCATCATCAACAACCGATATACGTCCACTGCTGGACATAGGTCTCTTGCAAGGATTTCCACATGCCGCAGTCTTGCGCCGCCTGGGTCCAGCGCTCCTCCCGACTCGCCTGATATTTAACATACTAGTCAATTTTTTGTTCTTAGTTTGGTCTATTTACCGGTTTGATTCATCACCAATTTCTCTTATCTCTTTGATCATTTTATGTGCCATATTATTTTTCAACAAATTTATTTTCTCAGGCTGGTGATATTATTCTCCATCCAAATGGCGTTTTCACAAGTTGTTTGTATGTTTCAGAGCCAACTTCCGGCTTCCAAATCGCTTTCAACATGTTCGACACGGATGGAAACCAAAGAGTAGATAAAAATGAATTTCTAGTCGTAAGTACATTTTTTACTTTGGAATTCATCACATCAGGTATATCTGCAAAAAATACTGTCGTGGGTTCTAGAATTAGTTGAATGCAACCAATAGTCTGTAGTTGCACATCGAAAGAATTAATGGCCATATCTACCTATTTTTACCGCAAATTTTTTATTTCTTTTATCTTATCTCGTACATTTAGTTATTGTTTTGCACTGTATGTGTATTGTTTAATTATTATATTTGCATCATCATCAATACTCTATTTATCAGATCATATTACTTAGTATACCTACAAAATCCAACATACAAGGTTGTTTTTCTTTTTAATGCAATTGCTAATTATTTTTCCATTTTTTTTATAAATTACAAAAAGTTTCTTATGATTTCTCAAATCAATATTAACTTGCAAATTTGAACTTTTTTGTTGACTTCAATTTTTGTTGAATTTTGGATTTTGTATTAATTATTTATTTCTATGTTCAACATTATAGTGTTTTATGATTTCATTACTCCTTCACAGAAATTCTTAGTTATTTTTCATATATTTTTGGTTTTGAGCACGTATTTGTAACCTACTACTAGATCCAGCGTTTGCTCGGGGGCTCCCTCAAGGAGCGTAAAGACCTGGACGCACACAGCGAGAAAGCAGTGAGTTTGTGTGTGTAGGGACAAGCTTCGTCATAGCTTCGTGTTGAACACAATTCTAACCGCAATTTTACGATATCTCCATGTGTTAAACATTGTTTTTACTATTTGTTAAAATATAATGGCACTTTTGTCCATCTCTTGATCGAATTCGGTGGAAAGGAAAATCATTAATTTACTATTATTATAAAAATGAGAAAGTGTGTTTTTTTGTTTATTGGTTTGTCTTTAATTATGCCGCCAGCAACGGAGCAATGGATCGGCGTGATTTTTTGCATGGGTATACCCTTTTAAACACCTAGAGAGTGTCATATAGGTACCTACTGCTATAGTTTATTCTGAAAAATTAATTAAGCTTCCACGGGATTCAAAAAGTCAGTCAGCAAGCTGCAGGCATAATCTAGCTCTATAAAAGTCAGTTTCAGTAGCTAGTGGAACAATAAATCTATACTCTACACACAGCTTTCATAAACGGAAATTCATCGGAATCTCTTTTTTTTCTATGGAGGTATTTTAATTTATAATTCTGATTTGTTACAAATACAACTGTTTATTTGCACCTTTTACCTATACCTACGTTTTCATATTTACATAATATAAAGAATTATGATTCTTTATTTTTGTTATCTTCATCTTTGTTATATATTAGCTTTATCCAAAGTTTGACCTGTACAAAGTGAAAGGCCCGTAATTCACGTTACTCCAGCTTTAATCGTATACTCTCTGCGTAATTATTGTAGCTGCTTGCGTTAGTGTCGACCAACACGCTGAGGAACAGACTCGAGCAGGCTCAGGCAAAGAAGAAGCCGCACCAGCCATCCACAGTAAGTCGGCTGTATCGGTCCGTGCTGTGTGCTGCTTGGTTCCACTTTATGTTTTGTGTATTACCTACATGGAGTTAATGCATTATTTGTGTGGTAGGTACCACTTTATTTGAGAAACTGGTAGATTCGTAATGTACACTTGGGTAACCAAATCGAGATTCCTTTAATTATTTCTGTAGAATCTACAGAAATGAAGGAATCTTGTTTAGGTTACCTTTTTGCATTTCAGTGGACTTACATTTACAAAATTACTGACCCTGTTTTTAATATTAACTATCTGTGAAATAATAATTATATTTAATAATAGTTTAATTACTTCAGTTCTTGTTATTAACTGGAAAATAATCTTAACTGACTCCTAATTTTGGCTATCTTGCGCAATAATAATAATTATTATTAAATTTTAAACTACGTTTTGTTGTTGTTAAAATAATTTGAAAGTGTTACAATAATGTGACTCAACCGCTTCTTGTTATAATGATTAACCTAATAAATTCGTATCGTAATTTCTTCTCTATATGTGTATACTGTTTATTAACATACATTTTTTAAAATTGTATGTAAATATTGTAATGTTATTACTCAAAAGCACAACAATAATTTAAAGCCCATCATCACATCATTGTGCCGGGGTGGAATCAATCATAAGTTACCAAACCAAAAAAAGATAATTAATAATATGATCGCCAAACTATTCCAAGCTCCAGATTTTTCGCGGAATGAAAAGATTTGTGCAAACAAAACTGACCGCCATAATCAAGATCTGGAGCCTGTGTTCTTAGATGGAGAAGATCTTCAGCTACGCCTGGAGAGGCAAGCGCGGGATGACGGACGAGCCGCAGGACGGGCAGCCTCACGACAACTACATCAACGACGACCAGGGCCTGCAGAGGAGGCACAATGTTGACACGCTGCTGCAGGTAAACACTGTACACGTTAACCGATGTTTAAAAAAAAATAAGTTTATCTTCTGCTTTGCTTGTTAGGCGCTAGCTTTCAGTTTTATTGTAACGGTTGAATGAGTGAACAATGGATTTATTAAAAACTAGATGATGTTCTCGACTTCGTCCGCGTGGATTGAGATTTTTTGAACGAAGAACTCTTTAATTTTCCGGGATCCAAAAATTTACACAAAACGTAGACCTCACTCAGTATGTGCAATGGTTTCGACTCGGACAGCAATCTCGAGACGCCATTACCCTTTCTTAAGTTGTTTATTGTACAACAGAGTCAATAAATTATTAAATATCTACCCCCTCACAACATTTTCCTGTAAATCCAAGTGTTCCAGATGGCTTCAATCACTCTCCTACGATGAGACAGAAAAACTTTTAAAAATAGTCAAATAATTAAACAAACACACACACACACACACACACACACACACACACACACACACACACACACACACACACACACACACACACACACACACACACACACACACACACACACGTGCCAAGTCTTGCATGTTGCTTTTAGTTTTATTTTAATGTAAATTTTTCTAACTACCTACTATAAACTATTAATATAAGAAAATAGTATTGGCTTACTGTATATAGGATTACTGTATTACTGTTTCGGAGGCGGGCGTTGACGGCTGAAACGCAGTTTATACTTTTTTAGCCGTCATCGTTCTTTAGAAATAAGATGCATAATTTTTGTTACAGTGTACAAAATAAATAAATTTCATTTCAAATTTCATTTCATTTCATTTCATTCATTTCATTTCAATTTTCCGGGATAAAATGTCCTTCCCCGGGATACAATCTGTACCCCTGTACCAAATTTCATCAAAATCGGTTGAACAGATGGGCCGTAAAAGTGTAGCAGACAGACAGACATTCTTTCGCATTTATAATATTACTTAGTATGAATTTAATACAATCTATTGACAAAAAATCCAAATCAATGAATACAATCTATTGCAGGTACATTTTTTCGGCAAGAAAGGCACAAACGATCTGAAGTTCGAAGGCTTTCGCCAGTTCATGGAGAACTTGCAGACTGAGGTTCTGGAGCTGGAGTTCCACGAGTTTTCTAAAGGTAAGTGTAAAATCACATTTATCACTTTAAAACAATTATTAATATAACTAAAGCATTTGATTCTATCAATTATAAAAATTATAGCACACTATTTATTCCCTTTCTTGTTTCTATTTTAAATCTACCATATTATTTCAAATAATTGAGACTGTAATAACAATAATGGATGCAGGATTCACATAATACTTAGTGTAGCCCTATGCTCTGTTTTGTATTTGACAATCCGTATTTGCTTTCCGAACCGGTGGTCAAGTCGTCTATATTATTTCATCAGGTCACGAGACAATATCAGAGGTGGATTTCGCGAAGATCCTTCTCCGCTACACGTATCTAGACACGGATGAATACGACATGTATCTGGACCGTCTGCTGGACCGCGTGAGGGACGAGCGTGGGATTACCTTTGAGGAGTTCAAGACTTTCTGCCAGTTCCTGAACAACCTGGAGGACTTTACCATCGCTATGAGGATGTACACGCTCGCCGACCATCCTATATCCAAAGGTGATCTCTTTGAATTTTATTTATTGTTTATTCATTTATTGCATGACTGTAAGTTACATAAAGATGGTACATATTACAATCTGCCAAATAATGGCGTGCAAAATTTCAAGAATATTGGATAGAAGCAGGCGTTACTTTGCGGGAGTCCATGATAATGAAAGAACTATAACTTTCATTCGGTATAATCCGCCGCAGTAAGTAAATCTTCATTGCATTTCGAGTCAACATCTCCTGAGGATGCTCCGGTGTCGGAGTGAAACGTACGTTAAGAATAATTTGGAAAATTTATGTGGTGTGGTGAATATCGCAAGCTACAAGTGCAAGATACACACTGTACCACATATATTTACTTACTCGGCGCATTATTAAGAATTAAAGTTCTAGTTCTTTTATTTCCAAATTTTATTTCATTTACTTTTCTATATGTAACCCAGATGCTATTAGGATAATAATAATGGGTTCAGAGTCATATATCATAACAGAATTATCGGAGGCAGATGTCACCGGACTCGGGAGCCATTCCTCACCGGTGTCATATATTTTATTATATAGGTAAAAGTATTTTATGTACCGCCAACCCAAGATTGACCACCATGAATCGCCACTGAATAGAATGCTCATTGTTGTTACAATGGTTCATAATGACTTTCGATAAGGATATGAGTGTTTGTGTGTCTGTCCGCTTGCAGACGAGTTCCACCGCGCGGTGCGCATCTGCACGGGGCAGGCGCAGTCGGCGCACGTGGTGCGCACCGTGTTCGCGATCTTCGACGCGGACGGCGACGGCCTGCTCAGCTACAAGGAGTTCATCGCCATCATGAAGGACCGCCTGCATCGCGGGTTCAAGGTCAGTGCCCACTGCTGCAGTATGCGAGGGACATCTCAGAAATAGGCACCGGTTTATCCCCCCTTAATCATTTTATACACCAGTTCAAACCCACAGGAGTAATTTGTTACAATTCGAAAGACCTTGATCCAATAAATTAATCCCATGGCCCAATCGCTATAGAGACCACCAAATCAAATTACGACCCAAACACTAGTATTTAACAATCGTTGTTCACCGAGCCGCGACTCGTACCAGACTGCTGCCCTTTTCAATTAAATTTAATTCAATTTCGTTTATTTGCAGAATCTCAAAACGTTTGTATTTAAAGGAATTACCCCCGTACAAATTTAATGAAACGTCATGAAATAAGTGAAATTGATAACTATCGAAATAATAAACCTAGGAGAACTAGAGTAACTGACATAGCTCGAAGAGCATGGACGGGGCACATTGCTCGTAGAACCGTTCATAGAACAGTTCATTGTGGCCGATTCTGTATAACACAATCTCTAAACAAAACTAAAATGGCAGCTTTATATCTAGTTCGGTCCCTTTCCGTAGGGAGTATTATGAAAGGGTTAGTAATGTAGGGTTTGTAATGCTCTAATTTTAGTTTAGTTTAGAGATTGTGCACTACAGAATCAGCCCCATTGGCTACCTAGGTACCGTTGGTCTAGTGATTAGCATTTTCCTTTAATTTATTAACTTTTATTTATTGAATTTATTTTTATTTATTAAATTAACTCAAACTTGTTGTTGCAGTCGTACGCCAAAAACGAAGGCTGGGAGGCGTTCAAGTCCTGCGTCAAACAGGAGATGAAGAGCTCCGTGTGAACTCTGTTCCCTCACTCACGTACTCGTACTTATTTAATATATACAGCCTTTTAACGTGTAACATCAAATATTTTCTCGATGTTATAATATGTATGCACCATATTGTTATCTCCGCACAACTTTTTCAAACTTTAACACAAAATAAGCACTTTTGATCAAAATAAAATTTGGCTATAGGTACAATATTATATGTTGCATTGTATACATTTTCACATATGTACCTATGTATCAACATATTATTGTCTTAATGCCGGTTTTTGAGTTTTGAGTTTGAATAAGCTTCTTTTCTATGCTTTTTATATGTTTTAAGACTAGTATTATATGATTCACTTAAAAATGTGTTGTGATATAAGATTGGATACTATTGACTGTGACTCGAATGTGAGATATGAAAAAACAAACTCGCTACAGTTAGGTCCGTTTCCACCAAAGCGAAGAAGACATCTGTCGCATCTCATTCTCTTTGATAGAACTACGTCCACTGAATCTAAGTTTTTTAAAGTCAAAGTTAACCTTTTATTGCGATCTCACTTGGTGGTAAGTGATGATGCAGTCTAAGATGGTAGCGGGCTAACCTGTCAGAGGTATGACAGTTATATAAGTTTTCAGCACGGCATCGTACCAGAACGCTTAACTGCATAAGCATCCCTGACCGGAGTCATACGAGTATAATTGCCCCTGCTGGAAATCTTACCTAAATCATACTTAACTTACCTAATCAACCTTTACATTAATATTCATTGAGACACAGTTCCAGTATCACATACCAGTTACCTATTAGCACAATTTATTTATTTTTTAAATAATTTGATCAAGTCAAAGTTAAAGTCAAATTTATTTATTCAAATTAGGTACACTGTACACTTATTGTACTTAATTGATTAATTAACCATTTAGTTAACCATGCCAAAGTCATGCCAGCATTGTATATTGTTTATCAATATTATAATATTGATGAAGTTCTAAATCTAAGCTTTTTGTAGAAATTATTGCCAGCGTTCATCGGACAGTCAACAAATATCGCGATACAATAGTGCTAATTCGGTTTTACAGTCTCTAAACTAATTCGATAGGTCTACAAATATTGATGTATTGTATTAGTATCACAATATTACTACTGAAAAGGATTCAGTAACTATATTGTGATATGAATACATCGTCGCCGAATTTCGGCCACGTCTACCAATATAAATTAGCCAGAGATAAAATTTATTATATCGCACAAGTGTGTACGCAAGCACGAGAGTGTTCTCTATTCCCTTACTCTCATAGTCCGACACGACCAGAGGAAAATTTGCCAAAATGGCCAAATACGCCATAACATTTTGCATTTTGCATACAATTTTGTGGGAATGACGTACGCGACATTATTTTATTGACAGTCTGAAAGTCTTGCCTGAGTAAAGTCTGGTAGCAATTATTGCACTAGATTTTACTTTAAGAATTTGTTCCTAAATCTCTATTATTAGATATATTGATATTGTAACAATTTTTGTCATTTTGTGTGTCTAGTACTGGACCGATTTTGATTAAACTATTGTGATTGTTGAGATGTGAATGCGATAATATGATAAGTATATTCATGTTTAAATTAATTAATTCTGAGCAGTCTTTAAATCACAGCCCGAGATTAATAATTAGATTAATCGAAATCGGTTTAATAAAATCCGTCGCGCACTCTGTCAGACTGACAAGTGAGCGACGCAGCGGAAAAAATGTTTTGGATTTTTAGAAATTTTGAGATTACCAATTTTAATTTGTTATAATAACTTCGGTTGTATTTATGTAATAATTTATTTTTATTTTCTTAAAGGCTTTTAAACACAAACGTTACGCGCTGCAGTCATGTGGTTTTTAATAAAAATCTGACACGCTTACGCGCGCGTTAAGAGGAGACTCCACTCCACTCAAAACGCGTTGTAATTCTTATTTTGTGTTCAATAATTCTATTTATATTTTATTTTACCAAGGACATATTACAGGTGCCTCATATGGCGTCTCGCTTTAATTCTATCACAGGTTCGGAAAGCAGATTTTACTGACAAGAGCCGGCGAGAAACTAGGACTACTTGAATATGAACCATAGCAATGTTAATAAAAGTAATAACCACTCTAGAAACTATATGAGTCTGTAGTTTGTAAGATTTCCGCAAAAAGTTAGTTATGTATAAATAAAATAAAATAAATAGTCATAGTCTCACAAACTTATCTGATCCAGTGACAGCGTCGCTATTAGATAAGAAAAATAAAATTAAAAAAAAACTTAACAGTATGCCTGTTAGAAAAATTAGTTCCAATTTTGGCCACCGGGTCAGATATTATGTTTGACGGACTAGAAGTAGTTTTAAAGTTACACATACTCAAAGAAAAGAACACAACTTAAAGATATGATTTTCTGCTGGTCAGAACCCGCTGTTTGTGGCTTGAATAGTGAAAACTAGTACAATTTTGACTTCGTACTTAATTTATATTAATTTTGCCATAGAATAAATAGGTCTCAAAGACGAAATAGGAAAATTTATTTACAACCACAAAATATAATCTTGAAGATTTATTAAGCGTGTTGAAGTATTACAAAGAATAATAATTTAAGAATAAATTTATAATTATTTTGCAATTTTTTAACAGTGAGATTTCTATACTTATTAATTTATTTGTGTTATTTATAATATTTTATTTGAATTATAAATTCAATAATTGTGTAACAAATACATCAAATAAATACATAAATAAATCAATAATAGCTCGTTTTGAATTGTTATTACAGTGATTTAAATAATAATTGTGTACTTAATTAAATTTTGATATTTAAATTAAACTGAATAAGGTGTGTGATTTTTTACTAGTCGTTTGTCGTCGTCATGCCAATCACTTTAATATTATCTAACTTCGATAAAAATAAATAAATGTTTATGGTAATAAAGAGTAACAACATAATTTTCTGTTTGTTTTATTAACTGTCTTAGCTTACAAACCCCGCCTAGATTTTTTTAAATATAATATATAGACTAGCGCTTGGCTGCAATCAGACTTGCTTGCAATTAGTGGTGATGCAGCCTAAGGTGGAGCGCGCTTGCCTAGAAGATGCCTGTTGACTCTTGTTATTCTAGATTCCAATCCTGACCGTCATATACTCAATATATTTATGACATGTAGGAAGGTGTCTCTTATATTACGTCATGTTTTGACTCTACCACCGGTTCGGAAAATTCTGCTGAGAAGAGCCGGCAAAAATAGAAATAGAAATAGAAATGATTTATTTCATGTAAGACAACTTGTGCCACTTATGATAAGTCGTAAGAATCTACCACCGGTTCGGAAGAACTTCTACTGAGAAGAACCGGCAAGAAACTCAGCAGTTGCTCTTTTTAAAAACAGAAAGATGTCACAATTTGTATATAATATAAAATGCATACGCTACGTAACAAGTAGGTATCACACTGACTTGTGGGTTGCTGGATGCGAAGCCGGTTTAGCGATGGGCGATTATGAGTGATTTCACTCGAACTATTCGATTATACAAATCGTTCGAATCATTCGAACGATTTACCAAAATTAGTAACTAACTTGCTCCACTACTAATTTCATTCGATTATTGATAGCTACTAATTTGGTTCGATTATTAAATTAGTAGCCACGTGTCAATTTTGAAATTGAGTCTTATAAGCAAAGATATAAGGTTACATTTCAATTTTCAATAATACTGTTAAAATAATTTAAACCTTATTAATCCACCTGACAATTTTGAAATTGAGTCTTATATTTAAGAAAATAAGGTTAAAATTTCAATCGTACAACTGAAAGCATAAGCTACGTTACCCACTTCTAACATAGCGGCGAAAGATTCCGAGAATTGAGTCGCCAACAATCCAATCGAATGCGAAACACCTCTAGTAATTAGTAATTACTAATATTAGTAGTGCAGTCAAACCCAAGCGGCGAATGATTCCGAGTCGCGAACAATGCAGTCGAAACGCGATTAGTAATTACTAATTAGTAGTCGTCATTCGATTATGAGCATTAGTATATTACTAATATTCCATTCGAAAGTGTTCGTTAGTAGTGGTAGATTATTCGATTATTCAGATCATTCGTAACCGCCCATCGCTAAGCCGGTTGCTTCCATGCAACTTTGTCATCGAGAAAATCATCTATAGTCTATACTATTAACCCTCGACTTAACAGATGCTGTGTGTTTAACACAGTCTTTAAATTTATGTAATGGCAACTCCAGAAACTCTTTTGGTAAGTACCATGTTATAAAAACACAGCAGTTGCTCTTTATTCATAGACTAATAATTATATGGTAGGTATGTCTAATGTAGGACGCTAATTTTGACAGATGAGAATAGCAATAGTGAAGGACAAGAGTGAGACAGACTGACGCAGTACTGAATCTGCCAAACTTGTCGTACGGGAGGCAATGATGCTAAACGTGGAGGCCTGTACTCGCCTGCGTGGAGACCTAATGGAATTTGAAGATTAGATGGTAGAAAGAAAAAAAGGTTATATATGATGTATATCCTTTCACCGGTGGGGGCAGCGTCTACAGGTTTTTGTTTTTTAAATCATCAGATTAAGAAAACTCGATATAATTTGTCAGATTATGGGTCAGCACGTTTGGGACATGAAGCTGAACCGTCTGTATGATAATCTGACGTGCTCGAGTATTTCAAAATGGCAGTTTTCTTTGCATTTTCAAAAAACCAATTTTCAATACATCGGAATCGTCAGTCTTTTGAATAGGAGCTTCCTTTGTCCACTTAACATCTCCTCTGAATATCTGACGCGCTCGTTTTTTTTTTCCAATATTTTTACTTCCATACGGTCAACCCCACTATGCAAACGGGCAGACAAACATACCATTCGATAACATAGACACGTGGGGCGATTACGCTATTAATATCTAACGCGCTGGAGTAAGTAAAAACAAAAACCACACTCAAGCCCCTTGAAGTCGCGCAACGGGCTGTTTTAAAGGTGGCAACTTTTCGGCCTATCCTTTTCCCCACCACACTACTTACCTACTATACAAAGATTGTGGAGTCCTCAGTGTTAGGAAACTTTTTATCATAAATACAATTCTACTTCAACATAAATTAACTCCATACCGCAACATTGAAAGCCGACGCAAAAACAAAATTTGTACCATCCGTGCACCTAAATTTGCCTTCACCAAACGATTTTGTTACTTCCTAGGCCCATACCTATACAATAAAATTAATTTAACATTACCCATATTCAATTTGTCATATACCCAGTGCAAACAAAAAGTTATATATCATTTCTTATTGACAAAACATACGACGAAATAGAGGGATTCTTAAAACTTCTAAATTAAATTAACCTACCTTCCTTTTAAAAAGCATTAGTCACTTTTACATGCACTTAAACACTTCTCATGAGCATGCGCGCGCACACACACACACACACAAACACACACACACACACACACAAATTATACATAGTTTTTGGAATTCAATATGCACTTGCATTCCTAAACCTAATTAACTTTATGGTGAACGAGGGAGAGGGCTAGTTGTCCTTAACACAGATCTTTAAAAATCTAGAAAGGACAACTACCGTTGATCTCATTACTAATTCTTCTATTTTCATCTAAATAATGCATCGTGTATTGTTATAGTAATAGATCTAACCACGTGAACAATGTATGCATGTATTTTGAGAAATAAATTGGATTGAATTGAATTGAAATCCAAACTATTGGGGCTGATTCTGTTGTACACAATCTCTAAACTAAATTGACAGCATTAAAACATTGCTAACCCTTTCATAATATTCCCTGCGGAAAGGGACAGAAGTCAGAACTAGATTTAAAAGGCTCTCATTTTCGTTTAGAGATTGTTTTATACATAATTGGCCTCAAAATTAGACAAACCGTAGCTCAACAAAATTAGCGTTAGATAATTAAATAAAAAACAGGTGTATTTATCGCAAAATTTATTTTTTAAAAACATAAATTACACTTTGAGAAAACTTTAATACTTCATTGACATACCCATGTATTAAAAACTAATACAACGTTTTCGTTATAATTAAATTACATTTCTTACAACATATCTTCACCACGTAGATTCGATTTCTACACTTACAATTTTTGTAATTTGACGTACATTTCCTTTTATACTATTAACTGAATCTCGTGAGTCGTGGACATAACAATTGTTTAACGGGTGGGATCGAACCGAGGACTTATTGGATTACAGTCCATCCAGAAATACCTATTTGGTTCGATTCCTTCCTTGAATATAACCTTAACTTATATAAGCTTAACTGTTAATTAGTAGCGAAAACTAAACTTATTGCAAGTTGCAGAAAGAAATATAAATACTTACTGTCTTACATACGGACAAAAATAAACTGTTAATCGTTATATACCTACTGCTATTTTCGAATCGTAAATTTTGAAAACTAAAAAAAATCGTCGCCATTTGGAAATTAGGGTTTCCGCACTGCATCCGATCCGAAGCAACCGTAGTACTATTTATACGAGGGGTTGCGCACTAGATCCGGACATTCGAATCCGGAAAACAAAATTCGGATCTAGCGCGCAACCCCTCATACAAACTTAAGACTACTTCGGATCGAGGGGATTCTCGGATTCAGATCGAAATTTCCCGGATAGATAGATTCCTATGATTTTCAGGGATTTTCATAGTATAATTTTACATTCTGTTCAATTTCGACAAGATCGATTCAGCCGTTAAGCAGTGAAAATGTAACACAGACAAGTAATATTTTCACATTTATAACATTTCGATTAGTTAGATAATAATATTATATAAAGAATAAATTGTTTTTCAAGATGGCTTCTTAAATAAAAGCTAGAGTCACTACATAATATTCCAACTGAATTCTTAAACTAGTAGTGAGCATCGAAATAATTACATAATTTTCTTGCTTTACAAAAAAATAAGTTGAATAAAATAAACTACTTACTCTTTCTTTTTATTCATTTGAAAAAATATTCTTAAATTGATATCAATTTTGTCTGTATATATGTATTCGTGTAAACTATCTAAGTACCTGCACTTTCTTCGAACAGCAGTCGCATTTGGTTTATGAACTAATTAATAGATAGATTTGCATGTCTCGATTTAATCGAAGTGTTTTCATTAGTGCAATACTATTTACGCGTCACGAAAATTGAAAATGACGGCCATTACCAGAAATAAGGATGATGACAATATCAAAAATAAATGATTTTTATATGACTGCCTGAAAAAAGGAGTATATTGTTTTCAGGGTTCATGTATGTATGTATGTATGTGAGTTTGTATATTCCACCATAACTTCTATACGCCTGAACGAATTTTGATAAATGAGGTATCGTTAAAATCCTTAGCTTATTCCGGGTGGCATAGGCTAGTAAAATTTAAAAAAAAATTGATAGGGTGACCATGGTCCCGCATCAAATACTAAAGTAGAATTTTTTTTCCAAAATGAGATTTAACTATATTGTCATCATCAAGAAAATGATGAGTAGATTCCAAAAATATATAAGAGTATATTTCAATATCCAGTGATTCACAAAAAAATATCATTTTACTATGGCAGTCGTATTTTTTAATTCTTTGAGTTATATTCACTTGTTAACTAATTATTAAATAGAGGTTTTTCCAAAACACCTAAAATTCACATCCTCGGTCAGTTTTAAGTTTGATAACCATTTTAAAATATACATTAAAGAAAAAAAGTGCGTTGAAATTTGATGACGTCACAACTGTGACTTTCATACAACTGCCATACCTACTAGAAGTGCGTTTTTAAGTTTGATAAAGAGTTGGTGATTTGATTGAGTTGTCATCATCCCTATTGAGTATATCACAATATGTATATAAAAATGGGAGTTTTTTATAAAAGTTTCATGTTACTTTATAAATCCTCGATAAAAGATGGCGGCCTATATATAGCTGTTCTGTTTAGACCCGATTTACCGCAACAAAGGCGCGCCTGGAGAAGATTCATTTCAAAAAGTTATTGCCGTCATTATGAGATCACTAATTTGATGATAAATGACAAAAATGATACTTAATTTCAAATTCCGTGACACGATTTGTGTTATATTTGCATTATACAATCAGAATAAGAATAGGACCTACTTTCCGCCATATTGTGACAATCAGGCAGGCAATATAATTTTCATCCCACCATCTCGGAAAGAGTATTTTTATTCTTCGATATCTGATGGTAAAAGCCGTTATTATCCTCTAGAGGATAAAGTAAATTGAATTTAGAACATCGTGTGCACGTTAGTAAATATCACTCGTCTATGAAGTTTGTGAATTCAAAACATCATTAAAACCTATTTACTTGTACCTCTATGGTGCCGAATTTCCATACAATCGTTTTTAATTTGTTAAAAACTCACACTCGTATACCTTCTTGGTGTACTTTTTTAATTTGCTTTGCGCGCACCATTTTCTTTCACGTCATATTGTTTAAAATTAAAACCGATTAAAAACAAGAAAATTGAAAATAAGTGAAAAACCTAAAATGAGTGATTCTAGTGACGAAGAAATTAACAGAATTGAATTTAATCTTGTGATTTTTTTTGCATTTAGTCATTTCCTCGCTGAGGTGGGATGAAAAGTTACCTTGTGATTTTTTTTGCATTTAGTCATTTCCTCGCTGAGGTGGGATGAAAAGTTACGTGTTGCACTCGAGTGAAAAGATTTTTCACCTCGTGCTCTTTTGATTCCCTCGCTGACGCTCAGGATTCTAATTTTTGAATCACTCGCTCCGCTCGTGATTCAATTTTAGAATCCTTCGCTTGCTCGGTCATCAAAATTGAGCACGCGGTTAAAAAACAACTTTTCACTCTTGTATAACAAATAACTATTTCACCAGTGAGCAAAAGTCGTTTTTGTGCACTCAATATTAAAAATATTATATTATCAATATTATAAATGCGAAAGTTTGGATGGATGTATGGATGTTTGTTACTCAATCACGCTCCAACGGCTGAACGGATCTGGATGAAATTTGGCACAGAGATAGATTATAGTCTGGAATAGCACATAGGCTACTTTATATCCCGGAAAATTAAAGAGTTCCCGCGGGAACCGAAAAACCTCAATCCACGCGGACGAAGTCGCGGGCATCAGCTAGTTATAGAATATTAAAGAATCCTTCACTCGCTCGGGACTCAAACTAGGCACTAGCAACAAAAACGAACTTTGCCATTTTATTGAACAAATAACTATTTAATGCATTTACAACCGTCGCGCGTCGTAGCTATCACATCCCATTTATTTAGTTAATAAATTCAACAATTACTTATTTACGTTCATAAAGTGTACAGTGTTATGCACTTTGTTTGAATAAATGCTTGTTGATTATTTTCAACACAATTTGTAGTAAAAAGAGTAAATAAAATATTGCATTAGTCTGTCTGTAGGGCAGGTGAAAAATCATTTATACAAAAGTATTGTACTGAATTTAATTCGGAAAATATATACTTCGAAGACAAAAGTTGTATATAATCAAATTTACAACAATTTGAATCCTTAAAAAGTTTGTTGAATAGTTCTCCCGTTTCTCCACCTGCTCTAAAAACGAACTATACAGGGTGTTTGGGATCAAACCAGCGATACTTTTGGGGCGTCTTCTGGTACCTGTTACGATTCTAAAATCACCCTTACCTAATAGGGCGCACCCTTCATTCTCTGTCAGTGACAATAGGAATGGCTTTTGAGATAAGTCACAAAGTAGGCCTGTTAAAGCTCTCGATTTACTACTAAACAACGTGGACAGAACCGCGCTACGAGTACATGTTATGTGGAGAAGCGCACAAACTAATTTGTAATGGCTGACCTTGGGAGGGGTGCGCCATATTAGGGGGTGGTTGTAGACTGTACTGTAGTAACGGTTTGTAGATATGTAGCGGTTATCATCACAAGATAGATAATCGACTGAAAACTTATAAGACACATAAGCCTACATCACGATATCGAAGTGTATATAAAACGGTCGGACCAGAAGGGTCCCCGGCCACAACGCCTATAAGATCTTCCTATTAGTGCGGACGAGTCACTCGTCCCACAGACGCCTTTAATTTCTAAACTTACTTAAATACATATCAAAATTTGCTGGACCGGCAGGATTTTAACCTGCGTCTCTCCGGGAATCGTGCCCGGAACGCCTTTGACCGCTAGGCCAAGAGTTTTATTTTTTTAACAAGGTCTACTAACGGATACTTGGGTACATCAAAACATTCATTCTTATCCTATAAAAAAGCTAAATGTAGTGACCACGTAAAAGTAGGCACAACATTCTAATTATTCGTTACAAAGCTAAAAAAAAATAACAACATACTATGGGAATAAAACTAAAAATATTAGATAGAGTTCCATCGGATATGGGCCTTCGAATGTAGTTTCAATACTGAAATATATCGCTACTCGATGGCATAAACAGTCGCGTTAAAAGACTCTATTTATTAACTCGGCACTGACGGGTAAGTGAACCGTGGGCTAGCGATCAAAGGCGATCCGGGCGCGATTCATAGAGAGACGCAGGTTCAGATCCTGCCGGTTCCGCAATTATTGATATGTATTTAAGTTTTAGAAACTTTCCTCGTGCCTTAATTTATCGCGCTAGATCGATCCCGGACGCACTGTAGGAACACATATTTCCGTCGCGAACGTGTTGTAGTGTAGTGTAGTCCAGCGCCGTTCGGGTGTGACTGTCGGGCCTTATCGCTAGTTGTATGACGCTCTGTCGGTGCCGCCGCAGCGCTCAGCGCTCAGCGCTCAGCGCTCAGCGCTCAGCAGCCGGGCGCGGACACGAGCTGCAGCTGCTCGCCGCGCGCGGTCGGCGACGTCAGCCGGTGACGTAGCGCGAACGCCGCCAGCACGCGCGCCACCTGGCGGGGATGAACGTGACACTTTGAAAATGAAAATGATTTATTTCATGTAGGACAACTTGTGCCACTTATGATAAGTCGTAAAAATCTACCACCGGTTCGGAAAGATGATTCTACTGAGAAGAACCGGCAAGAAACTCAGCAGTTGCTCTTTTCAGAAACAGAAAAATGTAACAATTTGTATACAATATAAAATGCATACGCTACGTAACAAGTAGGTATCACACTGACTTGTGGGTTGCTGGATGCGAAGCCGGTTGCTTCCATGCAACTTTGTCATCGAGAAAATCATCTATAGTATAATAAGCTCGACTTAACAGATGCTGTTTAACACAGTCTTTAAATTTATGTAATGGCAACTCCAGAAACTCTTTTGGTACCATGTTATAAAAGCGTATAGACTCGTAGCCTTTTACTGTTAACACCTCGAATATTGAAATACACAATATCTCCCGTGTATTTCAAGGTTATTATTATAACATTATTGTTATTATAATTACATCTCGGTGCACAATGACTACCCCATTTCCCGTATCGCGCAGATAACAGAAGACACTTATCAAAGACAAGAAACTTTCACGATGCAAAAATTGCATCGAATTTCGATGACGTCACATAACCACAATCAAAAAAATTAAAAAAAAGTGACTAATTTGACTAGTTGTCAAATATTCATTATCAGTAACTTTTTTTTAAATGTTAAAACGTATCCTAAGTATGAGGATTTATATAAAATTCTGAAATGTGACGTCATTAAAATTCGAAGCACTTAAATTACTTTAATCAATTGTTTAAAATGGTTATTCAACATAAAACTAACAGGGACGTGGATATTACGACTTTTGTGAGATCCTCTACTTAATGATCACTAAAACATAAATAACTTGAATAGTAGTCAAATATCCCATTGTAGTGGTCACACGACACCTTATTACCTCAACAGTTATAAACATTAATAAATGACGTGACCCATCACCCACCTCGGCGGGGGAGTCCTCGTGCACCGCGTGGCCGCACCTCGTCAGCACTTGCATTTGAAACTTGCCTGGAAATTATATATAATCTATTATATATAATTTAATTATTTATAATCTATTACATATATTTATTTATAATTAGATAGATAGATAGATAAACTCGTTAATGCACACACTTAGAACTAGGACAATAAACAGAAAGATTAAAAGATACAACAGATAGATTAGAAAGATTAGAAGATACACAGCAAAGGCGGTCTTATTGCTAAAGCAATCTCTTCCACACAACCTTTGGGGAGAGGAGATTAACGAACAATAATAAACTTACTTAAATATACATATCAAAAATTTCGGAACCGGCAGGATTCGAACCTGCGTCTCTCTGGGAATCGCGTCCTGAGCGCCTTGACCATTCGGCCACGGTTCACTTACCTGCCAGTGACGAAATTTGAGATATGCACTATAATTTGAGATATTCACTATTGCACTATGTTTATATTAAGACCGCCTTCGCAGTCCGCACATTATCCAATAGATGGCACTACTAGTAACGCACGAAGAACACGAACGAGTCCAACTCACGATTACGAAGTTTTCACTGAACTACGTTATATACAGGGTTAATTGTAAAATACTAACAACCTTCTACAGGCAAGTTCTATGCACCAAAGTAAATAACTTTTGTTCCACGACTTTTTGAAATTCCTAAAAAAAAAATAATTTTTTTTCTTACAAAAATATAAATATTTATTTTTCTGTTCTAAAATTTTAATAACTCGTCGCGGTACGTGTCAAAGGGAATGGCGGCGCGCGGTAGGTATGGTAGGTACGTAATGACTGTCCGACACTTATGTCTGTCGCCGCGAGAAGTTTTTTTTGGTTTTCACGACAAACGCTAGTGTAGGAAGAAATTATTGACCTGCAGACGATAGCTCAGCCCGATGTTAGTAATTTACGTCCAAAGCATTAATTGTAAATACGACAGAGAAGCGATAACTTCGGACGTTAATTGTTGCGCGGTTAGTAGTCGACGCTTCATCACGCAGGTGTGGAACGGGCATTACATAAATTGACGATATAGTTAGAAAACTGACAGACTTTTCAACAAAAACTTAGAAATTTTTTTTTGGTTAATTTATTGAGTTATGTGAAAAGTCGTTGAACAAATGTTGTTCAGTATCATGTATAGAAGTTATATGTGGGAGGTTGTTGGTAAATTAAAATTAACCCTGTATACAGGGCATACATAAACAGTAGATAAGCAATATTCTAGATTGATTCAAATGTTATTTTAATTGTTACAGTCGTTATTGCTCCCGTACATATGTAGCGGTTACCACAGTGTAAACTAGATGGCGCTAATTGTATCTTTTTTTTTTTTATTTGTGATAGGCTTGCGCTTGACGACAATCATGCTTAGTGCAAAGCAATGATGAGGTCTAGGTCGGAACGCGCTTGCCTAGAAGATGCCTATTCACTCTTGCCTTGAAGGTACTTAAGTTATAAGTGGCAGGAACAGTGGGTGTTCCACACCCTAGCGGATCTACACTGCAGAATAAGATAATCGACTGAAAACTTATACATACAACCTCATACTACATACAAGCTTAAATCACGATATCGAAGTTTTCTGAGAATAGCGCTACATATATATAGACCGTTCGAACTTACAACAGTCGGACCAGAAGAGTCCCCGAGCACAACTCCAGCCCGGAGGAAGATCTTCCTATTGGTGCGGACGAGTACATATCACACACATATTATAGAAGAGTTAATGGGGCACAGTTCGCGGCGCACCTTGCATCTGTCCCACGGTGAGCGCTCGGTCCAGCCCCTCGAGCGAGGCGAGCAGCAGCAGGCGCGGAGCCCGAGTGGACAGGAACGCCGCCGACAGACCCAGGAACCAGCCAGACCAGTGCCGCTCCGAGCGGGACAGGTCCACGCGCCAACGGTACCTGCGCGGGGCGGCAACAATCACAAACACTTTTAGACCAGAGTTGTACAAAACTGCTATAAATCCATAGCACGCTACGGACTATAAACTATTTTAGCATGCTATTTAATACGCTATGTTATAACGCGCTTGTTATAAGGAAGCGTGTAGGCAGCGGGCAGACGCGATATGTCTTGCAGCACGCTAAATTTCGTAACACGTTACATGTCGTTCGTTCAGAGGCGCCGCGCGCGATCGCGCTATATTCATAGTGCCGTAGCGTCATGGCGGCTCCTCACATAGCACGCTATCCACGCTATGGAAAAAAAAGCGCGCTATGATATTGCGCTACGTGCTATATTAACCACCTCTATTATAGACCAACAGAGTAGTGTATCCACCACCACTACCACTACAGCACTATAACGTCCCACAGCTGGACACAGGCCTCCACAATCCACAATCATTCAAAGTCCACATAGGAAAGAGAGAATTAGAGCTTAGACCCACCACAGAATAGATACCTACGCTACACCTCGGGCCTCAAACTACAATCTCGTTATTAATCGCTCACTTTCTCTCTTCGGTGAACAATGCGCGTACTATTATTGAGGGAGTCCAAAATATCGTAAATAAAACAGGGGTGGGAATTATAATTAAATGTCAGTTGTCAATATATCAGCTATTTGGTTTAAAGAAGAAAACAGAAAGGACTCGTTTAAATATCTTTATTGAAATACATTTTAACGTCACAGCCACAGTGAGCTATCTTATCTATCTATCTATCTATCTTAGCTCCACCTCATCACCACTTGCTAGCAAGTCTGATTGCAGCCAAGCGCTAGCCTACATATTTAAAAAAAAAAAGTCCAGTCACAGTAATGACGTCACACTCACCTCAGGCCGCCCCCCTCTGCCAGCGAGGGCTTCACGAAGTGCGTAGCGTCCCCCTCTGCGCCCTGCACCGCTCCCCCCTCCTCCCCCTCGTGCATGTCCGCATCCGCCTCGTCCCCCTCCTCGGTGATGACGTCATCGCGCACGCCGCGCGAGTTGGGCAGCAGGGGGGAGGGGGGGGCGCTCTTGTAGTCTTCGATTTCTTTCGTCGCGAGCTCACCGGTCGAGCAACTGATATATATACAAAAGGAAAATGTTAAGACTGACTGATTTATCAACGTACAGCTCAAACCACTGGATGAATCGGGCTGAAATTTGGCATAAAGATGGCTATTATGACATAGACAGCCGCTAAGAAAGGATTTTTGAAAATTCAACCCCTAAGGGGATAAAATAGGGCTTTGAAATTAGTGTACTCCACTCCACTCGTAAGTCCTGTAATATGATCTAATCTAAGAAAATTCAGTTATAATAATCGAAATAATTGTGGGCGAAGATGCTAGATCCTTTTCTAAAGATCTATCGTCTTGTGTTACAGAGTCCACAGGTGACCGGAGGGCTGGCGGTTACCCCGGCCAGTATATAAGTTTGGCTATTCAGTGGGGCAACGCAGCCAGGGTTCTGGGCTGTTCTGGTTTCTTTAATGTTTAGTTTTAATTTAGATATTAATGCAGGTATGTTTCATTGTTTTAAGTTAGAATAATTTGGGAATACAATCATGTCAATAACTTAGATCTGCTAAAGTAACTACTCTTGCTAGAGGGCTGGCTACTCACTTAACAATCTGACTGGGCATGGACACTCGGGCTGAGTCCACATTCCTCACTTGACCACTCCTCACACTGGAACAATTATTATTAAAACTGAATCAGCAGAATCTCTTTCCGAACCGGTGGTAGAGTCAAAACATGACGTAACATAAGAGACACCTGTATGTCCCACATGTTTTAAATAAATGAATTGAATTGAATATGCAAACTTAGTGAAAAATCTATTACAATGTAAAGGGTTATTTAAATGACACTAAAGGTTAGGAATGACATGCTCTGATAGTTCTAATTAGTTTCAGATAATTTGTGAGATGATGGTAATGAAAAAGCACCCCAAGTTTGTTGTGGGCTTTTCTCAGACCAGGGAGTTATACCCTGTTTAAGTTATAAGATAACGTAGTTAATTATAACTATCACCTCCTACACTTATTTGAATGTCATTCAAATAGTGTAGTTTACTAAATACACGATACACTCACGATAGTTTAAACGTTAAAATAGATTTGTGAGATGGTGATAATGAAAAAAAACCCGGCTGAGTTTGTTGTGGGCTCTTCTCAGACCCGGGCGCTCCTTTGGAACCCTCGTAGCTTTAGTTTTAAGATACCGTTACTGATTATCACCATCATATTTTTATGTAACTGGACATCAATAAGTGTAGTGTACTTACCTAAATTGAATAAATATTTATGACTTATGACTTAATATGAATAAAGATATTATGATTTGATTTGAATTTCAATTTTCAACCCAACAGAATCAATATGGAATGACTACAGAATTGGGTACTTGGACAACTATTCAAATTATTCATTTTTTTAGTGATTATTAAATAAGGATCAGCCCCCCTAGCATGGGCCGAGACAATTTTCTCCCCGAGGAAAGGATAAAATTTTTATTCCTAAATAAATAAATAAAAACACTAAATAACGGTGGATAAATAGTCCCCCGAGTCCCCGTGAAATGTCAAACGGGGATAAACTTCTCCTCTCCGCTGTTGCCGTGCTCTGAGAAGTGGATAAGTTAATTTTATCTCTTGTCAGTGGATAAAATCGGGGGATAAATTTTTTATCTCCGGCCCATGCTAGCCCTGCAGGAAATAGGATCTCCAATATATATATATATATACATACATAATATCTGAGAAGTGGATAAGTTAATTTTATCTCTTGTCAGTGGATAAAATCGGGGGATAAATTTTTTATCTCCGGCCCATGCTAGCCCTGCAGGAAATAGGATCTCCAATATATATATATATATATATACATACATAATATCCACGTCCCCTGATAGTTTTATGTTCAAAAACTATTTTAAACTATCAATTGAAGTAAAAAAGTGAAATTTTGAAGTCACAGTTCAGTATTTCATACATACATACATACATGCATACTCAGCGCGCGTTTTAACGTTTGGAAAAAGGTGCTGAAAAATTTTGAAACACACGAATAAACACGATCAAGTAACAAATAGCTTGTAAGCGTACCACCACTCTATAGCGTGCTCTATACTCTTGAAGTGGGTAGGCCTGCTGCGAAGGAAGCTCTGCATACTCGCCAGCGCATCCATTGCTGTTCCTGTAAAATAGACATTACATTGCTTTAAGAGGGCTCAGTACGCGCGACCGAAGTTGCCGGCGCACGTGGCTAACCTGTTTGCTATTTCACCTAACATTGTGTAAGAAAGTGCGTGTCGGGTGCGAGGCACGATGATTATCACCGAAATCAAGCGCGCGATTAGGGTTTATCAGTCGTTTGGGAAACCCGTTTGTTTGTAAAAACTACTAAATGTAATATGTTTACAAAGTAAAGTTATTTCAACTAATTGGCGTGCCGCCAAGCGATTTAGCGTTCCGGTACGATGCCGTGTAGAAACCGAATAGGGGTATGGGTTTACTATAACTGCCATGCCCCTAACAGGTTAGCCCGCTACCATCTTAGACTGCATCATCACTTACCATCAGGTGAGATCGCAGTCAAGGGCTAACTTGTAGTGGATAAAAAAAAAAAAAAAAAAAAAAATGAATACTTCTTCTTCTTCTTCTTGTTGTCGAGGCTCCAGTTCCGTGCGACCTGTATCACTGCGACCGTCTCCGATCTATTGTGATCACCTCTACTTCAAATTTCCTCGCCAATACTTGTATCCGCCAGGAATAGCAGCGTTTTCTTGACTGGAATACGGGAAGCGTCCTTTAGGTCAATAATATGTTGGCCCAGATGGATACTTCGTTTGTGCATTAAAGCAGGACATTGGCAGATGATATGCAGCGGAGTCTCAGTGGATTCCTGGCATAATCTGCAGATATCCGTGTCCCTAAGCTTAAGGTTAAACATGTGTCTGTTCAGACCACAGTGACCTGTTAGAGCCCGCGCTATAATGCGTAAGTTTTTCCTGCTGAGCGCTAGCGCCTCGGAGGCGGCCTTCTTGTTGAAGGTTTTAACCAGCGCCTTGGAGTGGTTTAGACCACTTAGGTTTCTCCAACGAGTGAGTGTTTCATAAAAGCAGTAGGTAAGCAGGGTGAGCTGCACCAGGCTTTTAGGTATGCCGCAGACCGGTTCTGGTCCAATCTGCCTGTCCTTGGCGCCCGTTTTAGCCAGAATGTCGGCATTCTCATTGCCGACTATTCCCATATGCCCAGGTACCCAGCGAAGAATCACCCTGTTACAGCGGGCCAGGGTGTTTAGTGTGTCCCTGCAGCAGTCAACCAGTCTTGAGGTGATTACCTCTGATGACAGGGCTGATAGAGCTGCTTGGCTGTCTGAGTGAATGTAAATTATTTTGTTGGCGTAGTTCTTCTGCAGGATAGTTTCCGCACAAATTATAATGGCGTAAACCTCCGCTTGGAATATGGAGGAATGGACACCCAGATTACGATAAATCTTAACCCGTGGTTTCTCTCCAAAGATTCCACATCCTACGTCCTTGCCCGACTTCGAACCATCGGTGTACCATTTGAGGCTGCCCGATGACCAAGTGATTCTGTTATTTATCCAGTCATCTCTATCCGGAATTTCCACCTTATAGGGCCTATGGAAGTAATGTTTTGGGACCATCATGTCAGATGGCATTCCCAAAACCGGGATCCCAAGCAACGAGTTATGAAAGTCCCTCAGTGCCTCGGAGCTCCAGTTTGCCTCCCTTTGGCAGGTGATCCTGTACATACTCATTCTCGCCTCCTTCCTCAGAAATATGTGGAGAGGAGGTAAATTGAGAAGAGCTTCCAGGGCTGCTCCTGGTGATGTGTTCATAGCTCCAGTAATAAGCAGGCAGGCCGTTCTTTGTAGACTGCCAAGCTTATTCTGGGTGGTGATCTGTGTCGTTTTGCCACACCAGACTGCTGAGGCGTAGGATACCATTGGCCTCACCACTGCTGTGTAGAGCCAGAAGGTGACTTTTGGTTTTAGTCCCCATCTGGCCCCTGCCAAACGACCACAGATTCCTAGCGCCATTTTGGCTTTTTTGAGTACACCGTCAACATGCGCGTTCCAGGTTAGTTTCTGATCCAAAGTTATTCCCAGATACTTAACCTCTGTTGAGAACGGTATACTTTTATTGTTCAGCTTAGGCGGCTCGAGTTTGTCGAGTTTGTGCCTCCTAGTGAATGGTACTATAACTGTTTTCTCCGCATTCACAGTGAGCTCGTTATCTCTACACCATTTGTTGATGATGTAGAGTGCCCTCTGTATAAGGTGCGAGATCATGCTTTGGCAGCACCCTCGCACCGTGACTACCAGGTCGTCGGCATATCCCTGAGTGTCAATACGAAGTTCAGCCATCTTCTGCAGAAGCTGGTCCACAGCAAGAGTCCACAGCAGAGGCGATAACACACCCCCCTGTGGGCATCCCCTCGTCGTGAGCACCTCCGCAGAGACGTTGTTTAGCTCAAGCTTGGCTATGCGATTTGAGAGCATTGCCTCCACCCATCTGATGGTAGTCGTGTCGGCCTGTTTGTTGGCCAGCCCAAAAAAAATGAATAAATGAACCATGTTTCTTGATAAATTGTTTTATAATTTTCCATACTCCTAATCTTATTTATTTGCGCCCAAAGTTGTCATCAATTTAGTGTGAAAATAGGAATCTTTCGAGGCTCGTAACTTTAAAATCAATATTTTTTTCAATATTTTATGTATCAATAAACCTAGATAATCAAATCAAATCAAATCATCTTTATTCAAAATTGGTACCTACAAAGTACACCTTCTGAACGTCATGAAATGACGATGACGATAATGACAAGACAAATCGAAATAATACTTAGTTTTGAACGTACAATATCAAATAATATAGTGTTAGATGGAAAGTTAAAAACAATTTATGTATGGTATCCCTGCTATGGTTTTGTAGAGTGGCAACACTGATCTGGGTACGCTATGAATTATCGTCTAAGATGGCAGCGGTTTGTCTGTGTTTAAATTGCTGAAATAAAGTATATTAAAATAGTTAATCAGTGTTTGGATTTAATAGTAGTAATTACGAGTTTACGTTTGTATGAAGAAGGTACCGGCTGGAATCCCCTTAAGTTACGGTTTTCGTCAAAATATGTTTTAATTTAGTGTATTTACTATTTAATGCAATCTAGATGGCGTTTTCTTGTATCCTGTTACTCACTATAATTTACTTATCCTCACATTATACTTATACAAAATTGTAACTAAAATAACTACATAAGTCTCACTGCATGGTGCTCCGGGGATGCGTTGAAGTGACCATGCTGATGTATTGTATTTAGTAAATTAACTGACACATATTTCTAGTGCTTAACATGTTCGACTGCTGATGACGGGGTCACAGGTTCAATTCCTCGGCAAGACCATAATGAGGGACTGGGTTTTTCTGTCTAGAATTTCTAAGTAAGTTACCCCCAGTGGCGTGCAGTCCATAGAGGCATAAAAGCATTGCTTACCCAAATGAAAATACGTCAATGTTCAATTTTTATCAGCTGTCAGAGTAAAGGAATAGAGAGTGTTTGTTCACACACTTGTGCATTATATTATAATATCTCCTGTGCAGATGGCTAATCTCTGTGGGGGTTGGCCGCCGTGACAGAAATTTGGATGTGATGACATAATTGAGTAAATTGGGCCTCCCCCGGGTCCAGCTCACCCTCAACCACATCGATGACAGCCACCCCCTGCACGCAGGGCTCCAGCGCGGGCAGGTGCGAGGCGCGCACGGCGACGGCGCCGCCCATCGAGTGGCCGAGCAGGACGAGCGGCGGCAGGCGCTCGCCGAACAGCTTGAGGAGCACCTGGCCCACGTCACTGGCAAGCCGAAACAAACTAATATAGATAAACTAATATTATAAAGACGAAAGTTTGTATGTGTGTATGTTTGTTACTCTTTCATCCAAAAACTGTGCTAGCTAGGATAGCCAGTTCTTGATCTCGCAACATTTTATGTAATTTTTTTGCTATAAGCACTATAGTATAGTTGTTAACTTCTAAATAGTTCCAAGATCAATTACCATGTATCACAAAACGATTGAAAATAAACGATTTATTAATTATTACAGTTATTATTAGAATATATTAATATTAGGAGTTAATTATACTCTGGATTAACAGATAGACTACTTTTTATCCCAAAAAATTAGGAACCAAATATAGTATATTTTTAGTATCTTATATTTACACTTACTGATGAAAAAGTAGCTTATGTGTTATTCCAGACTATAAGCTATCTCTGTGCCAAATTTCATCCAGATCCATTCAGCCGTTGAGGCGTGATTGAGTAACAAACATCCATCCATACATCCAACCAAACTTTTACATTTATAATATAAAGTATAGATATAGATTTATAAAATCAGTGTATATGTTAGTTTTTCTTGAATAAATAAAAGGTTTTAAAAAAATCCATAATATGTACACACTTTCCACATAAACAATTTGGACAAAATTTGGTACTGAATTTAAGAAAAACCTTACCTGACTAAAGTATCGATGCTCAGGTCATCAGAATCCTGAGCCTTGGTCTCCCCGTGGCCCCGCACGTCCATGGACACCACCTGGCAGTGTATCAGGCTGGTTATTTCCTCCTGGAAAATCAATTTTAAATATTGTGTATGGTGTTTCGTTAAATTAATAAAATATGTACCTTATAGTGAACAGGGAAATACTGAGACTGTGTGTTACTCTTGTATCCCTCATTGATGAGGGTATTTCCTAAATCACATAATGGTAGGGATTTTCCCTGTTTGATCTGGTGGGTTCACAGATCCTTCCACATAATACATAATATGACTCCACTGCAAGTGTAAATACAACTCTTCAAGCCACTGCTGACCAAGTCTCGGAGCCATAAACCACCAAACTGGCCAAGCGTCAGATTAATTCACAATTAGTTTTTCCTTCACTGTTAACAA
The DNA here is from genome assembly GCA_917051295.2 of Erebia ligea. NCBI lineage: Eukaryota > Metazoa > Arthropoda > Insecta > Lepidoptera > Nymphalidae > Erebia > Erebia ligea. The sequence continues at coordinate 203,158 of OU785240.1, read as the reverse complement.
AATATGTGATACTAGCTGATGCCCACAACTTTGTCCATGTTGAATAAGGTTTTTTTGTTTCCTCGGGAACTCCTTAATGTTCCATAACAAATCCATCCATCCATCCAACCAAACTTTCGCATTTATAATATTAGTATAGATGTAATTTAAACCATTCAATGAAAAACTAACAAGTGAAAATACTAAATATGCTATACCTACTGTGAACAAAGCCCAGCTAAGTCCGGAATATCCTCCACCGTGCAGAGTGACTATCCTTGGCCTCTCCGGATGATCAGGCTCTGGAGACAGGTACACCCGGAACACTCCAGCCTCTATCTCCACGTCCACATACTTCTCAAAGTAGTTCTTCCAGGATATTGGGGAGTAATCCTTGCGGCGAGACCCACCAAATGGTGCCAGCCTACGGTAAATACTGTACATATTGTCATTTCTTAACAGACACTTTGGATGGGAATAATTTAAACCCCCAAATAATGACTTAACATATCCCTTTGCCTGCAAGATTTGTTTCTATCAGGTGTTCCATGACTCTACACACTCTATTCTTTCAATTTCAATTTATCTCCAAGTAATTCAAACACTGCACTATTATGAGATAGGTTATCTTTTATCTAGATGCCATAATATATGAGACATAATATACTTAGAAACGAACGTAATGCGATTTGCAAAATCTACTTTTCAGTCTGTTAGAACGAAGGAACACCTAGATTGCTACGAAGCGGGAATTCGAAATTTTTCAGTGAAAATGTTTTGATTGAATAGGTACATGACATTACTAAATACATAAAGATATCATCGATTCGATCTTTGCAAGTAAACTGTTTAACATAATTTATACAGCGTAACAGTTTGATGAAATAGGTACAGTTTGTTGTTGCAAAATGAAATTGTTTTTTTACTCACTTCGATATGCCCGATGTCCTGGGCATTTTGGGTGGAAGCTTGTTTTTCATGATAGTCTTCTGTAGAGACGACATCGTTGTAGTTTCAGTAATAATTTAATAACTTCGTCTATTTAGAAAGTTTCAACTTGCATTAAAAATAAATTAATAAACAACGCGCCCGTCGCGTCTCCGACATTCATTTTCTATCAAATGTCAATGTCATTGTCATAAGTCATTAAAAAAAAGATAAATCAATGTCAATCTCAGATCAATGTCAATGCTAATCGTGTTGTATAATAGTGATGAAGATTGAAGGCGCAAAATCGATTCCTGTGTGGCAAATGAATCGATTCGCTCAACATGGCTGAATTTATCGTTGTATTTTATTTTATTTTATTATATCTTCCAAGTTCCAACTTATCTATCCTTACAGGTATAACCTAATGCGATAGACTAAGACAAAATACCTATCTAGATTACAAAAAATGTTTACAATAAAATAGTTAATTATTGTCAAAAAAATGACTTATATGTCTGTGGACAATACTAAATACTTATTTATTGTCTCTGGACTGGAATCCAGAGCCGTAAAGCCAGTTAATAATTAAAAAAAAATGGCACACAAATAAATATTACAAATCAAGGTTACAAATTAACTATAGTTTTATAATATTACAAAATAACTTTAATTTTAAATGATTACTGTGTTTAATAATAATATAGGACTGCTATACAAACCTTTTGTGCCCCATAGAAATCATGGATTTCAAAAGGATATGCAGAATTTGCCTGGAATCAGCAAAACAAACCTTCGATATTTATACAAGTTATTATGTGAAAAGAAATATTTTATACTGCGAGATGTTATCAAATTGTACTAATCTAAAGGTACGTACGAATCTATTTTGTTAATAACTGTGATTCAACAAATTAAAGAAATCTTTTATTGAGGTTACCTACTATTTCACGACATACACACAAACTTGGATTACACACTGCCATCTTACTACTAGATGAGCTCACAGTCAAAGGGTAACTTGAATATAAATAACCTGATAACTTCCAGCCTGCAGAAGAAGATGGCCTCCCAAGGCTAATTTGCAAGGAATGTAGCCGTCAACTAAAAAGATCCTATACATTCAATACACAATGTATAGAAAGTGACCAGACGTTGAGGAATTACTTAGATACTGTTGTTTTACCCAAAACAGAGTGTGAGCGACCCAACACTGTGAGTGTGGAAGTGAAGAGTGAGGAGTTGGACCATGAGTATGTGCTGATGCTGCAGGAGAACAAGGTTTTTGATGACGGTGTTAAATCTGGTGAGTTTATAAACATAATTAAGTCCTTATTTGAGTAAGTATATAAAAGGAAAACGTGATTGACTGATCTATCAACACACAGCTCAAACCACTGGACAGATCGGGCTGAAATTTGGCTACAGATAGCTATTATTCCATAGGCAACTGCTAAGAAAGGATTTTTGAAAATTCAATTTCAAGGTAGTATATGGCTTTGAAATTTGTATGAAAATAGAATCTAACGTGAGCAAAGCTTTAGGCAAAAGCCAGTTATTAATAAAATTGGTTGTAATGGTTGTAAAAGCAAACTTAATAGTACATACATTGTATGCACAAACACAATTTTTTTTCAACTTAGTTTGATGTACTATGACTAAAAATAGTAAATGATTAAGAATGCATGTATTTGAATTTGCAGAGCCTGAGAATGCCAATGTAGCAGAGGTCGGCTGCTGGGACGGGGAGGATGATAACATGGCACTCGGGGAAATCAAGCTCAACAAAACATTAAAAGGTATTTCTATTCCACAAGTTAAACCTTGACTGCTCTTAATCTCACGTGGGAGTTAATATGATGATACAGTCTATGATGGTAGCGGGCTAACCTGTTTGGGGTATGGCAGTTATATTAAACTCATATCCTTAATCAGTTTCTACATGGCATTGTACTGGAATGCTAAATCTCTTAGTGGCACATCTTTGCTGATAGAGTGGTACCTAGCCAAGGCAGAAGCCTCCCACCTGACCAGATTCCTTAGATAGATTGATATGAATTGTGGGAATGAGCATTCTATTCTATACCAAAATTCGACAACCTGTTTTAAACTTGCCTTTACACAAGTTCAAGAAATGCTGCTGAAAAATGCTTATTATACTGTTGAAGATTATGTAAATGATAAAAGAGCATGGATTTGTCTCGCTCCAGGAATGCTAAGGATAGCAGTTTCTTATGTATCTACACATTTATGTAATTATAAATTAATATTACCAAAAGAGTGACCAACAAGTAAGTTTCTTTCTGGTTTTTCTCAGTAGGAAAACCATTCTGAACCAGTTGTAGATTTTCTCGATAATTCGAAAGCAATTTTTAAAGTTTATTTTAATTAAAAACATGAGTTTGAGTTTGAATCAATTTTATGCATGATCAAAATATCTTTCTTTTGTATTACAGAGTCAAATCACAACGGCAACAGCAAAGAGGATATATGGGAACCCGAAAAAGGCTTTGAAGATTTATTATATGAAAACACTACACCAAAGAAACTTGTTCAAGGTGAATACCACACAATTTGAATTTCTTAATTAAATTTAGAAATGGTAAAGCATAAGTTGTTTGATGTTACCGCAGTACTAAAGGCCATAGATAAGAAAAGAAGTTGTTTGCTGTGCAGGTGACTATTGAAATAACAGCTGTATATGTGACATATGTTGAAGATCCTGATTCTGTTTGGTAACTTTCTGGTAAATCTGTATTATTAAAGTAAATTGTACATATTTTCATTGTTTTATTTTTTAGTACTTGGAAATGGAGAGACTGGCTTGCCAAAGAAAAGAGGGAGGAGAAAAAAAGGTAATAATAAAAATGGAAAAGTTTTTCTTCATATTAACCTTTTAAAATATTATAATACAGATTACATAATATTATTATTATACAGATTACATACTTCCATCCATACATTATTTGTTAGTGTGTTGGTCTGTCTTGTATGTTTTCCCAGTCCATCTGTTCAGCCAAATTGATGGGTACAGACATGAGTTGTATCCTGTGGAGACGTAATCTTTTTTTTTATTTTATCCCTAAAAATCATAGAGTTCAAATAGGATTTCTAGAAAACTGAATCTTATTATTGTGTAATTAACGTAAAGGGGCCACAACCTTTCGCAATGAGAAATAAATAATAAACTCAAACTCATGTTTTATTATTCAAATACACTTTAAAAAGTGCTTTTGAATTGACAAATGCCATTCCTACTGAGAAGAACCAGCAAGAAACTCAGTGGTTGCTTTTTGAATTACAATTCCATCAATGTGTAGATACATAAGTAACCATAGTCCAAAGCATTGCTGGAGCGAGTCAAATCCATGCTATTTTATCATTTACATAATCTTCAACAGTATAATAAGCTTTTTTCAGGAGCATACTTTTAAGGGATTTCTTGGATATCGATATGACCTTATTCCAGAGTACACGGAGGACGAGGCCCAGCTACCAGACAGTAAGATGCCGTCCCAGTGTGACGTCTGTGGCAAGATCATCAGCACTAAAAGCAATCTGAAAGCGCACAAGATCTGTCACACGGACAGCCGCCCGTACAAGTGTGACCAGTGTCCTGCTTCATTCAAGTGAGTGCCAACTTGCAGATAGGAAATGCTGAGTTTGTTACCAGTTCTTCTCACTAGAATCTACATTCAAATTCGAATATTTTTTTTATTTAAATAAACTTTTACAAGTACTTTTACAACTACTTGAATTATCGAGTGTATCTACCACTGGTTCGGAATTTCTTTCCGAACCGGTGGTAGAATCATAACATTTCATAAGTGGCACAAGTTATGTTATCTGAAATAAATGAAATCATTTCATTTCATTTCAAATACAATCCTGCATTAAAATTAAACTGAAAATTTCTAAGCTCTGTGATATCCCAGTATATGCAGGATCCAATAGCAAAAGAGGCGTTAAAAGGTTATGAGTGTGCAAAAGCTACCATTTTCTTAAAAAACTATGGGGCCCATTTTAGATATGTTTGAATTGAAATATGGGTTTTTAAAATATCACTATTTACAGTTAAATTCATGTTTCCTGTGGACTTGGTATTCGGCAATGCGAATTCAATGCACTTGGTTTTCTTTGTGTTTAAAAGTAAACTTTTTACAGTAAACCAGTTAATGACTTGAGAAATTGCATTATTTACGTCGTCATAATTGTCCTTATTTCTATCGACTTTAAAAATCAAGGATGTATCGTCAGCAAATAGCACAATATCGCAAGTACTTTGGACCTAATATGGTAAATAATTTATATACACCAAGAACATGAAGGGACCCAGAATAGAGCCTTGAGGAACACCCATTAGTGAGGCTAATCCGGACGACTTTACGTCGTTGACACATACCGTTTGCATGCCATCACTGAGCGCAATGAGGCCAACTGCAGTGTCTTTGATTCCATAGTGGTTCAACTTAACTAAAAGCGTCTCGTGCTCAACGCAATCGAATGCCTTAGACAAATCACAGAAAAATGAATGCCTCTTTCAGACTGAGCCTAACAGTAGGTTGTAGTCTTCACTATAAAGTAATGTAATACAATTGCAGAGGCCACAGCGCTCTGTTCCAACACAAGCGAGTCCACAGCGGAGAGACGCCCTACCACTGTGAGTACTGCCCCAAGCAGTTCAGCCGCCGCGCCGGCCTCGTCAACCACATCCGAGTGCACACCGGTGAGACATTCCATTCTGTTTTTCTCTTCCACTTTTAATATAGATACCTTTACATCAACAGTGAATTGGCATTTTCTAAGCAAGCATGGTCTACTTTAGGCTGCATCAATACTTGCAAGTACCCACTTGCAATATTGATTTGAATATTGATTTGATTTGAATACCAATTATTATTATTTTTAATTAATGTACTTCTATTAATTAAAAATAATAATAATTGGCAGTCATAGGGATTGCCGATAGAAGTGAAAACGAATATTTAAAGAAATTAAAAAATATAAAAATATATAAACCCTAAAACTAAGGTATTAAAGTTTAATTACGAATGTAGTATATTTATATTTAAGATGTTGTCTTCGTAACAACGCGACTCGCGAGCATGGGAGCAGCGAGGTGTCGGTGTCGGTGACGCGAATCCACAAGTTTTACCCCTTACCAAAAAGTGCTCGACGCGGCTAAAAAATATTTCACTTCAAAAACCGGCCCAGTGCAAGTAAGATACACGCACAAAGGGTTCCATACCACCACACAATATAAATTATTTTAAGTAAATAACAAGATATATGTCATGACAACATTTAATTAGCTGTGAAATAACTGTCTTACATATGGCGCTCCAACTGGTAGCGCCTGACAAACGAACCCTATGAGTACAGAACCCTAATTATCGATTTTCGGACTTTTCCCATACTTGAGCTGTGAGACCTTGCTTCTTGCCAAATTTCATGATTATAGGTCGACGGGAAGTAGGTTTTATATGCAAAATGTGTGGCATAAACAATCATATCTTTTGATTGTGTTGACTTAGAAGCTTGATTTTTTCACAGCTCCAAGGGACCTGAAATATCTTGAGGAAATAAAACCACGTATTCAACACACCACATATAATGTCCGACAGCTGACTCGATACAAAAAATGACAACTGAACTTAGACTACCCAGACCCACATACTCGTACATTACAGGACCGTAGACCTAAGTATTTGATAATAACTTGATATCTCCACGCGTTCCCGAGAAAAAGGAGGTTGAGAGACAGACAGGTAGACAGAATATGGACAATGAAGTAATCCTATAAGCTTTCCTGTTTTCCTCTTGAGGGACGTAACCCTAAAAAAACACCACCATTAAAACGATGGTAATATTTCAGGGGAGAAGTTGTTCAGCTGCACGATTTGCTTCAAGGACTTTGTGCAGAAAACACAACTCTCCATACACATGAAGAGGCACAAGGGCGACAAGACTTTCCTCTGTCAAGTCTGCGGGAAAGGTATGACACATATTATTTTCAATTTGCTCCCTTATTTTAAGTCTAGCTGATCGGGTATTTAAGAAAAATGAGGGACTTTTTTATACAAAGGGGTTTGAATATTTTTGCCTACCTACCGTTCCGCCATCTTTCCATCCCATCCATCCATCCATCCATCAGTCTGTATGCATCCACTGCTGGACATAGGCCTTTTCGAGAGCGCGCCACCAAACACGGTCCTCTGCCTTCCTCATCCACCCGCTTCCCGCCACCTTCTTCACGTCATCGGACCAGCGAGCTGGAGGTTGTCCTACACTGCGCTTACCGGTACGCGGTCTCCACTCCAGAACATGCCTGCGCCAACGGCCATCGGTTCTGCGACAGATATGGCCCGCCCACTGCCACTTCAGCCTGCTAATCCTCAGAGCTATGTCGGTCACTTTATTTCTTTTACGAACTTCCTCGTTCCGGATTTTATCCCTGAGAGAGATTCCCAACATAGCCCGCTCCATAGCACGCTGAGCGACTTTTGATTTGTGGACGAGGCCTACTGTCAGTGTCCACGTTTCCGCTCCATACGTCATTACCGGCAGGACACACTCGTTGAAGACTTTGGTCTTCAGGCTTTGCGGTATCGACGACTCGAAGACCAGACATAGTTTTGAAAATGCTGCCCAGCTCAACTGAATTCTTCTGTCAGCCTCCTTGTCGAAGTTGTTCCTACCGTTACGAGTTGTATAATCTGGCCAAAGTAGTTGTATTCCTGAACAACTTCGATGCTGACATTTCCGCCGTTAACAGGTCTTGAGATAACGTGTTCGTTAAACATGATTTTGGTTTTGTCTATGTTCATCTGAAGACCCACTCGTCTGGAAGAACAGTTAAGCTCGGCCAGCATTTCTACGAGGTCCTGCAGCGATTCCGCCAGTATAACAATGTCGTCCGCAAAACGCAAAAGGATTTTTGAAAATTCAACCCCTAAGGGGGTGAAATAAGGCTTGGAAAATTGTGTAAACCATGAGGACGAAGCCGTGGGCGTAAGCTATTTTGTTATAAAAGCCCATTTACTTATTTATTGGTCCACTGATTGATGTTGGTCCTCAGGGTTCCCGATAAAGTCGGACCTGCTCGTCCACCAGCGCACTCACAACGGGGAGAAGCCATATTCCTGCCATCTCTGCGAGAAGACCTTCGCGACCTCGGGCAACCTCTCCATCCACATCCGGATACACAATAAGGAAGTCAGGTAAATCCATACAGCCATCGCGTAGTTCACGTTTAGTCTTCCTTTCTCAATGACAAAGTTGGAATAGAAGCAATCGGCTTCGCTTCAAACAGTTTCAATCACTGCAGCATTAAGTGTTTGTCACGGATTCGTGTCATCTGTATTGTCAATTGTCATGAACATGGTTTAATACTTTGGGGTATTTCAGTTGATGCTATTAGAGCATTTCGCCTTCAAAAGAAATGCATAAGAGGTAATTAATAAGAGGAGAGGAGGTTTGTAATATAGGTCCCTTAGACAGCTCCAAACCGCATTTCAAAAAGATGGGTATTCTGCCATTGCCTTGTGTGTGTGTCGAGACATTAGTGTATTCCTCAAGCGGCACCCAAAGTATACTTCCAACGAAATTCTGAAGTAGTAGGTAGTAGGTTGGTTCGATATCCCAATAAGCTCATTCAGCAACCCACAAGTCAGTGTAATACTTGTTACGTAACGCATGCATTGTATATTATTTACAAAGTGTAACATTTTTCTGTTTATTAAAAGAGCAACTGCTGAGTGTCTTGCGGGCTCTTCTCAGTAGAATCAGTTTTCCGAACCGGTGGTAGATTCTTGCGACTTATCATAAGTGGCACAAGTTGTCCAAGGTGAAATAAATCTTTTCATTTTCTTAAAAGCGTTTTGTTGTAATTTTGATCATTTCTATTGGTTTTTTGATAGCTCTTACACCATCTGCAAAGCTTACTTTTCTGTTTGGATCACTGCAAATTAAAATTTCGATCGTTGGAATTTACCCTAAATGTTATGTCACCTTGTGCACCAGGCAACGTACGTTTCAGATATCGCTTCTAATAAGATAAACGGCTTAACATTTATAACAATAATGTGAATTAAGTTGGAAAGAATCGTCTCATCTGAGAGCTTCCGTGGTGTGCGCTACGTAAATACTAAAAGTTACACGAGAAAACAATGTATGGTGGAATTGTTCCTCTCTAAAAGTTCTAAAAAAATCCGCGATAGCTTAAACTTATCTATCTTTTAAGGTTGTCTCACAATAACCATTTTTATGATTTTCAAATTTGGTCTAAAACAAAGCTTTACTTACGAAGGTGTTTTTACTAACATAGCATTAATCCTTATCAAAATAAAATTGATGGTCATCTCAAGCACAGATGTAGTACCAGATACCGCGCTCGGAACACGGCAGACGCGCCAACAAAGCGAATACAAAACGAAAAGCAAATACAATTCTCAGTTAGTTGGATGCGACGCGTCGAGAAGTTTTGACGTGACGTGTGTGTAGACAAGTTTCTCGAAATAATGCAGTCTTGTATCTTGAAACACTGTAAAAATTGTTACCAAAAATTAAAAAAGGAAGATGGTGTTTCGTTTCATAGGCAAAAATTTATATTTTCATTCTGTTAGATTTTTTTTCCATGATAATTAATTGCTGATGACTTGAAACACAAAACCTCAACGATATCTATCAGTGTTGCTAATTTACGTTGAAATATTTCCCTTAAATTAAAGAAGGTGTAAATGGGCTGTTAGTAGATAGTTTTTCTTTTGTGAAACAGCTACGCTGCCGGCTTATTTCGAAGTAGGTACGCCGATTAATTTATAGGTACGCCAGCTGCTTGGTACGCAGATGGTACGCAGGCTACTTTGGTGGTACGTAGGCTATTTTTAAGGTACGCCAGCTACTTTCGAGGTACGCAGGCTACTTTGGTGGTACGTAGGGTACTTTGGTGGTACGCAGGCTACTTTAAAGGTACGCCAGCTACTTTCGAGGTACGCAGGCTACTTTGGTGGTACGTAGGGTACTTTTAAGGTACGCCAGCTACTTTGGAGGTACGCCGGCTACTTTGGTGGTACACAGGCTACTTTTAAGGTACGCCAGCTACTTTAGAGGTACGCCGACTACTTTGTTGGTACGTAGGCTACTTTTAAGGTACGCCAGCTACTTTAGAGGTACGCCGGCTACTTTGGTGGTACGCAGGCTACTTTTAAGGTACGCCAGCTACTTTAGAGGTACGCAGGCTACTTTGGAGGTACGTAGGCTACTTTTAAGGTAAACCAGCTACTTTAGAGGTACGCCGGTTACTTTGGTAGTACGCAGGCTACTTTTAAGGCACGCCAGCTAATTTAGAGGTACGCAGGCTACTTTGGAGGTACGTAGGCTACTTTTAAGGTACGCCAGCTACTTTAGAGGTACGCCGGCTACTTTAGAGGTACGCAGGCTACTTTTAAGGTACGTAGGCTACTTTTAAGGTACGCCAGCTACTTTCGAGGTACGCAGAGCTGTACGAGGTACGTACGTACCTCTAAAGTAGCTGGCGTACCTTAAATGTAGCCTACGTACCACCAAAGTAGCCTACGTACCTCCAAAGTAGCCGGCGTACCTCTAAAGTAGCTGGCGTACCTTAAAAGTAGCCTACGTACCTCCAAAGTAGCCTGCGTACCTCGAAAGTAGCTGGCGTACCTTTAAAGTAGCCTGCGTACCACCAAAGTACCCTACGTACCACCAAAGTAGCCTGCGTACCTCGAAAGTAGCTGGCGTACCTTAAAAGTAGCCTGCGTACCACCAAAGTAGCCGGCGTACCTCTAAAGTAGCTGGCGTACCTTAAAAGTAGCCTACGTACCACCAAAGTAGCCGGCGTACCTCTAAAGTAGCCTGCGTACCACCCAAGTAGCCGGCGTACCTCTAAACTAGCTGGCGTACCTTAAAAGTAGCCTACGTACCACCAAAGTACTCGGCGTACCTCTAAAGTAGTCGGCCTACCTCCAAAGTAGTCTACGTACCACCAATTTAACTGGCATATCTTGAAAGTATTCGTCGTACCGCTAAAGTACTCAGCGTAGCTCCAAAGTAGCCAGCGTACCACCACAGTAATATGCGCATCTCCTTTTCCAGGATAGGGCGCTTCTTCATTGTACGGCCCGGCCCCGGCCCGGCACCGACACCGACATTAGTGGACGCATAATTGTATGAAGTTGTATGGCACGCTGTCTCACTGGGCCGGCCCGGCACCGACATGTCGGCGCCGGCGCCGGCATGTCGTCGGCAGCAAGTCTCCCACTGGTGTCGGGCCGGCATCGTTACGCATGTGTTGTGTACGCATACAAACGTCCATGTGGGCGTGCGAGTGACGTGATCAATGACCCAGCCCTTGACTGCGATCTCACCTGATGGTAAGTGATGATGCAGTCTAAAATGGTAGCGGGCTAACCTGTAGAGGCATGGCAGTTATATTAAACCCATACCCCTATTCGGTTTCTATACAGCATCGTACCGGAACGCTAAATCGCTTGGCGGCACGTCTTTGCCGGTAGGGTGGTAACTAGCCACGGCCAAAGCCTCCCAGTCCCACCAGGCCAAACCAGAGAAAATTCAGAAATTATAAATTCCCAAATTGACCTTGTCGGGGATCGAACCCGGGACCTCCGCACGTTAAGACAACAGCGCTACACACTCTTGGCTCACGCGGTTCGCAGCTTGTCGGTGTCGGTGTCGGTCAATGAAGAATGTAGGTGCCGGTGTCGTGTCGTTGAATACTGTCGGTGTCGGTGCCGGTGCCGGGCCGGGCCGTCCAATGAAGAAACGCCCATACAAGCTATTCTCCTACCATTGTGTCGTTGAAATCGTAAGGCCTAAAGAAAGAACCAACAAATACATTTTCTTTCATTAATTTGGCACTTTTTCATTAATCTGGAAACATTTCACGCACACTGATGCATGTGTTCAGACAGTGCTGTCACGCACACTCGAATAAATTTTGGCCGCACTTCCGTGTTCCGAGCGCGGTATCTGTTTAGTACTACATCTGTGATCTCAAGTATTTAAATAAGACAAAATAATTTAGACGAATATCTTAGAAAATACCATAGAAATAAAGCAACTAGTGGGCCTCTGTCTCAGATACAAGTGCAAGGAGTGCCAGCGCGGCTTCGTGACGTGCAGCTCGTACAACGTGCACCTCAAGCGGCACAAGGGCCAGCGCGACTATGTGTGCGAGTGCGGCAAAACCTTCTACACCTCCTCCGCGCTCAAACAGCACAGAGTGGTAAGGCTGTCTCAGATACAAGTGCAAGGAGTGACGTGCAGCTCGTACAATGTGCACCTCAAGCGGCACAAGGGCCAGCGCGACTATGTGTGCGAGTGCGGCAAAACCTTCTACACCTCCTCCGCGCTCAAACAGCACAGAGTGGTAAGGCTGTCTCAGATACAAGTGCAAGGAGTGCCAGCGCGGCTTCGTGACGTGCAGCTCGTACAATGTGCACCTCAAGCGGCACAAGGGCCAGCGCGACTATGTGTGCGAGTGCGGCAAAACCTTCTACACCTCCTCCGCGCTCAAACAGCACAGAGTGGTAAGGCTGTCTCAGATACAAGTGCAAGGAGTGCCAGCGCGGCTTCGTGACGTGCAGCTCGTACAATGTGCACCTCAAGCGGCACAAGGGCCAGCGCGACTATGTGTGCGAGTGCGGCAAAACCTTCTACACCTCCTCCGCGCTCAAACAGCACAGAGTGGTAAGGCTGTCTCAGATACAAGTGCAAGGAGTGCCAGCGCGGCTTCGTGACGTGCAGCTCGTACAATGTGCACCTCAAGCGGCACAAGGGCCAGCGCGACTATGTGTGCGAGTGCGGCAAAACCTTCTACACCTCCTCCGCGCTCAAACAGCACAGAGTGGTAAGGCTGTCTCAGATACAAGTGCAAGGAGAGTCAACAAAACATGTTTTGGATTTGTTTCATCCGACAAGTTCCTTGACATCACAATATGTTAAATGTTGCGTCAGTGAAAACCCACGGTCAACACAACAAGTTTTGGATTTGCTTCATTTACAACAACATTAATAAAAAATATAAAAAATAAATAAAATAATTTGAATTATTCCTTTCTAAAGAGTTCGATCGTACGAACTAACGAACTAATCGAAAGAATCAGACAGATTGAACTAACTATTCCTATTATATTTATTGGCTCTTAAATATGTGTTTCTTTTGTACTAGCTGATGTTCACGACTTTGTATGCGTGGATTTCGATTTTGTGTTCCCGTAGTTTTAGTGTTCCCGCGAGAAATCATCCATTTCCGTTCTAAAAAGTAGCCAATGAAACAATCTATTTCTGTACAAAATTTTATCAAATTCAGTTGAACAGATGGGCTGTGAAAGCGTAGCAGACGGACATACTTTCGCATTTAAAATATTAGAATGTTTGCAGGTGTGAGTTTAATTTATCTCAGTACTAACGTATTTATGCCCGCGACTTCGTCCGCGTGGATTGAGGTTTTCCGGGATAAAAAGTAACCTTTGTGTTATTCCAGACTATGATCTATCTCTGTGCTAAATTTCATCCAGATCCTTTCAGCCGTTGGGGCGTGATTGAGTAACAAACATCTATCCATCCAAACTTTCGCATTTATAATATTAAGTATAAATATAACTCGTAAATCACAATGAAGAGTTAATAATAGTCTGATGTCAGGTGCACACGGGCGTCAAGAAATACCAGTGCAAGATCTGCGAGCGCAAGTTCTCTCAGACCAGCCACCTCAGCCGCCACTTCCGCAAGGAGCACGCCAAGCCAGACGCGCCGCTGCCGCCCTCCGCGCACTACCGCCTCGTGCTGGAGGACGAGCGGCCCGCCGTGTTCACACAACACGACCACCGCAAGTTTGAAGCCTCATAGGCCGAAGATACACGGACAGCTTGAACCAGTCATAATGGACTGCTGGATAGAAGTCACAGACTACAGATTACTCAGGCGATACTTTGCGGAACTCCATGATTATGAAGGAACTAGAAATTTAATTTGCTATAATCCGCAACAGTAGGCAAATATATTATGTGGTACAGTGTATCTTGCACTGTTCTATACATGATACTTGTTTTAGGTACAGTGTATCTAAAACAAGTTGTCTGTGTGATACCACATTTCAAAAATACTCGATCTTTTATACTTTTTAACTTTTATATTTGACAATATCATGCAAATAGTGCACAACTAGAGTAAAGAGATATTTTTTAATATAACTCAAAGAAAATCGTAGATCTAGAAAATCTTGTTTTATCTTGAACTAGCTGATGCCCGCGACTTCGTCCGCGTGTTTTAAGTTATTTTTTTATTCCCGCCGGAACTCTTTAATTTTCCGGGATGAAAAGTAGCCTATGTCACTCTCCAGGTCCTCAACTATTCCCATGCCAAAAATCACGTCGATCCGTTGCTCCGTTGAGGCGTCATTAAAGGACAAACCAACAAACAAACACACTTTCGCATTTATAATATTACTCTTAGTATGATTTGAAAAATATTTAATTTACTGATCTCCTCTTTGAGATACTGTTAAAAAACGTATTAATTATTGTAACATATTTTATAGAGTTATATCTAGTCTTGCAGAACAAGAATCAAATAAAAGTGAAATGCGTACTTCACAGTACCTGAACTATTTGTTTATTTAGGTTTGAACATTTCAATGCAGCCATGTTTATTTTAATCATAGCATCCACCTCCAATTATAATATTAGAATAACATTTTAAAAAGATCTGAAATTAAATATAGTTTAAGCTAATTTATTTTATTGAAATTTAAATGAATATATTTTAAATAAATAAATGTTTTCATGATTTTATTGTGCATGTTTTATTTTATCCTAGTCGTTATAACCAATTGATTGTCGACCTGTGCTGAACTATGGCCGCTCCTATTCCTCGTGAGTCGTGGTCATACTAACAGGACAAAATAGTAGGACCACGAGGAAACGCCCGGTCTTTCATGAATAATAGGGGCCTTATTACAACTATCATCTCTGACTTGTTAACATTCTTCCGCCAAAAGCCATTGACACCAAAGGCCATAGATAAGAAAAGAAGAAGAAGAAATTAGGACAATTTCAGCTATCACAACAATAGGGGTGATGCCTATATAAAATAAATTATTTCTAACTGATTATTAAATAGAGGTTCTTCCAAAACACCAAAATTCACATCCTCGGTCAGTTTTAAGTTTGATAACCATTTTAAAATATAGATTAAAGAAAAAAAGTGTGTTGAAATTTTATGACGTCACAACTGAATTTCATACAACTTCCATACTAGAAGTGCGTTTTTAAGTTTGATAAAGAGTTGCTGATTTGATTGAGTTGTCATCATCCCTATTAAACATCACAAGATGCATTTACCTTCGGGGTACCAATCCTGCAGGGCTAGCATGGGCCGGAGATAAAAATTTTATCCCCCGATTTTATCCACTGCCAAGAGATAAAATTAACTTATCCACTTCTCAGCGCACGGCAACATGCTGCCGGGCTAGCATGGGCCGGAGATAAAAATTTTATCCCCCGATTTTATCCACTGACAAGAGATAAAATTAACTTATCCACTTCTCAGAGCACGGCAACAGGGGAGAGGAGAAGTTTATCCCCGTTTGACATTTCACGGAGACTCGGGGGACTATTTATCCACCGTTATTTAGCGTTTTTATTTATTTATTTAGGAATAAAAATTTTATCCTTTCCTCGGGGAGAAAATTGTCTCGGCCCATGCTAGGGGGGCAGGGGAGAGAAGTTTATCCCCGTTTGACATTTCACGGGGAGTCGGGGGACTATCCACCGTTATTTAGCGTTTTTATTTATTTATTTAGGAATAAAAATTGTATCCTTTCCTCTGGGAGAAAATTGTCTCGGCCCATGCTAGGGGGGCTGAGGGTGACAGAAAGTCAGGAAAGTTTTTACACTTAAAGGGAATCCTGTTAAATAAAATACAAAAAAGTATTCAAATACTATATTTTACATACAGTTATTTGTTTTGTATGGATTGTCTAATTATACAAAAATGAGGACTGATTCACAAATCAGTTCCACAAATAATAAAAACATGGTAGGGTACATAACAAAAAGATTATTTTTCTAAAACAAAACAACAAACTATGATACAAAATGAGAAAGGAAAACTCATAAGATCTAATCAGCTTCGAATCTCTAATGTAACTTTTTGCATAAAATTATAATTTCATTAGGGTTATCCGCCCGGGCTTCCCTCGTATAGTAGCTTCTGAAAATTGATTCTTAAAACCTAGGTGTTCAAATCTATATTTCCTAGACATAGCGGTTTGAGCTGAACTTTTATTCCTCAATTCGTAAGATTATTATGGAAAAAGTTACACTAGAGGTTTCCAAAAAAAAAATATTTATGCAATATTTGGGGTCTTCCATAAAGTATCTATTAAAAATAATATTTTTTTAAATAAAATTTCGTTTAAAATAACAACTAAAAGGGAGCGACAAATCTCCTTATTTGCTAAATGTATAAAAGTTACTAAGTTAACTTATTACACCAATTATTTCTTATCACCTATAGGACAGGAAAGGAAGTCTTAATTTCTACTGAACCGATTTTGATGAAACTCACTGAAAGTTTTCTTTATAGTCTATCTTTGTTTATATAGTACAATTGTACAATTATATAGTACAGCCACACTATTAGGGGCCAGCCACACTGTTAGGGGCCAGCCACACTATTAGGGGCCAGCCACACTATTAGGGGCCAAGCACACTATTAATTCGCCTCTGTGTGTTTTGGTCAGTATTTTTTATGACCAAATCGCACCGGTCTTCACACCACCTTGAGCTCTTTTCCCATGAAACTAATGGCGCGTTTACATTAGGTGGGTTTGACCATGTCTTTTTTATCCACTACAAGTTAGCCCTTGACTGCGATCTCAACTGATGGTAAGTGATGATGCAGTCTAAGATGGTAGCGGGCTAACCTGTTAGGGGCATGGCAATCATATTAAACCCATACCCCTATTCTGTTTCTACACGGCATCGTAGTAGGGTGGTAACTAGCTACGGCCGAAGCCTCCCACCAGGCCAGACCATGGAAAATCAGAAATTATAGATTCCCAAATTGACCCTGCCGGGGATTGAACCCGGGTCTTCCGCACGTTAAGACAATAGCGCTACACACTACGCCACGGAGGTCGTCAAAAATCACTATACCAAACCATATCTAAACTGCAGCTGTTTTCAGTCACCGACTGATGGAAACTATAATTATTTTGGTCCTATTCCATTACATCACACCTAGTGTAGATGTTGTTACGGTTGGTCGTATTCGGCTATAACAGACTTATGGAATGTTGGTCAAAAACCGAATTAGAGGTGGTTAATATAACACGTAGTGCAACACCATAGCGCGCTATCTTTCCATAGCGCGGATAGCGTGCCATGTACGGCGCTATGAATAACGTTCGATCGCGCGCGGCACCTCGTAGCCTTGTAGCGGCGCCCGCCTGCCGGTAGCGCGCTGCCGCTGGCCGAGCCCGATGGTCATATACTAGTCTCGCCGACATGTAACGCGTTACGAAATTTAGCGCGTATCGCGCCTGCCAGCCGCCCGCACGCTTTCTTATAACAAGCGCGTTATAACATAGCGTATTTAATAGCACGCTAAAGTTTATAGTCCGTAGCGTGCTAAGGATTTATCACAGTTTTGAACAACTCTAAACCGAATACGACGGACGCATTCGGTCACCCACCTAATTAATGTAAACGCGCCGTAACAGCGCAAGTGTGTTCCCCGCATTAGTGGTATTATACTAGACTAAGTGTAAATGATAATCAGTTATAGATCGATCTTAGGCCGGTACTGCAGCCGCAGCGGCGGGTCGCGGAACCTCCACCGCGTCACGTACACAAACTTCAATGTGTGGTCCTTACCTAAAAGCTCGTCGTTACATAGGATGTCGATCTGGAAAAGAATGGAAATCAGTTATTAATCTACATTAATATTAAAAATTTGGTGCAAAGAGAGCTTGCATTTTGGATACGGCATTTTATACCATTATGAAAAAATATGTGCACTTGAGAAACTCCTCCATTGTCACAATATTGATGAATATTGGTTGATAAAAAAACAGCTAATAATGGTTTTTTTTAATTTCCACAGGAACTCCTTAACTTTCCGGGATAAAAAGTAGCCTATATCACTTTCCAGGTCCTAGATTTTGATTAAGGGCCCCAAACGGGTTCGAAACTAGTCGGGCATTTTCCGACATAACACGTGAGTTTATCCGGTAGTTAAGTATATATAGTTAAAATGAATACCACTCACGATAGTTTAAACTTTAAAACAACAAATTAATTTGCCTGGTGGGAGGCTTTGGCCGTGGCTCGTTAACACCCTATAAGCAAAGACGTGCTGCCAAGTGATTTAGCGTCCCGGTACGATGCCATGTAGAATAGTGATGTTCCCTATTCAAAACTATATTATGTATAGCAAATAACAATGGTTGGTAAACTCACTTCTCTATACTTGTCCATTCCATTCAATACTTTCTTGGCCACAAATTTCTTGAGATGTGTGATAGTGGCCTGCGCGGAGCATCGGATGAAGCTGCGCTTGAGCGTGCGCAGGGAGGTGGATATACATTCCAGACACACGTTCACCTGGAAGGAATTACATTAGCACATGTTTTAAATTTTCAAATGTAGCTTCTTGATAATGCTATGGGATGTGGATTATAATGATAAAGTGGTTATACTCGTAGCTTTAGTTTTAAGATACCGTAACAGATTATCACCATCATATTTTTATGTAACTGGACGTCAATAAGTGTAGTGTCTACCTAAATTGAATAAATATTTATGACTTTATGACTTACTTTTTGATTGACTAAAATAGAATTTTCAAAGAAACTTTTTATTCTAAAAATAAATAGATAGATAATAATGGGGCTGATTCTGTGTAACACAATCTCTAAACTAAACTAAAATGGCAGCTTTAAATCTAGTTCTGTCCCTTTCCGTAGGGAGTATTATGAAAGGGTTAACAATATTTGTATTGCTCTAATTTTAGTTTAGTTTAGAGATTGTGCACTACAGAATCAGCCCCAGTATCACTTTGTTATACTAAAGATAGATACTAAAAAACATGGTGTGGATATTATGCACCTCATTGAAAGAACTTTTTCAAATTGTCTTCTTAAAAAAATTATGAAAATATTCCCTGTAATCTTCTGATACTGGGAACAGTGTCCCACCAAGTTGAGTTACTATTACTCGTACAAGTCCCTCGCTTGTTATAATTTCTGTTAAGAAACAATACAGGGGCCATACTGTCAACACTTAAAGCCATATTGTTGCATTATTGTTGACTTTTTATTTTAGCAACGTCAAGGTAATGTGACATTAAGGGGACTCCAGCCGGTACCTTCTTCATACAAACGTAAACTCGTAATTACTACATTATTTGATATTGTACGCTTAAAACTAAGTATTATTTCGATTTGTCTCGTCATTGTCTAGGTTTATTGATACATAAAATATTGAAAAAAATATTGATTTGAAAGTTACGAGCCTCGAAAGATTTCTATTTTCACACTAAATTGATGAAAACTATGGGCGCAAATAAATAAGATTAGGAGTATGAAAATTATAAAACAATTTATCAAGAAACATAGTTTATTTATGCATTAGTTGAAATAACTTTACTTTATAAACCTACATTTAGTAGTTTTTACAAACAAACGGGTTTCCCAAACGACTGTTCAACCCTTTTCGCGCGCTTGATTTCAGTGAAAATCATCGTGCCTCGCACCCGACTTGCACTTTCTAACACAATGTCAGTGAAATAGCAAACAGGTTACCCAGGTGCGCCGGCAACTTCGGTGGCGCGTATTGAGCCCTCTCAAGCTGTCATTGTGAGGAATATTGCTTAAGTATTGCTATAGACGTTGGCAGTATGGCCCCAGGTACTCAATGCACATTATACAAAGATGGTTACCTGTTCATCTTTCCTGTGTGAGTCAGTGTTGTCAGGCTGCTCCGGCTCGTCGCCCGCCCCCGGCTTGTCGGCCGCCAGGGCTGCGTCCTTGGGGCAGGGCAGGCCTCGTGCGCGGTAGAAATCCCTCTCCCGCTTGATTTCATCTGCAAAGTACATTTAAGGATCACTTTAATTTCTGCTGAAATCTTCTTACATGCACCTCAGGCTGCATCTACACTTCTATAGTATAATATTATAAATGCGAAAGTTTGGATGGATGGATGGATGTTTGCTACTCAATCACTCCATAACAGCTGAACAGATCTGGATGAAATTTGGCATAGAGGTCTGGAATAGCTATGTTCCAGACTATAAACTATCTCTGTAGCTACTTTTATTCTGGAAAATTAAAGAGTTCTGCGGGAACCAAAAAACCTCAATCCATGTGTACGAAGTCGCGGGCATCAGCTAGTTATTCAATAAGGTAAATTTTGAGTAAATCTATACAACTGTCATATTAACTGACAGCTAAAACAACATTAATTATTATGGTTTGTCTACTTTAGGATGAGAGGTGCATAGCAATAGTGAAGGACGAGAGTGAGACAGACTTATTTATTAAATCGTATGGCATTTCATTATTATTAAGCGTTTTAACGAAAACACGCTTATTGATATGCCGCCTGGATCGTCGCTCGCTTAGCACCACCCGGGGGACACGTGCAGGGAGGTAAAAGGTAATTCCTGCGGACGTGAGCGACGGGGCATCCCCCACAAGCTGAAAGGGTGAAGCTTCCAAATTACTTTGAATTTAAAATGAGGAAGCAAATCTTAAATGACATATCTTCATGGAATTTGAACTATGTGGAATGCCTTAGTGTACGGGCACGAAATGAGCGGTAGCGGGGCGACGGCGGTAGCAGGGCGATGCGATTAGTCGGAGAGCTGGCGACGAATTTCGGGAACAATTTGAAAGAGGTCTGTTAATACTTTATAACCGACAAAAACGTCTGGGATTTATTTTTTCGAATTCTATAAGTATAAAATTTAAAGATAATAAAATCAAGTTGCCAAAAAAATGTTATTTTCGGTTTTTTTTTTGCAAATGTTATATGCTGCGCAGTAGCGAAATAACCGCAAACGCAAATAGTAATAGAAATAGCCAGAAAGGTGAGCAAGGAACCAGATCAAAAGTTCTGGACTAGTATACAATGTTCAAGCAAGCAAATGAATGCTGTTCAATCAACTTTGCTGTACCTTATCAGCTGAAACTTACTGTCCTGCAGGTCAGGCACCAGCTTGTAGACAATGTCCTGCATGGTGCGGTCGAAGCTGATGTACTGTAGCGGGTGAGACTGGTGGATCACTATGTTGCATGTTGGACATGTGTTGTTCTCCTCCAGGTGCTTCACCAGGCAACTCTTGCAGACTGGAATGTGCACACACCATGTATCCATACTAATATTATAAATGCGAAAGTGTGTCTGTCTGTCTGTCTGCTACGCTTTAACGGCCCATCTTTTCAACCGATTTTGATTAAATTTGGTATAGGGGTAGGTTATATCCCGAGGAAGGACATAGGCTATCCTTTATTCCGGAAAATTAAGTAGGTCCCACGGGAATCAAAAAAATTAATTCACGCGGACGAAGTCGCGGGCATCATCTAGTTACCAATAAGTAGTAGTAGGTTACATTAGATTCTCATCATAATCTTCACTTCATTAAAGCACTTAAGTAACTAATGAGAATAACTACTTATATAACATTCGTAAGTACAGTTATACTAGACGGTTAAGTATATAATTATAGCAAAAAAGACATTGTTTTAAAATCAAACCTGCATCTTTTTTAACTTACATCATTCAAAATCAAATTACAGAAAAGGAATTAGTGTCCACTTTAAAAAGTGTGAGTTTTATCAAGAAATTTTTGACTCACTAGGTAATATAAGTATGTATTAGCCTGTAAGTTTCATATAAGGGAATTGTAAAATGCTTTTTGAAATAATAAGCATCTTATACCAGAAGTAGAGTCCAATTCAAACTTTATGAAGTCTCGGAAATTAGCAGTGTAAGTACAGTCATTTGAAACCGGCCCGCTGGTACCTAATATCTGCATCGAAACGCACGATGTTCCGAGAAGTCAGAAAGTTTGAATCTCGCTGTATATAACATAAATGAGGTTAGCAAAGTATCGCAAGCGAGGAAATACTATTATCTTATATTATAGTAAAGTGAGACATCTTTAAAAATGCTAAGATACATTTTTGGGTGAAAATAAAAGCACAAATACTTACACGTATGAAGACACTCAGTGACCGTGGTTGCATCGATGAAGTATCCGCGGCAGATCTTGCAGGTGATGTGGCTGTTCAGGGTTTTAAGCTTGATCCTCCTTTCCATGGTCATCACTAACTACACTATACACTACATTTAATTAAAGCGAAAACGGAAAACCATAAGAATAACGAAAAGAAAACATGAGGAAAATTACAATCACCCAAACACAATTTCAGATTTTTATTGACGTAAACTGTAAAGTGACGTACCGTGGTCCGTGACGTTTGAAACTTTGAAGAAGTTGCCAGCCACAGTTGCCAGCTATTAGTTTATTTTGATACTACTGCAGAGCGATCGCGTAACTTCTGCATCAATCATTGTTACAGTATCAATTGTTGTAATTGGCTGAATTTATTGCATGGATTATGTCCACAGAGTTATAAAGAGAAGCAGAGGCAAGATAACGTACAAAATAGCGTGGCAATTACAAACACACGAAAACATTACGCACACATACACAAAACTCAGGGCCGAACCTTGTTGTTGCATAAAACATTATATTAATATGTAGGGTTAGGTTGCGTGAAAAAAATTGACCTAAAGACACCTATCATTTGGAAGCTATAACTTGTAAGGATTTTAAAAATAATTATTATTGGTACTTTTATAATTTCCTCATCACAAGCGATCACAACTGCAATATAGTAACACTAGTAATGGTAATCATCACCACGTGCGGGACCCTAGTCAATGTGGTTAATATAGATGTGAGCTCCGCGCTGCGTGTGATATCGTCACCGTCGCGCGCGGAGTTATAACTCCTGTTACAACTCAAATCCTGGGGACTCCGTCAGTATCATGGCCAGTGGTTCTCGCGTCGTTCTCGCTCTGCGTCGACGCGCAGGTGATGGGGATATTATTTAGAAGAACAGTACCAACGGATATCGTGTAAATACCGCCCGATTTTAGCTCAAAGTTCCTATTGACAATAATTTCTTGGCAGTAAGCCAAATAAATGTTGTTAAACAATCGAATCGAATCGTTATTCCAAAAATAGGTTAAATAAAAAATTACAACAGGTGTCTTAAACTCACATGTTTTTTATTCAAATAAACTTTACAATTAGTGCTTTAGAATCTGTATTGAGGTTTTCAATAAAAATTAATGAAATTCATCCACCTAATGGAAGATAAGGTAAATTGGTACCTACTTAGTATAAGACCTCAACTAACTTTTCTTTGAAAATGGTCGGTATTGCAGCAGGAGATAGAATTGTACGGAATATATTACGTTCTTAGATTGTCTGTAAAATGCTTGGAGCATATAGCACTCCATGGGTCTGCCAGTCTTTTCTATTAACATTTTTATGCATAGGTCTCTCAGGTATGGAAACCTGAAATTAAAAGTCGAAGTTATATACTTAAAATAAAAGAGTCGTCGAGTCCGGCCCTGTAATTTGTTAAAGTTCTCAAAATGTCAAAAAAGATTATTCAACAACTTAAAGCATGTATTTCTACAGAAAACCATAATATTATAGTTTTAATATATGCATGGCTACATATTTCGTCATAACAACTATAAAATATTAGATATCTTAGCCTTGATACGATGCGATACGAAAACATTCCAAAGCTACATGATAGCATGAATTTTACTTACCGATGGAACGTTACTTCTGGGGTTTCCTGTACGAAGCGTTGTAACACAGGGGGACACAACACTTCACCATTTTATTTCAGTAAATATTCATATAAATCTCCAAATTTCACAAAAAACTTATGACACCCAAGACAACACAATGTAAACAAACGCCATAGGTCTCATAGATGTCTTATAATGACTGCCACGCATTGAATTTTTGTCAATGTGTGCGTTGGTGTAGCACAGTGTTGCAGCAAATTAATACATACACATTTTTGCTTGCAGGGACACGGTCACACTAAGTCACACTGATTCGCATACACTTGTCTATGTGGGTGTGAAATTTATGTTGTGTCTGCTTCTATTTATATGTCTGTGATTATGTCCAATAGTGGAAGAGTGTTAACCAATCAGAGGTGATTGCGATGTATCAATGATTGATGCAGAAGTTACGCGATCGCTCTGCTGTTATTTTTTGATTTGACAGCTATTTTGGAAAACAACGAAAGCAAAGAAAAGAGCAAGGGGAAAAACATTTCTTATGGCAACCATCAAGAAAAGAGCGTTTAAAAATTGACATACATATTTTATACAATCGATTCGATTAATTTGCAATTTGCGTTCTGAAAGTTCCACTGTTTGAGCTAATGTCAAAATTGAAAATGTCA
Source organism: Erebia ligea (assembly GCA_917051295.2). Lineage (NCBI taxonomy): Eukaryota > Metazoa > Arthropoda > Insecta > Lepidoptera > Nymphalidae > Erebia > Erebia ligea. The sequence goes on along the minus strand of OU785240.1, from coordinate 178,701 downwards.
AATTGTCAAACGCGAATGAAAAATTGAAAATGGACGACCGATAGTTTTCTTTTGGCACGTGAATTTGAATATTATTTTTTGTTGCTTTATAACAAACAGTTCGCCGTCAAACTGGGTGCCAAAACAGTGGAGCGTTTCCTCAACCTAGCCGACGATAGCTTCGTCGAGGATGTCAACGAAGACCTAAAATGCTTCCTAGCCGAAAAAAAAGTTGACAGGTAAACATTATTTATATGGTTCGCTTCCCTTAAAATTTCCCGTTGTACGGAGGCTTACGCGTGCTATTTATAATGTGGATAAAGGTGGATATATCCGCGTGTTCTATTATCGTAGTTTGGGTCGTTGGTTGCAATGTATCGATGGGTTTTCAAGGTTAAGCCGCTCGCACACAGACTCAGGACGCGGCCGTCGAGAATCGAGATGATACCTTGGACGCTAATAACTGTACACCGTACTGTACAAGAGCGAAAAAAGTGCAAAATATACCGCCACGCTAGGCTCATTGACCACTTCACATATTTTATAGATTAAATGAGATAGAAAATTATTAAACTTTAATAATAATAACTATATAATAAAACATAAAATACGTAAATCAAATAAATCAAATATCAAATAAATATTATAAATGCGAAAGTTTGGATGGATGTATGGATGTATGTTTGTTAATCACGCTCCAACGGCTGAATGGATCTGGATGAAATTTGGCACAGAGATAGATTATAGTCTGGAATAGCACATAGGCTACTTTTTATCCCGGAAAATTAAAGAGTTCCCGCGGGAACCAAAAAACCTCAACCCATGCGGACGAAGTCGCGGCCATCAGCTTCAGCTAGTATTATAAATGCGAAAGTTTGGATGGATGTATGGATGTATGGATGTTTGTTACTCAATCACGCCCCAACGGCTGAACAGATCTGGATGAAATTTGGCACAGAGATAGATTATAGTCTGGAATGACACATAGGCTACTTTTTATCCCGGAAAATTAAAGAGTTCCTGCGGGAACCGAAAAACCTCGATCCACGCGGACGAAGTCGCAGGCATCAGCTACAATATAATAAAACTAATAATAAAATAAGCATAACTTGGATTATATTTTTTAGCTAAAGAATATGTTCAAGTAAGTCATAAATTATTGTACTTATTGGGTTTTGAGTAAATTGGTATTGGAAATAGGGACGGGTTTTTAAAATAAATAAGGTTTTCTACCTATTTAGAATGATTGAAAAAAACATGAAAATATAAATAAGTAATTACTTAAGTATTAAAGTTGGGAACATCCCAATAAGATCTTGAACCTGCTTAAAGGCTTCGAGTAGAGGAACAGAAAGTGCACCTGTGTATGCGCTCACTTGTGCACTATAATATCTCCCATGCAGATGCTAATCTCTCTAGAGATTGTGTGCTGTAGCCAAAATTAGGTTGGGAAGACATCATAGTATACTACTCGCACAATCTTATCAATCTCATTTATATAGCCACTAGTAAATTGTTGTTTAAGTTATCAGTTAGCCTATGGGCACTGAGAGGGTTAATCAGCTATAGTATGTAAGGCGTGTGCGGTGCCGGCAGCGTGCTGGTGTTCCCGCCGGTGAGCAACTACCGGCGCTTCCTGATCCACCGCTGCGTGGAGGCGCTGCGGCGGCCGGACCTCGCCACCTTCTCCATCGGCGTCAGCGACGAGCGCCGCACCGTCGTGTGCTACCGGGACCGGCTGCTGAGGTACTTACACAAATCTTCAAAAGCGTCAGTTTTCTGAGATGTAAGATGTTAAAGTTATAATCTACTCAATGATGGCACCACCAGTACAGCTTTGATACTTACACTTCTATTAGACTAAGATATAGCTGTACTTTTGGTAACTATCACTAGGAAGGCTGATTCAGTATTTGGTGGGTGTAGGGCTCTCATCTGGTTGTTCATTATTGGTAACTAAAACACATCTTTGAGCAGCCATATCTAGTGAACGCCCCAATGAAGAGCGTCAGTTTTTATACTGTTCACATAGGTACTGCGCATACTTTAATACTATACAAGAATCAGCCATAACACGTCTTTGAGCGGCAATAAGTAGTCAGATCCCGAGCCGACCGTCACTATTTTCACTGGACCAGAGCCCTGCATCCACCAAATACTGAATCAGCAATCCTAGCGATGGTTCCTAGCGAAAAGTACGGCTATCTCCTATAATATATGTGCTTTGAAAGCGCTCATTTAAAAAGTTCATCTGAATAAAAAAACTAAATTGGTAGAATTTTAAGTATAATATATTGCAGATTAGTTTGACGGTTCAAAACACCATAATATCCTGTCCCGCGATTGTGTAGGAAAATCGTTATCGTAAAAGTTTGTCAAACGTATAATTCGGACTGTTTGATGAGGTCATAGATGACTGCGTGTCAAAAAGTAAGAATGAACTCTTTAAACAGTTCGAGTAATACGTTTTGACCTGTCAAATGATTGCGAATATCTTAGACAATTTGGCCTCTGAACTCTGAATGAATGTCAACGAGGCCTTTTCCTAGCTGTGATATGTTGTTCATTGGCTGTCGTATCGTGTCCGCAGTGATGAGGCTTGCGCGCGGCCAGCCATGGGCCTGACACCGCGCAACGATGCCGAGCTCTCCGACACCAGTGAGTACCCTCCTGACACTAAACACTACACAATACAATACACGACACTTGACACAAGTACCAGCAATGTATAGTGCGCGAGTGTGACACAGGACGGCAATCCGACACGGAGATCACCCGCAGTAACGACGGCTTTACGTGCCCTTCGACTCCTCCGAGCCACGGGGATGAATTGAAATGAAATAATTTATTGAAGTGAAAACTTCTTTGGCCGCATTGAGTACTTTTTGGTAGGGGGTAAACTTGTGGATTCGCGTCACCGTCACCGACATGCTCGCGTTGTTACGAAGACAAAAGGTCTTAAATATTAATATACTACATTCGTAATTAAACTTTAATGCCTTCGTTTTAAGGTTTATATTTAAAATATTAAAAAGAAATAAAAAAACTAAATATGTATTCGTTTTCACTTCTATCGGCAGTCCCTATGACTGCCAAAAGAAAGAAAGAAACAGTTGCAAAGAGGCAGGTGCTCTTTTTTTTAAAGAAAAAAGAATGTTACAATATGTAGCTAATACACAATACATAGGTAATGTCGCAAGAATTACACTGTCGAATTTAAGAGCCTGATCCAGGAATCGAATGCAGGACCTCGTCATCCACAGTCGAACATAAAGACCATTAGACTAACGAGTCAATTAAGTATCAATAAATATGTCTTCTAGTTGCTTTTAAAGACGAAAGTGGTAACAAATTGTTTTTCTGTTTAAAAAGAGCTACTGTTGAGTTTCTTGCCGGCTCTTCTCAGTAGAATTTGTTTTCCGAACCGGTGGTAGAGTCAAAACTTGACGTAACATAAGAGACACCTGTATGTCCTACATGTAAAAATAAATTGAGTATTGAATAATGAATTAATTAATTTTGGAGTTTCATCATTTCATTTTCGGTTTTAAATCTCGGCTTTGAGGTTAAATAATGGAAATTGCATCAACAACCATACTAAACAATCTATATTGCGTATTGTTATTTTAAATCAAAAATCGATAAGTCGGTATAACTTTTCAGTTGCATTGCCCATTAAAAGTTACCGTATAGGCCATAAATTAAGTAGTGTTCTTGTAGCAACAGCAAACATGTTAATTGTTATTATGTATGAGTTAACAGTTGGATAATAGCTTGTTTAGAGCCGGTGGAATCGCCCACGATCAATTATGAATCGCATTATAGCAGCGGGCGCGGTCACCCGTGCCCGATATTGAGTAATAGCATTCTGTAATACGCGCACCGACCTGCAGTATAGACTGGAACCAAAGGCGTAGTGTCCACACTTTCCAGCACATTTTGAGAAATATTTACTTTTAATAAACGTTTGGGAAGGAACTGGCCCCTAAGATACGGGTCCTCCTAGTTTAGGGGCCAGGAATGAACTGTATTTTTGTATTAAGTTATTTTGATAATAAATATTTCTATTTCTATTTCTATTTCCAAATCCCATTTGACCTAAAGAAACTCTGTTTGTAATAAAGAACATACCTACAGAGTACAGCCCCACAAGGGCGTTAGGCACGAAACTAGCGACAGCCGAGCGACGGCGACAGCGGGGCGATGTGGTCCGAGAGCTGGCGACGAATTTCGCGAAGATCCTTTAGGCAAGCTGAAATTGTGAAAAAATATAATTTCGTCAATTGGCGAATCCAGTCCTGCCAGTCTGGTAGAGCGTTTGCGGTTATTTCGCTACTGCGCAGCATAAAACATTTGCAAAAAAATTCCAAGAAAACATTTTTCAGCCACCTTGATTTTTTATCTATATAAATTTAGTACTTACTCATATACTTAATTCTAAAAAAAAATCCCAGACGTTTTTGTCGGTTATAAAGTACTAGCTGATGCCCGCGACTTCGTCCGCGCGGTTTTAGTTACTCCGCCGCGCGGAACTCCTTAATTTTCTGGGATAAAGTAGCCTATGTCACTCTCCACTCTCCGTCCTCAACTCAACTACCCGTGCCAATAATCACGTCGATCCGTTGCTCCGTTGCAGTGTGATTGAAGGACAGACCAACAAACAAACTCACTTTCGCATTTATAATATTAGAATGATTCAGACCTCTTCAAAATTCTTCCCGAAATTCGTCGCCAGCTCTCCAACTAATCGCATCGCCCCGCTATCGCCGTCGCTCCCCCGTCGCTAATTTCGTGCCCGTACACAAACTTATCTGAACCCGTGACAGTGACGCTAGACAGTATTATGAAAAGATGGGCCGTGTAAGCGTAAAACTCTCATTCGCATTTATAATAATAGTATGATAGTAAAAGAGCACGTATTTTGCCATGCAATAGCGATTTAATGTAACAATCAATTGAGCAAAAGTCGGCCCAAATGTGTCGGCATCATTCGTCCTTCACAATGCCGCGATGACATAACGAGGCGGTGTTGCAAGCGAGTGGAATGACCAACTCGGCCGATGTGGGTCGCCACTCGCCACTCGCGCCAGTGAAAGTGGCACGGTGGACGCGCGGTAGACACTGCACAAACTCGCGCGTGCGGTAAGCGGCCTATGGGGTGACCTGTTTCGCTCAAGATACGAGTAATAATATGACCTCTTTATGTAAAGTGATCTCTTTAACTTGAGACTACGTTTTCGTCAAAGGATTCAAATTCAAAAGTATTTATCATGATGCCCGCGACTTCGTCCGCGTGGATTAAGGTTTTTTGATTCCCGCGGGAACTCCTTAATTTTCCGGGTTAAAAAGCCAGTGTCCTTCCCGGAGATACAACCTACCTCTGTACCAAATTTCATCAAAATCGGCTGAAAAGAGGGGCCGTTAAAGCGTAGCAAACAGACGGATAGACAGACAGACACACTTTCGCATTTATAATATTAGTATGTATGGATAAGTTTGCTCGTAGTTCGTACCTCCAGCTCCAGTGGCAAATCTTAGTAAGAAGCCGAAACTCCGCAGTTGCATGCTCCTTTCAAAAGGTAGTGTTTAAGACGAACGAATTAACGAGATTGTGTGCATGTCGGGATGCAGAGTTTGTGCGTTGGCGGCTGGTTGGTAGTCGTCAGGAGGCAGTCCCCGACTAGGGGATGAGTTAGGTCCAGTGGAAGATCTTCTTGAATGTTTTGGATTTTCGCATATAACTTCAAAAAGTAATAAGTTATGCAAAATAAAAACTTGAATATGTATAAATTTAATGCCGCGTCCTCACGCTTGGCACTTGCCGCAAACTCCAAACCTCTACAAACGTTTGGCTTGATTTTGGGAATCAAACTCCGCCATCCACACGCTTGCGAGCGCGTTAGTATGTTCTGAACAGGCAAGCATGACGGACGTTGAGCTTGTGTCGGCTTTACCATTCGGCTTAAGTTATTTTTATTATAAAAAGGAGAAACTAAATAAAAGAAAATGAAAAATACGACAAAAAAGATGGTGGATGTTAAAAATTCATAGAAACCTTCTAACTAACGTTGATTAGAGGTATTTTATGATTTCATGTGTGTATTTAATTCAATGTATTATTCTTGTACCAGCTGGGTGCCCGAGCTTTGCTCGGTATTTTTTTTTTTTACTTTTTCTAAGAATTAATCTTAGCTAGATCGATTTATCGCCCCCGAAACCTGCATACTAAATTTCATGAAAATCGTTGGAGCCGTTTCCGAGATTCAGATTATAACTTATTTTTTACACACGTCACACAGACGTCTGTTCGCCGCCAGTGCACGAACGCGACTGATCACTGAGGTCCGCGCAAACGTGTGGACTCGTCGCAAGCGCTTGCGGCAAATTTCCTTTGATTTGTGAACAAAAAACCGACACTCGCCGGATCGGCTACAAGCGCTTGCAAACCTACACAAACCAAGTCAAACACTCTATCCACACGTTTGAATTTGTGATGGTTTGTTGAGGTTTGCCAAGCGTGTGGAAGCGGCATTATGACCTAGAGTCGGGGATTTTTATTATGTTTGCTTCCTGAATACCCCCAGCCCATCTCTGAAGACGAAAATTCTACTCTCCTCCATGCAGAGTACCTAAAGGCATAACGTTGAACTCTTGTAATGGCACTCTACTCAGTCAGTGCGACAAGTTCTCACGCTCAGTACTGTAACAATACCTACAGATAGGTATATCAGTAATTGTGCGCGGAACTTCGTTTGGTGGGCCTGCGGCCTAATAAAATGTACCATTCCGAAATCTTTTTCCTAATCTCTCTTTATCTACTGCTGTCTGCTTAGTTCCCAAAAACCATCCTACGTAATGCAAAGCTGAAAGATCACATCGCAATTGGTCTAGTCAATAAATGTCTAAACCACTGGGTCCAAAGCGAAAATTCGGCTGAATTTTCTAGTCCCTGATTGCAGAGGCGAATTGTGATGTGATTTCGGAACCTGTAGGAAAAACTGACTGACTAACATAACTGCTAGTGCAAGCTGTAGCCTGTAGCTATAAGAAGTTTTCAGGAATATCACCCGTGCGAATCCATGGGCGGACATACTACATTGATTATAAGATAAATGACCCACTAACTCTTGAGCTACTCAGCCTTCCGTTCCTTCCTTATACTCGTAAGCAAATGTCACTTTGTCGCAATCACGAACATGACAAATGATTCTTCCATCCACTCGAGACAAGATACTTAAAATTGTTACGCGGGTTTTTACTTACGAGTAGAAGCCTCTTACAAGGAGGCGGCGTGGCATTTGCTGACAGCTTTTACTTGAGGGGCCTCTAAAGTCTAAACATAACATTTTTGTGAAATTTTTATAAGTCCGAGAGTTTAGGTTTTAGGTGAGGCTAATGTCATGTTTTTTCCAAAGACAAACGTCAATATATTAAACATACTAGATGATGCCCGCGACTTCGTCCGCGTGGAATAAGTTTTTCGATTCCCGCGGGAACTCCTTAATTTTCCGGGATAAGATGTCCTTCCCTGAGATGTAACCTACCCCTATGCCAAATTTCATAAAAATCGGTTGAAAAGATGGGCCGTTAAAGCGTAGCAGACAGACAGACAGACACACTTTCGCATTTATAATATTAGTATGGATATGGATATGTAGGACGTAGGTACTAGACGTTCCCTTTCATAGAAAAAAATTGTATGAATTATGTTGTTCTATTGTTACCTTTTTAGGGGTAATCCAAGATTTTAATGAAAGGGGTTGTTTCATCTTGGGCCAGGTACTTGTACAGTATTCCAAAAAATAGTATAAAATCATAGAAAACAAAATAAAATATGCTTTTTGGCAGTTTTACAGTGATTAAGAGGTACAAAAATAAAATGTTTAATTAGGTACATTTGTAGAATAGCAACTCTCGCAGCGCATCCATCCATCAATCTGACTGCTGTTGGATATTATAAGGTTAATTCACATTTCCCAGGTAATTTTATGTCAAATGTCATCATAACACGTGTAATATACGTCAATGTCAAAATGGACGCATGTTGTTGCGCTTTTATTTTGCAAAATAATTTCGCATTGTACCTCGTAAATTGAACTTTTTAGTAAGAAATAAAGGAAAAAATATTACTATTTTATGGCCCCGAACATTTTGAAATACCGTACAAATACCTGGCCCAGGCTCCATATAAATTTGAAACAACCCCTTTGGTGCAAAGTTAGCTCAGAGAGACTCTCATATACTCGTAGCTACTTATAAAATCAAATACATAAAATCCAAGAGCAGCTTCATTCATTCATGAATTTCATGAAGCATTTCTTGCCGGCTCTTCTCAGTAGAACATATTTTCCCAACTAGTGCTTGTAAAGTGTAAACTGTAGTCTGGGTATATCATAATTTTAAAGTAATAAGATTGATTCTTTTACTGAAGCACCCTCTGTCTGCAGAACATAAACACAAATTCGTTTTAGTGGCTGGGAACCGGCGCCAAAATGATAATAATTTATAACCCCAATTCATTATGTATTCAGTGTAATGTATAGGTAGTAGTGTTTTGAACCGGTGAATTCTCGAACTATTCTAATATTACGTAAGACATTAAAATACTACGAATGTTGTCACATTTAGATTACTGCATTGAGGAGCGTAATAGAGCAGCAAACAATATTATAGAATCACTAGCTGATGGCTTGTGTGATGGCTGATGCCCGCGACTTCATCCGCGTGGATTGAGGCTTTTTGGTTCCCGCGGGATCTCTTCAATTTTCCGGGATAAAAAGTAGCCTATGTGTTATTCCAGACTATAATCTATCTCTGTGTCTTTCATCCGGATCCATTCAGCCGTTCTTGCGTGAAAGAGTTACAAACATCCATACATACAAACATTCGCGTTTATAATATTAGCAAGGATATGGATAATCATTATTTTAGCAACGTCAAGGTACGCGACATCAAACTGTCATTTTGATTAATAATGCTTAAGTATTGCTATATGCGTGGCAGAATGGCTCCAGGAATAGTCAATGCTGCGCGAAGTAGGTACATTCTGTCGCGCTCCACACTGTACCTGTTCCTATAATGTTGATTCAAAATAAATGCTTTCTTTCTAACAGAGAGAGAATAGAAACATAGTAAAATCAGCTCTAATGTCAATTCTCAGATTATAATAATTAACACATACGCCATTGGGGCTTTAAATTATAGAGACTATAAATTAATCTAGAGTAATTTCACAAGTTTCTTGAGCCAGTAGCGTGTTTTAACATCGATATTCATATCCTTTGATATGTAAAAATTGCTTCTCCACTGCTACGATATCTCTCGGGATGTATGCATGGATATGGCTATGGATCGTTTACATCGGCTCCACTCGCCATGTGCCACGCGCGCGGATCACGCTTGACCAGTTTTTCAAGTGTTTCCTGGTATGTTATGTTATGTCGTGCTACCGTTTTTATGGTTTGGCTCAGATTTTCCGAGTTTAGATGGAATTTTCCATAGCCTCTTTAATTCTCACTCATTTTCTCAACCTCGTTTTTGGTTAAAATTTGGTTGGTATATTTTGATGATTTTTTTTAAATCGTATGGTGTTTAGTACCTACATATAAGCGTTTATATAAAATTAAATTTATATCAAGCTATTAAAAAAATGCTTATTTCGCCTGTAAGTTCGTCGCTCGTTTAGCACCACCCAGGGGACACGTGCAGGGAGGTAGAAGGTAGTTCCTGCGGACGTGAGCGACGGGGCATCCCCCTATAATTTTGATGTTAATCATCTTAATCATTTTAACCTCTTTAAACTACATTTTAATTTCAAACTACTGGCTCTCCATTGAACACGAGTCTCCCCTCACAATGAGAAGGGTTACGCCATAGCCCGCCGCGCTGGCCGAGTGCGAATTGGCATAAATCACACTCCTCTACAGAAGATTATGGAGAAGTATCAGGATGTTTTCCTTCTCCGTCATAGTTAGTGATATTTAAGTATTTTCTTAAATATCATTAACTTAGCTTGGCGGTTCTTTTCAGTAGAATCTGCTTTCCGAACCGGTGCGGTAGACATATCATAAGTGACACTACGTGAAATACCTAAATCATTTCATTTTCATAAGTTAAGAGTGTCTCCCTAAAAGCACCCCAGATAGTAAATAAAGATTTCTTTGCAGGTTTTCTTTTAATTTAGACAACATTTTAAAAAGCCTTTCGGAAAAAAATATTGCGCAATGATTACAAATTATGTGAATAATGTAGATAATGATCGCATGCAGCTATACCTACACAAGAGTAGAATCTGCAATTCTTAATTAATTTATGTAACCAAAAGATTTTTTTCAACAATACTTTTGCTTTGGATTTTTTTGGAAATTTCCAAATATTTGCAAGTTTTGCCCTACATATTTTTCTACTGCCATCAAATGTGATCTAACAAATGTCAGCTGTAATGCAATAAAATCCTTATGATGAATTTTTGGTACTAACTAATGGCTACTAACTAATAAGTCACAAAAAACATCGATTGAAGAGTCTACGTCACCGGTCACATACCTAATGGTCTAACAGTCTAGTACATGTTAAGTAGGTACAAGTACCTACATTATACGGGTCTAAAGCACTCAGCCATACGTTACATGACGAATTTGTGTGGCCATTTCATGAAAAACATGAAAGGATTGTGGCGTATTTCGGAAAAAGAACGTGTCGAAGGCATCGGAAAAATAGTAAGCTTTTTTTAATTTGTAGACTAGCGCTTGGCTGCAATCAGACTTGCTGGAAGTGTTGATCGCTCGCTTGCCTAGAAGATGCCTATTCAATCACGATACCAACATTATAATCATCAAGAGCGGCGAATACGCGTCGTCTGTCAGTCAGTAACTCAATATAATAGTGTGACATAATAGATGTACAAACAGTGTTGCAATGTATAATATCTGATATCAAACAAATGATTACAGCCTGCACTTATAGTACAACAGTAATGTAATGTGCCGCAGGCTGGGGACGGCGCAGACGTTCTCCACGACGTTGATGTAATACCATTACAGACTTACACCGACAGACCACTGCTTGTAGGACGATCTGATGTGTCTAATTGGCTAGTCCGCGGAAACTAGAATGCGGAAGACATCCATCATCCGTAGTGCAATACAATGTCATTAAAAGTATCGGTTAGAGGAAAAAAACGACAGCCTAATGATTAACATTTCGGACTCTTTTTCGGGATTCCAGACTTCGAGGTTCGAATCCTGAGAAGATAATAGAAAAGATTACGTTTATGTTAAGTGTGTTTTAAGCAATCACTAACTTTATGTTAACGAAAACCGTCTTGGAAAACCTGCATGCCTGAGAGGGTGTGAAGTCTGCCAATCCGCACTCGGCCAGCGTGGTGGACTAGGGTCTAAACTTCTAAAGAACTCTTCTCATTCTGAGAGCAGACCCGCTTAGTATGGGTTGAGACTTACGATGATGATGATTGGTTCGACGCCGATTAGTTTTCAGTATGTTCAACTTCTGCAGCCGATAAACATTTAGGGACCCTGTGACCATCGATTAGTCGAATGCAATTCCATTGCAGTGTGCAATATTAAATGAATAGGGAAGCGTCTTATCTGCACAAATCAGATGTCGCAGGAAGCAGGACGGATCAACTGAATTTCGAAACCCAACATTTTGACGTCAAGGAATTTGAGCTTCATTAAAAATAATTGTATTATACATCGCGTGTTGAGATTCAAGAATTACTTACTAGCTGAAGTATTAAAAACATTAAGTAATTGCAGATTTTGATTAAACGTTTTACGAGTAGGTAAATTAAAATGGCGTGACTTGGAACATGATTTTATTGAATTTTTTTACGTGTTGCACTAAAAAGAGAATAAATTTAGCAAGACTTCACAAATAATATTAGAAACAGAAATATAAACAAGAATACATAGATTACTGACCTATGATTTGTATGCGAAAAGGTAATGCCGTGTTTTATATGCATGGTGAAATTTTTTAGACATACACTGCACTACACATTACAGGCTGATTCTGTTGTATACAAACTCATAACTAAACTAAAATGACAGGTCTAATGTAAAAATATCCCGTCATGTTTTGACGACCTCCGCAGTGTGTAGCGCTGTTGTCTTAACGTGCGGAGGTCCCGGGTTCGATCCCCGGCATGGTCAATTTGGGAATTTATAATTTCTGAATTTTCCCTGGTCTGGCTGGTGGGAAGCTTCGGCCGTGGCTATAGTTACCACCCTACCGGCAAAGACGTGCCGCCAAGCTATTTAGCGTTCCGGTACGATGCCGTGTAAAAACCGAATAGGGGTAAGGGGTTAATACAACTGCCATGCCCCTAACAGGTTAGCCCGCTACCATCTTAGACTGCATCATCTTACCATCAGGTGAGATCGCAGTCAAGGGCTAACTTGTCGTGGATAAAAAAAAATGTAAGAAAAGTATAGCACTAGGTTTACAGCTGTCAATTTAGTTTAGAGATTGTGTCCAACCGAAGGTAAACTTTAAATTGGCTTTTTAAATGTGTGTATAATTCGTCAAAATGCCGATTATCTAAGATATTGTCAAAATGGTGCTTTTCACTATCCCGGAGGAGTAAAGAAAACGTAATGATCACGTAACTGATCTACCACAACTCTTGTCCACGTAGTAAACACTAAACAGAATGTTTCTGGTATCCTATAGGTATTAGGTATACAACCTATAGGCTAGGAACTTATGGTGTGTTTATGTAACAGACGCGGCGGGCGGCTGCAGGGCGGCGCGGGCGCAGACTCAGGAAAAGCTCCGGTGAGTGCTTGCTTCCTACTTCGTGCAGCGTGCTCATTTGTTGTCCAACCTCGGTGCACTGCGGACGTGTGCCACCGTCGTTATCACATTAACAACACTCGGAATTGTATTTGTGATTGTGCTGTTATTGTTTTGGACCTAACTCGGTTGTGATAGAGGTGGTTTTAGTGCGGTCGTGTATGTCGACCTTGGAGGACACTGACGGCGATAAGGAGTTAGTATGTTTTGATATGGGTTTTCCGAGTTTTCCAATTGTTTTGGACCTTTTGTTACTCATATTGAAGTGTTGTGGAGTGCTAACTATGATTTACTATTGGATTTTTCAATTTCCTGCGAAATTAAAATTTTAAACGTACTATGAGTCAAGCATTTCTGGTACTTCCTATTCTTAGCGGATGACTTTGGTCTTTCCGACAAATAACCTTCCTTATCGCTCTTGCCACGTAAATGTAATACAATTAAGGGCATTCGCTTCGCATTCAGATAAATCCTTGGAATTATTTAAAAAACTATTTAACTGAATTAAATTCTTAGTAGATACGGAAAATGTAGTTCCTATTATAATTTCTGGACACTGAATCAATTTATTAGTATTAGTCAATCATTTAATTACGTAGCATTTATAAATACTTTAATGTGAATTTACAAAAGATAAACGCCCAATCAAACCGGAAATTGTTTGTTTGATCAAGGGACTCTGATTGCTACTGTAGATTAACCAACTAATATTGCCCACTATTGCATTTTTTTTAATTTATTTTATATTTACAAAATAACTTTTACATATTATCATTAACTTCACGTCCTGAAACTCGCAAGAGTTTATGTGGACGTTGCAAATTCCTCTTAAACAACTAAATTACCAGAACAGCGGATAATGAGTGATAATACAATATACCTAATTTCCTAAATACCGATCTAAATACATACATATATTCAATTTCATAAAATACCTAGGAGCGCTCGCTTACCCTCGAGTAACATCGTATCGTGTAAATGCCAAACATCTAATAGTAAATTACGACCGAGATTCAACTTGCTATCCTTGAAGTACATATCTAGAAGTAATCGTTTAATTTTAACACAGATGTGTACCTATCCATACTTCCATACTAATATTACTAGTGGTTCGCCCCGAACTGAGACCTCGCGGTATCCATAAACTTGTACAGAGCGTCATCTATTGACATAATTGTGAAGTTCTGTTAATAATACTGAAGCACATTAAAAATTAAATAATTTCGTTTACTTATAACACAGGATATAATTCAAATAATTGATAAGTTTCAGGCTCAGCCTTTCAGAAAATTGAGAGTTCTGAGGTCAACTTTGGACGTTAGAAAATCGCCACTTTGAAATACCCACATTTCGTCAATTTTAGGGGAAAAATTAAAAAAAAAATATGTTTGGACTCTATTCCTAATTATCTTTAAAATGATATACCGCAACCCTATGTAACGCTATAAAAAATATTTTACTTCGCATTCGCTTCTATGAGAGCCCCCCTGAAATAAAGATTTTTATAACTTTTTAAGCCATATTCGGCGGGAGGCCATGGGTTTACATATTATATTTAAATTTGAAGTAATTACGTTCAGTAATTCAGAAGTTATAAGGCTCTGACAGACGGACGGACAGACGGACAGACGGACGGACGGACGGACGGACAAGTGCCAATTCACTCAAGTAGACTCAGAGACCTTCGCTTCGCTCGGTCAATAAATGCGAAAGTGTGTCTGTCTGTCCGTCTGTCTCTCTGTCTGTCTGTCTGCTACGCTTTCACAGCCCAACTACTCAACCGATTTTGATGTTTGGCATAGGGATAGGATGTATCCCGGGGTTGGACATAGGCTTTTATCTCGGAAAATTGAAGAGTTCCCGCGGGAATCAAAAAACATCAATTCACGCGGACGAAGTCGCGGGTATCATCTAGTTATTTATACAAATCAATATAGCCTATAGGTATCCCTTTCGCATAATTGTTAAATACGAATATTAATCGTTATGAAAATTAGTAATTACTTATACAGTATTTTTATGATATATATTGATATTAATCCAAGGTTATAATATATTATTAACCCAATGTTATACCTATATACATGTTTGTGTGTGTATGCAAGGTATTTTGACGTCATTGCTTTGTTAATCTGTGTTGTTTGCATCTGGCCAGAGTAGGTACGAGTAGGTACCTATAACAGTTACTGCGTAATTGCAATGGCGATTATTGCGTTCATTGACTGATTACCGTTCACTAATTGCTGTGCCATCATCATTATGACCAATTTTATCAGTACCTATAACTCACTAGCTGATGCCCGTGACTTCGGCCGCGTGGTTTAAGTTATTTGATTCCCGCGGGAACTCCTTAATTTTCCGGGATAAAAAGTAGCCTATATCACTCTCCAGGTCCTCAACTATACTCATGCCAAAAATCACGTCGATCCGTTGCTCCGTGTACATAACAACCTAATCCATACATTAGTATGGATTAGGTTTTGCTACTAGGTATACTTAAATGCGAAAGTGTGTCTGTCTTTTACGCTTTTTAATAAAACACCTAAGAAGAGGACAAATGATTCCGTTGTTAAATTTATACGGGTAAACGCTCCATATTTGATTGGATCTGCAGGATTGTTCTTGATCTGAGTGTCCGTCCTATCGCATCTCCTTTCGCCCCAAATGCCGAATGTTAACGAACAAACGGTGAATTTTATGTCATAGATTTTCCTCTAATCCTATTTTTATTCTAGTTATATTATTATTGTGTAAAATTTTAGGCTTACACATTACTTTAATCTTGACACTTTTTATATGAATCGTACTATTTTTATCTTCAGAGCAAGAATAATTATGATTCAACAGAACCTGTTTTTCATGTTTTTTGTTTTGGTGCAATACTTTTGCAATTTTTAAGCCATATATATTGACATTTTAAGGTTTCAACTGTTAACACGGTTGCCCAATTTGTTGGTTTTACATTATTATATCGCGTTACAGTTAATTATTATCTTGAAACTGATTTCCTCATCGTAATAGTGATTTAGTAATCATTATTTCACGATCATTACATTTGTGATTTTTGATTGCAAATAATGTACAGTCACATACAATGTGAACAGTGAAAGTTACAATTAAGATAAGCTAAATAAGCATAATTAGTAATATTAGTTTTCTTATATCTATGTTTTTTGTTTGTACCAACTTAGGACGCTCAATCGTACGTCAATTGGTATCCAACTATATTCCGTGCTCATTACTTGTTTTTGCTCGACGTTTCTGATCCGAACAGCTAGAGTGTGGAACAGCGCACGTGTTTCTTGCCACGTAGGTAGTAGGTATAACTTAGGTACCTTCAAGGAAAGAGTGAATAGGCATCTTCTAAGCAAGCGCGCTCCAACCTAGTCCTCATCATTGCTTTGCACTAAGCATGATTGTCGTCAAGCGCAAGTCTATCTCACAATATAAAAAAAATTACCTCCGCAACCCGTGCTCTTCTACGCATCTCCTCATATATCTGATTTGATTACATAGAGAAACATGATATTTTTAAAAGATTTCAAAAAAGGAGGAGGTTATCAATTCGACTGTATGTTTTTTTAGGGTTCCGTACCCAAAGGGTAAAAACGGGACCCTATTACTAAGACTCCGCTGTCTGTCTGTCTGTCTCCAGGCTGTATCTCATAAACCGTGATAGCTAGAAAGCTGAAATTTTCACAAATGATGTATTTCCGTTGCCGCTAACAACAAATACTAAAAATTAAAAAAATATATATATTAAGGGGGTCCCCATACAATAAACGTGTTTTTTTCGTATTTTTTTGCTCAATATTAAAAACGGTAACAGGTAGATGGTTCAAATTTTCACAGAATATTAACTTGTATATTACCTTTCAAAATAAATAATTAAATATCAATAAAGTAAATATTAAAGGGGGGCTCCCATACAACAAACGTAATTTTTTGATATTAACAATAAACCTCTACAAACAAAGTTAGTTTTGCGGTTCATTTCGTCTTGTTTTTAATACGTCATAAATCGTAAAACTTACTACAGGTTTGTACGGAACCCTCGGTGCGCGAGTCCGACTCGCACTTGGCCGGTTTTTTTTGTATGTATGTTACGCGATCATTCCGCCAATTATGAATAAATTTTGATGATTCTTTTTTTGTTTGGTAGATCATACTTCAAAGGTGGTCCCATATAAATTTTAGCGAAATTGATTTAGCGCTTTTTGTGAAAATCAACAAAAAACAAAATATATAGGTACCCACTACCCAGATAATGTTTTTTACTTTTTAGTTTAAGTTGATACTTATAGGTCTAGTTTTGAAGTCGGTCTTTGTTTTAGAAAGCGAATAATTATATTCTTCTCATATTTTGCCTTAGACTAAGTTTCATTGAAGCCCGTTATCAGGTCAAAAGCCATTGCAACTGTCTCGCAAGCCCGCCGCAGTGTCAAAACAAACAAAACATTAGAATGCTCTACGAGCGCCGCGCCGGTGCGGGCGCGCGGCCCCGCGTCGAAAGTGTGCCGGTGAGAGGCTGTTACGACCCGCGACCTTGCCCCGCTTCGCGTTACGTGCATGAGGCAATGAGGCAATACCAACGAACGCTGGACCCACGCGGTGTCCACTCTAGACCCCCGAGAGCGCAATCCAGGTCATTTCAGCCACGTACCTGCAAATTGTGGAACCAGCTTACATCTTCTGTGTTCCCTCATGATTATTATATGGGGCTCTTCAAAGGGCGGGTAAACAAATATCTCAAAAGCCAGCAACGCATTGGCGGTTCCTCTGGTGCTGCAAATGTTCATGGGCGGCGGTAATCACTTACCATCAGGTAACCCGCCTGCTAGTTTGCTTGCTATATATATTTAAAAAAAAATGGAGAATGTAGAGAAAACACATCTTCTTATTAACTTGTGCTATTTTTACCTTTTTCAATTCAATATTTAAATACTCACTATATCGTATAGACGTTCAATAACTTATGAAACATGATGGTGATAATCAGTTACGGTATCTTAAAACTAAAGCTACGAGGGTTCCAATCCAAACAGGTCTGAGAAGAGCCCACAACAAACTCACCCGGGGTTTTTTCATATAACCTAACTCTTGGCCCTGGGTCCTGCATAGTTGTGGTAGTCTCCGATTGAGATTGTCCGTCGTTTCCTAAATTCAGATGAGGAAAACATTATAACCTTATCTAACAATAGCATCTGCTGTTTTATCTTTTAATCTTCTGCTAACTTCTCTCATAATTTCGTCACGTTAGCAAATATAGCGTGATCTCTGACTTACCAGGATTGAAGTTGAGTTAAATGACTATACTTATCCAACATCGCTAGTTTGATTGAACCGCTGTAGTTGTAATTTTATTGTTTGTATACAATAATTATTATTGACAATGCAGAAAAACTTGGATCTTCTATTTCCGATACATTTTGGAAATAAACAGATTACAATTTACATCGTCATATTAGTATCAGTCGCTACCTATTGGCAACATAAATAGGAAAGGGGGTGCATTTCGTCGTCTTCGTCGAAATACATAGGAAATTGTTTCTGTCTTATAAGGAATTTTTATAAACAATTCAAAAATGAAGAATCGTTCACACAAAAATTAAATTCCGCATTTCCTTTACATAATTGCAGCCTTCACAAGTTGTTACTCCGAGCCATCTAATTACCATTGTGTTGCGGTAATAACAGAACTCACTCGCGGCTAGACGATCAAAAATGATCTCTTATTATGTAAGCCCATCGGAGTGGCTGGAGGTGTTCGCTAATGCCCCGTCGTTCTGTCGCAGATCCGGCGCCCGGCCCCGCAGGCCCGACCGAGCCGTGTACGTGCCGCGGGCGTTGCGCGCGCACGACCACGCGGACGACACCAGACCGCCGGAGACCAAGAAGACGCACATCGATGGGAAGTGCCCCAAGTCCCCCGCCCCCAGGGACAAGTCGGCCCACGGCACGCCGAAGCGGTCGCTCGACAAGCAGTTCTGCAACGTGTACACTCCCCCACACCTGAGGAGCCAGCCCGGCGCGCCCCAGGACGCGGCCGACGACGACAAACCTGTGCCTTCAGTGCCAAATAGTGATAGTGCAATATCGTTTAGTGATAATAGTTATAGCGAAGTAGAGGTAGCCGAGACTTTTTATATAGGAGATTATTTTGCGAACGGACAGTTAGGATTTTATAGGCCGAGCTTTTTCGACTGCGCCTCCGATTACGACAACAGTTGGAGCGCCAATGACTCCGCCGAACTGACCATGGCCGTGCAGGACGCCCCGAGCAATAAAGTTAACTTAAGTAGTATCATAGATAGCGAATATTTATACAGTAAGGGCGAGGATGTAGAAGCCAACGAATTGAAAAGAGCGTCCCAAGAAATTAATAGAAGTAGTAAACGAATTATAAAGCAGAGTTTCGACTCTGATGTTTTAGTGATATCCGATCCGATCGAAGAGGCGCCCAGTCCCAGAAAACTGAGTCATACAGGCAATGGTGTCGCTGAAGAGAAGGAGCCTGAAACGAGTCCGAAGCCAAAATTAGAAGCGAAAGCGTCGCTGAAACGCGAGGAAAACGATTGGGATGCAGTGTTCGATGACAGTGGCGAATGTTTGGACCCGTCGTTGCTCGAGGAGTTGACGTCCACAGTGGGGAAAGTGCACATAAGTAAAGCTAGAAACAATTACGAGCAATACCAGACGCGCGGTCAGGTGTTGTTCAACGGGCCTTTCGACGAGACGTTCGCGCACGTGGTGGAGGTGTACGACTTCCCGAGCGAGTTCAAGACCAACGATCTGCTGTCGCTGTTCAGCGAGTACAAGGACACGGGCTTCGAGATCAAGTGGGTGGACGACACGCACGCGCTCATCGTCTTCAGCAGCGCTAAGATTGGTGAGTTCATCGACATAATTATTATATCTTTTGCAGGTCCTTAAGACTTAACAATGTCTTATTAACAATTGCCATAAACAAGATAATAATTAGATTTTGCAATTATGTAATTTATTCGAATGGGATTTACTGAATAGCTGAAGTTTTTCTGATCTTTATATTGAAACTATGGCAATCGCCAATTTTAAGATGCCGAGTGACGTGCGTTACCAGCATTTTCCCGGTTCTATGTATTTAATATTCGTACAGCAATATAGTCAAATAAATCCTTAGAGAGATCTAGGAGTTCTCCAAAGTCACTAACTTTTCGTGGAATTCCCACACACGTTTAGTTATTCGAAGTAGCTTTCGATTGATATTCAATTTTATATAGGTCAAAAAGTACAAAAATCTAAACATGGTTGTGGGTGCAGTTGAATTGCACTCACGAAACAATCAACCTTATCAGAATAGTTGTGTTATCATGGAGTGAACGAGGAACTCCCTCGCTCTGAATAACACTTGATAAGTATATATCACTCTGATTCAGAGATACTTACGTTCTCGTGAGATGAATACATAAATTATGTTTGATTTGCACAATTTAAGTTGTTTTGTGGGAAACAAATTAAACCATATAAATAATATTTTGAAACACAGTGACTTTATTCTAACTATCTGTTTGTTAAAAAATGTCCGATTTACGAAAATGAATTTTGAGATGCACTGGTAGATGCCCTAATTTTGGAAAACTCATCGACTGATTTAGGACATACATGTTCGATCTGTGCCAGCGATAGTGATCGTGAACGGAAAGTTAAGCACATAATATCAAATTGACAATTTTCGTAGTCTCGTTCAGTAAAACAATGAACGTTCGTATCGTACTCGTATATCTTCAGCTAAGATGTGCCGCTACATTCTAGCTCACAGCGCAAATGCTAAATAATGCCCATTGAAATGTCATCCGTTAGGCAACCGCCGCGAGTTGCATAAATGGGAAATGTGGCAACTTGATCTAGTGATTAACATTTGTGATACATTTCAAACGTATTTACGTGCAACGTACGGAAATGATCATTATAGGAGTGGTTGGAAATAATTCCTCCATTTTTGACGTGAAAGAATATTTTCTTTCATTTCAGCTCTACTGTCTTTATGAATAAGGGTCGGTGGATTTACCTACTGACAAGATTTGTACCTTTTTGGATTCATAATGCCATCATCTTTTTCTTTATATGCCATCTTTCTCCTTCATCCTTTTCGGGATTGACGTTAATTCACGAAGCGTTGAATTGACGTTCAAGAAAAGAGCAGCTGCTGTGTTTCTTGCTGGCTAATCTCAGTAGAACATTTTCCGAACCGATGGTAGAGTTTTGTATTATCTTAAGTACCTAACACAAGTTGTCCTACGTGAAATAAATAAATCATTTCATTAATATATAAAATATTCCTGCAACCTGAGCTTTGGACACATGCGCTTTATTTAATCTTATAGTAAGTTCGTAGCGTCCGTTCGTATAAATAAAAATAAATAAATAAAATGAGCCTTTGTAGCGCTCTAAGCAGCGCTAGCGAGCAGCGCTAATGTACAGTTTTTTTTACTTAAAATATAACTTAACTTTATTTAAACTTTAACTTTATTTGTATGTTGCATTTGAGCTTATCCATAGAGTATAGGTACTTAGTGGCGTCACCTCCGCCGAAGTGGTTGCTCAATGAGTCGTGCTCTTGCATCGATTAGCCCGCAGCCCCGTTCTGAGCAATCCCACTCGACTGTTGAAATCACGACCATTTTACATTTTACATACACGAATTTAAGATTACTAAATATTTCGAAATGAAAAGGTACTTGTATTGCATGTTGTGCTACTTAGGACAGGTGTAGGTATTATGTCAGGACTCCATCACAACCACACGCCACAACTGTAAGGTTTCCTAATACTGATTTCTTCGACTTATCTGGATGTTGGTATTTAGTCTATACTATAAGCGATGAGCTTACAGACAACGAATGATGAATAAGATGCTTTAGTTCGAATCGAATTTGCTAAGTTCTTTATTTTATTTTATTTATTTATTCAGGAAAACCGCCAGCTTATACTGTTCCACATAGTCTTAAAATTAGGTAACTTATAGCTAATAACTGGTTTTCACAACTAAACACATAATGAACGGGGTACCTGTTGAAACACAGTAAAGTTGTTGAAAACTATAAACGGAACCTTATTCGTTAAAGGTTATCTAATATTTTTCAATTATCCATTTTTATCTGATGGTCGATGCAGAGATGCCTCAGAAGTGATAACTTTCGATTTCGCCGGCGCGGATGGTACTGGTGCTGGTGCTGGTGACCCAGTTTTCGCGATTTTTATTCGAAACGCGATCCGCCGGCTGCCTTGAACTTGAGAACGCCGCTCGCCTCACGACTCAACTCTTATATAATGATTACGCTTTCATAATTCATCGTAGCTTCGACGTAATATTGAATTCAAATCTATTCAAGCTTAATTGATCTGATTTCAATTCCATATTTTGATACATATGAATGAAATGAATTCTTGTTTGATTTTCGATCACTTGGGATTTAAAATTGTACCAGTTTTATTAAATACTTTAAAGATGCTTCGAATGTGTTACATCTATGACCAATTAGAGATTTTTAATTTTTGACTGGAATTAGGTTTTCACCATATTTCCACCTGGAGCCATATTTCCAAGATTCTGTTTTCAAATTTTTCTATTTTTTCTTCTTGTTGACCGTTGAAATTAACTATGCTCTTATTTACACCACTAAACGATTTGCCATTCGGCTTTTTAGCTATTAATCTAAGGCCCACTTGCTCAAGCACTCTTAAATTGATTTAGTTAAATGTTTTAATGCTGTCCCTTTTTGGCAACTACAATATGCATTTGCTAAAAAGGGACAGCATTACAAAATGTAACTAAATCAGTTTAAATGTCCTTGTGCAAGCGGCCCTAATTTCGCTATATTATGCTGAAACGTTAAAACCGTGTGAATTGTGATGTTGCCGGAACCGCGGTAGAAGCCACAACAATGATATTTTCCCGCGCCTCATTCCGTTTGACTGTCGATTGGACCAGAACGTATAATAATTGCGAGTTAGAACTGCTGGCTCCGTCATCAAATCACTTCCATGTGACGACGGGAAGTGTTTCCTTGTTGCTTCATTGTGTTGTGACGGTTTTATTATTACTGCTAGATGCATTAATTGCACTCTTGGTTGTTATTGAACCCTAGTTGGCTTTTCTTGTTGAAGTCTGAAATTGATTTTAATAGGTGAGATTGGCGTCTTAAAAATATCTCCAGCAAATAAAATTACATGTTAGTGACAGTCGTATTGGACTCTCTACTGGTAGTGCCTGTTTTGATTAAAATTATGTATCTTAATCAAGAATAAGGACCGCCGAGTTATCCTTTTAAACCAGAGCTAGCTGCTACTTCGATTGAAATTTATTCCTGGGTTAAATCTGCAAACGGTTTCTTTGAAACCTGTATGATTTTCAAATCAGGCAAATCTCTTGAGGATTTGCGTGACCAAATTCATTAGAAGAAATCATATTATTAAAAAGTGATACACGTAGGTTCTCATAACAAGTTATTTACTACTCAAGTTACCGTGTTTCGTAAGCTTCGCTAAGCTACGGGCAGAGCTGTCGTTTGTGAGTTATCTCCCAACTAACGAGCCGACCCACGTAACCCAGTTCGTGGATCGAGGAAGCGCTGTGAGGCAACTGTTGAGTAACGTGATGTGATGTGAGGAGCATTGGAGCGGATACAACCTTGGAATGTACTAGATTGAGTGATACCTAGCTGATGATTGTCGTGAAACAATTAGCTTAAGAGCAATTCCAATCGTCTCTAGTTCAAACAAAAAATAGAACCCCATCCTATTAAACTATCTAGGATAGCTCGAGACGCTTGGCTAGCTTTCTCACTAGCTTACTAAATATGCAGTGCAAATGTAGAGGTGTCATTGAAATGAGGACCTTGACCTTTTAATTGGCTCTAAATTCAATACTACCTACACATACATTTACTGTGCATTCAACTCGCGAACTGTAGATTTCATCACTATAACTAATTTCTTATGCCGTTGAACCTCTATTCTTCTTTCATATTCCGGTTCGTTCCTTTTTAATTTATTAGCGTTTGCCCGCTACTTCGTCCGCGTGGAATTAGGTTGTAACTTTTAAAAGCATAAAATTCTTAAATTTTTTCACCGAAAGCACAAATACCAAGTATAATGAATATAACTTGAACCGCCTATTTAACCTCCTTGGGGGTGAAACTTCGAAGAATTCCCTCCTTGCTCGAGGAATAT
The DNA here is from genome assembly GCA_917051295.2 of Erebia ligea. NCBI lineage: Eukaryota > Metazoa > Arthropoda > Insecta > Lepidoptera > Nymphalidae > Erebia > Erebia ligea. The sequence goes on along the minus strand of OU785240.1, from coordinate 154,692 downwards.
TCTCTCAAAATTGTAAATTTCTACGTTCAGCCGTTTGGCACCGTTTCGGAATGAGATTTGTCCGTTGTCAAATAAGCAACTTTGTATGAGTGTGTCATATGCAATCACCGCCTGCTACACCAGTGGGTCTCCAGCAACACACGACCTACTCAGCGGTCGACTGTGGCACATGTGGCAAGCCGCCGCGGGGCCGGGTTCGATGACCGCGTGACGCAACGCTGGGCAAGTGGGCCTCAGCTTAGTGGGCATTTCAGACGAGCGTGGGTGCTGGACGCTGGTTCTATCCACTTCTTAATTTAAAGCACTCACAATACGTATTAGGTTTTATTATTGTCGCAATTAATAGAGGCCATCGGTCAGTATTTTGACGGTTTCTGGAAAGTGCAAGATCGGTTCTAGTCTTTCTTTATTCCACTACAAGTAAACCCTTGACTATTATCACCTGGGCGTAAATGAAGATGCGGGCGTACCCGTTAGTTATATTAAACCATCGTCTAATCGGTTTTTATACACGGTATCGTACCGGAACGCTAAATCCCTTGATACGTATTTGCCGTTAGTGTGGTAACTATCCACGGCCGAAGCCTCCCACCAGACCAGACCAGAGAAAGTTCAGAATATATAAATTTCCAACCGGGACTTCCCACTATGGGTCGTCAAACTTCTACGGGCGTTGGGATATTGAAGGTGACACGCCACCAGTCCACTACAGCCCATTAACGTCCCACTGCTGGGCACATGCTTCCTCTCTCATAGGAGAGAAGGTATTAGAGCTTGACCCACCACACTGCTCCGATGCGGGTTGGCCGGCTTTAACGACTATTATCTGTGACTCACCGCTGTCTTCCAACTCCGGACTAGCACTGAAAATTTATTAACCGAAAAACCCAATACCTAACAATTTTTAATCCCGACCGGGAGTCGAACCCACGGCCTAGTGATCCGCAGTCGACCATGCTAACCGCTAGACGAACGAGGAAGGTGACTCTAGTTAAAGGTTAATGTCGCAATGTCCTGCGACTTGCGAGTGCAATGTAACAGATCAGCTGATTGGTAATGAGTTGAGTCGGTCAGCGCCAATCGACTGTGAATGAGTAATGGCACGATTCCGACGCGATTCGTGACGATAACCTTTGATTAAACACGGTCATATAATTATTATAGATGATACTACTCGAGTCAACCGGTGGTTAATTATTTATTAGCGCTAGGTACAAATCTAGTGGAATTCATAAATGCTCGTGGAATTTCTGTTTTTTTTTGCTAATTCTAAATTAAAGTATCTTTGAATCTCCTTGAGATTATTCCCTCTGTATGTAGCTCTATATCTTGTGCTGCCCCTTTCCGCAGGGAGTATTATGAAAAGGAGAGCAAAATAAATAGAGTTGTGATTTTAGTATAGTTTAGAGATTGTGTACAACTTGGGGATGTGGCTATGCAGGGCTCTGTAGAGAGACCCAGTATTACAAATTGTATTGTACCCGGTATTGGTTCACAAAGGGTATATTATATTAATTAACAACACTAACATAGTTCTAAGTTTTTTCTTTTACTAACATAACGTTAATTAGTAGTATCGAGTATTTGTAATGGATGTCATGTCTGTATTATAAAGATACCAGATGATGCCCGCGACTTCGTCCACTTATTTTTTATTAAGTTTTTTTTTATTCCCGCGGGAACTCTTTAATTTTCCGTGATAATGCCTTTACCTTCCGCCTATGTCCTTACCCGGGATGCAATCTACCTCCGTACCAAATTTCATCAAAATCGGTTGAAAAGATGGGCCGGGACAGCGTAGCAGACAGACAGACACACGTAATATTAGTATGCTTTTATTATTACTTTGACCGTTGCCGATCTATTGTGATCGCCTGCACCATCTATAGTTGTCAACGTCACTTGTGTGTTGTGTGGTGGACGCGAGCTAACGCGTGTGGTGTTGTGGTGTTGCAGCCGCGGAGGTGTTGTCGGCGCCGCGCTCGCTGGCGCGCTGCCGGCCGCTGCACGCCGCCACGCTGGAGTCGAGGAACAAGGCCAAGAAGTGCGCAGAGTTCCTGCAGCCCTACAGGTGCGGTCACTGAACACGACAATAGCGTGTAGAGAGCGTGTACAGACCCACTAACTTATCTGACCCGGTGACAGCGTCGCTAGTATATATGAAAAATGAAACAAAAACTAAACAGGCATCAAAATTAGTTCCCATTTTGGCCACCGGACCAGACAAGTGTGTCGGACTATACAGACTATAATCAAATAAATATTATAAATGCGAAAGTTTGGATGGATGTATGGATGTTTGTTACTCAATCACGCCCCAACGGCTGAACGGATCTGGATGAAATTTGGCACAGAGATAGATTATAGTCTGGAATAACACATAGGCTACTTTTTATCCCGGAAAATTAAGGAGTTCCTGCGGGAACCGAAAAACCTCGATCCACGCGGACGAAGTCGCGGGCATCAGCTAGTTTTCAATATTAACCAGTGAACCACATATTACATTTTGCTTCTAACACGATGGCTATGTTTTAATTACACTATTCTTAAATACACATAAAAAATTTCGCAACCGGCAGGATTTGAACTGCGTCTCTCTGGGAATCGCGCCCGGATCGCCTTTGACCGCTAGGCCACGGTTCACTTACCCGGCAGTGCCGAGAGATATGTATATATCTATTTTAATCCAGGCCACGCGACTGTTAATGCCATCTAGTAGCGATATATTGCAGTATCGAAACTACTTTCAAAGGCCCATATTGGTTCTTTGATTAGTTGCAGAAATGGCGAGCCAGCTTACACAATAAGACGTACTTAGCATATGAAATTATACACATTATTAAATTCAACCTTATTCCTTAAGCAAATTAAACTTAAAATTATCTTATCAATTTGATCTTGAATATGACTTTTTTTCCATTTTAGTAAGAACGCCCATGTTTCTTTTAAGTAAGTACTGCTAAGACAGTACATGACAGACATGGAGTTGAATATGTAATTCTTTTTTGAACTCTACTGTTGTACATTATAAGATTATAATTTGAATATATATCTCTCGAAGAGCAGTTGGGTCTTAGTAGCTCATTATATATGGTGATGCGGTCCACGCCCATTTGCAAGTTCTAAGCTTAGTAATACGGAATCTGTCCTTTTTCTGTAGGTATGCTCACCTTACTATTACTACTACTCACTATCTCCCTTTTCTCATACTACTTAGGACCCGTTTCACAATCGCCAAGGAAACCTTAACTGAAGAATAGAGAAATGTTGACAGAATCCTTAAACTATAGGGTGGGACTCAAACCCAAAATAGCCCACTGGCTCTACACCGCCATTGTAAGGCCGACGATATCGTACGCCTCTGTGGTCGGTCTGGTGTTCAACCTCAAGCTCCGAGATACAGATGTGTGTAGGCTCTGTCGTGAGGCTGAGGAAACGCCAGTACACATTATCTGCTATTGCCCCGCCTTAATGCACAAACGTAGCCTCCTTCTAGGGAAGCACCTAGGGGATCCCAGGTCAAAGTGATACCGGGTTTCTTTACAGCCAGTTTTGCATAGCCACATCACCAAGAAGAGAACTCCCTATACACTTGTTAAACATTAAATAAAGTTTAAACATGACATTAAATAAAGATTTCGTTTGTTTGATCGCATCGCCAGTCGCCACCTAGCGACGGATCGACGCATTTTGCATGGTTATTCCGAAAAATTAGAATAAACTTTTGGGATTTCTAAAGAAACACCTGAGGAATTCGATTTGTTTCGAGAGTCCGAGTCACGACAGAATTCCCCTAGAGGCTGCGCTGGTAATCACATGTTTATGAAATTATTATCGTATGTAAACTGTATAAGTTCTGCTAAAACTTCCATGGGACTTGCACCGGATACTTCTCCCGTAGTAACCCGTTGTCCTACGTGAGCGCCAAACGCGGCTACGTGACGCGATGCGACAGTGTCCACCAGTGTCCAGCTGACCCTTCACGTGGCCTACGATGTCACTTGTCGCGTAGATATGTCTGTCATTTACTATGGCGTCGTATCGCGTCGCGTCGCGTCTGTCGCTCGAGCGGTATCCCGTGCAGCGTGGATGTAGTACACGTTCTCTACACCACTGCAGCTCAGTCAAACAAACAGTTTTAGAAGGTGGTTGCACATGGCTATTCGCGCTACGTGTTTCAGACAGCGGCCGGAGACGTGCACGGCGCTGGCGCGCCGGCTGGTGTCGGGCGCGCTGGGCGTGCGGCTCAGCACCGCGCAGCAGGAGCGTGCCGAGGAGAGGAGGCTGCTCACGCGCGCCAGGGGTGAGTCCGATCCGATAGCACTGCACGATAGCCGAACTAGAAACCGCTATAGGCTCGTGACTCCATCGCTCCGCCTCAAGAAAGTCCGAAGAAGGTCGTTCGTGAAATGAGCATTCTATTCTTTAACAAAATTCCACAACCCATTATTAAATTGCCTTTACACAAGTTTATTAAATCCTTTAAAAGTATGATCCTGAAAAAACATTATTATACTGTTGCAGATTATGTAAATGATAAAAGAGCATGGAATTTGCCTCGCTCCAGCAATGCTTAGGATTGCGGCTACTTATACTGTATATCTAAACATCGATGTAATTGTGAATTATTTTTTTAAAAGAGCAACCACCGAGTTTCATGCTGGTTCTTCTCGGCATTTTGAAGCAGTGGTAGATTCACTCGACGGAAACATTCTGACCAACGATATATGAACCGTGTGACATCACCAACTATAACTGTGTGTTTGTGTGCGTTTCCAGAGAAGAAGCGTCAGGCGGCGCTGCACAAGGAGGCCGCGTGGGACGGCTCGCTCGCCAACACCTCGCTCGACGCCTGACAGGTGACACACACACGCGCGCACACACACACACACACACACTCTGCACGTTACACTACACACCACTCACTTCACACAGAGCTCTTCCCACTAAGAGGGATGATGACAATTCAATCAAATCAGACACTCTTTATCAAACTTAAAAACGCACCTCGAGTATGGAAGTTGTATAAAATTCACAGTCGTTACGTCATAAAATTTCAACGCACTTTTTTTCTTTAATCTATATTTTAAAATGGTTATCAAACTTAAAACTAATCGAGGATGTGAATTTTAGGTGTTTTGGAAGACCCTCTATTTAATAATCAGTTAGAAATAATATATTTTTGATATAGTCACCATCCCTATTACCGCACCCTACTGCCCGCAGCGCGCTGGGCGCGACTATGTGCACAACCCTGTGCAACTCAAGCTCAGAAGCTGCTGCAGTGTGGTCAAATAATGGTTTCTCCCATTTGCTCGGAAATTGCTTCATTTCTTAGAAAACAATACGTGCAGGCTCTTTTTAAGCCTACATAATATCTACATTCAAGTAGGAAATCATATCATTGCCCCTACAGCACAAGATTTTTGCGCGAGTTAAAATAAGTCAACGCCATCTTGCGGCAATGTGAAAAAACTTCACGCAAAGCCATGTGCAAGTCTCTGTACAAAGTCCAGCGTTCACTTAAAAAGGCCTCGCCTAGCGCCTCGTCCTTCCAATATTTCTAGGACGTAAATTGCTTTATTTCCGACCTGGGAGGTAATGTACTAATTACTGTGCGTAGATCTATTATTATTAAGTATCCACCACCACTACAGCCCATTAACGTCCCACTGCTGGGCACAGGCCTCCACTCATAGGAGAGAGAGAATTAGAGCTTAGACCCACTATGCTGCTCCAATGCGGGTTGGTGGGCTTTAACGACTATTATCATGTTAGTTATAATAACCGGGACCGACGGCTTAACGTGCTCTCCGAGGTACCAGAAAAACCCAACACTTAGTTATGGCCTGACCCGGGACTCGAACCCGGGACCTCGTCAGTCGAGCATGATAACTACTAGACCATCGAGGCAGTTACTGTGCTTAGATCTATTATTATTATTAAGTATGTACATGTCAAATCGCGAACACAACGGGTGTGTGACAATCCGAAATGCAATATTGATCTGTGACACCGTTCCAGAAGCGGCGGCGCGCCTCGCGAGCCTGCCGGCCTCGAACACCTGCAATTTACTAAATAACCTTAAGAAGCTCTCAAATAGACATACATAATATATTATAATATAGTTTTACACGTTATCAACTAAGGAAATTCTACGAATAGATATTTTTAAATGGAAAAATCTAGTTAAATGGGAACGCGCAAGAGGTTCTGGACCTTATTGTGTATGTAATGAGGTTTTAAATAGATGTAAACATAGATATTATGTCGTTGCGTGTTTTATGATCGAACTGTGGAGAACTTTATTATAGTTATTACTAGCGAATTTAGAAATATTGACAACTTCATTTAAGTATAAAATATTACTTTTTAAAGTTAAACTAAACTCGCCACTACATTTTAATTGGACATCACATTGTACTTGTTAAGTCTTATTTTAACACTAGTTTCACCGCCATATTGGATTTGTGTAATTGATATAGGTACTTAATAATTACATAATACTCGGCAAAGAAAATACTAATATTATAAATGCGAAAGTGTGTCTGTCTGTCTGCTACGCTTTCACAGCCCATCTATTCGACCTATTTTAATGAAATTTGGTATATCGGTAGGTTACATCCCGAAGACATAGGCTACTTTTTATCCCGAAAAATTAAAGAGTTCCCGCGGGAATCAAAAAATCTTAATCCACGCGGACGAAGTCGTGGGCATCATCTAGTACTGTATAAAATTGATCTGATGTTATATAATATTTTGTGGAAATATAAAATTATGATACTTTAATGTATATTAGGTATTTATTTTAGAAAAGCGATTAAATTAACTTAAGTAATGTGGAGATTGATGTGAAGCTCCGTAGTTAATTTGAGTAAATCTAACATAACATAGTTAATCTAACATCGAGTAAAGTGATACTCGTATCCACTGAGGTTCAGTTGCAAAGCTGACGATTAATGTTACGTTACGAATTACGATTAAACTGTAAAGTAAATATTATTTTTTTGGTCAAATATGGTACAGACAAGATGTTATTGGATTAAAAAGTACAAGCATGTTTTATCGTTACCGACGTCCAAATATCGAATTAACTAATATATTCTTATTTAAGAATTCAAGAATTATTCTTGTGCCGAAAAAAAACAATTTTCTCAGAGGTATTCGAAAAGTCCTTTTTTAAATAATCGTAAATTGAGTTCTTCGAATTTTGTGACCATAATAAAAGCAAAGTGGGTTGCACGAGTGAAGATTAGTAAATTTTGCACTAATATTTTGACCATAATATTCCAAGAGCAACTAACTTCATTTTTTTATTTCCATACATAGTCATTGGTAATACCAATATAGATGAACATATTTTGTTACAGACTTTAAATTATAACAATCACGGAGGTATAAATACTGCTTTGCTCTATATTTATATGTGTCAAAGTTTAACGCTGTCCGTAACTTAACTTTAACAGCCTGACTTCCAACTGGACCTATTATAGTTGTTGTTATTTACCTAAAATTTTACAGAAAAAGAAATTAAAATATGTTTTTTTACTATAAAAGAAATAGTGTAAGAAGAGTTTGCATGGTTATTGTACACAAAAACTTGATCCTTTATAATTAAGTAGCTAATGATAGAAATCTCCAACCGTTACTATTACTTTTTATCGAATAGTGTTGTGTTTGAAAAATTATATGACTTTTAAATTAAAAAAAATACTATGTTTTTAAAATTAGGGACTTTGTAAGAGAATATTTATAAATATTTTCTGTAGTCTTCCTTGGATGAGAAAGGTATAATAATAATACAAAAAAAAATATCGCGCATCAACAACAAAGTGTAACGGTTGTATGCTGAGATGTTCTTGTGTCATGATAACATTGAATATTATCAGTGTTCATTAGACGATATGTTTTGTCGTTTATTTTGATCATGTCTCATCCATTATTAATCAAAGGAACACGCAGCTTAATTCGTTATAATCCACCAAAGCAGACCAATCTATGTGGTACAATGTGTAGCTTGCGCTGTTCACCGCCCAGTGAGCCAGCAATTCGCACCGGCACAACACCACACCACACAAATCTTCCAAATTACTCTGAACATACGTTTCATTCCGACACCGGAGCATCCTCAGGACAGGAGATGTTGACTCAACAATACACGATTATAAAGACTTTACAATCGAGGTTTTGTGGCGGTTGTTGTTGGTGTGTTGTGTTAATTGGTAACAAATTAATATTTATACATTCGTTTATCACCAATTAAAAAGCCACTATTCCAGAAGTCGATTGCGAAACAAAAATAAATTAATTGACTTTTTGTTTTGTAACTATTAACTATTATTGTAAATATTTACATCGATACTTAGGTCATACTGAAAGTTTCTGGATTCTGATAAATAAGACCAGATTTACAGATTGATTTCTGATAAATAAGACAGGATTATGTTACATTTATTGTTTTTCGGAGTATATGCCCTCGCTATTGCATTCGTTGGAACCATTGTGTGAACCAATGGATACTGTTATTGATTCGACAATGCAAGATTGTAAAAGAATTAAGCTTCCTGTTCCTTGATTATCATGGATTCCGCAAAGTAACGTCTGCTTCTATCCAATATCATACTAATATTAATAAAGCGAAAGTGTGTTTGTTTGTTGCTTTGTTCTTCAATCACGCCGCAACGGAGCAAAGGATCGACGATATTTGGCATGGGTATAGTTGAGGATCTGGAGAGTGACAGGCTACTTTGTATCCCGGAAAATTAAGGAGCAAAAAAACTTAAACCACGCGGACGAAGTCGCGGGCATCAGGTAGTCATCTACTATTGTATAAATCGCGTCCCGTAAGTTGAGCCAAAATGGCGGTCGTCTGCGCAGGTACATTGTACTGCAGGGGCGAGCGGAGCACGCGCGGGGAGCGAGGGGTGTGGGCCCGCGGCGCCCCTCGCACCGCACTTCGCTTGACACCCGACATGTGTTTCTGCGCAGGGTTCAACTTATTAGTGTATTGTAATACCAAATATGAGTAGTGTATATGTAGTATTATAATCAGTGGCGTGCAGATCATAGAGACATAAAAGCACAGCTTACCCTATTATTTTCCGGTGTGACCAGCCAGTAAATAGGTTCTTACCAAAATACCTACCCTGGCTTCAAATCCCGTGCACGCCACTGGTTATAGTGTATGGTGTGTGATCGCTCACGCGTTGTGAGTCGTGCCTTGCGCGTGTCTAGTCCACTAGTCCACTAGTCCAGTAGAGCGGGCTCCGGGCCTCTCGCCGTTCCCCCGTCGTTGATGTACTGTCGGTGTAAGGACCAAGGGCCCCTAACACGAAGCCGCGTTACCACGCCGCAATGTCAGAAGCTGCTTATACTTGTGATAATGAAGGAACTAGAAGTTTAATTCGCTATAATCCGCGACAATAGGTAAATCTGTGTGGTTATAGCTCGCGGTATTCACCACACAACAGAAATCTTCCAAATTATTCTCAACGTCCGTAATTTGGACCGGTTTAGAGCGTTTTGCTTGCGATGCAAATTGTCGTAAATGAGTAAAATGACACGTTTAATATTGTCGCGTTTGTCGCTCGTAGGAGGACAACAGGTCACAGAGTTAGTCGATGCGACGTTGTCTCGCGTTTTGAGTTTCGGGCCCTAAATGTTGACGTAAATCATGCTGTTATATTGTATCCTTACGTTTTGTTATCTTCATAATGAAAGTGACTTGATTTCAAATTATAATGGAAGCGGTTTTGAAACAATGTCTTCTTGTTTTGCGCGCTTGTAAGGAGTTAATTTTATATTGTGATAGTGATAATTATTTTTGCTGTCCTGTCCTGAGGGTCTACTCTCTTTCTCTAAAGCGAAACTTCGCAAACAAACGAACGAAATTTCGTTAACTCCTCTCCTACATAATATTATTATCTCTATGCTCCTCTCTATTTCGTTTTCGTACACGCAGACGAAGTACGGATCCATAGAAAATTTTCGTGACCGATTGGATTGAACGATTTTGTGTGGGTCTAATAACCGACTAATTACGTTCGTTTGCGAAGTTTCGTTTGAGAGAAAGAGAGTAGACCCCCTGGTTCTTCCGGGTATTCTTAAAAATGAAGAAATTAACAACTGATGAAGAAGTACTTATAATAGATTTTGCAATGCGGTTTTGTATTTTGTACGTAAATATACAGAATATAATAAAGTTAAGTCGTTTTTGTTTTGAAGATGCTGTTCATGATGACTTCCAAAAAAAACTATTTTAATGATGTTGAAAAACAGACACCTTTATCTGATGACGCCGAGCGATACGAGTATGTATGTATCATAAATATTGAATCATGATTGATTGTATTTGCTTCCAGATTCAACTTGACTTGAAATGTTTTACAGCCATTTTAAAAAAAATTGAAAAAAATAATATCACATAATTTCATTCCTAGTTTCAATATCGCATACTATATCAGATGTAAAAGTATGCAAATAAATTATGAATGTATCGAATAATACCTTTAAGTTAACATATTGTAACTAAAATGGCGAAACGAATCGATTTGTTGTTACGTTAATCTCAAAACTGAGTTCTGTTATTAATCGTATAATTTATCAGTGGCGATTCCTCTAAGATTGCGCAGCTTGCGCCGCAATACCAATAATTATGAATAAGTTACTTACCAATTATTCTAGATCTATATTTAAGTAATATACTAATACTTATTTTATAACATGAAATAGGTACCTACTACCTACCATTCACAAATCATATAAGTTTATCAATTAAATGATTGCGTTAATCGATAATTATTTAAAATCACGCACGCTCCATGACCACCTCGCACCTTGGTTGTGAGTTGTGAGTTGTGACGTGCGCCGCATCGCCACGTGGCTCGTACTGCGAGAATCTTCGAACTCCGTCGGCCCGCTTACTCCCGCTCAGTACTGGGCCGAAGGCGTGCACTATGAGTTGCGCATGTGCTGTGTAGTATTATTTTCGAAACTCAAAAACTACTCAACCGATTTTAAAAATTCTTTCACCTATAGAAAGCTACATTCTCGGCGAGTAACATAGGCTGTATTTTATGTTCAAAAACATTAAAGATCCCTACGAAAGTTGCAATAATGTGAATGAAGTCGGAAAAAATTGTCTCATGTGAGAGCTTCCGTGGCGTGCGCTGCGTAAATGGTAAAAGTTACACGAAAACAATGTATGGTGGAATTGTTCCTCTCAAAAAGTTTTAAAAAAAAAGTCCGAGACAGCATATAGCTATGTTTTAAGGTCGTCTCACAATAACCGTCATTATGATTTTCAAATTTGGTCTAAAACAATGCTTTACTCGCGAAGGTGATTTTACCAACATAGTATCAATCCTTATCAAAATAAAATGGTTGTTCATCTCAAGTATTTAATATAGATCAAATTCGCCCTTACACCATTTAATTCAGATGAATATTTTAGAAGATATCATAGTGATAATGTAACGCGCACTATACTAATATTATAAAGAGGTAAAGTTTGTGAGGTTGTAGGGGGTAATCTCTGGATCTACTGAACCGATTTTGAAAATTCTGGTACATACCAACAGAAAGCCACATTATTTGTGAGTGTCATAGGCTTGGTACGAGAACCGAGATTAACCCGAAAAATTAGGGAGGTCCCGTGGGAATTTAAAAAACTTATTTCACGCGGACGAGGTCGCGGGAATCTGCTAGTGTAAGATAAATAAAAATAGTATTCTTTATTCTAGTAAGTACAAGTTAGCCCTTGACTGCAATGTCACCAGGTGGTGGGTGATGATGTAAGTACCTACTCTAAGATGGCGGGCAAACCTGTTAGGGATATACCTATCAGTTATATTAAACCTATACCAAGTACTATTATATTATTCTGTGCCTATACCCCTAATCAGTGATATATTATGAGGTAAATGTGTTTTATTGAGAAAATACCTAACCATCAGCTAGCGCAAACCCCAGATTGACCACCAGGAATCGCCACTGTAATTTATACTAATATTCGCTACCGTTTATCGCTAAGTATTGGCTTCTAAAGAAAGCTCAGTTACTCTGCGGGCGATGAAGAGAGCTATGCCCGGTTTGGCTATAGTCCTACAAACTTATCAAGCTCGGAGGCCAAAATTAAATTTTTATGAGTGTTTAGTTTTTTTTTTTTTCTTAAAAACTAATAACTCTGTCAATGGGTCAGATGAGTTTGTGGGAATGTACGTGATCCAATCAGCCCCCCAATCATGTAAGAATGGCCGATCAAAACGTTAAGTTCGTCGTCAAAGTAAAATAAACCGTAATTGCACTGAATTAGAGCTCAATTTCGTGTATCCATTCTTATACGTTAGAGTATCGTACATACCTAAACGTATAAGAATGGGTACACGAAATTGAGCTCTAATTTAATGCTGTTTAAATGGTTTATAAACTTTGACGACGAACTTTAACGTTTTGATCGGCCATTCTTACATGATCGGGGGGCTGATATGAGGAGATCCACAGATGATATTAATGAGTAAACGATAATATTGGTGCGTCAACTCAAAACTAAAATTAGCTCTTTACAACTAATAATATAATACCTACTAGCACAATCATCATGGAATCTGAATGCAAATAAAATGATCTTGAACCGTCCACAAACATTTTTATTTTTTTAAATATCATGCAAAAAGAAAAACTATTTTAAGTTTTACGATCTGTTATTATGTTAAGCTGGAAACACTATTGTAACACGCCACGACAGGCGTGTTGTTGAGTAAGTTATCATATTATTGTAGTGTTCTCTACACACCACGATGCTACGTGAATTGTCGCGTAGTGTACAATGAAAGTATGTTTCCAGCCTGGCATGTGTATTTCATTTATTTATTTGGAATACAGTGGGTACAATAGGTGTTACAATTATTATAAAAGTTTCTTGTATTGTATTGTCATTGTTAGCAACACCTGTCTTGATTGTATCAGACGAGCGTAATTTTTTGAGTTGTGAATTTGAGTCGTCGTATTGCAGTTTCCAACTTACATGAAACAGAATGCAGCAGAAGTTACGTAACTCGCAACTAAAAAAAAAATTTCGCTCGTATTTGACCTCAAGTACCTATTCATGAAAAACTGTCACAAAGATGTTGGTCCTGTGAACGTATAAAGTTATAAACATTGTTGAAGCAACGGTCGGTATAAAATATATTTAAAAAAATATTTTTGTATTCCTTAATTTTTTAATTTATAAAATAAAATAGTCAAATAAATTTTTGTGTTTTATTAAATTATTAAAATGTACCTTGTTATAAAGTTTTGGCTGCGCCAGTCGTTAGGTGTAGGTTTCATCGACGACAGTGGGCGTTATCTGCACATAGGTTCCGCCCTGCCAGCCATAGATCCATAGTCCATACTAATATTATAAATCTGTAGAAAGTCCTGTCTGTCTGCTACGCTTTCACGGACCAACTACTCAACCGATTTTGATGAAATTTGATACAGAGATAGGTTACATCTCGGGGAAGGATATAGGATACTTTTTATCCCGGAAAATTGAAGAGTTCCCGCGGGAATCAAAAACATCTATCGACGCGGGCACGGGGCATCATCTAGTTTACTATATCGATCCAGTCTCAGTGCACAGGTACAAAGGTCAATGTATACATTAACAAAATGATGCAGATGATACCGGAAAGAGCCGATTGAAATGAGTAGGTATTGTATTGAAGTGAAAACTTCTTTAGCCGCATTTAGCACTTTTTGGTAGGGGGTAAACTTGTGGATTCGCGTCACCGACATGCTCGCGTTGTTACGAAGACAAAAGGTCTTAAATATAAATATACTAAGCACATTCGTAATTAAACTTAAATAGCTTAGTTTTAAAGTCTAAATTTTAATTATTTTAATTTTTTTATTTTATAACGATTTCCCAATCAGGTGGAAAATATTTTCCGTCCACTTGAACGCTCATAATATTATGAGCGTTTACCCGTGCTCCCACTGGGTTGACCCGTTACAGTTTCGTTATACTAGGGATTATTACAATTCAATTACCTATCCATTTCAGATAGTAGGTACCTAAGTACGTCATTATGTAATGTTTCAGCAATATCATTTTATGGATAATAATTAATTAGTCATGTGCCCAATTATTAAATAATAAATAAGTATCTACCTCTTAGGTATCAAGGCAAGATTGCAACAATAGTTTTGATTTCGCAATCGCAGATCAAGTCTAGGTAGGTACTAGGTAGGGGTTAGAAAAAACTGCAACTTTACAGCTTTGCAAACTTATCTACTTTATGCATGTGGCGAAATTCGGTACTTGCTCTTAGATACAGTACTAGCGCCTCCGCCAAACACAGATAGGTCAGAAAAAGCATGAAAAACTAAATTTTTGATTTGGTAGTCTACCTAAAACTTTTTCATAAATATTATTATTATGGTAACTAAAGAGACTAATTGACCGATCGAAGCGAAGGTCTCTGAGTCTACTTGAGTGAATTTGCACTTGTCCGTCCGTCCGTCCGTCTGTCAGAGCCTTATAACTTCTGAATTACTGAACGTAATTACTTACTTCAAATTTAAATATAATATGTAAACCGATGGCCTCCCGCCGAATATGGCTTAAAAAGTTATAAAAATCTTTATTTCAGGGTGGCTCTCATAGAAGCGACTGCGAAGTAAATAAATAAAAAAATAAATAAAAATAAATATTATAAATGCGAAAGTTTGGATGGATGTATGCACAGATGGATGTATGGATGTTTGTTACTCATTCACGCCCGAACGGCTGAACGGATCTGGAAGAAATTTGGCACAGAGATAGATTATAGTCTGGAATAACACATAGGCTACTTTTTATCCCGGAAAACTAAGGAGTTCCCGCGGGAACCAAAAAATCTCAATCCACGCGGACGAAGTCGCGGGCATCAGCTGGTAATTTATAACAATATACGTCCAAGAGTATATAATATTTGAGCTGATAGATAGAGACACCATTGGAAGTGGCGACCTTCCACTCGTTCCGGCGCAGGTTGAAGTTATTAGAGTTTTGCAAGTGCGTCGATTGTCCGGCGACAAATAATTTAATGGACAAAACGTGGGCGTTGAGAAATACAGGAATTTGAATAAGTAACTAAGTAGCTGCCTTACCTACCTATACCTACTCAGAGAGTAGATGGTTATATCTACTCTCTGACCTACTATAGTGCAGTAGCATAGTGTTACTTAGTCGATTTCTATGTCCTACACTCTATTTTTTTTTTATTGCAAGATAGGCTTGCGCTTGACGACAATCACGCTTAATACAAAGCAATGATGAGGTCTAGGTTGAAGCGCGCCCGCCTAGAAGATGCCTATTCACTCTATACTCTAAAATCCCATATTAAAGTAGTTATAATAGGCAGGGACCATTACGCCGATGGCAACTCCAACGACAGATTGATTTTTTGGGAATTCTAAATCTTGTTACTAAAGTCACTCAATTTATAACATAATTAATTGATAAACATTTTACAATTCGCTACTAGACGAGGTCTACAATAACTTTCGGTGGTACGCGTTATCTCTTAAGTGTGAACTACTATACCTAGTTCTTCTCTTTGAGATGATACTTACTACCTATTACCTACCGGATGATAGTTCCGTGAGGTAGACCTGCAGGTAAAGGTGATAAGCTAAATTGTTGAACTACAGGACATTTCTCAATTATTTGCCGGTGTAGAGCTATTGTGATTTTAAAACAATGACCGCTGAAGTGGGGAAGAATAAACAAATGATATAAACATGGATAGATTGCCAATTTCCAGTAGAAACAAAAGGTTGTGAGAGTGACCACGCCTCATGTAGTGAGCGATGCGGCGGGCGATCTTTGTGCTGTGCCTGCTCGCCCGCCTCACTGAGGAGATGCAGGCGGTGCAGCGATACTTCGTGGCGCGCAACTCGAGGCCCAACGCCGCGCCCGTCCAGGCGGGCTACGTGTACAGCCAGGTGAACAATGGACCTGCAACTATTGAAACATTCCACGACCTCCGTGCCGACACCGAGAGCCAAGATAACAGTGTCAAAAATGCGATGAAAACGGAAGCGAATAAAGAAAACTCCGCGGAGTCTGCAGAAGAAATTAAAAGCAATAAGACGCAGCACAAACCACCAATGTCGCTCAAAAATAGCATCTCGTTCGGTGAAACAAAAAACCAACTTTGGCCACCCGGGAAGCATAAGCTTGCAGCGAGCAGCATGGTGAAAACTTACGACTCTATTTTTCGTACCAAAGACGATGAAGATATACGCAGTGATTTTAAGAATTTCTACGACATGTGGCCTTTCTTTTATCAAAATATATATGAATATAAACCCAAGAAACTCGATGATGACGTCGAGAAGGCGAAAGATAAACGATTTGCGATTCCGACGCGCGATAAGGTTATACCGGTTCGTGAAAAGGTAGACGAAACGGCTACCGACCAAAATTCTGAGGACGAAAGCCATTCTGGGCAAGATTATATGCAAATGAATGCAGCAACGACTGATAATCCAAATTTTGGTAACCAACCTTTTTTTTCATACGTTTTAAATGACTATTTTGATAAAACTGATGAGGACGACCCGACTACATTTAAAGGACTGCCTTGGGGGAAAGATTTCGACCACGAAATGGCTTTACAGGACATCGACGATTACGCTAAGCGAATAAGACGCTTAGAAAATAATACCCCTAAAGTCAGTAGGGAAGAAAATGAAAAGAAAAGTAAAACACATATGGAACACGATGCGACACGCGAGTCACTAAATAGCAAAGGTCGTGATTCGCATCGGGAATCTGAATCTAGTGAGAAGGGCGATGACAGCAAGTACGGCTATGACGGTAAGCACCAATACGACGGAGAGAATTACAGGGGTTTTAAAGATTTTGCCGATTCTTTTGCGCATAGATTTGGTTCAGAAGATCATGACAGAGCTTCTAAGTACGCCAAGAAAAATAATGCAAATAAAGGTGCGAACAAGAAAGGATTTCGTACAGTTCATCATAAAGACGAATATCAAGAACATCATGACTTTTTCGATAACTCAGATAATAGTGAAAATGCTGAAGAGCAAGGTGCATCTAAGTTTAATATTGGTGGTTCGGAGGCGTTTTTGCGTTCCGTGGCAGGCGCGGTCACAGGAAGCGATGAAAATAAATTAAGTAATGGTGAAAATATAGAAAGAAAACAGTTTGAAAGAAACCGTGATGATAAACAACGATATAACGGGATCGAACGGGAACTTGACCAATACAGAGATGTGGCCAAGCGTACAGCGATGAGCAACAATGCAGACTATGTAGATCGATATATGATATGATTATAATGTATGTACTTAGTCGTACTTAAATTCTACATTAATGATGTAGTTTCAATAGTCCTATTATCGCCAATGCAATATATTTCTAAGTGGGTGCAATGGGGACTATCGTTTCTTTGCTCACCAGTTGGCGCCACTGTTGACTAAGGCCCAGAGGTATAGCTGTCAAAGGCGACTTTATAAGATCGGCGCCGAAACAAAGTTTTAAATCTTGAATCTCATTATGTTTAATAATTTATAACTATCATCATAATATCGAGTAGCTAGTTCCGCAATGTTGTGCAGTTCCGTTTTGTTCGGAAAAAAAGGAGAACACATGTTTCCAAAAGATAAAACTGTTCTAAAACAGTGGCTAGTGGCGTTTCGCAGGAATTCGCAGGATTCTGAGGAATTAATTATATAGGCACTTAATAAATAAAATAAAAATAAATTAATTACTTATTAAACTTATATTTATCCTTCCCTTTCCCTTTAAAACACACTGCTATACAAAAAAATATTAAACATTGTACTTAAATCCATACAATGGATATGATACTGAAAGATGGTTGAGTTGTTAGTTGAAACTACTAAACAATGGTAGATACTAGATTAAGCTGGAAAATTTTCTAGCAATAGCAGGTATCATGTATGTATGATAGTAGGGGCTACTTTCTTTCAAGCAATAAGTATTCATTATTGATCATTTTTATGTGCTTATAATAATTATCACACTGATAAACTCATCTTATAAAGAGAAAGTACATTTCACTTCCAATACTGTTAGTTAGTTCTCCAATTAATCCTTCTGGAGAAACCTGAAATGAAACATCTAATATTAATCAAGAGAAATACCTACTATTATTAAATTCTGGTCATCTCACACATAGTAATCTGATCCCAAGATAGGTGTGTTCTCGTTAGTGATACCTACTGTGGGTACATAACCAGAGACATAGGTATATTTCAATATCATGTAGTAAGTGTGTCCTTGATGTGCATGAAACCCATAACCTTTCATGCAGAAGTCTTAGTAAGTAAATATATATAATACCTATATTAGGTAAATATATGTAAAAAGAAAAAACATAGCTGTTACCTCGGCAAACAAGCATACTTTTGGCAAAAAATAAGTTTGGAAACAGTAAACAACCTCTGAATTAGCTGCTCTTTGAGGCCGCCTATTTTTGCGCCTCTTTTTCTTAATTCCGCTTTCAAAGCGTTCACATTCATCGCCAAATAATCCATATTTGCGATAATTTCACGAAGGAGATCACTTTTCAACAGGTAAATTAAAGAAATTATAATTTATGTCACGAAGCCGCCAAAACCAGTGAAAAGTGAATGATATTGGACCTCACGCGACACCAGCGCCCCTAGCGGCAAATTCATACGCGATAGCCCCCATTAAGGACTATAAACATTAAAAAATAGTGCATTGCTTTTGTAATTTATTTATTTGGTTAGTAGATGTTATCTTTCCGAATCAATGCATTACATGAAATGAGATCATTTTAACATATTTTAAGTTTTTTTTACATTTTGTTAGAAATAAAATTTAAGTTTAAATACAATTGTTTTATTCCAATTTCACTGTCGACACTTGCCCCAATATCACGTAACACCAACTATTACCTATTTTGTGCTAACACTTTTGATGACCTCCCTGACGCTATGGTGAGCGCTGTGATGAGATAAATGGGAGGTCCCAGTTTCGATTCCCGGTGGGAATTAATATGTAATTTCTGAATTTTTACAGAGACCGGCAAAGCAAATTCCGTGTAACAACCGATTATGAAATGAAATGAAATGAAGTGAAATGATTTATTTCATGTAGGACAACTTGTGCCACTTATGATAAGTCGTAAGAATCTACCACCGGCTCGGAAAGCTGCTTAGGATTTTATTATAACTGCTATATCCCTAACAGGCTAGCCCGCCAGTCCTGCTTTCATCTTAGCCTACATCACTTACCACCAGGTGAGATCGCGTCAAGAGGTAACTTATGGTGGAATAAAAAAAATACCAAGTTTGATAGGTCAATATAGCCCATACTATCCTTCTCAGAGCATACTTAGGTAAGTAGATACCTACATTAAAAATAATATGTTAATTTGTTACTTTAATCGGAAACAACATTGCCAAGCCAAGGATCCACCATGGGTGCGTTTTCAGCGATAACATCGTTATTTACTTTTTCCGGCGATGGATATCCCCGGGGAAACAGTGGTAAATATGACAACATTTTGGTGACGAATTCAGAAGTTTTTTCCCCTATCTTATCTACATAAGTACCAAAACTGAATGGAGCTGAGGATCTCGGGGTTCTCATGGGCCGATTCATTTCTTCTTCCCTGCTATCTTCAGTTTCCTCACTGAAGGACGACATATCCGTAGTAGTACTCGGTGACTTGGTGATCGCTGAGAACTCTTCGTCATATTCTTCCTCCTTCATTACACCCGTGGCGGCGTTCCTCACAACTTTAGCCGACGGTTTATCTTCGCTTTGCGGTATTTTTAGTTCACTCTGACTCAGCGTAGGAACCGGGCGCGGTTGCTCTACTTTCGCTACCCGGTTACTTGGTTTTCGCGGCCTGCTCCCTTTCACTTTGACTCTCGGCTCCAGCGGCTTCCCTCTTCCGACGAACTCGTCATGATTCACGTCGAACTCGTAATCGTCAACGCTGAAGTCCTCGTCTTCGTGTTCAACGGAATCAGCGGCCTTGTTCGGAATGCTCATTTTGGCTTGATAATCTTCATCACTTCCGGTATATGTGAATTTCGGAATCGGCTTTTTAACGAGAGCCACCTTCGGTTTATCTGTCGGTTTGAGTTGCGTTACGTTTGGTTTCGCTACGTGTTCATTGGTATGCCTTGGATTTCGGATGGTTTTGGTATTAAATATTGAATATTCGTGATTTCCGTCGTGTTCTTCTTTGGAAGTCGTTATGACCCTAACGATTTCCATCGCTGCATTTTTTTGTTCGATCTTCTTGCTGACCAGTTTAGCATTAACCAAATACAAAAGGCAATAAATAGTTAAGTAGCGTATATTCATTGTTAGCGGTGGCGCGGGCAGACAATCAAATGGCAAATATCGAGCGCACAATTGTTTCATATTGAATGAAAACAACACTCGTGTTTTTAGTTATTGTCGCAGATGAAACGAAACAAAGTATGAGATATTAATAATATCATCTGATTCATACAATCTGTTATAATAATACTGCCACATAGCTGACAGCTGACACGCTTGCTGGTCATGCCTGGCTATGGGGGTAACTCTTGAATGTGAATCCGGTAATAATTATTACAAATGCGAAACACGCTAGTGTTTATTTCATGGGTTGTCCTTCAATCACGCCGCGGCAGAGCAACGGATCGCCGTGACTATTTCCATGAATATAGTTGAGGACTTAAGAAGAGTGACATATAGGTCTATACATATTTTTTAATCAAAATTAAGTTACCCTAGGATTTTAAAACTGATGTAAAATAAATGTTAGAAAAATACTTGGTTGCATAGTAATCGGAAGCCGATACGTCACTCGGTTCAATTGAATCAAGAGTGAATAGGCATCTTCTAGGCAAGCGCGTCCCATCTTAGGCCGCATCATCACTTCCCATCAGGTGTGATTGTGGTCAAGCGTAAGCCTATAATGAATTAAAAAAATGTACACAAGTAGGTAGGTACAAATTACAATGCACCTAACTACACACAAGCACAATAATCTCCTCCCATAATAATAATATACATATTAAGTCGACTCTCGTTAAATCAAACCAGCGATAATTCGAACCTCTCTATAATTCAAAGTTGTTGTTGTTGAGTTCCCTACAAAATCTCTATAAATGTATTTCGAACTAAATCAATACCTACATTTTTATGCACTTGGTAATTCGAAAGAAAAATCATTGCTACGTAACAAAACGACGCGTTAGTTCGAACTTATCGGCGTTAAACACTCGACAATTCAAAGTTGCAGAGAGAAAGATTGTAAGTACATTTTGAGACAAGTTCAAACTTGTATCATCGTCTTCTGTCTACAAAACGAAAGTGATGAAAAAGCATTTCAGGCACATTTTCTCTTAAAAAAAGTTATTGAGCAGTCTGAGCAAATATTACGATAATCTATACTTATAATAAAACTGTAACAGGTCCAATTCTGTACATTGAAGATATTTTGAAATTTTTTTTTGGAGGGCACTCATTAGTCGATACTGAAGCCAAATCTGTAATTTTTTTCATTTTTGTCTGTCTGTCTGTCTGTCTGTCTGTCTGTCTGTCTGTCTGTCTGTATCTTGGCCGCGCATCACGCCGAAACTACTGAATGAATTCAAACGAAACTTGGCACGATTTGAGCCCATACTACGAGGTAGGACATAGGATACTTTTTATCCCGAAATTCTACCTCTGAAGGGGTGAAATAGGGGTTGAAAGTTTGTATGAAAGTCCTTAATTTCTCAAGTTATAGCCAAGAAACTTGATATATGAGCTGCGGGTTAAAAATAGAGACATACGTGTTTCACAGTTTTTGAAAATTCGACACCCAAAAGGGTGAAATAGGGGATGAAAGTTGGTATGAAAGTTCTTCGTTTCTCAAGATGTTTTACAAGTTATATCAACGAAACTTTTTATTTTGGCTAACGGTAAAAAATAAAGAAGTACGTGTGTCACAGTTTTTCAAAATTCCACCCCTAAGGGGGTGAAATAGGGGGTGAAAGTTTGTATGAAAGTCCGTCATTTCTCAAGTTATGTCGATTAAACTTGGTATACAAGCTACCGGTTGAAAATTAAGAAATAAGTGTTTCACAGTTTTTGTAAATTTTACCCCCGAAGGGGTGAAATAGGGGTTGAAAGTTTGTATGAAAGTCCTTCATTTCTCAAGTTATAGCCATGAAACTTGGTATATGAGCTGCGGGTTAAAAATGAAGACATACGTGTTTCACAGTTTTTCAAAATTTCACCCTTAAAGGGGTGAAATAGGGGTTGAAAGTTTGCATGAAAGTCCTTCATTTCTCAAGTTATTTCGATGAAACTTGGTACCTATATCCACGCGGACGAAGTCGCGGGCATCAGCTAGTTCGTAATATTTTACGAGTCCCTCGAGTTTCGAATTAACGAAAGTCGGCTGTATAGGAAAGTGTGAATCAGTCTGTACCTACAAACCTACAAAACGGTCAGTAGGTAGGCATGGTAAAGCTTTGCAACTAAATAGAGCCTAGATTTATCCATCGAAAAAATACTCAGTGAACCCTGATCATTGTGACGTTTTCTTGAAAGGTATGGAAAGCAAAATACCTAAACTGTTCGTTTCACAAAATAATGAAGCTTTCACACAGCTTTAGTTTTTAGCTGAAAATTTTTATGTAAGTAACTTATTTGTATCTAGGTAGTAGAAGATCCGAATCTAAATCGAGACGTACCGGTTTGATAAGAGAATCAAATTTATTTTATAATAAATTTCATATATTAGAAAATAAATTAAAAATGGGTAGACAACAGAAATCCTGGACAGAATATTTTTAATTACTTTTTGAAAAATGATTTTTCATAAAATGTTGCAAAATGAAGATAATAATAAAATTTTATACTGGACTTAAAGTATAGAGCATATAGAATGTGCAATCGTAGGGTAGACTATTATTTCCATTATTTATCCAGGTAAATAATAGGGTAGACTATTATTTCCATTATTTATCCAGGTAAATAATAGTCTACCCTACGAGTGCACATTCTATATGCTCTATACTTTAAGTCCAGTATAAAATTTTATTATTATCTTCATTTTGCAACATTTTATGAAAAATCATTTTTCAAAAAGTAATTAAAAATATTCTGTCCAGGATTTCTGTTGTCTACCCATTTTTAATTTATTTTCTAATATATGAAATTTATTATAAAATAAATTTGATTCTCTTATCAAACCGGTACGTCTCGATTTAGATTCGGATCTTAGACTAAGGTAAGTACATAGATTATGCAAAGTCTATGTTTTTGGATTTGTTTTATTATGCAGGCTATTTGGCTCTACTTGTCCCAACCCCTCTATTGGCAAGGCAGCGCTCAATCTTACTCCACGCTAAGGGTACATTGCCGGTTTACCGACCGGCGCCAAGTTTTACAGGCGCATGAATGGGCCGTGAGCTCGACCCCATACCGGCCGACGCAAGGAATTTGTTTGTTTGTTTATCGCAGCCGCGAGATGTGGCTACAAACAAAGCGCTCGCAGTGATGTTATAAGAGCGACGTGTGTCCGGATGCGCATGCAGTCGTCGTCCGGCGAGATGGAGACGATATCGGGTTGTCTGGGCGTGCTGCTGCTGGTGTGTCCGCTGGCGGCGCGCGCGCTCTACGTTTACGACGACAGCCCCCACGCCGGGTACGTGGTCGCTTCCCCGGGAGACCACCACAAGAAGATGCCGGCACACAAGATGTACTACATCAGCAACGCCAACCTGAAGAACATGAAGCTAGTCAACGAGCGCGCCGTCGATTCCTACTTCAGAATCCTACGAGCGACGCCGCTGACCTTCTCGGCCGCGGCCGTCCGCGACCGCAGCTCCCCGCCGGACCGGCGCGTCACCGCCGTCACCGAGCCCCCGCAGCAACACCAGCACACCGCCGAGAACACCGCGTACGCGCCGCAAAGCGAGCCGCAAAAAGATCACTACAGGGACAACGAAAAAACGACGCCCGGCCTCAACCAAAACACGAAAGGCAAAGACGAGGAGCTTTTCAGACCGAGTCGCAATGAATATTTTGGAAGGCACAGCGTTTTCGAGAAGCGCACCGTCGTGTCCAAGGGCGACAACAGGCACAACCGGCGGCCTCACCGCGCGCAGAACTTCCACCAGAAGATGTACCTCTCCCAGCAGGTGAGGGACAAGATCCTGCACAAAGCGGACGTCCGCGGCGACCGCAGCGGCCGGCCCGCGCGCCTCCTCGTCGACAGCTCGCAGACCGTCGTCGACAAAAATGTGCACAACGCGAAAGAGTACAGGAAGAGAAATACGATCGATAGAGAGACTATCTCTCAGAGAATAGACGAGCAGAACGTTAACCAACTGAACTCCCCCAGTTACATGCGCGCGGCTGAGGACGCGTTCCGCCCCCGGGGCGGGCAGCGCGCGGAGGGCGAGGCGGGGTCGCCGTACGCGCTGTTCCACCGCTTGAGCCCGGAGCACGAGGCGCCTCCGCTGGACGCGCGCGCCGCGCTGGAGGAGGCGGGCGACGGCGCCTACTACCGCGGCAGCGCCAGCAGCTACGTCGACCTCAACATCGGCAGGAAGCCCGCGCCGCTAGCTATTTAAGACACCGTAAGCGAGAAGGGACAAATTGATCCAAAATAATTTACTTCCTGAAACTGTAAAATAGTTATCTAAGACTATTGTACTTGTTCCGAGATTAATAAATACTCATAATTAAAATTGTATTATTTTAATGGTTTGGTTTTATTTTCTTTCCCGTCATTGATGTAGAATTTTAGTATGTTTCCCGTGAAACTTCTCTTTATTTCGATGTAAACTCACAATACAATAACACCGGATGGAAAGTGATGACAGTATTAACCTATGTTTATGGGATTTTAATAACTAAGTAAGTAGTAGGAAGTTACACATCTCGGTAGATTATTCGTAATTCTAGCCATGCAAGTGAAGACTGATGATGCAAGACATTTCGGGAACTTGCATATTTTGATTATATAATAGAGTAAGCTCAACCTAGGCTAACTTATATTTAAATAATAATTATTAATCATCGGACGTCCTTCATCAACAAACGCGCACACCGTGTCTCTGTTTTCGTCGTTGCGGCGCGGCGCGTGCGCACGAATTATACTTACAGGGTTTTTCATTATCATTGACACAGAAGACCATTGCACAATCTCGAACGCTGAAATCTACGAGTATCATGAATGTCAACGGTAATGACCGCTATATAAGTGATCGTGCTGACCTCTGCAGTCATTGCTGCGAGTGACCGCCGAGGCGATATGCTGCGTCTGCTAGTGTTGACATCGATGGCGTTAGTGGCGCGCGGCTTGGAGATGCGCGAGACTGTGGAGCGCATGGTGATGGTGCGCACCACCGGCTCCGACCTGCAGCCCGCCGCCACCGGGTACATCTACAAGAAGGACGACGACGGGCCCGAGCGGCTCGTGGCGATGGGCGAGAGCGAGGTCATGGAGCATCTGTCCAAGCTCTACGAGAACCCTCGCCGCACCGCCAGCGGCGGCGCGAGCGGCGAGGAGCGCGTCATCCCCGTCAACGAGAACCAGCACGAGCGCGTCGACGGCATAGCCGACGTCGATTACAAGAAGATCTTCGACGAGTACAGCGCCAACTATGGCGACGATCGCCCCTACGACGACTATATAAAGAGCTTGAAGCGTTTCAAAGGTGCGCTCTATCACAAACGCGACGGGGACAGTTCGGAGGACAAAAGAGGACCGAAGAACCATCGCTACGGGAATGGAGACGCCGGGAACTACCACAACGAGAAGTTCGAAAGCTATTCCATTTCACGAGACCACGAGAAAGATGACGGCGATGCTCATAAGAAATACCACGACCACGGACGCTACCAAGGCTCCAAGAAATTCGGAGAAGACGCGGGCGAAGAAGACGATACCCGCGGCTTTTACAGCGTCTACGATAAAAGCGACCTCAAGGATGACCATGAGTACCTCGGCAAAGGAGTCAAAGCATTCGGAGACCTACATAAATACTATGGAACTGGTGATAGAGGACACAAATACTATCATTATGAACCCAAACACCACGATGGTAAAGTTGGACACGTCGAAGGCCACGCAGAAGGGTCTGCAGAAGATCAAGGAGCCAAACATGCCGACACACACGCGACTTCCGACGCGACAGGTGGTGCCGTCGAGCCTCAGAGCGAGGGCGATCAGACTGGAGGCGAGAGTTACGACTACAAGATCAAGCATTAACGGAGGCGCGTTACAGATATTTGTTATAGTTTTGTTAACTTTTGTAAATATGTAATTAATTTATAGATAAAAATAAGCCATAACCTCTAATTGGTCTTCATTATTTCTATGTCGTTCTAAACCGAACCCATTCGGCGATCCACATTAAAAATATATTTTTAGTTAAATATAGCTGTTATCTTTATCCTTCAATGAGCTTTCTAATATATCTAGGTAACCCGAGTGAACAATTAATGATTTTCATTCAAATTGAAATATGTTATTATTTTATTTTAAACCTACGCGTACCGGCAAGCTCAGTGTAGGACGACCTCCAGCTCGCTGGTCCGATGACCTAAAGAGGTGGCGGGAAGCGGGTGGATGAGGAAGGCAGAGGAGCGCTCTGGAAAAGGCCTATGTCCAGCAGTGGATGCATACAGGCTGATGGATGGATGGATGGATGAAACCTATTTTGTAGATTTCAGTGCGATTTTCACTAAGTAGGTATTTATAAAAAAATATAGATTAGAGAATTAGAAAATTTCGGTGTTTATGTAGCTAAGACGTTATCATAAAATTAATAGGTAATACATCAGTATTCAGCTATTAGTCAACTTTTTGGACACATTTTATCACCACTCTTTATCACCTCCAAAGGATTTTTCCTGGAACGAAAATATGATTGGACATAATTTATAACTTAATTCTGCATTCAATAAAAAGTAAAATGATTAATCTTAAATAGCTTTTTTACCATTCCAACAACGAAAAAATTAAACTTACTTCAGTAGATACAAGTTTAGTAAAGAAGTATAAGCTGCTTTGCCCGACGCGGTTATAATATCATAATGCACACAAACCACACCAACTCGAAATAATTTAAAACATGATAGGTAATAATATATAATACCTAATATTATGATGGTCCCCGAACTAGATTTGTTCGATGAACAAGCTTAGGTAGAGCTGCGTGAATCGTGATGCGTCCAAAATCCAAATGCTCGAAAGTACAAACTAGGGCTTATAAGATTTTTTCCAATAATGATGGAACCAAAAAACCTCAATCCACGCAGACGAAGTCGCGGGCATCAGCTTTTTTTTTATCCACTACAAGTTAGTCCTGATCTCACCTGATGGTAAGTGATGATGCAGTCTAAGATGGTAGCGGGCTAACTTGTTAGGGGTACGGCAGTTATATTAAATCCATACCCCTATTCGGTTTCTACACGGCATCGTACCGGAACGCTAAATCGCTTGGCGGCACGTCTTTTGCCGGTAGGGTGGTAACTAGCCACGGCCGAAGCCTCCCACCAGGCCAGACCAGGGAAATTCAGAAATTATAAATTTCCAAACCCTGCCGGGGATCGAACCCGGGACCTCCGCAAGTTTAGGCAACATCGCTCAACACTGCGCCACGGAGGTCGTCAAAAGAGGAGGAGGTCAGGCTAGTTAGTTTAAAAACATTGACGGAGTTTCTGAACGTTTCGTGAGACAATGTTCTAAATTCAAAGACTTTTTCTCACTGAGTGATCTAAAACGACTTTTCGTCACTGGTTATAAGCAACAAAGGCGCGCGTTCTTTTTGAACTGATATGGTTTAGATAGAAGTTCTAGACATAGCCGAATTAAAGAGAGTAGCATGTACAAAACATTTATGTACCTACGCAATAGTCTCTCTGTCGCTTATACTGTCACCAATACCGGGATTCCTGTATCAGCCAATACCTTCTGATTTAATGATACATAGATACTTACACCCGAAATGCTAAATTCTTCTTCTGGTACAGGTAAGTACTTCGATACCTAAGTACTATATAGTAATTGACCGAGCGAAGCGAAGGTCTCTGAGTCTACTTGGGTGAATTGGCACTTGTCCGTCCGTCCGTCCGTCCGTCCGTCCGTCCGTCCGTCTGTCAGAGCCTTATAACTTCTGAATTACTGAACGTAATTACTTCAAATTTAAATATACTATGTAAACCGATGGCCTCCCGCCGAATATGGCTTAAAAAGTTATAAAAATCTTTATTTCAGGGGGGCTCTCATAGAAGCGAATGCGAAGTAAAATATTTTTTATAGCATTACATAGGGTTGCGGTATATCATTTTAAAGATAATGAGGAACGGAGTCCAAAAATATTTTTTTTTTAATTTTTCCCCTAAAATTGACGAAATGGGGGGCTTTCAAAGTGGTGATTTTCTGACGTCCAAAGATGACCTCAGAACTCCCAATTTTCTGAAAGGCTGAGCCTGAAACTTGATTAATTATTTGAATTATATCCTGTACTTGAACAACAAATACTAAAATTAGATAAATATTATAAGGAAACGAAGTTATTTAATTTTTAATAAGCTTACGTATTTTGAACAAACTTCACAATGTTGTCAATAGATGGCGCTCTGTACAAATTTATTCGTTTGTGCTTAAAAAGAAAAGGCTGAGCCTGAAACTTGATCACTTATTTGAATTATATCCTGTACTTGAACAACAAATACTAAAATTAGTTAAATATTCTAAGGAAACGAAATTATTTAATTTTTAATGAGCTTCACTATTTTTAACAGAACTTCACATAGATGGCGCTCTGTAAGTTTATGGATACCGCGAGGTCTCAGTTCGGGGCGAACCACTAGTTTTAATTATATTTTACATATATACTATATAGTATTATATGTAAAATATAATTAAAATTATTATATGTAAAATATAATTAATAAATAAATATTATGTACTTAAGTACTTTTGGGTCAGTCAGACTTGAAACCTTAACTGACCGTGCATTGCTCTTTGAATAGTAAGTATATTTCTGAGCAGCTTTAAATGAGAAATTGATCAGTAAAATGAGTTACCAAATTATTAACGGATTATTTTCTATGAAAAAAATGGTTATCATATTTTATAGGATTTATTTATTACAAGGTATATCTATGGTACTGCAAGATTCCCGAAATCTGCAATCAAATCCATACCTACTATCCATATCCATACTTCCATAACCCATACTAATATTATAAATGCGAAAGTGTGTCTGTCTGTCTGTCTGTCTGCTACGCTTTCACGGCCCACCTATTCAACCGATTTTGATGAATTTTGGTACAAGGATTGTTTATATCCCGGGGAAGGACATAGGCTACTCTTTATCCCGGAAAATTAAGGAGTTCCCGCGGGAATCGAAAAAAACTTGGTCCACGCGGACGAAGTTGCGGGAATCATCTAGTCAATAATATTATTCTGAAAACTATACTAGCACAATCATAACTTGCATCCGTATTAGATAAAACGGTGCAAGATTTTCTGTCGAGGAGAAGTCCACACGAGGAGAAATATTGAATCGTGTGTTGACTGTTGATCCACGATAATTGCCTTCCTGTGCCATTTTGTGTGGCCCGTCAATAGAACTCTTAGCTAGAGCTACCCCGCTAGAGCTTGTACATCAGTATAAGCACTTGTATAACGAATTAATTTCTAGGCAAATCGAAAATACTGAGTGCAAAATCCGATGCTCGAGAGCGGGTAAAGTGGGCTGGATTAAGACGAAACTACTAAATTAGACTCCGCACCTCTATATAGTGGGGCGTAATGAAGAGAATTGTAGTGACTTTAGACTGCTGCGATGTTACAGAATACAGGGGTAAAAAATAACTGGAGGAAAAATACCAGTTTCGATTTCGAAGATATAAAATTTGGTCTATGATTATGACAATTCATTATTTCATAATGATAAAAGTGAGCGTAACTAATTGTAAAGTCCTAAAATATTTAACCCCAAACGCTGGCCGTTTCTCACCTAAATCAAACTCATATTAAGTAAATTGTAAACAATATAGAGAGTGCAGACAGATTCCATGAAAAAGCTATAATTCAAACTCTTGAGTCGCGGGCAGCACTTTGACCGCCGTTATGTACTTATTTAAATTCAAATTCAAATGTTTTTTATTAAAATAAGCTTTTACAAGCGCTTTTGAATCGTTATAATATGAATCTACCGCTGGTTCGGAATGCCATTCCTACCGAGAAGAGCCAGCAAGAAACTCGGTGGTTGCTCGGTCGGTTTTTACTATTTCATATTTGTACCCACAGTTTGTACCTACCTACTTAGATGTGCAATGCACTCTACCTACTGAAATGTATCGTGCCTGAAACACATAAGTAGGGGTATTAAGTTGAATTAAGAAATAAAATGCGACTGATAAATTCATTCTTCAGTAACAATTTACAACGCTCAATGTACTCGAAAAGAAATAAAATCATTCAACTGTTGTACCTACATCGATCGGCTCCATTAGGTGTTCGGTAAACAAAAAGCATTTCACGGCGCGCGCGCAGGGCGGCCCGCGTGATTGTTGCACAATTAGTCAATAAGCTATTTTTTCATTACCGGCGTCTTTGTCACCTATCAACCTCGGACGAGCGAGCGATCTGGTACATGGCTACGAGAAAGGTTCAGAGCTCGGGCGCTTGCGGACCTTCTTTGTGTCTAACCTACATATAAATATTGGGCAACGGGGTCGATGAGGTATTCCAGCACAGGTAGTTGAACGCGACACATCTCACCATGAGGACCGCGATGATCGTATTGTGCGCCGCGTACGCGGCGGGCGTGCAGGTGGGCTATCCGCCCGCCACCAGCTACATCTACCGCAGCGACAACGCCGGCCCGCCCAGCCTCATCCAGCTGACGCCCGCCTTCGCCGCGCCTCTGTCCCTCGCCCCCGTGCCGCTGCCCTACGTCAACGCCAAACCCATAGCCATCGAGGACGCCGAAGAGGACGAGGAGAACGGGTACGTGGACTCCGACGACGACGACGACGAAGGCGGCAGCGAGGGCCTCGCCGCGCACGGCCACGAGAGCGGCGGCGGCAGCAGCTACGGCGAGCAGCATCACAACGCTCACGGCGAAAAGGGAAGCAAGGGATACGCTACCGAAGGCCACCACGCCAAAGGGGTCGCCGGCGACTACGGCAAAGCCCACGACGAGGGCTACTACCACGAGAGCAAGGGGGAGAAGGGCGCCCACCGCGACGAGGCCGACGCCCACGGCGCGCACCACCAGGCCGGTAAAAGCTACAAGGGAGGCGACCACGGGCACAAGAAGCACTTCAGCAAGGGCGAGGACATCACCGGCTACCACAAGGTGTTCCACAAGGACGAGTTCAAGAAGGACCACGACTTCTACGACGAGGCCGCCAAGGACGGCCACTTCAACAAGCACGGCTACCGCAAGGCTCACCACGGCGCGGAGAAGGGAGCTCACGCGAAGGGCGGCCACAACGCCGCAGGCTACGACAAGGAAGGCCACGGCAAAGCCGGCTACCACACCAAGGGGCACGTGGACGAGGCGGACGAGGGCCGCACTGCCGAGGAGGGCGCCGACAGCCACTACAGCCACCACGAGGACTACGGCAAGAAGGGCGCCAGCGATCAGGGAAAAGAATACGCGTACGCCGACGGAGACGACGCGGACTACGAGTGAACCGACCCCCCGACTCTTATTTAATCTGATGTACATTTTAATTTATTATCCTAATTGATACTCTTGGTTATTTTGTTATGTTTGATATAATGATGAGGCTGTAAATATTTTTATATTTCATAAATGTAAATAAAATATACACAATGTGTACACGCTCGATTTATTTTCTGTACCTATCTTCGCGGCGTTTCATACTCAGCTGGATATAATTATCTTCTGGCTCTTGCCAATGATGTTTTTTCTTGCATGGTCTGCGCAGGACACGGGCTGTGCCGCTAGTGTGACGTGCCCGGCTAAGGTATACCTACTGTATATTAAGTATCCTGTAGTATACTGTATAGATACCTAAGCCCGGGGTAAGAATCTAGAGGGTAGGTACTTACCCTCATCGATCGATCATCGAGGGATCATCCCCCTCGATGGAAACCAGTCGCCAAGCTGGCCTGAGTTGGCAATTGATTCATTCAGATGAGACTTTACAGTCTTCGTTAGTAATGATGACGTATTACGTAACAACTTCAGTTTCTACCTATCAGCTTGGACCGAGTGTGGGTATATTCAGAATGGAGCTCTGCAGATCCTACCTACCTATCTCAAGTCTCAACACTAACAAAGTCAAATTACGCTCAGCCAGCTCCGCCGCCATTCTTCAGATGTCTTCAGACATAAAGTACAAATCCTTATTATTGTAAATGCGAATGCGAGTTTGTGTGTCTGTTACGCGCTTTCACGGCCCATCTTTTCAACCGATTTAAATGAAAAGTAAGTACCTACCTTAGTTTGTGTTCCGGGGAAGGGCATAGGCTTTATTGTCCGGTAAATGAAGGAGTTCCCGCGGGAATTAAAAAAAAATTAAACTACGCGGACATTAGCATTATGTCGCGCGCATTAGCTAGTAAAAATACTAGACTAGGTATACCTATTAATTACTATAAAGTAGTAAGTAGAAGTGGGTACCTAAGTAGACCGTACGGCGTACTTACTAAGTAGGTACATAATACTTATATAGAAATTTTATTCCTCCGCAAGTGCGGAGCCATAGAATACCTGTATGTGTGGAGCGGATACTAAAAACTGTTACATGATCAGTTCAAGTTCAAATAAAATAAATAGGTAAACTTACGTACTTACCTACTAACTTCCATAGGAATAAAACAAGTTTACTTTTTACAACGTATTTATTATCACTTTTTATCAATTCACTTTTGGCGACATTTTATATTACCTACTTTATCACTACTCTATGACCTATGTTAAGTTTGTCACCTTGTGTGACGTATTAGACTACTATTACCTATTCTGTGGTATTAGTTCATTATCATTTTTACGTCACGGTAATTATCTAATTTAGAGACGACCCTGAACATTTTAAGAATCGATTAATTTTAAATCGATTAAACAAAGGCTTTAAATTAAATAAAGAATATAACTCGACACAAACAAACAGGAAATAGTTAATAGATGTTTAATAGGCTAAGTCAAAGTCAAGTGAATAACAAAATATATATACAACTAGGTATATTGTCAAAGTAATTAACTGTACCTACACTGATTGTTAAACGTCAGCAAAAGTTTATTTGTTTAATTGAATTAGTAATGTGAAGGAATTAATAACGATGATATCTATAACTAAAGCTACGAGGATAGCAAACTTGTCGTTATAAGGATAGTTTTCTTCCCGGAAACATGGGCCACTTTCTATTCTTAAAAATAAAGATTCTCCAGACTCCTAAGTTCTTGTTTTTCTATGCTTTTTGGCAACTGATGAGCTAATCGAAGTTAACGTTATGTTACAATTGTATACATAATATTATTATTATTATTACGCACTAGGAAGAAGAAGTCAACGCTCACTATATGTATCCAGATCCAGAAGTTGAACTTATACTTAGCAGTTAAGTTACTGTTCTGGTAAATCTAAAATTTGGAAATCTTATCTTCGGAACAGAAGCTGCTTTTTGGCAAAGGCATGAAAGTCTTTCACTGATAAATTTAGAATATTCACTACCGTAATTACTTTTTTTACTCCTTGCATGCTATGATCATCTGTTAAGTCTGTGATGAAACTAATGTGTCCTGCCTGCTCTCACTACAATGCAGAAACTTTGACAATGATAAGCAACCTCATCCACGTTCGAAGTCGATAAGCGAGCTATTAAATCTTGCTAGCCATCTTGGAAGTTTTCCTGAGGCATAGGATTCGATTTCCGAAATGAAGACAACCGAAGTCTAAGACCAACGTCATAGCCCAAACCATTAGCAAGCTGAAGTGGCTGTGGGAAGTGTGAGTAGGCCATGCGGAGGGGCGATGAAGGTTAAAGTATAAAATTCCTAGAGAAAAGACCGCATACAAATAAGTGTAGTGTTGAGCGCCCTCCTGGACAATGAACCAGAGTTCAACCTGGTTCTGGTTCTGGTTCTGGTTGAACAAACTGGTGGGAAGAAACTGAATAAGAGCTGATAATAATGGGCATTGTGCAACCACAAAATATTCTTCCCTTAAATTACTACAGTTAATGATATATTATTGTCTGTTTCAATTATTCTAGAGCCCTAGCTCATAGTTTAAGTAAGTAAGTGAAAAATATTTGCTCAAACTTGTTTTCATATTATATTCAAAATAAAATACAAGATGTAGATACACACCTTGCGCGTTGTCACTCCTAATAATGATAAACGGGCCTGGAATATTTTGTGTCATAAATAATCCACTGATATATAATCCGTACCTAGCTAACTTGGTGGACTATGACCAAATTTTTCTTATTCTGAGGGGTGACTCTGCTCAGTAGTGGCCTGGCGATGTGTTCACATGATAAAACGATAAAGTTTATAAGGTAGGACAGATGCCGACCAGTGTCGGAAAGCCGATTACTTAGTCAAATCAATTAAAGTTCAGCTAGGCGGAACCACGAAACGAGGAATCTTTGAGAAAAAACTTATCCTTGTCCGCGAATTTCCAACTAAGGCTATATAAACTAAGCGAATCGCATGTATGTCAGTGTCGTAACCCACTTCAATTGCGCAAGATCGGGTAAAAAATCTAAAAATGGAGAAGAAATTGTTATTTGTGCTGTTACTTACATCAATTTTATACTGGGCTGACTCGTTGCCGGTTGACTTAGGTTCACTGGAGTTTGATAATCTTGACACTGATATAGCCAACTTGAAGTACGAAGGGCAAAACGGAGATTTGGATGACTTTTTCAAAACTTCCGAAAAAGAAAACGGTAACGAGAAAAAGTCGAAAAATAAATTTAATGTATCCGAATTCAAAAAGAAAAGTTCTGACGCTAAAGGTGTAAAGGTTAAATTTGATATCGGAGAATTGAAAAAATTTCTTAAGCAGGCTGGATTACACGACATTGGATCGTACGACGATGGTGCTATTTATGCCATAGCAAAAGGATTAACTAAATCCGGTGTGGGTATAACTGGAAACGAAGATAGGAAATATAAAAAAGGCACGAAATCCAAAGGATTTCATAAAATTTCACATAAAGACGAGTATAATAAAGAGAAAGAATTTTACGAAGAAGATGAAACTAACGGGGTAATAAAGAAAGTAGGTGCAAAAGGCATAGGATTCAATATTGGCGCTGGCGCGGGAATAAAAAAAGGCTACTTTCATCATGATCGCGAAAAGGACTTACTTGGCAAAGAAGGATTTTCAAATAAAGGAAAATTGAATAAGGAATATGAAGGATTCAGTGATTCTCAAGGATTTGATGCTTATTTTAATAGTGAATAGAGTGATTTAGTTTCTTTTTAATTGGTATTCAGATAAAGAGTTTTTAGTTTACGCTGGTATGAATATTGGTTTTATTTATCCGTGAGCATGACTAATTATTGTTGGTCATGAATGAATGGTTCGAGGTTTTCAGATGTTTCTTTTTATCTGTTTTTTATGTACAGGTATTGTTATGCCAAGTTTTATTAAAATATGTCAAAAAAATTACAAAAATAGTGTAAATTAAAAATGTCAAACATCATTTTTCTAAATAGGTATTATACAAAGTCAGTAAATCACTCAAAAAAGAAAAGCATTCATAATTTAAGTACCTAAGTAGATCGTTACGCTATTAATTTAATATCCATAGCCTCTTACGTGTGTATTTAAAAAGGTTTCTAAACAAAACCGTTTTTAAACAATGTAATTTATTGTTTGAACAGTACACATTTATTTTTGTTTTCATTACTATGGGGTGGCATAAGCATAAGTTTGTAAACATATGCGGTAAGTTTAGCAGGTGTTATTTTATTGTATCGTCATAACGCAATAGCCGGCGATACAGAACCATTTTCTAATTTCTTAAATAGTTCTCTTAAACCTAAAATATAAAAATACTATGAGAATTTCGTATTTGGTTAATTATTATTTATTGAAACATTAAACTTGTTCCAGCTCTATTTATTTTGCAAGTTGCTAGTTGTTCAGATTGCTTACATTTAGTTCCCGCATCATATGGTGACAACTTAGGTCAATCACCAAACTTGGGCAGTGGTGTGATATCTAATACTCCTTTATATAATCCACTCAATCTGGATTCAGAAACTGATCCCTTTAAAAATGGACAAAAAGCCTTTGGACTCATATCGCCTCCGCCGTTTGTACCTGATGACGATACAAGTGCTGGATACCAGACCAAGGCTTTCAGCTGTTCCTTGACGCCATGCCTGCAAGAGGAAACGACGTCAGCTGTGTGCGCCTGCAATTTCAATACGGGCAATGTTGTTACTTTTAAAAATAGTTGTGATGTTAAAAAACATAATTGCAGGTTTGATACATGTAAGTTCTCGCCAGCAGGCAGCAAGAGTCAAGACGCAATAATTTAAGAATGATAAGAAAGCTTTTTCATATTCAAATTTGACTACATTTAAGTAGGTATCATACCATATTGCTTAATTAGTTTATATAAATCTTGTGGAAGCTCTTTGATTTACCGGAATCAGGAGAATAATGCAAAATCAGTAGTGCAATTTCCTCAAAATCGATTAAACTAATCAGGTACTCTTTCGAATTTTTCTAATACTCATTAGGATGACATTATTGCTTATTATTGAACTTTTGTTAGATACAAACTGTTATTGAGTGTGCTACGAACTTGTTTGCTTGGTCAAAATTAGTAATACTACTGATATTTTAATTTTATTCCTTTCAGCGTTCAGAATTATTCTAGACGAGATTTGCCCCTGGGAGTACGAATCGCGACGAAGTAACAAACGATTTGAAGTCAACTACAATGATCCGAAATACTTTAATAAATAATTATTCTAAGCTCAAATTAACGAGTTTTCTAACAATTTAATAAAATTAATTACAGAAAATAAAAATAATTTTACTCAAACTTTAATTCTGATCCTAACGAGGCGCGTCATTATTTTTCATAGGTTCAAATCACAGCCAGGTTCAAATAAACAGAATAATGCAATTAATTAATATGAGGTTACGACCATTATAATAATTTGAATCGAAGCAGGCGTTACTTTGCGGAAGTCCATGATAATGAATGAACCAGAAGCTTAATAATTCGCTATATAAATATTATAAATGCGAAAGTTTGGATGGATGTATGGATGTGTGGATGTATGGATGTATGGATGTTTGTTACTCAATCACGCTCCAACGGCTGAACGGATCTGGATGAAATTTGGCACAGAGATAGATTATAGTCTGGAATAGCACGTAGGTTACTTTTTATCGCGGAAAATTAAAGAGTTCCCGCGGGAACCGAAAAAATCTCAATCCACGCGGACGAAGTCGCGGGCATCAGCTAGTTCGCTATAATCCGCCACAGCTTCTGTTAGATAAGCTTTTGGTTCATTCATGACCATTAATTTTATTCATTGATGTATAATTTTGACACATTTACTTTATTTTTATGTACAATACTTCTTCATGTAGGTAGGTACTTGTTTGTCAGAATGAATCAAAATGCAAAGTGAATCGATATTGAAATCGGAAAATTTTATGGAATCACTAGTATGAAAATAGAAAAAAAATCTCTTGTCTATTCTTTCACGTCACTTTTGCTGCTGTCATGCTGTCAAGGCTCAAGTGTCAATAATCGAATTCTATAGTCTATGAATCGTAATGAATTGAAGTTGAAGTGTTTGTGTAAATGATTGTGAAACAAAGAATATTACAATACGAAATAGATGAGGTTCGGTAGAGACAACCTTTGGAACTTTACTCATGAGTACGGAAGAGACTCTGTTGAATCTCGACTTCGACAAAGTCCCCACAACGAGTACGGCTCCCGATGACGGCGTGGTATCTCTGTCGAGTAGCGCCGAGGACATCTGCCTAGTGCCGGAGGTCGGCTTCGAAGGCAACGTGGATTCCGCGGGCGTCAACCGCGAGTCGCAGCCGCTGCTCGGCGGCCGCGGCGACCTGGACCTCTCCTGCAACCACTTCCCAGGTACGGCGGCCGTCTCGCCCGCAGCCGCGCCACGCAGCTGGCTGGCGCACTTGTGCGTCTTCCTCCGACGCCGTAGGGCTTCCCACCACTAATTATCACCACAACATTCTCAGTCTCTACTGGCATTGCATGAATTTTGACGAGTTTCGAGCTCCTTGACCCTAAATCATAATTTTCCTTGTTAAAATTTGTTTGTCTTCAACTCAATGTAGCTGCAATTTGACCAACTTCAGAATGTTTTCTTTCATGTAATGTTAGTGTCTATTGCTTTGTTTACACTGGGCTGAACGTAGGCACAGATGATATTTTCATGTCAATTTTCAGTGAAGCGTAACAGCTGTTGTTTTCAGCAGTTTTCAACAGTTTTTCTGTGATGGATTTGCTGTTTGTGTGTAGTGAGTAGATATTTGTTTAGCTTATTGCTCTCAGATTATTTGTGAAATTAGGCATATATTAATAAAATGCTACTAATTATATACTGGCCTTCCATATGGTTGTGTATGAAAATATTTATAGATATTACTTGGAAATTACTTTAAAAAAAACTATGCCACATAAGATTTAATAATAAATAATTCTTTATTGTGTTTTTTGTGTAGGATAATTTCCACAACAACAGCTAATAAGTAGCTCTCGATAGTCAATCAAAATAATATGCCAGTGCGGTACATCAACTTACACACAAAACAAACTACTTAAATTACTTAACTATGCACTCACAAAATATGAAATTGATTCATTAATATTATTTACCTATTCAATAAATACTACAACTTGTTATCTCATTAGTACTCAGCTAATATTCAAATTATGTTAATGAATAACTTATTTCATGGTCAAAGTTACTTGACTATGTACTTAAATACTTACTTGAGTAGGTATATATTAATGTTACAAGTTCTAAAATTTTTATCTTGAAATTCCAACAAAAAATGACGTTACAAAAATGGGAACTTAAGTCTTTTTCCATATTCCAATTAATTCATATCAGGTAATTAAGTACCTACCCATCAATATTTACTTGACCTCTAATAGTATAAAGTTGTTGATTGTTGATTGATCAGGTAAGATGATTCCAAGTTGATGTTGGAATGATCGTACCTGCAATTGTATTCTTTAGGGAGTCACACCAACTGTATAATTGAGGAGCTTGTTGAGTGAGTTCTCATTGGTCACTGAAGATTAAGTTTACGGCTGCCGTTAAAACAACTAGCATTATTGCCATGCACGTGAAGTCTTACAAGTGGGTGGTCCCTGGTTTCATTTAGGGATTTACTATAATTTAATAGAGATAGACCAAGTATACTTATAGGTGTTTTCCTTATAATTTTCTCAAAGATGTAAGAGATCCCTGTACATAATTTTGTCAAAACTGGTCAAGTTGATGTACCAGGCAAAGCTAACAGAAAGGCAGACAGAAACTTTCGCTTTTATAATATTATCTGTTGTCTGCTCTGGCAGGAGGTTTTGTCTGTGGCTAGTTTCAACCTTACTACCAAGATTAGTGATTCCATGTTAAAGTAGAGAGCTAATTACGCTGCCACATGCATTCCATGTATTCCCGCTTCCGCCTTAGCATTTATCCATATTAAATCAAATATCGAATAAATATTATAAATGCGAAAGTTTGGATGGGATGTATGGATGTATGGATGTGTGGATGTATGGATGTTTGTTACTCAATCACGCTCCAACGGCTGAACGGATCTGGATGAAATTTGGCACAGAGATAGATTAAAGTCTGGAATAGCACATAGGCTACTTTTTATCCCGGAAAATTAAAGAGTTCCCACGGGAACCGAAAAACCTCAATCCACGCGGACGAAGTCGCGGGCATCAGCTAGTATATTATATATCATACTAACATTATATATACAAAAGTGTGTTTGTCCTTCAATCGCACTGCAATAGAGTAACAGATCGATGTGATTTTTTGCATGGGTGTAGTTGTGGACCTGGAAAGTGACATAGGCTACTTTGCATCCCTGAAAATTATGGGAATGGAAATTCCTGTGGGAATTAAAAACATATTCCACGCAGATGAAGTCGTGGGTTAGCTAGTATTACATGTATAAAATAAAAAAAGGAAATAAAAGCAGGTTGACTGTACATGTCTATTTAATTAAAACAATTCTGTAGTTAATCTTTAAAGTTGTTAATGTTAAATAACATTCTAAAATTGAATTTTGCAATTATTTGGTGTGTAGTGATAAGTGGGACATGTAGGTACTGTTTTGTTCAAAGCGACTGATAATGTGGAGTTTGATACAAGTTCTTCACTACTTAGTCTTTAAATTATCAGTCACTGACCTTTGCCATTTAACTTGATTCCGTTTAAATATGTTTGACACTGAATTGGTATCAAAGTCTATGGTTTGTCCTCACTTTGATGGAAAACAACCTTTAGTATCTACCTACTTACTTTTTGTTTTGAACAGCATTAGACTAATTGTTGAGAAAATTAACAAAAAAAAGTTCCAAAAATTGGTGACTAAATTGGTAAATCTTCATTCTACATTTTTTATACTATAAATGTTAAATTGTGTGTCTGTCTCCTTGCTTTCATAGCCCACCGACCGACCGACCGATTTTGAGGAAATTTGGTACAGAGATAGGTTGCATGATGCATCCCAGGGAAGGACACATGCTTTACTGTTACGGCTACCATTAAAACCTAAATCCATGCAGACCATCCATCATCTAGTAAAATTATAAAGAGACCTAGCCTCAAACCAGATCAGGAGCTAATTTAGAAATTATAAATTCCTTTAATCCCACTGAGAATCGAATCAATGCCTCCTTCGTTCTAATATCTACGAATGGTTCATTCGTCATTGAATACGAAACCAATCACTCAAGTGTGTCTAGTTTTTTTTTCGTTAGTGTAATCTGCGATCAGTCCAAGGACTATGAGCAATTAAGTTGAAGGAGTAAATGTCGTTTTGAGCCGATCCTCTTATTGGAATTAGCACTATTTCATTCATTGGACCCTGCAGGTCGAGTATGCGTTTCTTTTTAGGCGCGTTGGGCAATCCTCCACCAAGAGCTAGCTAGCTAGAGCTAGCGGATTTGGATGTGTATGGAGACGGTCCTTATAGCGTTTCGCTAGCCCCTGAGCTTCCTCCTTTACTGTCGGCATTTGTAAGTTCTGGTGAAGTATGTCTGGATTCACGTCGCCTGAGCAGCGGCCGTGACCCGGACCCAAAACAGCTCACGTTTCAAGCGGGGTGTCGCGGCGCACACGGAGACGTTCGTATATTGACTACATGCATACATTAATAAGAATTAAAAACCAATATTTACCTATTACAGTACAGCTCGGTAAGTAGATACGGTTGGCAGTATGATATAGACATCAAATGCAACTAATTTGGCCAACTCCACTGTTCCTCAGGACAATCAACATTTTTTTTAAAATAAAGAATTCCACTATAAGCCTCCAGCCTTTGGCTGTTCATACGGAACTCATAGTAGGGCTGCCACACGTAATTCCTCCACCCTCAGAACGGCAACTATTTGAGGACTTTCAGCGAAAATGTTGCCGGGACGTCTTCCAACTCGGCGGTTTTCTCGGCGTTGTCTGTAGTTGGTTTTCTCGTCTCCCTGCCAGGCTTCTTCAGGAACCTTTGAAGTAACCGGAGGATGAGAAGAATGCATATACCCGATAGTATTATGTAGAAGGGTATGGTAGTGTGATAAAGGGTGCTTGACTGTACTTGTTCGATTCTGAGAGGGGCTTGAACCATGATTTTCTCTTGAATATTATGAAGATCTTGAAGGTTGATGGAGCTTAAATTGAAGCGTGGTGATGTGATAGCCTGTTTTCCGACGTCGTAGGGTATCTTAGATAGTTTTAAAGCCTGGCCCTTGATTTCGTCGTAGTCGTTGACTATGGTAAGGTCCTCGGACTTCAGGCGACATCCGACCGGGATTGTAGCGAAGTAGCTTCCCTGGAGTGAAGTGTGGTCTTGCTGGTCGCAGGAAAGCTGTACTCTTGTGGTCTTGGGGAACGACAGAATGTAGTGTCTATCGTCTAGCTTCTCCATTGCTTCATCCGCTAGATTGATGGTTGCGAGTTGACAGGATTCCCGTAGAGTTTGCTTGACGATCAGTTCGTGGATGCAGTCTGATTTAGTGCGGATTTGATGGTCGATCCCTTTTTCGCATAGGAACCAGTTGTTAAACTTCGGACATTCTGTCTCTATGTACACGAATGATTCCTCGTTAGTTGCTATGAAGGGATAGGACGGGATGAGAGCCTGAGCATTTTTTTTAGGAACTATCGATAGCCTATATAAGTTAAATATATCCTTAGACAAGATTGGGAAATTAAATACGAAAACTATTTGTTTTTCTACGTAGTACGACGTTGGTTTTATGATATCGTAATAATCCCTTAGTTCTAATTTTAATATTTGATCTACCCCGTAAATACTTTGAAGCTTACTAATCATTGAACTTAATACATCTATATCTATCATAGAGTGGTACGTGCTCGATGCGCGTACGAATGCTAAACTATTTTCTATTCTAATTAATTCTTGCATTAAATCCTCTACGTTATAGCTGTTTTAGAAATATCTTGGGGGTCCATTTCTACTTGGTAGAACCCGCTGGCTAAGTCTAGGGTCGTAAAGTATTGACATTTTCCTAGTTTGTCAAATACGTCATTAATATTCGGTATTGGGTATTTGTCGTAAGATTGATCGTCAACGGTCGTATTATGGTAGTAAGAATTGTTAAAGTCACAAGGCAAACCCTGGTCATAAGCATTACTATAGTCATTATTGTAAGTGTAATCGTACTCGGGCTCGTAGTAAGTATTGTAGTCATCGTAATATGATCCGTCATATGGCATACATTCATTTACGTGCATTTCGCGCGGTTTGAAATTATTACCAGCTGGAGGGTTCCCGGACCTATTCCAATTATAACCTGTTGGGGCATTAATAGGAGGTAATGGTCGGGTATTGAATCTTTGGACTCCACTCATAGGCTGTAGTGTTTGTCCGTTAGTCTGGTTGTTTCGGGGTGTATCTGGTATTCCATTTGAGTTGATGGTACAGGCCGCGGTGCCTGTGATTTTATTTAAAATACCATTAATTACACACGAGTTAGCGAACTCATTACCCGGTGCCGTGCTTACGTATTGCGCAACAAGCTGATCGCATATTTTTATAAACCGTGTCAATATGTTAGGGTTACCATCAAAATCTGGGACAAGGCGAAGTGCCTTAAAAATTGTGTCTGGCTGGGCTTGGGCCATCTCAAACAACTGGTCTAAACCTAAATTACTTTCTAAGTCTAAATATCTATTATTATCTACTATTTGTCGTCGGGCCTGTCTGAATTCAGGCTCGCGAGAACTAGAGGCTCTTGGGTGGTAAATCTTGAGGAATTTACAGGTACTTAAGGATAAGGAGAGCAACACGAGAAATATTCTAGTGTACTCACATATACCGCATGGCTCCTTTTCTTCGGAATCGATTTCTTGATTCTCCTCCTGATGTGCCACAGGTCCGTAGGTTCTCTTCGACTTCGGGACTTGATAGCCCCCGGGAACACAAGTCTTCCCGCGAAGATCCTCAAAACTGCGCCAAATACGTTAGTGGCACTTGGAGGATTTAAAAAAAAGGATTTATTTTACTACTTATTTAATTAGTTACAAAAAATAATTATTACTAGGAAAATGGTGACTCTACCCGATGTTAGGAATAGAATAATTTAATCTAGATCTTAATTAATAATGATGCGTCGGCTTGACCCTAATAAACAAAATTACGTGTTGGTAGGGGTTGCAACGTCGGCGATCTTCGTAGGGCTGCCACATCTTCGTAGGGCTGCCACACGTAATTCTCGCTTTCTGTGAAAGTTGCGTCTCAAACTACAAATAAACTTATCTATTTGATATCATTTGAAGGCTTGGATAAGCTGCATTCTTATCACAATATGGTAAAGTCGTTAACTGTCGCAATAGATTTCATCAATACTGCACTGCTGATACGTTAAGACTACCACCGGTTCGGAAAGCTGATTCCACTAAGAAGAGCCGGCAAGAAACTCGGTATAGTTGCTCTTTTCATAAAAAGAAAAATGTTTCTGAGTAATTATTGTAAACAATACACAACAGTTACCTTACAAGTATTACACTGACTGACATAGCTCGAAGGACCGATAGACGTTGGGGTCCCAAAGTGGCAGAAGCCAGACTCGGTGCATGGACAACATCAAACGAGTCGTTTGATCCAGGTTGCGCGAGACCGTGGCATGTGGATATCCTTGCGAGAGACCTAATATCCACCTGTGACCGTCTATTGGTTGACGACGACGACCTGACGGGAGCTTGTCTGATGTGAAGCCTAGAAGTTAAGTTATAATGACTAGGTAGGACATACGTTGCACATAGGAGACGCGGTACGCTCAGGTCTGAGGCCTAGCCCCTATTGACGTGGTTCGC
The DNA here is from genome assembly GCA_917051295.2 of Erebia ligea. NCBI lineage: Eukaryota > Metazoa > Arthropoda > Insecta > Lepidoptera > Nymphalidae > Erebia > Erebia ligea. The sequence continues at coordinate 110,100 of OU785240.1, read as the reverse complement.
GCAACTTGCAGATGACCCTGCGTTCAGCGAGCTGGTGTGGCAGGCGGAGGTGGCCATCGACAATGGCATCTTCCCCGAGAGGATCTACCAGGGCTCCAGCGGCTCATACTTCGTCAAGAATCCCGGAGGAGTGAGTCTTACGCTTTGAAACATCGCTTTTGGCTACCAGTCCCCCTTTCCCTTCCAAACATATTAATTATCTATAAACAAGGATATTATGTAATGACAATTAATGTTATGCGATAGCTAAAGGTTCAGTTATTACTGTAGTCTATATGTAAGACTAGTACTGTATGTATTGATCGTGTAATCCAGTATATTCATGGATGATTGTTGTGTTGGTGATCTTACACAGTATTTACTGAACGTCTAGCCATCGCCTTACATACAAAACGCTATATTCTTACAGCATACTCGGTGTTATTATGGTAGCGACGTGATGAACTACGCTATGATGATAATGAGACGATCCGGTTTGTGGATTTACGTTAATCAAATAAATATTATAAATGCGAAAGTTTGGATGGATGTATGGATGTATGGATGTTTGTTACTCAATCACGCTCCAACGGCTGAACGGATCTGGATGAAATATAGCACAGAGATAGATTATAGTCTGGAATAGCCCATAGGCTACTTTTTATCCCGGAAAATTAAAGAGTTCCCGCGGGAACCGAAAAACCGCGATCCACGCGGACGAAGTCGCGGGCATCAGCTAGTTCTAAATACATCTCTCATTATGAATTATCACAACCCAGGGAGTGAATATAGAATGACCTTGTCTTATTGATATTTGGGTCTAAACAACAGATAAGATTGAGTTATTAATCAAATTGTTATAAAAATTTAGGAAAATGATATGATAAATTGGCGAGTTCTTTTGTGTAAATATTTTCTGTTGACAAAATGGACTACCTAAAACCTGCTTGTTAAACTAATTGGTAGCCAATCATATAATCCACTATTCGTTAGAATGTATTAGTTCAGGTCGATTGTTATCGATATGACGATAAACGACGAAAGTGCTCGTGTTGGAACGAAACAAATTGCATAAAACTGCTGACTGTAGCAAATAAAGTAGAGAGAATATATGGGAATTTACGGATATGTGGTAAAGGTCAGTAAATTGAGCGTCGTTGGTCGCGTGCCGCCAATTTTGTTTGCATAGTTTAATATTCGATTGAGCGTATTTTGATCACATTTCATCAAGGCTAAAAGAAACCTAAAGGGGGACCTACATGGGTCGATTTTCACCGTGCGGCTGATTACTTGCCGAATCGACTAACTTAGCTACCTACTCCATTTACATTATAGGTCATTCTCTTCGAAACTGTAAAGCAGAGCAGATGTTTTACCTGCTGAAGTCGCAATTAACACTACTTAAATGGAAGGGAAGGAAAATCTTAAATATTTGTTTGGAATACATCTCATATGATCTCATACGATGAGCATTTTCATGGTCAATTTTTGTCATCCGCCACATGCGGTCTGTGATCGCACGGCATAATTACCTTGCTTTTGGCGTATAATGCTATTTCAGTCACTTGTAATAAAATATAATTGTCCAGTCGGTATGCTTTAGTTGCACGGTTGATTTTCGCTGTGTGGCATAGTCATACGGCAATCCAATCCGTGTAAACCCCGCTTAAAAATTACGCATTCAATATAAGTAATTGGTAAACTTATGTACATGGTGCTAAGAAAAATAATCGCCGAAAACTTAGATAAGTGACTGCTTTATATTGTAAATTAGTGAAAAATATCCCTGTAAGGTCAAGTATCCCTTGAGTAGTTGTTGGCAAGAATTTTGTGCTCTGTGCCTCGCGTTCATATTAATTGATCACGATAAACGCGACCGCGGGTCCCGACTACCAACTCCCGCCCGTCACTATACAAAATAACATACTTTACTAACGGGTGCCAGCGACTTCGCCCGCGTCGAATTTATGTATTAAGAGGACTTTGGCAATTGGCAGTAGTGCTTATGTACATGTATTTACATGTTTATTTACATTTTATATCAAATAGATGGATAGAGAATAGAGATGTATCGTTGCATTTTAAATACCTATTACCCAGTTTTGATTATGATTTTCTGTGGTAGGTAACTACTAAATACGGAATTGGTATAACTAATAACTATGCTTATTCCCATTCCCCAGTATGCAACATATCTCCGTAACAAATTGTTTCAAGATTGGTTTAGACATGAACAAACTCTTCCACCTTTAGTGTATAATTAGGCAAATAGTATTCGCTCCCGAGCTAAGTGGAGCTGCTGTCTCTTCTACACGCGTGGTCGAGGCGAGAGCAGTTCCAGGCGCAGGGAGCGCAGATTATACATCCTTTGCGGGGTTGAGGCGGCTTGAAGCATGGTCCCCTTAGTTGGTGTAAAGGAAACATTAAAATCTCGCGGTTTCGAGGCTCGATGGCCATCGAGACCGCCATAAGCCTATCGATGATTTACTCCGTTATGGGAGTTATATAAGCCAATCATACTTTAATATTATAAATGCGAAAGTGTGTTTGTTTGTTGGTTTGTCCTTCAATCACTCCGCTACGGACCAAAGTATTGACGTGATTTTTGGCATGGGTATATAGTTGAGGATCTGGAGAGTGACATAGGCTACTTTTTATCCCGGAAAATTAAGAAGTTCCCGCAGGAATAAAAAAAAACTTAAAACACGCGGGCGAAGTCGCGGGCATCAGCTAGTAGAATATAAAAGCCCTAAAATTAAAAACTAACCCTCCGAGCAAAATCCATAGAGCTGCGAAAATAATAATAATTAATTAATGTCCTCCCGACCGAATTTCGGCCACGGTGGCCTATCTCCAGAAAGATTAGCCATCTGCGCGGGAGATATTACAGTGCGCAGACACAGCTGTAGAGCTGCTAGGTAGATACTGAGAAACTATTTTATACAACTCGTGCGGGAACCCGTTTATTAAAAATTGTAAAAGATAATTTGTCTATCGTCAAGATCGGTACAGCGGCTTATTCGTGAAAAGGCAGCAGACACGAGACAATTATTTTTCTGTTGATTTTGTTGACCCGACGATGTTTTTGACGTCTTTTATACCTATTAGAATGTTCGTTTAATATTGGGTAACGTGAGCCGAAGGCCTCAAGCGTAAACCGTAAACCACGGAAACTCGATATTGTCGATATGCAAAGTGTGAATTTCGGCCTCTATCGGGCTCAGACTATCCTATATTCCGTTATCGATAAAATATGTGATTGTATGTGGTTTACGATATGATAGCTTTGTTTGTTTGTACTTTGTAGGGTGCTCCGTGCTACGCAGGTGCGGTAGGTACTTGTTTTGTCATTTACGAACACCGTTTTTGGGGCTAGAGATAATTTATATTTGTAATTTGTAGATAGGAAAACTTTACTTATTTCAAATTTCATTCAATTTTCTTTGGCTTCTCCCAAATTATAGTCCAATTTAGACATCCAATGTTAGTAGAGCTACAGGCTCTACATTCTACAGTAGGCTGTAGGCAGTGGCGATTCCTCTAAGATTGCGCAGCTTGCGCCGCAATACCAATAATTATGAATTAGTTACTTACCAATTATCCTAGATCTATTTAAGTAATTTATCAAAACATTTAAGTTTATCAATTAAATGATTGTGTTAATCGATAATTATTTAAAATCACGCACGCTCCATGACACCTCGCACCTTGGTTGTGAGTTGTGACTTGTGACGTGCGCCGCATCGCCACGTGGCTCGTACTGCGAGAATCTTCGAACTCGCGTCGGCCCGCTTTCTCCCCGCTCACTACGGGCCGAAGGCGTGCACTATGAGTTGCGCATTGCGAGCTACTCGCTTTTGCCGAAACTCAAAAACTACTCAACCGATTTTTAAAAAAAATTTACCTATAGAAAGCTACATTATCAGCGAGTAACATAGGCTGTATTTTATTTTCAAAAACATTAAAGATCCCTACGAAAATTGCAATAATGTGAATGAAGTCGGAAAAAATTGTCTCATCTGAGAGCTTCCGTGGCGTGCGCTGCATAAATGGTAAAAGGTACACGAAAACAATGTATGGTGGAATTGTTCCTCTCAAAAAGTTCTAAAAAAAAGTCCGCGATAGCATATAGCTATCTTTTAAGGTCGTCTCACAATAACAGTCATTATGATTTTCAAATTTGGTCTAAAACAATGCTATACTCGCGAAGGTGTTTTTACCAACATAGTATTAATCCTTATCAAAATAACATGGTTGTTAATCTCAAGTATTTAATAATAGATCAAATTCGCCCTTACACCACTTAATTCAGATGAATATTTTAGAAGATATCATAGTAATAATGTAACACGCACTATAATACTAATATTATAAAGAGGTTAAGTTTGTGAGTTTGTGAGGTTGTAGGGGTAATCTCTGGATCTACTGAACCGATTTTGAAAATTCTGGTACCAGTAGAAAGTCACATTATTTGTGAGTCTCATAGGCTTGGTACGAGAACCGAGATTAACCCGAAAAATTAGGGAGGTCCCGTGGGAATCTAAAAAACTTATTTCACGCGGACGAAGTCGCGGGAATCTGCTAGTGTAAAATAAATAAAAATAGTATTCTTTATTCTAGTAAGTACAAGTTAGCCCTTGACTGCAATGTCACCAGGTGGTGGGTGATGATGTAAGTACCTACTCTAAGATGGTAGCGCGCAAACCTGTTAGGGATATACCTATCAGTTATATTAAACCTGTACTTATCCCTAATCAGTGATATATGAGGTAAATGTATTTTAATGAGAAAATACCTAAGTAACCATTAACTAGCGCAAACCCAAGATTGACCACCAGGAATCGCCACTGGCTGTAGGCTGTTTTCCGCATCTGCTAATTTGGTATGATGAAGATCAATTTAATTATTAAGAATCGCTCTGGAGGGGTAAAGGTCACATGCACAAAAATGTTATACAGACACAATTTCATCTCGACGGTTATTAGTGTTATTAATAATTCGGTCGGGCCCCGGGGCCACAGATGTAGCGAAAAATTAGCGACACCGCCCGCAGCCTCGCTCCCGGGGGAATTCCGCACAATTCCTGTTTATTCCTTGTCTATATTACAAAGGGAACCTATGTGCAAAATCTCAGCTTTAATAAACGACTGCCTGAAAAAAAGAGTATATTGTTTTTAGGGTTCATCATGTATGTAGATGATGCCCGCGACTTCGTCTGCGTGGATCAAGATTTTTTGATTCCCGCGGGAACTCCTTAATTTTCCGGGATTAAAAGTAGCCTATGTCCTTCCCCGGGATATAACCTACCTCTATACCAAATTTCAGCAAAATCGGTTGAAAAGATGGGCCGGGAAAGCGTAGCAGACAGACAGACAGACAGACACACTTTCGCATTTATAATATTAGTATGGATGTATGTATGTATGTGAGTTTGTATATTCCACCATAACTTCTATACGCCTAAACGGATTTTGATGAATGAGGTATCGTTAGAATCCTTAGCTTATTCCGAGTGACATAGGCTGGTGAAATTTAAAAAAATATTGATAGGGTGACCATGGTCCCGCATCAAAGACTAAAGTTGAATTTATTTTTTCCATATAAGACTACATTTCAATATCCAGTGATTCACAAAAAAATATCATTTAACTATGGCAATCGTATTTTTTAATTCATAAAGTTTGTAGGACTGTATAGGCCATAGGGGTTTTGGGGGTCGTTCAAATTCAAACTCATGTTTTTTATTCAAATTAACTTTTTAAAAGTGCTTTTGAATCGTCGAGTGAATCTACTACTGGTTCGGAATGAGGAACTACTACTCGTTGATGAATCAGTCATCGAGTGAGAGTCGGGCCTATTCGATTGTGTTTTCGTTTCGGTCGATGATAACGACGGCGATGGTTTCGGCGCAGAAAATCATCGGCGTGTTCAAGCCGAAGGACGAGGAGCCGTACGGGCGGCTGAACCCCAAGTGGACCAAGTGGATGCACAAGCTGTGCTGCCCGTGCTGCTTCGGCCGCTCGTGCCTCATCCCCAACCAGGGCTACCTGTCCGAGGCGGGCGCCAGCTTGGTGGACCAGAAGATCGGGCTCGGCGTCGTGCCCGACACCAAGGTGAGCGAACCGACGTCCGCACTCCCCTTTTGAGAACATTTGAACCTCTAATGTCCTCCCGACTTTCGGCCACGGCGGCCAATCTCTAGAGAGATTAGCCATACGCGCGGGAGATATTATAGTGCACAAGTGTGTGCGCAAACACAGGTGCACTCTCTGTTCCTTTACTCTCATAGCCCGATGGGATGGAAAATCCGACACGATCGGAGAGAGATCAGGCGCAGGACCGACGGCTTAACGTGCTTTCCGAGGCACGGGGGTGAAACACCGCCAACTTCCTATCTCCGGGCTAGTACTGAAAATTTCTAGTCGGAAAAACCCAATACTTAATTATGGCCCGATCCTCGAACCCGGAACCTCGTCGGCTGCAGTCGAATATATTGGAATAGAACGTGCCATGGAGCGTTTGTCTGTCGGCAGGTGGTGAAGCTGGTGTCGGAGACGTTCAACTACCTGCGCATCGACCGCGAGCGCTCGCGGCTCAAGCGCGCCATCACCGAGCAGTTCCCCAACCTGCGCTTCAACCGCATGGGCCTGCCGCCCAAGGTCAGTGCGCGCCTGTGCTTGTGCCAGACTCACTGATACCACTTGCAGGAGCTTACAGAGCTGTAACTATATCGAGGCTTGCAGCAGTTCAGATTCTCTTCAGGTTTAATACGGAATATCGTGTGAACACATTGTGTGAGTGTGAACATTAGTATCCCAAGAAAACTCCTACCATTATTTGAATATTGGAAAGGGGTCACGACTCTCAGTAATGAGGAATACGACAGAGAGAGTTTGTGTGAACAACCCTCAAATTAGTATAATCCTTAAATTTCTTATTCCCAAGTTCGAGGATGACATCGAGCGATCGATCGAGCAGGGTGCCGCCGGCCGCCGCTCACAAGACCGCCAAATGTGGAAGTCCCTGCGAGAGACATACCTTCCAGCAGTACATCAATCGGTTGACGATGACAAATTCCTAAAAACACATTTAAAAGAGTGTTTTCTGGTATTATTCCCAAAATATACCCCTTTAGATGAGTTTCCCATAGGTCCTACATTTAGATATGTACCTACTCAAACTTCTTTAAACTACCCTCAAATCAGGAAGTAGCAGGACACTTGATATCTCATAGGTTGTTGTTTGATCGGTGCTTGTATCAAATGTGTATGTGTTGTGTGCGCGGCAGGTGGGCTCGTTCCAAGTGTTCGTGTCGGGCTTCAAGGACGCGGACTACTGGCTGCGGCGCTTCGAGCAGGAGCCGCCGCCGCCGCACGTCATGGACAAGTGAGTGACGACCCTTACTTTGAGCTTTTTTGTTGACGGGGGAGGAGATCGGCTTATTTGGGATTTGTACCCACTCACTAAGATGTAGTTTTTTTAGTCGGTAATAATGTTTTATTATACACCCGCTCGGAAAGTACCCTCTTGCTTTGGTCAAAACGAGGTAGAAAGTACGTCATTGCTACAAACCAATTAAGCGGGAGGAAAAGATGTATGAAATTTCATTTCTAACGTGCTAAGCGGGGAGAAAACTGTATGAAAATCCATTTCTAACGCGCTGTTGTTTTTTAATTTTAAGTAAATATGGTATGGACGTTGAGAATTTGGATGTCTTACCTTAAGGAAATATAATATTAGACGCAGCTTCACCATATTTGACATAGAAAAGTCAAATAATATGGTGAATGTCGATTGTCGACATCGACGTCGATTATCGATATCGATAGTCGATATCGATATCCGATATTGATAGTCGATATCGATATCGATGTCGATTGTCGGTATCGATGTCGATTGTCGGTATCGATGTCGATTGTCGATATCGATGTCGACTGTCGATATCGAAATCTATATTGAAATAATCCTCAAAATGTAGTCTAGTTGTGATAGTGAAGCTTCGAATGAAGCGACTCATATAGTTATGATAGAACGTCATTTTTTTTTTTAATTTTTTTTTTAATTTTTTGAAAACAATACATTAGAAATTAAAGCTAGCTAGCCTAACCTAATTAAGGACTATTAGCTATTAACCAAAACCTTTTTTATTTTTTTTATTTTTTTATTTTTTTTTATTTTTTTTTTCTTTTTTTTTTTATGTTTCTGTATTTTGAATATGGGTTTGTAAAATTGCCTGAAATAAAAAATATTTATTTTATTTATTATTTTAAACCTTTGTAAGTTCAAGTAATCACTAATTATCGCTTATTTTCCTCGCAGGTGTAGTATAAAGCACTATGTATCACTCGGTAGAAAGTACGATTCCTACCTCGCGTGTATTGCGGCCCTTCGGCTACGCCTCGGGCCTCAAACTACACCCTCGATAGTAATCGGTCACTTTCTCCCCTCGGTGAACAATGTACTATTCTCCTACTTTCTCGGAAATTGTTTCTTTATTTTCAAAAGAACAATATGTACAGGCTTCTGATATTCAAATAGAAAATCATTTCACTGCTCCATTGCCATTGTGAGTTAAAATATGTCAACGCCATCTATCGGCAATGTTAAAACTGTACAATTCTCGGCCGAAATAGCAATTCACGGCCTCGTTTACTAAGAAAGGCCTTTTAAAATCACTCGGGAAGTCCTCGACATCGCCTCGTCCTTCCGATATGACTCAGCCGTGAATAGCTCTATTTCCGGCCTGTACAGTAATGCGGCATTGCGTGTCAGGTTCCAGCTGCAGTTCGAGCGGCTCGTGGTGCTGGACTACATGATCCGCAACACGGACCGCGGCAACGACAACTGGCTCATCCAGTACGACGCGCCGGACGCGAGACAAGCCGCCGCGAGCGAGCCCTCGGTGAGTGACGCTCTGCCGGGAGATACCTCTCGTGCGATGCTCATCTGTGACTCCGGCTTATAGTAACACAAACTTATCTGACCTGGTGGCTAAAATTGGAACTAATTTTAGTGCTTGTTTAGTTTTTTTCCATTTATATACTAGCGAGCTTGTCACTGGGTCAGATAAATTTGTCGGACTTTAGGTTTGGCAGCCGAATGTCTGTACATATACATACCCAACTAGTCGTAAACACAAAAATCGCGTTAGCTCGAAAACAATATTGCAGTATGCTGCTACCGGTGTCAGCCCAATGGCTCCTCGTGCACGCCTAAGTTAGTGGGTTGTTTCCCTACCCCCACCATTTCTGCACCTGGTGGTAGGCTCTGTAGGAAACTTTTCTTTTTAGGTAAAATTATAGTTAAATTGAATATGTAATGATTTTTTTTAAACTTTAGTAAAATTTTGGATGTTTTCTGATTTCGATAAAAGTATTTCAATGATTTTTTGTCTGTAGAATACCTACAACTTCTCGGATGTGTTTACATTTACAGATATGAACGAACATTGAGTTTATAAGTTAAGAACGAATAGGAAACTTATTTTTATTTAATCGTATGGCGTTTACATATAGGCGTTTTTATAAAAAGATCGCTTATTTCGCCTGCAAGTTCATCGCTCGTTTAGCACCGCCCAGGGGACACGTGCAGGGAGGTAGAAGGTAGTTCCTGCGGACGTGAGCGACGGGGCATCCCCCGAGGAAACATATGAACATTCATGAATAGTTTCCTATTCGTTCCCAAAGTGGATAGGAGAGAGCTTGTTTGTTCCGTGGCCGTCGTGTTGATGTTCAGTTGTGGTGGTCCTCAGGAGTGGTCGGGCGGGTCGGAGATCCGGATCGCGGCCATCGACAACGGGCTCGCGTTCCCGTTCAAGCACCCCGACTCGTGGCGCGCCTACCCCTACCACTGGGCGTGGCTGCCGCAGGCCAAGCGACCCTTCAGCCAGCAGACCAAGTCAGTCACACGCACACAGGCACACGCACAGGCACACACACAGGCACACCTTTTGAGACCTTACTTCATAAAGTAATTTCTATAGTAAGCTTTTTGCCAGATCCATAAAGATTGTTGACCGAACTTTCGTGACAAGAATTCGTAAGCCGTCGGTTCCAAGTGGCAAGTATGCCTAACATGAACAACAAACAATATGATCATTACTTTAATCGTGAGTCCCAATAATGCATCGGATGATGCGGCAGCGCGTCTCGTTCGTGATATAATACTTGGGCCTTCATTACTCACACATGCACTGTTCGATTGTGAAATGCAACCGAACGGAGTTGGGTGAATGTCTGAATTTATAATTATGATATGTCAGGACTCTACCACCGGTTCGGAGAGCAGCGCCGCTGAGAAGAACCGCCTTAAAACACAGTAGTTGCTCTTTTTCAAAACAAAAAATATACTAGTCTATTTTTTTGTCGAAAAAAATAAATAAATGGAATAGAAGACCATGACATCTTTACTTTTTAATATTTTTATTCTATCAATAAATACTTCTCATTTAGAGTATTTTTTCATATTATGATATTAAAAACAAAAATTCAACAAAAAAAGTGAAATTATTAAAATTGTAAATCATTGTCAACCTACTTGGCTTTGTCGGGGTTGCGTACATTCACCGCGGTGCTAGTAAAGTATGTCGTGAGTTTATGTACTTGTATGGATATGATGGACCATAGTAAAACCAAACATATTAAATAAATAATAACGTATATACCTAAACCTTATCTTCCACTTACCTAATATGATATAAAATTTTCGAGACGCTGAAAACAAATCACCCAGTATAAAACATACGTTATGTCTATACGTTATGTCATGTGTATACGTTATTGGAGTGGGTGAGTTTAAAAAAGAGCAACTGCTGGGTTTTTTGCCGGCTCTTCTCGTTAGAATCTGCTTTCCGAACCGATGGTAGAGTTAAAACATGACATAACATAAGAGACACCTGTATGTCCTACATGTTATAAATAAATGAAGTTTTTGGAGTGTGTGGTGTGTGATGGTGTCGTGACGCGCCGCTGTGCTGTTGCCGCAGGGAGCTGGTGCTGCCGCTGCTGTCGGACATGGGCTTCGTGCAGGAGCTGTGCGACGAGCTGCACACGCTGTTCAAGGTATACACATATACATATACATTGGTTACGCTATCACATATCCATACTCATATTATAGATGTGAAAGTGTGTCTGTCTCTCTGCTACGCTTTCTCCGCCCATCTGTTCAACCGATTTCGAAGAAATTCGGTATAGTGGATACTTTTTATCCCGGAAAATTTGTTTCCGCGGAAATGAAAAAACTCAATTCACGCAGACATGTCGCAGACATTATCTAGTTTTTTTAATCTTAATAAAATAATATGAAAGTAGGTGTCGCCCGCGGCTTCACTAACGTTTGCAAAGGGTTACGAAATATTTAAGAGTTAATCCGAAATGTCCGATGAAATTAAACGGGATCTTCTAATTTTGATATGAAAACCATGTGTGTATGTCGTGCGATGATCGGAGCGCAAGGCCGTGCACGTTGGAGTGTGGTGCGAGGCAGGCCTGGGGGGCTCCACCTCGCCCGAACTCTTCACTCTGTACGTCGATGCGCTGACAGCGTCTGTCAACACTTGACCTGTGCTATTCAAACCGTTTTAATTCAAATAGACCTTGACAAGTGCTTTTGAATCGTCGAGTTAATCTAAAACATGTTCGGAATGACGTTCCTACCGAGAAGAACCAGCAAGAGACTCGGTGGTTTTATCGTTAACATTGACGGTGGTACAACTGTTGTTGCAGCAAGACAAGGGCTTCGACCGGAGCCTGTTCGAGCGGCAGATGTCGGTGCTGCGCGGCCAGCTGCTCAACCTGACGCAGGCGCTGAAGGACGGCAAGAGCCCCGTGCAGCTCGTGCAGATGCCCGCCGTCGTCGTCGAGAGGTGACACCACACACCACACACGACCACACCACACCACACCACACCACACACGACCACACCACACCACACTGAGCGCGACTCTCTGGCTACGTTGGCACTGCGATAAATATTCGCAAGTGCGTACACCTCCATATGATTTCTAGTGTTACAGAATTGCGAAAAAAAAAGTGTTGTGTCGTGGGACACCAGATAGGTACGAAGTTCCTTATTACATAAATAGTAATTTCAAAAAGTTAGCGCCATTTTGAAATTCTTTGTTATTGAACCGATTTCGTTCAAAATCGATATCTGAGAATCCCTAGGATCACAAAACAGGAAACTGGTACCAAAATTTTAAAAAGTCAGCGCCATTTTGAAATTCATTGTTATTCGTATCGTTCGGTCGTATATACAGGGAAACATTTATATGTCGTGCACAAATTTTTATACATGTTGTGACGTCATCAAAGTTTGGCGCACTTTTTATATTTTAATCAATAGTTTAAAATGGTTATTCAACATAAAACTAACAGGGGACGTGGATATTAAGACTTGACTTTTAGGAGATTCTCTATTAATTATAATCACTAAAAAAATATTTATTTGACTTGTTGTCAAATACCCAATTATCGCTGTAACACATTTTGTCAAAATAAGTTTTGTGATAAACACATTTTTGAAGTGAAAACTTCTTTAGGCGCGTTGAGCACTTTTTGGTAGGGGGTAAAAATGTGGAACGGTTCTTCTTAAGACAAAAGGTCTTAAGTATAAATATAGTACATTCGTAATTAAACTTTAATGCCTTAGTTTTAAGAATTATTATTAAAAGTGTTTTGTGACGGTGACCCAACCTCGCGTTGTTATTTTAAATATTCGTTTTCACTTCTATCGGCGGTCCCTATGACTGCAAATTTTTTATATTTGCTAAATTAATATGAATATAATTACTAAAGGTAGCCCCCGTCGGTAACACATGTGCCCTCGGGTCATAACGCAGTCGCTAACCGGTTGTTGTTGTCACTTGCGGGCAGGTCCAAGAGCGGCACGACGTCGTCGCGCTTCTTCGACTCGTTCCAGCAGCGCTTCCAGCACAAGTCGCCATTCTTCTCGTGGTGGTGATCACTCGCCGCCGCGTGTGCGCGCCGCCACGTCACCGCAACAGAGCCCTCGCCTCGTGCCGTCGACAGCACGGCGTCAGCGGCGAGGCGGCTGGTGTTGAACTCGATACTATTGAAGTACCATTGAAAACAATACAATAGATATAGAAATAAAGCTAGCCTAACCTAATTACTGTATACATCATGCCCGCGTGGCATGGTGGCAACAATGCTGGCTGCACGCCCGCGCCTCGCAGCCAGGCTGGTTCTTTGTTCAAGTTGACTCGATACCAGTAGTTCAAAGCAAACTCATTAATTTAATGTTTTTAAATAAAATAGTATGAACTCTATTACGAATTCCGAGGGAAGCTTATTATATCGAAGTTCGACAATCTATACTTTAATATTATAAATGCGAAAGTTTGGATGGATGTTTGTAACTCAATCACGCCAGAACGGCTGAACGGATCTGGATGAAATTTGGCACAGAGATAGATTATAGTCTGGAATAACAGATAGGCTACTTTTTATCTCGGAAAATTAAAGAGTTCCCGCGGGAACCAAAAAACCTCAATCCACGCGGACGAAGTCGCGGGCATCGGCTAGTACAAATCTATGGGTTATATTATAATAGTAGTTAATGATGTCCGCGACTTCGCCCGCATGGATTTAGGCTTAAAAATCCCGGCGGAAGTTTTTTCGGGAAAAGCAAAAAATCGCGTCGATTCGTTGCTCTGTTTGAAACAAACTAACAACGGATATACTTGCGCATTATCGATATTAGTATTTAATTAATATTTTCATTATAACAGGCAGTTCTCCTCTATAGGGTTTACTTATAATTTTAAAAGGTTCATATGACATTGGTCAACTTGTATATGATTCGTTAACTAGTCTGACTGTTTATAACAATAATATACTAACTGTTAGATTACTGAAGACGGGCTTGCGTTAAACTAACTAAAACTTGTATCTTCCACATAACATAGTTGCTATAGCCTTGGCAACCTTAGTTTACCTCTCAATTTCTAAGTGTGGGTGCATCCTAATCAAATATTTATTATTCGACGTTGGACTGCCTTCAGTCAAGGCGCGATTCCATCAGGCAAGTTACTTGTATGCGAGTTGCAAATGGCATGCAACTTGAACATACCCGCATACAAACTACAACTTGCACGAGGTATAGTTTGAACTCTTACATTCTTATAAAACCGTGTAAAAGCAAGTAAAACCAGCATGCAATTTGCACACTCTCAAAAATATGTTTCCAATGCAACCAAGTTATACGCAAATGTGACGTCATACTTGCATGCAAGATTTGCCCGATGGAATCGCGCCTTTACTGTCTGTATACATGTTACAGTCGTAAACCCCAAATGTATATTTAATTTGGTGAAAACATTGATTCTAAAACATCTTGCCTCCGCCTGTAAGGATTTATGATTTCATAGAGAGAGAAAAAGAATGGTGGCTATTCGATTGCACGCAAATCTCTAATAATTTACAAATCATAAGTTAAAATTGACAGGTTTCAGACAAAATAAAAAAAATTCTGATTCTGAGATCGTTGTCAAATAGAACTGCACTCGTTTTAGAGCGGGTCACATAGTTCAGAGATTTGTCTGCAACCGATTATACAGTAGATAGACAATTTTTTTAGTTTATTATAATAAATATACAGTGCAAAGCATTATTGTATTCATATCGGGTAATGTATAATTTATTGTTTATTTTTGTATAATTTGTGATATAAGTAAGTTATTGTATCTCTTTACTTCAGATTCCTCTATATCAGCACGAAAATTGGTAATTTGCATAATTATTTTAATTTAAGTTAATTTACTACACGAAGTAGTTGGTAACGAAACAACCGGTAGAGAACATACCCACGGATCTGACTCAAGTCAATTCAATTCATTCAATTCAATTCAAAAGTTTTTTATTTAAATAGACTTTTTACAAGTGCTTATTATTATGAATAGTCGAATGAATGTACCATGAAATGTACGACATGTACGATATACGATATACGATATGTCGAATGAAATGTACGACATCTGTTAACTCGCATAATAAAAATGCAATACCTACTGTAATATTTTCAGAAATAAATTCGGTTCCAGAATCTAATGTATATAAAGTGTAGTTATGTATAATTTGTATGTATCATTATATTATTAATATAATAAAATGAGATTTGGGAATATGGCTGTTGACAAATGTTTGAAGCTTTAAAACGTTTATTTTGTATCTTTTAAAAGACACTGCATAATACATAATATTTTTTTTTAATTATATTTTTTGTTAATATCGACACTAAATCTCATAAGACATTATACTCGTGACAGATAACATCTCTGTACTCTATATACCTACAATGCACAGCTTCCAATGCTCCACCACCACCACAGCAGCCCATTAACGTCCCACTGCTGGGTACAGGCCTCCACTCTCATAGGAGAGAGGGAATTAGAGCTTAGACCCACCACGCTGCTCCAATGCGGGTTGGCGGGCTTGCCATCCAATGTTCGTTCATTGTTAATTGCGATGGTGATTACAATTGCCGCAGCAGCGGAGATACTTGGAGACATTTTTAGAACAATTGAAATGAAACTACACACATCGCTTTGCAAGAAATAGTTATTTTGTGTGAAAATGCGTAATGCGAATGTATACACCCTGGAATCATACTAATATTATAAATGCGAAAGTGTGTTTGTTTGTTGGTTTGTCCTTCAATCACGCCGCAACAGAGCAACGGTTCGACGTGATTTTTGGCATGGGTATAGTTGAGGACCTGGAGAGTGACATAGGCTACTTTTTATCCCGTTCCCGAGGGATTTAAAAAAAACCTTAACCACGCGGACGAAGTCGCGGGCATCAGCTAGTTAGTAATATGTTGGAACTCTATAACTAAATTAACATCTTATATGTACACATATTGTGCAAATAAAGTATCTGAATCTAAAACAATATGGCTTTAAGCGCTGGCAGTATGGCCGCAGGCTTGCGCTTGTCAAAAAGTGTGTCTACTGGAAGCCAATGATGAGCACGAGCAGGGGTCGCAGCGCGCCCGCACGGGGGGTGCGTGTTCACTGTCGCCGTCAAACTACTTACTCATTGGGATAAATTATTTCTAACTGATTATTAAATAGAGGGTCTTCCAAAACACCTAAAATTCACATCCTCGGTCAGTTTTAAGTTTGATAACCATTTTAAAATATAGTTACTTTAGTTTAAAAAAAAGTGCGTTGAAATTTTATGACATCACAACTGTGAATTTCATACAATTTCCATACTAGAAGCGAGTACGTTTGATAAAGAGTGATATTTGAGTTTGGTAGCTGATTTGATTGAGTTGACATCATCCCAATAACTATAATAATATAACAGATATAATAATTGTTTACATGGCAGAATATACAGGTTAGCCCGCTACCATCTTAGACTGCATCATCACTTACCATCAGGTGAGATCACAGTCAAGGGCTAACTTGTAGTGGATAAAAAGAAAAAAAAAATATGGACGCCGCAGAGCCGTTCCTTACATTTGCGAATCAGAAATGTGGAATAGAAATGATTTGTGCACGCAGGTTCTAGCTGTTCTGTGGTCGGACGGTGATGGAGCAAGGTTCTTGAGCACTCTCCCAAGCATCGACATACAAAATTGCTTATTTTCAATAGACAAATGCGAGTAGGTGTTACGTGTGAATTGTTCATCAACACACCCTGGCTTGTGCCAGCCCCGTGCTCAGGGGGTGCAGTGTGATGTCTTTAGCTCTCGCTGATGGCTCGTGAACAACATTAATTCATATGATTTAATGTAAAAATGTTAAATGTATTCACAGAGCTGATGGGAAATTCTAAGGTTGCATACTTACTTATACAAGCTGAAGGAAAGATGGAGAAATGAAGCAAAATTCCGTAGTATTCAGTCAGAATTAAAACCTAATAAAACACAATTTCACTTTTTCAAGATATTGATGATTTTACTATTTTGGGAGCATTTGAGGGCTTGTTTTCTGGTATATTTTGAGCTTACCTCCTCAGACTTTCTCACCAGCTCTCCGGCTATTAGTAAGTGTTCGTTTGGCATATTAATCCAGCTTGTATATTAAGTATGTGTTATATATATTACTATGCGTTGTACTTTATTAGTGTACGGTGTATCGGAGACGGGTGGTTAGGATTAACCGATTAGGAAATATTAAACTCGTGCCTATAAACAAACTAATGTAAAACAGCAGCGTTAACAGTTTCCTCTCACTCGCACACTGTACCTGTGTATTACGTGCGAGTGAAACGGAATGATAAGCGCCGCTTCACTTTAAAACCGGACTGTTGAGAAAACGCTTACCAAAAGCCGCCAATATGAGGTTCTACTGGCGATCGAGCTCAGATTTCGCCTCATGTTAGGGTAGTTCGTAATTTTCTTTGGATTATCAAGTGTCGCATGAGCGCGCGGCGTCAGGGGAGTACAATATAGTTAATTAATTTCCATACGAAACGTCTCCCTCGTTAAAGGGACACAAATCAGTCATTGTAAATGTTTTCTTCTGTCTGGCGTCACACGTTCATGTGACGCGGATCGCATACCAAAAGTGCATCACATTGAAATATCACCTATAACATTGCGATACGTGTGACTTAGTAGTCCATTAGTGCACGGCGCGGCGCGAGCTGGCGCTGAATGACTCGTGTAAGTCACAAGTATCGTATATAGTCATTTTATTATAATATGGAATATGTATTTTCTAAAACGTTCCTAATTTAGGATTAGGAAGAAAATTTTTATTTTAATTTCTTATTGAATTACCTGGCTAGTAGTTAAACTATGATTTAATTATCAAATCAAACAATATTCGGAGGTTTATTACCTTAGCATAATTGTACACAAAGTGATACAATTTTCTATATTTCTCCACAATTTCTGGCAATGTTAAGGGGTAAAATGAAGACGAAATGTTTTTCACTCGTATTTTGTATCTTTTGACATTTCTCAGGGGAATTTTAAATAACGGTGGCTGTACACAAAACCTGTTCAGGAAATCTATTATAGCATTACTGTTAGAGCTAGGTTCTATTAAGAATTTTGTGTACAACCAAAAATGCGCCGCGACAAGACCAGACCTGTTGTCATAGTATCAAAGGATACAGAAATATGGACTATGAAGTGGGGATAGGGGTGTTAAATAGTGGTTGAACATATTGTGTGGGGATCGACCAAGTGCCTCTCGCGTTCATCGACCCGGCCCTCCGAGAGCTGACGTCACACACACATCAACACACATACACACAATGAAACAGTCTTCATTTTTTTTATATGTACCCTATATTAATTTAGATACCCCATATTATAACTAGTGCCAATAAACTGATCTAAAATGAAACCGTTACCATTCCGTCTCGATGTTATGTTCTTCAAGTGCGAGGTGATACTGATGATCAGCGCCGCCTTTTGCCATGTTCGTTTATTAGCACTAGAGTTGATTTGCTATAATTGTGTGTATTGGCTTGTCTGTGTGTGTGTGTGCATCGGCTCGTATAGTACAATGTTGTTATCTCACGTGTCGCACGGACACGCGGCTAGTGTAGACGTATATGTAGCTAATATCCGAACAAGTTAACTAAACTAGGTGTGTGGCAGAGTGAGTGCGCGAGTGTGTGTGTGTGTGTGTGCGTGTGAGAGGGATGGAGAGACAGCCTACTTTGGGAAGAGACAGCGCGCTTACATTGAAGACGTTTAGATTACAAAAAGGCACATTATTTAAGGTTCATGGCAGCTTAATTATTTCCCATAATTAATGTGAATGTGGTAATCATCTACTGGGCGTCCACTGGTGGACATATTATACGCGTTAAACGCAATACAGTTTAAAAATGTATATTGGAAATAAGTTAATATACGTGCAAAAAACGTCTTCAGTGTAAGGTCAGTCTCGGAAAGTGTAAATTGTAAGAAAATTCCACGTTTGTAAATAGTTTTAAACAGTTTTGTTGTAACTAATTCATGTTTATATAATATATTATACATAATTATTTAATTTCCAGAAAAATATAATCACCATTGCATTTTCACGATTGTTTGATTCAGATCACCTTTTCCTATGAATCTAACCTTTACCTATCCCATGTCATACTGTACCATGGAGGAAGGAATTACGACTGCCGTACTGTACCTACCTACGCAGTAACTCGTGTCAATAAAGAAACAAATCGGCGCAAATCATTCCGTCTCACTCAGACTCAGACACTATAAACAAAATTCAAGTTTTTATTCAAATAGACTTTTTACAAGTGCATGAATAGTCGAATCAATCTACCACTGATTCGGAATGCCGTTCCTACCGAGAAGAACCAGCAAGAAACTCTGCGGTTGCTCTTTTGAAAAAAAAATATTACAATTTCATAAATTTGTAATTAGGTACATATTATGTTACCGCTGTCCTTAGCATTGCTGGAGCGAGTCAAACTCAAATCCATGCTCCTCTGTCATTTACATAATCTTCAACAGTATAATACAAGCTTTTTTCGGAAGCATACTTTGAATGGACTTTTTAAACTTGTGTAAAGGCAAGTTTAAAATAGGTTGTGGAATTTTGTTATAGAATAGAATGCTCATTCCCACCAACTACCTTCGGACTTTCTTGAGGCGGAGCGATGGAGTCACGAGCCTATGGCGGTTTCTAGTTGGCCTATCGTGCAGATCGCATATTCTTTTGTAATTCTGAACGTGCTGTTTTACGAAGATTAAATTACTGTGAATACCTACTTACTCGTATATTGCGAAGCTAACTAGGTACTGTAAACAATATAAAGTGTGTAAGTGAGATCGATCGATTAGCGTTGCTCGTTTCGATCAAAAATTTCTCAAGCCCAAAAGTACTAGGGGCTTACTACCGTCGCTTAAAGCAGTATTATTTTTTCTTATAATTAAATTTAATGTTTAATTAAAATTAAAATAAATTGACTGCTATATAAGCGATGCAGATGGTAGCAAGCCCACTGAACTTTTCATCATATCATTGCTGTAATCTTCCTTGCGAGTTGCGATAGAAGACTGCAGTATACTGTCATGCCAGTTTATCATACTAGTTAATATTATTATAGATGCGAAAGTGTGTTTGTTTGTTCTTCAATCACGGAGCAACGGATCGACGTGATTTTTGACATGGGTACAGTTGAGGACCGGAGAGTGACATAGGCTAATTTTTATCCCGGATAAGGAGCTCCCGCGGGAATAAAAAAAAACTTAAACCACGCGGACGAAGCCGCGGGCATCAGCTAGTAGTTTATATTTAGCAACATTTTGATAAGGCTACTTAGACTTGTCAATATTTTGAAATCATCATTATGGCGAGCCTTCCTACACATTACAGACGGACATACTTAAGCTATTTTCATATATTGGATAGAAGCAGGCATTACTTTGCGGAAGGCCATGACAGTGAAAAAACTAGAAGTTTAATTCGCTATAATCCGCCACAGAAGGCAAATTTCACAATCGTGCATTGCAGAGTCAACATCTGAAGATGCTCCGGTGTCGGACTGAAACGTACCTACGTTGAGGGTATTTTGGAAGATTTATGTGGTGTGGAGAATATCGCGGGCTGCCAGTTCAAGATACGCACTGTACCACATAGATTTGCCTTCTGGGGCGGATTATAGCGAATTAAACTTCTAGTTTTTTTATAAGCTATTTTTATTTTATACAAGTACCTAGTTACCTACCGTAAACCTGAGGAGTTTTTACGGGATTAAAAAATTCATGATCGAAATCGCGGGCATTATCTAGGTTTCAAATAAAACTGTTATATAATAACGAGTATATTTAATAAATGCTTTCCAGTTGCACTAGACGTTATACCTACTTAATATTGGTTTGTGCATCAAACAACAAAATCGAACAATAACAAAAAGTATATAATATTAGGTTTATATGTTTTTTTGAAAATAAACAATATTTAAAAGGAATGAGGATGAATGCAAAAAACATCGCTTCCTTCGTGGATGAGCAACGCTTTGATTTTACTGCACTAAGGGCTTGGCCACACTGAGCGCGACGGAGTCTGCGCGGAAGGACTTCACTTCTCCTAGCCTCCCCAGCACGTTGGTCTTGGGAGCTGTCTCGGGTTCGATGCCCGGCGAGGGTGATTTATAATTTCTAAATTGTCTCTGATTTGGTTCTGGTAGAACGAGTAACCGTTCATGTAGGCCCACTACCATATCTTAAACTGCATCACGACTAGCCTTAAACAAAACTCAGCCGTCAACCAACTAACTTATAACTATACCTGAATATTGCACCTACTCGCAGGTAGGTGCAATATTATAGTAGGTAGGTATCTACCTACCTATATACCTGACTAAACAATCAAGAGTGAATAGGCATCTTCTAGGCAAGCGCGCTCCACTTTAGGCTGCATCACCACTTGCAAGCAGGTCGGATCGCAGTAGCTGATGCCCGCGACTTCGTCGGCCTGAAATAAGTTTTTTTAAATTCCCACAGGAATTCCCTAACTTTTCGGATTAATATTTAGCCTACGACACTCACAAATAATGTGGCTTTCTATTGGTACCAGAATTTTCAAAATCGGTTCAGTTAGATCCAGAGATTACCCCCTACAACCTCACAATCTCACAAACTTTACCTCTTTTTAATATGTATTAGTATAGAAGTAGTTATAGATAACTGAATAATTAATATTAAATTGCGGCGTGCGACGGCAGCACCCTAGCAGGATCTACTCGTATACAGGACTCTCCCGTGGTGTGTGTCCCGCCTTAGCATTATGTCTCTAACAGCTTCAATTATTAATAATTAATTCATAAAATGTCATTGGACGCTTAATTCATAACAAAAATATAACATTTTTAAATTATTTAATATTCCATTCAGTGCAGTCGTAGAATATAAAAACAAGAACAATATTACAACTCTGCTATACAAGTAGACATACATGATTATATTAATATTAAGTAGGTATATTACATTCTAACTAATGTTTTAAATAATATATTCGACTGAATTCAAAGTATTCATAATTAATTAATATAAAGGTGCTAATGCAGTTGTAATCTCTTACAACTCAAATTGTCTGTCTCGAGTAATGCTGTACTTGTTTTAAGTACCTACTTAAGATTCAATAGAGTGTAGAGATGTTAGTACAATCTAATTGGCGCCGATGTCAGACTAGCTCGATGATAACTACGAGTAAATAAATAACACTACAAAGCACGAACTGCGGCCATACTGCCAACGCTTAAAGCCGTAATGGGACTGATTCTGTACCTAGTGCACAATCTCTAAACTAAACTAAAATTAGAGAATTACAAATATTGCTAACCCTTTCATAATACTCCCTACGGAAAGGGACAGAACTAGATTTAAAGCTACCATTTTAGTTAATTTAGAGATTGTGTTATACAGAATCAGCCCCATTGTTTCTTTATTGTTGGCGTGTTTTAGAATTATATATAGGTATAGTCCTTATTTTAGCAACGTCAAGGTACGCGACATCAAACTGTCATTTAGAGTAATATTGCTTAAGTATTGCTTTAAGCGTTGGGAGTAAAGCCCGTGACCGTTCACATCATTTGCAGCTTGCCCGCCTCGCCCGCGCGTGCGGCGCATATCATACATGCCATACATAATTATATTATACAGGCGGTGGCGCATGTCACAGACGTGTATATACCACTTCGTACCATTACACAAAGGTATTTACAAAGTTAATGCGTAGGTACGAACCCTGCAATGGCGGACTTAAGGGTGAAACAGCCAGAAGCGGGGGCGGGTGTTACTTCTTGTGTTTGATGCGGAAACAACGCACAGCACGCGGGCGCGGGTGCGGTCCGTGTGTTGTGGTCTGACGCTGCGTTATTTAATGAATAAGAAACAGAATAATTTCGCGAGCGAAGCGAGCGCAACAACAATCTTGTGTGTTATTTTAACTACTACTATATTTTAGGGCCACCAAATAAAACTTAACTCATGATATTGCTTTGATTTGAGAAGTAACTAATGATAATTTCATAAGGTTCAGAGGCCCCTCTAGCTCCTCCGCCCGGTCGGCCTGCCCCCTCCGCCCCCTCCGCCCCACCGTCCGTACCACTGCCGGCTGCCCCGCCCTCTAACCCTGCGAATGCCACTCAGTCTGTTTTACATACATGCCGAATCTTTTACAAGTTCCTTCTTTGAAATTAGCTTAGAACATTATTGAATAATGAACTATCGTCCCAGAAACTTATTTGACCCGGTGACAACGTCGCTAGAGTATTAAAAAATAAAACAACAAAAAGTAAACAGGCATACAAATTTGTTCCAATTTTGGCCACCGGGTCACATAAGTCGGTGAGACTACTACGATACTCTAGCAGCAGCGGCGGCTACTGCTCATCGGCTAGCTGCCGGTAGTGCTGCTGCTGCTGGTGCTGGTGCTGGTGCTTGACGAGCGCGATGGCGGCCAGCTCCTTGCAGAACTCCTCCAGCACGATCAGGCTCTCCACCAGCTGGTTGTGCTCGCCGCTGACAACACACAAACACCCCTCGCTACACTGACCCGTACAATGCATCACATCCCCCGAGGATGACAATTTCCAAACACCCTTTCTTATGAGTGCCTTCTTTATAAAACTAAACTGTCATCACAGTTGTCAGCTCAACCAGCACAGATCAGCTGCGGGACCCAGGGGCAGACTTGCTAAACAAACAGATTAACTTAAGTAACAATACTTAGTATAACACTTACACGTCATCGTAGGCGGGGTCCTCGCTCATGAGCTGCCGGCGCGTGTGCTCGATCACCTTCTGGAAGCCCTTGATGCGCGGCACCTCCGCGGTGAGCCGCCGCGCCACGCCCGCCAGCGTCTTGTACAGCGTGGGCGTGGCGGGCGCGGTGGGCAGGCTCGGGCTCAGCAGGTACTCGTGCAGGGCGGGGTGCGGGATCAGCGCCAGCTTCGACACGATGGACGTCAGGTGCAGGTTCACCTGGTAGGGCTGGTCGGGCATCGCGGACAGCAGCGCGAACAGCATGCGCAGGAACGGGCCCTCGTCGAACGCCTCTTGCGAACTTTCGGCCGCGTGTCTGTTCTGCATCACTAGTGTTTGGGTGAACGGGCACTTTGCGCTCTTTATGGTCTCTGCGTTGGATGAATGTAGTGTATCGTCGGTTGTGCTGCTGGGGCGGGCTGGGTCTGAGCTTTTGCTATTCGCTGTGTGGAGTGTGTCGAGGTGTGATTTCCGCCGGACGCTGTCGGTCGCGTCTGTCGAGCCCCTGTCATTGTTCTCAGCGAGTGATAGTCGCCTGGTACGCGTTGGATCGCTGTTCGCAGTTCGCCGCACTGAATGTCGTTGACAGCTACTCAGCGCGTCCTCCCGCTCGCTCGGATCGACAAGCGATAGTTGCTCGATAGCATCGTGTTGGTCCGCGTCGTCCGGTGTGCGTGTCCCTCCGCGCCGGGGTGTGTGCGTGTGCGTGTGCGTGTGCATGTCGGCCTCGGGGCGGCTGTCGTAGCTGTGCGTGGAGCTGGCGGCGGTGTCGGCGGGCGCGGCGCCGCCGATGCCGCCGACCCGCCACTTGTACGAGGCCGTAAAGTCCAGCCACAACTGGAATATAAATTATTATGTTTTTATTATTAAACTAATGCAAAATATATTGGAGAGAAATAGAAAAATTCTTGATTAGAGAGCTCATAGAGTAGCTTTACTTACTTCACTTGTGTGATTCTGCATTTCACTCGTTATTTCCTATCTATAGCAAAAGTATATATACTTTATCTTTACTGATATCCATTCTTTCAGAAAAGCACGATCAGTTGAATTCGCCATTTTTTCTGAGGCAGTATATAGTTTGTTTCAATTTGCTTCTTATCTTTCTACTCTATTGTTTGAAAAATTTTGCAAAGGAAAACTTTTACTGCTCTGCTTATTGCTATAATAACAAGTGAATAACTCTTGCTTATTATTTCTGTCCGAAAATTCCGTGTAATTCTCAATTACCAAAAGTATTGTATTTATAATTTTGGATGTCAGAAGTGGCATAGCTAGGTATTAGCAAAGAATATAAACTGTCGCTACGCAAGGGAGCGCTCCCGTCACTCGGTCTCCGACAATTTATCGTGTCACCAAAGGAGTTCCCTACACTCGATTATACTCGATTATGAACGAGTGACTTAGTATAAGTGTATACTCGTCCGCAACAATAGGAAGATCTTAGGCTAGTGTTGTGCCGCGGAGATCTTTCTGGTCCGACCGTTGTAGGTTTAACGATTTTTAAATTACTATCAGACAACTCCGATATCGCGATGCAGGTTTGTGTGTGTCTTATAAGTTTTCATTCGATTGTCTATCCTGTGATGTAGATACAATTAGCGCCACTTAGTTTCCGTTATAGTACAAAGGAATCTGAACGCAAGCGACAGCGTCTGCATCGTGATTATGAAGTACAGTTCCACAAACTTGCCTGACCCGGTTAATTTGTATGCCTGTTTAGTTTGTTGTTTTATTTAACTTTTCATACATAATAGCGACGCTGACACCGGGTCAGATAGGTAGGATGTTTGACGGACGGTACACTGTACACTAGCGTCGTCCGCGTCAGTGGCGGGGGCGGTGTGAGGACGGGGCGGGTTCGAAAAGAGAGCTAGCACATCAAACCCGTGCGGGGTTCGAGGCTATACTGCCTATTCTTCTGGGTTCTATCGAACACGCAAAGGGAAATATTCGGACGCGCCAGGGTTACCTGGTAGTGTCGCTGCGCGTCGTGCACGTAGTGGTCGCAGCCCGCGCCCGCCGGGTCCGACAGCACGGCGCGCGGCAGCAGCAGCAGGAAGCTGCGCCAATCAAACACCGACCTTGTACACAACGGTTCAATGACCACAATCGCACATACACAGCCTCACTGCTAGCTCGAGGCCGAGTCGCTAAACAAGCCCCCTGGCATGTACCTATGTATGTCAAGTGTAAGAGCTCCACTAGTAGCACCGCCGCGGCACTTGCTTCGCGACACGGACGACACGTCACCACAGGAACTATTCAACGAAACAAACAGCAGTCTATGAAACGGATGCTCTATAACACGGCGGAGAATTTATCAGGTTACGTGATCGAATCGAGTGATGTCGCTCAGCTGGACGGGTTGCGATGCTCAGCTGTTGTGGCAGCGGCCGGCGCACGAGGGGCCGATGCACGTCAGGGACCAGGGTCCAGTATATATAATGTACTCTGTGCCAGGGTCCCACCTCCTCAGACCTCGCACGTTCCCGTTGGATCCAGGCGGCGGCGCGGCGTGACAAATCGTTTTAAGACCGACCCACAGACAAGGTACAAACAACATTCACACGAGTGATATAAACGATAGCCCCCGTTTGCATCCGTTTCATGAACCACCATATTATTTCACTCTGTTACATAATATGGCCAATAGGTACTTCCTCTTAAACTTATATACATTGTCGATCAGTAATTGTATGTCATAATAGCGCATTGATACAGATTTAGACCTGCAATACAGCTAACGTGAACTTACAGTAAACGTGAAGCTTGCCTGTATCGTATTATTCTTAAGAGAAATTGTAAGTGATCATAATATATTTTAGCTAATCCATAGTAATACTAGTGGTTCGCCCCGAACTGAGACCTCGCGGTATCACAGAGCGCCATCTATAGACATCATTGTGAAGTTCTGTTAAAAATATCATCATCATTAAAAATTAAATAATTTCGTTTCCTTATAATATTTATCTAATTTTAGTATTTGTTGTTCAAGTACAAGGATATAATTGAAATAATTGATCAAGATTCAGGCTTAGTTAGCCTTTCAGAAAATTGAGAGTTTCTGAGGTCAACTTTGGACGTTAGAAAATCTCCACTTTGAAAGCCCCCCATTTCGTCAATTTTAGGGAAAAAATTAAAAAAAAAATATTTTTGGACTCTATTCCTAATTATCTTTAAAATGATATACCGCAACTCTATGTAACGCTATAAAAAATATTTTACTTCGCATTCGCTTCTATGAGAGCCCCCCTGAAATAAAGATTTTAAAATATTCGGCAGGAGGGCATAGGTTTACATATAATATTTAAATTTGAAGTAATTACGTTCAGTAATTCAGAAGTTATAAGACTCTCACAGACGGACGGACGGACGGACGGACGGACAAGTGCCAATTCACTCAAGTAGACTCAGAGACCTTCGCTTCGCTCGGTCAATAATTATAAATGCGAAAGTGTGTCTGTCTGTCTGCTACGCTTTCCCGGCCCATCTTTTTAACCGATTTTGCTGAAATTTGGTATAGAGGTAGGTTATATCTCGGGGAAAGACATAGGCTTTTTATCCCGGAAAATTAAAGAGTTCCCGCGGGAATCAAAAAATGTTAATTCACGCGGACGAAGTCGCGGGCATCATCTAGTTAATAATAATTAGATAAAGTTAATAATGAATATTTTAAATACATCATGTAAAATATTATTTCCAAAGAATTGGCAAAGAAATTGTTCACAAACACTGAGGCCATTAAAACAAATAATAAATCTTATTAAATAAAAACGTTAAAAAGAAAAGAAAAATGATCGCATGGAAGATGATTTCGTTTATTATGTAGGTATGTTCTTTTATTTCAAAAGTAATACAAAGATTTTTGAAACTAATTGTTAGAGATATAGATTTTAAATAAAATGTCCATCTTTGGCGGCATACATCAGCATGATATTTACATTTTCGATAGGCTCATAGTAGGTATAATAAAATCTTATTTACGTTTTTACACTTAATTTAAATGGCAATTTTGTACACGTTCTAGCAAATGAGCAATATTTATCACAATAAATTCGAACATATAAACTTTTTTGTATTTATGTACAATAATATTATATTACATAGAAAATACTGAAAAAAATAATTATAAATACAAATATGTATGTACCTACACTTCAAAATAAGCGAATATACCATGGCCCTCTGCCAAGCGGTCAGAGTTTATATCTTGTACTTTGGAATAAAATAACAATATGCCACTGATATGTTGTATTTAACTTATTTAAATAAATATATCACTTATTCTAGTTAGCGTCTCAGCCGCACCCGCCCGCCGCCGACCGAATCGTGTTCAAAATAAACGAATAACACCCCGAATGCGGCTAACCATTACGTCTCATTCACACGCTATACACAGGTATGCTGCGTAAGCGAGAGGCAATGATTACAGCCGCCATTTTTGATTAATTTCACTATTGGTACAAGTTTCTTTTGTTTAAACTAATATTTTTATGAAAATCCTCCTCTTGAAGTGAGGCCGCGATTACATCTGCAAGGTTTGACACAAGTAAGTAACTTACATAAACAACATTGGCAAATGGTATCGCTTATCGACTCACAAGGCTGTTTACATTTCGAAAACTTACAAGTGTAATTGCGACCGAGTTAACCTACGTGTGTCACAGGTTTATATAAATAAAGCGTATTTTAGTTTAAAATCCCAAAGCCCAAAGCGATCGTCGCGGGCACGCTCACGGCACGCTCAGGGCGCGGCGCGGCGCGGACGGGTCTAGCTGTACGCGTCGCGGTCGCGCCCGGGGGATCCCGCCGCCATGAGCCGCTCCACGCGCGTTTTGAGGCGCGCTAGTCGCCTAAAATGCAAACGCGCGGATCAGCCGAGCGCACGGCGAGGCCAATGTGCTGTTAGACAACATCTCTACACTACACTACAGTAATTACACCTCTACTTATATTGCTATCTCTTTAAGAGTAGGTACTCCCTGCAGAAAGGGGCAGCACTAAATTTAGAGCTGTCACTTTGATTTAGATTAGAGATAGTGTTAAACAGAATTGGCCATTATGTTAAATTGAGTAAAATGATTAGTGTATGATGTACTGATGTACTGACGTACGGTACATCACGTGGGTATTATTATTTATTGAAAGTTAATATATGTTGTCAATATTATGGAGGTCAAGGCAGTTTAATGTTGCAGTTATTTCGTCAATTCATGCGGACTCTGTGCTTGAACTTTGTAGATGTAACTCGATTTTATCCAGTATTTCAGGGGTTATTATTCGAATT
This sequence comes from Erebia ligea, assembly GCA_917051295.2. Lineage (NCBI taxonomy): Eukaryota > Metazoa > Arthropoda > Insecta > Lepidoptera > Nymphalidae > Erebia > Erebia ligea. The sequence continues at coordinate 81,118 of OU785240.1, read as the reverse complement.
GGTATGGGGGGCATTCTTCGCCAAAATGTGGATATACTTGAAAAGTATACCATAACCGTGTTGAGTCAAATTAGAGTTTAAACTCTACCTACTGTCGAATGTGTCGACGCGCTCGCGGGTCGCAGCAGCTGCGGCTACAAACACCCAATACTCAGTGGCGTGCACAGGTTTTGTAGCTAGGGTAGGCATTAGTTAGTCGCAATACTTATTTACAAGCTGTTTTGATGAAAAATTAGCATTGACGTATTTCCATTTGGGTAAGCAGTGCTTTTATGTCTCTATCAACTGCACGCCACTGCCAATACTAGACTTCAGGAATGGGATCGGTACTCGTTCCTGAAAATCGACTAATTTTGGAAAGTGCTGCTTCGAATCACATTTTTCAAGAACAGTAAATTCGAGAGTAGGAGTGGAAGATATAGATAGTTTCACAACGCTCCAGAAGGTAAATGCCTTCCGGAGCGTTTGCCTGCTCCCCCATAGGCTCGGATCACTATAGGATCATGGGAGTTGGATACCTGCAGTGTGTTTGCCTGAAGGTAGGAAGGTAGGAGTACCGCCCCTTGTATGCTTGTTATGACGTGTGTGTGCGCGCGTGTGCGTGTGCGTGTGCCGCTCACCTGTTGATGACGTGGTGCAGGTGGTCGACGCGCGCGTCCGCGGGCAGCAGCGCGCTGACGCCGGAGCTCACGTGCTCCTCGTGCTGCAGCTGCTGCAGCGCCTCCCTGCCGACGAGCGGACATTGCTCTACTGTAATGCGCGACCCATATCACAGATCATTTACTGTAGTCTACTAGACTGAGAGATAAGTGCACTTTTGGTAACTATCGCTAGAACGGCTGATTTCATATTTGGTGGGTCCTAGGCTCTCCACTGGTGGGAAATCTGTCAGTCTGCCCGCATGCGGTTGGCCTTTCACTAGATATGGCCGCTCAAAGACGTGTTATGGTTACCAAAAATGAACCATAACTAGAAAAGCTGATTCTTGTACAGTATTAAAGTATGCGCAGTACCTATGTAAACAGTATAAAAACTGACGTTATTCGTCGGGCCTTTCACTAGATATCACCTCTCAAAGACGTTATAAGCTATACTTACTATGCGTTCCTGTAAAAAAATATTAGCAATTATTAAGTCGTCACGTTGATTGCTGTTAAAATTGTTATCAGTAGAGAGCTCTACACCCACCCAATACTGATTCAGCCTTTCTGGCGATAGTTACCTAAAGTGCAGTTATCTCCTATATTATACGACATTGCTTGCCGTTCGCGTCAAACTATTTCAGTAGTCAGGTTTCTGGCTAAAGGTAAACGGCTTAAGCTCGGTGTCCGCCGCCAAAGGGCGAGCGCGTTCGCGTTAGCACACTTTTCGGTACAGTTCTCTTTATGAACGAGCTCTATCCTATTTCGCAGGGTATAAGACAACATAAGGTTGACGTTGCTTTTGGATCACGCGCGGTGACGTTTTGAGGAAATAAATCTTGAATAGTCACGACACTTGAAAATTCATTGAATCACAATGAATGTCGTCACCTGTTCCTCTCGCGCTCGCGTGCGAAGGAGAGGTCGTTGAGGCGGTCTCGCTCGTCCTGCAGCGGCGGCGCGCGGTCGGCGGCGGCGCAGTAGCCGCGCGACCACAGCCGCGCCAGCACCAGCCGCTCCATGCTGTGCTCCGTGCCCTTCTCGATCATCACCTGACCGCCCAAACACAATGAAAGCCTATACACTGCTTGACACGCACCATTTCAATTGCACAAGAAAATAATGCGTATTCATTCATAACGGGTGGAAGAATGAAATAGAACTACATGATTTTTGCCACCTATGTATAACGATAGTTCGAACTTGGAGCTAAACAAATACCCTACTAAAGGGCAGCCCTACACATTGAAAGATCTCTATGCAGTATCCCTTTCGGTGCTACGCTCGGTGGAGTTCTAGAGGATTGTCGTTCTGAATCTATCATCATCCGCATCCGGATAGCTGCATCCGCTATCCTTATTCTTTACCATAATTTTTAAAATGTAACCGATGACGAGCGTATTCGAGAATCTAACTACTTTTGCTTTAATGTAAAATAAACCTTAACCGCTTTTAGTTGATTTCTGCAAATGCTAATGTCGAGTGTCCGACGACTCTGGCCGAGTGCCACCTCACTGATTTTTTTTCCCGCCTCGAAGAGCCCTCCAAAATTTGTAGTTTCAGAGGAATAAAGTGCCATCATTGGCTAACAACTTTGCAATTTGACAAAAATCTTGACTAAAGCTGCCCTTTGCTTGATTTAGCATAAGAATGAGCTCTCTAGCCACTCCGAGAAAACTATGACAATTGTCACTCCAGATTTCCGCACAATGTCCTCGCCTGGAATCTGGATGTGAATATTCAGTATGTAGAGAGGTGGTTTCTCGCTGCACAGGTGAGGTCACTTACTGCCTCTAGGTGCTTTTGTTTTCATACAAACGAACAGACAGATATAGCCTTGCATTATAGTGTGTAATATAAAAACGTGCGGTAAGCGTACAGAAGGAGCGTCATACGCGCGACTCGAGAATTACATGGTAAGTATGTTGTCAATGGGGAGGGACAGGCAAAGCTAATCTCAGATGGCGCCACCCTCGCTGGTCACTGTAAGTTTCGTACATATTCGAGGTTAATTACCTCCTATTTTCGCGAACCTAGGGCGTCCTATTTTAATTGAATCTGGGAAAAAATCCAGTGTATGTGCTCTTGCCATAAAAATCGTCAGGTCTAAAGTGAGCGCTACATAACAGCCGATGAACTGGGTTTACAATTTTGTTGGCGCAAGGCTTTGTACCATAGTCTTCTTCATCCCTCATCAGAAAAACGGTGTGCACATTTGAATGCACAACATTTAGGCATTATAATGGATTAATCTAAGAAAATTAAACTATCGCTTAAAAAATATATGGTGTTTACAGGTAAACAACACCAGCGACGATGCGACACCTAGCGGGATAAATAGGCAGTGTCCCTCCCCATTGGAATTGGAGTCAATCAAAGTCAATTGGAGCCTTTTATTAGGCTGTGCATCAGTCGATTCCATAAATCATGGATGCCTAAACTAAAGAGATTTAGTCAGCAGCAGCGGACATTCTGACATGTGGAACTTCTGCCTCTTCCCCAGTCTCGCGCCAGTCAGAGAGCTACAGCACTCACCTCGAAGAAGCGCAGCGTCTCCAGCGTGAGGTCGTGGTCGCCCGTGAGGCAGTTGTCTATCAGCGTCAGCAGCAGCGGCCAGTCCGACATGTGGCCCTCCCCCACCAGCCAGTTGGAGAATTCTGTCATAACATCACACACATTTTAATTTAAATAAACTTATTGAAAGTGCTTTCGAATCGTCGAGTAATCTACCACTGGTTCCGAATGCCATTTCTACCGAGAAGAACCAGCAAGAAACTCGGTGGTTGCTCTTTTTTAAAAAAAACATTTCTTATTGCATCAATGTGTACATCGATGTAACCCCAGTTCTAAGCATTGCTGGAGCGAATCAAATCCATGCCCTTTTATCATTTACATAATCTTCAACAGTGTAATAAGTTTTTTCAGGAGCATACTTTTAATGGATTTCTTAAACTCGGGTAAAGGCAAGTTCAAAATAAGTTGTGGAAGTTAGTGTGATCGCTCACCGTTGATGAGGTCGGGCGAGTCCACTTGCCGCAGACTCTTGGCCAGCAGCGCGGTGGCGAGCAGCGCCTGTCGCGGCGACGCGCGCTCGGCGCCGCCCAGCGCCTCGGCCGCCGCCTCCAGGAAGTGCGAGCGGAACACGCGCGACAGGTGTCAGTGTGATGATGGCTCACCGTTGATGAGGTCGGGCGAGTCCACTTGCCGCAGACTCTTGGCCAGCAGCGCGGTGGCGAGCAGCGCCTGTCGCGGCGACGCGCGCTCGGCGCCGCCCAGCGCCTCGGCCGCCGCCTCCAGGAAGTGCGAGCGGAACACGCGCGACAGGTGTCAGTGTGATGATGGCTCACCGTTGATGAGGTCGGGCGAGTCCACTTGCCGCAGACTCTTGGCCAGCAGCGCGGTGGCGAGCAGCGCCTGTCGCGGCGACGCGCGCTCGGCGCCGCCCAGCGCCTCGGCCGCCGCCTCCAGGAAGTGCGAGCGGAACACGCGCGACAGGTGCGCCGCGATGATGGGGTGACACTCCTGCGCACACCCGACACTTGAGCGCGCTCCAACCGTTACAAGGAACGGAACAGATGCGACAATATGTGAGAGATCCGTGTCCGGTGTATTTTCCAATGAGAAATGGTATGTTCAGCTCAAATCGCTGGCTCCAGAAACTTAAGATTTCACATGTAAGGTTTTTACAAAGTATACCGAGTAAGGGGGGTAGGAAAAATCCTGAAAAAATTCCAGCCGTGTGAAGCTGAAGGCGTCAGCTAATTTCTGATATTATAGAGTGTAATAGTGATGCAGCAAATGTCGTGGACATAAAATCAAGCGGCATGTGATGGCGGATGCGTCACCTTCATGAGCGTGTCGCAGTAGTCGAGCCACGACAGGAAGGCGGTGAGCTGGCGGCGGCCGGGGAAGTGGCCCGCGCTCGCCTCGCTGAACTCCGGAGACACGTACCTGGCGACACGAAGGTACTTTTAGATTGCTTTTTATATTTTTCAATGTGTTGGAAAAATGTACTGTGGTACCAATTAAATTTTTTATCATTCCGTTTCTAAAAAGCTATAGCATAACCATCAAAAAATAAAAGTTCTTTGCCCCTCTCTCGAGGCCATAATGGACTCGAATCCAGAGAATAAAATAAATTAAAAAAAAAAGAATATCTCACGCCCAGGTGATGTTGAGCGCGTCCACGTCGCCGGGGTCGAGGTGGGGCGGCACGGCGCGGTACTTGCGCAGCAGCTGCTCCGCCACGCGCTCGCAGCACGGGCTGCTGGTCACCAGGTTGGCGATGTCGTCCTCCGGCAGCGAGGACACGATCATGATGCCCTCGCACGCGCGCAGCACCACCTGGTTGTCCTGACACACACACACACACACGCCCGCGACTGAACACACGAGAGCTATTGCCGCAACGTGCGATACTTCAATAAATAGTTTTTATCTTCTGTGTATACCCTTTTTAATTTTGGGGTCAGATCTTAAACGCTAAGATTCTCTCTTCTTAGTTACCAACAGCAATTACATATTTAACTCTAGCTGATGCCCGCGACTTCGTCCGCGTGGTTTAAGTTTTTTTGATTCCCGCGGGAACTCCTTAATTTTCCGGGATAATAAGTAGCCTATGTCACTCTCCAGGTCCTCAACTATACCTATGCCAAAAATCACGTCAATCCGTTGCTCCGTTGCGGCGTGATTGAAGGACAAACCAACACACTTTCGCATTTATAATATTAGTATGATATTTAATTTAGGGTGCCTCTCCGGCAGAGACGCGCTAGGTTGTGGCGCCGCAGCACCCCGCGCGGTACTCACGGCGCTGGCGAGGTATCCGAGCAGCAGCTCGACGAGCAGGAACCTGTCGTTGTCGTCGCAGGCGGTGCGGCCGTGGCTGGAGCCCTCGCCGCTGTCGTCGTCGTCGCTGTCGCGGCGGCGCACGAGCGCGACGCGCGCGCGCGGCGGCTCCACGTCGAACAGCGGGTTGCGGCGCGGCGAGCGGGCGAGCGCGCCCGCTCGCCCGCACGCCGGGATCAGCCGCTGCATGTCGTCGGGCGCGCTCGGCGGCGGCGAGGTGAACAGGTCGGCGAGCGCGGGCTCGCGGCGCACCAGCCCGCACAGCGCCAGCAGCAGCTCCACCTCCTCGCGCTCGGTGGGCGACGCGGCCGTCTCGCTGCACTGCACCAGCATCCTCTGCGACACGAGACCACGACCCGTTGCAACGCTAACGACCACGACTCGACACGCCCCACCGAGTTATAGTCACAACGATTTAACTGATCGGTGGCCAAAATTGGAACTAATTTTTATGCCTGTTTAATTTTTTTTTTATTTTATTTATAATATATACTGGCGACGCTGTCGCTGGGTCGGATAATTTAGTGGGACTATACCTGTGACTTTACAAATATATCATAGCATAACAAGGAAGTGAATGGAATAAGAATAGAAATTAGCCAAAACTACACCTCAAGATGTCACCTACACCTCAGCAGCGGCTTCGAAGAGCACGCAAAGTTTCTTTAAGTATCTCCATGTGTCAATTAAGGATGATAGAAAGTTGATACGGTGGACATCGACAACGCAACATTTTAGAGTCCATTTCGTTTGCCGCCATAGTCCGCCTGCTGCTGTACCTGCAGCGGGCGGTACACGTGCGCGCTGTGCAGGCAGGGCTGGCGCGTGCGGCGCAGCAGCGCGGCCGCCAGCGCCAGCGCGCCGGCGCGCGCGCCCGCCGGCCGGTCGGCGCGCGCCTGCGCCGCCAGCGCGTCCAGCAGCGGCACGCGCCGCCGCACCACCGCCTCCAGGCACGGGCCCGGCGCCGCGCCCGGGTGCTCCGCCTGCTCCTCCACGATCAGCTGCACTGTACCTGCAGCGGGCGGTACACGTGCGCGCTTTGCAGGCAGGGCTGGCGCGTGCGGCGCAGCAGCGCGGCCGCCAGCGCCAGCGCGCCGGCGCGCGCGCCCGCCGGCCGGTCGGCGCGCGCCTGCGCCGCCAGCGCGTCCAGCAGCGGCACGCGCCGCCGCACCACCGCCTCCAGGCACGGGCCCGGCGCCGCGCCCGGGTGCTCCGCCTGCTCCTCCACGATCAGCTGCAACAGGCAACCCGCACTACACCTGCCGTGAGCTCCGCGTTCACAACAGTTCCAGTATCGCGAACGACAACTGACATTCGATGAGGATATAGTTTAAATAACATGAGTATATTCGCTGAGCTGTCATTACTAAGTAAATTTAGTGCACGATTTACATATTATAATCTGATGACCCAGATCATATTATCTTTTTAATTATTTTGCTCTCGGTCATCGATCACATATTTTAGAATTCATTGTGGTCACTTAAAATTCTTGTAACCTAAGATTCTTCAAAATCGAACCTAAAATATTAAATTTAGAAAATCAAAGCACACACCACTTCACCATTGAACTCGTTGAATTGGTCGTGGATGCGAACAAGTAGGCCAGTGCCAATAAACTCTGAATGGATCCATAAAAACTGTACCTCCGTACTCATTTACTGTTTCAACCTTCAAATATTTACATTTGTTTTTGTAGTTCGTTAATATTTCATCGTTAATATTTTTTAATACGCATGAGTTAATAATTCCAGATACTTAAATGATAGTAAATTATTATAATAATTATCGTTCACAGATGCGATGTACATTCATGGAACACCATATCATAGAAAAATATGTGGCAGAGTTTGTTTTGGGGCCCTCGTCAGGCCCGCTTGCAGTGAACCCTTGTAGCTTTAGTTTTAAGATACTGTACAGATGAATAAGGTGCAATCTTGCTTGACTTAATGAAACATGTTAAAAAATGCAATTCTACATTAAACATATACCCAAACTAATTATCACATCTGTACTTTTATTTGTAATTCTAAAAGTGAAGGGAACTAAGTACACCTACATGACTTTTGACTGTGTAAATACCATTCTTTTTAGTATTTAAATAAAGTGTAACAAAGTGAAAGTGCAATGAAACCACCACATTACAACTGTAATGTTAAACATTATGCATACACATTGCACAGTATTCATCCTACAATGTATTATTTGTTATGTAACAAGAATCATGGTAAATGTGTAACTGCCTAATTTCCAGCTGATTCAACAACAAGTCTACAGACAGATTATAGATGATAAAAAAAAGCTTGTAGTAATTTTAGAACAATTAGCAACATTTTGACATAAACTAATTTTAATCATTCAAACATCCAGATTACCTTTAAGATAAGATAGTAAATAACATTACATTAAACAGATGTGTTTTGAGCGGTTGTACCACACAGGTGCAGGTTTGATTCCTGAGCACAAATTTTACAATTTATTACAAGTAAGTACTTTATTTTTCATGCCACCATTCCACATGGGCATGATTTGTACAGTATGTTTGGCTAGCTATAAATGATTGGGTGAACTTAGTGACAGAACCTGCATTTTTGAAGTACTACTCTGAAGTACTATTTTTGAATACTCGTATACTGTAAAATGGCTAATGTAATAAGAAAAAAGGAGAAACAACCAACGTTCTTTTATATAACTACTGTATTTTATTTAACATTAGAGTCAGTAGGATTAAAACAAGACATCTACAATATGATTTGCAGATTTTGAGAATGTTCATATATTTAGGACTAGATGATGCCCACAACTTTGTCTGCGTGGATTAAGTTTTTAATTCCCACGGGAACTCCTTAATTTTCTGGGATAAAAAGTAGCATATGTCCTTCCCCAGGATACAACCTATCCCTATACCTTTCATCAAAATCGGTGGAACAGGTGGGCTCTGAAAGCATAGCAGACAGACAGACAGACAGACAGACACTGTCGCATTTATAATATTAGTATGGATTATTAAAGGGACATCCACATAAGTTGATTTACAGACTCAGAGAGAGTTGGCATACCTGCAGCATGAGGTTCAGATGGTGCGGCACACGCGTGTCCTCGATGTGAAGCTTGCTGGTCTCCTCATAGTTCTGGTAGAAGTTCACCACCATCTTCCAGTGGTACTCAAAGTCCTCCAGCCGAGACGCCGGCGGCGCCAACTGAGTGCCACATACACATATAATGTAGGTACATAAATACTGATCCTAATGTTTAGGACTTAGGTGATGATATCAGGTTAAAAGGTGCAACCAACATTCTAGATGTTCTTACAGTTTATATTACCTATAATGGAGCTAATTCTATATATAACAAAATCTCTAAACTAAACTAAAATTACAGCTTCAAATCTAGTGCTGCCCTTTCCGCAGGAAGTATAATTAGAGCTGTCATTTTATTTTAGTTTAACCCTTAAATAAATAACGTGCAGGCGGATAAAGACTGTTATCGTGGCCAAGAAATTATTTAAGCCAATGAAACAATGATAAACATATGGTTTAAGGTAATCTATGGTTTGGTACTGTACTAAAGAAGACATAAACTAAGTTTTAAAATTTTTAGATTAGTAACTAAGTACTTAGTTATACATAATTAGAAATAAGTAAGTAGGTAGGTATACCTTATAAGGTTATAAGCGAAGTTATGTGGTATGGTCCTTTGGTAACATTACTCATAATGCAATAGGTAAGTATCAGTAAATTATGTTCTTATGATTGAGATGGATATGATTACTAATTAGTGCCAATATTAATCATACTTACAACGTCTGCGGCACTTTGCAGAACGTCGGAGAATCGGCTCAGCATTGTCGACACGCTCTGTTTACCACCATCACACTTGTCACAAGTTCACAAGCTGGCAACGTTTTCCAGCTCTTAGAATAATCTTCATATCTAAAGCATTTTTAGAGTAGTTAATCGACACAAAATTGAAAAACAGCAAGTATTTAGTAGGTATTCCAAATATTTGCAAAATGTCAAAGTCAATTTTCCATTTTCCAATGATTTTCTTGACAAACAGCTGTAAAGGCTACAGATTAAACAAGGTACGGGATGTCATAATCGATTTCGAGTAATTACTTTCAAATCGAGTTACAAATTATAAAGATAGCAGTCAAACATTTTTTTAAAAGCTTACCTCTGCCCCCCTAGCATGGGCCGAGACAATTTTCTCCTCGAGGAAAGGATAAATTTTTTATTCCTAAATAAATAAATAAAAACGCTAAATAACGGTGGATAAATAGTCCCCCGAGTCCCAGTGAAATGTCAAACGGGGATAAACTTCTCCTCTCCCCTGTTGCCGTGCTCTGAGAAGTGGATAAGTTAATTTTATCTCTTGTCAGTGGATAAAATCGGGGGATAAAATTTTTATCACCGGCCCATGCTAGCCCTGCTGCAGGGGCTAGCATGGGCCGGAGATAGAAAAAAATATTTATTTAGGAATAAAAAATTTATCCTTTCCTCGGGGAGAAAATTGTCTCGGCCCATGCTAGGGGGCTGGGGAGATGGGAAGTTTATCCCCGTTTGACATTTCACGGGGACTCGGGGGACTATTTATCTATTTTATTTATTTATTTACGTTTTTATTTATTTATTTAATGAATAAAATTTTTATCCTTTCCTCGGGGAGAAAATTGTCTCGGCCCGTGCTAGGGGGGCTGAGCAGGGAATCGAACCAACTAAAAATGCAAACAATTATCAAGTCCTCCATGGTGACCTCCTGCGATGGCTTGTATCCTACTTACGTGAGCGTACCCAAGCAGTGGCAGTCAAAGGGTATACCTCCACCTTTGTACCCATAACGTCTGGCGTTCCCCAGGGCTCCCACCTCGGACCTTTACTATTTAATATTTTTATAAATGACGTTACAAACTGTATTAAAAACTCTCATCTGCTTTTGTATGCAGATGACACTAAAATTTTCAATATAATTAGGACTGAAAGAGACTGTTTTGGCTTACAGGAAGATTTAGATCGAATTAGTGAATATTGTAAGGCTAATGGATTAGATTTAAATATAGATAAATGCTGTACTATTTCCTTTTCAAGAAAAAAAAAGAATGCACTATTCCATAATTACTTCTTACTTAACAAAAAATTGCGTAGGGTTGATGAGGTGAGAGACCTGGGTATCCAACTAGACAGACAATTACTTTTCGATCAGCATCTGAACAAAATCAAAAATAAAGCATACAAAATGCTCGGGTTCGTTCTTCGGCAAACGACTGACTTCAAAAACCCAAAAACTCTAATCCTTCTTTATAACTCAATTGTCAGATCCCATTTGGAGCATGCTTCCACTGCTTGGAACCCTCAGTATGCAGTTCACGTGGATATGTTGGAGAATATTCAACGCAAATTTACAAAATGTTTGAACAAAAGGTTTAGTTCATTTAATACTACTAATATAAAAACTTTACAAATAAGGAGGGAACATAAAGATCAAATATTTTTATATAAAATTATCAATGGATTGATTGATAGTCCATATCTTCTAAATAAAATAAAATTCTGTGTACCTAAAATAGATAAGCGTAAGTCACGTAAAAGTAAAATGTTTGTACTTCCACGTGTCAGAACCAATTATAGTCATAACAGATTCATCGTTCGAGCTTGTGATACGTATAACATGAAATATCTCAAAGTAGACCAATTTAAATATAAGTGTGGGGGGTTCGTCTCTGCCATCAAGAAATGCATATAATGCAAGGCTTGATGACAGGGGTGAACCTATCTTGTTTGTGGTACATATTTAATTATCTCTTATTATTATTATATTTTTGTCCACTAAAATTTAGGATGGACTCCCACTTGTAATTGTATTTCAACAAAACGTGGAAACTTAACTGGCTCCAGTGATATCACTAGTGTATTAGCTATATTTGATTTATTTAAGCTGTATGTTTTCCAAATAAATTTAAAAAAAAAAAAAAAAAAAGTCACTATTCTAACCAATCGATAGGGTCAATGATAGGTTTGGATAAAACCTCTCAAACCGAAATTGCAACATAATAAGAAGACCATGAAGTCTAACTGTGAAATCTAATGATTCGATTTCGTATTAGTAGTGTAAGGTCTTTGATTTCGTAGCTACGTCTATTGAAGCACAGACTACAGAGTTAGGTACATGTCTGTGTATTGAAGTACCTAACCCTGCCCGAAGGAGTATCGAGATGGTATCGAGTTAATCAATGAGTAAATATCATTGGATATATTGTGTGTGTTCCGTTATAAGCACTGCGAGCACTGGCAGTGCTCTTTACTGGGGACTTTCAGTGCTCTCAGTGTATTTCGGAACGCACCCATTAGGTACGATTGTCGGTGTTTGAAAGTTTCAAATGTCATTTGTCATTTCAAGACATTAGACAACTGACAAGTATATTGTTTATTCAAAAAACCAATGGTAAACAATATTATTATGTACTATTTTAAATAGGTATCCGTTTAATATTAATACGTAGACATCGAATTTACACTACCTACGAATCTGCATTCAAACCAGAGTTAAATGCGATCGAACCATGTCGGACGACGAGGTTATCCGCTTCGAGATCACTGACCACGATCTGGACAACGAGTTCAATCCCAACAGGAACCGACGGGCCAAGAAGGAACACCAAATTTACGGTATACTATGTTGACACCCCTTTATTCGGTGACTCCCTGGAGTAAAAATGTTCCTTAAATTGATGGTAGTTGTAGCCTAGGTCATGTATGAAGATCCTATAAAATAGCTATGATGAAACTTCCAGGAAAAAAGTTGCAGCATTGTTTAGCTGTCCACAGTATTCCTAACATCTTTATATTATTACTAGCGATCCGCCCCAGCTTCGCACGGGTAGCACTAATAATCCTTATAGTCTATACCCAATATAGCTATAAAAGTGGTTATTGTGAGTCAACCTTAAAAGATAGATGTATGCTATCCCGGACTTTTTTTTAGAACTTTTTGAGAGGAACAATTCCACCAGACATTGTTTTCGTGTAACTTTAACTATTTACGCACTGCACACCACATAAGCTCTCAGAAGAGAGGATTTTTTCCGACTTAGTTCATATAATTGTAATTTTCGTAAGGATCTCTAATTTTTTTAAAATAAAATATAGCCTATGTTACTTGCTGATAATGTAGCTTTCTATAGGTGAAAGAATTTTTAAAATCGGTTGAGTAGTTTTTGAGTTTATCCATTACAAACAAACAAACAAACAAATCTTTCCTCTTTATAATATTAGTTTAGATTAGTAGATGATGCCCACGACTTTGTTGGTGTGAATTAAGGTGTTCCGATTCCCGCAGGAACTCCTTAATTTTCCAGTATAAAAAGTAACCTATGTCTAAGGACATAGGTTACTTTTTATACTATTTTTTTTTTTTAGGTTAGCAGACAGACTTCGCATTTATAATATTAGTATAGATTCAATAGTCTGTGTTCAGAAATGGTGTAATGACTGGTGTATATTTTAAATGGACAAACTTAAACTTTTCCCTAAATTGGTTTTCAAAGTTACAATTGTGTACAGGTGTGTGGGCGAAAGACAGCGATGAGGAGGACAATGAAGACAACATTCGGCGTCGAATGCGCAAGCCCAAGGACTTCTCAGCACCCATTGGCTTCGTGGCCGGTGGTGTGCAGCAGGCGGGCAAGAAGAAGGAGGACAAGCAAGGTGACGTACTATCACAAACTTGCAACTTGCAGGCTTCGCCACCTCAGGCTGCATCACCACTTGCCAGCAAGTTCGATTGCAGCCAAGAGCTAGTTTGAAAATAGAAAAAATAAATGAATTATGAAACCAGCTTGGACTTGCTGTGTTCCCTCAAGACTGATATGAAGCTATTCAAGGGGTAGATATATATATCTGTGTTGCTGGCTTTGAAGGAATTACTATAGTAATTCCTTCAAAGCCAGCAACACATTGGTGGTTCCTCTGGTACTGAAAAAATGCATGGGCAGCAGTAAATTACTTAACATCAGGTGATCTGGGCTCTGGCTGCTCATTTGTTTGCTATTTGTATTTAATAAAACAACTTTGTAGAGGGGTCAACTGACCAATAATTATATGAACTGTTATTTGAAAGAGTTGTTGCCCGTAATTAATACAAAAAGTTATTGTTTCTTTAGTTTTGTGTAAGTTTGGAATCAATATAATTCATTCACAATAAATCAGTCATATGCAGTAAGTATGCTTTTACACAATAGGTAAAGGAGTTGATTGTTTTGGTAACATGTCAGTGTAACTGATAAAGTTTTGCTTTTTTTTGTGTTCTAGTACTGGAAAAATCGGAAGCTTCCACATCGAAGGCCAAGTTTGTGGACAGCTCGGATGAGGAAGTGGCAGCTCCCGACGAGAGCGAGACGGCAGGCATACGGCGCGCGGGGCAGGGCATGCGCAGCGCACACCTGGGGGGCAGCGTGGGCACCTGGGAGAAACACACCAAGGGCATCGGCGCCAAGCTTCTGTTGCAGGTACCCTCACTACGCTCAGCAGTCATTCTGTCCATTGTCTTAAGATCTTATAGAGACCATTTTTAGTTTTTTTTGTAATCTCATTATTTAAGTAGTTTTTTTCTGCCAAACAAGCAGTTGTTCTGTAGTTTGTTTGCATTTTGTTGTAGATGGGCTACCAGCCTGGCAAGGGTCTGGGCAAGGAGCTGCAGGGCATCTCGGCCCCCGTGGAAGCCACCGTGAGGAAGGGCCGGGGGGCCATCGGCGCATATGGGCCTGAAAAGGCTGCTGTGAGTAATATTGGCATTTCATAGCCCCTAAATAACACATTCAAATTAAATGAAAGTGAATATGAAGTGGAAACCTTATCCTTTCAGCTAAAGGCCAAGAAGGAGGAAGAGCGTCGTCTGAAGGAGAAGGAGGAAGAGGAGAATGGCACCAAAGAGAAGACATACAACTGGAAGAAGTCACACAAGGGCCGCTACTTCTACAAGGACGCGGCCGACGTCATACAGGAGGGCAAGCCCACCATGCACACTGTCACCAGGTATACTACAAGTTTTAATAAAGACTTGAAATTAATAATAATTGTAAACACTATTTTGTAATTGTAATTCTAGATCTCTGAGCTGAATTTTGTATTTCTGATTAAGTAATTAAACTGAATTTTCTAGTCTTCTAATATCTGGTCCTTTGCGGCAAATTTTGTATTTTCTGGGCCAACGAGCCGGTTTTTTTTATGGTCCTTCGAGCCGAAGACTTTTATTTCTGGACGTCCGTGCTGGATATAGTGTTTTTGGTCCTTGGAGCCGGATGTTGACGGTTGTGTTGTACGTCCCCAGCGGTGCGGCGGCGTGCAGCACGCCGGTGATCGACATGACGGGGCGGTCGCGGCGCGTGCTGAGCGGCTACCACGCGCTGCGCGCCGCCGCGCCGCGCTTCGAGCACGAGCCGCGCCGCGCCTGCACGCGCTTCGCCGCGCCCGAGCTCGCGCACAACCTCGCGCTGGCCGTCGACTGCTGCGAGCGGGTGAGTGGCGTGTGTGTGACCACATGACGGGCGGTCGCGGCGCGTGCTGAGCGGCTACCACGCGCTGCGCGCCGCCGCGCCGCGCTTCGAGCACGAGCCGCGCCGCGCCTGCACGCGCTTCGCCGCGCCCGAGCTCGCGCACAACCTCGCGCTGGCCGTCGACTGCTGCGAGCGGGTGAGTGGCGTGTGTGTGACCACGAGACGCTGAGTTTTTAAATTTTTGGAAACAATTTCCTCGTTTCCCAGGGATTTTGATCGAAGTCGGTCCAGTAATAAAGAATTGCAAAATGCCGCTGACTTTTTATTGATTGAGAAGTTAGAACCTGGAGTTTTAAAATATTTTGGGTTCCCTTTGGTGACAATACCGGCTTCGGTGATTCGTGAGTTAATTAATTTACGCCTTCATAATTTTACTAGCAATCAACGTGACGACATTATAATAATAATAATTGCTAATAATTATTTAGAGTTTGTAAGTTTATAAAGTCTTTGAGAGGTTTATTTAATCGTATGGCATTTTTTTTTCACAATAAGCGTTTTATATTATATATTATATGTATAATATAATATATATTAATTCATATGTCAGTTTTTAGTGTCAAATTATTATCATTATTATTGGTCAATTACTATTATATGTCAACGTCCAAATTCCCCAGCCAAGTGACAAAATCAGGAGGGAGGTCAAAAAGGTCTTGCGGCGGTCCTCGATAAGAATGCATGGGGCAGCGTTGAATTATATGTTCCATTGTTTGATCCGAGTTTGAGTTCCATTGTTTGAGAGGTGATATCTAGTGAAAGGCCCGATGAATAGCGTCAGTTTTTATACTGTTTACATAGGTACTGTGCATACTTTAATACTGTACAAGAATCAGCCTTCCTAGTTATGGTTCATTTTTGGTAACCGTAACACGTCTTTGAGCGGCCATATCTATTGAAAGGCCCATCCGCATGCGGGCAGACTTTCACTATCGTCATCAGTGAAGAGCCCTACACCCACCTAATACTGAATCAGCCTTCCTGGCGATAGTTACCAAAAGTGCAAGTCCTATAATATATGTACTTGCAATGATATCGTTCGTCATGTCGACTCCCTGAGTCCTGAGGGTCTGTGTGACGGTTGGCAGGATATAATCCAGAACGCGCGCGAGCTGCAGCAGGCCGAGGACGAGATAGTGGTGCTGGAGCGAGACCTGGAGGAGTGCAACGTGAAGCTGCGCGCCGAGGACGAGGTGGTGGGCAAGGTGCAGGCCATCCTGGCGCGCGTGCAGCGGCTGGCCGGCGCCGACGTGTCGCTGCACGCCGTGCTCGAGGTGCTCGCCGACCTGAAGGTAACGCCACAGCGGCAGCTTCGTGTTGCAACGCGAAGCTGCGCGCCGAGGACGAGGTGGTGGGCAAGGTGCAGGCCATCCTGGCGCGCGTGCAGCGGCTGGCCGGCGCCGACGTGTCGCTGCACGCCGTGCTCGAGGTGCTCGCCGACCTGAAGGTAACGCCACAGCGGCAGCTTCGTGTTGCAACGCGAAGCTGCGCGCCGAGGACGAGGTGGTGGGCAAGGTGCAGGCCATCCTGGCGCGCGTGCAGCGGCTGGCCGGCGCCGACGTGTCGCTGCACGCCGTGCTCGAGGTGCTCGCCGACCTGAAGGTAACGCCACAGCGGCAGCTTCGTGTTGCAACGCGAAGCTGCGCGCCGAGGACGAGGTGGTGGGCAAGGTGCAGGCCATCCTGGCGCGCGTGCAGCGGCTGGCCGGCGCCGACGTGTCGCTGCACGCCGTGCTCGAGGTGCTCGCCGACCTGAAGGTAACGCCACAGTGGCAGCTTCGTGTTGCAACGCGAAGCTGCGCGCCGAGGACGAGGTGGTGGGCAAGGTGCAGGCCATCCTGGCGCGCGTGCAGCGGCTGGCCGGCGCCGACGTGTCGCTGCACGCCGTGCTCGAGGTGCTCGCCGACCTGAAGGTAACGCCACAGCGGCAGCTTCGTGTTGCAACGCGAAGCTGCGCGCCGAGGACGAGGTGGTGGGCAAGGTGCAGGCCATCCTGGCGCGCGTGCAGCGGCTGGCCGGCGCCGACGTGTCGCTGCACGCCGTGCTCGAGGTGCTCGCCGACCTGAAGGTAACGCCACAGCGGCAGCTTCGTGTTGCAACGCGAAGCTGCGCGCCGAGGACGAGGTGGTGGGCAAGGTGCAGGCCATCCTGGCGCGCGTGCAGCGGCTGGCCGGCGCCGACGTGTCGCTGCACGCCGTGCTCGAGGTGCTCGCCGACCTGAAGGTAACGCCACAGCGGCAGCTTCGTGTTGCAACCATCCCGTGCTGGCCGGAACTTCTTCGTGTCGTCTAGAGCGTGTCTCCCAATGGAGCCTTTAGGATTTGAAATGTACTCTTATATTACTCGTCATGCCAAATTTAGTCTGAAAGTAATGGTCACCATTGATTCAGTGGCTTTACCTTGTGACTGAGGTGATTTACCACTCGTATAAGGAATAATGCTTTAAGGTCGCGGTTCAAGGATGTTATCGTCGGTGTGTGTCCGCTGGTGCTGCAGCTCGTGTGTGTGTCGCAGGAGACGTTCCCGCTGGAGTTCGAGATGCTGGGCCTGGGCGCCGCAGGCGCGCGCCTCGCCGCGCCGCTGCTGAGCGCGCTGACGGCGGGCTGGCGGCCGCTGCAGGAGCCCGGGGCGCCGCTGCCGGCCTTCCGCCAGTGGCGCGCGCTGCTCGACGAGGAGGCGTACACCGCGCTGCTGTGGCAGCACGTGGTGCCGCGCTTCGCCGCCGCCGCGCAGTGAGTAGCTCTCCGCGCCGCCGCAGGAGCCCGGGGCTCCGCTGCCGGCCTTCCGCCAGTGGCGCGCTATATACGCCTCTTCATATAGTATCGGAGTCTCATTCTTTTGGGGTTCTACACCGAAGAGAAGATCGATCGAGGGAGGGAGGGAGGGTCTCCCCAAATCTATCGGCGCGGAATCAACTCGCGCTGGTTACAAAAAGCTTTGTATGTACTAAGCGTGAAAACGACGTCGCTCGCCGCCTCGCTGACCGACGCGACGACTCGACGTTTACATAAAGCTTTCTTCGGCTTATACTCAGCATACTCACGCACTGTAGCTTATGTATAAGTGTGTATTATTCTATAACAAAATTCCAACAACCTATTTTAAACTTGCCTTTACACAAGTTTATGAAATCCATTAAAAGTATTCTCCTGAAAAACGGTTATGTATTCAAAATTCAAAAGTTTTTTATTCAAATAGACTTTTTACAAGTGCTTATGAATAGTCGAATGAATCTACCACTGATTGTGTATGGATTGTATTGAAGCTGTTGAAGATTATGTAAATGATGAAAGAGCATGGATGTGGCTCGCTCCAGATATGCTGAGGATAGAGGTAACTTATGTATTTACACATTGATATAATTGTAGTTTAATTTTTGTAAATTAATTTTTCAAAAGAGCATCCACCGAGTTACTAAAAAAAATATCTAATTTCAAATGTTTTTTATGCGAGTAGACTTTGACAAGTGCTTTTGAATAGTCGAGTGAATCTCTCGTTAACTGAGTGCTTTGATGAGAGTTGGCTCGCTATACGGGGTGTGGTGGTGTCAGGGAGTGGAACCCGCGCTCGCCGGCGCCGATGCTGCGCGCGGTGGAGGCGTGGCGCGACGCGAGCCCGGCGTGGCTGCTGCGCGAGGCGGCGGCGCGCCACGTGGTGCCCGCCGTGCTGGCCGCCGCGCAGGCCTGGGACCCCACGCGCGACCCGCAGCCGCTGCACGCCTGGGTGCTGCCCTGGCACGCGCTCGCCGGTGAGACCGCACGCGCCGCACTAATGTGCGGAGATCTTCGTACACGTTCGATCGCGTCACTTATTTTTTGTTATTGAATAATAATAAATAAATAATATTTATTTGCAGGAATATGGGTACAAAATAGGTCATATAGTGGTAATTCCCTTAACATATTCTACCATATAATGGTGTGCAAATTGTTTGTTTTTAAAGTAATTAAATTAAATTAGTTCATATAACTAGTGGTTCGCCCCGAACTGAGACCTCGCGGTATCACAGAGCGCCATCTATTGACATCATTGTGAAGTTCTGTTAAAAATATCATCATCATTAAAAATTAAATAATTTCGTTTCCTTATAATATTTATCTAATTTTAGTATTTGTTGTTCAAGTACAGGATATAATTCAAATAATTGATCAAGTTTCAGGCTTGAGAGTTCTGAGGTCAACTTTGGACGTTAGAAAATCGCCACTTTGAAAGCCCCCCATTTCGTCAATTTTAGGGGAAAAATTAAAAAAAATATATTTTTGGACTCTATTCCTAATTATCTTTAAAATGATATACCACAACCCTATGTAACGCTATAAAAAATATTTTACTTCGCATTCGCTTCTATGAGAGCCCCCCTGAAATAAAGATTTTTATAACTTTTTAAGCCATATTCGGCGGGAGGCCATCGGTTTACATATTATATTTAAATTTGAAGTAATTACGTTCAGCAATTCAGAAGTTATAAGGCTCTGACAGACGGACGGACGGACGGACGGACGGACAAGTGCCAATTCACCCAAGTAGACTCAGAGACCTTCGCTTCGCTCGGTCAATCATTGAATTAAAAATTAAATTTGCGATTAAATTACATTACATTTGATAAAAATAGCAAAAATACTTATTTAAAATTATTAAAAACATTAAATAATATATATATATATATATATCAGTTAAATAATTTGATATATCCTTATCAGCTAGGTAATCCTTGATGTCATAGTAATTTTTATTCATTAAAATATTATAAATTTTATTTTTAAATACTGTTAAATGCTTCTCTCTTAGATTGTCGGATAGTTTGTTAAATAATGTAACGGCCATGCAATACGCGCTTTTTGAAAATAGCGTAAGTTTTTGGGAGGGTATGCAAATTTTGTTTTTTCGGCAAGTTCTTAAGTTTTCGTTATTGTTATGGATGGGAAATATGTAACTGTGTTTTTAGGGTTCCGTAGCCAAATTTGGCAAAAACGGAACCCTTATAGATTCGTCATGTCTGTCTGTCTGTCTGTCCGTCCGTCCGTATGTCACAGCCACTTTTTTCCGAAACTATAAGAACTATACTGTTGAAACTTGGTAAGTAGATGTATTCTGTCAACCGCATTAAGATTTTCAGACAAAAATAGAAAAAAATAATAAATTTTGGGGGTCCCCATACTTAGAACTGAAACTCAAAAAATTTTTTTTTCATCAAACCCATACGTGTGGGGTATCTATGGATAAAAAAATAAATAAATAAATAAATAAAGCCTTTATTTCCAATAATTCAATTAGTTATTACAATCATTGTTACAAGGATATTATTATAAACATATTATTATTTATGACAATATATTAAACTATTATAATTTATACATTTCAGACTTACAAACTAAATAATCATTTATCGTTTTATAATTACATAATTAAATAATACTGTTTTCTTGTCAATTTACTGAGATAAATAATTATAATATAATAAGTTCGTCTTCAAAATGTCAAAAATTCAAAATGTCAGTGTTATTAACTATATATATAAATGTCATTGGAACGCCCATTTTTGGGCATAGGCCTCCTCCATCTTTTTCCATTTATTCCTATCTCTCGCCAGCCTGGTCCAGGTATTTCCCGCAGCCTCGGCGATGTCGTCGCGCCAGCGACGCCGCGGCCGGCCTCGCGGTCGGCGTGCGTCGCGTGGGTACCAATGAAGAAGTTTTTCGCTCCAACGCCCATCGGTCGCTCTTGCAATATGTCCAGCCCAGCGCCATTTAAGGAAACATGCTAGCTTTGCCGCGTCATTGATTTGTGTCTTCTTTCTAATAATCTTATTCTTGATTTTGTCTTTTAGTTTTAGGCCTAGCATGCTCCTTTCCATGGCTCTCTGTGTAACCTGTATTTTATGTATTATTTCTTTATTTAATGGCCATGTCTGGCAACCGTACAGAAGTGTAGGCGTTACAACGGAGTCTAGAGCTGCCTTCTTCAGGTTAATGTGTAGGCTTGATTTAAATATGTGTTTTAGGGACCAGTATGCCGCCCACGCTTTCTTAATCCGTCTTTCAACTTCCTCTACATAGTGTCCTTTAAAGGACACGGTTTGCCCCAGGTAAACGTACTCGTCAAGGTATTGTATATTTTTCCCTTGTATTTGAACATTATAGCGGTCTCCATTTGTCATTAAGCATGTTTTTTCAGGGTTCATTTCCAAACCACACTCTCTGCTGTGTACATCTAGACTTTCTAGCATATACAAGAGTTGTTCATGACTTTCTGCAATAATAACTATGTCATCAGCGAAGCGAAGGTGGTTTAAATTTTCCCCGTCTATATTTATCCCTACGCCAGTCCAATCCAATTTTCTAAAAATGTTTTCTAAAAGCGCAGTGAAGAGGTTTGGAGAGATCGGGTCTCCTTGTCTCACACCGCGCTTAACATCGAATGCTCTACCTCTTTTCTCAAGTTTTATAAGGCCCTTACTTTTTGAGTATATTTCCTTCAGGATATTTATATATTTTCCGGGTATGTTCTGATCTCTCAGTGCAGCCCATAGCGCCTCGTAAAAAATTGAATCAAACGCCTTTGTATAATCAACAAAGGCAATAAACAAAGTTTTTCCATACTCTACATATTTTTCTATCACTTGTTTTAAAGTAAAAATATGATCTAAGGTAGAGTAGTTACTTCGGAAGCCGGCTTGTTCTCGTGGTTGTTGGAGATCAAACTCTCGTTTTAGTCTAAAGAGTATTACTTTTGTAAACAACTTGTAGGTTGCCTGCAGGAGACTTATGGGCCTATAGTTGTTAATTTCTTGGGGGTTACCCTTCTTATAAAGTAATGTTATAACAGAAGTTTCCCACTGTTCAGGTATTTTCTCTTGAAGCATAATATTGTTAAAGAGTTTGGTTAATATTGGAGTTATAGGCTCTATCATCGTTTTGATGGTGTCGTTTGTTATTCCATCTGCACCTGGGCTTTTCATTGATTTCAGAGAACTGATAGCGTGTCGGATTTCACATTCTAAAAAGGGCGGGATCTCTACCAAGTCAGGCTCTCTAGATCTAGAGTCTATTTCAAATGACTCTGGCAGGCTATACAAATTTTGATAGAATTCAGTAGCTATCTTTAATATTGAATTTCTATTGGTAGAAATTGTGCCTCTTACGGTTTTGAGATTTGGTATCCATTCTTTGGTGTTATTTAAACGTTTGTTTCCTCGTTTAACAGATCTACGTTTACCTAATTCTTCTTCAAATATTTTTAACTTATAGTTTTGTTTGTTTAATTTTAAACGATTCCTTATTTTCTTATACAGTTGTTTTAATCGTTTCTTTTCCAAATCTGTTTTATTTATTTTTTCTCTGAGCTGTGTTCTTTCTGAAATTAATTTTCTTATGTCCTCCGTTATTATACATTCAGTAAGAGTTTCATTGGTTACTTTTGGTAATTGAATGACACTTTCTTGGATTGTGCAGATTAGGTTTGTATAACTTTTTTGAATATCATTTGTGATTTCAGTTTTTTTTGATAGCTCTACAAAAGTATTTTTTAGGTTTTCGCACTCGATAGGTAGATATCCGGACTGCTTTTTCTTAAATGTCTTTCGTGACTTTTGGATTTTCGCACAAACGGAAATAGTTGCTCTAACCATTCTATGGTCAGTTGGGTGTGAGGTGTTAATGACTTCTACATTCTGAATTAAAGGAACATCACTCTTTTTAGCAATAAAGAAATCAATTTCATTTAACGTTTGTCCATCTGGCGAGCGCCATGTCCACTTTTGTTTCGATTTTTTTTTGAAGTGAGTATTCATGATGTAGAGCTGATTTTCAAAGCAGAAGTCAATAAGCCTTGATCCTCTTTTATTTCGTATTCCATAGCCCCAGTGGCCCATAACAGTAATATCTTCGGGGGTTGCCTGACCAATCTTCGCATTGAAATCTCCTATTATAAATGTTTTTGAAAGGGTATTTTCCAAAGCTAGAGTTATGTCATTGTAGAAACACTCTAGTTCCTCTTCAGATGATTTTTCCGTCGGCGAGTAGACTTGTATGATGGTAAGTGAGAAACATTCTAAATGCATGTCTAATCTAGCAACTCTATCTGAAATGGCAATAAAATCAATTATATTATTTTTAAGGATTTTTTTAATCATAAATCCCACACCATTTCTTCCACTTTTCTTTCCTGTGTAGAGGAAAATGTACTTGTCATACTCTATTATATGAGTTCCTTCTTTTTTAACTTCAGAGATACCTAATATGTCCAATTTAATATTCCGTAGAGCATGTTCTAATTCATCTTGACGTCCTATTCCCACAAGGGATCTTACGTTGAGGCTATTAATGTATAAGCGTTCGATGGAGGGTGTCGGTCTACTACTCCCTCGGGGACCAGCCGGCTTGGGAGAGATAATGTTTGATAAATATTTTTTGTGTTCAGGTAGGAGAGAGGCCTTTCGTTGCTAAGTTCGAGGTGATGAGGTTGTAGAGCTTGATAGAGTATTGCTGGATGTCATATAAGATTCAATAGTGGTTTTATTCTTTTTATGGAAGTTAAAGTTATGCTGGTTTGGTGGTAGAGTTTCGGGAGAAGAGTTCGGTTTTCTTTTGTTACGTCTTGTTTTTGGACTTCCTTGACTAGGTTTCGATTTGTATTTTCCGGGGCTTTTGTTGTTTAATGATACAATTTTGTCATATTTCAAAATTACCTTTTCTCCTTGGTCTCTTCTAGCCTTCAATTCTTGTTGTAATTCTTTTCGTTTTTGGAGAATCTTAGGTGAAAAGTCCTCTTTAATGTACATAGTTGTATCTTTTAATGATTTTTTATTCCTAAGAAGTTGGATTTTCAGGCCCATTGTAGTTAAAGTCAAAACAACTGGTCTGATACTCCCATTCTTTTTCCCGAGTCTCCTAACCATCTCTATGTCTCTTTTTTCACAAGATATTTTCATAGTGTTATTTATTATATCTAGTACATTCTCTTCCAATTCACTATAGTATCTTTCTTTCTCTTCAAGCCCAAACAATATTATATTTCTTTGTTTTGACTGTTTTTCCAATCTGTCTAAATGTGTCTGCTGTTGTTCTATTTTTTCTTCTAATACTTTAGTTTTTAATTCAATGTTTTCTAATTTTTCTTTTATATTTTCATTAATTTTTTGTAAATTATCTTGAATTTTACTCATTTCTTGTTTTTGACCTTGCATATCTAATTGGATCTCTTTTAATATTCTCATCATATCCTCCATTTTGAGTCAATTATATTATATATTATTCGTGAAAATATTTAAAACTTTGAAATAAGATTATCCTAATAAAATTCGTCTATTTCCATCTAGCGGTAAGTAGTGTAATTATTAGTCAATAATTCAACGCTTCCATCTAGCGGTGAGCGCAAAAAGCTTGTGAATATTGGTACCGCTGCTTGTCCAAAGATGGCGACTGGATACTTGAAAATGATGATTGCGTTTTTTCACTTTTTGGTTATGATGTAGCTATTATGTACTTTTTACTCGATTTCTTATTTAAAAACTCACTAGTACTTAATTGCGAATATGGTCCATAGTTTGTCAATATTCTTTCACTGTTTTAGTTTTAATTTCCGCTATTATATGGTTACTTAATATGTTAGTTCTTGTAATTTCACTCAGTCGTTTTACGCTTATTTGTATACTTTAATTATTGTATTATAAGTTCCCCGCTTCACAGTTCACACTCGACAATAGTATTTATTAGCGAATATGGTCCATAGTTTGTCAATTATCTATCTCACTGTTTCACTGATTTACTTAGTTTTAATCCACTATTTTAAGGTTATGTTAGTTCTTATAATATAGTCAGTACTTTTACGTTGAATAATTGTATGTTAAGTTTCCCACTCCACAGTTCACACTCGGTATCTCGGTGATAGCCATTAACGTACACATAAATTGTTTCTTTTACTATTTCTTGGTTTTTGCAAATCACTGTAAACTGTCAATGACCGTTACGAACTGTTTGTGTGTTTTTTGCAATTATTTCGTAGTTTTATGATTAGATAACACTTTCCGACTTGAGTTAGCAGTAATTCTTCAAAATTAATTCACTTTTAGCACTATTTAATAACATTTTATAATTTAAAATTCATTTAAAACACAGACTAGTTGTTTACAATCAGCGCCCTCTCTCGCCTTTTTCTATCTATGGATAGGTCTTCAAAAATGATATTGAGGTTTCTAATATCATTTTTTTCTAAACTGAATAGTTTGCGCGAGAGACACTTCTAAAGTGGTAAAATGTGTGTCCCCCCCCTGTAACTTCTAAAATAAGAGAATGATAAAACTAAAAAAAAATATATGATGTACATTACCATGCAAACTTCCACCGAAAATTGTTTTGAATGAGATCTAGTAAATAGTTTTTTTTAATAATTTAAAACTTAACTTAATAATTTATAACTCGCGCACCGAGGGTTCCGTACAAACCTGTAAGGAACCCTCGGTGCGCGAGTCCGACTCGCACTTGGCCGGTTTTTTTAACAAATAAAAGCGTTTGGTAAATGTATAAACTTGGTAATGGCAAGATTTTATATTTCTTGAATAGTGGTTTGCAGCTATCTAAGAAGTGCGCTCCAGTTAAGGATCGAATACAAGCTTTCTTGAAGTGAAAACTTCTTTATACTTATTATAGGAGATAACTGAACTTTTGGTAACTATCGCCAAAAAGGCTGATTCAGTATTAGGTGGGTGTAGGGCTCTCCACTGATGACGATAGTGAAAGTCTGCCCGTGAAATTATAGCAAACGCGAGTGTCCCCAACAGGCGAGGCGCTCGCGCGCGAGGTCTACCCGCTGATCCGCGCGCGGCTGGCGAGCGCGCTGGGCGCGTGGCACCCGGCGGACGCGAGCGCGCGGCCGCTGCTGGAGGCGTGGCGCGGCGCGTGGGGGCCCGCGCTGGCGCCCCTGCTGCACCACCACGTGGCGCCCAAGCTCGAGCACTGTCTGCACGCCGCGCCCATCGAGCTGCTGCACGCCAAGCAGAACTGTGAGTACACGTGGCGCCCGGCGGACGCGGCGCGTGCTGCACCGCCGCACAGGTGTTCGCAGTCCGCACGTAACCCAATAGATGGCACTACTAGTAGGTACTCGTAAGTAGCGCAGTAACAATACCAAGTCTGAATTGCGATTACGAAGTTTTCTCTGAATTACGCTATAAGTATATAATATACGAGTTCCAAAGATCAATGGTCGGAGCGGATCTGATCGTTGCATTGTGTCGTGTGTGTGCGCAGCGGCGTGGCTGTGGTGCGTGGAGTGGGTGGAGCTGGTGGGCGCGCCCACTATCGCCGCCATCGCCGCGCGCGCGCTGCTGCCGCGCTGGCTGAGCGCGCTGGCGGCGTGGCTCAACTCGTCGCCGCCGCACGCCGCCGTGCTCGCCTCCTACACCGACTTCAAGGTGAGCCCGCTCGCTGCTGGACGCGGCTCTCTTGCGCCACATCCACGCGCGACCGCCTCTATTATCTAGCGGCTCCGAGTCGAGTATTTCCGAATGTTTTTTGTTTGTCCTCTCAGTATTGTATGCTCCCAGCGTTGTCAGTAGGTATGTAGAAATACCACAGACAATATACTACAGCCTCACTACAACGAGTCCTGTGTACGATCAACAGAAAATGTTCCCCGAGGAGGTGTTGCGCGAGCCCGCAGTGCGCGACATGTTCCGCAAGGCGCTCGACATGCTCAACCGCAGCTCGGACCTGCAGTGCGCGCCCGCGCCCGCCCCCGTCCCCGCCACGCCCGCCACACCCGCCACACCCGCCACACCCGCCGCCGCGCAGCAGAAGAGCTTCACCGAGCTGCTGGAGTCGCGCTGCGCCGAGCGAGGCATCACGTTCGTGCCGGTGGCGGGCAAGAGCCGCGAGGGCCGGCCGCTGTACGCGATCGGCGCGCTGCAGTGCTACGTGCTGCGCAACGTGGTCATGTACTCGGCGGACGGCGGCCGCAGCTTCGCGCCCGTGCACGCGGACGCGCTGCTCGCGCGAGCCGCCGCCGCGGCGGAACACTGACGCGACACCGCGCCGCGCGACCACAGAGACACAGCGGAACACTGACGCGACACCGCCAGTGCGAAGCCTGCAGTGCGCCGGAGCGAGCCGCCGACACATTGAAATCGGGTATTACTTTCCAAATGTCCGAACGCGCGCCAATCACGGGATGTTATATAAAATACTCACTTGTGTAAGCGACAATCCAGAAGTAGGTATTGATAAGACACTTTTAATATATTTGTACTCTCAATTGAGCTTGCACAAGTAAATGGTTAAACGTGTAAAGGTTCCACTAGAGATTTAATGTAAACAGTTAATTATAAAAAAAAACTTGATTAAACATAAAGACAATATTCACAAAGAGAATTTATAACCACTACGAATATTCATTTGATCCGGCCACGATTGCCTAGGATTTGTGTAGGACCAGGGTAGTCCTACTAAATTAGTGTGGAACCAATGTAGTCCTAGTAGCGAGGCGCTCATCGACAGACACATTTTAAACATAAACATGTCCAATAGTGTTGTCACGTAAAATACGAGACGACAATGATCTTTGTAAAAAATATTTAGTAGGTAACTAAGATATTATTTTGTTATTAATAAACAGAATATAGTAAGTACATTTGTATTATTTATTATTCATCTCTATAAATTATTTCATGATGAGAGATTTCCGAGACACAAGTTGTACGGTCCACAGTCCAATCGTACACTTTGCTCCATCAGCATTAACCTAGTTTTCATTATTCATTCCAACTAACAATCAATCAGTGCGCAAATCATTACCGCGACCAGCACGCGTGCCACTCATTTATATCATTAGCATTTAGCATTAATCATTTAATTATAATTATTTTAATAATTATAATTTTAATCATTTATCAAGCAATTTATCACTTAGGACATTTTTGGTCCTTCAATACATTCAGCAGAACCAGTGATCAAGCAGTGAACGGTTCAAGCAACGCATATCCACGCTCAGTTTTTCGTGTTTCTTGGTGCGGTAGCGAATCGGTCTGCCGGCCTCCCACAAGCGGGTCTCCCCGGTTGGACTGAGAAGGCGCATATATCGCACTTGGGACAAGGAATTACCGAACTGAGGGACAACCAGCATAACATCAGCATACATCTTTTTGCCTGTCTTCGAGCATTAAGGAAGGAGGCAAGAAAGCAGAGTTCATCAGCTAGCAGCGACTTTGAGTGGCGAACAATCAAGCAATCAATCAATCAGTTTCTCTCTGCATCCACCACATTTCACTGCAGTGACAATGGCCGGGCCAGAAAGGCAATTCAATTTTTCGCCACGTGTGGAGACGGATTCTAGCATCCTAGGAAAAATGCTTCGTCAGCAAACCAGTAACTACGAAGCATTTACGAGAACGGCCGACAATATCAAGGTCGATCTCATCCAAGAGAAGTGGGAATTTGAGGACATTCTTGAGACCTTAAATTCTCGCTGGAGAGCAATCAACGCATTGCACTGGGAAATTGAGAGAACGCAAGGTACGAAAGATATTTCCAGTGAATTTCAGTACAGCATATGTGAGTTTCAATACACCAAAATAAAGAGGCTCATCAACATCAAAATGTGGCAGACATTCCAATTCGACGTGATACTACACAATGAAAACAATAAAACAACCAGCAACAGTCACGTGTCTCAAGGCAATTTATCGGAGACACTTTTATCACCAGCATTAATCAGAGTTCAAGCAGCGGACAATAGCCTGATCACATTACGAGCCCTCATTG
Organism: Erebia ligea; assembly: GCA_917051295.2. NCBI lineage: Eukaryota > Metazoa > Arthropoda > Insecta > Lepidoptera > Nymphalidae > Erebia > Erebia ligea. The sequence goes on along the minus strand of OU785240.1, from coordinate 52,326 downwards.
ATCAAGGGTCTCAAGTATCACTCATATCTGAGCATGCAGCACAAATGTTGAAATTGCCACGCGACCGAAGCAAAGGTGTCGTATTCGGCATTGGCGCCAAGGAGAGCACGTGCCAGGGCGTAATTAATATCAAGTGCATGGCAATACACAACGACTATACATTACGTAGCAATGTATACGTAATGCGAAGCCTCATAAACAATCTCCCGAATAATTCATTCCAAAAACCACAATGGTCATTTTTGGAAAACATTCAATTGGCTGACCCAGATTTTCATATCAGTCGCCCCGTGGATCTACTATTGGGAGCCGATGTTTATTCCACCATCATTCAGGAAGGTATCATCAGACACGAAAAAACCCAACCAGTTGCGCAACAGACACGCTTCGGTTGGATTTTATGCGACCACGTGCAGACATTCCAATGCAACGTGGTACTAAACAACATCGGTGACATACAAAACTTTTGGTCCGTGGAAGACATTCCCGCTACGGCAAACATGTCGCAAGAAGATCCGGAGTGTCAACAGCAAGACACGACTACAAGAAATGAGGACGGCCGATATGTGGTGAAATATCCATTTACTCATGACATGGAGGAAAAATTGGGAGCTTCAAAGCCCATAGCAGCAGCACAGTTTCGGAACCTGGAACGCAAGTCGAGCAGACTAACAAAATTACCACGAGCATTTATCGAATATCAGTCACAAAATTATATGGCTGAGTGTACTAGCAACATGACACCTAGTTGCTACTTACCTCACCATGGCATGGAATGCGCTGACTCGTCGTTGCGCAACGAGTTGACTTCGACGAGTTACACATTAAATAATTTAATGAAGCATGACCCAAAACATTGCAACTTGAACCGCGATGTTCGTGTACTTGCTTGGGTATCACGTGCGCGGTCCCGCCGAAAGGATCCGATTACCAACAAATGTATTACAAACATAGCACTGCGTCGTAATACATGGATTGAATTGAGCACGATAAATTCATACCTATTCTACTGTTGCGGACAATGCTCCTGGAGAATCATATGCGAGGATCGCATTTCTGCAATACAAGTAGAAAAGGCGGGGATCATAGCACTGGGGCAAGACTGTCTCATACAAGGACAAGACTTTACAGTCTTTGCGCATAAAAACCATCAACACATCATAAACATCTCGGTCCCGGTCCTGGATATAATCACTACCCAGTTCAACAACAATCAGACGACCGTGGAATTGCGGGACATCAAACAGCGGATTGATCAAATGAAGTCGGAGACAGCCCTAGCAGAAGGCATCTCCTATCACGATGTACACCAGTACGCCGGCGCAGGGGTGCCAGTCGTGCACAACCCCCGAGGACTCGCAGCCGTCAGCCGCCACCCCGTGCCCTCAGCAACTTCCGGCCGAGCCCCAGCGAGTGCAGTCCCCGCGAAGGCCCGCAGCTATCAGCCGCAGCCTGCAATCATCAGCCGCCGCCGTCTACGCCTCCCCGCGTCCTCGGCAGCGGCCACCCCAGCCGCCACCTCGTGCCCTCAGCAACTTCCGGCCGAGCCCCAGCGAGTACCGCCCCCGCGAAGGCCCGCAGCAATCAGCCGCGGCAGCGTCCGCCCCAGCTCCAGCAAGCCAGCAGCGAACGCGAACTCGGAGATCTCATCATCATTTCAGCATATATACACTTTATATACAATTTATAAATTTTACATTTTAACTTAAGCATAAGCATAACTTTAGCATAGCATTAAAATAAGTGATTTGTAATTTATAAGCGTTCATCTAGCATCAATCATCTCGCTTTAATTTGTAAATTGCTTATCAATTTCCCTATCATCTCCTTTCCTCTCCCCTGGGAGCATGTACGGTCCACAGTCCAATCGTACACTTTGCTCCATCAGCATTAACCTAGTTTTCATTATTCATTCCAACTAACAATCAATCAGTGCGCAAATCATTACCGCGACCAGCACGCGTGCCACTCATTTATATCATCAGCATTTAGCATTAATCATTTAATTATAATTATTTTAATAATTATAATTTTAATTATTTATCAAGCAATTGATCACTTAGGACACAAGTATTCGCATTCACATGAATATATAGGTTTTAAAATCTCTAGAAAACTCATTTTACGAGATAACATGTCTTTCTTTCTTTCCCATGCCCTCATCCCATTTCATTTGGGGTCGGGCCTCCTTGTACGCGGGCGCTAGGACTTTCTGTCGGGTTGTCATTGGCGTGATGTTAAGGGCTCTAACGTCCCTCTCGACATTGGACCACCATGTGGCTGGGGGTCTACCTACCTCTCCCTCGTGGTTTGGTGGGGATTACGAGATAACATGTAAACTATAATATTATTATTATATTAGGTGTGTTTCATTGAAAATGGCTGTAAAGCAAATATACTTAGGTACTCAGTTTCAGATTAGATAGCATTTCTTATAATATTCTGTAGCATGATGTTCATGTTGATGCGAGTGGTACTTACGAGTATATATTAATGTGCCCCCCGATTGTGTAACAAAATTGTAATCGTAAACGTTTGTCAAACATATAATTGGAACTATTTAAGGAGTTCATAGTTAGGTGCCTGCGCCAAAAAGCATGTATAGACTCCTATCCAGTTCGAATAATACGTTTTAAGCTTTCCAATTATTATGATTTGCTTAGACAATTGGGCCTCTGCTTAATTATACCCAGATTCGTGCAGATAACACTGAGCTAAGTGTTTACACAAATCAGCACGTGATAACATTTGTGTGTGTTATAACTGTCTCTATACCGTAGATAAGCAGTAAAACCTTGGAGTAAAACTAATTATTTAAATATGTAGATAGGTACACTTTCTAAGCACGAGTTTTAGCAATTCGGCTGTGATCAAAAGAAATATTTTAATATCATCCATGAAATTGATTAATTATCAGGTAACTTACTTATACTTCCTAGCTAAGACTTCCTTTGTATATGCAGGTACTTTTCTAGTTATTTGGTGCTCATTCTTACCCTACAGCAAAGTCAAAACGGAAGGGTTAGGATTTTAGCAGTCCATATACTTACGTATAATATAATATTATTATGTAATAAAAAGGTACACATACCTACCACGATAAATACGACCATTTTATTTGTCGATATGTAGCATGGGTCGCGGTCACGGCTCGCGGCGTAGCTCCCATGTGTCGTGGTAGGTGTACCCGTTTTATTATGTGGCGGTTTTCGCAGTCCGCACATAATCGAATAGGTAGATGGCATGATCTTTATTCATATTATTAATTATCTTATATTCCTCCTATGAATATAAGTACAGTAGTCGGCAAGTACAATGCGTGTTCCTCCACCACTTCATTCTTCGGTCACCCGATTGTAGCAACTTACCTACTTCTTTAGAATCACAAACAGGAAACGTCTTACAGAGCTAATGTAAACAACTCGAACCCGGAAAGGTGAAGGAAAATGCACACAATGCTTGTGTCAGACACGGTCGCAGCGGGCCGTGAGTTAAATACGATAAGTCGTAATGACGTATTAGTTATTACCTAAACGTCGGACTGATCAGCATCTGACGTCACTAGCGCCCTTCTCGGCGCGGGTGGGCCCCGCACTGCGGCCCCGCAGCTGGCGATTATGTAAAACCTCGATTATTAATATAATTATTATTATATTATATTATGGTAATTTAATGATAATGAAAGTTGAGTATGATGAAGTTGTGGCAGCCCGCTGTGTAGTGTGTAACTGTGTAGTGTGTAACTGTGTAGTGCGCTACAAGCAGCACATGTGACGACTTTGACCTCTAGCCTATTGATAAAAGAGTAAAGATTTCCTGCGCGTAACTGCGTAACCACACTGCTAGGTTAAATAAGTAAGTTAGTAATATAAAAAAAATTAATGACTTGATGCTGTTTTTATTCAAAATTTAATAACTTGCATATATGCATGGTATTACAATAATTAGGTATAGTAATTAGGTAAATAATATATTTTGGCACATAAAAATAAACACTAACGAATAAGTACATAGGTGTATAGAAGTGGTGGAATAGTTAAAATTAATTTGTACTGGCTATCACGTAAGGTAATATTTACTTAAGGTAAGAACACATATAAGTTCCTAAATAGGTAGCACCCTTGGTAGTAGGAACCTATAGAATATTTTAACGTAGGTAAATAAGTCCATAATTACGATAATTAGTACAGTTGTAAAAGCTTGTTCAAGTTATGAGAACTAAGAATTACAAAATAATATAAGTTTTAAGTTCTTAAAATTAAATGACTTAAGTAGGTATGCTACCACAGACTATATACCTACCTATATAGGTCTGGCACGTACGTACCTAGATACATATGTGATTATTCCAATAATTATTATTTATTAACAGTTGGACAAAAATCTTGGTAAAATTATAAGATTAGTTCTCACGCACAGCGGACGCCTGCGTCCAAATGCGGAAAATAATCCCAGGATACAAAGGTACAAAGAAGAGTAAGTTCAATTTCGAATTTTTTGTGACAAAGTAACTATGGCAAGAATTAAAAAATACTTACTTGACAGAATTTTCTTCAAATAAATTTCCAAGTTAGGAATTAAGTTTAAAGCCAACAGAGTAATAACCTTACGAATGTTCCGATAATTCGAGTTAGAATAGTTTTCAATTGATGCAACGTCTCTGTCGAATGTATGTATGTATATGTCTGATGGTAGTACTAAGTAAGTACCTACCTAGGTATAATATCTCAAGAACGCACCGCACGAACTACGAGTACCTACTTATATCTAGGTACATATAACATGTAAGGTGCAGATGTAAACTTCAGCAAACTAGCTAGATAACTTTAAATCTGGACCCCAATTTGCTAACTATTCTAAAACTAAAAATTTAATAACAATCCACTTCGCAGTCCCGAGCGATATCTCATATTGCATCTAAGTGAAATGAACTATAGATAAAATATAGCAGTTCGTAAGTACGTTAGTACGTAGTCTCGGGTAGGTAGGAAGGTAGGTACACGGGCAGAATAAACGTCCGTAGAGCTTAGACTAATAACGCCGTAGAGTGTAATATTTATATTTAGATGCCCCAGGCGTAGAGTCAACTTGCTTACTGCTCTAACAGTTACACTTCCATGTAACGCTCGCAAGAGAAACTTTCAATATAGGCAATATACTTAATACGGGGTTACTAAGTATATACGCCGTCTACTCTACCCATGTACACCCAGCTTGTTCGGATTCTCTGGAAAGTTCTGGGGATGTGGGGAAGGACGAAGGTCACTCGTGAAAGAGCTCCTAAACCAGACCGGGGTCGGGGGTAACTGTATTCATATTTGTATATGCGATCAATATTTAAACATTGACAAAAATCAACTGTTCCATAATAATTGTTGAAATAGGAGGAGCATAAACAGATAAAAAGCTTTCTAGCAGGAGAGTGGAACATGTCAATGTAACTCGTGATTCAACCGGTCTTCTTTGTTACGTAGATACAAGATAAGTTATAGTGAAATTGTTTACATAATCATGATTAAGCTACATATTATGTGATTGTTTGTTTCGCGAGTTGAACCTCCTCTCCGAGTAACCAGGCGTCGGCACAGGGCACAGGGCACAGGGCGTCAGGGTGTCAGCGGTGGGCGCGCCGGTAGCGCAGCGCGCGGACGCACTGCGCGGCGTTGGCGAGCCCCAGCGACAGGTTGCAGACGGACAGCGAGTAGTTGACGGGGCGGATGACGAGGCAGTAGCGCGTCCAGATGAGCCCGGTGGCGGCCAGCGTGCCCGACTGCGCGGCGGACACGCGCGCCAGCGGCCGCCGGAACTCGTCCAGCGACGCCAGCACCAGCGCCTGCAAGCGAACAGCGCGCCGCGCGCGCGCACGTCAGCCCACACGCGGGAACCTCTCTCCGCGAGGTGTAAGCTGAGCTTTGCAACTTTGTATGTGCACAGCGGTAGTGCAGTAGCCTCAGCGCGTCCCCTCACAGTTTACCGGGTTGAAGCACAACACTGGCACAGAAGTGCGACGCTCGGCTTACACCTCGCGGATTTAACACGAATTGAAGACCTACACTCAGAATACCGATAACTGCCTCGTCGGTCTAGTCACTAGTGGTTAGCATGTTCGACTGCGGCTGACGAGGTCCCGGGTTCGAGTCCCGGGTCGGGTCGAATCAAGTCGCGTAGCGCGACTTTGCAGCGCTAAACGGATTGCAACCCTAATGAACTATAGAGAAACTGTTCATTCGGAAAGCAATTCGTGAACGTCGAAAAAGCTGGAGGTTTTTGAAATTGGGAGACACTATCGCATAGTGGGGTTGAGCATCTCTATTGCATATGTTATTGTGGGGGAGATGGTGGAATCTCCCATATAGATACCATCTCCCCAACACGGCGAACATTTTCATAAAACATTTGATATTTAAAATACATAAACCCATTCCTAAATCCTACCAGCTGTGCACTTCAGTACTTAGTTGATAATATCAAGTAGATATAATATTATGTACCTTCATCCCGTGCGGCGCAGGGGCGAGTCGACATGACCTTCCCGGTGATACCGACACCGCGACACGATGCTGATATGCGACTGGGGACGGTGACGGTGAGCTGGTGAGCTGGTGAGCTGGTGAGCATGGCCCATGGGTATGGGTGTGGCAAACAACCGGTGAATGATATGACGATTGGCGGACAACAGTTGGACGAAAAACCAACCCTGTCGGTTTTTCGTCCAAGGAAGAAGAGAAAGAAAAGAAACTTAATAATTATAAAAAATATATATTTTGTCTAATTGAAAAAAGGTCGTTACAAAAATAGTCAACATGTTTCCTTGTGTATAACAGTTTAATAGTTAAACTTGACAAAACTTAATAGAATATCGTGTAACCGCCGCGCTGGGCGAAATCGAGACTAACTATGCCCCTAAACTAAGAGACTACAAGATTTATACTACGCGCTTTTATAACTACAGCCCCCCTAGCATGGGCCGAGACAATTTTCTCCCCGAGGAAAGTATAAAATTTTTATTCCTTAATAAATAAATAAAAACGCTAAATATCGGTGGATAAATAGTCCCCCGAGTCCCCGTGAAATGTCAAACGGGGATAAACTTCTCCTCTCCCCTGTGGCCGTGCTCTGAGGGGTGGATAAGTTAATTTTATCTCTTGTCAGTGGATAAAACCGGGGGATAAAATTTTTATCTCCGGCCCATGCTAGCCCTGGTGATGATAAATCTAGGAAGACAATTTTACCTACACATCTTTTAGGTAGCAAAACATTCTAACTAAGTATCAATTAAATACTGTAAATAGTTCAAGGATCTACATTTTGGCAGCCCAGCGGTACACGTCGACTGCGTCGTTACCAAGTAACTCGACAGTATCACGCGTGCTCTTATCACAGTTATCACACATATTTGCCATCACTTCGAGACTAAGAGTGGCCTTCAAACCGGTTCTAACTAAATAACTGTCTATCTATCTGTGTGTATTTGGCTACACGTCACTTTTGCGGTACAACTAAATACCAAAAGTAACTTCACATTTTATGGGACAGTAACTCTTGGTACCTATGAGGAAAATGTTTACAAGACGTACTTTTTTCAACATAGGTAATATCTTGCATCTCTACTTTTACGCGTTTACGCTATTAAAACCCTACAAAAATAGAATAAATAAACACGCTAATTTTTTAACATTGACATTTTTTATGTATGTACAGGCTATAAACTACAAATCGTGTAATTTCATTTTGATCGAGGCACTAGAGTTAGGCCTCCACTAGAGCGGGGCGGAGCTGAAGGCAGAGCTCGATTACCTTACTTGTAAATGTATAACCTAGCACTAGCTTGAGAGCAGGCATATGGCAGTAGGCTCATGTTTAAATCGTGTCTCATGAAATTCTCTAATTCGGTAGAGCCAAAAAGAGATCCGACGCCCTAAGCGACGCCCTCCACTCCGTGCTCGCTGCGCTCGAGTGCGTGGCCAATTCTGCACTCTCGCAACCCAACAGCCCTAACAACGAATTTAATGTACTATCAGAAACCGACGGTTGTGACGCATTTCCCGCATGCAAAAAAATACATGCAGTTCGCGTTCGAGTATGGAAACGTTTTTGGTTTCAGGTAAAAGCTGTGGAAAACTGTAAAGGGCCTGCGTCTGTCATTCTAAAACACTCGTAAAACTAAACATTTCGCGTCGAGCGACATCCCCCATCGCCCCCGGCGCGGGTGAGGAGGAGACAGGTATCGTACGTGGTGGGCTGCCGGCTACTGGCCCCCGTGCTGCAGCGCGCGCCGGTAGCGGTAGGCGCGGCCCATCTGGTAGAGGTTGGTGGCGGCCACGAACACGTTGACGGCGAACAGGCTGTAGTTCTTGGGGATGATGACGAGCGAGTAGCGCGACCAGATGAGGCCGGTGGCGGCCAGCGACGCGCACTGCGGCACGCTCAGCGCCTCCACCGGCCGCCGCAGGTCGCCCAGCCCCGCCACCACCAGCCCCTGCGGACACCGCACCGCACGCGTCACACGCCACCCCGCCACCCCGCCGGCTGGCGGCTGCACCGCGAACCGGCGGGGTTGCCACTCAGTTATCCTCTGACATGATGTCAGAGACCTTTTTAATGCGAATTTTGCTCTGAATTTGGTGCCATTCATGATAGTCCTTAAGTGGTGGTGTTTTTTTAAAAAGTATTTGTTATTTTGTATACTGTTTTTTTTTAGTCGTCGTCGTCTCAGACAATAGACGTCCGCTGCTGAAGGTCTCCAAAGATCATGATGTTGTGCCGCTCGCTTTCAGCGGGTCTTAACAGTATTTATTGTACATTTCAAGGTACGGACCAAGTGACCATGCTCAAAGGACTTCCCCACAAATGGGCTGACTCATGACACTGACCCACTGAGAACACAAAATGCATGATCCATTCATGAAAATGGAAACATATTTTAATATCCCAATGTTTGTATGAAAATATTAGAATGGATTGCTGTTATTGTACACCATATGAATTACTTTTATGTTATATCTTTATTAAATAGTATGCATCTAAACTTATGTTATCATTTTGCTGATGCTTGAAAAATGGTTTGATTTCCACATAACGTACAAGTTACTTACTAGACTTGTGCCATCAATCTTTGGGTACTAATAAAACTTTAACACAATGGTTCCCTTTCATGCAATTACAATTTTGACACTCATAAACTCATATTTTTTTATCCAAATGAACTTATTAAAAGCGCTTTTGAATCGACAAGTGAATCTACCACTGGTTCAGAATGAATTTCTATTGTAAGGAGCCAGCAAGAAATTTGAGTGTGTAACCGCTGTCCTTAGCATTGCTGGAGCGAGTCAAATACATGCTCTTTCATCATTTACATAATCTTTAACAGTATAATAAGCATTTTTCAGGAGCATACTTTTTAAATGGATTTCTTAAACTTGTGTAATGGCAAGTTTAAAATGGGTTGTGGAATTTTGTTTTAGAATAGAATTTTTTTTTTTTTTTTTTTAATCCACTACAAGTTAGCCCTTGATTGCGATCTCACCTGATGGTAAGTGATAATGCAGTCTAAGATGGTAGCGGGCTAACCTGTTAGGGGTATGGCAGTTATATTAAACCCATACCCCTATTCGGTTTCTACACAGCATCGTGCCGGAACGCTAAATCGCTTGGCGGCACGTCTTTGCCGGTAGGGTGGTAACTAGCCACGGCCGAAGCCTCCCACCAGGCCAGACCAGGGAAAATTCAGAAATTTTAAATTCCCAAATTGACCCAGCCGGGGATCGAACCCGGGACCTCCGCACGTTAAGACAACAGCGCTACACACTGCGCCACGGAGATCGTCAAGAATGCTCATTCCCACAAACAAACAACCTTCGGACTTTCTTGATTCACTCCTCATTAAAGAAACAGTTTTGAACCAATATTAATGGACAGTACTGTGAGACACTATGAAGATTAAACTAAATCTACTTTCAATTCTCACACAAAATTCACAACATTTATTAGACAACTGCTGCATGCTTAAAAATGAGGTTAAGAACACCTCCTGTATTCGACTAACTGACCAGAAAATATACAATGTACATTTCAAGTACTTAAGTATAATGTCAAAATAACTAAGTAAGTTATTTAATTTCAATAATTAAAGATTATCAGCATTTCTATTGACAGGTGACCTTGTAACATGTTGACCTTGCAATGTAAATCAGAACATACGTATTTACATATACCATTTATTTACATACCCATTTAAAAGCTGGAGCCCAGAAGAAGATGGTCTTAGGACCTGAAACGGAGACACAGTCGTGTTAGCATACGGAGCACCCGCGCCTCCACTAGCGTCTGCAGTAACAACTAGCAACCAGCGCGGTGGCGCAGCACTCACCAGCGTCGTGCTCCCACAGGGGACGCAGCTTTGATGGCACGAACCTGTCGGCCACGGCCACTATCGCTCGGTACGCTTTCGACATGACTTCTCACTAAATATGCTGACGGATTAATTAATAATTATTTTTAAATTGCGCTGGGTTACATGACCACTTGAATCGGCCGTGACTAGACCTTGAAATGATAAATTTATATATATATTTGAAATTTTTAATTCTTCGAGCGGCAGCATAGATAATATAGGATAATGATGTCAGTTGTCAGTGTCACTTGTTTGACACTGACATACATATATACGTCTAAAAATAAAAGACGAAAAGCCATAACCAAATGAAGAAGAAGAAGAAGAAAATAAAAGACTCGACGCATTGTGCTGTTTTGGCACTTCTGAGTCAAAAGCCAAGAAAAGAAGAAGAAGATGACTACAATAACCTTGTATAAAAAACTTTTGAATAAACAGGTTAAAAAATATATCTGACCTACTTATTCTATTTAGCCTCACTATGTCTGTGATTTTGGCCTGTTCCACTATAGACTGGCTAAGCCAAGTCTGCAGCAGTAAGAAAATGGTAGAATTTGAAAATCTGTTGATGGAAACACAGACTGTAATGCGAAAAAACGCATTTGATAACGTCTTTTGTTTTTAATCTGCTTTCCTGGGAGTGTGGTAATTGGTCGTTTTAGTACATTTCAAAGTGAAAATGTAAATATAGGGCACAGTTTTGACAGCGTATTTATTAAAATCTGTTGTTACTATTCATTCTTCTTTAAACCCATCATATTAATTATAATACCTTTTAGTAAAAACACACCATCTTTTCTTGTAGACTTTTATTTTAGCAGAGCGGAAGGAAGTCACAGTTCATAGATAATATTACAATAACATTATAACATAGGGTGCGTTCCGAAATACACTGAGAGCACTGGAAGTCCCCAGTAAAGAGCACTGCCAGTGCTCGCAGTGCTTATAACGGAACACACACATAGTTTTTACTATAGAATCTATGATCACGGAGTACATACTACATACATTCTTAACACAGCCCCTCAATGAGGAACTTTCCAGCCTACGTTCCTTAAAAACATCATAGGTGGCGCTCTCTAACACACCAAGGATATAAGATTGCAATGAGGTGATACTTGTGTATTGTACCATAGTCGTAATAGTAATCTCTATGGCCTAATGCCTGAAAAAGTTTTTACGAAGAAAACTAAGGCCAGTCACTCACTATTTTGTTTGGCGATACGGTTGCGTAATTTGGTTGAATTCATTTAATTTTTTCGTCTTTGTATCGAATTTGGACTACCACTGTATATGAATTATGAAGACCTGCCTACGAAATTTGGATACCGATTCTCCTGCGTATTGACGACCTGGATGCGACATTTGGATACCTACCGATTCTCCTGCATATTGAAGACCAAGGAAGTTTCCAAATTTACGTATTAGGTTATGTTTTCGTATTTACGTTCAGTCTGGCTTTTGCAGCCTAACAAGCAATACACCATCGTCTATAAGTTAAACCACTTTTTTCGTAAGCTACGAGCACAGTTACCACTTCGTCCAATTCCGATTTCATACGAATTACGAATATAGGCGAATAACAAAAATGACACAGGATTGTCTGACCTAAACTGTCGGATAGGTCAAACAAAAAAAAGTGATACGCTGAGCAGGACAAGAAAATATTTTCTCGCTCTGTCACTCCTCGACATTAGCGTATATATACCTACTCATTTTGCTTACCTGTGATATTATTATCAAATATAAATATTATAAATGGGAATGTTTGGATGGATGTATGGATGTGTGGATGTATAGATGTATGGATGTATGGATGTATGGATGTTTGTTACTCAATCACGCTCCAACGGCTGCACGGATCTGGATGAAATTTGGCACAGAGATAGATTATAGTCTGGAATAGCACATAGGCTACTTTTTATCCCGGAAAATTAAAGAGTTCGAACCGAAAAACCTCAATCCACGCGGACGAAGTCACGGGCATCAGCTAGTTACATTATAAAACAAAGTCCCCCTGCCGCGTCTGTCTGTCTGAACGCAATAAACTCAAAAACTACCGAACCAATTTTCATACGGTTTTCACCAAACGACGGCGTTATTCAAAGGAAAGGTTTATATGTATAACTAGCTGATACCCGCGACTTCGTTCGCGTGGATTGAGGTTTTTTGGTTCCCGCGGGAACTCTTTAATTTTCCGGGATAAAAAGTAGCCTATGTGTTATTCCAGACTATAATCTATCTCTGTGCCAAATTTCATCCAGATCCGTTCAGCCGTTGGAGCGTGATTGATTAACAAATATCCATACATCCACACATCCTGGATACATCCATCCAAACTTTCGCATTTATAATATTTATCTGATTCATTAATGATTTGTATAAATTGGTTGAATTATGAGGATAATTGTTGAAGATTGTTGTTATTTGTCTACCGACGCTAACATGGTTAGTTGTCTCGTTATGTCAAAAGTAGAGACAAGAGTAATATTTCTTATCTGTTGTTCTCTACGAATCTTTACATGCCGACAATTTTTTTCTTGTAATATACCGCGTTTTATGCATGTTAAGGTAAACGAAAAATTAGCCGGCAACGACAACATCTCTCTCTCTCGTCGCGAGATAATCTCGTGGTGCGCATGCTAAGCACACTGGTTTCATTGCAAGCTTAGCTTTATGTTTTTAAGTTAAATAAAAAATTGGAAACTTCCTTGGTCTTCAATATGCAGGAGAATCGGTATCCAAATATCGTAGGCAGGTCTTCATATACAGTGGTAGTCGGAGTCCAAATTCGATGCAGACGAAAAAATTAAATGGATTCAACCAAATCACGCAACCGTATCGCAAAACGAAACAGTGAGGGACTGGCCTTAGTTTTCTTCGTAAAAACTTTTTCAGGCATCAGGCCATAGAGCATCACTATTACGACTATGGTACAAGTATCACCTCATAGCACACATCCTTAGTTTGTTATAGAGCGCCACCTATGATGTTTCTAAGGAACGTAGGCTGGAAAGTTCCTCATTTATAGAGCTTTATATCCTAACTATATTATACAGGATTAACAGGAGATTGAATTGAACTTTACATAAATAAAGATCATAAATTGAACATAAAGAATGCAATTACTAAATAATATACTGATAAACATAAATTCTATTACATTAATATACTCATGTTTTAGCTGTGACCTGTGTGTAAAAATAACAAAATGTGAAACTAATAAATAGGTACTTAATACAATTTTTCTCATATTAAATTATAACTAAAAGTAAACATTGTTTTATTTATGCTCTCCCTTCTAGCATAAGTACTGGTTTGTTCTATTTAGCCCTACGACGAAGTCTTGGGATCAGTTTTAAAACCACTAAATAGAACATTTTAAATACAATCATTATTTTAATTTAATCCTCAGTACAACATTCTTTTGGAATCAGTTTTAAGTATAAACTGCCAAATTAAAAACAATATAACAGGTAACTACTAACTAACTTATTACTAGGTATTTATTAGCATATTACATATTATGTTAAGTTTTTGACAAAAATACATGTGACGGATATCTGGTAATGCTTTAGTAAAAATATCAGAAATATTTTCATCTGTAGGTATATAAGATATGGATATTTCTCTCTTATTAATTATATCTTTTATGTAATGGTATTTTATTGAGATATGTTTCGAAGCTTTAGTATTTATTCTGTTATTAATTAATTTGATAGTGCTCTGATTATCTATGAAAATATGGGCATAAACAATTTTATCACTGAGTATCTCAGCAAGTAGGCCCTTCAAGTGTATGAGCTCACTCACCGCATGCGCTCCCGCAATGTACTCGGCCTCAGCTGTTGACAGTGCGACACATGTCTGCCTTCTGGAGAACCAGATTTCAGATTTCAGATTTATTCAGATAAAGAGATCACAAAACAGAAATAATTACATCAGTAGGTGGGACAGTGATTTCCGCACTAGGATTCCCTGTATCGCGGAAATCACTTCCTTCCGTAGGTAACAGAAATAGGTAAATTAGCTTAGAATCAACTTAACAATATGCATTATTAAAAACTTATTAGGTTTTAGTTTAACTTACATTTGTTGTGTGTGTGTGTGTGTGTGTGTGTGTGTGTGTGTGTGTGTGTGGGTGTGTGTGTGTGCGTGTGTGCGTGTGTGCGTGTGTGTGTGTGTGTGTGGTGTTTGTGTTATTGAGTGTGGTGTGCATGTGTGGGTGCGTGTGTGTCTTAACGTGTCTGTGATATTGTTATATATTTAATTTTAGCATTTTTTCTGTGTCTTCGTAATTGGAATTCATTAACCATTTATTAAGCGTTTTTTTACATTTATACCGGGACATTTCCAAGATTTTAAGAGCTCTGTTGACTTTAGTGTAAAGAAAAGGACCAGAAAAATGGAAGAATTTACGTGCCGACTGTGTACGCAATAAGGGGCACATCCACCTCTGAAGACGAAAGCGTGTGACCACTGTTGACGTTGCTGACTTATGGAATCTCAGCACAACAGATCTGACATATAGCTGTCTAACACGCAAATATCCACACTCTGAGTAGAGGCTGTCTGTGGAATAACGGAATGGCTTTTTATAGGCAGTCTTTAGAACTGCACGTTGTGCACGTTCTAGTTTCATGAGATAAGTTTTACCAGCTCCACCCCACGCAGGTAGGCAGTAGTTTAGAGTTGATTCACAGAAGGATAGATAGACAAGCTTTATTACCTCTGGATTAGCCACATTCCTAAGCCTTTTAAAAATGAACATGAATTTGCGTAGCCTACCACTCAGAGTGTGTATCTGCCTGTCCCATCGTAGGAATTCATCTAACACCACTCCTAAATATTTCAAATCACTAACCTGCTCAATTTTAGGACAATCACAAGAATGATTACTGAGGTAGTTTGGACAACTATGTAGTTTTATGTTTAGTTTGTCTGGTGGGTCAGTTCTTCTAGAAATTTTAAAACTTATAAATTTGGTTTTACTCGTATTAACAGTAAGCAGATTGCTTCTGAGCCAAGAATACACCTCTTGGAGCCCCTGTTGACATAGACATTGTACAGAATCCCAGCTATCACTATAGAACACCACCGCAGTGTCATCCGCAAAAGTAAAGAACTGAGCCTGATTGAGTTTAAGTGAGCAAAAGTCATTTATATAGGCTAAGAATAGAGTGGGGCCCAGCACACTGCCTTGAGGCACTCCGAAATTAACCTCTGCTAGATCACTCGCCAAATCACCGACAGTCACTTTTTGCATACGGCCGGTTAAATATGATTGAAACCATTGTAGTGCAATACCACGTATTCCCAGAGCCTCCAGTTTGTTTAACAAAATTTCCCTAGACAAAGTGTCAAACGCTTTCGCTAAGTCTAGAAAGACTCCGATACATTTGCTTCCTTGATCTAACTTCGCAGCCACAAAGTCGGTAAGTTCCGTGACTGCATCTTCTGTGGATCTGCAGGCTCTAAACCCATACTGGTTTTCTGAGAGAAGATGATTTGATTCAAGATAATCTAGTAATCTTTTATTGACAACTTTTTCAATTATTTTAGATAGACAAGAGAGTAGGGAGATCGGCCTATAATTTGACACAACTGCAGGATCCCCGTCTTTTAATATGGGACATATATTTGCAATTTTGAACTTAGTAGGGACGGTGCCCGTAGATAGACTAAGGTTACATAAAAAGGCAATTGGGCTAGCTAGTACGAGTTTGCACTTCTTTAGGAATTCATTGGAGATATTGTCTATGCCAGCTGCTGATCTAGTTTTTAGGTTAGTTATTATCTTAAGGATTTCCATTTCGTCAGTAGGTGTAAAGAAGAACGAATTCTGACTATTGTTCCTAATAACCTGTGTTAAACAGTCCTTTGCCAGTTCAGGCAGTGCCAACTTAATAACCAAGTTATTAAGTTGTTACCTTGATATACAACACAACCACTTGTGCTTTTTCTATCCATTTTGTCAGCTGCCCAATCTGCATCTGAAAAGGCCTGTAGTTTATTATAATCACTTGATTTTGTATACCGCAGCCCCTGTTCCTGAGTTTCTTTGAGATATCGCAGGACTCTTTTACCAGCTGTCCATAATTCTTGGGTTGGCTTATCTAAAAATCTACTTAGACATGATACTGCATAAGTGATATCTGGACGTGTATGTGTAGAAATATACAGCAAACAACCTACAAGTTCTTTAAAAGGTACATCTATTATAGTTGACGATGGTATTGCACTAAAATTTGTTTCCATTGGAGTTTTATTTCCTTTACAGTCTTGCATTTTAAATTTTTCTAATAGTTTTCTTATCAATTTTGTTTGTTTTATGTGCATCTCATTCTTGTTTCTTGTAACTTCTAATCCTAGATAATTACTTACTTCTCCTAAGTTTTTCAGTTTAAATTCTTTCTCCATTTGTTTTATTATGTCATCATCATGTCCTAGATATAAAATATCGTCTACATACAGTAACATCCAATTATTTCCTTTTCCATACAAGCAAGAGTCATGTTTTGATTGTGTAAAGCCTTCTCTGGTTATGAAATCATGAAACCTTGTATTCCAGCATCTGGGTGCTTCTTTTAAGCCATACAATGCCTTTTTTAGTTTAAGAACTTTTCCTTCACTTATTTTTAGTCCTTTTGGACATTTTATAAAAACGTTTACATCTAGATTGCCATTTAAAAATGCAGTTGGCACATCAAATTGTTTCAACGGTAAATCCTTTTGCACTGCTAGGCTCATCATTAATCTAACGGTTGATATTCTGGCAACTGGAGAATAGTTGTTTTCTAAACTAAATTGCTGGAAGCCTTTTGCTACAAGTCTCGCCTTTTTTGTACCATCTTGTTTTGTTCTGAAAATCCATTTCGTATCAATAGCTTTCTTTCCTTCTGGTAAATCTGCTAACTCCCAAGTTCCTAATTTTTTATGTGAATTTAATTCTTTCTTTATTTCATTATTCCATCCTTTGTCTAATGCCTCTTCATAATCATTCGGGTCGCTTGATAGTAAACAGTAAGCAGTGTAGAGTTCTTGATCATCTTGATATCTACTTGGCTTCTTCACTATTCTTCCTGATCTTGTTATTTTCTCTGGTTCTACTGTTCCTTCTTCAGTATCTTCATAGTCACTTTGATTTTCTATTTCATCATTTACTTCATTGTCTTGATCCTTTTGATTACTTCCTTCTGTTTCAGACGTTTCCTTTATTTGACTACATTCAGTATTCTTCTTAGTGCTTTCTTTTATTTCTTCATCATACAGAATATTTTCCTCATCATTAACATTGTTCTTCTCTTTATACTTAATTTGTGTTTCATCAAATCTAACATCTCTAGACACAATTATCTTATTACTCTCAGGATCCCATAATCTGTATCCATTCTGTTGATATCCAACAAATCGCATTTCTTTTGCTCTTTCTAGAAGTTTATCTTGTTTTGGTAGAATGTGTACCCATACTTTAGAACCAAATACTCTTAATCTTGAAAGATTTTTATTTCCAATCATTTTCTCTACTGGTGTCTGGAAGTTGATTGCTGACGATGGACATCTATTAATTTGATAAACTGCACAACGAACGGCTTCACCCCACAACATTTTTGGCAAACCTGTATCAATCAATAATGTTCTTGCTCTGTTATAGATGGTTCGATTCATTCTTTCAGCAACACCGTTTGACTGAGGGCTATAGGGAGTTGTATACTGTATCACTATACCCTTTTCTTGACAAAATGTTTGTATTTTCTCATTTTTAAGTTCACCACCATTATCTGATCTTATTTTCTTTACTTTGTTTCCTGTCTGTGTTTCTAATCTGTTTATGTATTCAATTAATCTATCAGTAGCTTCACTTTTCCTTTTCAATAAGTACACTTCACAAAAATGTGTAAAATCATCAATTATTGTATGATAGTAAATCTCACCTGTTAAAGTGGGCTCCGTCACTGGTCCTGATATATCAGTATGTATTAATTCACCAATACATTTTGAACGTGGTTTTAGCACTGGATTAAAAGGTAATCTTGTTGACTTACCTTTCATGCAGGGTTCACACGGAGTTTCACTATATGGCAGTTGCAGCAGCTTCAGCTGATGCCTGTTAGCATGACCTAATCTCTGATGCCACAAGTCATTGGAAATTAAACAAATTTCAGTTTTAAGTTTCATTTCGATAATATATAATCTACCTTTAAGATTTCCAATAACTTTAGTTTTTGAATTGCAAATAGATACACTATCATTGTAAAATTGGACTTGCAGCCCTTTTTCTAACAATTTCCTTACAGACAATAGATTGTGTGACAACTCTGAAACAATTAACCCTTCAATATCTATTTTTACTTTATCATTTAAGTATAATTAAAATTTAACTAATTTAAGTATACCTTTCTTAGCACAGGTTAAGTATTGTCCATTAGCAACATATATCTTCATTTCCTTATCCAGGTGTACAATATTTGTCAAATACTTTTCATATTTAGTCATTATTAAATGTTCTGTGGCTCCAGAATCCACTACTAAACATACACTATCGTTAGCACTTTGACTTGTATCACTTGCACTGAACGCTGTGAACGTCAACTGGGTTTCATCATCCTCTTCTTGTGTTTGTGCTACACGACCAGACTGCCATGATGCCCTGTAGTTCATGCCTCGACCACGGCTGTGGTTGTCACCTCGGGTATGTATTTGATGTCCTCTTGTAAACCGGCCTCTATGAATATCTCGTACTGGAGCTGACTGTCCCGTTCTGCACTGGAAGGATTTGTGCCCTTTCCTACCACATCTATAGCAAGTCATGAAGCTATATTGTTCATTCTCTACAGCTGTACTTTCTTTGCCTTTAAGTTTAAGTTCAGCATCTAATAATCTTGATTTGACAAAGTCAATTGTTAGTACAGTGTCAATTGTTTCAAGTGTTGTAATTACTGTATCATACTCACTGGGCAAGGTGAGCAATAGATGGCACACCTTGTCGTTTTCATTCAATGTTGCACCTGTTGATTCTAATCTAGCAATGATATTATCAAATTTCAGGAAATGATCCTGCAGTTTTTCACTAGATGTTGCTTTCAATGATAATAGTTGTTTCCTCAGATACAACTGATTGAACACGCTTTTTCTTTCAAATATTTCTTCTAAATTTTTTATCATTTGTGCTGCAGTTTTGCAATTTTTAATAATCTCAATATATTTGTCAGAAATACCCTGTGTTATTAGGCTACGTGCTTTTATATCTGTTTGCAGATCATCTTTAGTTATCGCTTCCTTTATTGCTAAACCTCTCTCTTCTATTATTAGATTCACTCCCACGTTGAAAAATTTTCGCCATCTTGTAGCTTGGGTAATACGTTATGAATACGTTTGATGTATTTGATGAACATAACGACATCTTGTGTCTTTTAATTGTTATTGTTCTTTTACCTTTTTTTTAAATAATAATTGCGCAGTGGAAGCGTATTAAAGTCTGTTGTTACTATTCATTCTTCTTTAAACCCATCATATTAATTATAATACCTTTTAGTAAAAACACACCATCTTTTCTTGTAGACTTTTATTTTAGCAGAGCGGAAGGAAGTCACAGTTCATAGATAATATTACAATAACCTTTTACTATAGAATCTATGATCACGGAGTACATACTACATACATTCTTAACAGTATTAAGGTAGACATCGATAGTAAGATACGATCCCCGTATTTATATATTTTATTTATATAAATTTTGTATAGTATTATATTCGCCGTGAATTCGTTTCCGTGGATTTCGGCTTTAAACTCATGCAGAAACCGTATGTTTTGTTCAGGGGATGAGTCAAAAAAGGTAACAGACAAACAGTTACTTTCGAATAATACTTTAATATTAGTGTTAATCTACTGACGCTAAAGATTAACAACAAATTATTGCTGTGGAGATCTTTTGAACTACATAAAGACCACAGATGTAGTAAACAGATACCGCGCTCGGAACATGGAAGTGCGGCCAAAATATATTCGAGTGTGCGTGACAGCACTGTCTGAACACATGCATCAGTGTGCGTGAAATGTTGCCAGATTAATGAAAAAGTGCCAAATTAATGAAAGAAAATCTATTTGTTGGTTCTTTCTTTAGGCCTTACGATTTCAACGACATATGGTAGGAGAATAGCTTGTATCCTGGAAAAGGAGATGCGCATATTACTGTGGTGGTACGCTGGCTACGTTGGAGCTACGCTGAGTACTTTAGCGGTACGACGAATACTTTCAAGATATGCCAGTTAAATTGGTGGTACGTAGACTACTTTGGAGTTACTTTAAAGGTACGCCGACTACTTTAGAGGTACGCAGACTACTTTTAAGGTACGCCAGCTACTTTAGCGGTACGCAGACTACTTTGGTGTTACGTGGGCTACTTCTAAGGTACGCCAGCTACTTTAGCGGTACGCAGACTACTTTGGTGTTACGTAGGCTACTTTTAAGGTACGCCAGCTACTTTAGCGGTACGCAGACTACTTTGGTGTTACGTAGGCTACTTTTAAGGTACGCCAGCTACTTTAGAGGTACGCAGGCTACTTTGGAGGTACGTAGGCTACTTTGGTGGTACGCAGGCTACTTTGGAGGTACGTAGGCTACTTTGGTGGTACGCAGGCTACTTTTAAGGTACGCCAGCTACTTTAGAGGTACGCCGGCTACTTTGGAGGTACGTAGGATACTTTGGTGGTACGTAGGCTACATTTAAGGTACGCCAGCTACTTTGGAGGTACGTAGGCTACTTTGGAGGTACGCAGGCTTCTTTGGTGGTACGCAGGCTACTTTGGAGGTACGTAGGCTACTTTGGTGGTACGCAGGCTACTTTTAAGGTACGCCAGCTACTTTAGAGGTACGCCGGCTACTTTGGAGGTACGTAGGATACTTTGGTGGTACGTAGGCTACATTTAAGGTACGCCAGCTACTTTGGAGGTACGTAGGCTACTTTGGAGGTACGCAGGCTACTTTTAAGGTACGCCAGCTACTTTAGAGGTACGTACGTACCTCGAAAGTACCCTACGTACCACCAAAGTAGCCTACGTACCTCCAAAGTAGCTGGCGTACCTTAAAAGTATCCTACGTACCACCAAAGTAGCCTGCGTACCTCGAAAGTAGCTGGCGTACCTTAAAAGTAGCCTACGTACCACCAAAGTAGTCTGCGTACCATCTGCGTACCAAGCAGCTGGCGTACCTATAAATTAATCGGCGTACTTCGAAATAAGCCGGCAGCGTAACTGTTTCACAAAAAAAAACTATCTACTAACAGCCCATTTACACCTTTAATTTAAGGCCCTTTAAACATTTACCCCGCGACCAACTATAGGTAAAAAACTCAACTATAGGTATAAAACTCGTCACATTACAGCATATATATGCACGCTTTACGAGAGCGTAGAGCTATAGAGCGTAGAGACGCTCGATTTTATTGCCAACTAACCAATTTTGTTACTTGAAAATATTAGACGATTATTTATTTACTAGGTACTTGTTTACGCTGTTGGCCGCGGTAAATATTATGTACCTATTTATGCGCCGAAACAATACTCGCGGCTACAATAATACTCAGTTTTTGAGATTGTAAAATAATGTATAAAAGATTATCTTACCGATTTCGTTCAAAATCGATATCCGGGGTTCCGTAGGATCACAAAATAGGAAACTGTTACCAATATTTTAAAAAAGTCAGCGCCATTTTGAAATTCTTTGTTATCGTACCGATGTCGTTCAAAATCGATATCTGGGGTTCCCTGGGATCACAAAACAGGAAACTATGAACAAAATTTTAAAAAAGTCAGCGCCATTTTGAAATTCTTTGTTATCGTACAAATTTCGTTCAAAATCGATATCTGGGGTTCCCTGGGATCACAAAACAGGAAACTGTTACCAAAATTTTAAAAAGTTCACTGCTGACTTTTTTTTGATTGACTGCTGTTTTGTGATCCCAGGGAACCCCAGATATCGATTTTGAACGAAATCGGTACGATAACAAAAAATTACAAAATGGCGCTGACTTTTTTAAAATTTTGGTAACAGTTTCCTGTTTTGTGATCCCAGGGAACCCCAGATATCGATTTTGAACGAAATCGGTACGATAACAAAGAATTTCAAAATGGCGCTGACTTTTTTAAAATTTTGGTAACCGTTTCCTGTTTTGTGATCCCAGGGAACCCCAGATATCGATTTTGAACGAAATCGGGACGATAACAAAAAATTTCAAAATGGCGCTGACTTTTTTAAAATTTTGGTAACAGTTTCCTGTTTTGTGATCCCAGGGAACCCCGGATATCGATTTTGAACGAAATCGGTACGATAACAAAAAATTTCAAAATGGCGCTGACTTTTTTAAAATTTTGGTAACAGTTTCCTGTTTTGTGATCCCAGGGAACCCCGGATATCGATTTTGAACGAAATCGGTACGATAACAAAAAATTTCAAAATGGCGCTGACTTTTTTTAAAATTTTGGTAACAGTTTCCTGTTTTGTGATCCCAGGGAACCCCGGATATCGATTTTGAACGAAATCGGTACGATAACAAAAAAATTCAAAATGGCGCTGACTTTTTTAAAATTTTGGTAACCGTTTCCTGTTTTGTGATCCCAGGGAACCCCAGATATCGATTTTGAACGAAATCGGGACGATAACAAAAAATTTCAAAATGGCGCTGACTTTTTTAAAATTTTGGTAACAGTTTCCTGTTTTGTGATCCCAGGGAACCCCGGATATCGATTTTGAACGAAATCGGTACGATAACAAAAAATTTCAAAATGGCGCTGACTTTTTTATAATTTTGGTAACAGTTTCCTGTTTTGTGATCCCAGGGAACCCCGGATATCGATTTTGAACGAAATCGGTACGATAACAAAAAATTTCAAAATGGCGCTGACTTTTTTTAAAATTTTGGTAACAGTTTCCTGTTTTGTGATCCCAGGGAACCCCGGATATCGATTTTGAACGAAATCGGTACGATAACAAAAAAATTCAAAATGGCGCTGACTTTTTTAAAATTTTGGTAACAGTTTCCTGTTTTGTGATCCCAAGTAACCCCAGATATCGATTTTGAACGAAATCGGTACGATAACAAAGAATTTCAAAATGGCGCTCACTTTTTTTTAATACATACATACATACATGCATACATACATATATATTCCTAACATACCCTTTCCTTGTGGCTTTGCCGTAATCGGGTAAAAAAATACGCCTACACTTGAGAACTTCCTTCTTTGTGGATGTCGGTATCAAGTTTTTCTAAGCGCAGTACACATAGAGAATATTATATCTCTATGGCAGTACACAACACGGTGTTCATTTTGTCGTAATAAATTTCGTGCAAAAAAGCGATACACCCACCCGACCACGAGCGCGTCTCAGCGCGTACTGAGCGCCAAACGCCTAGCGCTCGGCTTCTTTTCATAGAAAAATGTATGAAACATTTTTTTTTGCCACAATAACTATAAACATATTTATTTGTATGCTTAATGTGATGGACCATGGATAGAGGACTATATAAGCCCCACTTTATTGTTAATATTCAAGTTAAAATATGCAGCGGATCTAGCTTTATGGGTACCTATCCGGACCCCATTTTTCGTCATTTTCAGCAGATCTTGCGTTCGGAGAAACGTATTTATGCAGAAAATTTGTATTGGAGTGTGCATTTTTATAAGGTCAAACGAGAGATGAAGAAATGACCTTTAATTTGATACCATGACATCCCCACAGCTGTGACTCCCGATTCTTTAAAGTGTACCTGGAAAAGGATGACACATCATGAAATCCGTATAAGGCACCTTAAGGGAAAATATTTCAACGTAAATTAGCAACACTGATAGATATCGTTGAGGTTTTGTGTTTCAAGTCATTAGCAGTTAATTATCTTGGAAAAAAATCTAACAGAATGAAAATATAAAGTTTTGCCTATGAAACGAAACACCATCTTCCTTTTTTAATTTTTGGTAACAATTTTTACAGTGTTTGAAGACACAAGACGGCATTATTTCGAGAAACTTGTCTACACACACGTCACGTCAAAACTTCTCGACGCGTCGCATTGCGTCGCATCCAACTAACTGAGAATTATATTTGCTTTTCGTTTTGTATTCGCTTTGTTGGCGCGTCTGCCGTGTTCCGAGCGCGGTATCTGGTACTACATCTTAATGATTAACTGCAGTAAAAGGCTGAGAAAAGCACACAGTAAACTCAAGTCGGTTCTTTTTATATTATCACCATCTCATATTTTTATATTTTATTCATCAAAATCTGAATCGAAATATTCTATGTCTTCAAATTGAAGTTGTCAATATTGAATTTCGTTTCCCGTGCTGCACGTTTTTTGCCGGGAGTCTTCCAGACTCCCTGATTAGATTGCTCCTCATTTTTAATAACTCTTATGGTTCGTTCGCTTACACCTGGAAATAAATGAAAATAATTTTTTTTTTTCGCATTTTCGGCAAAAAAAATTATTATGTTGGGGGTTCCGTCTAGACTCTCTTGACCCCACCTTAGACGCAACAGCTTTTGATCAAGGCAGCACGTTTCTAAATCCCACCCCAAAAAAAAACAAAATTTCAATTTGAGATGGATAGATTGACTTGTTCCAAATCCTTGACATCCTAGAGATGAGGCTTTAACTCTTCGCATATTCCACCTTGAATACATTAATTAATAAAAAGTATTAAAATTTGATAGGATTTTGGTGGCAGTTTTTGTCGTATATTAACCATCATAAATAATTATACGATATTTTTTTTTTCTAGTCCCTACCAAGGTATCCCCATGGATGTAATAAGTACTTACGTACAAACTAAGTACTTATTACATCCATGGGTATCCCCCCCTGGGGGGGAAGAGTGGTTTTTTTTCCACCTATCCCTACGGTAGTTGATCTGAGTTTAGCCCACAGAGTATGTCTGTGGTTTAGCCTATATCTTTGTCTATGATGATTGGTAAGTCTTTAGTCTATGGATCAATGGATAAAAACATGGCGGCGTATGATTAAAAATTGTGTCAACAATTTCTTTCATTCTTTGTTTATTTTATTTTGTGTTCTGTTGTTCTCGTATTAGTTTATTTTACTTTTGCGATTATTTCTTTAGACACATGTGTTGATTCTTAAAGTGCTATTTATTTCCCTTCGAACATGGGGACGAGCACGATGGGCGGCGATCTGCATTCCGACAAGCAGGATAAGCTGCTCAAGCTGCAGGCGAGGAAGAAGGAGCTCGAGCTGATGCTCGCCGCTAAGAACGAGGAGCTGTACAAGCTGTGCGTGCGCGAGGTGCAGCTCACGGGCGTCGTGCCGCCCGAGGCGCCGCTCAGCCCCGACGCGCCGCGCGAGCGCCGCGCCAGCCTGCGCAGCGCCGAGCGCGCGCCCGGCGGCGCCGACGCGCAGGACGGCGCTGAGCGCGCCCGCCGCCCGCGCGTCCTGCGCCGCCCAGACGCCGGCGGTGCCAACTTCTTCCCGTCGCCGCCGCAGGAGCGCCTCGACACCTTCTCGCTGCACTCCGCCTACGCCGCGCCCGAGCCGCCGCGCCGCCCGCCCGCGCTGCACCAGCGGCACCGCGACGCGCACTTCAGCTCCAGCCACCCCGACATCGCGCACTACCCGCCCGCGCCGCTGCTGTACCAGTACGCGGCGCAGCTGCGCGCGCAGAGCCAGCACCTGCGGCAGCAGCCGGCGCGGCGCGGCGCGCTGCAGCGCACGCAGACCTACCACCTGACGGCGCACAGCGACTACGCGCCGCCGCCGGAGCCGCCGCGCGAGCGCCGCGTGCCCCCGCCCGCCACGCTGCCGCTGCGCGCCGCGCTGCACGTCGCCACTGACGACTGCGGCGCGCAGGCCCGGCGCGCGGGCTGCTCGCCGTGCGCCTCCCCGCTGTCCCCGCTGGACGGCCGGCCCAAGGAGAAGCAGTGGTACGAGACGTCGCTGGATGCCCCCGCGCGCGCCGACAGCGCGCTGCGCAAGAGCGCGAGCCTGAAGCGCACGCCCGGCGCGGCCGCCTCGCAGCCCTACGAGATCATGGTGTGTATGGGGCGGCAGTCGGCGCTGCGCAGCCCGGCCGCGCCGTCGCCGGGCGCCGCGGCGCTGGAGTCGCCCAGCAACATGACGGTCATCGAGCAGGGCAAGTGCATCCCGTACCGCGAGGAGACCAAGCCCTTCGAGATGTCGGACTTCTACAAGTACTCCACGAAGTTCCGCCAGGCCTCCGCGCCCGCCCCGCGCCCCGCGCCCCCCGCCGCGCCTTACGACCGGCTGCCCGCGGAGCTGCCCCCATTCAGCCCCGACCACTGGCGCGGCTACGCCAACTGAACCTCACAGTAGTCATGCTAAACTGTAGTTTAGTGTGCTGTGCATAATGTGCAAAGGTTCTTTGTAGTAATAAAACTATTCCTTAGTTAGTACTTAAAAGAAATGAAAACAGGATCTCTACAACATACACTTGAATATTTTTGTTCAATTTGGTATTGAATGAACCTTAGAATGAATATATAATAAAAATAGTATAATAAGTATAATGATAAATTTGACAAGAACATAATGATAAAGGCCATATTAAATAGTGATTGGGCATCTATAAAACACAAAATTATAAACATACTGTGATATTTTAATGATATTCACTCTAAATGTGATATCTCAATCGATTAAAATAATCATTTTATAATCTGATTTAGTTCAAGTTAATTTGTAATTACACTAATCTGATCATTTGGATGGTTCTATTTACTGCTATTTGCATAATTTTTTTTTTTTTCCTTTTTCCTTTTTCAGTGCTGCAACACGGCAATCTGCTAAAGGTAAGCAATAAGCCGCTCTGTTGTGTGAAGAAACTTCTGAGTGTGGCTGGAGTTTGAGCAAATTGGCCAATGACCCTTCGCTCATGTCGTGTTGTCTGTCATCTTTAGTGGTCCAAGATGATACTTTTCTTTTCAGTCTGGAAAACTGTAAGCTGCCTGTTCCCGTAAGCTGTGAGGCTAGTTTGTTTGTGTGGCTTGAGAGTCTGGTTTGATACCGCCTGCTGCTGCACAAGATCTCTTGTTTAACTGTCACTAACCTTCTGTCCTAACTGTTTAACTTAAATTTGCATAATTACTAATTATTTTTTATGTTGTGAAATCATTGGTACCCTGATCATGGTTCTATTGCTTGTAATAGGAGATACCATAGAGTTAACATATTAGGTGCAATTAATTTGCTTTTGTACTGTTTAAATAGAAACTCATAGTTTGTAATCATTATTTTTAATATATATTTTAAGTTAGGCTGAATCCAACTACATGATTGTGTGGTGGTGACTGTTTCTGCTACAGTTTGTTAGCTTCAGCCTTCCTTTAATTATTATTTATTGATAACGCAAATGCTTTGTTCCCACCGCTTTGTGAAGTGATCTCTAAGCTATGCCACTTGCAAGAGGAAAGCTCTTCCTCGCTGTTACATTCTAGTAGCTTCAGTGCGGAGCCGAGCCATGCATGCTCCCACATGCATTCACTGATCCGTAAAGTTCAGCTATACAATAAATCATTGAAAAATTTTAGATATGGTGGCGGTGATACCATGACTGATTCAAAAAGCCTGTTTATACTTGCCTTTGCCGAGCGACTGTGAGCCTTATGACTGCCTTTAACTTTAACAATGTCGTCCAAAATCGTATACGATTGTACAATTGTTGAATGTACATAAATTATATTATACTTAATTGTAAAATGTTATCATAAGAATATACGATTTTGATCCTCTACTCCGGGCTATAGTGGTGTGGTTTGTCAAATTTGACTTGTAGTTTATTTACTATTGTTACATAAGTTTTGCTCAACAATAAGTTTTATATAAATACCTACTTATTGAACTGATAGTCTTATAGTATGCACTACTAGCTGGTGCAATTGCAATATGGGATTTCACACACTATAGCCTGGCGTATTGTCTACAAAGTTGATAAATAAATTGCCTAAGTATATGAATTAGTTTGTATAAAATAGTTATTGATGCCGCAATTAAAAATTGCACTCATGAAAAATTGGAGAGAAATTATTTTTCTGTTGTTTAAGCATGAGCGATCGGTGCGGAGAGCACATAATATTTTTATTTAAGTGTAATAAAGATTTTTTACAACTAAGTACCTTGTTTTATTACTTACATAACTGCCTACGCTTAGTTTCATGTCGGCTCTTCTTAGTAGAATCTACTTTACGAATCGCAAGTAGAGTTTAATAATAGTCTAAATAAGTGGCCACAAGTTGTCCTAATATGAAATAAAGTTTTTTCGTGGAATGGAATTTGGAAACGTAAAAAGAACATAATATTTTTAGGAAAGGTAGTAAATAATATAGCTTAAGGAAAGGACATGTAGGTACGTGTCATCAAATATCTTTCGTCCCGGGGAAAAAAAAGGTGTTAAAAATTACCTTAGTTTTTTTTATTTCGAGGAAAAGTGGAAAACAGACTAATTATGTCAAACACGGTCATAACAAAAGAACATTTATCACGAGTATATAATCAAAGGTCGTACATAGAGCCTATAGTGTTGTCGCGCGGAAGGGAACGGCCTTCACTGCACATTATTGAAGAGCTTCGCGAGCAGGTCGTAGCGCAGGCGGCCCGCCGGGTACTCCGGGTACTCGCCATTCTCTGAAAGAGAAAACTTTTGAATTAGATCTCTGTACCTACCTGCCTCGATGTTCTAGCGGGTAGCATAGTCGACTTCGGATCGCGAGGTCCTGGTTCGATTTCCGGTCGGGCACATTTTGTTTTTCAGTTAAGAAATTCTCAGTGCCAGCCCGGAGTTTGAAGTCGGTGGTGAGTCACCCCCGTGCCTCGGAGAGCACGTTAAACCGTCGTTCCCGGTTATTATCACTAACATGATAATAGTTAGTCATTAAAGCCGCCAACCCGCATCGGAGTAGCGTGGTGGTTGTAAGCTCCAATTTCTTCTCTCCTATGAGAGTGGAGGCCTGTGCCCAGCAGTGGGAAGTTAATTGGCTGTAGTGATCTGTAGCTACCTACTTTGCGCGGTGATAGTACTAGTGCTACACTGCGGCTTCCTATTCGAGGGCGTCCGGGATTCAAATACGTAGCGTGTGGCGACGCGGTGAGGAACACGTGAGGAAACCTCATAACGGACAGACCGCAGTGAGCGGTCAGCGGTGAGCGGTGAGCCAGCGTAGAGCGTGTACCCTCACATTCGAAATTGTACTACCACAGAATCTAAACTAATATTATAAAGAGGAAAGATTTGTTTGTTTGTAATGGATAAACTCAAAAACGACTCAACCGATTTCAAAAATTCTTTCACCTATAGAAAGCTACATTATCAGCGAGTAACATACTTAGGCTATATTTTATTTTCAAAAAATTAGAGATCCTTACGAAAATTACAATTATGTGAACTAAGTCGGAAAAAATCCTCTCTTCTGAAAGCGTACGCGGCGGCGTGCGCTGCGTAAATAGTTAAAGTTACAACTACAAACAAACATTTGACCGCACCGCCGCGGCACGTGCCGCATTTTGTCAAAGGCACCGCCATGACATCAAGCTCACCGCTTTCCGCCGTACAGGTACAGGAGAATTTCGCATATTACTTATTTATTATTTAATTTTATTTCGCATATTTGAATTTATAATTTCTGAATTATCCCTGGTCTGGCCTACCCTACCGGCAAAGACGTGCCGCCAAGCGATTTAGCGTTCCGGTACGATGCCGTCTAGAAACCGAATGGGGGTATGTTTAATATAACTGTCATGCCCCTAACAGGTTAGCCCGCTACCATCTTAAACTGCATCATCACTTACCATCAGGTGAGATCGCAGTCAAGGGCAAACTTGTAGAGATTTAAAAAAAAATATTACATCGAGCCGCCGAGCCGCGGTGAAAGGTGGTTTTTATTGACTCTGCTATCTGCTATATATATATATATATATCTACCTATTGTTTATGTTTATCTATACATACTTTTTACCTTTTTCATTAAAATTCTTTTTTCTACCTAACTTGTGTTTATTATTTATATTAGTATTTTATTACAATAACCATCAGAATTTAAAATAACATAGTATTCTTTTTTTTATTCTTAGAATAGAAAAACATTTAGTTAACAAACACAGTACACAAAAGCAGAATAATAAAATAAAAGCAAAATATTAAGTGTCTGCAGCCCCTGCGGGTGTACCGACACTGTGATAGCGAACGCACTATAACAATAACCATTTTTATAGCTATATTGGGTACAGAAAGCCTATTAGGATTATTATTGAAAAATTAAGGAGTTCCCGCGGGAATCAAAAAATCTTAGTCCACGCGGACGAAGTCGCGGGCATCATCTAGTTTTACATACATTAATTGCATGCACATGCGACTACAGCGTGACACGGACTCTACCGCCCGTACTGACGAACCATCGACCGTACATAGGTTGTATGGTCGATGTGACAAACCGATATAAGCTAAGGGCACGTGCTAAGAACGGTAACGGATCAGCGTCGCCAGCGGGCGCTCGTCGGTCTCACCGTCCTCGGCTCGGCGCGCGCCGCAGCCGACGCCCCGCGCGCTCGCGCAGCGCTTGCCGGGACTGAAGTCGCCGTTCACGAAGTCGTCGTCGCGCCCTGCACACACACACACACACTTAACACAATGCCTTTGTAATCATACTATTACAAGCAGAGCTATAAGAAGGTACTGAAAGGATAGCTAGTAGGGTGGTTTGGGGTATACGAAGGAGTCTGATAAAGACTTAATTTTCTTGACATCCGTATAAATGAAATGAAATGATTTATTTATTTCACGTACTTAGGACAAATGTGTCACGTATGAAACACTTTTTAATTTCCAGGATAAAAAGCAGCTTAAGTACAAATGTTGCCCTCCAGGTCTTCCTGGCGGTGACGGGCACTTCCCTAGCGTTAGCAGACCCCTCATGTTAGGTGGCCCGATGACATCGAGCCAGGCGCGGGGGGCCGTCGGTCGGCGTCGGCGCAACCTGACCAGCGCGGCGGTGGTCGTCTAACGTGAAGACGTGTTTGGTGAAATATTTGCTAGAGTCGCCAGTTGCGCAAACCTAATCTCAATTATTATTGGGCAAGTACTTACCTATAGGTACCTTATACTAAATTAAGTAATTCTATATAATAATACGATTGTTTACCTGCGCCTTGCAGTTGATCGTTGATGCAGCCTTCGTCCCACATGTTGACACAGCGCGCGAACCCTGCGCCTGGAACCAGAGGCCCAATTGTCTAAGCGAATCGTAATCAGTTGACAGCTTAAAACGTAAAAATACCTCATAACGAGTAATTATACCTGCCGAGTGCGGCACGCTCGTAGCGGCGCTGAACACGGCACACACGACTGCGCACAGCAGACACGTGTTCATATTGCGTTAGGTTCGTGTCGTGCTCGCAGTAGGTAGGCACCTGCTCGCTGGATAGCCAGGTAGGTGTAGAGTTCGCACCGGCAGAGTCACAACACAACTTGTGACCGATTCCAACCCAAGCTTTTAAATACAATGCCCTCTCGAGTGGCCAAATTCATATTATCATATTCGGTTTTTTATTAGTTTTATAAGTGGCACTCGTGATTCGATGGCCACTCGAGATAGATGTGTAATATAAAATGGCCAAAATTTAATAGTATTAATATTACTAGGCAAACTTTATCTCGATAATACCATACTGTATAGTCCATTGATAAAATATACGGATACATGTAGGTAGGTATAGTTATCTACTACCAAATCAAATCAAATCAATATTTCGTCGCTGTAGTTGGAAAAATGAATAACTAACAAAACCAATATCGCGAGTAAAACGCGATTTACTGTTTTTTTGCGTTAAAAATGGGGATAACTTTTTTTTCATAAACAATTTAAGTGTCCATGTTTTTATATGTTATAGATTGTTGCTGTATCTATTTTAGAATCTACTTGTCATACATTTTTATTCATTTGTTTGTGAGAAAAAAAATAAAAAGCAACTATTTAATTTTCCCTCGCCGAACTTTTGAATATTTGGTGCACTTATTTATTTGTGCATGTTAGTTATTTAGTTCTTCTTCGTCAATATTGCGTTGAAGTTCGAAAAGTTGACGATATAAGTATAAATAAATAAATAAATAAATAAGCCTTTATTTCCCAACATTTCTTATACTATTTCTTAGACAATTATTTCTTATTTCTATTTCATGCAGTAGGTATTAATCACTTTTCTAAATTTCTCTTAAGGTATAGTTTTTTTATAAATATTACATAAATAATTTTATTGATTGGATACAAATTTTTGTAGTTAATTACAAGTTACAATAGGAAGCTGGAAGATATTATCTTGTTCATTCATACTATGCCAAACAAAATAATACCTAATTCCTAATTTATTATTTAGTCATTCTAATTAACTAAGTTTTTATCTTACATGAACTAAAAAGTTTGACCAGTAAATAATTAATTAAAAGGGAATTTTCTTTACTTCGTGTTCACGTTGTTTTAATATTCATTAGGTACATGTGTTTTAGCTTATCCAATTATTATCATACTAGATGATGCCCGCGACTTCGTCCGCGTGGATTGAGGTTTTTTGAATCCCGCGGGAACTCCTTAATTTTCCGGGAGTATCCTATGTCCTTCCCCGGGATATAACCTACCTCTATACCAAATTTCAGCAAAATCGGTGGAAAAGATGGGCCGGGAAAGCGTAGCAGACAGACAGACAGACAGACAGACAGACAGACACACTTTCGCATTTATAATATTAGTATGGATTCTAATACTTAATAACCACTTTTGTAAAGCTTTCATTTTGTGACATATTTATTAATGTGGTTAACTTGTATGGTGATGAAAAAAATCTATAGGTACTTTGAGTTTCACCTTAAAAATATACATCTTTGTTATCTAGGAAAAGTTCTTGAAAACAAATTTACAAAAAATAATAATTATTTATCAGTGAACACCTATCTTAAGTTTTTATATAGCTATTACATATTATATAAGTATCTTTATGTATTTAACATTATGATGATTTTTATATTATGATTATAATGATATAGTTACATTTTTATGCACATTATTCACTATGCACAAATACCTATTTAGCTAAACTACAATATGCCTATAAGTAATACTATATTATATTATATATTAATCTTAAATATAAGTTATACTATATTATCCTTAGGTTTTTGCTGGGTCACCCTTCGCGGATGTAGGCCTCCTCCATCATACTTGATGAAACCGATCTTACATAAAAGGTTCCTCTTACATTCAAGTAAGGAGTTAAGTGTATTTTTGATGTGAGGGTGTTGGTCTAAGACTCCCACAGCGACCACCTGTACTGGGAGCTATTGAATTGTACGTGTTTAGAATTCTTACTTTTTCAAATGACGTTTTGGGAGGGGCTTTTTAAATTTTCGTTCTTTTTGATAGTTTAAGCAGTTTTTTGGAGATTCGGATAAATTCCTTTTGTTTTTGAACTGTTGAATTTTTTCATTTAATATTATAATTTTGTTGTATCTTATTATAGCATTTTTTCCTTCTTTTTTTAATTTATTTACCTCATCGTTGAGAGTTTTCCTTTCTTCTAATATTTTTTGTGGATAATCTTCTTTTATATAATATGGTGTATCTTTTAAAGTATTCTTGCTTTTCATTATTTGTATTTTTTTACTTACAGTGGTAAGGGACACTATTATTGGCCTTGTTTTTTCCCCTTTTTTGCCTAATCTATGAATAGACTCTAATTCCGTAGTATTCAACTCGACTGACATTTTCTTATTAATTATTGTTAAAATGTCTTTTGATAAATCATCATAGTCCTTTTCCTTCTCTTCTACTCCAAAGATTACAAAATTTTTTCTTCTTAAATACTTTTCTATCAAATCTATACGTTTCTCTTGTTCCTCGACTTTATTGTTTAAATTGTTATATTTCAATTCTAACTCTGTAAATTTTTGATTTATGTTGCTGTTTATGGACTCTGTTATACTCTTTTCCAAAATCTGTAGTTCATGTTTTTGACTCTGCATTTCAAGTTGTATGTTTTTTAGTATTTCGGTTATTTCTTCCATTTTTATACCTGCTGTAGTTAATGTGGGTACGGAATAACAACGAACAACGTCGCAATGGCAGCTGGGAATTTAGTTTTTATTTAGCTGTCTTTTAGTGCGATAGTTGAGCGATAGATATCATAGTACTGTTTTACCGACTCAAGCGTAAGACGCGTCACTGAAAATATCCGTTGTAAAAAGTTGAGGTTATTAATATTTTTTACTGATATTAAAAGTAGACTACTAAAATTAGTTTATATTAACTGTACTCAATGATTTTTATTTAGTTAATTTAGATCTATTCGTTTGTTTAAGGCACTTTTAGTACAATTTTTATGACACTTTGTGTTTTACACTTTCACACTGTTTTCTTCTAAAAATTGCGTGGTTTCCTGGCACAATTTTTATTAAACTTTATTGTTTTATCCCTATTTGCGTTATTTTGCACTTTTCGTATACTTTTACAAACTGTTACTATTTTTAATCGAACAAATAACACAGAGGTGATGTTTGCGTTGTGCACTCCAGCGCCCTCCTCTATCTATGACGATATAAGTACCTTTATTTAATTTTTCCCCTTTAGTGAGATGATTAAATGACCTATTATTTACTTATTTTACTATGAATATCCTATTCATGGAACTAAAAATAGGAAGTTTTTTAAAGGGAAACCAACAAATAAACATTTATTTTTATTAGAACTGTGAAAAGTAATCAACAAAACTACTGAAACACTTAGATTCTTCTATCAGACGTACAAAATTAAATATAAAAAAATAAAACCACTTATCAATCTATTAATCAACTCTACTCATGAATTCAACAAAATTTCACTTTTAATAAATAACAATTATACTTATCAAAAACTTAGTATCAACTGAAATGATAACTATCAACTTTTCTTCAGTTAACAATTGAGGTCAGCCTTTTCAAAACAAATAGCTTAATAATTTATGAGTAACGTACAGTATAATCAAAACTATGTATTTAAAGATTATTATTAACTAAGAATTAACTAAGAATGGTTTAATCGAACTAGGATTATGTAAGTGAAGCTAGTAATTGTTATAATAATGACTCTATTCATAAAATAATAACAATTTACACAGTTTGTAGAACACAACGATTAAAGACTAGCTGATGATTGATTCCCGCGGAAGTTTTCTTAATTTCCGGGATAAAATATTGTTTATGTGCTATTCTGATAAGCTATTACATCATGAAGTTTTATCAAAATCCGTCGTGTAGTTTTTGCGTGAAAGTGTAACAAACATTCATCCATCCGCTCTCACAAAATTTCGCATTTATAATAGGTAATTATTACTAGTAGGCTACTTATTATATTAGTAGGACATCATTACTTATTATATTAGTAGGGTAGTAGGGTACTTATTATATTAGTAGGACATCAAAATCAAAAAGGTACACACGTCCATTAAAATTTAAACTAAGTAGTTATCTATTGAAATTATAACAGCTATCAACTTTCCTTTAGTTTTACCTCTATAAATTTTACATTTTAAATCAGATCAGTTCAAACGAACTAAGCTGAAGTAACGTTCACTAAAATCAAAACTATCAATTATAAATATAATTAAGTAACTGAGAAAGGTTTAATTATAAAACTAGTACGATTGAACTTATTTCAATGTAGATAGGTATGCTAAAAAATTACTATGCCTGTATGATTTAGCCTAATTATTCACGTACAGTTCTATAAACCATTCCTAAGCAGTCCAATCATTTATTAATCAACTTTTTAGTTAACTACGAATTATTAATTGGCTATTGGGAATTATTTCCGGATTGCTTATAAAATTTTTATAGTACGTATATCTATGCAATCATGGGATGAATAATTAAATAACTGACTTTGTTTAATTTTTCCGAACTGAATTGCCCCTGTAAAGAATATACGCGTCGAGGGAAAACTAAATAACTAACTTTATGCATTTTATTCGCTCTCGAAGTGATGCATGAGAGAACTTGTTTATTATTTGATAAGTTATTTAACTTTCATTCGCTACTTTTTTATCAATTTTTCAATATTTATTTTTCCACCTTTGCCGCCTTGCGAGATTAATTTCATATTATCTATTTAATTTAAACTAGCTAAGAAAAATTAGAAATACAGAAAGATGCGGCTTTAATTGGACTTTCAGGAAATGCAATAAAGTCGATTTCGCAAAAAGAGTAATTATTCATTTTTCCAACTACAGCGACGATTTATTTATTCAATCTATGTAACTATTATACACTGTAGGTACACTCATTGACGTCCGAAACATAGAAAAATAATAATACACGATGGTGATAGTCAATTACGATATTGACGCGCTACTACTGAATATTTTTCGTCAGTCACTATATTGGACAGTAACTATTGTACAAGGAGTAGGACTCTAAATTCCATTTCTGCACGTCCAAGACCTAGTTTTCCTCCATTCTGTTCATTCATTTGTAGAGACAGAGATAACTCTGTCTCTACAAATGACATTAAATAAAACCGGCCAAGTGCGAGTCGGACTCGCGCACCGAGGGTTCCGTATAAACCGTAAATCGCAATAAACCGCATAAAGTGAATTTGCACTTGTCCGTCCGTCCGTCTGTCAGAGCCTTATAACTTCTGAATTACTGAACGTAATTATCTCATAGTACCTACTATTATATTATACCTCTATGTCTCATAGATTTCTCTCATAGAAGCGAATGCGAAGTAAAATATTTTTTATAGAGTTACATAGGGTTGCGGTATATCATTATAAAGATAATTAGGAATCGAGTCAAAAAATTTTTTTTTAAAAAAATTTCCCCTAAAATTGACGAAATGGGGGGCTTTCAAAGTGGGGATTTTCTAACGTCCAAAGTTGACCTCAGAACTCTTAATTTTGTGAAAGGCTGAGCCTGAAACTTGATCAATTATTTGAATTATATCCTGTACTTGAACAACAAATACTAAAATTAGATAAATATTATAAGGAAACTAAATTATTTAATTTTTAATGGGCTTCAGTAGTTTTAACATAACTTCACAATGATGTCAATAGATGGCGCTCTGTAAAAGTTTATTCGTTTCTATGCTTACAAATAAAAGACGTTAGCACCATCTTACGTGGAATAAAAAAATAGTCTACTGAGTCTAGTGATAGTACTGATGTCTATGAACGTAAAGATAGTTAAAACTAGTGGTTCGCCCCGAACTGAGACCTCGCGGTATCCATAAACCTGTGCCATAAACTTACAGAGCGCCATCTTTGTGAAGTTCTGTTAAAAATAGTGAAGCTCATTAAAAATTAAATAATTTCGTTTCCTTAGAATATTTATCTAATTTTAGTATGTATTTGTTGTTCAAGTACAGGATATAATTCAAATAAGTGATCAAGTTTCAGGCTCAGCCTTTTCTTTTTAAGCACAAACGAATAAACTTGTACAGAGCGCCATCTATTGACATAATTGTGAAGTTTGTTAAAAATAATGAAGCTCATTAAAAATTAAATAATTTCGTTTCCTTATAATATTTATCTAATTTTAGTATTTGTTGTTCAAGTACAGGATATAATTCAAATAATTAATCAAGTTTCAGGCTCAGCCTTTCAGAAAATTGGGAGTTCTGAGGTCATCTTTGGACGTCAGAAAATCTCCACTTTGAAAGCCTCCCATTTCGTCAATTTTAGGGGAAAAATTTGAAAAAATATATTTTTGGACTCTGTTCCTCATTATCTTTAAAATGATATACCGCAACCCTATGTAACGCTATAAAAAATATTTTACTCCGCATTCGCTTCTATGAGAGCCCCCCTGAAATAAAGATTTTTATAACTTTTTAAGCCATATTCGGCGGGAGGCCATTGGTTTACATATTATATTTAAATTTGAAGTAATTACATTCAGTAATTCAGGAGTTATAAGGCTCTGACAGACGGACAGACGGACGGACGGACGGACGGACGGACGGACGGACGGACAAGTGCCAATTCACTCAAGTAGACTCAGAGACCTTCGCTTCGCTCGGTCAACTATCTTATGGATACCTCGAGGTCTCAGTTCGGGGCGAACCACTAGTTTATTTTACATTTGATTCAACCATTTTCTTGTCTAGGACCATGGGACAGTGGGGGGAGAGAGTTATTTAAAACTCTACACATATATATTATGTAACCTTTGTACAGGAGAGTTATATTTATCTCTCCTGTTACAAAGGTACTTCCAGCCTGTTCGACCGCTCGCCAAGCAAGCGTTGTTTATGTAGCTGTATCGGAACGAATGGGAGCGTAGAAGCAAATTGCAAATTTCATAATTCAAAATTAAAAAGTTTTTTTATTCAAATAGGCTTTTTACAAGTACCTACTTATGAATAGTCGAATGAATCTACCAATATATTATTTATTTTACAATGTGCAATCCACGGTGTCGACCGACGAAACCGCGTCCGAGACTGGAGCTCCTGTGTTTTAGTGTCGCCGTTCGGGTTCGGGGCGGCTCACGGAGGCTCAAGATGTTTTTGGGGTCACTGTGGTCGCTCTACGACTGTAACGAGGCGTCTAAAGACGGGAGCGAGTTAGTCTCTTTTTAGCGTAGTTTTCGTTATGTACAATTTTATTGTATTTAGAAATCGGCCGTTGGGCGCGAGCGAAGCGTAAAGCGTGCGTAACTGGTCAGGTGGCATACACCAACCGTGCACGACCTCAAATGTCCCTTTTCGAACGCGCAGCGCGTGGGATCTCTGCTGGCGGGCTCACAGATTCCAGGCGGCGAACTTTAAATCGTTCCCGCTTCTGTTGTTACAACAGACGAAACGCGATTTGTAACGCCAATTGTGCGCGTGTGTGTATTTTAAGACCATCTCGTTTGTGAACATTCAAACTTGGGACCACCTGCGTCCGTGCAAGTTGAGGTCTAGTGTGTGTGAGCGGAGTTTTTCAAAGGATTCCACTCACCGACGACCGCTGCCACCTGAACCTGGGTGCAAAATATAGGTTTTCTCGGGCACCGCGTCGCTTCCGTCGCTGGAGGCGCACGCGAGGCGCTTCGACTATAGACGGGCTAGAGAGTTTGTTTAAAACGATGTATCTCTCTGGTAAATCCTGCTACTAGTTATGAATGAATGAATATACTTTTATTGTACACCACAAAGGACAATAAATGTAAACAGTAAAATGTAATGTTTACAATAGTAAACTTAGCTAATAACAAAGTATACAATTTGCGGCAATACAATATACAATAGATATATGCTTGTCTCAAAGATTAAACCATGCATATCTCAGTGCAAGCCGTATTAAGGCGACAACGCGAATGACTCAATATATCAGTTCCTTAGATCTAACTCAGTTACTTGGATAACTGTGGTAATTCTAGAGCTAATACATGCAATCAGAACTCTGACCAGTGATGGGACGAGTGCTTTTATTAGATCAAAACCAATCGACGGAGGGCCTCGCGTCCAAAGTCGTTACTTTTGATGAATCTGGATAACTTTTGCCGATCGCATGGTACAGTGCCGGCGACGCTTCTTTCAAATGTCTGTCTTATCAACTTTCGATGGTAGTTTCAACCACCACACTTCTTGGGTTGTAGGGTGGCGTTAGTCACGGGTAACGGGGAATCAGGTTTCGATTCCGGAGAGGGAGCCTGAGAAACGGCTACCACATCCAAGGAAGGCAGCAGTCGCGCAAATTACCCACTTTCGGCACTACCTCCAGTGAAGAAAAATAACGATACGGGAATCTTACGAGGCCCTGTAATCGGATTGAGTACACTTTTTAAATATTTTAACGAAAAACAAATGGAGGTCAAGTCTAGTGTCAGCAGCAGCAGCACATACTAAGATTATTGCGATTAAAACAAGGAATTCCTAGTAAGCGCGAATCATAAGCTCGCATGGATAACGTCCCTGCTCTTTGTACGAACCGCCCGTCGCTACTACAGACTGAACCGATTTTTGAACACGAAATATTGTTTTAATGTGGTCACTTTTCTCCTGATTGAAAATGAGCTTTCCTCCAAAACTGCCAGATTGAAAAACCTGAATCGATAAAAAATATAAAATGGGTAAGTTAAGCATGTAACAAGACAATAACAAATTGTAAATCTCTAATATTTAATGAGATATCACTGACCAATATAACGTGTAACTCCATGACTGCAAAATGTACTGAGAAAACGGCAAAGTTAAGTTTGTAAACGTGGTCACATAATACAACCGTTAGGTTAGGTAGTTAGGTTAGGTAGTTAGGTTAGGTAGTTAGGTTAGGTAGTTAGGTTAGGTAGTTAGGTTAGGTAGTTAGGTTAGGTAGTTAGGTTAGGTAGTTAGGTTAGGTAGTTAGGTTAGGTAGTTAGGTTAGGTAGTTAGGTTAGGTAGTTAGGTTAGGTAGTTAGGTTAGGTAGTTAGGTTAGGTAGTTAGGTTAGGTAGTTAGGTTAGGTAGTTAGGTTAGGTAGTTAGGTTAGGTAGTTAGGTTAGGTAGTTAGGTTAGGTAGTTAGGTTAGGTAGTTAGGTTAGGTAGTTAGGTTAGGTAGTTAGGTTAGGTAGTTAGGTTAGGTAGTTAGGTTAGGTAGTTAGGTTAGGTAGTTAGGTTAGGTAGTTAGGTTAGGTAGTTAGGTTAGGTAGTTAGGTTAGGTAGTTAGGTTAGGTAGTTAGGTTAGGTAGTTAGGTTAGGTAGTTAGGTTAGGTAGTTAGGTTAGGTAGTTAGGTTAGGTAGTTAGGTTAGGTAGTTAGGTTAGGTAGTTAGGTTAGGTAGTTAGGTTAGGTAGTTAGGTTAGGTAGTTAGGTTAGGTAGTTAGGTTAGGTAGTTAGGTTAGGTAGTTAGGTTAGGTAGTTAGGTTAGGTAGTTAGGTTAGGTAGTTAGGTTAGGTAGTTAGGTTAGGTAGTTAGGTTAGGTAGTTAGGTTAGGTAGTTAGGTTAGGTAGTTAGGTTAGGTAGTTAGGTTAGGTAGTTAGGTTAGGTAGTTAGGTTAGGTAGTTAGGTTAGGTAGTTAGGTTAGGTAGTTAGGTTAGGTAGTTAGGTTAGGTAGTTAGGTTAGGTAGTTAGGTTAGGTAGTTAGGTTAGGTAGTTAGGTTAGGTAGTTAGGTTAGGTAGTTAGGTTAGGTAGTTAGGTTAGGTAGTTAGGTTAGGTAGTTAGGTTAGGTAGTTAGGTTAGGTAGTTAGGTTAGGTAGTTAGGTTAGGTAGTTAGGTTAGGTAGTTAGGTTAGGTAGTTAGGTTAGGTAGTTAGGTTAGGTAGTTAGGTTAGGTAGTTAGGTTAGGTAGTTAGGTTAGGTAGTTAGGTTAGGTAGTTAGGTTAGGTAGTTAGGTTAGGTAGTTAGGTTAGGTAGTTAGGTTAGGTAGTTAGGTTAGGTAGTTAGGTTAGGTAGTTAGGTTAGGTAGTTAGGTTAGGTAGTTAGGTTAGGTAGTTAGGTTAGGTAGTTAGGTTAGGTAGTTAGGTTAGGTAGTTAGGTTAGGTAGTTAGGTTAGGTAGTTAGGTTAGGTAGTTAGGTTAGGTAGTTAGGTTAGGTAGTTAGGTTAGGTAGTTAGGTTAGGTAGTTAGGTTAGGTAGTTAGGTTAGGTAGTTAGGTTAGGTAGTTAGGTTAGGTAGTTAGGTTAGGTAGTTAGGTTAGGTAGTTAGGTTAGGTAGTTAGGTTAGGTAGTTAGGTTAGGTAGTTAGGTTAGGTAGTTAGGTTAGGTAGTTAGGTTAGGTAGTTAGGTTAGGTAGTTAGGTTAGGTAGTTAGGTTAGGTAGTTAGGTTAGGTAGTTAGGTTAGGTAGTTAGGTTAGGTAGTTAGGTTAGGTAGTTAGGTTAGGTAGTTAGGTTAGGTAGTTAGGTTAGGTAGTTAGGTTAGGTAGTTAGGTTAGGTAGTTAGGTTAGGTAGTTAGGTTAGGTAGTTAGGTTAGGTAGTTAGGTTAGGTAGTTAGGTTAGGTAGTTAGGTTAGGTAGTTAGGTTAGGTTAGGTTAGGTTAGGTTAGGTTAGGTTAGGTTAGGTTAGG
Source organism: Erebia ligea (assembly GCA_917051295.2). Lineage (NCBI taxonomy): Eukaryota > Metazoa > Arthropoda > Insecta > Lepidoptera > Nymphalidae > Erebia > Erebia ligea. Next base: position 9,928 of record OU785240.1, on the reverse strand, counting down.
TTAGGTTAGGTTAGGTTAGGTTAGGTTGGGGTGGCGGGCCAGGTAACCTCCAAGAGTGCCCGGGCACTGCTGGTCCCTCTGGATACGTCCGGAGGGAAGAGCAGTGTTTGGGCCGGTGCACCCCGGTAACATGGTTAGCAATTTCCCTTTATGGGATATTGCTAGCCATGGCTAATAACCTGGCGGGGGGGAAAGGTTCTCCGCGTGTCCCTCTGATCAGCAGAGGGCACAGTGGAGGAACCTTGGGGGGCGGAAGGGCGAGGAGGCCCAACGCGAGGAAGAAAACCTCGTTAAAAAATAACCGAAGTGGGGCGGGAACGCCCAGCGTGCCTCTGTTTCAGAGGGCACGCGGAGGAGGGAGGATGCTCTGGAGGGGAGCGTATCCTCAGGCGAGCTCGGTGTGCACTCACACTGCCTCCGAGCGGACTGTCTGGGAACTAGTCCCACGCAGTCCTCGCCACCAACTCGGAACCCCTTAGGAGTGTCGGGCGTGGTTATGTCTCATGCCGACACGGGACCGAGGGTCCTGGCTTGGTCGCCCGGACCGCGAGGAACAAACCTCTTTAAAAAATATCCAAATCCTAAGTTTTGGTGCGCGGCGAGAGGATGAATGGCTGATGGATTTAGCCCTGTCCTCACAGGGCATCAGTCGTTAGCGCACCCCCGTCAGGGAACCGGCCGACACCCTGACGTATGTAGGCTTATCCGGGTGCAGGGGGCACCGCCCGGATGGACCGTTTTTCCCCCATACTCGTGGGACTAAATATGGAAAATTTAAAAAACAAACCCAAAACGGTGGAGGAGACGAGGAGTGAGGAGGACCAGAAAAAGATAGGGAGGTTCTGGAGGGAGAAGGGAGGGGATATGGAGGTTGCGGAGTCGGAGTCCGACTGCAGCCTTCTATCCGTTGACAGCAGGCCCAGGTCGGGGTCTGCGTCGTCGATGGCGGCACTTATGCCAGGAGTGAAGCGTCCTCGCCTCAGTGAGGGAGACGACGCTTCCTCGGAGGAGGAAAGGTCGGGGACGCCAAATGTCAGACGACGAGGGCGTCCCCCCACACACGGGAAATACGTTGGCCTGGGCAAAGCTCGGGAGACTCTTGCCCTGGAGAAAAGGGCAGAGGCGAGAGCCCAGGCCAAAGAGAAGGCAGAGGAGGAGCTCCTCAAGGAGGCCACCGTGGCGCGCTTCAGGCGCGACACGCGCGTGCCGGTGGCGGGGCAGCGGGCGGACGAACAGACCGCCGCCCGGCTGCAGGATCACATATTGGAGGACTTGGACCTCATTGCTAAGGTAGCGACCAAGTCCTCCAATTTGAAGGGAACGTTCGTGCGCGACCTAAAGGACGCAGCGGCCTCCATTAAGGAGACCGTTGCTGTTCTGGCGGCGCGCACGGTTTCTGAGGAGACGCGGCAGCTGCAGGCGGACAATGCCCGCCTGCAGGCCGAAATGGCCAGCCTCCGAAAGGAGATGGCCGAGATGAGGGAGGCGATGGAGAGGGCGCGGAGGCAGGCTCCCGCCCCCACCCCTCCGGGCAGAACCGAGGAGGCGCCCTCTGGGTCGCGGCCTCCTCCCCGCAAGGACGGGGACAGGGGTGGACGCCCAGGGGCCACCCCTGCTGCTGCTGCTGCGACCTCCGTGGAGGAGATCTGTCGTGCGGTGATGTTGCAGGTCGGCGGGATGCTGAATGCCCGCCTGGCCTCCATCGAAGACAGACTCCTCCCGGAGCGGAACGTGAGGCCGCCTCTGGCCTCCGACCGTAGGAGAGGTGGGCCCACGTACGCAGACGCGGCGTCGAGGCCTGCCTCGGGACCCCCCGGGGCGACGGGGGCTCGGGCACCCTCGGCGCCGGCTCAAAGCGCGCCTAGCAGGCCCGCCGTAAGCGTCCCGTCCCGGGGCCCAGTTGAGCCGGAGCCGAGGCCGTCCGAGCCGCCCGGGCCGCCCAGGACCCAGCCGGAGAGGGACGGCCCCCTTCCTTCCTCTTCTTCCCCGCCTTCTGACACTAGGGAGGCGAAGGGGACGGGGAGGAAGAGGAGGAAGAACAAAAAGAAGGGAGGGCAGGACGGCCCGGCGCCTGCCACCCAAGAACGACGGCAAAAGCAGTCGCAGCCGTCGTCGGAGTGGACGAGGGTCGGCCCCGGGGGGCGTCCGGAGGCGAAGGGTCGCGCCAGCAAGCCCCGCAAGCCGCGCAAGCTCCGCACTCCTCAGACGTCGGCAGTGGTCCTGACGCTGCTGCCGGAGGCTGCGGAGAGGGGCGCCACATATGAGCGCGTGATCGCCGCCGCGAAGGCGAAAATCGACGCGGCGGACCTGGGAGCCCAGGGGGTCCGGTTCCGAAAAGCGGCAACTGGGGGCCGTATTTTCGAGTTCCCCGGTGCCGAAGCCTCCAGCGCGGAGAAGGCGGACTCCCTGGCCGCTAGGCTCCGGGAGGTCCTGGGTGACGGGGTCGTCCGGGTCACCCGCCCTGTAAAGTCGGTCGACTTGCGGGTGTCGGGCCTGGACGACTCTGTCACCAGCGCGGAGGTAGCGGCGGCGATCGCCAAGGCGGGAGACTGCCCCACCGAGCAGGTGCGAGCCGGTGGGGTGGGCGTCAGGAGCGACGGGCTCGGCGCAGTGCTGGTGAGCTGCCCTGTCGCGGCCGCCAAGAAAGTCGTGGCAGGGGGGCGGCTTGTCGTGGGTTGGGTATCCGCCCAGGTAAAATTGCTGGATGCCCGACCCCTCATGTGCTACAGGTGTCTAGCACCTGGGCACATGGGTGCGCAGTGCACGGAGGGGGTCGACCGCAGCGGAGTATGCTACCGCTGCGGCCAGACAGGCCACAAGGCCCGCGGCTGCACCGCGGCGTTGCGCTGCGTTGCCTGTGCGTCGGCCGGGCGGCCGTCGGAGCACCGGGCGGGCAGCAAGGCCTGCGTGCCCCCCCCCAAAGGGAAGAAGGGAGGAGGGAAGGGCGACAAGCCTTCCCCCCCACCCCCACCCCAGCAAGCGGAAGCACCGCGTAGGGCAGAGGAGGTTCCGATGGCGACGGACCAGTAATGGACCTGAACCTCCTCCAGGCGAACATCAATCACTCCGCCAGAGCTCAGGACCTGTTGTTTCAGAGCATGGCGGAGTGGTCGATCCACGTGGCCGTGGTCGCCGAGCCCTACCGCGTCCCAGCCGGGGACGACTGGGTGGGAGACCGGGACGGAGTGGTGGCGTTGACGTCCCGTCCCGGGGTGGGTTCCCCGGCCTTCGTCGACGTAGTCCGAGGTCGGGGATATGTCGCTGCCGCGGTGGGCGACATCCTTGTCGTCGGGGTGTACTTCTCGCCCAATCGGAGTCTCGCCGATTTCGAACAGTTCCTGGACGAAGTCGGCGTTCTGATTGGCAGAAGTCGCCCCGGCCGCGTGCTCGTCGCTGGAGACCTAAACGCCAAATCTGTGGCGTGGGGGTGTCCAGCGACGGACCCTCGGGGGCAGGAGCTCGCGGAGTGGGTGACGGCGACCGGCCTCGCGGTCCTCAACCGTGGGTCGGTCCACACCTGCGTGCGGCGGCAAGGCGGTTCCGTCGTGGACGTCTCCTTCGCCGATCCCGCCCTGGCGCGCCGCGTCCGGGGCTGGCGGGTGGAGGAGGACGTGGAGACACTGGCGGACCACCGCTACATCAGGTTCGCCGTCTCCGCGAGCGCAGTCACCGCGGGTGGCCCGGCTCGGCCCTCGCCTCCCGGTCCTCGTTGGGCCCTTAAACGCATGGACCGGGACTTCCTGGCCGAGGCTGCCCTCGTCGAGGCCTGGTTTTCCGCGCCTCGAGAGGGCGGCCTGGGTGGAGTGGAAGCCGAAGCGGCGCGTCTCAGCGAGGCGATGACGAGCGTCTGCGACGGGGCGATGCCGAGGGTGCACTCCATCCCCTCGAGGCGGGCGGTGTATTGGTGGTCTGAAGAGCTCACGCTGCTGCGCAGATCGTGCGTGGCGGCGAGGCGCCAATACACCCGGTACCGCCGACGGAGGAGGCGCGTCCCGACGGAGGAGGAGCGGCTCTACTCCGTCTACAGGGACGCAGTGGGGGCGCTGCGCGAGGCGATCGGCGTGGCCATGGACTTGGCCCACGACGAGATGCTGGCGTCGTTGGATGGGGACCCATTTGGGAGGCCGTATAAGGCGGTTCGGAAGAAACTCCGACCGCCGGGCCCCCCCATCACGCTGAGCCTCGAGCCCTCGGTGGTCGAGTCGGTGGTCGCGACCCTGTTCCCCGACAGGGCCGACCGCGGAGCGCCTCGCATGGCGCCTCCCCCCGAGGAGGGAGACCGGAGCCCGGTCGCGCCCCCGGTCTCGGAGGGAGAGTTGGCGGCGGCGGTGTTGCGTATGCGCGCGAAAAACACCGCCCCGGGTCCAGATGGCATCCCTGGCCGCGCCTGGGCTCTTGCCCTAGGGCCGCTTGAGCCGTGGGTCCGGGCCTTGTTCGGAGCGTGCCTCGAGAGGGGCCAGTTTCCCGGGGAGTGGAAGAAGGGGAGACTGGTCCTGATCGGAAAGCCCGGCCGCCCGGCCCATGAGCCGTCGTCGTACCGACCGATCGTGCTGCTGAACGAGGTGAGCAAGCTCTTCGAGCGTGTCATCTCCGCTCGCCTCGTTCACCACCTGGAGAGTGTGGGGCCGGACCTCAGCGACCACCAGTTTGGTTTCCGCAGGGGCAGGTCCACCGTAGACGCCATTCTACGCGTGAGGGCCCTTGCGGAGAGTGCGGTGTCCCGGGGCGAGGTGTTGGTGGCGGTGTCTCTCGACATCGCCAACGCCTTCAACACTTTGCCCTGGAGCTGCATTCGGGAAGCGCTGAGGTACCACGAGGTACCTCTGTACCTCGAGAGGATCGTGGCGGCCTACCTCTCCGGGCGATCGGTCGGTTATCCGACCAGCGGGGACTGGTCGGAGAGACGGATGTCGTGCGGTGTTCCGCAGGGTTCGGTACTCGGGCCCCTCCTGTGGAACATCGGGTACGACTGGGTGCTGCGCGGGGGCTTTATGGCGGGCGTCGACGTAATATGTTACGCCGATGATACGCTCGTCACGGCTCGCGGCAGCACCTTTCGGGAGGCTAGATGCAGGGCCACGGCTGGCGTGGCCCACATCGTAGCGAGAATTCGGACCCTGGGCTTGGAGGTGGCCTTGCACAAGTCCGAGGCCCTGTGTTTTCATGGGCCTCGGAGAGCGCCTCCCGCCCGGTCCGAGTTGGTGGTGGGTGGAGTGTCCATCGGCGTCGAGCGTACGATGAAGTACCTGGGACTCGTCCTCGACAGCCGATGGACATTTGAAGAGCACTTCCGGCGTCTCGTCCCGAAGCTCGTGGGAGCCGCTGGAGCCCTTAGTCGGCTCCTGCCAAATCTGGGCGGACCGAGCTCGCGGTGTCGCCGCTTGTACGCGGGCGTCGTGCGGGCCATGGCGCTGTATGGAGCGCCGGTCTGGTCGGGCACTCTGACCGCCCAAACCCGGGCCCTGCTGCGGAGGCCGCAGAGGGTCATGGCGGTCAGATTGGTACGGGGATACCGGACCGTGTCCTGCGAGGCGGCCTGTGTGCTGGCGGGGACGCCGCCCTGGGACCTAGACGCCGAAGTGCTCTCGGAGGCGTATTGGCGTAGGGTGGATGCCCGCATCCGGGGGGAACACCCTACGCCGGCGCAGGATCGCGCCTGGCGGCGGTTGGCGGAGGCCGATCTCACCGCTCGATGGCGGGAGCGGCTTCTGGCGCCGACTGCCGGCCAGCGCACGATCGAGGCGATCCGGCCGGTCCTGGAGCTCTGGACCGGCCGGACGCACGGGGTCCTCTCCTTCCACCTCGTGCAGGTTCTCTCGGGGCACGGCTGCTTCGGGAGATACCTGTGCGTGGTGGCGAGACGGGAGCCCACCGAGGAGTGCCACGAGTGCGGCCACGCGGAGGACACGGCGCAGCACACGCTGGAGTCGTGCGCCGAGTGGGCGCCCCAGCGCGCCGCACTCGTGACAGTGGTGGGGCAGGACCTCTCGCTGCCCACCGTCGTCCGAGCCATGGTGGGCAGCGGGGAGTCTTGGGACGCCGTCGCCTCCTTCTGCGAGGAGGTGATGACTCAGAAGGAGGCGGCGGAAAGGCTGCGTGAGGCAGACGCCAACGCGGGCCCTCTCCGTCGCCGAAGGGCTGGGCGCCGAAGACTGGCGCAGGACCGGCGACTTCCTCCCTGACAAGGGCTCCGGGCGGCCTGCCCGACGTCGTCGTCGTTTCGTCGACGTCGTTGCCGCCCGTTGAGCCTCAGTCTCGGAGGAACACAAGCGGGGCGGAGGAGGCGCACCTTGTCGGTGCCCCTGACACGGGGAGTCGGGGCAACACGCCCCCGCAGGAGGGTCCGCGAAAGCGGATATCGCTGGCTGGGTTGCGGATGATTGCGCAAGTGTTCCCGTAACTCAGCCTTAAGGCGATGCGCAGGAGCGCCGCTGGGTTTTAGTGGGTATTCCGGAGTCCCGGTGAGTCCCACATACCCTCTCGGAGGCATCCGAGAGGGATGCCTAAAAGCATTTCCCAGCGATAAAAAAAAAAAAAAAAAAAAAGGTTAGGTTAGGTTAGGTTAGGTTAGGTTAGGTTAGGTTAGGTTAGGTTAGGTTAGGTTAGGTTAGGTTAGGTTAGGTTAGGTTAGGTTAGGTTAGGTTAGGTTAGGTTAGGTTAGGTTAGGTTAGGTTAGGTTAGGTTAGGTTAGGTTAGGTTAGGTTAGGTTAGGTTAGGTTAGGTTAGGTTAGGTTAGGTTAGGTTAGGTTAGGTTAGGTTAGGTTAGGTTAGGTTAGGTTAGGTTAGGTTAGGTTAGGTTAGGTTAGGTTAGGTTAGGTTAGGTTAGGTTAGGTTAGGTTAGGTTAGGTTAGGTTAGGTTAGGTTAGGTTAGGTTAGGTTAGGTTAGGTTAGGTTAGGTTAGGTTAGGTTAGGTTAGGTTAGGTTAGGTTAGGTTAGGTTAGGTTAGGTTAGGTTAGGTTAGGTTAGGTTAGGTTAGGTTAGGTTAGGTTAGGTTAGGTTAGGTTAGGTTAGGTTAGGTTAGGTTAGGTTAGGTTAGGTTAGGTTAGGTTAGGTTAGGTTAGGTTAGGTTAGGTTAGGTTAGGTTAGGTTAGGTTAGGTTAGGTTAGGTTAGGTTAGGTTAGGTTAGGTTAGGTTAGGTTAGGTTAGGTTAGGTTAGGTTTTTTTTTTTTTTTTTTTTTTTTTTTATAATCGGTATATTCCAAATGCCTCCGACTTGGTGGTCAGAGCCTTTGTTATTCAAATTGTTTTTTAGGGTTCTTTCTTTCTTTTCTTTACCTTTTTGTTTATTCTGTATAGTTTACTGTATTATCTTGCCAATATTTTACATTTTATATTTTATTTAATGTTCACACATTCTTTTGTTGTAGTTATAATTTCTTTTTGTTTATTTATTTATTTTTTGAACTGTTGAGGCCCATTAATCATGGGCGCCAACATTCATACCATTTTTCGGCTCTTTGAATTCTGTGTTTTATAACACGGGATCAAAGAGCCATTGTTCTTCTAATTTTGAATTCCTTTTTTGTAATTATTTTGTATATTTTTATATGGCCACAATACCATTATTGCGGCTGTCTCATTTTAGATGTGTGTTTTACATTTTATCTTGTAAAATGTATATTCAAGATGAATATCCATTTTGCTTGTTCTTTTGTGTACTTATTTTTATTCATTTATTTTTTATTTACTGTTGTTGTTACTGTTATCTTTGTTTGTTAAACTATGTTTTTTCCTTAATTTAATAAACTATGTTTTATTTTCTTTAATTACTTGTTCAGCTGTGTTTGTACAGAACTTTAGGAAGTATTTTCTCTTTTCTTTGTTATCAATTAATTTACTTATTGTTTCGATATTTATGACTTCATCCAGAATCATTTCGGTCTCGAACCTTTTTCTGGCAAATCTTGGGCAATCCAGCAGTAAATGCAGGATATCTTCTGTCGCTGCTGGATCGCATTGACACGAAGGGCTGGTTTTACACTTGTATTTATTAAGGTAGTGTCCGAACCCTCCGTGTCCCGTTAAAATTTGAGTAGTGACTGAGTTAATTTTTATTTCACGCATTATTTTATAAGCTTTTCTCACATCCGGCAGAAAAGCTTTAGTGGTATTAGCAGTTTCGCCCTCACTATATCTTCTCTGCCAGATGTCGAGAGTGGCTTGTCTAATGTGTCTCTTGACGAATGAAATTGGGCAGGCTTCATAATCGGGTCTAGTCTTTTTAGTAAGTGCCGCTTGTTTTGCCAATTCGTCGGCACGTTCGTTCCCTTCGATGCCGACATGAGCTTTTATCCAAAACAGTCTTATTTTCTTCCCTTCATAATGGAGCTTTGTGAGTTTATTCCTAATTTCGAATGCCAACGGGTGGGATGACCTGTGGCTTCTCAGCAAATCCAGGGATGATCTGGAGTCGCTGAGGATACACACGTCCTCCTCTCTGCACTTGGATGCTTCATCTATTGCTTTCTTGAGCGCAAACATCTCTGCCTGAAAAACGGTGCAGAAAGGCTCCAGTCTTAGCTTCCTGGACGCTGTCTCCACACCATCCCTCCATACAGTGATTGCTGCTCCAACCCTTCCTTCAATCTTACTCCCATCGGTAAAAATGAGGGTGCCATGTAAGTTATGTTCCTCGATGGTTTCGGATTGAAGATCTTGTAGGTTGGAGTAGTCTATGGTTATAGATTTTGCTGGATGTTCGACCTCCAGAAAGCTAATCCTATCTTCTAATTTTCTGTCTTCAGGTAGGCATCGAAGGGGGCGACCCCGTTTGGCTTCATAGAGTTGGGCATGCTCAGAGATCCGCAAGTCCAGAGGAATCAGGCCGGCAAGAACTAACGCGGCGTGTAGGGATACTGTCCTGTAGGACTTGCTGATCTTCTGAGCAAAACCTCGCTGTATGGTATTTAGCTGCTTCTGGATAGTGATCTTATGGGCGGCCTCTGCCCAGACACTCGCTGCATACATTACAATTGGCTCGATTACTGCCACGTACATGGTTCTAATTATTTCCGGGTTTAACCCCCATGTCGTTTTAGCTGTTCTGGCCAATTGTTTGTAAATATTGAGCGCCTTGACGGAAGTGTTTGCGATGTGTCTATTAAATAACAATTTATCGTCAATAGTTAGACCTAATATTTTTATTTCCTTTACCAAGTTGATTTCTTGTCCGTCCATTTCTAATTTTGGTGTGTCATATTTTAACTTTTTTGTTAAGACCATTGCGTGAGTCTTATGAGCAGCAAATTTTAGTTTATTGCGTCTACCCCATGCACTTACATGAGCTAGAGTTTCATTTGCCTTAATCTCTATATTTTGTGAGGCTTTCCCGGAGAATACTAATACGACGTCATCCGCAAAAGCCTGACAATATACGTCTTTGCGGTCCAAATCGTTGAGTAGAGGGTCCAATAGTAGGTTCCAAAAAATTGGTCCGCCTATTGAGCCCTGTACGCAGCCTTTTGTCGTAGGTTTTGTATGTAATTTGCCTCCGTAGTGCACCTGAACCTTCCTGTCTTCTAGGTAACTATCAATCAGGTGTCTCAAGTTGCGGGGACAATCCATTTGGATAAGCCGGTGTTTTATGGCAGGCCACCAGGCGCAGTCGAAGGCGCCCTCTATGTCTAATGATATTAAAATTACGATGTTCTTTTCCTTTATTTGGTCTTTGATATAGTTAGTTAGATCACAGAGGGCGTCCTCCGTACTGCGCTGGGGGACAAAGCCATATTGCCGAGTGTTAAGTTTCGGCAGAAGATGCCATTTCAATCTTGTGACCAGCATTTTTTCTAAAATTTTGCCCAGAATTGATAGAAGCCCGATGGGTCTATATGATTTGGGGTGGTGGTAATCAGCTTTACCTGGTTTTTTCAGGACTACCACTGCGGCAACCTTCCAAGGACTCGGAAACAATGCCAGCTCCAAGCAT